>JADMNL010000024.1:219655000-222155000 GCA_016271365.2 Neoceratodus forsteri
TGAATGGGAGGTTTCGACCTCCGTGCCCAGCGAAGAGTGGATAGTCTCGGAAGTGAGGATGACTGCTCACTCTTGGGCACAGATTTTCAGTGAGGAAGAAGAAGAGGGGAACCTATGTGGCCTTGTGAAAAAGGAACTGGTACACAGCCTCAAGCTCTTGCCTCAGAGGAACACATGGAAGACAGTGGTGATTCCACTGCCCTGGCTGTGCAAGAAGGAGCCAGGGATACATTTTTTTATGTCATTAAGAATGCGTAGCTGGCAGAACCAGGACTGGTCACCCCCAAGCCAGGCCAGAGGTCTCAGGTTGACCAAAGCTAGAAAAGAGGAAAGACTGGTTCGTAGGAAAGTGAATGAAATTCACGAGATGTCCTTTCCTACCTTCCTGAGAGTCTGGGAGGAGATTGAAAAGCAGAAAATCCTGGATTTGGGAAGAAGCAATGAAATATGTGCATCCTGGTGCAAACAAGCATGTTAAGAACAGAATGTTTCAAGAAAAATACAGCCAGTGGAAAAGAGGCAGGACACTGTTTATGGACACTGTTCGAATTGTGGATGGAGAGGGACATGAAACCTTTCACAGTGTGAATTATGAGCGCCTAGATGGGGTGATAATTCAAGCACCTGACCCATTGTGCTATTGGCCACAATGCAAAGACCTTCCTGTGAATGTGCCCATACCTACCAAATGGAAAGCAGAGCAGTGGTAGCCAGTGCTGCCACTCTAGCCGTTGCCGTACCTATGTTGTTCTGCCAGTCTGGACGTCCAGGACCCAGGTGCCCCACATTCATCAGTTCTACAGTGTACTGGCTTTCCAGAATCCATCGACTGGCCCACCAGATGACTTCAGATCCAGAGAGAACACCAGCTGAGCTGTATCCTGATTCATCGCCTGGGTATTGGATGACTTCAGACCAGCTGTTTTCCTTTTTTGTTCCTGTTCCAAGGTTCCATCTCCAGAGATGACATCATCCCAGCAGTTTCCAGATGTGCCCTCCTGTTGTTTCCCGGAAGATGTCCGCCTAGCTGTATCGGAAGAATGCTGCCAGGGAGAGTCTTCGGCTGAGGACCACGTGTGGTACCATTTTCGTTCTACAAGGGACTGGTAAGTCCAGACTTTTCTATTCTTATGACATTGCAGTACATACCCTACACTAGCAGACTCCAGATGTTTGAACTGTCCTCAAAGACTCTCCCTTTCGGGACTTTGGCCTGCTAGAACTGTGCTTCACCAGGCTCTGGCCCAGAAGAGACTCTTGAATGGACTTGCCTTCGGGCACTGTGGTCACTATATGGGACTTTTTAGGGCACTCCATCCCTCAAATATTGTGTATTATAAATAATGTCATTGTTTTCTACTGTTTTCTAATGTTTATACTGTTTTTTCTACTTTTCTAAAAAAAAATATTTTTGTGATTCTCCAGTGTTTTGATGGTGGGGGTTAGATAGACTGTGTATGCAGATTAGAGTGTGTGTTGTCTTTCTTTCTCTTGCAGGTGTTCCTGGAGAAGATAGAAGAGAAGACAAGAAGAGGAGGAGGGACTCAGCGAGTTCCTCAGTAGTATTTTAGAGTGTAGTGTTTAAAGTACTGTTGTTGTTGTTGTTACTGTGTGTAACTTTTTTCTTCCACAGGTATGGTTGTGGGGAGTGTGGAGTAATGTAGTGTATGTATTAGCTCTAGTATGTGGTTACATGGTGTCCAAGGTTGGGGAGGTCCCTGTTTGTTTTGTTTCTGGGAATTTTAGTTAGAGGCAGACAAGTTTTCCTAGAGGCTAGGGGATAGACAGGCTGTGGTCCTGAATGACCATAGGGGGCCATAGTACTGATCTAATAGGGCTATGCTCTGGAAAGTTCTTCCAGAGCCACTGGGTACCCATAGTCAGCAGGTAGAGTAGAGGCTGATGCGTCAGCCGATGGTCTCTGGGCCCTTAGTGTTGCCTGCCTGTGCCTAGCACATGGTAGGAGGGGGCCTGATCACCCCTCTCCGTAGGTAGCATATAGAGTAGGATGGCCTAGGTCGGGTAACTAATGACTGCAGTCATTTTCCTGGTCCAGGGTGAGTGTAACCCCCCTATTACCCGGGGTTACTAGAATCCCAGTAAGACCTAGTGGTAGGCAGGGAAGGCAGCTTGTGAAACTCCAGTTAAATGGATTTCACACTGTCTCACTCTGTTCTCAGTCTCAGCTGAGACTGAGGGATGACATCATTTTAGAACTGTTGCAGCTGCATAAGCCACACTGGAATGTTGCAACTGGAGGTTAGAGTAGAACGTTGGTTAATTTGAAGTCAGTAAGAGTCTGTTGCAGTCTGTAGTAGAGGAAGGAGGTGCTCTGCTGTAAGCAGGCCCTCAGAGTGCTAAGGTCTGTCAAAGAGCTATTTTTTTATAGGTGTGTTTCTCACCTGAAGAGGAAACACAAGAAGAACACATTGAAGTGGTAGAGACCGCTCAGTGAATTAGGGCCCCATCCCCATGGGGATGGGGAAGGAATCAGCTCTTGCTCAGGGCAAACCCCTGGTCCGCTAGGGAGAAAGAAGCTGCCTGATTTAAGGTCATGCTGAGGCACCAGAAGTTCTGGATGAGATTTCTTGAGGAGAAAATGCCTGTGGGGCACCTGCAACCAAGGGGTGAGATCACTCTGCTAAAGGGCCAATGTGTTTTCACCTGAACCAAGTTGAAACTAAAGTGACTGTTACTGTGGGGTAGGAAAAGACAGCCAAGTATAGTTTGGAAGATGTGAGGATTGGACTGCTCAACTCTGTTGGGGGGGGGTCTAGAGTAATGGACACAGCCACTTATTGAAGTATGTTTAAGTTCAGCACAAATGGGATGTAAAGACAGTAGATTGAATGTGAATACATTTAAAAAGAATCTACACAGCAAAGTGTTTAAAGGATGAGGTGTTACAGTCCAGAGAAATGGCCGGGTATGCATTATGGGAGCGAGAGATGGGAGACCCCATCAGTAGTAACCAAGTTCACCTCTATGAGTTTGCTTTGGGACACCTGTTGCTTTCTCTTAGGTTCTTGGCCAGTGCCTGAGGAAAGCACCCAGATGTGAGATTGATGGGGAGATTCCTGATGGAGCCAGAAGTGCTCATAGGTGGTTTAGGGAGCCACCAGTAAATGTTTCCATGCTATATGGAAAGTGTCCAAGTGGCTGGCAAGGAGCCGAGCCAGGAAAACCCAGAGCAGCTGACATAAGTTCGGGCTGTGTGCCCAGTGTGTTTCTGAGCCTGAGGGCTAAAGTGAATGACGATGTTCTGATCTCCATAGATCTGCATTACCTGAGTGTAGCCCCTGGAGTCCATCTATGCTTTGTTTATTCTGTTGGATGAATAAAAGCCACACTTTAGAATCCCACTTGATATTGGACATTACAATTATTGCTTCCTTTGTCCAGAGTTACTTGGTGCCCCTGTTGCAGAGTAGCCAAACCTAGCCAATGTGCCGAGTGACATATTTCTCCCTGAACCCAGCCCACCAGATAGAGCTGTCAAGATGAAAAAGGCATACCTGGGTGGGGGTTACATGGACATACACTGTTATTCTACTTAGAGACTGGGAAACGCCTAGACACAAGCACAGGTAGGGGCGAAATGAGCTTGGAGCATGGAGTTAAGGTGCGAGAGGGAGGAGAAGTGATGAACATTAGCTGGGAGGGAGTTCCACAATGTGGGAATGCGGTAGCTGAATGCTGACTGACCAATGGTAGTAGACCAGTATGGGACAGCTAGGGACTGAGAGTCTGAGTTTTTGAGAGAGTAAGCATGGGTGCTGAGGTTGGTTAGGGCATCAGTGAGGTAGGAGGGGAGATGCTGTGACCAAAACTTGGCCGGGATCTTGGCGCAGTGGGTCAGTCTGCGATTGTCAAGAGAAGTGAGGTTCATTGAGTGATATAGGGCACAGTGGTGTGTAGAGTAGGGACAGTTCAGGGTGAAATGACAGAAAGAGTGGAAAAGAGGGTCCAGCCTGGCTAATGTGGTTTTGGGACCGGTGCCGTAGACTACATCCCTGTAGTCGAGGACGGGGAGGATAATTTTCTACACATTGGCCATCCTGGCAGGAAGGGGGGATGCTGTCACAATTCCGGTAAAGTGCACCAAGCCTGGGGTGCAGCTTGAGTAAGGAGTCAATATGCAAGGAAAAGTTGAGGTGCTGGGCCAAGCCAGACACCGAGGTATCTGAAGGAGGTGCACTTCTCAGGGGACCTTCCAGGTGTGGAATAAGAGCCGGGAGGGAGCCTAGAAATGTTCACCTCGTGCAAAGGTTAGTGAGACTATTTTATTGGCATTAAGGAGGAGGTGATTTGAGTGGAGCCAGTGCTGGACCGAGATAAAGTCTTGCTGCAGTCTGGTTGTAACCTCAGAGGTCGAGGGGCCGGATGCATACAGCACAGTGTCATCTGCGCATCCATGAGGTCCCTTAGAGCCCTAGTGCTCTCAATGGGAATGGTGGTCCATTTAGATAGTTCAGAGACCGGTTGGTCAACTTTTGAGGCCTTACCCCATGCGTCTTTCCTGGAGTTGGAAAGTGGGTACCAATTTGAGACCATGTTCTTTTCCGGGAGCCTGGTTGGCTCAGTGGACTCGTATTCCCTAGATAAGATTGTTTTGATTGTCTTACAGGTTAGGAAGTGAATCTTCCCTTCTGGTTGACCCATGGCTAGCAGAGAGTCCTCTGACGTGGAGGGTTGCTCCCAGTCTTCGGCAATGTGTAGGGCCACCTTGATCATCCTGATAATTCTTCAATATTTTCTCCATGGCACATTCTCCGTTATTTGTCCTGAGCTTCCACATCCAGCTCTGTATGGGTCTCCGTGGAGATACTGTCTGTATCATCCCTCAGTCCCTCAGTCTTTTGGATGGGGGTTTGTCCCCATCTGTCATTGCATTTGGTGTTCTCGGAGGTGGGGGAGGGTTAACCTTTAGCGTCTCCAGCAGTTGGAATAAAAGCTGAGTCTGTTCTGCGTCGAGGGCTATTGGGGTGGTGGTGGGGGCTTCCCCTGTTTAGATCAAGTTCCGCTTGACTCCTGAAACCCCCGCGCTCTGCTAGAATGCAGACTATGCATGTATAGTCGGCCTCGTCAATTTCCCTGAAGGATGTGCCACATTCTTTGCAGTTCCTCATGGTAATGCCTTTTTATGTCGCTCTGTGAGAAGGGGACAGAAAGAACTGAATGAGGTATGAGCTTTCTGACATAACACTCCCCTTTCCCCCAAGAGTAACTGAATGTCTGGGTAAATGCTTGCCCTTTAATAAAAATAAGTAATTGTGCCCTGTACAGCAGGTCACACATGAAATAACCCATGTGTTGTCCCTTAATGGGGCAGGGGGAACAGAGAGTTGTCCCTCGTTGAGGCTGGCTGATCGGGGCTGATCGAGGCCGTAATGGCCCAGGTAAGATGGCTGCCGGGATCTCGCAAGAGAATGAAGGGTTTGGGACTCCCATATCTGTTAAATGGGCCCAGGTGAAGTGGCCGCCAGAAATCTCATGGGAGGCTGCGCGAGATATGGGAGTTCAGGAAGTGAGAGGTATGCTCTATAGGAGAGAGGATGGTCAGAATTGCAAGGGGACAGATCCCCTTGAGAAACTGGGATAGGGAAAGGGCGTGGAGTCAAAATGGCCACCACAGGACATGGAGGGCGGAGAACTTGGGAGATATATGGCACCAAAGAGAAACGGACCCTGAGCATCTCTGAGTGGGACTTAGGCTGGTGGATAAGGCAAAAAACTTTGCATTTTGATGGTAAAAGCAAGAGGGAGCTGCGGGAGGTCCAGTTTGCTTGTGGAGGCAGCTTGGAGGTGACGTACTACAGGAGGGTCGCCACACAACTTGGGGGGGTGCTGCAAGTGCTTAGCAATAACTGAGGAACAAGCGGGCTTGGGACTTCTGGACACTTGAGAGTTGTCTCGGGTGGCTGGGGGAGATGGCAGTGATGCACTGAGGACACACTACAGGAGGGTTTCCTCAGTGACTGCCAGCCCTTAATGAGACAAACAGGGGTAGGAGGCTTCATTGGGTGATGAAGGGGTCACTGCAAGAGGGGTCCCTTCCCAAACCTGATTAGGAGGCAGGAGCACTCCATAGGGAAGAAGGATCACTGCCATGGTAATCTTTCTCTCTCTGAAATATAATTAAACTATTTGCCTTCATTGAATGAAATAGATAATTGCTAAATATATGTTCATATACAACAATTATTGCTATTAGTAGAGCTAGATAGGCTACCAGGATGCTGTTAGTGTCAATATTAAAAGAAACTTGTACCTGAAATGGTTCGAATGAGTTGCTGATTGTTGGGGGGTGATAGGGATCACGACCAAGCTCTGCAGATGCACGAAATAAACTGGAGATTCGGAGATGGGACAGAGGGGCCGGCCTTGGCCAGCTCGAATTTGATTGGATCGTGCATCAACCTATAGGATGGATGGAGAATACCCACAAGTTCTGACTGCGGAGTACTATAAAGGGTACGAGATATAACCCCACCTCACAACACACAGCTGAGTCAGTGTTCACTCACTACTAGCAGAACAGCTCATCTCGAACTAACACTTCAAACAGCAGAGCAATAGAGAGCTCAGGAGTCTAAACAGAAGGTATTTCTCACAGCATTCATACCCCAAATGCAGTAATAAGGGCTGTGAGACTTGCAAGCACATAAATAATGAGTCAGGCCTAAAAGTGTAACCCTGAATACTGAAGTGCTCGCCGAACTACATTCCGCATCAGTCTTATAACAAAAGCTCTGATTCCACTCCCCTGTCTTTCATCTTGTCTTAGGATGCCAACAGTTTTAAAAGGCACAACTTCAACTGGCATGCAGACCTCATTTAAAACCTCCACAACTCCACAGGCCAAACAGGCCAAAGAAAGAAAAGGAGAGGAAAAAAATGGAAAGAATAAAAGACAGGCTAGCGGAACAGAATAGCTTAAACAAAGAGAGCAATATTACAAGCGTTTGGAGACCTCATGACTTAAACAGAGCTTTTGTAGTGAAGTAAACTTTTTTTCTTCCCACGTATCAGCACCTGTTATCATAAACATAAAAATCAGGATTTTTTTTCTTTTACTACCAGCCCTTGCAACACCATATTATGTGGTACCATATGTCTTAAAGGGGCAGCTGCCATTTTCATACTTCAAGAAAGAAACAGTAGTGTCCCTTAAACCTGGGGGTTGAGGATCACCTCATCACAGATGAGCCATTCTTATTACTACCCTCCAATTGTTTTGGAGGGCCAAAAAAGAAGAGGACTGCACTTCTGTTTGCCTGTCGTTTTGTCGGCTTTTAACCTGTTCCATTCTGCAAGGGATTTCTTTGTGACCTGATTTGTGAACTGTATGGACTTGTGTTGTTGGACAGCTCTGGAGGAACTGTTGGCTGTAGTATACAGTGAAGAGGACTGTTTGAGCCACATGGCATCAGGATACTTTTGAGAGAGTTCTGAGGGTTTCTCATCCATTACTGATGCAAGAGAAAGGTGTCTCTCCACCAACATTCCAGAAAGCTGGTTTCTCCTGAGGGTGTATTTTCAATCTGTCCAGCCAGTAAGTTAAATACTGGGTATCCATTTTGTTTGAACTTGTGACTATGCAGAGCTAAGATATCCTTTCACAAAATGGGATCCCCCAAGGCCTGTGTGAGAGGTCTGTTGATTTCGTACTTGCTGCTTGCACCCTGGCTTGTTTCTATGTATGGGCCACTTTCCCTATATCTTGTACTCTCAAGCTGTTCGGACCCTGGCTGGATTCTATGTCTGGGCCACTTTCCCTGTATCTTGGGCTCTCCTGCTGCTTGGGCCCTGGCTTGTTTCTATGTGTTGGCCACTTTCCCTATACCTTGGGCTCTCATGCTGCTCGGACCCTGGACGGCTTCTACGCCTGGGCCACTTTCCCTATATTTTGGGCTCTCCTGCTGCTTTAACCATGGCTGGCTTCTTCTAGGTGCTCAGTGGTGAAGGGGGTATTCCTAGCAGCTTTGAAAGAAGCGCTGGTGAGACTCCTTCTTAAAAAGTCATCCCTTGACCCAGACGTCCTGGTGAATTACCATCCAATCTCCAACCTGCCTTTTTTGAGCAAGGTTGTAGAGAAATTAGTGGCACAACAGCTCAAGGATCTCCTCGTGTCCTTCGACATCTATTAACCATTTCAGTCAGGTTTTTTGGGCCAGGCACAATACAGAAACAGCTCTAGTTAGAGTGCATAATGATCTGCTCAGGGTTAGAGATAGAGGAGGCAGGTCAGTTCTTGTGCTCCTCGATCTGTCATCAGCATTTGACACTGTGGACCACATTATGTTACTTGATCATCTCTGTAAGTTTTGTGGACTACTTGAGGTTGTCATCAGATGGTTTGAGTCCTATCTCTCTGATAGGGTGCAGCAGGTTGTGATGGGAATTTCTCCTCCTCCCCAATGCCCTGTTGTGTGGAGTTCCACAGGCTCGATCTTGTGCTCGATGCTGGTCATGTGTACATTCTGGCCCTGGTGAGATCATTCGACAATACAGTGTGGAGTTTCACTGCTACGCAGATGACACCCAACTGTATTTGTCATTTGTGCCTGGAACATTGATGCTATCATTGTGCTTAACATCTGTCTGGCTAAAATCAATGACTGGATGGCTTCCAGCTGGCTGAGACTAAACCCAGATAAGACAGAGGTGCTAGTGATCGTGCCAGGTTGCGGGCATGATGGGTTGCAACCTGGAGTAGACACAGGTCTTTTCTTGGGGTCTGCTCCACTGGTTGCTTTCCCAAAGCTGAGTAATCTAGGTGTGATCCTGGATAGCAGGCTGACCTTTAAAGATCAGGTGTTGTCTGTGGTTAAGAGTAGTTTTTACCATTTGCAGAACATCGCCAGCATCAAGCCCCTCATTCTGCCCGACAATCTGCTGACTCTGGTACATGCCTTTGTTACCTCTAGGCTCAACTACTGTAACACTCTTTACTTTGGGGTCACAGGAGGGACCCTCCACAGGCTGCAGCTGGTGCAGAACACAGCGGTCCGGTTGTTAACGAGCCTGTCCAGATCCTATCATGTGACCCAGATCTTGCATGCTCTGCACTGGTCGCCAGTCAGTTGGAGGGTCCTTTTCAAGGTGGGCTTGCTCACCTACAAGGCCCTATATGTTCTTGGTCCTGGCTACCTGTCAGAGATCCTGACACCTGCAACCTCTGCTCGCTCCCTCCACTCCTCTTCAAGGGGCCTCCTGGATGTTCCCAGGATTTGGCTCAAGACATCTGGTGATCGAGCTTTCAGTGTCTCTAGGCCGACCCTGTGGAATGTGCTTCCAGCTGCAGTCTGGGAGGCCCCTTCAATCGGTATTTTCAAGCAGAGGCAAAAGGCCCACCTCTTCAGTCTGGCCTTCACACAGTAATCAGTACTATATAATGAATTTTATTATTTGAAGTCTGATTTTTATCTATCTGTTATTTCTGGAATTTAAATAGTTGTTTTATTTGTAATACTTTGTTAGGCACCCAGAGCCACGGGACTGGGCACCATAAAAATAAAATTTGCCTTGCCTTGCCTATACCTGGGCCACTTTCCCTATACCTTGAGCTCTCCTGCTGCTTAAGACCCTGGCTGGCATCTATGTGTGGCCACTCCCCCTATATCTTGGGCTCTCAAGCTGCTGGAACCCGTCTAGCTTCTATGCTTGGGCCACTTCCCCTATATCTTGGCTATCATGCTGCTCGGACCCTGGCTGGCTTCTATGTCTGGCCACTTTCCATATATCTTGGGCTTTCATGCTGCTCAGACTCTGCCTGGTTTCTATATGGGGCCAGTCCTGTTTAATGTTTTCATAAGTAGCATTGAAGAGGGGCTAGAGGGGAAGGCGTGCCTCTTTGCAGATGACAGTAAGATCTGCAACAGGGTGGACACTCCGGGAGGGGTGGAAAAAATGAGGAGAGAGATCTAGGTAAACTGAAGGAATGATCTAGAGTGTGGTAGCTGAGATTCAAAGCAGAAAAGTACAAAATCATGCATTTGGGACGCAAGAACTCAGGGGAGGATTACATGATGAGGGGAAGATACTGACGGTCACCAAACAAGAAAAGGATTTGTAGGTAATCATATCCAATGACCTTAAAGCATCCAAACAATATGATAAGGCTGTGGAAGAGCCAGTGGGATGCGGGGATGCATAGGTATAGGTATCACCACCAGAAGAAAAGAGGTGGAGATGCCACTGTACAGATCATTGGTGAGGCCTTATTTGGAGTACTGTGTTCAGTTCTGGAGGTTGCATCTCCATAAGGACATAGACATGGTGGAGACAGTTCAAAGAAGGGCAACAAAGATGGTTTAGGGACTACACCAAAAGTCATATGAGGAGAGTCTGGGAGACCTCAATATGTCTACCCTGGAGGAGAGGAAAGGAGAGGAGAGACAGAGGAAATATGATAGAAACCTACAAATATCTAAAGGATATAAATAGGGTACCGGAGGGTAGCATCTTTCAGAAAAAGAAATGTTCAGGAATGAGGGGGCATGACATGAGATTGGAAGGGGTAGACTAAGTGGTAATGTGAGGAAGTATTTCTTCACGGAAAGGGTGGTGGATGTATGGAATGGATTCCCAGTGGAGGTGGTGGGGGCAAACACAGTGGGGGATTCAAAATGAGACAGGCAAAGGGGAACCCTAGTGATAGGAAGGAGAAGGTAAAGCCAGAGATCAACTAGAGTCTGCGGCTTTTGCTGTAGGTAGGGGAAATGAACAGACTGGTTGGGCCTAGTGGTCCTTATCTGCTGTCAGTTTCTATGTTTCTATGCATGGGCCACTTTCCCTATATCTTGGGCTCTCATGCTGCTTGGACCCTGGCAGTCTTCTTTGTGTGGACCACTTTCCCTATATTTTGGGCTGTCATGCTGCTTGGACCCTGGCTGGCTTCTTTGCATGGACCACTTTCCCTATATTTTGGGCTCTCATGCTGCATGGACCCTAGCTGGCTTCAATGCATTGGCCACTTTCCCTATATCTTGGGCCTGTAATTCTGTAGACAATGGCTAGCTTCTATGAGTGGGCTAATTTCCCTGTATCTTTGGATCTCTTGCTGCTTGGACCCTGGCTGGCTACTATGCCTGGGCCACTTTACCTATATCTTGGTCCTGTAATGCTGCTTGGACCCTGGCTGGCTTCTATGCATGGACCACTTTCCCTATATCTTAGGCTCTCATGCTGTTCGGATCCTGGCTGGCTTCTATGCATAGGCTACTTTCCCTGTATCTTGGGCTCTCATGCTGCTTGGACTCCAGCTGGCTTCTATGCATCGGGCACTTATATCTTGGGCTCTCAAGCTGCTTGGACCCTGGCCGCTTCTATCGTGGGCCACTTTCCTATATCTTGGGCTCCCATACTGCTTGGACCCTGGCTGACTTCTATGTGTGGGCCATTTTCCCTACATTTTGGGCACGTAATGCTGCTTGGACCCTGGCTGGCTTCTATGCATGGACCACTTTCCCTATATCTTAGGCTCTCATGCTGTTCGGACTCTGGCTGGCTTCTATGCATTGGCCACTTATATCTTGGGCTCTCAAGATGCTTGGACCCTGGCCGGCTTCTATGCATGAGTGACTTTCCCTATATCTTGGACTCCCATGCTGCTTGGACCCTGGCTGACTTCTATGTGTGGGCCATTTTCCCTACATTTTGGGCATGTAATGCTGCTTGGACCCTGGCTGGCTTCTGTGTGTGGGCCACTTTCCCTATATCTTGGGCTTTCATGCTGCTTGGACCCTGGAAGGCTTCTATGTGTGGGCCACTTTCCCTATAGCTTGGGCACTCATGCTGGTTGGATCCTGGCTGGCTTCTATGTCTTGGCCACTTTCCCTATATCTTGGGCTCTCATGTTGCTTGGGGCCTAGCTGGCTTCTATACGTGGGCCACTTTCCCTATATCTTGGGCTCTCGTGCTGCTCAGACTCTGCCTGGTTTCTATATGGGGCCAGTCCTGTTTAATGTTTTCATAAGTAGCATTGCAGAGAGGCTGGAGGGGAAGGCGTGCCTCTTTGCAGATGACAGTAAGATCTGCAACAGGGTGGACACTTCGGGAGGGGTGGAAAAAATGAGGAGGGATCTAGGTAAACTCGAGGAGTGGTCCAGAGTGTGGCAGCTGAGCTTCAATACGAAAAAGTGCAAAATCATGCATTTGGGGCACAAGAACCCAGGGGAGGATTACATGATGAGGGCAGGGGGGATACTGATGGTCTCCAAACAGGAAAGAGATTTGGAGTAATCATATCTGATGATCCTAAAGCTGCCAAACAATGTGATAAGGCTGTTGAAGAGCCAGAGTGGGATGCAAGGGTGTACAGGCACGGGTATCACCACTAGAAGAAAAGAGGTGGTAATGCCACTGCACAGATCATTGGTGAGGCCTCATTTGGAGTACTGTGTTAGTTCTGGAGGCCGCATCTCCATAAGGACATACGGTGGATGCCAAAGAAGGGCAACAAAGATGGTTTAGGGACTGCACCAAAAGTCATATGAGGAAAGGCTGGGAGACCTCAATATGTATACCCTGGAGGAGAGGAGAGACGGGGGAGATATGATAGAAACCTACAAATATCTAAAGGGCATAAATAGGGTACCAGAGGGTAGCATCTTTTAGAAAAGGATATGTTCAGGAACGAGGGAGCATGACATAAGATTGGAAGAGGGGGTAGACAAAGATGTAATGTGAGGAAGTATTTCTTCACAGAAAAAGTGGTGGATGCATGGAATAGACTCCCAGCAGAGGTGGTGGAGGCAAACACAGTTGGGGATGCAAAAATGCATGGGACAGGCACAGGGGAACCCTAGCAATGGGAACAAGAAGGTAAAGCCAGAGATCAAGGAGCATCTGCGGCTTTTGCTGTAGGTAGGGAAAATGGGCAGACTGGAGTGGCCTAGAGGTCATTATCTGCCTTCAATTTCTATGTTTCTATGCGTGGGCCACTTTCCCTATATCTCGGGCTCTCATGGTGCTTGAACTATGGCTAGCTTCCATGTCTTGGCCACTTTCCCTATATCTAGGGTTCTCATGGTGCTTGGACCCCTCGCTAGCTTCTATGCATGCGCCACTTTCCCTATATCTTGGGCTGTCATGCTGCTTGGGCCCTGGTTGGCTTCTACGAGTGGACCACTTTGCTTATATCTCTTGGCTCTCAAGCTGCTTGGACCCTGGCTGGCTTCTATCGTTGGGCCACTTTCCCTATATCTTGGGCCTGTAATGCTGCTTGGACCCTGGCTTGGCTTCTTCGTGGCCACTTTCCCTATATCTTGGCTCTCATGCTGCTTGGACTGGCTGGTCTTGTATGTGGGCTACTTTCCCTATATCTTGGGCCTGTAATGCTGCTTGGACCCTGGCTGGTTTCTATGCATGGGCCACTTTCCCTATACCTTGAGCTGTCATGCTGCTCGGACCCTTGGCTTGGCTTCTATGCATGGGCCACTTTCCTATATCTTGGGCTCTCATGCTGCTTGGACCCTGGCTGGCTTCTATGTAGGCCACTTTCCCCCATATCTTGGGCCTGTAATGCTGCTTGAGACCTAGCTGGCTTCTGCATAGCTACTTTCCTATATCTGGTCTCTCATGCTGCTTGACCCCTGGCTGGCTTCTATGTGGGGCCACTTTCCCATGTCTTGGGCCTGTAATGCTGCTTGGACCCTGGCTGGTTTCTATGCATGGGCCACTTTCCCCTATACATTGAGCTCTCATGCTGCTCGGACCCTGGCTGGCTTCTATGCATGGGCCACTTTCCTATATCTTGGTCTCTCATGCTGCTTGGACCCTGGCTGGCTTCTATGTGTGGACCACTTTCCCTATGTCTTGGGCCTGTAATGCTGCTTGGACCCTGGCTGGTTTCTATGCATGGGCCACTTTCCCTATACATTGAGCTCTCATGCTGCTCGGACCCTGGCTGGCTTCTATGCATAGGCCACTTTCCCTATATCTTGGTCTCTCATGCTGCTTGGGCCCTGGCTGGCTTCTATGTGTGGACCACTTTCCCTATGTCTTGGGCCTGTAATGCTGCTTAGACCCTGGCTGGTTTCTATGCATGGGCCACTTTCCCTATACATTGAGCTCTCATGCTGCTCGGACCCTGGCTGGCTTCTGCATGGGCCACTTTCCCTATATCTTGGGCTCTCATGCTCTCGGACCCCTGGCTGGCTTCTATGTGTGGGCCACTTTCCCATCTCTGGGCCTCTAATGCTGCTTGGACTCTAGCTAGCTTCTATGCCCGGACCATTTTCCTATATTTTGGGCTCTCATGCTGATTGGATCCTGACTGGCTTCTAATGTGTGGCCAATATCCTTATATCTTGGGCTCTCATGGTGCTCGGACTCTTGCAGTCTTCTTTGTGTGGGCCTCCTTCTCTATATATTGGGCCTGTAATCCTACGTTAACCCTGGCTGAATTATTTGCATGGGCAATATCTCTATACCTTGGGCCTCTAAGGCTGCACGAACCCTGGCTGGATTCTTTGCAGGGCCAAGTTCCCTATATCTTGGGCCTGTAATGCTGCTTGGACCCTGCCTGACTTGTTCGCATGGGCCATTTTCCCAGTATCTTGGGTCTCTAAGTTTAGCCTGACTTACTATACCTAGTAGCAGCAGATAAGTGGCTTCCTTTAACTTTTCATCCATTTGTTTTAGGTGCGGAGACTTTTATGGACTTCTTTCACTAGTAACTACTTTTATGGACCAAGTGGTTTCATTTATTTGATAGTTGGAGCTCATATTTGTATGGATGGGGAGATGTGATTGACTAGCAGTTTCTTTTGTCAGTGTGTGTGTGTGTGTATTTGGTTTAGGGAGGGCATTATTTTGGAATTTAGCTGAGTTTTGCTTTTAAGTAGGCATTATGTGTTTATGCTTAGTCCCTTTCAAGCACAAATAATCCGCGGACCACCTGTGACAGTTTCATACCTTTGGAAGGTATCAACGGTTGCCATGTATATAAAGGTCATCAGCCGGATACATTGCTTAGGATCCACCTGGTGGAGGCAGTAACTCCAGCTGGGGTCCTAGAGTGTATATTAGGGAGGGTAGGATCAGAAGGAAAAGGTCACTTAAGATGCCCTGGGAAATATTAATACTGAAACAGGGCTATCCCTTTCTGGTTCAAATACCCAGGGTTCCACCAATTGTAAATAGGCAGGTGGCAATCCAAACAGCTGACTCTGCTACTCCCCATCAAGCTGTTTTATGCAGCTCCAGGTAGCTGAGGAATAAGATGGCAGTGATGGAGGGGTTCATCACTGATTCCTCAGCTGACCTTGTGTGCATCATAGAGACCTAGCTGGGTGATGATTCCAGCCCTATGCTTAAGGGCTTGTAATATTGGCCAGGTACTTCATAGTGCATTGTTAGAAGTGGGATCTCAGGGGGTATGAGGTGACCATCTGTTTTTGATCTGCATTGGGACTCGCAGCATACCCCACAGGAAACATAGAAACATAGCATCTGTTGACAGAAAAGGACTGCTTGGCCCATCCAGTCTGACCAAGGGTTCCCTCTCTATTTTACTTCTGCAGATCCTATCTGGTCTCTGGTGACCTTCCATACTCCTTGCCTCTGTTTGAACATATAGTACCCTGATGAGTATCCAACACATGCTTGAAGCCCTCCACCATTCTAGCCTCCACCAGTTCATCTGGCAGTTGGTTCCATGTGTCTACCACCCTTTCAGTGAATAAATATTTCCTCACATCCCTCATGAACTTCCCTCTTTCAGCTTCATCGGATGCTCCCTTGTCGTGGAGCTCATACTCATTTGGAAAAGGCTCCCCTCCTGCACCATGCTCACCACTGTGAGGTACTTGTAGGTTTCAGTCATTTCGCTACTTGCTCTTTTTTCCTCCAAGGAGTACATGTTGAGATCCCACAGCCTCTCCTTGTATGTTTTCTTGTGCAAACCCACACCATTATGATAGCCCTCCTCTGGACCACTTCCACCCTGTCAATACCCTTGTGGTGGTGCAGCCTCCAGAACTGGACACAGTACTCAATGTGGGTTCTCACCAGCAAGCAATACAATGGCAACACTGCTTCCCTCCTCCTGTTGGAGATACCCCTCCCTATGCACCACAGCATCCCTCTTACCCTACCCACTGCTTTGTCACACTGCTCTGACACTTTGAGGTCATCAAATATGATTACCCCAAGGTCCCTTTCATACTGGAGTTCATACTGGAGTTTTTAAGACAACCAAGAAGGCAATGACCCTTATAGGCTGCTCCCACCATTTCAGTGGAGGTAACAAGTGTCACCAACCATAAAGTAATGATCCAACCTTGCCTTAAATGTAAAACAATTATCTGCCTGCACTACTTGTGTTGGTAATTTATTCCACAGTTCAACCACCCTACACTTAAAGCTATTTTTCCTTAAATCTGTCCTAAACCTTTCACCTACTAACTGCTGATCGTGCCTTCTCAATGCATATGTACTCTCTTTATATACGAATCCTAATTCCTTCCTTAGAGTCTCCTGTTTCAATATCTTATACAGCAACAACAGATCCCCTCTAGTACGCCTAGTAACTAACGATCACAATCCCAGTGTTTTTAATCTGTCTTCATGTTTTCTCCCTACACCCTGATATAATTCTAGTGAAAGATCTTTGTGGTCTCTAGACCAACAGTTTATCCTTCCTCAAATAGGGATGCCAGACAGTAGAACAGTAGTCCAAGCTTGGTCTGACATATGAGTTAAACAGTGGAACCAATACCCCCTTGCTTCTAGTATGAAAACTCCTTCTAATACAATTTACATAGCCTTTTTAGCTGTAACTCTACTATGGGTCCCACTTTTCATAATCTTTTTGTATATATGTACCCAAGTCCTTTTCACCGTTGGAAGCTGTCAGCTTTGAACCCTGAATGTAATAGTCCTATTGTATATTTTCTTTTCCCATATGCATTACAATGCATTTTTTGTATTAAAGCTAATTTTATTATTCTCTGCCCACTCTGAGATATACAACAAATCCTGCCCAAACCTTAGTCTATCCTCAAAGGTATCCACCACGCTGCCCAACTTAACATCAAGAGCAAATGTAACCAATTTGTTCTCACTCGGTATAATTAGGTCACTTATAAAAATACTAAACAACAGGGGTCCCAACACGACCCCTGCAGCACTTCACCTCACCTCACCTCCCTGATAATGACCCTATATCCTCACCTGTTGTGTTCTTCCCATCAACCAGTGTTTAATCCACCTTACAAAGCTACATCAATACCGTACTTATCAACTTGGAAATTATTAACCTGTGCGGACTGTATCGAACACCCTACTGAAGTCTAACATTACCATATCCACATTCCTACCCTCATCAATCCTCTTAGTGACTTAATCATAAAAACAGATCAGATTAGTCTTGCAAGACCTGTTTCTATCAAAGCCATGCTGGTTTTTATCCATTATTCCTTTTTGTACAAGATGATTTGTTATCTCTTCGCTCAGAATCCCCTCGATTATCTTACCGACAACCAAGGTCAGACTCACTGGCCGATAATTAACTGCCTCACTCCTATCTCCCTTCTTATGTATCAGCACAACATAGGCTGACATCCACTCATCTGGTACATAACCTTCTATCAAGGATTTTTGACCTAATAGGGTGATTACTGGTGCCAGCTCATATTCCAATTCTTTAACAAATCTTGGATGGATACCATCTGGTCCAGCCACTTTATCCGCTTTTAATGACTTTATTCTCTGTTTCACTTTTTCCACTGTTATTATTTCTCCTAATTTAGCATTTACTACACCATTCATACTAACTTCCATATTATGATCTTGTGTGGTGAACACTGTACTGAAGCATCGACTAAACTCTTCAGCTATTTCATTTGGTTTGGAACTCATTTCTCAACTATATTAAGGGTCCCAATGTCTTATCCTTCCCTTTTATTATTTACATATGCATAAAAGCTTTTAACATCATTCTTGTCACAGCTAATCTGAATTCCAGCTGTCTTTTGCATTTTTTATTTCACTTTTAGCTGTCTCAGTATCAGCTTGTATTTACTCTTACTTTTCTTTGTTTTATGTTTCATTCTTACAAACAACAATTTTTTATTACAAAGTTTACTAATCTTATTATTCATCCATGTGGCTTTTTCCTCTACGATTATACACCTTGCTTTTAGGAATATAACTATCTACCATCTGATTTATAGTCTTAACAAACAATTCCCATGATTCTTTAACTGTTAATCCATTTATCATATTATTCCAATCAAATCCTGCCAGCCTTTCTCTTATTACTCTGTAATCACCTTTATCCTATAACACCTGAATTGTACTACCCCTAATTGACGTATTTGTTTTATCAATACAAAAGGTAATTGAACCATGATCACTTGCACTTACTGTGGGACCAATATTTTCTTGTTGAATGTCATCAGGGATGTTCGTTAGTACCACATCTAAAATATTTTTTCCCCTTGTAGCCTCGTGGGCACACTGTTTAACCTCTACAGATGTTAATTCATCCTGAATCCTAGCAGCCATTGTATTATTTATGCCTGTATTGCCCCAATCTATATCTGGCATATTCGGGGCCCCTATTAACACTATATCTGATACTTCAGCTAGATTAGCAACCTTTTCTATAAATACTTCAGTCTCTCCCATGCTTGTCTCAGGTGGTCTATAAAATATTATCAGCTTTAGTTTCTTACCCCTCAACCCCAATAAATCTACACTAATAGCCTCAATACTACCACAGTCCTTAGTATCATTAATTACTAGAAATTCTACCCCTTCCCTAATAAACAAGGCCACACCACCTCCTCGTCTATCTGGCCTATTTTTGTTTACAAGACAATAACCAGGGATATGCTGATTCCATTCAGTAACTGTATTACACCATGTTTCTACTACCCCAATAATTCCTAATTATTCTCTCCCCATTAAGAGTTCCAATTCAGCCATATTATCTTTGTTTAAACTTCTGGCATTAAAGAACATCACCTTCACTTAGGGTTACCAGCTGTCCTGATTTTCCCAGGACAGTCCCAGTTGGGCAGCTGTATCCCACAAAAATGTGAAAAATACTGCATGTCCTGATTTTATAGTAGAAAAATATTTTCTAACTTTCCACTAAATGTTGTAGAAAACTACTATACCTTAACTAAAATACCTTAAAATGATAAGAAACAATATAAGCAACTAAGAAACTACAATACTTAACCTTAATTATGATTGCATAGAGAAAACAAGTCTTTTGCATTGGTTAAGGTTACGTACTGTACTGCGAAAAATCACGTTTCAGTAAGAAATGTCCCACTTTGGGCTTCTTAATAGGTGGTAACTCCACCTTCACTGGGGAATTCATTTTACTTTTTGTGCTACAATGTAATCTGATTTCCTCATTTACCACCTTCGTCACCCATTTCTTTAGTTTAAACATTTTTCTATTTCATGGAGCAGCCTTGTTCCCAATATTCTACTTCCCCTAAAATTTAAATGGAGCACATCTTTGCAAAATAGTTCTCTTCTGTTATGAATCCCCAATGTTTACTGAATAAATAATCATTTGCTGAAGTCCATCTATTTAGCCATTCATTTGCTAATGCTATTCTCTTTGCTTGTACACTGATGCTCTTGGTTCAGGTAGTATGTCTGAGATCATGATCTCACAGCCATTTTCTACCAACTTCTCTGCTAGTTTACTGAAATCCTTCTGTATCTCAGGCAGTGTTTTCTAGCTAGGTCATTTATACCCACATGAACTATTGCTAATGGGTGTGATCCTGCTCCAACAGATATATTATCTACGTATCATATAAATCCGAGGCTCCTGCACCTGAAAAACTATGGACCATGTTATTTTCCTTATCCCTCTTACATATGTATTGAACTGTGTACTTTATGATAGAGTCCCCTATTACTATGACCTGTCTTGGATATTTCAGCCTCCTGAGGGGACATATCTACATTTCCTTCTTACTCTTCTAACTGGGAGTGCTGTAGATCTTCCAAAACACTGAAACTATTTGTCAAAGAGGGCTCAGAGGTTACACCGCTTGCCCCCTGTCCCAGACCACTTATACATGCTCCCCTGAGACTCAGATTTATTTCTCCTCCTTGTCTCCTCTGAGATTATCAGGAACTGGCTTTAATGGACTCTTCCCTCTATGCTTCCTTTTTACATTCATTACTTTACTCCATCCATTGTCTTGCTTAATGACTGTCAGTACAGTACCTCTCCCCATCCTATGCACAGCTCCTGGGTTTCCTGTGCTCTAGGAGGATGATGTTGCACTTTTTATTTATTTATTTGTTGACTAGGTAAGTACACTGATCCAACGGACCATTTTCAGGTATGACTCAGGCCACTTAGATGGCGCACAGTACAAAGACATAATCATCATGACATTACAATAGCAGTTTACACACAGGTTACAGAGAACTGCTTGTGACGATTACTGCATTTAGACATTTAGCCCAACACAGTGGGGTAATAACAATTAAAAATTAGGAATAAAAGAGACCAGGTAATACTAGTAACAGATCAAATACAAGTGACTACAAAAATAAACAGTGTTGACTGAAGTGTTGGTTAGCAATTACAGGTCGCATTGGATAGTAGAGCCTTCTTGAAGTGCCATTTGAAGGTTAGTGGGGATTCCAAGGAGTGAAGTTCTAGGAGAGAGTTCCAGAACTTAGGGGCTGCTAAGGAAAACCCTTTGACCCATGGCTGTAAATAACTTGGGACATTCAAGGATTTGATTAGAGGAGGACCTCAGTTGGTGAGAACCCCGAGCACACATGCCTGTGAGTGGTGATTTTGCACTGTTGTGGAGCATTTTAAAAATGAGAGTACCAAATAAAAGATCCTGGTGTGCCTGGGAGGGTAGCCATCATGGACTGCTATTGCACAGTATGTCACAGACGGCATTGCAACCACTGAAACAGAAGATGAGGTATTGCGCCTGTTCATGGTTTATGCAACATGGGCAACCAGAAAGGAAATTTACCTCCAGCTTGAGCTAGCAGGCAACCCAGTGAACCTGCAGCTAGACACCGGAGCCTCAGTATTTCTTGTGCCAGAGAACATCTACAGGAGAAACTTCAGCAGTGCCCATTGCAGCCATCATCTATTCAGCTCTCAACTTACATGGGAGAGCAAATCCTGTGCTAGGGTAAATCCAAGTGCCAGTCACCTATGAGGGAGGAATGTGGACCTTGCTTCTGGTGGTAGTACAAGGAGAAAGACCTGCATTACTAGGCTGAGACTGGCTCATGCAGACCAAACTGAACTGAGGAAAGATCTCCAGCTTAAATACGGTAACCACAGCACCACAAGATGCACTAAAGAAAGTATTGGACAAACATGGTCCTGTTTTCCAGGATGGTTATGGCACAATCTGTGATTTCAAGGCAAAGATCCGAGTGCAACTGGGAGCCATTCCAATTTTCCACAAGCCTTGACCAGTACCTTATACTTTAAGGGAAGCAGTAGAGAAGGAACTGGACTGTCTCAAAAGCCATGGTATCATCTCACGAGTAGGGAGGAGCGACTGGGCTGCCCTTATCATTGTGGTCACCGAAACGAGACAAAGCAGTGAGGTTGTGTGGGTGACTACAAGGTTACAGTGAACCGTTGTATACAGCAAGATCCATATCCATTACCCAATGCAGAGGACTTGTTTGCTATATCTCAGGGGCAAGTTATTTAGCAAGTTGGACTTATCCTGTGCATACCAGCAATTGGAACTGGAACCAGAGTCAGAACTATATCTAACCATCAACACCCACAAGGGACTTTACCGGTATCATTACTTGGCATATAGAGTTTCCACAGTGCCAGCAATTTTCCAGAACACAATGGACCAGATACTGCATGGACTGGACCATGTAGTATTCTTTATGGATGATATATTGGTAACAGCACCCACGGTCGAAGAACATCTGACAATCCTGGACCAAGTTCTGACCAGACTGCAATGATATAGATTGAGAGTAAAGCTAGCAAAATGCCAATTTCTGCAAAATTTTGTTGAGTACCTTGGTCACTCGATTGATGCCCAAGGCCTACACCCAGCAGATAGCAAGGTGGATGCTATTGTCAAGGCACCTGCCCCAACAAATATGACAGATTTAAAATCATTCTTAGGGCTCTTGAACTATTATGGACAGTTCCTAACTCATCTGTCCACATTGTTGCAACCACTCCATGACTTGCTACAGAAAGAAGCTCAATGAAATTGGTCACCACAGTGTGAGAAGCATTCCAGGCTTGCAAGAAATGTCTTCTAGGCAGCAAATGGTTAGTGCACTATGACCCAGTTAAACCTCTGAGGCTGGCATGTGATGCATCACCATATGGAGTGGAGGCTGTCATCTCACATGTGTTACCTTATGGAGAGGAACACCGACGCTGGCTGGACATTGTCCCAAGAGAAGACAATGCTCAGGTCGAAAAAGAAGCAGGCATAATTTTCCATCGGGTTCCACAAAATTGTACAGACGGAAATTACCTGCAATCAGTCACATCCTCTAGCACCCTAAATAAAACTGGCAATAACTCTCTGGCCTCTGAATACGCAATGGGCTATTTTGTTGGCATATGACTATGGCATTGAATACAGATTTCTCAAGATCACACAAATGCAGATGCATTGTTGAGACTGCCATGCAAGGATGTTACTGTGAAGGAAGATGGTGTAACAGTATTCCATCTTTCTCATCTTGAGGACTTACCCATTGCTTCACAGGATGTCGCAGCAGAGACACGGCGAGATCCTGTCCTCTCTAAAGTCCCAGATTTAACCCTAAATGGTTGGCCTAACTTCCTGAGAGACCCAACCCTCTGAACTTTCTTAGACAAGAAGGGCCAGTTGTCCACAGAGCTCGGCTATGTTCTATGGGGAACTCAAGTTGGGATACCTCCAAAGTTTTGTAAGAGGTTACTTTCTGACTTACATGACAGTCATCCTGGAATCTCTTGCATGAAGGCACTGGTCAGAGAATACCTCTAGTGGCCACGACTTGATCAAGATATCCAACATCTTTTTTTTTTTTTTTTTACCGGTGAGACACACTAAGCTGAAAGCTTGTTTACAGGTGCAAACTGGGAGCACAGGGAAGTTAAGTGACTTGCTCAGGGTCACACAGTATGCAAGTGGGGGCTGTGGGATTCAAACCCAGGTCTCAAGATTTGCAGCTCAGAGCCTTAAACCACTGCACTATACTGCCTCCCTAATCTTGTCAACCAATGTGAGCCATGTGTGGCTGTCCGCAACCAACCTGCTAATGCACCCCTGCATCCTTGGTCCTGGGCTACCATACCATGGGATTACATCCATGTCGACTATGCTGAGGTGGCAAACAACACTCTTGGTAGTAATTGATGTCCACCCAAATGGCTGGAAGTATTGCCCACACAAGTCACAACTACTGAAAAGACTATAGACCTTCTGAGACTGTTTTTCCTTCTTATGAACTACCACGGAGTTAGTGTCAGACAATGGTCCCCAGTTTTCTTCCCATGTCTTTAAACTGTTCTTAAAGCAGAATGGCATCCAACATATTTTGATTCCACCTTACCATCCAGCATCAAATGGCAGCTGAAAGAGCTGTACAAACATTCAAAAAGTTTGAATAAACCAGATTCATGGCAAGTACCTACAGCTCAAAGGCTGGCTAATTTTCTGTTTGCTTACAGAAACATTCCTCACACAGTCACAGAGCAAACACCTGCCAAACTGTTCCTAAAACATCAACCTCATACCCATTTGTCATTGCTCAAGCCAGACTTGGCTGATACTGTCACAAAGCATCAACTACAACAGCAAATTGGCATGACAATCAGTCAAGTCAGTACGGATTTTTCATCCTGGGGAGAGGGTAATGGTTTAAGACTGTAAACATCCCAAGGTTTCTTGGATTCCTGGGGTGGTGATTGAAACACATGGACCTTTGACTTATGCAGTTTGTGTGGGACAGCGACTTGTTCATGAACATGTGGATCACCTGCTGCATTCTAAGGTTCCAGCAAATGCAGCAGAAGATGTCACTCCAGCTGAGGACAGTAACACAGAGGACTTTGCTCCTACCTGTGAAGTTCCACCAGAGCCGGTACCAAATAATAATGAATCACCTGTTCCACCAGCAGCAGTTATTCCAGCCCGCAGATATCCCCTGAGGCATCGAAGACCACCACAAAGACTTGACCTTTAAAGTCATGTAATGAACTTGTACCTCTGTGTAACGGAACTCTTACCTGTATTGTTACTCAGTTAGTGACAAGTTCTACCCAAAGGGTAGAATAACCCCTGAACTTGTTTCTGGCACCGAGCAGTCTACTTTGGCTTGGTAGCTAGAAATGTTACTGTTGAAGTATTTTTAGACAAGTTTCTGCCTATAGGAGGGAGTGTAGTATATGCATGGATATGTATGGTACTATATACATGGATATATATATATATATATATATATATATATATATATATATATAGTAGGAAGTTGACTAGAGTTGTAGTTTTTACATATGGTGTTGTAGTCATTATATTGTAAGTTCGTGTCATGCACAGTAAGTCTTTCATTGTGTATGTCCAGTGATGCAAGACCACTGTCTCTGAATAGAATAAAAGATGGTCACTGAACTAACACACCATGTATGAGTCTCTCCTGCACTGACCCACAGTATATCACAGCTATGAAATCGAATCTAATTTCGGGAACTGGTGCATAGTACATCACTCCCAACACTGTCTGAGTTTGGTAGGGCCTGCAATAGTCGATGAACCTTGGTGGGTAACATAATCTTGAAATGAAATGAAGGACATTCAGTTCTCTCAACATCCTGGCCCAGCATTTTGGCATTGAATACCAGCTGCCATGCCCTAGACCAAACCTTGAGTTTCCCAAGGCCCCTACACATTCTCTCCGCCCCTCCTGAGTATGCACTGCATTACAGATTTTTGGTGTCATTTGCAATAAGGTACTTGTAGGCCTCAATCATGTCACCTCTTGCCCTCCTCTCTTCCAGGGTGTACGTTTAGATGCCTCCAGTCTCTCCTCATAGGTTTCCCTTGCAACTGCTGCACCATTTTGGTTACCTTTCTCTGGGCTGCCTCCACGTTACCTCTGTCCTTTCTGAGGTGCAGTCTTCAGAACTGGACACAGTACTCAAAAGTGGGGCCATACTAGAGAGTGATACAGCAGCATCACTACCTCCCTCTTCTTGCTGGTAATACCTCTTCCTATGCACCCCACCATCCCACTAGCCCTGACTATGGCCTTATCACATTGTGCTTCTGGCTTGAGGTCCTCTGACATAATAATACCAATGCCATTTTCCTGTCTAGTGACTGCCCATACCTCCCCCCATCCTATATTCAGCACCAGGGTTCCTATGTCCTAGGTGCATGATTTTTCACTTTTTGCCATTGAAACCCAACTACCATGTCATTGACCACTCCTCAGGTTTCCCTAAATCCATGTTCATTTTCCCCATCCCCTCCTGAGTGTCCACCTTATTGCAGAGTTTGGTGTCATCTGCAAAGGCATACTTTTTCCTCCAGTTCTACTGCAGTGTCCCCAGTAAAGATATTGAAGAGGACTTGCCCCAGCACCAAACTTGTGGTACTCCGCTGATCACTCTCCCATCCCCAGAGTGTGTGCCGTTAATCACCACTTGTCTGTTAACCACTTTCTAATCCAATCTACCAGTTTGTACTCCACTCTTAAGCTGGTCAACTTCCTAATGAACCTTCTGCGAAGCAGAGCGTTGAAGACCTTGCTGAAGTCCAGATAGGCTATGTCCACTGTCCTATTTCCTTCATCACCCAGTCCATAGAAATCTATCAGATTCATTTGGCATGATCCCACCCCCAATGAACCCATACTGCCTGTGGTCCTGCAGCCCAGTGGAGTATAGATGCTCAACCAGCCTCACGTTCAGTAGGGTTTCCATTAGTTTTCCCAACACTGAAGTTTTAGACTAATTGGTCTATCATTGCTAGCTTCCTCCTGCTGCCTGTCATGTAGAGGGACCACATCAGCCCTTTTCCAGTCCTCTGGAACCACTTCTGTTTCTAGTGAGTGATTGAACAAGGCTGTCAGTAGGGTAGCTAGCACTTCCCTGAGCTATTTTACTACTCTGGAGTGTAACCCATCCGGTCCCATTGACTTAACCACCTTCAGGATGTGAGTCCTTTTTGAACTCTTTTCTCTGAAAACAGACTCGTGTCCACCTCCTCCCATTCCTGCTTCTGCCTGGTGCCCCCTCCCATGAAAACTAAGCTGAAGTACCTGTTTAAACTGTCAGCTTTTTCTTGGTCCCCTTCTGCAGTATCCCCCTTCTACCCTTCTAATCCTCACTACCCTTCTTTTTGCTTTTCTCTTCTTGATTATGTATCTGAAAAATGTCCTCTCCCATTTAGACACCCCTCTAGCAATCCTTTCCTCTGTCTGTGCCTTTGCTCCTCTCATCACCTTTCTTGTTTCCTTCTGATTGGTGTCAGCAGGGCTCAGTTGGTGGCACATCCGCCTCTAGACCAGAAGGTCATGGGTTCTCGTACCACACCGGAATTGGACTTGTACCTAAAATGCTGGCATCCAAGTGCAGTATTGGGGGGTGCTGTACTGCTGGGCTGTGCTACCCTTTGGATGAGACATTAAACCAAGGTCCCTTCTACCCATCCTGGTGCTGTCCTGGTGGGTGTCCAGGTGGAAGTAAAAGAACCCAGGGCACTCTTCGCAAAGAGTAGAGGACGCTTCCAGTGTCCTGGCCCCCAATCCCCTTCCCATAAACTGGTTCATGCAATTGTCCAGGCTGTGTGTGGGTGCTGACATGTGATATGGTCACCACTACATATTCAGTCACTTCACTACCAGTCTAGCATTGCTTGTACAGCACTTTGGGATACACTGTGTATGAAAAGCACTATATAAATGCTGATTCTTCTTCTTTTCCTTATACGGCCCTGGCCTCCTCCCTTTGTGTTTTATTTGTACCTCTTGAATGCCACCCTTTTTTCTTTCACTAACCTTGCCATTTCTTCGGAGAACCATAACAGTTTCTTTTTCCTTCTGCTTTTGCTTATCTCCTTCACATAGAGGTTTGCTGCCCTAGTTATACCCTCCCTCATTCTTCCCCACTGTGCCTCTGCTCCTTCCTGGCAATTTCCTCCTTTGAGACATTTTCTGAGGTAGTCTCCCATTTCTTTAAAATCCCCCCCCCTGAAGTTCAGGACATTTATCCTCATGTACAGTAGCTCCCATCTGCTCCTTTCCTTATGTTAAACCACACTGTATGGTGATCACTGGTACCTAAGGGACCTCTCACTGTGACATCTGCAATGCTGCTTGTTAGCACTAGGTCACATGTGGCAATTGCAATATGATGATCAGCACAGCCCTCCTCTCACCACCTCAGCCGGCCACAGTATGAGATGACAGGGAGAGCATGTACAGCATACAGTATACTGTATGTGCACTCCCTGCACACCCTGTCATCCCATATGGTGGCTGGCCAAGGAGGTGACAGGAGGGCTATGATGATCATCATATTGGGATCACCACACAGCCCCTTCCTTGGAGGCATGGAAAGGGTGGGGGATTGGCTAGGTAGTGTGCACAGAGTCAGTATTATGGGGGAGGGCTGCTAGCCACTGGGCCTCAGAGGGGCACTGAATGGGTGCTTGGTGGCAGGCCAAGCAGACATTGAGAAATCCATGCAACATCAGGAATGGGTGCTCAGTGGTGAGGGGTACCACTAAATACCAGTGACACCCATGCAGCTTCAGGGGTGGTGCTCAGCAGGCAGGGGTTGCCACTAGTCACCAGGGAAAACACTTATCATATTGGGTTGGGTGATCGGAGGGTGGGGGATGCCACTGAACACAAGGGAATTCACTACCACGACGGCAATGGGTGATCAGATGTGTGGGGGAAGTGCCACTAGACACCAGGGACATCTGTAATAATGTGGTAGCAGCTGATTGGAGGGTGGGGTGCCACCGGACACAATGAAGTACATTTAAATAAAGGGACAAGCATTCAGGTGTAGGGAGTTGCTCGCCACCATGCCTGATGTGGCAGGTGGCCACAGGAGAGGCACAAGCCTGCCACCGCATCCCATGCGAATGAGCCCATAATAGGCATGCATATGGCCCCTTGGTGCCTTGCATACTCAATGGATTTATTTGCATTTTTCTGCTGAATATCACACCATGGGCTCCCAGCACTAACAGGTCTGGGTCACAGTTCCCTGTAGTTCCCTATGGGCTGCATACAACCCAGATCCATGTTAGGGCAGTGCTACTTGCCTTACTGCTGTGTCATCGTGGCCCTGTATTCAGTCAGATAACACTGGTGAGCTATCCAACTGAATATAGCAACCTCTGGCTTGGGCGCAAGGGCAAGTGCAGCACAAACCTTTGCACTCCATTTTTGCCCATAATTGAATATCTGACCCCAGAATTCTATACACTGTATTATTCACAGTTCCAATTAGCATGTCATTTTTTTCTTCTTACAGAATTTTGAGTTCAAGAATGGGTCCCATAATGCATACAATTTGTAGCTCTATTATGGCTTAAGTGTGCCAGTTGCTTATTGTTTGCTCTTTTAATCATCTCTTGTAGCCACTTATTAAAATGACTGTTGCTTCCAGTATCTTAATAGGATAGTTTTTTGCATTATTAAAGCTATGTGCAGCCACAATTGTTTGTTCACAGCAAGATTAGATATTCTGTAAATATACCCAACCATACCAGTTTAGAGGCACATTTGATATTGTACGATAAAATCATGGTGCATGCCAGCAGACGTCTTACCAAAAATTCAACAGTTATGTACATGGCCATAGCATAGTGTATGCATTACAGTGCCCTGACAAGACAAACATCTCCAACATTTATCATTGTTTCTATGCCCAGTCCAACAAGTTTATGAGAAGAAAAATGCCGTCTGTGACTGATGTTAAGTTGAATTAATCTGCTATGTGTCTCTTTACATACTCTTAGACTGCTCTCCCTGCTTACGTTCCATTATTGCAATGAAATACTGTAGGTACCTTCAGTTCCATTTTCCATTTCTCTTTAAACCTCTGCACTGGGTTAGGGATTGCATCTATCATTCATCTATATATAATCCTTTTACTTTAAGTGTTATTTAAAAATCTTATCTAGGTATTAGGTGGAGGGAGCACTAACTATTGATTAATGCATACTCTTAGTATGATAATACATGACTCTCTTGGCTGTAAAATTACTTGCAATACTGAAATGGACCTAGTGAGGTAACAGGGGTCCAGGGCACTCAGGGAAGATACTGGTTCATCGCTGTTGATGATAGGGGTCAAAGTAGGGCTCCACCCCAGGATGACTGGTAGTGCTGAATTAATAAATGACTAATGTAATGGTATTCTCCTAGAAGTAGTTCTTTTCCCTATTAAGCATAAAAGTCTTGATGGTACTTAAACATCAAAATGTCCTGGTTGCTATGTGACAGAAGGCCCACTTGATGGACAGGGAACACCAGAAGCTGGTTAAAGATTAGGCAGGGCAGTTTCTTGGCTGCTTACTATGGGCACAAAAGGGGGTGGCCATCCAGATGCATAAACATCTACAATCTGTGGCACTGAGAATGATGGTGGACCTGGGAGGTGGTCAGTATGTATTTGCGCAACTGCTGGGGGAAGTGGTTACATTTGGAAATGTTTATGCACCAGCTTTGCATGACCCTCTATGTTTTGACCAGCTGCTTACCTTATCTTATTACAGAGAGAATTTTCCCGCTTTGATCCTGGGGCGGATTTTAATTGTGCCCTGATTATGCGCTGGATACGCCCCATGGGCATGATCACCAGGAAGCTGGTGTAAGGGTCTTACAGAAATGGATCTGGTGGATGTGTGGAGGAAGACAATCAGAGATTGAAATAACATACATTTATTTCAACCTACACAAAACATATTCCTGGAAGGGCCACCTCTTTATCCCCAGGGCTTGTACCATAGGGGTGAACCAAACCCATATCAACCCTATTGTAATTTCAGCAAGGGCATATCAAGTTGCACCTGAGACCCACCCCTCCCAGACAGGAGCTGGAGATTCCCAACCTACATGTTGGTTAAAGGGAGACTTTCAGAAGTGGGACTTCCGGCGACATCATCCTCAAGATGGCAGCTTGAGGACTGTAGCTGAACACCCACTCCTGATAAAAAACCTCAAGTAGACCATTTTCCTACCACAAATGTCTCCAGATTGACAAAGGGACTCTGTTCAAATGATGGACAAGGATGGACCAGATCGTTTTGGCTCAGAGATGGAGAATAGCAACTGATAATGAGGCAGGAGGGTTGAAGAGTGAGTACTCTCAGGCCTCCGTCACCTCCTCCAGATCAGGCCACTGCTGGGGTACCAGCTAGCTGAAAAGTAAAACATCCTCACTGAGCAGCTCAATAGAAAAATGGATCTCCTGAGAGCAAAGATGCTGGATTTCAGGCAAGCAGGTATGAAATACGACTGCAGCTGTCCGTGACAGATGTCATAAAATTGAGAAACACGCTTAAAATATGAAATACAGCTCACACAGACTGATCACTGTGTTGACAGCACTGAGATGGGCCTGCTCCTGTTTTATATTGCAGTTCAGCACTTGGAGGAGAAAACAGAGGGCACTGAGAGGTGGAATAGATGGAATAACCTCTGACTCTGTGGCATCCCTAAAGGGAAGAAAGTTCAGCTCTGGTTCCTTTTCTACAAAAATTCTTGAAGTTGGCTCTGGACTTTCCTGATACCTAAAACCTAGAAACTGAGAGAGCCCACCGAAATTAGGCCTGAAACCAACCATGCTGGACACCCGCTCTCAGTCATAGCCAGATTCTTACATTATAATGAAAAACAGGACATCCTGTCAAAGGCCTGAAAAAATAAGATCGAGAGCAAAACAATGGCTGCATTGCAAGAGACTGTGCTCACTGAGAATTTAAGCTTACACAGTCTAAGCACAGCCCCCTAGCTTCAAAAGCTGAACTGGTCCAGTCAAATTAATCCAGACTCCTGCTCCCTCTCCAGCTACAAACATCTGGATTAATTGAAATTGAAATCCACTGGCTTTTTTTTTGTATGACTTTTATGCTTGTTTATTAATAGTGGCAGTGTTATATAAAAGTCACCATACAGAAACTCTGTTTTAGCCTGCTGGTATTCAGTGAGCACAGTTTCTTGCAACGTAATCTTTGTTTTGCTCTCGGTCACAGCTAATGGAGTACACCAGCTCATACATATTACAAGTTGTTCTCATTCATTTGTTTACTTTCCGACCTGAGTGCAAGTAACTGTATGCAAGAGGGCAGGTATTTGAATGAATGACCCTCACCACTTGGAACTGTGTGTATAGGGAAAGAACACTAGCAGTATCAGGCAAGTAAAAGAAGTCTTTTTCCCCCGACTTGGACCACAATGATCATGGCACTATATTAAGGCAGACTTACATATCTGCCACTGACCCTTAAAGCCACTGCCAGAGTACCACTGCTGATTCCATTCTCCAATCTTTCCTTGTGCGATCACATAGCATAGCTGTCATGTCTGTGGCTGATCTTCTCAATTTCTGCAGCCAGCACTGATTTCTGTGGTCAGCCCTGATTTCTGTGGTCAGCCCTGATTTTTGCAGCCATTGCCACGACCACAGAATCGCAGTAAACATGGGGCTCTGATAATAATCACCGGGTCTTTTTCAATAATGATTACCCAGCATCATAGTAGGTGAAGCGGTGAGCTTACATCCCAGTCATGAAAATGCTCAAGAGAACATGAAGTTATTTGCTCCTTACCCACCCAAAATGGTCATCAACTTTCCAGATGGCTAAAAGACCTTTGAGACAGCAGATCAAGCAGATGCAGAGATTTATTCCCATGGCATCAAGATGGACAAATCCCCTAAAGCCATGCCTGCAACCACGACCTCTCTCACCACATGATTTGCATGCCAATCCTAACAATCAGCAGACTTGAAGAAACAACAGACTGCAGCTACTCTCCAGCAGCTCAGAAAGCACCTCCGGGACTCTCAGACTGCCACCGAATCAAGGACAACATCTCCCTGAACCTTCGAAGGACTTCTCATACTTCAGTATATCGTTTTGTGCTGGCAACTGCCAGATAAGCTGCACATTTAATGAGATACCCCAGTTGCCCCCATGACCCTTAACTGACTCAACATTAGAACTGTTTAGCCACTGACTGTGGCTTGCTGCCTCATGCCCCCTCCGCCAGGCAGCTCAGTCTCAGTCCTCCTCCTCTTAACTCCCAAGCAAGGGTTCTTTCTTACATGCTCTACAGTATTGCTGATCTTAATGCATGGTTCTACACAGCTGATTCTGTATCTCAGGCCTGTCCGGAGATGGTGCTACATGCTAGGCCCTGGACAGCGCTTTCCTGTTCTTCCTGGTGGAGGGGTGGTTCGCCTTTCCATGTCACATTTCCTGGTTTGTCTACTATCGTATTTTTGTGTTGCCCTTTGTTGGCAACAAGGAGGGGAATGTTGGGTATGGGCTCTGACCATCTACTGACCCTCAGACACATGGGAATTACATCCTTATTGTTTATTATATTTTTGCTGTATTGCACTAACATGTAGTAATAGGTACCCACCGTACAAGCATGGATACCAGGGATCATGCTTGCTTATTGTATACACTATATAGTATACATTCATTTTACAGTGTTATTTCCTTATTTTCTGTTATATGCAGTATCATATATATTCATGTTACTTATGATTCTATATATATTTATTTAGGATTATAGTCATTACAGTTGCTTATACTTATATATTCTCATATTATGTTCATTTTATGTATGCTTCTTACTCATCACTACCAAAGTATTATTTTGCTATATCAATGCCATCTAGCGGGTCTGTAATACTGCTGCTGTCTCATAATTGACTTTGTTAATGTTTCACATATATTTCTGCACTGTCTTCATTTCTGAGCTTATAGGTAACACACATTTTCTTTGTTCAATGTTTCCTGCTATGTTGATATTTTTCCTATATAAAATTATACACAAGGGAGCCACCTTATTATTACTTTTTAGCCAATAACATTTCTAAAACTGTGCTTGTTATCAGTAGTATAATAACTCTCAGCCTCTGCAGAAGAGAGAGACAAAACAAGCCAGTAGGTTCAAGAAAAGGCCTGGCTCCCCGTGATTCTGTCACTTGTATTTGTGTGAGTATTGCCTGTAATAAACCTGTTTTATTACATGATATATGTCTACTTGTAATAGATGTTCTTTGTCTTAGCCAGACACCAAACAAAAACCTGACAGTGAGATTATTATCTCTACAATCTCATCCCAAGGGGTTTGTAACCATGCCCCTAAACTGAAATTTCGCCTACACACCACACTAGAATTAATTGGGGTTGGGGGCCAGAACTTCCTTCATTGGAGGTCCATCCCTAATACCCATTCCATAGTGGGAACACTATCAGGGCCCCTCCCCCTGCTGGAGAGACTGCCCCTACCATAGGTTCTCCTACAAGCAAAGAGCACGAAATTGGGCTCCTGCTTTGGAAGCCCATACTGCTACTTAGTTTTGAAGGCACTCATCTGGTACCTCAGCTGGTTTCAGGTTATTGGGAAGGCTTTAAGCCTGAGGTTGAATGGGCGGAGCAACAATGTCACTCCCCCATTAGGCCTTAAAAGGCCACTCCTCCTGGACTGTTCCAGGATTCATTTTTCGTTGCTGCCAGAGGCATCGCTCTTCTTCGCTCCTCTTCCTTTCTCCTGTTTGGGCTTTTGCCCATGTTTCCTCAGCTGCATCCAGCTCACTCTCCTGCCCTCCTCCTTCTCCTAGCTCCCGACATTTCTTTCTTGCTCACTCGGTGCCTTGTTTCCCTTGTCTCCCCTCCCCATTCACCTCCAGTTTTCAGCTCACCTCCCCAATTTTGACCTACTGCTTCAGCATCTGCCCTGTACTTCCCTGCTGTGCTCTGGACACCTGCATCATTTCTCTGACCTCCTTCTTCTGGTTTCTACCCTTGTACCTTCCTGCCTTGCCTCCGTCTGCTTCCTCATTCAGTGGTGCTCTTTCTTCCCTCATGCTAAGCTCGCGTCCATCTGCCTTCCTGCAGCTGGGCGGGTGGGGGGCTGTAGAGGTGCACAGCGCACCAGGCTGGTACGAGTGGTGTGCCGGACCAGGCGGCTGCTCCGTACTGGGCAGTGTGCCTCACACCTGTCCAGTGGGGCTTCTCTTCCAGTGCTTTTTCTGCTTCTCTGGCTGCTTTGGTGGCCCCCAGTTGCACCTCTTCTGATTCCCACTTGGTGCCTCCTGGCTCTCTTTCACTGCTTACCTTCTGGCTCCTCCTTCATGGTGGCTTCTCACTCATCTTTCCTCAAGCTCGATCCTCAACTCCGTTTCTCCTTCGCTGGACCGGGGCTCTCTCATCAGCTCCTGGACCTGCATCTCCCTCCTCTTGGCACCGTTTCTTCATCAGTTCCCGTTGCTGTCTCCTTGAACCCGGGACACATCGCATGACTCCTCGTTGCAGCGTCCCATTTGTTTTTTCCTTGCAGAGGAGAAACTTTGGTGCATTGGTTCAGGGAGACACTACTATTGTGGGATTTTACAGTATGTTCTGCCAGACTGCAATGCTGAACCTTTAGGGGATCTGTCCCCCATCCCCCCTTAAAAATGACTCCCCTGCAGTGGATTATTTCCTTCTGAGCGCTGCTGGTAGTTGATCCAGCTCTGTTGCTGGTACGTACTCTTCCTCTTTTCCAATTCCTGGTTTCTCTAGTCGACATTTGCCTCCCAGCACGTCAGCCCCTATCTCTTAACTCATTGCACTAAGTTGATATAACCATTCCTCATCTCTACCTATCTGGGAACCACTGTCTGTAGATGTTTTATTGTTCATGATAGGATGTGCTGGCTCTCTCTCTCTCTCTGTTGATTTATTATTGCTGCCTTGGGACTGTGCTATCCATTCTGGCCCTTTGCTATCACTTTGCGGGCTCTGTATTTTACTGCTCCTGATTGCCTACAGGTGTTTCGTGGCCTTCGTCCATTTGGTGAGCTTCCCTCTCACGTGTCCTTCTTCCCTCACCCCATTGCTCTTCTTTGGCTCTGGTCTTCACTACTTATTCTCTTAGTTCCACCATGATGCCTTCGTTACACCATATGCGCTTCTTCATTTTGTCATGACTGTGCTTCCCCGTCATGGGCACTTGCCCTCCTCCTCTCATTCCCTCTGCACTCCTTTCTTCTCCTTCTCTGACCTCTTCTTTCTTTTGGGGGCTTCTCTATCCTGCCGTCCCACTACCACCATACCCTACTCATCCACATTGCCTAATATTCCCTTCTGCATATCACCCTACCTACTCACTCCTCCTCCGACGCTATTCCCCCATTCTAGTCAAACCTATTCAGATATCCTCCTGGTACTACCTACTGTACCTCACCATCGGCTGCCAGCTTTGCCAGCCACTATCACTCCTACCTTCATGCAGTTTTGTCCAGTCCTAATTTGGCTCTCAATGCATCCGGTTGGCATGCACTCCCATAGTTACCTATCACTGGTAGCTTCCTCATGATATGAGTCTGGTCCTCCTTCACTCAGTCCAACGTCAGGGTCTACTTATTCCATTGATTAATAGAGCATACCTCTCATTGGGTCTTATGCTACCTCATCGAACTGCTCTCTATTCGAAGACATGCCTTTCATGTCTATTGCTCCTTGGCTCATGGCTAGTCTGTAGCAGATGGTCTTGCTCTGCACCCATGAAGTCCGTGTCTAGAGCATGGGACACTCGGAGCGGGTTCCTTCTCCCTGGCCCATAGCGGGTATGTCTTCACTCTGGGTGGACCTTCAGTTGTCCCTCATCTCGCGACACCTTTGGATGTAGAATTTACAATTTTCAGCTGTGAAGGTGGGCTTTCATCATCAGATCCCCTTTGGCTGCTGAGTGGGTTTGGAGGTGCCTCAATGCTATTCTCCATCAAGACTGCCTCTGGTTCACCTGGTCTGTTTTGTGGGCTTGCATAGACCAGCTGAATGCCTCAGTAGTCATCACTCTCCTCACTTGCTTTTGAGTGTCTAGTTGCAGAGACATTGTTTGCAACCCTCAACAGCTGTTCTTTTAAAGTGGGACAGACCGAGGGCTCCCTCTAAATTGGAATATTTCCTCCTCCCTCGATCTTGACTCTAAATTGCAGTAGCTGAGCCTCTCTAATCAAACGCCCTTCAGCCTGGAAGGAAGGTGAACTAGGCCTTGGATCCCTAGAGGTTTCTCTCCTCAAGGGGGTTTTCCTCTGCTCCATTCTGATGGTCATAATATTAGACAGGGTTAGTGCTTTCATAGGTTCTGTAGTTAGGTTCCACTGTTGGATGAAATTGAATGGTGGCCCTGGCTGTTCCCTCTCTCCTTAGGAAATCCACCCTTCTGCATCTTGTCAGATTTTCTTTTGTTCATTGTCCTAGCCTTATATCGTTCTTCTCCTGTCTTCCCTATCTATGTCTGTCACATTTACTTCCTGTCTGGATATCTTCTGTTTTCTTGCCTCTTCGATGCTCGACACCCTTTTAGGTATTATTTTTGGGCTTCTTCCTAAGCTACCTTTAGCCAAGGGAATTATTCCCACAGCACCTATGGGGGGGAGCTCTCCTAGGGTTCCTTGCATTGTACCCCTACAGGGTGGTAGATCCCATGGATATAGAGAGGCAAACAACCACAATATATTGAAGTCACACAAGCATACATCTCCTCCAGTTGCGTAAGCACAATTGAATGGGAAGGCTTTAAGCCTGAGGTTCAGTGGGTGGAGCAACAACGTCACTCCCCCATCAGGTCTTTAAAGGCCACTCCTCCTGGACTGTTCCAGGATTCGTTCTTCATTGCCCCACCATCCACCCCTCCTCCTCCAATGGCTTGTCTCTCTTTCCCGTGGGCTTCTTCCTAAGCTGCCTTTAGCCAAGGGAATTATTACTGTAGCACCTATGGGGGAACCCTCCTAGGGTTCCTTGCATCGTACCCTTACAGGGTGGTAGATCCCACAGATAGAGAGATGAACAGCCACAATGTATCAAAGTCACAAGAGCATACATCTCATCCAGTTGCGTAAGCACAATTGAAGTACTGTTTAACTGATAGACGGGTTGCTGTTAGTTTTATTTTTGCACATTGTATGTCCTGTGATGACCTACATAGAGTATTTTTCTATCTGCCGGGGGGCTGCAGGTATGACACAGAGAAAGTCTGTCTAGGGACCTTCTGTGGTACTCACTGAATGTCAACAGGCTAAAAAACCCCGTTAACTCATTGTCTCCTAGCCGACGCCTGTAGACATCAGTAAAATACACTGGCGTGTCCTGAGGATGCCTACAGAAGTCAGCTACTGACTTCTGTGTGCCTTGGCAATGTCTGGAGAAGTCACTTATATATTTTAATATATAATGTAACAGAATATAATATATATTTGACTGCAATAGCACCATTGGAAAGGTAATTTTGTACTGAACAACTTTGCCACTGATATTCTGTACATATCACATATACTTTAGGAGTTATTCATATTTGTTTATGGTATGGTGTGTATGGCTTATGTTGCCTGTTTTAGTAAAAAAAATGTTTTTACTGTTTCAACCAGCATAGAAAAAAAACGAAATTACATATTATTGTTTGCATACCACCACTGGAGAGGTTTTGTGCTGAATAACTTTGCCACTCATACTTGTGTCTAGCACTTATGGTTCTTGAGCTATTAGGATTTGTTTGTGGCATGCTGACTATAGCTTGATTTTGCTTAGAAAGGCCCAGGATTTACTATTAACAGTATACAGGAGATAAGTGGTGCAACTTCAGAGAGCTCGTGTGGAGGCAATGAGTTAAGAGAGCTAAAGTTATGTGCCATATCAAGAAAGAGCATCCTGGCCTGCTATATCTGCAGGAAACGCATCTGGGTGTGCCAGAACATGCAAAATTGCACAAGTTTGGTTTCAGTAAAGTATAAAGTCTGGAACTCCCTAAGGGGAAGTGATGGGGTGTGACCATCACCATATAGCTATGGCACTGCATTTCAGGAGCATAAGTCTATCTCAGATAAGGAGTGGTGGCTTGTCATGGTATAGGGCTCCTTACGTCATATGGAGGTGATCTTGGCTTTCTATTATATACCTCCTGGTTCCAAAGACCCCAGAGTTAAAGAAACTATTGTTTGCAAATACCACTGGAGTCCTCATGTTCACTGGGGAACTTCAACATGCTCAGGTCCAACACCTGGGACACTTCTAATAGTAACCTCACTAGGCATCCCGCTCTGCATAAATTTTGTACCTCTCTCCTGAGGGAATTGCACTGGTCAGATATTTAGCACAAAATATACCCTAGGACCAAAAACTATACTCATTACTCTGCAGTCTGTGAGGTTTATACCCATATTGACTACAGTTATACCCAGTAGGAGCATTTTCATCTTGCTAACAAATGTGACTTGGGGGGACATCTTGCTGTCAATCACACCCCAGATAATACATACCTATGCCTAGCACCAGAAAGACATTGGACACAGTGGAGGCTAAATGCTTTCTACCTCCATGCAGAAGAGTTTCATACCAAGATAGCTGAGATCCAGGTTTTGAATCGGGGCACACATTCAGTCACTCTACTGTGGGACACCCTCAAAATGGTCCTGTAAGGCCATATAATAGAATATTACATCTTTGAAGCACCGTGAAAGGAACCAATGCCTCCAAGACCTGAAGGAGACATATAATTTTCTCCAGGTGGCACATAAACAAGGGGATGGGTCTGTTAAACCAGACTGGACAGGGTGAGGGAAGAAATTGATAGCATCTGCCCCCACTAGACAAAATCAGCCTTAACTTAACTTAACTGAGACACAAATATTATGAGGTGGGGCTGTGAGCAACCAGAGTGCTGGCTCAGCAGGTGTGGCGCCAGAAGACCAGAGCCACCATGACTGCTCTCACACACCCATATAAGAGACAGCTGCTCTGCAAGATGCCCAGATTGTGGAAGCCTTCAGAACCTTTTATAAAGTTTTATACATGCCACAGATGGTAACCAGTAACAATGTCGCTGGAGGAATACTGGTGGTTGAATACCGAAGACAGAATACCAAGGATGTCAATATGGAATCCTGCACTATGTCACCATGCAAAACTGCCAATTCCCTGGGGCTGCTTTGACTGGAGTTTGTTATAAAAAGTACGGGGAATACATGGGGCAGCTTCCTCCACATTGTGGTGGCAGATAGGTGGTTTCCCATGGTATTTTAGCAGTTCCATTGTCTGTAGTCCTGGGAATGCTGCAGATCATGTTGAGCTGTTTCTGTGTACTGTGCTTCTGGTTCTGTTTAGCTTGAGTTGTCAGCCATGTGTCTGTCTGGACTGTGTTGTTGGTGGGGTATATGTGCTCATGCATGTGGCTCTGTTTGTGCTGTTGTCATGGTGTGCTGACGTGAGCAGACTCAGTACTGTGTTCCTAAGGTGCAATTTGTATTGGGTAATAGTTGTCATTTTGCCATGTCCCTAGATGGAGCACCTTGTCTGCGCTGTTGCTTGTGGTGTTTTTAAGGGGGGATGGTCACTATTGTGACATTTGGTTGGGTTTCAGTGCGAGAAATCTGACTTTGGCAACTTGACTTCAGTATGATTGCCATCAGACTTTGTAAATTTGGCATTGTCACAAGGTACCCCGCAGACTCCCCATGACTATGGGGCAATGGAGGCCTTCCTGTCACCTCTCAGCCTTCCACAGCTTGCTGCTGCACAAGCAAAATCTCTTATGTAGCCCACTCAGCTGGAGGAACTTGAGGAGGGAGCACACAAGGCTAAGAATCAGAAAGCCCCAGAGCCTGATGGTTACATTGCTGAACTGTACAAGTGCCAGCATGAACATGTCCTTTCCCCTCTTCTGAAGGCTTGTAATGAAATCTTAGATGGTGGGGAGCTCCCAAGCATTTTGCAGTATGCCACAATCTCCATGATCCGTAAACCGGAAGGAACCTCATCAGTGTCTGCACACTGGCCTATATTGGTTCTCAATGCCAATTATACATTTTCATGCCAGTTATGGCACAGAAGCTAGATGTGCTGCTCCCGTTCTTGATCTAGCGTGACCGGATGGGGTTTGTTTGAGCCAGGCACATCAGGAACAACATCAGACATATCCTGCACATCCTACACCACATCCACTGGGACAAGATCCCTTCTCTGTTAGTTATCTTAGATGTTGAAAACGCATTTGATAGGGTATATTGGCCCTATCTCTATGCTGTGCTGATGGGGGTTTTGGAGGACTTTGTGTCCATGTTCCAGATGATTTACCATTCTTTGGAGGCCTTCATGAAAGTTAATGAACATACCTCTGACTCCTTTCAGTTAGGCTGCTACACCCTACATGATGGCCCCATGTCACCCCTGTTATTTTCTGTCATCACCCCTGTTGTTTTCTATTTTTATAGAGCCTCTGGAACAGGCCATCAGAGAAAGTACTACCATATTGGGACTGCAATTAGCAGGCAGGGAGCATCACATGAAACTTTATGTCAATGACAGTGATCAGAGGGTGGGCAGTGCCACTAGACACCCAGGAAAGAACATAACACTACAGAGACAGCAATCAGAGGGTGGGGAGTGACACTAGACACCTAGGAAAGAACATAACACTATGGAGACAGCGATCAGAGGGTGGGGAATGCCTCTAGATACCCAGAAAAGAACATGACACTATGGAGACAGCGAACAGAGGATGGGGTGCCACTAGACACCCAAGAAAGAACATAACACTATGCAGACAGTGTTCAGAGGGTGGAGAGTGCCACAAGACACCCCAGAAAGAACATGACACTATGGAGACAGCGATCAGAGGGTGGGGAGTGCCACTAGAGACCCGGAAAAGAACATAACACTATGAAGACAGTGATCAGAGGGTGGAGAGTGCCACTAGACACCCAAGAAAGAACATAACACTATGGAGACAGCGATCAGAGGGTGGGGAGTGCCACTGGACACCCAGAAAAGAACATAACACTATGGAGACGGTGATCAGAGGGTGGTGAGTGCCTCTAGACACCCAGCAAAGAACATAACACTATGGAGACAGTGATTGGAGGGTGGGCAGTGCCACTAGACACCCAGAAAAGAACATAACACTATGGAGACAGTGATCAGAGGGTGAGGAGTGCCTCTAGACACCCGGGAAAGAACATAACACTATGGAGTCAGTGATCAGAGGGTGGGGAGTGCCACTAGACACCTGGAAAAGAACATAACACTATGGAGAGAGCGATCAGAGGGTGGGGAGTGCCACTAGACACCCAGAAAAGAACATAACACTATGGAGACAGTGATCAGAGGGTGAGGAGTGCCTCTAGACACCCGGGAAAGAACATAACACTATGGAGACAGCGATCAGAGGGTAGAGAGTGCCACTAGACACCCAGGAAAGAACATAACACTATGGAGACAGTGATCAGAGGGTGGGTGGTGCCACTAGACACCAGGAAAAGACAAAATTATTATGGGGCCAGTGATCAGAGGGTGGGGGTGCCACTAGACACCAGGGAAACATTAAATCAATATATGGATGGTGATCAGAGGGTGGGGAGTGCCTCTAGACACCATGGAAATGGTGGCTCACTGCTCTCAATGCAGCCCACAGTACAAGTTTTAGCTGTGGCTGCAGAAGCCAAGAAAGTCCCATTGTTCTCATACAGAGAATGCAGGTGAAGGGTTCCTCTTGCTAAGCTGGGCACCCTGGAGTTTGGGCACTCAGCAAAGGTATTTCTGGCAACTTTAGAAAAAAACAAACAACAAAATCTAGCTAAATGGGTCCGTTTAGCTAGGTTCACATTCTTTATTTAATACATAATCTGTATGTACTTTTACTGTTTGCAAGTTCAAACCACTTTTTCTGGTTTGCGGGCCAAAAACGTTTTAGTTCAAGCCAGAAAAACTGGTTTGAACCAGAAATTGCTCGAGAGAAATCATAAATGTGTGAAATATAAAAAAAAATGGTGAATTTCCCCTTAGGAAACCATAAAATCTTTCTTAGGAAAAACATTTAACATAAGGGGAGTTTTAGTTTTGCTAAAACTATGCCATTACAAGTGTTTTCCAATCTCAGTATTAATAGAAATAAAGAAACAAGATGGCAGCAGTCACGATCCCCCTCACCAAAAAAAATAAAAAGCAGTTCATGAGACCCATGTTTGGTTTGTGAGACATCATATTTGCAAACCAAAAAACACTCTCGCGAACCATAAATTTCTGATTCATATGCAGCGGCTATTTTTAAAATCCTTATAACTCAGAAATAGTTTAATATTATGTTACCAACCTTTCAAAGGCATTACCTCAGCACAGGCCACATGTACCCTGAAAGTGTTGTGCAGAAATTCAGTGTCATGTAGCCTGTACATGAGAACAACAAAAAACAGCAAAAATGCCCATGTTACATTTAGGGGGGAAAAATGTGAACTTTTACAAAATAAGGGGTATCCAGATCTCAGAAACTACACAAGGTACCATCATGAAACATTCCACATGTTTTGACCTTGTCTCCTAGACAACACATGCAACATTTCAACTAATTTCAGGGAATGCTAAGCCTAGTAATATTCCTTACCATGTGCAAATTTAAGTAACTGAATCTTCACCTCCAATCTTTCCTCCTCCCTGTTGTTCCACCCCATCTATGTCACCTCCTGTGTCTCCTCTCCCATGTCCCCAGTATCAGAATTATTGGAATCTTTATCTCTAGAATGTTGTTGTTTTGTCATTTTATTAGAGGAGGTCCCTGGTTCACCAGCCAGATCTCTGTCTTCATTTTCTGTGAATAGGAAGTTTGTTCCCAGCTTCAGTTCTTTCCTGATTTTGTGTTCCACCTGTGTGGGGTAAGACAAATTCAAAGTCTAACTTGTAATTTCACATGTAGCTTTGCTGGTGACAAGACAGAACATTTTATGTTGTGGCTAATTTACATCTCTTTGGCCTTCATAACTGATTTCCTTTTGGCCACAACTTTGGAAGGAAAGTCAGGGAATACCTATATGTTCATGCCATCAATGTGGAGACCTTTTGGGCACTAGAGGGCGATGGATGCAAGAGAGCGAGCTCCGTACCCATTCTTCCCTTTTCAATGATTTAAGCCCATTATTTATACTTTTTTTATACCCAGACCGACCAGGCATCAAGATCATAACTCAGGCAAGTGGATTTTAAACTGTTTGCAGTCCAATTTATATCTCGGAGATTATTTTGATCAGTATCGCTTCTTGGCGTCTCTGCCACCGAGGGAAAATGCCATCCAGGTGGGCCCGATCACCCCGATCGCCAGGTTACACAAACTATTCTGACACTGGACCTAATGATCACTCAGAGCTGTACAACAAATTTGCTACAAAGATGATATCTCGCAACTAAAAGAAATGCTGTATGAAATTAAACTGGGTCAGTTAGATGTTAAACATTCTGCTACAACCCTGGCTAAACAACATGAAGAAATATGCAGTCTGATAGGCAAAAATAGAAACCAAATCTTGGAGCTGACTTCTGCAGTTGGTTATCTGGAACAGCTCACACATAAACAGTCAGAACAAATACTCCATTTATCCAAAAAAGTGGATGACCTGGAGAATAGAGGTCAGCATAATAATATTAGAATACTGGAAGTCCCAGAAGGGGCTGAGGGGAACAATATGCCAGCTTTTCTTAGGAGCTTTCTACCAGAGGTGTTAAAATACCAGTGGCCTGGCCGCCTTGAAATAGAGCAAACCCACAGATCTCTGGGCCCCATGCCTGCTAATCAGAGACCCAGACCAATAATAGCATATCTGTTAAGATTCTCTGTTAAAGAAGAAATAATGAAGCTATCTAAGGAAAGGAGGTCACTGAGATGGAGGGGGGAACATATTTTGATATTCCAGGATTTCTCTAGCAAGGTTGTGTCTAAATGTAAGGAGTTTATGGAGGTAAAACAATACCTGAGAGACCTTGGGCTACGATATTATTTCAAATACCTGGCCATACTTGTTGTTCAAAAATGTTAACTGTACTTCTCCTAATGAAGTTTGGTGCTTCATTCAATCTTATAAAGATTCCCATTTTGACAACTCAACTGCCAGTAGGATGAACTGTCAGCCTTCAAATGCAGCGTGAGGCCACCTTGATTCAGCTCACCACGGGTTCTAGTGCTCGCACTGCCCTCTACTTCTTGGCCTCGCAATTCAGCGTATGCTGAAGGACTACAGAAAAATATCTCTTCAACATTCCCCAAATCCTCAACACCCCTTCTTTATGCAGAAGCAGCTTGGAGTGAAAACAATCATACCTAGGGAGCAGACTTCCAGAGGAGAGCCAGACAGCGATTGCAACCCTCCAACATCCCGAGACCTGCAAATGCATACATCAATCTTAAGAAGAGAGGTTGTAGTTGAGAAGGCAACCACTCTTTTTCTACTCATGCCTCCCCCCTGATCCGACCTGAGAAAGAGAAATGGATGCCTCTGACCCAGATGTCACCAACAACCCAGTCCCTAGCAGCAACACTCACAAAAGAGGAACCGCTTATCCAGGGAAGCAGGAAACTATGTCTGCAAAACCAACCGAGCCACTTCCAGGTGCATTTCCAGTTTGATGCTGGAGTGATCAGTGTCTCAGAGCCTTTCAGTGAGTCTAACTAAATGTACATGATCTCATCCATGAAGACTTGTGATTTCTACCGCTGGATGAAGATTTCAGCCAGCGATGATCAGCAAGCTGTCAGAGAAGTATCTGTCAGGTCTGCACCTGGCTTTTTAATGCCTGCAAATGTACAAAAAGGCTGCAATCACTTACTCGCTGGGCAGCAAAACTAATAATTAGACAGCTTGGTAGATAGATCATAGCTATTTGATCAAATGCAATGCATTAATAACATTTTTATTTGTGTATAATAGTGGGATTAATGAATACAGGTGTTTTGGCTATTGCTAAATATTGTGAGTCCTTTCTCTATCCATTTCTGATCCAAATAAAATGCAACTTGGTTTTGGTGGGTTGTGCCTCTTATGCCCTGGATGAAGTTACTGCACAAATTAGCACTGTGTCAGAACTCACAAATATGGGTACAATATGGGTTCAGACTTCCTGTTTAATAATAAAATGCAAGGTTGGACAGAATACAGAGCAGATCAGTTAGCAGAAATGCTAAGCTGGTAATAACCTGAATATGCTCAGAATCCTTATGCCTTTTGGTTGCCTAAACACGGAAATGAACACCAGTTGCTGGCATTGTAATATGAACAGTGTGCTCTAAATAAAAGGGGCTTCATGGGCATCCTCTCCTTGCAACTTTAACTAGTTTCCGTTTGTTTACTGTCCCCCTATTTTCTTTCTCACTTCAACTCTATCCTGAATCTTTGAGGTCTGTTTCATACCTATAATTGTGGCCTAGATATCCTGTATGCATTACTATCCTACTTGCTGCCAGTGCTATTTTGACCTGGTCATTGCAACTAATTAGATGCTGGCAATCTATTGTCAGACACTTTAAGGGCAAGTACTGCTACAGATTTAAGAGAAGGATGTTCACTCCAACTGTGGTCTGTGCCTTGTCAATGATACCTTGGACTGTAGAAGGTGGAGAATAACTGACTGTTCAGCAGTTAACAACCTACTGTTCTTAAAGACTTTGAAAATCGTTTTATGATCATAATATTATTTACCTTGATATAAGTTGCATAATTTTTTCTTTTGCAAACAAATATTTTAGTTTTGGGAAATAACTTAATTTTGAGTTGTGGGTTATGCATAGCAAGACATATTGCTATATTGAACTATAGTAATATTATTCCATAGTTTTATTGAGCTCTTTTCTCTTAAGTTTAGAATTTAAAGTGCTAAATGTAGGTGGCTTAAGCTAAACAGATACCTGCCTATTACCGTTATAGTAAGTCTAATCTAAAACTGTAATATTCATAAGTTGTATATCTTTTTAGTCCTACCTACATAATTTTTATTTTTCTGTTAGCACTTGTGAGACTATTAAGAGTGAGGTTTGATTCAGTGTTATATCAAATTCTTTTTTTTCTCCATCTAGATTAAAATATATAGTTGAGCTTTATTTAGGGGAATTGATCTAGTATAAAACATATTTGTGCTTACGTTTCAAGGACAGCACCTCATAGAAAATGTTGCCTTATAGAATCATTCTCTTGGAATGTGAATGATTTAGGGACCCTAATTAAAGAAAAAGTATTAACATACCTTAATAAAAAGAAAGCGGATATAGCTTTCCTACAAGAAACTCATTCTAGATGATAAAGAATCTGACAAACTATGTAGGTCAAGGGCAACAAATGCTGAATACAGTACATTTAATTGTAAAAGAGGTACAGCTATCCTCATTAGAAAGGGTATTCATTTTGTAAAATCTAGTCATTTCTCAGACCCGGGAGGAAGGTTTCAATTCCTTACGGGCTCTCTGGATGGTACTATTGTGATACTTGTCAACATCTATGCACCTAACTCAGGGCAAAATGTTTTTCCTTTTTTTAATAATTACAGCACACATGACTAATTATCCATATTATAAAATTATCATGGGAGGAGATTTTAATGAAGTCATGGACCCTCTCCTCGATAATTCCCCCCCAACCCACAAACTATCCTTAAATATGACCAAATCTAGCCTCACCCTCCATAAACTGGTTCAGGTTTTATCCTTGACCAACACATGGAGACAGTGAACCCCAAGGCTAAAGATTTCACTTTCCTCTCCAATAGGCATTTGTCGTATAGCAGATTAGACCACCTATTTATTTCATCTCATTTGATCAGTTTGGTACTTGATACTAGAATTGACTCCATAGTAATTTTTGTCCATGACTTAGTTGATATGGCTATGGATCTAGGAGTGGGCAAACCTAAAGAATTTAGATGGAGGTTAAACACTTCTCTCCTAAAGGATAAGAAATTTTCAGAATGGATAATGACTGAAAGTGAAGAATATTTCCTAAATAATGATAATGGGGAAGTATCAGAAGCTTGCCTATGGGAGGCCTACATGGCATACATAAGAGGGAGGATAATTAGTTTCTATGCAAGTAAAAAAGGGAAAGACCCAACATTCTAATAGAAAAGCAAGCCAGACTGACTGAACTAGAAACTGAGTTTAAGATGTCAAAGTCCTTAGATCTATCCCTGGTCCATAGAATTGCAGTGGTCAAATTTGAGATCAATACCATACTCTCTGCCCAAACTGAATACACACCTATTTCGTACCAAACAGGGATATTGGGAGTCTGGGAAAAAGCTGGAAAGCTGTTAGCTCATAGACTTAAAAAACTTAGTAGTCAAACGTCATCCAGAATTCAGGATAATATGGGTTAAGCGTATAATAATAACAAAGATATTAATAGAATAATACAGGACTTCTACTCAAAAATATATGCCCCCCAAGACCATAAATACACAAGATGCAGATTTCTTTTTGAATTCCATCCAAGCCCCAAAGCTGTCACAAGAGTACTTAGACCACCTAAATAAAGAAATTTCACTTGAGGAAATAACATTAACTATTAATATCTTGCCTACTAGTAACACCCCAGGCTTGGATGGTCTTCCAGGTGAGTTGTATAAGTTACTGAGTTCTAAATTATCCCGTTTACTCAATATGTTCAGGGAGTCATGGGACAATGGCATATTACCTCCCACCCTCACCCAATTCCTGGTTACTTTAATTCTTAAAAAGAATAAAGACCCTCTTTCCAGTGCCAGTTACTGCCCTATTTCCCTAATGAATACTGATTACAAAATACTGGCAAAAATGTTATCACTGTGTATTCAAAGCATTATGGTGATACTTACAGGAACAGAACAAGTAGGGTTTATGCAGGGCAGATCAGGGGCAGATAGTGTTAGAAGGCTGCTTCATACTATTTGGTATGCAAATAAGTCTAGAGAACCATACAGAGTGTTGTCATTGGACTTATTCAAAGGCTTCAATTAATTGTCTTGGGATTATATGTCTAGAGCACTAGATCACTATAACTGTGGGGATGAATTTAGCACCTGGGTTTCCTTATTATGCAAAAACTCAATGACACAAGTTATTACTAATGGACTAATTTCCAAACCCATTTCCTTGGCATGTGGCACCAGACAAGGTTACCTTTTCCCCTGTCTATCTTGGCAATAGAACCTTTGATTAGAACCATTGCTGAATACCCAAGTATATTTGGGATTACCATCAACTCCCAATCTCAGAAAATGTATGTTTTTGCTGATGATTTAATATTAACCCCCGCTAAACCAGTGCAGTCCTATAGGACACTTAAGCAGTTTCTCTCATACTTTGGGAATTTATTGAGCCTCCAGGTTAATTGGGATAAAACCCAAGTTCTATGTCCCAAACCCTCACTTTATATTAGGCAAAACCTGACCAAACTATTCGATAATAATTGGGTTAAGTAACAAATAACTTGTTTGGGTGTAGCAGAGTGTGGATCTTGATAATTCCAATGAAGCAGAGACCAGAGACAGGAATTCAAGTTGTGGTCTCTATAACATTTTGAGGACCATTTATTGAAGACAACAAAAGAAAATAGATAACCAAATCTTAAACTTCAGACTATAAAAGAATCATTTTGGTAAACAAAGGCACAAAATAAATCCTAGCCCACCAGAGCATTAATCCAAAACAACTTGTTCTCTCACATAGAGTGGAAAGGGCTTACTTCAGTTTTCCACCATCATCTATGTATTTCCATCATAAAGGGAGAGATAAGTCCACTCTTCCCCACCTCTCTGTTTCAAATTAACACTGAAGCTCTTTAAATATCTTTTAGAACAGGCAAAATTGATCACCTGACTGGCTTGATCCTCCCCCTTTTCTAAGAACAACAAGTTTCTACACTAATACAAAATGTTGGGAGATCAAACCTAAGCCAATCCTTGCATAATAAGGTTTTTCTAAAAAAATCCTATAGCATTTCCACAATATGTACTTAAAAACTATAATAAAGCTTACATATATAATAGTTCATTATACTGAAAGGTTTCCACCCACAAGGTGGAGCCAGACTAAACTTCTACACTATAAATAAACTGTATGTTGGGCCACTGCCCTCCTAATATCAGACATGTCTGCTAGCTTATCTCTTAGCTTTAGGTAAGGAAATTGTAAGATACTTGTTTGTTTTGACTTATTCAGTTGCAAATATAAACAAGCATTTGTCAATGCAAAATGTTTGCTTGCTGGCATTGGTAGTGTAGAAGTTACAGAGCTGCATACTAGGAATGGCAGTGAAGTATTGAACTGAAGCCAACCCCACCACCCTGTTGAGAGTGACAGGCATTGGGGTGTGCCTTTGGGTCGTCAGGCATAATGGCCATGCCATTTCACCACACCCTACCCTGCAGACACTGACAAGTGTCACGGTGTGCTGGGGTCTTTGGCCATGGCACCCATTCCATCAGGAAATATGGAGATGGTCTGGTATGGGAGAATGGGGTGAACTTTAGGTCTGAAGAGTCCAAGGCATATCTCGATGCCTCTCACTGGCTGCAGGATGTGGAATGGTATGAGCATTACCGGCAAGAATCCCAAGTCACACCCCTGATGCCTGTCATTCTCTACAGGGCGGGGCGTTATGGTTGGAAACCCTAAAACCTCAAGTTCGTTGGTATTTTCACTCCAAATTTTCAACATGTTTTTTGTGACCCCACCTCATGAAGAGTGGCAATATCAGTTTGTTAGCTGAAGCTGCTTATGCACAGTGACTACGGCATTTAGCACCACAGGTGCAAAAACACATTCCAACAGGATGTGAAAATGACAACTGTACTGTTCATGGGGAGGTGTAAAAATGGCAATGTTGCAAATCTGTAGTAAAAATATTAAAAAATCTGGTGAAGTCACGAGCGTGCATAGAAACTGTGCAACACACACCCATAATGTAATTAGTTTGGGGATTTTTTACAGTACATTGTCAACACAGGCATTTTGGGACCTCTGATCATGAACAGTGTCACTGTGATTTTCTTTATCTGTCCCGAACAATAATTTCCCACAGAGACCATGCATCTCTGCGCTGAAAGTGTGAAAACACATTTTGCCCATGTTGTGAAAAATGACAGCTGTACTGTTCATAAGGAAGTGTGGAAAAATGCCACTGGTGAAAATCTGGACTGAAAATATTACAAAGTCATGAACTTACGAGGGTGCGTGGAAACTGCACAATGCTCACTCGTAACACAGTAATTTTATGGAATTTTGTCACCAAATTTTCAACATAGCCATTTAAGACCTCTGCTCATGAACAGTGTAACTGTGATTTTCTTAATTTGTCCCAAACATTACTTCACCGACTGCACTATTGATGCGCTATAAATTGGAAACACATTTTGGGCAACATGTAAAAATGGCAGCTGTACTGTTCATAAGAAAGTAATAAAATGGCAATGTAGAAAATCTGGGTGAAAATATAGAAAATTCTCAAACTTTACGCGTGTGGGAACTGTACAGCGCATGCTATTAAAACAGTCATTGGGAATTTGTTCACCAAATTTTCAACATAGCCATTTTAAGACCTCTGCTCATGAACAATGTCACTGTGATTTTCTTAATGTCCCATACTTTGAATTTGCACCGACGCTGCGCCATTTGTGCACTTACATGGGGTGGAAACACGTTTTGGGCAAGATGTGAAAAATGACAGCTGTACTGCTCCATAAGGAGGTGTGGTAAAATGGCAATGTTGAAAATCTGGGTGAAAATATTGAAATTCGCCAAACTTACGGCGTGCATAGGAACTGCACACGCACGCTCGTAAAACAGTCATTTTTAGGAATTTCTCCACCAAATTTTCAACATAGGCTTTTTGAGAGCCCACCTTATAAACAGTGGCAGTGTCATTTCATTACTTGGTCCCAAAAGGTGATTTTGCACAGTGACTGTGAAATCACCCTTTGGGCCTGATTAATGCCATGACAGTGAGAGCATTCATGAGAAGGGGTCCCAAAAACACCATGTTGAAAATTTGGTGCAAAAATTCCAGAAAATGCCTGAGATGTGCAGCAAAGTTGAAAAAACCTATCTATCCCATTATACAGCGTACCGGCATTTCCTCAGTTCGTGGTCGGCTTTGAAGAGTGCAGACATGTTCCTGGTCCACCGAAGGTCGTCGCCGGAGTCCGGAGGTAAGTATGGGGAGGGGGTGGGGAGGCAGGGTGTGCAGTGGGTGGCACGGGTGGGGGCAGAGACAGCGAGGGACCATTTTTCTATTTCAGGGTTTTGTTTTTTTTAAACAAAGGACAAGACGACGAGGGACGTTTGCCACACTGGGGTGGGCTCCCAGCGTGGCACAAGGATGGCTTTTTTGGGTGGGGGGGCATGGAGCTGATGGGGGATTGGGCACCCCCATCAGTGACAGCATCTGCTGCCATGCTGGGAGCACAAGGATGGCTGTTTGGGGGGGCGTGGAGCCGACGGGGGACTGGACACCCTCGTTGGTGACAGCATCTGTTGCCACACTGGGGTGGGCTCCCAGGCGTGGCACCCTGTACTCTCAGGGGGGACAGTGGAGCCGGCGGGGATTGGGCACCCCGTCGGCTACACATGTAATAGCCAGCTGAGGTGGGCACCAGCGTGGCATGTGTGGAGGCTCTGTGGGGTGGCACAGCACAGCCCGATGGGGGATTGGGCACCCCCGTGGGGCTATACAGTGTGTGTGTGGGGGGAAGCACGCAGTACGCGTATGCAGGTGGTATGTGTAGGGGAGGCTGCCAGAGAGCAGGTGATATCTTATCACTGCTCACTGAAGCGAGCTCCCTTTCAACTGTACTCCTCTGCATTTTCGACTGCTGTCATAGACAGCTCCAGCAAGCATTGGAGAACTGCAGCCGTGCCTGCAAACACACTGCCTGAATTGGAAAAGGGCTCAACACCTCTGAAAACTCGGATGATGGCACTATGTTTCTTGCACATGCGTACAGCAAACATAAAAATTAGCTTTAGGGGAACTTAATATTAGAGGCAAGGTTCATCTGGTTGTTTTGTTTTGATTTTAAAACCCTCAGTTGAGGAGTTCTTCATTTGTTTCTTGACTGTACTGAATCCCTTGACAAAGTTCCCCTTGACTGTCTCAGGCTAGAAAAACAAAAACAAAAACAGCACAGCCATCCACTCCTAGGTGGCTTCTTTCATCTGCCTGCAGCTTTTCCCCTTACTTCCTAATCGGAGATTAAGCGCGGCTATGGGCAATGGTAGCAGCAGGATTCACTCCAAACTTTTATTTTTTTACAGAAAAGTCTACTGTCTCCCATTCTCGTTCCCTAACTATGGCAAGAAAATAAAACTCCTCTGCTAACTCCTTTTTCTTGCACTATTCAACATCTGAGCGTACAAAAACAGTGCTTGACGGCATTCTCGCTTCTCTCTAGGGAACACCAAAGCGCTTAAAAGAAACGCAGCGCATTTAAAACTGGTGCTGGAAGTGGAGACCAAGCCTCTAGCTCAACTACCCATTTGGGACAGAACAACAGACAGCACTCACCTGTGTGTCAACTATGTGCCACCTCCTGCCCTCTCAGTTACTCCCCCACTTGCCACGAAAAACATATGCGCCATTCATTTCTTCCATATTACTAGACTCATAGGAAAGCTCCCCCCCCCACCCAGAATCTCATGGCACACACAAAAAAAAAAAGACAGCGGGGAAAGCAGAGAGAAGATCTATGATAGGAGGCCACCCTGTCATAGTGTGAAAGGGAAAATATAGAAAGAAGACTGCTGCCACAGAATAGATTTATTTGATTCAAAAAGAAGGGTAATAGAAAAGAAAGGGAAGCCTTGAGATTCTTTGTACACACCTAAATAGGGGTAATTCTACCACATTGGGCCTACAGATTTCCGCTAACCTGGAGTCATTGATTAAAATAAACTATGTATGTCTTCTCCAAGACATTGAGTCAGACCTTAAATGATGGAGTCATTTAAATCTATCCCTTTTTGGCAAAGTTAATTCCTTAAAAATGATTATTGCACCTAAGATATTTTATTTATTTCAGAATATACTAATTTTACTAAATAGGAAATTGATTGGAAAATTAGATGCTATAATAAGAAAATTCCTTTGGGACAGTAAGCCACCAAGACTTAGCATGAATAAATTAAGAGCCCCTTACAAACTGGGTGGGCTTGCTCCTCCATACTGGGAATGGTATCAATGGGCCTTTCTTTTTAAACAGACTTCTAATCATTTCCAGTCTAACCCTGACTCCACTTTACATGACCCACTGTGGTTGCAATTAGAACAAGCTTTCATACTCCCTAGTCAGTTTATAGACTTTTTATTACATATCCATACCTATAAACCTAGGGGATAATCCCTGCCTAACCAATTCTATCAGAGTCCTAAAATGGAATACGGCAATCTATTAGTCCCTCTGGCGTTCCACTAACACAAATGCCCCTATGGTCCAACCCTCTGATCACTAAGGACAAACCCCTGAAAGTGAACAAGGTATGGTCTCAAGCAGGGATTAATAGGCTTTATGATATTTTGACTAAGGGTACCTCCAGTTTGATGTCATTTGAGGAACTAAGAGGATTGTACGGTCTATCACATTTCCATTTCCACTTCTATTTACAGCTCAGAAATATGCTCAAAGAAAATATACGTTTAGATGATTACTTGATTCCTAACAATAAAGAATGGAATCAGATAATTAATATAGCACCCTTAAAGAAAGGTGCCAGTTTTATTTATAAAATTATTAGTAATTGTCTCTTATCCTAATCTCTAACCTATCCATCCAGCCAGAAGTAGGAAACTAAAATTAACACTCCCATCTCTGATTCAAATTGAACCAAGCCTATGACCATGCCTACAAAGGTAATACTGACACTAAGGTAAGCTGATTCAATTTAAAATATTGCATCAATTTTATCTGTCACCCTTTAAACTTAGAAATGGGCTTTGCCTCCAGTATTAACTGCTGGAAATGTCAAACTCCTAATGCAACACTCTTACATATGCTGTGGGACTGCCCTGTGATAGTTCCACTTTGGAAGGCGATAATTAGGGTATGTGGAACCTCCTTACAGACCACTCTACCTCCCCCCCACTGATTTTCATTCTTGGTATATTCCCCACGGACTCCACCCTCACATATCAACATAAGCTCTGGCTTTCAGTGGCATCTGTCTGTGTTAAGAGATCGATCCTAAAATATTGGAAGGATCCCAAACCACCCACCATTGTGGAATGGATTAATTTAATGGGGTATATTGCCAACAATGAAAAGATTTCATATGTATTGCAAGATAGATTAGATACGTTTTTGGATATTTGGGGCCGCTTTCTTATTCGAGATGTGACTTAATTTTGAATAAATTTGATTAAAATGCTGTCCAGATCTCAGTTTGATATACATATATGTATGATGCTTAGATAATTGTTCTATTTGATGCTATCCCATTCTGCCCCTTTAGTTGTTACAAGGTTAGTTATTTTTGGCTTTTTAGTAATACTTTTATGATGTCAGATTGACCAAGTAACCTTTTTATAGAAACCTGTTACAGGAAACTGTATGTACTGTATTAGCTTATTAAGGAAAAAGTGATGTGACTATTGATGTGTATGTCAATTTTAATATACATTAAACTTTATTATGGAAAAAATGTGAGTCCTTTCTCTAGTCTTGCTTTATTGAATACTGCCTCTCAATCTAAATAGTGGTGAGGTTTCAGCAAAACAAAGAGAGGTAATTACCCAGATATTTTGGGTTCATGTACCCCTTTGGGTACTATCCAGCTCCACCTTATTGTTTGGATAAGATATTCCCAGTTATTCCAGCTAATTTTAAATGATCTCTCCTTGCTCTCACCTCAGGTTCTTTTACTTTATAATAACAACTGTTCTTTTGGAGACTTTTTATTGTACCCCATCCGCCATTAATTTTGTTCTGTCTTCCAGTACCGATACAAGACTTTCCATTTCTGTGGTGGCTAAGAACAATGTACAAACTTTTCCTGATAAATATTCTTTAATATTTACCTTTTCAAAGGAAAAGGTGATATCAAAGAAACCTTATCTCATTTCTTTAAGAATTTGTTCATTTTCATGTTTGAACCCAGCCTCCATTTCATTCTCTGTTTTCCTCATCTTCTCACTGGCCACTGTATTTTCAAGAAGATAATTCAACCGAGAGGAGCCAGCTAAATCCTATACATTACTGGCAATTTGTTCTGTTACTCTTTCTGTCAAGTTTAAGGCAGCAGCTATGCCTATCTCTCTGTATAATTCTTACATCTGCTATATCCTCTTCCTAGCATGTCAAAAATATTCCTTTTCTTCTTTTCAATATGGGGGAAGCAGAGTTTACAGCTGAAAAATCAGATTGCTGTGGCCTGAGATCCATTTGCCTTAATCTTTTTATTACTGAAGAAAGCTTCCCTTATATCACTCAGTAATCAACACTTTTTTGATATTGGATACCCAAAGACCATAACTATTACAAAACGCAAAGAAAGTAAAAACACAAAGCACAATAAATCTCTTTTGTCTATATGGAAAGAGTACTTATCTCTTATCCTTGCTACCACAGCCCTGACAAATAACCAGATTTAGCAGCTTGCTATCAGCACAAATTCTAGGGTTCTGAAGGTGAAGCTCTATGGACCCAGCCAGAAACACCTCTTGCTACTTCAGCACTTACACCAGCATGCTTGTCAATAAAGTGGTAGAGAGGGCGAGGAAAAAAGAGCAGAGCACTTGTTTGTAGCATGTACAGTATGAAAAAAAGAACAATAGATAGAGCTGCTCTACACATTATGGCCTCCTACTCCATGTTTCAAGCTCCTTCCTCTACACTCTCTCATATGCAGCACTGCCAGAGCCCTCAGACCATCAGTGCAGGTGCTGCCTGAATCACCTCCTCACACCATCAGGATGCCTCCATGGAAATTCAAGCGGGAAGGAGCCAAGTGTTCTAAGGTATCGAAAATCACGGAAATAATAAGTCTCTTCTCTAAAATTATTTGTAGAATTTTCTAAATTTTACCATGAGTAAAAAAGAAGAAACAAGCTTCTTCTCAGTGCTTAACTGGCCGTTTACTGCTAATGAGAACAGCATACTACTCAGAGTGCTCCTACACTGAGAGCATCTCTGTTCCCACCTTGCTCTCTTGCCAGTATCTTGGTAACATCAGATTTTGCATGGCACAAACAGTCTGCACAGTGTAAACTGATACAACATTCTGCCCCTTGGAGCTTCTGCTAATAATCTGTGCTCAGTATATCACACAAGGAGTTTACACTATCAGGCGGTGCTCTGTGTTTAATTACACCATTAAGTGTGTTCTCTGTTTCACACCATGGGCTAGATATTCAAAGGAGCTGCACTTTGTGCAACCCAGAAATGCATGCTGGGGTGATATTCAGATGGGGAAATGAGCTGCACAATTCAGATGCACATAACATAAAGATAATATATGCGATTGCATCCTCAGAAAGCGTCCTATGCATATGAGACACATCCTGATATTCAGCCGAGATGTGGGAGACATCTGCCGTACATCTCCGAGATGTGCCGCATACATAGGCACAAAGTCACACCTCAAAAACAGGTGTAAATGGTAGCCAACCACAGGTGGGCTGCTGTATTGCATGGCGCAACACAGAAGCCACCAGCTGTGGGTGGCTATCCTGAACAACGTGCACAACCACCACCATATGCCCTGGTAGTTTAGTGCCCCTCCTGCCCAGTACCCTGATCCTGTAAATACACTGTTATATTCCTCCCTGGTAGTCTAGTGGATCCCTCCTCCTGCCCGATACCTCGATCATGTGTAAATATGTCAAGTACCCATCCCTGGTACTCTAGTGGCACTCCCATCCCCCGCCCACATAGGACCTCCCAGCCCCCCTGCACCCCAGTCATCGGCAGGCAGCAAATCCACCCACACATCTCCACATCTGCCTGCTGAATGACAGCTTACAGTATCTGCTGCAAGTCTGTTGGTCCACACTGTGTGGACCAATGAGCTAGCAGTGCATCTGTAATACTCATTCTCAACTTTGTACATGAAGTCATTCATTCACAAAGTTGTGATGAAAATATTACAACATGCACTACCAAACCATTAGGTCTGATGTGGACAATCAAACTGCAGGAAACTACTGTCATTCATGAGGCAACTGTAGAAGGTATTAGATTAGGTCCTCTCATGTGACTGGGGGGAATGAGGAACTGAGGGACAGGGGGACTGGGGGGTGGGGACTGGGAGTCCTGTGTTAGTGGGGGGGTGGGGGTTCCACTAGACTACTAGGGATGGGTACTTGACATATTAGCATGCGATCGGGGTATCAGGTGAGGAGGGGGGATCCACTAGACTACCAGGAATGACTATAACAGTGTATTTACAGGGATCGGGGTATGGAGTGGGGAGGGTGGTACTACAGACTTCCACTGACAGCACCACATGCTGTGCAGGGTGCCAGGCACATTTCACTGGCCAGCCCTGCACAACTCATGCAAGTGGGGCCATAATGACATGCAAATGGCCCCATTTGCACCTTGCAAGCATTATGGCCCCATTTGCATATTTCGGTCTGAATATCAGGATTTGCACCTGGCATAACTTGGATGCTCTGGCACATTTCCATTTCAGGTATTCACACCTGTTTGGGGATGCGGCTGGCGCATCGTATTTGCACTGTCATATTTTGATATATTCAGAAGGGATACACTATTGCTCATCTCTTTTGAATATATCCCTTTGTTGCTCTGGTGCAACTCGTTAGCAGAGCAACCACTTCTGCTTATTGCCAGGTGCAGTTTTCAATATCAGAGCCTATGAGTTCACATTATCATGTTGTCCTCTGGGTTTCTCATTAGGAGTTTGTACTATCAGACTGTGCTCTGTATATCACACACTAGTAGCTAAAATTATTAGTCTGTGCTCAGTATATTACACTAGGGGCTTTCACTATCAGACTGTGCTCTGTGTACTACACTAGGAGCGCCTCCAATTTCAAAAGGTTAGTGCGGGCCCATGGCACACACCGTGTTTGTGCTGTGCTAACCAGGAATAATGCCAACTGTCAGGGATTTGGCCATATTCAAAGGCCACCTATGCACGGCACACCCCTGACAGTGCCGTGGTGCACAATATCACACTGCAAGTATGCAAATGAGGGATTCCCCATGCATATGCAGCACAGCACGACATTGAACATTTTCAGATGTGCTAAATGCCCACAAGGGTGGTGCAGTTTAATGTTTCTGAAACCCAGGCCTTAGCAGTGTGCAGAGGGGGTGGGTGCCCCCTCGCCCTGTCCAGGAACTGTCAAGAGCTGGGTATCCAGGTGGTCTAGTGGTCCCTCCCTAGCCCCAGTCCCCTCCCTGGCATTTCTTTTATAATCCTTGGTGGTCTAGCTGTTCCTCCCTAGCCCTGATCCTCTCCTCGGTATTTCATTAATAATCCCTGGTGTCTCCCGATCCCCTCCCCAGTAGTTTTGAGAAACTCATTGGTGGTCCAGCAGTCCTCTCCCTGCCCTGATCCCTTCCCCGGTAGTTTTTTTTACAATCTTTGGTGGTCCAGTGGTCCTCTCTCTGCCCCAATCTCCTCCCCAATATTTTTGTTTTAATCCCTAGTGGTCCAGTGGTCCCTTCTCTGCCTGTATCCCTTCCCTGGTAGTTTTGAGAAACTCATTGGTGGTTCAGCGGTCAGTCCCTAGCCCTGATCCCCTTTTCCTACATTCACATGTAAATCCTGGTGGTCTAGTGACCTCACCACCCCAGCAGGTACTGTCCCACCACCCCATAGCCCCTGACCCAACCCTGAGAGCTGGTGACCAGTACAGCCCTCCACACACCACCATGGCCAACCAGAGACTGAGCTCTCTTGATGTGCATACTCTCCAATATATTGTACAGTATGCATGTCATGAGGGCTCAGTCTGCTGCCAGCCATGGTGGTATGCAGAGGGCTGTGCTGGTCGCTGGCTCTTGTGATTGGGTCAGGGGGGTGAGACAGTACCTGCTAGGGTGGAGGTCACTGACCTCAGGAATTCCACCTGAATGTAGGGAGAGAGATTGAGAGTAGTGACTGCTGGACCACCAGGGATTAAAACAAACATGCTGGGAAGGAGATTGGGGCAGAGATGGAACTGCTGAACCGCAATGAGCTTCTCAAAACCACTGGGGAGGGATCAGGGCAGAGAGGTGACTGCTGGACCACCAGGATTAAACAAAATACTGGGAGGATCGGGCAGGAAAGAGACCCGCTGACCACCAATGTTTCTCAAAACTGCCAGGGAGGGATTGGGCAGAGATGGACTGCTGGACCACCAGGATTAAAACAAAATGCCCTTATCCCCCCCCCACACACACAGGCCTTACCTCCTCACCTACACAGACACATGCACCTTACCTCCCCTCACACATGCATGCCCCTTAACCCCCCACACACAGACACAGACACAAGGGCCTTACCTCCACCACATACAGACACATGGACCTTATATCCCCCACCACACAGACACATGGACCTTATATCCCCCCCACACACAGACACAGACACATGGGCCTTACCTCCCACCACATACAGACACATGCCCTTACCTCCCACCACACAGACACATGGACCTTATATCCCCCACCACACAGACACATGGACCTTATACCCCCCACACACAGACACAGACACATGGGCCTTACCTCCCACCACATACAGACACATGCCCTTACCTCCCCACCACACAGACACATGGACCTTATATCCCCACCACACAGACATGGACCTTATATCCCCCACACAGACACAGACACAAGGGCCTTACCTCCCACCACATACAGACACATGGACCTTATATCCCCCCCACACAGACACAGACACATGGGCCTTACCTCCCACCACATACAGACACATGCCCTTACCTCCCACCACACAGACACATGGACCTTATATCCCCACACACACAGAGGCATGCCCTTAGCTGCCCCACACACAGACACATGGGTCTTACCCCCCACATAGACACATATCTCTTATCTCCCCCCACACACAGACATATGGACCTTATATCCCACCACACATACAGACATATGCACCTTATCCCCTCCCCACACACAGACATATGGACCTTATATCCCCCACACATACAGAGGCATGCCTCTTAGCTGCCCACACTCACAGACACGTGGGTATTACCCCCCACATGGACACATGCACCTTACCTCCCCCCAGCACATATGCACATTACCTCCTCTCCACACACAGACACATTGGCTTTACCTCCCCCACTGTAGACACATGCCCCATACCTCCCCATTGCAGACACATACATCTTACCTCCCCCTTTACAGACCCATGCACCTTACCTCCCCCTCCATACAGACACATGCACATTACCTCCCCCCCACACACAAATACAAGTGCCTTATTTTCTCCTCATACAGACACATGCGCCTCCCCCCCTACACACACACACACACAGATTATCTGGGCTTCTAACATGATGAGAAATATGTGAGCCATTTGATTGGCAGAGAGACCCATACAGGAGTGTATTTATGAGACCATATTTACACTCCTGTACTTCTCTCAAACTGATAACCTCTGCCAGAGTTAAAAATCCATACACTCAACAGTGAAGTGAACCCGACTGGGCCAATGAGCGAGCAGTGCAAACTCAAGCCACTGAAACCAACATAAGTGATTTTGCAGGTCAGTTAAATGCAGTGTTGAAAACCGCTGTCACAGCTTAGTGCATGGAACTGATGTTTGTGGCTTCAGTGCAGCTGAAGCTCATTTGCTGGTTTCAAACCCAGAGACACAGTGCGAAAAAGGGCAAAAAGAAAAACAGGTGGGTACAGAGCACAGCAGAATACTGCAGGACTGTAACTTCTCACGTGATGTCTTTTCATTTTCAAACCACTAGCCTATTACACTAACCACACTCCCTCTCCTGATTGGTGGTGGCAGCCCAATTTGGCGGGTTTTGGGGCTTTAAATCTACCACTTGAAAGACAAGGCGGCATCTTCAACGTGTGCTCCTTGCAGCTAAAAATGTGGCTAAGTGTGGAGTCTGAGGGATCCGAGGGGAGCCTGAGCTACATTGCCCTGTTCAACAGTGTTGAACATGGTAAATAGCTGCTTATTTTAAGCAGGACAATGGTAGGGTTTTACCACAGTGTTTTTTTAATTGTGGGTTGTTGTTTAGTCTTTTATTGCTAAATATTATATTTGCCGGTTATGTTGATCATGAGTTGGGCGAGGATAATGTGCGTTTTGATTATGACATGTCTTCACTGCTGTTAAGGAGGGCCAATGTCATCCAAATGAATGGTTTGTTGCTTTTGCATGGGGCTACTTTAAAGGAGTGTGGATTGCATTTGTTGCCAGGATCAGTGTTTTATGTTTGAAAGTGTATGTGTGTAATTCGCACAAACCTTAAAGTATTAGTGTTACTACATTTAATTTTATTATCCAGGGATACTTAGTCTAACCCAGGACCTTTTGACCTTAACGCTGACCCTTGCAGCAAAACATGGTGTAGCCTGCATGGGTTGAAGATCATGCATTTGAATGTCAGGAGCTTTTTGCCCAAGCTGTCTGAGGTGGAGGTTACTGCCCAAACATATAAGCCAGATGTTATTGTTTTGACAGAATCCTAGCTAAAACAGTCCATTATAGAGAAAGTGTGTAAAATCTCTGGATATAATATTGTCCGTGCATACAGAGTGGGCAAAAATAAGGGGGGAGGTGTGTTGGTTTTATATAAAGAATGCTTGGAAATTTGTCTTTGGGTACTAGTGCAAATACTGATTCAGTTCTTGACTGGTTGTCATTAAGATTAATTTGGGGGGGGGCGCTAGAGAGCCGTGCTTGTAACATGACGCACCTTCGTGAAGCTCTGCATCTCATGCTGCCTAATATGTACAAAAAAACACAATTTCTAATAGAAATAGAAGAAACCAGCTTTCTTCCTTCGACGGCTTTATAACCAAGGATCAGGAAGATACCGAATTTATAATGGGCAGGCCAAAAGGATCAACTGCTGGCACGAACCCAAAATCAGCACCACAACTCACACAGAATCCACATGATGGGCCAGAACAAGCTGCAGGCCTGAGTACAGTGAGAGAAATGGATTGGAAGATGGAGAGAGTCCTGGAGCATCTCAGGGCACAAGATATTAAGATAGAGGCAGCAACAAAAATGGACAAGGAAGCTGATGACCACTCCCAATGGACCCAGGCAGCTTTTGTTCAGTCAACCACAGAAATAAATCACCTAAGGGCCTGAATGGAGATGATGGAGAATTCAGCACTAACAATGAACCTGAGGTTAGTGGGGGTCCCGGAGGCCATAGAGGGAGAAGACCTGCTGGGGTACCTAAAGAATTGGTTGATGGACAGTGACTTGTTAAGACAAGCCTTCCAAATAAACTTTCGCAGAGCCCAAATGAACCAAGACTCCCCATGCACCATTATGTTGATCACCATTGGTCCAGCAATTAGAGATCAGGTCCTGCAATAAGCAAGAACCAATTATCCAGTATCTATTGCGGTAACAAGAAGTAAAAATTTTCCCCAACTGGTCCTTTGCCACCTGGACAAGGTGAAAAATGTTTGATCCTTTTCAGAAGCAACCTAGAGGGTTGGGGTGGTCCACTCCTTCTGGCATACCGCGTTTGCACTTAACACACACGGAAACATACCAATTTAATGATCCTGACAATGCAAAGAAGAGGGTGGATCTGATCGTCGGCGAGTTTCAGAAGAGGCTCCTTGAATCCCGAAGTCTACCATTAGAGTCGGAGGTAGAAGAAGAGGATTGAATACCTGTGGGTAAACTTGACATTTTCTTTCTATCCAGCTTAATTCACTCTGCTCCACACTGACCGGGAGGTCGGGTTACAGTGAGACTTTAAACGTAAGATTAGTGTTTCTTGCTTGAACTATCAAAATACTTTAAATCATACTTAAAATATTCTAAATCATATGCTTCTTGAAGAAAGAAGAGAATATATGTTAATCCTGATGAGTTTGTGTCTCCTGCTGACTTAGCTAATTTCAACAGAAAATGTATGAGTTAATTATTTGACACAGCTAAATTATATAAATGGCGTGACCACAAGACGTTTAGTATGTTTCAGGCCAGCAAGAGAAAGCCATTAATTGAAATTGTACTGTTATATGTTTGCATTTATGGTGTCCACTGCTGTAATCTGAGCTATCCCACTATGTATGCTATGTTTCCTGACTTCAGCATATGTCTGTACCTTATTTGCATCAATGTATACTCTGTATGTTCTTTATTCTTCTGTACTCTCCCGGTCGTACCTGAAAATAGGCATATGTTTTTGTCTAGTGTACTTACCTGGTTAACAAAAGCTAAATAAATAATAAATACATTATTTTGTTAAAATAAAGGGTGGTCAAAACAAAATGCTATAAAATGATATTAATTATGTTATTACAGAGTGAGTGAAAGGGAGTTTTATATACTATACAAAAATATCCCACAAGGGGAGAGTGGAAGACAAAAGAGTTACACAGAGGATCCCTGGTTTTAGGGAATGATTATACTTAGAGAGTAGTGTCTTTCTTTTTAGATAACGTTTTGTAGATGTTTTTGGCATGTGGTGATGTGTATGGAGGGAGGTAGAACGTCCCTTTACATAGATGTCTAACTATGTGGGACTGTGCTAGATTGGCCAAGGCAATTGTATTCCTTAAGTACCTCACCTAACTGCGTCTTCACCCCACAGGTTTTAACGTGGTTAGCCATCCCAAAGCTCATTTGTAGGATGTTAGGATGTTACCCCACTTGTGGTATCACTAGACAGCGGACTAATGATCCTGAAGCTAATATGAATGCAATGCACCTAATCTGGGAGCCAATATAACCTTGCTCCACTGACTGTAATGCTTTCTACACAATCATTGAAAAATGAATAAAAGAAAGATTTGAAAAACAAAAGATTGATTTTGGGGGGTAAGAAATATGTTTCTCTGGGGTGTTTGTAGAACCCTCCTATATGTGGTTTAAATGGCCTAAGGGAATTTTTGGATATCTGCTCTGGGTATTTGTCCTCATCTTTTATTCATTTAGTTATTTATCACGTAATCGGAATTACAACCTTTGAGTCATAGACTCCTTTGCAAAGACTCCACATCAATAATGCAGTGGTAAAATATGTACACAACAGTACAGTGAAGTAAGAAAAAAGGAAAAAATCTAGGGACAGGAAGACCCAGCGTTCAACAGTGGATCTATATATAGCATAATACAATCTAGGGTAAGTAGTTAAACCTAACGTCAACAAGGTGATATACCTTCTACAGAGACACAATGACATAAGGAGCCTGGGGAGTGTCTCCAGGAAAAGAATTCAGTGGGTTGGGGAGGGCTAGGGCAGTCACAGAATGAAAGCTCAAGGAGATGGTTTTAACGCTTGTTTTAAAAGGCTGAACTTGGGTTCAAGAGAGATAGAGGCAGGGAGGCCATTTAGCCAGAGGGAGGAAAGCCCTTTGGCACAAGGAGGTCCAGCAATGGGGAACAGTGAGAGAGGACTTACTTGGTGGCTCTTCTAGAGCCTCTGTCTGGAAGGGCTGGTTGGATAAGCGAGTGAAGTCCTGGGGGGGGGGGCTTGATTGAGAAGTATTTTCTTGGCAAGGAGACAGGTGTGATACTTAAGTCTCCCACTGAAATTTAGCCAGTTTGTAATCCTGTAGAGATCGCAGGTATACGTGAGTCTATCGCATCCTGTCACCAGATGACAGGCTTTATTCAAGGTGGTTTTGACATGATGAAGGGCAGTTGAGTCTGCAGTGCTGTATATTACTGTTCTGTAGTCCAGGAGATAAGAGGATTGAGGAAGATACGGCAAGGCGAATAACTTCGGGGGTGAGGCAGTGCTTGAGGCGAGACCAAGCCTGGAGCTGAGGGCGGAGGAGAGGTGCTGAATATGAGAATGGTAGATGAGGGATGTGTCCAGGGCTATACCCAGGTACTTGAAGGTTAAGACTTGCTCAAGTGAGGCACCTAGGGAGTTATGAGTGTTCAAGCGGTGGTCACAGTACTGATTCTGGTGGTGAGTGAAGATCACAGTTTTGGTTTTTTGTAATTGAGGATTAGCCTGTGGGCCACAAACCAGGATTCAACGTCTGTAAACAGGTTCTGGAGAGTATGCTAGCGCATGGAGGGGGGGGCTCCCGAAACTCAGCATCGTCTGTATAGAGAATAAGTTTACCAGAGCAGGAATTGGTAAGGGAGTTGAGAAAAATACTAAAGAGGAAGGGACCAAGTATAGAGCCTTGAGGGACTCCATGGAGAATAGGGCAGCTGGAGGAAATGGTGGTGCCGATCTTAACTTGTTGGGTTCTGCTGGAGAGGTAGTTTGCAAACCAGGATATGGACTCTCAGTTGAGGAGTAAGGCGAGGTTGACAGTATCGAACATCTTGGTTAGATTAATGTACACTGATCCAATCAAGTGTCCGCGGTCACATGGTGTCACAGGTATGGTGTATGTAGGACAAATGCTACCCCATTCTTTTGGTTCATGATGATGAGGGAGTAGCATTTGAATTTGTTCATGAATTTAAGTGCTTGGGAGCTTTGTTGGATCTGTGCCTGAATTTTTCTCTTCACATCAAAGCAGTCAGTTAAAAGGTCAATCAAAAGTTAGGACTGCTTTTTTTCCTTTTTTTCCGTATGTACTTTTGCTTTTTCCCCTTTTAGTCCCACTCCCATGCATCCCCGACATGAGAAGGCATGCGTATGCACACCTTGCAGGACGCCCCCCACCCTACTGGTCACACTGTTGCCACCTATGCCTGTCACTGGACCTCCATCTGGTGATGGCGGGACTATGGGCGAATGACCCCCCCCTTCCCGGGAGAGGAGAGCCTACACTCAATCCTGCTCCCCCCCTCCCCATGCTGGCACCCTGGTGACCCAAGGTAGTTCTTGAACCTGGATCACCGGCACAGTGTGAGGTAAGGCATCCAGTGCTTCAGCCCTCAGTGCCACCAGGCCACAGGACTGCTTTTTAAGTTTAGAAAATATTTTACTCCTGAAAGCCATAGAGCAATTGCGATTGGGACACTTCTCCCACATTTGGACTATGCAGCAAGTCTTTATTTCAGGTTATCAGTTAAAGAAATCAAGATATTGACAGTCACCTATAATAATGTTTGCTGTTTCATTTTGTATTACTCATATTGTCTTCATCGTTGTCATATGCCAAATTGGGGTGGTTGTGTCCATATTCCAAAATTACATACTTCTTTGGTTGTCAAGTGTTTAAATCAGTTTTTTCAAATACTGTTTATCCGCTTATGAATCTGGTTAAAATAAAAACCTCTATTTGTACCTTACGTTCTTCAAATGCTGTTTTTCTCCAAACTATTCCACATCGTTCCAAAACTGGTTCTCAATCTTTTTCAGTTGCTGCCCCCTTGTTCTGGAATTCATTACTGGCTGATCTTCGTTCTTCTGGTTCATTGGATCAATTTAGCATAATTTTAAGTCATATTTATTGTCCTTAGAAGTCAATAGCTGTTTTGTCTAATTTTTGTTTAATGTGTTATTCTTGTTTGCTTTTTGTTGTTTGTTTTTGTTTATTGTCAAGTCGAGCCTGAAAATGGATTAGTCTCAGTGTTTTACCGGTTAACAACATTTTACATAGAAAAATGAATACAAAATTTTAATTACATGACAACAGGACAAATCAACACAGTTTCTAATGGTTAAATGCAGTTCATTTTCCTTTACTGCTAACATGCTTGTACTAAATGAATTTTGGTTAAGTTTTGTCATCTACAACAGCTCCCTTTCTGCTCAAAGGGAGTACAGCACAGTTTCATGCAGGGTCCCTTAATGTTCAAAGGGACTACTTTGTCTATTTTGAATTAATTCACTCATTTTCAAGCAGTCAAAAGTGTTGTAAGTACATTTTATTTGAATTAATGGCTCACATTTTTTTCTCCATGAAATAAGTGTGATAAGACACTTCAGGGATATGTAATTATGGTGAATAATTGCACTTTGCTTTCGGGTGTTTAATGGCGCTTGGTGCAAGCACCTCAGACTTAACAACACCCTCAAGCCGTGCAATTATTCCTCCATAATTACACACCCTGGCATGTCTTATTGTATACAGGGAAGAGTTCCAGCTGTGAATGCCATGCTGTCAGTCCCAGACCCCCTTCCTTTTGTCTCCTGGATCCACTCAGATTCACCCCACTGGGACCTTCTGCCAGACTTAAATGTAATTTCTTTCCAAACAAACAGATACAGCAGGGAATGGTGGTGCTGATAGGGAATAAGAGAGAGGGGGAAGGAATACTCACCATGTGTCCCCCTCCGGTGGGGGGGGGGTCTATCACATCCAGCTATGCCATATAGTACTAGCTACCACCTTAGGGCAGCAAGCAGTAGCTGTTTTAGATTAATCTGAGCTCTGAAAGGGAACATATTTCTATCATATGGGAATATGCTGCCCTTTCATGATACTGCTATCCCCTTGAGAAAATTCTAGATCCACCCATGCCTCTCAACTGTCCCTGATGTTGTCTTACAGATTTCCTCTGTCTGTCTTAAAATTGCAGTTTCCCTTGCTAAAAAGTAGGGATTTGAAGCATAAAACTATAACAACCATTAATGTTACAATATAGATTTCTATCAGACGATACTTTTTTTGTAAATATATTTTATTCAGTTTGTATAAAACAATACAACATATAGTTCAGAAATTATTAAGTCCAAGAATCCAAAAAACAATGGCGGCACACTGACAGCACAAAAATAGCTGGCTGAATAATGCTTTTTATATTAGACCATATATTATACTAGGCTTTTTGAGCTGGCAGTATCATTTTTATGTTTGTCCTTAGTAAACATTTTGGTATAATAGTGGATTTTGAGAGGTGTTTCACTGTTGGTCCAGTGCAGGGGAGTCTGCAAGGGGCTTGTCAGTGTCAGACCAATCTTCAGCCAGGCTGATCATGACACTGTTCTGGTCTTGCTGGGTGGAAACTTCATGTGCTTCAAAGGAAAGAGTCAGTCTAATCATGGGTAGCTCTTTCCTTTGATCTGCATTCACCCCCAGCAAGCAGAGATGATCAGCCTTCTGTGGTCCCCCACCTCGCCAATGTAACCTGAAATAAAGAAACCATTCCTGAATCCCTCCCACCCTTCCTTCTTAATTTTCCAACACTGGTGCCCAATCCCTAATGCCAGCTACATCCCCCATTCTGCCCATTTTCACTATGTGACACCTGGGAGCACACACCTGGTGCCGTCAAACATAGGAAAACCATCCCTCAATCCCTCCCACACCCTTCTTGCTAAATTTCTGACACTGAAGTGCCTAACCCCTGGTGTCAGCTACTACACCCCACCCTGCCCATTTTCATTATGTGACACCGAAGAGCCCATCCACAGTGCTGCTAAACATAATACCAACTCTGGGGTGCCCCGTCCCCAGTATCAGTACCTGAAATAATGAAAGCTGACCCTCATAGTGTTTTTTAAATTTGTATACACCCCGTAAAAAAGAAAACCATCCATTGATGTCTGTTGCCATCACTGCCATTACTCTTCTCCTACCTGACCCTCCCTTTCAGCACCCATTCATTCTCTGCCACCAGGGTTCCCAACCCCTGGTGCCAACTACTACCACCCACCCTGGCCATTTTCATTGTGTGACACTGGGTAGTCGCACCCCAGTGCCATCAAACATAACACCAACATCAGGCTTCAACCTCCATTGTCAGCACCTGAAATAAAGAAAACTGTCCTTCATAGACCTTTTTAATTTTTATACACCCTCTAAAAAAGAAAACTGTCCATTGATGTCTGTTGCCACCACTGCTATTACCCTCCCCCTCATGACCCTCCCATTCAGCACCCACCACCACAGATCCCACCACTCCTTAATTACCTATTGGGGGTCCAACACCATAATCCTCTCTGGACTGGAAACATGCTTTACTCTTCGATGTTGAACTGGGAACTATGGAAATCAGCCATGCAGTTCAATGTATTTCAATAACTTGCCCTCATAACGTGGTCATTTCTGAATATTTATTTCCCCAAATTTTCAACATGGCCTTTCTTGGGACCCTCCTCATGAACAATAGTAGCAAAATTATGCAAATCCACCAAGAAAGATGATTTTGCAGTCACTGCACAAAATAACTTTTTGGGCAGGATTTGAACATTTTCTTTGCTATTGTTCATGAGGTGGGTCATAAGAAGACTATGTTGAAAATTGGTGTAAACATATTTAAAAACAATAAAGTTATGATTATACATTGAAATTCTTCAATGCATGCTTGTAACTTTTGAATTTTCAATATTTTCACACCACCTCATGAATATGTCATTTTTCAAATCATGGCCAAAATGTTTTTTTTTATGCACTATGGTGAAAAATCACCTTTGGGCAGGATTTGAAAATGTTCTCCACCCTTGCACATGAAGTAGGTCATAAAAAGGCTATATTGGGATCATGAGAAGACTATACTGAAAATGTGGGATTAAAATATTTAAAACAGTGAATGTTAACTGAAATTTTTCAATGTATGCTCATAACTTTGGTAATTTTCAATATTTTGACCCCACATTTTCACCATAGCCATTTTTTCACACCACCTCATGAATGTGACAGCTGTATTTTTAAAATCCTGGCCAAAATGTGTTTTCACATTTGTGTCATGAAATGGCATTTTAGCCACTATTTTATAAATGACACTGTCATGTTCAGGATGAGTGGTTGTAAAAAGACTATGTTGAAAATTTGCAGTCAAAATGAAAAAAAATAAAGTTTTGAAGAAATGTTAAATTGTTCCAGCCTTAACTCATAACTATGTTTGCAGATTTTGGTCCCTAATGTTCAATGAATCCCTTGTGTTACCCCATCTAATGTACATAACAGGTGTAATTTTTCCAGTCCCCTCCAAAGCTTATTTTCACATTTCCACTGTGAAATTATCTTTCCAATGCCTTCTCAAAAAATCCACCTGTCTTGATCATAAGGTCAGGTCATACAAAGACTGGTGGAAATTTGGGGTCAAAATGTGGGAACCCACTGAAAATGAGACATTGCATCTCATTTGGTCTGTCCTGGGTAAATATGTAGTAAAAATGTGGACAACCAAGACCTGGTAAAACAGCAATGCAAACGGAAAACATTGGGCATTAACAAATGTGTGTTTAAGACGTGTCCCTGTTTTGGTAATCTGTCCCTGATTTTTGTGTTCACCATGTATGCAAGTGTAAGCCAACATGTTGGTATGAGAGTGCCCTTTAAGGGTGGCACTGTCTGCCCAATGCAGAGCAGTGTTGCAAGGGCCTGACAGTGCCACACCAATTAGCACCCAGGCAGACTATGACAGAGTTTCTGGCTTGCTGGTGGGACAGCACCAACTTCAAAAGAAGTTGCCATCCCTTGATCCATGCTGCCCAGCAAGCCAGGCTGATCTGTCATGGTCAGCCTGGAATGTGGGCCTGCAACAAAGAAAACCATCCATCAGTGTCTGTTGCTGGTGGCTCTAATTGTCCCCTAACCAAACCTTCCCTGTCAGCACCCCTTCCCCTCCTCCCCACACACAGTAGTGACACTGGGAGATGCTCAATCCCCCAGTGTCTGAAACTGTTGCTCGTTATTTTTTCCCCCTGAAAAGAAGAAAATCATCCATTGACATCTGTTGTGCCCCCCCCACAAACATAAGTCAGTGACACTGGGGGTGCCCAATCCCCCAGTGTCCTCAACTGTAACAGTACTGTCCCCTAGTGACACTGGGGGTGGGTGCTCAATCCCCCAGTGTCCTGTCCCAGAAATAAAGAAAACTGCCCCTTGTCATTTTTTTTACCTAAAAAAAGAAAACCATTCATCATTGTTTGCTGCGAGTCGGCTTAGGGAGGGTGAGGATGGTGGAACAGAGGCACATCTCTCCAGTTGTACTTCTCCACAATTCGTATGCCATTCTGGCACAGTGTGGTTCCTCTATAGAGGCACCCATAGTGAAGACCAAGGAGGATGTTGGGAACCTCCACAAAGGAGACCCACAGGAGGGTGGCATGGGACCCCACAGGGGAAGGAAACAACTCCTGGTGGGGGACTCCATTGTTAGGAGGGTAGAACTGGGGGAGGAAGGGGAGAGGGAGGGAAGGTGCCTGCCTGGCACCATGGCTTGGAGGGACAGGAGCAAATCTAAGGATCCTGGGAGCAGCTGCATGGGGAGGGGAGCTGGATGTCATTTTCCAATTAGGGACAAATGACCTGGCTGGGAAAGGGATAAGAACATTGGAGGAGCAGTTTGTGGAGTTGGGAGGGCCTTAGGCAAGTAGCATGCATGGTAACCTTCTCTCTCAAAGGTGCTGCCTGTCTATGGCATGGGTGTGTAGGTGCTCCGCACCATGGGATTCAATCAATAGTTGAAAAACTGGTACAGAGCTCAGGATTTTGGCTTCACTGGGGACTGGGTGTTCATCTGGAGGGATGAAGGCCTATACTGGCATGATGGTCTGCATTTGACCAGGAGGGGGACCAGGATCCTAGGTGATAGGTTTAAAAGCTTCATTGGCAAGCATTTAAACTAGCCAAGGGGTAAGGCACTGAAAAGGAGATGGGAAATCCTAGACCCCCTAAAAAATCAGTGTAGTTAGTGAGGTAAAAACCAAGATAGAGAGGTTGTTAGGGAGAAGGGCAGGGGAAAAGGGAGAAAAAGGCAAAGGCAGTAAGGACAGGGATGGGGAAAAAAGGGGAAAGGCCATAAAAAATGGAGGGTAATGAGTACCAATGCCAGTAGTCTGGGCAAAAAGCTCCCTGAACTGGCGGCCTTGATGGAAGAGGGAAGCCTGGATATCGTGGCAGTCACAGAAACATGGTACACAGAGACTCATGACTGGGATGTCAACATACTAGGGTACACAATCTACAAGAGAGATAGGGATGGTAGAAGAGGAGGAGGAGGAGGATGAGCTCTCTATGTAAGGGAAGGGATAAAGGCAAGGGAACAAAAGAATAAACAGGAAAGAGAAGAGGCACTATGAGTCACCATGGAGACTGGAAATGGCATCACAATCCAAACAGGGGTTGTATACAGACCCCCATCTCAGGGGGAGGAAATGAACAAGGATATGATAGAAGGCATCCTTAGGATGGCAGAGAAAGGGGAGATATTGTTGATGGGGGACCTGAATATGCCAGATGTTAACTGGAGCACCTTTGCTGCAGCCACATCCAAGAACAGGGCCATTCTCGATGCCCTACAGTGGGCATGCCTCAGACAGCTAGTACTGGAACCCACTCAGGAGGGAGCAATCCTAGACCTGATACTTTCAAATGGGGACAGAGAGAGGATCTCAGATCTAGAAGTGGGTAGCCATCTGAGAACAAGTGATCACCAAACAGTGTGGTTCACGATAAACTCAGCTGCAGAGTCAAGCCATACAAAGGTGAGGGTACTGGACCTCAGGAGGGCTGACTTTGTCAAAATGGGAGAGTGCCTCAGAAGAGCACTAGCAAACAGGCAAGAAGAAGGGGTGGAGCAACAATGGAGAAACATCAAAACTGCCATCACAGAGAGAAAAGCCTTTGTGTGAAGCAAATAAACAAATCAAAATGAGAGAAAAACATTATGGATCTCAAAGGAGGTGGCAGGGAAGGTTAGGGAGAAAAAGACAGCATTTAGGAAGTATAAGGAAACACAGAAGGAGCAGGACAGAGAACTGTACCAGTTAAGGCAGAAGCAAGCAAGGAAGGCAGTCAGAATAGCAAAGGCCCAAACTGAGGAAAAGATAGCCAACTCAGTTAAGAAGGGGGATAAAACCTTTTATAGGTACATTAGGGAGCGAATAAAGACAAAGAAAGGGATACTGAGGCTGAATAAAGAGGAAGGTGGTTGGGCAGAGAGTGACAGTGAAAAAGCAGGGATATTGAATGAATGCTTCTGCTCAGTATTCACAAAAGAAGAGGCAGGGGAGGTACCTAATCCAATCAATAGAAGCACCCTGGATAGAGGAGTCGATCCCAGTCCTTTTACAGAAGAAAGGGTTCTGCAAGAACTCCTAAACCTAAAGGTGGACAAAGTAATGGGGCCTGACAGGATTCACCCCAGAATTATAAAAGAATTAAGGGGAGAACTAATGACACCACTGACTACCCTTTTTAACAAATCATAGGAGGATAGTGTGGTACCTGAGGACTGGAGGAGGGCGGATGTGATTCCCCTTCACAAAAGTGGGAGCAAGACAGAGGCAGAAAACTATAGACCTGTCAGTTTGACCTCTGTGGTAGGGAAAATGATGGAATCATTTGTGAAGGAAAGAATTGTTGAGTACCTAGAGGCCAGTGGGGCACAGGATCCAAGGCAGCATGGATTCACAGTAGAAAGGTCATGTCAGATGAATCTAATCAACTTCTTTGACTGGGTGACCAAAGTAGTAGACCAGGGAGGGGCTGTGGACATGGTCTACCTAGACTTTAGCATGGCATTTGACACAGTCCCGCACAAAAGATTAATAAACAAATTAGCCAGCCTGGGAGTGGGTCCCAGGGTGGTAGCCTGGGTAAAACCCTGGCTGGACAACAGGACACAGAAGGTAATAGTAAACGGAGTCCACTCTGAAGAAAGTGGGGTTACTAGTGGGGTACTGCAGGGTTCGGTACTGGGTCCGGTCCTTTTTAGTGTCTTTATAAGTGACATTGCAGAGGGACTGGAAGGAAAAGTATGCCTCTTCACAGATGACACAAAGATCTGCAACAGGGTTGATACACAAGAGGGAGTGGAAAGGATGAGAAGGTACTTGGCAAGGTTGGAGGAATGGTCAGAAGTACGGCAGCTTGGATTCAATGCAAAGAAGTGCAAAGTAATACACCTGGGAAACAAAAACCCAGGGGAAGAGTACACAATGGGGGGGGGATAATGGCAACAACAAAAATGGAAAGGGATCTGGGGGCAATGTGAGAAGGCAGTAGGAAGGGCTGGCTGGATATTGGGATGTATAGGGAGAGGCATCACCAGTATGAAGTATGGCAAACCAGACATACCCAGTATACTGCAATGCTCAATCACATCTCAGAGAATCATCAAAGTATGCTGAATTCTCCAATCTGGGAGCCTGCAATACTGTTGAGGAGAAGTCACAAGGAAGCATATCCTTTTAAACGGTCATTCAAAAATATGTGCCAGAATTTTATAGTCAGTATTTAACAACATGATAGGCCTCCAATTGGTAATATTAGTTTTATCTCCTTTTTTATAGAGATAAAGTAACAATCCCTCTCCAAAGCAGGGGTGTAGCCAGAAATTTCCATTTTATACCTACAATCTCCAACAGTTACACCCTCCCATTAAAAAATGTACACATCCTCTCCAAATGGTACCCCCTTCCAAACAAGTCAGACTGTTGTCAGATTATTTCTCTAATCTCAAAAGAGGTTATACATGTATCTGTCTCCTGAACAACAGAAGTTTAAACAGAGACACTCTTCAATCGCCTACATAACCCAAATACTACAGATTAGAATGAAAATGTTAACAGAAAGGCATATGATTTGTGACAGGCACTCAACAAAACTATTCTCAAATGTGTACAGTGAGTATGCCTGCCTACACCCTTGCTGCAAAGGATGGAGGTATCTTATCAGAGTTAAAAAATATGCATATACCATTTCTAAACTAGCTGCAATCTGGTGACTAAAAGATTTATAAAATAAATGAGGAATGCCATCCAGACCAGGAGCAGTATTACTTGCAAAGTATTAATAGCAAGCAGTATTTCTGACTTGGTAATAGGGGCCTGCAATTTAGTGATTTCAGTCAGAAAATCAGGGACCTGCACTGATTGTAGAAACAACAAAATGTCACTTTCCTTAATGGGAAAATGTAGTAAGTGTTTCATAATGCATTTTGATTAACTCTTCCAAACCTTCCGGGAACTAATTCTCCGCTTCTGGGGAAATTAAGAACTGTGATCCATATCGCTCCTTAATTGTTTTACAAGCTTCAAAGGGTCCTCATGGAGTCTTTTGAGTGCCATTGTTCAGCATTGCCTGAAGCGCCTTAGCTCTGTCATATTGGTAATTCTGCATATCTTGCTTAATAACAGTAATCTGTGAAGAATAATCTAGCCTAGAACTATTTTCCAAAGTATACAACCTTTGCAACTGATGTCTGAGTGATAAATATTTCAGGAAGTTCTTATTTCCTATAGATTTGCCATACTTCATAAACCAAACCTTGATGTCCTGTTTTGTGTCAGTCCACCATTCCCCTTTATCTGAATATAAAAACTCTACCGATAGTCTAGCAGCAAATGAAGTACCAATATCCCGAAGACCTACCGGGTCCGCCAATACTGAGGTACTGAGTTTCCACCTCCCAGACTTGATGGAACCACCATCTACCTGGGCCAGAGATAGTGTCAACAATAGGTGATCCGAAAATTCCACAGGAGTAATGGTAAGGACCCCTTTAGGGATATTTGGGGAAATGAAAATGTAATCAATCCTGGATTTATATGTATTTCATAGATAAGTAAATGTTGGACCCCTAATATGATAACTATGGCAATCAATCAGTCCAGCTGTGTCAACCATTTGTGCCAAAGCATTAGAATCACAGTCAATTTTTTTACCCTCCTCATGTTTCCGTTTTTTATCCTTCACAATACTACAATTAAAATCCCCACAGAGAAAAATCTTATAATTAGTAATCAAATAAGGTTGGATAGATTTCATATGCTGAACCATTTCTGCCTTAGCCTGAGAGTTGTAGATAGTTATGAACCGACAAGCAACACCCTTCTAAAGGCTGTCTAAAATTAAAGCCCTCCCAGGAATAAGGTCTATCACTTTACGCAAATGAAATGAATAGGAATGAAACAATATTCCCACCCCATCAGTGGTGTCTAGTCCAAACGATCAATATGAAGGGCCCCACCCCCACTCTTTCTTAAACCTCCAAATATGGTCTTCAGTATACACCCAGGTTTCCTGGAGTAAGGTAACACCCAATTTGGCATCATGAAGGTATTGAAATACAGCCTGTCTTTTATCTGAATTCAGCAAACTATGTACATTAAGGGATCCTACAGTACCAAAAGCCATTCAGAGAGAAAAAGGACCCAAACCGAAAAAGTTAACAATTTTTTTCCTTTTTCCTTTTCTTTATATGTCCCTTTTTCTAGAGAGCAAGACCCTGTTTCAGAAAGTATTTCTGTGAGTCAGAGTCCCCCACCTCCATTTCAGAATCACCCAGGGTGTAAATAAGGCTGAGTAAGAATTTTGGTTTCCACTGGGGAGGGGTGTGTGTGTGAGGGGGTAGGAGAAAGTGGGAGGGTGGGAGTGGGGTGTCAGGAGGCACTGTCTTCATAAACCTGGAAGACCTTCTATGAGGCAAAGGATCTTGGGCAGGCACAATGAGCTGCCCTTCATTTTTACCAACAGGATCTAACACGCTCGGCTTAAAACCTCAGGAACGAAAAGATGACCCGCTTCAGATTCCTGAAAATCAGGTAGTACTGAAGCCTTTTCTGTAAGTACTGTGAGATCAACTACCTGAGGCCCAGAAGGGGGGGGGTCCTGAGGACGATCCGTCATATAAGCCGCCTCCACAGTGGCCGTGTCTTGCGCCTGCTGTATAAGTAGTTTGGTGCTAATACAAGATGCTTTATTTCATGCTGCCCATGGACAGTCCCTAAAGACATGTCCATACTCTTCACAGAGATCACACCTTGTATGGTTTGCACATTGCATCGTGATGCCGATTTTCCCACAATTATTGTATCTTGGCCTATCACACGAACTCGAGAGATGAGTCCTAGAGTCACATTTGTAACATGCCCATGGTTGCCCAGAATAAAAACACACACCCCTATCTCTGCCAAGCAAAAAGGAATTAGGAATGTGTTTAATCCCAGTCTCGTTCTGACGAAGCTTAACTTTATACTTCCAACCCCTCCCCCGTCCAAAGAAGTTCACTGTCAAGAATGGCCTCTGGGTCCTCCAGCACCTCACATTTCTGGGATATCCAATAAGTAATATCCTCTACATGTACTTTTTCATTCCTAAACATAACAGTGATATATTTTACCAGAGGTTTTGTCAATGGGATCACTACAAAGGGAGTCCATGTAGGGGAGAATTTTACTTGCCCATACCTCTCCCAAACAGATCTAAACCATATGCTGTATGAAAACTCATGTCAAAATTATCCTCCCCTGAAATATTGATAAATGCATAAACCTCCAGTGTGTAAAATGCAAAGAATCTTTCAAAATAATTTTTCCACATGATGCCTATCAGGTCTATTTTTAAACCCCCTTTATATCGAATATGCACAGCATTCCTACGGTTGCAGCTTCTTTTTGAACTTTAGAAAATAAACCAGACAATAAAGGCCTATGATCAGAGTCAGTATTCTTAGTAATATCCTGCAATGGAGGTGTACCCCCATCTAGTGTTTTATGTGTCTGTAAGGGTAGAAAATTCTGGGAGAAACCTGTGGCGTCAGCTACCCCAGGGCAGTCCACTGGGAGATCAGAAATAGGTGTAGCAACTGATGATGTCTCTGCCTGTGAAGTTCTACCATATCTAGGCTGAGCGTGGCTTCCACTCCAGAGTGGTCTGTGAAGGGAAGGGGGAGTCCCAATTTGGGTCTGGAATCCAAATACCCCTAGGAGATTGTTGCCAACGTGCATCAGCCAAAGCCTTCTGAGGAGTCCATGGGTCACAGGGGGATGTAATCACCACCTGAATAGTAGATGGTGCTGTAATCGAAGAGTCCTCCAATGGTTTAGTCAGGTTCCTATTGGCCAGGTTTAAAGCAGCTCTGTTGTCTTTCCCATCAGTCATTCTCTTTAGGGTTTAAATCAGCTTCTTTAAAAGAAAAATCTGTAATCCCCTCTTGAGAATTATCCATCAACTGATACGCCACATTGCGTGTAGACCCCTTGACCTGTGGCTGTTTAAAAACGAGTCCTGCAGTTTTAGAAAGTGTAATAACAGGAGATGCTGTGTCAAAAGCTGCCATGTCAAGTGGATCTAGACGCTGGCTGTGCTCTATTGTGAAAGCAGTCTCCTTAGTGTCATTCACACCTCTGGAAACAGAAACAGTTTTAGGCTTTTGGCACACACCACAATCGGTGTCAGAACTGCCAGCCTGTGCAGGATCTTTAACCGAACAACTTGAAACAGACTCACATGGCCCCGTCGGCGTTTGATCCTGCCACATCATCCAAACACTTGACAGGCTGGGTTTCCGAGATGACAGATGAAGCTTCAGCAGTAAACAGTAGAAAGTGCGCACCAGGCGCTCGCTTCAACTGATGCCTTCATCTTCTGAATGGACCAAATTTAAGATTTCCGCTGTTCATCTAACAGGTTGACCAAATAGAAACATAGAACATAGACTTTGGCGAGATAAGGACCACTTGGCCCATCCAGTCTGCCCATTTCCTACCTATTGGATAAGCTGCAGATTCTAGTTAACCAACAGCCTACTTCCTGCAACCCCCACTATAATTGCCTTATGTCTGTCTATGCATGTTTGAATTCCCCACTGTTTTAGACCCACACCTCTCCAGAAAGGCAGTTCCATGAGTCCACCACTCTCTGTGAAAAGAATTTCCTCACATTACCCTCAGCTGTCCCCTCTAACTTTAAATTATGCTCCTTGTTCTTACACATCTCTTTTCTGAAGGATGCTACCTCCTGGACTTTGTTGATTCCCTTGAGGTGCTTAAAATTTCTATCATGTCCCCTGTCTCTCCTTTCATCAAGGGTATACGTATTAAACTCTCTCAGTCTCTCTTCATATGGTTTCTGATGTAGACCCTGCACCATTTTAGTTGCCCTCCTCTGGACTGCTTCCATCCTGTCTATGTCCTTGCATAGATGAGGTCTCCAAAAACTGCACGCAGTACTCCAGATGGGGTCTCACCAACTGTCTGTACAGAGGGATAACCACTTCCCTTTTCCTACTTGTGGTGCCCCTCCCTTTGCATCCTATTATCCCCCTGGCTCTCCTTACTGACTTCTCACATTGCTTACCCACCTTTAGTTCATCTGATATGACTACACCCAGATCCCTTTCCATTATTGTTGTCGTTAGTACCTCCCCTGCTATTGTGTACTCTTCTCCTGGATTTTTATTTCCCAGGTGTATTACTTTGCACTTCTTTGCATTGAATCTAAGTTGCCATATGTCTGACCATTCCTCCAACCTTGCCAAGTCCCTTCTCATCCTTTCTACCACCCCCCTGTGTATCAACTCTGTTACAGATCTTTGTGTCATCTGCAAAGAGGCATACCTTTCCTTCCAGACCCTCTGCAATGTCACCTATAAAGACGTTAAAGAGAACTGGATCCAGTACTGAGCCCTGAGGTACTCCACTAGTAACCCCCCTTTCTTCAGAATGTGTTCCATTCACTATTACATTCTGTGTCCTGTTGTGCAGCCAGTTTGCTACCCCCAGGCTACCACCCTGGGACCCACTCCCAGGCTGGCTAACTTGATTACTAATCTTTTGTGCGGGACTGTGTCAAATGCCTTGCTAAAGTCTAGGTAGGCCATATCCACAGCCCCTCCCTGGTCTATTACTTTGGTCACCCAGTCAAAGAAATTGATTAGATTCATCTGACATGACCTTCCTGCTGTGAATCCATGCTGCTTTGGGTCCTGTGCCCCGCTGGCCTCTAGGTACTGAACAATTCTTTCTTTCAGAAGTGATTCCATCATTTTCCGCACCACCGAGGTCAAACTAACAGGTCTGTAGTTTCCTGCTTCTGTCTTGCTCCCACTTTTGTGAAGGGGAATCAAATCAGCCCTCCTCTAGTCCTCAGGTCAGGTACCACCCCATCTTCCCATGATTTCTTAAAAAGTGTGGTTAGTGGTGTCACTAGGTCCTCCCTTAGCTCTTTTAGGATTCTAGGGTGAATCCCATCAGGTCCCATTGCTTTGTCCACCTTGAGTTTTAGGAGTTCTTTCAGGACTCTTTCTTCTGTAAATGGACTGGCGTCAACCCCACTACCCAGAGTGCTTCTACTGTTTGGTTTAAGTGCAACCTCCTCTTCTTCTTTTGTGAATACTGAGCAAAAGCATTCATTCAACATCTCTGCCTTTTCACTGTCTCTCTTTTGCCCACCTCCCTTCTCCTTTATTAATCTTCACTATCCCTCCCTTAACCTTTCTATGCTCCCTAATGTAACTATAAAAGGTTTTATTCCCCCTTCTTACTGAGTTGGCTATCTTTTCCTCGGTTTGGGACTTTGCTTTTCTGACTACCTTCTCCACCTCTTTCTGCTTTAATTGATACAGTTCCCTGTCATGCTCCTTCTGTGATTCTTTATACTTTTTGAATGCAGCCTTTTTCTCCTTAACCTTCCCTGACACCTCTTTTGAGAACCATAGTGTTTTTTTTATTCCGCTTTGCTTTCTTTATTTGTTTCAAACAAAGGCTTGTTGCCTCCATGATGGCAGTTTTGATTTTTCTCCATTGTTCTTCCACCCCTCATTTCTAGCCATTTGCTAATGCATTCCTCAGGTATTCACCCATTATGCCAAAGTCAGCCCTTCTAAAGTCCAGTATCCTTGTCTTTGTATGGCTTGTCTCCATGGTTGTGTTCATTGTGAAGCACACTGTGCAGTGGTCGCTTGTTCCCAGATGTCTACTGACTTCTAAATTTGTGATCCTCTCTCCATTTGAGAGTACCAGGTCTAAATATTGCTCCCTCCCGAGTGGGTTCCACCACTAGCTGTCTAAGGCATGCCCCCTGTAGGGCATTGAGAATGACCCTGCTCTTGGATGTGGCTGCAGTCCATGTCGCCCAGTTAACATCTGGCATATTCAGGTCCCCCATCAACAGTATCTCCTCTTTTTCAGCCATTTTGAGAATGCCCTCTATCATTTTCTTGTCCATTTCCTCCCCTTGAGACAGGGGCCTGTATACAACCCTGTATTGCAGATTGTGATGCCATTCCCTGTCTCCAGGTGACCCAAGAGTTCCTCTTGTCCTCCCCTTTACTTTTTAGTTCTGTGGCTTTGATTCCTTCCCTTATGTGAGAGCTTCTCCACCTCCTTTTTACCCTCCCTGTCCCTTCTGTAGATTGTAGCCTGATCGCTGACATCCAGTCATAGTTCTCCATGTACCATGTTTCTATGACTGCCACAATATCAAAGTGTTCCTCTTCCATCAGGGCTATAGCTCTGGAAGCTTGTTCCCAGACTACAGGCATTGGTACTCATTGCCCTCCATTTAGGTTGGCTTTATCCTTTTTACCCCATCCCTGCTCTTATTGCCTTGTCCATTTTTCCATTTACCCCTGTTCTGCCCTCTGTCAAGCTCTGTACCTCAGTGTTTACCCTACTACCTGCCATGCTTTGTGGGGGGAGGCTTGAACTTTCCTGTTTCCTATCAGCACCTCCCCCCCTTGGCTAGTTTAAAAGCTTAACAAGGAAGCCTTTAAATCATCATCTTTCTCCACCAATAAAGGCTTGTTGAGATCCTCTGTGGAAATACAGACATCCGTGATGTCCTCCTCAGAATCTTGACTCAAATGCTTGAAATCCAAACTTTAAGACTCTGGTTTTTCCAAGAAAAGAAAGGAGGCCTGCACTCCCTTCTCAAGCACATCTGCACTCTCCAACATTCCAGCCCGAGTGGCCATCCTGCAAATGGATGGCAGGTCCCCCCACTGTCAGAGTAGGGGAGTTTTTTATTTGAATAAGAAAACATAACATCAGGTAAGAATCACAAATAAAACAGAATTTTCATGAAAACAAATGGAAAAAAAAAGCATACAGGAAATCAGCCATACAGTTCCTCAAAAAAGCAAGAAATAAAAAAATAACAAAAGTTCAAAACTTCAGTCCAACCAGGACACAAGTCTCCATAAATCATGAAATTTGCCCCTATCAAATATCGCATGTTCTTTCTGCCTGAGTTGTTTCAGAGATGCCTCAACACTAGCCAATAAAATGGACAGTGGAGTGGTAACATGTTGCAGTGAAAATTTGCACTGGGCCTGCCATAAATGATATTTAAGGCAGACAAAAAAAAATTCAAGGTACTTGGATTATATCTTCTATAAAACCTAGTATATTCTCCCAAAATCAAACATTCATACTGAACATGCTGTACAGAACCCAATTCCATTTAAGAGCATAAAACTTCCAAAAGTCCTGTGCATACATACAAAGAATATAAAAATGTTCCAAAGTTTCCTCCTGCCCTACACAGTCAGATCATAAACACTGTTGCTCTGTTCAATGTTTATGCTTCCAGTTTCGCTTAACTCCCAGCCTACCATGACAACTCAACCATTGCACATCCCACATAGACTGTGGGATCCTTTTATCACGTAAAAGCTTTAAAACTGACTGTAGCCTAGAAGGAAGACAGTTAGGGAAATCAACTCTAGGGGCATGAGCTTTATTCATGATATTAACATACAGTCTTTCCTAGGCCAAATCATGTCATCAGCTTTACAAAAGCCCCATGACTTAAACTTCCTAATAGTTGCAGATGCAAAACTCAGAATAGAAATAGGTTGATGAACTTTTGGAACCTCTGTAACTCAGTTGTCCAAAAAAAGCTGAAAAAGACCCCTAGTCCACAGGCCCCACAAAGTGTGAGCACCAGAGGAAGGACCAAAAATGGAGAAAATGGAAAAGGAATGAGAAAACACAACAGGATTAATCATACCAAGCCCTCCTTGTTTAACTGCGAGATAGGTAAAATCTCTCTTAAGCAGATTCAACCTGCTACCCCAGATCATTTGAAAAAAAATACTATAAAGCCTCATTTCCAGCACACAAGGGACAGGAAAATATAGGTAACATATAAAAAAAGTGGTAACAAAAACTGTTCAACAATCTGGACCCTCTTCAGTCTGCAAAGGCCCAAGACTTCCACCGAGACACTTTTTGATCTCCTAACTGCAGTTTGCTATCCCAATTAAGAAAAGCCAGGTCCCCCTCTCCAAACAAAATACTCAAAATTCTAAGGTGCCCTTTCACCACTGCAGTGCCAGTAATAGTATCTATTCTAACCCCATCACCAACTTGAAGCGCCTTACTTTTCCCATAATTCAACCCAACACCTGAAAATTGTGCAAAAGCACCAAAATACTGTAAAGCCAGAAGGCCAGAGGAAACATCCAAAACCAAAAGACAGACATCATCCGCATAAGCAGACAATTTCTGCGCAAGTATAGCTATATGAGGATAATCCAACAATGCTGACACCATTCAAAATGACCCGAAAAGAGGGTCAAGACAAAAACACAGAGTGAGGGCTAAGTGAATACCCTTGTTGAATCCTTCTCTGTAGCAACACAGGATTCCAATGAATTTTAATAGAGGAAAAGTAAAAGCCTGAAAATATAAAAGGTGAATCTATTTTTGTAAAACAGAAGGAATCCCATATACTTAGACAAAACCTTAAACAAAAATCATGAGAGATGTTATCAAAGGCCTTGTCCTGATCAAGAGCCAACATAAACCCTCTTAACTTGCTTCTGCCTACCATACTCAAAAACATCCCATAATAACCTTAAATTTAGTTGAATTTTTCCTCCCAGGGACAGAACAAGTCTGAACAGGGTGTATAAGTTCCACCACCGTATTCTGCATCTGTTTGCACAAAACATAAGCGAAAATTTTATAATCAGTATTTAAGAGGCTGATAGGCCTCCATTTTGAAAGCTGACACCTATACTCCCCTTAAATATATAAATCATGATAGCATTAGTAAAACCCTAAGGAACTCACCCAGAATGTAACATATTAAATGTATGAACCAAAATCTCACCAAGGTAATTTTTAAAGATTTTAAAAAAACTCATTTGTCAATTCATCCTCACCCGGTGAGACCCCATCCCATAAACTAGAGATAGCTTCAAGAATTTCTGAAAGCGTAAGCGGGCCATCAATAGCAGATAAGATATGTGTTGAAAGGTAAGGGATAGGACAGGTCACTACCTGATCTCAGGTGAAATCCGAAACAATGTCCAACCCCAAAGAGGCTTGCAAGGCAACTTTAAGAATTTCCAACAATTCCACATCATTATACCTTAAAACTCAGTATCATCAAAAAGACCCTCCATCACTTTATGCTTCGTTCGAAATTTACAAGCCTCAAAAGGATCAGAAAATGATTGGGGTAAAGTTCCAAATTAAAACTGAGCAGTTAAAAAAGCCACCCTAGAGTAATGGTAAGCTCTCATTTTCCCATTAATAATGTCAATTTGAGACTGAATCCTACAGTCACAAACATTCGGAAGAGACAGTAGTTTATAATTGATCTCTATGACTCAAATACAAAACATACTCCTCATTACAGGTGCATTTCCCCAGTTTTAAAAAAGAGCTTTAAGATCAACTTTGGTATCCATCCACCAACTACCCCAATCCTCATACATACCAGCAATTGATTTCCAAAAAGAAAGCATCTTGCAACTTGAGTTTTATAGCTGCTTGTAGTAATATGATGGATTCAATTTCCATTGTCTGGGGACAGAAGGAAAGCTAGGCGGAACATCCCCCATACCCAGGCTGCAATATAAAATATTACAGTCAATGAATTCATTAGGGGACACTGACACCTATAATGCATGTAAATGTCTAAAAATGAAAAAACAATCTATTCTGGTGGAAAAAGCGCTTCTCCAATACATGTCCCCTCCAGTTTTGTATAATAGCCTATAAGCATCCAAAAACAGAGCCGTGTCCAAGATATCTTTCAGAGCATGAGAATCACAGTAAATTTTTTTTGTACATTATCCATAACCTTAACATCTAGACTACAATTCACATCACCTACCCATATAATAGATCTAGTTGTAAACAAAAGGGTTTAATCATATTAAATAAGTCCACTCTACAGCTCTTGCTCTGAGGAGCATAAGTATAAATGAGGAGAAGAAAAAACCCATGAAGAGTACGGTCAAGAAGCATGGCCCTCCCAGGGACCAAATCTATAAAATGATGGACCCGAAGTTCGGACGTGCGAAATAAAATGCCTAAACTATCTGCCATATCAGAACCAAAGGACCAAAAAGAAGGGCCCCAGGACCATAACTTTTTTGATTGTACAATATCATGCAGAGAGGTGAACCTGGTCTCTTGTAGAAAAACAATATCAGATGTCAGGGTGGAAAAAAAACTAAACCAAGCCCGATGCCTTGCAGCATTTTTAATGCTACAAGTGTTACAAGAGACAAAGGATAAGGAAGCCAGGAGAGAGAAAAAAGAAAAAATAGGGATCAACCAGGTTCCTTATCCTTTTTCCATTTTTTCCCTTTTTTTTCTTTAAATCTTTAGGCCCAACCATGTCTTCCTCACAATCCATTTACGAAACCACTCCTGAAATGGAAGAAGCATCAGAATCTAAACCTCCATCGATATCCCATAAAACATCAACAGAATTCACAGTAACCACAGGGGCAGGAGATACAGTAGCCTTACTAGAGGACCTAGTAATGCATTTGGAAGAGACACCAGTAGTAGCGGGGAGAGGCATAATGGGTCCAATACTGCCTGCATCAGACGTACTAGGGCCATCTGAAGAAACAGGCACAACAGGTTCACAAAAAGTAGCCCCTTTACCCAGGTCTGGGTCATCTCCCCCAGAAGGCTGGGGTGCATGTGATGGAGGAGAAGGGGGTGGCAGGTCGGGGGGGGTCAGGCCTAGCAGGCCGAGAATGGTCCTGAGCCTCAGACACCGAATCATCCTTATTAAGGCCTCCCTGATGATTTTGACCAGCCCAGGGACACTGGTGATATGCATGGCCATGTTCTTCACACAGATTACATTTGTGCACGTTCCTGCAAACATTGCTAGCATGATCATAATCACCACTTAAAGCACAGATGACTCTGTTACATGTGCTGCTTAAATGTCTACTGCTCCCACACTTATAACAGACCTTAGGCTGCCCCGGGTAAAACATTATGCTGAATGTCATCCCCCAGCATCAGTAGTTTAACTTTAAAACACCAACTACCCATCCAAATACCTTCTGAATCAATGATCGCAGAAGGTGGGCCCAAAACTTGGCATTTCTTTTCTAACCAAAATTAGATGTCACTAACATTAACCCCCTCATTTCGAAACATGATGTTGATGGTTTTAAAAAGGGGTTTAGTTAGGGGAATGGCCCAAAAAGGAACCCATAATGGTGAATATTTTAAAGTCTCATATTTCTCCCAAAAAGTATCAAATCCAGTGAAAGTCTGGAAGCTGACATCGAAAGTGTCCTCTCCCCTGATGTTAATTAGAGCATAAATATCCGATGCAATAAATCCCATAGAATCCTTTAAAAGTCTCTTGGCCAAGTATTGCCTATCAGGGTGATCTTGTAAACCTCGCCTGTAATGAAGGCGTATAGCATTCCTTCTGGGAGCCTGGTCCACTTTGTTGTTTTTAAAAAGGTCTGAGAAAGTAGGGCCAGTCCGACTCCTTTCCTGCCTAGGGGAAGGTGGAGTGTCCTCAGCCCGTGAAGAATTAGGCAGTGAACTTTCAGAATTCACTGTCTTGGGTTCAGCAGGAATCATAGAAGGGCTAGACACATTATGCTCGGTAGATATATTAGCAGAAACAGAAACCAATGGGGCATCACTAATGGGGTTAGACCACTCACCTGAGGAAAATGAAGTCCAATCTAGGTCAGGCACCAATCTCCCGTCAAACATTTGCATCCAGTCGGAATGTAGCAGGAAGTCCTCCTTCGACCAGCTCTCCAGCTCTAATGAAACATCCACAGTAGGAAGCCGAAAAGACTTCCGCATTCTTTCTGCTGTGGTAGCGCCAACATCGGCCTGAAACAGCTGAGGTACTACCTGTGGTTTGACAGCAGCCGAAGCAGAGCCTGACAGGAATGGCTCATTAGAAACCATGCCAGAAGTGAAAATCGCTGTATGCTCCCGAATGGTGCCTTACACCTCTGCCTCATCAGTAGACTCCAAAGCAGGCTTCAAGGTTACTGGATGGTTAACAGAGGTAGAACAGTCAGAAATAATTAAGTCAGCAGCAGAATCATCCTGGGACTCAAATCCGACATCTCTCACAGCCACCAAAGGCTGCACGCAAACAGTCTCCATAGGCACTAGTGAAACTTCAGGCCATAGCTCTGGCCCCAACACACAACCATTCTCCTCAGTCGCCAGATCCAGACTGAAAGCAACTCACACACCGAACAGCAAGTCCCCTACAGAGAGTAGGGAATGTTTTGTTAAAGAAAATTAGTGCAGTACATTCAATAAGCAAAATACAATGTCAACTTTATAGAAACTGTAAATAAGGTTTGCAAGAAAGACAAAAGGAAATCAACCCACAAATAAAACCAATAAACAAGGGTGGGAGGGGAGGAAAAAGAAGTCAAAAGAAACATTTCAGTTTAAATGGAGCAAAATAAATACTTACTAATACAGACAGGAAAAAAGAAAAACATCTTCAGGGTACTGCAATTTCAATCCATGCACAATTGTTCCAATATGAACTGTATACAGCAGAAGTCAACAACTTTTTTTCCGCATTTTGGATTAACACAAGGCTAGAAACAATCTGTGCAACTATTTGCATTGCAGAAAACACTTTCTGTTGCAGGAGAAATGTGCACCTGGCCTGCCATAAATAATAGTGGCAGGATGCAAAGATGAGATGTAAGGTCCCTGTGCAATATTTCTGTAATCCAGGGGGGGTATATCCCGTACACCAGGATATCATATGTTACATTCTGAAGTGCCTTTTCTTTCCATTTATGTAAAAGGAGGGTTCAAACAACTTGACTATATGGGCAATCAATAAAAAAATGATGCCTGGTTCCCAGCACCACTGTACAAGAGTCTCGGGGGCATATTCGCTCCTCTACTGATTTATGTTTTAGGTTGTTCTTGACACCCAGTCTTCCATGACAAGCTAGCCAGAAGATATCCAAAAATTGTGTGGGGATCCTGGGGTCAGTTAACTGAGAGAAGGGCATTTCTAATTCCAGAAGGGAGCCTTGTGTTGATACTATCTGTGGTAAGTCAGAAAAATGGGTATCTAAAACAAAGTTATAAGCTGTCTCCTGGTTTTAGTCAAATATATGTGCAGGAGAGTTTCCATTGCGGATCTTCAGAAAAGGAGGAGAGGAAGCTGGGGATACCTAGTTTCTGAAGTTCCTAGAGATGTCATGCGGGAGTTGTTGCCATATTTGGCATACCTCAGTGGTAAAAGAATATATAATTAAATGCCAAAATAGGGGTGGATCATGGAGTAAGTGAGGTATCGTGATTTTCAGGAATAGGCTATGGAAAAATACTATCGGGTTCAGCATCCTCACCCCACCATGACAATAATCCATGTATGTGTATGATCTTTTTATGAGATTTAAACGGCTGCCCCAGAAGCCTTAAAAAAAAATATTGTAAACTTTTGCCTCCAGAGAAAAAGGGACCGGAAACACTGATGCTATGTGTAAGAAGAGGGGAAGTATGAAAGTTTTCAATAAAAACACTCTTTTCCATTTTGCAATGCTATGTCCTTTCCAAAAGGAAAGGGAGTGTGCTACTCAGTTTAATACTATATTCCAGTTATAGCTGGCATTATCTGGAGGTGCCGTGAATGTGAGCCCAGGATTTTATTGGTGCGATTGCCAGAGGGATATCTACAATATGCATTGGTAAGTCTATGCTAGCTGAAGCTGGCACCACTAGTGCTGTGCTTTTTGCTATATTTATTTGGGAGTCCGAAGCTGTCTCAAATGGTTTGAAAATAGGGGGAAGTACCATCTCCTGAAGATAGGGGGTAGTACAAATGCACAAATTATTAGCATATACACATACTGGAGGTAGAGGTCTTCCAATGGGGGAAGAGATTCTAGGTAAAGATGGGTGCCACAGTAGGGTTTATAATAAAGGGTCCAGTTGGAAAATATATAAAAGAGGACTTGGGGGCAGCCTTGTCGCACTCCTCTAAGGCCTAAAAAAGGGGGGCATGGAGAACCATTTATATGGGGTTGTATCCAAGCAGTACTATATAAGAGTTTAAGCCAAGAGATGAATTTCTGGGGAACATGATATTGTGCAAGAACATGGAACAAATAAACATGGCTGACCCAGTCAAAAGCCTTTTCTTGGTCCAATGAGAGTAACAGGGCAGATGAAGAGGGGGTACTGTTTGAAATAATGTCTCGAATGAAGGATAGGTTGGAAAGGATAGATCTGCTGGGAAGGGCACAAGTCTGCACCTCAGAAATAATCTGAGCAGCAATAGGGAGCATCCTATTGAGCAAGATGGAAGTGAATATTTTATAGTCTATGTTTAGCAGACTTAGTGGTCTCCAGTTCAGTATATCGGCTCTGTTCCCTTTCTTGAATAATAAAATCATAATAGCATCAGAAAATCTTTTAGGAGTAAAATTAGTGGTTATGATGGTATTATATATTAATGTCAGAAAGGGGGCAAAAAATAACATAAACTGTATATATAATTCTGCAGTAAGGCCATCAGATCCAGGGGAAGTGTGCTTCTTTTGGCGTTTTATAGCCTTCTGGGTTTCCTCTGGTGTTATAGGTTTAAGGAGATGTTTCAATGTATCTTGGGATGGAGGAGGAATAGAAATAACTGAAAGGAAAGGTATGATACTATCCACAGGAGTTGTGGTGCCAAACATCGTAGCTAGATAAGAAGTGGCGACACGCTTTATGTACAGCAAGAAATTGTGGGGGGCATTGGAAACAGGATCATAAAGTTCCTCTATGTGGGTTGCATTTACCCCGTCAGTGCAACTTTTATAGATATCTAAGGAGGGACCGGAGCCTTGTGTCCCAAGTTGAGCTTCCATCCATAAAGAATGTGCTCGGTGATACTGGAACTGTTCCATTTCTTCCTTAATGGACTTTATTGTGTGAGAGTAGTCCATGTGGGATGTGAAAGAAAGAGATATGGCCTGTTGTAGTTTTTGTCTGAGAGAGAGGTATCGAAGATATGAACTCAGTGTTCTCTTCCTCCATGTATGTAGGAAGAAAGTCTTGATATTACTCTTAGTGTCTTCCCACCATTGTAGAGGGGAATGATATGCTTCCATTACAGACAGCTGGGCCCTTAGAAGGTCTGTGCAATGCATTGAAATGGCCGGGTCTGTCAACAATGAACTATTCAATTTCCACCTAGAGTGGGGTTGACCAGGAAAGGAGTTCCCTGAGCGGACGCAAACCAGAGATATCCCCAGATGGTCTGAAGTCTCAGAGGGTATGATTCTTGCCTGTGTGACTGAAATATTCCATGAGACAAAAAGAAAATCTATCCTGGTAGCGTATAGGCCTCTATGATAGGTTTTGGCACCTGGACCATGTAAGCGTTATGTCCATCTATGAGGGCACGCCTGAATAATTTTGTTTAGGAACATGAATCTGCGAAAGTTTTTGGGTGGAGCCGCCTCGATCTGAGAGAGTAAGACCACAGTTGAAATCGCCTCCCATATAGATTTGCCGGTTGGAATACAGGTATGGGTGCATTTTGTTAAATAAGTCTGTTCTGGAGGCAATGTTCTGGGGGGCATATACATTAATGAGCCTGAGTTTGTGTCATTGGCATGTACAGTCTACAAGCATGGCTCGTCCTGGTATTATGTCTACCAACCGGGAAATTTGGAAATTAAAATTTGCAAACAAAATACCTAGGCCATCACACCTATCCTCTCCATATGACCAGAAGGAAGAGCCCTGATGCCAACGAGTTTTAATTTGAGAAAGCTCATGAGGAGATTTCAAACGGGTGTCCTGGAGAAAATAGATGTCATGGTGTAAGTCAGAAAGGTACTGCATTGTACAGAGTTGTTTTCTATAGGATTTAATGCTGCATGCATTTAAAGTGACGCAGCGGAGTCCTTGGTGGTGGTTCATCCCAGAAAGTACAGTGCCATTCTAGAGGAGCTAGTGTCAGGTAATGTTAGCATGGGTCCTACCTCCATCTGCTGAAGGGAGGTATCAAGCTGGGAGTCAGAGGAGAAGTCCAAATGGGAGGAAGAGGCTAGAGAGGAATCCGAGTCTCCATCTTCCCCTTCCGTGTCTCCCCATTGCCGTCTCTTGGCTAAGGCCTGAAATGTATTCCTTGTGATAATTGTTCTCTTGGGGTGAGTGGCTTCCGCTTTTCATTTGCCTTTACCTTGTTTAGAAGGGATTACCACAAAGAGGTCTAGGTCCTTTGGGGAGGCATGGTAACCTGGGTACTAGCAGGGACTGATTCAGAAGGGTACTGCTGCTATAGGGTGCCAGGGAACTTGGGAATGGCCCTTGTCCGGCCGTGAGGTTCAGGCTGTTACAGGAGAGAGATTCTTGTGCCAGGGGTAGAAGTGACAGGGGCAGGGCCTCCCTGCAGCATAAGGCTTGAGTCTGGGAATCCGTTATAAGTGCTATCTGGTCCTGGGAGGCGGTCAAGCCTATTATGATCCCATGAGCACTGGTGATAGGAGTGCCCCAGCTCATCACACAAATTGCAGTATAGAGGGTTTCGACAACCTAAACTCACATGTCCATAGGATAAGCACAAAGTACATCTAGGCTTGTCACAAGTGCTGCTCAGGTGGGTGCAAGAACCGCACTTATGACAGGTCCATGGTTGTCCAGGGTAAAAACATAAGCCACGGTCCCTGCCTATGTGAAAGCTGCCTGGTAAATGAGAGATACCTTTATCCATGTTTTTAAGTTGTACCTTTACTTTCCATCCCCAGTCCATACTAGGTCCTCGTCCAAAATAGGTAGAGGGACCTCTAGTATATCGCAGCACTGCCTGAGCCAGTACTGGACATCCGTTATGCTCACCCCCTCGCTGTGAAACAGTAAGGTAACAATTTTCACTGTTGGTTTCGTGAGGGGGATGACCATAAAGGGAGCCCAGAGTGGCAGATGTTTTACATGCTCATATTTCTCCCAGAATTTCTCCAAAGTGTACACCTTTTTAAAACTTTAAGTCATACACAAATTCCCCATGCACATGAATGAAGGCAAATAATTCTGTTGCCCCTATCCTTAAAGAGTCCCGCAACATACTATGCAATACAGTTCTTCTGTCAGGACTTGTAGTAATGTCCCCCATGAACTTCATACGTACAGCATTCTTTTTGCTGTGCTGGCTCCTCTAAGTTGTGAACAGATCACTGAGTTTAAAGTAGAATTAGATTAGTGCCCTCACCTGCAGGCTGTGGACCAAATGGCTCAGATGTACCAGCTAAATTATGTTCTGAAGTCGAGGAGGATGAAGTAGATTCACATCTGGCTAAGTTGGGGCCGTGACAGTATCTGTGACATCAGGTGTTGTTCGGGAGATAGCAGGTGTGCGAAGCATTACTACGGAAGATACTGGTTCGGGCTGTTTTCATCGGTAATGGTGTGTGTCTCCTGAGATTGGAGTTCGTTGCATGCCTCAGAGATGATTTCTGGGCTGAAACAGCCCTTGGGAGATCAAGGTGCTCCTTCTGAATGTTGCTGCCAGCCAGCAGCATGGAGCGCTGCAGTGGGTGACCAAATGCTCTCAAAGTCCTCTGTGGTGCGATGACTGTCCCGTAGATGCAAAAAGAGAGGAGCTCCCGATGCAGAGTTTGTGGCATTTCTGGTGCTAGGAGTCATATCAGAAGTGGCTGGTGCAGAGTAAGTTGACAAAATGGCTGTGAGGAAAACTGTGAATCAGAGTGCATTAGACCAATAAGAAAGTCCTTGTGTGCAAAATACATGCTTCGCAGATAATTTTCTGTGTCATTAGAAGTGCTCTGAGTTCCTGAAACTGGGTAAAGTGGTGTCTGAGGCAAGTCTTCTTGATGATTGTCTGGCAATTCATTTAAAGTGGTACCTTCAGTATTTCTTTCTGCAGATTGCAGCCTTGGAGGTTCTTCTCAGAGGTAATGTCAGGTATTCTTGACTCCATGGGTGAAGCTATAGTCAGATCAGAACTAAAATCTCCAGCAATTCCACCAGCATCCACACTGTCATCCACCATCTTGGTACCGCAGACAAAAGGTCCCTCTGCTCACAGGAAGCAAGGCCCCTGCAGGCAAAGAGTAAGAATTTCCTGGGTCCTGGTCAAATTTCTCCCATTCACTAAAATACAACCAACAGCTTAATTTGGTTCAATTTCGGTAGCTTACCATCTGTATCCCGCTCTCCCAGTCACCCCAGAAAAAGGGCTTCTAGGCCAAGTGGGCTTAACGGATCAACAAAATTCAATAAATAAATAAATTTGCACCCGACAGATTGTGCTACCTTCAGTCTAAATAAAATCCAGGAAACCAGAATGACAAAGGAGGAGTTCATATATCAATACCCAAGCTATATTTCAACTTTCCTTTGATTAAAGTTCAGTTTTACTGTATATTGGGTACCCCATTGCCTCAAAATACCCCCAGGTAGCAAAATCTGACAACTGATCACACCTGTCAGATTCTGTTACGCATAGTCTAAATAAAACCAAGGATACCAGAATGACAAAAGGAGGAGTACATATATCAATGCCCAAGCTATATTTCAACTTTCCTTTGATTAATGTTCAGCTTTACTGCACATTGGGCACCCCACTCACTCGAAATACCCCAAGGTAGCAAAATCTAACAGCTATTCGCACCTGTCATATTCTGCTTTCTTCAGTCTAAATAAACCCAGTACACCAGAATGATAAAGGAGGAGTCCATATGTTAATGCACATGCTGTATTTCAACTTTCCTTTCACTGATGTTCAGTTTTACTGTATATTGGGCACCCCCTCACTCAAAATACCCCCAGGTAGCAAAATCTGACAGCTGTTCGCACCTCTCAGATTTTGCTACCTCAATCTAAATAAACCCAGGACACCAGAAGACAAAGGAGCAGTCCATGTATCAATGCACAGGTGTATTTAACTTTCCTTTCATTGATGTTCAGTTTTGCTGTATATTGGCGCTATTCCTCAAAATACCCCAGGTAGGAAAATCTGACAGCTGTCAGCACCTGTCAGATTTTTCTACCCTCAATCTAAATAAAACCCAGGACACCAGAATGAAAAGGAGGTTCATATATCAATGCACAAGGTGTATTTCAACTTTCCTTTCATTGATGTTCAGTTTTACTGTATGTTGGGTACCCATTCCTCAAAATACCCCAGGTAGCAAAATCTGACAGCCTATTCGCACCAGTGAGATTTGCTACCCTCAATCTAAATAAGCATAGAACACCAGAATGACAAAAGGAGAACTCCATATTTCAATGCTCAAGCTGTATTTCAACTTTCATTTGATTAATTTTCAGTTTTGCTATGTATTGGGCATCCCATTCCCTAAAAATAACCCAAGGTAGCAAAATCTAACAGCTTGTACCTGTCAGATTTTCCTACCCTCAGTTTAAATCAACCCATGACAAAAGAATGACAAAGAAGGAGTTCATATATCAATGCCCATGCTGTATTTCAACTTTCCTTTGATTAACGTTCAGTTTTACTGTATATTGTACACACCATTCCCTCAAAATACCCCCAGATAGCAAAATCTGACAGCTGTCTGCACCTGTCAGATTTTGCTACCCTTAGTTTAAAAAAAACACAGGACACCAGAATGACAAAGGAGGAGTCCCCATATCAGTGCCCAAGCAGTATTTCAACCTTCCTTTGATTGATGTTCAGTTTTACTGTATATTGGGCACCCCATTCCTCAAAATACCCCAGGTAACACAATCTGACAGCAATTCACACCTTTCAGATTTTCCTACCCTCAGTTTAAATAAACCCAGCACAAAAAGAGAATGACTAAGGAGGAGTCCCTATATCAATGTTGAAGCGTGTTTTAACTTTCCTTTGATTAATGTTCAGTTTTACTGTATAATGGACACCCCATTTCCTCAAAATACCCCCAGGTAGCAAAATCTGACAGCTGTTAGCACCTCTCAGATTTTGCTATCTTCAATCTAAATAAGGCCAGGACACCAGAATGACAAAGGAGGAGTCCATATATCAATGCCCAGTCTTTATTTCAACCTTCCTTTGATTGATGTTCAGTTTTACTGTGTATTGGGCACCCTGTTCCCTCAAAATACCCCCAGGTAGAAAGAATTGACAGCTGTTCGCACCTATCAGACTTTGCTACCCTCAGTCTAAATAAAAGCCAGGATACCAGAATGAGAAAGGAGGAATCCATATATCAATGCCCAAGCTGCATTTCAACTTTCCTTTGATTGATGTTCAGTTTCACTGCATATTGGGTACCCTATTCCCTTAAAATACCTCCAGGTAGCAAAATCTGACAGCTATTTGTACCTGTCAGATTCTGCTACCCTCAGTCTAAATAATCCCAGGACACCAGAATTACAAAGGAGGAGTCCATATGTCAATACCCAAGCTGTATTTCAACTTTCCTTTGATTAATATTCAGTTTTACTGTATATTGGGCACCCCATTCCCTCAAAATACTCCAGGTAGCAAAATCTGACAGCTATTCGCACCTGTCAGATTTTACTACCCTGAGTCTAAATAAACCCAAGACACAAGAATGACAACAGAGAACTCCATATATCAATGCTGAAGCTGTATTTCAACTTTCCTTTGATTAATGTTCAGTTTTGCTATGTATTGGGCACCCCATTTCCTCAAAATACCCCCAGGTAGCAAAATCTGACAGCTATTCACACCTATTAGATTTTGTTGCCCTCAGTCTAAATAAACCCTGGACAGCAGAATGACAAAGGAGAAGTCCATATATCAATGCCCAAACCATATTTAAATTCTCCTTTGATTACTGTAAGGTTTACTGTATATTGGGCACCCCATTTCCTCAAAATATCCCAGGTAGCAAAATCTGACAGTTATTCGCACTTGTCAGAGTTTCCTCATGATCTAAATAAACCCAGGACAAAAGACTGACAAGGAGGACCAGTATATCAATGCCCAACTCTATTTCAACTTTCTTTTGATTAATTTTCAGTTTGACTATGTATTTGGCACCAGATTCCATCAAAATACCCCCAGGTAGCAAAATCTGACAACTGTTCGCACCTCTCAGATTTTGCTACCTTCAGTCTAAATAAAACCCAGGACACCAGAATGACAAAGGAGGAGTCCATATATCAATGCCCAAGATGTACTTCAACCTTCCTTTGATTGATGTTCAGTTTTACTGTATATTGGGCACCCCATTCCCTCAATATACCCCCAGGTAGAAAAATCTGACAGCTAACCGCACCTGTCAGATTTTGCTGCCTCTCAATCTAAATAAACCCAGCGCAAAGGAATGACAAAGGAGGTCCATATATTAATGCCCAAGCTGTATTTCAACTTTCTTTTGATTAATTTTCAGTTTGACTGTGTGTTGGCCACCCCATTAACTCAAAATACCCCAGGTAACAAAATCTGATAGCTATTACGCACCTGTCAGATTTTGCTACCCTCAGTTCATAAAACCCAATACACCAGAATGACAAGGAGGTCCATATATCAATGCCCAAGATGTACTTCAACCTTCTTTTGATTAATGTTCAGCTTTACTGTATATTGGGCAACCCATTCCTCAAAATACCCGGGGCAGCAAAATCTGGCAGCTGTTCACCCGTCAGATTTTGCAACCCTCAATCAAATAAAACTCAGGACATCAGAATGACAAGGAGAGTCCATATATCAAAGTCAAGCTGTATTTCAACTTTGCTTTGACTGATGTTCAGTTTTACTGTATATTGGGCACCGCATTCCCTCAAAATACCCGCAGGTAGCAAAATCTGACAGCTATTCGCACCTGTCAGATTTTCCTACCCTCAGTTCAAATAAACCCAGCATAAAAGAATGACAAAGGAGGAGTCCCTATATCAATGCCCAAGCTGTATTTCAACTTTCCTTTGATTGATGTTCAGTTTTACTGTATATTGCACCCATTCGCTAAAATACCCCAGGTAGCAAAATCTGACAGCTATTCACCTGTCAGATTCAGCTAATCTGAGTCTAAATAACCCAAGACACCAGAATGAAAAGGAGAACTCATATATCAATGCTGAGCTGTATTTCTACTTTCCTTTGATTAAGGTTCAGTTTTTGCTGTGTATTGGGCACCTATTTCCTCAAAATACCCCCAGCTAGCAACATCTGACACTATTCACACCTGTTAGATTTGCTACCTCAGTCTATATAAACCCAGGACAGCAGGATGACCAAAGAAGAAGTCTGTATATCAATGCCTAAGCCATATTTCAATTCTCTTTGATTAATGTCAGGTTTACTGTATATTGGGCACCCCATTCCTCAAAATACCCTATATCGCATTTCAACATCTGACAGTTATTTTCGCACCTGTCATTTGCTCCCCCCAGTCTAAGTAACACCCAGGATACCAGAATAGAAAGGAGGTCATATATCAATGCCCAAGCTGTATTTCAACTTTGTTTGATTAATTTTAAGTTTGACTGTGTTGAGCATCCTATTATCAAAATACCCCCAGGTAGCCAAATCAGCTATTCACCTGTCGATTTTCTGCCTGATCTAAATAAACTCAGGACAAAAAGAATGACGAGAGGTCCCTATGTCAATGTACTAGCTGTATTTCAACTCTCCTTTGATTAATGTCAGGTTTACTGTGTATTGTTTTTATTCCCTCAAAATACCCCCAAGTAGCAGCATCCGACAGCTGTTGCACCTGTCAGATTTTGCAGCGCTCAATCTAAATAAAACCAGGACACCAGAATGACAAAGGGGAGTCCATATATCAATGCTCAGTCTTTATTTCAACTTCCTTTGATTGATGTTCAGTTTATATGTATTGACACCTGTTCCTCCATACCCCCAGGTAGAAAGAATTGACGCTATTCACACCTATCGACTTTTGCTCCCTCAGTCTTAAATGTAGTGATACCAGAATGACAAAGGAGGAATTCATATATCAATGGGCAAGCTGCATTTCAACTTTCCTTTGATTGATGTTCAGTTTACTGCATATTGGGTACCCTATTCCTCAGGTGATTCTTCAAAACAGACAAGAGGGTTACCTTATTTTGTTAAACTGTTCACAAGACTAGCGCTCGGAGGTTGGCACTTTGGGAGTAGAGGGCCTGACCTGCTGAGTGGGTTTGCGACAGATTTTAGCCAATTAAAGAATGGATCCCAGCTATAGTACAATTTCACATAGGTCCCAGATATCATAAAACTAATGATCTCATTCAAAGCAGGTTTCTTTATAAACTTTGACCAGTCATCCAGGCTTGGATTTGGGTCTTTCTATTTACATAAACTCTCTCTTTTTTAAGGCTCAATGGCACTAAATGAAGCCAAGTTTTTTTCACAGTTATTCAGGAAAAATTAAAAAGTGGCACCTAAGATGAAAAACCAGGTCAAACTGAATATCCTGACCAAGGACTTGAGAACAAATTAGCCAAATCCATTTCTAGATTGGTTTTATACTTGGGCACCCTTGGTTCCACTATGTGGGTTTGACATCGATATTGTCAACTGACATCACAGCGACAACAAAATGCTGATGGCGGCCATGTCGTCCGGCAAGTGTGCTGCCGACTGCCATTGCCTCAAAGCACTGGAGCACATCCTGGCTGTTTGTAGTGGACTTTGCCCTCTGCACCCCCACTCCTGAAAAATAATATAATCACCTCCAGGTCGGCGGTGTAGGGGTTAAACAGTACAACACCCCTGGGGTGTCAAAACAATGGGCACTGCAAAATCCCAATCAATGGAATGACTGTTGATCAGGTTGTGGCACCCACATTACCATCAATGTAGGGATTTTGCTGCGCTGATGGCACATTGGCAACCCCTACTATATGCATAAGATTAGCCTCAGTCTAATGACATTTCCAACATACACTGCTTCATGCAAGAGCATAACCTGGTTTAAATAGCTTATTAGACATGTACTTGGAGTAATAGAAAAGGTGCTGTAGGGAACAGTGCTACCTGTGTCACAGATTTTTCGGAGTGCTTGCACAATTTACCCTAATCCCCAAATATCCTACTGTGTGAGGACTGTGTGCTGAAACAAAATATAAAAAAATGCAAAAATATCTTTCTTCATCCCTCTTTTGCCAGTCTGTGAGCTGAAGCAGATTGGGAGATGTGGGGACTGTTGTCTTAGGAGCAGGCATTAAGGCTCATGGTAACTGTTGTTCCCCCTCAATAGCGAGGGAACTACTAGGCTGCGAAAACTGTGTTTTAATCATAGCAGTGTACTTTTTTTAAATAAGGGCTGTTGAATGTCAGTAGTGTGGCCAAGCCAAAAGCTGGCAGTACATTTTAAAAATTTTAGCAATTTCATGGGTGTAAGTACATAACGCATGGAGGCAGTTACTCCCGGTAGTTCACTACAAAGCTTGGCCCCTTGCAAACGGCGCCGAGCACAAGCAGGCGATGCACATAGAGGCAAGCATGTCTGCCGGTGTCAACAGGTACAGAAGGGACTAAGGGGCCCCAAACTCTCATTTCACACACAGCAACAATAAGTTTAAACTTGAATTAAAATGTCAGGGTTAGCTAGCTAGAAGGAGACACTGGTAGAATGCACCGTCTTTAAAATTTGCATAAAAGGGAGGAAGAAATTGACTTTATATGCCATAAATGTAATTATATCAAACAATTACAGGAGGAAAATATTCTCTTTCAAGATAAGTTGGAATTTCAGAATGAATTATGGAAAATAAAGCAATCTGTTCACAAAACAAGTACTGTATGTTGATACAAGAGAAAGAGCAGGAAGTAACAACTGTTGACACACAAACAGAGGTGGTTGGAAACCCTCAAAACACAAATGAAAGAAAGTTTTTGGTGGAAGACGATTCTGATGGTGAAATGGAAATGCTTGAAGATGTTTGGTTTTAATTAAAGGTGACTACAAAAAAGCAGGAAAGGGGAAGCACATGCACCTAATGTTAACAGATTTTCTGTACTGCCACTTAAAGGAGAAACACAGAAGAATGAGCATGATGTCGGGGCCCCAGAAGAGTTATCAGCAAAGATTCAGGTTGATACTCCACCAGAAATGAGTACTAGAAATGTCACACAAGGAGAAAATGAGGAACCAGTAACAGGATGTGAGGTTGTAAGCACTAAAAGTTGAAACAGAAGGGAGGAAATTGTGGTTGTGAGCAATTCCATTATTAAATATACCAACAAATTTATTTGTAAAGGAGAAACGGAGCCCATAATTTTAAGTTGCCTTTTTGGAGCAGGGATCAGAGACAACCAAGAATAACATCCAATAAATGATAAGTGATCTGCAAAACCCATGGGTGATGTTACATGGGCAACAACGCTGCAGCAAAAGGAGGGATCTTGAACTTCAAAGAGGCTTTGAGAAAATGGAGAAATTACCCAAACAAAACAACTATCGAGTCACAATATCAGAAATACTTCTGTTCCAGGGCAGGGAGACAGATACACTATGATAAAACAACTAAATGGATGGAGTAGAAAGTGGTGCAACAGGAGCTCTTCCACGTTCAGAGAAATTGAATTAGGTTTGAGGGTGATATGAGGTTATATAATCCTAATAGACTACACTTAATAGGATTGGCACTAACATTTTATCACAATGTCTAAATTACACAATACAGCAGATTTTAAAATAAGTACTCAGGGGAAGGTGGGAGGAGATAAACTTAAAAAGCTAGAGTCAAATAAGCAGGAAAAAAAGGGGAACAGGTCAGAAAATCATCAAATACAACTTTAGGGTATTACTAGTAAACACATAAAGCATGGAGGAAAATAAGTGAATTGGAATTCATATTAAAGAAAGAAAGGCGTACACTTATGCACAGTTTCAGAAACCTGGTGGCAAGAGTAAGGGTGGGGAAAACCATTAAGGGATATAAAACATTCCATAAATCAAGGGCAGGTAAAAGAGGATGAGGTGTGGCCCTGTTTGTAAAGGACACAACTGAGGTAGTAGAAATTGACAACTGCGGTGATATCGAAATGGAACAGGTCTGGATTAAGCTAACACCGATAGAGGAATAAATATTACTGGGGTAAGTTATGGATCACCATCATTGACAACCGAACAGAGTCTGAGATTTATTTAAAAAATACATAACCTAGAAATAGGAAATAAAGTGATAATAGTGCTTTTAATAGGCCAGGAATAAAGTGGTCACAGGGTGTAGGTGGTTCACAACTCGAAAACGACTTCTTAGAAATAATTGACGTGTTATATTTAGAACAAAAGCAGCAAGTAACTGCTCCAGCTACACAGGAGTGTTTGGCTTGAAAGAATCCACAAAGAAAATATGCAACAGCCAGCACTTCCAAACTGCACATATGTTTATTCACGCTACCCTAGGTTGCTAGGTTGCTAAAAAGACCAGAGTACACTGCTCCCTGACTGGTTTTGAACTAAATATACATCATCATCAGAGACGTTGTGCTTCCAACATCACTTGGATGGTCAGGAGCCGTGGAAGTGTGAGGAAGGCTGTGCTGCTGGCCGTCCCAAGCCGCGGCTCCTACTGCACAATACAGGGATGGGGGGATCGGCAGTACCACAGGGGGTGAGGGAGGTGGGTTGTCACTGGACACCAATGTATCAGCAGGGTTATGGGATCTGGGTCAGGGTGGTAGCCCAGGATGCGCTGTGTGTGTGTTTGGGGGAGGTAGGTCATGGCACCAGGTTGGGGATTCCCTGTTGTTATGGGGGGTTTGTATGGGTGGTGCTAATGGGGTATAGGCAGCCTGTTGGGGGGTGCATGGCACCTATGGGGTTGGGGAGTCCTGTGTTTGTGGGGGAGCAATGGCACATATGGGGCCTTGTTGTGTGGTGAGTGGGGAATCAGTTCCATAGACTGCAGGACACAGGGGAATAGTTGTGTGCATCCGGGTGCTGGCATGTGCTATTCAGGCACCCGGACCCGTGCCCGCCACATAAAGGGAACCACTATGGGACCCAGGCATCTGACTGGATATCAAACTGGATCTGCTACTCCACCACTGGCCACCCTCGTGGATCTGCATGCGGGTGCCCGTGGACAGGTGGTGGCTGATGGTGATGCTCAATTGTTCACAGGTGCAGAGCTATGGGGGTGGTATACATGCCTCCGGTGCATATTTCCCACCCTTTCATGTATAGGCCCCTAGGAACTTACACTATCAGACTGTATTCTGTATATTACACTAAGAGCGTACACCATCAGGCTGTGTTCTGCATATTACTCTAGAAGCTTACACTATCAGAATGTGTTCTGTATATTACACTAGAAGCTTACACAATCAGACTGTGTGCTGTATATTACAATAGAAGCTTACACTGTCAGACCGTGCACTGTAAAGTACATTAGAAGCTTGCACTATGAGACTGTGCTCTGTATATTACTCTAGGAGCTTACACTGTCAGACTGTGCTCCGTATATTACACTTGGAGCTTACAGTATCAGACTGTGCTGTGCATATCACTCTAGGAGCTTACACAATAAGACTGTGCTCTGTATATTACACTGGGAGCTTACACTGTCAGACTGTGCTCTGCATATTACACTAGAAGCTTACACAGTCGGATTGTTCTCTGTATATTACACTAGAAGTTTTCACTATCAGACTGGTCACTGTATATTACACTAGGAGCTTACACTATCAGATTTTGCTCTGTATATTACACTAATAGCTTACACTATCAGGCTGTGTTTTGTATATTACAATAGGAGCTTACACTATTGGACTGTGCTCTGTATATTACAGTAGAAGCTTACACTATTAGACTGTGATCTGTATATTACACTAGAAGCTTACACAATCAGACTGTGCACTGTATATTACAATAGAAGCTTACACTATCAGATAGTGCACTGTAAAATACACTAGAAATTTTCACTATGAGACTGTGCTCTGTATATTACTCTAGGACCTTACACTGTCAGACTGTGCCCTGCATATTACCTTAGAAACTTACACAGTCAGACTGTTCTCTGTATATTACACTAGAAGCTTACATTATCAGACTGTGTACTGTATATTACACTAGGAGCTTGCACTATCAGATTGTGCTCTGTATATTAAACTAGGAGCTTAGACTACCAGATTGTGCACCATATGCTACACTAGGAGCTTACACTATCAGGCTGTGCACTGCATATGACACTAGGAGCTTACACCATGAGACTGTGATCTGTGTATTACACTAGGAGCTTACACTAGCAGACTGTGTTCCATATATTACACTAGAGGTTTACACTATCAGACTGTGCCATGTATATCACACTAGGAGCTTACACTTTCAGACTGTGCTCTGTATATTACACTAGGAGCTTACACTATCAGACTACACTCTGCATATTACAGTAGGAGCTGACATGATCAGACTGTGATCTGTATATTACACTAGGAGCTCACACTATCATACTGTGCACTGTATATTACACTAGGAGTTTACACTATCAGACTGTTCTCTGTATATTATACTAGGGGTTTACACTATCAGACTGTGCACTGTACATTACACTAGGAGCTTACACTGTCACACTGTGCTCTGTATATTACACTAGGAGCTTACACTATCAGACTACACTCTGCATATTACAGTAGGAGCTTACATGATCAGACTGTGATCTGTATATTACACTAGGAGCTCACACTATCATACTGTGCACTGTATATTACACTAGGAGTTTACACTATCAGACTGTTCTCTGTATATTATACTAGGGGTTTACACTATCAGACTGTGCACTGTACATTACACTAGGAGCTTACACTGTCACACTGTGCTCTGTATATTACACTAGAAGTTTTCACTATCAGGCTGTGCTCTGCATGTTACACTGGGAGTTTACACTATCAGACTGTGTTCTGTATATTACACTAGGAGCTTACACTATCAGGCTGTGTTCTGTATATTACACTAGGAGCTTACCCTATCACACTGTGCTTGGTATATTACACTAGGAAGTTACACTATAAGGCTGTGTTCTGTATATTACACTAGGAACTTACACTATCAGACTGTGCACTGTATATTACACTAGGAGCTTACACTATCACACTGTGTTCTGTATATTACACTAGAAATTTACACTATCAGACTGTGATCTGTATATTACATTAGAATTTACACTATCCAACTGTGTTCTTATATTACACTATGAGTTTACACTATCACACTGTGCTCTGCATATTACGCTAGTAGCTTACACTATCAGGCTGTGCTCTGTATATTACACTAGGAGCTTGCACTATCAGACTGTGCACTGTATATTACACACCAGGAGCTTATACTATCAGGCTGTGCTCTGTATATTACACTATGAGTTTACACTGTCAGGCTGTGCTCTGTATATTACACTATGAGAAGGTGCTCTGCATATTAGACTGCAAGCTTACCCTATCAGACTGTGCTCTGTGTATTACACTAGGTGATTACACTGTCATACTGTGCTTTGTTTGTGATGATAGTAGCTTACATTGTCAGGCTGTGCACTGTGTATCATGATAGGAACTTATGACTTCTGGCACTTAGCAGAAACTTCTGAAGCTCCAACAGACTCTGTTTTTACTACCCTGAAATGGTGATGCTTCTCAATCTGCTCATGTTGATACACTTATGCAAGCCTTGTATTTGCAGCTAGCCACAATGTATCACTCAAGTGGCTCCCTGTGAGAGTATGACTACCCCTGACCTGACCTAACCCAGAGTACCTCAGCAGCCCCTAAATTGTGTTTTTTTACAATTGTGTAAATATTTTGTAAATTGTTAATTCTGTAAATTGTAAATCTGTACTATTGATCCACTACCTTTTGTTTGCACATTGTATCTTGGTTTGGACTTGTTATTCTTGCTGTATTCTCCCCTTATAACCGCCTCCTCTGATCATGCCTAAAAATGAGGTCCAGCTCTGTGCGCCATACACCATCAACAATATTAAATAAAATAAATATAATATCAGTATGTTTTCTCTATATTATCAACAACAGGCAAATAAGACAACCCACCAACCAAAATGAACAAAGTTCTTCTCTGGTCAAGTGAAGAAAAAACCCTTCATTTACTTTTACAAACCATGTTAAGAAGTGCTACAGACAGTACAAGAATGCACCCTTCAACACAGCTGCAGATCATGTTCTAATAAACTTGAGATTTTGCATCATATCCTGGGTGCTTCCACTCAGAAAATCAACTAAACAGCACAATCATCATATAAAGAACTAAGTTAAATGTTTATCAGTGTAACTCAGTACAATGCACCAGTCACTGTGTATTTGGGTACAATGGCACCAGTCACTGTGTATTTGGGTACAATGGCACCAGTCACTGTGTATTTGGGTACAATGGCACTAGTCACTGTGTATTTGGTACAATAGCACCAGTCACTGTGTATTTGAGGGACTGGGGTTGTGTCTCATGCCTGATGATCTCAGTTGGGTTGGCAGAAGGGGAGAAAACAGGAGCAGGATGGCCACCTCCATGGAGTAACAGGAGTTCAGGACCAAGAGTAGCCAGAACTCTGAACCAGGGAGGGAAAGATTGGGGCACAGGGCCAAAAAGAGTGGGGTCAGCAGCAAAGGGAAGTCTTGGGACAGTAGGAATGAATCAATGCTCAGAAGTCAGCAGTGACAGGAAATGAGGTTCAAGGTGCTAGCTCAATGGTGAATGAGGAAGGTATCCAGTGAACACAGTGACCGTGATTGAGCGCTTTCAAAAAGGGCAACTCAATCACAGCACCTGTGTTCATGGCTACCTGGCAGGGTAGTGACTGGATACCTGGGTGGGCGAGATAGGGTGATGGGAAGCATACACACGTGTACGTGCATGCACACATGCAGGGGAAGTGGAAGGGGAGGCATGTGGGAGGGAGTGTGGTGGGCAACTGACAAGCTGGTCAGCTAGTGTGGTGAGGATAGTGGTCAGTTGGGGTGTGCAGGGTGCAGGGTTTAGGTCTGGAGGGCATGGTTTTTCTTTGTGCTGGCAGCCGCTTGTTTTCTTTTAATAATTTCACCCCTCACATGCCCTCCCGAGTTGAGAATCATAAGTAGGGGGCTGTGGAGGCAAATCCGCATACATTTCAATTTCATTATCAGCCTTTGCAGTTTGCCATGTACATCGCTGGTAATTCATTTTCGGTGATACACTGACCTAAACGGGTAATCACTATTCTTGCGATTGCCATTACCACACAGAACTGATGAGGAGGGAAGGATTTCAGAGAGGGGCCAGGAGGAGGAGGAAGAGGGTAGTAGTGAACGCCCAGGGACAACATTCAGCCAGAGGAAGGGGCAAGGTTAAGGAGAAGAGGGTCTGGCTACGAGGGTGGACAAGGAGACACAGCAGAGGAGAGAGAGATGAGAGGAGGGTGCCCAATGTGAAGGGGATGGAAGGTGATGATAGTGGGAGAGCTTTGAGGGGGGGAGCAAGTCAGACATGGGAGTATTAGGGGAGGGAAAAGACAAGTGTGGAGGCTGGGGATTATGCCAAGGGTATGGATAAAGATGCAAATGTGCAGGGCAGGGTGGATTCTCAAAGCAGGTACAAGTGAAAATGGATTGGGGGAGGGAAGCAAAATAGAGAGGGGAGCGTACTTGTGCTGGGAGACTCCATACTAAAAGGGGTCAGATGGGGAAGTAAAGGAGAAAGACATAGTCGCATATGGGTACAGTCTGCAGCTGGGTTGATGGAGGATAGGCAGGCAATCTTTCTCAAGGGCATAAGGAGGAAGGCAGAACTTGCATGTCATGGTGCTCGTGGAGTGCGAATGACTTGGCGGGTGAAATGGTAGAAGTGGCATTGGAGAGGCTCGAGGAACTGGGAAGGTTGAGTGAGGAGGTAGGGGGATCAGTGGCTTTCTCTGAGGTACTCCCAGTACCCTGTGCAAGTACAGTGAGGAAGGAAAGGATAGAGGAGTTCAACACTTGGCTGGGGGAATGGTGTTGATCCAAGTAGTACAGGATAGTGGGAGGCTGGGGCAGGGAATGGAACAATAGTGATCTGTTCACTGGGGACAGATTACACTTGAGCTGGGAAGGGCAGGGGGTGTTAAATCAGAGGATAGAGGAGTTCATAGAACAAAAGTAAATTTAAACTAGTCAGGGGCTGGCAAGTGGGAAGCTGGGATGCGGGGTCTCCAGAGAGGGAAGACAAACAAGGTTGCCCCACCATACAAACAGGGACGGAATCAGGGAAAAGTCAAAGGGTGGGGTTAAGATGGGTGTGCGTTGGGGTCATCGGTCCTAACTCTCACCCCATCCCATATGTAAACAAGCTGAGGTGGTGCAATATAGGAGAATGGGGTGAGAGTTGGGACGGCATTCTTGTCTCGACCAGGTGGGGATGGGGTTGGCTTACAGGATGCAAGGGGTGGCAGCCCTAACACCGAATTTCCTCACCTTTGTTGCTGTGGAACAATCCTAACTGATGCATTAAACAGAGTTTTTTGCCATGAATTTCCTTGTTTTGAGAATGAGCACTATAAATAGTGAATGGAATGTGATTTTGTCACACAGTAACACTAACGGTAATGCAAACATAAGCGCAAATGGCAATGCACATGGTGATGCAAACATAAATCATAATGCAAACGGTAAGGGAAACACAAGCTCAAATGTTAATGAAACAGAAATGGTAATGCAAACGGTAATGCAATCGCTAATGGCAACAGAAACACAAACGCTAACAAAAACAGTAACATAAAATGGTAACGCTGGCAGAAAGGCAAACGTAAGAAAAATGTAAATGGTAACACAAACACAAACAGAAATGCAACCAGTTAAGGCAACGGCACCACAGAAGGAAACAGTATCACAATTGCAACGGAAATGCAACTGAAAATGCAAATCCTAAGGGCAACAGAAACGCAAATGGCAATGAAGATACAAATAGTAATGGTAACGAATTGGAAATGCAAACAGTTACAGTAACAGCAGCGATGACGCTAAAGTGAACAGTAATGCAAACACAAACACAAGAGCGTACGAAATGCAAATGGTAATGCACACGGTCACGTACCGCAATTGAAAAAACGCATGTATGGTAACAGCAACGATGATGCCAAAGGAAATGCAAATGGAAGCATGTACGCAAAAACAAACAGAAACAGAAACAGTAATGGAAACGCAAATGGTAACAGTAACAAACGAAAACAAAATGCAAAGGGTAACGACACGTGACGTAGATGGGAACGCTACCACAAATGGTTATGGAAACGCAAGTGGAAACACTAACTGTAACAGTACGAAGTGCACCTTTATTTCCCAAAAGCTGCATAGAGAAACACAGTGAATACAAAGAATGTATGCATAATAATGGTCCAGAGCAGAAAAGAGCATTTATCCGACAAAAGTCCATATCTTGAAGCATTTCCGAGATACGGGCCCTGAAAAGCACGGTGGATGACGTAATGTTAGTCTATGGGAAAAATAGTCAACTTCGGAGTACCATAACTTTGCAGCCCTCTAATATTTTGTCACCAAACCACCAAAAGGCACATCTGTGGATTCTTCCCTCCAAATTTCAGCCCAAAAGACCAAACCGTTCTTTTGCAGCAGGGTGGCAAAGATTTCCTATTCTTTTGGGCATACTGTCGCAAAGTAGTGCCGCAAATCACGACACTTTCACAAAACAAATCACGAAAGTGTCGCAAGTGCGACACTACAGTTTACAAAAATTTGAAAAACATATTTCTGGGGTGTTTAACCCCCCCAAAAAGACATGGCTAGCATCCTCAGGGCTTGACTAGGTGAACACAAAAGAATTTTGTTTCTAGAGGGTCCCAAATTTAAATGCCAACCATTTCTGTGACCAGGGCCATTTATACACTAAAAACTGCATTTGCAACACTGTCAAACTTTTGTTAACTTTTCCCATTGACTATAATAGGAAACTTGTTTTGAATAACATTTGAGCTCTTTAATATTTTTCATGAAATCTTTGAAAGGCACTTTGGGATGCTGTCCATGTTCCTGAAGGTTTCGGACTGGTTGTGCAAACCGTGCGACCTGTAGGCGCGAGCAAAGAATGCGCAGAATGGCATAAATGCAACTTTCTATTGCACTTTATAGCTCCACAACCATATATCTGACCATTACAAAACTTGGCAGATCCAGAGATCTATAGTACCACTCAGTACCTGCCAAATTTCAGGCAAATTCATCATATGGTGGTGAAGTTATTAAGCTGCAAATTTTCACATCTAACCTTAAATGGGTACTCAACCTAACTATAGTGGCACTACTGTGTCACTATAATATATATATATATATATATATATATATATATATATATAGATATATATGTGTGTGTGTGTGTGCATTTACCAGCCTCTTATCCCTTGCCCAGATTTGAGTCTGGTCACTAAAAGCCCTGTTTACACAGCACCAGCACTTCACTTTTCACTCCGCTGCCTGTGACTTGATCAAGCATTTTATGTTTACACTCCTGAGCCTGACGTGCTGCAGATCACGCTGAGAGGAGTGTCTGTAGACTTGTGGGCAGGGGTTTAGAAGATGACATCCACAGCTTGGAAATAATGGATTGCAGCGGATCGAGTGCATCAGCTGTTCACACTGCGGGATACTGTACTCGATCCAGTACACACCCCACATTTTCAGTGGATCAAAATCTGGAGCTGTGGAACACTTACAGCGATGTGGTAAGTGTCCACAAAGCCGACATTGCAGCGCATCAACTGGAGCGCCTGTGTCGATGCACTGCAAAGCCGGTGGTGTAAATGGGGCTAAAGAGTAAAAAGAGATTTTAGTCATATTGGCAGGGGTCAGCCTTAACTTTTCTTTGTACTAGCCAGCAGGACAAGTTGATTCAAAATTGCACTAGCCTGCAGATGGTTGCACTAGCCCACAATTATAATTATAAATAAATACCTGGGGGTTCTACTCGATGAATCCCTTAACTATGAGATCCACATTACTACTGTGTGTAAGGTGGTCAATAATATGCTAGGGTTAGCCTACAAGAACTAGTCACGTTCTCACCCATTCCATGAAGTTGGCCATTGCCAGAGGAATTCTTCTCACATCCCTTGCATACAGAACTTCAGTCTATGGCAATTCATCTAAAACCTCACTACACAAATGGGACATAACCTATATTATACAATGGCATGAAAGAATACTTCCCTCTGATTGGTCAATCTGGGACTGGACCTGTGATATTATCCCAGTACATCACGGGTCTAGTCCCAGCACACAGACAACCACATTAATGGAGAATAGGATCAGTCCACGGAGCCCACTTCAAGGTCCCCCCCACGCAGACACGTGATGTTGCAACCCTGCAAATGTCACTGTTTATAGAAAAAACTACAGAGAACATGACATTCAGCTCTCCTTCATGGCTACAACCAAAGAAAAAGGGCCCGCAGTGGAATCCCAATGTTTTTTTGCCCTAAAGCCTCGCCACGGTGAGACCTTCACAAAACAGTGAGTACCGCCTCACGATCCACCACTGCCCCTCCACCAGTTATTTGTTTTGTTTTTATCATCTTTACTTGTCTTTCTGATCCCAAGGCAGGAGCCATTCCCATCACAAGATAATCTGAGCTGTTTCCGAAATTCGGAAGTCTGTTTTTCCAGCCCTGACAAGTTCCCGTTTCATCCAGTGCAAGACAGCTGGTTCCACAGCAGGCAGCGGATTGACTAAATTAAACTAATTTAAACTTCCTAATCATAACGCAGGTGAGGAGGATCAGACCACAAAACTTGAGGGGAGGTCTGCAACACAAAGAAAAAAGTCTGAGGGAGCAACGAGATGAAGACACACATCCATACATTTACCACCAGCACCACCTACTGGCCAAAACAGGACTATTTTTTCTTCCATGTGCCGCCACACAGAAAAATCAACACAAAATCTACTGACAACATTTTTTTTCATTTTATTTTTCTAATTATTGGAAATGGCCATTGTATATAGCAATAGTGCACTCCAGGGTGTGTGTTGTGCTGGGATAACATCACTTCTAGGGTCATCAGTCGTACTCGGCCTGCGGCCTTGTGCCTAATCACCCCAGGCGTGACGTTATCCCAGCACAACACACACTCTGTCATGCATTATTGCTTAAATAATATATGTTGTTATGTTTCTGCATCCCCTAAGTTAAAACATCACTGCCTGCTCTATGCAGACCTTAACTGGCCCTCTCCTATGGTCCACCGGCTCCTTGCTCTTGGGGCCCTTCTGGACAGAATCCTGAGGTCCAGTATGCCTGGCTCTCTTGACGCTGCACTCACCACACAGACCACCTCCTATGGTCTCCATTCTGATGATCTTGCCTTACTCCACATTCCCAGATGTAACACTTCCAAAGGGAAAACAGGTTTTTCCTACGTGGCCCCAGTTACTGGAACTCGCTGCCCCTTGAAATATGTCAGTCATCTAACCATGCCTTATTTAAAAAGAGGCATCACTCTCTACTTATTGAGAGTACACAGTGCAATTGTTTTAAACTACCCTAGATTCCTGACTCCCTACACTATTACAGTCTCGTGTCCTCCTCCGGTACTTATGCCTCATAGTTTCTACTTGTCTTACCACCCCTTTCCTACCCCACCTCTTACACACCTCTCCCCCCCCCGCTTTCTCCCTACGAGGTCTTACTACCGCAATCATTCCTACCTACTTGCTCCCTCTTTGGTGTCATATTCCTTATGTTATAGCCAGTTTTGTAGACTAGAGTTGATGCCTAGATTGATAATCAACTGTTATATGTGCACTTACCTTTGTTGTGCTATGATATGTGAAATGTCTGTATTTTCCTCCTGGTTACACCAATTGCTCAAACCATTAGCCATTTTTACTATATCCTTAAATGCTATAGTATAATATGCACTTACTTTCACTTCTGTTATGAAGTACATCAGAATGTTTCTCCCGTCACCTCAAATTGTTCAAATTATCCATTTAATTGTATCTCTAATGTTGTGCTCCTATATTGTACTGTGTCATCACTGTTTTTTCCTGTTGATGTTGTAACCTCCCGGTCGTGCCTGAAAATAGTCACTTTTGTGTCTAGTGCACTTACCGGTTATCAAAAACTAAATAAATAAATAAATAAATTTTGATCACTTACAGTGGACAAATGCAATCCAATATTGTCACCAGTGGCCAGGAGCAGAGGCTGGATGTCTTCCAGGATACGCTTCTGACCCAGCAGGTGGGTGAGCCAACTAGGGAGGCCCAGACACTGGACGTGGTCCTGGCAGACAGTGATCAGATTAGGGGGCCTAGAGGTGAGGAACCCGTTGGCAGGAGTGATCACACCACAGTCTGGTTCTTCCTGGACCTGGGGGGAGCTGAACAAGGATGGTAGTAACCGACTTTAGGGTGCAGACTTCAGGGAGATGGAAGAATCCTTAAGGATCGTTTGGTCAGGATAAGGCCGGATATGGATGCTGATAGCAGGTGGGAGATCATTAGGAGGGGAATACAGGAGGTTACCAGATTTTACGCAAGGGAAAGGCGTAAGTTCAGTAAGGCCAGAAAACCCTGCTGTTGGACCCGGGAGGTTCAGGAGGTGGTGAGGACAAGAAGGCAGCCTATAGGTGCTTCAAGTGCTCAAGGAGTGAAAGAGATCGAGGGGGTATGAGCCAAGAGAGTAACCAGGGTGGTGAGAGCAGCTAGGGTGAAAAAGGATCAGTCTTTGGCCAGGGGATCCGGAGGGGGACAAGGGGTTCTTAGATACATAGGGGAAAAAGGAAAGTAAGGAGGATCGGGCAGGATAAGGATAGGGAGGGTTGGGCACAGGAGGCAGGGGAACAGGCAGAGGTCCTAAATGAGTACTTTGCTTCAGTTTTACCAGGGGATGGAGGGGTTATACTTTGAGGGGGAGCAGGGAAAGCTGGAGGAAGGGATGGGACCGGTAGAGATCAGGGGCCCCAATGGGTCTGAGGAAAGGGAGGGTCACCACAGACTAGTGGGATGCCAGCAGTACAGGGTGCAAAGAAGGAGGAGGTAGAGGCTGAAATCCCAGTAGAGGAGAGTAAGGGAAGCCCTCAGGTCCCTTTGGATAAAGAAAGCACCTGGGCCAGATGAGATACATCCCAGGGTGCTGAGGGAACTGGCAGATGTCATGGCAGTCCCCCGGTGGAGCGCTTCAACATCTCTCTGAGGACTGGATGGGTGCCCCAAGACTGAAGGGTGGCCCATGTCATGCCAATCCATGAGGGAGGGTCAAGGGAGGAGGTGGGAAATTACAGGCCCATTAACCTGATGTTGGTGGTCAGAAAGGTGATGGAGGGCATCATCATGGAAAGGCTAGGGGGGTTACTGGAGCAAACTGGATATTTGGACAGTAGGCAGCATGGCTTTGTCCCGGGAAGATCATGTCAGATAAACCTTGTGGAGTTCTATGATTGGGCGATGAGGGCCCTGGACCAGGGTAGGCCAGTGGATGTCCTCTTTCTGGACTTCAGCAAGGCGTTTGATTTGGTACCCCACAATGGCCTGCTGGCTAAACTGAAGGAAATGGGGATAGGGAGATAGTTGTTAAGATTGATAGGAAATTGGCTCTCTGAGCATAGTCAGAGGGTGGTGGTTGGGGGCTAGCCTCATCACCAAGGTGGATTACTAGTGGGGTGCCCCAGGGGTCAGTGCTGGGGCCACTCCTGTTCAATGCCTATGTCTCAGATGTAAGGAAAGGGATCAGGAGTGAAATGAGTCTCTTTGCAGATGACTCAAAGTTGGGCGCAGTGGTGGATAAGGAGGAGGGGAGGGTGGTCTTGTAGGAGGATCTGGAGGCTCTGGAAAGGTGGTCTGGAAAATGGAAACTAAAATTCAATGCAGGGAAGTGCAAGGTTCTGCACCTGGGAGTCAGAAATCCAGGCCAGGGGTATACCCTGGGAGAAGACAAAATTCTCACAGAGGGTGAGAGGGACCTGGGGGTGGTAGTGGTAGATGTCAAAATGAACAATTCAGAGACCTGTAGGAGGGCAGTGGCAAGGGCAAATAGAGTGCTGGGATGCATCACCAGAGGGATTACCTCCAGAAAGGCGGAAGTGATCCTTCCGTTGTACAACTGCTTGGTTAGGCCACACCTCGAGTACTGTGTGCAGTTTTGGAGACCACATTTAAAGAGGGACATTACACTCCTAGAGAGGGTCCAAAGGAGGGCAATCAAAATGATCTGGGGTTTGGGGGAGAGGACCTATGAGGAGAGGCTCAAGGAGCTTGACATGTACACCCTGGAGGAGAGGAGGGATGGGGGGGACATGATAGAGGTCTTTAAGTACATAAAAAGGGATCAATAAGGGGGGCCCAGTCAGGGTGCTCCACAGGAAGGAGGAGGGGGCAACGAGGGGGAATGGGTGTAAGCTGGAAGGGGGCAGGCTCAGAGGGGAGAGGAGGAGGAGGTGTTATTTCACTGAAAGGGTGGTGGAGGCATGGAATGCACTGCCCAGGGAGCTGGTAGAGGCAGAGACTGTGGATGGGTTTAACAGGATGGTACAGGTACAGGGGGAGGATAAATCTGACCAGGTCCAATGCAGATGGAACATCTGGGATTGGGGACAGTATAACCCAAGGGGTAGGGGGGACACCATAATTGGCCCTCAGTGCGGGGACTGAAAATCGAGCAGACTCGAAAGACTGTTAGGCCTATTCTACTGCCATTTTAGTATGTCAGTAAGAAAATACTCTGATTATTGCACATTTATCCTGCTCCTACATTGCTTCCAGCCCCATCAGAAAAAAAACTGTAGTGCCATCACTCACAGTGTGCACCCCATTGTTTTGTACCATGTCCTCCTCTATTCCTCTTTCTGCACCCCCCAAACCAGTGAATAACACAGTAGCAAAGGTTCAGTCAACTACACTTAGCTCTGCACACACTATAGCTGGCATCATCATGCACCTCACCACACTCTCACCACTACCCACAGGGCAATGAACAGATTCAGACAGAGAAAGACACTCTCAGCCCCCACACTATAGTCAACTGGAGCCCAGCACTTCTGGAAGTTTTCATACAGTGTCACGTGAGCCAGGAGCACATCTAGGATTTCTTTGGAGAGGGGACTACACAAATCTAAGGGTCATGGGAAACAGAAAACATATTTTTAAAATATTGATTTTAACATGCTATGCCCCAACAGCAACAGATTTTGTTTGCTCGCATGTGCAAGAAACATAGTGCCATCATCCGAGTTTTCATAGGTGTGGCACCTGTCTTCCAATGCTGTCAGTGTGTTTGCAGGCGCGGCCACAGTTCGCCAAGGAATGCTGCAGCTGTCTATGACAGCAGTTGAAAATGCAGTCCTGTACAGTTCAAAGGCAGAGCTACGTTTCAGTGAGCAGCAAGAAGCTACTGTGTGCGAATGCACTCCCCCACACACACATGCATGCATATTGCATGCTATTGTGCACCCCCCACGCACGCACTGTATGGCTGATGGGGTGCCCAATCCCCGTCAGCTCTGCTGTGCTCCCCCCTCAACAGAGTTCCAGGTGCCATGCTGGGGCCCACCCAGCATGGCAACAGTCCGTATGGCCGACAGGTGCCCAATCCCTGTCGGCTCCACTCCCCCAAACAGCTCTTCCAGCTGCCACCTGGGAGCTCACCCCAGAGTGGCATGTCTCATGCCGCCCAAGAAAAAAAAAAAACTGCAAGAAAACCTTCCCTCGCTGATTCGCTCCTGACCCCGTCTCCCCACCCATGCCCACCTCTGCACATCCACCTCCCACACCCCCATCTCACCACATACTTACCTCTGGAGCTGGGCGTGATGATCTTCGGTGGACCAGGAACACGTCTCGCACTCTTCAAAGCTGACCGCGACCTGAGGAAATGCCGGTAAGCTGTATAATGCAATAAATAGGTTTTTTTCAACTTTGATGCATATCTCAGGCATTTTGGGGAATTTTTTCACCAAATTTTCAACATGGGGTTTTTGGGACCCCACCTCATGAATTCTGTCACTGTCATTTTGTTAATCGGCCCCAAAAGGTGATTTTGCAGTCAATGTGCAGAACCACCTTCCAGGACTGATTTATGAAATGACAGTGTCACAGTTCATGAGGTAGGCCCCCAAAAACCCATGTTGAAAATTTGGTGAAAAAATTCCCAAAAATGACTGTTTTACGAGCTTACATTGTGCTGTTCCTACGCACGCTCGTAAGTTCGTGAATTTTCACTATTTTCACTCCAGATTTTCAACATTACCATTTTACCACACCTCCTTATGAGCAGTACAGCTGTCTTTTTTGTCATCTCACCCAAAATGTGTTTCTGTGCATGTAGCCCTCAATGGTGCAGTCAGTGTGCGAAATCAATGTTCAGAACAGATTAAGCAAGAAATGCATAGCAAGTGTTCACCCGGGGGGGTGAAATGCTACAAGTTTGTATTGTTGTCAGGGACTTGAAGCTGTTGTTGTATGTCAAGACGAACACCCTTGACACTTGTACAAGGGCAGCAGCTAAGGACAACAGGATGCTGGATGCATCACCAGTGGGATTGCCTCCAGAAGGAGGGAAGATATAATACATCTGTGTAAGTCGTTTCTGAGAACACATCTCAAGTACTGTTTGCAGCTGTGGATGCCACAGTTAAAGACAGACATTTAACTCCTGGGGAGCGTCCAGAGTAGGGTGATAAAAATGTGGGTCTTGGGGAACAGGCCTATATGGAGAGGCATGAAGACCTAAATATGTACACATTGGCAGACACAAGAGACTGAAGAGACATGGTAGATGTCTTCAGGTACATGAAGGGACAAATAAGAGCGTAACAGTTAGGATGACTGGAATGAATAGAGGGGCACCATCGCTGCAACTAGAGGAGGGGAAAATTCTGGGGAAAAGAAGGAGGTGTACTTCACTAGAATGGTGGTGGATCCATGTAATGTGGTGCCCAGGGGCTGGTGCATACAGACATGGTACAGGGGTTCAAGAGGATGTGGTACAGTAATGGGACAACGGTTCCAGAATAAAGTTAAATGCAGTCAGAATATCTGGAACTGGGAAGGAGCAGCAGAGTAGCCCAGAGGGCAGACAGCAAGCTGAGATACAGGGCATCAGCTGTCCAAACAAGTAGACGCAAGAGGTCAAGACACCTATTCTGGTGGTATTCTTACTATGTCACTATACACCCAGACATACGGGTTGTACTTTTATGAGTGCTATTACTGTTTTAAATGTTCCACAACTGTCACTCACAGTTTGGTTGTCACATCAAACCTTGCAGCATGACAGCTGACAGTTCTGAGTGACCTCCCAAGCTACTGCTTCACTTTCATCCTACACAGTATGCTGAATGTGTGTATTACTATAGTAATTGTGCTTCTTATGTCCCTGGTGTACCACTACAACACTCACAGGTCTATTACCGAAATCCCTGAAATATAATATCAAAGTCAAACATCATTTGTTATCTTGTTGTACACCGTTATTCTCCCAACCACTAACCATCAACATTTACACTCCCCACTCTTCACTCCTGTCAGTGGCAGTATGTATCTGCATGTGAACTTGAATGCGTGATGCATAATTACTGATTCTGTGTAATACAGCTGAACACACATTGTACACAACAGAAGCAAATGAACATGAAGCTTGCACCATACTAGTGATCACAGATGTATAATGTATTCATTTGCATCTCTGAACAATGTACTACTATACAGCCTTCACATGTATTATTTACGTTATGAAAAAATGCTGAATAGCCCTACTAAATGATATAAGTCATTACACAACTGCTTAACTAACACACAATGATAATAACACTCATTCTGAGTTCAGGATACTGTAACACTACATCTTGCATGAATATCTGTTGTGATGGTACTTACATGGCGAGCTGGTGCCGGGCTCCTGCTTCACCTCCACTGTTGTCTCACGCTCAACTTCCCCGGACTCTATGAAACAAACAAGTGAAAAACATGATAACATATACCAAAAAATATCAAGGTACAACTATATTTTTTAATAAGATGCATTTTAATACTCTGTCATTGTGTAACTGAAACATGTAGAACATCTCTCTTTGCAATAAGACTTCTGTGTTTATATGGTGTTCTGTTCTTAATCAACTGTGACATGCACACAGCAACTGTTCTCATCTGTACAGTGAGAAAGTGACTTACATGAACAGCATCAACAATGTTATAGATAATTCCTAAGATTTGTGACCACACCATAATTATACGCTGTAGTGTGCTTGTTACAACATGTGTGGGTACAATGCTGTAGATGTCCATAGACCTATTCGGTGATGCCCACCTCATTTCCTGTTACTATGGCAGGGTCAACATACCCCAAAACTTGGCCCTGACACACTGACAGTCAGCAGCCCTCAGACAACAAACCACCTGCAGCACATCAATGTGCCTACAGCCTAAGCGCAGGCTGAAGTCAAATAATGCAAACCTATGTCCCTGGTGTTCCAATAGACATGTGCATCCAATCCTGCACAGAATTTATATAAAATAAACCAATAGCTCTGGTGGTTCTCTGAACATGTCTCTCCAATTACAGTTGAAAAAATATAAATAGTTACAGAAATGTATAATACCTAGTATGCAGTGGACAGCCCCCATACCTACCCATTAATTTCAATTAAAACAAGGGTTTGAGCATTTCAGGTTTCTGACTGACTGCAAACATTGTAACAGCCTTATGTTAATCCTTTATTAAGATACATGTAGAGATTTTCCATATGATGAACAAGGTTTAACACTGTTTATGAACATGTTTTCTTATTATAGAAATAAGGCAGTCCCAGGAAATATATAAATGATCACTTAATAAACTATCTAGAGGCATGTGGCACTCGGCTACACCTCATTCCACACTACAACCCTAGAAGGTGAGTAACAGACCATTAACATAACCCTTCATTATGCCTTATTCCTTAAACATAGAACTCCACTCCCAAAATTAGTGCAGCAGAACAGCTACCCCCCCACCATGCCATATGGCAAGTTAAATAGTTCTACAGCTGTGCATCCATTGTCACACAGCATGAACAATGGTCGTACACCCATATGATAGTACACATTAGACATATTTGCATTGATCAATTCACATCTTTGCATTCTGTTGAACAATATGTGCTGCACGACCATTGGTTCACACTCTGTAATTATGGACATACAGCCCTACCAGTGGTGTCGGTCAACAGACAGCAGAGTAGCAGGTGGGTGCTCTACTACCGACTCCCCGCACATCAGGAGGGTGGGCGAAGCATGACAGCAGGTATTACTTGGCTGTCAAGCACTGTTTTCCACTTAAAGAGCACAACTAGCAGTTTACTTTTATTTGTACTTTGCTCCAGAATAGACCACAAGTATAAACTTGAGTACCAGGTGAAACAGGTGGATTTTATGTTAATTCTGACTGCGAGCACTCATACACCTCCACTAGAACAACAGGGTTACTGGTGAATGTTATACTTATGTAGCCTATGATCAGGCAGACAGTTGTACAATGGAACACCAAGGATATATAAAAATGATACTTACAAAAAAAATGCACATGAAAGGGACAGAGAAGCACCTACCATACTATCAATGTTTTATAAAATCAGCAAGTGGGTGTAATATGTACTATGGTATGGGCACACACCCACTGGTTCACGCTGTGGACCAATGGGCATACATTTCTACCAAAGTGTCAGCGGATGTTGTGCTGTTAGGACGGTGGAGGACCTGACACCCACTGGCTGAACAAGGAGGAGTAGTGGGTTAAGGGCCCAGTGGGCAGTTGCAGAGGTGCCCACTAGATCACCACGGGATTGGAAGTATTTCTTTTCACAAATACCCATGCTCAGGCAAATAGCGTGTCCACTGGAACACCAGGGACATTAGACAAAAAGTCTTTTGTAATAGACATGGACGTCGTGTAGACAGTGTCACACATAACCACCAGAGAAATTGTGTAATTCTAGATTTATTTGTACAGATGTCCACAATGGGGAGATAGTGTTCCACTGGACCACGTATATTAAACAGAACAGCAAAATATTGTCACTGCAAATGAACGCGATTCTGCTGCAGGTGCAGTCCCAACATCTGTTGTCTCGGAAGGCGCTAGGTGCAACTCATCAGGGAATGGTGAACTGCATGCAAATGTGCCATGATAACATACAAATGGACCCATATGCACCTTTCATGCATCATGGCCCCATTGGCATGTTATTGTTTAACTATATAGCTTGCTGGCAATGGCAAAATGTTACTTGCAGTACCACATCCCATGCTTCACTCTGGCCACTTACGCTAGAGCAGTTGCAATCTTCAACACTGCTGAGCCATGTCAGAGTTCCGTTGAATATCACCCACTACACGCCTCTTCTGTACAGCAGAGTTAAGCTGCACCCAAGCTCACGCCACAGCTTGCCACAGTTTAAATATCTGAAGAAAAGTTGTCTGTTTCTCCAGTGCTCTGTGTATTTGTTTCTTTGGAGGCTCAACTGTGTTCATGACGGGGTGGGGCTGTAACATATTGTAGCCTGACGAGGAATCACCACTTCTGTCATGACATTGTCTCTTTTGCTAGCTGACATAAAAAATTGTGCGTCACAGCTAAGTCAGCGGGCAGCCAGTGAGACAGACAAGGCAGGCGCAAAGAAGACTTGTAGGAGGAATGAGGTGGAAAGTGTTATCACAGTGTGTGTGTGTGTATCTGTGTCAGGGTTCACTTGCATATTAAGAAAAACATGGCTGAATTAACAAATTGAAGATTCTGTTTTAATAAGGATCTGAGACCTAATCACGCAGTAGACACACAGACTCATTATTAACTGGTCTCTATTGCCAGATGGCAGACTGGCTGTTTGTTTGTCTTACTCAATCACCTAAAACAATGTTTCCAACCCATTTTCTAAATACAAATAATACATAGATGCTTCAAGTAATACTTATTAAATAGTATTTCCTAAAAATAATGTCCTTAAGTTGTGCAGGTCACACCTTACATGATATCCTCATAGCAACCCAATTACATAGTACAATTATTTCTATCAGCATCTTACCATCGGACTCGACGATAATGACACTGTCAGTGTCCGATTGGCCACCCTTCACAGCTTCATGCTGTGCTGGTACTACCTCAGGGGCAGGCGGGGAGTCCTACGTTGGCCTGTCATAAAAGAAAAAACAAAGTCATCACTAAGTCTTGAATGGTAATTACATCACATTTTTGAAACAGTTGATGCAACCATAAAACATGCTTCACAGAGTAACATTGCCTCATCAGCCACACACACAAGCATTGTAAGTACATATTAAATTATAAGTGCTGTTAATATCAAATATAATGTTTGAAGAGCAGTAGAGAACAACTGTAAATGAAGATCTGTAGTTGTTCCACAAACATGTGTAACATTTCAACAACAAGTCGAGACATCTACAATCCCCTATTAAGTACAAATATTTACTTAACCATATTTCAGATGAAATACCCAAACATCATTCTTAATGGCATATGCTAAAAAAAACACTATTGTCATTTCATATGTCGTAATACTGCAAAACACGTACATTTTCTTTATTCTACCAGTATTTTAAATTTTGCATCACTAAGTTGCATGACTGCATAGCATGGCACCTAATACACACTAGAGATACAGATAGAAAAATTAGTTGAAGAACACAGCATAAACTCACTAGATTCACCAAACATAATAGCTATGTAAACCTTAAATGAATTAAAATATTGTCTATATACAATGGATACTGTATAATCACTGCACCGCTATCATTACCAGATTCTGCTGTTATTCAGTCACTCAGCTAAACCTCACAACTGAACCACAGCGCGCATGTCAAATGAACCTTATTCTATGGGATATGAAAATCCTGTAACCTCATTGGTCAAAACAGATCGAATGACTGTGAAAAAATACTACAGTATATCCACTGTTACAACTTTGATATCACTATAAAAATACTTGAACATTGTATTATAGCAACATACCATGATAGGGAGTGGGTATATGGATGGATTTACCACTTCTGGTGTGGCTATGTCACTCGGCTGCACCTCGTGACTGAACAACACCAGACGTGGTAAATCCACCAATTCATCCACTGCTTGTCATGGTACATTCTTACATATACTTTTAAGTATAATACCATATGTCATGATTTCAATCAAAATCTATATAAAGTCACATGCATTGTGAAAACTTCTGTTGAGTAACTTACGGTGAGTTAGGCGCTCCCCCGCAGCTGGCTTCCCAGCAGCCTCCCAGAGTTCGTACGCGAGGTAGTACCAGCACGTATCATTGTCCGATATCTCCTCACACTGTTTAAGGACATAAAAGCGCTGGTGCAACAGCTTCCACTTCCACTTCAACTGTGTGATGGTCTTGTTCTTTACTTTAAGAATAATGTGCAGGAAACTGTTGATGCGCCCACATCGGTACCCAGTTTACGTGTTCCGGTTCGCATTAAAATGCGAAAGCATTCCTCTCACTTGACTGCCTCACAGCAAGTACACCTCTCGGTCCACTGCCTCATGGTAAACTTTTTCTGCAATAGAAGTACAAAGAAACATTTCCATGACTGTCATGTTCCATAGTTAATGACTTTTATGGTTTATTACATTTAGTACTTAGAAATGAAACATTGTGCCCACCCTCTTACCCAATTGTTGTTTTCTGTATAATAGTAACCATTTTGCTGTACTTCAGCTACCACTACACTTTATGTAACAAAAATAGAGCTAACAATACACCAAACATTACTGTAAACAATCATTCATTATATTGATTGATAGGGTAATATTGTTGTACTTCCCATTTATTGTTTTCTTGAAGAAATCGCATTAATATATGTTGAAAGTGATTTTTGAAAGAAATAAGAAATGTGGTACTACAGTGTAGTGTTGTTTATCATGATTGGGGGTGTTGTGGTGTCAGTCGGTCAAGAACACAGCCTAAGTCAGCCAATACAAGCAACAACTCAGTAATGCAGAGGATACCTGTATACCAATAATGGCTTCATAATATGAAAAATTATTTAGCTTATGTGTTGCATACAATATGGCTCCATTTGCAACAAATAGTACTAAATAATGTTAAACATAAACCTGCCACCATCTTTCGTTTCACTGTTGTAACACCTACCCCTCTCTGCCACTTACAGTAGTGTAATGCCACAGTAAATGTTAAATGAACCTACAGACTGAAAAATATAACAATGCAAACATATAACAACATCTATGAAATTGTGTACTAACAACAACATGATGCATTGTTATTGCACTTCTCCGTTGTAGTTACACAGCATGGCACAATCTGGATGTTCCCAACCCATGTGTTACATATGTGTGAGTGACGATGCAGCTGATCTATTTTTGACCACATTAATAGAGTTCTGAAAAGAACCTTTGTTTACACTGTAATATTTGATAAACAGTCTGACAGTCTTAGAGGACTTTGAGGATTGTATCTCAAGGTCTCCCAGGAAATGGCACTGCCAGCATGCAGAAATGTACACCATCTGGTAGGTACAGCCAATCATTACAATACTTAACTTGGGTGATGTAGTAGTATACATTCCATACATGCGTGAAAAGCAGATATTTGTATGTTTATTTTTCTTCAAGCTCTGTCAATCAGATACACATGATGTTTGCTTGCCAGACCCTACGTCCTGTAATATCCGAAAAATACTGATTATTTGAGGCAGCACACTCCATAATAGAAGCAGGTCCATTTTGCCTCTGTTACTAAATCTGCCAGCGTTTGGTGCAAATCATTGCCTCCAAGATGTATTAGCAGTATGTCAGGATGAGGCTGAGTACCAAAGTTCAGTGATGGTTGGCATGAGGTGTTCCCACCTCATTCCTGCCTCACTAAACCATTTACAGAGCAATCTGGGAGTTGCAGGTTCACCCCAAAATCACTATGGTGGAGCATACTCAGATGCTCGTTCTACTTCGATACTGTTCCAACTATTCACAAAGTCCTTTTGCAATTTTCTGCCATTCTCAGTTTTTAAACTCAGAACTGAACAGAGAGTACTGAAAAGTCAGTGTTCTGCAGTGGCTAGGCAGTAGTGAAAGTAAAAACTGATATTTTCCTCCTTACTTCAAGCCAGCTTCACTGGCTGATTAATAACACACAATTAAAACATTGGCTAGTGTACCTTGGCTTCATTAACTCAATGTAGGCCATGCACTGACTATTACTAGACTTCTGCTGCAGCTTAAATGTGCAAATATTGAGAGGGTGGGAGACATGCATCCTTTTCATAGGCAGTTTTAAACAATTACAACTGCAGAAACATGTCTGATTGTCGTTCTATTCTGTTATGGGTCCACGTAAGCTTCCTATCTTCTATTTGGCTGTATCTATATGTTAGTACTCAACTACTATCTGACTTAAACACTTTTATCTAAATTATACAGCAAGTTAGTATTACTAAGTAACATTATCAAATATGTCACTGAAAAATGTTTTGATTAATAGTATTTACATGTTGCTAACACTGTTTTATCATACTGGAAAATGCATACAAAAATATACTGTACTTCATAGTTTTTGAAATGCTGCCTCAGTTGGCACTCAAGATGGCTGCTGCTGACTTCTTCTTCAGTGTTGTCCGTCTCTGATTGGTTGTCTTGATGGCTCTGCAAATCTTGCATTACATTGGTAGAACAAGCTGTCACTCAATATACAATCAGATCTGATTTGATAATGAATGCATTTTCCACTCCCAAGTTATTTACGGCGAACTTTCTAACGTCATTTTTATGGCTACAGTGCTCTAATCTATCTGAAAGTACTTTTATGATACTTTTGAATGCACGAAAAGTAACTTTTTGTGAACTTTCAAACCGACATTATTTTCACCACACTGTCGAATGCACCGAGTAACATCTGGCGACACTGTCGAATGCACGACACTACTATTTATGAAACTTTCATGCATTTGACAGTATTTTTTAAAAATTTCTATTTTAACACAATTTGATGCTTAATTGCAAAATAACCAATTTTTCAATGCTAAACACTGCTCAACAGCATTCCCCACTCACAACTGGAGATGCACATGCTGCATGTGGTAAAAAACACTCACAAAAAGGTGTTATCTTCTGTTACAATGGCACCATGCAACTGACTTGTAGTAATGCATAGTTTGTCAGTTGTTAATTAACACTGCAAACAGTCATTTTATGCAGCATTCACACCAAATTTCCAACTAAGTCACTTTAGGACCTAAATGCAATGTTACCAAAAACATCAACTGACAAATGTGTGTTGTGAAGTTCATATGCACACTCACATAAACAGTAATAGTACAGACTATCATTACCAAATTTTGAACATACTCATTTAACACCTCTGTTCATGAGCACTGTGACTGTCAGTATCACAATGTGCTCTGAACAGTGGTTTCTCATAACACCTGTAGCAGAGGTCACTGTAACTACATACTAAACAGTTCAGCAAACATGTGAAAATGACAGCTGTGTAATTTTAAAATGGTTGTAGTAAAATGGTAACCTGCACAACTCTCACATGAAAATATTAATAACACAATTGACTTCAGCGAAGTGTTCAAAGTTGACTTATTAATGTCTCAGTAATTAACAGAAAGATCATCAATAACGTTATTGTGTAACAGAACTGTGACAGCATGTTATGTAAAAGTTTTAATAATACTAATTATTAATAACTGAACATGGAAATCATAGAAACAAAATGTAGATTCTATAGTGATAATATGCAGATAATGTGACAGAAATGAAGTACAATTGTAGCAATGTAAATAACTTTTGTGATTAAAAGATTGCTAACATTTTCTTTTTAAATTGATGTGATACTTAAATGAGATGTTTCAATGCACAACATTAGAAGGCATGAACAGAGTCATATAGTAACATTTTCTTTTTCTCTGTATTTCATACAGGTACCTGATGCTTCTGTAAGATTGCTGACTGCCACTGTGAACTATAATATCAAAACATGCCAACTAAATACAGACGTAGATGTATAGGGAAACGAGACAGGTATCATAGTACTTCACTGTTGTATAAGGGCACAAAGAAAACACAAATGTTACATCACAATATGAACAGAGACAGACTTACTGCAAGAGAGAGCCTTCAACAACTCACTGCACATCAAAGCACATACTTACCAAGCAAGCAAAAATGCTTACCTTTCTATAACAGTTGTGCAGATTCTCTCAAACAAAACACAACTATTATGACTGCATCAATCAACAAACCTCCCAAACAGCCAGACTCACTCCTGGTGATCTGCTACTGAGAAGTCGGGTTATTTCCAATCACTAGCACGTAGCTAAGATCAACAGACTTATTGCTGCTGTGATGAGACATGCGAGCAAAATGACAGAGTCATCTGTCTTGATGAAGTTGTGTCTCAGCACGCACACTTTTGTTAACAGAGCAGTGTTTGTGCTGGCCTTGTGGCGTAAGATGTCTCATGTGCTTGAACAATTCAGGAAAGTTCTGTATGGCATCAAAAAAAAGGCTACAACAGTATCCTTCTTTGACTGTCCACAATTTCTGTGGATGTTTTCACAGGTCACTGATGCACATGCAGCACTAGAGGGTATGTTTCTGGAAGAATCTTATTATTCCCAGAAAAAGGAACACAAGTTCACCATTGATGAGTATGGTAAACTGGTAAATGTCCTCAGTATCTGTGAGGACACTGCAATGGAAACAGATGATGACTGTGATTCAACTACAGTCTCCAATAAACGGCACTGTCTGGCATGGGCATGTGATGAGATGTGCAACCATAGGCAATCGTCATTTGAAAAAGTTGAACAGTTTGTCAACCTATTTGTGATAACAGATCGCAAAGAAAGATATAAACTGTTTGACAAAATTGACCATTATGAAATTCAGCCACATACTGGGCTACTGGGTCACTCACTGGCATGCCTCGATAGTGGTATTTGTGATAGTATTTTCACAGCATGTGGATGCTTGGAGTGCATCAAACAGGCATGCTAAACTTTGTATACAGAGTATATGAAGTACGGTGAGTTGTTAATCACTACACTTGTTTAAATGACTTCTGTGCAATCAGGTGACATGCAGGTGCCATCACATTTCTCGCAAAAACTGCAACATGTTACTTCACCAGACACAACAATTTCTCAGTTAGCAGTTCAGCTGAAACATCTGTTTCAGTAGTAGAAACATGACATACTCAGACAGTATGCCAAAGAAAAAGCAAAATCATAAAATAGCAAAGTTTGACTTGTATGTACGGCCATGTAATATTTGTAGACATCAAACAAACAGTCACAGTGAACCTTGAAACCTTGTCACCATACAATGACATGGTTCTGCCTTCTGCATTTTTGCTGCTTAAATCTGACTTTCAGTTAGAAAACACCATTCTGCTATGCAAGCACTGTTTCTCCAAATTGAAGTCTAACATTTTGCCACCAAGGTCACTTCTGAACAACATGGAGGCACATGTTACACCAACTGAGATTTCAACATTGAATATGTTTGAATGCATTCTCATTCAGACAATGAAACCATTCCAAACCATTCTACATCTGAACACAAAGACAGGGAACATTCCACAGAAAGAACCTGTTAGATCTCTAAAGAGTTCCGTGATGTATCTACCACTTCTACAGGAAAAATGTGGAGCAATTTCAACAGAAAATAGTTTGGTGATCCTTGTAATGGTGTTCCAATGAAGTCCAAGGTCATCTGGCAAGATGTTGGCAATGTACAAAAGGTGAAGCATGCTCTTACTTTTGTTTAAAGACTAACAATCCTTTTGTAGCAGACCTGACATAGATCAGATGGCCAGTCTCTCTGTACAACATGATCTATTAGAAAAACTAAACCAATCATTGAGAAGGTCAGAGCACAGACAAGGACCATGTGTATGAACAGTACACAATCACCCACTAAATGGTAGAGATCCAGTAGGAAACATTGATCTCTATCAAATGAAGCAAATTGGAAGGTGATCTGTCAGCATTTTAGGAGCAACACTAAGGAAGCACGCTGTTTCCAGACCTATTCCCAAAAGAGGTCGGGTGGATACCTGAATGAAAGAGAAGTGTGTGTACAGGGTTCTAAGTTACCCGCACTGAGCCGCGTGCTCAGTGAAGATGGCAAATTCAGACGAGATACAGTACCTATTTCATCTCCTCTGGGAGAGTGAACTTAGCATTCTGTCTGCATCCGTCAACATACTATTCATCTCACAAGTCAAGTGAATGGAATAACAGCTGTTCAATTTCTAGAGAAATTAAAGCAGAAAGATGAAAATGTGCAAGGAATCTGTCTTCTATTCTTTCAAGTCTTTGAGGTACCAAAGAATATTAGTATCGCAGGACACTCTGAAATGATGACAATGTTGCAGAGTATGGTGCAGTCACGGTTTGTCACACTTAGTTGTGCTGAATATGCTCGTGAGATAGCCTCATTGAACTGTTGAAGTGGGCAAATTCTGATGTCGACGGCATCTCATCAATGATCTGTCACAGAGATGTGTTCACTTGACCCTGTGTCTGTCACAAGACATTTTCACAAGTGGTTCCAGATGACATTCTGACTTTCGCCTTTGTCAAAGGACAATCCACCTTTAGTATTGTGTGGAACATATTTCTTGGAGGATGGAGTATCAAGCACGTGTGCTCTCATATCCATATGTTATTGGGGATCAAGGATGCACCATGCATAGGTGAACATGAAAGCAGAAGTGCTAGCATTCATCAAGAAATATATCACTTTGTCACATTCCAGACAAGTATGACAGTCCTACACTATGGAAGTCGGTTCAAAAGTTCCAGCGACATATTTGTGCAATGCAAAATACTGTCAACAGTAGTGAAGAACAAATCTAATTGGTACACAATATTGTTTTGGATTTCCAGATGAGTTTGTCAGATGGTGCCATGAATGACCTTTTCTCAGCAATGCGACACCACTTGAAGACAAAATCAACCAAGAGGGTATATGAGTTACCCAGAGATGAGAAAGAGGTACATAAATGACTACAACCCAACTCTTCTCCTAATGTGGCAAGCAAACATAGATGTTCAGTTTAGGCCGATAACCTCATTGGCCCTGGTACTGCACGGTCATCATACATAACCAAACATGAGCAGACTAGGCTGCAAGATCTTTGGGAAGATATTGCCAGTTCGTAAGAAGCTGAGATCTCAGTTTGGTCATGCTTGAAGACTTTTCACACAGAGAATGGGTTATGGTCAGTGACTTTTAGTGGGCACACCTGTATCGGAAGTCCGATGTCCTGTTTCCTTTGTGCGTAACCACAAAAGAAACGCAAACGTACTGATTCTCATGCCGTAAAATTGAGGAGCTTACTGACAATAGACCTTCTTCAAAACATGTCTTGAAGAATAATCGATAGACACATACCCCCGAGACATGGCTTACGGATGATATGTGTCTCTTTTCAGGTGTCTGTGGTATGACTACAAGGCAAATGTATCACCTGACTAACATGCCAGATTATGGGTGAATGGAGGGATGGCTGTCTCAAAGAGTATCACGTCAGGCTCAGACCACTGAATTTATCTAGGCACATCGGAGAGTAGAGTCACTACACTTGCTCCTATTCTATTAGACCCTGGAGAAGTGAGTCTGAATTAAAAGGTGACTGTGGATACATTTGAGGAAGAATTCAACGTGAAAGCCACGTAGATTCCCTCAAAACTGAACACCAGAGACAAACATACAGAGACTAGGAGGCTGACAAAGAACAGCTGAGAAGCAGAGAAGCAGCTCAGGAAGACACCCTGTTGTTCACAAGCACACTGATCCAGAAGGCAAGTTGTTGTAGGTGAACCTCGTCTTAAATGCCCCAGAAGTAATGTCAGAACAGACAGCTATGAAACATGGAATACATTCCACGTCAACCCAACTGACTGGAGAGACTAAATCATCAGCAGCAGCATATATTCACTCTCAGTGGTTGAAGCTGTCCAGCAGGCTACAACATGAAACAAAAAGCTTGATTTGCTTGTCATAATACTACGATCTTTTTAAGCGGTTCAGCCGCTGGCACACAGAAAAGAGTTTCATTAGCCTTTATCACTGCTGAAATACGGATTCGACAGGTCATCAATACGTCTGTTGCTGTTACTGCTCCCACAGTGACTAGCCGAATACAACATTGGTGGAGAGTTACACACAATTCATCTTTATGTTGCCAGTGGAACATGGCAGAACTGGTGAGCATCGTGAAACTGTCATTTGTTGCATCTCAGTTCATCCCATGTTCACAAAGATAAGCATCATTGATGAAATCGTATTGTCTCCAATGTCATGCTTGCATTCATCTATGTCTACGAGATCTTGGGTACTGATGATGAGTTCCATTTGGTGCAAAACTATTGTTGTGTTGGAGACCTTACAGCTTGACCAGTCAGCTAAGAGCATGTATTATAACCTAACTGCCGCTGCTAAGAATATCAGCTGCATTGCAGGCTATAACATATGGGAATTATTTACCTATGTTGAGTTGTCCGAGAACTTGTGCCAAAGTGTGATTCGGTTTACAACCACTTTAGATTATGCTCATGCAGGTTCTCTATCACCAGAAATGTTTGTGTGTTAAATGATCGGAGAATCACAGATACCATCCATAGAAACAGCATGTAATGTTTTCAATGATGTATACTCACAGGGACACACATAGTGTGTTGTGTGTTACCTACTAAAGAAATGCACTGAGTCTGGTCAACTAAGTTGCAGAGAGAAAACCAAGAAATTTAAGTCTGCATGTTGTTGATACAGTTATGGTGTCATTTTAGTCGCAACCTAACAAAGATGAGTGAACGACTCAGTGAACTCAAGTCAGACTGTTCATGCACAGCTGGCCTGAAGCTGTTCCACCTTTGTAAGGATGCACGTATTCTGCTTACGGCAATCTAGATGTGGAACGAGGCATGGTACGAGGAAACATCACTGACTTTATCTACAATGTCCAGAAGACATATATCGAGATGTTTGTAGTTCACTTTGACAATATGGAACAGCCTGCACACATAGAACAGACCCATAAAATTCCAGGTATTTAAGGATATCTATAAACAGGAACATTTTCCATTATAGGTTGTATATGCTGTATCCATTCACAAATCTCAGGGTTTGAGTTTGATTCAGCAATGGTGATGAGACTTTTGATGGCTGAGCTACGTGACTTTCACATGTTTGCAGTCTTTCTGGGTTGCATATGTAACTCTAGTTCTCTTCAGAAAATATGAGCTGATTGTGATGTATTTGAGCACAACAGGTTATGTATCACATCGGCCAAATGCTTGATACCACTGCCTGTTATCTGGCTGTTTCACATCATTCAGTCACCCGCAGGTGCAACAAACAGCCACAAGCTCAGAAGTGATTCAACTCAAAAGAGCCAATAAAGGCCACAACTCAAATAAATATTCACAGCCATCAATTCAATTAATCTGTTGGTGTAGCGTTGTACTAGTCTGACAACAGCACTAGAGTGAACTGTTGTGTTAACGCAGCTGGCAAGTTTTTCACAGTGCCACACTTTGTGCAGTAATATCTGTTTTACAGGAGATTCTATCAAATGCTTTGAAGCAGATTGTTAACATGACTTCGGACCAGTCTTAACAATGTCCAGTCACTAACACCACCATGACAGGTGCTAGGCATAAGGACGGATGTGGTACATTTGCTGCCGACATACAGCAAGACACTAGTAGTTTGTGATGCGTCATAAACAGATTGATGAAACGGTACCAGCAGCAGTACTATAGTATCATATTAATCAATATGTGTTTATGGGCTATTCACAGCTTGAAACCACAGAAGACATGTGTGATTACTCTTTTGTCCCTCAAACCAAAGTGTCATTGACAGCTATTCACCAAGTCGTGATCACACCTGTACAAGGTGGAGGCGATGCACTCAGTCCATACGTTCAGGAGTTCAATTTGGTTACTACATCTAAATTGTCCTATTCCAAGGCAAAATATGGACTCAGAGGAGCGACTTTGATAAGATGGCCAATAGAGTTTAGCCCTTCTGGCAAAAGAAACATGGTGAGAGGTACAGGCAAGTGGCGTTATTATGATACATGTTTGAAGCAACATCCTATTGTGTTAGATGAAAAGTGCGCAAGAAGAAGGAAACCACTTTTTCTCGTTACAGTAGCAGAAATAGAGCCAAAGGCTGGCCTTCAGAAAATATAAGGAACACAGCGGATGAAGATAGGGGATACCAACCTGTTCTCATGGAAGCAGGTAAGCAGTAAGGCAAGTCCCAACTGAGGAAACACTAGCACGAACAGTAAAGAAGGTGACAAGACTTATAGACATTAGTGAAAGGAGAAAGTCCAGGGTATTGCTGGTTAATGGAGAAAAGGAGCATGGGAGGAGGACCCTGAGCGCATCTATCCTAAATAGATACTTTTGCTCAGTATTACTGAAGAGCTGGTGGGCAGGGCTCACAGCTCAGCATCATGGACACAGGGGAGGGAGGTGAGCACTACTTCCCTTCAAAAGAAAGGGTCCTGTCCATTGCAAGCTCAGGTGGATAAGGCAATGGGACCTGATGGCATACATCTCAGGGTACTTATGAGCTAAAGGAGGAACCAGAGTATTATAGAATTGTTTAGTGAGTCTTGAGCACAGGAGAGAGGTCCCAGAAGACTGAGAAGGGTTTATGTGATCCCGCCTACAAGAGTGGTAGCAGGAGGAGGCGGAACTACAGACCAGTCAGTTCATCAGTAGTGGGCAAGATTATGGGACTTAAGGAAAGGATATAAATACTGAACCATAGGCACAGATCCAAGACAGCATGGGTTTACAAAGGAAGGTCCTGTCAAACTAATCTCATAGATTGACTGGGTAACCAGAGTGGGGACCAAGGGGGACAGTTGATGTCGCCACCTTGACTTCAGCAAGTTTTGACACTGTTCCAGCAGAAGATTGATAAATAAGTGTGGTAGGCTCGGTGGTCAGAAGTTGGTCAACTGGTGGCAAACTTGGGACTGGCAGAAACAGAGTGGTGGTAAATGGTACACAGTCAGAAGAGATGCAAGTCATGTGGGTACTTAGATCAGCCCTGGGGCAGTCCTATTCAACATCTTCATTAGTGACCTCGAGGATGGACTAGAGGGTTTTGTCTGTTTGCAGATGACACTAAGATCGCAACAGAGTAGATGATCCATGGGGTCAGAATGAGAAGAGATCTGATAAACTAGCAAAATGTCAGAAGAGTGGCAACTTCTTTAATGCAAAGAAGGCAAAATCATGCACATAGGAAGAGAGGATCCCCCAGCCACTTATAGGCTGGGAGGACTAGCAGTCACAGTGAAGAAAGAGACTTGGCATCATCACTGATGACCCAAAATCATCCAAGCAGACCCAAAGCAGCAGGGCTAGTTGGTGTTAGGTGTATTAGTAGGGTATCATGTCGTAAGAGGGTGGTATAATCCTCTGTACAAGACATTGGTTAGGCCCATCTGGTACTGCGTATTGGAGGCCACACCACAAGGTTATTAACTGAATTGAGGCAGTCCAGAAGCAACCAAATGGTGCAGGGACTGCATCAGAAGACATATGAGACAGATTAATGAGCTCAATATGTATGCTCTTGAGCAAAGGAGGAGAGGATGATCGAGATATTTAAACACCTTAAGGGCATAAAGTGAAAGAGTCTAACATGTTTAAATATAAAAAATTGCAGGACAAGAGGATTGGTATGAGATTATGTGAGTTCTATTAAGGGGAATGTGAGGAAATTCCTTTTCACAGAAAGGGTGGTAGATGCGTGAATAGCTTACCACAAGAAGTGGTGGCTATGAATACAGTGTAGGCTTCAAACAGGTATGATAGTATAGGAGCAATGCTGACTATGAATAGATAGGTCATTGACAGAGCAAAGGTCGATGTACATTTATAAGGTAGAAAAGAATGGCAGACTGATGGGCTTTATGTCCTTATCGTCATTAACTTATGTTTCTATAGTTATCTCAATATCTGGTTGTTTATCTGCACAGGTTTGACTCATGAGCTCAGAGTTGACACTCCTATCACAGATCACACAGTTGGTGGAATAGTTCTAACCAACTGTGTTTGAGACCACAGTATATTCTATCACCATGGCCAATCCATGCATTCTGGCCATTACACCTGTGCTTACTTAGGTACAGAACTGGATGGGTAGAGTGTGACTACTTACTAGCAGTTTTAAACAGAGACTGCCACAACACTTAAAGAATGCATATCTTCTAATATTGAAGAATTATGATGACCTTCATATTTCAGAAGAATAAGACAAAACATGTTGCATTGCTCAAATTACTAGTTTGTGACAGGAACAGTCAGTACACTGTGAGCAATCTACAACTCCTCACTAAACCATTTCATTTCAATAAAATGCTATACTGGCAGACACATTTCATGCACTATGACATCTGAGATTTGTGACCAGTGACAACATGGAAATTGGTTGTAGTGGCTTCAAATGGCACCAACAGTATTCACAGTCACTAGAGAAACCATAGCTACATGTCCATCAAAGATTGTGTTATGTCAAAACAGAGGCCTTACTGCTCTCCTCTTCTGTACATATCTTTTATTGTTACTGTATCATACCCATACATAACAGCAAGTTGCTGTCAGTTTGAAACGGTTACTCTCTCCTGATAAAAGAGAAGTTCTCAGTTACCATTGTAAATAACTGAACAACACTTGTCCCATTCACCAAACAGTGCACTCTGTCAGCCAGTTGCCTATAACCACTTGTTTTTGTCTATTGACTCTGACATGTAGACAACAATATCATTCGCTCTACCGGGCAAACAGTATAGAACCATGACTCCTTTATTTGTAATACTGGTACTGTACATATGTAAAAATAACAGCTTTTATTGATAATGTGCAAGAAGTTGAATGAAGCAACTGTATTTAGCAATCGTGATCATACTATTAACTGACTTTCTGTTATGACTTTGTAATTACTTGTAAATAATATTTACATTCTTATTGCACTTAGCCATTGTTACTAATTACTTTCATAGTTCTACTGAAAAGTATTAGTATAAGAGTAAGTACAAATGAATGTTTAATATATAATACAAGCACTATACTGATTACGCTAATTAACCATATCTTTGATAAAACAGCATACCATACACATTTTTAACTTACTAGTTAAGAGTTAACATAGAAGCCAATGTAACAATTGTTGAAAATGTTTTTGTTCCGTAAGAATATTCACTTTTGTACTTGTCATATAAGTCATTCTAACCTATGTTAACAATGTTGACAATTTGAATCAGACACTGTTACTGATCACTACGCACTTCATACCTGTTCCTGCCAATATTTATGATTGCATTCTGTTGAGGGTCGGAGAGAATTTTCCATATGTCTAGTCAGTGACATATCATTAATGCCAGAAATCAAATGTCACTGAAATCAGATTTTTTTATATTCTATTACTTAAACACTTAGCATATGGTTTTTCCCACCCCAGGAACATCCAATATTATCAGTCACACAGTAACAACGTAAACACTTCTGTATCACGTGGTCACTGTTTAGAAGCTCTGACATACCTTTATTAGCATAGCACAAGTAATGGACAACACATAATTAGGACATGTAACTACTTTAAAAAACGTAATATTCTTTAACCAAGTCTCTTCAAGTTCAGTAGCAATATATAATGAACAGCCACAGGTTCAGCTTGAGTATCACAAGTTCAGGAGGAAAGTCAGAAAGCACTTTTAACACAAAAGTAGTGAACACTTAAACATCTATTGTAAACACAGAACACCTAATTAAAGACAGTGACCACCTAGTAAAGAACCAGGTATATGCATAGGTGCAGATAACAACCTCTACCAGCAAAAGATGGAGAACACTGCAGAGATAGCAAACACCTAACCTCAAGATGTGCAACTCATGTTAAACAATCACAATAAATAGAACAAATTACCTTCTTATTCTACCTTTTTTCTATACTTTATTATAATATCACATACTTGCTCCAATTCATATAATCCAGTCACCTATAAATGTGCCACATTTACATATTCCAAGTAATGATTTCATACATACAAGGATTGCTGAGGAGACTGATTTTGTAAAAAAATGCAGTCTTAATTGGGCCTTTTTTCAGTTTAACCACTGGCAATATCTTTTAAATCATAACCACCTGTGCCCAGTCTTTACTTAAAATAGCATAATGACATTATAACATACGTGTTGTTCTTTATTAAGGTGCAAATCAACTGCAACAAATAGTGCCACCAATTATATCTCCATGACTTTTGGTTGTTATGCTGTCCACCAGTATCACAACATAGCAACGATGTGGCACATTGCATGTCACACTTTCCATATAATCCTCAAGAGTGTAAAAAGTCAGCAATGTACTTACTTTTTCCTGTGCCTATACAGTCATCATGTTACTGTACCAAGGTGCCGTATATCAGCACTCAACAGTACGCAGCTGTGACTATACACTTAGGATGCAGTCACTGCTATGTTTATCAATTCCCTGTCTGAGTTTCTGCACCCCAACTGTGGTAACTTAACTATACTCACAATTACAGAGGTGTTGTATAGATCTCCAGTCCCATATGGTTCCTATAGAGATAATCAGTCATAATGCAGTAAAATATTGGGAGGCACAACAGCTCTAGCTGCCTAAACCATGCAAATCCTAACAAAGGTAACTACAGTTTCTCTGTAATCAGTCATGTGTGGCATTGATTGACAAATAGTCACCTGTGTTCTGTATGTGTGCACTGACATGTACCTACCCTGACTTGTCATCTGTATCTCCAATTACAATGTACTACCTATTGTCATATTTGTACACACATTGCCTGCCTGAACCATCTCAAATGGCAACTGTGCTAACTGGACTATTCCTGTAATCAGAGAGCTGTACAACTGATGTATATTCTCTATCATTTCCTGTGGCTGTTTACTTAGGATGCAGCAAGTGCTATGAAAAGCAGTCCCATCACACTGTTTACCTCCATGTTTTTTCCTATTCTGTATTGTCAACTCAGTGTACAATATGTGGACCAGGTGTTCACATTGATTTACAGATCTCCTGTAATTCTAACTAGTTAACTACTATGTACCACACTTATATCTACTGTCAGTCTACAGTCAGACTGCAGTACCTGTGTATAAGCTGTGTTGACATTCTACCTATGGACATGCAGTTGTGAATGGCACAGTCATATCAGTAACTGGTATGCATGTGTAAATTGTCTGTGTAAAGCCACAGAAATCCTAATCAGTGTTAGGTGTGTATCAACAATTACAGACCTGTACTATTGATGTTGTTTGTCTTCATTCTTACAAGGCGCATTGATACCATGATGCAGTTCAAACTTTGGGGAGGGGTATTATCTGTGTCAGCCAACACAAACACTAAGTGTCCGAACCTGAATGTCCCTGAAATCACTGATGTTCACCATTAATGTCCGTCACATTCAGCTTTCTGTGGGTGTCTACTATGATCCAGTACCTGGTGTTGCAGTTTGAAGAGACATTACCTGACTGAAGCCATTCAAGGACAACAATGCTAACCATACGCTCCTGTAATCAGGAAGTTGTAAAACTGATCTGCATCACCCTTCTTTTTCTCTGTCTCTTCACTAACATAGCAAGTCTATAACTGTTCCTGTTACCATGGCTCCCCCACTTCCATGTATGTCTGTCTCTGTGTGTCCAACAGTTGTTCAGGAGGAATATGTGCCACACGATGTCTTCACACATACTAAAACAGTGCACCAAACAGAAATGTAAATGTTCATGGTAGGCACAAATCAAAACAGAAAGATAAACAATTTAAAAATACTGAACCTAATAGAGTGATTAGTGCGGTCCCTTCGCACCACGCCTCCACCACAAAATATCAACATCAACAGTACTGAATATACTAAATGTGAAACAGCAGCGTGGAGCACGAGGCCCTACCAAGCACGCACTCCAAACACAAAAACAAAATATAGCAGTACTGTAAATGCAATGTACTAGTGGTAGGGCTGGACCTTCGCCCCATGCTTCCACCACATAATGCGGCAGGCTGGCTGGAGGAGTGCAGGGGTTGAATCAATATTGAATTCTCACTTTTGTCGCTGTGGCACAACCCTAACTGATGCAGTAAATGGAGTTATTTGCCCTCTAATTTCTCTTGTTTTTGAGAATAATGAGGCATCAGTGCATGTAATGCAGCATCAGGAGCATGGGGCCCTTCATGCACCACGCTCCCTACCTGTCATGTCAGCGGCTGAAGATCGTGGCCCTGCGGTCCCGCTACCCACCACGAATTACCTCCTTGTTTTGAGAATAATGATGAGAAATAGTGGTGTACCGTGGCGGTTGAACGTGGGGCCTTTTGGCCCCCGCACCCCACCACGAATACAGCCGGCAAGAGCACGGGCCCGCCCGCCACGTGATGTCTTGTCACATAGCAACATTGTGCCCGCAACACAAATCATTATATGTCAAGGCGATTTAGTTCTTAAACAGAAAGAGAAACAGTACTGTAGACAGAAATGTTAAAAACAACGCAATGCAACCGCAAATGATAACGCTAGCGGGTAACGCATATAGTGGCGAAACGAACGGTAAGAGAAACGAGTACCGAACCGCAAGCAGAAACGGGTAATGGTAACAGTAACAACCACACAGGTTGGTTTCAAAAGTTGTATAGAGAAAGACAGTGAGTACAAAGAATGTATGCAATATAATGACTCTCGAACAGAAAATGAGGACTTGAATAGTAAATTGCTTATATCTCAGGAACCGTACTATACAGAAAAAAATGTATAAGTCATATGAATGATCACTTTCCGGCTAGTTTTGTATGGGGGCTAAGTGCTTTTTGATCTAAAGTCCGTATCTTCCACCGCTTCTGATGCGGACCTTCAGAAAGGCGCTACCTAACGCCGTAATGTTATCCTATGGGAAAAAATGAAGTTTGGAGTGCCATAACTTTGCCTTCTGTAATATTTTTCACCAAACCACTGAAAGACACATCTGTCTGATGGGCTGTGTCTCTGCAAATGTCAGCCCAAAAGACCAAACCGTTATTTTGTAGCAGGGCGCCAAAGGATTGCTGCAATGCATCGCACTGTAATGTTATCCTTATGGGAAAAGTGTCAACTTTGGAGTACCATACCTTTGCTTCCATGTTATTTTTTTTCAACAAAACACTGAAAGGCAAATCTGTGAGATGCTGTCCTGCTCCCTCCAACCAGCCCAAAACTCAAACCGCTCTTTGCAGCGGGTGCCAAAGAATTGCTGTCATTTTCCACAGCCCTAGAGAAGTACTGTTGCAATTTGCAAAAGTTGCAAAAATTTGCAGCACTTTCATCAGTGTGTGACACTACTTTGTAGTAATATTTTTTTCCAGAAATTTGAAAACATATTTCTGGGTGTGTTACCCTTGACTCAAGACACACTAGCATCCTCAGGGTCCAACTAGGTGAATACAAAAGAATTAGGTTGCTAGATGGTCCAAATTAAATGCCAAGCATTTTCTGATCACCAACTGAAACAAGATGGCGATTTGGCGAAAGTAAAGGGTCATTTTGGCGTAAAAAAATTGCATTGCTTACTACATTTTTGAACTTTTGTTAACGCTTCCATTGACTTTATAATGGGAACTTGTTTTTTGAATAACTTTGAAACGCTTAATATTTTTCATGAAATCTTTGAAAGACATATCGGGGGCCCTGGCTGCACATTCTGTAAGATTTCAGACCAGTCTCGGTCAAACCGTGCAGCCTGTAGACATAACCGTAGAATTCAAAAAAGCGTACGTACGCCATAGATCATGCTTAATAACTCCGCAGTCGTGTATCTGACTGGTACAAAACTTAGCAACCCTAAGGTGTATGGGGTCTTGATCATATATTCCAAATTTCAGGCAATCCGTCAAACTGTTGCAAAGTTATTAAGGTGCAAATGTTATTTTAATATAGTTAGGCTTCTCAACCCTAACTATGGTAGCACGGTACATATCCATATGTGTATACATAAAATACATAACCACTTCATCTTCACTGACAGTTTCACATATATATTTCTTTACAGACTATTGGCTGTTAGCATTGGTACAGTGAACAACTTGCATCTGGTTTTTCGCCCGCCCAGGAACATTCACACAGTATCAGTCACACAAGAACAAGAAGACCATTACTGTTTTATATGGTAATACAGTGTTCAGAGGGTGCTGTGATGTTTCTTTTATTATTTTTATATTGTGTCATAGTGTCACCCATTGACTATCTGTGTTACTGTTTTACATGTATTTCAAACAATAGTGAAAAGATTTATATGACTGTTTGTGAGACTGATGTGTGTTAATTGGCTTCTTAATTCAGCCTTTTCAATTCTTTTTAATTGGGCAATAAATCTTTTAAGCCTTATCTGCCTGTTTTATGCTCTTTCCTTTAGAGTTATGTGACAGTGATAATATACAGTATATACATTCACGTTGGTGTATTGTTGCATCTAACCATGTTGTATGATGTTCATTGCTGCACACTTTCTACTTAGCAGAATTATACAAAGGGTATGACAAGTGAGCTTTTCTGATTGGTGCAAACATTCAACTGCCATATGTAAATGTTTAATTGACAAACATGTAGAGCTTAGCCATATGATGAACGCACTTAACAGTGTTTACTAATATTTTGTATTATGACATGAATAACACACTCACAGGGATTATATCACTGGTGACTTAATTACCATCTAGGAGGATGGTACTTGACTCTATTTTGTGACACTGTACAGACATAGAAGGTGGTTAACAGACCATTAACATAAGCCTTCTCATCCCTTATTGGTAAATTAATGTACTATTGCTCAACATGTTGAAGATATACAACTGTGTTTCATAAGCAAATCATTTTATTTTCATATGTAACATGCAGAACATGAAGTATTGCTGTATGAATACTATTAGACAACTATGTATAGAGAGAAATGTATCTGTATATTGGTTAGTATGCTTTGAAAAGAAATACATGTTCTTAACAAGATATGAAAAATTGCATGTCAGCATGATATCTCAAAAGACAGGATATTCATGGCAAAACCCATTTAATGCATCAGTTAGGGTTGTTCCACAGCTATTAAAGCGAGGAAATCTCGGTGTTAGGGGTTGAAAACTCTAACTCCGATTCACCCCCCAGCACCACACACACACACAGACACACACACACACACATGCAAGTAGGGGAGGACCAAGGCAACACGACCAATCACAGACAACCAGCAGCAGGTGACAGAAATAAAAAACAACTGTCTAAATGTACTACAAGACATCCCCACCCACCTGACCAGGTACTGCAAGCTCGGTGGAGATCAACAGCAAAACTGAGGCCATGTACACCAAACGACACATCCCTGATTGCAGCTGCACACAACATACCACACTTTAGTAGTTGCATGGCTTTTACTCACCGATGCCCCACACTCCACCACACCTGGTGGCCACCCAGCAATAGAGCTGAGCAAAACCAAGGAGTTGTACAGTATAATATGTCTGATTATAACAAGGGTCTGAGAAATGCAGCTTAATTGGCTTTACCTAGTGATGCCCCACACCCCCACAACACCTGGTACTGCACCCAGCTATAGAGCACAGCAAAACCAAGCAGTTGGACAGGTATGGCATGTGGTTGATTTCAGGTATACATAACCTCCCACTGTTAGGCAATGGAGGACCTTGCAGGCAATGCCCCACCCACTGAGACCAGGTACTGCATACTTACTGGAGAACCCGAGTTAAATGAACCCATGAACATCAACAGTGTTACTCCATGATTGCAGCCTTGCAAAGGTTAGTACAATAATGAGTCACACAGTCTGTGGGAGAGAATGCCCTCCCTCCTACAATACTTTGGTCCATTGTGACTGAAAGCTATAGTAAAAGAAAGTCTGTTTATATCTCATGGTACACCTACCTGATTGCTGGTGTAATACAGTTAGCATAGTTATCACTTGTGTGGCATCAGCCATGTAATGGTCTCACTAAACCCAAAGACCAGGTGCTACAACCTGAGTGGAGACCGACTGCAAAAACTGAGGGTGTGGAGATAAATGGTGCACCTCACTCATTGCAAGGATACTCAACTTACCACAATTTGATTTAGGTGGCGCAGACAGACAATGCCATTGTTCTTTACCAGGTGCTACATCCTCAGTAGAGAGCTATAGCAAAACTGAGCCTATGGACATTCGTGATACACCGTCATTGTAGGTATACTCATGTTAGCATCGTTTAGAAGTTGCTTGGCCTCAGCCAGCTAATTCCACTCCCTGATAGACAGACCAGTTACTGCATTCTTAGTATACAAACACAGTGAAAGTAAGTCCATGGACATCAACAGTACCCCTACATCACTGAAACTGTCATATCTGTTAGTGCCACTAGGAGTTGCACAGCCTTGTACAGGCAATAGGTCCCCAGTACCTCCAGATCAGGTTGTGTATCTCGAGTGGACAGATGCAGTAAACCTATTACTATGCACATCACATACTTAAATGCAACAGTTCTTGTATCTTGATGATGGATGTGTTCTTTACTACATTTACACAGTTGTTTTTATTTCTGTTTACTCTATAAGTGTGCAAACCTTGTACAGCTGCAATCAGAGAGTTACATTGTTGATGCCCAGTCAGGGTGCAGTACCAGGTGGTGGGGTGTGGGGCATCACCAGGTAAGGCCATGCGACTCCTAAGTGTGGTACGTTGTGTGCACCTGCAATCAGGGATGTGTACGCTTGGTGTACATGGCCTCAGTTTTGCTGTGGATCTCCACTGAGCATGCAGTACCTGGTCAGGTGGGTGGGGATGTCTTGTAGTACATTTAGACAGTTGTTTTTACTTCTGTCACCTGCTGCTGGTTGTCTGTGATTGGTCGTTGCCTTGGTCCTCTCCCTGTTGTAGTGTGTGTGTGTCTGTGTGTGTGTGTGTGTGTGGTGCTGGGGTGAATGTGAGTTAGGTTTTCAACCCAACACTGAATTCCTTGCTTTTGTCACTGTGGAACAACCCTAACTGATGCATTAAAAGGATTTTTTGCCATGAATACATATATATATTTATACAATAGGGTGAGCATGTAACATTGACAATAAAAACACATATTCTCACTGCAGTGGAATAACTTGTGATGACATAGACACTGTGGGTTTATTTCCTGATAAACCCACAGTGTCTACATCACCAGCAAATATACTCACAATGGTGATGTCACCAGAGTGAGACTATCTACACTGCAGCCTGCATGTACAGCTTCACAGTTTCTTTCACCGAATCCTGCAACTAACTCAATTAACATTGTAAAAGACAATCACCTGTGTCCCATAGTTATTCTGACAATCCTAGCACACTGCTGTGCTGCTATAATCTTCAAACCAGCCTCTTCATAAACCAGTTTCTCTTCTGAGTGCTGTCTGCAACAGTTTCTCTGTCTCAGTGAAGCCTGCAACTTACTGAATAAACAGTCTGTTTCTCACTCCTAGCTGCAGGTAACACAATTATCATTGCAAATCACATGCACCTGTTTCTCATAGTGTCTAACAGTCTCAGCCCATTCAGAAACACACACACCAGATCACACACAAACAGTGCTGTCAATATAGCCTAGAGTTTAGAGGAGAAGCAATGAACAAACTTTACATGCAGCAGCCCAGACCAGTGTTTGATTCTCACACTTCATTTCAATACTGTGTGACTGAACAAATCACTTAACTGCCCAGTGCTCCCAGGACCCCCAAAAACTTACCAAATTACCAAAATAAAGTAAACAGGAGAGAGACACAGAGAAAAAATGTTCCTAAAGGGTACTAGCCCTATTCTATAATTGCATATGATGGGTGGTTGGAATATGGCAAACATTTAGACTCATGCAGAGTGAACTGCAATAATATCACTCATGTCTTTGGCACTCATGATATTATCACAGCTCACTCTGCACTCAGGCAATATTTTCCATATTCCACAGTCGCCATCATGTATCCCATATATGTGTATCCCATATGTGTATATATATATATATGCCTTACCCTCTCCCCAGACCCACTCCTTCCCCACTAGGTCCGAACAGGATATAACCCTCTGTCTTCTGTGGACCTTCTATATTCATGTCTGTAACTTTAACTTGAAACATTATGTAACCTAAGTAACATGCAAACTGCAATTTATGTAACCTAAGTGTGCTCAATGTTAAATGTTCCTCACTGCACTTGTAATGTTATCCACTGTTGTAATCTGCACTGTTTTTAACTGTCATGTTGTCTGCCTCCTGCAATGAGGTGCTTTGTAAATGAGTCTCTGACTCAAAGGTTGTAAACCTGACTTGAAATAAATAAATAAATAAAATAAATAATAAATAAAAATGTGTGTGTGTGTGTGTGTATATATATATATATATATTAGAGGCAAAACTCTGTTTAATGCATTAGTTGGTTGTTCCACAGTGACAAACTGAGGAAATTCGATGTTAGGGTTGGAAGCCCCTTGACCCCCAACCCACCCCTCAACTGGCATCGGGTGCGCATTGGGGTCATCGGTCCTAACTCTCACCCCATCATATGTGTGAAGAAGCAGAGGTATAGGAGAATGGGGTGAGAGTTAGACCACGGACTCTAACGCTACGCACCCCGATGTTGGCCCTGAAAGGCACGGTGAACGCCATAATGTTTTCCTATGGGAAAAAGAGAAGTTTGGTGTCATAACTTTGGCTCCTGTAATATTTTTTCACCAAACCACTGAAAGGCAGATTCAGGGATGTTGGTCATTCCTTCCAAATTTCAGCCCAAAAGACCAAACCATTATTTTGGAGCAGGGTGGCAAATGATTCCTGTGATGCGGCAGACGCCGTAATGTTATCCTATGGGAAAAAGCATCAACTCTGGAGTGCCGTAACATTGCCACCCTGTAATATTTTTTAACCAAAACACTGAAAGGCACATCTGTGAGATGTTGGCTATGTTCCCTCCAAGTTTCATCCCAAAAGACCAAACCGTTCTTTTGCAGCAGGGTGGCAAAGAATTGCTGTCATTTTCCCACAGCCTGGAAAAGTACTGTCGAACTTTGCAAAAGCTTTCACAAATTCATGCGACACTGTCATGAATGTGAAAGTACTTTGCAAAAGTGCTTTTTCCAGAAATTTGAAAAACAAATTTCTGGGGTGTTTTACTCCCAAAATAAAGACATGCCTAGCATCCTCAGGGTCCGACTAGGTGAATACAAAAGTAATTAGGTTGCTAGAGGGTCCCAAATTTAAATGCCAAGCATTTTTCTGATGACCAACTGACAACAAAATGGCAGATTTGCAACAGCAAAAGGGCCATTTTCAAAGGTAAAAACTGCATTTGTGACACTGTCGAACTTTTTGTTAACTTTTCCCATTGACTTATAATGGGAAATTGTTTTTTTAATAACTTTGGAACCATTTAATATTTTTTCACGAAATCTTCAAAAGGCACATTGGGGACCCCAGTCGCATATTCCCTGAAGATTTTGGACCAGTCGCACAAACCATGCAACCTGCAGAGACGAGCAAAGAATTCCAAAAAAGCATAAATGCACTCGCAGATCACGCTTAATAATTCCGCAGTCGTATATCTGAACAGTACAAAAGTTGGCAGATCCCAAGATGTATGATTCTTGATAGTGTATTCCAAGTTTTGGGCAAATCCGTTGAACGGTTGTAAAGTTATCAAGGTGCAAAATGTTAGGTTTAACATGTAAATGGCCCTCAACCCTAACTATGGTAGCACTACCGATTATTTATTTATTTATTTGTGATCTAGGATAATACCTTTGAGAACAAGATCATTACATAGGTTCCACGTCAATACAAAAAACAAGACAGTACAGTACAGCTCAAGGCTGTATGGGTCCCCTCCCTCCTCCAATCCTGGTAGGAAACAAAATAAATGAATGAATCCCTGGCTCTTGTGGTTCCTTTCCTCTCTCCCTCCCTAATCACCCTGTAGCATAATTCCTGGCATGTGGGGGTTCCCCTTCTGGTTCTGACTGCCAACTCCATGGTGTTAATCCTCATCATTAGTGTCCCTCACCCCTTACCCTGCTCTGTCTGTGTCCTGGTGATGGCAACTGGCACATACCTACCACTCACCTCCACATGCAGCCACCATCTGCTGCACTCAAGTCCTGTATCACTATTAGACTATGTACAGCAACACAGCACTTGCAGAATGTCCATTCAAATGTGATTCTGAACAGACATCCCGCTAGTACTATATTGCTATACATTGTATAATGCTACAAGACTTGTGTGAAGTAAATAGCCATGGAGGGGAGTGCTGGGTATGTGCTGGACCAGGCCAAGTGGGGGGTTGGGCACCAGGGAGGTGGGGGTGCCAGCAGACACTGTGCACATAGAGTAATATACCATCAAACTACTTGCTAGTACAGCTGTTTGTTTCCATTCAAACATATAAAAGATGGCAGACTTGTGGATTTGTTCAGTGTTTAATGACCTAAAGTATGTGACATGAGGGTACCATGGATTCTATTTTCTCTTAAAGGGATACATTCATGCCCAGTTGGCATCACAGTCTGAAAGGCCATGAAAAGCACTTTTAAACAAGGTATTAGGCTCATCCGTTACAGGAAGCACCCCAGAGATACAGATGACTGAGTCTGTTCAGTATTAATACTACATTACAGCCATTTTTAGAATCTTGTGATGTCACTGTCGAATAAGCTGTGCTTAAGTCAGTGCAGTTAGGCACAGCTTGTTCATCAGTGACATCACAATGTTCTAAAAATGGCTGTAATGTAGAATTAATACTGAACAGACTCGGTCATCTGTATCTCTGGAGTGCTTCCAACTACTGATGAGCCCAATACCTCATTTGAAAGATCTTTTCATGGGCTTTTGGACTGTGATGCCAACTGGGCATGAATGTGTCCCTTTCATTTTTATTAGATTTTAAAGAAAAAAACATATTTACAGTGGTGCCAGCCAGGATGCAATGTAGTACCTGCAGTATTACTACAGGGTGCTGCAGGGAAACAGTGCAATTCAATGGTAATTAAGTTTTTGTCATGCAGTATTTTTGACATATCACGTACTGCAAGTTACTGCATATTGCTGCATTGCATCCTGGGTGGCTCCCTAAACAGTAATACAATTCTGATGCTGATGTCCATAAATACATACTAACAAAGAGTTGAAATGTACCAACATTCCATTACAAATAAATTAGTGATATTATCAAATAATTATTAATTATATAATCAAACATGAAGCTAAAGCTCTACAGCAGGTATCAGAATGTTTCAACTTTACTTAATACATATTTCTGATTAACTAGTCTAGGTAGATTTTGTGGCATGGACAGCCAGTTCTGAGCTCTGTATGATGTTTTTGAAATATAAACTAAAAATGTGTATGGACTGCTCCCATGAGAAAAGTCTGAAACAGCATGTGAGATCACACACACACTCACACAGGTTTTAGTTACAAGGTGTGACGTGGAAGGCCAGAAGCTAATTACAGACTTTTCTAAGTTAAGTATAAGCTGTAGTTGTTAAGAGGCAAATCATAAAAAAGTTTATGACATTAGAGGGGGAAACCAGGTTTAGCAAACTGGTGCGAAATCATAAATGCGTTGGTGTCTGTGTGAGAAGGAAGTTTGATCAATAGATCAAAGAGATGTCATTTGAAAGAGAAACATGAGTATGCTGAGGTTGCAGAATTTAATACTTAGAAAAGACATCTTTTTTTATATAGATATATATTTTTTATATATCATGACAGGGAGGAGTTAGGTGACCTCCTGCAAAGAGGTGGGTGTAAAAGACAGTTTTTAATTTATTCTGTTTTACTTCACAGAGACACTTTTATCTAGACTCTGACCAAGAAACATCCTGGAGCACTTGTAAGCAGGTATTTAGAGAGAAAAGACAAATCTAAGTACTGTAGGTAGGAATTGTACTGTTTAAACCTTGTTCTTTTAAAAGATTTGCATGGCTTGTGATTTAATAGTTCTGTATTTTATGCGTTACATATTTTTATTTATTTCAGTGAAACTCTTTTTAGAACTTACTTGGTCTGTCTTTGATTTTATTCCATTTGCAAGAAAAGTATATATGGTTATAGCAGAAACTAGGCATAGCTTGAATGGTAATACCAAACTGGAAAGAGAAGTGTTTTAAATCTGAGGTCTTTAGTACAGTTTTAAGGGTTCATCTCTGTATACCTGGTTAGGTGCCCATAGGCAAAGATATCTGGCCTCCTGAAGACAGAATTATCTGAGCCTGTGCATTGGGTATGCTAGCAAGAGGATAACAGTTTGAATCCCTCTAAGACTGGAGACCAAAGGTTAATCCAAACTCACAAAACAGACAAGAGGGTTACCTTATTCTGTTAAACTGTTCACAAGACTGCGCTCAGAGGTTGGCACTTTGGGAGTAGAGGGCCTGACCTGCTGAGTTGGTTTGTGACAGATTTTAGCCAATTAAAGAATGGATCCCAGCTATAGTACAATTTCACATAGGTCCCAGATATCATAAACCTAATGATCTCATTCAAAGCAGGTTTCATTATAAACTTTGACCATTCATCCAGGCTTGGATTTGGGTCTTTCTATTTACATAAACTCTCTTTTTAAGGCTCAATGGCACTAAATGAAGCCAAGTTTTTTCACAGTTATTCAGGAAAAATTAAAAAGTGGCACCTAAGATGAAAAACCAGGTCAAACAGAATATCCTGACCAAGGACTTGAGAACAAATTAGCCAAATCCATTTCTAGATTGGTTTTATACTTGGCACCCTTGGTTCCACTATGTGGGTTTGACATCGATATTGTCAACTGACATCACAGTGACAACAAAATGCTGATGGTGGCCATGTCGTCCGGCAAGTGTGCTGCCCGACTGCCATTGCCTCAAAGCACTGGAGCACATCCTGGCTGTTTGTAGTGGACTTTGCCCTCTGCACCCCCACTCCTGAAAAATAATATAATCACCTCCAGGTCGGCGGTGTAGGGGGTAAACAGTACAACACCCCGGTGTCAAAACAATGGGCACTGCAAAATCCCAATCAATGGAATGACTGTTGATCAGGTTGTGGCACCCACATTACCATCAGTGTAGGGATTTGCTGTGCTGATGGCACATTGACAACCCCTACTATATGCATAAGATTAGCCTCAGTCTAATGACATTTCCAACATACACTGCTTCATGCAAGAGCATAACCCGTTTAAATAGCTTATTAGACATGTATTTGGAGTAATAGAAAAGGTGCTGTAGGGAACAGTGCTACCTGTGTCACAGATTTTTCTGAGTGCTTGCTAATTTACCTAATCCCCAAATATCCTACTGTGTGAGGACTGTGTGCTGAAACAAAATATAAAAAATGCAAAAATATCTTTCTTCATCCCTCTTTTGCCAGTCTGTGAGCTGAAGCAGATTGGGAGATGTGGGGACTGTTGTCTTAGGAGTAGGCATTAAGGCTCATGGTAACTGTTGTTCCCCCTCAATAGAGAGGAACTACTAGGCTGCGAAAACTGTGTTTTAATCATAGCAGTGTACTTTTTTTAAATAAGGGCTGTTGAATGTCAGTAGTGTGGCCAAGCCGAAAGCTGGCAGTACATTTAAAATTTTAGCAATTTCATGGGTGTAAGTACATAGCATGGAGGCAATTACTCCCGTAGTTCACTACAAAGCTTGGCCCCTTGCAAATGGCGTCGAGCACAAGCAGGCGATGCATGTAGAGGCAAGCATGTCTGCCGGTGTCAGCAGGTACAGAAGGGACTAAGGGGCCCCAAACTCTAATTTCACACACAGCAACAATAAGTTTAAACTTGAATTAAAATGTAAGGTTAGCTAGCTAGAAGGAGAGCTAGTAGAATGCACCTCTTTAAAATTTGCATAAAAGGGAGGAAGAAATTGACTTTATATGCCATAAATGTAATTATATCAAACAATTACAGGAGGAAAATATTCTCTTTCAAGATAAGTTGGAATTTCAGAATGAATTATGGAAAATAAAGCAATCTGTTCACAAAACAAGTACTGTATGTTGATACAAGAGAAAGAGCAGGAAGTAACAACTGTTGACACACAAACAGAGGTGGCTGGAAACCCTCAAAACACAAATGAAAGAAAGTTTTTGGTGGAAGACGATTCTGATGGTGAAATGGGGACATGCTTGAAAATGTTTGGTTTTAATTAAAGGTGACTACAAAAAAGCAGGAAAGGGGAAGTACATGCACCTAATGTTAACAGATTTTCTGTACTGCCACTTAAAGGAGAAACACAGAAGAATGAGCATGATGTCGGGGCCCCAGAAGAGTTATCAGCAAAGATTCAGGTTGATACTCCACCAGAAATGAGTACTAGAAATGTCACACAAGGAGAAAATGAGGAACCAGTAACAGGATGTGAGGTTGTAAGCACTAAAAATTGAAACAGAAGGGAGGAAATTGTGGTTGTGAGCAATTCCATTATTAAATATACCAACAAATTTATTTGTAAAGGAGAAAAGGAGCCCATAATTTTAAGTTGCCTTTTTGGAGCAGGGATCAGAGACAACCAAGAATAACATCCAATAAATGATAAGTGATCTGCAAAACCCATGGGTGATGTTACACATGGGCACGAACGCTGCAGCAAAAGGAGGGATCTTGAACTTCAAAGAGGCTTTGAGAAATGGAGTGGAGAAATTACTCAAACAAAACAACTATCGAGTCACAATATCAGAAATACTTCTGGTTCCTAGGGCAGGAGACAGATACACTATGATAAAACAACTAAATGGATGGAGTAGAAAGTGGTGCAACAGGGAGCTCTTCCACGTTCAGAGAAATTGAACTAGGTTTGAGGGTGATATGAGGTTATATAATCCTAATAGACTACACTTAATAGGATTGGCACTAACATTTTATCACAATGTTTAAATTACACAATACAGCAGATTTTAAAATAAGTACTAGGGAAGGTGGGAGGAGATAAACTTAAAAAGCCAGAGTCAAATAAGCAGGAAAAGAGGAACAGGTCAGAAAATCATCAAATACAACTTTAGGGTATTACTAGTAAACACATAAAGCATGGAGGGAAAATAAGTGAATTGGAATTCATATTAAAGAAAGAAGCGTACACTTATGCAGTTTCAGAAACCTGGTGGCAAAAGTAAGGGTGGGGAAAACCATTAAGGGATATAAAACATTCCATAAATCAAGGGCAGGTAAAAGAGGATGAGGTGTGGCCCTGTTTGTAAAGGACACAACTGAGGTAGTAGAAATTGACAACTGCGGTGATAACGAAATGGAACAGGTCTGGATTAAGCTAACACCGATAGAGGAATAAATATTACTGGGGTAAGTTATGGATCACCATCATTGACAACTGAACAGAGTCTGAGATTTATTTAAAAAATACATAACCTAGAAATAGGAAATAAAGTGATAATAGTGCTTTTAATATCCAGGAATAAAGTGGTCATAGGGTGTAGGTGGTTCACAACTCGAAAACGACTTAGAAATAATTGACGTGTTATATTTAGAACAAAAGCAGCAAGTAACTGCTCCAGCTGCACAGGAGTGTTTGGCTTGAAAGAATCCACAAAGAAAATATGCAACAGCCAGCACTTCCAAACTGCACATATGTTTATTCCGCTACCCTAGGTTGCTAGGTTGCTAAAAGACCAGAGTACACTGCTCCCTGACTGGTTTCGAACTAAATATACATCATCATCAGAGGCGTTGCGCTCCCAGCATCACTTGGATGGTCAGCAGCCATGGAAGTGTGAGGAAGGCTGTGCTGCTGGCCGTCCCAAGCCACGGCTCCTACTGCACAATACAGGGACGGGGGGATCGGCAGTACCACAGGGGGTGAGGGAGGTGGGTTGCCACTGGACACCAATGTATCAGCAGGGTTATGGGATCTGGGTCAGGGTGGTAGCCCAGGATGCGCTGTGTGTGTGTTTGGAGGAGGTAGGTCATGGCACCAGGTTGGGGATTCCCTGTTGTTATGGGGGGTTTGTATGGGTGGTGCTAATGGGGTATAGGCAGCCTTTTGGGGGTGCATGGCACCTATGGGGTTGGGGGGTCCTGTGTTTGTGGGGGAGCAATGGCACATATGGGGCCTTGTTGTGTGGTGAGTGGGGAATCAGTTCCATAGACTGCAGGACACAGGGGAATAGTTGTGTGCATCCAGGTGCTGGCATGTGCTATTCAGGCACCGGACCCGTGCCCGCCACATAAAGGGAACCACTATGGGACCCAGGCATCTGACTGGATATCAAACTGGATCTGCTACTCCACCACTGGCCACCCTGCATGGATCTGCATGCGGGGGTGCCTGTGGACAGGTGGTGGCTGATGGTGATGCGCAATTGTTGGCAGGTGCAGAGCTACGGTGCGGTATACATGCCTCCGGTGCATATTTCCCACCCTTTCATGTATAGGCCCCTAGGAACTTACACTATCAGACTGTATTCTGTATATTACACTAGGCGTACACTATCAGGCTGTGTTCTGCATATTACTCTAGAAGCTTACACTATCAGAATGTGTTCTATATATACACTAGAAGCTTACACAATCAGACTGCGTGCTGTATATTACAATAGAAGCTTACACTGTCAGACCGTGCACTGTAAAGTACATTAGAAGCTTGCACTATGAGACTGTGCTCTGTATATTACTCTAAGAGCTTACACTGTCAGACTGTGCTCCGTGATATTACACTGGAGCTTACAGTATCAGACTGTGCTGTGCATATCACTCTAGGAGCTTACACAATAAGACTATGCTCTGTATATTACACTGGGAGCTTACACTGTCAGACTGTGCTCTGCATATTACACTAGAAGCTTACACAGTCAGATTGTTCTCTGTATATTACACTAGAAGTTTTCACTATCAGACTGGTCACTGTATATTACACTAGGAGCTTACACTATCAGATTTTGTTCTGTATATTACACTAATAGCTTACACTATCAGGCTGTGTTTTGTATATTACAATAGAGCTTACACTATTGAACTGTGCTCTGTATATTACAGTAGAAGCTTACACTATTAGACTGTGATCTGTATATTACACTAGAAGCTACACAATCAGACTGTGCACTGTATATTACAATAGAAGCTTACACTATCAGATAGTGCACTGTATATTACAATAGAAGCTACACTATCAGATAGTGCACTGTAAAATACACTAGAAATTTTCACTATGAGACTGTGCTCTGTATATTACTCTAGGACCTTACACTGTCAGACTGTGCCTGCATATTACCTTAGAAACTTACACAGTCAGACTGTTCTCTGTATATTACACTAGAAGCTTACATTATCAGACTGTGTACTGTATATTACACTAGGAGCTTGCACTATCAGATTGTTCTCTGTATATTAAACTAGGAGCTTAGACTACCAGATTGTGCACCATATGCTACACTAGGAGCTTACACTATCAGACTGTGCACTGCATATGACACTCGGAGCTTACACCATGAGACTGTGATCTGTGTATTACACTAGGAGCTTACACTAGCAGACTGTGTTCCATATATTACACTAGAGGTTTACACTATCAGACTGTGCCATGTATATCACACAAGAGCTTACACTTTCAGACTGTGCTCTGTATATTACACTAGGAGCTTACACTATCAGACTACACTCTGCATATTACAGTAGGAGCTTACATGATCAGACTGTGATCTGTATATTACACTAGAGCTCACACTATCATACTGTGCACTGTATATTACACTAGGAGTTTACACTATCAGACTGTTCTCTGTATATTATACTAGGGGTTTACACTATCAGACTGTGCACTGTACATTACACTAAGCTTACACTGTCACACTGTGCTCTGTATATTATACTAGAAGTTTTCACTATCAGGCTGTGCTCTGCATGTTACACTGGGAGTTTACACTATCAGACTGTGTTCTGTATATTACACTAGGAGCTTACACTATCAGGCTGTGTTCTGTATATTACACTAGAGCTTACCCTATCACACTGTGCTTGGTATATTACACTAGGAAGTTACACTATAAGGCTGTGTTCTGTATATTACACTAGGAACTTACACTATCAGACTGTGCACTGTATATTACACTAGGAGCTTACACTATCACACTGTGTTCTGTATATTACACTAGAAATTTACACTATCAGACTGTGATCTGTATATTACATTAGGAATTTACACTATCAACTGTGTTCTTATATTACACTATGAGTTTACACTATCACACTGTGCTCTGCATATTACGCTAGTAGCTTACACTATCAGGCTGTGCTCTGTATATTACACTAGGAGCTTGCACTATCAGACTGTGCACTGTATATCACACACCAGGAGCTTATACTATCAGGCTGTGCTCTGTATATTACACTATGAGTTTACACTGTCAGGCTGTGCTCTGTATATTACACTATGAGAGGTGCTCTGCATATTAGACTGCAAGCTTACCCTATCAGACTGTGCTCTGTGTATTACACTAGGTGATTACACTGTCATACTGTGCTTTGTTTGTGATGATAGTAGCTTACATTGTCAGGCTGTGCACTGTGTATCATGATAGGAACTTATGACTTCTGGCACTAGCAGAAACTTCTGAAGCTCCAACAGACTCTGTTTTTACTACCCTGAAATGGTGATGCTTCTCAATCTGCTCATGTTGATACACTTATGCAAACCTTGTATTTGTAGCTAGCTACAACATGTCACTCAAGTGGCCCTGGATATGACTACCCCTGACCTGACCTAACCCAGAGTACCTCAGCAGCCCCTAAATTGTGTTTTTACAATTGTGTAAATATTTTGTAAATTGTTAATTCTGTAAATTGTAAATCTGTACTATTGATCCACTACCTTTTGTTTGCACATTGTATCTTGGTTTGGACTTGTTATTCTTGCTGTATTCTCCCCTTATAACCGCCTCCTCTGATCATGCCTAAAAATGAGGTCCAGCTCTGTGCGCCATACACCATCAACAATATTAAATAAAATAAATATAATATCAGTATGTTTTCTCTATATTATCAACAACAGGCAAATAAGACAACCCACCAACCAAAATGAACAAAGTTCTTCTCTGGTCAAGTGAAGAAAAAACCCTTCATTTACTTTACAAACCATGTTAAGAAGTGCTACAGACAGTACAAGAATGCACCCCTTCAACACAGCTGCAGATCATGTTCTAATAAACTTGAGATTTTGCATCATATCCTGGGTGCTTCCACTCAGAAAATCAACTAAACAGCACAATCATCATATAAAGAACTAAGTTAAATGTTTATCAGTGTAACTCAGTACAATGGCACCAGTCACTGTGTATTTGGGTACAATGGCACCAGTCACTGTGTATTTGGGTACAATGGCACCAGTCACTGTGTATTTGGGTACAATGGCACTAGTCACTGTGTATTTGGGTACAATAGCACCAGTCACTGTGTATTTGGGTACAATAGCACCAGTCACTGTGTATTGAGGGACTGGGGTTGTGTCTCATGCCTGATGATCTCAGTTGGGTTGGCAGAAGGGGAAAACAGGAGCAGGATGGCCACCTCCATGGAGTAACAGGAGTTCAGGACCGAAGAGTAGCATGAACTCTGAACCAGGGAGGAAAAGATTGGGGCACAGGGCCAAAAGAGTAAAGTGGGGTCAGCAGCAGGGAAGTCTTGGGACAGTAGGAATGAATCAATGCTCGAAGTGCAGCAGTGACAGGAAATAGGTTCAAGGTGCTAGCTCAATGGTGAATGAGGAGGGTATCCAGTGAACACAGTGACCGTGATTGCGCTTTCAAAGGGCAACTCAATCACAGCACCTGTGTTCATGGCTACCTGGCAGGTAGTGACTGGATACCTGGGTGGGCGAGATAGGGTGATGGGAAGCGTGCACGCATGTCTGGCGCATGCACACATGCAGGGGGTGGAAGGAGGTATGTGGGAGGGAGTGTGGTGGGCAACTGACAAGCTGGTCAGCTAGTGTGGTGAGGATAGTGGTCAGTTGGGGTGTGCAGGGTGCAGGGTTCAGGTCTGGAGGGGCATGGTTTTTCTTTGTGCTGGCAGCCGGCTTGTTTTCTTTTTAATAATTTCACCCCCCTCACATGCCCTCCCGCGAAGTTGAGAATCCTTAAGTAGGGGGCTGTGGGGGGCAAATCCCCCTGCACACATTTCAATTTCATTACCGCCTTGCAGTTTGCCACAAGTGTACATCGCCGTAATTCATTTTCGGTGATGTACACTCACCCAAACGGCAATCACTATTCTGCGATTGCCATTACCACACAGAACTGATGAGGAGGGAAGGGATTTCAGAGAGGGCCAGGAGGAGGAGAAGAGGGTAGTAGTGAATGCCCGGGGACAACATTCAGCCAGAGGAAGGGGCAAGGTTAAGGAGAAGAGGGTCTGGCTATGAGGGTGGACAAGGAGACAAGCAGGAGAGAGAGATGAGAGGAGGGTGCCCAATGTGAAGGGGATGGAAGGTGATGATAGTGGGAGAGCTTTGAGGGGTGGAGCAAGTCAGACATGGGGAGTATTGGGAGGGAAAAGACAAGTGTGGAGGCTGGGGATGATGCCAAGGGTATGGATAAAGACGCAAATGTGTGGGGCAGGTGGACTCTCAAGCAGGTACAAGTGAAAATGGATTGGAGGAGGAAGCAAAATGAAGAGGGCGTACTTGTGCTGGGAGACTCCATACTAAAAGGGTCAGATGGGAAGTAAAGGGAAAGACATAGTCGCATATAGGTACAGTCTGCAGCTGGGTTGATGGAGGATGAGGGCAGGACAATCTTTCTCAAGGGCATAAGGAGGAGGCAGAACTTGCATGTCATGGTGCTCGTGGAGTACGAATGACTTGGCGGGTGAAATGGTAGAAGTGGCATTGGAGAGGCTCGGGAACTGGGAAGGTTGAGTGAGGAGGTAGGGGACAGTGGCTTTCTCTGAGGTACTCCCAGTACCTGTGCAAGTACAGTGAGGAAGGAAAGGATAGAGGAGTTCAACACTTGGCTGGGGGAATGGTGTTGATCCAAGTAGTACAGGATAGTGGGAGGCTGGGGCAGGGAATGGAACAATAGTGATCTGTTCACTGGGGACAGATTACACTTGAGCTGGGAAGGGCAGGGGTGTTAAATCAGAGGATAGAGGAGTTCATAGAACAAAGTAAATTTAAACTAGTCAGGGGCTGGGAAGTGGGAAGCTGGGATCTCGGGGTCTCAGAGAGGAAGACAAACAAAGTTGCCCTACCATACAAACAGGGACGGAATCAGGGAAAAGTCAAAGGGTGGGGTTAAGATGGGTGTCGTTGGGTCATCGGTCCTAACTCTCACCCCATCCCATATGTAAACAAGCTGAGGTGGTGCAATATAGGAGAATGGGGTGAGAGTTGGGACGGCATTCTTGTCTCGATCTGTTGGTGGGGATGGGGTTGGCTTGGGATGCAAGGGGTGGCAGCCCTAACACCGAATTTCCTCACCTTTGTTGCTGTGGAACAATCCTAACTGATGCATTCAACAGAGTTTTTTTGCCATGAATTTCCTTCTTTTGAGAATGAGCACTATAAATAGTGAATGGAATGTGATTTTTGTCACACAGTAACACTAACGGTAATGCAAACATAAACGCAAATGGCAATGCACATGGTGATGCAAACATAAATCATAATACAAACAGTAGAGAAACACAAGCTCAAATGTTAATGAAAACAGAAATGGTAATGCAAACGGTAATGCAATCGCTAATGGCAACAGAAACACAAACGCTAACAAAAACAGTAACATAAATGGTAACGCTGCAGAAAGGCAAACGGTAAGAAAAATGTAAATGGTAACACAAACAAACAGAAATGCAACCAGTTAAGGCAACGGCACCACAGAAGGAAACAGTATCACAATTGCCAACGGAAATGCAACTGAAAATGCAAATCCTAAGGGCAACAGAAACGCAAATGGCAATGAAGATACAAATAGTAATGGTAACGCAATTGGAAATGCAAACAGTTACAGTAACAGCAACGATGACGCCAAAGTGAACAGTAATGCAAACACAAACACAAGAGCGTACGGAAATGCAAATGGTAATGCACACGGTCACGGTACCGCAATTGGAAATGCAAATGCGTATGGTAACAGCAACGATGATGCCAAAGGAAATGCAAAATGGAAGCATGTACGCAAAAACAAACAGAAACAGAAACAGTAATGGAAACGCAAATGGTAACAGTAACGCAAACGAAACCAAAAAATGCAAAGGGTAACGCACACGGTGACGTAGATGGGAACGCTACCACAAATGGTTATGGAAACGCAAGTGGAAACACTAACTGTAACAGTAACGGAAGTGCGAACCCTTTATTTCCCCAAAAGCTGCATAGAGAAACACAGTGAATACAAAGAATGTATGCATAATAATGGTCCGCAGAGCAGAAAAAGAGCATTTATCCGACAAAAAGTCCGTATCTTGAAGCATTTCCGAGATACGGGCCCTGAAAGGCACGGTGGATGACGTAATGTTAGTCTATGGGAAAAATAGTCAACTTCGGAGTACCATAACTTTGCAGCCCTCTAATATTTTGTCACCAAACCACCAAAAGGCACATCTGTGGATTCTTCCCTCCAAATTTCAGCCCAAAGACAAACCGTTCTTTTGCAGCAGGGTGCAAGATTTCCTATTCTTTTGGGCATAGTGTTAGCAAAGTAGTGCCAGCAAATCACGACACTTTCTCAAAACAAATCGCGAAAGTGTCATAAGTGTGACACTACAGTTTACAAAATTTGAAAACATATTTCTGGGGTGTTTAACCCCCCCAAAAAAGACATGGCTAGCATCCTCAGGGCTTGACTAGGTGAACACAAAAAGAATTTCGTTTCTAGAGGGTCCCAAATTTAAATGCCAAACATTTCTGTGACCAGGGGCCATTTGCGACACTAAAACTGCATTTGCAACACTGTCAAACTTTTGTTAACTTTTCCCATTGACTATAATGGAAACTTGTTTTTGAATAACATTTGAGCTCTTTAATATTTTTCATGAAATCTTTGAAAGACACTTTGGGGATCTGTCCACATGTTCCCTGAAAGGTTTCGGACTGGTTGTGCAAACCGTGCGACCTGTAGGCGCGAGCAAAGAATGCGCAGAATGGCATAAATGCAACTTTCTATTGCACTTTATAGCTCCACAACCATACATCTGACCATTACAAAACTTGGCAGATCCAGAGATCTACAGTACCACTCAGTACCTGCCAAATTTCAGGCAAATTCATCATATGGTGGCGAAGTTATTAAGTTGCAAATTTTCACACTCTAACCTTAAATGGGTACTCAACCCTAACTATAGTGGCACTACTGTGCCACTATAATATATATATATATATATGTGTGTGTGTGTGTGTGTGTGTGCATTTACCCAGCCTCCCTTGCCCAGATTTGAGTCTGGTCACTAAAAGCCCTGTTTACACAGCACCAGCACTTCACTTTTCACTCCGCTGCCTGTGACTTGATCAAGCATTTATGTTTACACTCCTGAGCCTGGCGTGCTGCAGATCACGCTGAGAGGAGTGTCTGTAGACTTGTGGGCAGGGGTTTAGAAGATGACATCCACAGCTGGAAATAATGGATTGCAGCGGATCGAGTGCATCAGCTGTTCACACTGCGGATACTGTACTCGATCCAGTACACACCACATTTTCAGTGGATCAAAATCTGGAGCTGTGGAACACTTACAGCGATGGTAAGTGTCCACAAAGCCATTGTGCAAGCGCATCAACTGGGCGCCTGTGCGATGCACTGCAAAGGGTGGTGTAAATGGGCCAAAGAGTAAAAGAGATTTTAGTCATATTGGCAGGGGTCAGCCTTAACTTTTCTTTGCACTAGCCAGCAGGACAAGTTGATTCAAAATTGCACTAGCCTGCAGATGGTTGCACTAGCCCACAATTATAATTATAAATAAATACCTGGGGTTCTACTCGATGAATCCCTTAACTATGAGATCCACATTACTACTGTGTGTAAGGCGGTCAATAATATGCTAGGGTTAGCCTACAAGAACTAGTCACGTTCTCACCCATTCCATGAAGTTGGCCATTGCCAGAGGAATTCTTCTCACATCCCTTGCATACAGAACTTCAGTCTATGGCAATTCATCTAAAACCTCACTACACAAATGGGACATAACCTATATTATACAATGGCATGAAAGAATGCTTCCCTCTGATTGGTCAATCTGGGACTGGACCCGTGATATTATCCCAGTACATCACGGGTCTAGTCCCAGCACCTAGACTAACCACATTAATGGAGAATAGGATCAGTCCACGGAGCCCACTTCAAGGTCCCCCCCACGCAGACACGTGATGTTGCAACCCTGCAAATGTCACTGTTTATAGAAAAAACTACAGAGAACATGACATTCAGCTCTCCTTCATGGCTACAACCAAAGAAAAAGGGCCCGCAGTGGAATCCCAATGTTTTTTTTGCCCTAAAGCCTCGCTACGAGGTGAGACCCTTCACAAAACAGTGAGTACTCCCTCGCCTCACGATCCACCACTGCCCCTCCACCAGTTATTTGTTTTGTTTTTTTATCATCTTTACTTGTCTTTCTGATCCCAAGGCAGGAGCCATTCCCCGTCACAAGATAACCTGAGCTGTTTCCGAAATTCCGGAAGTCTGTTTTTCTCAGCCGCTGACAAGTTCCCGTTTCATCCAGTGCAAGACAGCTGGTTCCACAGCAGGCAGCGGGATTGACTAAATTAAAGTAATTTAAACTTCCTAATCATACAGCGAGTGTGAGGAGGGATCAAGTACCACAAAACTCGAGGGAGGTCTGCAACACAAAGAAAAAGTCTGAGGGAGCAACCAGATGAAGACACACATCCATACATTTACCACCAGCACCACCTACTGGCCAAAACAGGACTATTTTTTCTTCCATGTGCCCACACAGAAAAATCAACACAAAATCTACTGACAACATTTTTTTCATTTATTTTTCTAATTATTGGAAATGGCCATTGTATATAGCAATAATGCACTCCAGGGTGTGTGTTGTGCTGGGATAACATCACTTCTAGGGTGATCAGTCGTACTCGGCCTGCGGCCTTGTGCCTAATCACCCCAGGCGTGACGTTATCCCAGCACAACACACACTCTGTCATGCATTATTGCTTAAATAATATATGTTGTTATGTTTCTGCATCCCCTAAGTTAAAACATCACTGCCTGCTCTATGCAGACCTTAACTGGCCCTCTCCTATGGTCCACCGGCTCCTTGCTCTTGGGGCCCTTCTGGACAGAATCCTGAGGTCCAGTATGCCTGGCTCTCTTGACGCTGCACTCACCACACAGACCACCTCCTATGGTCTCCATTCTGATGATCTTGCCTTACTCCACATTCCCAGATGTAACACTTCCAAAGGGAAAACAGGTTTTTCCCTACGTGGCCCCAGTTACTGGAACTCGCTGCCCCTTGAAATATGTCAGTCATCTAACCATGCCTTATCTAAAAGAGGCATCACTCTCTACTTATTGAGAGTACACAGTGCAATTGTTTTAAACTACCCTAGATTCCTGACTCCTACACTATTACAGTCTCGTGTCCTCCTCGGTACTTATGCCTCATAGTTTCTACTTGTCTTACCACCCTTTCCTACCCCACCTCTACACACTCCCCCGCTTTCTCCCTCGAGGTCTTACTACGCAATCATTCCTACCTACTTGCTCCTCTTTGGTGTTCATATTCCTTATGTTATAGCCAGTTTTGTAGACTAGAGTTGATGCCTAGATTGATAATCAACTGTTATATGTGCACTTACCTTTGTTGTGCTATGATATGTGAAATGTCTGTATTTTCCTCCTGGTTACACCAATTGCTCAAACCGTTAGCCATTTTACTATATCCTTAAATGCTATAGTATAATATGCATTACTTTCACTTCTGTTATGAAGTACATCAGAATGTTTCTCCCGTCACCTCAAATTGTTCAAATTATCCATTTTAATTGTATCTCTAATATGTTGTGCTCCTATATTGTACTGTGTCATCACTGTTTTTTCCTGTTGTTGTAACCTCCCGGGTCGTGCCTGAAAATAGTCACTTTTGTGTCTAGTGCACTTACCCGGTTATCAAAAACTAAATAAATAAATAAATAAATTTTGATCACTTACAGTGGACAAATGCAATCCAATATTGTCACCAGTGGCCAGGGAGCAGAGGCTGCTGGATGTCTTCAGGATACGTTTCTGACCCAGCAGGTGGGTGAGCCAACTAGGAGGCCCAGACACTGGACGTGGTCCTGGCAGACAGTGATCAGATTAGGGGCCTAGGGTGAGGAACCCGTTGGCAGGGTGATCACACCACAGTCTGGTTCTTCCTGGACCTGGGGAAGCTGAACAAGGATGGTAGTAACCGACTTTAGGGTGCAGACTTCAGGGAGATGGAAAGAATCCTAAGGATCGTTTGGTCAGGATAAGGCCGGATATGGATGCTGATAGCAGGTGGGAGATCATTAGGAGGGAATACAGGAGGTTACCAGATTTCACAGAGGAAAGGTAAGTTCAGTAAGGCCAGAAAACCCTGCTGTTGGACCGGGAGGTTCAGGAGGTGGTGAGGACAAGAAGGCAGCCTATGGGTGCTTCAAGTGCTCAAGGAGTGAAAGAGATCGAGGGTATGAGCCAAGAGAGTAACCAGGGTGGTGAGAGCAGCTAGGGTGAAAAGGATCAGTCTTTGGCCAGGGGATCCGGAGGGGACAAGGGTTCTTTAGATACATGGGGAAAAGAAAGTAAGGGGCAGATCGGCAGGATAAGGATAGGGAGGGTTGGGCACAGGAGGCAGGGGAACAGGCAGAGGTCCTAAATGAGTACTTTGCTTCAGTTTTTACCAGGGGATGGAGGGTTATACTTTGAGGGGAGCAGGGAAAGCTGGAGGAAGGGATGGGACGGTGAGATCAGGGGCCCCAATGGGTCTGGGAAAGGAGTGGCCACCACAGACTAGTGGGATGCCAGCAGTACAGGGTGCAAAGAAGGAGGAGGTAGAGGCTGAAATCCCAGTAGAGGGAGAGTAAGGGAAGCCCTCAGGTCCCTTTGGATAAAGAAAGCACCTGGGCCAGATGAGATACATCCCAGGGTGCTGAGGGAACTGGCAGATGTCATGGCAGTCCCCCAGTGGAGCGCTTCAACATCTCTCTGAGGACTGGATGGGTGCCCCAAGACTGAAGGGTGGCCCATGTCATGCCAATCCATGAGGGAGGGTCAAGGGAGGAGGTGGGAAATTACAGGCCCATTAACCTGATGTTGGTGGTCAGAAAGGTGATGGAGGGCATCGTCATGGAAAGGCTAGGGGGGTTACTGGAGCAAACTGGATATTTGGACAATAGGCAGCATGGCTTTGTCCCAGGAAGATCATGTCAGACAAACCTTGTGGAGTTCTATGATTGGGCGATGAGGGCCCTGGACCAGGGTAGGCCAGTGGATGTCCTCTTTCTGGACTTCAGCAAGGCGTTTGATTTGGTACCCCACAATGGCCTGCTGGCTAAACTGAAGGAAATGGGGATAGGGAGATAGTTGTTAAGATTGATAGGAAATTGGCTCTCTGAGCATAGTCAGAGGGTGGTGGTTGGGGGGCTAGCCTCATCACCAAGGTGGATTACTAGTGGGGTGCCCCAGGGGTCAGTGCTGGGGCCACTCCTGTTCAATGCCTATGTCTCAGATGTAAGGAAAGGGATCAGGAGTGAAATGAGTCTCTTGCAGATGACTCAAAGTTGGGCGCAGTGGTGGATAAGGAGGAGGGAGGGTGGTCTTGTAGGAGGATCTGGAGGCTCTGGAAGGTGGTCTGGAAAATGGAAACTAAAATTCAATGCAGGGAAGTGCAGGTTCTGCACCTGGGAGTCAGAAATCCAGGCCAGGGGTATACCCTGGGAAGACAAAATTCAAGTCACAGAGGGTGAGAGGGACCTGGGGTGGTAGTGGTAGATGTCAAAATGAACAATTCAGAGACCTGTAGGAGGGCAGTGGCAAGGGCAAATAGAGTGCTGGGATGCATCACCAGGGATTACCTCCAGAAAGGCGGAGGTGATCCTTCCTTGTACAACTGCTTGGTTAGGCCACACCTCGAGTACTGTGTGCAGTTTTGGAGACCACATTTAAAGAGGGACATTACACTCCTAGAGAGGGTCCAAAGGAGGGCAATCAAAATGATCTGGGGTTTGGGGGAGAGGACCTATGAGGAGAGGCTCAAGGAGCTTGACATGTACACCCTGGAGGAGAGGAGGGATGGGGGGGACATGATAGAGGTCTTTAAGTACATAAAAAGGGATCAATAAGGGGGGCCCAGTCAGGGTGCTCAAAGGAAGGAGGAGGGGCAACGAGGGTGAATGGGTGTAAGCTGGAAGGGGCAGGCTCAGAGGGAGGAGGAGGAGGTGTTATTTCACTGAAAGGTGGTGGAGGCATGGAATGCACTGCCCAGGGAGCTGGTAGAGGCAGAGACTGTGGATGGGTTTAACAGGATGGTACAGGTACAGGGGGAGGATAAATCTGACCAGGTCCAACGCAGATGGAACATCTGGGATTGGGGACAGTATAACCCAAGGGGTAGGGGGGACATCATAATTGGCCCTCAGTGCGGGGACTGAAAATCGAGCAGACTCGAAAGACTGTTAGGCCTATTCTACTGGCATTTTAGTATGTTAGTAAGAAAACACTCTGATTATTGCACATTTATCCTGCTCCTACATTGCTTCCAGCCCCATCAGAAAAAACTGTAGTGCCATCACTCACAGTGTGCACCCATTGTTTTGTACCATGTCCTCCTCTATTCCTCTTTCTGCACCCCAAACCAGTGAATAACACAGTAGCAAAGGTTCAGTCAACTACACTTAGCTCTGCACACACAATAGCTGGCATCATCATGCACCTCACCACACTCTCACCACTACCCACAGGGCAGTGAACAGAGTCAGACAGAGAAAGACACTCTCAGCCCCCACACTATAGTCAACTGGAGCCCAGCACTTCTGGAAGTTTTCATACAGTGTCACGTGAGCCAGGAGCACATCTAGGATTTCTTTGGAGAGGGGACTACACAAATCTAAGGGTCATGGGAAACAGAAAACATATTTTTTAAAATATTGATTTTAACATGCTATCCCCAACAGCAACAGATTTTTATGTTTGCTTCACGCATGTGCAAGAAACATAGTGCCATCATCCGAGTTTTTAGGGTGTGGCACCTGTCTTCCAATGCTGTCAGTGTATTTGCAGGCACGGCCACAGTTCCCAAGGAATGCTGCAGCTGTCTATGACAGCAGTTGAAAATGCAGTCCTGTACAGTTCAAAGGCAGAGCTACGTTTCAGTGAGCAGCAAGAAGCTACTGTGTCTGAATGCACTCCCCACACACATGCATGCATATTGCATGCTATTGTACCTCACATACGCACTGTATGGCTGATGGGGTGCCCAATCCCAGTCAGCTCTGCTGTGCTCCCCTCAACAGAGTTCCAGGTGCCATGCTGGAGCCCACCCCAGCGTGGCAACAGTCCATATGGCCGACGGGGTGCCCAATCCCGTCAGCTCCAATGTCCCCCCCAACAGACAACCGGGTGCCATGCTGGGAGCCCACCCCAGCATGGCAACAGTCCGTATGGCCGACAGGGGTGCCCAATCCCCTGTCGGCTCCACTGCCCTCCCAAACAGCCTTCCAGCTGCCACTCTGGGAGCCCACCCCAGAGTGGCACAAGTCCCGCGTCGTCCAAGAAAAAAAAAAACTGCAAGAAAAAAACCTTCCTCGCTGACTGTCCTGACCCCCGCCTCCCCCACCCATGCCCACCCTCTGCACATCCACCTCCCACACCCCATCTCACCCCATACTTACCTCTGGGACGTGGTGTGACGATCTTCGGTGGACCAGTAACACGTCTGCACTCTTCAAAGCTGACCGCGACCTGAGGAAATGCCGGTATGCTGTATAATGCAATAAATAGGTTTTTTTCAACTTTGATGCATATCTCAGGCATTTTGGGGAATTTTTTCACCAAATTTTCAACATGGGGTTTTTGGGACCCCACCTCATGAATTCTGTCACTGTCATTTTGTTAATCGGCCCCAAAAGGTGATTTTGCGGTCAATGTGCAGAACCACCTTCCAGGACTGATTTATGAAATGACAGTGTCACTGTTCATGAGTAGGCCTAAAACTCATGTTGAAAATTTGGTGAAAAATTCCCAAAAATGACTGTTTTACGAGCTTGCATTGTGCTGTTCCTACGCACGCTCGTAAGTTCTTGAATTTTCACTATTTTCACTCCAGATTTTCAACATTGCCATTTTACCACACCTCCTTATGAGCAGTACAGCTGTCATTTTTGACATCTCACCCAACATGTGTTTCTGTGCATGTAGCCCTCAATGGTGCAGTCAGTGTGCGAAATCAATGTTCAGAACAGATTAAGAAAATCACAGTGACACTGTTCATGAGCAGAGGTGTATAATGGCTATGTTAAAAACTTGGTGAAAAATGTCCATAAAATGACTGTGTTATGCGCGACCATTAAGCAGTTTCATACCTAAGTAAAGTTCATGGATTTCTAATATTTTCAGTCCAGATTTTCACCACAGGCATTTTTCCACACTTCCTTATGAACAGTACAGCCGTCATTTTTCATACCATGGCCGAAATGTGTTTTCACACTTCCAGCGCAGAAATGCGTGGTCGCTGTTGGAAATCACTATTCGGGACAGATTAAGAAAATCACAGTGACACTGTTCATGAGCGGAGGTTCCAAAATGCCTGTGTTGACAATCTGCTGTAAAAAATCTCCAAACTAATTGCATTACAGGTGTGCGTTGCACAGTTTCTACACACGCTCGTGACTTCACCAGTTTTTTTAATATTTTCACTGCAGATTTTCAACATTGCCATTTTTTGCACCTCCCCATGAGCAGTACAGCTGTCATTTTCACATCCTGTTTGAAATGTGTTTTCGCACCAGTGGTTCCAAATGACGTACTCGCTGTGCAAAATCAGCTTTCCACTAACAAACTGATATTGCCACTGTTTATGAGGCGGGGGTCACAAAAAAAAACATGTTTAAAATTTGGAGTAAAAATACCAATGAACACCTGGGATGTTAGGGCTTCCGACCATAATGCCCCACCCTGTAGAGACTGACAGGCATGAGGGGTGTGACTTGGGATTGTCACCTATAACACTCCTGCCATTCCACCCCCACCCACACCCTGTAGCCAGTGACAGGCATCGAGGTGTGCCTTGGACTATTTGGCCCCAAAGTTCACCCTATTCTCCTGTACTGCATCCATCTCACTGTATTTCTTATGGAATGGGGTGAGCATAAGGCACAAAGACTCCAAGGCACACTGTGACACTTGTCGGTGTCTGCAGGGTAGGGTGTGGAGAAATGGCATGGCTGTTATGCCTGATTACCCAAAGGCACACCCCAGTGCCTGTCAGTCTCTGCAGGGTGGTGGTGCAGTTGGCTTCAGTTCAATACTTCATTGCCATTCCTATTGTGCATCTTTCTAACTCCTACACTACCAATGCCAATGCCAGCAACAAACATTCGGCATTGATAAATACTGTTTAAACATTTTCCTTTCATCAAGCCAGGGTAAACAGTACACAGGCATGATACTATAGTACCTCTTTTCTATATAGGATGATCTATGACCCCAAGAATGCCAATTTTAACTTTTCAAATTATATATTTTATTAAGGTTTATTTTGTACCATACATGCTCCAAAGCTTTGTTTTTAGGATGAAAGGACATGCTGGGTGGGACTGCATGGATGGCACTGTCTGGCATGGTCCATTTAGAAGGACTGGAGACCCCTACACTTGCCAATAATGGTAGCTATGGGTATATGGATAGTCATTTCAGTGTCTGTTCTGCACTGGTGCCCAGGGGAAGTACAGAGCTGAGAGATTTAGAGGGTAGAGGGGGCAGCTATGGGGAGGATAGGATAAAAACCACCACCTGCAGAGCTGACCCTGTATACCTCTTAGCATTTGTCACTGAAATGTTGGCTATAGACATGCAAGATGTAGAAATGTAGGGAAAGTACAGAGCTGAGAGATTTGAAGGAGAGAGACTGAGAGAGCAGCTATGGTGAGGCTGGGATAAAGCCCACCACCTGCAGAACAGACCCTGTATACCTCTTAGCATTTTTTCACTGAAATGTTGGATATGGAAACTCAAGATGTAGGTGAATGAGGGACACTGGTCTTAAATAATGTGGGACAAATTGTCAGAGACACATTCAGAAGACTGGAAGCTAGTGACTCAACAGCTTTGAAGTTCTACTCTTGATCACACCCTTGACAGTAGCTGAAGTAGAGTGATAATTACTCACATTGAGCCTTTTGTGGGATCCCTCTCGAACTGCCAGATAACTGCAGCTCTTACTGTGGTGTTAATGACACCAGGCCATCTGCAACACAGAGATTAGCACAACGACTAGAGCCTGCTAAAGTAGGGACATTTTTAACTTCAGTAACAGCCATGGTAAGCCTGTACTAGTTCAGATGGACAAGTAGAGGGTTAGCTGCACTAGCCCTGGCCAATTTGCACTAGGGTTTGGGCTAGTAAAACATTGTTAAAATCGAACCCTGCATATTGGTCCTTGGAAAACAGGTGTCACTGGAAAGTTTGGTACCTTTTAATGGAACAACATATGTCTTGTAGAAATACGATATAGTATACAAGCTTTCGGGCGCCTCACAGGTCCCTTCTTCAGGTGAATAGCAAATTAATCAAAATAAGCATAATTTATATACAGAGAACAGCAAGAGGAAGGCTGCTGTTATAACTATACTTCTCTACTGAGACTAAAGAACTAGAACTCTACTTTGGGACCTTCAATTTGGGTAATAACAAAACAAAAAAAGAGTGTGTTTGTCTGAGTTGGCCAAAGTGAATTGTTATATTTGCAGTTATCTAGGTGTTTGTCTGAGTTGGCTGAAGAGAATTGTTATCTGTGCAATTATCTGGGTGTAGAAGGACCTGTAAAGTATGGGGAGTGGCTTATCTAGAAGGAAGCCAGGTGTGCTGGATTTAAAAACTGACCTAGATAGCTTCTAGCAGAGAACAGGCAGAGAACAGCAAGAGGAAGGAGCTGCTGTTATAACTGTACTTCTCTACTGAGACTAAAGAACTAGAACTCTACTATTGAGACCTTCAATTTAGGGTAAAAACAAAACAAAAAAAAGAGTTAGTGTGTTTGTCTCAGTTGGCTGACGTGAATTATCTTTGCAGTTATCTAGGTGTTTGAGTTGGCTGAAGAAAATTATCTGTGCAATGACCTAGGTGTAGAAGTACCTGTAAAGCAGGGGGAGTAGCTTTCTAGAAGGAAGCCAGGTGTGCTGGATTTAAAACAGACCTCTACAGCTTCTAGCAGAGAACAGGCAGAGAACAGCAAGAGGAAGGCACTGCTGTTATAACTGTACTGCTCTACTGAAACTATATTGCCCTCCTTCCCTCCACCCTTAGCTAGTTCTACTTTTATAGGCACAGGATTTGACTGACAACAGGAACTTCCTGTTTGGGAGCAGGACGGGAGTGATCACAGAGCCACAAAAGACTCACCATCCTAAAAGGAAAAGAGTAGCTCTCCGTTCCCCCCTTGCTACTGGAGGTCTGGCTCTATACAAGTAAGGAGACTACTGAGAAATATAGGAACTTTTTGTCTCAGAACAGGAAGATCAGGAGCTTAAAAGGCACAGAGGCAGTAAGTAAGCAGGGAGAAAAAATAAATAAATAAAAATAAATAAATAAACAGAGGAAAGAGCAAGTATTCAAAACAACAGTTAAGGGGCCAGAAATAAGACATGATGAGAGTGGTGCAGTGCAGTGGCTGTGGAGCAGCAGTCTTCCGGGAGACATTCTGCAGGATGCAGTGTTGTCCCATCTGCAGGCACCTCTCTGGGCTGAGGGAAGAGGTTGTTCATCTCCAGGCTGAGTTAGCCAGGATTTGGGGAACCTCTCTCCACCCAAGGCCACTGCCATTGCCTCAGAGGTTGCCAAGAAAGAGGAGTGGTTGGACCACAGTGGGCTCAGGGAGGGTGAGGGTGGTGGAACAGAGGCGCATCCCTCCAGTTGTACCTCTCCATAATTCATATGCTGTTTTGGTAGTGTGGTTCCTATATGGAGGTGCCCACAGTGAAGACCAAGGAGGATGCTGGGAACCTCCATAAAGGAAATCCACAGGAGGGTGTCCTGGGAACCCACAGGGAAGGAAACAACTCCTGGTCTGGAACTCTATTGTTAGAAGGGTAGAACTGGGAGAGGAAGGGAGAGGAAGTAAGGTGCCTGCCTGGTGCCATGGCTTGGAGGGACAGGGAGTGAATTCTCAAGGTGTGAGGAGCAGTTGCATGGGGAGGGAGCTGGATGTCATTGTCCACCTAGGGACAAATGACCTGGCTGGAAAGGGATCAGAGCAGTGCAGAAAGAGTTTGTGGAGTTGGGAAGGGCATTAGACAAATAGCACACATGGTAACCTTCTCGGATGTACTGCCTGTCTATGGCATGGTTGAGGCTAGGATGCTCCACACCATGGGATTCAATCAGTGGTTGAAAAATTGGTGCAGTGCTCAGGAGTTTGGCTTCACTGGGGACTGGGGGTCCACCTGGAGTGATGCAGGCCTATACTGGCATGATGGTCTGCATCTGTTCAGGAGGGGAACCAGGATCCTAGGTGATATGTTTAAATGCTTCATTGGCAAGCATTTAAACTAGCCAAGGGGGAGGCACTGGAAAGGAGCAGGGGATTCCTAGCCCCCAAAAATCAAGGTAGTTAGTGAGGTAAACACCAAGATCGAGATGTCGATAGGGAGCAGGGCAGGGGTAAATGGAGAAAACAACAAAGGCAATAAGGACAGGGATGGGGCAAAAAAGGGGTAAGACTATCAAGAAATGGAGGGTAATGAGTACCAATGCCCATAGTCTGGGCAACAAGTTCCCTGAACTGGTGGCCTTGATGGAAGGGGGATGCCTGGATATCATGGCAGTCACTGAAACATGGCACACAGAGAACCATGACTGGGATGTTAACATACAGGATACATAACCTACAGGAGGGACAGGGAGGGTAGAAGGGGGGAGGAGTAGCTCTCTGTGTGAGGGAAAGGATTAAAGCAATGGAACAAAAGAGTAAACAGGGAGGAGAGGAGGCACTGTGGGTAACCTTAGAGACTAGAAATGGCACCACAATACGCACAGGGGTTGTATACAAACCCCCATCTCAAGGGGAGGGAATGGACAAGGATATGATAGCAGGCATCCTTAGGGTGGAAGAGAAAGGGAGATACTGTTGATGGGGACCTGAATATGCCAGCTGTTAACTGGAGCACCTTTGCTGCAGCCACATCAAAAGCAGGTCATTCTTGATGCCCTACAGGGGGCATGCCTCAGACAACTAGTGTTGGAACCCACTCGGGAGGAGCAATCTTAGACCTTGTACTCTCAAATGGGGACAGTGAGAGGATCTCAGATCTAGAAGTGGGTAACCAGCTGGGAACAAGTGACCACTAAACAGTGTAGTTCATGATAAACTCAGCTGCAGAGTCAAGCCATACAAAAGTGAGGGTACTGGACTTCAGGATGGCTGACTTTGGCAAAATGGGAGAGTGCCTTAGAAAAGCACTAGCAAACAGGCAAGGAAGAGAGGTGGAGCAACAATGGGAAACATCAAAACTGCCATCACAGAGGCAACAAGCTTTTGTGTGATGCAAATAAACAAATCAAAATGAGAATAAAAGCCACTATGGTTCTCAAAAGTGGTGGTGGGGAAGGTTAGGGAGAAGAAGATAGCATTTAGGAAGTATAAGGAAACACAGAAGGAGCAGGACAGAGAACTGTACCAGTTAAGGCAGAAGGAAGCAGGAAAGGAAGTCAGAATAGCAAAGGCCCAAACTGAGGAAAAAATAGCAAATTTGGTTAAGAATGGGGATAAAACCTTTAATAGGTACATTAGGGAGCATAGAAAGACAAAGGGAGGGATAGTGAGGCTGAATAGAATGGAAGGTGGGTGGGCAGAGAGGGACAGTGAAAAAGCAGGGATACTGAATGAATACTTCTGTTCAGTATTCACAAATGAGGAGGAGGGGGAGGTACCTAATTCAGTTAACAGAAGCACTCTGGATAGGGGGGTCAATCACAGTCCTTTCACAAAAGAAAGGGTTCTGAAAGAACTCCTAAAACTGAAAGTGGACAAAGCAATGGAACCTGATGGGATTCACCCCAGAATTCTAAAAGAATTAAGGGGAGAACTAGTGACACCACTGACTACCCTTTCTGAAAAATCATGGGAGGATGGTGTGGTACCTGAGGATTGGAGGAGGGTGGATGAGATTCCTCTTCACAAAGTGGGAGCAAGACAGAGGCAGGAAACTACAGACCTGTCAGTTTGACCTTTGTGGTAGGGAAAATGATGGAATCACATCTGAAGGAAAGAACTGTTGTGTACCTAGAGGCCAGTGGGGCACAGGACCCAAGACAGTGCAGATTCACAGTGGGAAGGTCATGTCAGACAAATCTAATTGATTTCTTTGACTGGGTGACCAAAGTGGTAGACCAGGGAGGGGCTGTAGGCATGGCCTACCTAGACTTTAACAAGGCATTTGACACAGTCCCACACAAAAGATTAATAAACAAATTAGCCAGCCTGGGAGTGGGTCCCAGAGTGGTAGCCTGGGTAAAACATTGGCTGGACAACAGGACACAGAAGGTAATAGTAAACGTAGTCCACTCTGAAGAAAGGGGGGTTACCAGTGGGGTACCGCAGGGTTCAGGTCTGGGTCTAGTTCTTTTTCATGCATTTGTAAGTGACATTGCAGAGGGACTGGAAGGAAAAGTATGCCTCTTTGCAGATGACACAAAGATCTGCAACAGGGCTGATACACAAGGGGAAGTGGAAAGGATGAGAAGGGACTTGGTAAAGTTGGAGGAATGGTCAGAAGTATGGCAACTTGGATTCAATGCAAAGAAGTGCAAAATAATGCACCTGGGAAACAAAGACTCAGGGGAAGAGTACACAATGAGGGGGGAGGTAGTAACAACAACAAAAATGGAACGGGACCTGGGGGTTATCATATCAGATGACCTTAAGGTTGGCAAGCAATGTGAGAAGGCAGTAGGGAGGGCTGGGGGGATACTGGGATGTATAGGGAGAGGCATCACCAGCAGAAAAAAGGAAGTTGTTATCCCTCTGTACAGACAGTTGGTGAGACCCCATCTGGAGTATTGCATCCAGTTCTGGAGACCCCATCTTCGCAAGGACATAGACAGGATGGAGGCAGTCCAGAGGAGGGCAACTAAAATGGTGCAAGGTCTGCAACAGAAGCCATATGAGAGAGACTCAACCCACTGATGCACCCGCCACGATATTCAAAAGGGATGTTGCACCACCCAGATCCCGATGCTGGGGCACACCAATGTGCCCTGCAGGCGCATAAGTCGCGGGCGTGCCACACATATTCCGCATCCCGATATTCAGCTGGGGATGCAGTGCATGCTGGTGCAACCCTACTTGCGCCATTAACACCTGGTGCTCAAAGTTGAGCCACAAAGAAATAGGAGTAAGGGCTGGCCACCCACAGGTGAGCTGCCATATTGCAGGATGCAACACGGCAGCTGCCAGCTGCAGGTGTACTACCTGAGCTCCGAGCCAGGGTCTGTTGGCGCCGCAACCCCCATGCCCGATCGCAGGCATAAGTAATAAATAATTCAAGTCCAATATCCCTGGTGGTCCAGGACCGCTTCCAGCCCGCCATTGCAGGCATAAGTAATAAATAAACCATGTCCAATATCCTGGTGGTCCGTGGACCTCTTCCAGCCATGTTTTCTTCCTCGAGAAATACTTATTGGGTTATTCTTTGTTGTAATCAACCGCCAGTGTGCAAGCCAAACAGAACCTGCAATGTAACATGATGATGCAGTTTGTTAGCCGACTGTGTGCCATAAGACTGTGTGTACCAGATAGTAGCAGATTCAGTGAATTCTATAGATGATTTTAATGATTGCAGCAAGACATGAAGGGAAATGAAAATAGTTGAAAATCCTAGTAAGTGATGTCAATGAACTGGTCATGGCCATGCAACTAATGCTTTGTGCTGACATCACACATGTGTTATCAGAAATGTACAAATGTACTACCGATTCCTGCAAAGCACATAGTGGCACATGTAAGTCTATAGTGCTGTGATGACAGATGACATATTTGTCTGAAAACTGTTAAATATCACACATGCCAGGGTGCTGTTTTTGCTAAAAGGGATGGCTTGTGATCCGTCACTCACAACTCAATCACAATTGGAGTCATGATATGATGTTTGAAATTTAACGGTCAATAATCACATCAACGCACTACTTATTTGATCCACATACTCCTTGTAGTGCTCAGGTTACTTGTTAGTGCAAACCAACTTTTTTTTTTTTGCTTTTTATTTATAGGTTTTATGACATTGTATTATTCATAAACACTTCTGGCCCAGATATTCAAAAGGTTGTGCATGGCGCAACAGTGTTTGCCACCATGCACAACCAATCAACCCTGGTGTGAGTATTTTAAAAGGAAAGTGCACCTGCACAAATCCCGATGCACGAGGGCACATCAGTAATGTCTGAGCACAGGTGGGGGCGTGCCCATGCATAAACTGCACGCCCGATATTCAGCCCGGGCCGCGGGTAGAGTTATGCAGGTGCAACTCTACCTGTGCCTGCACAAAGCGCGCTGAAAAAAGGAACAAGTCGAGGGCCACCCACAGGTGAGCTGCCGCACTGCAGGGCACAACACAGCAGCTGCCACCTGTGGGTGGCCTGGACTTGTTCCGCTGCACCTGGCGGCCCCCATGCCCGATCACGGGCTGAAGTGTCACCCCAGTAGCCCGATCGCAGACATAATGGAATTCCTCCCCACCCCCGAGTAGCCCGATCGCGGGCAGCAGACCTCCCAAAGTCAATATCCCTGGTGGTCCAGTGGACCGCAAGTAGCCGATCCCTTGGGCGGCATCCTCACCCCAAGTCGAAATCCCTGGTGATCTAGTGGCCCCACCCCACCTGCCCACGGCCTCACCCGCTCCCCATCCAGCCGGCGAGCGGCAGCACCCCACCTGCCTGCCGCCCGCCGCCCAGACTGACAGCTCGGTGGGCTGCCGCCATGTGGTTCATAGCATGAGCCAGTGGGCATTCATTCCATATCTGGACTGACTTGCGATATGGGCTGCCGCCACATTGGCTCATGCTCTGAACCAATGGGTGTGCAGCTCTGACTGTCCGGTTGGTGAAGCGGCGGGCGGCAGGCAGAGTAAGGGTGCTGCCTGCTGGCTGATGGGGAGGCGGGGTGAGTGGGCTCCGTGGGCAGGTGGGGTTGGGGCCACTAGATCACCAGGGATTTCAGACTGGGGGTAAGGATGCCGCCAGCGGATTGGGCTACTTGCGGTCCACTGGACCACCAGGGATATTGGCCGAGGGGAGGTCTGCTGCCAGCTGGCTCGGGCTACCGGTGGAGGAGGAATTCCATTATGTCCGTGGATCGGGCTACTTGGGGTTGGGGGATGTTTCCGTTATGCCCGTGATCGGGCTGCTGGGGGGGGGAGTTTCAGTTATGCCCGTGATCGGGCTACTTGGGGGGGGGAGAATACTGTTGTGCCCGTGATCGGGCTGCTGGGTTGGGGACACTACTGTTCTGCCCGCGATAGGGCTGCAGGGGGCGTCGGTCCCCGACGGCTGCTACCTGGCAGGGCGCCAGGTGCAAGTCGTCGGGGATCAGCGCACCTGCATGTTAATGGCATGCAAATGGGGCCATAATCAGATGCAAATGGCCCCCTGTGTGCCTTGCATAAATTATGGCCCCATTTGCATGTCACCCTTTGAATATCGCGGAACTTGTGCATGGGCGCAATGGAACTTGCGCCACCCGCATCTCAATACTCCCTCTGACCACTTGCGCTGGCGCAGTTCCACTGCGCCATGCACAGTGGGTGTGGCCAGGGGGCAATATTCAAAGATGTTGCTCCATAGCGCAACTCCGTTGAATATCACCCTGGCCACACCCCTGCACAACTATTTTGAGCGGCGCAGGGGCTTGCACCACAAAATGGCGCCGTTTGAATAACTGGGCCTCTGAGTATAGACGTACAGCATACAGGTATCAAACACAGGTGATAAGCAGATTGATAAGCCTCTACTACAGTTGGTACAAGATATGGGGGCATATCCAGTATTTAAAATAATTAATCCATGACATCGACACTTAAGGCAGAGCTGCCAACGCTATAATCGAACTGACTCAAAAGTCTTTATATAAAAATAAATTCAAACTCAGGTCGCCTTTGACCTACAGTATATAGTAGATTCATTAATGAAACAAAACTCCAGTCTCTCAGTATAACTCCCTAAACATCCATAAATTTCCCCAACATGGGCATCATTCTAGATCTTAGAGGAGACACTTGTAAAAAAACATCACATTCAAATTACTAATATCTAAAACTTAAATACAAAACATCAGGTGTAACCATATAAATTTGTACGGTTCTTGTTAATTATTAGTTAGCCCACTGCCGTACAGGTTGGGGGTTTAGTCGAGAGGCAATCAAAAGTATAAGCTGAGCTTCTCATCCCGAACTAAATATAAGGCTGAAAGCCTTAATGTGGAGAAATATTAGCCTCTTCTGAAGATATTTAATGAATCTGAGTCCCACACCAATGTCCCCCTCCTCTTTAATCTAGTGGGCAGTTATAAGCAAGCAAGACTTACTATGCTAAAAAATGTTCAAGTGTCCCCCATCTCAGATCCTGAAGACAAGTCTCCCTCTCTTACCGCTCTCTCTGCTTCCAATTTGTCCAGTAATTTAACTGCTTCCTTGGGATCTGTGTAAATATAAGATTTCCTGCCCACCAATATATGCAGGCATGCTGGCATCGTCATGCTATTCAGGACCTCCAGCTCTCTCAGCCTACGGCGAACTGCATCAAAGGCCTTACGCTTCATATGGGTGGAGTATGATAAGTCAGGAAATAAAAGTACTTTCACTCCATCCATCATTCCCCCCCCTCGTCATGCTGCATTTAAAATGTTGTCCCTCGCTGCCATAGAGGTTGTTATCAACATGACTGTTCTCGGAGCCTCAGGAGGACCACCCGCCTTTCTCATATTGACTCTGTAGGCACAGGCTACTGTGGTCTAGATATCAAGTTCTAGAGTTTCCTTTATCCAGTCAACGATGTACCCAAGTAAATCCTCTCTCTCTATCCCTTCCATCAGTCCAATAATACGGACATTAGTTGACCGGGTGATGTTCTCTAGAAGTTCCAAGCGGGATTTTACAAGGGCTTGCTCTTTAATACATGTCACTGCCATTGTCTGAGCATGTTCCGTAATCTTTCAGAGGTGTTTCCATTTCACCACTGCATCTAACTTCTGCTCTGCTTGAGCCATCCTTTCATTGTATGCATCCATTTTTTATCGACTTGCTGCACAGCTTTTGTTAGAGTGATCTGCTTGCTGAAGAGATTCCAAAGTCAGGGCTGGTGGCATCTGCATCCTGCTCTCCACACTGAGGAAGTTGCAGGCATAGTCGGTGTTTACAGGCCACTCCATGTGGGGCAAAGAAATTTGCCTTTGCTTACCATTTTTCAACCCATGGCGTTAAGAACCAGTCAGTACTGCCTTCTCTCTATCAGGAGTCCACTAGAGAAGTTACAGTGTGCACAGGTAATTATTTTCAGTTAAATTAGAACAGGTTTTGGATGTCCTCAGGGAGCTCACCAAGACTGCAACTGTTCAGCTAGGCAGCTAGCCACCCCCCACCCTGCAAACCAACTTTTGAAAGCAAGTTTTTTGGACACAGGTATGAGGTATGTTGGCTAGTGTGCCTGACCAAATGAAATGACTCGCACATTCTGTCCACTGATGTAACACACTGAAAAGGCACTGTGCGTGTGTATGTTTAGAGTTTTGCGTTGTGAACCTTATTGGCAATCGCTACATTTTTACCCTGTATGTTGGAAGAGCTGGGAGAGGGGGGTTACTAGTAGGAGGAAGAAGGTGATAGTGCCCGTATACACCCATCTGGTTGTGCGCATCTGGAATATAGGGTCCAGTTCTGGAGGCTGTATCTCATAAAGAAGGTGGGGAGGCTGGAACGTGTTCAAAGCCGGGCAACAAAGATGGTAAAGGTTCTCAGCCACTTATCCTATGAGGAAAAGTTTCAGGACCTGAACATGTACTCCCTGGAGCAGAGGATGGAAAGGTGGGGGGACATGACTGAGACTTTCAAGTAACTAAAATGTATAAACCAACTGCCAGTGGAAAGCGTCTTCCAGGTGAAAGGAAATTAGAAGACTTTGGGGCATTGGATTGCCTTGTTGGGTGGGGACAGTTCAAGGGGAACATTAGGAAGTACTATTTCACATAGTGGTTGATGGATAAGTGGAATAGGCTCCCTGAGGAGCTGGCTGGGGAAACAACAGTGGGAGGATTCAAAAGAGCATGGGACAGATACAAGAGACTGTTGGGAGGGGACATGTCAGGCAGATAATTAGGCAAAGTGGGCAGTCTAGGCAGGCCTGGTGGGCCTATTTTGCAGTCACATTTCTATGTGTATCTATTTGAGACAACGATCATTGAACAACACCTTTGCATTTGTGCATATGGAAGCGACACATATTAACAAACATGCCAGCAGTTTGCACTTGCCTATAAGAGACTGTCACTAAGGTCACTTTTGTCACTGTTCGAGCTGTATGTGGTATTTCATTTGTCAATGTTGAAATTAACACATTCTGCAAAATCATGAAACATCAGCACAATGATGAGCATGTTGCAATCATAGTTTACTGTATAACTAACCCACCTGCCAATGATAAAGTACCACTAAATGTGCCGTGTTAGTGAGAGTTACACAGATATTGGAAGTATATACGTTGTTGCACATAATCACAGTATTCAAGCATGCAAGTTGGATATAAGGCACCATGAGTCGCCGATAAGCATTGACAGCACAACTCATAATATAAACATGGTGATAATGGACACCACTGGCGTCACCACAGTGAAAGACAAAGAAGAGGTAGCCCATGAAGAAGACTAACACTGTGCATGCGTCGCATTATGTGTCAACATTCAACATCAAGAGATAGATGCTTGTATTCAGTGTCTGGACTAGCAATACTTACATCCTTTCTCCTTTAGCTTTGTGAAGGTATGGTCTTGAAACATGGTGATTGTGGACAATAGCATGAAAGTTCCTGGCACGATGTGAGGAAAGGTGTAGTCGTATCATTCTGCACAATACTGTCACGTGCTGTTGAAATTGTTCCAGATCTGATGTGCTCCTATGGTTAAGAGGAAACAGTCAGGACACAGCATAATAAAGGAGTGCTTGACAAAAGTACTGGGTGACATGCATGGGCGCAAAGTTCACAACGGTGCTGTGTGCTTGCATCATTACCAAAAATTGTTGTAATATTGCAGCGAATGTAGGAAATGTTTGTTGGTCACTATTTTTGCCAGTTCACAGTGTGCTTTTGATCCAGCCACCATCCACGGTTTCTCACACATAGTCTCTAACTCGGAATGTTTGCACTCTCCAGACCCAATGCCATTGCCGAAATACCATTAGTGTACATCCGTAACATGGTTCAGTATGCCAATCCACTGTGCCTAGAAAGAAAAAAGAGATTATTATCAAATGAAAAGGAGCTGGGAACACAGTTAGTGCATAGAGTGTTATCAGGCAATGTTAGTTACCATAAACTTCTCATAGTGATTTGTTTCTTGGCAGCAGTGCCAGAAATGATTCACAAAATCTCGACACCAGACCCAGAGGATGCAACACTCTCGTTGTTGACCAGCCTGAAATCATCCAAATAAGAAGCAGAATGTAAAGTGAATGGCATATGGACTGAAAGCGATGCAACAAACACATTTATGACTGTGGACATAGACATAGAACTAAATCTTACTACCATAATGCATTTGCTAGATCTTTTGCTCAATGCCAAACATCATATGAATGATTAATTGTGGGATATCATTGCCTGGAAAGAAAGGCGTAAAGTTACTCAGCTGTGTCGAAGTGCAAAAAGTTATCAATGACTGGCACTGTGTATAGACGTTGATAACGGAAGAATGATGAATCACTGATGAATGCATGGTTCATAAAGTGGTACATCAGTGATATTTTCCCAAAATTGTTGCAGACATAAGTATGGCACTGGATATAATTAAATCACCTGCATTCAGTCCATGGCTCAGCTGTGGCTGACTCAGCCATCTGTATGTAATGTGACCACGGGGACAAATCTGAAAGGTACACACAAAAAAACATTGCTAGTGAGTAGTAGTGAAGCATGAAATAAGTCAAATGAGGCCGTGAACATGCACCAACCCATGTCAATGTCAAACTGGTTCCAATTGATCTAGATGAGAAGTCAATTTGATCACCACATGTTGTGCATAATATGATATGGCACTTGTGTGCTATAGCCACAATGTTGTCCATGGGCACCATTAACATGGGACGTTGCACAACTGCCTGTGTGAATGAAGGGTCTGTGCTGTCAGTGCCTGCACTGTCAATTGGGTTTTGAGCATGCTCTGTAGCCATGTCTTCCTCAGAACAGAGACCAAGAACATCTGCCTCAATGGATGCATCTTGCAGTGCAGACAATTGTTTCTCACCACGGTTCCTGTAAAAGAAATGAAATACTAATTGAGAAGGTAGTGTGCAGGAATGCCAGTAAAGTCAAGGCCACTTGGCATAAATGTGCTAGTGTTAAAAACTACTTTAATTGCATATTTAACCCTGCGACCATTACACACTTGTCAGTTGTTGTCTTTATATTTCTTGTGCTCCGCACAGTGCTGCTGCTGCATGCAACGTATGTCTTGTCACTGTCCACACTAACATCAATCCTATGAGAATAAAAGACAATATGCTATATGGGACAAGAAACTACAAGGCATAGTGAAATGCTTATGCATATTGTGAATGAACACCATGTACTGTGAGGTGGGAATGTACAGAAATCACTTGGTGTTTCACCGAGTTTCAGTATATCCATAATATGTGGCGATGGTGTCCGGCGGCACAGTAATGACTTGGTCTGTGTCCATCACGTGTTCTGGAGCATACCTGCAATACAATAGCATGAGTTACAGAAAAATATAAATGGCATGTTACCCAGTATAATTGAAACTTTTTTTTAATTCTATTTCTGCACCACCTCTGAGAGAACTCTCTCCGGCTTCCTCCGAGCCAGTCTCTATCTCCCACCTGAGACACTCTCACTGTCCCTCACTCCAACCCAGCAGATCCCCCAGCTCTGAACTCCCTGGGGTGGTGCCACCCTATTCACTCAGGGCACTCTATCTGAAGTGTAGAGTGATGGGACCAGTGAGCAGGGCACGAAGAGGAGAGCCCCCTGGGGTTGAGAGTGTGGACCAGTGTGGAGGTGCCTTCGCCTATCCCCCAGTGGTGGCTATTTTTCTTGTTTCCACCCAGGAGTGCAGCATACAATGACACCTGCACACAGCTGACCTGCTGGTGTCAGCCACACTCCGCCCCGACGTCTAATGGTGAACCTTCAGTACCCCCAATCTCCATTGGTGGCCACCAGAACACTGGGAATCCTGGATCACACACAAGGAGAGTAGAGCAATCCTCCAGATGCTCAGTCCTCTCCCTCCCCTGTCGACCCCGCTACCCGGAGTTTGTCACTGAACCCTATTTGCATGTGTGACGCGAGGTGTAGCATCCATTACCCCAACCTTCGGTGCCACCGGGCCGGCAGTATAATTGAAACATGACTGGCCACTTTTTGAAGAACTTTGAAAAACATTACATCTGACACTTGTTGATGAACTATAGTATTAAATCTCTTAATCTGCATGTCTCCTTATTTTTTACTCTGTGACAGTGCAATGAAAATGGATGGTTATTCCGTGACAGCTATCCCAAGACTAAAGCTTCTTCCAAAACTGATGTCATAACACCATGATTGTGACATCACAGTAATCAAAATGTTAAAAAAACCCATGATGCCATAATAGAGCATCACAGGGACATCTGCTGACTAAACTGTATAGTCCAAGGGCCAGAAAGGCAAATAGACCGTATCTCACCAATAGTTTGTCAGTTACATAGTCATAGGAGAACAACAAAAGAACATGCATACAATGCAAGCTGAATAGAAACATGAAACATAGACTTTGGCGGCAGATAAGGACGCTTGGCCCACCTAAGTCTGCCCATTTCCTACTACAGGATAAGCTGCAGATCCTAGTTAACCAACAGCCTATTTCTTCTACCCCCACAAGAATTGCCTTATGTCTGTCCCATGCATTCTTGAATTGTCCCACAGTTTAGACCCACAATCTCCTCAGGAAGGCTGTTCCATGCATCCAGAACCCACTCTAGAATAATACTTCTCACATTGCCCCTGAACCACTCCCTCCATCTTCAAATTGTGTCCCTTGTTCTTGCACATCTCTTTTCTGAAAGATGCTACCCTCTTGGACTTTGTTGATTCCACTGAGGTACTTAAAAGTTTCTATCATGTCCCCCTCTCCTCCTTTCCTCAAGGGTATACATATTAAGCTCCTTTAGTCTCTCCTTGTATGGCTTCTCTTGCAGACCCTGCACCATTTTAGTTGCCCTGCTCTGACTGACTCTATCCTGTCTATGTCCTTGCGGAGATGGGGTCTCCAGAACTGGACACAGTATTCCATATGGGTCTCTCCAACTGTCTGTACAGAGGATAACAATTTCCTGTTTTCTGCTGGTGATGCCTCTCCCTATACATCATAGTATACCCCAGCCCTCCTACTGCCTTCTCACATTGCTTGCTAACCTTAAGGTCATCTGATATGATTACCCCCAGGTCCCTTTCCATTTTGTTGTTGTTACTACCTCCCCCATTGTGTAATCTTCCCTGGTTTTTGTTTCCCAGGTGCATTATTTGCACTTCTTTAAACTGAATCAAGCTGCCGTGACTTCTGACCATTCCTTCAACCTTGCCAAGTACCTTCTCATCCTTTCCACACCTCCTTGTGTATCAACCCTGTTGCAGATCTTTGTGTCATCTGCAAGGGCATACTTTTCCTTCCAGTCCCTCTGTAATGTCACTTATAAAGACATTAAAAGGACTGGACCCAGTACTGAACCCTGCGGTACCCCACTGGTAACCTCTCTTTCTTCAGAGTGGACTCCATTTACAATTACCTCTGTGTCCTGTTGTTCAGCCAATGTTTTACCCAGGCTACCACCATGTGACCCACTCCCAGGCTGGTTAATTTGACTATTAATCTTTTGTGTGGGACTGTGTCAAATGTCTTACTAAAGTCTAGGTAGGCCATGTCCACAGCCCCTCCTTGGTCTACTACTTTGGTCACCCAGTCAAAGAAATTAATTAGATTCAGCTGACATGACCTTCCCGCTGTGAACTCATGCTGCCTTGGGTCCTGTGCCCCACTGGCCTCTAGGTACTCAACAATTCTTTCCTTCAGAAGTGATTCCATCACTATCCCTACCACAAAGGTCAAACTGACAGGTCTGCAGTTTTCTGCCTCTGTCTTGCTCCCACTTTTGTGAAGGGGAATCACATCCGCCCTCCTCCAGTCTTCAGGTACCACACCATCCTCCCATGATTTGTTAAAAAGGGTAGTTAGTGGTTTCACTAGTTCTCCCTTAATTCTTTAAGAATTATGCAGTGAATTCCATCAGGCCCCATTGCTTTGTCCACCTTCAGTTTTAGGAGTTCTTTCAGAACCCTTTCTTCTGTGAAAGGACTGGGATTGACCCTCCTATCAAGAGTGCTTCTGTTAATTGGATTAAGCACCTCCCCCTCCTCCTCCTCCTCTTTTGTGAATAATGAGCAGAAATATTTGTCCAGTATCCCTGCTTTTTCACTGTCCCTCTCTGCCCACCCACCGTCCATTCTATTCAGCCTCACTATCCCTCCCTTTGTCTTTCTATACTCCCTGATATACCTATAAAAGGTTTTATCCCCCTTCTTAACTGAGTTGGCTATCTTTTCCTCAGTTTGGGCCTTTGCTATTCTGACTTCCCTCCCTGCTTCCTTCTGCCTTAACTGGTACAGCTCTCTGTCCTGCTCCTTCTGTGTTTCCTTATACTTCCTGAATGCTATCTTTTTCTCTCTGACTTTCCCTGCCACCTCTTTTGAGAACCATAGTGGCTTTTTCTTTCATTTGATTGTTTATTTGCGTCACACAAAGGCTTGTTGCCTCTGTGATGGCAGTTTTGATGTTTCCCATTGTTGCTCCACCACTCCTTTTAGCCTGTTTGCTAGTGCTTTTCTAAGGCACTCTCCCATCTTACCAAAGTCAGCCTTCCTGAAGTCCAGTACCCTCATTTTGTATGGCTTGATTCTGTAGCTGAGTTTATCGTGAGTTATTGACTGTTTCGCCAAAGCATAAAAAAAAAAACATTCCAGAATCTGACTCCAAAATGTTGTCTACTTGCCCACCAGGAGATTAAATGTTGCTTAGGCCGGACAGATGATCATTGCTGTCTCTGTGATGATGCAATTAATTTATATTGGCCAGCCTCTGTTTGCCAGATGGTTGTGGTGTGGAGTGCTGCAATGGTGCTGTCATAGCAAGATTGTCATGAATCTGCTCATTGGTTATTCTATGGTACCTGTGAGACAGACAAATGAAAAAGCATATTCAACAAACATAGCGCACCACCACCAAATCACAATGCAGCTGGTGGTATCACATAGTGAGCCTACTCACCAGTCGAGCAGAAATCGTGCAACCTGTGCATGAGATGAGAATTGCAGTTCCTCCTTTAATGAAAGCTATCGCACTATTTCCATGCCGATTGCAATCCATGTCTTTGACCGTTTTTCATCTAACTCTCTGTTCTGCCTTTTACGTGCTGAGTCAGTTAATGTGACTGGATGGCCCATCTTGCCTCGTTTCAGTGTACACAGTCTTTTACTACATAGAGCAGCCATTGTGGTAGAATGTCAGGACCTGAAAAGCATGAATTAATAAATGGTGTCAATACTACTGATGCTGTCTTTGATGCTGCAAACATTGAATATTAGGTGAAACTAAGTGTGGGTGGTTGCACTTGAAAATGATGCATCATTCTATGCAGGTGGCGTTGCACAATTGTTAATAATTAGCAGTGCCACAGTGATCTATTCTAGTTCATGAATGTCAAGTGCTGCTAATGCACATGTATGGAAACATAGAAACTTACCAAAAGAAAACATGGAAGATGACAGCAGCTAAGGATCATTCTGCAATTAACATCTGTGCACATACCGCGCCGGTATCTGTGGACGATGTCTCGAGTAGTGTTGCGGGCTTAGTTTATACTTTTCACCTCTTGGCATTATTTGTTCCAAATCCATGCATGTTTTCATGACACCCCTGTGCTATGGCCAAACAATGATGGTGGTGGACCAGTCTATGCACTCACCATAGTTTTTATATAAATGAACATACAAGCCAAATTCGACGGTCAACCGATGATGTGATCTCAAACACCAGCTTTCAAAGTAACTAGAATATCCATGCAAGATTTCTTCAACGTGCATATTTTTTTAGCACTAATGATGTGCGAAGGTTGATATCAAATGCTCAAGTTCTCACCTTTCTGCCACAGTATAAATATTGGCATCTTTTAATATCTTCTCATTTATTTAATTTTGAAATGCCAGAATTATCATACTCACCATTATCAGAAATGCATACACATGGTGGGAAGAAGCCAAAAGTTCAGTTCAGTTCAGTTTTTATCAGCAGGAAAGACTCCATTTAGCAGGCTCATTTACAAGGAGGTCCTGATACAATCAATCATGTCACAGTACAATCACACAGAATCAACACTATTTGCAGGTATGTACAAACAATTACACGTTATACAGCAAACGTAGACTAAAAGATGAGATACAGTGTATATACAGGTGATTACATATAATGCAAAAATAATTTGTTGGAAATTCAGTGCAGGAACAGCATTAGATCACAGATCTAGGTTGATCATTATCAAGCAACACAGTACTGAGGGAAAAGAGGAGTGGTTCAGTGATTGGTAGATAGATGGAGCCATATAAGGCAGTAGTTAAAAATAAGGTTGGAAAGTGGGGTTACCCGGGGTGGTTTGAGCTGTCAGCAGGGCCGACTGGATGAACAGATCTGATTCCAATGAAGGAAGTGGCTGTAGAAGAAGGGACAAGAGAGGCTGAGAAGATAGGGCAGGTTGGGTAGGTAGGTATAAGGAAGATGATGTGGGGCTAGGGTAGTTGGTGAGAGAGAAGGACAGATAGGAGCAAGAGGCAGGGAGGGATGGTCTGAATGGAAGACAGGAGTAGGAGGTAGGGTGGAGGTGAATAGGGGGTTTAACTTGGGATGTAACTTGGGAGTAAGGGTGGGGTTGGGATAAGGTGGGGAGCCTGGTAGGGGCAGGAGGTGGACTGAGCTAAGCAGAAAAGAAAGAATAAAACAAGGAGGATTGTCTAACTACAGGTGGGAATGGAGAAGGAATTATAAGGGGAACGAGGGAAAGAATGGCTACCAGTTTAGTGAGATAGAGAGAAGAGGTGAGGTCAATGGCACACATGGGATAAGTCCAGAAATGGAATTGGAGGGTTACAGAAAGTGGAGAAATAGTGTACAAGACAATTGCCAGGGTTGGGGTCACATACGCACAAGAGGCAGTAATGCAGTTGTCTTAAAGGACCAATAGAAGCTGAAAAAGATTGTTCCAAAGTGTGGCAAGCAAAGTCTAATAAAACAAGCATTTGTCAATGCCAAATGTTTGCTTGCTGGCATTGGCATTGGTAGTGCAGAAGTTATAGAGCTGCATAATAGGAATGGCAGTGAAGTATTAAACTGAAGCCAACCCCACCACCACCCTGCAGACAGTGACAGGCATTGGGGTGTGCCTTTGGGTCGTCAGGCATAACGGCCATGCCATTTCACCATACCCTACCCTGCAGACACTGACAAGTGTCACGGTGTGCCTTGGGGTCTTTGGTCCTTATGCACACCCCATTCCATCAGGAAATATGGTGAGATGGGTGCGGTATAGGAGAACAGGGTGAACTTTGGGGCCGAAGAGTCCAAGGCACACCTCGATGCCTCACTGGCTGCAGGTGTGTAATGGTAAGAGCATTACAGGCAAGAATCCCAAGTCACACCCTGATGCCTGTCATTCTCTACAGGGTGGGCGTTATGGTTGGAAACCTAACAGCTCAGGCATTCATTGGTATTTTTCGCTCCAAATTTTCAACATGTTTTTTTGAGACCCCCACCTCATGAACAGTGGCAATATCAGTTTGTTAGCCGAAAGCTGCTTATGCACAGCGACTACGGCACTTAGCACCACAGGTGCAAAAACACATTCCGAACAGGATGTGAAAAATGACAGCTGTACTGTTCATGGGGAGATGGAAAAAATGGCAATGTTGCAAATTTGCAGTAAAAATATTAAAAAAACTGGTGAAGTCACGAGCGTGCATAGAAACTGTGCAATGCACAACCGTAATGTCTTTACTGAGGAAAAGGGGGGTAATGGGTCTGAAGGGAGTACAAGGGGTGAGAATGGTGCAGAAATGGACACAAGTCCCTTTACACGAGAAAGGGTCCTGAAGGAACTGGAAGTAATAAGAGTTGATAAAGCAATGGGGCCAGACGGGGTGCACCCCAGGGTCCTTAAAGAACTAAGAGAGGTGGTGGCTGAACCTCTGGCTATCCTGTTTAGCGATCACTGGAAACAGGGAGGTACCAAAGACTGGAGGACAGCAGATGTAGTCCCCTTATACAAAAGTGGGAACAATGAGGAAGCAGGAACTACAGACCAGTCAGCCTCACACCGAGTGGGGAAGATCATGGAAGCACTACTGAAGGAGAGATTGGTGGAACATCTGGTTGTCAATGGACTACAGGACCCAAGGCAGCATGGTTTCAACAGGGAGGTCATGTCAGACCAACCTCATTGAATTTTTGACTGGGTGACTAGGGAGGTGGATCGGGAGGACAGTGGACATGGCCTATCTGGACTTCAGCAAGGCCTTTGACACTATGCACATAGAAGACTATTACACAAACTGGGAATATGGATGTGGGCAGGACAGTAGTGTGATGGGTAGGTAACTGGCTGGGAGGCAGGACACGAGGGTGGTGGTAAATGGCTGTCACTCCACAGAGGAAGAGGACCAGTGGGGTATCACAGGGATCAGTGCTGGACCGTCCTATTCAACATCTTCATCAGTGACATTGCGCAGGATCTAGAAGGCAGAATTTCACTGTTCGCTGATGACACAAAGCCTGTAACAGAGTAGACACACCAGAGGGTATAGACAGAATGAGAAGTGACCTGCAGAAACTTGAAGAATGGTCAAGGTTTGGCAGTTGAAATTCAATGCAAAGAAGTGCAAGATAATGCATATGGGGCACAAAACCCTGGCACAATATATCAGTTGGGGGTGAGGATATAGCATGCACCAAGCAGGAAAGGGATCTTGGGGTTATCATCTCTGATGACCTCAAATGAGGAAACAATAGCGACAAGGAGCAGCGTAAAGCAAATAGGATGCTGGGATGCATAGGCAGGGGCATCACCAGCAGGAAAAGGGAGGTCATAATTCAGCTATACAAGACACTAGTGAGGCCCCCACCTGAGTACAGTGTACAGTTCTGGAGACCATACCCTACGTAAGGACATAGACAGGGTAGAGAAGGTTCAGAGGAGGGCAACAAAGATGGTGCATGGATTGCATCACAAGTCCTATGAAGACAGGTTGAAGGAACTGAACATGTACTCCCTGGAGGAGAGGAGGGAGAGAGGGGATATGATAGAGAAATACAAGTATCTTACAGGGAGGAACAGGGTGCAGGAAAACACTATTTTTAAGCGAAAAAGATGTTCCAGGACTAGAGGGCATGGGATGAAGTTGGAGGGAGGACGATTCAGAGGAAACATGAGAAAGAATTTCTTCACAGAACGGGTGGTGGACAAGTGGAACACCCTGCCAGAGGAAGTGGTGGGGGCTGAAACAATCACAGGATTTAAGAATGCATGGGATAGACATAAAGGAATTCTAGAAGTCAGGGTGAGGCAACGAGACTTCTGGAAAACAAACTGAACTTACAAGCTCAAATGGGCAGACTGGGTGGGCCATAGGCCTATCTGCCGACACTGTCTATGTATCTATGTATCTATGTAATGTAATTAGTGTGGCATTTTTACAGCAGATTGTCAACTCAGGCATTTTGGGACCTCCGATCATGAACAGTGTCACTGTGATTTTCTTTTCTGTCCCGAACAATGATTTCCCACAGCGACCACGCATCTCTGCGCTGAAAGTGTGAAAACACATTTCGGCCATGTTGAGAAAAATGACAGCTGTACTGTTCATAAGGAACTGTGGAAAAATGCAACTGGTGAAAATCTGGACTGAAAATATTACAAAGTCATGAACTTACGAGGGTGCGTGGAAACTGTGCAATGCTGGCTCGTAACACAGTCATTTTATGGACTATTGTCACCAAATTTTCAACATAGCCATTTTAAGACCTCTGCTCATGAACAGTGTAACTGTGATTTTCTTAATCTGTCCCAAACATTGCTTTTGCATACCGACTGCACCATTGTGCGCTACAAGTGCGGAAACACATTTTGGGCGACATGAGAGTACAGCTGTACTGTTCATAAGGAAGTGTAATAAAATGGCAATGTGGAAAATCTGGAGTGAAAATATAGAAAATTTGCAAACTTATGAGCGCGTAAGGAACTGCGCAACGACGCCCGTGAAAACAGTCATTTTTAGGAATTTTTCACTAAATTTTCAACATAGCCATTTTAAGATCTCTGCTCATGAACAGTGTCACTGTGATTTTCTTAATGTGTCCCATACATTGATTTCAAGACACCGATCATGCCCATTGTGCGCTACATGGGCAGAAACACGTTTTGGGCAAGATGTGAAAAATGACAGCTGTACTGCTCATAAGGAGGTGTGGTAAAATGGCAATGTTGAAAATCTGGAGTGAAAATATTGAAAATTTGCGAACTTACGAGCGTGCATAAGAACTGCACAACGCACGCTTGTAAAACAGTCATATTTAGGACATAGGCTTTTTGAGAGGCCACCTTATGAACAGTGGCAGTGTCATTTCATTACTCAATCCCGAAAGGTGATTTCACGGAGTGACTGCGAAATCACCCTTCGGGCCAGAATAACGCCATGACAGTGCAATAATTCATGAGGAGGGGTCCCAAAAACCCTATGTTGAAAATTTGGCCGCAAATTCCCCAAAATGCCTGAGATGTGCAAAAAGTTGAAAAACCCTATCATTATACATTATACAGCTTACGGCATTTCTCAGTTCGCGGTCAGCTTTGAAGAGTGCAGAGCGTGTTCCCGGGTCCACCGAAGATCGCCGCACCGGAGTCGAGGTAAGTATGGTGAGGGAGGTAGGAGGCAGGGTGTAACAGTGAGGGACCGTTTTTGATTTTCGTTTTTTTTTTTTTTTTTTTATGACGACGACGGACGCTTTGCCACGCTGGGGTGGGCTCCTCAGAGTGGCAGAAGGACGGCTGGTTGGGGTCGTGAGCCGATAGGGTATTGGGCACCCTGTCGGGCATACAGACTTGTTGCCACACTGGGGTGTCCCAGCGTGGCACCCTGTACTGGGACAGTGGAGCCGACGAGATTGGGCACCCCAGTCGGCTATCGACGACGTAGCCATGCTGGGTGGGCACCCAGCATGGCATATGTGACCTGTGTTTCGGGGTGCAGCACAGTGAGGGGGATTGGGCACCCCTGTCGGCTATACAGTAGTGTGCGTGGGGGCACGCAGCATGTGTGTGTGTGTGTGTGTGTGTGTGTGTGTGTGTAGTAGAGCGCATGAGCAGGTGATATCTTATCGCTGTTCACTGAAGCATAGCTCCCCTTTCAACTGTACGCGTATCAGTATTTTGGAGCTGTCAGACAGCCCAGCAGGCATGGAGAACCGCGGCCGCACCTGCAAAACACACTGACTGAATTGGAAGAGGGCTGACACACCTCCGAAAACACGGATGATGGCATTATGTTTCTTGCACATGCGAATCAAACATAAAAGGAGTGTAAAGTCATGCACATGTGACAACATAAACTGGCGAGAGCTACAGCCAGTGTAGAGACACCAAGCAATCACCAGGAATAAAAGCACTGGTGATTAACATCCAATAAGACAGCAGAGTGGGGAAACCAGTGTCATGCAGAGGAGCATAGGTATAGGCATCACCATCAGGAGACAGGAGGTGATGATGCATCTTCTGGAGTATTGTGTGATGTTTGGAGTCCACAGATTCATTTGGACATTTAGAATGGTTCGAAAGAAGGGCAATGAAGCTTAAACAAGGCATGCACCAGAAAACACATGCGGATAGATTGATGGACATCAACATGTATAAAGTTGAGGTGAAGTGCTGAACTGGGCAACAATGATTGAGACCTTCTAGTATCTTTCAGATATAAATAAGGAACAGGCTGGTAAACACATTCCACTTTTGTGAGAGGGGCACAGACAAGAGGATCCTATATAAGCAGGAGGTTGAAACTGTCAACGGTCCACTAGCCAAATGCTGGTAGATTTTATATCAGGCTAGTATGATTTTCCTTAACCAGCCCTGCAGGCTTGTACTGAGAAGGTAACATTTCCAGTAAGTACAGCAGCTGGGCCAGTGGAAAAGTCTGTAGGCTAGGATTTTCCAGTCACTAGCCCTCCTGGCTAGTAGCTGCAAAACTTAATTTCGACACCTGATAAGATGAGAGGGGGAAAGACTGAAGAGATGGGTGAGCACTTTCTTCTTCTCTGAAATTTCGCATCTGGCCAAGGAACTGGTGCTATCAAAAAGGTCACCACTATACTGGCAATTTGCAGATCTTCTTGAAAGATTTGTTTTTTAATTCAATGGACAGCAACTCTCCGAAGAAGGTTCATGAGTGCTTGGTCTAAAAGTTGTTGTCAACACTGGTCAGACAAGCTAGTGTTGCGTGGGGGTTATGAGCACCGTCACTTACACATGGGTTGTCTTGTGCACCTCCAGCATCACCAAATAGTTCAACACGCATATGCTCCCATCACACACACAACAAGCAACAAATACTGTACCATATATGAAAGAGAGCCAGGGTATGCCTTCAACTAAGCTAAATAAACAGTGTCAGAAGGCAATGTGCCTCCATGGTCATAGCATGATGAACAAAATTCCAGGTCTCAGTGACATGATGTCAGAAGCTGAGTTATACTAACATACTAAAAAGCCAGCATAATAGTCCCTATGGTCTATCGAGTCTGCTTGGCGATCAGTGCCTACCCAGGGCACTGGTATAGCACCGGTATAGCACCCCAATCCACCCACCCTACCTACAAGCACTGCCAACACACAGCGGGGCTCTCGGCTACACTCTCCCCCTATACCTATCCCAGCCTTTCTTGAACCCCTCCACAGTTATAACAGCCACCAATTCCACGGGCAGCACAATGCTCCACCACCCTCTCAGTGAAGTAGCATCTCCTTTTTTCCCTACTTAGTCTCACCCCGACCAGCCTCATTGAGTGTATCCTGATGGCCCATACCTCCCTCAGCTGAAGCACCCACTCAAGGCTAACCCTATTCATTTCCTTGACATATCTGAAGACCTTGATCACATACCCCTCGGTTCCTCCTCTCCTCCAGCGAGTACAGGTTGAGCTCCTCCAGTCGAACCCCATAGGGCTTTTCCCTTACTCCTTGTATAATCCTGGTTGACCTCCTCTGGACATTCTCCAGAAGAGCAACATCCCTCTTTAAGTAAGGACGCCAAAAGGCATGCAGTATTCAATGTGTGGTCTAACCAAGCAATTATACAATGGAAGGAGCACATCTCGACTCCTTGGGGTTATTCCTCTGGCTAGGCACCCCAGCATTTTATTTGCTTGGGCTGCAGTCCTTCTATACTGTTCTGAGTTATTCATTTTGGCATCCACCACCACCTGCAGTCCTTCTTTACCCTAGAAACCTGCAGTGCCCCCCACAAGGTGTGTACATGAGCCAGATTTCTGGGCCCCAGGTGAAGAACCCTGCATTTACCAGTATTAAACTTTAGTTTCCAGGCATGCGACCACTTCCCCAGAGTCTCCAGGTCCTCCTGGAGAGCCAGCTTCCCCTCCTCCCCATCCACCACCACCAACAGCTTTGAGTCATCAGCAAAGAGGCCCATCCCTCTCTTGATACTGCTTCTGATGTCAGAGATATAGGCGTTAAACAGGAGTGCCCAGTATCGATACCTGTGGAACATCGCTAGTGACCCTTCTGGGGGATGAGACTGCCACAACAACAGTCTCCTTTTGTACATGCACCACTAGCCAGTTTCCTATCCAGCTGACCATCGCCCCCCCAACCCCATATCCCCCAGCTTCCCCAGCAGCCTGGGATGTGGCACCGAGTCAAATGCCCTGCTGAAGTCTAGAAAGAGGACATCCACTGGCCTGGCCTGATCCAGCGTACTCATCACCCCTTCATAGAACTCCACCAAGTTGGTCTGACACAATATGCCCTTAACAAAGCCATGCTGGTGATCGTCTAGGTGGCCCTGTGCCTTCAGAACCCCCTCTAGCCTCTCTTTCAAGATGACCGCGATCACTTTGCCCACTACCAAAGTTAGCCTAACTGGCTTATAGTTTCTCTGCTCCTTACGAGCCTCCCATGTAAAAGCACAATATGGTCCATCCTCCAGTCTTGGGCACCACCCCACAATGAAGGAAGAGTTAAAAAGTCTACCAAGGGTGCGGCCAGGGTATCAGCCAGTTCCTTGAGCACCCAGGGATGGATCCCGTCTGGGCCCCATACTTTATCTGCTCTTAGGGCCTTGATGGTGTCCTAATGGGGATTTCAACATCCTTTTTCCCCCACTTTATTTTCTGGTCCCCCTTCCACCTCCCATTGCAGTGCCCCCCCATCCACCTCTTGGTGAAGACAGGCAAAAAATTAATTTACTACCTCCGCCTACTCCACTGCCTCCTACACCCAACCACTCCCCATCCTCAGCCTACTAATCTGCCTCTTGCCTTTTCTTCTTTTTCTGATATACCTGAATAAGCCTTTTCCCCCCTTCTAATCCTCTGTGCCAGTCTCAGCTCTGCCCCCACCTTGGATGACCTCACCACCCTGGTGATCCTCATGGCTATCATGTCATACTCCCCCTTGGATATAGCCCCACCCCGAGAATGTTTGTATCAGCTATAAGCAGCCTTGTTCTCCCTCACCACACCTTGGACCTCCTTTGTCCACCAGTTCAGCCTCTTAGCTTTGCCCCACTTGTGTCTCTCCTTTGGGCAGGTCTTGGAAGCCTCAAGGAGCCCCTATTTAATAATTTCCCAATGGGCCTCAGTGCCCATGCCTGGCCTGATCTCATCTATGTAGCCCCTAAGGATCCGCTCCATCCCCCAGAAGTCCGCACCTCTAAAATCAACCAGTGACATTTTTATGTGTTCTACCCTGCCCCCTAGGGCAAGGCAGAACCAGCCCATGGTGTGATCACACCACCAGTGGGTCACCAACAACTAGGTCCCTGATGAGCTCACCATCTGACAGGAGCATATACAGGATGCACCCCTCCTTCGTTGGATCAGTCACCAGCTGGGCAAGAAACACATCCTGGAAGACGTCCGGGAGGTGCTGCTCCCTGCCAGATGAGGATGCCACAGTTCCCCAGTCTGCTCCTGGCATATTCAGGTCCCCCAGCACCACAGTTTTGCCCTGTCCCCTACCACAGTGATCCCTAAGGTTTGCCACCAGGCCTTTCTCCTGTTCCTCCCCATGCCCCCTGGCCTTGCACCATTCCCCAAGCCATACATTTACTTCCCTTATTTTTTGCTTATTCTCCAGACTGGCCCTAGGCACTGGTAGTATCTCCAAGGAGGAGACTGAGCATCCTATGTCCAGACAGACCCTGGCTACCTCCCTAAACCTAGCCTGAATCTCCGGCACACTGTTCACCTCTATATCGTTTGTACCCAAGTGCACTAATATGTCAGGGGTCCCATCACCCTCCTTCACTAGTGCACAGACCAGATGTTTGACCTGATGCACCATCAAGCCAAATACATATACTCCTGCTCTTAACATCACAAAGTCTCCACCTTCCCCACCTGATCCCCCATAAATCATGGAGTCTCCCAAGAGAAGAACTCTTACCGCCTCCTTTTCCCTAGGCCTGCTCACTCCCAGTTGCCCACCCACTCCCCCCATGTTACCCTGTACATCACTTCCCCTCACCCTTGTGCCAATTTACATCCTGTCCCTTCCACTCCAACCCTTATTTTTCAATGACCTGCCCTCCCTGGATGCTTACCTTCCTGCTATGGCACTCTGGTCAATCCCTGTATTTCCGCCCTGAGCAAGGGCCCCCCTGCCCCCAGCTCTTCCTCCTCACTGACCTGTCCACCTCAACCACTTTCCTTCTCCCTGCTGAACCCGGATCCATCCATCCCCGTATCTCTCCCAGGGGCAAGGGCACCCCCCTGCCCACAGCTCTTTTCCCTCTCAGACCTATCCTCCACCACCACGTCCCTTCCCCCTACTACACCCAGACCCAACTCTGTATTTTCCCCAGGGACATGGGACCCCCGCCCACTGGGGAATGCAATGGCCCCCTCCTCCCTCCTCCATATACCTCTCTCTCCCTACATAACCTAATCCCTAGTATTATACCCACATCCTTTACTAGGTCCCTCTACCACCCACCAGGGCATCCCCACTCCAAGATACACCTTCCTTACCATCCCCTCCATACCCCATGTTGTCATGACTCCCATTCCTCCTGCCAGTGCTTGTACATCCTCCATATCCTGCTACCCCCTGAGAATCTATGCCAGGGAGTATCTCCTCCCCCTCTCTTGTCCACTGAGCCCATTGCCATTCCACGCTTACCTGGCTCCAGAGGAGCCGCCTTCACTCCAGATCCCTCCCCCTCATTTGACAGTGCCAGGAGCGTGAATCTGTTAGTATGCTCAATGCCAATTGTCCTGACTCCCCCTGCTGTCTCATACCCCATATCTGTTCTCTTTTGCCCATACCATGGCCGTCTTCTCTGAACTTCTTGTCGGGCCCCATCGTTCGTATTTCTCATAACCTCATGCCAGACACTCTGGTCCCTATTCTGTCCAGGGCCACCCCAACCCATGAACCCCTGGTGCTCCCCTCCTTCCTCTATGGTCCACTCCAACACCTCCCATTATGGTAGCACGGTCACATCACTCCTGCCATTCTTCTTCAGTCTGTTCCCTCCCATTTTGGGTGCCTCAACTGAACCCTCTACCATTGTACTCTTCCCCTCCCGCAACCCTCACCCCAATGCACCCCCACCACAGTGCCACCATCCTTATCACAACCCCTCCCACCTCCCTAAACCTCCTCCTTGAGATGTGCCTACCGTTGGCACACCATACAACCAACCATCCATCATACTCGGTCTGTTTTTTGGATACATGGCACACGCCATAACAGAAGGATAAAGAAGGTACAAAGGGATGGGGTTAGCATTGTATGCAAAACAGATCATCACTGCAACTGAAATCCAAATGAAGAAAAGCAAGGCAGAGGTACTTCGGAGTATACTCCATGCTGGAGAGAAGGCCCCAATTCGGAGATGGGTTATCTACATAGCCCCATCCTGGAAGCTGACATAGATAAAGAGCTCAGGAGATCATCTTTAGGATGGCAGACAGTGGAGAGTTGATTCGGTCAGGTAATTCAGTCTGCATGATGTGACCAGTATTGAATTCAGTGCATCTCATCATATACCACATCCTCAAACTAAGCAAAGATTTCCAGTTTGCACGTCAAGGAGCATGTTTACAACAGCTGTTGAATTCAACCTTGAGAGACAAAGTAGCACTGGTCTTTGTGCACAAACAGCTCAAAAATCACAGATGTGCATGTCAGGCTCAATATGTGAACCAGTGACCTCCAGACAATCCAGCCAACTATAAACAAGGTCGAAGAAAACAGTCACACTGAAAACAAGGTTCAAGAATTTAGGAAAGCCAACGTTACTAAAATTAAAGGTATAGTCACATCCATGCAAGATGAGATAGCAGAAACTTGGAAGATGTCCCAGACTGGTGGTAGAGCTTAAAAACTGCTGTAAATACAGTAACAGCAACACGCTCTAGGCAGAGTAGAACAACCAACAGAAAAAAACACTCAGGTTCATCAGTACAGTTGCAACCCAAATCAAGATGAAAAGAAGTTCTTTGGCAAGCAATGAGGAAACTAAAAGTGAATTAGAAAGAGAAGAATAAAACAAACAAGCAGAGAGAGGCAAGAAAGGAAGTCAGGAGATCAAAAGTGCAGACGGAAGAGAAAATAGCACAGGTGGTGAAAAGGAGTCAAAACTTGTTCTGGTATAAAAGGGAAAGACAGAGTAGGGAAGGAGTAGTAAGGTTAGCAGCAAAGGAAGGCAAGACAGCTGAGACAGACAAAGGCAATGCAGCATTACTAATTGGTTTCTGTTGTTCTGTCTGCACCACAGAAGACAGCAGGAATGGTCCACACTAAGTCGGGTGGGTACACAACAACACAGGAGCTGACACAAGACCCTTTGCTAGGGAAATGGTCCTAGAAAAGCTAAATAGGCTCACGTAAATAATGGTGCCAAATGTCATCCATCCTGAGGTCCGAAATAGCTTCTTGAAGACATCATCACTGCACTGGACAAGCTTTCCAGCAAGTCACTGTAAAGTGGAATTATACATCAGTACTGGAAAAGGCAGCAGTAATACCTTTCTACAAGAGCAGAGGCATGGCAGGGGCAAGAAATGAACAACTGATCAGTTTGACCTTGTTGGTTATGCTCACCAATGTTAGAAGACTGGGAAAAAAGAAGCCAGACTTAGCAGCAGTTATGGCTGATGTGGACCTGGATGTCGTGGTACTCACGGAGTCTTGAGGTCATGATGGCCAGGACTGGGTCAGGCCAATACCAGGGTATGTAAGGATTAACCCACGACAGAGTGACAGTCCACTGATGAATTAATAAATGGCTTGGGGGAGTGTTGGACCATGGTGCTGCAGGCTGAGTGACTTGGATAACACTGAAAACAGGGAAGGGAAAGGTGATATATGCAGGGTAATTTACAGGCCGCCAGTGCAGCAGGGGGCAGTGGATATGGGGAGCACAGGGAAGATCCAGAGGATGGCAAACAAATTGGAGGTGCAGCTAATGGGGGAATTCAACTTGCTGGACGTGGATTGGGTCACACCATCATCAGCATCTGCCCCTTCAGCAGCATCCACCAGTAACAGTGAGATTGTGGACTCCCTGCAGGGTGCACTCATGAAACAGCTAGTAAGAGAACTGACCAGGAAGGGGGACAAGCATTGATTTAATACTTACAAGTGGGAACGTGTGGGAGAGATACCCTGAGGGGAGAATCTGGGCAAAGGTGACCATAGCGCTGTCTGGTTCACTGCTAAAACGTGTGCTGAGGCCCATTGACCAAGAGTAAAGGTGGTAGATTTTAGGCATGCAGACTTTTGGAAAATGGGAGCAAGTGTTCGTTAAGCATTAGCTGGGGTAGGGAAACTAAGAGGGGTGGAGGCAATACGGGGCCAAAGAAAAGGGGAAACAGTGGAGGCCACAAGCCTCTATATCAGGACAGTAACCAAAAAATTGGAAGAGGAGTAAGCCCCTTTGTTTCAATAAAGAGGTAGCAGAGAAGGTCAAGGAAAAGAGGATGGCATTTATTACGTATAAGGGTACACAGAAGGAGGAGGATATGGCTATATAACAGGAGAAGGGGAGTGCAGCAGTTAGGGAGGTCTGTAGGGCAGAAAACAGCATACACAGTTATGATGGGTGATAAAATCTTCTTTCGGTATGTAAGTGAGAGGAGAAGGCCAAGTGCAAGGATAATTAGGTTGAAAAACAGGGAAAGGTAGGTCTTGGAAGATGACCGTGGGAAGGTGGGAATACTCAATGGCTACTTCTGCTCTGTGTTCACAGTTGAAAACGAGGGGGAGATCAAGAAAAACAGAGAACATGAGGTGATTGGTTAGGGGTGTTAACTCCAGTCCATTCTGGGTGGAGGAGGTCCGTGGAGAGTTTGAGGGTTTGATAATCGATAAAGTGATGGGGCAGGATGAGGTGCACACTAGGGTACTATGGTAGCTCAGCAAAGTGGAAGCAGAACCTATAACCAGCCTCTGGGGGGGTGGTCCCCCTTCATAAGGGGGGGGATAAGGAGGAGCCAGAAAACCATAAGCCAGTGAGCTTAACATTGGTGATGGTCAAGTTAATGGAGAAACTGCTCAAAAATATAGATGGTGAGTGGAATCCTTGTCTGCATTGGCTGGGAAATACAAGTCCTGGTGAGGTCACATGTGCAGTACTGTGGCTTGTTTGAGGCAACACCTCAAAAGACAAAGCCCGCATGGAGACGTGTACAGAGAATGACTATAAAGATGGTGCATGAACTGCATCACGAGCCATACAAGGCAAGACTCAGGAATTAAATCTATATGTACTTTAGCAGAGAAGAAACAAAGGGACATGATAAAACAGACATAGAAAGATAGAAACATAGTGTTTGATGGCATATTAGGACCACTTGGCCCATCCAGTCTGCCCATTTCCTACCTAGTGGATAATCTGCAGATCCTAGTACACCAATAGCCTACTACCTCCGATGACCCACCATTCGTTAATCTCACACTGTTTTTTACCCCATGACCTCATCCAGAAGTGTGTTACATCGTCTACCACCCTCTCTGTGAAAAATATTTTATCACCTTGCCCATGAGCCTTCCTCAATCTATCTTCAAACTGTGCCCCCTTGTCTTTGCACATTTCTCTGTTTCTGAAAGATGCTCTTGATCTGTGTTGATCTGCTTGAGGTACGTGAAAGTTTCTATCATGTCACCCCTCTCTCTCTTTGTATGGGTACTGGTGTAGACCATACACCACTTTTGTTTCCCTCCCATGAACTGTCTCCTTATACTGTCTATGTACTTGTGGGACTGGGGTCTCCAGAACTGCACACAGTAGTCCAGATGGGGTATCACCAACTGTCTGTACAGAGGGATGACAACTTTCTTTTTTCTACTGTTGATCCCTCTCCCTATGCATACTGTACCAGTATCCACCCAGCCCTCCTAACTGCCTTCTCACATTGCCTGCCTACCTTTAGGTCATCTGATATGACTACCCCCAGTTCCCTTTACATTGTTGTTGTTGTTATCCCCAACCCCCAATTGTGTACTCTTCCCTGGGTTTTGTTTCCCAGGTGCATTACTTTGCAGTGATTTGCGCTGAATCTAAGCTACCATACTTTGCCCATTCCTCCCAACTTGCCAAGTCACTTCTCATCCCCCCCACCCTTGTGTATCAACCCTGTTGCAGATCTTTGTGCCATCTGCAAAGAGGCAGAATTTTCCTTCAAGTCCCTCAGCAATGTCACTCATAAAGACATTACAGAGGACCGGCACCTGCATGGAACCATGTGGTAATACGCTAGTAACCCCCCATTTCTTTGGAGTGGACTAAATTTACTATCTTCTTCTGCATCCTGTAGTAATGCCAATTTCTCACCCAGGCTACCACCCTGGGACCCACTCATATGCTGGCTAACTTGCCTATTTTTCTTTTGTGTGCATGACACCGCTTCAAGCTAAACTGGGATGACTGCACAAGGGGGCACAACTTGTGTCTAGTGGGAGGCAGGTTCAAAAGGAACCTCTGGAAGTATTTCTGTACAGACAGGGTCATAGACCCAGCGAATAGTATACCTCAGGAGGTACCTTTATACAAAACAGTATGCAAGTTAACACTCGCAGGGAACAGACACTGTGGACACATCAGGGTGCAGTACACATAGGGAGGCGTGAAGAAACACGGGATGACCAGATGGATCATGTGGTCACCATCAGATGACACAATTGTTATGTTGCTGTGTTTCTATACAAGGGTGGTGGGGGCCTGGAATGGCCAGCCACAGGGTGTAGTGGAGGAAAGCACAGTGAGGGGCTCTGAAACACACAAGTTACATAGGGGATAGGTTACACCTCAGCAGGGCAGGTGCACAGGTGTTGAAGCAGAAGCTGGGGAATTTTATCAACAAGGGGTATCATTTAAACTAGGTAGGGGGAGGCATTGGAACTGGAAATCACCAAGAGAGGGGGTCTCATGGACCTTCCCCCACCACAGGGATAGATACGACCTTAGGCGAAATAGGGGTTGGAGTGAAGGGTAAGGAAGCAGGAAGGATAGGTGCAGCATGGATAATGGTTTCCCTAAATGCTAGGAGCCTTGGGAACAAGCTGGCAGTGTTGTGGCCATTTATGGCAGAGGGAGAAGTGGACATAGCTGCTATTACTGAGACCTGGGCAGCCAGGCACCATGACTGGGACCTAACCATCCCAGGGTACAAACTATTCCAGAGCGATAGAGATAAAGGGAAGGCGGGGGGTGGGGGTTGCCATTTACATATGGGAAGGGATCAGATGTAATAGGGAGATAGGGGAGGAGGGCAGGTCAAAAGTAATCTGGCTGAAACTACACAGCCAGAAAGGGTCCAAGATCTGTCTGGGGGCTGTTTATAGACCTCCAGCCCAGAAGGAGGACACCGACAGGGAACTGGGGGAGCAGGTAAGGAGGCATAGTGGCAAAGGGAGCACAGTGGTGGTGGGGGACTTCAGTCTATCAGGGGTGGACTGGAGAATCACAGCAATCAATTGTGCCAGGGAGCAGATCCTCCTGGAAGCGTTCCAGGATGGCTTCCTTACCCAGAGGGTAATGGAGCCAATGAGGTAGGGGAATATACTAGACCTGGACCTGATACTGGAACATGGGGAACAGGTCATGGATGTAAGGGTTGTGGAACCTCTGGCAAGCAGTGACCACCGCACAGTGTGGTTCTCAACCTGGGTAGGGAAGTAACCACTACAAAAACTAGGGTCCTGGACTTTGAAAGGGCGGACTTTGGCATGATGGGAAACATACTGGAAAGTCATATGGCAAGCGTCTGCCCAGAAATGGACACAGAACAAAAATGGGCAGTCATCAAGACAGGAAAGGTTGAAGCCACTAAAACTTGAGTCAAGAGCCACAGCAAGAAAGCCAGGACCAAGAAACATAGTTGGATGAGTAGAGAGGTAGTGGAGAAGATGAGAGAAGAAAGCAATGTATTTTGGACCTTCAAGCGATCCAACAGGGCAGAAGACAAAGAAGAATATGTGAAGAAATCCATAGAAGTGAGCAGAGTGGTAAGGGCAGCAAAGGCGGCTAGGGAACAGAGCTTAGCGCAGGGGATGAAGAGAGGAGAATGGATTTCTTCAGATATATCAGAGAGAAGAGGAAGAGCAAGGATAAAATTTTTAGGAACCAGAGGGAAAGTGGGTGGGTAGAAAAGGGGTCTGAGCAGGCAGAAGTAATTAATGAATACTTCTGTTCAGTCTTCACCAAGGAGAGGGATGAGCCCATACCTGAGAGGAAGAGGCGAAGTGGGAGAGGGTGGGGAGAAGCAACCATGGATGGGGAAATCACAGTGTAAAGGATGAGGGAGGGCCTTAAGTCCCTGAAGGTGGACAAGGCACCTGGCCCAGACGGAGTCCACCCCAGGGTGCTGAGCGAGCTGGCAGTGGCCCTGGCAGGGCCATTGATGGACCTGATCAATACCTCTCCAAACTCAGGGTGCATGCCAAGGGACTGGAGGGAAGCACATGTGGTACCTCTCCATAAGAGTGGACACAAGGAAGAACCGTGGAACCACAGACCGTTGAGCCTTACTGCAGTTGTTGGAAAACTGATGGAAACAATCCTCAAGGAAAGGCTGGTGCAATTTCTTGATGGATAACAACCTCCAGAACAGCAGGCAGCACGGGTTTGTCTACGGTAGATCCTGCCAGATGAACTTGGTTGATTTTTACAACTGGGTTATGAGAGCACTGGACAGGGGACATGTGGTGGATGTCCTCTACATGGATTTCAGCAAGGCCTTTGACTTGCCACACGGTGAAGCTGTCCTGCAAGTTGAAGAGTTTGGGAACAGGGAGGAAACGGTCGGATGGGTCAAGAACTGGCTGCAGGTAGACAGCAGAAGATAGTAGGGGGGTGGGGTGGGGGTGGAGGGAGGCATCTGAACCCAGGGCAGTAAGAAGTGGTGTACCACAGGGCTTGGTGCTTGGACCAGTTCTGTTTAACATTTTCATAGCTGACATTGCAGTAGGTATTAAGAGCAAGATCAGTCTCTTCACAGATGACACAAAGATTTGTGTCAAGGTAGATGGGGGGAGGGAGCAAAAGTACTTCAGGAGGATTTGGCAAAACTGGAGGAATGGTCTGACACTTGAAAGCTTAGTTTCAATGCCAAGAAGTTTCAGAAAGGAGATGTACAAGAACAAGGGGCACGCTTTGAAGATAGAGGGACGGCTCAGAGGTAATGTGAGGAAGTATTTTTTCATGGAGAGGACTATGAATACATGGAACAGCCTTCCTGAGGAGGTAATGGAGTCAAAAACAGTGGGGGAATTCAAGAATGCATGGGACAGACACAAGGCAATTCTAGTGGGGGGGGTAGGAGGAAGTTGGCTGTTGGGTAACTAGGATCTGCAGCTTATCCATTAGGTAGGGAATTGGGCAGACTAGGTGGGCCAAGCGGTCCTTATCTGCCATCAAATTCTATGTTTATATGTTTCTATGTAAAGTGATGCATTTAGGAGGCAAGAACCCAGGACACAATTACTGGCTGGAGGGTGTCCCATTAACAAAATCCGAGGAGGAGAAGGATCTGGGAGTGCTGGTAACTGGGGAGACAAACCACTCTGCTCAGTGCAGGAAGGCAGCAGTGAAGACAAACAGGATGCTAGGGTACATAGCAAGGGTGATTACTTCTAGGAGTGGGGATGTCATCTTGCCCTTGTACAGGTACCTGGTGAGACCACACCTAGGGTACTGTGTGCAATTTTGATGCCCCTGCTTGAAAAGGGACATCAAACTACTGGGGGGGGAGCGCAGGGCAACAAAAATGATCATGGGGTTGGGGGGACAGACCTTATGAAGGGAGACTGACAGAGCTCAATATGTATATCCTGGAAGAAAGAAGGGAGAGAGGGGATATGATTGAGAGCTAGACGTACCTGAAGGATGTGAACAGAGTAGACATCAGGTGTCTGAAGAGCAGAAGGTAAACCTGGGGACACTCTACGAAGTCGGAAGGGGGCAGGTTCAAGAGGGAACTGAGGAGGCACTATTTCACAGAAAGGGTGGTGGCAGGGTGGAACGCTCTGCCAGAGGAAGTCATATCTCTGCAGAGTGTTGAGAGTTTCAGGAGGGGGTGGGACAGATTCAAGGGGAGGGTACAAACTGGGAGGGGGCACGAGATAGGGTGAAGGGCATATGAGAGAAGGAGGGGGATAGCTGCAGTCTAATGGACTGAAGTGCTGCACACTTGAGCAGACTAGATAGACTGAATGGCCTGTATCAGCTGACAATTTTGTATGTTCGGAATTGCTGTTGCTTCTATCAGGTAACATTCATCCAAACCCTGGCCCCGTGCCCAACCTTATGAACAAGCCTGCCCAGGCTCAAGGACTCCGCATAGCTTCTATGAATATTTGCAGCCTCCTTAAGAAGGCTGCTGCATTCCAATGCTGGGTTACTCAGCACCAATCGGACATTGTCGCACTTGTCGAAACCTGGTTATCCAAATCCACCTGACTCCTTCGTCTCCCTCCCTGGTTACACCCTTTTCAGAGAAGATCAAGTGGGTAAGCATGGAGGTGGTTGCGCTGTCTATATGCGTGACTCCCTCCTTGAACATGCACTTCTACCACCCAAGCTTGATAACGGGGTGCAAGCCCTCACACTAAAAATCTCCCCCAACCCTGGTAAGGGCCCACTGTTTCTCACCGTTGCCTATATTCCCCCCAGAATGCAAGACCTCGCCATTCAGGCACTTGCTGACTACCTCTCTGGCCTACTGCCCAAAATGGCCCAGATAATTGTTGGTGACCTGAATATCAACTGGCTCTCTACCACGGCCTCCCAAACCAGAGATATCTTTGCCGCCCTTGACATGTCCCAGCTTGTCACCACCCCAACCAGATTCAACCCCTCTACTGGCTCCAGCACTCTCCTGGATATCACCATTACCAACAGCCCCAGAGGGTGCTCGATATATGTGTGTTTCCCAACTCACTTAGTGACCACTCCCTGGTCGTATTCTCTTGGTCTGCTGCTAACAGCAAACCTGTACCACAAACCACCCAGCGATGTCGCCTACTTCCAGGTGGCCTGCGTCACCTTAAATTGTACCTCTCACAACTGGATTGGTCCTCAATCAGGCTTGTACCTCCATAGATGAGGCATTGGACTTTTTCACTCGCACTTTTAACACTGCCTGTGACCTCTATGCTCCCTTCATTAGAGATCGCACCAAAAAGCAAAACATGCACTGGGTTACCCCCTCCTCCTTCACAAACTTAAAATGAGAGACAACCTATGGCACATTGCCATGGAATCTGGCAAGCCAGCTGAAAGGCAAGCATACAACGCTGAGCGCCAATAAGTTATTCTTGGGCCATCTGAACAGGCCAAAGCCCAGTACTACCAATCCCTCTTGTCTCCTCCTGGGGTCGGCTAGAAACTTTTGGGATAATGTAAAGGAGCTGAATGGGAAATCCTGCTCCCACCCCTCTCAACTCTCCTTTAATGGAACTGTCTGTCTGCCCTTGGCATTGCAGACTGCCTAAACCACACTTTCTCAGACCTGAGTTCAGTCCTGCCCAGTAACTTCTTTGACCCCATCCCAGTAGCACCCCTGCCCACTCTCCAGAGACCTTCTTTCTACCTATGTACCATCTCCCTGTTGGAGGCTAGACCCCGTCTGCAAAAAGCCATTAGTAGTAACAACCCCGGCACCGACCTACTGGACACTTGCTACTTCATCTGATGTTGGATGCTATCCTGGTCCCACTTACCGAGCTGCTCAACCACTCTGTGTCTGGGGCAGTTCCTGCACATGGAAAACCACCATCATCACTCCCATTCTAAAGAGCAGCGATCGAGCTGCACCCCGGTAACTATCGACCCATCTCCATCCTCCCCCACTCTCTAAGGCCCTTGAAAAGTAGTTGCCAACCAGCTTGTCGAATACCTGGCCGTGCACAATATCCTGTGCCCTGAACAGCATGGTTTTCATGCAGGTCAAGCACCACAACTGCTCTACTTGAATTCTCCAACTTCCTGCACTCTGGTCTTGATGCCAGAAGTCCTGCCGGTGCCGTGTTCATTGACCTCTCCAAGGCCTTTGACACAGTTTGCCATCCTCTCCTGCTTGACTCTCTCAGATGCCTTGGTTTCTGCCCTGGCCCCCTTGCATGGTTCACCAGCTACCTCTCTGCCAGAACTCAGTGTGTAAAAATCAATAGCACCCTATCTGAGACACAATCTGTCCTCTCTGGGGTTCCCCAGGGCTCCATTTTAGGCCCTCTCCTCTTCAGTCTCTACCTCAGCTCCCTCCCCTTGGTCTGCCCAAGTAAGATCCTCCTCTACGTGGATGATGCTGTGCTCTTCACCCTGATCCCAACCCCAACACACTCCAGGCCACCCTCCAACAAGCTTTTAACTCATTCATACCACAAAAGTTCTTTGAGAGTTCCACCACTTATGCCCTGTATACTCTTAGCACTGCATCCTGGGCCTTTCTAAGCAAAATCAAGCCATAATCAGCATGCCATAAATAAATGTGACTACCTCTTGAACCGTAAGTGCTACACACAAAGTATGAGTGACAAAGTTGTTCAGCACAACATTACCTTTCCAATGGTGCTATGCAATCAGTTGTACTCTATTTAGTTTTTATTTTATACTAGCTGAAATACCAAACAACTCATTTTTTCAAATTTTTTTCAAGGTGCTTAGGTGACGCATGAGAGACAAATGTCAGCCATGCACACACATACCTAAACAAATGCAAATAACTCCTAAAGTATATGTGGTAGACACAAAGTAACAGTGGCAAAATTGTTCAGCACAACATAGCCTTTCTAATGGTGCTGTGAATCAATAGTAATCCATTTAGTTTTTATTTATAGCAGCTGAAATACCAAACTGGGTTTTTTTTTCAGATTTATTCAAGGTGCTTAGGTGAGGCTTGAGAGACAAATGTTAGCCATGCACACCATACCTTAAACAAATATGAATAACTCCTAAAGTATACATGATAGACATAAAGTATCTGCAGCAAAATTGTTCAGAGCAAAATTACCTTTCTAACGGTGCTATGCATTCAATTCTAAGCAATTCGGTTTGTTTAATAGTTAGGTAAAAACTGCTGACTTCCTCAGGCGTTTCTGAGGCCTGAGTGAAAGTCAGTTGAGATGCATCACAGGCGCTATTGTCCTGAGTGGCTATGCTTTCAGACACCGCCTACAGACATCTCTAGGCCTGAATGAGTTAATAAAGCTGAGCATTGGTTCACATCACAAAGGCTAGTCCTGAACCTAAAAAAGACCAAAGCTATGCTCTTCTCGCATAGCCAAAGCAAAGCCAGTGGTGCCCCTCCCATGATACTGCCTAGCACACTAAACCCAATTGAGCAGGTTTCCTCCTACAAGTATCTGGGCATTACCTTTGATTCGGCACTCTCCTTCCATTCCCATATCAATGCTCTTTCTGCTGCCACCAATGTCAGTATTGGACTATTATACCGCCATAGGGCTGCCTACCACAAGAGGCCCTTTGATTGTCAATCACCTCCTCTGTCCTGTCGCTAATCGACTATGGGCTGCCCATCTATGCTGTAGCGACAACACTGTGCTTGCAAATCCAGATCTCTATAAACATGCAGGCTAATGCTGGGAGCCCCTAGGCAAACCCATACATGCCTGCTGTACTCCACCACCAACGTGCTCAACCTTGAAAAAGACTCTGCTCCAAACCTGCCTTCTTGTAAAAGACCTCTGCTAGGGCCCCCCCGGGTCACCACCTCCCTGCAGCATGCCTCCCTCTCAGTCTCCACCCACAGCACTGTTCAAACCCCCCTTATTGTCCCCAGGGTAAGGACCTCTATGGCCCAGAGATCCTTTTGCTATCGGGCTCCCTCCTGGTTCAATTCCCTCCCAGCCAATATAGCTGACTCCACTAAGCTTGGTCCTTTCAAGGTCTCCCTCAGAAGCCATCTGACAAGCACTCGCTGCTGCAACTGCACATAATCCCCCACCTGCCCCTTACCTTCACCCCTAAGCTGGGTCTGCCCTGTCTACTTTTGATGTATATACCTGGGGTCTCATGCAACATCTGCTGACTAATGTAATAAAATACATACCTGAGGTGGTACTCGTGTACCTATATTATGTACCTATATTATGACTACTGTGATCTACCTATTACCAAGCGTTTGCCACCAGTGAATGCCTGTAACACTGGTTGCTTTTTTAGTCTAAGCGTTATGTACTGTACTGTTTGTTTGCTGTGATGTATTGCTCTCTTGACAAGGTGCCTTTGTAAATGAGTCTATGACTCAAAGGTCTGTAAACCGATGATCTAATAAATAAATAAAATAAAAGGCATGGCTGACAACTAGAAATTGGAAGGGGGCTGGAAAAAGTTGATGAACACATGGGCTCAACATCTGCTTATGAAAGTATGGAAAAGGGAAGACTGGTTTGCATATAGTCCTGATTTGACGGCAAGCTCCATGTTCCTAGGAATAATAAAGTAAATACTTTCGTGAGCTACAACGTGGAAAAATGATTAATTCACTGATAGTTTGAATAACAAGAATGCAGGCAGAGAGTTAAACACTTCAGATCAATGCGGACGGAAACCTTACTTGGCAATACAACTTGGGAGCAATGACATAGTCAGTGAGGAGGAGACCATGACACAGAAGAGATGCAATGCAATTGGAATATCTGGAAAAGACTCACTGTACTACGTGGAATTTTATGAAGTAATACAAGTCCACAGAGACAGCACCACTAGGAAAATAGCAGCATGGGTTTGTGACATTCAGATAATGTGCATCAAGCCAGACTGAGGTATGCAATGGGGTCACAATGGAAGTGCAAGATGGGCAGGTGGTGGACATTGCATTGTCTTACTCAGTGGTGTTACCCTTGTTTCAATGTAAAACATGTTACAAGAGCACCAACCCATGACAGGCCACTGGGTTATGTAAGCGCTAAATCACAACAAGGTGTGGGTTCAAGTCATTGAGTATGTGGAGGAGCCTGCAAGGTATCACAGCAGGCAGGGCTTTGTCTGGGGGCATGGCCAGAGACACCTGAACAACAATAGAGACCCAGGTAGGACTGCCCAGAAGGGGCTGGGGGGGAGGATAGGGTTCCCGGGGGGAGGGGCTTGCGGCCAGGGACAGGGAGGCCAGGCCCCTTAAGAGGGGGCCGACAGGAGGAATTCCTCATTCCTCCTTGTCCCAGGTCGCATCCCACCCAATCCTCACCCTTGTAAAAGCAGGGGTGAATGTGGAGGGTATAGGGAACTGCTGTCCCACTAAGGGGATCTGCCTTAGGGCTCTAGAAGGAATTTCCGTTTTTCCACAGGGTTTTCCAGGTTTTGCCTTCTCCAGCAAGGGGAGTCATTCTAGTTAGAGTAGCTAGGGAGCAGATAGGTAGGTGTCACAGTCATGAACCTTGTAAGTGGCGGCTTAGTAGTCTTGGAACACTGTGGGAGGGGATAACAGGGGATCACGTGTCTTGACCAGCCAGATCTCCCTGAGGCTGACAAGAAGGCAGGCCTGACGGATGGAGTCCAGAGAGCACACTCTTCGGGCAGTGTCCTGCGGTATGACAGATCCTCTGACAAGGGAGGAGCTAGCCGCAGCTGGTCACAGAGCCATCATTCATGCCCCGGAGGTTGTTGTCCCTCACAGGGTCCTGGTTGATGGTATGGTGGCCCTCATCTGGGAAAGAGGGTCAACCATCAACGATCTAGTGCTCCATGGTGAGCTAGATTCCTTCCAAGGCTACCTAGCTGCGCACAGCACGCTGAAGCGAATATATATATGGATAATTGGTTTTATTAATAAACACATGGCTGTGGCCATTTCTCCAAAGCCCGTTGTGTCCGTTTGTTCAGGTGAATAAGGCATATGCCCTCAAAAGACAATGACTTGAAAATGAGAAGGAGCCATACAGCATATACTTACATTACAATCTCCAGCAGCAATACACTTTCCTCTGCTACACATCATCCAAAACACCTCTACACACTGCTGTTTCCAACGGTGTCACACTACCTAGAGCAAAAGCAGAATTTGGTGGCACTGAATATACACAACCAGCTCTAGGACAGCATCTCAGAGATGCCCTATAGCTACATAGCAAGGAAAACCTAGGGACCTTAGTTGACTGATGCTGGTGTTACATGCTACAGCCATAGGCTGGCATAAGCAACAAAAAAAGAAAAGAAAAAAACACACAAAGCAGTACAAAGTGAAGCTTCACCATTTGTAAGGCTTTCCACATAAATGACTGCCTGGCCGGTACTCGAGACTAACAGGATGGGTGGATGATTACTTGATGCTGTCCATTGTTCAAGCGCAGTTTGCAGTCATTATTCTGACTGCAGTTACCACCTCATCCCTTCATGCCCTTCAGATGAGTTGGAATAAAAAAGCAGTCTGAAAAACGATGAGGTGATAAATGACTAAAGATGAGCAGGACTCAAAACAATGCACAGTATGAGCTATTTCTGGCACGCTCAACAGTCCCGGAACAATGGAAACCCCCGCAGACAAGCATCTACCAAGCACCGATATTAGATGCAGCCACTGAGTGTGAAATAAATAATAGTGGATTATGAACAAAGGCAACCTGACACTGGAAGCTGGTAGATATTCTCGCCCAACCCCCACCGACATGTCCCAAGTGAGGGCAGGCACATAATCAAAGACAGTGTTTCCTCACATTGCAGAACCACGATATTTACTACTTTCAGCTGATTGTCAAAGCTCCATGTATTGGCCCCGCTGGCACTGTGTGCATAATCTCATGACACTGTACTTTCAGGGATGGGTTGACAGAACTATGTGCATATGTGGGTATCCACAAGATTGTGCCGCCATTTGCGAACACTGCCATAATTTATGAGTACTGAAAAGTGAATAATTCAAGCGAGGCCATATAGTGCCATGGTACAGAATTGTTCATAAACCATGATCTGGAGAAGGGATCAGACCTGAAGCATTGAGATACTGGGTTGTGGCATGGGGGGTGATAATGTTGTTAGCTGTTGTGTACTCACGCTAGGACGGGAACGATGCAAGAGACTGTAAACTGTTTGACATTACCAGTATATGTGTTTTCACTAGTTCCCAGACAACATAAACACCACTTTCCTTCCCAGGGTAGCCCAATCCAGTAGTTGTGTCATGGTTCAGGACAGGCTTTGACAGCACCATCATTCATTTATAGAGAATGCTGAGTGAACCAGATGGGATCAACCCTCGGCTACTCAAGGCTGGAGCCACCTCCTTATCCAGGCCTTTAATCATGCTACTTAACAGATCTCTAAGGGAAGAAGCAGTCCCTGATTAGTGGAAACAGGCCAATGTAGTCCCTATCCACAAAGGTGGACCCAGGGACAAACTAACCAATTACAGGCCTATCTCTCTTCTCTGCACATTAGCAAAAATACAGGAAAGGCTCATCTACAACCAACTCCGGGACTACTTGGAAGCTCACCAGCTCCTTGCCCCCTCCCAACATGGATTCAGACCAAACCACGGTACTGATACTGCCCTCATCAACTTATCTGATGAAGTGCTCAGGGCTATGGACAAAGGGATACCCACAGGTGCAGTCTTCATAGATTTGTCCAAGGCATTTGACTTTGTAGACCATAACCTTCTACTACTGAAGCTGCACAACATTGGACTAGACCCCCATGCCCTCAAGTGGTTTACGAGCTACTTATCTGGCCGGACACTGAGGGTCACCTGGAAGGGGGGGCCATGTCTGGGCCACTACCACTACAACAGGGAGTTCCTCAAGGCTCAATACTAGGCCCCCTCCTATTGTCCCTATTTACAAATGAACTAAGTAACCTACTGTGGGGAGAGCTCGGTTGTACAGTATGCTGATGATACTGTCATCTACCGATCCTTGGGCGATGTAGCTGCTCTCGGTCCCCTACTCCAAAAGGACCTCACATCCCTAGAGACATGGCTGTGTGAGAACAGAATGGTACTTAACGCGGACAAAACTAAGGCAATACTATTCGGACCAAGATCCTTGGGAACTGACAGGTCCTCATCCCTACAACTTTCCACACTATCTGGCAAATACATAAAAGTTGTCCCCTCCCTAAAATACCTAGGCCTAACTCTAGATCAGTCAATCACCTACAAAGACCACATTGACCAGGTCAACAGGATACTTCACGGCAAGCTCGGAACCTTGTACCGTCCTCAGAGACCAGCTCATCCCTGAGGCCAGGCTCTCCATTGATGGCGTCCTGCTCCCACTGACTTATGCAGCCTGATTATACAGGGCATGGCAAAGCAGGAAGTATCCAGGATGCAAATCCTATACAACAAAATAGTTCGGTTCGCTACACAAGACCACTCGAGATGTCATCACTGTGACACCCTGGCCCAGCTCCGGTGGCCGCTGGCAGCCGGTTACACAACAACCATTGCTCGCCCAGGCCTACAAGTTACTCAAACCCCTGCTCCTCCAAGCATAGCAGGAATCATAGCAATTAAACAAAACCCTAGGAACCTAAGGACTTAGAACAAACACTGCTCAAGTTCCAGAGTTCGACCAACGCTGATGGCAGATCCTTCTTGGCAAGCCCCAGCCTATGGAACAGGCTCCTCCTCTGGTCCAGGATGCCCACACTTATGAATTTCCGTACTAGGCTCAAGGCCCACATGCTGGACACAAGTGCATGCCACTGCCAGAGCTCTCAAGGCACCCCCTCTCATTTCTATATCAAACCCCCCTAAAGGTGGGACTACCCTGGATCTCCTAGTAGTCTTAGGATACCTAGGGACCAAAGCTACCTCATGCAATTAGCTATGCCAAATACTTTCAAGGCAGAACTGTGTCATGACAAAAACCATGTTAGAAAACCACAGTCTGTAACTACCTTATGCTTCCATAACTTATGCAATCAAATGTTGTCTCCTCTGTATTATACCCTGTATTGTACTGTTATATATCCTGTATTGTACTATTATCCCGGGTCGCCCCTGAAAAAGGGACCTTCGGGGCTCAGTGGGCCTACCCGTCACCAAAATTTAATAAATAAATAATAAAATGACAAAACACTGTCTGTCTCCCATTGAGTCCATGTTTATGTTCATTCTTCTGTCACAGTGACATGAGTAGTCTAATGTGAGCAGAACTGGAAATGGGACACAGCTCTATGAGTTTTATGAAGTGAACATTGTCTTTAGCCCATACTGTAACAGACAGGATTGTCATAATTGATAGCACTAGAAGTACTAATTGCTAGGAATATTGCAAAAGTATGTGTGTCGGCATTATAATGTCAGGGACCACGAGACTTCAACTATTCCTACTGAAATCTGACGCCCATGATCTCCGGGTAATTGTTTCAGTGACAACCCACAAAACCCCAGATAAGAGCGCAATCAATCAATCTGCAATTGGATGAAATCCCAGAGACCGAAAATTTATTTGTGGCACTTCTGCATTCCTTCCCTGAATTTGCCATGCGCCTAAAGCGAATGGCCAGAAAACACTGAATAACCGTGTTCACAACATTCTCTCCTCATACTGCCCACACATCGATATTGCTGATGCAAATATGTTCTGAACACCACTGATTTTTTCTATTTGTGGGGGAGGGGAGGGGCAGATCCTTGGCAGGTACAGGTTATGTACATAGATCATCCCCTCACAAATAGAAAAAACAATGATGTTCAGACACATATTTGCATCAGCAGTATGATAGAGGGGAGTATGAGGAAAGAACGCTTTCCACTGTATGTGAATCCAGGTTGGAACAACTGTTGCCAGACTGTATAGATGACCAGTATAAGACCTAAAATGAGTTCATAGTTACTCTGGTCCAGAGCCCATCTAATCATCAATAAGTGGGGATGGGTGCTTGCAGTGATGCACCTCAACTAATCCCTCTGTTGTACCTTGGAGCGAGTGCACAAAATGTGACGTGCCATCCTTATTCACGGTTTAGAGTACAGACTGCAGAGACAGCATCCAGTGATTGGTCTAACAATGAGGTGCAAAATAAAAAACAATGCTGCACTTTGACTGTCCAGTCTGTGTGTACATCTTGCATTGCCCAATACTAGTTTGTGCGACTGCGACACGCAGAGATAGAAAGGGAGTTAGGTAACATGCTCACCATCCCTTTGCAGAACCAAGGCATATAAGTGGTTCCTCTTATGTACCCAGGCATGAGTGGGTTATTTTTTATTTCTGCAATTCTTTATGAGACATATTCATGATGGCCTACATTGAAGTAGGCACTGTAAAACACTAAGACGGATGGGCGCAGTGATCTATGCAGAGCGACTTCAGTAGCTGTCTCCTCGTTCATACAGCTGACATCCAACAAACCTAGATGCGGTTGTGGTGGAGAGATGCAGGGTGATCTATGGAAGGAGAGTACTTGACATCAATTCGGATTGGTTGCACAATAAGATTCATGCCATTCATCTACAGCTGTGGCCAGTTGCATTCATTGTAGTCCCTGTTAGTTATCGCTATTATTATTATTATTATGGCATAATGCAAGAAACAGAGACACAAACTACATATTGATTACATGTTAATTTGACTACAATCATAGCAGCTAACATGCTATTATTTATCAAAATGGATACCTTCGGGTTTGTACGATCAGTAAAAATAGAAACCAAAATTGACTAAAAGCAGACAAAACGTGGAATATGTGCTACTAGGCACAGTGATAGGAAAAGGTAGCTCACTGTTTACTTTTTCAACTGGAACCACATTGATGTGAAGTATATACCATGCACAAAAGTTGAGAGTTCCAAAGTTAGCAACCTGAATGAAGAAGGCATGTAATATATGAGACGTGTTGACACTGCGGAAATGGAGAGGTGTTATCTGGCGGGTCTCTGAGTGTGTCCCTGGTGGTATGCGTGGCAGCAGACAGTAACAGAAATAACAAGCATTTGTCAATGCCGAATGTTGCTTGCTTCTATGTGCTGTTTAGGTATTTGGAAGTCATTGGAGTGCAAATATTGAAGAATTCTGCGGAACTTCTGACGTCACGTAGGAACTGTGCAACGCCCTCGTAAAACAATTATTTTAGAATTTTTCACCAAATTTTCAACATAGCCATTTTAAGACCTCTGCTCATGAACAGTGTCACTATGATTTTGTTAATGTGTCCCATACATTGAGTTTGCACACCGACTGCACCATTGTGCGCTACATGGGCGGAAACACGTTTTGGGCAGGATGTGAAAAATGACAGCTGCACTGCTCATAAGGAGGTGTGGTAAAATGGCAATGTTGAAAATCTGGAGTGAAAATATTGAAAATTTGCGAACTTACAAGCCTGCGTAGGAACTGTGCAACGCACACTTGTAAAAGTCATTTTTAGGAATTTTGTCACCAAATTTTCAACATAGGGGTTGGGACCCCTTCTATCGAATGATGTCAGCTATCATGGTGGTATTGAACCGGGTGATTTCAAAGTCACTGCGCCGAAATCACCTTCGGGCCCGAATAACGCCATGACAGTGACATCATTCATGAGAAGGGGTCCCAAAAACCCCATGTTGAAAATCTGGTGCAAAATTCCCAAAATGCCTGAGATATGCAACAAAGTTGAAACCCCTATCTAGGCCATTATACAGCTTACGGCATTTCCTCAGTTCCGGTCGGCTTTGAAGAGTGCAGACGTGTTCCCGGCCAATCAAGATCGTCGCCGAGTCCGGAGGTAAGTATGGGGTGAGGGGTGTGGAGGCTGGTGTGCAGTGGTGGGTGCGGGTTGTGGAGGGGTCGGAGACGCCCGCGGACTGTTTTCATTTTCAGGTTAAAAAAAAAAAGGCGTGGGACCGTTTGCCACACTGTGGTGGGCTCCCAGCGTGGCACAAGGATGTTTGGGGCGTTCATGTCAACGGGGATTGGGCACCCGACGGCCAAGGACTCATTGCCACGCTGGGGTGGGCTCCCAGCGTGGCACCAACTGGGGGGAGAGACACAGCTCAGCCAACAGGGATTGGGCACCCGTCGGCTATGCAGTGGGTGCGGGCGTGCACGCCCTGCGTGGGGAGAGCTACGCTTCAGTGAGCTTCTTATCTCTGCTCACTGAAGCGTAGCTCCCCTTTCAACCATGCCTGCATTTGGGCGTGTCATAGACAGCTCCAAAATGCGATCAGCCACAGGGGCAGCCTGCCAGCTCACTGACTGAATTGGAGGAGGAGGACACACCTCCGAAATCTCCGATGATGGCACTATGTTTCTTGCACATCCGTGCAAGCAACATAAAAATGACACGCATTTGCATTGAACTGTGTGTGTTGGCTCTCTAGGGATGTCCGGTCATACAAAGGCATGTAATGGAGGATAAGAATCACACAAATTTAACATGTTTCACACAAGAATGCAACAGCGCAGTAGTGGACCAAATAACACACCTGGCTCTGAGACAGAGCCGCCACAGAGTGACCTGTTCTGCCAAATACACCCTCACCACACAAGTGAAAAATGGGTAGTCAGTTTTTACATAGATAACTGTCTAAAGCTGGCATTTGGGGACTTTGGGACTCATGGTTTATGAAAGTAGTAGATGGGGGTTCAGGTCTTATGTCCAAATTTACACACGGCTTCATGGCTTCTTCTGGCAACACTAAGTCCATGGGTAAATATGTGTTCTGAGATGTAAGGATACAGGTGGAGAAGGTATGACAGTGCAGGTGATCATGCTCACCACGAAATAGAGACACACTGGTCAATTCACACACCATGTCCGTGGATATCCCCCACGGTCGAAAACGAGAGAAAAATCTACTTAATCCATATTGTGAATGTCACCCCCACCCATATATGAAGGGCATATTTTGTCTCTTCTGCCGGATCACCCTAGATGGCACTTATCTCAAGGTTAATAGAAAGCACTAAATAAACAGGGCCCATGTTTCACCAGGAAAGCATACTGAGCTGAGTTGCAGCTTATTTTCAGATGCGTCCTGGGGTAAAGGAGGACAAGGAAATAGACGTACAAATACAATCAAGTACAAAGAAGTACAATTACAGAACATAATCAGTCACAATCCAATACAATTCCAGGACATGATCAATCACAATCAAATACAATTCCAGAATACGATCAATCACAATCAAATGCAAGTATAATTTGTTTAGCAGTTATTCATGTAGCAGCAGGGATGCAATACCATATGAAATAAAATTGCATTGGGGGTATTAGGAGGGTAGGGATGGAAGCCTGTAGGTAACCTTACCGAGACGAAGAAAGGGAAGGAAGATAAAGGAGGGGTCTAGCAGAAGATGCTAACTGGAGAAACACAGCAACTAGTGTAAGTAGAGGGGAGGGAGTAGCAAAAGAGGTGCAGGGAGCTAGAATTAGGAGAAAGGATGATGGGAGACCAGATGAGCTGGGGGAGGACAAGGGAAAAAAGGAGGTGAAGAGTGAGTAGGAGAGTGGTGGAGTAGAGGAGAGGGTCAGGTGCAATTGTAATTATTAAAGGGACACTGTCAACCCCCTCTGGCTTCAAAGTGTCCCTAGTTTAAAACACAAAGGTTATGATTGTTCACATTCTGTAGAGACTGTTGATGTAGCTGGTAGTTTGAGTCTGATTCTTTTTTCTTTCAAAAAGTGAAAAACAGACTGCCTGCCATACTGGTGTTACCACACAAAAGTATGTTTTTTTCTTTTTTTTTTAAATAGTTTATTGAGTGGTTCAGGATACACAAATATAAGAGCAACATAGTGACATGTTGGTACAGGCATAAATAAGCAATGACACACTTATAAGTTGATCACTGTTAAACAGTCACTAGGTGCAATTAAAATTAAATATACATTATACAATGGCATAAAATAATCTTGGACTCTGATTGGTCCATCTGGGACTGGAGCCGTGATGTTATCCCAGTACAACATCATGGCTCTAGTCCCAGGCCACAGATGACAACATCAACTGCTCCTAGAATCACTCCACACAACCTGCTACAGCTATCCCTGCTGGACAGCATGCTTCTGTGACTGCCGCTCGCTACATTCAGTGTCTCTGATTAAAAAAAAACAGCCCAAATCAAGCCAACAACCTCCAGACATTCCCTGAAATCCCCAAAGATTCTAGTCCATAAAAAACAACGTAAAACTAAAACATATCGTTAGTTCAGAGACCGAGCCAGCGAGCCTGCCCAGGAAATGGATGAATCAACAAGCACATCTGATACCACGTGCCCATAACACTCGTTCGCACTTCAAACCACTTTCCTCATCTGTTTTCCTTTTTAACTGCAGCATGTAAAATCACTGGCAAAACAACCTTCCTACGTCTTTTTCATTTCATTTTTACACATCCTCTCAGCAGCGGCACCAGGTAACGGAGCTGAATGGGGGGTGGGGCGATATTCTGGCAAAGTCCGATTCACAAACAGCATAAACGCTTACTAACAAAAGCACAGAAGGAAACATAAACTGTAAAACATGCCAAAACAGAACATAAACGCAAGACGTAAGGGCATACTAACAATGAGTGACAGCACAGCACTGAGTTAAGGTTACCATGCAGACTGCAGAGGCACAGGAAAAACACAGCTCCACCTGCTGACTAAAATAAATCAGCACTATTTTTTGTAAAGTAACCCTACCCATTCCAAAAACTGTTTAAAAATGTATTTTAAATGTAGTTTTTAAACATTTTTCTTTGTTCTCAACAGGAACCATTATAATATAATAATGTACGACAGGGTGTGTGTTGTGCTGGGATAACGTCATTTCTGGAGTGATTATCGTGACTCGGCCGCGTGCCCTCGTGCTCAATCACCCCAGTATGACGTTATCCAGCACACACACACCGTCGCATTATTGCTTAATTCAATGTTAGGTGAGCAGCAAAAAGTATATTACCCATTGTTACATTCATCTGATATGCAACAGAGGCTCTATTATTAAAAAAGTCATACCCATAAAGAAAAAATTGCAGTGCTTAAATAAACAGCACAAGTACAAGAGAAATTGATAACAGTTGCAATACAGAATCTAAGGTTGTCACATGTGGAACACAGAACCCTGTAAGGGATTACCAGAAGTATAAATTAGACAACAAACAGGGCATAGCATAGGAGCAAAAGGCCCTAAAACCTGGCACCATATTACATAGGAAGCCACCCCATCTCAGCCGCCTTGACCAGAGGACCCCACATCTCCCGGAACCTATGGGACAGTCCCAGTGCATCCATTTGCACTTTTTCAAGGGCCATACAGGAGAGCATATTGTTGGACCACCTGCTCACAGTTGGAGGAGTCGGGGACATCCAGACCTGAGCCACAGTTCAAGCGTTTATTAAGGCTATACTCCAAAGTGAGTTGTTCATAGATCTATTGGGGTGTTTTGGGTCTGCTCCCAAAAGGAGTTCAACAGGTGACTTTGAGGGGGCATAACCAAGAACCTGAGACATAATTCTATGACTACTATGCCAAAATGGGGCAACCTTTGCACAGGTCAGGGCCATATGAAGAAAATCGCCGACTTCAATATTACATTTAGGACACAAATTCGATTTAGAATTGTCCATTATATGCAACTTTTCAGGAGTGATATATGCCCTGTGCAGGAATCTAAGTTGTATTTGCCTAAATTTATTACTATATGAGCAATGTACATAGTGAGAACATGTCAGTTTCCATGTGCACCGGTCAATTTGGAGAGAGAGGTCCTCAGCCCACCTCATCCTGCTCACCTGTGTCGGCCATTCGTCCGCACCCATAATAGTATGGTAAAATACAGAAAGCGGCTTACAGCCTGGCTGTGGTCTATACAACTCCTCTTCAAAGGGTGATGGCAAAGCCCAATGCTCCGTAGCTGACATGGAGGTTCCAAAAAGCTGCTGGATGCGAAGATATACAAAAATCCCCTGTGTGGAGTCCCCATTTGGCAAAGGTCCTGAAAGCTACAATTAACCCCCTCATAAAGCTGAGCCAAATGACAAACCCATCTTATTGCAATACCACAGCCTTTGAATAAGTTGCAGAGACTAGGATCCCCTCTGTCTCACAGCCCTAATCAGGCTCACAAACGGTGAGGTGCCCCCCTTCCAGCTAATGTGTTGATGTGCTCACTTCTAAATCACCACAGTATTAGCAGTGACAGGATTTAATAGTGGTCTCACAAGTTGGGAGGCAAGAGCACCACTCAATAAATCATTTTTGAAGTTACCCTCTAGCGTCTCTTCTTCCAACCTCATCCAAGCCAGATAAACCCTCCCAAGTCCCTGCAGAATAAATGCCAACTGGGCAGCCCAGTAATAAGCCCTAAAGTCTGGTAGTCCCACACCACCCTTACCAGGGGCTGAAATAGTATTGTCTTGCGTATTTTTGCACTACCACCCTTCCATAAGAATTTGTGTAGTATTGTGTACAGGCACCTAAAGTGACATTGAGGGACTCTAATGGGGAGAGATTGGTACAGGTATAGACAACGTGGCAAAATTGTCATCTTTATGGTGCCCACCCTGCCCAACAGAGAGAGGGGAAGAGCAGACCAATGCTCGCAATACTCAGATAGTCGGGCCAGATGTATGAGCGAGGGAAGCACACGTTCCAGTCGGGTGGCCATCACTTTCGCCATAACTTTGTAATCCGCTGTTAGTAAAGAGATGAGAATGTAAGAGGCACATTTAGTCAAGTCTTTCCCAGGCTTGGGCAGCATAGTAATTACTGCCAACCGTGTGGAGGAGGGGTAGATTCCTGCTGCAATCCCTCCTCCAACATATCAAACAAGGGGTCCAGCAGCAGGGGGCAAAATGTTTTGAAAAATATCTATGGGGATGCTGTCCAGGCCAGGAGCCTTCCAGTTTTTCTTACAAGCATAAGTAGAATTTTTTTATTCTTGGGTAGGTGAGGGCAGAGGGGTGGTTTGTGGAGGATGAACAAACAGAAATAGGTGGGAGCTCATGTAGTGCATGTTTCCCATGATCCATTTGATGCCTGAAAAAGCATAGAAGTCTCGGTGCCTGTTGGACATCTAAACAGAACCTGAACATAAAAACCAGACATAAGTAACCTAATCATTGCATGGGCCCTGTTTATTTAGTGCTTTTTATTTACCTGGAGATAAGTGCCATCTAGAGTGATCCAGCAGAAGAGACAAAATATGCCCTTCATATGGGGGTGACATTCACAATATGGATTAAGTTCATTTTCTCTCGTTTTCGACCATGGGGATATCCACGGACACGGTGTGAATTGATCAGTGTGTCTTTATTTTGTGGTGAGCATGATCACCTGCACTGTCATACCTTCTCCACCTGTATCCTTACATCTCAGATGCAAAGAAATGGTCTGACCCTGATGAATGCCTTCAGAGCCTCCCACCTAACTCCATGGGATGTTTCCCCAGCATTATAAAGCAAGAAGTCTTGTATATTACCTTGCATCTGCTCTATGTACACTTGATCCTTTAAAAGGAGTGGCTCCAATCTCCAGCTACGTGGTGACACAGTGGAGCCCGAACAACTAAGAGACATGAAGTGGGGGGTATGATCAGAGATTAACATAGGTAGGTATTTTACCTCTCCAATCCCCAATAACAATGAGGTTGATACTAAAATTCTATCTATTCTAACATAGGATTGGTGGGAGTGAGACAAAAAGCTATAGTCCCTGTCAGAAGGGTGAAAATGTCACCAGGCATCTATTAGGCCCATTTCCCCCTGAACCTGCTCCAGAGCTTTGGCATTTCCAGACATTGGGACCACAGTAGTATTTAAATGGTCCAATACAGTGCCTAACACACAGTTAAAGTTCCCCCCCAAACCACCTATGATCCATCCCACCGTGCCATGTCCAATGCCAGCCGTTGAAAGAACTCCAGTTCTTCAATGTTGGGGGCATAGACAGACCCTAATAAAAGGATACTACCCTCAGGCAAGCAGAGTTTTGCAAGTGCACAGCGCCCCGCTGTGTCCACAAAGGAATCTACCAACTCCGCGGGACAACCCTTAGGCAGCCAAATTGAAGCACCCCTGGCCTTAGATGAAAAAGTAAAGGAAACCCACGAGTCTCCCATGAAAGCAGTCCTGCGAGCCTCAGTGACCAAGAAATGTGTCTCCTGTAGTAATAATATTTGCCCCTTCATCCAGCAGACTTCTGTCATAATTTTCCTATGTTTAAGAATCGTTTTGAGCCCATTTATGTTCCACGTGACTATCCCAATATCAGACGCCATTGCACATGATCTTGTACCTCAGTGTCCAGCCCAACTTTAAGACATACATGTCCTGAACCACAGTTTTTAACAAGAAATAAGTACAAAATCCCAAGAAATTCTCCACAACCCTACCCCACCAGTCCTTTCTGTCCCATATTTAACCCCCCACTGCGAGGGCCCAAAAGAGAAATAGAGGGTGCCAATAGCATCCTGTAAAGAGAGTGTGAGACAGCAATATGTAACTCTCCAGGATTGGCGTCAGTCACCTCCCCGGCTTCCAACACAAAGATCGCACTTATCAAATCCACCCAGGACTCCCCAAAAAATGCCCACTCCCCCAAACAAAATTCGATACAATTCCCCAACCCAACCCCCACCCCAGCCATTCCCTCTTTAAACAATACTAACCCTTATCCCCCCTCCAAACCAGCGAGCAAAAGAAAGATTGCCAACACCCGTACTAATGACAATAGGCAGAAAGTTAGATTTCTCATTGCATAGAAATATAGGGGCAATTTGATAATCTGACTAGTGTTAACACAAAGCTGTAAATATAAAAGCGAACAGTCAAAGTACCACACATATAACTGTCCCATTATTATATAGAGAGTCAATTAAACCACAGAACTTCACATAGTTCAAGTCAGACAGTGTGAGCAGGCCTGTGTTCAGCAGAAGTTCTCGAGCAGACTGCCAATCTCCACAGTATAAGATTTTGCCTGCCGTCGTTACCCGTGATGCCAGACACTGTGGTCAGGCGAAATATGCTCCAAAAATGAAGGCCAGGTACAGGCCTAGCTGTTCAAACTTTTTGGTTTTGTTTTTTATGCCATGCGCCATTCAGCAAAGTAAACAGCAATCAAGAATACAGAGCATAATAATTCAAGCATTAACTAGCAGCATTAATGCTGAGGAAATAAGAGCCTGCAGGAGTATCAGAACAATATATATATATATATATATATATATATATATATATATGGAGCAAAGTCTAAGTACTCTTCAACTATTGCCTCTCCCTCCTAGTCTCCTCCTCAGCGACCCATTTCTCAGCCTCTCTAGGGCACAGAAAAAAGTGAGGGGCCTGCCCTGGGTGGTCCACCTGCAGTTGAGCCGGGTAATGGAAAGTGAAGAACCATTCAAGATTGTGCAGTTTATTTTTAATTTTTGAGAATTTCTGCCACTTACTCTTCAAATCCTTACTAAAATCCTGGTAAATATGCACTTTGGTGTTTTCATACATAATTGGACCAACTTGCTTAGCTTTCTGCAGCATTTTTATGTTTGCTTGCGCATGTGCAAGAAACATAGAATGCCATCATCAGAGTTTTCGTAGGTGTGGCACCCTGTCTTCCAATGCAGTCAGTGTGTTTGCAGGCGTGGCTACAGTTTGCCAATGAATGCTTCAGCTGTCTATGACAGCAGTTGAAAATGCAGTGCTGTACAGTTGAAAGGCAGAGCTCCGCTTTAGTGAGCAGCGAGAAGCTACTGCGTGAGCATCGCTCCCCAAACACATGCCTTACGCATATTGCGGTACTAATGCGCCCCGCACACACTGTATGGCGGTCAGCGGTGCCCAACTCCATTGGCTCCAATGGTCCCTTCCCAACAGATAATCGGTGCCACGCTGGGAGCCCACCCCAGCATGGCAATAGTCCGTGATGGCTGACGGGGTGCCCAACTCGCCGGCTCCACTGCCCCCCAACAGCTTTCAGCTGCCACGCTGGGAGCCACCCCAGCGTGGCACAAGTCCCACGATCTGCCCAAGAAAAAACCTGCAAGAAAAACCTTCCTTGCCAAATGTCCGACCCTGCTCCCCATCCGCGTTCACCCTCTGCACACCTCCCTCACACACCCTCACCCCATACTTACCTCCAGTCCGGCTCGGCGATCTTCGATGGACCGGGGCTACGTCTGCACTCTTCAAAGCCGACCACGAACTGAAGAAATGCCGGTAAGCTGTATAATGTAATAAATAGAGTTTTTCAACTTTGCATATCTCAGGCATTTCTGGGAATTTTTTCACCAGATTTTCAACATGGGGTTTTTGGGACCCCACCTCATGAATTTTGTCACTGTCAATTTGTTAATCGGCCCCAAAAGGTGATTTCGCGGTCATTGCGTGGAACCACCTTTCGGGACCGATTTATGAAATGACAGTGTCATAGTTCATGAGGTAGGCCCCACAAAAACCCAATGTTGAAAATTTGGTGAAAACATTCCCAAAAATGACTGTTTTACGAGCATGTGTTGCGCTGTTCCTAAGCACGCTCATAAGTTCGCGAATTTTCAATATTTTCACTCCAGATTTTCAACATTGCCATTTTACCACACCTCCTTATGAGCAGTACAGCTGTCATTTTTCACATTTCACCCAAAATATGTTTCCGCGCATGTAGCGCACAATGGAGCAGTTGGTGTGTGAAATCAATGTTCAGGACAGAAAAAGAAAATCACAGTGACACTGTTCATGAGCAGAGGTTACAATGGCTATGTTAAAATTTGGTGAAAAATTACATAAAATGACTGTGTTACTAGCAACCATTGCGCAGTTTCCACGCAGCCGTGAGTTCATGGATTTCTAATATTTTCAGTCCAGATTTTCACCACTGGCATTTTTCCACACTTCCTTATGAACAGTACAGCTGTCATTTTTCACACCATGGCCGAAATGTGTTTTCAGACTTCCAGTGCAGAAATGCGTGGTCGCTGTGGGAAATCACTGTTTGGGACAGATTAAGAAAATCACAGTGACACTGTTCATGAGCGGAGGTTCCAAAATGCCTGCACTGACAATCTGCTGTAAAAATTCCCCAAACTAATTGCATTATGGGTGTGCGTTGCTCGGTTTCTACACACGTTCGTGACTCCACCAGCTTTTTTAATATTTTCACTGCAGATTTTCAACATTGCCATTTTTTGCACCTCCCCATGAACAGTACAGCTGTCATTTTTCACATCCTGTTCGAAATGTGTTTTAACACCAGTGGTGCCAAATGGTATAGTCGCTGTACAAAATCAGCTTTAGCTAACGAACTGATATTGCCACTGTTCATACGGTGGGGGTTACAAAAAACCCATGCTGAAAATTTGGAGTGAAAATGCCAATGAACGCCTGAGACGTTAGGGTTTCTGACCATAACGCCCCACCCTGTAGAGATTAACAGGCATCAGGGGTGTGACTTGGGATTCTCGCCTGTAATGCTCATACCATTCCACACCCTGCAGCTAGTGAGAGGCATCGAGGTGTGCCTTGGACTCTTCGGCCCCAAAGTTCACCCCATTCTCCTATACAGCACCCATCTCACTGTATTTCCTGATGGACTGGGGTGAGCATAAGGGCCAAAGACCCCAAGGCACACCGTGACACTTGTCGGTGTCTGCAGGGTAGGGTGTGGTGAAATGGCGTGGCCGTTATGCCTGATGACCCAAAGACATACCCCAATGCCTGTCAGTCTTTGCAGGGTGGTGGCAGGGTTGGCTTCAGTTCAATACTTTGCTGCCATTCCTATTATGCAGCTCTCTAACTCCTACACTACCAATGCCAATGCCAGCAAGCAAACATTCGGCATTGACAAATGCTTGTTTCTTTATCTGTGAAACAAAGGTATTTAATTAGGCAGTGCCTGGCTCTCACACCAGGTTTAGGAGGGTGACCCACACGATGTGCGCATTCGATTTCAAAAAACCCATATTCTTCTGGAAGGCCCAACTGGGAAACCAACCAATTCTGCAGCTCTTTTGCCACTTCTCGGCCCTCCAAGCCTTTGGGGAGCCCTATTATATGAAAATTGGAATGCCTCGACCTGTTCTCTTGATCATCAATCCTTACCAACAGCTCCTCCAGGGAGGACTTCAGTTCATTCCTGTCAGCCGAGACCTCAGCTAAAGTATCTTCCAGGTTGCTCACCCTTTGCTCTAAAACTGCGATCTGGGTCGCGTATTCAGTAGACGATTCAGAGAGCCCAGTTACAATATCCTGTAAGTGAGTTAATTGAGCAGTGAGATTTATGAAACCTGCCTTCATTTCTTGTTGCATCTGCAACACCGTTAAGAAAACTCCGGCAAGTGTTTTAGATAACGCATCTAGGTTTGGTCCATCAGAGCAGCTCACGCCTTCCATACTTAAGGCCTGCTGCATTGTAGATGACTCACTGGATTTTTCTGAGTGTGGCGGTTTTGCGGCTTCAAAATGGATTTTTCTTGGCGATTTTTATTTTTGCTGAGGCCATGGACATCCAAGATTTAGAAGATTAGTTTTACAAGTGAAAAGAGGCAAAATTACAGCTTTGTAGGTGATTTTAGACTAGATGCCCGAGGAGCCAGCTAACCACGCCAGCCACAAAAGCATGTTTACTTACATTTTTGAGCAACTCCTAATGCATCTTTCCTGGACTTAGGAGTAGCCCTAACACATATCTACCCACTCATGAATGCAGCAGGGGTATGGGAAACCATTGCATCATGAGTGGCAATAAGAGGGTCTAGAATTTGAAACAAAACAAGGTTGGTTATAACTATACATTAGCATGCATTTCATTTCTACTAAGCAAGGAGGCAGATAAAACAGCAACATCAATGAATTTTAGAGAAGATAAGCAGTCACAAAATGTGGGTTCTCAACTAGACAGAATGTAATGCAAAAAAGGTTGACAGTATTGCTTTAATATGTATATTTTGATAACAGATTACAAGTGAAAGTGTAGTACCCCAAAGTTTGGGGTACAACAATGACGGGGACCCGTTCCCCCACATGATTTTTTTTTTTCAAATTTTTATCTTTTTTTATTCCTTGTTCCCCTTCATTCCATCCCCTTCCCCCCTGTAGACCCATCCCGGTCCCTTTGTCCCTGTTCGCGCCGTTTGGCGCTGGGAAGGGGGGATGGGGGCAGGAGACCCTCCCTGTCAAGCTCATAGTGCCCAGTCCTCTGGTCAAAGGACCACCCCTGCCCTACAAAAGGGCTGGGGAGTGACCAACGGGGAGCAGTCAGTGGTATAGTACAGAGGGTGGAGGATGCAAGGAACACGGACGAAAGAAAGGGTACCTACAGTGGGTATGTGGCTCCTCTGGCGTCACTCCTCTCTGGTCTGCATCCTGGACATGTGGCGGTGGCAGCAACAGCAGGGTCGGTCAGGTGGAGTGCGGCTCCCTGACGTGACCTGTTCCCCCTGGGTAGAGCCCTGATTGACATGGGGGGAAGAAAGTGCAGATGGAGAAGTTGTGCCGCAAAGAAATAGGTCCAGGCGGAAGATGCGCCCTGAACCTGTAGTTCCGCCCCAGCAGCCACAGCAGTTTGCAAGAGGAGCTGAGTGGGACTGCAGCTCTCTGGCCAGGTTTTCTTCCTCCCCTCTAGCAGCACTGGAGTCCTGGGCTGTGGTGGTAAGTGGGCCAAGTGCCCGATTTCATTAAACTTGCACCACGGGCATGGGGGAGTGGGGAGGGAAGGACAAGGTGGGCAGAGTGCCCAAAAAGGAGATTTAAAAGGACAGTGGCCCAAAATTCATGAGGGTGCATATAGGGCTCCCAGGGAGGGCAGACAGCCCTAAGGAGGACAGGGGACCCAAACAATGATCCAAAGGCCAGAGGGAAGGAGGAAAAGGTGCTAGGATGGGCCAAAGGCCACTGAGTCTGTTTTTTATTATATTTCTTTTGTTGTAGTTCTGTTCATATCAAAAGGGATGGGACAGGACAAGGGGAGGGTTAATGAAGAGGAAGGGTGGAAGGGAGGGGCAGCTGCAGAATAAGGGGTGTTAGCTGCACATTCGAGCAGACTTGATAGACCTCTAGGCCTTTATCTGTTGGCAAATTTTGTATGTTCGTGTTCAGGGTGTTTCCAGGAAAGAGACAGTCTGAGCTGAATAGCACCTCACCCCAAGATAAGAGGACAGGGGCGCCATGACTTGAAAGCCCTGAGAAGTAGGGGAAAGAAAGGAAAGAGATGGGCTTAATGACCCCTTTGTCTCTTTTGGCGCCATTCTGTGTCAGGGGCAGGACCAGAAAGCAAAGGCCCCTAGCCAACTGCCAGAAAGGAGGGGTTGGATGTGTGGGTCCAGTGTCCAGGCCCTTAAGCATAGTAATTAGTGGGCAGGCTGGACGAGACCCTACCTAAGGCACAGGGATCGATTAATATTCACGAGGGAGGCAGGACAGTGGTGAGAGTCCCATAGACCCAGGCATAGGGGTAGTAATACATATTAATGAGGAAAGGGTGCAGTCTAGTGGCTGTGGGTTACCCACGGGGTTTGGTGAAAGTTTCCTGAACACCACTCAAACCAGACTATGCTGTTGCCTGTCTAGCACCCCCTAGAGACTACACCTTTTGCAAGAACCAAACTGTCTGCTTGAAAATCTGAACTGTTTGCTTGCTGTTGAACTGTGTTATCAAATTGCGTCCTTGTGTACTTGATGTCCAGCTTCACCTTGTTGCCCAGACCAGCTTCTTCAGAGCCTGATGCTGACCCAGGAGATCCTTGGCCCATTCCCCATCTGCAGCAGAACTGTCTCCAGTGATGTCAACTCTGCTGGAAGTTCCACCACAGTGTTCCAGCATCAGCCCCATGCACAGTAGGTGGTAGAGAGACACTAGTTAGGTATCCAGTAATGAGTCAGCTTAGGAGTCACCTTGGCTCAAGTGTGAGGGACCACAGTTAACACCATGCATGCCATTGTTTTTTTTGTTTTGCCAGCCATCTGTAAGTCTGTGCGTACCTGTGTTGTTCTGTAAAGGCCACCTGAAGATCATACCGCCAGCAGTCTTTTTGCTGGGACGTGGTCTGGGTGCTGGGGACCTACCAGTGGTCATTTCTGCAGATCGTCCAGAGAACCATCTGCCGACCAGAAGTCTTCAGCTACTTGCCCAGATACGCAGAGGATCACCAAGTTCTTCATCGTCCAGCTAGCAGTGTTCCTCTTTGTGTTTTGTTCATCCCCATTATGGCCTGTTTGTAAACAAGCACTTTGTGGGGTCAATGCCCACCTGCTGATCAGCCGTCTCATTGCAAAGCCCAAGCTTGGTTTGTCCGCCGTTTATCACCTCTGCCAAGTACACACAGGACTTGGACTAAAAGTGATTAACCCCCTGTTCTTGGTTCAACGAATTGTTGGTCCTGATCATAATATTTGTTGTTTATTCCCTACCCTGTATTGTTGTAGAAACAGTTATCTAGTTTTTATTATCCCTTGTAAATAAACGTTTTGCATCTTGGTTGCTGAGTAAGCTTTCTGCCTCACTTTCCAGATTTGTCTGGCTTATCCTGACATTGTTCAGGAATCTTTTGGCTTGCTACAAAAGGTCACAGTGGAGGGAGATAATTCCTTTTAAAAACGGCTTCTTAATAAGGCAAGTCATTTCCACTTCAGCCAGGCCATGAAAGAAATGTTTTACAGCCTGGGCTGAAGGCCAGTTGTTAAGATATGCTTTTGTTTTGTTTTTCATTATGCAGTGTTTTCATGGAAATACCATATAGAATAATGCATGGGGGATGTATATAACAAGGCCTTTATACCCATCAGTGGAGTGGGATGCTGCATAAACCCTGAGAGCTTTGTTCTCTGGATCTATAAAAGCATCCTACACCAAGGGCTTAATACACAGGCCGCCCTATGTTTGGGGTCAATGCAGCTAGGAGTATGAAGCTGCGCACATGCATGTGCCACATGAACGCTGATGTTTTGGAGTAACCCTGCCTTCCTCAGAGCAAAGGGATAATATAATATAAATATACCAGTTTATATTATATTAGTTATAGGAGTGTCAATCGACCATTACATAACACCTCCCTGGGATGTCATTGTAAAATATTTGAACAAAATAGTATTAATGCTGTTGTTCAATGCAGCTTCAGTAACACAGTGGAAATGCAACATCTGAAAGTTATAGATAGCTACCAAATTTGAAACTGTAGACAAGATATAGTCAACCATGCTCCTAGAATAGACCATTGTGTAATGGCTGATAAGATTAGCAGGGCCTGGCATTTCTCCCTATGTGTTCTGACAAGAAATAGCAAGTATTCAGAGAAGAGGTTTCTGTTGTGTGTAACAAACAGCTGTATCCCACTCTCCCAAATATGATCATTTTACTATGTTTATGTTAGTAGAGCTATGTCCAGAGAACCGAGAACTAGAAGCTCAGTTCATAGCTGCTAAGTACCTGCAACAAACACGTTGCACCAGTCCCTAATTTGTGGCCAGCTGTGCCATGCAAGCGTTCCTCATGCAGCCGCAAAATATATTGCGACTGTGCTGGGAGGGAGGAAGTGGTCAACATGCACAAAGCCTGACCTTTGTAAACTTTGCTGCAGAGTTCTGTGACACCCACTTCACTTGGAACTCTTTAGGACTGGCGGTAATGGTATTGTTCGACTCTCACTGCCCTTGGAACTGTTAAGGATTGGAGGTAAGGGAATTGTATAACACCCACTGCCCTTGGAGCTGTTAAGGATTGGCAGTAAATGTGTTGTGTGACACTTACCGCCCATGGAAATGTTAAGGATTGGTGTTAAGGGTATTGTGTAACACCCACTGCCCTTGAAACTGTTAAGGATTGGCAGTAATGGTATTGTGTGACACTCACTGCCCTTAAAACTGTTAAGGATTGGAGGTAATGGTATTGTGCAATACCCACATGCCCTTAGAACTGTTAAGGATTGGCAATAACAGTACTATGTAACATCCACTAGCCTTGGAATTGTTCAATACCCACTACCCTTAGAACTGTTAAGGACTGGCAACAATGGTATTGCGTAATACCCGCTGCCCTTGGAACTGCAAAGAAACATTCCTTCTTTATAGCCTTTCTGGGTCATGATTGGCTCACTGGGATGTCTACCTACTGACATCATCACATAAAAATATAACTTCTTATAACATGGGTTTCTAAAATACTGTCTTCTGATTTGTCCAAACAGGTCACCTGACCATTGATTAATCCCTGATATACCCACAGTTGCATGTTCACAGGGCTTTATTTTACTATTTCTTTAGGTAAACCTCTAACATAACATTACCCATATTATAGGAGGATTAACCCACTCCAGGGTATGGGTTTACTGAGCATTAATCACACCTGGGTGGTTGCAGTCACTCGGCTTTGCCGTGACTCAACCCCCAGGTGTGGCTTAATGCTCAGTAAACCCATACCCTGTCATGGATTAATCTTCTTCTTATTTACTGGACAACAGATTATGTCAACAGCTGAAAATATATGAAACAGAAAAATATACCATTTTATATAAATCAGTAAGTTTATTTCTGAGGGACTCTTAATGTATGTTGCTAAGACTGTCCCCAACTAACCACATAAAATGGTGGGAGTAATGGCAGACCTGTCCCTATGAAGTCACAGTGATGAGGAAGCTGGAGAGAGTCACCAGCAGCAGACAAAATAAAAGGGATGTTCAGCATTATGTGTATTATAACCAGGTGCTGGCCTCCCAGTATTCAGTCAGGTGCAGTACCTTATCTACCCATAAATTTCGAAATTGTGGGGTCTTTATTTGAATGCTTATGTAAAATCCTTTGTAGCTCAGAAAGTGGATATGAAATCTGAAACTGAGCAGTAGTTAAAGAAAGAAAGCAGGAGAGATAGTGTTAAACAGAGAGAAAGAGAGAGAGAAAGAAAGAGAGAGAGAGAGAAAGAGAAATTGGTATTACCTCACCTGGTAAAGGTGATTATTTGAGTACCCTTTATAGTACTCCGCAGTCAGAACCTGTGGGTATTCTCCATCCATCCTATAGGTTGATGCATGATCCAATTGAATTCGAGCTGGCCAAGGCCAGCCCCTATGTCCATCTCCGAACCGCCAGTAGATACTTCCTTAGCTGTCATAAAGTGTGGAGAGAAGAACATAGGAGACCAAAAATGTGTACAAGGAGGGACTGGAGAGGGAAATGCCATGGGACGGTGTCCCTCTAAGTGGCCTCCCCGCACCTGGTAGCCTGTGTCAGTTATGGAGGGTGAGTTTAAATGACTGCAAAAAATGCCCCCAGATAAGCCATGGAAAAGGATACTCATTTAATCGCTATAACAGAGTACATACATTGTACGTAATTGATTGCTCACCAGTTATACAAGTAGGCACTGATGCAAAGACATTTCCTGTTCTGGTCTAGTTAATATAGAATTTGGTGTTGTCTGCTGGCCGGGTGAGGCTATGGAGTACTATTAAGGGTACTCAAATAATCACCTTTACCAGGTGAGTAAATACCATCATGTCTCGTACCTTTATAGTACTCTACAGTCAGAACCTGTGGGACCTAAAAAGGTAGTCACAGAGATCCAATCATGGGAAGGATAATCGGCAGAGGAGATTACCTGTTTCAGTGCCCTCCTGTAGCACCACTCTACAAATGATGCTCTCTCAGCGGAGAGAATGTCCAATAGGTAGTGCTTAGTAAAGGTGTATAGGGAAGCGATGTGGCTGCTGAGCAAATGTCAGCAATGGTGACTTGGCCTTTTCCACCCAGAAGGTGGCAACTGCTCGGGTCGAATGGGCTTTGATGTCTGGTGGTGGTTCCTGACCAGCTACCCTGTATGACTCTTGTATGGTGTGCTTTAACCACCTGGCTATGGTGTCTTTAGATGCTGCTTGGCCCACTGGTTTCCCCATGGTGAGGATGAATAGTCTATCGGTTTTCCTCGTAGAGTCAGTCATGGCGGGTATGACCTCAGCTGCTGCCAACGTCCAGTGCCTGTGATACCACAGTTGTGGTGTACTGACCTGCAGGAATGATAGGTAGTTCCACTTCCTACTCCATGTGGAAGCGGGACCCTACTTTGGGGACAAAGGATGGGACCGTTCTCAGGGTGACCCTGTCATTGTGGAAGGTTAAGAAGGGTTCCTGACAGGAGAAGGCTTGCAGCTCTCCTATTCTCCTGGCAGAGCAGATTGCCACTAGGAAGGCTGTTTTTAGGGTAAACCAATAAGGTGAGTGTTGAAGGAAGGGTTGACCCTGTAGAGCTTCTAGGACGATGTTCAATTGCCAGGGGGAACACATCCTTCTTACCTTGGGATTTGAGAGTTCAACAGCTTGGAGAAGCCTGATTATGCCAGGGTGTGAGCCGATGGCTCCTATCCCTAGTAATTGGCCCCTAATGGAGGACAATGCAGAGGTTTGTACCCTCAGGGATGATGGGCTAAGTCCCTTGTTTGGACCATCATTCAAGAAGTCCAAAATTTGAGGAAGTCCAGATACAGATGGTGAAGTTCCTCTTTCTGTGCACCACCTAGAGAAAATCTTCCAGTGCCTTTGTTAGGTCATGTTGGTGGACTGTTTCCAAGGCTGCATCAGCCTGTCAACTACTCGGGGGTGGTATCCCAATGTCAGCAGTCTGTGCCTTTCAGTAGCCATGCTGTCAGTTTGAGGGCTGAAGGATTCAGGTGCAGAATCGGTCCCTGGCTCAGTAGGTCAGGCTATCTGGGGAGTGGAATCGGGGAGATTATTGACATCGTTTGAAGCAGGGAGTACCAGGGTCTCCTTGGCCAGTCTGGTGCTATTATCACTACTGTTGTTTTCATGGTCCTGACCTTGTGCAATATTTTGTGTATCATTGCCGTGGGTGGAAAGACGTATGCTCTGCGAAATGACCATGGTGTGGATAGGATGTCTGTCTCTTGGGCCATGGGGTCTGTGAATCTGGAGTGAAACACTGGTAGCTGTGTGTTGTGGCGTGACGCCATCAGGTCAACCTGAAGAGGTCCCCATCTGTGTTATATCTTTTGGAATGCTTTCCTGTGGAGCATCCATTCCAAATGGTTCAGGGTAGTCCTGCTCAGCCAGTCCGCCTTTGTGTTTTCCTTGCCTGCCAGATATATGGCTGATATTACATACTAACATACTAAAATGCCAGCAGAATAGGCCTAACGGTCTTTTGTGTCTGCTTGTTTGGTTAGCCCCACCTGGGAGCTGACCTTGCTGCCCCTCGCCCTCTCTGGCTTCTGACTTCCAAGTCCCGGATATTCTCGCTGCACTGGTTTTGCTTCCAGAACCCTTCCCTTTACCTGTCCCACCCCTCTTGAACCCCTCCACTGTTTCTGCCTCCACCTGCCCCGGCAGCGCATTCCATGGCTCCACCACCCTCCCAGTGAAGTAGCACCTCCTCCTTTCTCCCCTGAATCTCCCTCCAGCTTCCACCCATGCCCTCTAGTTGCCCTCCTTCCTTTGGAGCACCTTGACTGCTCCTTCCCTATTTACCCCCTTCATGTACCTGAAGACCTCTATCATGTCCCTCCGGTCCCTTCTCTCTTCCAATGTGTACATATTTAGCTCTTCGATCCTCTCCCCATAGGTCCTATCCCCCAAGCCCCAAATCATTTTGGTTGCCCTCCTCTGGACCCTCTCCAGGAGTTCAATGTCCCTCTTTAAATGTGGCCTCCAAAACTGCACGCAGTACTCTAGGTGCAGCCCCACCAAGCAGTTATACAGTGGGAGTATCACTTCCCTCCTTCTGGAAGTGAGCCCCCTAGCGATGCATCCAAGCATCCTGTTGGCCTTTGCCACTGCCCTCCTACAAGTCTCCAAGTTGTTCATCTTGACATCCACCACCACCCCCAGGGCCCTCTCAGCCATCGAGACTTGTAGCATTCTTCCCCAGGGTGTACACTTGGCCCGGTTTCTGACTCCCAGGTGCAGTACCTTGCATTTTCCTGCACTGAACCTCAGCTTCCACTTTCTAGACCACCTTTCCAGAGCCTCCAGGTTCCCTGTAGGGATACCCTCCCTCCTCCTCCTCATCCACTACTGCTCCAGTTTTGAGTCATCCACAAAGAGACTCATATCACTCCTGATACCCTTCCTTATGTCAGAGACGAGGCGTTGAACAGGAGGGGCCAAGGACCGATCCCTGAGGGTCTCCACTAATGACCTCCTTGGGATGAGACTATCCTCCAACCATGACCCTCTGGGTCCGGTTCTGGAGCCAATTTCCTATCCATCTGATCATCTGGTTTCCCGCCCATTTCTCCCAGATTATCCAACAGGCCCCATGAGAAACAGAGTCAAACGCCTTGCTGAAGTCAAGAAAGAGGACATCCACTGGTCTACCCAGGTCCAAGGCACTCGTCACCCAGTCATAGAACTCCACAAGGTTTGTCTGACATGATTTCCCTGGGATGAATCCATGCTGTCTATTGTCCAGGCATCCCAACTTTTCCAGGTCCTCCCTAGTCTCTCCTTGACAATGCCCTCCATCACCTTGCCCACCACCGATGTCAGGCTGATGGGCCTGTAGTTCTCTGCCACCTCCCTTGATCCCCCCTTGTGGGTAGGCACTATATGCACCACCTTCCAGTCCTGGGACACCCACCCTGTCCTCAGAGAGATGCTGAAGAGTTCTGCCAGGGGTTTCACCAGGACATCCGCCAGTTCCTTCAGCACTCTGGGATGTAATTTATCTATATATTGAAGCCAGATTCCTCTCTGCCCACTGTAAGACTTTCAGTGATTCTGAAATCATGGTCTTGCTGTGAGTGTCCCCTTGCTTGTTCAAATGTACCACTGTTACTTGGTTGTTGCATCTCACAAGTAGGTTCTGATTGGTGATTAGGGGTCTGAAGAAGACCAGTGCCAGGTATACTGCTCTCATTTCCAGTATATTTATTGGTAGAGTCGATTCTTCCTTGGACCAGAGGCCCTGGGTGACAATGCTCTCGTAGGTTGCCCTCCAACCTGTCAGGCTGGCATCAGTCGTGATGGTGGACCTGTTTGGTTGTGACAGGGGGCATACTTTTGTCAGATTCTTGGCGTCTGTCCACCATTGAAGTTCCTTCAGAACCTTGGGTGGAGGGGACACTTGAAATTGGAAATTTTGTGTGGTTTGATCCCATGCTTCTATGAGGTATCGTTGTAGTTGCCTGATGTGTAGTCTGGCCCAGGGGATCATGTCTGTGGTAGAAGCCATGAAGCCCAGTATCTGAAGGTAGTCCCAAACCGGTCTGACTGGTTGACTCAGGAGGCTGTTGGTTTGCATGGTCAGGTTGAGTATTTTGTCCTCTGTAGAAGAGACAGTGTCATGTCTGGTATTAATTATCGCCCCCAGGTGGGAGAGTGACTGGGCTGGGGTGAGGTTGCTTTTATTTATTTATTGTTTATTTATTGCAATTGTTTCACCAGGAAAGGCACACTGAGCAACAAGATGCTCGTCTCACGGTGCGACCTGGGGGGGGTACACATGGATATGATAACACACAGGTTATCAAGTGAACAGTTAACAGAAGCAAATAAAAAGAAGCATAAGGATTCACGATTGCATGAATATACAGGCAGTGCACTTTGAATGCTTAGGATATTATAGTATCAAATAACAATTTTTGTGACAAGAAGCAGCAGACAAGGTGAATTAGCACAGTAGTAACAGCTGTAAACAACAGAGGACATATATCACAGTTATACAGTTTTGACCTTGTTGATCACCCATCCATGGTCCTGTAGACATTTGACTGTCAGAAAGGTGTTGCACTGCTAATCTTGCCCTGATCAGCCAGTCGTCGAGGTAGGGAATTATGTGGACTCCTAACTTCCTTAGGTGTCAGTAAGAACTACCAGTGTCTTGTGAACACACTTGGTGCTGAGAATAGACCGAATGGTAGGCATGTGTACTGGTAATGTTCTCCCTTGATTGTGAAACAAAGGTATTTGTGGTATGCCTGGTGTATGGGAATGTGCAGGTACGCATTCTTGAGATCAATGGAAGTGAGGTAGTCTCCTGGTTGAACGGCTAGGAGAATGGAGCGTAAGGTTTCCATTTTGAAATTCCTGTATACTACAAACTGGTTCAGGTATTTTAAGTCCAGTACTGGGCGCAAGTCCCCTGATTTCTCAATCAATCAATCAATCAATCAATCAAGTCTTTATTTAACCAGGCGTTCATTGTTGAGCAGAAGCTCATTTGCAAGATGGACCTGGGTGGAGCATGAACAATTGTATATACAGGTCAACACAGGTATTTACAAGGCAATACAGATAATACTCTTTATAGAGAGGAAGAAAAAGAAGTTCATATGTACATAGAATTATACAGATATTGTACAGATTACATGGTATTTACATACATAGAAGTGTCTATAGGAAGATAAAGCAGGTTATCTAAGGTTGCAGGAGGAAGTAACGGAAGAAAAAATAAAATAAAATATACACCAGGTAGAGGTGAAGGTGGGGAAGAGAGGAGGAAGTAAGGAGAAAGGCTAGGAGGGCACGGTGCACAGAAAGGAGTTGGTAAAGCTGGATGTAGAGAAGGTGGATGGAGAAAAGGAGTATGTGTGAGCCCCAGGATTGAATGCTAAAAGTACGGGCATGGTAGGATGTCACAACCCAGGGTAGTGAGCTCCTATCCGAGGTCGGAAAGGAAGAATAAGGGATGGATGGGCCTAGTGTTGATAAGACAGGGGATAAGAGAGAACAATTAGGCTGGTGAGGAGCAAGCTGGGGACCACAAAGAATAAGGAGTACACTCCCATGTTCCTCTCTTCTGGTTGGACTACGGATATTGCTCCTTCCTGCAATAGGGTTTGTATTGCCTGATCTATTGCTTGTTTCTTTACTGGACATGAAGGGGTTGGGGACACTAGTCATCTTGTTGGGATGTGTGTCATTGACAGTTCTATGGTATAACCCGACTTGATCACCTCTCTTACCATTTGTCGGATGTTGTGCGGGCCCACCAGGATGCAAACCCTCTCAACCTCTCTGCGATCTGAGAGGGGCTTGCTAGGGCCCACGTGCCTTTATTGCTTTTTCCCCTGGTATTTAAACTGTGGCTTGTAGCCTCCTCTGCCAAGTGACTAGTTGGGTGTGGGTCTGGAGCTGTTGCTATATCGTTTGTGCTGGAATTTAGGTTTCTGGGTCCATTTATGGGCGAGGTAGATGTTGTTGTTGCCCTGACCTCTCGGCTTGAAGGTTCTATTCTTGGAACGAAAGGGCCGATTGTAGGGGAGGTAGACGTCCTTTTCTCCCTGGGATTATTTCCCTCCTGCACTGTTCTTTAGGTAGGGAGTGAGCCCGTCCCCAAATAGGTTGTCTTCTTTGAATGGGAGTCTCATTAGAGCAGACTTTGACTCATTGTCCACCTGCCAGAGCTTGAGCCAGAGGGCTCTTCTGGCCCTGATTGCCAAGACTGTGGTCTTGGATTTGAATTTCAGGATGTCTGAGGAGGCATCCATTATATATCTGACTGCCTGTATCATGCGTCTGCTGCGTCGGCTTGTGGCGAATCCTCTGGGGTAGACTCTGTGACCGTTTCTGTCCAGCGTAGTAAGGCTCTGCTCGCAAACCAGATTGCAGTGTCTGCGGCTTTTGCCATGCCTACTGACTCATGAATTCTTTTGAGGTGTTCCTTGATCTTTTTGTCTGTTTATCTATTTATTTAAGCGTTTCACCAGGAAAGGTATGCTGAGCAGTTTACTGCTCAATTCCAGCTGCGTCCTGGGGGATGGGGGAACATAGGTAGACAGTTGAAGACAGTATAAACAAGCGTAATACATAGTGGGAGAACACTAACATTGTCTGATTACTAGGCAGTAGTGGGTCGAGAGAATCAGTAGATAGCCACAGTTAATACAGCATGAGTACTATAAATAACATAGTGCAGGCCACTAGTAAAATTGGACCTTGTGAGAAACAGCATAGAGCGAGAGAACAATAGTTAGGCACCGATTAATTGCAGTTACTAAGTGCGGATGTAACCCCCCTGTTACCCGGGGTTACTAGAATCCCAGTAAGACCTAATGGTAGGCAGAGAAGTCAGCTTGTGAAACTCCAGTTAAATGGATTTCACACTGTCTCACTCTGTTCTCAGTCTCAGCTGATACCGAGGGATGACATCATTTTAGAACTGTCGCAGCTGCATAAGCCACACTGGAATGTTGCAGTTGGAGGTTAGAGTAGAACGTTGGGGAATTTGAAGTCAGTAAGAGTCTGTTGCAGTCTGTAGTAGAGGAAGGAGGTGCTCTTCTGTAAGCAGGCCCTCAGAGTCCTAAGCTTTGTCAAACAGCTATTTTTTTTTATTGGTGTGTGTTCTCACCTGAAGAGGAACACAAGAAGAACACATTGAAGTGGTAGAGACCGCTTTCAGTGGTTCAGGGCCCCATCCCTGCAGGGATGGGGGGAAGGAATCAGCCTGCTTCCAGGGGCAACCCCCCCCCGGTCCAGCTAGGGAGAAAAGAAGCTGCCTGATTTAAGTTCGTGCTGAGGCAACATAAGTTCTGGACGAGATTTCTTGAGGAGAAAATGCCTGTGGGGCACCTGCAACCAAGGGGTGAGTTTGCTCTGCTAAAGGGCCAATGTTTCCACCTGAATCAAGATGAAACTAAAGTGACTGCTACTGTGGGGTCAGGAAAAGACAGCCAAGTACAGTTTGGAAGATGTGGGGATTGGACTGCTTAACTCTGTGGGGGGTCTAGAGTAATGGACACAGCCACTTATTGAAGTATGTTCAAGTTCAGCACAAATGGGATGTAAAGACAGTAGGTGGAATGTGAATACATTTAAAAAGAATCTACACAGCAAAGTGTTTTAAAGGATGAGGTGTTACAGTTCAGAGAACTCAGTAGTAACCAAATTCACCTCTACGGGTTTGCTTTGGGACACCTGTTGCTTTCTCTTAGGTGCTTGGCCAGTGCCTGAGGAAAGTACACAGACATGGGATTGATGAGGAAGATTCCCTGATGGAGCCAGAAGTGCTCATACGTGGTTTAGGGAGCCACAAGTAAATGTTTCCATGCTATATGGAAAGCGTCCAAGTGGCTGGCAAGGGAGCCGAGCCAGGGAAAACCTAGAGCAGCGTACAAGTTCAGGCTGTGTGCCCAGTGTATTTCAGAGCCTGAGGGCTAAAGTGAATGAGGATGTGTTCTGATCTCCATAGATCTGCATTACCAGGAGTGTAGCCCCGTGGGGGTCCATCTATGCTTTGTTTATTCTGTTGGATGTGAATAAAAGCCACACTTTAGAATCCCACTTCTGGTATTGGACATTACAGTTATTGCTTCCTTTGTCCGGAGTTACTTGGGTGCCCCTGTTGCAGAGTAGCCAAACCTAGCCAATGTGCCGAGTGACATATTTCTCCCCGAACCCAGCCCACCAGGTAGAGCTGTCAAGATGGAAACGGCATACCTGGGTGGGGGTTACAAAAATGGAGGCACCACTGAGGATTTGGGTTTGGAATTTAGGGAAGAATGTAAGAAAGGTTGTTCGGACAAAGGCTAGCATTTTGGCTATCTAGCAGTGGGTAGCTCCAAAACAACTGAAGTAATGTAAACTAATGTGCCGCTGTGTGCTGTTATCCGTGTGCTGCTATTAAAATGCAAACTGTTTACCAAGGAGCAGTAAAGCCTGTGAGTGTATGCCCTTGTCCTGCATCAAATTACAGTGTTTTCCAGCTTTTAAAAAAGTGTTTGTGACAAAGAAAAGTGTGGAAAACTGTGGGTAGCAAAAGGAAAATTGTGCCCTAGACATTGGAAATGCTTTCTAGTGGACTGAGAGACTTGTTGTGCTTAATGGCCATTAAAAATGGTTGAAATGGGTTCCTGCCGTGGAGTCAGTTTAAATTTGCCTGCTCGATGATCGCTGTGAGGAGAAGAGCATGAGAGGAAAGAGGCTCATTTGCATGGCATCGAGTGATTGGTGAGACTGTAATCAGTCCCGCCCCCAAGCCAGCTCTAGAGCGACTGCACAGCATTTGAGAGGGAGAGGGAGTGGAGTGTGCGAACTGGCTTACTAGGAGGAGCGTCACAGTGACTGAAAGCGCTGTAAAAAGTTTAAAACTGACTTTTCTGTTTAAATTCGGGCTCAACCCGCATCTCGATCAACTGGACTGTGAATGTGGTGTTCAGAGGGACAATCGGCAGGACTGCCAACCTGCTTCCTTCCAGAGGCCTCCAAGACTGGCTGCAGGCCATTTTTCCATCGCAGCAAACAGCTACTGATAACAGTGAGTACTAACAGAAATAATTGCTCAAACTGTGTGATTTCACCAAAAGCCAGCTGAATCTGTGTGTAGCAGTGTAATCGCTTTGCAAAGGACTGTGTTAAGTTTTACCAGCAAAAGCAAGAATTCTAAGCAATCGACTGTGAGCATAATTATAGGTTCAGTGTCAGTATAATTTTCAAAGCCATGTGAGAGACTGTGAGTTGTATCAGATATTCAGCAAGAAATACAGGCAATCCTGTGCTATGAAATACTGAGGCTTTAGGGGACTGTAATCTAGAGCAATGTCTTCAGCAAGTGAAAAGTCCATGGTAAATCATATAAGTATGCTAGGATAAAGAACAGTGCAAGTTTGTGCAGTTTGAGCAAAGTTATCAGTAGAGTGTGTAACTCGGATGCGAGGGTTTGACCCAATTACAGAATGTTGATGCGTAGGAGTGTTGCCACTGCCATTACAGGGTGGGGTAGTAATGTAAACACAGCAACAGAGGAGCCATTTTGAAAGAGAAAGAAAGTTTTCAGTGATGTGGGACTTAAAATAACAGTGAGCGTTGTTTGTTTTCCTCTGCAGTCATGGCTTCAGGACCAGCCTGCTCCGGATCATGCCCAGGCTGTGATAGCAGTAGAAGTTAACAAGTTAAGGGACATTGAGGGATGTTACTATGGAGGACGACTGCCTCCTCATGTGGCAATTCCTGATATCCAGTGCAAGTATGTTTAATGTGCTTAAATGCTGGAAGGATGTCTTCATGGTACCTCACTGTTCTGGGTGCCAGAGGAATATAGTTTGTTTAAGTGCCCAAGATTTGTTTGGCTCCCACGTGGACAAAAGTTCACAAATCTGCAGTTGGCAGCACACAGCACCAGGCGGAGCCTGTTGGAGAAGGCCCTCAGAGTGTGGCACAAAGCAAGAGGGTGCAGATTTACAGACAGAACAATGTGCTGATGTTTCAGAGTCTGAGTAGCAGAGAGACATTTCAGGAAGAGCATCAGTAGAGCCTTGAGAGAGGGGCCCAGCCCAAGTCTCATAGGTGAAGATGAGATGAGGGAGGCCTTGAATGGAGGTTGACCTCCTGCCCAGCTAAGAGTGGATAGTCTCGAAGTGAGGATGACTGCTCCACTCTTGGGGCACAGATTTTCAGTGAGGAAGAAGAAGAGGGGAACCTATGTGGCCTTGTGAAAAGGAACTGGTACACAGTCCAAGCTCTTGCCTCAGAGGAACACATGGAAGACAGTGGTGATTCCACTGCCCTGGCTGTGCAAGAAGGAGCCAGGGATACATTTTTTTATGTCATTAAGAATGCGTAGCTGGCAGAACCAGGACTGGTCACCCCCAAGCCAGGCCAGAGGTCTCAGGTTGACCAAAGCTAGAAAAGAGGAAAGACTGGTTCGTAGGAAAGTGAATGAAATCTACGAGATGTCCTTTCCTACCTTTCCTTGGAGAGTCTGGGAGGAGATTGAAAAAAGCAGAAAATCCTGGATTTGGGAAGAAGCAATGAAATATGTGCATCCTGGTGCAAACAAGCATGTTAAGAACAGAATGTTTCAAGAAAAATACAGCCAGTGGAAAAGAGGCAGGACACTGTTTATGGACACTGTTCGAATTGTGGATGGAGAGGGACATGAAACCTTTCACAGTGTGAATTATGAGCGCCTAGATGGGGTGATAATTCAAGCACCTGACCCATTGTGCTATTGGCCAATGCAAAGACCTTCCTGTGAATGTGCCCATACCTACCAAATGGAAAGCAGAGCAGTGGTAGCCAGTGCTGCCACCTAGCCGCTGTCGCATTCTATGTTGTTCTGCCAGTCTGACGTCCAGGACCCAGGTGCCCCACATTCATCAGTTCTACAGTGTACTGGCTTCAGAATCCATCGACTGGCCCACCAGATGACTTCAGATCCAGAGAGAACACCAGCTGAGCTGTATCCTGATTCATCGCCTGGGTATTGGATGACTTCAGACCAGCTGTTTTCTTTTGTTCCTGTTCCAAGGTTCCATCTCCAGAGATGACATCATCCCAGCAGTTTCAGATGTGCCCTCCTGTTGTTTCCCTGAAGATGTCCGCCTAGCTGTATCGGAAGAATGCTGCCAGGAGAGTCTTCGCTGAGGACCACGTGTGGTACCATTTTCGTTCTACAAGGGACTGGTAAGTCCAGACTTTTCTATTCTTATGACATTGCAGTACATACCCTACACTAGCAGACTCCAGATGTTTGAACTGTCCTCAAAAGACTCTCCCTTTCGGGACTTTGGCCTGCTAGAACTGTGCTTCACCAGGCTCTGGCCCAGAAGAGACTCTTGAATGGACTTGCCTTCGGGCACTGTGGTCACTATATGGGACTTTTAGGGCACTCCATCCCTCAAATATTGTGTATTATAAATAATGTCATTGTTTTCTACTGTTTTCTAATGTTTATACTGTTTTTTCTACTTTTCTAAAAAAAAAAAATATTTTTGTGATTCTCCAGTGTTTTGATGGTGGGGGTTTAGATAGACTGTGTATGCAGATTAGGAGTGTGTGTTGTCTTTCTTTCTCTTGCAGGTGTTCCTGGAGAAGATAGAAGAGAAGACAAGAAGAGGAGGAGGGACTCAGCGGAGTTCCTCAGTAGTATTTTAGAGTGTAGTGTTTAAAGTACTGTTGTTGTTGTTGTTACTGTGTGTAACTTTTTTCTTCCACAGGTATGGTTGTGGGGGAGTGTGGGAGTAATGCATAGTGTATGGTATTAGCTCCTAGTATGTGGTTACATGGTGTCCAAGGTTGGGGAGGTCCCTGTTTGTTTTGTTTCTGGGAATTTTAGTTAGAGGCAGACAAGTTTTCCTAGAGGCTAGGGGATAGACAGGCTGTGGTCCTGAATGACCATAGGGGCCATAGTACTGATCTAATAGGTTCTATGCTCTGGACAGTTCTTCCAGAGCCACTGGGTACCCATAGTCAGCAGGTAGAGTAGAGGCTGATGCGTCAGCCGATGGTCTCTGGGCCCTTAGTGTTGCCTGCCTGTGCCTAGCACATGGTAGGAGGGGGCCTGATCACCCCTCTCCGTAGGTAGCATATAGAGTAGGATGGCCTAGGTCGGGTAACTAATGACTGCAGTCATTTTCCTGGTCCAGGGTGAGTGTAACCCCCCTATTACCCGGGGTTACTAGAATCCCAGTAAGACCTATGGTAGGCAGGGAAGGCAGCCTGTGAAACCCAGTTAAATGGATTTCACACTGTCTCACTCTGTTCTCAGTCTCAGCTGAGACTGAGGGATGACATCATTTTAGAACTGTTGCAGCTGCATAAGCCACACTGGAATGTTGCAACTGGAGGTTAGAGTAGAACGTTGGTTAATTTGAAGTCAGTAAGAGTCTGTTGCAGTCTGTAGTAGAGGAAGGAGGTGCTCTGCTGTAAGCAGGCCCTCAGAGTGCTAAGGTCTGTCAAAGAGCTATTTTTTTTATAGGTGTGTGTTCTCACCTGAAGAGGAACACAAGAAGAACACATTGAAGTGGTAGAGACCGCTTTCAGTGGTTCAGGGCCCCATCCCTGCGGGGATGGGGGGAAGGAATCAGCCTGCTTCCAGGGGCAAACCCCCTGGTCCGGCTAGGGAGAAAAGAAGCTGCCTGATTTAAGGTCATGCTGAGGCACCAGAAGTTCTGGATGAGATTTCTTGAGGAGAAAATGCCTGTGGGGCACCTGCAACCAAGGGGTGAGATCACTCTGCTAAAGGGCCAATGTGTTTTCACCTGAATTAAGTTGAAACTAAAGTGACTGTTACTGTGGGGTAGGAAAAGACAGCCAAGTATAGTTTGGAAGATGTGAGGATTGGACTGCTCAACTCTGTTGGGGGGGGGTCTAGAGTAATGGACACAGCCACTTATTGAAGTATGTTTAAGTTCAGCACAAATGGGATGTAAAGACAGTAGATTGAATGTGAATACATTTAAAAAGAATCTACACAGCAAAGTGTTTTAAAGGATGAGGTGTTACAGTCCAGAGAAATGGCCGGGTATGCATTATGGGAGCGAGAGATGGGAGACCCCCCATCAGTAGTAACCAAGTTCACCTCTATGAGTTTGCTTTGGGACACCTGTTGCTTTCTCTTAGGTTCTTGGCCAGTGCCTGAGGAAAGCACCCAGATGTGAGATTGATGGGGGAGATTCCCTGATGGAGCCAGAAGTGCTCATAGGTGGTTTAGGGAGCCACCAGTAAATGTTTCCATGCTATATGGAAAGTGTCCAAGTGGCTGGCAAGGGAGCCGAGCCAGGGAAAACCCAGAGCAGCGTACAAGTTCGGGCTGTGTGCCCAGTGTGTTTCAGAGCCTGAGGGCTAAAGTGAATGACGATGTGTTCTGATCTCCATAGATCTGCATTACCTGGAGTGTAGCCCCGTGGGAGTCCATCTATGCTTTGTTTATTCTGTTGGATGTGAATAAAAGCCACACTTTAGAATCCCACTTCTGATATTGGACATTACAATTATTGCTTCCTTTGTCCAGAGTTACTTGGTGCCCCTGTTGCAGAGTAGCCAAACCTAGCCAATGTGCCGAGTGACATATTTCTCCCCGAACCCAGCCCACCAGATAGAGCTGTCAAGATGAAAAAGGCATACCTGGGTGGGGGTTACATGGACATACACTGTTATTCTACTTAGAGACTGGGAAACGCCTAGACACAAGCACAGTAGGGCTTAAATGAGCTTGGAGCATGGAGTTATAAAAGAGAGGGAGGAGAAGTGATGAACATTAGCTGGAGGAGTTCCACAATGTGGGAATGCGGTAGCTGAATGCTGACTGACCAATGGTAGTAGACCAGTATGGGACAGCTAGGGACTGAGAGTCTGAGTTTTTGAGAGAGTAAGCATGGGTGCTGAGGTTGGTTAGGGCATCAGTGAGGTAGGAGGGGAGATGCTGTGACCAAAACTTGGCCGGGATCTTGGCGCAGTGGGTCAGTCTGCGATTGTCAAGAGAAGTGAGGTTCATTGAGTGATATAGGGCACAGTGGTGTGTAGAGTAGGGACAGTCTAGGGTGAAATGACAGAAAGAGGGAAAGAGGGTCCAGCCTGGCTAATGTGGTTTTGGGACGGTGCCGTAGACTACATCCCTGTAGTCGAGGACGGGGAGGATAATTTTCTTCAAAATGGCCATCCTGGCAGGAAGGGGGGATGCTGTCACAATTCCGGTAAAGTGCACCAAGCCTGGGGTGCAGCTTCTTGAGTAAGGAGTCAATATGCAAGGAAAAGTTGAGGTGCTGGTCAAGCCAGACACCGAGGTATCTGAAGGAGGTGCAATTCTCCAGGGGAGACCCTTCCAGGGTGTGGAATAAGAGCGGGAAGGGGAGCCTAGAAATGTTCTACCTCGTGCCAAAGGTTAGTGAGACTATTTTATTGGCATTAAGGAGGAGGTGATTTGAGTGGAGCCAGTGCTGGACCGAGATAAAGTCTTGCTGCAGTCTGGTTGTAACCTCAGAGGTCGAGGGGCCGGATGCATACAGCACAGTGTCATCTGCGCATCCATGAGGTCCCTTAGAGCCCTAGTGCTCTCAATGGGAATGGTGGTCCATTTAGATAGTTCAGAGACCGGTTGGTCAACTTTGAGGCCTTACCCCATGCTCTTCCTGGAGTTGGAAAGTGGGTACCAATTTGAGACCATGTTCTTTTCCGGGAGCCTGCTGGTTCGTGGACCTGCGTATTCCTAGATAAGATTGTTTTGATTGTCTTACAGGTTAGGAAGTGAATCTTCCTTCTGGTTGACCCATGGCTAGCAGAGAGTCCTCTGACGTGAGGGTTGCTCCCAGTCTTCGCAATGTGTAGGCCACCTTGATCATCCTGATAATTCTTCAATATTTTCTCCATGGCACATTCTCCGTTATTTGTCCTGAGCTTCCACATCCAGCTCTGTATGGGTCTCCGTGAGATACTGTCTGTATCATCCTCAGTCCTCAGTCTTTGGATGGGGTTTGTCCCATCTGTCATTGCATTTGGTGTTCTCGGAGGTGGGGGAGGGTTAACCTTTACGCCTCCAGCAGTTGGAATAAAGCTGAGTCTGTTCTCGTCGAGGGCTATTGGGGTGGTGGTGGGGCTTCCCTGTTTAGATCAAGTTCAGCTTGACTCAGAAACCCCGCGCTCTGCTAGAATGCAGACTATGCATGTATAGTGGCCTCGCTAATTTCCCCGAAGGATGCCACATTCTTTGCAGTTCCTCATGGTAATGCCTTTTATGTCGCTTCTGTGAGAAGGGGACAGAAAGAACTGAATGAGGTATGAGTTTGACATAACACTCCCCTTTCCCCCAAGAGTAACTGAATGTCTGGGTAAATGCTTGCCCTTTAATAAAAATAAGTAATTGTGCCCTGTACAGCAGGTCACACATGAAATAACCCATGTGTTGTCCCTTAATGGGGCAGGGGGAACAGAGAGTTGTCCCTCGTTGAGGCTGGCTGATCGGGGCTGATCGAGGCCGTAATGGCCCAGGTAAGATGGCTGCCGGGATCTCGCAAGAGAATGCAGGGTTTGGGACTCCCATATCTGTTAAATGGGCCCAGGTGAAGTGGCCGCCAGAAATCTCATGGGAGGCTGCGCGAGATATGGGAGTTCAGGAAGTGAGAGGTATGCTCTATAGGGAGAGAGTGGATGGGTCAGAATTGCAAGGGGACAGATCCCCTTGAGAAACTGGCATAGGGAAAGGGCGTGGAGTCAAAATGGCCACCACAGGACATGGAGGGCGGAGAACTTGGGAGATATATGGCACCAAAGAGAAACGGACCCTGAGCATCTCTGAGTGGGACTTAGGCTGGTGGATAAGGCAAAAAACTTTGCATTTTGATGGTAAAAGCAAGAGGGAGCTGCGGGAGGTCCAGTTTGCTTGTGGAGGCAGCTTGGAGGTGACGTGCTACAGGAGGGTCGCCACACAACTTGGGGGGGTGCTGTAAGTGCTTAGCAATAACTGAGGAACAAGCGGGCTTGGGACTTCTGGACACTTGAGAGTTGTCTCGGGTGGCTGGGGGAGATGGCAGTGATGCACTGAGGACACACTACAGGAGGGTTTCCTCAGTGACTGCCAGCCCTTAATGAGACAAACAGGGGTAGGAGGCTTCATTGGGTGATGAAGGGGTCACTGCAAGAGGGGTCCCTTTCCCAAACCTGATTAGGAGGCAGGGAGCACTCCATAGGGGAAGAAGGATCACTGCCATGGTAATCTTTCTCTCTCTCTGAAATATAATTAAACTATTTGCCTTCACGCGGAATGAAATAGATAATTGCTAAATATATGTTCATATACAACAATTATTGCTATTAGTAGAGCTAGATAGGCTACCAGGATGCTGTTAGTGTCAATATTAAAAGAAACTTGTACCTGAAATGGTTCGAATGAGTTGCTGATTGTTGGGGTGATAGGGATCACGACCAAGCTCTGCAGATGCACCTAAATAAACTGGAGATCTGGAGATGGGACAGAGGGGCCGGCCTGGCCAGCTCGAATTTGATTGGATCGCATCAACCTATAGGATGGATGGAGAATACCCACAAGTTCTGACTATGGAGTACTATAAAGGGTACGAGATATAACCCCACCTCACAACACACAGCTGAGTCAGTGTTCACTCACTACTAGCAGAACAGCTCATCTCGAACTAACACTTCAAACAGCAGAGCAATAGAGAGCCAGAGAGTCTAAACAGAAGGTATTTCTCACAGCATTCATACCCCAAATGCAGTAATAAGGGCTGTGAGACTTGCAAGCACATAAATAATGAGTCAGGCCTAAAGTGTAACCCTGAATACTGAAGTCGTTCCGCGAACTACATTCCGCATCAGTCTTATAACAAAGCTCTGATTCCACTCCTGTCTTTCATCTTGTCTTAGGATGCCAACAGTTTTAAAAGGCACAACTTCAACTGGCATGCAGACCTCATTTAAAACCTCCACAACTCCACAGGCCAAACAGGCCAAAGAAAGAAAAGGAGAGGAAAAAAATGGAAAGAATAAAAGACAGGCTAGCGGAACAGAATAGCTTAAACAAAGAGAGCAAATATTACAAGCGAGGGAGACCTCATGACTTAAACAGAGCTTTTGTAGTGAAGTAAACTTTTTTTCTTCCCACGTATCAGCACCTGTTATCATAAACATAAAAATCAGGATTTTTTTTCTTTTACTACCAGCCCTTGCAACACCATATTATGTGGTACCATATGTCTTAAAGGGGCAGCTGCCATTTTCATACTTCAAGAAAGAAACAGTAGTGTCCCTTAAACCTGGGGTTGAGGATCACCTCATCACAGATGAGCCATTCTTATTACTACCTCCAATTGTTTTGAGGGCAAAAAGAAGAGGACTGCACTTCTGTTTGCCTGTCGCTTTTGTCGGCTTTTAACCTGTTCCATTCTGCAAGGGATTTCTTTGTGACCTGATTTGTGAACTGTATGGACTTGTGTTGTTGGACAGCTCTGGAGGAACTGTTGGCTGTAGTATACAGTGAAGAGGACTGTTTGAGCCACATGGCATCAGGATACTTTTGAGAGAGTTCTGAGGGTTTCTCATCCATTACTGATGCAAGAGAAAGGTGTCTCTCCACCAACATTCCAGAAAGCTGGTTTCTCCTGAGGGTGTATTTTCAATCTGTCCAGCCAGTAAGTTAAATACTGGGTATCCATTTTGTTTGAACTTGTGACTATGCAGAGCTAAGATATCCTTTCACAAAATGGGATCCCCCAAGGCCTGTGTGAGAGGTCTGTTGATTTCGTACTTGCTGCTTGCACCCTGGCTTGTTTCTATGTATGGGCCACTTTCCTATATCTTGTACTCTCAAGCTGTTCGGACCCTGGCTGGATTCTATGTCTGGGCCACTTTCCCTGTATCTTGGGCTCTCCTGCTGCTTGAGGCCCTGGCTTGTTTCTATGTGTTGGCCACTTTCCCTATACCTTGGGCTCATGCTGCTCGACCCTGGACGGGTTTCTACGCCTGGGCCACTTTCCTATATTTTGGCCTCCTGCTGCTTTAACCATGGCTGGCTTCTTCTAGGTGCTCAGTGGTGAAGGGGTATTCTAGCAGCTTTGAAAGAAGCGCTGGTGAGACTCCTTCTTAAAAGTCATCCCTTGACCCAGACGTCCTGGTGAATTACCATCCACCTCCAACCTGCCTTTTTGAGCAAGGTTGTAGAGAAATTAGTGGCACAACAGCTCAAGGATCTCCTCGTGTCCTTCGACATCTATTAACCATTTCAGTCAGGTTTTTTGGGCCAGGCACAATACAGAAACAGCTCTAGTTAGAGTGCATAATGATCTGCTCAGGGTTAGAGATAGAGGAGGCAGGTCAGTTCTTGTGCTCCTCGATCTGTCATCAGCATTTGACACTGTGGACCACATTATGTTACTTGATCATCTCTGTAAGTTTTGTGGACTCGCCGAGGTTGTCATCAGATGGTTTGAGTCCTATCTCTCTGATAGGGTGCAGCAGGTTGTGATGGGGAATTTCTCCTCCTCCCCAATGCCCCTGTTGTGTGGAGTTCCACAGGGCTCGATCTTGTGCTCGATGCTGGTCGCGGTGTACATTCTGGCCCTGGGTGAGATCATTCGACAATACAGTGTGGAGTTTCACTGCTACGCAGATGACACCCAACTGTATTTGTCATTTGTGCCTGGAACATTGATGCTATCATTGTGCTTAACATCTGTCTGGCTAAAATCAATGACTGGATGGCTTCCAGCTGGCTGAGACTAAACCCAGATAAGACAGAGGTGCTAGTGATCGTGCCAGGTTGCGGGCATGATGGGTTGCAACCTGGAGTAGACACAGGTCTTTTCTTGGGGTCTGCTCCACTGGTTGCTTTCCCAAGGCTGAGTAATCTAGGTGTGATCCTGGATAGCAGGCTGACCTTTAAAGATCAGGTGTTGTCTGTGGTTAAGAGTAGTTTTTACCATTTGCAGAACATCGCCAGCATCAAGCCCCTCATTCTGCCCGACAATCTGCTGACTCTGGTACATGCCTTTGTTACCTCTAGGCTCAACTACTGTAACACTCTTTACTTTGGGGTCACAGGAGGGACCCTCCACAGGCTGCAGCTGGTGCAGAACACAGCCAGTCCGGTTGTTAACGAGCCTGTCCAGATCCTATCATGTGACCCAGATCTTGCATGCTCTGCACTGGTCGCCAGTCAGTTGGAGGGTCCTTTTCAAGGTGGGCTTGCTCACCTACAAGGCCCTATATGTTCTTGGTCCTGGCTACCTGTCAGAGATCCTGACACCTGAGACCTCTGCTCGCTCCCTCCACTCCTCTTCAAGGGGCCTCCTGGATGTTCCCAGGATTTGGCTCAAGACATCTGGTGATCGAGCTTTCAGTGTCTCTAGGCCGACCCTGTGGAATGTGCTTCCAGCTGCAGTCTGGGAGGCCCCTTCAATCGGTATTTTCAAGCAGAGGCAAAAGGCCCACCTCTTCAGTCTGGCCTTCACACAGTAATCAGTACTATATAATGAATTTTATTATTTGAAGTCTGATTTTTATCTATCTGTTATTTCTGGAATTTAAATAGTTGTTTTATTTGTAATACTTTGTTAGGCACCCAGAGCCACCGGGACTGGGCACCATAAAAAATAAAATTTGCCTTGCCTTGCCTATACCTGGGCCACTTTCCCTATACCTTGAGCTCTCCTGCTGCTTGAACCCTGGCTGGCATCTATGTGTGGGCCACTCCCCCTATATCTTGGGCTCTCAAGCTGCTCGGAACCCGTCTGGCTTCTATGCTTGGGCCACTTCCCCTATATCTTGGGCTATCATGCTGCTCGGACCCTGGCTGGCTTCTATGTCTGGGCCACTTTCCATATATCTTGGGCTTTCATGCTGCTCAGACTCTGCCTGGTTTCTATATGGGGCCAGTCCTGTTTAATGTTTTCATAAGTAGCATTGAAGAGGGGCTAGAGGGGAAGGCGTGCCTCTTTGCAGATGACAGTAAGATCTGCAACAGGGTGGACACCCCGGGAGGGGTGGAAAAAATGAGGAGAGAGATCTAGGTAAACTGAAGGAATGATCTAGAGTGTGGTAGCTGAGATTCAAAGCAGAAAAGTACAAAATCATGCATTTGGAAGTAAGAACTCAGGGGAGGATTACATGATGAGGGAAGATACTGACGGTCACCAAACAAGAAAAGGATTTGTAGGTAATCATATCCAATGACCTTAAAGCATCCAAACAATATGATAAGGCTGTGGAAGAGCCAGTGGGATGCGGGGGTGCATAGGTATAGGTATCACCACCAGAAGAAAAGAGGTGGAGATGCCACTGTACAGATCATTGGTGAGGCCTTATTTGAGTACTGTGTTCAGTTCTGGAGGTTGCATTCCATAAGGACATAGACATGGTGGAGACAGTTCAAAGAAGGGCAACAAAGATGGTTTAGGACTACACCAAAAGTCATATGAGGAGAGTCTGGAGACCTCAATATGTCTACCCTGGAGGAGAGGAAAGGAGAGGAGAGACAGAGGAAATATGATAGAAACCTACAAATATCTAAAGGATATAAATAGGGTACCGGAGGGTAGCATCTTTCAGAAAAAGAAATGTTCAGGAATGAGGGGGCATGACATGAGATTGGAAGGGGTAGACTAAGTGGTAATGTGAGGAAGTATTTCTTCACGGAAAGGGTGGTGGATGTATGGAATGGATTCCCAGTGGAGGTGGTGGGGGCAAACACAGTGGGGGATTCAAAATGAGACAGGCAAAGGGGAACCCTAGTGATAGGAAGGAGAAGGTAAAGCCAGAGATCAACTAGAGTCTGCGGCTTTTGCTGTAGGTAGGAAATGAACAGACTGGTTGGGCCTAGTGGTCCTTATCTGCTGTCAGTTTCCTATGTTTCTATGCATGGGCCACTTTCCCTATATCTTGGGCTCTCATGCTGCTTGGACCCTGGCAGTCTTCTTTGTGTGGACCACTTTCCCTATATTTTGGGCTGTCATGCTGCTTGGACCCTGGCTGGCTTCTTTGCATGGACCACTTTCCCTATATTTTGGGCTCTCATGCTGCATGGACCCTGGCTGGCTTCAATGCATTGGCCACTTTCCCTATATCTTGGGCCTGTAATTCTGCTTAGACAATGGCTAGCTTCTATGAGTGGGCTAATTTCCCTGTATCTTTGGATCTCTTGCTGCTTGGACCCTGGCTGGCTACTATGCCTGGGCCACTTTACCTATATCTTGGTCCTGTAATGCTGCTTGGACCCTGGCTGGCTTCTATGCATGGACCACTTTCCCTATATCTTAGGCTCTCATGCTGTTCGGACTCTGGCTGGCTTCTATGCATTGGCCACTTATATCTTGGGCTCTCAAGATGCTTGGACCCTGGCCGGCTTCTATGCATGAGTGACTTTCCCTATATCTTGGACTCCCATGCTGCTTGGACCCTGGCTGACTTCTATGTGGGGCCATTTTCCTACATTTTGGGCATGTAATGCTGCTTGACCCTGGCTGGCTTCTGTGTGTGGGCCACTTTCCTATATCTTGGGCTTCATGCTGCTTGGACCCTGGAAGGCTTCTATGTGTGGGCCACTTTCCTATAGCTTGGGCACTCATGCTGGTTGGATCCTGGCTGGCTTCTATGTCTTGGCCACTTTCCCTATATCTTGGGCTCTCATGTTGCTTGGGGCCTAGCTGGCTTCTATCGTGGGCCACTTTCCCTATATCTTGGCCTCGTGCTGCTCAGACTCTGCCTGGTTTCTATATGGGACCAGTCCTGTTTAATGTTTTCATAAGTAGCATTGCAGAGAGGCTGAGGAAGGCGCCTCTTTGCAGATGACAGTAAGATCTGCAACAGGGTGGACACTTCGGGAGGTGGAAAAATGAGGAGGGATCTAGGTAAACTCGAGGAGTGGTCCAGAGTGTGGCAGCTGAGCTCAATAAAAGTGCAAAATCATGCATTTGGGGCACAAGAACCCAGGGAGGATTACATGATGAGGGCAGGGGGATACTGATGGTCTCCAAACAGGAAAGAGATTTGGAGTAATCATATCTGATGATCCTAAAGCTGCCAAACAATGTGATAAGGCTGTTGAAGAGCCAGAGTGGGAGGGTGTACAGGCACGGTATCACCACTAGAAGAAAAGAGGTGGTAATGCCACTGCACAGATCATTGGTGAGGCCTCATTTGGAGTACTGTGTTAGTTCTGGAGGCCGCATCTCCATAAGGACATACGGTGGATGCCAAAGAAGGGCAACAAAGATGGTTTAGGGACTGCACCAAAAGTCATATGAGGAAAGGCTGGGAGACCTCAATATGTATACCCTGGAGGAGAGGAGAGACGGGGGAGATATGATAGAAACCTACAAATATCTAAAGGGCATAAATAGGGTACCAGAGGGAGCATCTTTTAGAAAAGGATATGTTCAGGAACGAGGGAGCATGACATAAGATTGAAGGGGGGACAAAGATGTAATGTGAGGAAGTATTTCTTCACAGAAAAGTGGTGGATGCATGGAATAGACTCCCAGCAGAGGTGGTGGAGGCAAACACAGTTGGGGATGCAAAATGCATGGGACAGGCACAGGGAACCCTAGCAATGGGAACAAGAAGGTAAAGCCAGAGATCAAGGAGCATCTAAGGCTTTGCTGTAGGTAGGGAAAATGGGCAGACTGGAGTGGCCTAGAGGTCATTATCTGCCTCTCAATTTCATGTTTCTATGCGTGGCCACTTTCCCTATATCTCGGGCTCTCATGGTGCTTGAACTATGGCTAGCTTCCATGTCTTGGCCACTTTCCCTATATCTAGGGTTCTCATGGTGCTTGGACCTCGCTAGCTTCTATGCATGCGCCCACTTTCCTATATCTTGGGCTGTCATGCTGCTTGGGCCCTGGTTGGCTTCTACGAGTGGACCACTTTGCTTATATCTCTTGGCTCTCAAGCTGCTTGGACCCTGGCTGGCTTCTATGCGTGGGCCACTTTCCCTATATCTTGGGCCTGTAATGCTGCTTGGACCCTGGCTGGCTTCTATGCGTGGGCCACTTTCCCTATATCTTGGGCTCTCATGCTGCTTGGACCCTGGCTGGTCTTGTATGCGTGGGCTACTTTCCCTATATCTTGGGCCTGTAATGCTGCTTGGACCCTGGCTGGTTTCTATGCATGGGCCACTTTCCCTATACCTTGAGCTGTCATGCTGCTCGGACCCTGGCTGGCTTCTATGCATGGGCCACTTTCCCTATATCTTGGGCTCTCATGCTGCTTGGACCCTGGCTGGCTTCTATGTGTAGGCCACTTTCCCCATATCTTGGGCCTGTAATGCTGCTTGGACTCTAGCTGGCTTCTGTGCATAGGCCACTTTCCCTATATCTTGGTCTCTCATGCTGCTTGGACCCTGGCTGGCTTCTATGTGTGGGCCACTTTCCCTATGTCTTGGGCCTGTAATGCTGCTTGGACCCTGGCTGGTTTCTATGCATGGGCCACTTTCCCTATACATTGAGCTCTCATGCTGCTCGGACCCTGGCTGGCTTCTATGCATGGGCCACTTTCCCTATATCTTGGTCTCTCATGCTGCTTGGACCCTGGCTGGCTTCTATGTGTGGACCACTTTCCCTATGTCTTGGGCCTGTAATGCTGCTTGGACCCTGGCTGGTTTCTATGCATGGGCCACTTTCCCTATACATTGAGCTCTCATGCTGCTCGGACCCTGGCTGGCTTCTATGCATAGGCCACTTTCCCTATATCTTGGTCTCTCATGCTGCTTGGGCCCTGGCTGGCTTCTATGTGTGGACCACTTTCCCTATGTCTTGGGCCTGTAATGCTGCTTAGACCCTGGCTGGTTTCTATGCATGGGCCACTTTCCCTATACATTGAGCTCTCATGCTGCTCGGACCCTGGCTGGCTTCTATGCATGGGCCACTTTCCCTATATCTTGGGCTCTCATGCTTCTCGGACCCTGGCTGGCTTCTATGTGTGGGCCACTTTCCCCATCTCTTGGGCCTCTAATGCTGCTTGGACTCTAGCTAGCTTCTATGCCTGGACCATTTTCCCTATATTTTGGGCTCTCATGCTGATTGGATCCTGACTGGCTTCAATGTGTGGGCCAATATCCTTATATCTTGGGCTCTCATGGTGCTCGGACTCTTGCAGTCTTCTTTGTGTGGGCCTCCTTCTCTATATATTGGGCCTGTAATCCTACGTTAACCCTGGCTGAATTATTTGCATGGGCAATATCTCTATACCTTGGGCCTCTAAGGCTGCACGAACCCTGGCTGGATTCTTTGCAGGGCCAAGTTCCCTATATCTTGGGCCTGTAATGCTGCTTGGACCCTGCCTGACTTGTTCGATGGGCCATTTTCCCAGTATCTGGGTCTCTAAGTTTAGCCTGACTTACTATACCTAGTAGCAGCAGATAAGTGCTTCCTTTAACTTTTCATCCATTTGTTTTAGGTGCGGAGACTTTTATGGACTTCTTTCACTAGTAACTACTTTTATGGACCAAGTGGTTTCATTTATTTGATAGTTGGAGCTCATATTTGTATGGATGGGGAGATGTGATTGACTAGCAGTTTCTTTTGTCAGTGTGTGTGTGTGTGTATTTGGTTTAGGGAGGGCATTATTTTGGAATTTAGCTGAGTTTTGCTTTTAAGTAGGCATTATGTGTTTATGCTTAGTCCCTTTCAAGCACAAATAATCCGCGGACCACCTGTGACAGTTTCATACCTTTGGAAGGTATCAACGGTTGCCATGTATATAAAGGTCATCAGCCGGATACATTGCTTAGGATCCACCTGGTGGAGGCAGTAACTCCAGCTGGGGTCCTAGAGTGTATATTAGGGAGGGTAGGATCAGAAGGAAAAGGTCACGAAGATGCCCTGGGAAATATTAATACTGAAACAGGGGCTATCCCTTTCTGGTTCAAATACCCAGGGTTCCACCAATTGTAAATAGGCAGGTGGCAATCCAAACAGCTGACTCTGCTACTCCCCATCAAGCTTGTTTTATGTAGCTCCAGGTAGCTGAGGAATAAGATGGCAGTGATGGAGGGGTTCATCACTGATTCCTCAGCTGACCTTGTGTGCATCATAGAGACCTAGCTGGGTGATGATTCCAGCCCTATGCTTAAGGGCTTGTAATATTGGCCAGGTACTTCATAGTGCATTGTTAGAAGTGGGATCTCAGGGGGTATGAGGTGACCATCTGTTTTTGATCTGCATTGGGACTCGCAGCATACCCCTACAGGAAACATAGAAACATAGCATCTGTTGACAGAAAAGGACTGCTTGGCCCACCCAGTCTGACCAAGGGTTCCCTCTCTATTTTACTTCTGCAGATCCTATCTGGTCTCTGGTGACCTTCCATACTCCTTGCCTCTGTTTGAACATATAGTACCCTGATGAGTATCCAACACATGCTTGAAGCCCTCCACCATTCTAGCCTCCACCAGTTCATCTGGCAGTTGGTTCCATGTGTCTACCACCCTTTCAGTGAATAAATATTTCCTCACATCCCTCATGAACTTCCCTCTTTCAGCTTCATCGGATGCTCCCTTGTCGTGGAGCTCATACTCATTTGGAAAAGGCTCCCCTCCTGCACCATGCTCACCACTGTGAGGTACTTGTAGGTTTCAGTCATTTCGCTACTTGCTCTTTTTTCCTCCAAGGAGTACATGTTGAGATCCCACAGCCTCTCCTTGTATGTTTTCTTGTGCAAACCCACACCATTATGATAGCCCTCCTCTGGACCACTTCCACCCTGTCAATACCCTTGTGGTGGTGCAGCCTCCAGAACTGGACACAGTACTCAATGTGGGTTCTCACCAGCAAGCAATACAATGGCAACACTGCTTCCCTCCTCCTGTTGGAGATACCCCTCCCTATGCACCACAGCATCCCTCTTACCCTACCCACTGCTTTGTCACACTGCTTTGACACTTTGAGGTCATCAAATATGATTACCCCAAGGTCCCTTTCATACTGGAGTTCATACTGGAGTTTTAAGACAACCAAGAAGGCAAAGGACCCTTATAGGCTGCTCCCACCATTTCAGTGGAGGTAACAAGTGTCACCAACCATAAAGTAATGATCCAACCTTGCCTTTAAATGTAAAACAATTATCTGCCTGCACTACTTGTGTTGGTAATTTATTCCACAGTTCAACCACCCTACACTTAAAGCTATTTTTCCTTAAATCTGTCCTAAACCTTTCACCTACTAACTGCTGATCGTGCCTTCTCAATGCATATGTACTCTCTTTATATACGAATCCTAATTCCTTCCTTAGAGTCTCCTGTTTCAATATCTTATACAGCAACAACAGATCCCCTCTAGTACGCCTAGTAACTAACGATCACAATCCCAGTGTTTTTAATCTGTCTTCATATGTTTTCTCCCTACACCCTGATATAATTCTAGTGAAAGATCTTTGTGGTCTCTAGACCAACAGTTTATCCTTCCTCAAATAGGGATGCCAGACAGTAGAACAGTAGTCCAAGCTTGGTCTGACATATGAGTTAAACAGTGGAACCAATACCCCCTTGCTTCTAGTATGAAAACTCCTTCTAATACAATTTACATAGCCTTTTTAGCTGTAACTCTACTATGGGTCCCACTTTTCATAATCTTTTTGTATATATGTACCCAAGTCCTTTTCACCGCTGAAGCTGTCAGCTTTGAACCCTGAATGTAATAGTCCTATTGTATATTTTCTTTCCCATATGCATTACAATGCATTTTTGTATTAAAGCTAATTTATTATTCTCTGCCCACTCTGAGATATACAACAAATCCTGCCCAAACCTTAGTCTATCCTCAAAGGTATCCACCACGCTGCCCAACTTAACATCAAGAGCAAATGTAACCAATTTGTTCTCACTCGGTATAATTAGGTCACTTATAAAAATACTAAACAACAGGGGTCCCAACACCGACCCCTGCAGCACTTCACTCGTCACCCTCACCTCCCCTGATAATGACCCTATATCCTCACCTGTTGTGTTCTTCCCATCAACCAGTGTTTAATCCACCTTACAAAGCTTACATCAATACCCGTACTTATCAACTTGGAAATTATTAACCTGTGCGGGACTGTATCGAACACCCTACTGAAGTCTAACATTACCATATCCACATTCCTACCCTCATCAATCCTCTTAGTGACTTAATCATAAAAACAGATCAGATTAGTCTTGCAAGACCTGTTTCTATCAAAGCCATGCTGGTTTTTATCCATTATTCCTTTTTGTACAAGATGATTTGTTATCTCTTCGCTCAGAATCCCTTCGATTATCTTACCGACAACCAAGGTCAGACTCACTGGCCGATAATTAACTGCCTCACTCCTATCTCCCTTCTTATGTATCAGCACAACATAGGCTGACATCCACTCATCTGGTACATAACCTTCTATCAAGGATTTTTGACCTAATAGGGTGATTACTGGTGCCAGCTCATATTCCAATTCTTTAACAAATCTTGGATGGATACCATCTGGTCCAGCCACTTTATCCGCTTTTAATGACTTTATTCTCTGTTTCACTTTTTCCACTGTTATTATTTCTCCTAATTTAGCATTTACTACACCATTCATACTAACTTCCATATTATGATCTTGTGTGGTGAACACTGTACTGAAGCATCGACTAAACTCTTCAGCTATTTCATTTGGTTTTGAACTCATTTCTCAACTAATATTTAAGGGTCCCAATGTCTTATCCCTTCCCTTTTTATTATTTACATATGCATAAAAGCTTTTAACATCATTCTTTGTCACAGCTAATCTGAATTCCAGCTGTCTTTTTGCATTTTTTTATTTCACTTTTTAGCTGTCTCAGTATCAGCTTGTATTTACTCTTACTTTTCTTGGTTTTTAAGTGTTTCATTCTTACAAACAACAATTTTTTTATTACAAAGTTTACTAATCTTATTATTCATCCATGGTGGCTTTTTTCCTCTACGATTATACACCTTGCTTTTAGGAATATAACTATCTACCATCTGATTTATAGTCTTAACAAACAATTCCCATGATTCTTTAACTGTTAATCCATTTATCATATTATTCCAATCAAATCCTGCCAGCCTTTCTCTTATTACTCTGTAATCACCTTTATCCTATAACACCTGAATTGTACTACCCCTAATTGACGTATTTGTTTTATCAATACAAAAGGTAATTGAACCATGATCACTTGCACTTACTGTGGGACCAATATTTTCTTGTTGAATGTCATCAGGGATGTTCGTTAGTACCACATCTAAAATATTTTTTCCCCTTGTAGCCTCGTGGGCACACTGTTTAACGTCTACAGATGTTAATTCATCCTGAATCCTAGCAGCCATTGTATTATTTATGCCTGTATTGCCCCAATCTATATCTGGCATATTCGGGGCCCCTATTAACACTATATCTGATACTTCAGCTAGATTAGCAACCTTTTCTATAAATACTTCAGTCTCTCCCATGCTTGTCTCAGGTGGTCTATAAAATATTATCAGCTTTAGTTTCTACCTCAACCCCAATAAATCTACACTAATAGCCTCAATACTACCACAGTCCTTAGTATCATTAATTACTAGAAATTCTACCCTTCCCTAATAAACAAGGCCACACCACCTCCTCGTCTATCTGGCCTATTTTTGTTTACAAGACAACAACCAGGATATGCTGATTCCATTCAGTAACTGTATTACACCATGTTTCTACTACCCCAATAATTCCTAATTATTCTCTCCCCATTAAGAGTTCCAATTCAGCCATATTATCTTTGTTTAAACTTCTGGCATTAAAGAACATCACCTTCACTTAGGGTTACCAGCTGTCCTGATTTTCCCAGGACAGTCCTGATTTGGGCAGCTGTATCCCACAAAAAAATGTGAAAAATACTGCATGTCCTGATTTTATAGTAGAAAAAATATTTTCTAACTTTCCACTAAATGTTGTAGAAAACTACTATACCTTAACTAAAATACCTTAAAATGATAAGAAACAATATACAACTAAGAAACTACAATACTTAACCTTAATTATGATTGCATAGAGAAACAAGTCTTTGCATTGTTAAGGTTACTGCACTGCATCATGAAAAATCACGTTTTTCAGTAAGAAATGTCCCACTTTGGGCTTCTTAATAGGTGGTAACTCCACCTTCACTGGGGAATTCATTTTACTTTTTGTGCTACAATGTAATCTGATTTCCTCATTTACCACCTTCGTCACCCATTTCTTTAGTTTAAACATTTTTCTATTTCATGGAGCAGCCTTGTTCCCAATATTCTACTTCCCCTAAAATTTAAATGGAGCACATCTTTGCAAAATAGTTCTCTTCTGTTATGAAAAGTCCCCCAATGTTTACTGAATAAATAATCATTTGCTGAAGTCCATCTATTTAGCCATTCATTTGCTAATGCTATTCTCTTTTGCTTGTACACTGATGCTCTTGGTTCAGGTAGTATGTCTGAGATCATGATCTCACAGCCATTTTCTACCAACTTCTCTGCTAGTTTACTGAAATCCTTCTGTATCTCAGGCAGTGTTTTTCTAGCTAGGTCATTTATACCCACATGAACTATTGCTAATGGGTGTGATCCTGCTCCAACAGATATATTATCTACCGTATCATATAAATCCGAGGCTCCTGCACCTGAAAAACTATGGACCATGTTATTTTCCTTATCCCTCTTACATATGTATTGAACTGTGTACTTTATGATAGAGTCCCCTATTACTATGACCTGTCTTGGATATTTCAGCCTCCTGAGGGACATATCTACATTTCCTTCTTACTCTTCTAACTGGGAGTGCTGTAGATCTTCCAAAACACTGAAACTATTTGTCAAAGAGGGCTCAGAGGTTACACCGCTTGCCCCCTGTCCCAGACCACTTATACATGCTCCCCTGAGACTCAGATTTATTTCTCCTCCTTGTCTCCTCTGAGATTATCAGGAACTGGCTTTAATGGACTCTTCCTCTATGCTTCCTTTTACATTCATTACTTTACTCCATCCATTGTCTTGCTTAATGACTGTCAGTACAGTACCTCTCCCATCCTATGCACAGCTCCTGGGTTTCTGTGCTCTAGGAGGATGATGTTGCACTTTTATTTATTTATTTGTTGACTAGGTAAGTACACTGATCCAACGGACCATTTTCAGGTATGACTCAGGCCACTTAGATGGCGCACAGTACAAAGACATAATCATCATGACATTACAATAGCAGTTTACACACAGGTTACAGAGAACTGCTTGTGACGATTACTGCATTTAGACATTTAGCCCAACACAGTGGGGTAATAACAATTAAAAATTAGGAATAAAAGAGACCAGGTAATACTAGTAACAGATCAAATACAAGTGACTACAAAAATAAACAGTGTTGACTGAAGTGTTGGTTAGCAATTACAGGTCGCATTGGATAGTAGAGCCTTCTTGAAGTGCCATTTGAAGGTTAGTGGGGATTCCAAGGAGTGAAGTTCTACAGGGAGAGAGTTCCAGAACTTAGGGGCTGCTAAGGAAAAAGCCCTTTGACCCATGGCTGTAAATAACTTGGGACATTCAAGGATTTGATTAGAGGAGGACCTCAGTTGGTGAGAACCCCGAGCACACATGCCTGTGAGTGGTGATTTTGCACTGTTGTGGAGCATTTTAAAAATGAGAGTACCAAATAAAAGATCCTGTGTGCCTGGGAGGGTAGCCATCATGGACTGCTATTGCACAGTATGTCACAGACGGCATTGCAACCACTGAAACAGAAGATGAGGTATTGCGCCTGTTCATGGTTTATGCAACATGGGCAACCAGAAAGGAAATTTACCTCCAGCTTGAGCTAGCAGGCAACCCAGTGAACCTGCAGCTAGACACCGGAGCCTCAGTATTTCTTGTGCCAGAGAACATCTACAGAGAGAAACTTCAGCAGTGCCCATTGCAGCCATCATCTATTCAGCTCTCAACTTACATGGGAGAGCAAATCCCTGTGCTAGGGTAAATCCAAGTGCCAGTCACCTATGAGGGAGGAATGTGGACCTTGCTTCTGGTGGTAGTACAAGGAGAAAGACCTGCATTACTAGGCTGAGACTGGCTCATGCAGACCAAACTGAACTGAGGAAAGATCTCCAGCTTAAATACGGTAACCACAGCACCACAAGATGCACTAAAGAAAGTATTGACAAACATGGTCCTGTTTTCCAGGATGGTTATGGCACAATCTGTGATTTCAAGGCAAAGATCCGAGTGCAACTGGGAGCCATTCCAATTTTCCACAAGCCTTGACCAGTACCTTATACTTTAAGGGAAGCAGTAGAGAAGGAACTGGACTGTCTCAAAAGCCATGGTATCATCTCACGAGTAGGGAGGAGCGACTGGGCTGCCCTTATCATTGTGGTACCGAAACGAGACAAAGCAGTGAGGTTGTGTGGTGACTACAAGGTTACAGTGAACCGTTGTATACAGCAAGATCCATATCCATTACCCAATGCAGAGGACTTGTTTGCTATACTCTCAGGGGGCAAGTTATTTAGCAAGTTGGACTTATCCTGTGCATACCAGCAATTGGAACTGGAACCAGAGTCAGAACTATATCTAACCATCAACACCCACAAGGGACTTTACCGGTATCATTACTTGGCATATAGAGTTTCCACAGTGCCAGCAATTTTCCAGAACACAATGGACCAGATACTGCATGGACTGGACCATGTAGTATTCTTTATGGATGATATATTGGTAACAGCACCCACGGTCGAAGAACATCTGACAATCCTGGACCAAGTTCTGACCAGACTGCAATGATATAGATTGAGAGTAAAGCTAGCAAAATGCCAATTTCTGCAAAATTTTGTTGAGTACCTTGGTCACTCGATTGATGCCCAAGGCCTACACCCAGCAGATAGCAAGGTGGATGCTATTGTCAAGGCACCTGCCCCAACAAATATGACAGATTTAAAATCATTCTTAGGGCTCTTGAACTATTATGGACAGTTCCTAACTCATCTGTCCACATTGTTGCAACCACTCCATGACTTGCTACAGAAAGAAGCTCAATGAAATTGGTCACCACAGTGTGAGGAAGCATTCCAGGCTTGCAAGAAATGTCTTCTAGGCAGCAAATGGTTAGTGCACTATGACCCAGTTAAACCTCTGAGGCTGGCATGTGATGCATCACCATATGGAGTGGAGGCTGTCATCTCACATGTGTTACCTTATGGAGAGGAACACCCGATCGCTTTTGTTTCCAGGACATTGTCCCCAAGAGAAAGGAACAATGCTCAGGTCGAGAAAGAAGCTTGAGCATAATTTTCAGTGTCAAGAAGTTCCATAAGTACTTGTACAGACGGAAATTCACTCTGCTAATTGATCACAATCCTCTACTGGCAATTCTGAGGCCAAAAGCTGCAATACCAACTCTCACAGCACTCTGAATGCAGCAATGGGCCCTGATTTTGTTGGCATATGACTATGGCATTGAATACAGATTTCTCAAGATCACACAAATGCAGATGCATTGTTGAGACTGCCATGCAAGGATGTTACTGTGAAGGAAGATGGTGTAACAGTATTCCATCTTTCTCATCTTGAGGACTTACCCATTGCTTCACAGGATGTCGCAGCAGAGACACGGCGAGATCCTGTCCTCTCTAAAGTCCCAGATTTAACCCTAAATGGTTGGCCTAACTTCCTGAGAGACCCAACCCTCTGAACTTTCTTAGACAAGAAGGGCCAGTTGTCCACAGAGCTCGGCTATGTTCTATGGGGAACTCAAGTTGGGATACCTCCAAAGTTTTGTAAGAGGTTACTTTCTGACTTACATGACAGTCATCCTGGAATCTCTTGCATGAAGGCACTGGTCAGAGAATACCTCTAGTGGCCACGACTTGATCAAGATATCCAACATCTTTTTTTTTTTTTTTTTACCGGTGAGACACACTAAGTTGAAAGCTTGTTTACAGGTGCAAACTGGGAGCACAGGGAAGTTAAGGACTTGCTCAGGGTCACACAGTATGCAAGTGGGGGCTGTGGGATTCAAACCCAGGTCTCAAGATTTGCAGCTCAGAGCCTTAAACCACTGCACTATACTGCCTCCCTAATCTTGTCAACCAATGTGAGCCATGTGTGGCTGTCCGCAACCAACCTGCTAATGCACCCCTGCATCCTTGGTCCTGGGCTACCATACCATGGGATTACATCCATGTCGACTATGCTGAGGTGGCAAACAACACTTCTTGGTAGTAATTGATGTCCACTCCAAATGGCTGGAAGTATTGCCCACACAAGTCACAACTACTGAAAAGACTATAGACCTTCTGAGACTGTTTTTCGCCTCTTATGAACTACCACGGGAGTTAGTGTCAGACAATGGTCCCCAGTTTTCTTCCCATGTCTTTAAACTGTTCTTAAAGCAGAATGGCATCCAACATATTTTGATTCCACCTTACCATCCAGCATCAAATGGCGCAGCTGAAAGAGCTGTACAAACATTCAAAAAAGCTTGGAATAAACCAGATTCATGGCAAGTACCTACAGCTCAAAGGCTGGCTAATTTTCTGTTTGCTTACAGAAACATTCCTCACACAGTCACAGAGCAAACACCTGCCAAACTGTTCCTAAAACATCAACCTCATACCCATTTGTCATTGCTCAAGCCAGACTTGGCTGATACTGTCACAAAGCATCAACTACAACAGCAAAATTGGCATGACAAATCAGTCAAGTCAGTACGGATTTTTCATCCTGGGGAGAGGGTAATGGTTTAAGACTGTAAACATCCCAAGGTTTCTTGGATTCTTGGGGTGGTGATTGAAACACATGGACCTTTGACTTATGCAGTTTGTGTGGGACAGCGACTTGTTCATGAACATGTGGATCACCTGCTGCATTCTAAGGTTCCAGCAAATGCAGCAGAAGATGTCACTCCAGCTGAGGACAGTAACACAGAGGACTTTGCTCCTACCTGTGAAGTTCCACCAGAGCCGGTACCAAATAATAATGAATCACCTGTTCCACCAGCAGCAGTTATTCCAGCCCGCAGATATCCCCTGAGGCATCGAAGACCACCACAAAGACTTGACCTTTAAAGTCATGTAATGAACTTGTACCTCTGTGTAACGGAACTCTTACCTGTATTGTTACTCAGTTAGTGACAAGTTCTACCCAAAGGGTAGAATAACCCCCTGAACTTGTTTCTGGGTACCGAGCAGTCTACTTTGGCTTGGTAGCTAGAAATGTTACTGTTGAAGTATTTTTAGACAAGTTTCTGCCTAAGGAGGAGGAGTGTAGTATATGCATGGATATGTATGGTACTATATACATGGATATATATATATATATATATATATATATATATATATATAGTAGGAAGTTGACTAGAGTTGTAGTTTTTACATATGGTGTTGTAGTCTATTATATATGTAAGTTCGTGTCATGCACAGTAAGCCTTTCATTGTGTATGTCCAGTGATGCAAGACCACTGTCTCTGAATAGAATAAAAGATGGTCACTGAACTAACACACCATGTATGAGTCTCTCCTGCACTGACCCACAGTATATCACAGCTATGAAATCCGAATCTAATTTCGGGAACTGGTGCATAGTACATCACTCCCAACACTGTCTGAGTTTGGTAGGGCCTGCAATAGTCGATGAACCTTGGTGGGTAACATAATCTTGAAATGAAATGAAGGACATTCAGTTCTCTCAACATCCTGGCCCAGCATTTTGGCATTGAATACCAGCTGCCATGCCTAGACCAAACTTGAGTTTCCCAAGGCCCCTACACTTCTCCGCCCTCCTGAGTATGCACTGCATTACAGATTTTTGTGTCATTTGCAATAAGGTACTTGTAGGCCTCAATCATGTCACCTCTTGCCCTCCTCTCTTCCAGGGTGTACGCTTAGGATGCCTCCAGTCTCTCCTCATAGGTTTCCTTGCAACTGCTGCACCATTTTGTTACCTTCTCTGGGCTGCCTCCACGTTACCTCTGTCCTTTCTGAGGTGCAGTCTTCAGAACTGGACACAGTACTCAAAAGTGGGGCTATACTAGAGAGTGATACAGCAGCATCACTACCTCCCTCTTCTTGCTGGTAATACCTCTTCCTATGCACCCCACCATCCCACTAGCCCTGACTATGGCCTTATCACATTGTGCTTCTGGCTTGAGGTCCTCTGACATAATAATACCAATGCCATTTTCCTGTCTAGTGACTGCCCATACCTCCCCATCCTATATTCAGCACCAGGGTTCCTATGTCCTAGGTGCATGATTTTCACTTTGCCATTGAAACCCAACTACCATGTCATTGACCACTCCTCAGGTTTCCTAAATCCATGTTCATTTTCCCCATCCCCTCCTGAGTGTCCACCTTATTGCAGAGTTTGGTGTCATCTGCAAAGGCATACTTTTCCTCCAGTTCTACTGCAGTGTCCCCAGTAAAGATATTGAAGAGGACTTGCCCCAGCACCAAACTTGTGGTACTCCGCTGATCACTCTCCCATCCCCAGAGTGTGTGCTAATCACCACTTGTCTGTTAACCACTTTCTAATCCAATCTACCAGTTTGTACTCCACTCTTAAGCTGGTCAACTTCCTAATGAACCTTCTGCGAAGCACAGCGTTGAAGACCTTGCTGAAGTCCAGATAGGCTATGTCCACTGTCCTATTTCCTTCATCACCCAGTCCATAGAAATCTATCAGATTCATTTGGCATGATCCCACCCCCCCCCAATGAACCCATACTGCCTGTGGTCCTGCAGCCCAGTGGAGTATAGATGCTCAACCAGCCTCACGTTCAGTAGGGTTTCCATTAGTTTTCCCAACACTGAAGTTTTAGACTAATTGGTCTATCATTGCTAGCTTCCTCCCTGCTGCTGCTGTCATGTAGAGGGACCACATCAGCCCTTTTCCAGTCCTCTGGAACCACTTCTGTTTCTAGTGAGTGATTGAACAAGGCTGTCAGTAGGGTAGCTAGCACTTCCCTGAGCTATTTTACTACTCTGGAGTGTAACCCATCCGGTCCCATTGACTTAACCACCTTCAGGATGTGAGTCCTTTTTGAACTCTTTTCTCTGAAAACAGACTCGTGTCCACCTCCTCCCATTCCTGCTTCTGCCTGGTGCCCCCTCCCATGAAAACTAAGCTGAAGTACCTGTTTAAACTGTCAGCTTTTTCTTGGTCCCCTTCTGCAGTATCCCCCTTCTACCCTTCTAATCCTCACTACCCTTCTTTTTGCTTTTCTCTTCTTGATTATGTATCTGAAAAATGTCCTCTCCCATTTAGACACCCCTCTAGCAATCCTTTCCTCTGTCTGTGCCTTTGCTCCTCTCATCACCTTTCTTGTTTCCTTCTGATTGGTGTCAGCAGGCTCAGTTGGTGGCATCCGCCTCTAGACCAGAAGGTCATGGGTTCCCTCACCACACCGGAATTCGACTTGTACCCAAAATGCTGGCATCCAAGTGCAGTATTGGGGGTGCTGTACTGCTGGGTGTGCAATTTTGATGAGACATTAAACCAAGGTCCTTCTACCCATCCTGGTGCTGTCCCTGGGTGTCCAGGTGGAAGTAAAAGAACCCAGGGCACTCTTCGCAAAGAGTAGAGGACGCTTCCAGTGTCCTGGCCCCCAATCCCCTTCCCATAAACTGGTTCATGCAATTGTCCAGGCTGTGTGTGGGTGCTGACATGTGATATGGTCACCACTACATATTCAGTCACTTCACTACCAGTCTAGCATTGCTTGTACAGCACTTTGGGATACACTGTGTATGAAAAGCACTATATAAATGCTGATTCTTCTTCTTTTCCTTATACGGCCCTGGCCTCCTCCCTTTGTGTTTTATTTGTACCTCTTGAATGCCACCTTTTTCTTTTCACTAACTCTTGCTATTTCTTCGGAGAACCATAACAGTTTCTTTTTCCTTCTGCTTTTGCTTATCTCCTTCACATAGAGGTTTGCTGCCCTAGTTATACCCTCCCTCATTCTTCCCCACTGTGCCTCTGCTCCTTCCTGGCAATTTCCTCCTTTGAGACATTTTCTGAGGTAGTCTCCCATTTCTTTAAAATCCCCTGAAGTTCAGGACATTATCCTCATGTACAGTAGCTCCCATCTGCTCCTTTCCTTATGTTAAACCACACTGTATGGTGATCACTGGTACCTAAGGGACCTCTCACTGTGACATCTGCAATGCTGCTTGTTAGCACTAGGTCACATGTGGCAATTGCAATATGATGATCAGCACAGCCCTCCTCTCACCACCTCAGCCGGCCACAGTATGAGATGACAGGGAGAGCATGTACAGCATACAGTATACTGTATGTGCACTCCCTGCACACCCTGTCATCCCATATGGTGGCTGGCCAAGGAGGTGACAGGAGGGCTATGATGATCATCATATTGGGATCACTACACAGCCCCTTCCTTGGAGGCATGGAAAGGGTGGGGGATTGGCTAGGTAGTGTGCACAGAGTCAGTATTATGGGGGAGGGCTGCTAGCCACTGGGCCTCAGAGGGGCACTGGAATGGGTGCTTGGTGGGCAGGCGCGCTGCTAGACATTAGAGAAATCCATGCAACATCAGGAATGGGTGCTCAGTGGGTGAGGGGTACCACTAAATACCAGTGACACCCATGCAGCTTCAGGGGTGGGTGCTCAGCAGGCAGGGGTTGCCACTAGTCACCAGGGAAAACACTTATCATATTGGGTTGGGTGATCGGAGGGTGGGGGATGCCACTGAACACAAGGGAATTCACTACCACGACGGCAATGGGTGATCAGATGTGGGGGAAGTGCCACTAGACACCAGGGACATCTGTAATAATGTGGTAGCAGCTGATTGGAGGTGGGGTGCCACCGACAAATGAAGTACATTTAAATAAAGGGACAAGCATTCAGGTGTAGGGAGTTGCTCGCCACCATGCCTGATGTGGCAGGTGGCCACAGGAGAGGCACAAGCCTGCCACCGCATCCCATGCGAATGAGCCCATAATAGGCATGCATATGGCCCCTTGGTGCCTTGCATACTCAATGGATTTATTTGCATTTTTCTGCTGAATATCACACCATGGGCTCCCAGCACTAACAGGTCTGGGTCACAGTTCCCTGTAGTTCCCTATGGGCTGCATACAACCCAGATCCATGTTAGGGCAGTGCTACTTGCCTTAGTGCTGTGTCATCGTGGCCCTGTATTCAGTCAGGTAACACTGGTGAGCTATCCAACTGAATATAGCAACCTCTGGCTTGGGCGCTAAGGGCAAGTGCAGCACAAACCTTGTCACTCCATTTTTGCCCATAATTGAATATCTGACCCCAGAATTCTATACACTGTATTATTCACAGTTCCAATTAGCATGTCATTTTTTCTTCTTACAGAATTTTGAGTTCAAGAATGGGTCCCATAATGCATACAATTTGTAGCTCTATTATGGCTTAAGTGTGCCAGTTGCTTATTGTTTGCTCTTTTAATCATCTCTTGTAGCCACTTATTAAAATGACTGTTGCTTCCAGTATCTTAATAGGATAGTTTTTTGCATTATTAAAGCTATGTGCAGCCACAATTGTTTGTTCACAGCAAGATTAGATATTCTGTAAATATACCCAACCATACCAGTTTAGAGGCACATTTGATATTGTACGATAAAATCATGGTGCATGCCAACCAGACGTCTTACCAAAAATTCAACAGTTATGTACATGGCCATAGCATAGTGTATGCATTACAGTGCCCTGACAAGACAAACATCTCCAACATTTATCATTGTTTCTATGCCCAGTCCAACAAGTTTATGAGAAGAAAAATGCCGTCTGTGACTGATGTTAAGTTGAATTAATCTGCTATGTGTCTCTTTACATACTCTTAGACTGCTCTCCCTGCTTACGTTCCATTATTGCAATGAAATACTGTAGGTACCTTCAGTTCCATTTTCCATTTCTCTTTAAACCTCTGCACTGGGTTAGGGATTGCATCTATCATTCATCTATATATAATCCTTTTACTTTAAGTGTTATTTAAAATCTTATCTAGGGTATTAGGTGGAGGGAGCACTAACTATTGATTAATGCATACTCTTAGTATGATAATACATGACTCTCTTTGGCTGTAAAATTACTTGCAATACTGAAATGGACCTAGTGAGGTAACAGGGGGTCCAGGGCACTCAGGGGAAGATACTGGTTCATCGCTGTTGATGATAGGGGTCAAAGTAGGGGCTCCACCCCAGGATGACTGGTAGTGCTGAATTAATAAATGACTAATGTAATGGTATTCTCCTAGAAGTAGTTCTTTTCCCCTATTAAGCATAAAAAAGTCTTGATGGTACTTAAACATCAAAATGTCCTGGTTGCTATGTGACAGAAGGCCCACTTGATGGACAGGGAACACCAGAAGCTGGTTAAAGATTAGGCAGGGCAGTTTCTTGGCTGCTTACTATGGGCACAAAGGGGTGGCCATCCAGATGCATAAACATCTACAATCTGTGGCACTGAGAATGATGGTGGACCTGGGAGGTGGTCAGTATGGATTTGCGCAACTGCTGGGGGAAGTGGTTACATTTGGAAATGTTTATGCACCAGCTTTGCATGACCCTCTATGTTTTGACCAGCTGCTTACCTTATCTTATTACAGAGAGAATTTTCCCGCTTTGATCCTGGGGGGGGCGGGATTTTAATTGTGCCCTGAATTATGCGCTGGATACGTCCCATGGGCATGATCACCAGGAAGCTGGTGTAAGGGTCTTACAGAAATGGATCTGGTGGATGTGTGGAGGGAAGACAATCAGAGATTGAAATAACATACATTTATTTCAACCTACACAAAACATATTCCTGGAAGGGCCACCTCTTTATCCCCAGGGCTTGTACCATAGGGTGAACCAAACCCATATCAACCCTATTGTAATTTCAGCAAGGGCATATCAAGTTGCACCTGAGACCCACCCCTTCCCCAGACAGGAGCTGGAGATTCCCAACCTACATGTTGGTTAAAGGAGACTTTCAGAAGTGGGACTTCCGGCGACATCATCCTCAAGATGGCAGCTTGAGGACTGTAGCTGAACACCCACTCCTGATAAAAAACCTCAAGTAGACCATTTTCCTACCACAAATGTCTCCAGATTGACAAAGGGACTCTGTTCAAATGATGGACAAGGATGGACCAGATCGTTTTGGCTCAGAGATGGAGAATAGCAACTGATAATGAGGCAGGAGGGTTGAAGAGTGAGTACTCTCAGGCCTCCGTCACCTCCTCCAGATCAGGCCACTGCTGGGGTACCAGCTAGCTGAAAAGTAAAACATCCTCACTGAGCAGCTCAATAGAAAAATGGATCTCCTGAGAGCAAAGATGCTGGATTTCAGGCGCAAGGTATGAAATACGACTGCAGCTGTCCGTACAGATGTCATAAAATTGGAGAAACACGTTTAAAAATATGAAATACAGCTCACACAGACTGATCACTGTGTTGACAGCACTGAGATGGGCCTGCTCCTGTTTTATATTGCAGTTCAGCACTTGGAGGAGAAAACAGAGGGCACTGAGAGGTGGAATAGATGGAATAACCTCTGACTCTGTGGCATCCCTAAAGGGGAAGAAAGTTCAGCTCTGGTTCCTTTTCTACAAAAATTCTTGAAGTTGGCTCTGGACTTTCCTGATACCTAAAACCTAGAAACTGAGAGAGCCCACCGACATTAGGCCTGAAACCAACCATGCTGGACACCCGCTCTCAGTCATAGCCAGATTCTTACATTATAATGAAAAACAGGACATCCTGTCAAAGGCCTGAAAAAATAAGATCGAGAGCAAAACAATGGCTGCATTGCAAGAGACTGTGCTCACTGAGAATTTAAGCTTACACAGTCTAAGCACAGCCCCCTAGCTTCAAAAGCTGAACTGGTCCAGTCAAATTAATCCAGACTCCTGCTCCCTCTCCAGCTACAAACATCTGGATTAATTGAAATTGAAATCCACTGGCTTTTTTTTTGTATGACTTTATGCTTGTTTATTAATGAGTGGCAGTGTTATATAAAAGTCACCATACAGAAACTCTGTTTTAGCCTGCTGGTATTCAGTGAGCACAGTTTCTTGCAACGTAATCTTTGTTTTGCTCTCGGTCACAGCTATTGGCAGTACACCAGCTCATACATATTAATAAGTGTGTTCCCATTCATTTGTTTACTTTCCGACCTGAGTGCAAGTAACTGTATGCAAGAGGGCAGGTATTTGAATGAATGACCCTCACCACTTGGAACTGTGTGTATAGGGAAAGAACACTAGCAGTATCAGGCAAGTAAAAAAGAAGTCTTTTTTCCCCCTCGACTTGGACCACAATGATCATGGCACTATATTAAGGCAGACTTACATATCTGCCACTGACCCTTAAAGCCACTGCCAGAGTACCACTGCTGATTCCATTCTCCAATCTTTCCTTGTGCGATCACATAGCATAGCTGTCATGTCTGTGGCTGATCTTCTCAATTTCTGCAGCCAGCACTGATTTCTGTGGTCAGCCCTGATTTCTGTGGTCAGCCCTGATTTTTGCAGCCATTGCCACGACCACAGAATCGCAGTAAACATGGGGCTCTGATAATAATCACCGGGTCTTTTTCAATAATGATTACCCAGCATCATAGTAGGTGAAGCGGTGAGCTTACATCCCAGTCATGAAAATGCTCAAGAGAACATGAAGTTATTTGCTCCTTACCCACCCAAAATGGTCATCAACTTTCCAGATGGCTAAAAGACCTTTGAGACAGCAGATCAAGCAGATGCAGAGATTTATTCCCATGGCATCAAGATGGACAAATCCCCTAAAGCCATGCCTGCAACCACGACCTCTCTCACCACATGATTTGCATGCCAATCCTAACAATCAGCAGACTTGAAGAAACAACAGACTGCAGCTACTCTCCAGCAGCTCAGAAAGCACCTCCGGGACTCTCAGACTGCCACCGAATCAAGGACAACATCTCCCTGAACCTTATGAAGGACTTCTTACACTTCAGTATATCGTTTTTGTGCTGGCAACTGCCAGATAAGCTGCACATTTAATGAGATACCCCAGTTGCCCCCATGACCCTTAACTGGACTCAACATTAGAACTGTTTAGCCACTGACTGTGGCTTGCTGCCTCATGCCCCCCTCCGCCAGGCAGCTCAGTCTCAGTCCTCCTCCTCTTAACTCCCAAGCAAGGGTTCTTTCTTACATGCTCTACAGTATTGCTGATCTTAATGCATGGTTCTACACAGCTGATTCTGTATCTCAGGCCTGTCCCGGAGATGGTGCTACATGCTAGGCCCTGGACAGCGCTTTCCTGTTCTTCCTGGTGGAGGGGTGGTTCGCCTTTCCATGTCACATTTCCTGGTTTGTCTACTATCGTATTTTTGTGTTGCCCTTTGTTGGCAACAAGGAGGGGAATGTTGGGTATGGGCTCTGACCATCTACTGACCCTCAGACACATGGGAATTACATCCTTATTGTTTATTATATTTTGCTGTATTGCACTAACATGTAGTAATAGGTACCTACTCGCATAGCATGGATACCAGGATCATGCTTGCTTATTGTATACACTATATAGTATACATTCATTTTACAGTGTTATTTCCTTATTTTCTGTTATATGCAGTATCATATATATTCATGTTACTTATGATTCTATATATATTTATTTAGGATTATAGTCATTACAGTTGCTTATACTTATATATTCTCATATTATGTTCATTTTATGTATGCTTCTTACTCATCACTACCAAAGTATTATTTTGCTATAGCAATGCCATCTAGCGGGTCTGTAATACTGCTGCTGTCTCATAATTGACTTTGTTAATGTTTCACATATATTTCTGCACTGTCTTCATTTCTGAGCTTATAGGTAACACACATTTTCTTTGTTCAATGTTTCCTGCTATGTTGATATTTTTCCTATATAAAATTATACACAAGGGAGCCACCTTATTATTACTTTTTAGCCAATAACATTTCTAAAACTGTGCTTGTTATCAGTAGTATAATAACTTGCTCAGCCTCTGAATCGGAGAGACAAAACAAGCCAGTAGGTCTAAGAAAAGGCCTGGCTCCCCGTGATTCTGTCACTTGTATTTGTGTGAGTATTGCCTGTAATAAACCTGTTTTATTACATGATATATGTCTACTTGTAATAGATGTTCTTTGTCTTAGCCAGACACCAAACAAAAACCTGACAGTGAGATTATTATCTCTACAATCTCATCCCAAGGGGTTTGTAACCATGCCCCTAAACTGAAATTTCGGCCACACACCACACTAGAATTAATTGGGGTGGGGCCAGAACTTCCTTCATTGGAGGTCCATCCCTAATACCCATTCCATAGTGGGAACACTATCAGGGCCCTTCCCCCTGCTGGAGAGACTGCCCCTACCATAGGTTCTCCTACAAGCAAAGAGCACGAAATTGGGCTCCTGCTTTGGAAGCCCATACTGCTACTTAGTTTTGAAGGCACTCATCTGGTACCTCAGCTGGTTTCAGGTTATTGGGAAGGCTTGCCTGAGGTTGAATGGGCGGAGCAACAATGTCACTCCCATTAGGCCTCCTAAAAGGCCACTCCTCCTGACTGTTCCAGGATTCATTTTTCGTTGCTGCCAGAGGCATCGCTCTTCTTCGCCTCCTCTTCCTTTCTCCTGTTTGGGCTTTTGCCCATGTTTCCTCAGCTGCATCCAGCTCACTCTCCTGCCCTCCTCCTTCTCCTAGCTCCCACATTTCTTTCTTGCTCACTCGTGCCTTGTTTCCCTTGTCTCCCCTCCCCATTCACCTCCAGTTTTCAGCTCACCTCCCCCATTTTGACCTACTGCTTCAGCATCTGCCCTGTACTTCCCTGCTGTGCTCTGGACACCTGCATCATTTCTCTGACCTCCTTCTTCTGGTTTCTACCCTTGTACCTTCCTGCCTTGCCTACCGTCTGCTTCCTCATTCAGTGGTGCTCTTTCTTCCCTCATGCTAAGCTGCGTCCATCGTTCTTCCTTGCAGCTGGCGGGTGGGGGCTGTAGAGGTGCACAGCGCACCAGGCTGGTACGAGTGGTGTGCCGGACCAGGCGGCTGCTCCGTACTGGGCAGTGTGCCTCACACCTGTCCAGTGGGGCTTCTCTTCCAGTGCTTTTTCTGCTTCTCTGGCTGCTTTGGTGGCCCCAGTTGCACCTCTTCTGATTCCCCACTTGGTGCCTCCTGGCCTCTTTCACTGCTTACCTTCTGGCCCTCCTTCATGGTGGCTTCTCACTCATCTTTCCTCAAGCTCGATCCTCAACTCCGTTTCTCCTTCGCTGGACCGGGCTCTCTCATCAGCTCCTGGACCTGCATCTCCTCCTCTTGGCACCGTTTCTTCATCTGCCCCGCTGCTGTCTCCTTGAACCCGGGACACAGCCCATGACTCCTCAAGGTAGCGCCCCATTTGTTTTTTCCTTGTAGAGGAGAAACTTTGGTGCATTGGTTCAGGAGACACTACTATTGTGGGATTTTACAGTATGTTCTGCCAGACTGCAATGCTGAACCTTTGGGATCTGTCCCCCATCCCCCTTAAAATGACTCCCCTGCAGTGGATTATTTCCTTCTGAGCGCTGCTGGTAGTTGATCCAGCTCTGTTGCTGGTAACGCACTTTCCTCTTTTCCAATTCCTGGTTTCTCTAGCTCATTTGCCTCCCAGCACGCCAGCCCCTATCTCTTAACTCATTGCACTAAGTTGATATAACCATTCCTCATCTCTACCTATCTGGGAACCACTGTCTGTAGATGTTTTATTGTTCATGATAGGATGTGCTGGCTCTCTCTCTCTCTCTGTTGATTTATTATTGCTGCCTTGGGACTGTGCTACCCATTCTGGCCCTTTGCTATCACTTTGCGGGCTCTGTATTTTACTGCTCCTGATTGCCTACAGGTGTTTCGTGGCCTTCGTCCATTTGGTGAGCTTCCCTCTCACGTGTCCTTCTTCCTCACCCCATTGCTCTTCTTGGCTCTGGTCTTCACTACTTATTCTCTTAGTTCCACCATGATGCCTCTCACACTATACATGCGCTTTCTTCATTTTGTCATGACTGTGCTTCCCGCCATGGGCACTTGCCCTCCTCCCTCTCATTCCTCTGCACTCCTCTTCTCCTTCTCTGACCTCTTCTTTCTTTTGGGGGCTTCTCTATCCTGCCGTCCCACTCACCACCATACCCTACTCATCCACATTGCCTAATATTCTTCTGCATATCACCCTACCTCCACTCCTCCTCCGAATGCTTATCTCCATTCTAGTCAAACCTATTCAGATATCCTCCTGGTACTACCTACTGTACTCACCATCGGCTGCCAGCTTGCCAGCCACTATCATTCCTACCTTCATGCAGTTTTGTCCAGTCCTAATTTGGCTCTCAATGCATCCGTTGGCATGCACTCCATAGTTACCTATCACTGGAGCTTCCTCATGATATGAGTCTGGTCCTCCTTCACTCAGTCCAACGTCAGGGTCTACTTATTCCATTGATTAATAGAGCATACCTCTATTGGGTCTTATGCTACCTCATCGAACTGCTCTCTCATTCGAAGACATGCCTTTCATGTCTATTGCTCCTTGGCTCATGGCTAGTCTGTAGCAGATGGTCTTGCTCTGCACCCATGAAGTCCGTGTCTAGAGCATGGGACACTCGGAGCGGGTTCCTTCTCCCTGGCCCATAGCGGGTATGTCTTCACTCTGGGTGGACCTTCAGTTGTCCCTCATCTCGGCGACACCTTTGGATGTAGAATTTACAATTTTCAGCTGTGAAGGGTGGGGCTTTCATCATCAGATCCCCTTTGGCTGCTGAGTGGGTTTGGAGGTGCCCTCAATGCTATTCTCCATCAAGACTGCCTCTGGTTCACCTGGTCTGTTTTGTGGGCTTGCATAGACCAGCTGAATGCCTCAGTAGTCATCACTCTCCTCACTTGCTTTTGAGTGTCTAGTTGCAGAGACATTGTTTGCAACCCTCAACAGCTGTTCTTTTAAAGTGGGACAGACCGAGGGCTCCCTCTAAATTGGAATATTTCCTCCTCCCTCGATCTTGACTCTAAATTGCAGTAGCTGAGCCCTCTCTAATCAAAACGCCCTTCAGCCTGGAAGGAAGGTGAACTAGGCCTTGGATCCCTAGAGGTTTCCTCCTCAAAGGGGGGTTTTCCTCTGCTCCATTCTGATGGTCATAATATTAGACAGGGTTAGTGCTTTCATAGGTTCTGTAGTTAGGTTCCACTGTTGGATGAAATTGAATGGTGGCCCTGGCTGTTCCCTCTCTCCTTAGGAAATCCACCCTTCTGCATCTTGTCAGATTTTCTTTTGTTCATTGTCCTAGCCTTATATCGTTCTTCTCCTGTCTTCCTATCTATGTCTGTCACATTTACTTCCTGTCTGGATATCTTCTGTTTTCTGCCTCTTCATGCTCGGCACCCTTTAGGTATTATTTTTGGGCTCTTCCTAAGCTACCTTTAGCCAAGGGAATTATTCCCACAGCACCTATGGGGGGGAGCTCTCCTAGGGTTCCTTGCATTGTACCCCTACAGGGTGGTAGATCCCATGGATATAGAGAGGCAAACAACCACAATATATTGAAGTCACACAAGCATACATCTCCTCCAGTTGCGTAAGCACAATTGAATGGGAAGGCTTTAAGCCTGAGGTTCAGTGGGTGGAGCAACAACGTCACTCCCCCATCAGGCCTTTAAAGGCCACTCCTCCTGGACTGTTCCAGGATTCGTTCTTCATTGCCCCACCATCCACCCCTCCTCCTCCAATGGCTTGCTCTCTTCCCGTGGGCTTCTTCCTAAGCTGCCTTTAGCCAAGGGAATTATTACTGTAGCATTCTATGGGGAACCTCCTAGGGTTCCTTGCATCGTACCCTTACAGGGTGGTAGATCCCACAGATAGAGAGATGAACAGCCACAATGTATCAAAGTCACAAGAGCATACATCTCATCCAGTTGCGTAAGCACAATTGAAGTACTGTTTAACTGATAGACGGGTTGCTGTTAGTTTTATTTTTGCACATTGTATGTCCTGTGATGACCTACATAGAGTATTTTTCTATCTGCCGGGGGGCTGCAGGTATGACACAGAGAAAGTCTGTCTAGGGACCTTCTGTGGTACTCACTGAATGTCAACAGGCTAAAAAACCCCGTTAACTCATTGTCTCCTAGCCAACGCCTGTAGACATCAGTAAAATACACTGGCGTGTCCTGAGGATGCCTACAGAAGTCAGCTACTGACTTGTGTGCCTGGCAATGTCTGGAGAAGTCACTATATATTTTAATATATAATGTAACAGAATATAATATATATTTGACTGCAATAGCACCATTGGAAAGGTAATTTTGTACTGAACAACTTTGCCACTGATATTCTGTACATATCACATATACTTTAGGAGTTATTCATATTTGTTTATGGTATGGTGTGTATGGCTTATGTTGCCTGTTTTAGTAAAAAAAATGTTTTTACTGTTTCAACCAGCATAGAAAAAAAACGAAATTACATATTATTGTTTGCATACCACCACTGGAGAGGTTTTGTGCTGAATAACTTTGCCACTCATACTTGTGTCTAGCACTTATGGTTCTTGAGCTATTAGGATTTGTTTGTGGCATGCTGACTATAGCTTGATTTTGCTTAGAAAGGCCCAGGATTTACTATTAACAGTATACAGGAGATAAGTGGTGCAACTTCAGAGAGCTCGTGTGGAGGCAATGAGTTAAGAGAGCTAAAGTTATGTGCCATATCAAGAAAGAGCATCCTGGCCTGCTATATCTGCAGGAAACGCATCTGGGTGTGCCAGAACATGCAAAATTGCACAAGTTTGGTTTCAGTAAAGTATAAAGTCTGAACTCCCTAAGGGAAGTGATGGGTGTGACCATCACCATATAGCTATGGCACTGCATTTCCAGGAGCATAAGTCTATCTCAGATAAGGAGTGGTGGCTTGTCATGGTATAGGGCTCCTTACGCCATATGGAGGTGATCTGGCTTTCTATTATATACCTCCTGGTTCCAAGACCCCAGAGTTAAAGAAACTATTGTTTGCAAATACCACTGGAGTCCCTCATGTTCACTGGGAACTTCAACATGCTCAGGGTCCAACACCTGGGACACTTCTAATAGTAACCTCACTAGGCATCCCGCTCTGCATAAATTTTGTACCTCTCCTGAGGGAATTGCACTGGTCAGATATTTAGCACAAAATATACCCTAGGACCAAAAACTATACTCATTACTCTGCAGTCTGTGAGGTTTATACCCATATTGGACTACAGTTATACCCAGTAGGAGCATTTTCATCTTGCTAACAAATGTGACTTGGGGACATCTTGCTGTCAATCACACCCCAGATAATACATACCCATGCCTAGCACCAGAAAGACATTGGACACAGTGGAGGCTAAATGCTTTCTACCTCCATGCAGAAGAGTTTCATACCAAGATAGCTGAGATCCAGGTTTTGAATCGGGCACACATTCAGTCACTCTACTGTGGGACACCTCAAAATGGTCCTGTAAGGCCATATAATAGAATATTACATCTTTGAAGCACCGTGAAAGGAACCAATGCCTCCAAGACCTGAAGGAGACATATAATTTTCTCCAGGTGGCACATAAACAAGGGATGGGTCTGTTAAACCAGACTGGACAGGGTGAGGGAAGAAATTGATAGCATCTGCCCCACTAGACAAAATCAGCCTTAACTTAACTTAACTGAGACACAAATATTATGAGGTGGGGCTGTGAGCAACCAGAGTGCTGGCTCAGCAGGTGTGGCTTGAAAGACCAGAGCCACCATGACTGCTCTCACACACCCATATAAGAGACAGCTGCTCTGCAAGATGCCCAGATTGTGGAAGCCTTCAGAACCTTTTATAAAGTTTTATACATGCCACAGATGGTAACCAGTAACAATGTCGCTGGAGGAATACTGGTGGTTGAATACCGAAGACAGAATACCAAGGATGTCAATATGGAATCCTGCACTATGTCACCATGCAAAACTGCCAATTCCCTGGGGCTGCTTTGACTGGAGTTTGTTATAAAAAGTACGGGGAATACATGGGGCAGCTTCCTCCACATTGTGGTGGCAGATAGGTGGTTTCCCCATGGTATTTTAGCAGTTCCATTGTCTGTAGTCCTTGGGAATGCTGCAGATGCATGTTGAGCTGTTTCTGTGTACTGTGCTTCTGGTTCTGTTTAGCTTGAGTTGTCAGCCATGTGTCTGTCTGGACTGTGTTGTTGGTGGGGTATATGTGCTCATGCATGTGGCTCTGTTTGTGCTGTTGTCATGGTGTGCTGACGTGAGCAGACTCAGTACTGTGTTCCTAAGGTGCAATTTGTATTGGGTAATAGTTGTCATTTTGCCATGTCCCTAGATGGAGCACCTTGTCTGCGCTGTTGCTTGTGGTGTTTTTAGGGGATGGTCACTATTGTGCATTTGGTTGGGTTTCATGCAAGAGAAATCTGACTTTTGGCAACTTGACTTCAGTATGATTGCCATCAGACTTTGTAAATTTGGCATTGTCACAAGGTACCCTCAGACTCCCCATGACTATGGGGCAATGGAGGCCTTCCTGTCACCTCTCAGCCTTCCACAGCTTGCTGCTGCACAAGCAAAATCTCTTATGTAGCCCACTCAGCTGGAGGAACTTGAGGAGGGAGCACACAAGGCTAAGAATCAGAAAGCCCCAGAGCCTGATGGTTACATTGCTGAACTGTACAAGTGCCAGCATGAACATGTCCTTTCCCCTCTTCTGAAGGCTTGTAATGAAATCTTAGATGGTGGGGAGCTCCCAAGCATTTTGCAGTATGCCACAATCTCCATGATCCGTAAACCCGGGAAGGAACCTCATCAGTGTGCTGCACACTGGCCTATATTGGTTCTCAATGCCAATTATACATTTTTCATGCCAGTTATGGCACAGAAGCTAGATGTGCTGCTCCCGTTCTTGATCTAGCGTGACCGGATGGGGTTTGTTTGAGCCAGGCACATCAGGAACAACATCAGACATATCCTGCACATCCTACACCACATCCACTGGGACAAGATCCCTTCTCTGTTAGTTATCTTAGATGTTGAAAACGCATTTGATAGGGTATATTGGCCCTATCTCTATGCTGTGCTGATGGGGGTTTTGGAGGACTTTGTGTCCATGTTCCAGATGATTTACCATTCTTTGGAGGCCTTCATGAAAGTTAATGAACATACCTCTGACTCCTTTCAGTTAGGCTGCTACACCCTACATGATGGCCCCATGTCACCCCTGTTATTTTCTGTCATCACCCCTGTTGTTTTCTATTTTTATAGAGCCTCTGGAACAGGCCATCAGAGAAAGTACTACCATATTGGGACTGCAATTAGCAGGCAGGGAGCATCACATGAAACTTTATGTCAATGAAGTGATCAGAGGGTGGGCAGAAAGCACTAGACACCCAGGAAAGAACATAACACTACAGAGACAGCAATCAGAGGGTGGGGAGTGACACTAGACACCTAGGAAAGAACATAACACTATGGAGACAGCGATCAGAGGGTGGGGAATGCCTCTAGATACCCAGAAAAGAACATGACACTATGGAGACAGCGAAAGAGGATGGGGTGCCACTAGACACCCAAGAAAGAACATAACACTATGCAGACAGTGTTCAGGAGGGTGGAGAGGCCACAAGACACCCCAGAAAGAACATGACACTATGGAGACAGCGATCAGAGGGTGGGGAGTGCCACTAGAGACCCGGAAAAGAACATAACACTATGAAGACAGTGATCAGAGGGTGGAGAGTGCCACTAGACACCCAAGAAAGAACATAACACTATGGAGACAGCGATCAGAGGGTGGGGAGTGCCACTGGACACCCAGAAAAGAACATAACACTATGGAGACGGTGATCAGAGGGTGGTGAGTGCCTCTAGACACCCAGCAAAGAACATAACACTATGGAGACAGTGATTGGAGGGTGGGCAGTGCCACTAGACACCCAGAAAAGAACATAACACTATGGAGACAGTGATCAGAGGGTGAGGAGTGCCTCTAGACACCCGGGAAAGAACATAACACTATGGAGTCAGTGATCAGAGGGTGGGGAGTGCCACTAGACACCTGGAAAAGAACATAACACTATGGGAGAGAGCGATCAGAGGGTGGGGAGTGCCACTAGACACCCAGAAAGAAATAACACTATATGGAGACAGTGATCAGAGGGTGAGGAGTGCCTCTAGACACCCGGGAAAGAACATAACACTATGGAGACAGCGATCAGAGGGTAGAGAGTGCCACTAGACACCCAGGAAAGAACATAACACTATGGAGACAGTGATCAGAGGGTGGGTGGTGCCACTAGACACCAGGAAAAGACAAAATTATTATGGGGCCAGTGATCAGAGGGTGGGGGTGCCACTAGACACCAGGGAAACATTAAATCAATATATGGATGGTGATCAGAGGGTGGGGAGTGCCTCTAGACACCATGGAAATGGTGGCTCACTGCTCTCAATGCAGCCCACAGTACAAGTTTTAGCTGTGGCTGCAGAAGCCAAGAAAGTCCCATTGTTCTCATACAGAGAATGCAGGTGAAGGGTTCCTCTTTAAGCTGGTGGCACCCTGGAGTTTGGGCACTCAGCAAAGGTATTTCTGGCAACTTTAGAAAAACAAACAACAAAATCTAGCTAAATGGGTCCGTTTAGCTAGGTTCACATTCTTTTTTTAATACATAATCTGTATGTACTTTTACTGTTTGCAAGTTCAAACCACTTTTTCTGGTTTGCGGGCCAAAAACGTTTTAGTTCAAGCCAGAAAAACTGGTTTGAACCAGAAATTGCTCGAGAGAAATCATAAATGTGTGAAATATAAAAAAAAATGGTGAATTTCCCCTTAGGAAACCATAAAATCTTTCTTAGGAAAAACATTTAACATAAGGGAGTTTTAGTTTTGCTAAAACTATGCCATTAAGTGTTTTCCAATCTCAGTATTAATAGAAATAAAGAAACAAGATGGCAATCACGATCCCCTCACAAAAAAATAAAAAGCAGTTCATGAGACCATGTTTGGTTTGTGAGACATCATATTTGCAAAACCAAAAAACTTCTCATGAACCATAAATTTCTGATTCATATGCAGCGGCTATTTTAAAATCCTTATAACTCAGAAATAGTTTAATATTATGTTACCAACCTTCAAAGGCATTACTCAGCACATTACATGTACCCTGAAAGTGTTGTGCAGAAATTCAGTGTCATGTAGCCTGTACATGAGAACAACAAAAAACAGCAAAAATGCCCATGTTACATTTAGGGGGGAAAAATGTGAACTTTTACAAAATAAGGGGTATCCAGATCTCAGAAACTACACAAGGTACCATCATGAAACATTCCACATGTTTTGACCTTGTCTCCTAGACAACACATGCAACATTTCAACTAATTTCAGGGAATGCTAAGCCTAGTAATATTCCTTACCATGTGCAAATTTAAGTAACTGAATCTTCACCTCCAATCTTTCCTCCTCCCTGTTGTTCCACCCCATCTATGTCACCTCCTGTGTCTCCTCTCCCATGTCCCCAGTATCAGAATTATTGGAATCTTTATCTCTAGAATGTTGTTGTTTTGTCATTTTATTAGAGGAGGTCCCTGGTTCACCAGCCAGATCTCTGTCTTCATTTTCTGTGAATAGGAAGTTTGTTCCCAGCTTCAGTTCTTTCCTGATTTTGTGTTCCACCTTGTGTGGGGTAAGACAAATTCAAAGTCTAACTTGTAATTTCACATGTAGCTTTGCTGGTGACAAGACAGAACATTTTATGTTGTGGCTAATTTACATCTCTTTGGCCTTCATAACTGATTTCCTTTTGGCCACAACTTTGGAAGGAAAGTCAGGGAATACCTATATGTTCATGCCATCAATGGAGACCTTTTGGGCACTAGAGGGCTGATGGATGCAAGAGAGCGAGTCTGCACTCCATTCTTCCCTTTTCAATGATTTAAGCCCATTATTTATACTTTTTTTATACCCAGACCGACCAGGCATCAAGATCATAACTCAGGCAAGTGGATTTTAAACTGTTTGCAGTCCAATTTATATCTCGGAGGATTATTTTGATCAGTATCGCTAACGCGTCTCTGCCACCGAGGGGAAATGCCATCCAGGTGGGCCCGATCACCCCGATCGCCAGGTTACACAAACTATTCTGACACTGGACCTAATGATCACTCAGAGCTGTACAACAAATTTGCTACAAAAGATGATATCTCGCAACTAAAAGAAATGCTGTATGAAATTAAACTGGGTCAGTTAGATGTTAAACATTCTGCTACAACCCTGGCTAAACAACATGAAGAAATATGCAGTCTGATAGGCAAAAATAGAAACAAATCTTGGAGCTGACTTCTGCAGTTGGTTATCTGGAACAGCTCACACATAAACAGTCAGAACAAATACTCCATTTATCCAAAAAGTGGATGACCTGGAGAATAGAGGTCAGCATAATAATATTAGAATACTGGAAGTCCCAGAAGGGGTGAGGGGAACAATATGCCAGCTTTTCTTAGGAGCTTTCTACCAGAGGTGTTAAAATACCAGTGGCCTGGCCTGTGAAATAGAGCAAACCCACAGACTCTGGGCCCCATGCCTGCTAATCAGAGACCCAGACGAATAATAGCATATCTGTTAAGATTCTCTGTTAAAGAAGAAATAATGAAGCTATCTAAGGAAAGGAGGTCACTGAGATGGAGGGGGGAACATATTTTGATATTCCAGGATTTCTCTAGCAAGGTTGTGTCTAAATGTAAGGAGTTTATGGAGGTAAAACAATACCTGAGAGACCTTGGGCTACGATATTATTTCAAATACCTGGCCATACTTGTTGTTCAAAATGTTAACTGTACTTCTCCCATGAAGTTTGGTGCTTCATTCAATCTTATAAAGATTCCCATTTTGACAACTCAACTGCCAGTAGGATGAACTGTCAGCCTTCAAATGCAGCGTGAGGCCACCTTGATTCAGCTCACCAGTTCTAGTGCTGCTCGCTGCCCTCTACTTGGCTCTAATTCAGCGTATGCTGAAGGACTACAGAAAAATATCTCTTCAACATTCCCCAAATCCTCAACACCCCTTCTTTATGCAGAAGCAGCTTGGAGTGAAAACAATCATACCTAGGGAGCAGACTTCCAGAGGAGAGCCAGACAGCGATTGCAACCCTCCAACATCCCGAGACCTGCAAATGCATACATCAATCTTAAGAAGAGAGGTTGTAGTTGAGAAGGCAACCACTCTTTTTCTACTCATGCCTCCCCTGATCCGACCTGAGAAAGAGAAATGGATGCCTCTGACCCAGATGTCACCAACAACCCAGTCCCTAGCAGCAACACTCACAAAAGAGGAACCGCTTATCCAGGGAAGCAGGAAACTATGTCTGCAAACCAACCGAGCCACTTCCAGGTGCATTTCCAGTTTGATGCTGGAGTGATCAGTGTCTCAGAGCCTTTCAGTGAGTCTAACTAAATGTACATGATCTCATCCATGAAGACTTGTGATTTCTACCGCTGGATGAAGATTTCAGCTAGCGATGATCAGCAAGCTGTCAGAGAAGTATCTGTCAGGTCTGGACCTGGCTTTTTAATGCCTGCAAATGTACAAAAGGCTGCAATCACTTACCGCTGCAGCAAACTAATAATTAGACAGCTTGGTAGATAGATCATAGCTATTTGATCAAATGCAATGCATTAATAACATTTTTATTTGTGTATAATAGTGGGATTAATGAATACAGGTGTTTTGGCTATTGCTAAATATTGTGAGTCCTTTCTCTATCCATTTCTGATCCAAATAAAATGCAACTTGGTTTTGGTGGGTTGTGCCTCTTATGCCCTGGATGAAGTTACTGCACAAATTAGCCACTGTGTCAGAACTCACAAATATGGGTACAATATGGGTTCAGACTTCCTGTTTAATAATAAAATGCAAGGTTGGACAGAATACAGAGCAGATCAGTTAGCAGAAATGCTAAGCTGGTAATAGCCTGAATATGCTCAGAATCCTTATGCCTTTTGGTTGCCTAAACACAGGGAAATGAACACCAGTGTGCTGGCATTGTAATATGAACAGTGTGCTCTAAATAAAAAGGGGCTTCATGGGCATCCTCTCCTTGCAACTTTAACTAGTTTCCGTTTGTTTACTGTCCCCCTATTTTCTTTCTCACTTCAACTCTATCCTGAATCTTTGAGGTCTGTTTCATACCTATAATTGTGGCCTAGATATCCTGTATGCATTACTATCCTACTTGCTGCCAGTGCTATTTTGACCTGGTCATTGCAACTAATTAGATGCTGGCAATCTATTGTCAGACACTTTAAGGGTAAGTACTGCAGATTTAAGAGAAGGATGTTCACTCCAACTGTGGTCTGTGCCTTGTCAATGATACCTTGGACTGTAGAAGGTGGAGAATAACTGACTGTTCAGCAGTTAACAACCTACTGTTCTTAAAGACTTTGAAAATCGTTTTATGATCATAATATTATTTACCTTGATATAAGTTGCATAATTTTTTCTTTTGCAAACAAATATTTTAGTTTTGGGAAATAACTTAATTTTGAGTTGTGGGTTATGCATAGCAAGACATATTGCTATATTGAACTATAGTAATATTATTCCATAGTTTTATTGAGCTCTTTTTTTAAGTTTAGAATTTAAAGTGCTAAATGTAGGTGGCTTAAGTTAAACAGATACCTGCTTATTACCGTTATAGTAAGTCTAATCTAAAACTGTAATATTCATAAGTTGTATATCTTTTAGTCCTACCTACATAATTTTTATTTTTCTGTTAGCACTTGTGAGACTATTAAGAGTGAGGTTTGATTCAGTGTTATATCAAATTCTTTTTTTTCTCCATCTAGATTAAAATATATAGTTGAGCTTTATTTAGGGGAATTGATCTAGTATAAAACATATTTGTGCTTACGTTTCAAGGACAGCACCTCATAGAAAATGTTGCCTTATAGAATCATCTCTTGGAATGTGAATGATTTAGGGACCCTAATTAAAAGGAAAAAAGTATTAACATACCTTAATAAAAAGAAAGCGGATATAGCTTTCCTACAAGAAACTCATCTAGATGATAAAGAATCTGACAAACTATGTAAGGTCAAGGGCAACAAATGCTGAATACAGTACATTTAATTGTAAAAAGAGAGGTACAGCTATCCTCATTAGAAAGGGTATTCATTTTGTAAAATCTAGTCATTTCTCAGACCCGGGAGGAAGGTTTCAATTCCTTACGGGCTCTCTGGATGGTACTATTGTGATACTTGTCAACATCTATGCACCTAACTCAGGGCAAAATGTTTTTCCTTTTTTTAATAATTACAGCACACATGACTAATTATCCATATTATAAAATTATCATGGGAGGAGATTTTAATGAAGTCATGGACCCTCTCCTCGATAATTCCCCCCCCACCCACAAACTATCCTTAAATATGACCAAATCTAGCCTCACCCTCCATAAACTGGTTCAGGTTTTATCCTTGACCAACACATGGAGACAGTGAACCCAAGGCTAAAGATTTCACTTTCCTCTCAATAGGCATTTGTCATTATAGCAGATTAGACCACCTATTTATTTCATCTCATTTGATCAGTTTGGTACTTGATACTAGAATTGACTCCATAGTAATTTTTGTCCATGACTTAGTTGATATGGCTATGGATCTAGGAGTGGGCAAACCTAAAGAATTTAGATGGAGGTTAAACACTTCTCTCCTAAAGGATAAGAAATTTTCAGAATGGATAATGACTGAAAGTGAAGAATATTTCCTAAATAATGATAATGGGGAAGTATCAGAAGCTTGCCTATGGGAGGCCTACATGGCATACATAAGAGGGAGGATAATTAGTTTCTATGCAAGTAAAAAAGGGAAAGACCCAACATTCTAATAGAAAAGCAAGCCAGACTGACTGAACTAGAAACTGAGTTTAAGATGTCAAAGTCCTTAGATCTATCCCTGGTCCATAGAATTGCAGTGGTCAAATTTGAGATCAATACCATACTCTCTGCCCAAACTGAATACACCCTATTTCGTACCAAACAGGGATATTGGGAGTCTGGGGAAAAAGCTGGAAAGCTGTTAGCTCATAGACTTAAAAAAACTTAGTAGTCAAAACGTCATCCCGGGAATTCAGGATAATATGGGTTAAACGTATAATAATAACAAAGATATTAATAGAATAATACAGGACTTCTACTCAAAAATATATGCCCCCCAAGACCATAAATACACAAGATGCAGATTTCTTTTTGAATTCCATCCAAGCCCCAAAGCTGTCACAAGAGTACTTAGACCACCTAAATAAAGAAATTTCACTTGAGGAAATAACATTAACTATTAATATCTTGCCTACTAGTAACACCCCAGGCTTGGATGGTCTTCCAGGTGAGTTGTATAAGTTACTGAGTTCTAAATTATCCCGTTTACTCAATGTTCAGGAGTCATGGGACAATGCATATTACCTCCCACCCTCACCCAATTCCTGGTTACTTTAATTTAAAAGAATAAAGACCTCTTTCCAGTGCCAGTTACTGCCCTATTTCCCTAATGAATACTGATTACAAAATACTGGCAAAATGTTATCACTGTGTATTCAAAGCATTATGGTGATACTTACAGGAACAGAACAAGTAGGGTTTATGCAGGGCAGATCAGGGGCAGATAGTGTTAGAAGGCTGCTTCATACTATTTGGTATGCAAATAAGTCTAGAGAACCATACAGAGTGTTGTCATTGGACTTATTCAAAGGCTTCAATTAATTGTCTTGGGATTATATGTCTAGAGCACTAGATCACTATAACTGTGGGGATGAATTTAGCACCTGGGTTTCCTTATTATGCAAAAACTCAATGACACAAGTTATTACTAATGGACTAATTTCCAAACCCATTTCCTTGGCATGTGGCACCAGACAAGGTTACCCTTTTTCCCCCTGTCTATCTTGGCAATAGAACCTTTGATTAGAACCATTGCTGAATACCCAAGTATATTTGGGATTACCATCAACTCCCAATCTCAGAAAATGTATGTTTTTGCTGATGATTTAATATTAACCCCCGCTAAACCAGTGCAGTCCTATAGGACACTTAAGCAGTTTCTCTCATACTTTGGGAATTTATTGAGCCTCCAGGTTAATTGGGATAAAACCCAAGTTCTATGTCCCAAACCCTCACTTTATATTAGGCAAAACCTGACCAAACTATTCGATAATAATTGGGTTAAGTAACAAATAACTTGTTTGGGTGTAGCAGAGTGTGGATCTTGATAATTCCAATGAAGCAGAGACCAGAGACAGGAATTCAAGTTGTGGTCTCTATAACATTTTGAGGACCATTTATTGAAGACAACAAAAGAAAATAGATAACCAAATCTTAAACTTCAGACTATAAAAGAATCATTTTGGTAAACAAAGGCACAAAATAAATCCTAGCCCACCAAGAGCATTAATCCAAAACAACTTGTTCTCTCACATAGAGTGGAAAGGGCTTACTTCAGTTTTCCACCATCATCTATGTATTTCCATCATAAAGGGAGAGATAAGTCCACTCTTCCCCACCTCTCTGTTTCAAATTAACACTGAAGCTCTTTAAATATCTTTTAGAACAGGCAAAATTGATCACCTGACTGGCTTGATCCTCCCCCTTTTCTAAGAACAACAAGTTTCTACACTAATACAAAATGTTGGGAGATCAAACCTAAGCCAATCCTTGCATAATAAGGTTTTTCTAAAAAAATCCTATAGCATTTCCACAATATGTACTTAAAAACTATAATAAAGCTTACATATATAATAGTTCATTATACTGAAAGGTTTCCACCCACAAGGTGGAGCCAGACTAAACTTCTACACTATAAATAAACTGTATGTTGGGCCGCTGCCCTCCTAATATCAGACATGTCTGCTAGCTTATCTCTTAGCTTTAGGTAAGGAAATTGTAAGATACTTGTTTGTTTTGACTTATTCAGTTGCAAATATAAACAAGCATTTGTCAATGCCAAATGTTTGCTTGCTGGCATTGGTAGTGTAGAAGTTACAGAGCTGCATACTAGGAATGGCAGTGAAGTATTGAACTGAAGCCAACCCCACCACCACCCTGTTGAGAGTGACAGGCATTGGGGTGTGCCTTTGGGTCGTCAGGCATAATGGCCATGCCATTTCACCACACCCTACCCTGCAGACACTGACAAGTGTCACGGTGTGCCTTGGGGTCTTTGGCCCTTATGCGCACCCCATTCCATCAGGAAATATGGTGAGATGGGTGCGGTATAGGAGAATGGGGTGAACTTTTAGGGCCTGAAGAGTCCAAGGCATATCTCGATGCCTCTCACTGGCTGCAGGATGTGGAATGGTATGAGCATTACCGGCAAGAATCCCAAGTCACACCCCTGATGCCTGTCATTCTCTACAGGGCGGGGCGTTATGGTTGGAAACCCTAAAACCTCAGGCGTTCGTTGGTATTTTCACTCCAAATTTTCAACATGTTTTTTTTGTGACCCCACCTCATGAAGAGTGGCAATATCAGTTTGTTAGCTGAAAGCTGCTTATGCACAGTGACTACGGCATTTAGCACCACAGGTGCAAAAACACATTCCGAACAGGATGTGAAAAATGACAGCTGTACTGTTCATGGGGAGGTGTAAAAAATGGCAATGTTGCAAATCTGTAGTAAAAATATTAAAAAATCTGGTGAAGTCACGAACGTGCATAGAAACTGCGCAACGCACACCCATAATGTAATTAGTTTGGGGATTTTTTACAGTACATTGTCAACACAGGCATTTTGGGACCTCTGATCATGAACAGTGTCACTGTGATTTTCTTTATCTGTCGAACAATAATTTCCCACAGAGACCATGCATCTCTGCGCTGAAAGTGTGAAAACACATTTTGCCCATGTTGTGAAAAATGACAGCTGTACTGTTCATAAGGAAGTGTGGAAAAATGCCCACTGGTGAAAATCTGGACTGAAAATATTACAAGTCATGAACTTACAGTGCGTGGAAACTGCACAATGCTCACTGTAACACAGTAATTTTATGGAATTTTGTCACCAAATTTTCAACATAGCCATTTAAGACCTCTGCTCATGAACAGTGTAACTGTGATTTTCTTAATTTGTCCCAAACATTACTTTTACCGACTGCACTATGCATTACGTATCTTGGAGGCACATTTGGGCAACATGTAAAAATGGCAGCTGTACTGTTCATAAGAAAGTAATAAAATGGCAATGTAGAAAATCTGGGTGAAAATATAGAAAATTCTCAAACTTACGGTGTGTGGGAACTGTACAGCGCATGCTATTAAAACAGTCATTTGGAATTTGTTCACCAAATTTTCAACATAGCCATTTAAGACCTCTGCTCATGAACAGTGCACTGTGATTTTCTTAATGTCCCATACTTTGAATTTGCACCGACGCTGCGCCATTTGTGCACTTCATGTGGTGGAAACGTTTTAGGCAGAATGTGAAAAATGACAGCTGTACTGCTCATAAGGAGGTGTGGTAAAATGGCAATGTTGAAAATCTGGGTGAAAATATTGAAAATTCGCAAACTTACGAGCGTGCATAGGAACTGCGCAACGCACGCTCGTAAAACAGTCATTTTTAGGAATTTCTCCACCAAATTTTCAACATAGGCTTTTTGAGAGCCCACCTTATAAACAGTGGCAGTGTCATTTCATTACTTGGTCCCAAAAGGTGATTTTGCACAGTGACTGTGAAATCACCCTTTGGGCCTGATTAATGCCATGACAGTGAGAGCATTCATGAGAAGGGGTCCCAAAAACACCATGTTGAAAATTTGGTGCAAAAATTCCAGAAAATGCCTGAGATGTGCAGCAAAGTTGAAAAAACCTATCTATCCATTATACAGCGTCACGGCATTTCCTCAGTTCGGTGAGTCGGCTTTGAAGAGTGCAGACATGTTCCTGGTCCACCGAAGGTCGTCGCACGAGTCCGGAGGTAAGTATGGGGAGGGTGTGGGAGGCAGGGGTGCAGTGGGTGGGCACGGGTGGGGCAGAGACAGCGGGACCATTTTTCTATTTCAGGGTTTTGTTTTTAAACAAAGGACAAGGCGACGAGGGACGTTGCCACACTGGGGCAGGCTCCCAGCGTGGCACAAGGATGGCTTTTGTTGGTGGGGCATGGAGCTGATGGGGATTGGGCACCCCCATCAGTGACAGCATCTGCTGCCATGCTGGGAGCACAAGGATGGCTGTTTGGGGGGGCGTGGAGCCGACGGGGGACTGGACACCCTCGTTGGTGACAGCATCTGTTGCCACACTGGGGTGGGCTCCCAGCGTGGCACCCTGTACTCTCAGGGGGACAGTGGAGCCGACGGGGATTGGGCACCCCGTCGGCTACACATGTAATAGCAGCAGAGGTGGGCACCAGCGTGGCATGTGTGGAGGCTCTGTGGGGTGGCACAGCACAGCCCGATGGGGGATTGGGCACCCCCGTCTGGGGCTATACAGTGTGTGTGTGGGGGGAAGCACGCAGTACGCGTATGCAGGTGGTATGTGTAGGGGAGGGCTGCAGAGGAGCAGGTGATATCTTATCACTGCTCACTGAAGCGTAGGTCCCCCTTTCAACTGTACTCCTCTGCATTTTCGACTGCTGTCATAGACAGCTCCAGCAAGCATTGGAGAACTGCAGCCGTGCCTGCAAACACACTGCCTGAATTGGAAAAGGGCTGCCACACCTCTGAAAACTCGGATGATGGCACTATGTTTCTTGCACATGCGTGCAAGCAAACATAAAAATTAGCTTTAGGGGAACTTAATATTAGAGGCAAGGTTCATCTGGTTGTTTTGTTTTGATTTTAAAACCCTCAGTTGAGGAGTTCTTCATTTGTTTCTTGACTGTACTGAATCCCTTGACAAAGTTCCCCTTGACTGTCTCAGGCTAGAAAAACAAAACAAAAACAGCACAGCCATCCACTCCTAGGTGGCTTCTTTCATCTGCCTGCAGCTTTTCCCTTACTTCCTATGGAGATTAAGCGGCTATGGGCAATGGTAGCAGCAGGATTCACTCCAAACTTTTATTTTTTTACAGAAAAGTCTACTGTCTCCCATTCTCGTTCCCTAACTATGGCAAGAAAATAAAAACTCCTCTGCTAACTCCTTTTTCTTGCACTATTCAACATCTGGGGCGTACAAAACAGTGCTTGACGGCATTCTCGTTTCTCTCTGGGAACACCAAAGCGCTAAAAGAAACGAGCGCATTTTAAAACTGGGTGCGCGAGCGTGGAGACCAAGCCTCTAGCTCAACTACCCATTTGGGACAGAACAACAGACAGCACTCACCTGTGTGTCAACTATGTGCCACCTCCTGCCCTCTCAGTTACTCCCCCACTTGCCACGAAAAACATATGCGCCATTCATTTCTTCCATATTACTAGACTCATAGGAAAGCTCCCCCCCCCACCCAGAATCTCATGGCACACACAAAAAAAAAAAGACAGCGGGAAAGCAGAGAGAAGATCTATGATGGAGGCCACCCTGTCATAGTGTGAAAGGAAAATATAGAAAGAAGACTGCTGCCACAGAATAGATTTATTTGATTCAAAAAGAAGGGTAATAGAAAGGAAAGGGAAGCCTTGAGATTCTTTGTACACACCTAAATAGGGGTAATTCTACCACATTGGGCCTACAGATTTCCGCTAACCTGGAGTCATTGATTAAAATAAACTATGTATGTCTTCTCCAAGACATTGAGTCAGACCTTAAATGATGGAGTCATTTAAATCTATCCCTTTTTGGCAAAGTTAATTCCCTAAAAATGATTATTGCACCTAAGATATTTTATTTATTTCAGAATATACTAATTTTACTAAATAGGAAATTGATTGGAAAATTAGATGCTATAATAAGAAAATTCCTTTGGGACAGTAAGCCACCAAGACTTAGCATGAATAAATTAAGAGCCCCTTACAAACTGGGTGGGCTTGCTCCTCCATACTGGGAATGGTATCAATGGGCCTTTCTTTTTAAACAGACTTCTAATCATTTCCAGTCTAACCCTGACTCCACTTTACATGACCCACTGTGGTTGCAATTAGAACAAGCTTTCATACTCCCTAGTCAGTTTATAGACTTTTTATTACATATCCATACCTATAAACCTAGGGGATAATCCCTGCCTAACCAATTCTATCAGAGTCCTAAAATGGGTACGGCAATCTATTAGTCCCTCTGGCGTTCCACTAACACAAATGCCCCTATGGTCCAACCCTCTGATCACTAAGGACAAACCCCTGAAAGTGAACAAGGTATGGTCTCAAGCAGGGATTAATAGGCTTTATGATATTTTGACTAAGGGTACCTCCAGTTTGATGTCATTTGAGGAACTAAGAGGATTGTACGGTCTATCACATTTCCATTTCCACTTCTATTTACAGCTCAGAAATATGCTAAAGAAAATATACGTTTAGATGATTACTTGATTCCTAACAATAAAGAATGGAATCAGATAATTAATATAGCACCCATAAAGAAAGGTGCAGTTTTATTTATAAAATTATTAGTAATTGTCTCTTATCCTAATCTCTAACCTATCCATCCAGCCAGAAGTAGGAAACTAAAATTAACACTCCCATCTCTGATTCAAATTGGAACGAAGCCTGTGACCATGCCTACAAAGGTAATACTGACACTCAAGGTAAGCTGATTCAATTTAAAATATTGCATCAATTTTATCTGTCACCCTTTAAACTTAGAAATGGGCTTTGCCTCCAGTATTAACTGCTGGAAATGTCAAACTCCTAATGCAACACTCTTACATATGCTGTGGGACTGCCCTGTGATAGTTCCACTTTGGAAGGCGATAATTAGGGTATGTGGAACCTCCTTACAGACCACTCTACCTCCCCCCCACTGATTTTCATTCTTGGTATATTCCCCACGGACTCCACCCTCACATATCAACATAAGCTCTGGCTTTCAGTGGCATCTGTCTGTGTTAAGAGATCGATCCTAAAATATTGGAAGGATCCCAAACCACCCACCATTGTGGAATGGATTAATTTAATGGGGTATATTGCCAACAATGAAAAGATTTCATATGTATTGCAAGATAGATTAGATACGTTTTTGGATATTTGGGGCCGCTTTCTTATTCGAGATGTGACTTAATTTTGAATAAATTTGATTAAAATGCTGTCCAGATCTCAGTTTGATATACATATATGTATGATGCTTAGATAATTGTTCTATTTGATGCTATCCCATTCTGCCCCTTTAGTTGTTACAAGGTTAGTTATTTTTGGCTTTTTAGTAATACTTTTATGATGTCAGATTGACCAAGTAACCTTTTTATAGAAACCTGTTACAGGAAACTGTATGTACTGTATTAGCTTATTAAGGAAAAAGTGATGTGACTATTGATGTGTATGTCAATTTTTAATATACATTAAACTTTATTATGGAAAAAAATGTGGAGTCCTTTCTCTAGTCTTGCTTTATTGAATACTGCCTCTCAATCTAAATAGTGGTGAGGTTTCAGCAAAACAAAGAGAGGTAATTTACCCAGATATTTTGGGTTCATGTACCCCTTTGGGTACTATCCAGCTCCACCTTATTGTTTGGATAAGATATTCCCAGTTATTCCAGCTAATTTTAAATGATCTCTCCTTGCTCTCACCTCAGGTTCTTTTACTTTATAATAACAACTGTTCTTTTTGGAGACTTTTTATTGTACCCCCCGCCATTAATTTTGTTCTGTCTTCCAGTACCGATACAAGACTTTCCATTTCTGTGGTGGCTAAGAACAATGTACAAACTTTCCTGATAAATATTCTTTAATATTTACCTTTTCAAAGAAAAGGTGATATCAAAGAAACCTTATCTCATTTCTTTAGAATTTGTTCATTTCATGTTTGAACCCAGCCTCCATTTCATTCTCTGTTTTCCTCATCTTCTCACTGGCCACTGTATTTTCAAGAAGATAATTCAACCGAGAGAGCCAGCTAAATCCTATACATTACTGGCAATTTGTTCTGTTACTCTTTCTGTCAAGTTTAAGGCAGCAGCTATGCCTATCTCTCTGTATAATTCTTACATCTGCTATATCCTCTTCCTAGCATGTCAAAAATATTCCTTTTCTTCTTTTCAATATGGGGGAAGCAGAGTTTACAGCTGAAAAATCAGATTGCTGTGGCCTGAGATCCATTTGCCTTAATCTTTTTATTACTGAAGAAAGCTTCCCTTATATCACTCAGTAATCAACACTTTTTTGATATTGGATACCCAAAGACCATAACTATTACAAAGCATAAGAAAGTAAAAACACAAAGCACAATAAATCTCTTTTGTCTATATGGAAAGAGTACTTATCTCTTATCCTTGCTACCACAGCCCTGACAAATAACCAGATTTAGCAGCTTGCTATCAGCACAAATTCTAGGGTTCTGAAGGTGAAGCTCTATGGACCCAGCCAGAAACACCTCTTGCTACTTCAGCACTTACACCAGCATGCTTGTCAATAAAGTGGTAGAGAGGGCGAGGAAAAAAAAAGAGCAGAGCACTTGTTTGTAGCATGTACAGTATGAAAAAAAAAGAACAATAGATAGAGCTGCTCGTACATTATGGCCTCCTACTCCATGTTTCAAGCTCCTTCCTCTACACTCTCTCTCATATGCAGCACTGCCAGGGAGCCCCTCCAGACCATCAGTGCAGGTGCTGCCCTGAATCACCTCCTTACACCATCAGGATGCCTCCACATGGAAATTCAAACGGGAAGGAGCCAAGTGTTCTAAGGTATCGAAAATCACGGAAATAATAAGTCTCTTCTCTAAAATTATTTGTAGAATTTTCTAAATTTTACCATGAGTAAAAAAGAAGAAACAAGCTTCTTCTCAGTGCTTAACTGGCCGTTTACTGCTAATGAGAACAGCATACTACTCAGAGTGCTCCTACACTGAGAGCATCTCTGTTCCCACCTTGCTCTCTTGCCAGTATCTTGGTAACATCAGATTTTGCATGGCACAAACAGTCTGCACAGTGTAAACTGATACAACATTCTGCCCCTTGGAGCTTCTGCTAATAATCTGTGCTCAGTATATCACACAAGGAGTTTACACTATCAGACGGTGCTCTGTGTTTAATTACACCATTAGAGTGTGTTCCCTGTTTCACACCATGGGCTAGATATTCAAAGGAGCTGCACTTTGTGCAACCCCAGAAATGCATGCTGGGGTGATATTCAGATGGGGGAAATGAGCTGCACAATTCCAGATGCACCGCAGCATAAAGATAATATATCGATTGCATCCTCAGAAAGCGTCTTGGCACATGCAAGACACATCCTGATATTCAGCCGAGATGTGGGGAGACATCTGCGGCACATCTCCGAGATGTGCCGCATACATGGGCACAAAGTCACACCTCAAAAAACAGGTGTAAATGGTAGCCAACCACAGGTGGGCTGCTGTATTGCATGGCGCAACACAGAAGCCACCAGCTGTGGGTGGCTATCCCACTGAACACCGTGCACAACCACCCACCATATGCCCTGGTAGTTTAGTGCCCCTTCCCTGCCCAGTACCCTGATCCCTGTAAATACACTGTTATATTCCTCCCTGGTAGTCTAGTGGATCCCTCCTCCCTGCCCGATACCTCGATCATGTGTAAATATGTCAAGTACCCATCCCTGGTACTCTAGTGGCACTCCCATCCCCCGCCCACATAGGACCTCCCAGCCCCCCTGCACCCCAGTCACCGGCAGGCAGCAAATCCACCCACATCTCACATCTGCCTGCTGAATGACAGCTTACAGTATCTGCTGCAGTCTGTTGGTCCACACTGTGTGGACCAATGAGCTTCAGTGCATACTGTAATACTCATTCTCAACTTTGTACATGAGTCATTCATTCACAAAGTTGTGATGAAAATATTACAATATGCACTACCAAACCGATTAGGTCTGATGTGGACCAATAAACTGCAGCAGACTACTGTCATGTCATGCGGCAACTGATAGAAGGTATTAGATTAGGTCACTCTCATGTGACTGGGGGGAATGAGGAACTGAGGAGCAAGGGGACTGGGGGGTGGGGACTGGGAGTCCTGTGTTAGTGGGGGTGGGGTTCCACTAGACTACTAGGGATGGGTACTTGACATATTAGCATGCGATCGGGGTATCAGGTGAGGAGGGGGGATCCACTAGACTACCAGGAATGACTATAACAGTGTATTTACAGGGATCGGGGTATGGAGTGGGGAGGGTGGTACTACAGACTTCCACTGACAGCACCACATGCTGTGCAGGGTGCCAGGCACATTTCACTGGCCAGCCCTGCACAACTCATGCAAGTGGGGCCATAATGACATGCAAATGGCCCCATTTGCACCTTGCAAGCATTATGGCCCCATTTGCATATTTCGGTCTGAATATCAGGATTTGCACCTGGCATAACTTGGATGCTCTGGCACATTTCCCATTTCAGGTATTCACACCTGTTTGGGGGATGCGCTGGCGCATCGTATTTGCACTTCTCGCATATTTTGATATATTCAGAAGGGATACACTATTGCTCATCTCTTTTGAATATATCCCTTTGTTGCTCTGGTGCAACTCAGTTGTGCAGAGCAACCACTTGCTCTATTGCCAGGTGCAGTTTTCAATATCAGAGCCTATGAGTTCACATTATCATGTTGTCCTCTGGGTTTCTCATTAGGAGTTTGTACTATCAGACTGTGCTCTGTATATCACACTAGTAGCTAAAATTATTAGTCTGTGCTCAGTATATTACACTAGGGGCTTTCACTATCAGACTGTGCTCTGTGTACTACACTAGAGCGCCTCCAATTTCAAAGGTTGAATGCGGGCCCATGGCACACACGTGTTTGTGCTGTGCTAACCAGGAATAATGCCAACTGTCGAGGTTTGGCCATATTCAAGGCCACCTATGCACGGCACACCCTGACAGTGCCGTGGTGCACAATATCACACTGCAGTATGCAAATGAGGGATTCCCCATGCATATGCAGCACAGCACGACATTGAACATTTTCAGATGTGCTAAATGCCCACAAGGTGGTGCAGTTTAATGTTTCTGAAACCCAGGCCTTAGCAGTGTGCAGAGGTGGGTGCCCTCGCCCTGTCCAGGAACTGTCAAGAGCTGGGTATCCAGGTGGTCTAGTGGTCCTCCCTAGCCCCAGTCCCTCCTGGCATTTCTTTTATAATCCTTGGTGGTCTAGCTGTTCCTCCTAGCCCTGATCCTCTCCTCATTGTTCATTAATAATCCCTGGTGTCTTGATCCCTCCCCAGTAGTTTTGAAACTCATTGGTGGTCCAGCAGTCCTCTCCTGCCTGATCCCTCCCGGTAGTTTTTACAATCTTTGGTGGTCCAGTGGTCCTCTCTCTGCCCCAATCTCCTCCCCAATATTTTTGTTTTAATCCCTAGTGGTCCAGTGGTCCCTTCTCTGCCTGTATCCCTCCTGGTAGTTTTGAGAAACTCATTGGTGGTTCAGCGGTCAGTCCTAGCCTGATCCCTTTTCCTACATTCACATGTAAATCCTGGTGGTCTAGTGACCTCACCACCCCAGCAGGTACTGTCCACCACATAGCCCCCTGGACCTGAACCCCAGAGCTGGTGTGACCAGTACAGCCCTACACACCACCATGGTCAACCAGAGACTGAGCTCTCTTGATGTGCATACTCTCCAATATATTGTACAGTATGCATGTCATGAGGGCTCAGTCTGCTCAACCATGGTGGTATGCCAGAAGAGGCTGTGTGCTGGTCGCATCAGCTCTTGTGATTGGTCAGGGGAGTGGACAATACCTGCTAAGATGAAGGGACTGTAGACCTCAGAATCACACCTGAATGGGAGGAGAGATTGGGGCAGGAGGACTGCTGGACCATCAGGGATTAAAACAAAAATACTGGGAAGGAGATTGGGGCAGAGATGGAACTGCTGAACCACAATGAGCTTCTCAAAACCACGGGAGGGGATCAGGGCAGAGAGGTGACTGCTGGACCACCAGGATAAAACAAAATACCGGGAGGATCGGCAGGAAAGAGACCGTTGACCACCAATGTGTTTCAAAACTGCCAGGGAGGGATTGGGCAGAGATGGACTGCTGGACCACCAGGGATTAAAACAAAATGCCCTTATCCCCCCCCCACACACACAGGCCTTACCTCCTCACCTACACAGACACATGCACCTTACCTCCCCTCACACATGCATGCCCCTTAACCCCACACACAGACACAGACACAAGGGCCTTACCTCCACCACATACAGACACATGGACCTTATATCCCACCACACAGACACATGGACCTTATATCCCCCACACAGACACAGACACATGGGCCTTACCTCCCACCACATACAGACACATGCCCTTACCTCCCCACCACACAGACACATGGACCTTATATCCCCCACCACACAGACACATGGACCTTATACCCCCCCCACACACAGACACAGACACATGGGCCTTACCTCCCACCACATACAGACACATGCCCCTTACCTCCCCACCACACAGACACATGGACCTTATATCCCCACCACACAGACACATGGACCTATATCCCCCCCACACAGACACAGACACAAGGGCCTTACCTCCCACCACATACAGACACATGGACCTTATATCCCCCCACACAGACACAGACACATGGGCCTTACCTCCACCACATACAGACACATGCCCTTACCTCCCACCACACAGACACATGGACCTTATATCCCCCACACACAGGGCATGCCCTTTAGCTGCCCCACACACAGACACATGGGTCTTACCCCCACATAGAACACATATCTCTTATCTCCCCCACACAGACATATGGACCTTATATCCCACCACATACAGACATATGCACCTTATCCCTCCCCACACACAGACATATGGACCTTATATCCCCACACATACAGAGGCATGCCCTTAGCTGCCCACACTCACGAGACACGGTGGGTATTACCCCCACATGGACACATGCCTTACCTCCCCAGCACATATGCACATTACCTCCTCTCCACACACAGACACATTGGCTTTACCTCCCCACTGTAGACACATGCCCCATACCTCCCATTGCAGACACATACATCTTACCTCCCCTTTACAGACCCATGCACCTTACCTCCCCCTCCATACAGACACATGCACATTACCTCCCCACACACAAATACAAGTGCTTATTTTCTCCTATACAGACACATCGCCTCCCCCTACACACACACACACACAGATTATCTGGGCTTCTAACATGATGAGAAATATGTGAGCCATTTGATTGGCAGAGAGACCCATACAGGAGTGTATTTATGAGACCATATTTACACTCCTGTACTTCTCTCAAACTGATAACCTCTGCCAGAGTTAAAAATCCATACACTCAACAGTGAAGTGAACCCGACTGGGCCAATGAACGAGCAGTGCAAACTCCAAGCCACTGAAACCAACATAAGTGATTTTGCAGGTCAGTTAAATGCAGTGTTGAAAACCGCTGTCACAGCTTAGTGCATGGAACCGATGTTTGTGGCTTCAAGTGCAGCTGAAGCTCATTTGCTGGTTTCAAACCCAGAGACACAGTGCGAAAAAAGGAAGCAAAAAGAAAAACAGGTGGGTACAGAGCACAGCAGAATACTGCAGGACTGTAACTTCTCACGTGATGTCTTTCATTTTCAAACCACTAGCCTATTACACTAACCACACTCCCTCTCCTGATTGGTGGTGGCAGCCCAATTTGGCGGGTTTTGGGGCTTTAAATCTACCACTTGAAAGACAAGGCGGCATCTTCAACGGTGGCTCCTTGCAGCGAAAAATGTGGCTAAGTGTGGAGTCTGAGGGATCCGTGGGAGCCTGAGCCACATTGCCCTGTTCAACAGTGTTGAACATGGTAAATAGCTGCTTATTTTAAGCAGGACAATGGTAGGGGTTTTACCACAGTGTTTTTTTAATTGTGGGTTGTTGTTTAGTCTTTTATTGCTAAATATTATATTTGCCGGTTATGTTGATCATGAGTTGGGCGAGGATAATGTGCGTTTTTGATTATGACATGTCTTCACTGCTGTTAAGGAGGGCCAATGTCATCCAAATGAATGGTTTGTTGCTTTTGCATGGGGCTACTTTAAAGGTGTGGATTGCATTTGTTGCCAGGATCAGTGTTTATGTTTGAAAGTGTATGTGTGTAATTACAAAACCTTAAAGTATTAGTGTTACTACATTTAATTTTATTATCCAGGGATACTTAGTCACCTAGGACCTTTTGACTAGCGCTGCCCTTGCAGCAAAACATGGTGTAGCCTGCATGGGTTGAAGATCATGCATTTGAATGTCAGGAGCTTTTGCCCAAGCTGTCTGAGGTGGAGGTTACTGCCCAAACATATAAGCCAGATGTTATTGTTTTGACAGAATCCTAGCTAAAACAGTCCATTATAGAGAAAGTGTGTAAAATCTCTGGATATAATATTGTCCGTGCATACAGAGTGGGCAAAAATAAGGGGAGGTGTGTTGGTTTTATATAAAGAATGCTTGAAATTTGTCTTTGGGTACTAGTGCAAATACTGATTCAGTTCTTGACTGGTTGTCATTAAGATTAATTTGGGGCTAGAGAGCCGTGCTTGTAACATGGCGCACCTTAAAGTGAAGCTCTGCATCTCATGCTGCCTAATATGTAAAAAACACAATTTCTAATAGAATAGAAGAAACCAGCTTTCTTCCTTGACGGCTTTATAACCAAGGATCAGGAAGATACCGAATTTATAATGGGCAGGCCAAAAGGATCAACTGCTGGCACGAACCCAAAATCAGCACCACAACTCACACAGAATCCACATGATGGGCCAGAACAAGCTGCAGGCCTGAGTACAGTGAAGAAATGGATTGGAAGATGGAGAGAGTCCTGGAGCATCTCAGGGCACAAGATATTAAGATAGAGGCAGCAACAAATGGACAAGGAAGCTGATGACCACTCCCAATGGACCCAGGCAGCTTTTGTTCAGTCAACCACAGAAATAAATCACCTAAGGGCCTGAATGGAGATGATGGAGAATTCAGCACTAACAATGAACCTGAGGTTAGTGGGGTCCGGAGGCCATAGAGGAGAAGACCTGCTGGGGTACCTAAAGAATTGGTTGATGGACAGTGACTTGTTAAGACAAGCCTTCCAAATAAACTTTCATGAGAGCCCAAATGAACAAGACTCCCATGCACCATTATGTTGATCACCATTGGTCCAGCAATAGAGATCAGGTCCTGCAATAAGCAAGAACCAATTATCCAGTATCTATTGCGGTAACAAGAAGTAAAAATTTTCCCCAACTGGTCCTTTGCCACCTGGACAAGGTGAAAAATGTTTGATCCTTTTCAGAAGCAACTGCGAGGGTTGGGGGTGGTCCACTCCCTTCTGGCACTTGCACGTTTGCACTTAACACACCGGGGGGGGGGAACATACCAATTTAATGATCCTGACAATGCAAAGAAGAGGGTGGATCTGATCGTCGGCGAGTTTCAGAAGAGGCCCTTGAACTCCAAGTCACCATTAGAGTCGGAGGTAGAAGAAGAGGATTGAATACCTGTGGGTAAACTTGACATTTTCTTTCTATCCAGCTTAATTCACTTGCTCCACACTGACCGGAGGTCGGTTACAGTGAGACTTTAAACGTAAGATTAGTGTTTCTTGCTTGAACTATCAAAATACTTTAAATCATACTTAAAATATTCTAAATCATATGCTTCTTGAAGAAAGAAGAGAATATATGTTAATCCTGATGAGTTTGTGTCTCCTGCTGACTTAGCGACCTCAACAGAAAATGTATGAGTTAATTATTTGACACAGCTAAATTATATAAATGGCGGTGACCACAAGACGTTTAGTATGTTTCAGGCCAGCAAGAGAAAGCCATTAATTGAAATTGTACTGTTATATGTTTGCATTTTATGGTGTCCACTGCTGTAATCTGAGCTATCCCACTATGTATGCTATGTTTCCTGACTTCAGCATATGTCTGTACCTTATTTGCATCAATGTATACTCTGTATGTTCTTTTATTCTTCTGTACTCTCCCGGGTCGTACCTGAAAATAGGCATATGTTTTTGTCTAGTGTACTTACCTGGTTAACAAAAGCTAAATAAATAATAAATACATTATTTTGTTAAAATAAAGGGTGGTCAAAACAAAATGCTATAAAATGATATTAATTATGTTATTACAGAGTGAGTGAAAGGGAGTTTTATATACTATACAAAAATATCCCACAAGGGGAGAGTGGAAGACAAAAGAGTTACACAGAGGATCCCTGGTTTTAGGGAATGATTATACTTAGAGAGTAGTGTCTTTCTTTTTAGATAACGTTTTGTAGATGTTTTTGGCATGTGGTGATGTGTAGCGGAGGGGAGGTAGAACGTTCCCTTTACATAGATGTCTAACTATGTGGGGACTGTGGCTAGATTGGCCAAGGCAATTGTATTCCTTAAGTACCTCACCTAACTGCGTCTTCACCCCACAGGTTTTAACGTGGTTAGCCATCCCAAAGCTCATTTGTAGGATGTTAGGATGTTACCCCACTTGTGGTATCACTAGACAGCGGACTAATGATCCTGAAGCTAATATGAATGCAATGCACCTAATCTGGGAGCCAATATAACCTTGCTCCACTGACTGTAATGCTTTCTACACAATCATTGAAAAATGAATAAAAGAAAGATTTGAAAAACAAAAGATTGATTTTGGGGGGTAAGAAATATGTTTCTCTGGGGTGTTTGTAGAACCCTCCTATATGTGGTTTAAATGGCCTAAGGGAATTTTTGGATATCTGCTCTGGGTATTTGTCCTCATCTTTTATTCATTTAGTTATTTATCACGTAATCGGAATTACAACCTTTGAGTCATAGACTCCTTTGCAAAGACTCCACATCAATAATGCAGTGGTAAAATATGTACACAACAGTACAGTGAAGTAAGAAAAAAAGAAAAAATCTAGGGACAGGAAGACCCAGCGTTCAACAGTGGATCTATATATAGCATAATACAATCTAGGGTAAGTAGTTAAACCTAACGTCAACAAGGTGATATACCTTCTACAGAGACACAATGACATAAGGAGCCTGGGGAGTGTCTCCAGGAAAAGAATTCAGTGGGTTGGGGGAGGGCTAGGGGCAGTCACAGAATGAAAGCTCAAGGAGATGGTTTTTAACGTTTGTTTTAAAAAGGCTGAACTTGGGTTCAAGAGAGAGATAGAGGCAGGGAGGCCATTTAGCCAGAGGGAGGAAAGCCCTTTGGCACAAGGAGGTCCAGCAATGGGGAACAGTGAGAGAGGACTTACTTGGTGGCTCTAGAGCCTCTGTCTGGAAGGCTAGTTGGATGAGCAGTGAAGTCCTGGGGGCTTGATTGAGAAGTATTTTCTTGGTAAGAGACAGGTGTGATACTTAAGTCTCCCACTGAAATTTAGCCAGTTTGTAATCCTGTAGAGATCGCAGGTATACGTGAGTCTATCGCATCCTGTCACCAGATGACAGGCTTTATTCAAGGTGGTTTTGACATGATGAAGGGCAGTTGAGTCTGCAGTGCCGTATATTACTGTTCTGTAGTCCAGGAGATAAGAGGATTGAGGAAGATACGGCAAGGCGAATAACATCGGGGGTGAGGCAGTGCTTGAGGCGAGACCAAGCCTGGAGCTGAGGGGGAGGAGAGGTGCTGAATATGAGAATGGTAGATGAGGGATGTGTCCAGGGCTATACCCAGGTACTTGAAGGTTAAGACTTGCTCAAGTGAGGCACCTAGGGAGTTATGAGTGTTCAAGCGGTGGTCACAGTACTGATTCTGGTGGTGAGTGAAGATCACAGTTTTGGTTTTTGTAATTGAGGATTAGCCTGTGGGCCACAAACCAGGATTCAACGTCTGTAAACAGGTTCTGGAGAGTATGCTAGCGCATGGAGGGGGGGGCTCCCGAAACTCAGCATCGTCTGTATAGAGAATAAGTTTACCAGAGCAGGAATTGGTAAGGGAGTTGAGAAAAATACTAAAGAGGAAGGGACCAAGTATAGAGCCTTGAGGGACTCCATGGAGAATAGGGCAGCTGGAGGAAATGGTGGTGCCGATCTTAACTTGTTGGGTTCTGCTGGAGAGGTAGTTTGCAAACCAGGATATGGACTCTCAGTTGAGGAGTAAGGCGAGGTTGACAGTATCGAACATCTTGGTTAGATTAATGTACACTGATCCAATCAAGTGTCCGCGGTCACATGGTGTCACAGGTATGGTGTATGTAGGACAAATGCTACCCCATTCTTTTGGTTCATGATGATGAGGAGTAGCATTTGAATTTGTTCATGAATTTAAGTGCTTGGGAGCTTTGTTGGATCTGTGCCTGAATTTTCTCTTCACATCAAAGCAGTCAGTTAAAGGTCAATCAAAAGTTAGGACTGCTTTTTTTCTTTTTTCCGTATGTACTTTGCTTTTCCCTTTAGTCCACTCCCATGCATCCCGACATGAGAAGGCATGATGCACACCTTGCAGGACGCCCCCACCCTACTGGTCACACTGTTGCCACCTATGCCTGTCACTGACCTCCATCTGGTGATGGCGGGACTATGGCGAATGACCCCCTTCCCGGGAGAGGAGAGCCTACACTCAATCCTGCTCCCCCCCTCCCCATGCTGGCACCCTGGTGACCCAAGGTAGTTCTTGAACCTGGATCACCGGCACAGTGTGAGTAGGCATCCAGTGCTTCAGCCTCAGTGCCACCAGGCCACAGGACTGCTTTTTAAGTTTAGAAAATATTTTACCCTGAAAGCCATAGAGCAATTGCGATTGGGACACTTCTCCCACATTTGGACTATGCAGCAAGTCTTTATTTCAGGTTATCAGTTAAAGAAATCAAGATATTGACAGTCACCTATAATAATGTTTGCTGTTTCATTTTGTATTACTCATATTGTCTTCATCGTTGTCATATGCCAAATTGGGGTGGTTGTGTCCATATTCCAAATACACATACTTCTTTGGTTGTCAAGTGTTTAAATCAGTTTTTTCAAATACTGTTTATCCGCTTATGAATCTGGTTAAATTAAAAACCTCTATTTGTACCTTACGTTCTTCAAATGCTGTTTTTCTCCAAACTATTCCACATCGTTCCAAAACTGGTTCTCAATCTTTTTCAGTTGCTGCCCCCTTGTTCTGGAATTCATTACTGGCTGATCTTCGTTCTTCTGGTTCATTGGATCAATTTAAGCATAATTTTAAGTCATATTTATTGTCCTTAGAAGTCAATAGCTGTTTTGTCTAATTTTTGTTTAATGTGTTATTCTTGTTTGCTTTTTTGTTGTTTGTTTTTGTTTATTGTCAAGTCGAGCCTGAAAATGGATTAGTTCCAGTGTTCTTACCCGGTTAACAACATTTTACATAAGAAAAAATGAATACAAAATTTTAATTACATGACAACAGGACAAATCAACACAGTTTCTAATGGTTAAATGCAGTTCATTTTCCTTTACTGCTAACATGCTTGTACTAAATGAATTTTGGTTAAGTTTTGTCATCTACAACAGCTCCCTTTCTGCTCAAAGGGAGTACAGCACAGTTTCATGCAGGGTCCCTTAATGTTCAAAGGGACTACTTTGTCTATTTTGAATTAATTCACTCATTTTCAAGCAGTCAAAAGTGTTGTAAGTACATTTTATTTGAATTAATGGCTCACATTTTTTTCTCCATGAAATAAGTGTGATAAGACACTTCAGGGATATGTAATTATGGTGAATAATTGCACTTTGCTTTCGGGTGTTTAATGGCACTTGGTGCAAGCACCTCAGACTTAACAACACCCTCAAGCCGTGCAATTATTCCTCCATAATTACACACCCTGGCATGTCTTATTGTATACAGGGAAGAGTTCCAGCTGTGAATGCCATGCTGTCAGTCCCAGACCCCTTCCTTTGTCTCCTGGATCACTCAGATTCACCCCACTGGGACCTTCTGCCAGACTTAAATGTAATTTCTTTCCAAACAAACAGATACAGCAGGGAATGGTGGTGCTGATAGGGAATAAGAGAGAGGGGGAAGGAATACTCACCATGTGTCCCCCTCCGGTGGGGGGGTCTATCACATCCAGCTATGCCATATAGTACTAGCTACCACCTTAGGGCAGCAAGCAGTAGCTGTTTTAGATTAATCTGAGCTCTGAAAGGGAACATATTTCTATCATATAGGAATATGCTGCCTTTCATGATACTACTATCCTTGAGAAAATTCTAGATCCACCCATGCCTCTCAACTGTCCTGATGTTGTCTTACAGATTTCCTCTGTCTGTCTTAAAATTGCAGTTTCCCTTGCTAAAAAGTAGGGATTTGAAGCATAAAACCATAACAACCATTAATGTTACAATATAGATTTCTATCAGACGATACTTTTTTTGTAAATATATTTTATTCAGTTTGTATAAAACAATACAACATATAGTTCAGAAATTATTAAGTCCAAGAATCCAAAAAACAATGGCGGCACACTGACAGCACAAAAATAGCTGGCTGAATAATGCTTTTTATATTAGACCATATATTATACTAGGCTTTTTGAGCTGGCAGTATCATTTTTATGTTTGTCCTTAGTAAACATTTTGGTATAATAGTGGATTTTGAGAGGTGTTTCACTGTTGGTCCAGTGCAGGGGAGTCTGCAAGGGGCTTGTCAGTGTCAGACCAATCTTCAGCCAGGCTGATCATGACACTGTTCTGGTCTTGCTGGGTGGAAACTTCATGTGCTTCAAAGGAAAGAGTCAGTCTAATCATAGGGTAGCTCTTTCCTTTGATCTGCATTACACCGCCCAGCAAGCAGAGATGATCAGCCTTCTGTGGTCCCCCCACCTCGCCAATGTAACCTGAAATAAAGAAAACCATTCCTGAATCCCTCCCACCCCTTCCTTCTTAATTTTCCAACACTGGGGTGCCCAATCCCTAATGCCAGCTACATCCCCCATTCTGCCCATTTTCACTATGTGACACCTGGGAGCACACACCTGGTGCCGTCAAACATAGGAAAACCATCCCTCAATCCCTCCCACACCCTTCTTGCTAAATTTCTGACACTGAAGTGCCTAACCCCTGGTGTCAGCTACACCACCTGCCCATTTCATTATGCTTGTGACGAAGAGCCCATCCACAGTGCTGCTAAACATAATACCAACTCTGGGTGCCCGTCCCCAGTATCAGTACCTGAAATAATGAGCTGACCCTCATAGTGTTTTTTAAATTTGTATACACCCCGTAAAAAAGAAAACCATCCATTGATGTCTGTTGCCATCACTGCCATTACTCTTCTCCTACCTGACCCTCCCTTTCAGCACCCATTCATTCTCTGCCACCAGGGTTCCCAACCCCTGGTGCCAACTACTACCACCCACCCTGGCCATTTTCATTGTGTGACACTGGGTAGCCCACCCCAGTGCCATCAAACATAACACCAACACTGGGGCGCCCAATCTCCATTGTCAGCACCTGAAATAAAGAAAACTGTCCTTCATAGACCTTTTTAATTTTTATACACCCTCTAAAAAAGAAAACTGTCCATTGATGTCTGTTGCCACCACTGCTATTACCCTCCCCCTCATGACCCTCCCATTCAGCACCCACCACCACAGATCCCACCACTCCTTAATTACCTATTGGGGGTCCAACACCATAATCCTCTCTGGACTGGAAACATGCTTTACTCTTCGATGTTGAACTGGGAACTATGGAAATCAGCCATGCAGTTCAATGTATTTCAATAACTTGCCCTCATAACGTGGTCATTTCTGAATATTTATTTCCCCAAATTTTCAACATGGCCTTTCTTGGGACCCCGCCTCATGAACAATAGTAGCAAAATTATGCAAATCCACCAAGAAAGATGATTTTGCAGTCACTGCACAAAATAACTTTTTGGGCAGGATTTGAACATTTTCTTTGCTATTGTTCATGAGGTGGGGTCATAAGAAGACTATGTTGAAAATTTGGTGTAAACATATTTAAAAACAACAAAGTTATGATTATACATTGAAATTCTTCAATGCATGCTTGTAACTTTTGAATTTTCAATATTTTCACACCACCTCATGAATATGTCATTTTTCAAATCATGGCCAAAATGTTTTTTTTTTTATGCACTTATGGTGAAAAATCACCTTTTGGGCAGGATTTGAAAATGTTCTCCACCCTTGCACATGAAGTGGGTCATAAAAAGGCTATATTGGGATCATGAGAAGACTATACTGAAAATGTGGGATTAAAATATTTAAAACAGTGAATGTTAACTGAAATTTTTCAATGTATGCTCATAACTTTGGTAATTTTCAATATTTTGACCCCATATTTTCAGCATAGCAATTTTTTCACACCACCTCATGAATGTGACAGCTGTATTTTTTAAAATCCTGGCCAAAATGTGTTTTCACATTTGTGTCATGAAATGGCATTTTAGCCACTATTTTATAAATGACACTGTCATGTTCAGGATGAGTGGTTGTAAAAAGACTATGTTGAAAATTTGCAGTCAAAATGAAAAAAAATAAAGTTTTGAAGAAATGTTAAATTGTTCCAGCCTTAACTCATAACTATGTTTGCAGATTTTGGTCCCTAATGTTCAATGAATCCCTTGTGTTACCCCATCTAATGTACATAACAGGTGTAATTTTTCCAGTCCCCTCCAAAGCTTATTTTCACATTTCCACTGTGAAATTATCTTTCCAATGCCTTTTCAAAAAATCCACCTGTCTTGATCATAAGGTCAGGTCATACAAAGACTGGTGGAAATTTGGGGTCAAAATGTGGGAACCCACTGAAAATGAGACATTGCATCCTCATTTGGTCTGTCCTGGTAAATATGTAGTAAAATGTGGACAACCAAGACCTGGTAAAACAGCAATGCAAGCGGAAAACATTGGCATTAACAAATGTGTGTTTAAGACGTGTCCCTGTTTGGTAATCTGTCCCTGATTTTGTGTTCACCATGTATGCAAGTGTAAGCCAACATGTTGGTATGAGAGTGCCCTTTAAGGGGTGTGGCACTGTCTGCCCAATGCAGAGCAGTGTTGCAAGGGCCTGACAGTGCCACACCAATTAGCACCCAGGCAGACTATGACAGAGTTTCTGGCTTGCTGGGTGGGGACAGCACCAACTTCAAAAGAAGTTGCCATCCCTTTGATCCATGCTGCCCAGCAAGCCAGGCTGATCTGTCATGGTCAGCCTGGAATGTGGGCCTGCAACAAAGAAAACCATCCATCAGTGTCTGTTGCTGGTGGCTCTAATTGTCCCCTAACCAAACCTTCCCTGTCAGCACCCCTTCCCCTCCTCCCCACACACAGTAGTGACACTGGGAGATGCTCAATCCCCCAGTGTCTGAAACTGTTGCTCGTTATTTTCCCCTGAAAAGAAGAAAATCATCCATTGACATCTGTTGTGCCCCCCACAAACATAAGTCAGTGACACTGGGGTGCCCAATCCCCCAGTGTCCTCAACTGTAACAGTACTGTCCCCTAGTGACACACAGGGGGTGGGTGCTAATCCCCAGTGTCCTGTCCAAGAAATAAAGAAAACTGCCCTTGTCATTTTTTACCTAAAAAGAAAACCATTCATCATTGTTTGCTCTGAGTCTGGCTTAGGGAGGGTGAGGATGGTGGAACAGAGGCACATCTCTCCAGTTGTACTTCTCCACAATTCGTATGCCATTCTGGCACAGTGTGGTTCCTCCATAGAGGCACCCATAGTGAAGACCAAGGAGGATGTTGGGAACCTCCACAAGGAGACCCACAGGAGGGTGGCATGGGACCCCACAGGGAAGGAAACAACTCTGGTGGGGACTCCATTGTTAGGAGGGTAGAACTGGGGAGGAGGAGAGGGAGTGGGTGCCTGCCTGGCACCATGGCTTGGAGGGACAGGGAGCAAATCCTAAGGATCCTGGGAGCAGCTGCATGGGAAGGGGAGCTGGATGTCATTTTCCAATTAGGGACAAATGACCTGGCTGGGAAAGGGATAAGAACATTGGAGGAGCAGTTTGTGGAGTTGGGGAGGGGCCTTAGGCAAGTAGCATGCATGGTAACCTTCTCAAAGGTGCTGCCTGTCTATGGCATGGGTGAGGCTAGGGTGCTCCGCACCATGGGATTCAATCAATAGTTGAAAAACTGGTACAGAGCTCAGGATTTTGGCTTCACTGGGGACTGGGTGTTCATCTGGAGGGATGAAGGCCTATACTGGCATGATGGTCTGCATTTGACCAGGAGGGGACCAGGATCCTAGGTGATAGGTTTAAGCTTCATTGGCAAGCATTTAAACTAATGAAGTGAAGCACTGAAAGGAGATGGAAATCCTAGACCCCTAAAAATCAGTGTAGTTAGTGAGGTAAAAACCAAGATAGAGAGGTTGTTAGGGAGAAGGGCAGGGGAAAAGGGAGAAAAAGGCAAAGGCAGTAAGGACAGGGATGGGGAAAAAAGGGGAAAGGCCATAAAAAATGGAGGGTAATGAGTACCAATGCCAGTAGTCTGGGCAAAAAGCTCCCTGAACTGGCGGCCTTGATGGAAGAGGGAAGCCTGGATATCGTGGCAGTCACAGAAACATGGTACACAGAGACTCATGACTGGGATGTCAACATACTAGGGTACACAATCTACAAGAGATAGGGATGGTAGAAGAGGAGGAGGAGGAGGATGAGCTCTCTGTAAGGGAAGGGATAAAGGCAAGGAACAAAAGAATAAACAGGAAAGAAGAGGCACTATGAGTCACCATGGAGACTGGAAATGGCATCACAATCCAAACAGGGTTGTATACAGACCCCATCTCAGGGAGGAAATGAACAAGGATATGATAGAAGGCATCCTTAGGATGGCAGAGAAAGGAGATATTGTTGATGGGGACCTGAATATGCCAGATGTTAACTGGAGCACCTTTGCTGCAGCCACATCCAAGAACAGGGCCATTCTCGATGCCCTACAGTGGGCATGCCTCAGACAGCTAGTACTGGAACCCACTCAGGAGGGCAATCCTAGACCTGATACTTTCAAATGGGGACAGAGAGAGGATCTCAGATCTAGAAGTGGGTAGCCATCTGAGAACAAGTGATCACAAACAGTGTGGTTCACGATAAACTCAGCTGCAGAGTCAAGCCATACAAAGGTGAGGGTACTGGACCTCAGGAGGGCTGACTTTGTCAAAATGGGAGAGTGCCTCAGAAGAGCACTAGCAAACAGGCAAGAAGAAGGGGTGGAGCAACAATGGAGAAACATCAAAACTGCCATCACAGAGAGAACAAGCCTTTGTGTGAAGCAAATAAACAAATCAAAATGAGAGAAAAAACATTATGGATCTCAAAGGAGGTGGCAGGGAAGGTTAGGGAGAAAAAGACAGCATTTAGGAAGTATAAGGAAACACAGAAGGAGCAGGACAGAGAACTGTACCAGTTAAGGCAGAAGCAAGCAAGGAAGGCAGTCAGAATAGCAAAGGCCCAAACTGAGGAAAAGATAGCCAACTCAGTTAAGAAGGGGATAAAACCTTTTATAGGTACATTAGGGAGCGAATAAAGACAAAGAAAGGGATACTGAGGCTGAATAAAGAGGAAGGTGGTTGGGCAGAGAGTGACAGTGAAAAGCAGGGATATTGAATGAATGCTTCTGCTCAGTATTCACAAAAGAAGAGGCAGGGAGGTACCTAATCCAATCAATAGAAGCACCCTGGATAGAGAGTCGATCCCAGTCCTTTTACAGAAGAAAGGGTTCTGCAAGAACTCCTAAACCTAAAGGTGGACAAAGTAATGGGGCCTGACAGGATTCACCCCAGAATTATAAAAGAATTAAGGGGAGAACTAATGACACCACTGACTACCCTTTTTAACAAATCATAGGAGGATAGTGTGGTACCTGAGGACTGGAGGAGGGCGGATGTGATTCCCCTTCACAAAAGTGGGAGCAAGACAGAGGCAGAAAACTATAGACCTGTCAGTTTGACCTCTGTGGTAGGGAAAATGATGGAATCATTTGTGAAGGAAAGAATTGTTGAGTACCTAGAGGCCAGTGGGGCACAGGATCCAAGGCAGCATGGATTCACAGTAGAAAGGTCATGTCAGATGAATCTAATCAATTTCTTTGACTGGGTGACCAAAGTAGTAGACCAGGGAGGGGCTGTGGACATGGTCTACCTAGACTTTAGCATGGCATTTGACACAGTCCCGCACAAAAGATTAATAAACAAATTAGCCAGCCTGGGAGTGGGTCCCAGGGTGGTAGCCTAGTAAAACCTGGCTGGACAACAGGACACAGAAGGTAATAGTAAGCGAGTCCTCTGAAGAAAGTGGGGTTACTGAGTGGGGTACTGCAGGGTTCGACTGGGTCCGTCCTTTTAGTGTCTTATAAGTGACATTGCAGAGGGACTGGAAGGAAAAGTATGCCTCTTCACAGATGACACAAAGATCTGCAACAGGGTTGATACACAAGAGGGAGTGGAAAGGATGAGAAGGTACTTGGCAAGGTTGGAGGAATGGTCAGAAGTCACGGCAGCTTGGATTCAATGCAAAGAAGTACAAGTAATGCACACCTGGGAAACAAAACCCAGGGAAGAGTACACAATGGGGGGGGGATAATGGCAACAACAAAAATGGAAAGGGATCTGGGGGCAATGTGAGAAGGCAGTAGGAAGGGCTGGCTGGATATTGGGATGTATAGGGAGAGGCATCACCAGTATGAAGTATGGCAAACCAGACATACCCAGTATACTGCAATGCTCAATCACATCTCAGAGAATCATCAAAGTATGCTGAATTCTCCAATCTGGGAGCCTGCAATACTGTTGAGGAGAAGTCACAAGGGAAGCATATCCTTTTAAACGGTCATTCAAAATATGTGCCAGAATTTTATAGTCAGTATTTAACAACATGATAGGCCTCCAATTGGTAATATTAGTTTTATCTCCTTTTTTATAGAGATAAAGTAACAATCCCTCTCCAAAGCAGGGGTGTAGCCAGAAATTTCCATTTTATACCTACAATCTCCAACAGTTACACCCTCCCATTAAAAAATGTACACATCCTCTCCAAATGGTACCCCCTTCCAAACAAGTCAGACTGTTGTCAGATTATTTCTCTAATCTCAAAGAGGTTATACATGTATCTGTCTCCTGAACAACAGAAGTTTAAACAGAGACACTCTTCAATCGCCTACATAACCCAAATACTACAGATTAGAATGAAAATGTTAACAGAAAGGCATATGATTTGTGACAGGCACTCAACAAAACTATTCTCAAATGTGTACAGTGAGTATGCCTGCCTACACCCTTGCTGCAAAGGATGGAGGTATCTTATCAGAGTTAAAAAAAATATGCATATACCATTTCTAAACTAGCTGCAATCTGGTGACTAAAAGATTTATAAAATAAATGAGGAATGCCATCCAGACCAGGCGCAGTATTACTTGGCAAAGTATTAATAGCAAGCAGTATTTCTGACTTGGTAATAGGGGCCTGCAATTTAGTGATTTCAGTCAGAAAATCAGGGACCTGCACTGATTGTAGAAACAACAAAATGTCACTTTCCTTAATGGGAAAATGTGGCCGAAGTGTTTCATAATGCATTTTGATTAACTCTTCCAAACCTTCCGGGGAACTAATTCTCCGCCCTTCTGGGGAAATTAAGAAATCCGTATCCATACGTTCCTTAATTGTTTTACAAGCTTCAAAGGGTTCCCCCATGGGAGTCTTTTGAGTGCCATTGTTCAGCATTGCCTGAAGCGTCTTAGCTCTGTCATATTGGTAATTCTGCATATCTTGCTTAATAACAGTAATCTGTGAAGAATAATCTAGCCTAGAACTATTTTCCAAAGTATACAACCTTTGCAACTGATGTCTGAGTGATAAATATTTCAGGAAGTTCTTATTTCCTATAGATTTGCCATACTTCATAAACCAAACCTTGATGTCCTGTTTTGTGTCAGTCCACCATTCCCTTTATCTGAATATAAAACTCTACCGATAGTCTAGCAGCAAATGAAGTACCAATATCCCGAAGACCTACCGGGTCCGCCAATACTGAGGTACTGAGTTTCCACCTCCCAGACTTGATGGAACCACCATCTACCTGGGCCAGAGATAGTGTCAACAATAGGTGATCCGAAAATTCCACAGGAGTAATGGTAAGGACCCCTTTAGGGATATTTGGGGAAATGAAAATGTAATCAATCCTGGATTTATATGTATTTCATAGATAAGTAAATGTTGGACCCCTAATATGATAACTATGGCAATCAATCAGTCCAGCTGTGTCAACCATTTGTGCCAAAGCATTAGAATCACAGTCAATTTTTACCCTCCTCATGTTTCCGTTTTTATCCTTCACAATACTACAATTAAATCCCCACAGAGAAAATCTTATAATTAGTAATCAAATAAGGTTGGATAGATTTCATATGCTGAACCATTTCTGCCTTAGCCTGAGAGTTGTAGATAGTTATGAACTGACAAGCAACACCCTTCTAAAGGCTGTCTAAAATTAAAGCCCTCCCAGGAATAAGGTCTATCACTTTACGAAAATGAAATGAATAGGAATGAAACAATATTCCCACCCCATCAGTGGTGTCTAGTCCAAGCGATCAATATGAAGGGCCCACCCCCTCTTTCTTAAACCTCCAAATATGGTCTTCAGTATACACCCAGGTTTCCTGGAGTAAGGTAACACCCAATTTGGCATCATGAAGGTATTGAAATACAGCCTGTCTTTTATCTGAATTCAGCAAACTATGTACATTAAGGGATCCTACAGTACCAAAGCCATTCAGAGAGAAAAGGACCCAAACCGAAAAAAGTTAACAATTTTTTTCCTTTTTTCTTTTCTTTATATGTCCCTTTTTCTAGAGAGCAAGACCCTGTTTCAGAAAGTATTTCTGTGAGTCAGAGTCCCCCACCTCCATTTCAGAATCACCCCAGGGTGTAAATAAGGCTGAGTAAGAATTTTTGGTTTCCACTGGGGGAGGGTGTGTGTGTGTGAGGGGGGTAGGAGAAATGGGAGGGTGGGAGTGGGGTGTCAGGAGGCACTGTCTTCATAAACCTGGAAGACCTTCTATGAGGCAAAGGATCTTGGGCAGGCACAATGAGCTGCCCTTCATTTTTTTACCAACAGGATCTAACACGCTCGGCTTAAAACCTCAGGAACGAAAGATGACCCTGCTTCAGATTCCTGAAAATCAGGTAGTACTGAAGCCTTTTCTGTAAGTACTGTGAGATCAACTACCTGAGGCCCAGAAGGGGGGGGGTCCTGAGGACGATCCGTCATATAAGCCGCCTCCACAGTGGCCGTGTCTTGCGCCTGCTGTATAAGTAGTTTGGTGCTAATACAAGATGCTTTATTTCATGCTGCCCATGGACAGTCCCTAAAGACATGTCCATACTCTTCACAGAGATCACACCTTGTATGGTTTGCACATTGCATCGTGATGTGCCCGATTTTCCCACAATTATTGTATCTTGGCCTATCACACGAACTCGAGAGATGAGTCCTAGAGTCACATTTGTAACATGCCCATGGTTGCCCAGAATAAAAACACACACCCCTATCTCTGCCAAGCAAAAAGGAATTAGGAATGTGTTTAATCCCAGTCTCGTTCTGACGAAGCTTAACTTTATACTTCCAACCCTTCCCCCGTCCAAAGAAGTTCACTGTCAAGAATGGCCTCTGGGTCCTCCAGCACCTCACATTTCTGGGATATCCAATAAGTAATATCCTCTACATGTACTTTTCATTCCTAAACATAACAGTGATATATTTTACCAGAGGTTTTGTCAATGGGATCACTACAAAGGGAGTCCATGTAGGGGAGAATTTTACTTGCCCATACCTCTCCCAAACAGATCTAAACCATATGCTGTATGAAAACTCATGTCAAAATTATCCTCCCCTGAAATATTGATAAATGCATAAACCTCCCGCAGTGTAAAATGCAAAGAATCTTTCAAAATAATTTTTCCCACATGATGCCTATCAGGTCTATTTTTTAAACCCCCCTTTATATCGAATATGCACAGCATTCCTACGGGTTGCAGCTTCTTTTTGAACTTTAGAAAATAAACCAGACAATAAAGGCCTATGATCAGAGTCAGTATTCTTAGTAATATCCTGCAATGGAGGTGTACCCCCATCTAGTGTTTTATGTGTCTGTAAGGGTAGAAAATTCTGGGAGAAACCTGTGGCGTCAGCTACCCCAGGGCAGTCCACTGGGAGATCAGAAATAGGTGTAGCAACTGATGATGTCTCTGCCTGTGAAGTTCTACCATATCTAGGCTGAGCGTGGCTTCCACTCCAGAGTGGTCTGTGAGGGAAGGGGAGTCCCAATTTGGAGTCTGGAATCCAAATACCCTAGGAGATTGTTGCCAACGTGCATCAGCCAAAGCCTTCTGAGGAGTCCATGGGTCACAGGGGATGTAATCACCACCTGAATAGTAGATGGTGCTGTAATCGAAGAGTCCTCCAATGGTTTAGTCAGGTTCCTATTGGCCAGGTTTAAAGCAGCTCTGTTGTCTTTCCCATCAGTCATTCTCTTTAGGGTTTAAATCAGCTTCTTTAAAGAAAAATCTGTAATCCCTCTTGAGAATTATCCATCAACTGATAGCACACATTGCGTGTAGACCCCTTGACCTGTGGCTGTTTAAAACAGGTCCTGCAGTTTTAGAAGTGTAATAACAGGAGATGCTGTGTCAAAGCTGCCATGTCAAGTGGATCTAGACGCTGGCTGTGCTCTATTGTGAAAGCAGTCTCCTTAGTGTCATTCACACCTCTGGAAACAGAAACAGTTTTAGGCTTTTGGCACACACCACAATCGGTGTCAGAACTGCCAGCCTGTGCAGGATCTTTAACCGAACAACTTGAAACAGACTCACATGGCCCCGTCGGGGCGTTTGATCCTGCCACATCATCCAAACACTTGACAGGCTGGGTTTCCGAGATGACAGATGAAGCTTCAGCAGTAAGCTTGGTAAGTCGCGCTGCAAGGCGCTCACTCTCCAACTGATGCCTTTCATCTTCTGAATGGACCAAATTTAAGATTTCCTGCTGTTCATCTAACAGGTTGACCAAATAGAAACATAGAAACATAGACTTTGACGGCAGATAAGGACCACTTGGCCCATCCAGTCTGCCCATTTCCCTACCTATTGGATAAGCTGCAGATTCTAGTTAACCAACAGCCTACTTCCTGCAACCCCCCACTATAATTGCCTTATGTCTGTCCTATGCATGTTTGAATTCCCCCACTGTTTTAGACCCCACAACCTCTCCAGAAAGGCAGTTCCATGAGTCCACCACTCTCTCTGTGAAAAAGAATTTCCTCACATTACCCCTCAGCTGTCCCCCCTCTAACTTTAAATTATGCTCCCTTGTTCTTACACATCTCTTTTTCTGAAGGATGCTACCCTCCTGGACTTTGTTGATTCCCTTGAGGTACTTAAAAATTTCTATCATGTCCCCCCTGTCTCTCCTTTCATCAAGGGTATACGTATTAAACTCTCTCAGTCTCTCTTCATATGGTTTCTGATGTAGACCCTGCACCATTTTAGTTGCCCTCCTCTGGACTGCTTCCATCCTGTCTATGTCCTTGCATAGATGAGGTCTCCAAAACTGCACGCAGTACTCCAGATGGGGTCTCACCAACTGTCTGTACAGAGGGATAACCACTCCTTTTCCTACTTGTGGTGCCCCTCCTTTGCATCCTATTATCCCCTGGCTCTCCTTACTGACTTCTCACATTGCTTACCCACCTTTAGTTCATCTGATATGACTACCCAGATCCCTTTCCATTATTGTTGTCGTTAGTACCTCCTGCTATTGTGTACTCTTCTCCTGGATTTTTATTTCCCAGGTGTATTACTTTGCACTTCTTTGCATTGAATCTAAGTTGCCATATGTCTGACCATTCCTCCAACCTTGCCAAGTCCTTCTCATCCTTTCTACCACCCCCTGTGTATCAACTCTGTTACAGATCTTTGTGTCATCTGCAAAGAGGCATACCTTTCCTTCCAGACCCTCTGCAATGTCACCTATAAAGACGTTAAAGAGGACTGGATCCAGTACTGAGCCCTGAGGTACTCCACTAGTAACCCCCCTTTCTTCAGAATGTGTTCCATTCACTATTACATTCTGTGTCCTGTTGTGCAGCCAGTTTGCTACCCAGGCTACCACCCTGGGACCCACTCCCAGGCTGGCTAACTTGATTACTAATCTTTTGTGCGGGACTGTGTCAAATGCCTTGCTAAAGTCTAGGTAGGCCATATCCACAGCCCCTCCCTGGTCTATTACTTTGGTCACCCAGTCAAAGAAATTGATTAGATTCATCTGACATGACCTTCCTGCTGTGAATCCATGCTGCTTTGGGTCCTGTGCCCCGCTGGCCTCTAGGTACTGAACAATTCTTTCTTTCAGAAGTGATTCCATCATTTCCGCACCACGGTCAAACTAACAGGTCTGTAGTTTCCTGCTTCTGTCTTGCTCCACTTTTGTGAAGGGAATCAAATCAGCCCTCCTCTAGTCCTCAGGTCAGGTACCACCCCATCTTCCCATGATTTCTTAAAAAGTGTGGTTAGTGGTGTCACTAGGTCCTCCCTTAGCTCTTTTAGGATTCTAGGGTGAATCCCATCAGGTCCCATTGCTTTGTCCACCTTGAGTTTTAGGAGTTCTTTCAGGACTCTTTCTTCTGTAAATGGACTGGCGTCAACCCCACTACCCAGAGTGCTTCTACTGTTTGGTTTAAGTAACTCCTCCTCTTCTTCTTTTGTGAATACTGAGCAAAAGCATTCATTCAGCATCTCTGCCTTTTCACTGTCTCTCTTTGCCCACCTCCCTTCTCCTTTATTAATCTTCACTATCCCTCCCTTAACCTTTCTATGCTCCCTAATGTAACTATAAAAGGTTTTATTCCCCCTTCTTACTGAGTTGGCTATCTTTTCCTCGGTTTGGGACTTTGCTTTTCTGACTACCTTCTCCACCTCTTTCTGCTTTAATTGATACAGTTCCCTGTCATGCTCCTTCTGTGATTCTTTATACTTTTGAATGCAGCCTTTTCTCTTAACCTTCCTGACACCTCTTTTGAGAACCATAGTGTTTTTATTCCGCTTTGCTTTTATTTGTTTCAAACAAAGGCTTGTTGCCTCCATGATGGCAGTTTTGATTTTTCTCCATTGTTCTTCCACCCTCATTTCTAGCCATTTGCTAATGCATTCTCAGGTATTCACCCATTATGCCAAAAGTCAGCCCTTCTAAAGTCCAGTATCCTTGTCTTTGTATGGCTTGTCTCCATGGTTGTGTTCATTGTAGAAGCACACTGTGCAGTGGTGCTTGTTCCCAGATGTCTACTGACTTCTAAATTTGTGATCCTCTCTCCATTTGAGAGTACCAGGTCTAAATATTGCTCCTTCCCGAGTGGGTTCCACCACTAGCTGTCTAAGGCATGCCCCTGTAGGGCATTGAGAATGACCCTGCTCTTGGATGTGGCTGCAGTCCATGTCGCCCAGTTAACATCTGGCATATTCAGGTCCCCCATCAACAGTATCTCCTCTTTTTCAGCCATTTTGAGAATGCCCTCTATCATTTTCTTGTCCATTTCCTCCCCTTGAGACAGGGGCCTGTATACAACCCCTGTAGATTGTGATGCCATTCCCTGTCTCCAGGTGACCCAAGAGTTCCTCTTGTCCTCCCCTTTACTTTTTAGTTCTGTAGCTTTGATTCCTTCCCTTATGTGGAGAGCTTCTCCACCTCCTTTTTACCCTCCCTGTCCCTTCTGTAGATTGTGTACCCTGATCGCTGACATCCAGTCATAAGTCTCCATGTACCATGTTTCTATGACGCCACAATATCAAGTGTTCCTCTTCCATCAGGGCTACTAGCTCTGGAAGCTTGTTTCCCAGACTACAGGCATTGGTACTCATTGCCCTCCATTTAGGGTTGGCTTTATCCTTTTACCCCATCCTACTCTTATTGCCTTGTCCATTTTTCCATTTACCCCTGTTCTGCCCTCTGTCAAGCTCTGTACCTCAGTGTTTACCCTACTACCTGCCATGCTTTGTGGGGGGAGGCTTGAACTTTCCTGTTTCCTATCAGCACCTCCCCCCCTTGGCTAGTTTAAAAGCTTAACAAGGAAGCTTTAAATCATCATCTTTCTCCACCAATAAAGGCTTGTTGAGATCCTCTGTGGAAATACAGACATCCGTGATGTCCTCCTCAGAATCTTGACTCAAATGCTTGAAATCCAAACTTTAAGACTCTGGTTTTTCCAAGAAAAGAAAGGAGGCCTGCACTCCCTTCTCAAGCACATCTGCACTCTCCAACATTCCAGCCCGAGTGGCCATCCTGCAAATGGATGGCAGGTCCCCCCACTGTCAGAGTAGGGGAGTTTTTTATTTGAATAAGAAAACATAACATCAGGTAAGAATCACAAATAAAACAGAATTTTCATGAAAACAAATGGAAAAAAAAAGCATACAGGAAATCAGCCATACAGTTCCTCAAAAAAGCAAGAAATAAAAAAATAACAAAAGTTCAAAACTTCAGTCCAACCAGGACACAAGTCTCCATAAATCATGAAATTTGCCCCTATCAAATATCGCATGTTCTTTCTGCCTGAGTTGTTTCAGAGATGCCTCAACACTAGCCAATAAAATGGACAGTGGAGTGGTAACATGTTGCAGTGAAAATTTGCACTGGGCCTGCCATAAATGATATTTAAGGCAGACAAAAAATTCAAGGTACTTGGATTATATCTTCTATAAAACCTAGTATATTCCCAAAATCAAACATTCATACTGAACATGCTGCTACAGAACCCAATTCCATTTAAGAGCATAAAACTTCCAAAAGTCCTGTGCATACATACAAAGAATATAAAAATGTTCCAAAGTTTCCTCCTGCCCTACACAGTCAGATCATAAACACTGTTGCTCTGTTCAATGTTTATGCTTCCAGTTTCGCTTAACTCCCAGCCTACCATGACAACTCAACCATTGCACATCCCACATAGACTGTGGGATCCTTTTATCACGTAAAAGCTTTAAAACTGACTGTAGCCTAGAAGGAAGACAGTTAGGGAAATCAACTCTAGGGGCATGAGCTTTATTCATGATATTAACATACAGTCTTTCCTAGGCCAAATCGTGTCATCAGCTTTACAAAAGCCCCATGACTTAAACTTCCTAATAGTTGCAGATGCAAAACTCAGAATAGAAATAGGTTGATGAACTTTTGGAACCTCTGTAACTCAGTTGTCCAAAAAAAGCTGAAAAAGACCCCTAGTCCACAGGCCCCACAAAGTGTGAGCACCAGAGGAAGGACCAAAAATGGAGAAAATGGAAAAGGAATGAGAAAACACAACAGGATTAATCATACCAAGCCCTCCTTGTTTAACTGCGAGATAGGTAAAATCTCTCTTAAGCAGATTCAACCTGCTACCCCAGATCATTTGAAAAAAAAATACTATAAAGCCTCATTTCCAGCACACAAGGGACAGGAAAAATATAGGTAACATATAAAAAAAGTGGTAACAAAAACTGTTCAACAATCTGGACCCTCTTCAGTCTGCAAAGGCCCAAGACTTCCACCGAGACACTTTTTGATCTCCTAACTGCAGTTTGCTATCCCAATTAAGAAAAGCCAGGTCCCCCTCTCCAAACAAAATACTCAAAATTCTAAGGTGCCCTTTCACCACTGCAGTGCCAGTAATAGTATCTATTCTAACCCCATCACCAACTTGAAGCGCCTTACTTTTCCCATAATTCAACCCAACACCTGAAAATTGTGCAAAAGCACCAAAATACTGTAAAGCCAGAAGGCCAGAGGAAACATCCAAAACCAAAAGACAGACATCATCCGCATAAGCAGACAATTTCTGCGCAAGTATAGCTATATGAGGGGATAATCCAACAATGCTGACACCATTCAAAATGACCGGTAAAAGAGGGTCAAGACAAAAAACACAGAGTAAGGGGCTAAGTGAATACCCTTGTTGAATCCTTCTCTGTAGCAACACAGGATTCCCCAATGAATTTTTAATAGAGGGAAAAGTAAAAGCCTGAAAATATAAAAGGTGAATCTATTTTTGTAAAACAGAAGGAATCCCATACTTAGACAAAACCTTAAACAAAAAATCATGAGAGATGTTATCAAAGGCCTTGTCCTGATCAAGAGCCAACACAAACCCTCTTAACTTGCCTTGCCTACCATACTCAAAAACATCCCATAATAACCTTAAATTTAGTTGAATTTTTCCTCCCAGGGACAGAACAAGTCTGAACAGGGTGTATAAGTTCCACCACCGCATTCTGCATCTGTTTGCACAAAACATAAGCGAAAATTTTATAATCAGTATTTAAGAGGCTGATAGGCCTCCATTTTGAAAGCTGACACCTATACTCCCCTTAAATATATAAATCATGATAGCATTAGTAAAACCCTAAGGAACTCACCCAGAATGTAACATATTAAATGTATGAACCAAAATCTCACCAAGGTAATTTTTAAAGATTTTAAAAAACTCATTTGTCAATTCATCCTCACCCGGTGAGACCCCATCCCATAAACTAGAGATAGCTTCAAGAATTTCTGAAAGCGTAAGCGGGCCATCAATAGCAGATAAGATATGTGTTGAAAGGTAAGGGATAGGACAGGTCACTACCTGATCTCAGGTGAAATCCGAAACAATGTCCAACCCCAAAGAGGCTTGCAAGGCAACTTTAAGAATTTCCAACAATTCCACATCATTATACCTTAAAACTCAGTATCATCAAAAGACCCTCCATCACTTTATGCCGTTCAAATTTACAAGCCTCAAAAGGATCAGAAAATGATTGGGGTAAAGTTCCAAATTAAAACTGAGCAGTTAAAAAGCCACCCTAGAGTAATGGTAAGCTCTCATTTCCCATTAATAATGTCAATTTGAGACTGAATCCTACAGTCACAAACATTCGGAAGAGACAGTAGTTTATAATTGATCTCTATGACTCAAATACAAAACATACTCCTCATTACAGGTGCATTTCCCCAGTTTTAAAAAAAGAGCTTTAAGATCAACTTTGGTATCCATCCACCAACTACCCCAATCCTCATACATACCAGCAATTGATTTCCTAAAAAGAAAGCATCTTGCAACTTGAGTTTTTATAGCTGCTTGTAGTAATATGATGGAATTCAATTTCCATTGTCTGGGGACAGAAGGAAAGCTAGGCGGAACATCCCCCATACCCAGGCTGCAATATAAAATATTACAGTCAATGAATTCATTAGGGGACACTGACACCTATAATGCATGTAAATGTCTAAAATTGAAAAAACAATCTATTCTGGTGGAAAAAGCGCTTCTCCAATACATGTCCCCTCCAGTTTTGTATAATAGCCTATAAGCATCCAAAAACAGAGCCGTGTCCAAGATATCTTTCAGAGCATGAGAATCACAGTAAATTTTTTTTGTACATTATCCATAACCTTAACATCTAGACTACAATTCACATCACCTACCCATATAATAGATCTAGTTGTAAACAAAAGGGTTTAATCATATTAAATAAGTCCACTCTACAGCTCTTGCTCTGAGGAGCATAAGTATAAATGAGGAGAAGAAAAAACCCATGAAGAGTACGGTCAAGAAGCATGGCCCTCCAGGGACCAAATCTATAAAATGATGGACCCGAAGTTGGACGTGCGAAATAAAATACCTAAACTATCTGCCATATCAGAACAAGGACCAAAAGAAGGGCCCCAGGACCATAACTTTTTGATTGTACAATATCATGCAGAGAGGTGAACCTGGTCTCTTGTAGAAAACAATATCAGATGTCAGGGTGGAAAAAAACTAAACAAAGCCCGATGCCTTGCAGCATTTTAATGCTACAAGTGTTACAAGAGACAAAGGATAAGGAAGCCAGGAGAGAGAAAAAAGAAAAAATAGGGATCAACCAGGTTCCTTATCCTTTTTCCATTTTTTCCCTTTTTTTTCTTTAAATCTTTAGGCCCAACCATGTCTTCCTCACAATCCATTTAGAAACACTCCTGAAATGGAAGAAGCATCAGAATCTAAACCTCCATCGATATCCCATAAAACATCAACAGAATTCACAGTAACCACAGGGGCAGGAGATACAGTAGCCTTACTAGAGGACCTAGTAATGCATTTGGAAGAACACCAGTAGTAGCAGAGGAGGCATAATGGGTCCAATACTACCATCAGGCGTACTAGGGCCATCTGAAGAAACAGGCACAACAGGTTCACAAAAAGTAGCCCTTACCCAGGTCTGGGTCATCTCCCCAGAAGGCTGGGGTGCATGTGATGGAGGAGAAGGGGTGGCAGGTCGGGGGTCAGGCCTAGCAGGCGAGAATGGTCCTGAGCCTCAGACACCGAATCATCCTTATTAAGGCCTCCCTGATGATTTTGACCAGCCCAGGGACACTGGTGATATGCATGGCCATGTTCTTCACACAGATTACATTTGTGCACGTTCCTGCAAACATTGCTAGCATGATCATAATCACCACTTAAAGCACAGATGACTCTGTTACATGTGCTGCTTAAATGTCTACTGCTCCCACACTTATAACAGACCTTAGGCTGCCCCGGGTAAAACATTATGCTGAATGTCATCCCCCAGCATCAGTAGTTTAACTTTAAAACACCAACTACCCATCCAAATACCTTCTGAATCAATGATCGCAGAAGGTGGGCCCAAAACTTGGCATTCTTTTCTAACCAAAATTAGATGTCACTAACATTAACCCCTCATTTCAAACATGATGTTGATGGTTTTAAAGAGGTTTAGTTAGGGAATGGCCAAAAAGGAACCATAATGGTGAATATTTTAAAGTCTCATATTTCTCCCAAAAAGTATCAAATCCAGTGAAAGTCTGAAGCTGACATCGAAAGTGTCTCTCCTGATGTTAATTAGAGCATAAATATCCGATGCAATAAATCCCATAGAATCCTTTAAAAGTCTCTTGGCCAAGTATTGCCTATCAGGGTGATCTTGTAAGCCCTCGCCTGTAATGAAGGTATAGCATTCCTTCTGGGAGCCTGGTCCACTTTGTTTGTTTTAAAGGTCTGAGAAAGTAGGGCCAGTCCGACTCACTTTCCTGCCTAGGGAAGGTGGAGTGTCCTCAGCCCTGTGAAGAATTAGGCAGTGAACTTTCAGAATTCACTGTCTTGGGTTCAGCAGGAATCATAGAAGGGCTAGACACATTATGCTCGGTAGATATATTAGCAGAAACAGAAACCAATGGGCATCACTAATGGGGTTAGACCACTCACCTGAGGAAAATAAGTCCAATCTAGGTCAGCACCATCTACGTCAAACATTTGCATCCAGTCGGAATGTAGCAGGAAGTCCTCCTTCGACCAGCTCTCCAGCTCTAATGAAACATCCACAGTAGGAAGCCGAAAAGACTTCCGCATTCTTTCTCTGTGGTGGCGCCAACATCGACCTGAAACAGCTGAGGTACTACCTGTGGTTTGACAGCAGCGAAGCAGAGCCTGACAGGAATGGCTCATTAGAAACCATGCCAAGTGAAAATCGCTGTATGCTCCCGAATGGTGCCTTACACCTCTGCCTCATCAGTAGACTCCAAAGCAGGCTTCAAGGTTACTGGATGGTTAACAGAGGTAGAACAGTCAGAAATAATTAAGTCAGCAGCAGAATCATCCTGGGACTCAAATCCGACATCTCTCACAGCCACCAAAGGCTGCACGCAAACAGTCTCCATAGGCACTAGTGAAACTTCAGGCCATAGCTCTGGCCCCAACACACAACCATTCTCCTCAGTCGCCAGATCCAGACTGAAAGCAACTCACACACCGAACAGCAAGTCCCCCTACAGGAGAGTAGGGGAATGTTTTATTTAAAGAAAAATTAGTGCAGTACATTCAATAAGCAAAATACAATGTCAACTTTATAGAAACTGTAAATAAGGTTTGCAAGAAAGACAAAAGGAAATCAACCCACAAATAAAACCAATAAACAAGGGTGGGAGGGAAGGAAAAAGAAGTCAAAAGAAACATTTCAGTTTAAATGGAGCAAAATAAATACTTACTAATACAGACAGGAAAAAGAAAAAACATCTTTCAGGGTACTGCAATTTCAATCCATGCACAATTGTTCCAATATGAACTGTATACAGCAGAAGTCAACAACTTTTTTTCCGCATTTTGGATTAACACAAGGCTAGAAACAATCTGTGCAACTATTTGCATTGCAGAAAACACTTTCTGTTGCAGGAGAAATGTGCACCTGGCCTGCCATAAATAATAGTGGCAGGATGCAAAGATGAGATGTAAGGTCCCTGTGCAATATTTCTGTAATCCAGGGGGGGTATATCCCGTACACCAGGATATCATATGTTACATTCTGAAGTGCCTTTTCTTTCCATTTATGTAAAAGGAGGGTTCAAACAACTTGACTATATGGGCAATCAATAAAAATGATGCCTGGTTCCCAGCACCACTGTACAAGAGTCTCGGGGGCATATTCGCTCCTCTACTGATTTATGTTTTAGGTTGTTCTTGACACCCAGTCTTCCATGACAAGCTAGCCAGAAGATATCCAAAAATTGTGTGGGGATCCTGGGGTCAGTTAACTGAGAGAAGGGCATTTCTAATTCCAGAAGGGAGCCTTGTGTTGATACTATCTGTGGTAAGTCAGAAAAATGGGTATCTAAAACAAAGTTATAAAGCTGTCTCCTGGTTTTAGTCAATATATGTGCAGGGGAGAGTTTCCATTGCCGGATCTTCAGAAAAGGAGGGAAGAGGAAGCTGGGGATACCTAGTTTTCTGAAGTTCCTAGAGATGTCATGCGGGAGTTGTTGCCATATTTGGCATACCTCAGTGGTAAAAGAATATATAATTAAATGCCAAAATAGGGGTGGATCATGGAGTAAGTGAGGTATCGTGATTTTCAGGAATAGGCTATGGAAAAATACTATCGGGTTCAGCATCTCCACCCTATGACAATAATCCATGTATGTGTATGATCTTTTATAAGATTTAAGCGGCTGCCCCAGAAGCCTTAAAAAAATATTATAACTTTTGCCTCCAGAGAAAAAGGGACGGAAACACTGATGCTATGTGTAAGAAGAGGAAGTATGAAAGTTTTCAATAAAACACTCTTTTCCATTTGCAATATATGTCCTTTCAAAAGGAAAGTGTGCTACTCAGTTTAATACTACTATATTCAGTTATAGCTGGCATTATCTGGGGTGCCGTAATGTAGCCCAGGATTTTATTGGAGCGATTGCCAGAGGGATATCTACAATATGCATTGGTAAGTCTATGCTAGCTGAAGCTGGCACCACTAGTGCTGTGCTTTTGCTACATTTATTTGGAGTCGAAGCTGTCTCAAATGGTTTGAAAATAGGGAAGTACCATCTCCTGAAGATAGGTAGTACAAATGCACAAATTATTAGCATATACATACTGAGGTAGAGGTCTTCCAATGGGGAAGAGATTCTAGTAAAGATGGGTGCCACAGTAGGGTTTATAATAAAGGGTCCAGTTGGAAAATATAAAAGAGGACTTGAGGCAGCCTTGTCGCACTCCTCTAAGGCCTAAAAAGGGGGCATGGAGAACCATTTATATGGGGTTGTATCAAGCAGTACTATATAGAGTTTAAGCCAAGAGATGAATTTCTGGGAACATGATATTGTGCAGAACATGGAACAAATAAACATGGCTGACCCAGTCAAAAGCCTTTTCTTGGTCCAATAGAAGTAACAGGGCAGATGAAGAGGGGTACTGTTTGAAATAATGTCTCGAATGAAGGATAGGTTGGAAAGGATAGATCTGCTGGGAAGGGCACAAGTCTGCACCTCAGAAATAATCTGAGCAGCAATAGGGGAGCATCCTATTGAGCAAGATGGAAGTGAATATTTTATAGTCTATGTTTAGCAGACTTAGTGGTCTCCAGTTCATGATATCGGCTCTGTTCCCTTTCTTGAATAATAAAATCATAATAGCATCAGAAAATCTTTAGGAGTAAAATTAGTGGTTATGATGGTATTATATATTAATGTCAGAAAGGGGCAAAAATAACATAAACTGTATATATAATTCTGCAGTAAGGCCATCAGATCCAGGGAAGTGTGCTTCTTTTGGCGTTTATAGCCTTCTGGTTTCCTCTGGTGTTATAGGTTTAAGGAGATGTTTCAATGTATCTTGGGATGGAGGAGGAATAGAAATAACTGAAAGGAAGGTATGATACTATCCACAGGAGTTGTGGTGCCAAACATCGTAGCTAGATAAAGTGGCGACACGCTTTATGTACAGCAAGAAATTGTGGGGGCATTGAAACAGGATCATAAAGTTCCTCTATGTGGGTTGCATTTACCCCGTCAAGTGCAACTTTTATAGATATCTAAGGAGGGACCGAGACCTTGTGTCCCAAGTTGACTTCCATCCATAAAGAATGTGCTCGGTGATACTGGAACTGTTCCATTTCTTCCTTAATGGACTTTATTGTGTGAGAGTAGTCCATGTGGGATGTGAAAGAAAGAATATGGCCTGTTGTAGTTTTGTCTGAGAGAGAGGTATCGAAGATATGAACTCAGTGTTCTCTTCTCCATGTATGTAGGAAGAAAGTCTTGATATTACTCTTAGTGTCTTCCCACCATTGTAGAGGGAATGATATGCTTCCATTACAGACAGCTGGGCCCTTAGAAGGTCTGTGCAATGCATTGAAATGGCGGGTCTGTCAACAATGAACTATTCAATTTCCACCTAGAGTGGGGTTGACCAGGAAAGGAGTTCCTGATGGACGCGAAACCAGAGAGATCCCAGATGGTCTGAAGTCTCAGAGGGTATGATTCTTGCCTGTGTGACTGAAATATTCCATAGAGACAAAAGAAAATCTATCCTGGTAGCGTATAGGCCTCTATGATAGGTTTTGGCACCTGGACCATGTAAAGCGTTATGTCCATCTATGAGGCACCAGCTTGAATAATTTTGTTTAGAACAATTGAATCTGCGAAAAGTTTTTGGGTGGAGCCGCCATCTGAGAGAGTAAGACCACAGTTGAAATCGCCTCCCATATAGATTTGCGGTTGGAATACAGGTATGGTGCATTTGTTAAATAAGTCTGTTCTGGAGGCAATGTTCTGGGGGCATATACATTAATGAGCCTGAGTTTGTGTCATTGGCATGTACAGTCTACAAGCATGGCTCGTCCTGGTATTATGTCTACCAACCGAAATTTGGAAATTAAAATTTGCAAACAAAATACTCTAGCCATCACACCTATCCTCTCCATATGACCAGAAGGAAGAGCCCTGATGCCAACAGTTTTAATTTGAGAAAGCTCATGAGGAGATTTCAAGCGGGTGTCCTGGAGAAAATAGATGTCATGGTGTAAGTCAGAAAGGTACTGCATTGTACAGAGTTGTTTTCTATAGGATTTAATGCTGCATGCATTTAAAGTGACGAGCGGAGTCCTTGGTGGTGGTTCATCCCAGAAAGTACAGTGCCATTCTAGAGGAGCTAGTGTCAGGTAATGTTAGCATGGGTCCACCTCCATCTGCTGAAGGGAGGTATCAAGCTGGGAGTCAGAGGAGAAGTCCAAATGGGAGGAAGAGGCTAGAGAAGAATCCGAGTCTCCATCTTCCCCTTCCGTGTCTCCCCATTGCCGTCTCTTGGCTAAGGCCTGAAATGTATTCCTTGTGATAATTGTTCTCTTGGGGGTGGAAGCTTCCGCTTTTCATTTGCCTTTACCTTGTTTAGAAGGGGGGATTACCACAAAGAGGTCTGAGTCCTTTGCGGGGGAGGCATGGTAACCTGGGTACTAGCAGGGACTGATTCAGAAGGGGGTACTGCTGCTATAGGGGTGCCAGGGAACTTGGGAATGGCCCCTTGTCCGGCCGTAGGTTCAGGCTGTTACAGGAGAGGAGATTCTTGTGCCAGGGTAGAAGTGACAGGGGCCAGGGCCTCCCTGCAGCATAAGGCTTGAGTCTGGGAATCCGTTATAAGTGCTATCTGGTCCTGGGAAGGGCGGTCAAGCCTATTATGATCCGCCCAAGGGCACTGGTGATAGGAGTGCCCAAGCTCATCACACAAATTGCAGTATAGAGGTTTCGACAACCTAAACTCACATGTCCATAGGATAAGCACAAAGTACATCTGGGCTTGTCACAAGTGCTGCTCAGGTGGGTGCAGAACCGCCTTATGACAGGTCCATGGTTGTCCAGGGTAAAACATAAAGCCACGGTCCCTGCCTATGTGAAAGCTGCCTGGTAAATGAGATACCTTTATCCATGTTTTAAGTTGTACCTTCTTTCCATCCCCAGTCCATACTAGGTCCTCGTCCAAAATAGGTAGAGGGACCTCTAGTATATCGCAGCACTGCCTGAGCCAGTACTGGACATCCGTTATGCTCACCCCTGCGCAATGAACAGTAAAGGTAACAATTTTACTGTTGGTTTCGTGGGGATGACCATAAAAGGAGCCCAGAGTGGCAGATGTTTACATGCTCATATTTCTCCCAGAATTTCTCCAAAGTGTACACCTTTTAAAACTTTAAGTCATACACAAATTCCCCATGCACATGAATGAAGGCAAATAATTCTGTTGCCCCTATCCTAAAAGAGTCCCAACATACTATGCAATACAGTTCTTCTGTCAGGACTTGTAGTAATGTCCCACATGAACTTCATCGTACAGCATTCTTTTTGCTGTGCTAGCTCCTATAAGTTGTGAACAGATCACTGAGTTTAAAGTAAATTAGGATTAGTGCCCTCACCTGCAGGCTGTGGACCAAATGGCTCAGATGTACCAGCTAAATTATGTTCTGAAGTCGAGGAGGATGAAGTAGATTCACATCTGGCTAAGTTGGGGCCCGTGACAGTATCTGTGACATCAGGTGTTGTTCGGGAGATAGCAGGTGTGCTTGAAGCATTACTACGGAAAGATACTGGTTCCGGAGCTGTTTTCATCGGTAATGGTGTGTCTCCTGAAGATTGGAGTTCGTTGCATGCCTCAGAGATGATTTTCTGGGCTGAAACAGCCCTTGGGGAGGTCCAGGGTGCTCCTTCTGAATGTTGCTGCCAGCCAGCAGCATGGAGCGCTGCAGTGGGTGACCAAATGCTCTCAAAGTCCTCTGTGGTGCGATGACTGTCCGTAGATGCCAAAAGGAGGAGCTCCCGATGCAGAGTTTGTGGCATTTCTGGTGCTAGGAGTCATATCAGAAGTGGCTGGTGCAGAGTAAGTTGACAAAAAAGGCTGTGAGGAAAACTGTGAATCAGAGTGCATTAGACCAATAAGAAAGTCCTTGTGTGCAAAATACATGCTTCGCAGATAATTTTCTGTGTCATTAGAAGTGCTCTGAGTTCCTGAAACTGGGTAAAGTGGTGTCTGAGGCAAGTCTTCTTGATGATTGTCTGGCAATTCATTTAAAGTGGTACCTTCAGTATTTCTTTCTGCAGATTGCAGCCTTGTAGGTTCTTCAGAGGTAATGTCAGGTATTCTTGACTCCATGGGTGAAGCTATAGTCAGATCAGAATCCAAAATATCTCCAGCAATTCCACCAGCATCCACACTGTCATCCACCATCTTGGTACCGCAGACAAAAGGGTCCCCTCTGCTCACAGGAAGCAAGGCCCCCTGCAGGCAAGGAGTAGGGGAATTTCCCTGGAGTCCTGGTCAAATTTCTCCCATTCACTAAAAATACAACCAACAGCTTAATTTGGTTCAATTTCAGTAGCTTACCATCTGTATCCCCGCTCTCCCCAGTCACCCCAGAAAAAGGGGCTTCTAGGCCAAGTGGGCTTAACGGATCAACAAAATTCAATAAATAAATAAATTTGCACCCGACAGATTGTGCTACCTTCAGTCTAAATAAAATCCAGGAAACCAGAATGACAAAGGAGGAGTTCATATATCAATACCCAAGCTATATTTCAACTTTCCTTTGATTAAAGTTCAGTTTTACTGTATATTGGGTACCCCATTGCCTCAAAATACCCCCAGGTAGCAAAATCTGACAGCTGATCACACCTGTCAGATTCTGTTACGATTAGTCTAAATAAAACCAAGGATACCAGAATGACAAAAGGAGGAGTACATATATCAATGCCCAAGCTATATTTCAACTTTCCTTTGATTAATGTTCAGCTTTACTGCACATTGGGCACCCCACTTACTCGAAATACCCCAAGGTAGCAAAATCTAACAGCTATTCGCACCTGTCACATTCTGCTTTCTTCAGTCTAAATAAACCCAGTACACCAGAATGATAAAGGAGGAGTCCATATGTTAATGCACATGCTGTATTTCAACTTTCCTTTCACTGATGTTCAGTTTTACTGTATATTGGGCACCCCCTCACTCAAAATACCCCCAGGTAGCAAAATCTGACAGCTGTTCGCACCTCTCAGATTTTGCTACCCTCAGTCTAAATAAAACCCAGGACACCAGAAAGACAAAGGAGCAGTCCATGTATCAATGCACAAGGTGTATTTCAACTTTCCTTTCATTGATGTTCAGTTTTACTGTATATTGGGCACCCCATTCCCTCAAAATACCCCCAGGTAGGAAAATCTGACAGCTGTCCGCACCTGTCAGATTTTTCTACCCTCAATCTAAATAAAACCCAGGACACCAGAATGAAAAAGGAGGAGTCCATATATCAATGCACAAGGTGTATTTCAACTTTCCTTTCATTGATGTTCAGTTTTACTGTATATTGGGCACCCCATTCCCTCAAAATACCCCCAGGTAGCAAAATCTGACAGCTATTCGCACCAGTGAGATTTTGCTACCCTCAGTCTAAATAAACGCAAGACACCAGAATGACAAAGGAGAACTCCATATTTCAATGCTCAAGCTGTATTTCAACTTTCATTTGATTAATTTTCAGTTTTGCTATGTATTGGGCATCCCATTCCTTAAAAATAACCCAAGGTAGCAAAATCTAACAGCTTGTACCTGTCAGATTTTCTACCCTCAGTTTAAATCAACCCATGACAAAAGAATGACAAAGAAGGAGTTCATATATCAATGCCATGCCTGTATTTCAACTTTCCTTTGATTAACGTTCAGTTTTACTGTATATTGTACCACCATTCCTCAAAATACCCCCAGATAGCAAAATCTGACAGCTGTCTGCACCTGTCAGATTTTGCTACCCTTAGTTTAAAAAAAACACAGGACACCAGAATGACAAAGGAGGAGTCCCCATATCAGTGCCCAAGCAGTATTTCAACCTTCCTTTGATTGATGTTCAGTTTTACTGTATATTGGGCACCCCATTCCCTCAAAATACCCCCAGGTAACACAATCTGACAGCAATTCACACCTTTCAGATTTTCCTACCCTCAGTTTAAATAAACCCAGCACAAAAGAATGACAAAGGAGGAGTCCCTATATCAATGTTGAAGCAGTATTTTAACTTTCCTTTGATTAATGTTCAGTTTTACTGTATAATGGACACCCCATTTCCTCAAAATACCCCCAGGTAGCAAAATCTGACAGCTGTTCGCACCTCTCAGATTTTGCTATCTTCAGTCTAAATAAAACCCAGGACACCAGAATGACAAAGGAGGAGTCCATATATCAATGCCCAGTCTTTATTTCAACCTTCCTTTGATTGATGTTCAGTTTTACTGTGTATTGGGCACCCTGTTCCTAAAATACCCCCAGGTAGAAAGAATTGACAGCTGTTACACCTATCAGACTTTGCTACCCTCAGTCTAAATAAAGCCAGGATACCAGAAAGAAAGGAGGAATCATATATCAATGCCCAAGCTGCATTTCAACTTTCCTTTGATTGATGTTCAGTTTCACTGCATATTGGGTACCCTATTCTGAAAATACCTCCAGGTAGCAAAATCTGACAGCTATTTGTACCTGTCAGATTCTGCTACCCTCAGTCTAATTAATCCCAGGACACCAGAATTACAAAGGAGGGTCCATATGTACAAGCTGTATTTCAACTTTCCTTTGATTAATATTCAGTTTACTGTATATTGGGCACCCCATTCCTCAAAAATACTCCAGGTAGCAAATCTGACAGCTATTCGCACCTGTCGATTTACTACCTAGTCTAAATAAACCCAAGACACAAGAATGACAAAGAGAACTCATATATCAATGCTGAAGCTGTATTTCAACTTTCCTTTGATTAATGTTCAGTTTTGCTATGTATTGGGCATCCCATTTCCTCAAAATACCCCCAGGTAGCAAAATCTGACAGCTATTCACACCTATTAGATTTTGTTGCCCTCAGTCTAAATAAACCCTGGACAGCAGAATGACAAAGGAGAAGTCCATATATCAATGCCCAAACCATATTTAAATTCTCCTTTGATTACTGTAAGGTTTACTGTATATTGGGCACCCCATTTCCTCAAAATATCCCAGGTAGCAAAATCTGACAGTTATTCGCACTTGTCAGAGTTTCCTACGCAGTCTAAATAAACCCAGGACAAAAGACTGACAAAGGAGGAGCCCGTATATCAATGCCCAAGCTCTATTTCAACTTTCTTTTGATTAATTTTCAGTTTGACTATGTATTTGGCACCAGATTCCATCAAAATACCCCCAGGTAGCAAAATCTGACAACTGTTAGCACCTCTCAGATTTTGCTACCTTCAGTCTAAATAAAACCCAGGACACCAGAATGACAAAGGAGGAGTCCATATATCAATGCTCAAGATGTACTTCAACCTTCCTTTGATTGATGTTCAGTTTTACTGTATATTGGGCACCCCATTCCCTCAATATACCCCCAGGTAGAAAAATCTGACAGCTAACCGCACCTGTCAGATTTTGCTACCCTCAGTCTAAATAAACCCAGCGCAAAGGAATGACAAAGGAGGAGTCCATATATTAATGCCCAAGCTGTATTTCAACTTTCTTTTGATTAATTTTCAGTTTGACTGTGTATTGGCCACCCCATTAACTCAAAATACCCCCAGGTAACAAAATCTGATAGCTATTCGCACCTGTCAGATTTTGCTACCCTCAGTCTAAATAAAACCCAATACACCAGAATGACAAAGGAGGAGTCCATATATCAATGCCCAAGATGTACTTCAACCTTCTTTTGATTAATGTTCAGCTTTACTGTATATTGGGCAACCCATTCCCTCAAAATACCCCGGGGCAGCAAAATCTGGCAGCTGTTCACACCCGTCAGATTTTGCAACCCTCAGTCTAAATAAAACTCAGGACATCAGAATGACAAAGGAGAAGTCCATATATCAAAGTCCAAGCTGTATTTCAACTTTGCTTTGACTGATGTTCAGTTTTACTGTATATTGGGCACCGCATTCCCTCAAAATACCCGCAGGTAGCAAAATCTGACAGCTATTCGCACCTGTCAGATTTTCCTACCCTCAGTTCAAATAAACCCAGCATAAAAGAATGACAAAGGAGGAGTCCCTATATCAATGCCCAAGCTGTATTTCAACTTTCCTTTGATTAATGTTCAGTTTTACTGTATATTAGGCACCCCATTCGCTCAAAATACCCCAGGTAGCAAAATCTGACAGCTATTCGCACCTGTCAGATTCAGCTAACCTGAGTCTAAATAAACCCAAGACACCAGAATGAAAAAGGAGAACTCCATATATCAATGCTGAAGCTGTATTTCTACTTTCCTTTGATTAAGGTTCAGTTTTGCTGTGTATTGGGCACCCCATTTCCTCAAAATACCCCCAGCTAGCAACATCTGACAGCTATTCACACCTGTTAGATTTTGCTACCCTCAGTCTATATAAACCCAGGACAGCAGAATGACAAAGAAGAAGTCCATATATCAATGCCCAAGCCATATTTCAATTCTCCTTTGATTAATGTCAGGTTTACTGTATATTGGGCACCCCATTCCCTCAAAATACCCCACGTACCAACATCTGACAGCTATTCGCACCTGTCAGATTTTGCTCCCCTCAGTCTAAGTAACACCCAGGATACCAGAATGAGAAAGGAGGAGTCCATATATCAATGCCCAAGCTGTATTTCAACTTTTGTTTGATTAATTTTAAGTTTGACCGTGTATTGAGCACCCTATTAACTCAAAATACCCCAGGTAGTAAAATCTGACAGCTATTCACACCTGTCAGATTTTCCTTCCCTCAGTCTAAATAAACTCAGGACAAAAGAATGACAAAGGAGGAGTCCCTATATCAATGCCCAAGCTGTATTTCAACTCTCCTTTGATTAATGTCAGGTTTACTGTGTATTGGGCACCTCATTCCCTCAAAATACCCCCAAGTAGCAGCATCCGACAGCTATTTGCACCTGTCAGATTTTGCAACGCTCAATCTAAATAAAACCCAGGACACCAGAATGACAAAGGGGGAGTCCATATATCAATGCCCAGTCTTTATTTCAACCTTCCTTTGATTGATGTTCAGTTTTACTGTGTATTGGGCACCCTGTTCCCTCAAAATACCCCCAGGTAGAAAGAATTGACAGCTATTCACACCTATCAGACTTTGCTACCCTCAGTCTAAATAAAAGCCAGGATACCAGAATGACAAAGGAGGAATCCATATATCAATGACCAAGCTGCATTTCAACTTTCCTTTGATTGATGTTCAGTTTTACTGCATATTGGGTACCCTATTCCCTCAAAATACTCCCAGGTAGCAAAATCTGACAGCTTTTTGTACCTGTCAGATTTTGCTACCCTCAGTCTAAATAAAACCCAGGACACCAAAATGACAAAGGAGGAGTCCATATATCAATCTCCAAGCTGTATTTCAACTTTCCTTTGATTAATGTTCAGTTTTGCTCTCTATTGGGTACCCCATTTCCTCAAAATACCCCCAGGTAGCAAAATCTGACAGCTATTCGTACCTGGCAGATTTTGCTACACTCAGTCTAAATAAACCCTGGATACCAGACTGACAAAGGAGAAGTCCATATATCAATGCCCAAGTCATATTTCAACTCTCCTTTGATTAATGTCAGGTTTACTTTATATTGGGAACCCCATTCCCTCCAAATACCCCCAGGTAGCAAAATCTGACAGCTGTTCACACCTGTCAGAGTTTGTTACCCTCAGTCTAGATAAAGCCCAGGACACCAGAATGACAAAGGAGGAGTCCATATATCAATGCCAAAGCTATATTTCAACTTTCCTATGATTAATGTTCAGGTTTGCTAACTATTGGGTATCCCATTTCCTCAATATACCCCCAGGTAGCAAAATCTGACAGCTATTTGCATCTGTCAGATTTTACTACCCTCAGTCAAAGTATAACCCAGAGCACAAGAATGAGAAATCTGGAGCCCTTATATCATTGCCCTAACTTTATTTCAACTTTCTTTACATTACTTTTCAGTTTTCCATACATGAGGTGCACCATTCCCTGAAGAAACCTTATGTAGCAATATTGGACAGGTATTCATATCTGTCAGATTTTGCTTCCCTCATTCAGTGTATCAGACAGGATGCCAGGGCCGAGATATTTAAAGTGGCTGTGCCTGGTGCAATTCCAGAAATGCGCCCTGGGGCAATATTCAAAAGGTGGAATTGCGCAGTGCAATTCCCAATGCGGCATGGCACAAAGACAATGAATGCGGCACATCTCCAGGGGTATTCCCACGCATATGCTGCACATCCCAATATTCAGCCTGGGATGTGTGGTGCATCAGCTGGCACAATCCAAAGATGGCCAACATACCTGGGCTCACAGTTGAGCCCATAAAAGATGTCTCAAGTGCCAGCCACCCACAGGCAGGCCACTGTAGGGCAGTGCGCAACACAGCAGCCACCAGAAATGGGTGGCAGCCCCCCAACACCATGCACAAGCACACACAATAGTCCTTGGTATTCTAGTTGTACCCACCCTCCCCATCTCACAACCCTGAGCACCAAAATGTATTTCATTTCCATGGTGGTCCAGTGGTTCTCACCTCCCCATTCCAATCCAATGATCACCAAAATGTATTTATTTAATTACTCTGGTGGTCCAGTGGTAGCCCCCCTCCCCATCCTGACACAATGATCACCGAAATTTAATTATTCAATTTCCCTGGTAGTGTAGTAGTACCTCCCTCCCCCGAACCCCCAATCACTGTGAAGACCGACATTTCAACTCTCTGGCAGCCTACTGTTATCCACTCCCACCCACACAGGACCCTCAGCCCACCCAGCTCCCCCCCGGTCTTCGGTGGGCAGCATACCCACCTGCATACCTCTGTGGCTGCCTGCCGAATGGTAGTTTACAGTATGTGCTGCAAGCTTATTGGTCCATACTGTGGATCAATGAGCTGGCAGTGCATACTGTAATAGTCATTCACATCTTTGTGAATGAAGTCATTCATTCATAAAGTTGTGAATGACTATTGCAGTATGCACTGCTGATCCACCTGTCCACATTGTGGACCAATGAGCTTATAGAAAATACTGTAAGCTGTCAGGTGGTGGTAGCGCGGAGGTATGCGGGTGGGTATGTTGCCCGCTGATGACTGGGGGGGCTGGGTGGACTGGGGTAATCATATCTGATTAAGTGATAAGGCACTTCCTCACCCTGCCCTAGAGTCTACCCCCAGCCTCATAGTAAGTCCCCTTGTTCATGTACACCCTCTTTTCTGAAAAGCTACCCTCCTTTACCTTGTTTATACCCCTGAGGTACTTGAATGTCTCTATCATATCCCCCTTTTCTCTCCTCCAGGGAATAAATACTGTGGTCCTCTAGTCTTTTCTCATATGACTTTTGGTGCAGTTCTTGCACCATTTCTGTGGCCCTTCTCGGGACTTCCATTTTGTTTACATCCTTCCGGAGATTTGACCTCTAGAATGGGACACAGTACTCCAGATGGTTTCTCACTAGTGATCTGTACAGTGTCATAACCACCTCCTTTCTTCTGCTGGTGATACCTCTCCCTATGTACCCTAACATCCCACTGGCTTTTCCCACAGCCTTCTCTCATTGTTTGATTACCTTTAGATGATCAGATATGATTACCCCAGGTCCTTTTCTCTTTTTGTTTGTTGTGGGATGCTGACAGGGAGCACTTGTCCCCCCTTCAGAGGGACTCATCCTCCGACCAGATAGTCATGTCATCATAGATCCTATTAACTCCCGATTTTGCAGTTTTGGCCCCGGACCCACGTCTGTGCAATGGGTAGAGCAACTGGCTCCACCTCCACAGGGGCAGCCTACTGCTCTGGACATGGGCCCTCCCTGTTTCTAGCAGAGCTTGTGTGCTGACACCCAGCCACCACTGGGTGTCAGTCTATAGCACACTGCATGTTCCCCCCTCCCCCAAGGAAAGAGAGCTGTCTACCAACACTCAATCCTTCCTTGCCCCACCGACCCCAATGCATCCTGATTTCCATTCCTGAACTCAGGTCGCCAGCATGGCATGAGGTGTGGTATCCAGTGCCTTATCCTTCAGTGCCACTGGGTCTAGGTCCCTTTCTTGTTTGGTGGCCTTTAATACCTCCTCCCATCTTGTACTCCTTCCTTGAATTTATGTGCCCCAAATGCATCATTTTGCGCTTCTTTGCATTGAATCTTAGCTGCCATACTCTCAACAACTCCTCAAGCATGTTTAGGTCACTTCTCATCCACCTCCCCCTCCCCCCAGGAGTATCGACCCTGTTGCAGATCTTAGTGTCATCTGCAAAGAGGCATACCATCCTTTTCGGCCCTCTGCAACATTATTTATGAAGACAATAAAGAGTACTGGCCCCAGCAACAATTCCTGTGGCACCCCGCTAGTCACCCCCCGCTCCTCGGCAGGATCGCCATTCAGCACCACCCTCTATGTCCTGTCACTCAACCAGTTTTTAACCCAGTTTACCACCTTGGGGCCCACTCCCATGCTGCCCGGCTTATTTACCAACCTGTTATGTGGGACAGTGTAGAAGGCCTTGCCAAAATCTAGGTATGCCATGTGGCAAGATAGGTCTATTACCACTTTATTTAATGTTCCTGTTTCCTGGGTTGTGAGGCTCTCCAGAGTTAAGATGCTTTCCCTTTAAAAGGCCAAGAAAAAGTTGACAGGTTTATGTATCCTAGGAGTCATAACCCTTGGATTGAATAAACACTTAACCTTCCAGTAACAGGAAAAGGACAGTGGGGAGGCAGCTTAAAGTCACAAATTGAAAACAGAAAAGGTTATGTCTAAAACAAATGTTTCAGGAGTTAAACATGAACCCACAGTGACACCTGCAGGACGAGGTAAAACTGTTGCTCCCCAGTTCTCTGCATGGCCAGAGTGGAGAAGGGAGGGGCTGAACATGATTTCTCTGAATCAAGGCACGTTGGTGGAGGCATCTCCTGAGAGAGGACTGGATGGTTCTCAGAGAGAAAACAACCTTGCCACTTGCTGGTTAAACAATCGGAAAAAAAATTATATTTTTTAAAAAAGCATATGAATAAGGCTTGGCAGATCTCTGTGAAAGACTGCTGTAAATATGAAAAAGGACTTTTCATCTGAAAACAGTTTTCTGATTTTTCAATCAGAAATATAAGAAACAAAGACTTGTCACCAAGAAAACACCTGGATTTTCTAAAAGATTTTCAGAGAACTGACTTTGATCACAAACTTGCTACAAATCTATTGCTTAATGAACTTTCTTCTACACAGAGAGAAATTACTTTCAAAAAGAATACTTGATATTTTCTGGATGCTAAATCTCAGAAAAAGATATAGTTTTAGGAGTAACAGTATATAGTGTTTTCTGTAGAACCATCTGTAGAAGTTTTCTGTAGAACCATTTCGTATTGTCTGCATTCCAAAATCTTCCAAAACACAGAAGTTACCGTGTTGTTTTCCTTTAAGTAAACTTTCATTATTTCTTATCAACTGTGCCTGGGGTCTGGTTGTGTGATCTAAGATTTTAAATAAAAGGGTTTTGTAAGGATTATATGCCTTATTAACGAAGATAGTGACCACTCGACTATCCTACAAACCAAATAGGCAAGAAGCTGCCAGTGGCAATGGTGGGATTCTAGCTACAGAAAGTAGTACAAGAGCCAGAGGGACTCAAGACTACAGTTTCCACCCTTCCACTGGGAAAAGGAAGGTTGGTGGTGATTTCTGAACCACACAAGTGCTCATGAGTTCCATAAAAAGAGGGACATCCCTACAAACAGGAGGTCCTGCTGTGCCCATGGGGCAGGGCTCATGAGAGGTCACATCCACTGCCCCTCCCTGATCTACCTCCATGGTCACCCAGTCAAAGAAAACTATCAGATTTGTCTGACAAGACCTTCCCGCTATGAATCTATGCTGCCTCGGATATTGTGCTGGAGTTAAGAAATATCACAGTCCTTTACTTCAGCAGTGATTCCATTAATTTCCCCACCACTGAGGTCAGGCTGATTGGCCTGTAATTGCCAGTCACTTCCCTGTTCACACTTTTGTGGAGAGGGGCTACATTCACCCTCCTTCAGTCCCCTGGAACCACTCCTGTCTCTCTATCAATTTGTTGAATAGGGCTGTCAGTGGTGCTGCCAACACCTCTCTAAGATCTTATAATACACCCGGGATGTACCCCATCTGGACCCATAGCCTTGACTCCTTTCAGATTCTTGCATTCCTTTAGGACTCTTTCATCTGTAAATGGGTTGGTGTCCACCTCTCTCCCATTGGTGCTCCTATCACTCAACAGTGGTCCTTCTCCTCCCCCTTCTTCTGTGAACACTGAACAAAAATATTTGTTCAGGCTTGTTACTTTTTCTAGGTCCCTCTCCACACACCCTTTTTAACCTCACAATCCCACCCCAGGTCTTTTTTCTTTCACTAATGGACCTGAAAAAGGTCTTGTCTCCTTTCTTAATTGCCTGGGCTATTTTTTCCTCTGTTTGTGCCTTTGTGCTCCTGACTGCTTTCTCTGCCTCCTTCTGCTTTTCCAGAAACAGTTCCCTGTCCTCCCCCCTCTGTGTTTCCTTGTACCTCCTGAAAGCTAGCCTTTTCTCTATTACTGTCCTGGTCACATCCTTTGAGAATCATTAGTGTTTTTTTCTTTCTCTTTGCTTTGCTTAGTTGCCCAACACAAAGGCTTGTTGCCTCTGCTATGGCTCCCTTAAGCAAAGAAAAGCACATTTTATTTATATAGCACCCTATCCAGGGGCTCAACGCAAGTAACACAGATAATAATAAAACACAATAAAATCCCAAGAGATAAATTAATCAGAAAAGATTAAAAACCTTTTCAAATATATTAGTTTTAATAGAGTCTTTAAAGGCCTCCACTGTGCTAGCTACCTTAACGTTTGGAGGGAGAGAATTCCAGAGGAGTGGTGTATCCACCCCAAAGGCCATCTCCCCCAATCTCTTTAAGTGGGAGGATGGTGCAACTAATAAGCCAGCATTCTGCACTAACTGCAGTCAAGACATCAGAAGTCGACAAGTAACAAAGGCATGAATAACTGTAGCCAGGTCAGGAGCAGTCAAAAATGGATGGATCCTGGCAATATTCTTGAGATGGAGAAAAACTGTTTTTCAAAGTGAAGCCTATTGACAAGAATGACACCAAGCTCCTTAACCACATTTAACAGTGACAGGGGACGACCACCAACTACTAGGGTGGGCAGTCTCCCGTCATCGAAAATATCCCCATGATCTGACTAAATCACCATAACCTCTGTCTTGGTGGGGTTGAGACATAGCTAGTTAGCACACATTCAGTCGTTTATCTTGGCTAAACACCAGCTCTGCGTGTCTGGGGTGGTAAGGTCATCAGGGGCACAGGACAGGTACAGCTGGGTCTCATCTGCGTAGCATGCATTCTTGAATACCATCACTGTTTTGTCCCCACCACCTCCATTGGAAGACAGTTCAGGCATCTGCCACTCTTTCTGTGGAAAAGTACTTTCTGATATCTCACCTGAATCTAACCTTCTCCAGCTTCTGATCATGCCCCTTTGTACTTGAGCACCTTTCTCCTGAAAAATGGTTCCCTCCTGTACCTTGTTTACCCTCATGAGGTATTTAAACGTCTCTATCATATTCCCCTTCTTTTTCAAGATGTATATATTTAGGTTCTCAAATCTCTCCCCATAGGGCTTTTCATACAGACCCTGCACAATTTTAGTTGCCCTCCTCTGGACTGCCTCTGTCTGTCTTTCCAGAGAAGTGGTTTCCAGAACTGCATAAAGTAGTCTAGGTGGGGTCTTACCAGTGATCTTTACACAGGCAACACCACCTCCCTCTTTCTTCTGGTGACAGACCTCCCTATGGGTTCCACGTCATACTAGCGAACACAAAAGAGTGATCGCTATTATGGTGAGTGTATATTGCCAGAAAGTACATCAGCGATATACACATTAAAGCAAACCAACATCTGGATTGTAAAAAAGTATTTGTGGGGGTGGGGCTATGTTCCCTACACCCCCCTAAATTAATATTATTAACTCCAGGAGGATGCATGTTGGGGAAGGGTCAAAAATCCAGATATCAGAATAAATTATGTGCCACAGCTTGTAGCTGCAGTAAAATGTGGTCACTCATCAGTCCCGAACCCCCGTATCTGCTGTACCCCAGTTATCCACCCATATCATCATGCCAAATGGCTAGCTTGGCAGCAGCAGGTACAACAATCCCCCCAAACCCCTTTCCTGCCCCCTCCCTATGGTTGCGTTCCCATCCAGGGGATATTGTGCAAGGTAGTCCCTAATAACAGCACCCAAAATGAATCACTGTTTTTGCAGTCTCTCATTTTAATTCACTGTTATTAGGTGATTCCTCCCTGTGCACCCCAGTATCCCTCTCATCCCCCCCAACTGCCTTGTCGAGCTGCCTGGCCACAATTAAATCCTCAAGTATGATTACACCCCATCTTTTTCTTGGGTTTCTGTGCCACAAGTACATTACTTTGTACTATTTTGCATTGAAACCGAGCTGCCATACCCTTGAGCAATCCTCAAGTTCTCTCAGGTCTTTGCTCATCCTTTCCACCCTAGCCCCCCCAAAGTGTCCCACCTTATTGCAGATTTTTGTGTCACCCACAGAGGCGGCAGAGCTTCCCTTCCTGCTCCTCTTCAATATGACTTATAGGTACTCCACTGGTCATCCCTTCCTCAGAGTGAATTCCCATTTACTACCACCCCCTGCAGCCTATCCCTAACCAGTTTCTTAACCAGGTTCCCACCTTTAGACCAACTACCTAAGCTTCCCTAGCAACACTAGCCTTCGATGTGGAACTGTGTCAAAATCCTTACTGATATCTGGGTTAGCCACATCCACCACTCAGCCCTGAACTAATTAGTCACCCAGTCAAAGAAATTTATTAGATTTGTTTGAAGTCCACCACCCCCATGAATCCATGTTATGTCGAGTCTTCGAATCCACTGAATTCAAGATAGTCAACAATCCTTTCCTTCAGCAGTGACTCCATTAAGTTTTCCACTGCCCATGTCAGGCTGACTGCCCTATAATTACCAGCCTCTTCCCTGCTAGCAATTTTGTGAAGTGAGACTACATCTGCCCTCTTCCTCTCCTCCAGAACCACTCCTGTTTCCAATGAACTGCTAAGTAAGACTGTCAAATGGCAGCAGTACACCCTGTGCTCCCTCAGTACCCTTGGTTGCACTTCATCTGGTCCCATTGCCACTTTCAGATTAGCAAGCCCCTTTATGATACCCTACTCTGAAAATGGACTAATGTCCACCTCCCTGTCTCCAATGCTCCTTTTACTTTGTTGTGGCCCCCCTCCTTCTTCTTCCTCTGACACTGTTCCCATACTCCCTTTTTAATGTTTTAATCCCTCCTCTGGTCTTCCTACTTTTGTTCACAAACCTAAAAATGTATTTCCACATTTATCATGTTTGCTTTTATGAATCGCAGAAAAGAAACATATTGCAGCAGCTTATATGAAATAGCGAGTTGTGGAAAGATGTGACAATGCTGTAAGCCAATGTCAGCAGACCATTTTGAGGCTGGTCTCTGTGGCACCAATACAGGAGCACACTGTCAATGACAGCACTATTGTAGCATGCCACGAACTTGAACGAAATTCACCTCTGCAATCAGAGAGCAACCTGTCATTGAAGAATCAGCTGTTTTTGCTGCTGGGTTGGTCCCTGATTCCAGCAACGAATCACAGCTTGCCTTTTCTGTTGTCCCATTTCAATAAACATGGCGGCTGCCACCATCTGCCTCTCACAGTCCCCATAAAAGCCGATGGGTGTGCCCAGTTCCCCTGTCAGCAAGGCCCCCCCAGTTCATCTGCCAATAAGGAAGCCCAGTCTCTGTCTGCATAATATTGCCCTCATTTGTTTTAAATAAACATGGTGGCTGTCACCGTCTGCCTCTCACAGTCCCCATGAAAGCCAACAGGGGTGCCCCCTCCCAAGGTCATTTGCCTATGGGGGAGCCCAATCCCTGTCAGCATAATGTCCCCCATTTGTTGTGTGCCAGGGGGTAGTCAAGCCCTCAGCTTATGTGCTCCCAAACACTTTGTATGTGCTGACAGGGTGCCCCAATCCCCACGTTAGCTAGCTCCCCAAAACACACCCAGGTGGCATGCGGAACCCACCCCAGTGTTCAAATTACCTGAAAAAAAAAAAGAAAATCTTCCACACTTTTTTAAACCTGTAAAAGGAAGCAGGTCCCTCGCTAGCTGTGGTGCCCCTCACCCCCACACCCTACCCTCTGTGCCCCACCTCCCCTCACCCCATACTACCTCAGAGCCTGGTCGATGATCTTCAGTGGAATGGAACATGTCTGCACTCTTCAAAGATGACGGCAAACTGAAGAAATGTCAGTAAGCTGTATAATGGCATGGGGGGTTCAAGTTAGGTGGATATTTCAGCCATTTTTGTGAATTTTGGCACCAAATTTTCAACATAGGGTTCTTGGGACCCCATCTCATGAATTCAGAGACTGTGATCTGGTTATTCAGCCCCGAAAGGTGATTTTGCGGTCACTGTGCGGAATCACCTTTTGGGACCGATTAACGAAATGACAATGTCACTGTTCATGAGGTGGGCTCCAAAAAAGCCTATGTTGCAATTAAGTAACGTCAAAAAAATGACTGTGTTACGACGTGCATTGCTTGGTTTCCATGACACACAGTAACTTCATAAATTTGTAATATTTTCCTCCAGATTTTAACATTGTCAATTTTGCACACCTTCTTATGAACAGTACAGCTGTAATTTTTCACATCCTGTCTGAAATGTGTTTCACACATCTGGCACACAATGGCATAGTCGCTGTGGGAAATCAGCAGTTCAGGACAGATTAAGAAAATCATAATGACACTGTTCATGAGCAGAGGTCACAAAATGCTTATTTTGAAAATTTGGTGAAATAATTCCATTAAATGACAGTGTTTTATGAGTGTGCATTGAGCAGTTTACACGTACGCTCATAAGTTTGAGCATTTTTAATATTTTCACTTCAGATTTTCAACATTGCCATCTCTTCACAGCTCCCTATAAATGGTACAGCTGTCATTTTTCACATCCTGCTCGAACTGTGTTTTCACACATCTGGAGCAGAATGGCGCGGTTGCTGTGGGAAATCAATGCTCGGGACAGATTAACAAAATCACAGTGCCACTGTTCATGAGCAGAGGTCCCAAATACTTTCATGAGCTGGGGGGTCACAAAAAGGCCATGTTGAAAATTTGTAGTGTTAATACCAACAAATGTCTGAGGTATTAGGGTTTCTAACCATAATGTCCCACCCTGTACAAACTGACAGGAGTCAGGCATATGCCTTTGGATTGCCAGCCATAATGCTCATGTCATTCCACCCCCACCCCCACCCTGAAGCCAGTAACAGGCATCGAGGTGTGTCTTGGAGTCTCTAGTTCCAGAGTTCACCCCATTCTCCTATACTGCACCAATTGTATGTCCTTAGTGAAATGGGGTGACTGTGAGCCGAACACCCAGGCACACCTCAACACTTGTCAGTGTCTGCAGGATGGGGTGGTGAAATGCCGTGAGCATGCACCCCAACACCTGTCCATCTCGCAGGGTGGAGGTGGAGTTGGCATGAGTTCAATACTTCAGTGCCATTCCTATTCTGCATCTAACTCCTGCACGGCCCATGCTAATATCAGCAAGCAAACATTCAGCATTGACAAATGCATATTACTTTCTGAGCTATTCCCTTTTCATTGTGTACCTCGGTGCTCCTTACTGCTTTCCCTTCTTCACTTTGTGTCCCACTGATACACCTACCTATCATCCTCCCTCTTCGTCTCCTTATATTTTCCAAATGCTACCCTTTTAGTTTTTATCTTTTCGACTACCTCTTTCAAGAACCATTGTGGTCTCTTTTTCCTCTTGCTCACTTTCTTGATGCAAAAGTTTTTTGCCTTCCTTGTTTCCCTTTTTTAGCTGTGCCCACTGTTTCTCTACCCCACCCCACCCTGGTCATCCTCCCCACCAGGTAATCCCTGAGGCATTAATCCATCTTTTTAAAATCTGCCCTCCAGAAGTTCAGGAACCTCACCCTTGTATGGTTCAGTTCCTCAGCCATCCTTATATTGAACCACACTGTTTGGTGATCACTGCTCCCCAGGCGGCCTCCTACCTTGATGTCTTCAACATGGTCTCTGTTACGGACTACCAGGTCCAGTACTGCTCCATCACAAGTGGGTTGACTGACTAGTTGTCTGAGGAATATCCCCTGCAGGGAGTCCAGGATGACCCTTCTTGTAGATTAAAGCTGGGGAGTTCCATCTACTGTAGCCCAGTAGCCATATGTCACTGGGCTATCCCCCCCTTTCCTGCTGTCCCTGCTACAGGGTAAGAGTCCTTGGTCCTGCTACAGTGACAACAAGGGGTTTATTCCCAGAAATATTAATAGCACGGTGCCTCCACCTAGAATAAGGTATTAGTGAGCCAGGTATCTGCTTGGTACAGCCCTCTGGGGTACTATACCTCCCTACCTCCCCAATCAACCACTCCACACACAATATCCCCAATAACCTTGATTCACCATAAACCATAAATCTCAGCAATGGGCAACTGCAATGAACATCACTGACACAGCAGTTTCAACAAACAAACTCGCAGCTTTATTTGGGAGCAAGGATCAGGGAAGGGATACCGGGACAAAGGATGGCTGTGAAAGCAAGGAAGGTTTTATTTATTTAATGATTTGGAAAATACCTTTGAGCGCAAGCTCTTTTACAAAGGTTCCACATCAGATTGCAAAACAAAGAACACTAGGAGAAAGCAAAGGTACATTACAATGAATGATACAGCTTGGATTTAGAACTTACAGAATAACTCAACACATAGGTACAAGTTAAAATAACAAGAAAAACATTTTATGAGGGTGGGGGAGATAAGCAGCCACAGAGTGCCTTGTCAGTAGTTCAGGTTAGTGAAATAGGTAGCAACCATAAACATTTTGGATTCGCAGGCCAAACCCACCCCCACTAGTACCAGTGCTCCCAAATAATCCTTCTGGGCACCCACTAGGTACAGGCTTGATCGATGCTGTAAGCCCACAAGTTGGCCAGTGGTTGGGGCCCTGAAATATTGCAAAGACTTGGTTCAAGAAAACAACACAAATTCTCCTTATTCCTTTCCAGTAAACAGGCCCTGGGTACTCACTGTTTGTTCATCTCAAGAACCTGGAGTATGAAGCTCCTTGCTCAGTACAACACAGGGCAGAAGAAAGGCTGGCCATGGTCCCTCGGGCAGGATGGACTTGCTTGAAGATACTGCAACTGGTCTTTAGGGAATGGGAATGGTACTCCCTCCAATACTGCCACTAATTTACATGAGGAAACACCTTTAGAGTCTGCCCAGAGATCCTGGTCGAACACGGTCTTCAACAGTGACTTTTTCAGATTTCTCCAACTACGACATTTCTACAAGTCCCTCCAAATTAGGGCACATGCCTTGGATACCAACCCCAAATTCACTTCATTCATTACCCTCATTTACATGGGATACTTGGAGCATATGATTTTCTGTTTATACAGAACTCTGGTAAACTCCAGCATAGACTTGATCCAAGACATATGGATGCATTGACAGGTGAGTTAGACATGCAGATATTGGAGGAGTGTTGGCAAAAAGTCTATCAGAAGGCATCCAGAGTGATAAACTACTGTCAGTGAAGAGAACATGAATGGAAACAATCCAATACTTTCCGACCCTGGTAATCACTTGTAAATATCTACCTACAAAGGACATGTCTTGATGGAAGGGATATGGGGAGAGGAGGGCCCATTATGGCCATGTCATGTGGGGATGTCTAGTCCTTGGCCCCTTCTTCTAGGCTTTACAGTAGGAACTAGGAGAACTATGCAGGAGACCATTCACCCTAATGGCAGAAGGGTTCTTATTACTACAGTACCTCAGGGAATTCTGAGACTCAAATGCTAGATATTTATTAGGCACCCTACTAATGGCTGCCAAAAAAAGTATGATTCACTCCACAAACCTCTATCCTGATTTCCTAATGCAAGGCTAATAGGATTTCAATGTGCCTACTCAATTTGGAATAGTATTATGCTTGTGCAATGTAGATAATCTTTGGCTGTTCACCTCTCTATCTGTGGGATATATGACCCTCTAGGGGTATAAAGGCAAGGAACCCTACAGGAGGGTTCCGCCCCTACAGGTGCCATGGCAGTAATTACCTTGGCTAAAGGTACCCTAGGAAGGAGCCCATGGAAGACAGAGACATGCCACTGGAGGAGGAGGATGGGTGGATGGAGGGGCAACAAAAGAAATGATTGAGGCATGAATGAGGAGGAGAGGCCATTGCTGCACAAGGGTGTGATTAGTTGCGCCACCCCACTGAACTACAGGTATAGCCTTCCAAGTCAATGTGCCTACACAACTTGGTATAGTGTTATGCTTGTGTAGCACAGATAATCTTAGGTTGTTCGCCTCTCTAGCTGTGGGATATACCACTCTGTAGGGGTACAAAGGCAAGGAACCCTAGAGAAGGGTTCCACCCCAGAGGTGTTGCGGGAGTGATTCCCTTGGCTAAAGGTACCTTAGGAAGGAGGCCAAAAAAGAGTATCAAGCATCGCTTATGGGGTGTTGAACATTTGTCAGAACTGAAGACCTATATGTAGGTCAGCTGGAGGTATGGTCAGGGGCTTGAGTAGAGTAGGCAGGAGACAAGGAGGAATAGTGACCCACTCATAGGTTTAAATGTAAGGCACGGAGGCATTGCTTCTAAGGAGAGAGGGAACAGCTATGAGAGAGAGAGGGGAGAGAGGGGATAATTACGGGGATGCCACCCAACTAGTTCCAACAGCAGAAACTTAACTTAGTGACCTAGAGAAGATTACTACACCTATTTAGGTATTATGACCATTGGCATGGAGGACAGGAAAAAAACCCTTTGAGGAGGAAACCTCTGGGAATCCAAGGCCTAGGTCACCTTCCCTTCAGGCTGCTGGACAATTTTGTTTAGTGATGGCTCTGCTACTGCAATTTAGTAGACAAATCCAGGGGAGATTCTAATTTGGGGAACACTCTCGCTCAATCCCTCTTATGGGAATGCTGTGTAGGGTTGCAAGTGAACTCTGCAACATCAGGGCACTCAATGCCAGCCTCTAAGGTGGGAGGAGGAGAGTAATGATCACTGAGGCGCTCATCCGGCCTACCGATCTAAGAACAAACTGGGTGAACCAGAGGTGGTTGTAGGGAAAATAGCTTAAAGGGTACCTCCAAACCCACTCAGGGAGCTAAAGGAGTCCTTCCTTTGAGAGCCCCACCCCTACCCGCTGGAGTCTTAAATGCTACATCAAGAGGTGCTGTCAGTATGGTTGATGACTGACAGTCCACCCGGAGCGAGGACATTCCCCAACTATGGGTCGGGTGAGAAGGACCCCGCCCCAAACTTCGCATGCTCAAGATGCAGACTTTGGGATGCAGAGGGAGACTGTCAGCCACAGGGCTAGCCCTGAGTCCTGGAAGCAATGGATTCGGTCAGCATGTCTCCAAAATGAGGAAAGAATTGTAGTCATAATGTAGCATGGGACCTGTAAGTGGATCAAACTTGGCTGATCGGTGATGTGGAGAAACCTGTGCATAGGTCAGACTGAGTAACGTGGACCCTCATGTGGGCCTTGTTAAGGTAGAGAGCATTTGTCAACTACAGGAATGAATGCCAACCGAGTTCATAAGAAAGTCAAATTAGGAGTGAATTAAATTTAATGTTATGAGTGAGAGAACAGTAAGGCTGGACAAAGCCTGGGGTTAACAGTGACGTAGGAAGAGATTGGGTAGGAGAAGGCTGCAAGGCTGGTATGATGAAAGGTAAAGTTTGAAATGAATAGACTTGATATGCTGATTGCATGAATGCCATGAAGACTGGTATAGTGAGGGTTAGGTGTCAGTGGCCAACCGGTAGGGAAGATTGACTGAAACAGTGAACGCCATGAAGGCTATATGGAGTAGCACAAGAAGGCTGTGCCATGAAGGCTATATGGAGTAGCATGAGACGGCCATGTGAACCAATGACTGATTGAATATATGATAGTCATAAAGCTGCTCCTGCTGCTTGGAACCACGATGCCTGCTGCGACATTACAGTCCCCACCGTTAGCAAAACAAAGAAGCCACAAACAAGGCACCAGACAGCTAATTAAACCAGTAAAATAAATTAATTAATAACCAGCAATTGGGGCTGGGTTGACAACTGTACTAGGGCTGACGTGCTGACTAGGTTGTGAGATACGGAATAACTAGGTGGCCCTATAAATATAGACAGACCAGCTGAGTGGTGGAGTATTGTACAACACAGAGCAGGTAATAATATACATAATGAATACCCATGGTAGAGAGGAAACCCCAAAACAGCACAGAGCTGAAGCAGCACGGAAATGAGGGCACAGCAAAGCTTAGGCACAGGCACACGGCAGAGCGCCGACAGCAACACTTATGAGCAGGAAGAACCAACCAGAAGCGCACACCCAAGCCATGCTTCGGACACCAACAGTCAAGACAGCAAGAAACAAGGATGGAGGAAAGACACAGGAATGAGTCGGGAAAGCCCACCCAGGCAGAGAGCAACAGAGCACTGCCAAGGTACAGAGATGGGACAGGATGAGGCAGCCATGGGGAGCGTTAGTTGAGACTAGAAAAAGAGGAAGCAGAAGGGGACAAAATAGTGGCAGAAATGGGAAGGAGCATGGGGGGGCATGGGAGAGTAAATGCAGCAGTGGGGCAAGCAGCACAGGGGTAAGGAGGCACAAACAGCAACAGAATGAATGGGGAACAGAGGGGGCAAAACACAAGGAAATGGAACAGGCAGCCAGAAGTGCCTCAGAAAGTCAGGATGCAGCACAAAAGGCAGGAGAAACAGGGAGGGAAGGAGCGGCAGAACCTCTGGCCATAGTAAAAGAAATGACTGAAGGAGAAGTGAGAAGGTGCAGCCCTTATATGGTCGAGCAGGGGCGTGGCTAGTTGTGCTGCCTCACTGAACTACAGGCATAGCTTTCCAAAACTCATTATCTCAACAACAGATTGGAGTGTTGCACTTCACAGTTGACTGGGTGGACCCTACACATGATGGGTAAGAACATGGAGTTTGCCCCTTAAACCCACTGTCTAATTAACAAGGATAACCCCAGGGCCTATTATAACACTCCCCTATTTGGAGCCACTGAATAGCTAACCTAAATGTGCTCCCACCCCTATGCCTCTCTGTACTCTTCCCACAAAAGAATTTTGAGCTCCTAAATAATAGCTCCTTCCTCCTCACCCTCAGTAATTAGGGATGGGGGGGTGCCTGGCTCCATGATGCCTCTCCCTATTTCAGACAGGGGTCAGTAGAATGTATACTACACTGAAGGTGCCAATATTCACAAGTCCCACACTGCATCGTGCAAGTTCCTATGCTGCGCAACTGAGATGTGCCAGCACAAAATAACAGTATAGTCATAAGATATGCCATAACATGTGATTGTGCATGTCTGACTCAATATCCCAAACATGTGCGATCAGGCAACTGAAGATGTGCGGCAGTGGTAGTAAAAACAAAAAAATGGAAAAGGACCTGAAGGTAATCATATCAGATGACCTTAAGGTAGGAAAGCAATGTGAGAAGGCAATAAGGAGAGTTGGGAGGGGGAATACTGGGATGCACAGGGAGAGGCATCACAAGTAGAAAACAGAAAGTGGTTATCCCTCTGTACAGACAGTTGGTGAGACCCCATCTGGAGTACTGCATGCAGTTTTGGAGACCCCATCTCCGCAGGGACATAGACAGAATGGAGGTAGTTCAGAGGAGGGCAACTAAAATGATGCAGGGTCTGCATCTGAAGCCGTATGAAGAGAGACTAAGACAGCTTAATATGTATACCCTTGAGGAAGGGAGGGACAGGGGGACATGATAGAAATGTTCAAGTACCTCAAGGGAATCAACAAAGTCCAAGAAGGAAGCACCTTTCAGAAAGAGAGATGGGCATGAGCAAGGCGGCACAATTCAGAGATACAAGGGGGATGACTCAGGGGCAACATGAGGAAATATTTTTTCAGAGTGGTGGACATGTGGAACCACCCTCCTGAAGAGGTTGTGAGGGAATTTAAGAATGCATAGGACAGCCATAAGGCAATTATAGTGGGGCATAGGAGGAAGTAGACTGTTGGTAAACTAGAACCTTCAGCTTATCCAACAGGTAGGGAAATGGACAGGCTGGGTGGGCCAAGCAGTCCTTATCTTCCATTTAAGTCTGTGTCTATATTTCTATGCAGCGCATCACAGGCAGGGGAACTGCGCACCACAGACAGGGACATATTGAAATGTGCTGGAACAGATGAGATGGGCATGGCGCAACTATGCAATATTCAGCCAGGATGTGCAAATGGCCTCACTGTACATTCTGAGCCTAATCCCACATGCACAGCTTATTACTGGAATACATTCTGGCCACCTTCATACCCAAGGCATGCACAGTTCCAGCTTTGCAGGGGTGCCCCACCACTCCACAAAGATGAACAGGAGGTACTGCAGCCTAGCAGGCAAGTGTGATGGAATGTGTGTGTGTGGGTGGACTGGATTGGCCTCAGTACAGGGCTATTACCCATGGGCATGTATAGGGTCAGACTGGGGTACAGGGGGCCCACCTCAACAGTGGCCACAGGGACCCACCTGGAGAAGAAACAGAGAAGGCCACAGGGTGACACACTGTGAGCAGTATACCACAAGAACAGCATTACCCAAGCAACATTTACAGCTTTGATCACTGCAGTGCCCCTTACCCCCTTAGGATAGGAACATGGTGAGAATGCAAGGACTATCAGCGTTCAAAGGGAACGGGTACCCGATTGTGTGGGTCAACCTGAACCACTCCAGGTACACTGCTGAGCCAGTCCAACACTTTCCATGTATCTGCCCATGGTGGCTGCATATTTAGCACCGGAGGGTCGGTATCTGTGAGGCATGCCATATCACCCACAGGCCTTGGTTATGCCACCCTGTCCTGCCCTGCTGTGTTCATCAACACCACGGACCACCATTGACCACTGCAGTACGCTGTGGTGGTGTCACATGGCAAACAGAGCATCGATGACATCTGTAGCTCCTATTGTGTGGGCTGGCACAGATGCACTGTGTGCACCTCTGGTGTACTGCCATGGGTGTGCCAAGTTCAGTCCCTGGCCCATGTCATGCTTCACGCAATACCTCAAGCTACCTGGGCACCACTGCTGCAGATGTCTCCATGAGCACATTCCACCACAGGATGGAGGCAGTCCAGAGAGGGCAACTAAATGGTGCAGGTCTGCACCAGAAGCCATATGAAGAGACTAAAGGAGTTCAATATGTATACCTGCGAGAAAGGAGGAAGAGGGGAGATAGAAACTTTCAAGTACCTCAAGGGAATCAACAAAGTCCAAGAGGGAAGCAGCTTTCAGAAAAAGAGATGTGCAAGAATAAGGGGGCACAATCTGAAATTAGAGGGGGAATGGCTCAAGGGCAACATGAGCAAGTATTTCTTCACGGAGGGGGTGGTGGATGCATGGAACGGCCTTCCTAAGATGGTCGTAGGGTCAAAAACAGTGGGGGAATTATAGAATGCATGGGACAGACATAAGGCAATTCTGCTGGGGGTAACAAGTAGGCTGTTGGTTAACTAGGATCTGCATCTTATCCAATAGGTAGGGAAATGGACAGACTGGGTGGGCCAAGTGATCCTTATCTGCCATCAAAGTCTATGTTTCTATGTCATGTTTATGGCTAGTAGGGAGAAAATGTTACAGCACCCAGGTGCTGTGTCAACTGCAGAGGAAGGCAGCTGGGCATTTTCATGGCTACATAGTGAGAGTTATGCTGACATATTATGAACAGAGGAGGAGAGGGAGCAGGATCTTGAAGTATGTCACCGGATCCAACAGATATTACCTTCTACCTGTGCAAGTGGAATCACAGCACAGCACTGACAATGCTTAAGTGAAAGAGGAAAGTGTTTAACCAGGAAAGACACACTAAGCCAGAGTTTGTTTCCAGGTGCAACCTGGGAGCACAATGAAGTTAAGCGACTTGCTCAGAGTCGCACAATATGCAAGTTCTCCCCTATAGACAAACAGAGCACTCACAGAAGCCTGGGCATCCTCCATTCCACCACTGGAAGTACCTCATGTCCTTCCACCACCATGGGCAAATGAGCTTTCTTTCACTGCCCCTTGCTCTGAATATTATACCCATCTACTGGCTCGTCACCCACATCAACTCCAAGCATGCCATGAAAGCATGACTTTTCTTGTCGCTGGTCTGCCACTGTTCCCAACTGCAAGGATACTATTTTGGATCTCTTCCCTGACTGGAGCACTTAGTCTATGCCATCCTGACAGCTCCCCCGTGCTCCTTCACCACTATGACTACCTTTTCTACTGACCTCCTTGTTTCCCCTACCCCCTTTTTACTTTCCTCATTTTTCTAGAACAAATGCTGATTGTTGTTTCAAGTTAGTTACCAAAAATTGCTCTCCACCTGTATTGTGAATCGACCCTTATTATTTTATGCAACAGTGAACTTTATCCTGTATCTCACCCAAGTTTTCCTGCTTGTACCATGTTTCGACATGATATTTGCTATGTCATTATTACCTTGTACATTTATAGCTTATGTATTTGTGTTTGAACCTCTCCATTGTACTTGTATTTTTGGTTGCCGCATTTCTGTGGCCCGAGTCATGACTGAAAATGGTCCTCTGGATCAGTGCACCTACCTGGTTATCAAAGACATAAATAAAATAAAGTGGGGGATGATGGGATTCAAACTCAGGTGTCCAGGTTTGCAGCTCAGTGCCTGTAACCACTATGCTTTACTGCCTCCAAACTACTGCCACATAAGATCTCAGTGTTTCCTCTCTTTCTTTCTTTAACCCTCCTAACAACTCTCTGGCAGTTTTTTCCTCCCTCTGCAGCTCAACTACCAATCTTCCATACCCAATTCCATTCTCCATGCCAGGGCCGGATTAAGGGGGTGACAAATGGGGCAAATGCCCCAGGCCCCCCTCCATAGACTGGCCCCCCCAGTAGTCAGGCGAGACACTTTTAGTAAAATGGACTGGTGGTTTGTAAATCATGCACCTCCCCTCGCCATAGCCTAGCGAGTTAAGACCTGATCAACCTCCCCCATGGGCCCCCGGCAGCTTGCTCCCTTAAAAATGCTGTGAAAGCAACGTGACTTCAGAAGCACATTTGTTAAATAAAATAAAAAAACAAATATGCCCCCTGCCACAGATAGGCCCCCGGCAAGCCTCACATTGCAGATTTCTCTCGTTCCCCCTTCCTCAGGTGGTACAGTACTGGTAAGGATTTGTAATAAATCATGCCTCCCGAATGAATCAAGAATGATCAACACCCCAGACTTGCTCCATAAAACAAAGCAAACAAAAAAAATGACTTTGGGAGGCTTTCTTTAATTAAAGAAAACAAAAACACAACCCCTCGGACCCTCCTGCTACAGATAGGCCCCCGGCAAGCCAACATTACAGAAGATTTCTCGTCCCCCCCACCTTCCTCCTCCGTTATTTGCAGCCTGTAGCTAGAGTCAGGTGACTTGCTAGAAAAACAAACTGGCACCGTGTGGCACAAGAAGTGAAGAAGGCTAACTCTGCAAGCACCGTGATCTACCTCTTTAGGATACTGACAGGTTTTCCATTTTGTTGAGTCTGGGACTGGACCTGGACGGTGCAAGTTGCGACCAGACCTGGGCTGTTGCTGCATGTCTGAGGGCGGCGCAGGACCAGGAGCTTTGCATACAATCCATCTGGCCAGCATTTTTAAACCACTCTTTCTTGGCGGTTTTGGGGGCTCAGCATGCACTTTGCCAGCGCAGCACCTGCACTTTTCGCTATCTATGCGCACGGCCACTCTGTCGCTAGCAGCATGATTAATCGATGCACTGTTCTAAACTGCCTGCTGCTGCTAAACTAAGGAGTTTCAAAGGAAGCACCAAGCAACAGCAGACAGCTTGAGTTCATAAGTGGCTTAGAAAGTTGATATCTGTATTTTATTTTTATGCTGAGATAATTGATCTGAGCTTGTTCAAAAAAGAGATAAAGGGCCGTGTGTGTGTGTGTGTGTGTGTGTGTGTGTATACATGTATGGATCCTCTAACTCTGAAATAGATGGAATTTATCATTCCTTTGATATCCCATGAGCAGATAAAGGTATGACATCAATCTGTTTATTTGGAGTCATAGCATTTGTACATTGGAACTGCACACTTCTGTACAATGGGTACATACAGTAACTTACTGTTGTTTGGAGTAGGATGCATACCTCTTAGTAAAGCACTGTTTAATTTTGTTTATTTCCTTAAAATAAACTTGTGATTAAAGAGGTTACTTAAAGATTACTTTGCTTTTCTGAACGGGGTCTAGAGAAGAGTGACTTCAATAAAAGCCCCAAAACTCACCACAGAGCATCTAGACCCCCAGAGCATCTGGAGCCTGGCGGCCTTCATGTCTTGTACAGTACAATAAATATAACATTACAGACTATGACAACATGACAGGGTGTTGTACTTCAAGTTACTTGTTTCTCCTGTGAATAATGGGGGTAGTCTCCCCATACGGTGGTTGTTATGGTTAATAAACAATGTGCTCAGTAAATGTTGCACAAAATTAAACATTTTGGTATGAAAAGTTGGGCGTTTTACATGGCCACCCAAGTTGTGAGTGTCCCAGGCCCCCCTAAGGCTTGATCTGCCCCTGCTCCATGCCCGCCCAACTCCATTCCCCATGCTCCTCCACCTCTATTCCCATGCAGCACCTCCTGACTCAGTTCCCCTTGCTGGTCTCAAACTGTAAGAGACCGCAGGGCATGTAAGGTGGCCACTGCTGCCGGTAAAAGAGTGTAAAACCAGACAGAGTAAGCAGTTCAGCCTGTTGCCTCCATTCAAACTCCCCCCAATTCACCTTGCTGGTCCTAGATTGCAACAGCGCCCTCTGCATGTCAAGTGGGCACTGCTGCCGGTGAGAGACAGTGATAAAGCAAAGCTGGGCAGAGTGAGTAATCTGGCCTGTTGCTAAAGATCCCTTAGGACACTGTAGGGAAAAAGAGGCAAAAAGTGGGCTGAGGTTACCTCCAAGGTGTTCCTGCAAAATTTGAATGTTCAGTTTTTCAGCAGTGTATGCTCAGGGCCCCTGGAGCCAATACTAATGAGTGCTTGCTTAATTTAAACCATCCTGAGAGGATAGAACAGTGGTATATCCCCAGTTATCACTGTGAGATGGTGCTTTATAGCTAATAATAAACAGCAGGGAAGGAGGGCAGGAGGGGGCAGCAGTGCTTCTATTTTCCAAATAACCCACCCAATGCCATACATTCCATTCACTTTCCTGATGGCTTCCCTGGTGTGCCCACACAGTCCTGCTTCTGCTATACATCCCACCCACCTCCCAAATCACTTCCCTGAACTGGCCTCACAGTATGACTACTACCATACATCCCCACCACCTCCATGAGCACTTCCCCTCTGTGCCCACACATTGCCACCCCACCATACATCCCCCCAAGCTTCCCCAATCTCTTTTACCAATGTACCCTCATTACTTCACCACTGCCATAATCCACCCACCTCTCCGACCACTTCCTTGATGTTCCAGCACAGTTCCCAACTATCCTGCCCATCTCCCCAATTGCTTCCCTGGTGTGTCTGCAGTCCTACCACTGCCATATAGCCCACCCACATCCCTGATCCCTTACCTGGTGTGCCTGCAGAGTCCCACTCCTTCCATATATCATACCCCCTCCTCAATCACTTCAACGGTACACTCATACAGTCCCATCCCAACATATATTCCCCCACATCCCAATCACTTACACGGTGTGCAAGCATACTCCCACCCCGGTCATATATCCTGACCGCCCTCCCTGATCGCTTCACCAGTTTACCCGCACAATTCCACACCTGCCATATATCCCACCCACATCTCATATCACTTCCCCGTTGTGTCCACATGGTCCCAACCCAGCTATATATCCTACCCCTCTTCCCAGTTGCTTCTACGCTGTGCCCACACAGTTCAACCTCTGCCATACATCCCACCACCTCCTCGATCTCTTCTTTGATGTGTCCACACAGTCTTATCCCTGCCACACACCCATCCCACCCACCTCACTGATTGCTCCTCTGCTGTGCCCACACAGTAGCACCCCTGCCATATATTATTCCCACCTCCTCAATCTCTTCTCTGATGTTTCATCATGGCTCCACCCCTGCCATAGAACCCACCAACCTCCCTGATCTCTTCCTCAGTCTGTCTGCACAATCCCACATCAGCCATGTATCCCACCTATCTCCCCGATCACTTCCCTGGTGTGCCAGCACAATCTCACTCATGCCATATTTTCACCCACCTCCACTATCATTTACCCTCTTGTGTCCACACAGTCCTAGACCTGCCATAATCCTGCCAAACTCCATGATGTGCCTGCATAATCCCATCCCAGTCATATATCTCGCACATCTCCCCGATTACCACCTTGCTGTGATCACACAGTACCAACCCTGTCATACACTTCCCCCACCTCCCCAATCTATTCTCCAATGTGCCTGCATAGCTCTACTTCTGCTATGCATCGCCAGTCACTTCTGTGGTGTGCACACACAGTCCCACCATTATCATACATCCTACTCACATCTCCGATCATTTCCCTCATGTGCCAACACAGTCCATCTTTGCCATATATCTCACCCACCTCACCAACTGCTACAGCAGTCTGCCTGCACTGTCTCACCTGTCATGTATCCTACCCACCTCCCCTATCGCTTCCTTGGTGTGCCTGCATAATCCCACCCCTGACATATGTCCTGCCCACTTCCCTGATCGCATCCTTGCTGTGCTAATACAGTCCCACCCCTGCCATATATCAACCCCATCTCCTGATTGCTTCCTTAATGTGCTGTCTGGTACCACCAGTACATATCTGGCCACCACCCAACTGCTTCGATGATGTGCCACCACAGTCCCACCCCTGCCACATATACCATCCACTGCCCTGATCACTTCCACGGCTGCCTGCACAGTTCCACTCATCATATATACTTACCCTCTTCACAATCACTTCCTTGGTCTGGCCACATAGTCCCACCCATGCCAAATACACTTCATACCTCTGGATTGCTTCTGCAGTGTACAGTCTCACCTCTGCCACCCATCCCACCCATGCCACCTATTACTACCAAGATGTGCAAGCAGTCTCACCCCTGTCATATACCCCCACTCTCTGATTGCTTCTACAGTTTGTCCTCAGAGACCCACCATTGCCATATATGCTGGCCACCTTCTCGATTGCTTGATCAGTCTGCTCAAACAGGCCCACCTCTGGACTGGTTCCCCCAGTGTACCCACACACAGTCCCAAATCTGCCATACACCCCAACCTCCTGCTTGATCACTCTCACGCTGTGCCTGCACAGTCCAACCCCTGCCTTGTATCCCGCCCACTTCCCCAATCACTTCTTCAGTCTGCCCACTCCTGCTATATAGCCCATCTGCATCCTGCATCCCCATCACTTCCTAGGTGTGCCTGCACAGTCCCACCCTTGCAATATATCTAGCCCACTTCCCCAATCGCTTCGCCAGACTGCCCACACTGTCACTCCCCTTCCATGTATCCCACCACCTCCCATGTTCCATCCCTGCCATACATCACACAACCTCCCTGATCACCTCCTTGGTGTGCCACTAAGTCGAACACCTGTCATATATCCCCAATGTTGCTATAAGGTGTTGTGGTGAGGTGGGTATTAGCAGGGTGCCGGTGGCTTAATGGAGGTGAGAAGGATCAGGGTGATTCAGAGTAGGGCGCCTGGGCATAAATGGGACATGAGAGAAATAGCGTGTTTGGTCTCCATTCCCAAGGTTCCCATTAGACCACATGTGGGCAGGCAACTAAAGGGCCTACAGCCTTCACTGATCCCCTCCGGGTGACGTTATGCAATGCGAGATCTATGAGGAACAAGACTGCAATTATGGCGGACTTGATTTCCTCAGTTGACCTGGCATGCATCTCGGATACCTGGCTGGGAGATGATGCAGGGCCAGTGTAGGAGGCATCAGTCCTGGCCAGGTACTCTGTGATGCACTGCCCAAGAAGGGTCACAGGGGCAGGGGAGTAGCCATCTGTTTTAGATCCAACTTGAACTTCTGCGTACATCTGGTAGCTTGTACCTTGTTGTTTGAATGTGTGGCAGTGCATGGGGGTCTGGGTGCGGGTTGCAGAATTCTCCTGGTTTAGCGTCCTCTGGGATCAGGTGAAGAATTTCTGCAGGAGGTGGCAGACTTCATCACCGACAGGGTATTGGAGTTGCCCAGATGACTTATTCTGGACGACTTCAATGCCCGGGTCAATGGTGAATCCTTGCTGCTTGAATCTGACTTCCTCCAGCTGATGACATCGCTGAGCCTTGCACAGGCAGTTGCCTCTGTGACCCACCATCACAGCCACACCTTGGACTTGGTATTCTCACTGGGTCTCACTGACCTCAAGATTGTTCAGTTTGTTTGGTCTGATCAGTGTATGATGAAGTTCTCATTTGGGGCTTCCACTGATAGTCCCTCTCCTGTTGAGATGATCAGCTATCACCCATTAAGGGGATTTTCCCCAGAGGGACTGATGGCGGTGATTGATTTTTCCAGTGTTAGTGCTGTTATTGTGGGTGACTTGGGTCAGTCAGTAGCAGCCTATAATAGGGCTGTCTCTGATGTGCTTGATACCATCACACTGGTCCGTGTACGACCCAGATCCACTTGCCTGAGACCACCATGGTATGATGGGCTTCTCAAGGCGATGAAAACCATGGGTCATAGATTGGAGCATTGCTGGCATATGACTCGGTTAGAGGAGGCTAGACTGACTTTGAGGAATCACTATGCTGATTACCAAAGGGCAATCAACCATAAGAAGGCAGAGTTCCTGTCTTGGGAGATTGCCCCATGGAAAAACAGACCAGTTCAGCTCTTTCAGACTGTGGACAGACTTCTTCATCCTGTCTAAAGCTGAAAAGAGCTTTTCAGTAACATTTTTGCAAAGTGCTTGCTCTGTTTTTTTCTAACAGGCTATCCTCCATTCGGGTTGGGATCTCACCAGTTGGGCTGGACCAGACCCGCAGGGTAGGGTCTTAGTGAAGCAAGGGGATTCCTATTGTCTGGGAAGAGTTTCGGCCAATGGAAGTGGCTGAGGTCTCCAAGGTGATTTCAAAGCTGTGGCCCACTTGTTGTGAACCGGACCCTAGCCCAATGCGTCCCCTAGTGGGCTGCGTTGTGGTTATCAGTCCAGTGTTTGCCAGGATAGTCAGGTGTTCACTTTCAGAGGGCCCCCCCCCACTGACGCCATGAAGGAGGTGCTGGTAAGGGGTTCCCCCCACCCCAACGCCTTGAAGGAGGTGCTGGTGAAGCCCCTTCTGAAAACACAATCTCTAAACTCCACCATCCTGGCGAATTATAGACCAGTCTCCAACCTCCCATTCTTAATGAAGATTGTTGAGAAAATAGTGGCTCTGCAACTCGAGGAACATATGGAGACCTATGACATCTATGAGCCATTCTAGTCTGGGTTTAGAACGAGACACAGCACAGAGACGGCACTAGTCTGGGTGCACAATGACTTCTTCATGTTAAGAGACTGAGGGGAAACGATCAATTCTCATTCTTCTCAATCTGTTATCAGTATACTGTGGACCACATTGTGTTGTTGGATTGCCTTGAGAGTTTTGTGGACTCACTGGTATGATCATCAACTGGTTTGAGTCCTTTCTCTCAGGTAGGAGGCAGAAGGTAGTGATGGAGAATTTCTCCTCCTCCCTTATGCCTCTGACCTGTGGAGTTCCTCAGGGTTTGATCCTTTACTGATGTTGTTCTCAATATACGTGCTCTGAGGAGGATAATCAAACAATACAGCCTAGGTTTTCACTGCTATAGAATCTGATCTGATGGCAGATAAGGACCGCTTGGCCCATCTAGTCTGCCCATTTCCCTACCTAACGGATAAGCTGTAGATCCTAGTTAACCAAGAGCCTACTTCCTCCTACCCCCACTAGAATTGCCTTATGTCTGTCCCATGCATTCTTGAATTCCCCCGCTCTTGTTGACGCTATGACCTCCTCAGGAAGGCTGTGCCATGCATCTACAACCCTCTCTGTGGAGAAATATTTCCTCACATTACCTCTGAGATGTCCCCCCTCTATCTTAAAAATCATGCCCCCTTGTTCTTGCACATCTCTTTTTCTGAAAGATGCTACCCTCTTGGACTTTGTTGATTCCCTTGATGTATTTGATGTCTATCATGTCCCCCCTCCCACCTTTCCTCAAGGCTATACATCTTAAGCTCCTTTAGGCTTTCTTCATATGTCATCTGGTGCAGACCCTGCACCATTTTGGTTGCCCTCCTCTGGACAGCCTCCACCCTGTCTATGTCTTTGCAGAGATGGGGTCCCCAGAACTAGTACACAGTACTCAGATGTTATCTTTCCAACTTGTCTGTACAGAGGGACAACAACTTCTGTATTTTCTACTGGTGTTGCCTCTCTATGCATCTGATATCCCCAGCCCTCCTTACTTCTCTTCATTGCTTGCCCACCTTTAGGGAATCTGATACTGACCTTTCGGTCCCCTTCCATTTTTGTTGTTGTCAGTATCTCAGCCCCCCTGTGTACTCTTCCCTAGGTTTTGATTCCCAGGTGCATTGCTTTGCACTTCTTTGCATTGGGTCTAAGATGCCATACATTTGACCATTCCTCCAACCTTGCCAAGTCCTTTTCATCCTTTCCACCCCATCTTGTGTATCAACCCTGTTGCAGACCTTTGTGTCATCTGCAAAGATACATACTTTTCCTTCCAGTCCTCTGCAATGTCATACTAATAAAGACATTAAAGGACTAGTCTCAACCATGTGGTACCCACTAGTAACCCCCCTTTCATCACTGTGGACTCAATTTACTATTACCCTCTATGTCCTGTTGTCCAGCCAGTGTTTTACCCCGGCGACCACCCTGGGACCCATCCCATGCTGGCTAATTTGTTTATTAATCTTTTGTGCGGGACTGTGTCAAATGCCTTGTTAAAGTCTAGGTAGGCCATGTCCACAGCCCCTCCCTGGTCTACTACTTTGGTCACCCAGTCAAAGAAATCAATTAGATTTGTCTGACATGGCCTTCATGCTGTGAATCCATGCTGCCTTGGGTCCTGTGCCCCACAGGCCTCTAGGTACTCAACAATTATTTCCTTCAGAAGTGATTCCATCATTTCCCTACCATTGAGGTCAAACTGACAGGTCTGTAGTTTCCTGCCTCTGTTTTGCTCTCACTTTCGTGAAGGGGAATCACAGCTGCTCTCCTCCAGTACTCAGGTACCACACCATCCTCCCATGATTTATTAAAAAGGGTAGTCAGTGGCATTACTAGTTCTTCCCTTAGTTCTTTTAAAATTCTGGGATGAATCCCATTGCAATGCAGATGATACCCAACTGGACATGTCTTTTGCCATTGAAGTGCTGAATAAATGCCTTACCAAGATCCACGACTGGATGAACTCTAACTGGTTGAGACTGAGCCTGGACAAGATGGAGGTATCAGTGATTGAGCCAGGTCATGGGTGTGATGGGGACACCTCCGGCATGACAACAGGTTTGGTCATGTGGTCAACGCCATTGATGGCATCCTCTAGGGTGAGAAATCTGGGTTTGATCCTCAACAAGCTGACATTTGAAATTAAGGTGTTGGATGTCAACAAAAGTATTTTTTACCATCTGAGGAACATCGCCCAGACTAAACCCCTAATTCGGCCCGAAGACCTATTGTCACTGGTACATGTCTTTGTTATACCTAGACTCAACTACTGCAATGCTTTGTATCTCGGGGTCAGTAGAGGGAACCTCCACCAGCTGCAGCTACTGCAAAATGCAGCAGCCAGGCTGCTGACAGGATGACCTTGGTCCTGTCATGTGAACTTGGTCCTGCGGGGTCTACACTGGCTGCTGGTCAGGTGGTGGGTTCTCTTCAAGGTGGGCTTGCTCACCTATAAGGCCCTATATGGAGTGTGTCCTGGCTACCTCTCAGACCTCCTTACTCTGGCTGCCCAGGCTCGCTCCCTTCATTCCTCCACCCAGGGCCTCCTGTTGGTTCTGAGGACCGGGCTGAAAACCTCGGGTGATCAATCATTTGGGGTAGCCAGCCCGGTTCTCTGGAACATGATGCCACAATCTTTGAGGGAGGCCCCTAAGGTGGGGGTATTTAGGGGTGGCCTAAAGACTAATTTGTTTAATCTAGCCTATCCTGCAAATGCTTTTTAGTGTAGACAACAGTTTTATATTGTTGCTGAATATTTAAATTGAAATGTTTTAATAACCCTGCATAAATATGTTTTTATTGTACAGCACCCAGCTCCTCTGGGATTGGGTTCCGAATTAAATAAACATTACTTACTACTTTACTTACTTACTTACCCATATCCCTGATTACTTCCCCGATCTGTCCAAAAAATTTACCCAGCAACATATCTCGCTATCCTTCAAAACCGCTTCTCTACTGTTCCCATACCGTCCTATCCTGCAATATATCCCCCCACCTCCCTGATCACTTCTACAGTGTGCCCACACTGTCCCACCCCTGTCAGACATCCATTCCATCCGCCTCCTTGATCACTTCGGCATCATACTTGCGTGGCTCCATCCCTGCCATACATCACATCAACCTCCTCCATTTACCCACACTCTTCTACCCCGCCATATATCCCATCTATCTTGCCAACTGTTTTGAAGGTGTGCCCGCGAAGTCCCACCCCTACTGAATATCCCATCCATTTCCCCAATTGCTTTAACAGTGTGCACATAGTCACAACCCTATCATAAATACCGCACCTCCCTGTTCACTTCCACGGCGTGCCTGCAAAATCCCACACACCTCCCTGATCACTTACCTAGTGTGCCAGCACAGTAACACCTTGCCATATACACTACCGAGCTCGGAAAATCATTTCTCTGGTGGTCAGCACAGTCCCACCCCTACCATATATCCAACTCACCTCCCAGGTCTGTCCGCACAGTCTCGTCCCTGCCATACTGTATATTCCACCCACCTCCCCAATTACTTCCCATCTGTCCATACAATCTCACCCCTTCCATATATTCTGCCCATCTCCCCGACTGCTTCCCTGCTTTGCCTGCAGAGTCCCACCCCTGCCATATATCCCCACACTTCCTTGATTGATCCCCCGGTGTGTCTGTACAGTCCTAGGCCCCTCCTGCCATATATCCCACCTACCTCCCCGATTGCTTCCCTGGTGTGCCAGCACTGTCCCACCCCCGCTATATATCCTGCCAACCTCACAATCACTTTCCCAATCTGCCCGCACATTCCCTCTCCCCACCATACACCCCACCAATCTCCCCTATCACCTCCCTGGTGTGCCTGCACTGTCCCATCCCTGCCACAGATCTTGCCTTCCTCCCTGATCCCTTCCCTGGTACGCCAGCACTGTCCCACTCCTGCTATATATCCTGCCAACCTCACAATCACTTTCCCAATCTGCCCACAAAACCCCCCCCCCCACTGTATATCCCACCAATCTCCCTATCACTTCCCTGGTGTGCCTGCACAGTCCCACCCCAACAATAGATCCTGCCCTCCCTCCGAACCCTTTTCTGGTGTGCCTGCACAGTTCCACCCCTTTCATTTCTCCCGTCCACCTCTCTAGTCACTTCATCAGTGTGCCAGCACAGTGCCAGCCTTGCAATATATTCTCCCACAATCCCATCACTTCCTCAGTCTGCCTGCATTGTCCTACCCCTGCCATGTCTCCTACCCACCTCTCAAAACAGTTTTCTGGTGTGCCTGCATAGTCCCACCTCTACCATACATCCTCCCCCTTCCCCGATCACTTTTTTGGTATGTCAGCCCAGTAAAGTCTCCACCCGGCCATATATCTTGGTTACCTGCCTAGTCACTTCACCGGTCTGTCCATACAATCCAAACCATGCAATATAGCCCACCCTCTTTCCCAATCACATCCCTGCTGTTCTGGCACAGTCTGACCCCCGCCATATATCCCACACCTCCTTGATCTCTTCTTTGATGTGCCCACACAGTCCCACCCCTGCTATATATTCATTTCATCCACCTCCCTAACTGGTTCAACACTGTGCTGCTTAGCTCCATCCCTGCCGTACATCCCACCCAACCTCTCCTGCTCTGCCAGCACAATGCCACTGCAGCTATATATCTCACTCACCTCCCTGACCATTTCAACAGTGTGCCAGCAAAGTCTCACTCCTGTTGAATATCCCTCACACTTCCCCAATCACTGTAACGATGTAAAAAGTCCCACCCCTGCAACATATCCCCCACCTCCCCGTTTGCTTCCACAGTGTGCCATCATATTCTCACCCACCTCCTAGATCACTTCACTGGTGTGCCAGCACAACCCCACCCATACCATATCACTGACCTCCACAACCTGTTGTGCTTGCTGTGCCAGCTTAGTCCAACCCTTGCCATATTCCCCTCACCTCCCTGATCAATTCCCCAGTCTGCCCGCACAATCCCACACTTCCAATGAAATATAAAGAAGCCACTCAAGGGTTCATTCAATGAGTTAGGTCAGCTAAACTCCAAAACATGAGAGCAATGCCAAAAAGGTTACTCAATGAACTCAGACCCAGATACTGAAAAATAAAACTTTGTATGCACTCAAAAGTTTAAACTATCAGCTGGTAGAAAAATCCAGACAATGTCTCTATACAAGCATTATGTAAAAGGGACCAAAAAAATGGGGAATATCTAGCGGCCTAAGTCACACCCCCACCTCCCCATCGCTTCCCTGGTATGCCTGCAGCCCCACTCCACAAGGAGGTCAGATTAACATGCTAGCATATTAAATGCCAGCAGATTAGACCTTATGGTCTATCGAGTCTGCTCGAACATCAGAACCACTGTTGGGAATCTAGGCCCTCCCCCCAGAGTGTTCTGATACTCCTTTCTGTATCTGTCCCACCCTCTCTTGAAGCCCTCCACATTGGAAATCTGGTCCAGCTCGCAGGCAGTGTGTTCCAATTATCCACCACCCTCTCTGTGAAAAACCTCCTCCTCTTTTCCCCCTCATCCTACCTCCTTCCAACTTCAAACCATGCCCTCTGGTGATAACCTCCCTCCTTTAGTTTAAAGATCCCTTCCCTGTTTACCCTATCTATTCCCTTGAGGTACTTGAAGACCTCAATCATGTCCCCCCATCTCTCCTCTCTTCCAAAGTAAACTGTCTGAGCTCCTCAAGTCTATCCTCATATGTCAACTCCCCCAGTCCTCAAATCATCCTGGTAGCCCTCCTCTGTACCCTCTCCAGGAGCTGTATATCTCTCTTTATGTGTGGTCTCCAGTACTGTACACAGTACTCGAGATGAGGCCTCACCAGCCCATTGTACAGTGGCAGAATCACTTCCCTGCTCCTAGAGGAGATCCCCCTTACAATGCATCCCAACATCCTGTTTGCTTTGCTAGCCGCTCTCCTGCACTGCTCAGAGTTATTCATACATGCATCCACCATGACCCCTAGGTCTTTTTCCCCAGACTAGGCCTCCAGCACCACCCCTCCCAGGGTGTACCTGTGTTTGGGGTTTCCCCACCCAAGATGTAACACCTTGCACTTGGTTGTATTGAAATTTCACTTCGATGTGACAGCCCCACTTTCCAGGGTGTCCAGGTCCCCTTGCAGGGCCAACCTCCCCTCCTCCCCCTCAACTACTGCTCCCACTTTGGAATCGTCCACAAAGAGACTCATCTCACACCCTATACCCACCCTGATGTCAGATATGTATGCGTTAAACAGGATCGGCCCCAGGACCGAGCTCTGCGGAACCCCACTACCGACCTCTCTAGGGTTCGAGAGCTCCCAGCCGATCACCACTCTCTGTGTGCGACCAGCTAGCCAGTTTCCTATCCACCTGACCATCAAAGGGAACACTCCCAAACCCTTCAGTTTCTCCACCAGCCCATTGTGGGGAACAGAGTCAAATGCCTTGCTGAAGTACAAGAATATTACATCCACAGGCTTCCCCCTGTCCAGTTCCGATGTTACCCATTCGTAGAACTCCACAAGGTTGGTTTGACATGATCTACCTGGCACAAACCCATGTTACCTACTGTCCAGCCTTCCCCCCTCCTCCAGGAACACCCCCAGTCATTCCTTCAGTATACTCTCCATTACTTTCCCACTACCAGGTCAAACTGATGGGTCTATAGTTACCTGGTACTTCCCTCGACCCCCCCCCTTTATGGATTGGCACCACATGCGCCTCACGCCAGTCCCCAGGTACCATTCCTGTCTCAAACAACCTATTGAAGAGCTCCGCCAGGGGTGCGGCCAGTATGTCCGCCAACTCCCATAGTACCCTAGGAAGAATGCCATCTAGTCCAGGAGATTTATCTTTCTTCAGGGCCTTCAGAGCTTGCCACACCCATTCAGCGGAGATAGCTTCGTTTGTCCCCCTCTCCTTGGTGGTCTTTCTATCCCTGTCCTGTTGTGAAATCCCAGGGATACCACTCCCTCCCTCCCTTATGCTCCCTTTTTGTTAATCCCCTGGCCCCTCTCAATTTTGCTTCTATCCCCTTCGTGTCTTGCTTAGCAAATATCCCATCCCCCTCCCTGGAGAACACCAAGGCGAAGTGCTCATTTAATACCTCTGCCTGCTCCCTCACCTCTTCCACCCACCCACCTTCCGTTCTCAGTCTGCCAAGCTTGCCCTTAGTTTTTCTCCATTCCCCGATGTACTGGAAAAAAACCTTTTCCTCTCCCCGAATCCCCTGTGCCAGACGTTGCTCTTTACTGGCCTTAGTCCCTCTCACCACCTGGGTGACTTTTCTAGATGCAAGGCGGTACGTTTCCCTTTCCCTTTTCCCTCTCGATATTTTGTATTTTTTGTAGGCAGCCTTCTTCTCTCTGACCGCTCCCCGAACTACACTGCTCCACAAGCATGGTTTATGTGACCTTGCTCCCTTGTGCTTCACCTTAGCACAGGACCTGATTGCCTCATGAAGTCCCCATTCTATAACCTCCCATCTCTGTTCCACATCCATCATTTTTGTAATCCCTATCAAGTGGTCCTTTAGAATGTTTCCCATGCCCATAAAGTCAGCTTCCCTGAAATCCACTGCCAGTGTCCTAGATCTCTCCTCCCTCCCCCATGTTAATTTGAAACTATACAGTGTCATGGTCGCTTCCAGTCAGGGGTCCTCTACCACCAGGTCGCTTAGCAGGTCCCCATCCGCCAATACCACGTCCAGAACATGACCTTCCCTCGTGGACTCCCTCACGTGCTGTGTTAAGAACACATCCTGGAAACTGTCTAGTAGCCTCTGCTCCTTGGCCACCTTAGAGGACATGGTTCCCCAGTTTGTCTCTGGCATATTAAGATCCCCCATCAACACTACTCTCTCTCCCCTTTTGGTCTGCACTGGGCAATGATGTTGTCCAGCAAACCATCCTCCAGAACATCACCCATCCTGGGGGGCCTATATACTACACCCAGCATGACCTTACCTTCTGTTGGGGTTCGTAAGGAGGCCCATAAGGCCTCCAAATTTCCCTCTGTCTCTTCTACCCTAGCAATTTCTATGCCCTCTCTAATGTACATAGCCAATCCTCCCCCTCTGCCCTCATTTCTATCCTTCCTAAGCAAAAAGTATCCCCTCGTATTTAGGTCCCAGTCATGTTTGTTGTTGGCCCACGTTTCCGTGACCACTACCACATCCACCCCCCTCTCAAACAGCATGGCCTGGAACTCTGGTAACTTGTTACCCAAGCTCCTGGCATTCACTAACACCACCACCCACCCCTTGTCCCTGGACCCCTTTGTCGAATCACACCCGGGTTCCTTGTGCCACTTGCCACCATCTGCTCCTCCTGAAACCTCCTCCCCTGTTGACAACTACTTTCCCCCTCCTCCCCTTGGGTTTGATGGCTACTCCCCTCATCTGGAAGTGGTGGCTTCAGACCAGCCCCTCCCTTGCCCCCCCCCACAAGTTTAAATCCCATGTTTCTTGACTGTAATCCGCCACCCCGTTTAAGGATTTCCTTCCCTAATGGGGTAAGGTGAAGCCCGTCCTTGGTGTACAGTCCCTTATCCTCCCAAACCCCCTCCCAGTTACCTAACACCTCCGTCCCCCTTTCTTTCCCCCACTTCCTGAGCCAGTCATTTACCTCTGTGATCTTCCTTTTGTTATCCACTGAGGCCCTAGGTACCGGCAATATTTCTGAAAAGAAAGTGTTGCATCCATTGTCCTGACAGACTCTAGCAAGTTCTCGGAACCTTGCTTGGATTTCCAAGACACTGTGCCCCTCTATATCATTAGTTCTCAAGTGCACCAGGAAATCTGGTTTTCCTCCACAATCCCTTACCAGCTCACACACCAGGAACTTAGCTCTGTGCACCATCAGCCCAGAGATACCCACTACCTTCACCTGGTTCTGGCATCCCACCCTGCCCCCCACTGGATACCCTTTATCATTGAGTCACCCAGTAACAGAACCTTAACGTCTCCATCATCCTTATGGTTAACTACATACATTGATACGGAGAAAGCTAATCCCTTTATAAGGCCATATTTTAAGGCTATAACTATAGAATACATGCAATTCCCAAGGATGGTATCAGCCCTATCAGTTCTCTGTGTTTTATCCCTAGCAAATAGCAATCCTGCCCTTAACACAGCCACCGCTAAACCAATGTATGCTAGAAGGAGTAACAAAAGACTATTTAGCAGGCTAAGACACCAGCTTAAAAAACTACTACTTCTTCTCTACTCTGTTCGGGAAATGCTGAATTAAACCCAGGCCCACCTATTTCTCTGGACGCCCTGCAGACCTCCCTCAATATAAAGGGATTATCTTTCTCCATATCAATGTCTGTAGTTTGGTAAAGAAGATTGACTCTATACAGACCTGGGCTCTACATGCATCTCCTGATTTCTTCATGATTACTGAATCCTGGCTCACACCCTCGATCCTGGACAAATCTATCAACGTACCCGGATATATCATCTACCGCTGTGATAGACCGACTAGAGGAGGAGGGGGGGTTGCAATATATGTCGAAAGCAAATTCACAGTCACCGTCTTTGACTGTACCTTAAAGGCTAAAGAATTTGAATGCCTGGCTTTAAAATTATCACTTTCCAGTGAGAAATCACTCCTTATAGCAGCATGCTACCGACCACCGTCTGGTGGCGGGGCACTTCTGCCACACCTTCAAAACCTTCTTGACTCTGCTAATACTGAGTGTATTCTAATGGGGGATTTCAATCTAAATTGGAATGATGACAGCTCTAAGAAATTGAAGGATCTATGCGATGTTAATGGTCTGTTACAAATGGCGACTGCTATAACCAGACCTAACAGAAAAAACCTTGAGCGCAGCACCCTCCTGGACCTTATGCTAGTGAAAAACCTCACAATATATCGCATACTGGAGTATTCTTCAACGATATAAGCAACCATTGCACTACTGCCTGCATCAGACATCCTTCCCAAATAAAAATGGCCTCCAGATTCAAACTGAAAAGATGCCTGAAAAGTTCTGCCAGTACACTTTCCTGAAAGATCTAAGCAACATTTGTTGGCAGGATTTTTATCTAGCCCCCATCTTTAACGAGGCATTTAACATCTTTCACAGCCTCTTACTGGGGCTAATAGACAAACATGCCCCACTAAAACTGATCAAATTAAAAAATAAAACTCCTGGCTGGTTCTCTCCCATCCTGAAGAAAGCACTTAGGGATAGGGACTACTGGTGGAAAAAAGTGAGGAAATCCCACCTGGAGGCCAATTGGTTGGCATTCTGTACCACTAGGAATGCTTGTACCAAGCTAATTAGGTCAGAAAAAGTTAGGTACTTCCAAAAAGAACTAGAAGACAATGAAAACAACTCTGCCAAATTTTGGAACATCCTCAAAGAAGTCGAAGGTCAGTCCACTGCAACACCCCTTCCAAACAAAATTGTGTCTGATTCGATCACCTATACGGACAAAGCTGATATACTAGAGAAGTTTAATGATCACTTTGCCACTGCAGGGCTTGCCTTTGACACCTCACCTATCAGAAAACTTAGCCCGGCAAGAGACTACACTGTTGGCTTCACTGATAACCACAACCATAACCAACCGCATCCCACCCCCTTTAGCTTCCTCACAATTACGTTCATGCAAGTGGAGGACCTCCTCCTTTCTCTGGATACAAAAAAGAGTGCGGGTGCAGATAATATTGAACCTTACTTCCTAAAACTTGGCCATACCCATCTGACCGCCCTCATTACACACTTATTCAACACCTCTCTGATTCAAGGTGAGCTACCTGTCTCGTGGAAAAGTGCCCACATCCTACCATTTTTCAAGACTGGGGATCCAAGTGATCTGAACTATTACCAGCCTATTTCTATACTATCCGTCCTCTCTAAATTACTTGAAAAAATTGTCAACATCCACCTTAGAGAACATCTGGATTCACAAAAGTTGCTAAACCCGGCTCAGTCCGGCTTCAGAGCCAAACACAGTACAGTATCGGCTCTTGCCAAAGTAACTACAGACTGGCAAATGGCCTTGGATTCTAAGAAGCATGTATTTGCCCTCTTCCTTGATCTAAGTAAGGCATTCGAAAATGTGGATCATACCATCATGCTTACTGCACTGAGTAACATTGGACTTGATAGTTCTGCCATTAAATGGTTCACCAGCTACCTAACCAATAGGTTACAACAAGTTAAAGCCATAGGAGATCTGTCCCCACAAAAATCCTTGTTATGAGGAGTCCCCACAAGGCTCCATCCTGGGCCCTATCCTCTTTGCAATATACATCAATAATCTGGACTCGCAGCTGGGCACAGCCAATGTGCACTTATTCACAGATGATACTGTACTCTATACCACAAATTCATCCTTGGAGTTGGCCCATGAGTACTTACAGAAAGACTTTGTCACCCTCCAATACAACCTTATCACACATAAGCTCCTCCTCAACGCCAAAAAGACTAAAGCAATGAGTCTCTCACCAAAGTCGACTTCCGGATGTCCACATATCACACAGAACCGAACACTCTTAGATGAACCCCTTGAAGCAGTTGATATCTTTAAATACCTAGGGTTCTGGCTGGATAACAAGTTCAGCTTTCTGTGCCACTTACATGAAACCTCGAAGAAACTAAGACAGCGATTAGGTTTATTCTATGGCATTAAACACTTACGTTAGAAGCCAGAATGAGACTAGTACAAACTACATTCCTACCTATACTGGACTACGCTGACTTACTTTTACGGTCATTGCCCATCAACGATGCTAAACAAACTGGACACCCTTTACCACCGAGCTTTAAGATTTATCCTAAATGTACCCCGTGGTACACATCACTGTCGTCTATACCATGTTTCGGGATGGACCTCACTCTCAACTAGGAGAAAAAGGAATGCTCTCCTCTGGTTTTCTTAGAGCATTATCTGATAACCTCCCTGCATACATCTCGAACCTCTTCAAATGGGCTAAAGGTTCCTATGGCCTGAGATGCTTCTCCATAATCTGCTTGCAGATTCCTAGAGTGAAAATTACCCTTGGCTTGGCAGCAATCAACTTCGCACTTCCATCACTTTGGAACACTATGCAAGACTCATTAAAATTATCCTCACTTCTAAGCATTTTCACATTCAAAGCTCTATTAACAGATTATCTGAAGGAAACATGCAACTGTTTCAGATGCCTATGACCCCTAAGCCCCAGGTGCCACTCTCAAATCCTATGCTTAAGTATCTCATCCACCCCACATTCCTAACAGAAACCTAGGACCTACAAGCCTAGTTCCCTTAATCCGAGATGGCCCTGCCTATTTTCTACCTTTTACCTATTCTGGCCTTCCTCTTGGCTGCCTACTCTTTCACCCCAATTTCTACCCTATTTCTTAATACTTCCTTATTTTTTATCATTTAGGTAGGAGCTCTTACTTAACGGAGACTATATGGGATTGTTGTCTCTTCTCATTCCAGTAAAGCTTATCATTATGTACCTTTGCATGTTAATTATATTGACTGGTATGTATAGGCCCATATTGACTGGCACCTTCACAATGTTTTTTTTTTTTTTTGCACCGCTGTCCACTGTAATTGTAATCTTATGAAGTGTACTGAATTGTATTAATGCCCAGGACCACCTTGAAAATGAGCTTGCTCAATGGTGTTTATGCCTGGTTAAATAAAGTGATTGATTGATTGATGGTTACTTCCACTACCTCTCTGCGCTCTCAACCCCTCCCTCCCTTTATCCAAACTCCCAATGTCGTGGGAGTCTTCCTGCCCTATTATGAGAGACCCCCTTGCTACCCTCCTCATATTGATTCCCTTAACATTTTGTCCACTTGGCTCAGACACCCCCCCCCCCGAATAGGTGTCCCCTTAATCACATTCATTTCCGGGCCATTTATCCTGGCGTTGAACATATCCCTTTCCCCCACACCATCCTCCACACCCCTTATAATGGTACCCCTATCTCCAGAGGCCCCCTGCGGGACCCGTTCACCTAGGTCCCCATCCTTGGGACAGGCCCCCCTCTTGTCTACTAGGTTCTCTCCAGTCCCGCTTTCCTCCCTCATTTCTGCTATATATTGCATCTCCCCTCTCTGCTTCTCCTTGAAGTTTCCCCTTCTCCCCTTGGGACTATTTATATCCTTTCCTTTTCCAACCTATGATGCCCTATGGGAATCCAACTCTCTCGCCTTGGCCATTGTCTCAGTTTCCTCATTTACGCTAACCCCTTCCTCCCCATTAGATTACCAAGCAGCTCAAATTTGTTATGACACTCTATGCCAGCCTCCATTACCTGTCCTAAGTGTCCCCTTACTGGCCCTTTAAGCCACCTGTTTCTCCCCTCTTTCCCTATCCACCTGTGGGACTCCCTTCCCACTGTCTGCTCTTCTAGTCTTCCCCCCCATCAGCCTTTCCTGACTCTTACCCCTCCACTCTCTGTATATTCTGAGTGTTCACCCCATAAGTTTTCACCTTCGCCTCAACATCCCTATCCAGGGGTGCTCTAGCCCTGATATCCCCCCCCCCTTACTAGTTATACTGTGTCCTATTCTTGATTCTGGGCTTTGCCACTGCCTCTCCCCCAACTCCACCCCTCTGCCACCCATACCCCCCCCTTATCTCTGGTCACCCCCCCAAGTCTCCCAGCTTACTCCTTAACCAACAAACTTCACTCCTAATCTGAGATAGCTGCCTACAGAGTGGGCAGCCTCCCTCTCTCCAGGTCCACTTTAGAATTATTGCTGCCCCGCAGCCTGTGCATCCTATAACCCTTCTGAAGATGCCTGTCATGGAAATCGGCCACCCCATTTGTCCTTCTCTATTCCTTGTAGGCACTTCCTCCTTTTCCCATTCCCTTCCCCCTGGATTACTACCCCTCCTTCCCCTCCAAGTGGCCCTATCGGGGTATCCTAGGTCAGCCATATTTGTTTCGACATACAACCCAGCCCAAGATTGTCACTTAAACTCTGTCTGATGATACAGGATAAACAGGCTTTTAAGTGAGACACTTAATCACTAACTGAAGATACAGGCTAGATCAGTCTTGTTTTCTTCCAACAAACAGCCCTGCTCTTTATAGATACTTAAACTCTTACTGATGGGACAGGGTAGACGGGCTCTAAATACACTCAAACTCTAACTGAAGAAACAGACTAAACAGTGTAATCACATATTATAGGTTAGCTCTGTTTTTTTACAACCAGCTACCTGTAATATCACAGACCCAGAGCAAACAATACATTCATACAGTACATATTTGCTCTGTTTCACAACCCAGTTGCCTGTACTATCACAGCCCCACCAGTATCTTTATGCTTTTTCCCTACTCGCCCCAGACTGATACAGTTCTATGTAGGTAGAAGTCCTGATTCGTCCACGTGCAAGGAACCCCTGCCCTTACCAGCCCATAAAGACTGTTTAAGAAGGTGGCAGTGTGGGGTGAGTGGGAGGGGAAATTAAAATGCTCCATTCCAGTCCCTGAGCTCCCCTCTCTCTGTCCTGGTCCATTTCTCGCTCTCCAGTGCTGCTGCAGGCTGCCCGTTAAATAGGGCAGCAAGCCTGCAGTGTTTTGGCACTGAAAATAAAATTCAAATGCTCTGTTCCAGTCCCTGAGCTCCCTCTCTCTGTCCTGGTCCCTCTCTCACTCTCCGGCGCTGCTGCAGGCCACCCGTTAAATGGGGCAGCAAGCCTGCTCAATTGCTCTGTTCCAGTTCCTGATCTCTGATGAGCTCCCTCTCTCTGTCTTGGTCTCTCTCTCGCTCCCTGGCACTGCTGCAGGCTGTCCATTAAATAGGGCAGCAAGCCTGCAGCATTTTGGCACTGAAAATAAAATTTAAATGCTCTGTTCCAGTTCCTGATCTCTGATGAACTCCCTATCTCTGTCTTGGTCCCTCTCTCGCTCTCTGGCACTGCTGCAGGCTGCCCATTAAATAGGGCAGCAAGCCTACAGCATTTTGGCGCTGAAAATAAAATTCAAATGCTCCGTTCCAGTCCCTGAGCTCCGATGAGCTCCATCTCTCTGTCCTGGTCCCTCTCTCGCTCTCCAGCGCTGCTGCAGGTCGGCTGTTAAATAAGGCAGCAAGCCTGCAGTGTTTTGGTGCCGAAAATAAAATTCAAATGCGCTGTTCCAGTTCCTGATCTTTGATGAACTCCCTCTCTCTCTAACTTGGTCCCTCTCTAGCTCTCTGGCACTGCTGCAGGCTGCCCGTTAAATAGGGCAGCAAGCCTGCAGTGTTTTGGCACTGAAAATAAAATTCAAATGCTCCGTTTCAGTCCCTGAGCTCCAATGAGCTATCTCTCTCTGTCCTAGTCCCTCTCACGCAGGTATTCTAATTAGTGCCAGTGAAAGGTAAGGGGTTAACAATGCTGGCTGACTGCTGAAAGTAAGGTGATCAGTTTCAGTTGTCAGATGGTCATTGTTACTGTAATAACTAAATATGCATAAACAAGAAAATCTGTCTTTAAAACAAAAGACCTACAGTACACACAATAGTGGCATCCTAAAAGAGGTGCACTCACACTACCTTTCTCAGAATGATGAGGGTCGACTCCCATAACCATGGGTCATGATTCTTAACTAATCCTTTTTGATGATGTCTTGGAGTCAGTAAATAACTAGAGCCTGAGACTGCTTTTTCAGAACAAAGGCATACCTCTTAACTGTCCCTTATTATGAGAGAAAACCCTCATTATACAATGTGGTAAATCTGATATGCCGAATCCTACATCCTGATTGGTTGGCTGGCACAATGACCACTGTGATAAATCCTCCAGTGTACCCACTGGAATAAGTGCCAGCCAACCTTATACCGTGCTAATCCGGTCGCTTTCGCTTCAGACGAAACTGCCGCGATTTGTCCCGTCGCCACTGCTAAAACACCGGTAAATTTTTAGCAAAATGACCTCCTCTTTGAAGTGTAGGGACCTCAGTGAGTTAGAACACAGTTAAAAACATAAAAAACAACATTCCGCATTGTATAATAAAAATTTATCCCTCCAGGGTGTGGGCACACTGGAGGATTTAACACCACTGGTGTGATTCGGTCACGAGGCACACCAGCCGTGGTAAATCCTCCAATGTACCCACACCTTGGAGGGATAAATTGCTTAATTTTACCCCATGGAAGTGCTCGGTCTCACATAATCTCCTACATCTGGAAGGTGCTGCCCATAGAGGAGATACTGTTAAATCAAAAAACTGTAGTACACAATTCCATAACATATCTAATGCTACAGACAAATAACACCTTGATCAAATAAAAGCAATGCTTTCCATGGTGGTTTGACTTTATATATTCACGTTTGATGCTGTGTCCATCATTTTGAGGTTCGGTGTCCCACTTTGTCATAACAGTGACAAAGATAGGGTGTGAGACACGGATAAGGGTCCACTCCGTCTTAAACATTATCATTTTTCAAAGTTCTGTTTCAGTGTGCTTGGTCGGTGAATAACCCCACCCCCCCAAAAAAAAAAAAAAATTAATCATATGAGCCAGAGAGACTCCATTCTCAGAATTATGTGGGTCAATTACAATGTAAACACCCACGGCCATGACTATTTAAGCAATTTATCCCTCCAGGGTGTGGGTACACTGGAAGATTTACCACGACTGGTGTGATTCGGTCACGAGGCGCGGCGGTAATCTCACACAATGTTAAATCCTCCAGTGTACCCACACTGGAGGATACAAATTTTATTATACAATGCTGAATGTTGTTTGTTTAATGTTTTTAACTATGTTATAACTGACTGGGGTCCCTACACTTTGAAAAGAGTAATTTGCTAAAAGCTTTAGCTGTTTTTGGCGGGCGGCCAGGACAAACGCGGCAGTTTCGTTTTGAAATTAAGCGACGGATTAACACGGTATAGGTTGGCTGGCACTTCTTCCAGTGGGTACACTGGAGGATTTATCACGGTGGTCATTGTGCCAGCCAACCAATCAGGATGCAGAATTGACGCATATCGGTTTACCACATTGTATAATTAAGCAATAAGGCATGACAGGGTATGGTATATCATGGGATATAAATCCGCCTCGGTGGTTGGGCACGAGGCCGCAGGCCGAGTGCGTCCAACCGTCCCGAGAAGTGACGATATCCCATGACATACCACACCCTGGAGTGCCTTATTGCTATTATGAACTGGCTTTAATGTTTAAAAAATAAAAAAGTAAAATAAACAGGTTTTAAAACGTTTTAAAATGAGTTTTTGGGTGGTGTAGGGTCACATTTTGATAAAATAGTTCTTGAGACAGTAGGTGGCGCTATTATACTGGTAGTTGACAGAGGTGGGACTGTTGTGTCCCTGTGAACTCATCTCTCATTGCATCCGGATGTGAATTGTGGCTATTTTGAAGAGGTTTCTGTTAATTTGTGGAGCTGTTTTTCCTAAATGAAGAATAAAAAAACGCATACTGAAATGTTATGGCGATGATGCGAGTCAGCGTGAAATAGACAGTACATTGGCATTGGTGCCGGAACAGGTGGGGCCACTAGGGCCATGGCCCTACCACTTTCATAAGTGGCCCTATCAGTTTTGCAATCATGTTAATGTATTTAATAGGAGAGAACTTACCCTTACTTCCTTGGCCCTACCACTTTTCAAACCGTTCTGGCACCAATGTACATTGGTAAGTAAGCACATGGAGGAGTTGCAGCTCTTGTGTTAATCAGAGACCGATTGTTTTTATTTGGACAGAAAAAAAAAATCACCCCTTACTGTCAGTCGCCCGCTGCTGCTATCAAACCAAGTCAGAAGTTACCTACCGCAACATCTGTGCAGCTGCCGCTCCCTTCCCCTTACTAACAGATTGATTTTTTTGTATTTTTTTTACATATGTGGCTGGTTGTAGTAGATTGGAGGACACAGTCTGTGTGGGGAGACTTTTGTGAAGGTCGTGAGGGATCTGGAGAATGATGGCAACAGTAGAAATTTTGTGAGCGAGGAGCCTGGCTGCCGGAGCTCTTTTGAAGCCGTGATGATGTAGCCCGATATCATCACGGTTTTAAAGAGCTGTCGGCCAACCAGATAGCTCCATTTACGATCGCCGGTTCATAATCTATTTTTTTATACATGTTTGTGGTCGGTAGATAAAGTAAATAAGCAGCTCCATAAATCAGAGACTCGGAGACCCACACCCGGTTACCAATTACAGCCATAGGTGCCGGAACCGGGGGGGGGGCGGAAGGGCGGTAGCCCCTCCACTTTTTATTTCTGTATGGCAAAAAACTAGTAGAAAAAGTGCCCTTTGTTCTCTTGTAAGTGCCCTTTTGATTCTCAGCCCCCTCAGCTTTTACCATCTTCCGGCACCCTTGATTACAGCGCCTGACACACGGAAAGCGCCAGAAACTCGACGGGCGAGAAGCTGAAATTTTTTGCTACATTCTGAGCTCGCAACTGCGCATGCGTATTCAGAATACGTAGACAACGAGGGTAGCAAATTCTGACGGGTAGTACGATTTAATACTACACCTGGTGCTCGGCATGGTGACGTTGGTTGATAGGACGTGCATTTCCCAACGTTATAAATCGGTATACATTAAAACGCCCCAAGAAAAGTGAGAGGGATCGGAGAGAGGAGCCGTACAGCGGGACACGCAGGTAAGGACACGGGGATACTGTGGATATGATCTGACCTGTTGTGTTGGGGTGGATGTTGTAAATTGACACCCCCCTATTTTTATGTATAACGATTTCGCAGTCTGGTGTGTTAATTCCCAATGAATAAGATCTGTTCGGCAGAGTTTAATGGGAATGATAACCGCATTACCACGAGTGGCGTGCTATACCCCCATGAATGTAGCATACTTGTATCCGATACCCAATGCTGCTGTAGGGAGAAGGAGGGGTCGCAGGGTCCCGGTGAAAATGACAATTACTGTGGGGTTGGGCGGCGGGCAGTAACACACGAGCATAGCCCCGCTCCCTGTACAATTTGCTATATTATCAGGAGATCACGTGCCTCCGGGCTCATAATCTTATGGGATTTAGGGATGAGCAGATGGAAATGTGTGTGTGTGTGGGGGGGCTAAGTAGGAAAGGTGGGGATGGCGTGGCTGAACGGGGCTGGAGTCAATCGGGGCAGTGAATAGAGATTACAGAGACCGACATATTATCATCAATCGGTGTTGCGGACCAGCTTCCTGCTGCCGCGTGTGTGTATGTGTCGGGGGGGGGTTATTATAAGGGGGTGTCTCACTGTAATTTCCCGCAAGGCACGGGGCATCGATCACAGTATTATTGGCACCGAAAGGCCACTTTGGCGACGTAACTGGAGGACAACAGGGAGAGGGCAGATGGGGTGACATCATCTGTCATCGTGGGCCGACGCTCTCGCCCTGGGTCGGTGTTTATGCGCGTGTTTGGGGCGGGGGGCTGCCATGGACCTACTCACTCTGTCCTGTGTCAGCATCACTGTGTGCGGGAAGCGGGCACCTGTCAAGGACCGGCCCTCTCTGTCTTGGGTCAGCATCACTGTGTGTGGGGGGCGGCATTTCTCAAGGACCAGCGCTCTCTGTCCTGTTAGGGGGTCTGTGTAGCACCAGCGCTGCCTGTCCTGGGTCAGCATCACTGGTGAAGGGATCTGTCAAAGACCAGGCTCTCTGTTCCGGGTCAGCATCATTGGGGAGGGCTCTATCAGATACCTGCGTTCTCTGTCTGTAGTCAGCATCGGTACTTGGGGGGCTATTAATCTGTGATTGAATCTATGCTCTCTGTCATGGGCCAGAACAACTGAAGAGGGTTCTGTCCGTGACCTGCGTTCTGTCCAGGATCTGCATCACTGACCGGGGTGGGGGTGGGGTATCCTGTTACAGGTCAGCATCTGTCCCTGGTCAACATCAGAGGAGGGGGGGTGGGTGGAATCTGTCCAAGGGAGACACCTTCTGTCCCAGGTCAGCATCACTTTGTGAGAGATCTGTCTCGGACCGGCACTTCTGACCCGCGGTTGTCTCGGATTAGCATCACTCTGCGTGTGTTTCGGAATTGGTGTATGGAAGTAAAAGCATCCGGTTATGGGTCAGCACCACTTACGCCATGTCCTCATGTCCCCGGTTCCGTTGCCAGCATAATTTATATCTGTGTGTGTGGGCGGGTGGGGTGTCCCTGGCCTGTACCTGCAGTCTCTTATCAGCATCACTTTGGAGGCTGTCCATCAATTGTGGTGGGGCGGGGGGCTGTCCCTGGCTACATGCTGCCCCGTTCAGTATCATTTGGGGGACTGTCCATCACCTGGGGAGGGAGCATCTGTCCCTCACTGGTACCTCCTCTCCTGTTCCCGATCAGCATCACTTGGGTGGGTGGGGGTGGTCGGTCCCTGACTGATACCTTTTGTCCCGGATTAGCATCACTTGTGGGGGGAGGGGTGCGTCCATGGACTCCGTGCACTTGGAGGGGCTGATGTTGACAGTTTCTAGACTCTTTATAATCCTGCTGCCCCAACTACTCCACGCCGCCGGCTCGGTTAGGCAGCAAGTATAACGCAGTGGTTTAAGGCTCTAAGCTGCAAACCAAGAGACCTGGGTTTGAATCCCACAGCCCCCACTTGCATACGTTATGACCCCGAGCAAGTCACTTAGTTTCCTTGCGCTCCTAAGTCGCACCTGTAGTGTCTCCTGGTTAAAAAAAAAAATAATAAATGAAGGTCTGCCCCTCCCACACACCGCCGTCTCGGTCACATTTCTCACGTCTCAGTGCAGCTGAGAAAATCTGTATATGTGTCTCTTGTATGGATATAACGTAACATGTAATAGAAAGTGTTACAAGCTGCGTGGAAATCGACACCCCATCACCCCCCAACACCTTTAGTATGGACAGCTCGGGGGTTCTTCCGGCAGGAATTAACATTGCGTTCGGGTGTCTCCTTATTAAGTAAACAGTGGCATGAAGATGGTGACCGCAACCAGAATCTGCCCGGTACCTGACCTGGTGGCAGACAACATACCAGAAATGGTGTCAGTCGTATGTTACATGCGCAGTCGCCCTAGCAGCCGGAGATGAGGCATTGCATATTTGTTTCCAGTCGCAAGGGTGCAGACAGGCATACTCACTGTACACATTTGTGTACAGTTTTGTTGAGTGCCTGTCACAAACCACATGACTTTCTGTTAACATTTTCACTCTAATCTGTAGTATCTGGGTTAGTGTATGCCACTGAGGAGTGTGTCTGTTTAAACGTCTGTTTATGAGGCAGATACGTGTATAACCTCTTTAGAGATTAGAGGAATCATCTGCCATACAATCTGACTTGTTTGGAATGGGGTACCATTTGGAGAGGATGTCTAAATTTTTAATGGGGGTGTAACTGTTGGAGTTGTGTGTACAAAACATAAATTTCTGGCTACACCCTTGTCCAGTCAGGCTCCCAGCTGCAAGAGAGGAGGAATTGAAATAGAAGGTCACGAATCTGCTCAAGATCACACTGTAAACTGGGGGCTGCCTTGAGAAGTAGCTCTCGAATCTGCCAGGCAGCTGTAAAACAAGATCAAAGCTCAGGCTCCACATGGAAATTATATCGCGACTCTATTTAACAGATTAAATGCATTGCATCAACTGTAATAATTCCTACAGAGGAATGTAAAGACACGTATTGTCTAAATAACCAGTAGAATACAGCGCCCTAACCAGTATGTATTGTGATAGACCGAAACAGGACAAAACGATAATAAAAATGTGTCCTTTTTTTGGATTGTTTTGTTGAAATACCTCAGTCCTGTTGAGCCTTGGTGAAAACAGGATTGCTGGAACCCTACAGGTGTAGTGACACATCATGCTACCTGTCAGATTTTGCTACCCTCGTCGTGTGCGGACGCGTATTGTGAAAACGTATACGCAGTTGCGAGCTCTGAGGGTAGCACAATCTGAGCGTTTGTTTGCAAAGTAACATTTTACATTACCCTGCTATCAGAGTATGCAACCGGGAAGCAGATTCTGACGAGCAAGCATGATTTGCGTCCCCTACCCCGTTGCTACTGTGCCTGTACTGGTGTGTGTGTGTGTGTGTGTGTGTGTCTGCGAGTGATGGAAAGGCGCGACCCTCCTGTGAGTGCTGTAACCCGCGCTGCACAAGCGAGCAGCCACCCCACGACCCCATTACTATTGTACCCGTACTGGTGTGTGATGGGGAGGCGAGCCTCTTTTGGTAATTCTGTATCTGCACTACTGCTGGGATGAGGAACTGGCGGCTCATGCCGTGTATGCAGCGAGGCATTCCCCTCCTGTTGCTGTACCGGTACTGCTGATGTAAGTAATGCCTTTGATGGTGTCACAGGGTGAGTAGTTCGCGGCTCATGCTCTGTGTGGAAAGTGTGCAATGATTAATCCCCCTCCTCTTGCTGCACCGGTGTAAGTACTGACTGTGATGGTGTCGCAGGGTGTCACTATTCGCTCATGCGATGGAGCCGCCTGTGCGTCACACATCTTCCGAACGGAACATCCTCACGCGGCCTTTTGCAGTAATCAGTCAAGTAGGAGTACTGCCAAGCCCTGGACAGGGGGTTGTACCGATGGGACTACACACAACTGTGGAATCTGACCACAAGGGTTTGGGTTGCCAGCAGGCAGGTACAAAACATCTATAGTTATCTTGTGCTGAACGTGACAGCACTTCGTAGTGGGACATAATGAAATAAATTGTTATATTGGAAATAAAATTATACTGTCGCAGGTCCTCTACTAATGCTGGACCCCCCCACTTATTAGCACACGCTGTTCTTTCTTGGCTCACATCTCCAAGATGTGAAAAGGTAATACTGTGATGCACATGTAATAAATAATCAGAGCCCCACTATGGTTACCACCATTTAAGAAGCCCAAAGTGGGACATTTCTTAATCAAAACATGATTTTGCACGAGACAGTAGGTAACCTGGACCAATGCAACAGACTTGTTTTCTGTATATAGAAACATAGAATTTGACGGCAGATAAGGACCACATGGCCCACCTAGTCTGCCCATTTCCCTGCCTAATGGATAAGCTGCAGATCCTAGTTAACCAACAGCCTACTTCCTCCTACTCCCATGAGAATTGCCTTATGTCTGTCCCATGCATTCTTGAATTCCTCCACTTTTTTTGACTCTACGACCTCCGCAGGAAGGCTGTTCCATGCATCTACAACACTCTCCGTGAAGAAATACTTCCTCACATTACCTCTGAGCCATCCCCCTCTATCTTCAAATTGTGCCCCCTTGTTCTTGCACATCTCCCCTTCTGAAAGATGCTACCCTCCTGGACTCTGCTGATTCCCTTGAGGTATTTGAAAGTTTCTATCATGTTCTATCAGGTGGGTAGACACGAGTCCCTTTACAGAAGCCGAAGTGCAGGATGTGCTAAATAAACAAGGTTGAACTGTAAAAGCAGACAAAGCCATGGGACCAGACAAGATGACCCCAGAATCCCAAGGAATATATAATCAGAATTAAGGCAAAGTATTGTAGTTTTTTGGTTGCTTCTACTGTTTCTAATCATTTTAATGTGTTTTAGTTGAGGTATTATAGTTTTCTGCAACATTTAATGGAATGTCAGAAAATATTTTTTCAAATGAAAAGTCAGGACATGTAGTATTTTTCATGTTTTTTTGCTGCACACAGCTTCCCAAGTCAGGACTCTCCTGTGAAAACCCTAGCCCTCACCTGTCATGTTGTCAGACAAGTTCACTGGCCGATGTCCAGAGCAGGAACTGGCTAAAGGAAAACTAACATTATTTTAAAAGATGGTGTGGGTGGGTGGGGGCAGTTAAGGAATGACGAGCAACAACTCATCAAAGAATGAAAAAACAACAAAAAAACACTGAATAAACAAAGACCATTCAGGCCAGTAAGAAACATTTTGTACAGAAAGCTGGAAAGAGGAAGCTTGTATGACCTTCATGGAGGAGCCAGTAGCCACTGCTGCTGTTGCACTCTGTTTCCATAGAGATGTGTGTGTATCAGGTTTTGGCTGGCTTCCACAGGAAGTGATGCAGCTGGAGCAGGTACTGTATCTTCTGTTCCCAGGAGTGCTGCTGCTCATCAGAGACGTGCAGTGGTGCACGAAACTAGTGCTGCTGCAGCATTTTAAAGACACCTCTGTTAATATTGTAACTTATATGAGAGAACAGTAAAGGATATTTCTGGAAAAGAAGTTTCTTTGTGTAGTGCATTGCAGATGTGATGCGGTTTGAAGCATAAAAGTGTGCATTTTGTTATTTACTATAGCAGGCACTCTGGGCATCACAATTATAGCCATATTTAGGCACCAGCAAACCTTGCTCTTCTGGGTTCCATGTGTGCACCTGGGGGTGAGGTTACATGGACCTGTTTATTTGCAATGTTTCACCAGAAAAGGCACCCTGAGCTGTGACAACTCGTTTCCAGATTGTGTGTGTGTGTGTGTGTGTTGGGAAGGGGGGAGTTTTTTTTTTTATTTCTAAAGTTTAATCAAAAAAGGCACATTGAGCTGTGACAGTTCATTTGGGGTGGGGTTGGGAGGTTACTTGGACCTGCTTTATTATGTTTGCTTGCACACACAGCGCACAAGAAACATATTGAGGTAGTAGAGCATTGCAGAGGTGTGGCAGTGTTGTGGCCAATCCAGTGGATGCTTTAATGGGCACGTCCATCAGCCACCAATTCATGCTGAAGCTGAGGATGACGGCAGTTTCAGAGCGAGCGCCTCACTTGAAAGAAATCTGCCGCTGCAGTCAGGGGCACACCCTTCGTGAAATCTGCTGCTGCAGTTGGGGGGGGGGGCAGTTTCATCATTGCAGTGGCAGTCCGTCCCTTCCCTCCCAACCAGTCACACAGCGGGACAACAAACTAGCTCCCTCCCACTGCTGCTGCCTGCCCCGCACCCTCCATGAAATCTGCCGTTGTAATCAGGAGGGGCAGTTTCATCATTGCAGCAGCAGTCCCTCCCCTCCCTCCCAACCAGTCACACAGCAGGACAACAAACTGGCTCCCTCCCACTGCTGCTGCCTGCCCTGCACCCTCCGTTCTCTGTCCCCTGCCGATATCGGGGGGTGCTTAGTCTCCATGTCAGCATGTATCCCCTCTCCCCCTATTAATGTGGCACATTGGGAGCCCACCCCAGTGTGCCATAAAATACATACATAGATAGTGGACACCAGCAGAGAAGGACTCTCAAGTCTGCTTGTGCTTTAGCACCCTGATTGGGTACCGTAGCTATCTACCAGGCTCCTTCCACTGTTACTCAGTCCCCAAGTCCCCCCCCTCTCCCAGGTAAGTCATCCTCTTCTTCACCTCTTGCCTATACCTATCCAACCCTCTCTTGAACCCTTCCACCATAGCTGCTTGTACCAGCTCCCTGGGCAGCGCATTCCACAGATCCACCACACTCTCTGTGAAGTACCTCCTTCTCCTCCTTTCTCCCCTAATCCTCCCACTCTCAATCTTCCAACTGTGTCCTCTGGTGATTCCACCCTCCTTCAGTCGAAAGATCCCATCTCGGCTTATCTTATTTAATCCCTTGAGGTACTTGTAAATCTCAATCATGTTCATCCGGTCCCTCTTCCAGTGAGAACAGGTTAAGCTCCCCTAATCGCTCCTCATATGTCATATCCCCCAGGCCCCAGATCATTTTGGTTGCTCTCCTCTGGACCCTCTCCAGGAGTTGGATGTCCCTCTTTAGGTGCAGCCTCCAGAACTGCACGCAGTACTCCAGGTGTTGTCTAACCAGGCTGTTGTACAGCAGCAAAATCACCTCCCTGTTCCTAGAGGTAATGCCCCTAGCGATGCAGCCCAGCATCTTATTCGCCCTGACTGCATCTCTCCTGCTCTGCTCTGAATTATTCATGTTAGCATCCACCAGGATTTCCAGGTGTCTTTCCCCTCGAGGCCTCAACCCCCTCCCCAGTATACACATAATGGGGGTTCCCACGCCCCCTAGATGTAGCACCTTGCACTTGGAGGAGTTAAAGTTCAATTTCCAGATGCAGGACCACCTGTCCAGAGTATCCAGGTCCTCTTGCAGGGCCAAGCTTCCCTCCTCCCACCACTGCACCCAGTTTAGAGTCATCCGCGAAGAGAGTCATTTCACACCTGATACTTTCTCTGATTATGTAGATATTAAACAGGAGCAGCCCCAGAACTGATCCTTGTGGGACCCCACTTATGACCTCCCTAGGAGCCGAGACCCCCCCCCGACTACACTACTATTGAGTGCGCCCAGAAAGTCAATTTCCAATCTACCTAACTGTCAGTGGGCCTTCCCCATCCTCCCCAGCAGGCCATTGTGAGGGACTGAATCAAACACCTTGCTGGTTCCCCCATTAAGTGCTGACATCACCCACTCATAGAATTCTACAAGGTTGGTTTGACACGATCCACCTGGCACAAACCCATGCTGCCGGTTATCCAGGTACCCCATGTCCTCCAAGAAACCCTCCATCCGTTCCTTCAGTATGCTCCCCCCTCACCCTTGCACATAGCATCTTTCTAAGCACTTCGCTGCTGACAATTGACTGGTATCACTGTTGTGCATTGTAACCTGTATGTATATTGCAGCTTCCTTTCCCTTGTTCAAAACTTGTATTGTGTTTTATTGTATCATTTCTGTTGCATACCCTGTTATCTTGCAATCCTCTGTACAAATTTACTTAACTGTTGTGTTGAAAATCCTGACGTGGAACCTATTGTAAAGAGTCTGAGCTCAAATGGTTTAATCCAAGATTGTAATAAATAAATAAATTATCTTCCCCACCACCAACGTCAAACCGATGGCCTGTAGTTTCCTGGCTCTTCTCTCGAGCCCCCTTTATGGATGGGCACAACATGCACCAACATACTTCTTTGATGTTTCTGACACCGGGATGTCCACTTCCGGTATCAGATGTGCAGCCCTTCCCCCCCATGCCCCTATGTTCTCAGCTGACTTCGGTGTGCCCAGTCCCTGGGTCAGCATTGACCCCCACAGTACTCTGGCACACTGGGAGCCCACCCAGTGTGCCAAAATCTGTTTTTGTAATATTTCACCTGTAAAAAGAAAACAGTTCCACAACATATTTTATTTTTTAAACCTGAAAAAGAAAACAGTCCCTCATTGTTCCTGCCGCCCCCTCCCCAACCACACCCTCTCTCTGTGCACCCCACCTCCCACAACCCCCGTGCCCATACTTCCCGAAGTTTGGGGCAGCAATCTTCTGTGGACCAGGAACACGTCTGCAGTCTTCAAAGACCAACCCGGAACTGAAGAAAAGATGGTAAGCCCTATACTGGCAGTCAGTGGGGGGCAATTTAGGTTGATATCTCCACCAATATTTGGAGTTTTGGTCCCACATTTTCAACATGGAGTTGTTAGGACCCCACCTCATGAACACTGTTATTTCGTTTCTCAGCCCTGAAAGGTGATTTCGCGGTTGTTGTATGGATTCACCTTTCAGGACCAAATAACGAAATGAAAGTGCCACTGTTCATGAGGTGGGGTCCCAAACAGACCTTTTTGCAAATTTGGTTAAACAAACCCTCAAAAAAATGACTGCGTTATGAGCATCCGTTGCACAGTTTTTATACACACTCATAGGTTCATCAATTTTTAACATTTTCACTCCAAACTTCTAACATTGCAATTTTATCACACCCCCTTATGAACAGTACAGCTATCATTTTTTGCATCCTTCCCAAAATTTGTTTTTGCACCTGTGGTGGAGAATTTTACAAGCGTAGGTTGTGAGAATCAAACCAAGGTCTGGTCTGCTGGATGTACTAAGCTCATTCACAGCTCATTACTGTAACCTCTAGGCTATACTGCCAGCCCAGAATGGCGCGGTTGCTGTACAAAATCAACTTTCAGACCAGAGTAATGAAATCCTAGTGTCATTGTTCATGAGGGGAGGTCCCAAAAAGGTTATGTTGAAAATTTGGTGAAAACATTCCAGAAAATGACTGTTACACAAGCGTGCATTGCACAGTCTCGACGCACACTCATAGCTTCGTCACTTTTTTAGATTTTCACTCAGATTTTCAACATTGCCATTTCTTCATACCTCCTCATAAACAGTACAGCTGTCATTTTTTACATCCTGCCTGAAATGTGTTTTTGCAGCCGTGGCACTGAATGGCACACTCGCTGTGTGAAATCACATTTTAGGGATTGAGTAACAAAATGATACTGCCACTGTTCACGAGGCGGGGTCCCAAAAAGCCCATGTTGAAAATTTGAATCAAAAATACCACCAGGCGCCTGGGGCGTTAGGGTTTCCAGTCATAATGCCCACCCTGTACCGACTGACAGGCATCTGTGGTGTGACTTGGGGTCATTGGCCATAATGCTCACCCATTCCACCCCACTCCCACCCTGTAGCCACTGACAGTCATCAAGGTGTGCCATGGGGTCTTCGGCCCTAACATTCACCCCATTTTCCTATATTGCACCTATCTCAGCTTATTTCCTTATGGAATGGGGTGAGCATAAGGACCGAAGGCCTCAAGACACACTGTGACACCTGTCGGTGTCTGCAGGGTGGGGTGAGGTGGAATGGCATGAGTGTTATGGCCGACGAACCAAAGGCACATCCTGAATGCCTGTCAGTCTCTGCAGGGTGGGGGTTGGCATTAGTTTAATACTTCACTGCCATTCCTATTATACATCTCTTTAACCCCTGCACTACCAATGCCAATACCAACAAACAAACATTTGGCATTGAAAAATGCTTGTTTATTTAGTTGAAATGTTTTCTCAGAAAAGACACACTGAGCTGTGACAGCTCATTTCCAGGCATGCATGTACACATATGTGCATGTGTTTTGGGGTGGCAGGTCTGGTTTATTATTTATTTACAGTGGTTGACCAGGAAAAGCACACTGAGCTGTGACTGCTAATCTCCAGGTGTGCATGTGTGTGGGTGTGATGGTGCTATTTTATTATATATTTTAAATGATTGACCAGGGCCTGCTGGCACAGTGGTAGCGCTACTGCTTGCATTTCCATGACCCAGGTTCAAAGTGAATTCAGTGTGTCACGAGGGGCTTGCGGGGATCGAGAGTCTGTAGAACTACTTTCACCCTCGGGGAGGGGCTGAGCAGAGCCCAATGCTTGCCTGGCTCCTGGCAGTAGCTCTGAGAAAGGCAGCCTGGGTCATGAAGGTCAGTAGATGTGTCAGATGTCGGTATGGCAGGTGTCTGTGCACACTGTGCAGGACCATGTGGCATGCATCATGATGTTGGTGCACATTGCACAGGAGTGTGTGGCATGCATCATGATGTCGGTGCACATTGCACAGGAACATGTGGCATGCATCATGATGTCGGTGCACATTGCACAGGAACATGTGGTATGCATCATGATGTCTGTGAACATTGCACAGGAACATGTGGCGTGCATCATGATGTCGGTACACACTGTGCAGGAGCATGTGGCATGCATGATGATGTCAGTGCACATTGCGCAGGAGCAGTAGCGTGCATCATGTCATTGCACATTGTGAAGGAGCGTGTGGCGTACATCATGATGTCATTGCTCATTGCGCAGGAATGTGGCAGATGGTGCACATTGCGGAGGAGCATGTGGCAGATGTCAGTGCACATTGTGCAGTAGCGTGTGGCATGCAACATGATGTCTGTGCACATTGTGCAGGAGTGTGTGGCATGCATCATGATGGTGCATATTGTGCAGGGGAGTGTGGTATGCATCATGATGTCGGTGTACATTGCGCAGGAACATGTGGTGTGCATCATGATATCAATGCTCACCATGCCTCCCTGGGACAGAAAAATGGAAAAAGTCAGCGGCAGGATGAAGAGGAGCACCTGCAGGCCCCGCACCCAACCAGTTGGGCATGCCAGCCCAAACTGGATCCATTCACCAGTGGGGCTTGGGGAACCCTGCTGACCTTGCGGGGGGGGAGCTCTGGGGGAAGACGGCCAGCAGGTAAGTCTTAGCGAATGTTGGGGTGATAGGGCTGGGTGCTCCCTGGAAGGAGGGCCAACCAGGAGGAGGGAATAAAAAAAGATTGACCAAAAAAGGCACACTGAGCTGTGACAGTTCATTTCCAGGTGTGTATGGTGGTGGTGTTGGGGGGTATTTGCAATGTTTGACCAGAAAAGGCATACTGAGCTGTAACAGCTCATTCCAGGTGTGGACCACAGGGTGGGACTGCATGGCCTGTTTTATTTATTGGTGTTGTTTGACTAGAAAAGGCACACTGACCTGTGATAGCTCATTTCTAGGTGTGCATCTGGACATAGGGTTACATGGAACTGTTTTGTTTATTTATTTATTTGAAATGTTTGATCAGAAAAGAAACACTGAGCTGTGACAGCTTGTTTCCTGGTGTATCAGGGTGGGGTGAGGTGTACATGCACCCATTTTCTTTTATGTGTTAGGTTTGACCAGGGAAGGGCAAGCAAGGATGGCAAAGTTCCAGAATGCCACACATATGTGCATGCTTAATCTCATGGGCTCCAAGGCCCTATTGTTCCAGCCAGAAAGGTACAGATGATCAAAAATGTAAATATAGGATTCGGCCATAACTTAAAGAGCTAGTGGATTTTGTGTGTTTTGTTGTCACTTTAGGTACACAGTAAAGTGTTTCTTTTGTAAAAAAAAAAAAAAAAAATTTTATTAAATGAATATTGATATTTGGTGACGTTACATTGTGTCATGGTTTACTTACAGTAGCTCACTCACTGAACCATTGTAAAATGGGGAGCACATGCACTCTTGAGCATTAAGTGGAAGTGACGATTTGGGGGTAAGACATGCAGCAGTGAGGTTATCAGAAATTTGACATATACGGTGGGTTCTCTACACAGTTTAATTGCCCTTTATTATAATGTTACTATAGCCATCTGTTAAGCTCATACTTTTTCTTTTGATGCAATTGTTTCAACGAGCAAATGTAAAGTCCTCTATTAGCTAAAATAAAAGGTAAGCCTTTTGACAGACTAGTGATGTAGAGTGCTGCACTGTTATATGCCAACTCTTCATCTAATCTGTCCACGCTCAACAAGGGGTAGTCATTTTGTCACACAAAATAAATCGGACATTTTCTCAGTCTGTGAATTTTATTGAAGTCTAGTTCTTATATTTTTACTGATTGGTGATAGTAGCAGTAGTTTGCAGGTCAGGTGTTTGTCAGATATAGCAATAAAATAATGCTAAGACGTTTCACAAAGGCACTGCCTTCTAACTGTGCATAATTACTAACATGCTATGACTACTGGTTTATAAAAGTGAATGATGTATTTTTTTTTTTTTTATGAAAAATTCAGTATCACTAATTTAGAAAGTTGAGGTAGTGATGAGTAAAATCGCACTCTTTCTGTGCGGAAGCAATCATTTCTCTAAATTAGTGACAGCAATGAAAAGATTTATGACTAAGAATATGTTTGCAGGTATCGAAACCTAACAAAACCTGCTTTGTCAAAAGACTAGTTCTAAAATCTAAAATATTTTATATTGCACTCCTGATTGGGGGGGAGGTCTCGCAGTAACATTCTTCCTAAAATTAGATGTAATGTGTTTTTTTTTTTTATAATATAGGAAACTGCATGTAAAGTAATGTGCCGTGTTCTACATAGTATGTAAGTAACTTAGCAGTGCAGTGTGGGCCCTGTGTGTTCTGAATGTTTCAGTGAGAATAGATACTCTGACAAGTAGATAGTCTGTGTGCGTGTGCAGTCCTAGAAACATAGGATTCACAAAGCGATTTGGGAGTAAGTCCCACTCCACAACTTCAGTTGTGGACCGAAATCTATGCAGCTGCAGAGATAAGTGTTCATAGTCCCCCACAGCTGCAGAGATATTGTGCCAGGTCCCACTGGCCGTAACAGTTTCTCACAACTGTGGGGACTTCCATGGTAATACCATCCACAAGCTGCCGTAAACTGGCTCAACCTTTGTGAATACCACAGTTGCGGGAAAAACTGCAGTTCTGCAAGTGGCAATTCACTTGCACCTGGTTTTTCCCACAGCTGTGGGAAGTTCATGAGCATTGTGAATCTGGCCCATAGAAACATAGAATGTGATGGCAGATGAGGCCACCTGGCCCACTCAGTCTGCCCATTTTTTCTCCACGTGCAGTGTCACTGCAGGCCATACTTGAGCTACAGCTCTTTCTCTCTTCCTCCTTCCTTTCCACTGCAGTTCCCTTGTGCATATCTATGCATTTTTTTAACCCACCACTGTTTTCAACCCCAGCACATCTGCTGGAAGGCTGTTCCAGGAATCCACCAATCTTCCTGTGAAGAAGTACTTCCTTACATCTCTTCTGAATCTACCCCCCTTTAGCTTTGTAGCATGTCCCCTTGTTCCTGAACACCATTTTTCTTTAAGAAAAATACCCCCCCCAAGTACCTTATACGAGGTATATAAATATCAAAGGCCATTGTTTCACATATTTACAATAAACATGGGAATTCAAGTCCCTGTGTCATGATTAGTGTTTCCTGAAAATATCATGCTGTTTGGTTTTGTGGTTTTCTTTAAATCAGCATCTGTTAATGTGCTCTGCAGTAAGTGAAAACAGTGACAAAACAGTGAAGATTTTTCCTGTCCCTATCAGTGAGTAATGACATCATTCCTGTCCAGCCTGTTGCTGCAGCAATGGAGTCCTTAATTGCCTGTAGTAGCTGTTGCACTCCTCAGTCAGAGCAATATGTAGGGCTAATTGTCTTTACTCCAAGTGTGTTACTAACCCATCTGGTTTGTGTCTAGATAGATTGTATCATTCTGATCTTACTTTGAGATACAGCTCTTGCAGCAGGTTACACCATTAGGACTGAAGCCATCAGGCACCAGGACCCCACAGAAATTTTCTAGCTAGCAGTCTTCAGCGGGGACTGCCTCAGACGTCGGTCCCGCCCCTGACGTCAGGCGTAGTACATAAGGAGGCGGTCCCTCCCACAATCCCCAGTTCTTTTCTCGCCGTCGACATCGCAGCATCGGCCTCTCTGTCACTTTCTAGTGTGCGATGACTAGGAACTACGACATTCTCTTTTTCTCATACGAACTTGGATTCATCTGATGTCCTGTCCAAACACCTCTCTGGAAGGTCACCCATCGAAGTGTGCCTGCAGCAAACAGATCCCCTTCAAGGATGCTCACTCAGCCTGCCTGCGTTGTCTAGGCCCGGAACACGACACCAAGGCCTGCTCCTTCTGCCAGGGCTTCAACAGTCGCACCAGGATCCGCCACCAGAAGGCCCTTCTAGCGTTTCTCTTGGAGGAGAAACTCAAGACCATGGATAGGGAACCTTCCTGCAGGGGGGAGTCGTCAGGGAAGACCCATAAACACCGGGAAAGACACAGGAAAGGAAAGGCCCAGGTCCCGTCGGGGGCCTCGGACTTCGGAAGCTCCGGCTCACGGTCGGACCGCTCCCCTTCCAGGGCTCAATCTCAGCCTCCCCCGGTTCAGGTCAGGTCCTCCAGCGGCTCCTCCTCCCCCCTGCAGCCTATCAAGACTTCCAGGCCATCGGCTTCATCCACTCCTTCTAAGGCCTCGTCCAAGTCTGGGGAGCGCCACAGGTCTTCCTCCCGCCATCGGGACTCCGACGCCAGGTCGGTGTCCCAGCCTCCGCGTGGGTCGGACCCGGTCCCGCATAAGACTAAGGACCTAACATCCCTAAAACAGACGCCGGACCCGACGTCGGCCCGCTCAACGTCAGCTAAACTTCACAGGCACTCCCAGGAGCCGGCTACAGTAAGACACCCGTCGCTGGCCAGGCGTTCGCCTCCCAGGGCGTCGGCCAGGGGACCGACGTCGGCTACCCCAGAGAGGAGGACCACACCACCGTCGCCTACCGACGTTGGTCGGAAGGTATCATTGGAGGAGGACACCACTCAGCCTGAGGACCAGGCAGGCGACTCTGGAGCCGTTGGGCTCCCACAGGAACCCTCCCCGGAGCGGGAGACCCCCGGAGACCCGACAGGCCACCGGTACCCAGCCCGTCGTTGGGCCTGAATTTGGCAGAGGTGAAGGAGCTCTTCACCATCTGGTGGGACACCATCAGGAAAGATGTGGTCGCCACGCACCCCCCTCCTACTTCGGCTCCACCTCCACCTACTCCTTCAGCACCTACGCTCCCTCCTCCACCCAAGAGGCCTATAGGACGGTCACCAACCCCCAAGGAGCCAACACCTCCTCCTAGGGGCAGATCCTCGGATAGGAGAAGACCTCCCTCAATATCCACTTCAGGGTCACCCAGCCCTAAGAGACCCAGACGATGCCGGTACACTTCATCCATGGAGTACTCTAGATCTGACACCTCAGGGTGCTCCAGATCTCCTTCTCCCATCAGCATTCCCTCCCCAGACCCACACGACCTTCCCAGGTCTCCGGATGACCCCTCTTTTGTTGAGATCACGAGGCACATTCAGGAGAATATGGGGTGGGATGCTGAAGAGCTAGCCCCCAAGAGACAGCGCCTTGCCCGCTACCTTCGGCAGAAAGACCCAAAGCCTGTGGTAGTGCCACCCTTGGTGGATACCTTTGCGGACGTCACCAAGGCTGCGTGGAAGCATCCGCATTCGACTTCGGCAGTGCGGAAGAACACTGACCGCCTATACAAGGCCCGAGGAGGAGACCAGTATTTGCGGAACCATCTCTGGCGATTCCCTGGTCATCACGGCCTCGCATGACCAGTCTCAGAGACCTCAGCACTTGAGCACACAGCCACCGGACCTGGAATCCAAGCAATTGGATGTCCTGGTTAGGCATACGTACGCGGCTCCGACTTGCGCCATCTGGTTTCTAAATTACCTCACCCACATGGTTTAATTTCAAAACGTACTGTGGGAACAGGGACATGACCTGGTTGAGAAGATGCCCGATGGTGGTCAAAAGGAGGAGCTTTTAAACCTCCTCCATACGGGTTCGGATGTGGGGACCCAGGTGCTCAGAGCCGCATGTGTCTCCAGAGACACTCTTGGCTCCGCGTCTCCGGTTTTACCCCGGATGTCCAGAAGAACATCCTGGACGTCCCTTACAATGGGGAAGTCCTTTTTGGTGAAGCCTCTGAGAAGGTGATCACCAAACTTCAGGATGCAGGGAAGGCAGTTAGATCTGTCCAGGCCATGTACAGGTCTCGACCTAGTTCCTTTCGTAGGAACCAGAGTCGCTTTTGTGGCCAGACACAAAGGCAACAACTGCGTTCTGGCCTACAGCAGAGGGGCTCCTTTACCCGAAAAGCCCAGGCCAAGTCATCCCCAGGCAGGGGCCACCGTGTCACAAAGTCGGCTCAACCTGCGGGATCTAATGCTGCCACAGCATGACTCCTTCCCGGCTCCCGCCCCTCCTCAGGATCAGCGGGAAATGAAGGCCGGGGTTCACATCGCACGTCACCTGCCAGGGTGGCGGTCGATCACCACCGACAGGTGGGTGCTGCAATTGGTTGAAAAAGGCCACTATATAAAATTTGTAGGCAGCCCACCTACAAGGCCTCCCCTGCTTTCCCGCTACTCGGGTCAGCACGCCCTGCTTATACAGCAGGAAGTGCTTGTACTTCTGGAGAAAGAAGCCTTAGAGCACGCTCCAGAGAACCAGAGAGGGCTAGGCTATTATTCGCACTTCTTCCTGGTTCCAAAGAAAACAGGGGACCTCCGTCCAATTCTGGACCTCAGTGACCTCAATCTGTCAGTCGTTTACAAACGCTTCCGCATGGTGACCCTTCTGGGCCTAATCCCCATGCTGAAGCGGGATGCCTTATTGGCATCATTAGATATGCAGGATGCCTACCTGCACATCCCAGTTGCTCAAGCGCACAGGAGGTTCCTGCGCTTCGAGTTTCAGAGCCGTCATTATCAGTTCTGAGCGCTTCCTTTCGGGCTGTCATCGACACCTCGCGTTTTTTCGAAGTGCATGGCGGTCATAGTGGCATCTCTGAGAAGACAAGGCCACTACGTGTTCCCGTACCTGGATGACTGGCTTCTCATGGCTCCCTCCAAGGAGGCACTGATGATGGCCATTCATCGTACCCAGTCCCTTTTTCAATCACTGGGTGTTCTCATCAACTATGAGAAGTCACTCCTGGTGCCTTCCCAGAAACTGCAGTTTATAGCAGCAGTTCTGGACACCATCAGAGGGAAAGCTTTTCTTACCATGGACAGAGCAGAACACATCAGATCCCTCATCAGGGACCTGTCGGTGAAGAAGACCGTCCCGGCCAGATTGGTCCTTCGCCTGCTCGGACACATGGCTGTGGCCATTGCAACAGTCTCGATGGCACGGCTGAACATGCGGGTAACTCAGTGGATGCTAAGGGTGCAATGGGACCAAAGGCAAGACCATCTGCAGCAGCCAATTCGAATCACGAATGCCGCGATTCGGGATTGGCAATGGTGGCTAGATCCGGGGAACCTCTCCGAGGGAGTTCCCTTTGTAGCGCTGTCTCCGACTGTGACTCTCTCCACAGACGCCTCAGGGCTCGGGTGGGGAGCACACCTAGATAGGGTGAGGTCTCAGGGCACATGGACAGCCCAGGAATCTCATCTCCACATCAACATTTTGGAGATGAAGGTGGTTCTTTACGCTCTGCAAGCTTTCCAGTCGGAGATTCCACTGGGTACTCTCTTGTTACAAACAGGCAATACTGCGGTGATGTATTACCTCAACAAACAAGGAGGCACTCACTCCTACCCACTTTGCAGGGAGGCCATGAGAGTGTGGGAGTGGGTAGTGCAGCATGGCGCAAATCTAATTGCAGTGCACGTCCCAGAGTGGACAATACCATCGCAGACAGCCTGAGTCGCTCTCAGGCCAGAGTCCATGAGTGGGAACTTCTACAGGAGGTGGCAGAGGATCTGTTTCACAGATGGGACACTCCAGAGTTAGATCTTTTCACGTCCCCATCCAATGCAAAACTGCTCAATTTTGCTCGCTAGATCCAGGGCCTGGTGTTTTCTGGCGAGACGCATTGTCCCTCTCCTGGGTGGGCAGATTCCTCTATGCCTTCCCTCCTTTCCCGTCGATCCAGAGAGTCCTCTTAAAACTTCACAGGGAGCAGGTGACGCTGATTTTAATAGCGTCTTTCTGGCCCAGACAAATTTGGTTCCCGCTTCTGCATCAGCTATCCCGGGAACCTCCACTTCCTTTGCCAATCAGCTCCCATCTGCTGTCTCAGGAGGAGGGTTCATTAGTCCGTCCGGACTTGCATTCTTTGAACCTGCATGCTTGGCTCCTAGAGACATAGCCATGTTGCGATATGGAGTCTCGCAAGAAGTGGCAGATGTACTCTCTGCCGCTAGAAAACCGGCAACCCACACAGCGTATGCCATGAAATGGCATAGATTTCGCTTGTGGGCTCAAGCGTGCAGTTTCTTGCCGTTAGAATGTCCCAAAAAGCTGGTTCTGGATTACCTGCTTTCACTCTTTCAGTCCGGACTGGCTTACTTCTCAATTAAGGTGCATCTTTGTGCAGTTTTGGCTTACCATGCACCTATAGGCCATCGGATGGTGGCCCAATTGGATACTACTCGTGCCTTTTTAAGGGGAGTCCTCCACCTTAGGCCACCTATCAAGGATCCGATTCCTCCTTGGGACTTGCCCTTCGTCCTGGAGCAGCTTACGCTGCCACCTTTTGAACCAGCTGCGGATTGCGAGCTACGTTTTCTGTCGTGGAAAACTTTATTTTTAGTTGCAGTTACTTCAGCAAGAAGGATTTCCGAATTGCATGCACTAATGTGCAAAGAGCCTTATTTAGTTTTCCATCAGGATAGGGTGTCCCTGAGGACAAACCCGAAGTTTTAGCCTAAGGTGGTTTCAGCCCTCACCCTTAATCAGGATATCGACTTACCAGTGTATTTTCCAAAGTACACCAACTGAGGAGAAGCCCTTCTACACACTCTTGATGTACACAGGTGCCTCAGATATTATCTGACCAGAACCAAACAGTTTCAGAAGTCAGATCAACTGTTTGTCTCCTTCGCTGTTAGATTGAAAGGAGCTCCTGTCTCTAAACAGTTTCTCTCGAGGTGGCTTATCCAGTGCATCACTTTCTGTTATGATAAGCGCAGTGAACCCTTACCAGGTGTGGTTAAGGGTCATTCCACGAGAGGAGTGGCCACTTCCTTTGCGGCGTTAAAGAACGTCTCCACCTCAGCTATTTGCGCTGTAGCCACTTGGAGCTCGGTGCATACCTTTATTAGGCATTACAACCTAGACATTGCATCGAGGCGAAGAGCAGGGTTCGGCCTAGCCGTCCTTCAGGAACTTCTGTCCTAGGCTCGAGTAGGGTTGTGATCCCTACCTTTCCTCCTTCCTTGTGGCGTAAGATTGCTACTATTGCTTGGAAATCAGTCCTACGGTGAACCTGCTGCAAGAGCTGTATCTCAAAGTAAGATAGTACAGTTACGAAAGAACTTACCGTAACAGTAGATCTTCAAGAACAGCTCTTGCAGCAGGTACCTTCCCGCCCACCATCCCCCATCTTATGGAAGTAGGTAGTAGCCAAACATCCACCTTATGGGAGGGGAAGTTCTCTTTTAATCTTGGCCATCTGGTGGCGGATCCTTGGTCTCCTCTTCTGATGTCATCCAGTGGCTGGGAGTCTACAGTGGGAGAACTGGGGATTGTGGGGGGACCGCCTCCTTATGTACTACGCCTGACGTCAGGGGCGGGACCGATGTCGGAGGCGGTCCCCGCTGAAGACTGCTAGCTAGAAAATTTCTGTGGGGTCCTGGCGCCTGATGGCTTCAGTCCTAATGGTGTAACCTGCTGCAAGAGCTGTTCTCGAAGATCTGCTGTTACGGTAAGTTCTTACGTAACTGTACTTTCTCATACAGAGTTGGTCATTTGTGTTTCAGTGGGTAACTGAAGTAGTATAAATGAATGTTAGCGAGAAATCTCCTGTCTATATTTATTTATACATCTGTTTACAATCTTTGAGCCAGAGGCTCATTTCCAAAGGTACCTCGTCACATAGAGGACAGACAGAACAAATTTAGGTTACAGCATAAAATTTAGGTTACAGCATAAAAGTCACATCCTTAGAGATACACAGAGTGGTTCACAGCTGAGTTCTTTCACATCACAACTCTGCATTGTTTTTTGGCTATATAAACCCAGGGTTGTGTAATGGAGATAAAATAAATCTAAAGTTTAAGTCATAGAAGTAGTGCGTCTTTGATGTAGCTTCCATACATACCTGTATATTCATGTGAGAACAATATTGTTGTTATGTCAGATTGACAAACAGGTGTGTGCCACACTTTGCTGTTTCAAGAACATGTGCTGTATAAAGTCACAAAATTCAGTTCTCTGAGGGGTTCTGTGTGGAAATGCATCGTGTACGTGTGTAACTAGACATACTTTATGTCATCCTGATGCCCCTGTCTGTTGCCCCTCAGTTGAGGCTGCTGCACCCATGTTGATTACTTTTTGTATTGCAGAGTCTTGAAATGGCTTTGTTGATGTAGAATTTGTTAGGTGGTTTTCTGCCGTACTAGATGCAGTCATACTCTATCTGTTTTGAGATTCTAATGCACATATTATGCTTGTCAGTGCTGTGCTTTTCTGCACAGTTATTGTATTCCATCAATTTGCATTCATCTTATATGCCTCACATTTTTTTAATAAAGAGCATTGAGCACTAGGCTGGTATTCCAGGAACCTGGGTTCAAATCCCAGTGGGTCACAATATTTCTTTCTTACTACAGTTTGTGATTTAAATTGCTTAGCAGTGGCTAATGCTGCACTAAAACATTGGGTTCTCATTTTTTTATAATAAATTATTGTAACCCCTGGACCCCTGCCTTTTTGCAAAATGACAGGTGGCATGCTGTTGAAGCTGACAGCAGTACCTGGTGGGGACTGGGTTCGGGGAGGACTAGATTACTTGGCACAGGGGGGCCTAGGTTTGGCTACTCTGCACAGGGGCACCCAAGTAAATCCGAACACAGGAAGCAATAACTGTAATGTCCAAAACCAGGAATGGGATTCTACAGTGTGGCTTTTATTTACATCCAAACTGAACAAACAAAGCATAGACAGACCCCCACGGGGCTACATTCCTGGTAATGCAGATTAGAGACAACAGAACACTTCTTCACATTTCAGCCCTCAGGCTCTGAACCCACCAGGCACAGAGCCCAGACTTGCACGCAGCTTTGGGTACACAGCCCGACTTGTACACTACTTGAGTTTTCCCCATGGCCCGGCTCCCCCGCCGGCCACTTGATCCACGGTCCATTATGGGAATGAACCAGTTTTCCTGTTGGTGGCTCCCCAAACCACCTTAGAGCCTTCGACTCCTAGAGGGAATTTTCCTTCCATCCCACGTCTGGGTACTTCCCTCATCACTGGCCAAGTGCATGAGGCAAAGTAGAGATGGACCTGGTTACTAAAGATGGGGGGTCTCCCACCTCCAGCTCCCACAATCCATACCTGGCCATTTCTCTGGAAACTAAACAACTCTCTTCTGAAAGCTTGGCAATGTAGATTACTGGGTAGACGTATGTCACATCTCCTTTACATGTCTTGACTTCTCCTATGTGCTGGACTTGAACATACTTTTATTTTTGGCTAAGCCTATTACTCTAGGCCTCCCACTACTTCAGTAGTCCAATCCCCACTGTAACACAAGTCCAGGGTGAAACATGGGCCCTTTAGAAAGAGCAGAAACTCACCCCCCGGTTGCAGGTGCTCCACAGGCGAATCATGAAATCTTCTTGTTTCCCATAATCTTGGACAAAATAAGGCAGCTTCTCCACTAGCAGTAGCCAGGGGGTTGCCCCTGGAAATGCAGGTAAACCTTCCTGCCTCATCCCCTCAGGGATGGGGCACTGAGACCCGATTCAGCGGTCTCCACCACTTTAAAATAGCTCACTGTGTCTCTCTTTAGGTGGAAACACACACCTTTCCCTACTTGTAGCCCTATTTCAGGGCTGAGGCTCCAAGAGCCTAACACAGAGCTGCTGTGCTCCTCTCACAACAAGCTCCAAACTCCAACTGACTACAAACTGCTGTTCAAACCTCCCAACATTCTACTCCAACTCCCTGCTGCAGATTCCATTGTGGCTCATGCAGCTGCGACAGTTCTATGGTGATGTCATCCCTCAGTCTCAGCTGAGATTGAGAACAGAGTGAGACAGTGTGATATCCATTTAACTGGAGTTTCACAAGCTGCCTTCCCTGTCTACCACTAGGTCTTACTGGGATTCTAGTAACCCCAGGTAACAAGGGGGTTACATTATAAAGTATTACTAACTAATAGTGAATGCATAAATTGTTTTACTGATAGTCTCGGTTGCTCTGTTTTATACAGACATTGTGGTGCTGTGTGAAACCGCAGTCTCTCATGCCACTATAGGAATATTTAAAAAATAAATAAAAATACAAAGTCCAACATGAGGATAAATTATGAATACAATTTTCATTTTATGAATTGAAATCAAATAAAATCTGTTTTGTTGAAAAATTTAGTATGTAATCATAGTTGTTCTGCATGTCACGCCCAAGAAAGTGGAGGGTAACAAGTGGGTAACGATTCAAGCAGTGGATGTAATATGCTGCCTAGCTTTGAACTATGTTAAAACACCATGTTGTGTACTTTTTGGGAATATGCTTAGTATATGTTATGAGTTTGCAAGCAGGTCGTTGTACACTCATGTATGTTCAGAGACTATAGATGACAGTACACACTCTGACAGTTGCAGCCCTGTATACTACTTGTTCTTGTCCTTCCCTTGTACATCTTTAATACGTCACACCATGCTAGTTTTCCTTTGTCCACCCCGTTGCCAACCCAGTACCCTCCTCTTCTTAAACACCCTATTGTCCTCCCTTTACGAACCCCCTTTGACTTCCCCCCATCTCTGACATCTTAGCCCTCACCTTGTCCTACCTCTTACCAAATGTGACACAATGGCAATGCCATGGCACCACAATGGCAACACAGTGGTGAGCTACAAAATGTGCAGTGGTACTACCCAGTGGTACCATGGTTATACTATGGTAGTTTAAATTTTGATTATTTTTGTTGATATGGTAGGACAGCGGTACAATGGTATCACAATGGAATTGAAACAGACCACTGTGATACCATGAAAACCTTAATGGTAGTACAGTGGTAATCACAGTGGTATTGCAATGGCAAATGAGTGATATTACACTGATATTCCAAAGAGCTTTTTGTAAGGGAACCTTCACACCTCCTCCCCCTTGACGTCCCCTTACCTGACACCCAGGCCCCCCTCTCTAGCCCATAAGTCTTGTTGTGACTGGACAGGTATTATTTATATTGTAAATACTGATTTGTATTATTTTGTAAATTTCTTGCCCTATTAATGCTGTAAGTTTTTGAGGTCTACTGTGCTGTTAGCCACATTGTACGCACTGTTATTTATGCCTAGCTCGTATTTGCTCTACACGGATTTTTGTCTCATTGTATTATAGCAACATTTAGCTTATGTGTTTTTGTTATGACCTACCCAGGTCCACCTTGCAAATGAGTCTGTCTCAACTGTGTTTTGCCTGGTAAAATAAAGATGACTTATTGCTTGAGTGATATGCTATAGTGAAACCCATTTGTACACTACAGAATACTTGCATTGTCTGTAGAATTTAGGCATTAAAACATGCAAATATATACACTTTGTGTAGAGCAATATGCCTATACAATCAGTATGCAAGTATATTCAACAAACAGGAGTATATAGTGATTCTTACAGAGCAGCTATAAATGTGTCTGGAGAGTTTCCTCAGTACTAGCTATCGAGCATTGTCAGGTACCTTTAAGGTAGTACAATGTGTGAACACATTCACTTTAAGTAGCACGCTATGCCAGTACAGTCACATGTGATAGTAGACAAACAGGTTAATACAGAGCAGGTTCCTGCTGCAAATGGGTTAGTACAGCATAGAGCAGTAGTTATGTCTGGTGCAGTCATGACTGGTCTGGGTGCAGCGGTAGAAGAGAGGTGGAGGGTATCTGAGAAGGGCAATTAGCTGAGGGAGTGCTAGCTGAAGGAGCGCTAATCAGTCAACACCAGTAGGGGTGGGCAGCATTGGGGTCAGAATTTGTGAGGACACTAGGTGGTGGTTAATTCTGGCAGTTGCAGTATTCTGGTGGTGTGAGGGATTTCCTGAGTGCAGTTTTAAGTGGGCCAAGGCATGGGAGGCAAAGGGGAGTTCATTTAGTCAGGTAGGGGCCCTAACTGCAAAGACTCATCTACCCAGAGTTGTTTTCCTGGAAGGCACCACCAGGGAATGTTTTGTTACACTCCTCGTGGCATGCAGGGAGGGGACAGGCCAGAATAGTGCCTGTATCAAAGGAGGTGCAAGCTCTAGTACAGCCTTCTTCCCCAGTAGGCAGGTCTGGAGTTTGATGTGGTCATGGAGAGGAAGCCGTTTGGTTTTAGAGTAGAGATTGCATGTATGCATAAGATGATCGGCATTGAGCACAGATCTGCACACCTTGTTGAGAGTCATCTGGATTTGATGAAGGGCAGTTTCTGAAGCCGCACCATAAACCACATTACCATAGTCAAGGACTGGTAGGATTGTACCACTGACAGCCGTAAGTCTAGCCTCTGGTGTGAGGCAGAACCAAAGTCTAATAGGGTCCCTGGTTTCCTTTTGGCAGCAGAGGTAATATTGCCAATGTGTTCCTCGAATGATAGAGAGTCATCCGTCGTAATCCCTAAGTATCTGAAGGGGTTCACCTGCTCTAGGGTGGTGCCCGAACTGTTTGCTATTGTGAAGGGTGTTGGTCCTTTCCTTTTCTGCCATCCTACGAAGAGCATCATTTTGGTTTTTTTGCTGTTGAGTACCGGCAGATTGTTTTTAAACAGTCCTGAAGTTGGTTGAAGTTGTTCTGCAGGTTTCTGGTGAATGCTTCCTGGCAGGAGTCCCAGGAGAATAGTATAGTATTGTCTGCATAAAGCAGAACTTTGGATGTGGGGCAAGCATCTGGAAGGTTGTTCACAAAGAGGCTAAACAGAGGAGGGCCCAGTATGGAGCCTTGTGGGACTCCTACCGTGACCTGTTTGGCCTCCGAGATAGCTCCATTGACTTTCACTTGCTGTGAGTGCCTAGTCAGGTAGCTACCGAACCAGTTAACTGTATCTGGAGAGAGCCCTAGGCAACCCAACCTGTGGAGCAGAAGCTAATGATCCACCAAGTCAAAAGACTTAGATCAATAAAGATTGCACCAACCAGTAGACCCTGGTCGAGTGCCTCATGGACGAAGTCTGTGAATTCAATTAGGGCAGTGCTAGTGCTGTGCATCTTGCAGAAGCCATGTTGTTGGGGACATTGGAGGGCGTACTTATGTAGGTGGTCTGTGAGTTGATCGGCAGTGATTCTTTTCCGTGCTTTGGTGAGCAGGGACAGGATTGAGATGGGCCTGTAATTTGATACTGGTGCTCGGTCACCTCCCTTTATCACGGGGGTGACCAATGCAGTTTTCCACATTGATGGGAATTTGGAGAGGCAGAGTGACAGGTCACCCCATCCTTGTTTTGCCCATGACTCTTGCTAAGAATCTACTAGTTTTCTTGGTTGTCACCTGCCAAAAGTAAAAGTTTGGGCAGTGGCCAGTGTCAGCGTGTTCTACAGGTAAATAATCTTGGGAATTGCTGGCCACTCTGTGGGGCAGAACTGCACTATAATCTGTGAATTTTATTTATCTATTTATTTATTGAGTACTAGGATTACAAATACCTTTGAACCAGAGGTTCGTTTACAAAGGTTCCACATCAGCAGGTGGGTAAAACAAACAGTGGGGAGTGCAGTACAAAAAGTGAGTTCACAAAGTTATACAATAATCATATAAACAAATAGGTAGTACAGGGAGAGAGAAACAGGTAAGCCCTATTATAAATGTTGGCCATGATATCATCCTCAAGGGTGACTTCATCATTGTGGTGAACACTTGTGGTGATGAACACTTGTGGGGCTGTACGAACATCTATGGGACATACGTACTCTTTTATATACAGTAGATTGATGAATTCCTCCCTTGACATGTAATGTTTTTGATTGTTTTTCATGTGACTTGATGTACTCATACTCCTTTAGTTCAGTTCCAAACCTCTAATAAACATGTTCTGCTTGTCAGTGTTAGCTTGTGCGCACAATGATTGATGTTATAATGTACCTAGAACATGATGTTATAATGTACGTACAACACAATGTTATAATGTACATACAGCATGCTGACATCACTCTTAGATCAGGTCACTTATTGTATTACACTTTCTGTGCTGTTTGTTCAATGGATACTTATAGCCACAATTAACTTTCGCCCCTTACCCATCACATCAACTCACAGGAAATCTATTTAATGTGTAAGTGTCAGATTACTACATAACAATGTGGGGAATATGGCAGAACACAATAACCCATCCTTGTTTCTTTTTTTTTATAATTAATACTTTATTGGTTTCATAAGAGGAAAACAATTGAACATATTACAAAATAGAAGATATTTAGCATAATACACTTAACCTACCTGGGATTAATACAATAACATCTTGGATATACAGACTAAAGAGTGTTCAAAGCACAGTTAACATTTGATATCATGGCAGCGAAAAACCTTGAAATCAGCTATCAACAGTCTATAAATGGTTTATAGTATAAATATAATAGTAGGCGTTATAATGGAAAGTTAGGGATCATCCTACATGTAATTAATAGAAGCTCTCTGGATAGGGGGGTCGATCCCAGTCCTTTCACAGAAGAAAGGGTTCTGAAAGAACTTCTAAAACTGAAGGCGGACAAAGCAATGGAGCCTGATGGATTCACCCCAGAATTCTAAAATAATTAAGGGGAGAACTAGTGAAACCACTGACTACCCTTTTTAACAAATCATGGGAGGATGGTGTGGTACCTGAGGACTGGAGGAAGGCGGATGTGATTCCCCTTCATAAAAGTGGGAGCAGGACAGAGGCAGGAAACTACAGACCTGTCAGTTTGACCTCTGTGGTAGGGAAAATGATGGAATCACTTCTGAAGGAAAGAACTGTTGAGCACCTAGAGGCCAGTGGGGCACAGGACCCAAGGCAGCATGGGCTCACAGTGGGAAGGTCATGTCAGATGAATCTAATTGATTTTTTGACTGGGTGACAAAAGTAATAGACCAGGGAGGGGCTGTGGACATGGTCTACCTAGACTTTAGCAAGGCATTTGACACAGTCCCACACAAAAGATTAATAGTCAGATTAACCAGCCTGGGAGTGGGTCCCAGGGTGGTAGCCTGGGTAAAACATTGGCTGGACAAAAGGACACAGAAGGTCATTGTAAATGGAGTTTACTCTGAAGAAGGAGGGGTTACTAGTGGGGTACCGCAGGGTTCTGTACTGGGTCCAGTCCTTTTCAGTGTCTTTATAAGTGACATTGCAGAGGGACTGGAAGGCAAAGTATGCCTTTTTGCAGATGACACAAAGATCTGCAACAGGGTTGATACACAAGGAGGTGTGGAAAGGATGAGATGGGACTTGGCAAGGTTGGAGAAATGGTCAAGTATGGCAGCTTGGATTCAATGCAAAGAAGTGCAAAATAATGCACCTGGAAACAAAAAACCAGGGAAGATTACACAGTGGGGGGTAGTAACAACAACAAAAATGGAAAGGGACCTGGGGGTAATCATATCAGATGACCTTAAGGTTAGCAAGCAATGTGAGAAGGCAGTAGGGAGGGCTGGGGGGATACTGGGATGTATAGGGAGAGACATCACCAGCAGAATATAGGAAGTTGTTATCCCTCTGTACAGACAGTTGGTGAGACCCCATCTAGAGTACTGCATCCAGTTTTGGAGACTCTATGTCTGCAAGGACATAGACAGGATAGAGGCAGTCCAGAGGAGGGCAACTAAAATGGAGCAGGGTCTGTAAGAGAAGCCATATGAGGAGAGACTAAGGGAGATTAATATGTATACCTTGAAGAAGGGGGGGGGCATGATAGAAACTTTTAAGTACCTCAGTGGAATCAACACAGTCCAAGAGGGTAGCATCTTTCAGAAAAAGAGATGTGCAAGAACAAGGGGACACAATTTGAAGATGGGGGGGCAGGTCAGGGGCAATGTGAGGAAGTATTTTTTCACAGAGAGGGTGGTAGATGCATGGAACAGCCTTCATGAGGAGGCTGTGGGGTCTAAAACTGTGGGAGAATTCAAGAATGCATGGGACAGACATAAGGCAATTTTTGTGGGGGGTAGGAAGAAATAGGCTGTTGGTTAACTAGAATCTGCAGCTTATCCTGTAGATAGGGAAATGGGCAGACTAGGTGGGCCAAGCAGTCCTTATTTGCCATCAAAGTCTATGTTTCTATGTAAATGAGAGTGAAGTCTTATAGGGAAGAAGGGTCTGGAGGACTTGGATACATAACTACTCTTGTTTCACTAAATGGAAAAGCATATTGTATTCTACAGGGATTTTGCAAAATGAAGAATTCAAGTAAGACCCCCAAAGCTCAAGATATTGATCCATTTTCCCCATATTCGAATAATGAACTCTCTCAAAACTGGCCATAATGCCTGATTCCTGAATTCATTCTGAAATATCTGCTGGCTGTGGTGACCGCCAGTGTCTCAGTATGACCCATTTTGCAGTCACCAGTATGCCCAGCAGCCAATGAGTGTGAGCCTTTGAGATGAGGCCAGATGGGGGGAGGATACTCCACATGTCCCAACATTACTAGTGGCTCCGAGAGTGGAATTAGGGCCCCCAAAACAGATGTATGGACTGCTTGGACCACCTGCCAGAAATTATTTAGTTTCATGCAACCCGGGAGAATATAGGTAATGGTCCCTGTCTCTGTCTTGCAGCACCAGCATTTATCTGTGTACATAAGACCCCATTTATACAACTGTTGTGGGGTTCTATGCCAGCAATAAATGATCTTAAATTGTGTGAAGTGGTTTGTTGTATCTTTAGTGACTATAAAAAGTTGAAACCAAATCTGTTTCTATGCATTATTTGCTACATCACATACTAGTTCCATCTCCCACTTTTGTTTGAGGGAGGCTGTTGGGTCTTTCTCAGATCCCGTCAAACTGCATTATACTGCTTTTTGGTTGGTGTTTATCCTGTGAGTGCCGTAGGTCATCTAGCTGATTTCTCCCTTTTTTCTGAAAGTTGGATCCCAAGATACCCCTCAGCTGGAGGTATTGCCAGTGTTGACTCTTCTCAAGATGAATTCACTCTGTAGCTGGGGGAAGTCTTGAGGAGACCTGAATCAGGCTCTAGCAACTGGCCCAAGTAAAGGATCCCCTTAGAGATCCAATTTGGCAACTAACCAATTGCTTATCTATGATAAGGCTCTCATTCCCCCAGAGGGAAAAATCTGGGGAAAGATGAGGTTCCCAGCAGGTTTTATTTGCCCATATCTTCAACACCAGCAATGTTGTAGCAGTGGTGGGGTGGTGTTTCATTTTGTTTCCTTTGACATTTTGCTGAATCTGATAACCTCCTTTTCCATATTGATTCCCAACATAGTTTCTTTTGTGTTAGTTGAAGAAGCATATGAGTATCATGTTTAAGGGAAAAGTTGGGTAGGTAAAGGCCTCCTTTACGTCCAGGTCTAACCAATTTCTAAAAGTTTAGGCGCCAGGCCCAGCACCCCAAAAGGATCGAAGCATATTGTTATGCAAAGATTTAAAGAGCTCGGGCTTCAGAATGGTAGGAAGATTAATCAAAAGGTAGAGTATTCTAGGGACGGCCATCATTTTGTATGCATGCAGTCTGCCCAAGTGGAGTTTACTCCATTGCTATAGGTCCAAAACCAGTGAGGCCAGGAGAGGGGGCAATTAAGCTAGGCTAACTTCACAATAGACCAGGAGAAGCTGATACCCAGTTACTTCATCTGCTCCTTTACTGGAAGCAGCCCCAAGGGAAGCCTGGGAGGTTCAAAGTCTCATGACCATAGGGTAGTGGGGGAATTGGCAACATTCGCTTTGTATCCTGATAACTGGCCATATTACTGTAACAAGGATAAAAGCATGAGGAACTATGTGTCAGGCTGTGATAATGTAAGCATATCATCTGCGTAAGCTAGGGCATTATGTTCTTGCCCCATCAAGATTCACACAATGTTTCTATCCTGTTGAATAGCATGCAACAGTGGTTCTAAGGCAAGCATAAATAGCAGTGGGGACGGGGCAATCTTGACGGTCCCTCTCCCCAAAGGGAAAGCTTCCAACTCCATTGAATCATTGAGGGCCTTGGCTTGAGCACCTTGGTACGATGTCGTACCCAGTAGATAAATACGTCCTCAATGGCAAGGAGCTTTATGGTATGGAAAAGATAATCCCACTCTACCCTGTTGAATGCTTTTCCGTGTCCAGTGTTACCAGAACTACAGGTCAATTTAGCCTGGGAATCTAACATACTAAAATGCCAGCAGAATAGGCCTTACGGTCTTTCGTGTCTGCTCGTTTGGTCAGCCCCCAGCCTGGGAGCTGACCTTGCTGCCCCCCTCGCCCTCTCTGGCTTCTCCCTTCCCAGTCCCGGATATTCTTGCTGCACTGGACTTTGCATCCAGAACCCTTCCCCTGTACCTGTCCTACCCCCTCTTGAACCCCTCCACTGTCTCTGCCTCCACCAGCCCCCTGGGCAGTGCATTTCCATGGCTCCCACACCCTCTCAGTGATAGCACCTCCTCCTTTCTCCTCAGATCTCCCCTCCAGCTTCCACCCATGCCCCTCTAGTTTCCCCTTCCTTGGAGCACCCTGACTGCTCCTCCCTTATTTACCCCCTTCGTGTACCTGAAGACCTCTATCATGTCCCCCTTGGTCGACGATGAATCTTCGCTTTTTGGTCAACATTTCCTCCAGGAGATGACATCTCTGGGCTTTACACAGGTTGTTTCCTCAGCTACACACAAGGGAGGTCTCTCTCTTGACCTAGTCTTCCTCCTGGGGATCGAGGCCCCCAATTTGGTGGTGGAACCAGTCGGTTGGTCCGATCACTACTCAGTTGGGTTCAATTTTGAGGCCTCCCTGGGTAGGTTGGCCCCTGTGGAGTTGGTCAGGTACCGCCCAGTATGGGACGTGGTCCCTGAAGACCTGATGGCGGTTATTGACCTCTCGTTGTTGGATGAGTTCTGCACTGATCCTGAGCAGTTGGTAGTGGCCTATAATGGGGCCATATCGGCAGCCCTCGATCAGATTGTGCCTGTCCATGTTCACCCCCTTCACGTCACCCCGGCGCTCCATAGTTTGATGGAGCTCTGAGAGGGTTGCGGAGGACGGGGCGTAGGTTAGAGCGTCGTTGGAGGAAGACGGACACTGATGCCGACCACCTTATTTTACTAGAGCATTATAAACTCTACCAAACAGAAATTTCCCATAAGAAGGCAGAATTCCTGTCCAGGGAAATTTCTGTCGCACGGAATCGACCAGCCCAGCCCTTCAGAACCATTGACAGACTGTGCAACCCAGCCTGTCAGTAGATCCGTCGAGTTTTTACTCAAACTGATTGTGAGGAGATCGCTCGATTCTTTGCGAATAAGGTTGAAGACATCAGGAGGGAGTGCCTCCAATTTCACTCTAAGGGTGTTGCTGTTGATCGGTGCCCTGTCGCAGAGCCCAGAGTTTCCTGGAGTGCCTTTGACCTGCCAGACTTCGTAGATACTATGAGGATTGTCCAGGAGATGCGTCCCATGTGCTGTAGTTTAGACCCCGGCCCTATTTCCTGATTTTGGGTTGTAGCGAGATCATCGGCCCGGTCTTAGCTCGGATTATCCAGTGCTCTTTAGACACGGGAGTGTTCCCTAGCTCCCTGAAGGAGGGGGTGGTGATCCCCCTTCTGAAAAAAAAAAGCTTCTTTAGACCCGGAGAACCTAGCAAACTACATGCCTATCTCTAACCTCCCTTTTGTGGGGAAGGTTATTGAGAAAGTTGTGGCTGCTCAATTGGATAATCATTTAACCATCCATAGTTTATACAAACCTCTCCAATCTGGTATTCATAAGAGGCATAGTACTGAGACTGCTCTGCTTCGGGTGCTCAATGATCTCCTGATGGCGAGAGATCAGAGACACCGTTCTATCTTGGTTCTCCTTGATCTATCATCAGCTTTTGATACTGTGGATCATGGGGTTCTGCTCGAATGCCTGAGGTCCATTTGTAGGCTGTCGGGTACAGTCCTCAGATGGTTTTCATCTTTCCTCGCAGGGAGAATGCAGAGTGGTCTCGGGTTTGTTTTCATCCAGGGCCTTCTCTCTGCCATGTGGGGTGCCTCAGGGCTCAGTGCTGTCCCCCATGTTATTCGCAGTATATATGCTGCCCCTCGGAGACATTGTAAGACGGTATGAGCTGAGGTTTCACTGCTATGCTGATGATACCCAGCCTACCTGTCTTTCACACCTGACCAGGTTGGTGCTATCTCGGTATTGAACAACTGCCTCGGAGAAATCCAAGATTGGATGAATTCCAGCGGTTTAAGGTTGAACCCAGGAAAGACTGAGGTTTTGGTTGTGGACCCGGGTCATAGGGTAGAGGGATTGAGGACTGGGCTTCCCTCCGGTTTAGTCCTGGGGGAGGACCAGATCCTCACCTCTGAACGGGTGCATAACCTAGGAGTGGAGCTTGACGTTGGTCTGACCCTTCGACATCAGGTGTCTGCAGTCATCAAGCTGGCCTTTTTCCATCTTAGGAACATTGCCAGGATTACTCACGTTGTTCCACCCAGTGACCTGCCGGTCTTGGTCCATGCCTTTATGACATCACGCCTTGATTACTGTAACCCCCTTTACCTAGGGCTTCCTGGGGTTGATATCCACCGCTTGCAGCTAGTGCAGAACGCGGCAGCACGTTTGTTGACTGGGGATTCTAGAAGATCACACATTACCCCTGTGCTGCGCGCTCTGTACTGGCTGCCAATACAGTGGCGGATCACCTTTAAAGTGGGTCTTTTGACCTACAAAGCCCTACATGGTTTGGGTCCCAATTACTTGAAAGAGCTCCTGGTGCCTTACACCCCTCTGTGACAGCTCCACTCGGCTGATGAGGGGTTGCTGGAGATTCCGAGGGTAAATTTGAAGTCATCTGATGCTCGTGCCTTTGGATTTGCTGCACCTACCCTCTGAAATTCTCTGCCCCATCAGCTCCGGGAGTGCAGGGCAGTGGGGAGTTTTAAGCAGGCACTAAAGACTTTTTTATGGGAAAAGGCGTTTCCTGTTTTATTCTGATTTTATATTGAATGTATTTGAATATGTGTTTGTGTCTGTATTTGCTGTACAGCGCCTTGAGATTTTGAAAGGCGCTTAATTAAATAAATTTTATTATTATTTATTATTCTGTCTTCAGTGTGTACATATTTAGCTCTTCAAGCCTCTACCCATAGGTCCTGTCCCCCAAGCCCCAGATCATTTTGGTTGCCCTCCTCTGGACCCTCTCCAGGAGTTCAATGTCCCTCTTTAAATGTGGCCTCCAAAACTGCATGCAGTACTGTAGGTGCGGCCTCACCAAGCAGTTATACAGAGGGAGTATCACTTCCCTCCTTCTGGAGGTGATCCCCCTAGCGATGCATCCCAGCATCCTGTTGGCCTTGGCCACTGCCCTCCTACAAGTCTCCGAGTTGTTCATCTTGACATCCACCACCACCCCAGGTCCCTCTCAGCCATCGAGACTTGTAGCATTTCCTCCCCAGGTTGTACACTTGGCCCAGGTTTCTGGCTCCCAGGTGCAGAACCTTGCATTTCCCTGCATTGAACCTCAGCTTCCACTTTCTAGACCACCTTTCCAGAGCTTCCAGGTCCCCTGTAGGGCCACCTCCATCTCCTCATCCACCACCACCCCCAGTTTTGAGTCATCCGCAAAGAGACTCATCTCACTCCTGATACCCTTCCTTATGTTGGAGACGTAGGCGTTGAACAGGAGGGGTCCAAAGACTGATCCCTGAGGGACCTCACTAATGACCCTCCTTGGAGATGAGACTAACCCACCAACCACGACCCTCTGGGTCTGGTCCTGGAGCCAATTGCCTATCCATCTGATCATCCGGTTCCTCACCCCAATTTCTCCCAGCTCATCCAACAGGCCCCCATGAGGAACAGAGTCAAACACCTTGCTGAAGTCTAGAAAGAGGATATCCACTGGTCTACCCAGGTAAAAGGCACTCGTCACCCAGTCACAGAACTCCACAAGGTTTGTCTGACATGATTTCCCCAGGATGAATCCATGCTGTCTATCGTCCAGGCACCCCAACTTTTCCAGGTCCCCACCTAGCCTCTCCTTGACAATGCCCTCCATCACCTTGCCCACCACCGATGTCAGGCTGATGGGCCTGTAGTTCCATGCCACCTCCCTTTACCCCCTCTCTTGTGGACAGGCACTATATGCGCCACCTTCCAGTCCTGGGGCACCCACCCTGTCCTCAAAGAGATGCTGAAGAGCTGCGCCAGGGGTTTTGCCAGGACATCCGCCAGTTTCTTCAGCACTCTGGGTTGTAATTTATCCGGCCCCAGTGCTTTCTCCATGTTAAGGGACCTGAGGGCTTCCCTTACTCTCTCTGCCATGATTTCCACCTCCACTACCTCGTCCCACTGCTTTGTCTTCAGCCTTCTTGCCAGTGATGCCCCCCCCCAGACCCGCGATCAGTATGGGTCCCCTCCCTCCTCAGTTTCACCATCTCCTCCATGTATGATGCAGCCCCCCATTTACCTTGGTGAAAACCGAGGCGGAGTACTCATTTAGTACCTCAGCCTGCTCCCCCGAGTCTTGTGCCCATCCCTCCCTTGTTTTAATCCTGCTAATCTGCCCCTTCACCCTTTGTTTTTCCCCCAATGTATCTAAAGAACCCCTTGTTCCCTCTCCTAATTTCCCTGGCCAGGTTCTGCTCCTTTCTTGCCTTAGCCGCTCTCACCACCCTAGTGGCCCTTCTGGCCATCAACTCGTACTCCCCTCAATCCCTTTCACTCCTTGAGCACTTGAAATGCCTATAGGCCTCCTTCTTTCCCCTCACCACCTCCTGAACCTCCCTGGTCCACCAGCAGGGTTTTTGAGCCCTACCGCATTTTCGTCTTACTCTTGCACAGGTGCTGGTAGCATCCTGCACCCCCCTCCTCCTGATTTCCCACCTATTGTCAGCATCCATATCTTGCCCAATCCTATCCAAATGCTCCTTAAGGCTCCATCCCATTTCCTTGAAATCTTCCCCCCTGAAGTCAGTCACCTCCATCTTTGTGCAGCCTTCTACCTCTCCTAAGTCTGGGCAGAACCAGACCGTGGCATGGTCGCTCCCCGCCAATGGGTCCTTTACCTCTAGACCCCAAATCTGGTTGCTGTATGCCAGAACCACATCCAGTATCCATGCCTCTCTGGTCGGTTCTCCCACCTGCTGAGTTAGGAACGCATCCTGAAAGACATCCAACAACCTCTGTTCCCTGGCCACCGAGGATGTCATAGTCTCCCAGTCCATTCCTGGCATGTTTAAGTCCCCTAACACCACCACCACCCTTCCCCTGCCCAATCTGCAGTGTCTCCCAACATCTGCCACCAGACTCTCCTTTAGCTCCTCTGCCAGTGCAGGGGGTCTATACACCACTCCTATTTTTACTCTCTTGCCCCCCCCCTTGTTATCAAGGTGACCCAAATCACCTCCACAGTTCCCTCTGCCTCCTCCACTCCTCCTATGCCAATGCATTTTGATATGAGATTCAAGACATCTAGGGCCAGATATTCAAAAGGGTTGCGCATGCGCAAGTCCAAAATTGCTCCATTCCATGATATTCAGCAGGAGGCAGTTGCGCCACTGAAAACATGCTGAGCAACAGCGCAATGCAAATGAATGCATGCTGAACTGGAGGGGGAGGAACCATGCATAAACTGCACAGCCCGATATTCAGCGGGCTGTGCCGAGTTCTGGCGCAACCCCAACCTGCGCTCACAACTTTGAAACCAAAAAAGGATCAAGTCTCGGGCCACCCACAGGTGAGCTGCCGCATTGCAGGCGTAACACGGCAGCTGCCACCTGTGGCTGGCCTCAACCACTCCCTGTGTGGCTCCTGCAGCCAGATCATGGGCAAAAGTGTAAAACATCCCCACCCCCCACTGGCCCGATGGCGGGCAACAGCAGAAAAGTCCCCCTCCCGACTGGCCCGGTGCGGGCATAAGCTTAAATCCCCACCAGCCCGTTGCTTGTGGAGGCGGCAAATGTCCCACCCAGGCGGATCCCTGGTGGTCCAGTGGACCGATAAGCCCGATCGCGGGCTGGAGATGTTAAACACAAACCCCTCCCGAACATATCCCTGGTGGTCAGTGGACTGATAAGCGGATCGCAGGCTGCAAATGTCTAACCCCAAGAACATCCTGGTGATCTAGTGTCCCCACCCCACCCAGCCCTGCCGCTCACCCGCTCCCCGCGGGCGGTGAGCGGCAGCATCCACCGCCTGCCGCCCGCTGACCTGACTGCCGATGAGACTGCCGCCGTGGTGCAGAGCAAAGAGCCAATGGGCGTGCAGCCTCCCCGTACAAGAACGGTCCAGATTTGTAGATGGGTGAATTCATTCACCGTCCTGAACTGCCATACCGGTACTACGGCCGATAGCTGGCTTGATCGCTGCAACCAATAAAGCGTCCTTCCCCGGGCAATCAATCGTGACGGCAAGCGAGTGGGATACTACCGCCCTTGACTGCGGGAAGGGTAGTGGTGAGGGCTTCGTGGTGGGGTGAGGACACTAGATCACCAGGGATGTGTTCTTGGGGGGTTTAGACATTTCCAGCCCACGATTGGGCTTATCGGTCCACTGGACAGGGATATGTTCGGGGTGTGTGTTTTAAAAACTCCAGCCCGCAATCAGGCTTATCGGTCCACTGGACCACCAGGATATGTTAGGAGGCACTTTGCTGCCCGTGATCGGGCTGGTGGGGATTTAAGCTATGCCCGCGATCGGTCAGTCGGGGGAGGAGGGACCTTTCTGCTGTTGCCAACGTAAGACCAGTGGGGGTGGTGGGGGATTTTTACTCTTTTTGCCATGATCGGGCTGCAGGCGTTGGTCCCAGATGGCTGCTGCCTGGCAGGGCGCCAGGCGCAAGTCCTCAGGGATCGGTGCACCTGCATGCTAATGGCATGCAAATGGGGCCATAATCAGATGCAAATGGCCCCCTGTGCCCTGCATGAATTATGGCCCCATTTGCATGTCACCTTTTGAATATCGGAAATTTGCACATGGTGCAATGGTACTTGCGCCACCGCAAGTTGAATGCACCACTCTGACCACTTGTGGTGGCACAAGTTCCACTGCGCCATGCACAGTGGCTGTGGCCGGGGGGGTGATATTCAAAGGAGTTGCTCAAGGGCGCAACTCCTTTGAATATCGCTCTGGCCATACCCCTGTGCAACTATTTTGTGCAGCACAAGGGCTTGTGCCACAAAATAGCACAGTTTGAATATCCGGCCCCTAGTGTTTTCCAGTCCCTTTCTCTGCAGCATGACCCTCCCCCGGGTCACTGTCTATTAAGTTAGGGTCAGTGCTTGCAACCATACTGCCAGAAGTTTGGTAAAAACTTTGCAGTCTGCACAGATGAGGAACTTGGACAGTAACTGCCACAAGCCAAGTGATCCTTCCCTGATTTGGGAATTAGTGCTATTGTGGCTGTCCACATTGATGCCCCACAGTGCAGGCCTCCTCCAAGGGCCTCCTTCAGGGGTGGAAGGAGTTGCTTAAAGGTGGACAAGAATTCTGTGGGCAGTCCATCTCCACCAAGTGCTTTCCCTGCAGGCATCTTACGGACAGCATTATTCAGTTCCTCAAGCAGGAAAGATTTTTTCAATAGTTCTTTAAGTTGCGTGGACAGGTGGGCTAAGGCAAGTGGGGCAGTAAAGTTATCTAGATGGGGGGAGATAGGGGGTATACACAAGGGAGCCCTGACTACAAAGAGCAACTACAGTGTCAAAATAGGTCTAAAACAAATGGGCAGACTAGAAGGACCTAGCGGTCTCCTTCTGCCGTTAACTTCTGTGTTTCTATGTTTTTTCTCCTTAGCATAAAGGCTTTGGTAGACATGTAGGAAGGCTGCATTAATTTCTAGTGGATCTGTCTTTATAGCTTTGCTAAAGTATTTTATACCTGTGATCCGGGATCTCTCTAGCCTCTTTTTAAGTTGATAGACCAGCAGTCTTCCCAGTTTCTCCCCAGCTTCCCAGAAGGATTGACAGAGCTGGAAAAGCGCATACTCTGTCTTTTGATGGAGATGAGTATTACTCTTGTACCTCATCCCTTTAATTTCCTCCAGCAGTTTGGGCTTATGGCTATTGGTATCCCTGTACTGTGTCTCCAGGTCCTTAATCCTACATAGCTGGTCCTGTAACTCCTGGGATTTAGCCTTCTTGACATGGTAGGTGTAACTGATACATCGGCCCTGTATGTAGGCCTTGAGTGCATCCCACTTATTGGCTCCTGAGGTGTCCTCTCTTACGTTCTAGATAACTGTCTATGTCTTCTCTGAGGGAAGACATGAATGAGGTGTCTTTAAGGAGGGAGGTATTAAACCTCCATTGTCCGTGTGGAGGGACTGATGCTCCAGCTGGAAGCCAGGTGAAGGAGGCCAGAGCATGGTCCTAGATGATGATCTGCCATGACTTCTGGGACTAGGGGAGCTGTGATCACCCAGAAATCTATTCTGGAGTAGGACTGATGAGGGGAGAAGAATTTTTAGTCTCTGGCTGTAGGATTTACTAGGTGCCAGATGTCAGTAAGGCTCATGTCTTCTTTTAGCTGCTTGATTGCCTTTGCCACTACCGAGATGGGGGCGTGGATCTGTCTAGGAATTCCTCCATTGCAACATTAGCATCACTTCTGAGAATAATGTTGCCCCCACTGGTTTTCTACGAGTAACTGAGCAAGGTTCAGGAAAAAGGATGTGTCTGTGTGACTTGGGGCGTACAAATTGCATAAGGTAATCTTAAAGTGCCTTGGCCAACTACATATCTTCCTTTGTTGTCTGTAGTCACCTTCTGGCAGTTGAATGAAATGTTCTTATGCATCAGAGTAGCTACCTCTGTGCTCTTGGAGGTGTAAGAGCTTCCACAGACCTGAGACACCCACCCCATTTTGAGTTGTTCTGTCTCAGAAGGTGTGAGGTGGGTTTCCCGCAAGAAAACCATGCCAGCACCCTCCCTACAAAGGTGATCCAGCAATTTCCTTCTCTTAATGGGAAAGTAGATCCTTTTAGCATTCCAAGATATGAATTTAATTTATATTGTCATTAGGGAACTTTATGTTAGAGGAGACTGGGTCAGTGGAGGATGTACTGACTTTCCATGCACAATGCCTGTCTATCACTACAACCAAAACAGAGGGGTCCCACCCAAATTGTAGTGAACTGTGGCCTCTGGTTCTCCTAGATATGGTGAACATAGGATCAATTTGCCTGAAAAAAGTTCTAAAAAGTAAAGCAGACAATGTAAAAGGCATCGCGTAGCAAGTAAGTATATTAAAACAATACAGGATACAAAGCAGTGACACTGTAAAGCATAACATTAAAATTAAAATCCATCTAGCTAAGAATATATTGTTATGAACATACTGCAATACACAGCTGATGGGGTTGGGAGGGCAATAGCTGCATGAGAGTAGAGCCTCTCGAATTGTCCGCTCCTCTGGCCCATGGCATGCACTATATATTGCCATGCTAGTGGCATAGCAGATGTAGTGTTTGAGTGATCTGTGTGCCACCTGTGTGCCTAGCACGATGGCACTCACCTGATGGTGGATGCCTAACAATAGTTTAGGAGCACAAGGGGATAGGGGGAGGTGAGGCTGCTATCAACCCACTCAGCACACTGAGCTTGTGAAGTAGGGGTAATTTAGGTACTCAAGCAATACTGCCTTTTCTGTAGAATTGAGCAGTCAGAGCAGCCTGCTGGCACCCTCTAAGACCCACTGTATAACAGTAATGTTTCTCTTGAAGTCAGCTATGCTAGGGGATACAGATATTGTGGAATCTGAGGAGGATATCTTTTTTTAAGGGGCATGGTCCATGCCAGGGGAAAAAAATAGGCCAAGGGCATTGTGTCCACAATCTGCATTAGGCCACTGGATACTTGGGGGAAGGGAGTCAAGGATCAGTAGCCACTTTGCCCAGTCCCAAGGCATGCCATAGCATGGCAAATCTTTGGGTAGTGTGTGCAGTCACAAGCCCCTCTACCAAGTGCAGTGGTAGCAGCAGTGGTGGGGGTGGGGGGTGAACAAGTGTGAAAAGTTTACCTATTTAGCACAAACTAATTTTTTCATTTCATTTCATTTTCATTTTCATTTATTTTTGATATTGCAGGCAAGTACTCTAGAATTTACATCCTGTTTTCAAGTATGACCTGAAGTCAAATGAAAATACAACATACAACTATATATATACATTGATAATAATAAAATAAAGAAATGACGGTAATACAGTACAAATCATTTACATACGCATTCGTTCAGACCTTTAAAATGATTAAAAGCTGCTGTATTGAAAGTATTAGTAGAAGTAGATTGCTTAACATTGACGGGCAAGGTATTCCAAACAGATGCAGCACAGTAAGCAAAAGTTCTCTTGCCTGCATTAGTTCGTACAAGGGGCAAGACCAACTGAGACTTTGTAGAAGATCATGACTTATAAGTGGAGCAATAATTGACAAGTGAATTTCATAATGTAACTAGTACTCCAGTATTTATTATTTTAAATATGAAACGAGACATTGAAAACCTGTAATTATTCTGTACAGAGAACAAAGTAAGTTTATTAATTATTTGGCAGTGATGTGTGCGATGGGGAGCCAAGAGTGCAAACTTCCCTAGTTTTTGTAGTAATGTTTGTTTTCTAGATACAGTACAAACAGGAGAGTATCAATGACAAACGATGCATAATGCAATATTGGGAGGAGATTTTGTTGAGCAATGGCAGTGCGTGTATCTTTTGTTAAGTAATTTCATAATCGGTATAATGTTCCTATCTTTGCACGTAAGTTGGAAGTGACTTTATCCATATGAACATTACATTTTAAGGATTGGTCCAATGTAATACCTAAATATTTAAACAAAATATAAATATAAAAAAATTAATTAGCAGTAACAGGGGAAAGGAAATGTATTCAGAAGTGGATCTCCACTTATCCCGAGTGAGTGGGACACTCGTTCCTTTCCTGAATTGTGTCCAGCACTGTGCCACTCCACCTGTAAACACAGGCAGTACTGTGAGGATGCAGATGAGTTAGACTTGAGTTTAGATGCAGATTGCAAGAAATTGTTTTATGAGCAGGCTGGGCTCTCGTCCACTGATGGACTCTGTTAGTTATAAATGTAAGAGGGAGGGGGCAGGACAGGCTAGCGCAAAAGATGCCAGTAAATACGAGTTTCCCTGTCCTGGGACAAAGAGCTACTTGGGATCCCGCATTGGGCACAGTTGTGTTATTAGAACATTTATCCACAGAGGCGGGGTGGTGGCAAGCTTAGAGCAATCTGTAGCCTGCAAGGAGTTGACTGTCACAAGGCCACAGTCTGAGCACTGGCAGTTGGAATGCTGCTTCTGGGACATTTGGAGGTGGCTTTCCCTGTCATTGCAAAGGCGGGAAAGTAAGAAGTAAGGAAAGTCTGACAGGAGGCTCTTTCCTGACAGGAGACAAGATAATAACCAGGGACCTATTGCCTCTCACACCTGTCACTCCTCATCCCTCTCTCCTCAGGGCAGGGTCCCAGCAGTAAACTTGAATATGAGAATGGGGGAGAGGGTGTAGGGGCGGTGTGCAGAGGAGGATTGAAGGGAATAGAGAGGGATCTCGGCAGTACCTCTCCCCCCTCACCCCACAAATTCCCACAGTACAGTCATGTTACACCCACAGCAGGTCAGAATACGGTGGGGGGGGGGGGGCAGCAGCATAGACGGAGCCAACCCTGGAACCTGCCATAGCAGCCAAATATACCAAAGCACTAAAACACCTTCAGACAGAGAGAATCTATAATAATAAGGCAAAAGTTAATAGGAATTCATTACATCTTATAGAGAACACATAGATAATAGGGGATGGGAAGTGTATACGGAAATGGGTCTTTATCGTCTCCCGAGTGACTGGAACACCCATTCCTTTCCTGAGTTGTGTCCAGCTCTGTTCTGCTCCACCCATAAACATGGGAAATTCTGTAAGGGGGAAAGTGAGTTAAATTTGAGCTTAGGCACAGTTTGCAAAAATGTGTTTCATAGGCGGGTCAGGCTTCCTTGTCCATTGATGGACTCGGTCAGCTATAAATGGGGGGGGGGCAGGACAGGCTAGGGCAAAAGCCACTGGTGATAGGAGTTTCTCCTCCTGGGATGGAGAGCTATTCAGGATTACCCCATTGGACACAGTTGTATAATGAGAGCATCTGCTCACAAAGGTAAGGTAGCAGCAAACCTAGAGCAATTTGTAGCCTGTGAGGAGGTGACTGTCGTGAGGCCATGGTCTGTGTGCTGGCAGTTTAGATGATGCTGCAATGACATTTGGAGGCATTTTTCCCAGTCGTTACAAAGGTGGGGAGAAAAAGAAGAAAGGGAATCCAACAGGAGACTCCTTCCTGATAGGAGACGACAATAACCAAGGACCTGTCAGTCCCCACGTCCCTCACGCCTCATGCCCTTGTCCTCTGAGCAAGTCCCAGCAGCACACCTGAACATGAGGGTGGGGGGGCTGCAGGTGGGGGATGATGTGTGTAGAAGGACAGAAGTGTTGGAACAGAGAGGAGTGTCGTCAGTACCCTTCTTTTGCTCACCCACATAGTTTCCACAGTACAGTCATGGTGCCCCCTCGGCAGGTTAAAGTATGGGAGGGAGGGACCCCAGCAGCATAAACCAAGCCAACTCTGGAGTCTGCCGTAGCTGCTAACTGTACAAAAGCACTAAAACACCCTTGTATGGAGAAGAAAAACATAGGGTAAAGACAAAATAACGGTTACTGGGTACTCACAATGACTTATAAAGGATACAGGGATATTAAAGTTCATATATCTAGTGAGTGAGAGGATGCGTAGTGAAGAGTCATACAGCATTATTCAGGTAGCAACATCTTGTGTAGTCATGGCAGTCCAAGAAAATGAAGTTTTGTTGTAAGGGGTCATGTTCCCTCGGTCCGCTGCCACTCTGTCTGCCCAGATGTGGTCCTTCTTGTCACCAGTGGCTGGTGGGGCTGAGTTTGTGCAATTGAGTGTAGCCTGTAATTAAATGTTTTGTGAAGGGGATTCTGAATTTCCCGGTGTTTGGATGCTGGCTACCCTGACGAGTTGCTGCCAGTAGCGTGCCCTGAGTCCTGGCTACCAGCCCTGCGTGCAGCTCTATCTTTCTGTCTAGATCGATGCTTGTCTTCTTGGCCCCTTTGTTTAATGCTAGTGGTTTTCCAGTCCATTTCATTCTGGTTTTTGTGGTCCTTGGCCTGTCACTGCCACTTTCTCTGGTGCTGGGCGAGATGTTTCCCTCAGTCTCATGTGTCTGGGGGCTGTTGTATAGCTTGAGCTGAAGATGGGCAGTTCTTGGTACAAACCCCCGCCTAGCTTCATCTGGGCTGTTGAAAATATGAGAGACTTTGTTGCAGATGGCTTGTAGTTTAGCAGGATAAATGTAACCCCCTTAAAAATGGGGGTTCCTGAAAGCTTTCCCGGAGCCTGCCTAAAAGGCTTCCTGCCTAACTGGTGTTCGGCTTGAGACCGCTAAATGCGGGTGTTGTGAGTGCCTTTAAAGCCTCCTGTACTGTCTCTTTAAGAGTTGCCTGATTGCAGATTTGAGTGGCTTGAATTGGGAGGACTGGGGTTTTTTGCTCGAGTCCCGCCATGGGCTGCTGTCTGATCGCTCCATTTCTGCAGTCGCTGGGAGCGCAGAGGGAGCCCATCTGAAAGATGTAATTATTTCCCTGGAAACATGTAAAGCTTGAGTAATATTGCAGTTTGTTTAACCTGCCTTTATTGCAGCTGGGATTTTGTGCTGTGCCCCTCCATCTTGGACCAGGACTGTTCTAAAGGGTCCAGTAGCAGCCAGGGGGCATCTAAAATGGTGTGAATAGTGACCAACCAGAATCCGGACTCTAACTGGCGCCGGCTGACCAATAGGGATACAGCTAGTGATTCTGGGAAGTTGAGTTCTGGACCATGGTGCCTTTTTGCACCTACGAAGGCTGTATTAAGTGATTGGCATCTGCAGCCCTCCAATGGGATCGGGTGGCGCCCGAATGAGGTTTTCCCTGCCTGAACTGCCGTGGAGCAGAATTGTAGTGGCTGAGAGTGAGGAAGGAGCTCTGGGCTTCTGTGCCGTTGAGTTTTCATGCGGGAAGCGCGTGTGTGGCCAGAGTAAGGCATTTTTGAATCGCCAGCAGCAGTTCGGACTAAATCCGCTGGTCAGCGGTCAGAGGAGGCTGTGCAGGGGCACGGCTACCTACCAGGCTCACCCTGTAGAAGACTGGAGAATTTGCTTGAATCGCGCTCGGTCTGTCAGGATCTGTGAAGCTGTGTCATTTTGGCCCGATGTATGGAAGTGCTCGTGATCGGAAATACAGCAGCTGCCTGGTATGGTACCCTCTGCTTTTCTATAAATGTGTGGAGAAGTGTTGAAGCCCAGGCTCGGTCCTGCGAGTGGTGTGAGAGTGCTCTTCCTACTGGAGTTGTGAGTAATAAATCAGGGTAGCTCCCTGTCAACTGTTCCTAGTGAGGGCACGATTTCTTGGTTGCTTTGCTGGCTATAATAACTGAGCCTTCTGGCTCTAATTACTCTCTGTAGAACCCTCTTGCTTGTTTCTGCATCAGGGCCCCAACCAGCTGCATCAAGGGACTAGCCTTTAGGGCCTGGGTACCCAGAGACAGCGACTTATAGATTAAGCTTGTGCACAGTGCCATAGATAGATATTCCTATATTAGAGTGGTAAGCTAATTAACCTGATCACCCCAGTCCTTGTTATTTCCCCCTAAATAAATCAGATTGATTGTTTGGCAAAGGTATACTGGCTAGCTTGTGTGTTTATGGTGAATTACTGTACAGTGATTATTGTGTAACAGCAACTTACTTTTCAGGGGGTCCCCGGAGCAAGTTGATTGGTTTAAGCGGGGGGGGTAAGTGTATATGGTAAGGGCACAGTGATTGATTTATGGGGGCCACTAGTGGGAAGAAAGGGGGGTTGCAGCAACCCAGAGGGCTGTGACCAAGTCATACTCGACTGTCTTAACCCCGACCTCTGGGTGGAGGCACCCGCCATTGGATCTAGGCCCCTCAACCTGTTAAGGTCAGAGCAGGCAGGGGTAGTAGCCCTTGGGATAGTGCCCCCTGGGGGTTATATAAAGAAAAATTTGCAGGGAATGCCCTGATCCTGAAAACTCTTTTGGTGGCAGTATGTCCGTTACGGTTCTAGGCCAACTAGCCTGAGAAGTTGGTGAAAATATGAGTCCTGTGACCCTACCTGGACTAATGATGAGATTTTCTGCCTGTCTGTGACCCTGCCTGGACAGGGGGCATGGTCCTGGGCTAATTATGAAATTTTCTGCCTGTCTGTGACCCTGCCTGGACAGGAGGCATGGTCCTGAGCTAATGATGAGATTTTCTGCCTGTCTGTTGCCCTGCCTAGACAGGGGGCCATGGTCCTGAGCTAATGATGAGATTTTCTGCCTGTCTGTTGCCCTGTCTGGACAGGGGCCATGGTTCTGAGCTAATGATGAGATTTTCTGCCTGTCTGTGACCCTGCCTGGACAGGGGGCATGGTCCTGAGCTAATAAGATTTTCAGCCTGTCAGTGTAGCAGAGGAAATGTGCCAGTATCAGTCAGGGGCACTCCTCCTCTTTGGGCACTGGTTCAAGAGTTCTGTGGGCTCGGTCAGTTTCTAGTTCAGTCCTCCAGTTGTGCCGCAAGAGCTCTGGGATCACTTTGGTGTGAAAAGCAACTGTGTCCTGACCCTCTGCCTTTTCTGTAAAGCCCACAAAGTGCAGTTTGTTGGGCCGACTTCAGTTCTCTGCATCTTCTGCCCAGCCCCAGAGGGCACTGACCAGGTGCTCCCGCTCCTGGATGCAGGCTTTGTGAGGCTGTCCTTATCTGTATAGGACAGGTATGTCTCTGTGTCCCATGCCATACACTGTAGTTCATGTACTTTGTCTTCTAGGGCAGCCACCAAACTTTTAGCAAGCAAAAAGCTAGCAACAAAGATTTGCTTAAATCTCCTACCCTCAAGGTTCAGTCATACTGGCCCCGCTGTGGCTCCTGCCTAACCAGGAGCTCAGATATCTTACTTTTCTGTTCCACACTGCTGCACTACCCAAGGACAACACTCCTTTACATATACAGCCTCATCTTGGTACAACTCGCTTCCACCTGCTGTTACCAACAACACTACCCTGGGCACTTTCAAGTGCAACCTGCATCAGCACCTTGCCACAATGGCCTCCTGTGAATGTTTCTCCTAACTAAACTTACTCTCCTTCCCTCTAATTTCCCAACCTCTAAGTCCCTCCCACCTTCACCCCCCACTATCTCCTATCTCCTATCTCCTCCCTTTTTATTTCCCCACTATTTTCTACATTCTCTCTCCATTGCTTCCTCTACATGTATCTACTATCTCTCTAAGCAGCTTCTAATTTATTCTAGTGAAGCATATTATAATTGAAAGGCTTGCCTGTAATTCAATGGCTAAGCAGTCAGCCACTCCCACTTCCTGAGCTATATAAGCAGTTCTCTCAGCCTCACTGTGAAGCATTTGTCTTTGCAGCTGGAGGAAGCTATGTTGGTTTGTCCACCTAGCTGGCTGGGCCCCAAGCCTGCTGTTTCTGTGTGTCTGTGCTGGACTTCAGTGTTTGTTTTCCTGTTTCTGGTTTGTATCTTTCCTCTGGTTGTGTGCTTCCCTGTGTTTTGTTTCTTGTGTTTTTTGGGGGTCCTTTCCCTGTTTTCTGTTTTGCTGTGTTTTGGTTTCCTCTTTTGGGGGCTTTTAATTTGAAAACTCATAGCATACTGCTACTACAGAGCTCATTCTGCTTGCTTTCAGTTACAACTCTCAATTTACTGCACTGCAACTGCAAACCTACTCAGAGCTCATGCTACTGCTTTCAGTTACCTACAACTTCAGCCACTGCTGCTGACTGTTTACTTTAATTACTATTGTACCCAGAGCCTGTGTTTAACACTGTACTCATTTAACTACTGCTGTACAGGCCCACTTGCTTCCTGCTGCTGCATTGTTTACACCCATTCCTATTCTACCTTGTTTACTCTGAAGTTAGCTGAAGCTCCTGCTGAGGCTATTAAACTAGCTTTTATATCTGCATGTGGTTCTCGGCCTTTAATCACTTCCTTGTTTGTCCTATGGTGGGGACTGGGAGGTGTTTCGGGGGTTGTGGCTTATGTGGTTAATTAATTTTGTTCTAAATCCTGTCTTAGCCGCGAAAATCCTGGTTTGTCACCTTGATTTGGCTATTCATGTCTGGCTGGCTTGCCCCTAACTCAGTGCTGTTTACTTGCTAATATGGTTGTTATGCAGGTCCACCTATTACTGCTTACTGACCTATCAGGTCCCCACTTGCTTATGCAACCGTTGCTCCTTGCTTACGCAAACCATTGCTTTATGCCTAGTGCCATCTCCTCGGCTTTGCCTGGGATTCTACTGCTCTCAATCTGCATCCGACCTTGCAAGATCTCAGCACTCAATGTTCCTTACGATTTCAGCATGCTGTGCTCATTCAGCTCACCAGCTTTACAGCTCTCAATCAATTCTGGGGCATGACAGCCATTCTAATCTGGCACAGGTTACTGCAGCCAATGGTCTCGCTCTGCATTTAGTCCGCATCATCGAGCGTGTACAACTTGGGGCGGGATCCTTCTCACCTGGCCCATGGCTGGGAATGTCCTCACCCCAGGCTTGGCTTTAGCTGCCTGCTATGCAACAGCAGATCCTGGTGTAGAATTTAAGACTAGCGGTGAAGGGTGGTTACGATGATCTTCTTTGGCTCTAGTGTTCCACTATAACGGTTGGCCATTGACTTTAGTGGTTTCCCTAGCAAGGCACCTTCACCACATTCTCCCCACGACTGCCTCTGGTTCACCTGGTTTGATTTAGGGTGGGTAGGCCAGGTGAGTGCCTCAGCAGTTGTTGCTCTTCTCCTGTGCCTTGGATGCTCGTATTGTTGCAGAGATTTCTCGCAACCTTCCAAGACGTTCCCGCTAGAGGGTTTGAGTGAGAGCCTTCCTCTAAATATTTTCCACCTCCCTTTAACTGGGTTTTCCAAATTGCAGCTGCAGAGCTGTCACTAAATACATTTTCCCAAACCTGGAGGGAAGGTGACCTAGGCCTTGGATCCCCAGAGATTTCCTCCTCATAGGGTTTTTTTTCTCTCCTCCGTTGCCTCAGGTCATAACACTTAGCATAGTTTTTCCCCAGTTTCCTTAGATAGGTTCCGTTGTTGGATGGAGGTGGAGGATGTCCTGCCGTTCCCTCTCTCCTTGGGGGATACCCTTCTCTCAATGCAAGCCATCACTATTCTTCTCTACTACTATGTTCCAGTTACTGTTTCTGCGTCACTGTTACTGCTTGCTCATACGCATCATGTTGCCTTCTTTGGGGATGATACTACACTTCTTTTGGGGATTCCTAAGGTACCTTTAGCCATGGGAACCATCCCGTGGCACCTCTAGGGGTAGAACCCACTTCGAGAGTTCCTTGCTTCGTACCCCTACAGGGTGGTAATTCCTCTGGAATAGAGAGTGCGAACAGCCACAACCAAAACTAACAGTTACACAAGCATATCACTATACTGGCTGTGTAGGTCAGTGAATTGAAAGACTTGCCTGTAATTCAATGGCCAAGCAGCCAGCCACTCCACTTCCTGAACTATATAAGCAGTTCCTCTCAGCCTCACTGTGAAGCATTTTGTCTTTGCCCCCACCATCCTCCCCTCCTCCTCCAGCAGCAGCTCTCTCCTTAGGGGATTCTAAGGTACCACAAGCCATGGGAACCGTCCGTGGCACCTCTAGGGCAGAACACTCTCCGAGAGTTCCTTGCTTCTTACCCTACAGGGTGGTAATTCCTCTGGAATAGAGTCTGACAGACCACAACAAAACTAACCAGTTACACAAGCATAACACTATACTGGCTGTGTAGGTCAGTGAACTTTTTTATTGTACTTATGTTCTTGAATAATATACAAATTACTGTAACTAACATACATACTGTGAATTATTGTACATATTACAGTAATTCCATACACAAAGCTTTAATGTACCCGACAAAGCCTATGGCTGCTTGAAACTACTGTACTTGTTGTTGTCCTCAATATGTTCTGCATTGTTTCCCTGACGTGGAACCTTTGTAAAAGAGTCTTGGCTCAAAGGTGTCTTCCGAAAATAATAATAATAACCACGTTTAATTGTATTTATTCATTTATTTATTTCCCACAGAACTTGTTGCAGAAGAGACTTCATCTCTCCTGTCTCGCTAACAGGAGCCACCGCTGTCGTTTTCCCCCCATAGCCACTTAAGATATCAAGTGCTGCCAGAGACTGCCACAGATTCTGACTAGAAACTTGGTCTGTGAGTGGAATTTCATTAAAATGGCTCAGAATTCGTTAGATGGGTGGGGTGCTGTGGAGCAGCAAGATAGCAGTAGCAACCTAATGCAGCTTGGCACATTTCTTTTTCAAACTGCTTTCAAATGCCACATCTCCTGCCTAGACCAATTCCTAACTAGTTTCATTAGTTGTTGGAAATCTCACGCTGTAAGATGGGACCAATAAAAGACTTTAAGCACGCCACGCAAAGCCTGGATGTTTATCTTTCCTCTTCAAGCTTTGCTAAGGGTTCAGGGCCGCTGGCCATGAGTGGACTAGTGATGCCTGAATTACTGTCAGTGCAAATTCTTGCGATGCTGATGAAAATACAAGCCACCGGAAAGGAGATAAATAAATGATTAGCAGCAGTGGAAGCTAAATTGTCGGAGAACGAGCATCATATTCAGGAAAATGCTACTGCTATCAAAGAGTTAACTGAAGCTAATGTTCATCAAGGGGACTATAACACTGCCTACATGTGGGACTTTTCTTTGCTTAAGGCCAAAATGGAAAGCCTCGAGAATATGCAAAGACAAACAAATGTCCAGGTTGTTGGCTTTCCTCCCCGCTTTGCGGGACCGACGGAAATACTGAATGCCCTGACTCGGCTGATCTTTCAAGATCTTTAGCTGTTGCCTCCAGATTTCAATGTAAAAATGCTAAAAGCCTTTGCTATACCTCAGCGGCCTAGACCAAGGGGCGATCCAACACAGTGACCTCTCACAGCAATCTCACCTTGTCATCATCATAGGCCAGGATTCCCCCTCTTCAAGCAGCCAGATCCGGGGGGAAATAGATTGGGAAGGGAGTCAGCTGGCCTTTTTTCCAGACCTTTCAGCACAGACACAGGCCAGAAAGCAAGAGCTGCAAGTAGTGAAGAAGGAGCTCTTGCAACATGGCATCGAGGTGTCGTTAACTATCCTGCATGGCTTCAGATCTGCCATAATTCAAAACTCATACTTTCACGGACCCTGCCTCAGCAGCCGCTTTTGCAGAAAAGATTATCAGACAATCTAAGCCTTCTGAGTGTGTTTCTGATGAGGAAGGGTGAAGTACTGTGCTCTCGTTTAGTTATACATACATGACTGTTCAGAAGAGCTAGTTTCTTGCTCTGTTTTGGTCTTGGTATCTAGTTTAAAGTACTTGTTGCAGCTCGTTGTGCTTATGTTTAATTTAGAATGTGGTTATGACGTCAAGCTGTTACTACTGTATAAGCTTAATACTGCTCTAATATAAGCTGTTTGGAAAATGTATCTCTTTTTTTTCAGGTAGCCAAATCAGCTGCTCTGGTTCAAAGGTTGCTTATTACTATTATACTCCTAGGCTAGTACTATAGAACTGCCATTTTTGGTGTATAGATACACCACTCCATTTGTGAACTTTATATGAGTTCCTAATGTTTCATTCTGAACCCCATAGGGCAGGTTGCTGTGCTTTGCCTTAGATTGTGGGGGTAGTAACATAACTTAATTGAGCCCAGACAATCATGTGAATTATCTATCTGTAGTTATGTAGCCATGCTGCCCTTCACACCTTTTCAGTTCTACATGGGACCTGATATTCTGGCTCACAAGTCTCCTTATTTAAAAGTTGTTGGTGAGAGTGGAACTGTTCTACAGAATAATCAGATCGAACTTTACTCCTCGATTCATCATCTGGCAGCCTGCCTTGCTGCTTGGACTTCTTGACCTACATTAATTAAATGTTTCTGTTATTTATTTATTTATTTATTTTATTTATTCAATCTTGGATTACAAATACCTTTGAACACAAAGTGGCTCATTTACAAAGTTCCACATCAGAGCGGAAGGGTAAACAAACATACAAAGGTTGTTGAAAACAGCATATCACATAACGCAGTCAAGTAATAATAGCACAGTTCATATCTTATAAGTAAAAGCTATTAGATTGGTTGGTGAACAGTGCAATACAGGAGAGGGTGAATCAAGAAAGAGGAGGCAGCCCAGGCCTTGTCAAGGTATTATATTTCTGTACATCCAGTCGGGTGGTTTATGTACCTCTCTTGTGTATATTACGTGTATTAAGGTACCTACTGTAAGATTATGAAATCTATAAATAAACAGTTAGAAAAAAAAATTCATTAGATGGAGATCTTATCCCTTCTGTGGATGTTAGTTTGGCATCAAAATCTGACGAAATGAATGAATAAATGTCAAATAAAGAAGGCGGGTGACACGGGCTACTCGTCTACACTGCCATTCACTTGACAGCCCACAATAACCCATCCTAACCACATGTACCCAAATCAAATGAAAACATTGTTCTAAATATAAAAATGAAAGACATTATATGACAATTTTGATCAGATATAATTATGGTGTGCATTATGTATACAACATATTGACAGTATTTCAAATGGTCAGCATCTTATGTGAATTATGATGACATTTTGCATTTCAAGCAGGTTGTGGTTGTCGCCATACACAAACTTTTTTAGTTTTATTTTTCATAGTAGAGTAATTCATAGAATAATGCATGGGCAACCATGTCCAGCAAGATGCTAGAAGGGAAAGGGGTGACTTTTGTATTTGACACCAAGATTTGCAACAGGGTGAACATTCCATAGGGTGTGGAAAGAATGGCCAGTGACATGAGAAAAACTGGGGAGAGGTCAAGGGCGCGGCAGCTTGGTTTTCAGTGCAAAAAGCACAAAATCATGCTGTTTGGCACAGTAAACCAGAGACAGAAAAGGAGATATGATAAGATGTGTTGATGGTCATTAGACAGGAAAAGAAACTGGAAGTAGTCCTATCTGATGAACTCAAGGTGACGATGCAGTACCAACATGCGAAGATAAAACAAAACCAGAAGAATAATGCCATTAGGTTTGTCATGTCATCTCATATTGCAGGGTTCTCATCACCAGCTAATGTGCAAGCCTCACATCCCACCCTCCCTCTTTCCACCCCTCTCATAACCCATATTTTCCTCTAACTCTGCCCCATCCTCTATTGAAGCTGTTTACTGTTTCTAGTGTACTTCCTCATGAACATTGCAACCTGCAACCACACTCCCTGCATGTAGAATTGCCTTCTAGATTATTTTATAAACCTCTCCACTTACAACTTGAGACAGTGCCCTTGTATTTCTATTCTCATTTAGCCTGAATAGACTTCCTGGTCATATTATTTATTTATTTCAAATATTTGAAGGTTTCAGTCATGTCATGTCCCACATTTCTTTGCTCACATCCAAGTAGTACCTGTTCGGGGTATCCAATCTCTCCTCCAATGTCCTACCCTGCTGACCCACAATCATTTTGTATCCCTTTATTGGACCATCTCCAGCAGTACTCCACATTGTACTCCAGGTGCGTCCTCACCAACAACCTGTACAGTTGGATTATTGCATCTCCTGACTGTTGATGATCCCCATAGCAATGCTACCCAACATTTTATTTGCCTTTGCTGCTACCCTCTTACATTGGGTGGAATGTTTCAGGTTACTAGTGCTCATCCCCCACAGGTACTTCTACTCTTCAGATGTAGATACCTGGACTCCACCTAGGATGTACTTAGTCATCGGGTTCTTAGCTGCAGAGTGCATCAAAGTAGTGGATGGAGCCAGTGTGATAATACAATGTGCATGGAGAGGCCAGTGTGATGATACAATGTGCATGGAGGGGCCACCTGTGTGATGGTACAATGTGCATGGAGGGCCAGTGTGATGATACAATGTATGGAGGGTATCACCAGTAGAAGTAGGGAGGTGGTGTTGCCACTGCAGAGATCATTGTTGAGATCCCACCTGAGTACTTTGTCCGGTTCTGGAGACGGCATCACAGAAAGAAAATTGACAGTGTGGAGACAGACATAAGGATGGCAACTAAAATGGTGCATGGGCTGCCCCACAAGCCCTGCAAGCAGAGTCTTAACTACCTCAATATGTACACTCTTGAAGAAAAAAGGGGAAGAGGGGGGCAATAATTGAATGTTCTTTCTACCCATGAACCATTTTGTAGACGTGAACAAATAAAAAAAAATCAAGCACTATTCAGATTTGATATATCTCGTGTTTCTCGATGGCAGTGTAGAATATCCCCTATAGCCTGACAAGCTTGACATGGCAATATTTGATGCTAACCCTGACCAGATAACACTTAGCCTGTGTCTCTAAGATTTCCATGTGTGAGTGGAATTGTGCATACCTTTGAAGTCATGCATTCAGTGTTACCATTCGATGCTACTGGAGGGGGGAAGTAAGTTTTTATGTTTCATTGTAAACAGACCTTCTGGAAGTGTAGAAAGACAAATGACTAACAGGTAAAAACAATTTGTGGCGGGACACTACAGGATGTGAGGCATTGTTGGATACCTGCACTTCCAGGGTCTGTGCCATCGAGCATCACCACTGTTGAGACACTGGTCACTTCCAAGGGATTAATGACCAGCTAGTGGACACCTCCCCTCCAGCTGGTCATTAATCCCAGGAAATGACTGGCTTTGAGGCTGGTATTGCAATTATATTGTAAGTCTAATTGTAATAACTTCCAATTTGATAGTTTAGATTTACCTACTTTTCCTTTATTAGCAGTGTGACACAAACTACAAAAGAGTGACCCTATTTACTACAGAATAAAGCATCCCTAATCACTGAGGAATACAGGGTTCCTAATCGCTGAGGGATACAGGGTTCCTAATCACTGAGGGATACAGGATTCCTAATCACTGAGGGATACAGGGTTCCTAATCACTGAGGGATACAAGGTTCCAAATCACTGAGGAATACAGGGTTCCTAATCGCAGAGGAATACAGGGTTCCTAATCGCTGAGGGATACAGGCTCCCTAATCGCTGAGGGATACAGGCTCCCTAATTGCTGAGGGATACAGGCTCCCTAATTGTTGAGGCATACAGGCTCCCTAATCGCTAAGGCATGCAGGCTCCCTAATCACTGAGGGATACAGGCTCCATAATCACTGGGGAGTACAGGGTCCCTAATTGCTGAGGAACACAAAGCTCCAAGAGTAGTGTGACTTAGAGACTATGGGCAGTGCAAAAATGCACGGCCATCCCCAAACATCAAACAAGAGCTACTTTCTGCACTCAAAAAGCAAAAAGTAATCACACGCAAGCAGCTTGGCAATGTAATAGGCCCTAAATTGTATGAAAAGAGAATCGGCAATTTAGAACCGTTTCACAAGGGAACTTGAAATTTCACCCAGTACTGGTGCTTCTACAATATTTTCAGTGGTCCACACTCAGAATCTTTAACAGGATTTTTCTACAGTGTGTTTTTTAATGATCTGCACTATCTAAAGCTTTTACAGGGTGCTGTTACAGTGTTTCCAGTCATATGTACTATCTGAAGCTTTTAGAGGGAGCAGTTACAGTGTTTTGCTGTCTGGCAATTTTACAGGGTGCTGCTACAGTGTTTCCAGTCTTCTGTACTATCTGAAGCTTTTACAGGGTGTTTTTTCCCCAAATAATTTTTATTTAATATTAAACTTATGTACCTACATCAAACATAGCATAAGAGACAGTTAAAATTACAATTTATTTTTAGTCATACTTGCATAAATGTATAAAGACTGTATATAGTGTCAACTTATATGGTGCTAAAAGAAACAATATCATAAAGCCATATCAGTTTATATCATTAAACTTAAATCAGGTCTTGTTAGGTTACTCCTGTATAACTATAACTATGCTTGTAACTAAAACTACAAAGTACATTTGTGCTCAGTCGTTACATTCCATTTAAAACATTAGTTGTCTAACTGAAGGAAGGGACCCCAAATATCTTGAATTTCTCTTTTATCTAAGATAGCGTAGCTTACCTTTTCATTAGCTTTCACGAGGGTACTGTTACAGTGTTTGCTATCTGACGATTTTAGGGTGCTGTTACAGTGTTTTGCTTTCTGACAATTTTACATGGTGCCGTTACAGTGTTTTTAATGGTTGACACTACTGTAGCCCTCTTAAGTGCACACCCTTAGGATTAGAATACTTTGTGCATTTAATACACTGGTCTTCTCGTAGAAGACAGTTTTTTCAGGTGCAGTGGGTATAATAATTTCATATTGCATTATTCTATGGTTTGCAAGCAAGAATGTTTTAAAGGATGTGCCCATATTTCATCCCAGTGCCAACTGGATGTATCCATATTTTGTGTCCTAGACCAATTTATAGTCTCAATAGCTACAGGTTTTAGGGAGTCAGCAAAAAAAGAGCAGATGTAGGAGATCCGATGTTTACTGAGCATTTTAGAAACAACACTTTTTGTGGTCTCATCTTGTTTAGTATTGGTATGATTTCTGGATATGGCTTCTAAAATCTGGTTATATTAGCCAGGATTGAGAGGTTCAGTATTGTACTTTGAAGAGATTTGGTGTTCCTCATTTATTTTCCATTCGACACAAATGTCCTTAACGTTATAAATACAGCAGGATTTCAGTATCGTTTTCCCAGCAGTCTGAATATTTGGATTTTTACCTAAGGGCTGATGCATGGATTTGTATAATTGTAGCTTTAAGAGACTGGCAGTTAAAGAAATTTGCTTGAGAGAATCTAAAATAATTTAGTCCTTTATGTATGTATTGCATACGTTGGGTTTAACAAAGGTAATGGAGTCTAGCTTTATGTTCGTGTCCAAAAGCAGTAGTTCTTCTATAGAGACCCATTCAGGTTTCTAATGTGAAGAAGCAGTTATGCCAACACTAAACCATTTGCTGTATTGTGCAACTCTGCAGACAAGATAATACAAATGAAAATCTGGCAGCTTCAGACCTGCTTTTGTTTTAGGCTTAGTTAATTTAAAGTAAGCTTAACATGGTTTCTTAAAAGACCACATGAACTTGTTAATTAAATTATGCAGGGTATCAAACCAAGCTTGGGATACTGTTTGGTGTCATCATTAAAATAAGGAGTACTGGTGGAAGAAGATTCATTTTATAGACACAGTTCTTCCCCAGAGACCTAGAGATACTGTAGTTATTTCCACCTTTCCATGTCTTTTTCTATGTCATTCTTGAGTGTGCCTAATTAATCTCCGCAAAGTTACTATAAGGCTTGCATATTTTGACTCCTAGGCATTGGATGCCATCCCTAGCCCAAGAAAGTCCTGTGTTAATGGCTCCGCCATAAGTATAGAAGATATTCAAGGGGCATATTTGGGACTTTTCTGAGTTAACCTTATAGCTAGATATAGAGCCGATTGAGAGGATGGTTTTCATTATTTTGGGGATAGATATTCAAGTGTTGGATGGTGATACTAGCAAATCATCTGCATTGGCAGATATTAGAAATGTATTGGTTTTATGTTGATACCCTCAATTTCATTATCTGATGTTAGTGGGTTTTTAATTAAGGGTTCCAACAACTGCATAAAGAGACTAGAGAGAGGGACATCCTGTTTAGTACCTCTTTGTATTTGGAAGGGCTAGATATTTTCCTGTTGGTTATGATGAAAGTTTTGGGGTCTTTATGTAATAGTTTTTATGAGATAAAATTAGATAGGAATGTATACGTATACGAATGTATACGTCTTTGCAGAATATTTAAACTAGCAAATGGGGAGAGGGGTGCAGCACCCCATACGTTGAATGGGAAGAACACCCTTCCCCCCTCAGCTAGTGGTCAAACAGGGATTCAGCATGTTTGCAGTTCATTTGCATCACCAGGTAAGAAAAAAGGTTTGTCTCCCCATATGACGCACAGGGGTAATGCCAAACCTCACCCAACAACTAGCACACCAAAATCTGGCCAATGGAAAATCATGTACACAAATGCTCACAGCCTGGGAAATAAGATCCCAGACCTGCAGGCAATAATGTCAGAGGCTAAACTGGACATAGTAGCAATTACCAGTAACCACACTTGGGAGACTTCAGTACCTGGCTATGTATTGTTCAGAAGAGACTGAGGTGCAAAGGGGGAGTGGCCCTGTATGTCAATGAAAATATCAAAGCTACAGAAATTCAGAATACACATAAGGAGCCAGAAGAACTGTGGGTCACCCTGGAAACAGGAAATGGGATAGCCATAAGAACTGGGGTTGTCTACAGGCCCTCAGACCGGGGAGAACATAGACACATTACTGTTAGAAGATATACAAACATGACAGCTAAAGGGTAGGTTCTGATAATGGAGACTTCAACATGCCAGATACAGATTGGTCAATACCAGCAGGAACATCTGCCAGAACTAGACACATAGTGGATTCCCTGCAGGGGGAGGGCCTCAAACAACTGGTACAGCAACCCACAAGAGACAGGGCTATCCTAGATCTAGTACTGACTAACAGGGAAGGGATCACAGATCTCCAGGTAGAAGGTCACCTGGGGGGCCAGTGACCATCACATGGTATGGTTCAATTTGGCTACTACATCTAAATCATCCCATTCCGAGGTAAAAATATGGGACTTCAGAGGAGCTGACTTTGATAAGATGGCCAACAGAGTTAAGCTAGCCCTGGCAAAAAGAAACACAGGTGAGGGGGTACAAGCAAAGTGGGCAAGCATTAAGGATGCAATACTTGAAGCAACATCCCATTGTGTTAGACAGAAAAGAAAGTGCAAAAGGAGAAGGAAACCACTCTGGTTCTCAAATACAGTAGCAGAAAAGGTCAGAGCCAAAAGGCTGGCCTTCAGGAAATATAAGGGAACACAGTGGGATGAAGATAGGGAGGCATACCAAACTGCCCTAAGGGAAGCAGGGGAAGGCAGTAAGGCAGGCAAAGTCCCAAACCGAGGAAACACTAGCACGAACAGTAAAAGAAGGTGACAAGACTTTCTATAGATACATTAGTGAAAGGAGAAAGTCCAGAGGGGGTATTGCTAAGCTTAATGGAGAAAAGGGCCCATGTGAGGAGGAGGACCCTGTAAAGGCATCTATCCTAAATAGATACGTTTGCTCAGTATTTACTGAAGAGAAGGTAGGGCAGGGCCCACAGCTCAGCATCATGGACACAGGGGAGGGAGGTGAGCACTACTCCCTTCACAAAAGAAAGGGTCCAACAAGAGCTTGCTAAGCTCAGGGGTGGATAAGGCAATGGGACCTGATGGCATACATCCCAGGGTGCTTAAGGAGCTAAGGTAGAACTAGAAGCCATTAGCAGAACTGTTTAGTGAGTCTCTGAGCACAGGAGAGGTCCCAGAAGACTGGAGAAGGGCTCATGTGATCCCGCTCCACAAGAGTGGTAGCAGGGAGGAGGCAGGGAACTACAGACCAGTCAGTCTTACCTCAGTAGTCAGCAAGATTATGGAGGCACTCCTTAAGGAAAGGATAGTGCAACACCTGGAATCCATAGGGGCACAGGATCCAAGACAGCATGGGTTTACAAAAGGAAGGTCCTGTCAAACTAATCTCATAGATTTCTTTGATTGGGTAACCAGAGTGGTGGACCAAGGGGGAGCAGTTGATGTTGCCTACCTTGACTTCAGCAAAGCTTTTGACACTGTCCCACATAGAAGATTGATAAATAAGCTGGGTAGGCTCGGGGTGGGTCAGAAGTTGGTCAACTGGGTGGCAAACTGGTTGACGGGCAGAAAACAGAGAATGGTGGCAAATGGTATACAGTCAGAAGAGATGCAAGTCACAAGTGGGGTACCTCAGGGATCAGTCCTGGGGACAGTCCTCTTCAACATCTTCATTAGTGACCTTGCAGATGGACTAGAAGGTAAGGCTTGTCTGTTTGCAGATGACACCAAGATCTGCAACAGAGTAGATGATCCAGATGGGGTGGGCAGAATGAGTAGAGATCTGGATAAACTAGCAAAATGGTCAGAAGAGTGGCAACTGGGATTTAATGCAAAGAAGTGCAAAATCATGCACATAGGGAAGAGAAACCCTGAAGCCACCTATAGACTGGGAGGGGAGTTGCTAGCAGTCACAAAGGAAGAAAGACTTGGGCATCATCATCACTGATGACCTGAAATCATCCAAGCAGACCTCTAAAGCAGTAGGTAAGGCTAGGGGGTGTTAGGGTGTATTAGTAGGGGTATCACAAGTCGTAAGAGGGAGGTAATAATCCCTCTTTACAAGACACTGGTTAGGCCCCATCTGGAGTACTGCGTGCAGTATTGGAGGCCACACCTTCACAAGGACATTAACCAAATTGAGGCAGTCCAGAGAAGGGCAACCAAAATGGTGCAGGGACTGCATCAGAAGACATATGAGGACAGATTAACAGAGCTCAATATGTATACCCTTGAGCAAAGGAGGGAGAGAGGTGATATGATCGAGGCATTCAAACACCTTAAGGGCATTAACAAGGTGAAAGAGTCTAACATGTTTAAATATAAGAAAAATTGCAGGACAAGAGGACACAGCATAAGATTAGAGGGGGTCCGATTAAGGGGGAATGTGAGGAAATTCTTTTTCACAGAAAGGGTGGTGGATGCATGGAATGGCTTACCACAAGAAGTGGTGGCTATGAATACAGTGCAGGGCTTCAAACAGGCTTGGGATAGGCATAAGGGAGCAATACAAATGACTATGAATAGATAAGCCACTGACAGAGCAAAGGCCGATGGTACATTTATAAGGTAGAAAAAGAAATGGGCAGACTGGATGGGCCTTGTGGTCCTTATCTGCCGTCAACTTCTATGTTTCTATGTATAACTTTCTAATACTTTATAGAGGTACTCCCATCTAATTCTGTTGAATGCTTTTTCTGCATCTAATGAGTTCAAGGCTCAGGGGACACACGAGTTTTCTGAATTTTTTATTAAATGAAGGATTTTCCTGACATTGTCAGCAGTGTGTCTGTTTTTTATAAAACCAGTTTGCTGGGGGCCAATTAGACATTGTAGAACTATTCCTATTATATTGGTTACAATTTTAAATTTTATTGTCTGAAATAGTAAGTGTGACTGGCCAATAATTTTTACACTGTTCCGTATTCTTACCTTTTTTTATGCAATACAGTTGTAAGGCCATCATTCAGGGATGGTGGAAGTCTTTTTAGTTCCCATGCTTCTATGAGTGTGTTAAAAAATAGAAGAACACGTTTATTGATAAACTTACATAGAAGTTTATGAGAAAACCATGGCTTGTTGGTGTCATCCTGATATGGGCTGTCACTCTTAAGGCCCTCAACCATCATATTTTGGGCATCTGTGTTATTGATTGTGGTGGCCATGGCCTTGGTTGGGGTGGGTTTCTGTGGCTTTGGGGCCACTAAGACCTCCAAGTGCTCCATTATCTTCAGCATAAATGATTGTTGCTCTAGCAACATTTTTTTGGTGAGCTGTGTTTGTCTGATAAATGCTGAGGGTTCCGTCTACCATTCCATGTTGTCTGAGGTATCTTGATCAGTAGGGGAAGCATCCCAGAGGAGGACTGATCTATTACAGAGTCTAGTTCCTCTACATCACACTCTGAGCATGGTGGTCCATTTCTGCTGGTTACCAGTGGGACTTTGCATGTTGGGCATTTTCTTGTCTTTACCATGTGCAAGACAATAACCAGAGTGGGTCTTATTAGTTATGGCCGTCTCGGGACAGTGGTCATTCTGCCTATGCATCCCCCACTATGTGCAGTCCCTTCCTGCTGTGTCACTTGGTCATGTTATTTCATTATTTTGGTGCTTTATTCTGAGCTGTTTGGCTCCCTCAGCATTTCAAAAAACACCTTGGAATTAGGCAGTCAGGTGAAAAATAAGTGGCCAGTTGGTAGCAGAGAGCCTGGAATTCTGTTTACTGCCTGTGCGCTGTGCTATGTGTAGATCCTGGGTAATTCTTTACTAAGATGGCCAGCCTGCCCTGTGTAAGATGGCCACCATAGTGCATGCACTATGCGCTATCTCCTTTTTTTTACTTGAAAGTTTAGAATAAAAGCAAACAAGAATACATGCATTGTAAAATCTATATAAGTTAGTCAAGTAAACCTTAAAATGAACTATCACAGTAAATACAATCTTGAGCTGTCATACACTAATACACAGTAGAGAGATTTCTTATCCGGTACTGTTACTAAAATATTAGGTAGTACTTCAGCAGAAGGTAGAATGTAGAAAAGGGTTCCGGATGAATTTCTCTATCATATCACTACAGACAAAAGCCAATCTTTCATATTATGATCTGGTGCTAATGTCATCTAGCCATTCATTCAAGGTAGTGGTGGAGGTTTGTTTCCAACATCTTAGGATTATGTTTTCAGCTGAAATCAAAGCGGCCAATAGTCATAAAATATTTGGTGTAGACCAATTTTCTAGTTCAGAAGTGATGCCCAACATTACTAGTTTGTCAGTTGGTACAGTCTTTTTATTCATTTTTTTTATCGCAAGCTCCAAAAATTTCATCCCAGACTTTCTGAAGTAGCGGGCACGACCAGATAATATGTGTGATAGTACCAATATTTTTTAAACATCTCCAACAAATATTGGTATCAATACATTCCCGTTAAAACAGTTTCTCTGGGGTGTGGTGCTATTGGTGGGCAATTTTATATTGTAGTAATCTGCCTTTAGCTTCTTTGCAAACCTTGAGACTACACGTCCAGCTCTGATCCCAATCAGACAATAAAATAATAGTGAAGTAAAAGTGAGACTGGCACCTGCAACAAGGGCATACTTTGTATTTGCTCAAACAAAACACCATGAAGTACTGTGTAAAGTGTCAAACTTTTAATAAAGTGCAAAAATCAACTCAGTGATTTTTGCACTTTATTAAAAGTTTGGCACTTTACACAGTACTTCGTGGTGTCTTGTTTGAGCATATACAAAGTATGCCCTTGGTGCAGGTGCCGGTTTCACTTTTACTTCATATACCTTCATTGACCGAAGCACTGCACATCCCTGGTTGCAGTCATTGCCTTTCCTTTTTAATAAAATAATAGTACCTAACTCAACTTCCCATTTTGGAATTAATGACTCCACTGAATTTTCTTTAGAATCTATAACCATGTTGTGTATTATTTTTTAACTCTTGTAGGTGGAGAATATTTTATCTAGAGGATGATAGAGGGTAATGATACTGAGTCATTAATACTTTCTTTCAGAATTTGTCTGAGTTGTAGGTATCTAAACAATTTGGTTCTGGGCAATTTGTATTTACTGGCTATATTGGCAAAAGGCAATAGGGTTGACGTGCTATGATCTACTGTGTCACCTGGGAAATAAATGCCCCTTTCCATCCAGTTCCTCCAGCCCAGGACTTTCCCCTCACTTTGAAAAAGTTTATTATACCAAATAGGACAGTGTAGGGAATATGTCGGGCTCCAGTCTAATGCCCTGACAATCTTGGACCAGGCTGTTGATGTCACTTTAAGGATAGGTGAGACTTGACTTCTTTAGGACGTTCTGTGAATAGAATGACTCTAGGATTTGCTCCTTTCAGTAAGCATGTCTCAATATCCACCCACCCCAGTGTCAAATTAGTGTCCTGTAGCCTTAAAGACTGAATATTCTGTGCTACTAGACACGTGTCATATATCTCCTTTTCAAGATGGCCACATCTGTGTATGCACACTACGTCCCAGTACCGTGTATAAGATGGCAGCATTTTGTCAGTGTGCATGCACAGGCATCTGATATAATTATCCTGATAGCAGATGCTCGTGAACTGATGGCCGTGTGGCCTGAGTGCACCAAGGATCTTCTGCAGTGGATAGGAGCTACTACACAAAAGGCCACATGGTCTCTGGGGCGGAAACACCACTTGGATGACCTGGAACTCATGGGGGGGTGGCGTCCTGCAGGGGACAGGCACCATGTTCATTGGGCAGACCTGGGAGGGGTGCCTTTCTCAAAATTCCAATTCTTTGCCTGCCAGACTGACAGGAATTTACATGCTAGATGCCTTCCTCAGGTATGAGATCTGATTAGATTTTTTTCCCTTCATTGAGCTTTGGTTTATTACTCGCCTGCAGTTCTCATCCATGGGTCACTCTCAGAGGGACCCATGGAAGTGAGACTCGCCAGTCCTCTGTCCTCAAAATAAAAAAAACAGCCTGCCAGTTTTTTTTTTGGGGGGTTCTGTGCTGAGGTGTAAGGAGGAGATATTCTTTTCTCAAGGGCCATGCCCGTGCTCCACTGCAGTCCCTTAGGCAGGGGCTGTGGGATCACTATAATTTAAGCTTTTCTGCTGATTCTTGGTCAGGGGCCAGCATGTGCTCTACTGTGGCAGCTTACACAGAGGCTGCAGGAATGCTCTAGTTTATGGTATTTCTCCCTCAGCCACCACCCCCATGGGTGTCTTTACTGGTGACCACTCCTGTTCTAAACCCTAATAGTGTCAGATTCAAACGTTCTTTGCCAGCATGATCAACAACTTGAAGCAGCGCATCTACATTAGACAGCATCTTGTCTACCTACCCCGATGAGCACGCTTCTGACTGAGAGGAAATGCTAAAGGGGCAGTAAAACATGCATATTTGGTTTTTTTTGTTTGTTTGTTTTTCTTCTACTCTCTCTTCTGTGCATCTGAAGAACATAAATATAACTCTTACATTGATCTGAGCTCTAGTTTATGGTATTTCTCTAGCGAGTGTGCTGCATCCTAAACAGATGCACATAGGAACTGGCTTGGTCAGGCTCACAAGTACTTAGGTAGGTGCTAGTCGAAATTTCATCTGGCAATCACTTGTGCATCTAGCAGCCTATCAGATGAACATAACTCACAAGTTAAGGACTGGGAGTACCATGAATATACTTGCAGTATAATATTTTTTCTTAGGCTCCCAATCCCACAGACTCAGGATGCTTTACACATTACAGTTCATAACAATAACAGCAGCATAATAGATTACTGTCAGTGAATAATATCATTATATAAAGTAGGTTAGGAATTGGGGCACTGGGTCACAATATAGCTAGCAAGAATAGCACAGTCAAGAACTGCGTGGTAAAAATGCCGCCAAAGTTCTGAGTCCCCCACACCCCCCAGCCGGGGGACTCTGCACTCCACACCCCCGAACTAAAGGATTCTAAACATCCGGGGGGAGTGGGTCACGGGGAAAGAAAGAATTTGTGGGTCCGTGAAATACTCGTTTCCACAGCCCCTTGTAAAAAAAAAAAATATTGAAGTCCCAATTGGCAAAATCTAGGGGAGACCAGGATTAGAATCCTGGTCTCCACTGCTAGCTGGCTGAGCTGCTCCATGTCTGAGCCCTCCACACCATGGGAGCAGTTCAGCCAGCCTCTGGAATTCTGCTGCCCTTGTCCAGTGGCAGCACCATGGACAGTGACCTGGGGAGTGCTTACTGCAAGCACTGTCAATCCCCTCTCACTGTCCGTGGCAGCACTATCCAGACTAGCACTCTCTTTCCTTGTGCTATTCTGGTAGCGCTGTTCTAACTGGGTACCAGAAAAGGCATGGTAGGGAGAGCGCTCACAAAGAGATTCTGCTTTAGCCCCCACTTAAAATTGTTTTATCGATTGAGGGGGCCACCAGTTACTAGCTGTATTTACTGCGGAGTTTGCTGTAGGTACAGTTGCTGCCACCAGTTACTAGCTGTATTTACTGTCATGGTTTGCTGTGGGTACAGTTGCTGTCACCAGTTACTGACTGTATTTACTTTCCCATTCGAATGTCTTTTTTTTTTCCCTTTGGAAGTTTACCAAGAATGAAGTGTTCAGAACCTGGGGTACCTGATATTCCTGCCATCAGTCATATTTCCCAACTTTGTTGGCTCGACAAGGCCAGAACTGGGGATAGTCCCAAAAACTGTGATATGGGGTCCCCTCCTCCTCACAATCCCTCCAGCAGTGATTTGTGTGTCCCCTTGTGTAGTGTTTCGTCCTTGAAGGGGTGAGAATGTAGGGATGTACCACCTCCCACCTGAATTCCTTCCAATTATTAGAAGCAGAGGTGTGGTATACCTCTTCCCACACACCTTTCCACTCTTGAGGGGAGAGACTGAGCCTTGATTCCCGTTCCCATGTTAACTGAAACGAGGGTGGGGAATCCTCCCTCTGTTGTTGGAAAGTTTGGACAAACCTGGAAATGTGTTCATTGCATAGTCATCCCTCTGCATCTTGTTCAGTAACTGTAATAATGGGGTGTGGGTTCATCTGAACCTCTCAGTTGGTTTCCAGTCTTAAGTAATGACTCTACCTGTAAATATCGGAAGAGGTCGGTTCTGTGTATTGTGAATTCTGTTTGCATTTGTGCAAATGATTTTTAGTACCCCATCTCTCACAAATTGTGAAAAGTGAGTTATACCCAATCTCTTCCATCTGGAATATGAAACATCTCCCCTGGAAGGAGCAAATTTCAGACATCTATTAATGTGGGCAGGACTATAGAGATTCCTGAGAGAGAATGGCATTAAAGGGTATATAACATGAGTAGGGATAAAATGGGATGAGACAAACTCCTGGAGGAGAGTAGCATTCAGGGTATATAGCATGAATGGGGTAACAGAGGACTAAACACATCCCTGCAGGAGAATGGCATTGAGAGTTACACTGAATGAGTAGGCTTAACACAAGTCTGGACTTCTGGTGACATCACGGAACTAGCAGCTGCACACTAGAGAGAGCTCCCGAACCCGAGAGCCCTTAATTTACAAAAATCTAAGCTCGACAAACACCAAAACCAATAAGATGGCAAATACAAGTCCTAATAAGGATAGTTGGAGCAGATCTAAAATGAAAATGGACTTGAGGCACGATGCACCCGGATTGCAGCTGCCAGTAAGAGAAAGCAGTCTGAGCCCTTCCCCCGTGAGCTTGCCCGACACGGATGAGGAGCAGGACCACCTTACACGCTCCTGCTTTGAAAAGCTGTTCCAGAAGCTAAAAGAAATGTGGGCAGAGAATAGGGCAGAGTTTAAACAGCTAAACCAGAACTTAACCAGTCTGGAAAAGAGAGTCGGTGAGGTCGAGGAATGAGTCAGCACTGCAGAGGATGACACTACAAAAATGGGCCTAGTAATGCAAGTCCACCTTCAACATATGGAGCAGCTGCAACAAAAATGTATTGACCTGGAAGGTCACTTCAGGTGTGAGAATACACATACACGGGCTACCGGAGGGGTCTGAGACTGGCCGAATGACAGAATTCACAACAGACTTATCAGATGTCCTGCAGTTGCCCCCAGGCTACCAGCTTGGCACAGAATGCACACATCGCGTGCTCCAACCGAACCCCCCCTTTCTGGATGCCAAACCTCGTTCCATCATCATCAAATTCAATAGCTACAGGGTAAAGGAAGAAATGTTGATAAAGGCATGGCAGCAGAAAGAAGTGAAATACCTTACAAGCAGGCTGTACTTCAACCATGATTATCCTCCTGAGGTACAAAAGCAAAGGCTACAGTATGTAAATATTCTGAAAGTCCTCAGAGCTAAAAATGTCCGGTTCAACACTTCTTACCCTGCTTGCCTTAGGATTGTCTGGTCTGAAGGGGCTAACATTTATGAATCACTTGAAGAGGCGAGGAAGGACTTGATCGTAAGAGGCCTATTGGAAATACCAGCTAATGCCCCTCAGGACTCAGATTCCCAGCATGATGCACGGGACCATTCTGATTGGCTGATAACACTAAACAAGAAGAAAAGAGGTCACAGGCCTCTTACATCATCACTAGTGCCCTTAACTGTGATTCGATCAGCCCTCCTGAAGGCACAAGAAAGCAAGAAATCTCTCAGTGCAGACACCCAAGATTGAATCGGACCCTGATCTGACCGTCGCCTTAACATGTAGGTGGTGAACCAGTTTAAAGTTCGTAACGGCAGTGCTTGATCTTGATCTTGTAACTGACTAAAGAGCACACTGAGCTCCGACCACTTTGTTGCTTGAAGTCCTTGCAGGACTTGCAGAGACAGTTGTTTGGGGCTTTAAAAAAAAAAGAGAGAGATTAATGATGTTACCTGATAATCTTGATCCCCACCTGTCTTCTCTTTGAGGCAGAGGCTAAATCCAATTTCGATAATAATGCATAATTATTGTCAAATTGTTAGACCAGTTTAACAATGGTCTTTTGGTGTTTCTACGTTTAAGAGTTAATCTGGGCTGTGGGGGACTGTTCACGCAGAGAGGCTCACTGTTTGATACAGGCAGCTGTTAGAGCAGCCTATCCTCAGCTGCTCCCACACCGAGGTTGGGTTTCTTCACCCAGCTAAACGTTAGACGTCACATACATGCTGATTTTCAGCTATAGAGCCATTTGCAACCATCATGGCTCATTGGGAGAGCTACTGCCTAAGTAGCAAGGAGTCATTACTTCATCTCCCTAACTGGGTAACCTGCCTTATTTAAAGGTGGGCTACCGGGCGAACAGAGATCTCCTAAAGGTTTGGTAGATCTCCACTTTTGGAAGCCAAATCTTGTTAACAATTGATGCATGTTTGCTAAAAGTTAGAAATGTAGTTTTTTCCTGTTATACATTCTTAAAGGGAGAAAGTTTTACTGTCATGTCAGATTTTGGACTTGGGGGGACTTTTAGAGATACTGAGCACATTAGAAATACAGGGGTAATACTTATTTTGGGGATTGCAGTTAGAGATCATGGATAGTTCAGTCTTACTGGTTCTCTCTTACAATGTAAATGGATTGACCCACCCTATTAAAAGGAGCCGAATTAAGTCTTGTTTATGGAAAACAGGAGCAGACTTTATTCTGCTACAAGAAACTCACATGAGTAAAGCAGAGCATGGCAAACTATTGGAAATTGGATATAAAAAAATTGTCTCCTCTGAATATGGGAAGCCATACTGATCCCCCATACCAGGCATTTTGAACCAAAGGACACCCTAGCAGACAAAGAGGGTAGAGGGCCACTTCAACTGTTCCTTGATCATGCTAGTCTCTGTATATGCCCCTCCTACCGTGGAATGTTCCTTTTTTCAAGATTTTTTCCTTAAAGAGCAGATTCTGGGTAGCCGCGTACCCCAGTCTGCTCGACAGCTTACCCCCTCGGTAGCATTGTCACCAAGTGTGGCATAAAAAGTCTTTGTAGTTTAAAAGATATGTCCCTCGTAAAATTGAAATTAGCACCCGGGGCCAAAAACGCACTGACTTCTCGGTCCTGAAAACACGCACCTACATGGGCCCATGCAGCCCTGTTTTGTGATGCCAAAAAATGAAGGCTGAGTGAGCGAGCCCCATTTACTTGTATGGGACTGGTATTTTCTAAGTGTTTTATGCCCTTTGGTGTCGGGATTTTATTCAATCAAAGCGATCGGTCGACTAATAGGGACCCTAGACCTAGGATCTAGTTGCTACTGAGGGGGTAAGTTGTCATGCAGACTGGGGGACAGCAGCACCATTCAGGGTAGGAACCTGCTCTTTAAGATCATGGCCTGGGCAGAGGGTCATTTGGTGATAGGAGGGGATCTGAATTTAAAACTTAATCCCACACTTGACTCATCAGCACAAGTCACTAAAGGGGAGAGGGGAGTGACTAGAAAGGTAACTAAACTACTAGGGGAGCTTGGTTTGATTGACATCTGTCGCCACCCGACCAAAAGCACCAGACAATATACCTTCTTTTCACACCCTCATAAAACGTTTTCCAGACTGGATTACTTCCTTACACCTAAGGAGTCACTGGGAATTTGCAAATCCTCGGAGATATGGACTGGGGCTCTATCAGATCACTCCCCCATATATTTGAAACTTGCAGTGGGCCCACTGAAGCGCTCCACCTTCTGGAGGCTTATTGTCTCTCCTACAAAATGAGGAAGCACAAGACAGTAGAGCAGGTAGTGCAATTGAACCAGCACCGGGCCTTTCTCCAGGGATCTTATGGGACACGGTAAAAGCCATTGTCAGGGGGAAGTTCATAGAAATTTTGGCTAGATTAAAGAAACAGAGAGAACAGAGACAAAAAGATTTTCAAGAGCAAATATGGGACCTAGAGATGAAGCAGCAGCAGAAGGTTGATAGAAGTAGGGGGAAGCAGCTGATAAAGCTGAAAGCAGAATTTCTAAAAATCCTAGACTATCAGATAGAGCAAAGGTTAATTTACCTGAGTCAGAGATTTTATGAGGGAGGGCCCAGAGCACTTAAATTATTGACTAGTAGACTACAGTACGTCAATATAGGGCTAGAGTCACCATCCCCAAAGTGAGGGATCCTAATAAGCATACACTGCAATATACTATTGAAGGAATAGCTGAGGTTTTAAAAAGTATTATGAAACATTGTATAGTAATGAGCCTTCTCCCACTAAAGAGGAAATACAGGATTTTTTTAAACCCACTGCAGCTCCCACATCTCTCACAGGGTCAGAGGGAGGCTTTGATTCAGCCTTTTGCAGAATGAAATTCGAACAGAAATTAGGAGTCTCAAAACAGGCAGGTGCCTGGGATCAGATGGCCTACCTAGTGAATTTTTCAAACAATTTAAGGAACATATTGCCCCCTTGATGTGCAGGGCATATACAGTAACTATCTGCGCACTGAGGATGGTAAGATGCCTCCTTCATGGTCTCAGGCAATCATATCTGTGATACTGAAGACAGCCAGGGACACCACTAAGTGTGCGTCTTATCTCCCCATTCCTATTTTGAACACAGATTATACGATCATGGCAAGCATGCTGGCCAGGAGAGTGGAGCGAATCCTTCCTGGCCTCATTCACGGGGACCAGGTGGGCTTCATTCCAGGTAGACAAACAATGGATAATGTTAGGAGTTCAGTTAACATCATTGAATACCTGCAAGACTCACCCCAGCCAGCATACATTATGAGTTTAGATGCGGAGAAAGCTTTTAACTAGGTTTCCTAGGAATTTCTCCAGGGCTCCCTGAACGGCTTCGGATTTCCCAAACTTTTCTGCCAAATTATAGCCGAGATGTATGCCAGCCCAGTGACTTATGTGAGAACGAAAGGCTATATGTTTCTGCCTTTCAGGCTCACCAGGGGTACTAGGCAGGGTTGCCCCTTGTCACCTCTCCTCTTTTCCCTTTATATTGAGCCTGTGGCCCAGAGCATAAGATTGAACACAGGGATACGCGGGGTGAGTTGGGGCAATACCTGTCATAGAATCGCATTGTATGTGGATGATGTTTTATTATATCTGACAGACCCTGAGAATTCACTTACTGAAGTTTTTACTCAGCTAGGAGCCTTCTCCCGACTTTCTGGATATAAAGTAAACTGATCCAAAACTGAGGTCTTGGCACTGACAACCCAGATACCATCTAAATTGAAAGCTAAATATCCTATGAAGTGGGACTGCAACAATATCAAGTACTTGGGAGTGCAGCTAGGTAAGACACCAACCAACCTTTATAGAGATAATTATCCACCTCTCTTGAATGCAGTCTGGGCTGACCTACAATGATGGAATCTCTTGCCCCTCCCTTTTTACTCGAGTCTGCAAACCCTTAAAACAAATATATTACCTTGATTCCTTTATTTATTCCAGGCAGTACCCTACCCAATACCCCAGAGAAATTTAATGGGATGGCAGAAAAAAATGTCTTTCCCTTGGGCACATTCTTGCCCAAGGGTTTCGAGAAAAACCTTATTCCTACCCAGGCAGGAGGGAGGGAGGGCTTACCCCAGTTTACAAGACTATTGGCTAGCAGCCCAGATGAAGATAGCCCTGCTCTGGTCACATCCAATGTATGAGGCCCACTGGCAGCAGATAGAAATTGATAACAAAGCTATAGCACCTCTCCCAGTAATAATTTTAAAACCCCCATTCTCAAATAGACCTAGCAGCATACCAGGGTTATGCAGCCCGCACAACCTTAAAGGGCTGAATACAAGGAACTAAAAAGGGATAAACAGCCAGTGGTTACCCCCCCCTCACCAGTGACATTTTGTCAGCGAGGTCCCCCACAGCGACTACAGCGCCATACCGCTGTGGGCGACCCACTGTAACCCGGCGCTGCCTGTTGGGGGTCCTGCAACCCCCCAAATCAGCTCCGACTGGAGTTGAGAATCCTTAACTGGGGGGTTCAGGGGCCAAGACCCCCCCTGAAGAAAACAAGGAATTACAGTGTGAACCGGCAGCCGACTGCAGAATGCGGTCAACCTGCCGGTGTTGCTGATGGCACATTCGACAAAATTTTTGTCGCGCTCCCATCGTGGATCCCACAGCCAGAAACATGTGGAAATATAGATGGTGGTGTTTGATGTGGGTTTCCACCCCACCACTCACTACAGGTGGTACAGGATACAGATGGAAAACAGCTTGTGTGCCCCCTGGCAGGTTCTTAAGGGACAAGATATGTTACCGTTTGAGGTGCTCAGAACCAGTGCTAACTGGGACCCAACAGATTGCATATATTATTATCAGATTAGGTACTATGCAAATACCAAGATAAGGCAAATAATGACCTGGCATGATGAGAGACCCTTTCCCCTGATCTTTGAGTCAGTATGGAAGGGAACTCATGGGAAGGGGGCAAGTACCATGTTATATGGGAATCTAACTGCTGACTAAGCTCATAACGTACAGCAAACCAATAGGAAATGGGAAGAGGAGTTGGGCCCTACATTGAATTCCTGGTCCTGGTTAAAGATATTTAGAAATGTTTGGAAAACAACCTCTTCACCAAACTGGTGTGAATATGCCTGAAATATCAGGATCAGGTATATCTACACTCCTTATAAATTGTTTAAAGCGGGTTTACAACCACAGGTGACCTGCTGGAGGCAATATGCAGCCACGTCAGCTGACAAGGCACACATATTCTGGCTGTGCCCTACAATTCAAGGTTTCTGGGATCTGATAAGCACCCATTTGACAGAATTGTTTGGGCTAACAGCACGGATGGGCCCAGAGCATTGTATTTTGGGGCTATACCCAGATGAAATTAAGGGGAAGGAAGCTCAGTATCTATGGGCCATCCTCACAGTGGCAGCTTTAAAAGCTATAACTAAGTAGTGGCTCCAGTAGATCCCTCCAATGACCCAGGACTGGTTAGAAATAATATCCCAGATCCATAATATGGAAAGAATAACCTTTGCTGTAAACCACCAAAAAGAAAAGTTCGGCAATAGATGGAACAGGTGGGACTTATACAAAGATAAAGTCAAATAACCAACTGGAAGACTTGGGTAATCTGAGCCCCCCCCTTTGACCCCCTTTCCTTCCCCCCCTTCCTTTTACCAACTCCCTAATCTACCCTGACCTCCTTCCATGATAGGCATGACAGTATCTGTTTGATTAATTGTTCATGCTCCCTAAAAGTTTTATAAAATTTCTTTCTTTCCCTTAATTGTGATCAACATAAATGAAGTATTGTGGTTACATTTTAAGCTTTTTCTCCTTTAGAATGTAACAATATTGTATAATGAGAAGTATGATCTTCTAAAAGAAAAATATATTCTAGAGAAAATATATGTAATCTGATTTTGATCAGTAAACAAGTATGAAAAAAACACAGGTTTAGACAGATTTCTGAGGGAGTATGACATTGAGGGGTATACAGCATTCATAGTGGGTAACACAGCACTAGACAGATTCCTGGGGAGAATAGTATTAAGGGTGTAGGAGTAACACATCACTAGACAGATTCCTGGGGGAGAATCATATTAAGGGCGTAGGGGTAACACATCACTAGACAGATTCCTGGGGGAGAATCATATTAAGGGCGTAGGAGTAACACATCACAAGACAGATTCCTGGGGGAGAATCATATTAAGGGCATAGGGGTAACACATCTCTAGACAGATTCCTGTGGGAGAATCATATTAAGGGCGTAGGGGTAACACATCACTGGACAGATTCCTGGGGGAGAATCATATTAAGAGCTACATATGAGTCAGTGAGTAGGGTAACACAAGATGTGACACATTCTTTGGTGGGGGGCTGGCATTAAGGGTCATACAGCAGCACTATAGTATGTATCAGTATGTGCAGTATGTTATCTCTTAGCAGACGTAGAGCTTGGGTCATTTGTGAGTACAATCCTGAAGTTATTATTTTGCGTGTGAAGCCCAGTGATGTTGTTTTTCTGGTTTTGTAACTGAGATACGATCAGTAAGGTACTGCAACAGTTCCTGTGACACTGTGTTTCTGTTTGAATAATTTAAAAGTTCAGAGAGCTGTCTGGAACAAAGCAGACTGGTGTCTCTCTGTGTTCATGCCTTGCACAGACTCTGTTATGGACGTTCTGTGCCGATGTGCTTGAACTGTTTGCACTGGAGGAAAGAATCTCAGTTTTATCAGCTACTGTAAGTGAACCTTTACAGCAAAATGAAATATAACTGGGTTTCCATGGATGTCGCGGATACTACCCTTACCTTGTGGGAGCAAACAAGGCTGAGAGGCCTGGATTAATAAGTTGCTGTTTAGGGAGTTTATATCACAAGTTTTAGTGAATGGCTCACTGCCTTCACCCAGAGAGAGGTTTTAAGTGGTCATGGTATAAGTATCGTACGTTCCCCTGGGGCGCAGTACCTACCCACCACCCAATGAGAACACAGATCTGTGAACCAAGGGAATGCAGTAACAGAGCTTGCAACTTGTACTGTATAACAAATACAGCTTAGGCAAGGAGTTAAACAAAAGAACACTAAACTTTATTTAGGGACTGTGGGGCCTTTAATTGAGACAAGCAGATGGTTAGAGAGCATAAGATAGTACAGGGTCTTGTCGTCCTGTTTCCTCTTTGGCTCAGCTTGATAACATGTGGCCACTCTTCATCCTGTTAGGTAGGCGTAGCCAAATTAAATGCTTCCCTGGGCTGGACTGTAACTAAAAATGGTTTGCAGAAAGCTTGCCTCACAGTTCATATCAGGAAAGAAACCGCAGCTTGGTTGTAGGCTAATCCAAATGTTTTATTAAGAAATCTTCAGGCAGCAACAGCCCCAAGACCGCCAGTATTTCACTCAGTAATGTGCACATTTTCAAGGAAAATTTCACTCATACTACCACCCCTATATAAACAGGCAAGTATGTAAAGTGACAGTGCTATATATTAATAGGTACAGTTGGCACAGTACAAGCTCTTAACAATGACAACTTGATCTCAAGTGCAATATAGTGTATAGTGGGCTCTTGTTCTATATGGGTTTCCATATCAGCTGAAGTGTTGTTGTAGAACGTTTCCGATGTCATGGAACATGGTTGCACACTTCTGTGGTATAACAACATTACAGCTAATTAGAAAGCCATCCGCAAGTCACCAGTCTCCACTCTCAGAACTGCTGTGTCTGCTCTTAGAACTGCCATGGCACATCAAGCAGTTGAAATGAAAGTAAACTGCAGTGATGGCTACAGTGTTTTTTTTTTTTCATGTTTGAGTTGGATCGAGTACAAAAGAAAACATTAGTGGTTTACATAAAATTCCACTCTAACTTTTATTATTTTAAAATTCAATTTGTTATTTATATTTATAGCTTTGTAAGACGTCATGCTGGAGGGGATGCAAGGGTGACCTGCTCCTGGAAGGCCCCCCGCACCAGAAATCCTCCTCGAAGCCGAGTTGTGAGGTGCCATGGGCTTCTGCAGCTCCGGCGGGCCTCCTCGGCGACTGAATTAATCAAGAAAGTTCCCGGCCCCTGTCCCGGTGCAGGAGAGTGTTTCGACCATGAATCCTTTGCTTTCTACTGCCTTACCTTAATTGGGACCAGCACCAAGAACAACTTGACATCGCACCAAGGTCCAGCTGCCCAGGGACTCACTTTAAGGAGGGTGGCTGTGTGAGTTTCTATTGAAGTGCGACCGGGACCCCATCGCTGCATTGAACAAAGGACAGTAACATTTTAAAATTTTTTCGAACTTGGCGCCGAAAGCGCCCATCCTCATTGGTCCTAGAAGGTGGTGACGCTTTCACTGTCCCCTACAAAGGGAGAGCTTGTCCCACCATCCCTAAGCCTTGTAAGACGTCGTGCTGGAGGGGAGGCGAGGGTGACCTGCTCCAGGAAGGTCCCCCCCCCGCGCACCAGAAATCCACCCGGAAGCCGAGTTGTGAGGTGCCGTGGGCTTCTGCAGCTCTGGCAGGCCTCCTCGGTGGCTGAATTAATCAAGAAAGTTCCTGGCCCCTGTCCCGGTGCAGGAGAGTGTTTCGACCATGAATCCTTTGCTTTCTACTGCCTTACCTTAATTCGGACCAGCACCGAGAACAACTCGACATCGCGCCAAGGTCCAGCTGCCCAGGGACTCACTGTAAGGAGGGTGGCTTTGGGAGTTTCTATTGTTGAGTCGGGACCGGGACCCCATTGCTGCATTGAACAAAGGACACTAACATTTTAAAATTTTTTCGAACTTGGCACCGAAAGCGCCCATCCTCATTGGTCCTAGAAGGTGGTGACGCTCTCACTGTCCCCTACAAAGGGAGAGCTTGTCCCACTGGCCCTAAGCCTTGTAAGACATCGTGCTGGAGGGGAGGCGAGGGTGACCTGCTCCTGGAAGGTCCCCCCCCCTCGTGCACCAGAAATCCTCCCCAAAGCTGAGTTGTGAGGTGCCGTGGGCTTCTGCAGCTCCGGTGGGCCTCTTCGGCGGCTGAATTAATCAATAAAGTTCCTGGCCCCTGCCCTGGTGCAGGAGAGTGTTTGAATTTTCGGCCCACCTACCCACCCCATTCCCTCCTCCCATTAAATGCTCGTAGGCTCTGCCTCCTGTGAGCTGTCTCACCCTATCAGCTAGTGGGGGAGGTCCTGCTCACATTCAAGGGGCATAGCTTGTTATTACCTACAGAGAAGCTCTCCCCACTCTCACCTCTCAGACTGTGTTGGTACAATTTATTGACTAAGTTTAGTTTTTTACTGACTGTGTTATGATCAATTTTTGTGTTTAGCCTGTTATCATACTTGCTGGTCCCTACTGATCAGCTCTTGTCTAGGGTAGGTCCTGTTAGATTGGAGTAGGTTATTAACTCGTTAGAGCTTCCAACTGTCTATTGAGCCTAAAGAGGCCAGTGTTATACAATTGTCCTAAGTCCAAAGCTCACACCTGTCTATAGTGCCTAGTGAAGCCTGCCTAAATTGTCTAGAGCAACCTGTATAGTACTGACAATCAGTCTCACGTGAACTCACACAGTGCCTGGGGAGGAGCTGCCCCCCAAAAAGCATAGTCTGGTCCCTCACTGACCCTTAGCTTTCAGCCCTTCCTGCACTGCTCATTTTTCATCTACAAAGCCTGGCACTAACTGTGTTAAGTTCCTATTTTTTTATAAAGCATCAATCTCCCCTTCTTTCCCCTCAGCTTCTCTCCAGCTAACCAGGCACAACTCACTAGTTGGTCCAATGCCTCCAGCCCACATGTGGACTAGGCATCCTCACCTTCCACCCAAGGAGGGTAGGGATACTTCCATGACAGAGGATAAGGGTGTGCTGCCTGCCACTTACAGGATGCTGGTCCTAGCTTGTCTTGCACTGGGACTTACCCTGCTCCAAATGGTCACCACCCCCCTGATGTCATTGGGGGGAAACTGGGAGAGGTCTCCCTCCTATGAGGTACCTGACTTCTCCTTCTCAAATATCCTTGCGACCACTAAGACCCACCGCTGTCTTACCTGCTGCTTAGACCTTCGGTGCCTAATGTACTGTGCCAGGGCTAAGAGTATCCATGCTCATAATCTCTCAGATGGCCGATCTCCCATGAGGTGGTATCTCCCCTGGCTCCTCCTCTTAACACTACTACTGGCCGGAGATATAGAAACTAACCCTGGTCCAAATAATCCAGCCCACAAAATCCTCTCTGCATGGGGCATGGGCAAGGGCCTAAAAGTAGCTCATCTCAACATTAGGAGCCTGCTACCTAACCGTGATGAGCTAGTAGCATGGATGTCACTCTATAAACCTGATATCCTCGGAGTGACTGAGACCTGGCTCAAACCCTCGATCCCTGATTCAGCCTGTGTACTCCCTGGGTATGAGTTCACACGACTGGACAGAACTGGGAGCAAGGGGGGGGAGGCATACTGATCTACTACAGAAGCCATCTTAAGGTCTCCCAAGTTGCCCACCAGCAATCCCACGTGTCGCCCTGTGAGGTACTGCATGTGCTACTTCTACTTGGGGACACCAAGAAACTGCATCTGGTGTGCACTTATAACCCCCTAAGGGGTAGACTTTCTGGATTGACCCACCTCCTGGACTCAGTTGGTCCCAGCGTTGGGGACAATGAACTCATAATCATGGGGGATGTCAACATCAATTGGGCTGGTGGTAATGAAAAGCAGTTTGAGCCCCTATTTGCTAACCTTACCCTGACTCAACTTATCCAGGAACCAACCAGACGGTCGGCAAATGGATCCTCCGGCACCCTACTGGACTGGATCATGTCCAACCGTCCGGACAGGATCTCCTCAGTGGGAACACTACCAAACTCTATCTCTGACCACTCCCTGGTCTTCTGTGTGTGGAAAATTCCCTCCCTCAAAATTCCTCAGAAAATCATGCATGTCAGAAACTACTCCAGGTTTGACCCTGGGGAGTTCCTGGAGGACCTAAGGCTTACTGACTGGTCCGGGGTGCTAGGAGCCACTGACCCCTCAGTGGCAACCTCACACTTCCTTACCACCTTCAGGGCCCTGCAAGACAAGCATGCTCTTAAGGTCACCCATATGGTGAGGGGGTCCACTACCCACTGGCTGCGTGGGACTCTCTTATCCCAAATGTGGGAGAGAGACAAGTGTTGGGCCCACTTCAAAAGTTCCAGTGATTCCACTATTTTCCAAAAATACAGACACCTTAGAAACAAGTGTAAAAAGGCCATTAGGGTTGCAAAAAGTGACTTCTGCAAGTCCGCCCTACTCAGCACCGCCAGCGACCCCAGGAGGTTCTGGAGAAATATAAAAACCCTTGTCAGTGGGTCCTCCCATCCGGGGGTATCTGACATGATCATCAAAGGGGTCTCCTGCAACAATCCCCACACCATCGCCAACTCCCTAAATACACACTTCTCAGACCTCTCGGCCTTCACTGCACTCTTCCTGTCCGGTGAGAGTTCGTCCTGCCTCCCCCCCTCTTCTCGGTGGGAGGATCAACCCCCTCGGCAAATGTTTTACCTCAGGGCTGTGTCAGTCTTGGACACACAGAGGTGCTTAGCTGGCCTCTCCCAGTACTCCAGCCCTGGCCTACATAACCTGGAGCCCAAGCTTCTAAAGCTTGGTGCTGCACACATTGCCTCCCCAGTAGCCCACATCTTTAACCTATCCCTTGCATGGGGGACCATCCCTGATATCTGGAAAGAGGCGAGGATAGTCCCTGTCCTGAAGCAGGGCAATCCTAAATTACTGGATAACTATCATCTGATTGCTATCCTCTCATCTCTTAGCAAGCTCATCGAAAAGTTAGTGGCTGAGCAGCTCTCGGAGTATATCCAGTCTCATGAGCTGCTGTCCCCGGCCCAGCATGGTTTTCGAAAGGGGCACAGCGCCACTACAGCCTTGATCTTGGTCACATCAAGCATCAGAACAGCCATGGACCAGAGCAAACTCTCTGGAGCCATATTTATTGACCTGTCCAAAGCCTTTGACCTTGTTGATCACGTGTTGCTTGGCTCGCAGTTGTGGTCACTTGGCCTCTCCCCCATGCTATGAAATGGCTTATGGGCTGCCTGCACGGTAGAAAGCAGTGGACCTGCTTCAATAAAGTCCTCTCCGAGCCCCTATCGGTGACCTCTGGTGTCCCTCAGGGTTTAGTACTGGGCCCCCTCCTTTTCTCCCTCTTTATCAATCAACTACCAATAGTGACAACCAACTGCAGAGCCACCCTATACGCAGACGACCTGGTGATATTGGCTTATTCCCGGGACGCCGCTACTCTAAACCAGTGCATGTCTGAGGACTTTAACAATGTCCTGACCTGGGTTACTAACCATAAACTGGTCTTGAACCTGAAAAAAACACAGGCTATGCTATTCAGCTCAACAGCCAAAATCAAAGCCTCGTCAACCTTGCTAAATATTACCACTCCTGACGGATTCTCCCTCCCAGTAGTTAACTCTGTCAAATACCTAGGGGTCCCACTTGACCCCCAACTTGACATGGGGAGTCACATCCTGAATGTCTGCAGGGCAGTGAACTGCAAGCTGGGCCTGGCCTACAGGACCAAGTACAACCTCACATCAGCAGCCAGACTTGCCCTTGCGAGATGTGTACTTCTTCCCTCCCTTAGCTATGGTCTGAACCAATTTGCTTGCTCTCCCAAGACTCATCTAACTCGGTGGCACATGACATATAACATCTGTCATTTTGCCCTGGCTGCCCCCCATCTCACCCATTGCTGTGAGCTATACAATAAACTTTGCTGGCTCTCTCCAGCCAGGTATCTTGACTTCAGGGTGGGATGCCTCACGGGCAAAGTGATTAGAACTGGCATCCCCAGGGCTGGCCCAGCTTCTGCCACAAATTGACACTACTCCCTACCATCTTAGGGTCCCAGGCCTCAGGGACGCTCAAAGTCCCCACCACCCATCCCTCATGGGGATCAGGACTTTGCTGTATGTGCGCCAGACTCTGGAACTCCCTTCCCGAGTGTATCCATTCGGCCCCTCCCAACAGAGCTTGCAAATCCCTGTGGGGCTTCCTGAAACTAGCCTCAGTGTGAGACTGCACCAAGCCTCCTTAGAGTAATTATCAACTGTTGTGAACCTGACCCAAGCTGCCTCCTATAGATGCTGCCTGAAACTTCTTGCTGTTCCCATGATTCTATCAATTACCCGGGTTCTTGACTGTGGACATAATTGTCTACACCTGTGTACCCTGGTTGTGCCTTAACTTGTATGTCTCTAATGTGTTTATGACTTGTTAAAATTTGTCTGCGACCTACTCACCTTGGGTGTGTCTTAACTATAAAGTTATAAGTTATGTTATGACCTACTACCCCCTTGGACAATGTTACTACTCCTATATGTTGTTATATTGTCATGATGTACTTGCATTCTTTCTGTACAATTTATGTATCCCTATGTTGTATTCTTCCGGGTCTTTCCTGAAAATAGGCATAATACTTGTCTAGTGTACTTACCCGGTCAACAAAAGCTAAATAAATAAATAACTTGCCTTTTGGCAATGTTAGCATGGCTCCGCATTCCATTCTCCAGCTTGATACTGATGTGCGCACTGTCTCCCCAGTTGTAGGACAACAAAAAATATATATAAATAAATATATATATAAATAAAGGAGGCAGTATAGCGCAGTGGTCTAAGGCTCTGAGCTGCAAATCTGGTGACATCCAGCAGACCAAACCTGGGTTTGAATCCCACAGCTTCCACTTGCATAGTGTGTGACCCTGAGCAAGTCACTTAACCTCCTTGTGCTCCCAGGTCGCTCCTGTAAAAAAGCTTTCAGCTTAGTGTGCTATACCTGGTTAAACAACGAAATAAAAAAAAAAAAATATATATATATATATATGTAACCTGGGGTCCTGATGGTACAATGGATGGGGAGGGTAACATTTCCAGGGAGGTAAAGCCAGAAATGTGAAAAAAAAAAAAAACAAGGCCTTACCTCAGCTTGGTTCTGTCAGCACAGTGCAGAATACAGCTTCTCCACCAACCCACCTCTCACCACTTGCTGCAAGCCATGCCCGAGCCGGGGGAGGGGGAATAAAGGTCTGACCAGCATACTTCATCCCAGGGAAAAAAATCAAGGAGTTCATTCAGTAATTTCCAGCATTCATGCAGTAGAAACAAGAAAAGAAATTTCAATAAATTGCTCAGCTTCACGGAGCCGGGAGACCAAAGCATACGTAGGGCAAAACTTTAGAGGCAGTGGCAGTATTAGCGGATACAGATTCATTTACAGGCCTAATACAGTTGGAACAGGTGCAGACTCCACGCAAATACCTAAAGCCATCTCGTATTGTAGCTCAGGACCCTACAGGGTGCGAGATGCCAAACCACCAGTGCCTTACTCCCCTACCCTGGATAACTAACGTTGGGGCTCCAGCCTTTATACCTTCCACGGCCACCCTGCAACAATCCTGACCCCACCAGCTCACCACCCTCTTTCCCACCCAGGACCGTGGTGCCAAGGTTGCATATAGAAAGGGCAAACACTGCTTCCTCCTTCCCAGTTACACACACTGAACATCTCATTAACTGGTCTAGCATGGGTCCTGCCCCAGACTTGGGCATGGCAGGCCTGATACAAGCGAATCCCTGAAATGCACCTTCCGGTACAGAATCTCGTTCCCACTTATAGTTCAATGTCTTGGACAAGACGTACTGTTTCACAGATGCAAAAGCATGCGGGGACTTTGCAGCAAAGTTGCTTGTTCCTACACAAAATGTGGCAGAAACTGAGATATTGGAGGGGGAAGCTGAAAGCTAAAATGTGAACATAAACAAACGGCGACTTCATTTGATTTCTGCTGCTCGCCTGCTTCTGGCATGTATTATGGCTCTTACCAGAGTGAACTCATGGATTTAAATGTACAGTGACTTTCTCTGTTTCTAATGTTCCTTCTAACAAGTTTAATGTTTGTCAAATTGTTTGTTTTTGGTATATGTGTTTGGAAGGATAACGGGGAAAGATATCACAGTGCTGGGACTGTAGTGCCTACCTGGGGGTAGAACTGATACTAGCTGTTACCCAAAAGTTCAGATTCAAGATATAAGCCAACTATAATTGTTCAGTGTTGATCTGCTTTTTTTTCTGTGATTAGTTCAGAGTTGTGGGCAGAGTGGTAGCTAAGATGACAGAGGGCCTCTAGTGGCAGAGTTGTCTTGTGGAGATCAACACGATGCAGAATAGCCGTTTTGTCAGAGCTTTGAGTAGTTGGAGTGGCCGGCAGGAGTGCTACTTTGACTCTTGGATCAATATTTTACAACTCCTTATTAGTTACACCAGAACAGCCCACCTGCTGCGCTGATGTGTACTCTGAAGCAATATTATATACACAACTGCCTTCTCTCTAGGTATGTGTTACTTTAAAAGAAACAGAAAGTTTACTGTTTCCTAGTGGTTGATGAGATTGTTTTAAAGACTGTTCTTAGTATTTGTAAATCCAAAGTGTTTGTTTAAAGTTCAAGCAGAATGCCTTAATAACTAGATTTCAGTGGTATGCCACCCTTACGGCGACACCAGCACAGCGAAATTCATACCTATCGTCAAAATTAACACTTTGCCGACAGGTCGCTGTGTTGGTGTGCCCGAGACAGGGGCATGCTGTCTTCAGATCCTCTACTGCCCGAAGCAACTCCGACTGGAGTTGAGAATCCAAAAGACTGGGGATGTGGGTTGGGGATTTGCCTCCCGATTTAAAAAAACAGGACCGCAACTTGCGGTTGACACGATTCCTGTCAGCGAAATGCCGGTCAACAAAGAATGTTGAACCGGCATGATAGAGCCAATTCCAGCAATCCGGTGTTAGTAGGAAACTTATGTTTCTAAGCCCTACAGGGCTGACAAGCACGATATTGTGCAATGCCATACAGGGCTGCTGAGCACCATATTGTGCAATGCCCCACAGGACTGCCAAGCACCATATTGTGCAATGCCCTATAGGGCTGCTGAGCACCATATTGTGCAATGCCCTACAGGGCTGCCGAGCACCGTATTGTGCAATGCCCTAAAGGGCTATTGAGCACCCTATTGTGCAATCCCCTACAGGGCTGCTGGGCACCATATTGTGCAATGCCCTACAGGGCTGCCGAGCACCATATTGTGCAGTCCCCTACAGGGCTGACGAGCACCATATTGTGCAATGCCCTACAGGGCTGACAGTCACCATATTGTGCAATGCACTACAGGGTTGCCGAGCACCATATTGTGCAATGCTCTACAGAGCTGTGGAGCACCATATTGTGCAGTGTCCTACAGGGCTGCTGAACACCAGATTGTGCAGTGCCCTACAGGGCTGCTGAGCACCATATTGTGCAGTGCCCTACAGGGCTGCTGAGCACCATATTGTGCAGTGTCCTACAGGGCTGCTGAGCACCAGATTGTGCAATGCTCTACAGGGCTGCCAATCACCAGATTGTGCAATGCCCTACATGGCTGCCGATCACCAGATTGTGTAGTGCTTGATTTATTTGAATGTTCCTACAGAGCACTGGCTGTGATTATGATCACCTTAATGTGTCTGTATTAAATTGTTTCAATAGTGATTCCCCACTATGGTTACAACAGAAATGAGTGTCAATATAATTAAGCAATAAGGCATGACAGAGTGTGCGTTATTGTGGGATAATGGAACACCTCAGGAAGTGGACAGCTTTAAGCACCCAAGAAATGCTGTTATCCCTCAATTACGCACACCCTGGAATGCCTTATTGCGATTATAAAATGGTTTCCCTGATTTTTTTTTTTTTTATTGTAGGACCAAATAATGAGGTTCAGAAAGTTAAACATTTCTGACCTGTGCTGTTGTGCTGGGATATTAGCATGATCATGTGACTGGATTCCAGCAATCACAGTATAGTATTTGTCTTACCCATTTCATAATCTGTATTAATAATCTGTGTCATCTTTTAATTTGTGGCATGCCATTTCTTGGTAGCATGCATAGCATTTGCAGTAAAATGTTATAAAAATAAAATAATTTCATAAGTAGTCCTTACAAAAATAGGCATGACTAATTTGTTATATGTTCCCTTTCTTAGCTTTTATAGCAGGAAAGCATTATACATGTACTAAAATCTATTAATTTACAATTACATGATACAACAGTCTTGATCCTAAAGCATAAGTATAGGAACTTTTACACAGCTAGTTATGTAGGTAGCTTCACAAGATAACTAGATAAATATTAGAATAATATTCTCTCCCTCCCCAAAAGGGTATTGTAAATGAGTAGTCCAGTGATGACTTGGATTGATACAAATAAAAAAAAATAATTCAGATTTAACTAGAATTTATTTTTCTGTTCATTCCAGAATTGTCATTAGGACCCTCCTGAGAGATGTTTGCCTCCCCACAAAATATTCTTCAACAGTGTGAAGTATTGAGGTGGCTTGAAATTGTTAGACCTTATGTAAAGCCCAGTATATCGGGCATCCTCCTAGATGGTTGAGGGGTAAGGGTTCTGCTACATTATGTTGTCACTGGCTGCTGTAGATGGGTACAGTGGCTGTTGTAGATGGGTACACTGGCTGCTGTAGGTGGACGATGGCTGCTGTAGATGGGTACGATGGCTGCTGTAGATGGACAATGGCTGTTGTAGATGAGTACGATGGCTGCTGTAGATGGTACAATGGCTGCTGTAGATGGGTATGATGGCTGCTGTTGATGGGTACGATGGATGCTGTGGATGGACGATGGCTGCTGTGGATGGACGATGGCTCCTGTAGATGGGTATGATGGCTGCTGTAGATGGGTACGATGGCTGCTGTACGTGGACGATGGCTGCTGTAGTTGGGTACAATGGCTGCTAGATGGGTACAATGGCTGCTGTAAATGGGTATGAGGGCTGCTGTAGATGGGTACGAGGGCTGCTGTAGATGGGTACGATGGCTGCTGTAGGTGGACGATGGCTGCTGTAGATGGGTACGATGGCTGCTGTAGATGGGTACAATGGCTGCTGTAGATGGCTACGATAGCTGCTGTGTTGACATGATACCAAGTAAGGTTACGAATATTCATACTATAAATAACTAGAGTGCTCACAAGCACATGGACAGAGAGTTAGTGCATGTGACAGACAGGATACCAAGTAGGGTTGTCAGAACCTTCTGAAGTTCTGGGTTCTAGTTCTAGTCTAGAACTTTTGAAAAAGTTCTAGGGTTCTAATCTTTTTAGAACTCGAACCCTATTTTTTTAATTGTGCTGCCAAAAATGAAGATAATAATAAAAAATGTGAACTTGAGGATATTCTGCAGTAACACACACTGGGTAGGGTACAGTGCAGTCAAAGGGCACACAGCAGCAGGGTGGTGGGCTGACAATAGGAGACAGAGTCACACACACAATACAGGGAAAGAGATTTTTCTGTCTCTTCTCCCAACAATGTAATGTATTTTAGTCAAAACAGAAAGGACTCGGCACTCTTTGTCAAAATGAAGTATTCGTATACCACCTGATTTCTTCTTTTTAAAAATGTATTGTTGTAAAAATAAGCAATACATCTGGTGTAGCCTGAGGAGACTACCACAGACCAACATTTCACACTCGAACGGAGTGTTTTGTCAGTTTGAGTGGAAAACATTGGGTCTGTGAATTCCCCAGGCTACAATGGATGTATTGCTTAGTTTCACCATAAAAATGTTGCTGGTATATGAATACTTCATTTTGACAAAGAGTGCTGAGTCTTTTTGTTTTGACTGAACTCTTTTTGGTACTTTACAAGCACCACTCTCCTAGTAGCGACCCTTCTTTACGTGCAGTTAACATAGTGTATTTCTAGCTTCTGTCATGTATTTAAAGGTAATGCCACAACACAGCTGGCCACTGGGCTTCTCACAGTAACACACCAGGTGATGTGCAGTCAAGGGCACACAGCAGCAGGGTGACGATGGGCTGACCACAGGAGGCGGAGTCACACACACAATACAGGAAAAGATTTTCTGTCTCTTCTCCCAGCAACGTAATGTAGTTCTAGGCTTGTCATGTATTTAAAGATTATGACACAGTGCAACTGGCCACTGGGCTTCTCATGGTAACACAACTGGGTAGGGTACAGTCAAAGGGCACACAGCACCAGCTGGGTGATTGACTAGCCACAGTACAAAAGATGCAGTGGAGAAAACACACAACACAGGAGTACTGTGTCAAAAAATCAAAATGCCATCATGGGTCTTCTATCTATCAGGAGCTTTTTAGGGTGAAAGCACAGTCCAGACTGAGACTCCTGTCCTCCAGACAATTTTCTTTCTTTTGTGGGACTAGATTTTGGCTTGGAACAAGTTTCATCACACTCAATAAAGTTTTTTAACTTTTTTTTTCTATCACACAAGGGAAAAATCAATATATGTTCTCCTTCACCACTCTTTAAGCAAGTGTGATCTCTCCATCCTCCCAACAGTGCCACGAGTGTCACGGGAGATTGTCTCTCACACACACATGCAGGCAGCGGTCTGCATGTTAAGTACTGTTCAAGATATTGAACAGGCTGCCCACTGCCTGCAAAAAAATCTGTGCAGCTTGACACATACATCACCAGCCAGACACCCTCCAGCCTCTCATTCTGACCAATGTGGGAACGTGCCTGGCTTCTGCGCTGTCTGCCCTTCTTCTCGGTGGCTCTGCATCACATGACCACTCCAAATTCAGGCTCCTCATGTATTTTTGGTGGCGCGGGAGGCAAGGCACTAATCCCTATTCATCAGCCAACTCCCCGCCCTGCCTCCCAGACATATTGACTGCCAGCCCCGCTCCGTTTAAAGTTTAAATGGCAACAGTTGCTGCCGCTTGAAGGAGATAACAGTGCGGCAGGTTCCACTGGTGGCATGATCGGATCCCGATGTGTGTGAGTAAATCTCCTCTCGGGGGGGGGGGAGCACTGGCAACCCTGACTGGGAGAATGGGAGAAATGTTCATTTTATTTGCACTGGACTTGGCAAGCGGGAGGGGTTCAGAACACCCAGGACCCCCCTGTGACTTTAGCTGCATTCTTCAGCTGGTGCCGAGATCAGGACAGGAATGTGAATTTAGGAATGGGTCGGGATGGAACGGAACTCTCTCGGGTGAGTTGGGTTGGGATGATAGTTGCGGGTGGCAATTGTAATGAATCGAACCCTTTTGCGAACCCTGTAGTGTTCGAGTTCTAAATTAGAACTCGAACACCAGGGTTTGAGGAGGGTTCAAATCTTTATCGAACTAGTTCTGACAACCCTAATTCCAAGTAAGGTTACGAATATTCATTCTATAAATAACTAGAGTGCTCACAAACACATGAACAGAGAGCTAGTGCATGTGACAGACAGGATGTAAAAGCAGAGAGGCAGTCTGAGTGAGACAGAACAGTTTACTCCGCTGTAAGAAGCACAAGTGAAGCTGAAATGAAGAAGCTGATAAAGAAGAGAAGAACCCATTGTTTGATTATTACAAAACAAGAAATGGTACTGGGAGTGGTTTGGGGACTTTGGGAGCTAAAATACGAAAGAAGGGGAGCTGTTGTGGAGAAAGAACAGACTACAGATCAAGTCATTGCAGATTTTATCTAGTACTCTCATCAGTACTTGAGTGAGTTGAAATAGTGGAACTATGACCACCACCAGAGATGAGGCTTGCAGCAGTTTAGAAGAAACATGGAAACGTTTCAAGCAAGTAATTTATATTGAAAAACAATGGGGGCAGACCAGAAGGAGAGCACCCAGAATGCAGCGTTATTACAGACTGCAGCAGGCTCAGAAGCTCTAGATATCTGCAATACTTTATGACTGCGGCTGCTAGTGAGGATCATGACAGCACAATTTGAAGCTTACTATTTGCCTAGAAAAATGAAACCTATTTATTTATTTAGTTAGTCATAGGAATTACAACCCTTTGAGTCATAGACTCATTTACAAAAGCTCCACATCAGCGTAGTCATACATTCAGAGATGGTACATTAGTGGGACATCACAGTTCAAGTATTTACATATAATAGACGAGGTGACTGAAGATCAATACATATAGTAGCTAGGGTATTGATATTAGTACAGAGGAACAATTACAGAGCAAGTACAGCCTCTGGGGCATTGTCATATAGTAGGAACAGTGATCAATACATTAGTGAGACAACACAGTTTAAGCAAAGTATTTACATATAATAGCCTGGGTGACTGCTGACCTATACAAGTAGTAGCTAGGGTATTGGTATTAGTACAGGTGATATAGTTACAGTGTGGGTGCAGCCTCTAGGGCATTGTCATATAACAGAGATAGAGATCAGCAGCAGAGATGTCCTATACAGTTAGACCTATACAGTTCGTTGCAATGTCAATGGGGAGTGGCCTAGTGCAGCTCTGTGCAGGTCAGTTAGGAGGATTAGCAGTTGCACTGGCATTGACGCAGGGAGAGAATGTGTTTTTTTTAGGATGGTCCTGAAGTGTCCTAGCTTGGGAATGGAGGTTATGGGATCTCATTGTACCAGGCAGGAGCTCTATAGAGGAATGATCTCTGCGCTAGGGAGGTTCTGACCCTCGGCACAGTCCACAGATGTTTGTTGGCAGAATGAGTGGTCGCAGTGTGGGAACACGAGAGTAGTGAGGCCGAGATCCCCAGTGGAGTTAACCCTAGGTGGATTTTTTTGGTGAGGAGACAGGATTGATATTGTAGTCTTTCCTCCAGGGTGAGAATGTTCGTAAGAGCGTAGAGGGTGCAAGTATGGGAGCATTTATCTGCGCCTAGGAGGAGTCAGCACACTTTATTAATGGCTATGTGAATTTTGTTTAGGGTGGTGTTGTCCGCAGCAGAGTAGATGGGGAGCCCATAGTCAACGAGAGAGAGGACAGAAGAGGTGACAGCCAGATTGAGAGCCTCTGGCTTCAGGCAGTCTTTGTGCCCGGTATAGGAGGCCGATGCTGGTATTAATGGCTGAGGTCAGTATGTTAATGTGGGCATGGAAAGATAGGGAGGTGTCAAAGGTAATGCCGAGGTATTTATAGGCGAGTACTTATTCCAGGGGGAGGTGAGCGTGGGAGAGGATTTTTAGTTCAGTGTTCTTGGCCTTGCTCTGCTGGTGGGCAAATGGCATGGCTTTTATTTTTTTTTTTTATATTGACCACCAGCGTGCGACTGGTGAACCAACTTTCGATCTGACTGAACGAGTCTTGGAGGGAGGACTGTAGGTTGTCAGGGCAAGGGTGTGCAGTGCAGACAACCACATCATCAGCATATAGCAGTAAGTTACCGGAGCAGGATTTGGGTAGTGCATTTAAGTAGATACTGAAGAGTAGGGGGCCCAATGTGGATCCCTGGGGGGCCACTGAGTGGACAGGCAGGGTAGAAGATAGGGTGTCATTTATCTTAACACACTGGGATCTAGAAGTAAGGTAGCTATTGAACCAAGAGTGTGGTCCGTGTGATAGACCAGTGTGGTGGAGTGTGTCCAGGAGGAGGGGGGTGGGATACCATATCAAAGGCCTTAGAGAGGTCCACGAAGATGGCTCTGGCAAGGTGTTTACGGTCAAGGGCAGAGTGAATGAAATTGGAGAATTCGATGAGGGCGGTGGTTATGCTATGGCCTGATCTGAAGCCATGTTGTTCACTACATAATAAATTGTGGGCTTGCAGATACTCGGTGAATTGGTCAGAAATGATTTTTTCAAGGGCTTTTGAGAGAGGGGGAAGGATGGAAATGGGCCAGTAGTTGTTGGGGTTGGTATTATCTCCACATTTTAGTATTGCGGTAATTATAGCAGTTTTCCAGGCTGTTGGGAATTGCCCCAAGCATAGGGAGCAGTTAAGGAGGTCAGTCGGGGGGAAAGAACAGTGTCAAGAACCCGGTAGAAGATTTTCATGTCAAAAGAGTCTTTGCAATATTTGGAGTCACTGAGAGCTTTGGAAGAGATATACATTTATATTTAGATCTCAGAAGCTGAAAAAGAACAAGAAACTATTGAGTCCGTTACAGACTTGAAACTAAAAGCTAAATCTTGTTATTTTGGTGCTCTTTGCAGTTCTTTGTGTAACCCCCCTACAAATGGGGGTTCCCAAAAAAACTCCTAGGAGTTTACCTAAGTGTTCCCCCTGCCTGCTGACATTCGGCGTTTAAGCTACTGGAATGGTACTGTGAGTGCTTGTAGAGCCTCCGCATACTGTCTCTTTAAGAGTTGTCTGCTTGCAGATATAATTAATGCTTATAGAGGGGAGACTGGTGCTTCCCTGCTCGAATCCCACCTGAGCTGCGGTGTAATCGCTCCGTTTTGCGGTCGCTAAATGTGCAAAGGGAGCCCATCTGAAAGATGTAACTGTTTGCCTGTAATCATTTAAAGCTTTAGTAAAATTGCAATTTGTCTAACCTGCCTTTATTACAGCTGGGATTCTGTGTGTGTGTGTTGCTCCTCCATTTTGGACCTAAACTGCTATGCTGGGCCAGTTGTGTTTAGGGGAGCTCTAAAATGGAGACTACTTGGACCAACCAGAATCTGGACTCTCTCTGGAGCCAGTTTACAAGGGGAATGTATAGCTAGTGGTTCTGGGAATTGTAGTTTGGACCTTGGCACCTTTTTGCACCAACAGAGGGAGCTCTGGAGTGATTGACAGCCGAATCCACCAACTGGACCTGGTGGAACCTAAGGGAAATGCCCTGTACTGAAGCTGGAGAGTCAGATCATTGTCGCCTGTGAAAGGAGTAGGAGCTCTGTATTTCTCTGCGGTGTACAGTTCACGCACGCAGGGAGCACATGAGAGGCCTTGAAGTCGGCCTACTGCCGTGGTAAGTGATAGTTGGACTGAATCCGAGCTTCTGAGAAGAAAGAAGACTGAAAAGTGGAAACCAGGCTCACCCTGTAGAAGACTGGAGATGTTGCTGAATTGCGCACGGTCTGTCAGGAACTGAACTGCTGTGTGTGTTCACGGGTATTTTGCAGTAGTTGCGATCGGGATTGAGGAGCAGCCTGCCTGGTATAGTACTTTCCTTTTTACATATGAATGTCCGTAGAGCTTGTGGGGAATCGCTATTTCTTGTCCCCAGTACTGTTTGCTGTGTAGTGAAGCTGGAAGCGAACCCCAGCGTGTTTCAGACTAAATCTGTTTGCAGCAACTGCTTAGGGGTCCAGCCACAAGGGCCTTGCATCCATGCCTCATTGTTTCTGGCAATCCAGAAGAACATCCACCATCCGGTCCTCAGCTTGGGTATTGTGAGTACAAATCAGGGTATTCCCCTGCAGCCTGTTTTCAGTCATAAGTGTGTCATCTAATTCTTGTTGTTTCACTGATTCATGGATTGAGCCATCTGGCTCCAGATTACAATTGGGTATTGTGCATATATTTTCTTCTACAGGGCCCCATCCATCTGCACCTGCCGGCCAACCCCAGGCAACGGGCCTGGCTAGCCCTCCCCCAACCTGGGTACCCAGAGTGTGACTTTTCAGACCCTGTATATGTGCACAGTACTGTGATTTAATACCGCCAATTAACCTGATTTCCCACTCCCATGTTCCATTCCTCCTAAATAAACCAGATTCGATGTTGTTGAACTTTAAACTGTCTGAGGTATTAGTACCTATAAAACAAGCGTTGTATTGGGTTGTGTATGTTGATTAACCTTGTTTTACAGGAGGTCCTCAGAGACGTGCTGCAGAATCAGTCTCGAGGGTAAGTGGTACTTTATGAGTGAACAGTGTGTATATGTGGGGTATTGGGACTGTAACTCCTGTGTACTGTGTGAGCCGCTAGAAGGAACCAAAGGGGGTTACGGTGTCCCAGAGGGCTGTGACTAAGATAGTCTAACTGCTACGAACCCTGACCTCTGGGTGGAGTCACCCGTCATAGAACCTAGGCCCCTCAACCTGTCCGTAGTCAAGCAGGCAGGGGTAGTAGCCCTTGGGATAGCGCCACCTGGGGGTTACATTTGATATGAGTTCAAATTGATATGGGCTGTTATGATGTAAAGGAGCAGTTACTGAAAGGCTGGGTTCTCACGATGGAAAAAGCTGTGCCGATATGCCTGGTGGCTGAGCAGACGAGGATGCAAATGCAAGGAACTACTATTAATAAAGTCAAAAGGGATAACATTAATGTAGCAGCAATGCAAACATCACAAAATCAGGCACAAAAGACACATGAAAGTTTGAAGCAGGAAGTAAAACAAAAAGCGACAGGACAGACTGCTACCATGCAAAGGAAGTTGGCAAATCAGCATGCAGTACATGTGGGAACGGAAGGAGCCTGCCTGTAGAAATTTCCCAGCTTTTGATCAGCACTGCAGATCCCGTGGAAAGTTTAATCAAGATGCTCTAAGCAGAAAAAAGATATGCATGCTGTTACAGTGGTGGAAGAGTCAAGCAGTGAAAATGAATGTTTACAGGTGCTATACAAAGTGACGGCTTCAAAGGAATGGACTGCCCAAATAGAAGTAAATGGCCTGACGATTTCATACATGATTGACACTGGTGCAGAAGAAACAGAACACCATTATGAGGGCCTGCAATGGACTAAGTATGCCTGCTATAGGCTGCTGCATGCTACACCTGAAACACAAAGACAAGCAGCTTGATTAACACCATTTTGTCATTGTCATAGGAGATAAGCCAATTTTGAGGCTAGATACCAGCCAATAAAGGGGTCTGATAAACAAAATATTCTGCATAGAAAAGGAAGTGCCTCTCACTTATGAGATTATACCTGAATACAGTGATATTCTTAAAGAGCTAGGCAAGCTACCAATTACACAGCACAATACAATTTCTGAGAATGCTGTGCATGTAATACATGCCTCCCAAAGGGTCCCTGTTGCCCTGAGAGACAGACTGAAAAAAGAATTGCAACATTTAATAGCAGTCAAGTGGATGTGATGGAAAGGTAGAGAAGCCAAAACTTTGGGTTCACTCTTTAGTGATCATACTAAGGATCATACTAAGGATGAAATTGGAGCAAAAAGGCAGGGTGCCCATAGAAGCACCTCAAAGCTACATATAGTGGGACATATTTTTTGTGAGAAAATAAAAATCTGTCCAATCTATTTTTAAATGTTTTTGTTTTCACTAATAGTAACTGATGTTGGCAATTTATTCCAAGGATTTATTATTCTCTGAGAGAAATACTATGCCCTTTTCTTTGATTGAAATTTACTTCTATTCCACTGAAGTGGATGACCTCTGGTGGAAAAAGCTACTTGTTTAAAATCAAGTCCACATTCTGAAGTCAAATAGGGGCCATTAATAATGTCCCAGGTAAATAAGATAAGTGATAACAGAGAAAAAGATGGATCACTGTGTTTGTGTTTGGATCCAAAAGAGCTGAATTCCTACATGAAAAGAGAACAATTCCACAGTCCAACAAGACATGAAATTCTGGCTGAAATGGCAGCCGCCAAGTATTTTTTCAGTATTGGACACCTCTCTGGGATTTGGCAGCGATCACTGACACCTGAACTTGCTTGCTTATGTACAGTTCCACACTCCATATTGCAGTGCTGGTTTAAAAGATTGCAGTTTGGCACTTGCTGTGCACCAGACATTTTTCATAAAACAGTGCAGCAACTTCTTGAGAGTATTGATGACATTCTGACCTGGGGATGGACTGGTGCAGAACATGATTGCAGGCTGAGAAAAGTGTTACAAGTTGCTAGGGGAAAAAGGACTTGAACTGAATGAAGATGCATGTCTGATAAGGAAAATGGAAGTCTTGTATTTGGGAGAAATTCTTTCAGCTGAGGGTGTGAAAGGTGATCCAGCCAAGGTACAAGCAGTGCCAAGAATACCAGATTAAAAAACATCATGCATTTGTCAATGCTGAACATTTGCTTGTATGTGTAACCCCTAGGTGGCGCTATCCCAAGGGCTACTACCCCTGCCTGCTTGGCTAGTAGCAGATTAGGGGGCTTGGGTAATGAAACGGGTGCCTCCACCCAGAGATCAGGGTAGTTAGTGTTCAAACTAACCTGGGCACAGCCCTCCAGGACACTGTAACCCCCCTCTTTCCCTTCTAGTGGCCTGACCAATACACAATAATCAGTTTCACAATGACCCTTATTCACCAGGCAATTACCCACACTGTTTGCACTTACCACCAGGGCTGGTTCCTCTAGCTTGACCCTGGGGACCCCCTGTAAAACAAGGTTAAGCACAGCAAATAGCAGCAGTACAATACTTTTGGCACAAACTGGAACCACAGTCAGGTTAAATGCAAACAAAGTTAAATTTGATTTATTCAGGGGACTTGAACAAGGGAAGGGCGTAATCAGGTTGATTTGCTTAAAAGCTGTATTAATCAGACAGTTATGCATGCAGTTCAGAGTCCCTACAAAGTCACACACTCTGGATACCCAGATAGGAAAATGGTGGGCTAGCCAGGAACGTTGCAGCTAGTTGGGGCCCTGTGATGGAAGAAAGCAACATGCACAACACACACGATTTGTAATCCAAGTTCGTGAAAGAAAAGGCAACAAGACAATCAGATGACAACACTTTTAGATTTAGATGTTGTTGCAGGGAGCTACCCTGATGTTTACTCACGATACCCAATACTGGACACAGGCAGGATGAAATCGAGACTACAGGCTGTTGAGCTGGAGTGCCCGGAGAAGCAGGGCCCACACGAATCACCGAGGCGTCATTCCTGTTCAAGGCGTTGAGCATGACTTTCTCTGCGTAGCAGATATTCTGACTGGGCCAGTGTAGCAGAGCCCAGGCAAATGGAAATGGATACGGATTCAGTCTGTGGAGCTGGATACAGCCTCCAGCAAGTAAAACACAGTTCAGACACACAGTGGGGAAACAAATCACAACCCACTATAAGCACACAGCACATTTACTTGTAAGGAAATTCCACTGTACCAGGTAAATGGCTTGCCGGTCTCAAATACAGAGTCTCTGCACAATTTGGGAGTTCAGAGGTAGCTGGCAGTCCTGACAGGCCGATCGCATTCAGCAAATCTTTGGTCTTCTTCAGGTTAAAGCCTGGTCACAGTTCAGTGGCTTAATTTGTTCTCCAAATTCAGATTCAGTCTGAAAAAAGCACAAGTTCCCTCTCAGGGAAAGCATGCAGGCCAAATTCAGGCCTTTCCACAGTTCTGCCACGTGAATCCACTATGGATTGCTGCTCGAACTATCTCGAGCTGCTACTTTTTCACTTCCCAACTCGGTTCTAACTGAAGCTGCAAGCAGTGTGGGACTTTCCCCAAGATCCAAAAGGTTTGGTTGGCTGATCTATCTGTCAGTCACAACAAGGGCTCTCCCTCCAGGTTATTTTAGGTGCCAAAAGCCCAAAACTACAGTCCTACAAGTTTTGGCCCCACCAAGCCCCTGTAGGCAGGCTCCATTTTAGAGTCCCAAATGTACTGATTGGTCCATTCTGCAGTCCAGGACCAAGATGATGGAAACAAACAGAACTGTCCATGCTGCAAAGAAGGCAGGTTAGAACAAACTGTAATATTATTACTACTCTAACAAATGATCAGCAAACAAGTACATGTTCTAACAGAGCTTCCTCTCAGATTAATTATAACTGCAATCCAGGCAGCTCTTAAAGAGACAGTACTCAGAGGCTATACAGGCACTCTCTGGCAATACTTTTAAACTGCTAAAATGCAGAACACCAGCCTGGAAGTGAGCATTTAGGCAAGCTCAAGGAAGACTTTTCAGGAACCCCCATTTGTAGGGGGGTTACACCCTTCTCTGCCTGGAGAAATCTTGGCGTCCGCATCAAGTCTGTACCATCATGCATCAGTTAACATAAACTTTCTTACTTTACTATACATATTCGCTACACTTCATGATACTATATCCATAAAGACAATACTTATGCATGTTTCATACAGGTAATACTGATTCCACTATGATTAACATCAGGGTTCAACATTAACATACATTTACTAGCCCGGGGCATAGTGCAGATTGCCTCGGGCTAGTGCAGATACCACCCTACCTGTCCACGTTGGCTAGTGCAATTTTTTGAGTCGGCAGTGCTTCCAGTTGTCCATAGTGCTGGAAGCAACAAAATCACACCAAGCCCCGAGCGGCTGTAAATCAGCCGACCTAGCAGTGGAGACCTAAACAAGCGCTACTGCCACCAGCTTCCTCGTCATTTCACAAGGACCCCCCCCCCAGAGGATGGGCTTGTGGGCTGTCAGCCGTCACTCACCGTTTGCCTTGCTATGATTTGCCAGCAAAGGTCATCAGGGAAGCAGGTGGCAGGAGGTGGGAACGGCCAGGGAGCGCCGACATCACCAGCAAGAGTTTACACCAAGCTGATTCTCCAGGATTGGCCCAAAGCCTATAGCTGGGCATTTAAGGAGGCAGACTGCCAGCACCGATTGGCAGTGATCACTGAGGGCCGGGGCCTCATGGTGCTTAAGGGAAGATTTAAGACCCTAGTTTTCCTGTAAAATGCATGGAGAATTTGTTTTTCTGGATGCTGGCTGTGGTGTTTCAAGGCTGTAGGAAGGACTGTTTGGTGTGCGAGGGGTGATCGGAAGTTCGGAGCTTTCGGTGGCTTTACTGGTTTTGGCGGTCACCAAGATTCAGCGGTGGCACGGTGGTATGGCAGTCTGCACTCTAGAGTCTCCATCCTGTATTTGCCTAGAAGACTGAGTCAGAGAGCAGGTTGGATTATCAGGAGCTGAGAGCCGGACTTGGGTTGGATATCAACGGGAGCTGGGTCCAAAAAAGCACAAAAACGCCAGCTCAGGTAAGGCAATTGAACTGAACACATTTAAAAAAAATGCTCATCTCACTAATGGCACAGTGTTCAACTTCTGCAGCACTTCTGGGAGGGAACTGAAATAATTGATTTGTGTGCAGCCAGTATGTGTCGTGTGGCACCTCTTTATGGTGGACCGACGAGGTTGAACTTGAATCTTTTGTGTGTAGTTTCAGCTCAGACCAGTGCTTTGTCAACAGCACATACTGAGCTGAAAATAAAAATTGAATAATGGTGGCTGGCTGGTGTTCTGCACAGCACTGGTTGACGCACCCCACCTCAAGACATTGTTGGGGACTTGGGGAGGGTCTGAGTGTTTCAGGTAATAGGATCATAAAGCGCTTATTAAATTACGGGGTGGGGGGTGGAATGGATGTCTGGGCCTTGTGGAGCTAGGCTGGCATGTCTGACTGGTTTTCTTCATACTGAGCAGTCTGCAACTGCAAGGCAAACGTACTGGGAGCTGTATTGCCAACAGTAAATAAATGCTGAGTTTCTGGCGGACTCTGATTGTGCGACTGTGTGAAAAAGTGGCATTCTCTGATTTAGTACCTTCTCTCATTTGTGGAGTAAATTACTGCTTTGCTGACCTGATCTGAATAATTTGATTTTGCAGCACATCTATCTTACCCAGCTCTGCTCATTGTGTTTTGTTGCCTGGGGGAGGGATGTCTGTGGCTTGTTGTGGGCTGAGCAGGCATGTCTGTGGCTTTTTCTTTTTCATTTGCAGTTGAACACAAGTGCAAACACACATCAAGGTATGCAGGTAAGTCAATCAAGTTGTGTCAGTTGTTTTGGTAGGTTACTGAAGTTGTTTGGGCCTGGAGCTGTTGGGGAAGACGAGACACAAAGTGTGCCTTAGTGCTCTGTGCCCTGTTCGTATGCTGCAGCACAATTTTATATTCTGTGCTTTTACTCATGTTATGTTTTGTTGCTTTAATTTGCCTACGTGTGTGTGTGGAGGGGTGGCATCTGTTGGTTTGCTGCTGGCCTGGCGGGGATATCTGTTGGGTTGCTGTTTGCACACACCATTAAGATTCTTAGATAAGTAAGTGGATCCTAATAATGCCGGCAGTTGTTTGGTTAATGTTCTGAGGTTGAATCCATTCTGGCATTTGCTGTGCTTTCCCTTATTTTGTGTTGTCTACGGGGTGGGGGGAGTGTCTGGCTTGTGGGGCTGGTGATGTTGGAGCGTACAGACAGACATACAAAAAAGATTGAACAGCTGTACTTTACACTTGCTGAGTTGCAATTATAATGAGCAATTTGTTTTTGCAAACTGTGGTAGAATACAGATCTCTGCGGTTTCATATTCATAGTCAAGTGAAAAATGTGACAGTATCTAGCTATGCTACTTTGTGCTTTTGTACAGTCAAAATAGTCTCTGGCTGGCCTTGCTCAAAAAATGCTCCCGCTATTATATGTGTGCTAGTTGAACTGTATAATAAACTGTGATTTGCCAGTACTGTAATAGTTTTTTATTTTGATACATACTTTTTTTTAACTTCATAGAACAAGCACTGCAGCGTAAGGGAGTGGTGTTGGGCTGGGGCCTGTCGTGGAAGACGATCATAAAAGACAGACACTTCAAACAAATACATTTTATTACCCGGGCTATACGTCACATAAGAATTATTAAAATGTGGAAATACCTTAAGGACGTGAGCAATCCGGCTGATAATAAAGGAAAGCACACCGAACAAGAAAAAAAAATTAGGGATCGTGAATATGACTGAAGTAAGAGAAGCCGTCGGTTTCAGACAGCCTGGCTATAGAAATATGACTGGCTTAGATATAATGCCAGTAAAGATGTGATATACTGTCATTTGTGTCAGAAACATGATAACTTACAGTCAGGCAAGGCGGGAAATAAAAATAATTTTCACCACGGGACTGACAACTTCAGACTTGAATCAGCTTCTTTACACGGCAATAGTGAATGGCAAATTAGGGCACAAAATAAAGAGAGTGCCAGCTCCGCTGTCCCAGGTGTCACAAACCCACTCAGCAGGTCAGCCCTCTACTCCCAAAGTGCCAACCTCCGAGTGCAGTCTTGTGAACAGGAAACAGAAACAGGGTAACCCTCCTGTCTGTTTTTGTGGGTTCAAATCAACCTTTGGCCTCAAGTCTTGGAGGGATTTAAACTGTGAACCTCTTGTTAGCATACCCAATGCACAGGCTCAGATATTTCTGTCTTCAGGGGGCCAGATATCTTTGCCTATGGGCACCTAACCAGGTGTACAAAAACGAACCCTTAAAAACTCTAATAAAAGACCACAGATTAAACTCTCACCTTTTTCCAGTTTGGTATCACCATTCAAGTTTATGCACAGTGTCTGCTTTAATCATATATACTTTACTTGTTAAAGAAAGAAAATTCAAAGACAGACCAAGTAGGCTCTAAAAATAGAGTTTTACTAAAATATATAAAAATATGTAACATGTAAATACAGAACCATATATCACAAAACATACAAATCACTTAAAAGAATAAGGTTTAAAAAAGTGCAGAGTCCTACCACTAGTACACTTAGAATTGTCTGTTCTAATGTATTCCTATCTCACAATGCTGTAGATGTTGTACCTCTCAGAGTCCAAACATTTGTGTGTAATTGGAAAACAGAATACTGTTTAAAAGCTGGCTTTGCCCACCTCTTTGCATGAGGTCACCTAGCTCCTCCCTGTCAGAATATATAAAAATATATCTATATAAAAACAGGATGTCTTTTCCAAGTATGAAATTCTGTAACATCAGCATAAATCATTTTCAGCAAATGACTCTCTTTGATCTTATGATCAGCTTCCTCTTTCCAGGACATCAAATAATCTTTTATGACTTCGCACTAAAACGTCATAACCTGCTCTTCTTCTCTAAGCATTCTAAATGTTTATGGTCTATCTTGGCAGTTAGGTATCTTCTAGCCTGTAATTAGCTTCTGGCCTTCCAGGTAACACCTTGTATCTAAAACCTGTGTGTGTGTGTGCGTGATCTCACATGCTGTTTCAGCATCTCTCATGAGAGACAGTCCATAACACATTTTTATATTACAAAAAATGATACAGTGATCAGAACCAGCTGTCCAAGTGTCACAATTCCTCCCCATGTTGACTGAATTTGGGGGCTCTATCCTCTGCATGGGATGAGCTTCCCAAATCAGTTCACTCCTCAGACACTAGACAGCCCATCTGAGTTCTGATTTGTGGCTCCAGTCCTATGTAATATTGTCATATCATACCCTTGCAAAGCAAGACTCCACCTTTACAATCTACCATTCATCCTTCCCATCTGCGTCAGCCAAACCAGGGGGTTGTGGTCAGTCTGCACCACAAAATGCTGCCCATATAAGTATGGCTTCAAATTCTTTAGGGCCCATACTGTGGCAAGACATTCTTTTTCCACCGTGGAGTATGCCTGCTCCCTGGGAAGTAACTTTTTACTCAGGTATGCTATTGGGTGATCTGTCCCTTGGCTGGATGTCTGACTCAGTATTGCCCCAATACTCCCGTCTGAGGTGCCAGTCTGAACTATAAAGGCTTTGCTATAGTCAGGACTTGTCAAAACAGGAGCACTGCACAGTGCCTCCTTTAGTTTGGAAAATACTTCCTCACAGGCTGGACCCCAGGTAATTTTCTTTGGCATCCTTCTCTTTGTCAGGTCAGATAGGGGAGCAGCCAGGGCACTGTATTTGGGTACAACTTTTCTGTAGTACCCGGCTGTCCCTAGAAAACTCCTGACCTGCTTCTGTGTTTCTGGTCTGGGCCATGCCTGGATGACCTCTATCTTTATTTAGTTAGGACAGAGCTGTCCCCAGCCTACCACATGCCTAAGGTATGCCACTTCTCCCATGGCCACCTGGCACTTCTTGGCTTTGACAGTGAGCCTGGCCCTCTGTATCCTGCCCAGCACTTCACTAAGGCGGGATGGGTGTTCCTCCCAGCTGGCACTAAAGATGGCAGTGTCATCCAGGTATGCCACGGCATACTTCTCAGCACCATTTAACACCTGGTTCACCAACCTTTGGAAAGTGACCGGGGCGTTCTTCATTCCGAAAGGCATTACTTTAAACTCAAATAAGCCTATCAGAGTGATGAAGGCAGACCTCTCCCTAGCTCTGTCTGTCAGCTGTACCTGCTAATATCCCTTGGTCAGGTCAGTGGTTGTAAGGTAGGTTGCCCCTCCCAACTTGTCCAGGAGCCCATCCATCTGGGGCATCGGGTGTGAGTCTGACTTCGTGGCTGCATTCAGTCCACGATAGTCCACACAGAAATGAGTAGAGCCATCTGGCTTAGGCACAAGGACTACGGGTGAGGCCCAGGGGCTGTGGGATCTCTGGATTATCCCTAAATCCAGCATCTCCTCCACTTCCCTCCTAATGTCCTTTTGGACAGCCTCTGACACCTGATATGCTGTCTGCCGTATGGGCGTCTGTGTCCTTGTCTCCACATCATGCATTGCTAAGGGAGTTAGTCCAGGCTTGGTGCTAAACAATTGGGCAAAGTCATGTTATGATCTATCTTGGCAGTTAGGTATCTTCTAGCCTGTAATTAGCTTCTGGCCTTCCAGGTAACACCTTGTAACTAAAACCTGTGTGTATGTGTGTGATCTCACATGCTGTTTCAGCATCTCTCATGAGAGACAGTCCATAACACATTTTTATATTACAAAAAATGATACGGTGATCAGAACCAACTGTCCCAAGTGTCACACCAGGTACGAGCACTGCAGAGAAATGCTCAAGACCATGAACCAGGCAACTCTCGATCGGCTGGAAAAACTATTTCGGACTTGTCATGCCATTGCCAAGAAAGGCTGTCCTTTCGGAGACTTTGCATGGATGTGTAGTCTAGATGATAGGAAAGGACTGGACATTGGCTTGACGTACCAGAATGACAAGTATGCACGACTGTTCATAAACTGCATAGCAGAAGTGGAACAGATCTCCCTGAGAGAGAAGATAAACAGTGCAAAGTTCTTTTCCCTCATGGTACCACTGATTCCTCCGAAACAGAGGCTGAAATTGTATATGCGCATTTTGTCACTGCTAGCAAAGTGCATAACCAACTGGTTGGGCTGCAGACCATTGCAAAAGCAGATGCATAGTCAATAAAATGTGCCATTCAAAAAGTTCTGGAAACAAAGCTTGCCATATCAGCTGAGGAATGGACAAGAAAACTGGTGGGTTTTGGCAGTGATGGAGCAGCTGTAATGGTCGGCAGGACCAATGGGGTAGCATCCCTCCTGAAACAAATGCAACCTTGTGTGCAGTCAGTACACTGCTTTGCCCATAGCCTGGAGTTGGCCTACAAGGAAGCTTTGAAAAACATCCCCATTTATAATAGATTGAGCAATCTATTGCTTAACTTGTACTGCTTCTATCACAACTCCCCCCCCTAAATAGGAGCAAACTAAAAGAAGCGTATGAAGCGCTACAGATGCATCCTGTATTTCCAACCTGAGCTGGCGGCACACGATGGCTTCCTCATCTGCAAACAGCTCTGCAGATTATGCTGAAGGGGTGTCCTGCTGTAGTTCTACACATGATTCAGGTAATTTTCACATGATTCTGTAAACACTACGCATGCCATGTGGTTTTAATATGTGTGCATTTTGTTGTGCATTTTTAATGTTTCTGTTTTGTCTTACAGATGCAGTGAAGGCAGGGTGTAAATCTGGAGCAGATGAACAAAGCTGCAGGAATCTTGAAGATTCTTGGCAGGCAGATGTAATGAAATTCGCACATTTCATGTTTGATGTCATCACTGTTCTCTCAGTTCTATCTCATGTGACACAGCAAAGGGATGCAACAGTAGCTGATGTTTTTGCGACCATGCAGTCAACCCTGGAAACTTTAAAATCCTATAACACAAGGTGAGTTACCGTATGATGAGTCAAAGAAATTACTGCAGTGCTCTAGCCTGTAAATCTATGTATTTATGTATTTTTCTTTTTATGAAGGTCTGGATCAAAAGAACACCAAGTGGAGGGTGTCACAGAGCTACATGGTCAGAATCTTGTAGGGAACTCAGACATCACTTCTGTCCATAAGAAGGTCCTCAAAAGCTTGGAAGAAAGCCTGCAGGATCGCTTTGTGGATGCAAGCCCACAGCTTCTGCATGCAGCTAGAGTTGCCAGCTTTGCACTATGGCCAGACAAGGAGAGCCAACAAGGTAGGTAGAACAGAATTTGTGTGGGCAGCAGAGAATTGTGTTGTGGATGGGACCTTTAATAAAACTTTGTTTTTCTAATTTTTTGGTTTTGTTTTTCTTTCAGAATTTGGAGACAAGGAAGTGGCCTTGCTTGCAGAGCACTGCAAACCAGTCTTGGAAGCTGCTGCTGTGAAAACTGACATGGTTGAAACAGAATGGACTATGTCAAAATCCGAACTATACGACAGGTATGTTATGTGTAAAGAGTTACAGTGTTGATTCATGAGTCTCAAATGTATTAAAGAACTTGATGCCATATGTAAGAGAAGAACTCTGTCATGGAGGAAGCATGTTTTAATTAACTCTATGTATAAGTTGTTAGTGTCTTTGTATTCTTCTTTTCATTGTATGCCTTTCTTTTATTTTCCAGGTTTGAACAGATTCACAGTCTGATATGGGAGAAGGTGAATGCTGCTTACCAACATCCTGGCTCTTATGGATCTTCTCTTGATGCTGCCTGCAAGTTCGGCTGAAGCGTAGAGAGGTTTCAGCCAACTGAAGCTCACAAAGTCCAGCCTGCATTCCAAGCTTCAGTCTGACACAGTGACCGACCTCGTGGTGGTGCAAATGAACTCTCCTGATCTAGATATGTTCAATGCCCAAGAAGCAATTGGGCTGTGGAACACTGGGTAAGAAATGAGAAGACAGCTACAGACTGGTACTTCTGTGCCTCGAAATCAGGATGAGAATATAACAGACTCGCAAAGTGACTGTGACAGTGATATTAGTGACATTAGTGAGCTCGAGGATCAACCAGACTCACCAGATGCATCATCATGTTGCAATTCTTGAAAGTGACATTGAATTGGGACAGTTGTGGGGGGAACAGATTGTTTGTATTTCTTAACTTGGTTGCCTTACTTTTAAAATTATGATGACTCACTCATGTTTTGAAAATAATTGTGTGTTTGTGTCCTGTTTCATTATAGAAACATAAATGTTTTAACTTCACTGCTTTTGTCCTTGTTCATTATCTGGCAAATGCCCATGGTGAATGGAATGCAGACTAGTGCAAATCACTGCAGGCTAGTGCAGTTTTAGACTAACTTGTCCTGCTGGCTAGTGCAAAAAAAAGTTAAGGTCAGCCCCTGATTAACATACATGTGACATCACAATACTGATTCACGTTATAACTTCCTGTACATTAAACAATGTAGGAGAGGGCCCTTCCCTATCAGCTAACTTGGGGCTGGATGGGGCAGGGACACCATATTGAGAAGGAAGAACAATCAACCTGGAATTGGCCATTAAGCTCAGTTTGGGTAGTGAGCTCTGAGAAATATAAACACTTTTGTGAACCACATTGAGAGGCAAATCCACTGGCCTCCCGGGAGAATCATAACTGAAGCGCAATACTGGCTTGACAGCTCGGCCAGTCTTTCTGGGGGAACAGCCATAGTCGCTGTACTTTTAGCACTAACCTTGGCACTTTTGTTAGTCGTGAGGGGTGCCTCTGCATGGATGGGAATGTCCAAACTGGGAGCACTGTCAGCTCCTTGCTCTGTAGGCTCTGTCTCCACAACACTTGGCTCATTTAGAGAAGATTCTGGCACAGTTAGGCTTTGTGGCACTGAAGGGGGGCTGTTAGCACTCTCATATTGTTGTTCAAGTTCTGGTGCATCACCAGAGAGACTCCGACCATCAGCCCCTTCTTCAGGCAAGTCACACAGTTTCACGAAACACAGGGAGTCCGCAGCCTCAGACGCAATACTTTGCACTTCACTTTCAGGGAGCATTGACTCCAAGGATGAAGCTGTGGGGTTAGGCAGTCCAGAAGGCTATGCTTCATCCTCACGTTGCTGCATAGGATTTCCATGAAACAACTGACTCAGTTCATAGGAAGGGTAATAGGCATTGTCACACTCACTATCATCAGAGGTGGACTGACAGTCACTATCATTCTGGGCCTGCTATGGGGGAAACCTTAACTCTGTAACTACTGGGGTAGGTTGACTCTGTCTCTTTTTTGCAGCAGCACAAGTCACCGGCCAAGGGGAGGCAATATCTGCTGGCTTAGCTTCAATAATAACTTGGCTGATAGGCAGCAAGTGGTTACAGGGCATGGTCTTGACAGATTTGGAGTTATTCTCTGGGCATACCCTGTATACTGGTAGATCATCCAACTTTCCAACTAGTACATGAGGAAGATGGTGCCACCTATCAACAATTTTGTGCTTGCCATGTAGTCCCAAATTGTGTAACAACACATGGTCTCCGGGCCATAACTCTTGAGCCTTTACTTTCTTGTTGTGCCTCTCTTTCTTGGTGAGATTTCTTTTAGCGGCCATTGTCTGGGCTACTTGATATGCATGGTTCAACTGAGCTTTCGGTTTCTGTACATACTGCAGGTAGTTTTCAGCTCGGACCCCATCTGGAGAGACCCCAAAACAGACACCAACTGGGAGGCAGGCCACTCTCCCAAACATGAGACGGTAGGGGGAGAACCCAGTAGCATCAATTTTGGTGCAGTTGTACCCGTGTACCAAGGTGCTAATCTGCTGGCTCCACTTATGCTTGTCTTTTGGGTGGAGGGTGCCCAGCATGTCTAGAAGGTGTGCGGTTAAGACGTTCTGGTTGAGGTTCCCCCTGCGGGTGATAAGGAGTGGTTCTTGACTTCCGCACCGCCCACAGAGAGAGCATTTCTTTGATTAGCCGACTTTCAAAGTCTCTGCCTTGGTCAGAGTGGATCCACTGGGGGGCACCATAGTGGACAAAGACATTTTCCACTAGCACCTTGGCTATACTAACATACTAAAATGCCAGCAGAATAGGCCTAACGGTCTTTCATGTCTGCTCGTTTGGTCAGCCCCCATCCTGGGAGCTGACCTTGCTGCCCCCCTCGCCTTCTCTGGCTTCTCCCTTCCCAGTTCCAGATATTCTCGCTGCACTGGATTTTGCTTCCAGAACCCTTCCCCTGTACCTGTCCCACCCCCTCTTGAACCCCTCCACCGTCTCTGCCTCCACCAGCCCCCTGGGCAGTGCATTCCATGGCTCCACCACCCTCTCAGTGAAGTAGCACCTCCTCCTTTCTCCCCTGCATCTTCCCCCTCCAGCTTCCACCCATGCCCTCTAGTTGCCCCTCCTCCTCCTTCCTTCAAGCTCCCTGACTGCTCCTCCCCTATTTACCCCCTTCATGTACCTGAAGACCTCTATCATGTCCCCCGGTCCCTTCTCTCTTCCAATGTGTACATATTTAGCTCTTCGAGCCTCTCCCCATAGGTCCTGTCCCCCAAGCCCCAAATCGTTTTGGTTGCCCTCCTCTGGACCCTCTCCAGGAGTTTAATGTCCCTCTTTAAGTGTGGTCTCCAAAACTGCACGCAGTACTCGAGGTGTGGCCTCACCAAGCAGTTATACAGAGGGAGTATCACTTCCCTCCTTCTGGAGGTGATCCCCCTAGCGATGCATCCCAGCATCCTGTTGGCCTTGGCTGCTGCCCTCCTACAAGTCTCCGAGTTGTTCATCTTGACATCCACCACCACCCCAGGTCCCTCTCAGCCATCGAGACTTGTAGCATTCCCCAGGGTGTACACTTGGCCCGGGTTTCTGGCCTCCAGGCACAGTACCTTGCATTTCCCTGCATTGAACCTCAGCTTCCACTTTCTAGACCATCTTTCCAGAGCCTCCAGGTCCCCCTGTAGGGCCACCCTCCCCTCCTCCCCATCCACCACCGCCCCCAGTTTTGAGTCATCCGCAAAGAGACTCATCTCACTCCTGATACCTGTCCTTATGTCAGAGACATAAGCGTTGAACAGGAGGGGCCCAAGGACTGATCCCTGTGGGACCCCACTAATGACACTCCTTGAGGATGAGACTATCCCACCAACTATGACCCTCTGGGTCCGGTCCTGGAGCCAATTGTCTATCCATCTGATCATCTGATTCCCCACCCCCATTTCTCCCAGCTTATCAAACAGGCCCTTGTGAGGAACAGAATCAAATGCCTTGCTGAAGTCTAGAAAGAGGACCGTCCACTGGTCTACCCAGGTCCAAGGCACTCATCACTCAGTCATAGAACTCCACAAGGTTTGTCTGACACGATTTCCCTGGGATGAATCCATGCTGTCTATCATCCAGGCACCCTGACTTTTCCAGGTCCCCCCCAGCCTCTCCTTGACAATGCCCTCCATCACCTTGCCCACCACCGATGTCAGGCTGACGGGCCTGTAGTTCCCTGCCACCTCCCTTGATCCCCCTTGTGGATAGGCACTATATACGCCACCTTCCAGTCCTGGGGCGCCCACCCTGTCCTCAGAGAGATGGTGAAAAGCTCCGCCAGGGGTTTCGCCAGGACATCCGCAAGTTCCTTCAGCACTCTGGGATGTAATTTATCCGGCCCTGGTGCTTTCCCCATCTTAAGGGACCTGAGGATTCCCTCACTCTCTATGCTGTGATTTCCACCTCCGCTACCTCTTCTCCCTGCTTAGCCTTTCCCCCTCCTGCCAGTGATGCCTCCCCCTCTCCCCAGACCCGCCGATCGTAAGGGTCCCCCCCTCCTCAGTATCACTGTCTCCTCCCATGTATGATGCAGCACCCCATTTTCCTTGGTGAAAACTGAGGTGAAGTACTCATTTAGTACCTCAGCCTGCTTCCCCGGGTCTTGTGCCCATCTCTCCCATGTTTTAATCCTGCTAATCTGCCCCTTCACCCTTCGTTTTTCCCCAATGTATCTAAAGAACCCCTTGTTCCCTCTTCTAATTTCCCTGGCAGGGTTCTGCTCCTTCCTTGCCTTAGCGACCCTCACCACCCTAGTGGCCCTTCTAGCCATCAGTTCGTGCTCCCCTCGATCCCTTTCACTCCTTGAGCACTTGAATTGCCTATAGGCTGCCTTCTTTCTCTGCACCACCTCCTGGACCTCCCTGGTCCACCAGCAGGGTTTTTGGGCCCTACTGCATTTTTGTCTTACTCTGGCACAGGTGCTGGTAGCATCCTGCACCCCTCTCCTGATTATTTCCCACCTACTGTCAGCTTCCATGTCTGACCCAATCACATCCAAATACTCCTTAAGGATCCTTCCCATTTCCTTAAAATCTGCCCCCCTGAAGTCAGTTATCTCTGTCTTTGTGCAGCCTTCTACCCCTCCTAGGTTCAGGCAGAACCAGACCGTGGCATGGTCACTCCCCGCCAACGAGTCCCTTACCTCCAGGCCCCAATCTGGTCACTGTCTGCCAGGACCACATCCAGTACCCGCCCTCCTGGTCAGTTCCCCCACCTGCTGAGCTAGGGCAGCGTCTTGAAGACATCCAACAACCTCTGTTCCTGGCCACCAAGGATGTCATAGTTTCCCAGTCTATTCTGGCATGTTTAAGTCCCCAACACCACCACCCTTCCCTGCCCAATCTGCAGTGTCTCCCAACATTTGCCACCAGACTCTCCTCCAGCTCCTCCCCAGCGCAGGGTATCTATACACCACTCCTATTTTACTCTCTTGCCCCCTGTTATCAAGGTGACCCAAATCACCTCCACGGTTCCCTCCGCCTCCTCTACTCCCCCTATGCCAATGCAGTTTTTGTCTATTATTGCTACCTCTCCTCCCCTTCCCTCCCCCCTGTCCTTCCTGAACATAGTGTAACCCTCCAGGTTCAGGTCCCAGTCGTGTCCTGTGGTGGCCCAGTTCTCAGTGACCGCTGCCACATCCACCGCTCCCTCAGTTAGCATCACCTGGAGCTCAGGCATTTTATTGCCCAAGCTCCTGGCATTTAGCAGGACTACCTTCCACCCTTTCCCTTTACTTCCATTTCCCCTGCTCGTGTTCCCATGGGGATTCCATTTTCCCCTGGTCTGCACTTTACCAGTCGGCCTTTTTCTGCATTCCTCCAGCTCCCAAGGGGGGTGGAGACAGAGTCCCTCCTTTATCGGACTCCCCTCGACAACCTTTTCTCCCATCCCTCCCCCCATCACAAGTTTAAATCTCACTTTTCACCAATGAACCCCTCTATTTTCAACTTGAGGATTCCCTTCCCCTCCAAATTGAGATGGGGCCTATCTCTAGCATACAGCTTCTTATCCTCCCAGGTCTCCCCTAATCCCCCATCAATCCATGGTAGAGGCCTTTTGATCTTTAGTTAGAAAAGCTTGTGCATACAGTGTGAAATGATCCGTAACCATTAACACATTGCCAGTATTCCGTTGATCAGGTTCTAAACACAAAAAATCTATGCAGACCAGTTCCATGGGGGTGCTGGGAGTGATATTGACAAGAGGGGCAGCCCTCTGAGGCAGGGCTTTCCTTTGGAGGCAATGACTACAGGTCTTTACATGGTACTCAACATCAGCCCCTATCTTGGGCCAGTAGAATTGAGATCGTACCAGGTCGAGAGTCCTGTCAATACCGAGGTGCCCCATGTGATTGTGGAGGGACCTCAGTACCAAGTATTTAAAGGCTGTGGGCAGGACCAATTGTTGCTTGTCTACTTGACCACTATGATCCACTGTTTCTCTGTATAACAATTGATTGAGTAATGTCAACCTGGGGCCTTCTTTAACCAATAGGGCAGTTCTCAAGTCAGGGGAATACAACTTAGACACATCTTTCCCCGCACGCAGGGCATCAAGTGTGGGTTGAATCATAGGATCTTGGGATTGAGCCCACTGAGTACTGTCATCGTCAAGTTGAGGTAGTGCACTAATATCTAGAGCAGAGACATTTTTATTTTATTTATCTATTTAGTTTTTGTTGACCGGGTAAGTGCTCTAGACAAATCCTGCCTATTTTCAGGCATGACCCGGGGGAGGGGGATACAGATGAATGCCAACTGACCTTGAACCAGATTAAGCTGTTGGTGGTATTTTTCGTGAATGGAGGAAATTTGGCCATTGCACTGGGGAAATTCCCCTGCTCTTTTCGAGAAGTGCCATGGGATCTTTAACATCCACCTGAACTACCACCAGAACAGGCAGATGGGACCTCGGTTTAACGTCTCATCTGAAAGATGGCACCTCAGGAGTGCAGCACCCACCTCATGCTGCATTACAGTGTCAGTATTGGGATATTAACCCAAGTGCCTGGTGTGGGGATAGAACCCACAGCCTACTGATCTCCTGGCCTCAGAGGCGAGTGTACTACCTGCTGAGCCACTGACACTGACAAACATGGCAATAGGCAGCCAGTATGCAGGTATCAGGAGGGCCCAAGCAATCTACTAGACAGTCCACTGTGGCCGCAGACATCTGTTCATCTCTGTCAAACCTTTGGCACAGTACTCGGATGTGAGTTTCAGACAACCTGACCCAATCACTCTTGGAGACTGGCCTTTGTGACAGGGCATCAGCATTAATATAGTTCAGTCCTGGCCTGTATTCGACAGCATAATCATTGGTTGGTAAAGCAGAGAGCCATTGGTACCCAGTGGCGTCCAACTTACCTGAAGTCTGTAGATAGGTTAACGGTTTATTTTCAGTCTTCACCAATATCTTTGCCCCATCGAGGTACTCATGAAACTGGTCAACCATGGTCCATTTTAGGGCAAGGAACTCCAGCTTGTGCGCAGGATAGTTTCATTCTGATGGGGTCAAGCTTCTGCTGGCAAAAGCCACTGGGCTCAACCATCCTCATGGTCTTGATACAGCACAGTTCCTAGGCCCTTCAGACTAGCGTCCGTATGCAGCACATAGAACTTGGTAGGGTCAGCATAGGTGAGGATGAGGGCATGGGTGAGCTGGTATATGACTTTGTGGAAGGCTGCTTCACATTCGGGTATCCAGCGGGGCCCAAAAGGTTCACCTGTTTGGAAGTATACTTTCTGGGTTCTTTGACAGACCCTTTCTTGTATTTACAGTTGGTAGGGGGGTAACCCTGGGTGAGATTCAGTAGCGGGCGAATCACCTTGGAATAGTCTTTTATGAACCTGCGATAGTAGCCACAGTACCCCAGCAAATGTTGTAGTTTTTTCAAGTTATGGGGCTGGGGCCAAGTAGTCAGTGACTCGACCTTACTGGGATCGGTCTCTATCCCTTCTGCAGATACTATGTGCCCCACATACTTCACGGAGATTTGAAAAAAACTGGCACTTGTCAATGGACAGCTTGAGGCCGAAGTCTTCCAATCGGTCTAGGACTTTAAACAGTCGGGTCTCATGCTCCTCTAATGTGCGTCCAAACACAGTGACATCATCTAGGTATACTAGACATTCCAGCAAGTTCATATCTCTCACTGCACGTTCCATCAGTCACTGAAAGGTGGCCGAGGCACCCAAAATCCCCTGTGGCATTCTCCGGAATTCATAGAACCCCAAAGGACAGATGGAGGTGGTTTTCTCACGGTCCTCCGTGGCCATTGGAATCTGGTAATATTTGCTGCAAAGATCCAATACTGAGAACCATTTGATCCCATTCAAGCAATCCCAGGGCATCCTGTATATGGGGTATGGTGTATTGAACTGGGATGATCTGCTGGTTCAGGGTTCGATAACACAATCTTCTCCAGCCCATTTGTCTTACGCACAACCACAATGGGAGAGGCATATGGGCTCCTTGATTCCTGTATCATGCCAGCAGCGAACATTTCCTGCAGGGGTCTCCTCACATCATCTATGTTCGCTGGGGCGAGGCATCGGGATCTCTCTTGAAATGGCCGGTCATCATGCAAGCGTATATAATGCTCTGCACCCTGGACACACCCCATGTCCCATTCTTTTAACGAAAACACTTGGTCTCTCTGGGCGAGTTTCTTTCTAATCCTAGCCTTCCATTCAGCTGGCAACAGGGAATCACAAAAGTCAAATAAATCCAGGGTCACTCTCTCCTTTTGGACAGAGTTCTTGTTATTGGGTAATACTGCAGTGTCTGCACAGTGTACTGTTGCTAGAGTGCACCCTCTGTTCATCCGGACCTCTCGATCCGACACATTTCGAATCTGGACTGTCACTCATCATGCATAGGCATGGACATGGGTAGGCAAGATGCTGGGTTTAACCAATAATCATTCTGGCAACTTTCCATTACCTAGTGCATCCAACATTAATATTTTGTTCTTTATATTTCTGTTTAGGCGGACTTTTCCATGGATTGTGTACTGGGCATTGGGGGCCAATACCAAGGAGTCGGGTTCCTTTTTCTACACTATCCCCACTGGCTCATCTGGGTCCTCTTCATTGGGTTTCTGTTGTAAGTCATATGCCCTTTTTACTAAGGCTGGAATTCTTAGGGCCCATCCAGTCAGTTGCCCTTGTTTCTCATGGCAGAGTTGTGCTAGTCTCCCAAACATGTGGGCGTTTGTTCCAATTAACAGGGGAACCCCATCATACAGTCTGGTGGGGGAACACACTAGGGCCAGTGTCTGTACTTGCTCCTCTACACCAGTTACAGTTGCAGGAAAAGACAACCAGAGGCAGACATATCCTAGGTAGGGATAAGACTTGTCACTCAGCCCCCACACATGTAGGCCTTCTAGGAATTGTAATGGCACATCAGATAAGTGTTTGTCATACCAGTCCTGAAATACAGTGGTCACTTGTGACCCACTGTCAAGCACAGCCTGAGTAGGAATACCATTCACAGCTACAGTAATCTTCATTGAAGGGTCCACTGTTTTGGACTAGTCTGGAGGGACAACAGCAGGGGCCTGGACAGATGATTTAGCCACAGAAGGGTTTGAGTTAGGATGGCCGAAGCCTTCACTGCGGTCATTTCATGCACCCCTTGACCACTGACTCATTTTCCGAAGCTCTCCATGAAGCCGGTTCACTACTTTCTCTAAGTCCTTCTGAGACTGGCATTCCCTCTTCATATGGCCATCCTTGCAGCAATTGTGACAAATGACACACTCTCGGGGCATCCTTGGGGAAAATATAGCAAGGGATGCTGAAGCATTGACGGGAGATTGTGATCTGACTTCTGCTGGTAGTCTACCATGTTTCAGAAGTTCCTTTAGGCTGGCAGTCAATTCCTTGAGCTCAGCCGAGAAGCCACCTTCAGTAGAGGATGACTGAGAGTGCACCCCAACCCCCATAACAGATCACATCCTGACAGGGAACAAGGTCTCTGTCTGCCAGCAGGGGATACCTCAGTGAACGCACCCGGTTGTACTTTTCTGACTTCCTTCAGCAACTCCTCCCCCCACCATTTAGCCCACGGTGGGACACTCGTAGTGGTCTCCATTTCAGAAGGGCCTTCCGGTGCCATGATCACTTGGACTGCACTCACCCCATAATTACAATCTCCCTCTTCACTTTCTACCTCCCATAGTTCTTTTATCAAGTCACAGTAGTCAGGTGGGTTACCTCTCCTATCCTGGAGCCTTAACTGGATGATCTGCAGTTTAGAATGCTTGGCATGTTGCAGTATGTGCCCTAATCTCATACGGTTCAAATCACTGGCGGCTACCCCACCTTTCCGGTAAGCTTTCTGCAGAACTCTTTCTAGGCGAGTAACATACACAGACAACCTTTCACCCTACCATTGTTTGGTACCTTGGAATTTCCACATCAGAGTCTCTCCTAACTCAATGCTCCCAAAAATTGCCTTCAAGTACAGATAGGTACTTCTGAGCAGATACAGCAGGGTTCGTGAACCTCAAAAATGTAATGGTTTCAAGGGTGGGGCCCTTCAAACCTTTTATGATTCTTTTCCGCTTCTCAGCCTCCACACACTGCCACTCGGGTACCAAGGGGGCAACATAGTCGATCCAGGTCTCCCAGTCATCCTCCTCTGGGGGGTGGGAAGGGTGCCTGAGAAGATTCTCAGCCTTCAGTAGGAGTCGTGACTAACGGCGGGTACAGATATAGGAGCCAGCATTAGCATGGGCACAGAAGGCAGGGCAGTAACAGGTGCTGGAGTGGGAGGGGGTGTTGGGAAGGAACACCCCCAGGTGTCAGGAATAGTTTCTCAAAGTCCTCTACAGTTTTCCCTTCCTCCAGCAACAACTTAGCAAATTTCTCCTCAAAAGTCTCAGATAGTGGTGGGAGCTTATCCTACCCAGGGTCTTTACTGTCTTTTGTTATCACTCTCCAGGTGGCTAGGACCCATTCTGAGGCAATACTCTATGGCACTTTAGAGCTGTCCACGAGGTCACTATACTCTACCAAGACTATGAAGGTGTGGGCGATCAAATCAGCCTGTCGACCCACCACTGCAGGGTTTTTTTAAACATTCAACTTTGGAGAGTGCTCCCTCTACAGTCTCCTTACTGGTATCCAGGGGAATATCCAGTATAAGCAGAACATTTTGGGGGTCGATCTCCTGCCCAGTACACCACCCCACCAACTGATGTACAGCCATTTCTACTGGGGTAGCCATTAATCTTTAACAATAATTCATCATTTTTGGCCACTAGAAGGCACAAAATCCCAGTGGTGAACCTCCAAGATGTAACCCCTAGGTGGTGCTATCCCAAGGGCTACTACCCCTGCCTGCTTGGCTAGTAGCAGGTTCCTGGGTAATGAAACGGGTGCCTCCACCTGGAGGTCAAGGTTGTTAGTGGTCAAGCTAACCTGGGAACAGCCCTCAGGGACACTGTAACCCCCCTCTTTCCCTTCTAGTGGCCTGAACAATATACAACAATTACTTTCACAATGACCCTTATTCACCAGGCAATTACCCACACTGTTTGCACTTACCACCAGGGCTGGTTCCTCTAGCTCGACCCTAGGGACCCCCTGTAAAACAAGGTTAAGCACAGCAGATAGTAACAGTACAATACTTTTGGTACAAACTGGAACCACAGTCAGGTTAAATGCAAACAAAGTTAAATCTGATTTATTTAGGGGACTTGAACAAGGGAAGGGTGTAATCAGGTTGATTTGCTTAAAATCTGTATTAATCAGACAGTTATGCATGCAGTTCAGAGTCCCTACAAAGTCACGCACTCTGGGTACCCAGGTAGGAAAATGTTGGGCTAGCCAGGAATGTTGCAGCTGGTTGGGGCCCTGTGATGGAAGAAAGCAACGTGCACAACACATACTATTTGTAATCCGGAGCCGGAGGGCTCAGTTCGTGAAAGAAAAGGCAACAAGACAATCAGATGACAACACTATTAGATTTAGCTGTTGTTGCAGGGAGCTACCCTAATGTTTACTCACGATACCCAATATTAGACACAGGCAGGACAAAATTGAGACTGCAGGCTGTTGAGCTGGAATGCCTGGAGAAGCAGGGCCCACACGAGTCACCGAGGCATCGTTCCTGTTCAAGGCATTGAGCAGGGGGTTGATCCCCAGGCCGGTCTCTCGTCGATGACTTTCTCTGCGTAGCAGGTATTCTGGCTGGGCCAGTGTAACAGGGCCCAGGCAAACGGAAATGGATATGGATTCAGTCTGTGGAGCTGGATACAGCCTCCAGCAAGCAAAATACAGTTCAGGCACACAGTGGGGAACCAAATCATGACCCACTATAAGCACACAGCACATTCACGTGCAAGGAAATTCCACTGTACCTGGCAAATGGCTCTCCGGTCGCAGATACAGAGTCTCTGCACAATCCGGGAGTTCAGAGATAGCTGGCAGCCCTGACAGGCCGATTGCATTCAGCAAATCTTCGGTCTTCTTCAGGTTAAAGCCTGGTCACAATTCAGTGGCTTAATTCGCTCTCTAAAATTGGATTCAGTCCGAAAAAAGCACACGTTCATTCTCAGGGACAGCAGGCAAGCATGCAGGCCAAACTCGGGCCTTTCCACGGTTCTCTCACGTGAATCCAGTATGGATTGCTGCTTGAACTATCTCGATCTGTTACTTCTTCACTTCCCAGCTCCGCTCTAACTGGAACTGCAAGCAGTATGGGACTTTCCCCAAGATCCAAAAGGTTCAGTTGGCTGATCTGTCTGTCAGTCAAAACAAAGGCTCCCCTTCCAGGTTATTCTAGGTGCCAAAAGCCCAAAACTACAATTCCTGCAAGTTTTGGCCCCACCAAGCTCCTGTAGGCAGGCTTCATTTTAGAGTCCCAAATGTACTGATTTGCCCATTCTGCAGTCCAGGACCAAGATGATGGAAACAAACAGAACTGTCCATGCTGCAAAGAAGACAGGTTAGAACAAACTGCAATATTATTACTACTCTTAACAAATGATCAGCAAACAAGTACATCTTCTAACAGAGCTCCCTCTCAGATTAATTATGACTGCTATCCAGGCAGCTGTTAAAGAGACGGTACACAGAGGCTATATAGGCACTCTCTGGCATTACATTTAAACTGCTAAAATGCAGAACACCAGCCTGGCAGTGAGCATTTAGGCAAGCTCAAGGAAGACTTTTCAGGAACCCCCATTTGTAGGGGGGTTACATTTGTATGTGCTGTGCAGGTATTTGGTATTGATAGTGCAGATGACATAATTAACAAATTAATAATGTGGCCACAGATACAGATGCACAGGGCAAAGTGCGCATCTTTCAGCCAATGCACAAGGCCCTCTGCCACCTATGGTTGGAGAGGTGCAGGGCCCTGTGCCAAGAGGATAGTTGTCTTCATTAAATGGTACCCGGGCCTGTGAAGATAACCCTGTATCTTTCACTCCCTGGTTGGGGAGTATGCATAACAACAGCACCATCCCCCCACCTTCACCCCATTCAGCTGGGTCACTGAGCTCACTCTAAACTCGGCTCACCAGTAGTGGAGCACAAAGCATGGACGCTGGCGTGAAGACTGGCACTACGTACAAAGTTTAACAATTATATTTTTTTTTTATTTTGACCCCAAATTTTCAAGATATGCATTTTATGACTCGCCTTATGAACATAAAAATGTACCATTTATAGTATACTAGCTAAAATGTCATTTCACACCAGAAGTGTGAAAACACACCTTGTACAGGCTTCAGAAATGACACGTCACGTTTATGAGGTGGTGTGGAAAAATGGCTATTGATAGTTTGGAGTCAAAATACTGAAAAGTAGCGAAGTTATGAGTGAACGTTGAAATACTGTAATATTCAGTCATAACCTGGGCATTTTATCACATTTGTACACAAGATTTTCAGCATAGCCTTCTTATTACCCCACCTCATGAACCCGGTAGGTGAAAATTTTCAAATCCCTGACAAAACATCATTCCGTACCACTGAAACGTCATTCTGCGCCAGAGATATGAAAACACATTTTGACCAGGATTTGAAAAATGACAGCTGTCATATTTGTGGTGTGGTGTGAAAGAATGGTTCTGTTGAAAAGTTGGGGTCAAAATATTAAAATCAATTACCAAAGTTGAAAAATATCAACATGTGTACATAACTTCGCCATTTTTCATATTTTGACCCCACGTTTTCAACATATCCTTCTTATGACCCCACCTCATGAACAAGGGGGGTGAAAATGTTCAAATCCCACCCAAAAGGTGATTGCGCAACACGGCTGTGAAATCACCTTTCGGGCCTGATTTGCATAATTCCACTATCATTGGTCATGATGTGGGGTCCCAAAAAGTCCATGTTGAAAATGTGTGGCCAAAATATGCAGAAAAGACAGTTATGCATCAGAGTTCAAAACACCATTAAAATGCATTGAACTACACTTACCTTAGTTTCTCATATCGCAGTCGCCAATTCCAACAGCAAGATGTGGCAGATACTCTGTCAAGGACATGGAATGAAACTCACAGAATCAGTGACCAACTCTTAGAGACAGAAACAGATATTTACATAAATGGAATTAAGAATTTGAGAGCTGTCTGAGCTCAGATGAGGAAAAAAAAACAGTGGCGGATCCAGAGATTAACAGAACAGGGCTGCACTTGGCCTGAAAAGCCAAGTGTTTCTAGGGGTGTCCTGGGGCATGCCCCCACCAGGAAATTTTGAAAAAGTAATGTAATGTGTGAAATGGTGCATTTTAGGCCTCAGTCTTCTAGTTGCTGTTCCATTACAGAGCAGCTGCAAACAATAATGGCTACCTCACAAAGACGAGAGGGAAGCAGGGCATAGCGGGCTCTTCTGCTAGAACACAGAAACATAGACAGTGATAGCAAAAATGCCTTGTCCCCTTTCTTTACTGCCTGGGCTATTAACATAGAAACAAAGAAGATGCTGGCAGAAAAAAGACATCGTGGCCCATCCAGTCTGCCATTTCACCACACCCTACCCTCCAGACACTGACAAGTGTCACGGTGTGTCTTGGGGTCTTTGGGCCTTACACTCACCCCATTCCATAAGGAAATATGGTGAGATGGGTGCAGTGTAGGAGAATGGGGTGAACTTTGGGGCTGAAGAGTCCAAGGCACAATGCAGTGCCCTTCACTGGCAACAGGGTGTGGGTGGGGGTGGAATGGCATGAGCATTATAGGCGACAATCCCAAGTCACACCTCTAATGCCTGTCAGTGTCTACAGGGTGGGGCGTTATGGTTGGAAACCCTAATGCCCCGGGCATTCATTGGTATTTTCACTCCAAAGTTTCAACATGGTTTTTTTGTGACCCCACCTCATGAACAGTGGCAATATGAGTTTGTTAGTCGAAAGTTGATTTTGCACAGTGACTACGCCGTTTGGCACCACAAGTGGGAAAACACATTTCAAACAGGATGTTAAAAATGACAGCTGTACTGTTCATGGGGAGGTGTAAAAAATGGGAATGTTGAAAATCTGGAGTGAAAATATAAAAAAACTGGGGAAGTCACGAGTGTGCACAGAAACTGTGCAGTGCACACCTGTAATGTAATTAGTTTGGGGATTTTTACAGCAGATTGTCAACACAGGCATTTTGGGACCTACGCTCATGAACAGTGTCACTGTGATTTTCTTAATCTGTCCCGAACATTGATTTCCCACAGCTACTGTGCATTTCTGCACTGGAAGTGTGAAAACACATTTCGGCCAGGGTGTGAAAAATGACAGCTGTACTGTCCATAAGGAGGTGTGGAAAAATGCCAGTGTTGAAAATCTGGACTGAAAATATTACAAATTCGTGAACTTACAAGGGTGCGTGGAAACTGCACGATGCACGCTTGTAACACATTCATTTTATGGACTTTTGTCACCAAATTTTCAACATAGCCATTTTAAGACCTCTGCTCATGAACAGTGTCACTGTGATTTTCTTAATCTGTCCCAAACATTGATTTTGCACACCGACCACGTCATTGTGTGCTACATGCGTGAAAACACATTTTGGGCATGATGTGAAAAATGGCAGCTATACTGCTCATAAGGAGGTGTGGTAAAATGGCAATGTTGAAAATCTGGAGTGAAAACAGTAAAAATTCTCGAAGTTACAAGCATGCGTAGGAACTGCGCAACACACGCTCATAAAACAGTCATTTGTGTGAATTTTTTCACCAAATTTCAACATAGGATTTTGGCGGGGGGGGGGCTACCTCATGAACTGTGACACTGTCATTTCATTACTTGGTCCCAAAAGGTGGTTCCGTGCAGTGACCATGAAATCACCTTTTGGGACCGAATAATAAAATGACAGTGGCTGAGTTCATGTGGTGGGGTCCCAAGAATCCCATGTTGAAAATTTGGTGAATAAATTCCCAAAAATGGCAGAGATATGCACCAACATGTAAAAAAAACACAACATTTTGGTCATTATGCAGCTTACCAGCATTTTTTCAGTTCGTGGTTGGCTTTGAAGAGTGCAGACATGTTCCTGGTCCACCGAAGATCATTCGCCGGCCTCCAGAGGTAAGTTTGGGGTGAGGGTGTATGTGGGGAGTTAGGAACATGAGGGTGGGCGCGGTTGGGCGAGGGGCAAGGAGTCAATGAGGACCGTTTTCTTTTGTTCTAGGTGTTTTTAATTTTATAAAAGGACGTGGGACTTTTGCCATGCTGGGCTGGGCTCCCAGTGTGGCACCTGGAAGTTTGTTGGGGGTGACAGTGGAGCCGACGGGGGATTGGGCACCCCCATGGGCCACAGACTTTTGCCATGTTGGGGTGGGCTCCCAGTGTGGTACCCGGAAGTTTGCTTTTGGGGGGCAGTGGAGCCAACAGGGGATTGGGCACCCCCATCGGTCATACAGTGTACGGGGCTGGAAGGGACAGCATGAGCACGCTGGGGTGGGCTCTCAGCGTGCTAACTAGGTGTTCTGGGGGGAACTGGATCCAACAGGGATCAGAAATGAACTGTCTATGACAGTTCAGATGCAGTGCTGATGGCAGTATGCAAATTGCCTACACGTCACCACCGCTGATTGTAGCGGTGGTTTTCTTAGAACTGTACGGCACTGCATCTGAACGGCTGTCATAGACAGCTCAGACATTCATTGGTGCGGTGCGGCCGTGCCTGCAGAAAGGAGCAGGGCATTGGAAGTAGGGTTGGCACACCTACAAAAACTTGTATGGTGGCACTATGTTTCTTGCAGATGCATGCCAGCAAACATAAAAATGTAATACCAACCGTTTACAGCTCTCTTTCAAGATAAGGTTGACTGCATGTTATAATTTATTTTACAGACAAGGTTGACCTCCAGTTAACCTTTTATGATTAGGCTGAGAAGCTGTAAATATGCTGTGGTTACTGGCAGAAACAGTAGCGTAGCAAATTCCCAGAGGGCCTGGGTGCAAGGCGATGTTACAGGGCCCTTCCCCAGTTTTGAATAAAGATCAAAATTATGATTTAGGCCCCTCAAACCTCGTGGGCCCGGGTGCCACTGCACCCCCTGCTCCCTTGTAGCTACGCCCCTGGGCAGAAGGTACCCATCAGATATCGGAGATTTTTGTCTCATGTTAACATTAAAAATCAAAGAATAACAACATCTTAAGTAAAATAAGTCTATAAACCTATACCTATCAGATTATAATTTGTTAGTCAATCAGAACAAAAAACAACACATTTATTTGTAAATATTAGGTTATAAGTTGTCAATTGATTAGTACAAAGCAAATCCCACTTATTTCTTATCATTAACTATTAATTAGAAATATATGATGACAGTGGTCATTATTGGCAAGTCAGTGTTTGGCAAGAAAACTGCAGGCTGATGCCTAAGCATTTTGATCTGACTACAAACAAGCTCTCAAAATCCAGGGTGTGGAAAGTCTGCAGTAATCCCGTCAGCTTGATCTGGGGGCATTTCTTCATTTACCAAGAATAATGGGTGGCCAGAGGTGGTGAATTTAGTAGCCTTAGATAATCCTCCAACCATGGGGCATTAAGGTCAGGCAATCTTAATGGGGTGAGTTCATGTAGGTTTTCAAATGGGGCCGGTACTGGCCCTGGATAAGCTTGAGGTGAGAGGTCCTGAGATAGGATAAACCAATCTGATGAAGGGGTTGAATAGTATAGATCAGGTGTGTCTGATGGCAGACCCAGTGGGGTCTGAAATATGAAATTACATGCAGAGCATCTGATACATTTCTTTGACTGGGTGACCAGGGAATTAGATCAAAGTGGAACGGTGGATATGGCCTACCTAGATTTCAGTAAGCCCTTCAACACTGTTCCACATAGGAGACTCGTAAACAAGCTGGGCAGCCTGGGAGTGGGTCCTAAGGTGATAAACTGAGTAAGAAATTGATTGAGGGATAGGTGACACAGGGTGGTGGTAAACAGAGTACACTCCAAGGAGAGGAGGGTGACCAGTGGGGTGCTACAAGGATCAGTACTGGGGCTATTCCACTTTAGTATCTTTATTAGAGACATTGCAAAGGGGTTAGAAGGGGAGGTATGCCTAGAAGGGGAGGTATGTCTTTTTGCAGATGACACAAAGATCTGCAACAGGGTAAGCACTCAAGGGGGCTGGAAAAAATGAGGAGAGATCTAAGTAAGCTTGAGGAGTGGTCAAGAGTGTGGCAACTAACAGTCGGTGTGAAGAAGTGCAAAATCATGCATTTGTGGCACAGAAACTCAAGGGCAGAGTACATGATGGGGAGGGAGTGGTATTGATGACCACCAAACAGGAAAGGGACCTGAGTGCAGTCATATCTGAAGACTTAGAAGTGGCCAAACAGTGTGGCAGGGCAGCGGGGAAAGCCAGTGGGATGCTCGGGTGCATAGGGAGAGGCATCACCAGCAGAAAGAAGGAGATGGTGGTACCACTGTACAAATCATTGGTGAGACCTCTTCCAGAGTACTGTGTCTAGTTCTGGAGGCCATATCTCCAGAAGGACATAGACAGACTAGAGGTAGTCCAGATGAGAGCAACTAAAATGGTGCAGGGTTTGCACCAGAGACCTAATGAGGAGAGTGTAAAGGACCTCAGTACGAGGGGTGTAGCTAGCAGCTGACAGAAGAAAACACTCCTCACACAGCTCCTGGCACCGATAACTATAAATGATTAAAACCCATAATATTTGCATTAACTAAACATTTCAAATCGATCCTACTATGAGGAGACCTAAACAGGATGCCTTGAAAGACTCTGGCAGGGGAAAAGGACCTACACCTTCTACAAGTACAAGTGGAACTTCAGGCAACACACCATTGGGTGGGAAACCCAGGGATCTGGAGGCCACAGTACATGCTATCCTGGAGGCAGTACAGCAACTTGACAAAAAAGTGGAAAACTAAACTACAATACTAGGTTAACTCAAGTGGAAATAAAAGTCACTGTCTTGGAATCCGATCATGACACTTACAAATATGGTGACAAAAGCTACTGTGGTAGTTGATGGTGTATTGAAAGAAAATAAGTTACTCCGAGCCAGACTGAAATACTTGGAGAATGGAGCTTGGGTTTGTAATCTTCGCTTTCTGGGAATACCTAAGGGTCTTGAAGGAACAGACTCAATTGGTTTTATGCAACAGCTTATCCCAGATCTATTTCAGTTACAAGTGGAGCAACTCATTCTACCAGGCATACTGAATCATACCCCAGTGAAAACCTAGTAATTCCAATCTCCCCTGAACATTTCTGGTCTCAGCAACTGGAGTGCATGTTTGAGATTTAATCCTACAAAAGGCCAGATTGGCAGGTTCCTTAACCTTATTGGACTGGCCATTTTACACTGTTTTCCTGACCTCAGCTATACCATGTGGATGAGGCATCGTGGCTTCAATGCAGTAAGAGCTGAACTACAGGAGCCGGGCATCAATCATGCCCTCCAGATGCCTGCCAGACTTAAGATCATCTACGCAGGTAAAAATCTTTCTTTATAATGACCCTGCCAATGCAGGTCGCAAGCTAGAAAATATCTGCAAAGATTTTGCTACCCCATCACAGTCAGCAGGTCTGGAGGACGAAGGCGCTGAGGCTTAAACATTTGCAAAATAAAACGTAATCATTTTTACTTTCTCCTTGTTCTAGGAGTTCGCTCAAAATGGAGTGAGATTGGTAGTTTCTAGCTAGAGGTAGCAATGTTTAAAGTGCCACTGACATTCACAAAATTCAGTTATTGTTGATTATTTCTAGCTTTTCTTAACTCAGCAGTCCTGATGGGACATTCATATGTTAAATGTTACTGTGACACAACTTTAAAAGACTTTTAAGAGTTAAACAAAATAGCCAGAATTTCTGTAAAAGCTAGGTTGGGTCTAGTCCTTCTCCAGGTAAGGGACCGACAGGTTTATGACCCAACAAGTCATAAACTATTAGATGAAACTGGGCATGTAGTTTCCAATAACAGGAAAGAGGTCACGGGGATGGCCTAGAGCACCTGCAGGAAAAGGTAAACTGTTGCACCCCCATATCAGTATTAGCAAGCCCATCCCAGAGGAGAGAGGGAGTGGGCGTGTTTTAAAAATGACTAGACTGTATTTATCAGACTCACATTTTGAACATCAGTGCAGTTTTTAGCTTGGAGACAAGAGTCTGAGCTCTTGGAAGAATCTCAGAGCTAACTTACCAAGCTGGAATATACTTTTAAACAAAAAAGTATATGTGTAGGCCAGGGAAAACCTTTAAAACCAGACCTGAGTGTGTGGAAATTAGACTTTTCACATACTGAATAGAAAATTCTGATTTAAGTCGGAATTTTGGAAACCAAGACTTTTCACAAAAGAAGCACCTGGAGTTTTTAAAAGGACCTTCAGAGAACTGACTCTGATCACAAACTAGCTGCAAACTCTGTTGCTTCCATCTGCCAAACCACCCAACTAGTCCTTTACGCTGACGACGCGGCCCTCTACTGCAGCGACACTGACCTGGATATAATGTTCAGTAACTTGCAGGCTGACTTCAGCAAGCTACACACTTGGTTCTCTGACAAAGGCATGGTTCTCAACTCCAAGAAGACCAATTTTATGATCTTCTCTGGCCCAAGAAAAGCCTCCGTCATGGGCCAATCCCTCTCAGACAATCTTGGTAACATCAAAGAATGAGTCTACAAATTCAAATATATTGGACTGTACTTAGTCTTTCACCTGACCTACAATATCCATATTACCAACCTTCTCAAGAAAATCTATGAGGCTAGGTCTCTTGTACTGAATCAGAAAGTTCCTTATCCCCATCTCCAGACTATGCCTTGCCAGCTCCCTTCTCCTGCTCCTCCTTGATTATGGCTCTATTGTCTGCTTCCCCCCTCCAACACGTCCCCCCCTTTTCTCCAAACTCAGGACTACATACAGTGCAATAATATCGCACGCTTTGTGACCGGCCTCCCCTGGATGACCCACCACTGTACCCTCTGTGCCTCCCTCAACTGGCTAACCCTTGAAGGCAGGTTCCAACTTAAAATGCTCTCTTTCTTACACAAAGTTCACCGTAATCTGCTGCCAATCAGCATTAACTCTCTTTTCCCCTTATTGGTTCCCAAGCACAGTACAGGAGGGGCCGCCTGTCATATATTGACACCCCTTTTTACTGCACCAAGCATGCACAGAATTCCTTCACATACAAGGGCCCTAAGTTTTACAATAAACTGCACCCTGAACTTCAGGCCTGTAGTTCATTTTGCTTATTCACCTCCTACCTCAAGGACCACCTCCTCCAATCCACCACCTGTGTCTACCCCAGTAGGTAACCCCCCTGAATGTCCACCAACCCTTGAGTTACCTTAGAGTTTATATGTATCTGTATATTGGCTGTATTGTGTGCTCTGTGTTTTTAATTTTTATTCTAATCTAGATGCTTCTGTCATGTACACTGTTCCTATTGTAAATACCATAACATTTTGCAAATTTTGTTTTTACCTTTTTCTCTGTATCATTGAATTTCTGTACCACTGGACATTTGTGAAAATGGGCATTTTTGCTCACATACTTTACAGTATAAAAATAAAACTGAATTGAATTGACCACACACAAGTAAGCGTTAAGCCACGATGAAGGTGGCATCTAATGGGGAATTAATGCATGGTTGGGATTGTTGTGGCACAAGGCCACCTTTGGAGTGGCTTAATGCGCTTGTAACATGGCAAGTGCAAGGTTAGGATTTTTAAAGTAATGGTTAATTTACAAGTAAACAAAGATGAGGGAAGGCACTACTTGTAGTTCACAAAGCATATTTCACTGTACTCACTTTCAAATGCTGTCTACATCTGCAGACGTGCGCATGCACGTTGTACAGTAGAAATACATTAATGTTGTGTCTGATATTTTTCTAGATGTACGAAGTGTAGATTAATGTCTACAACTCACAAAAACGTTAACATTTTATACTTGTCATTGATGGTTCAGATGTTTTGCCGACCTTTTTGTGACTGTACTCTTCTATCACAGTAGTGCATTGTGGGGCTAAACACATATTTGAATAACAACATATTCGCGAACAAACATGCTATATTTTGCTGATTTTAGCACTGTGGTCATTTGTTTCATACTTCATTTACTCTGACTGCTTTACTTTACTGTCATAGCTGCATTGACTGCCCTTTTGTTATAATCTGCAGCAACTCGCTGCACACTAGCACTGATCGTTCCAGTAATGGGCTTCCACGAGGCAGGTAGGTCGACCCCATACCAGGAAGAAAATTTCACAACGCCAGCTCCTGTGACTTACAAAGCACTGTTCGGTGTAAAGTGCCACCTATAGGCAACTGCTAAGTGGTTTAGTAAATGCGCTGCCGACAACGTCATACAACCTGGACACGGCATTACTGAAGTTGGAGCGGGCATTACTAGGGGATTAATGCCGTGTCCAAGTTGTGTCATGTGGTCGCTTTGAGCCAATTGGTTTGCTCGTTTTCACAGTCATACATTTTACCATGTTACAACCTTTATTACACTCCTGTTCAGATATTTAAGATGGGTTTGTCCTCTTCTCCGCTATGCCATAAATGTAAACTTAGCGCTGGTACATTGCTGCTCATGTTCTGGTCCTGTCCTCTTGTACAATCATTATGGACAGAAGTGGAGCTTTTTTTTTCCAGAGTGACCCTATGCTCTCAAATAACATTCAGCTAAACACATGTATCTTGGGTCACTTCAAAACTAATACACACTGGATGAACGATCAAAAACAATCTCTTCTCTTACTAGGTCCATCCATTAGACATGCTATTTTAAAATATTGGTTGGAGGACAAGATACCTACCATACAAGAATGGAGAAACGGCATACTAGAAATTCTCAGACTAGAAAGGCTAGCTTTGTCCATAAGAGACAATCTACCTAAAACAGTAAAAAAGTGGGACACCCTATGTAAGTTGCTGCATGTTACGGATCAGACCTAGGTCTTGCCACAGTGCCATAATTCATTATGGATACTTTTTGTACACCCATATACAGTACTTAGGGATGATGTGTCCGACTTGGAGTGACCTCTCGTAGACCTCTCATTCACCTGATACTTTCCCTTCTCTTATATCTTGGCTTTCATTTCATTTTATCATCCTACTTCTATCTTTTTGGTTATTTTTGCTGTGGACTATTCATCTGTACTCTGCCTCTTTTTATCTCCCTTTTGATGCATATTACCTCATCAGTATTGCCTCTCACAGTTAATTAGTCTGTTACCATGCAATATAATGTGAATTGTTATACTGATGTTATCTTTTACTTCAATCTATATTACCTAGTTGGATGAGTTTGTATTTAATCTAGGTGTTAAAGAAGATGAAGGTATTATTTTGATAGGATATAACACCTAATTGTATCCTACCTATATTCAGGTATCTGTTACATATTTATATTTCATTCTTTAGGTAGACTTTTAGTCAGTGATTGTACTTATTCGTACTGCATTTATATTACAAAACACAATTTTATTGGCAAAAAAAGAATTGAACTTTGTGTTACTTTAATAAGAATGTTGACTTTGCTGCCATCTGGTGGTGAAACATGGTTTAAGTATATGAGTCATTCTCTGCTATGGCTGTGCCATGCAGTGTCCAGCTGTTTAAAATGGTGTGTTTTCATGAAATCACATTATATCTTTTTCCTTTTTGTGTGAAAAGCTTCATTTCCATGACAATAAATAATGCGGACAGTTTCAGAGAATTAGGATTTGTTTCCTGTGTAATATCACTAAAAGACTTTTAAAAAGTGATATATTTCAGTGTTGCGTATGTGTGACATCCAGACCCATGTTATTTTGTTTACAAGTTACTCTTGCACAGTTTGTCTATTTACTTCCCCTCATCCATCACTGTACAGCTGACATCCTAAACTGTAAATAAACAGTGTTTACAGAACATTTGACTAATTTGCTAATTATTTTAATTATGGTTTAAAAAGTGTATCTTGCAGGTTACAGGGGTTGTCCCCTGTGTAACCTGCAATAACAAAGTGATTGTTTCACTGTTAGAACTAATATTTAAATTGCTTATCTAGTTTTTTTTTTCATTAATGTGTCACTTGAGTTCCCCAGTTGCAAAGAAAAAAATAGTATAAATCCCCCAGCTTAAAATCAAGTTTAGGTTCATCATGAGGTACTGCCTGTCCAAAAACAACATGCGTTCAGGAGGTCTGTTTGAAACTATTAGGCAGAACTGTAAAAGAAGACATCACATGTAAATGAAGTGCTTTAGGTGTTAGGAAGATAGCATAAATTGGTTTGCTTCTAGTATTTTCTGTGAGAGTGAGAGGAGCTTTAGAAGGGGCAAGTCCAACATTGGAGCTGGAGAGTAACCTGCAGGATATTCAGTGCTATTTAATTTTTAAAAGCAAAAAAATCATTGAGAGCAGCATCTCTTTGCAGTCTCTGCATTGCTGCTTCATAGTGGACTAACCAATCTGCTCAAATTGCTAATTACAAAATTTGAGCATAAAAAACAATCACTGTCTTTTTATATATTAAGTAACTAAGTGGCACAATGGCTCAAGTAAATACAACCTCGGAGGTGACGGAGACCACCCTGCCCTGCAGTCCTGCAACAACACACGGTATGTACCACTGTTTTCACTTAAAACAAATGCTGATTATGGGTATGAAGCCCCCATTTATGGACAGTGACAGAAATTGGTAGAACGATGCACCACTGTCCTCTAAAAAAAAAAAGCTGGCATTTAAAAACTCTGATTTGGATTGCATGTTTTGCCCTGCTTTTTGACCGCAGTTTACAAACCGTCGGTATAAAGTCTCTGCAGTCTGGTGCAAACTCCATTTGTACATGAAAAAAAAAAAAGAAAAACCTGTATTGTCATCCTTAACTAGAGGAAACAAATATTTTTGTAAAGCTGCATTTATGGAGCTTCTGTTTAAAAACTTGTTTGCTGCGCGTTTTACAGGACAATAGCGATTATGGCATGCCACGTGGTCCTCCATACCACCCGAGAGGAATTTTTATTTTCCACAATGCAGATTTTGTTTGATCAAGCCACCTTCTGGTACTACGTTTATAATTAATGTTGAAATGTACATAATGATGCCCTATGAAATTAAATAAATCTGATCTTCTGAAAAACCCAAGAGCTGATCATAGGTTAGTTATTTCAGATGGACCTTAGCTACGTACTTTTCGTGCAATAAGGCACTGAAATAGCTACCTCATCTAACTTTTCCTTTAAAAAATTCAGCAGACCATGTCCTATATTATAGGAATGAAATTCTTTTTGTTTTGTTTTTTAAAAAAAGCTCGATTACTGTGGGGATGCAGAGAACTACTGGGCGAGTGTTACGGTAGACAATAGCAGTCCCACAAAGGCATGCAGTCCAAAGTTCCACGCGGTAGTAAATTAATATAAAAGTACAGAACAAATCTGTGTTTGTAGCCCCCGTCTTTTGCCATCGTGTTTCACATAACATATAAATCAAACCAGTACTGGCTAAATGTTTAAAAACAAAACAGATCTGTAAAATAATCCCCCAGCCTTTATTGCAGGTTTCGACTTGTAGTAGGACTTAAAGCTGACACCGATCGAGATAGTAATAAACTAAACTGTGCCCCCTGTTAGCTTACAGACATTAACTAGTTGTCACACAACTAAGTCCTGCACTAACAAAATGAACAAACTGCATTTGGTGTAATAAAATCAATTATAAATTCTGAGATATGCAAGGTTTTGGGTGAGCAGCTTCACTGGACCATTTCTATGAATGGAAACCACGTGGTCCTGTACACCCTCTGTGACTGATTTTTCACATCACCATGCTGAGCGTTGTTTTAATCCTATTAATAGTACAGTGGTTGCAATGTATGTTAAAGTTAAAGTACTGATGCCCCATTCATTAAAAATAAAACATAACATGTTAAAATCCCACTACTGGATCGCGGGTGATTCCTTTGGAGTGGGACCTGTAGCATAACCGTTCGCTTCTGAATTGAACTCACCTTGTTCCCACAGCTGAATTTTTCAATGTGTAACTATTCACATGACCTGCTGCAAGGCGAAGGAAAGTTATATATTTTGTTAGCCAAGTTGCATTCGATCTGGAGCCGAGAGCTGCTGGGTGGGCGTTATAGCGAACAATGGCAGTCCCCAAAGGCATGCAGTCCTAAGTATCATCTCGGTAGCAAATTAATACAAAGTACAGAAAGAATGTGTTTCTGTGCACGTCTATTGCTATTATGTTTCACATAAATTATGACTCAAAACAGTACTGGCTAAATGTTTAAAAAAAACAGATCTGTAAAATAACCCCCGCCTCTATTGCAGGTTATGATTTGTAGTAGGACTTAAAGCTGACACCGATCGAGATAGTAATAAACTAAACTGTGCCCCTGTTGGCTTACAGACATTAACTAGTGTCATACAACTAAGTCCTACACTAGCAGAATGAACAAACTGCATTTGGTGTAATAAAATCAATTATAAATTCTGAGATGTGCAAGTTTTGGGCGCGTGCTTCACTGGACCATTTCTATGAATGGAAACCACGTGGTCCTGTACACCTCCGTGACTGATTTTTATATCACCATGCTGAGTGTTGTTTAGCCCTATTTCTAGTACAGTGGTTGCAATGTATGCTAAAATGAAAGTACTGATGCCCCATTCATGAAAAAATAAAACAAAACATGTTAAAATCTCACTACTGGATCGCGGGTGATTCCTTTGGAGTGGGACCTGTAGCATACACCGTTCACTTCTGAATTGAACTCACCTTGTTCCCACAGCTGAATTTTTTCAATGTGCATAACTATTCACACATGACCTGCTGCAAGACGAAGGAAAGTTATATATTTTGTTAGCCAAGTTGCATTCCGATCTGGAGACCGAGAGCTGCTGGGTGGGCGTTATGGCAGACAATGGCATTCCCACAGAGACGTGCAGTCCTAAATACCATGCAGTATGGAATTAATATCAAAGGTAAAAATAATGCATTTTTGCGCGCCTCCATCTAAAGCCGTTTTGTTTTACATAACTTATGAACTTACACAGCACAGAGCAGATGTTAAAAAAATGCCGATCTGTGAAATAATCCCACCATTCTTTATCGCAGGTTATGGCTGGTGGCAGGACTTACACCTGACACTGATCGAGATAGGCTGTGTGATTATTTCACAAATCTGCATTTTTTAACATTAACTCAGTGCTGTTTCAATCATGTTATTTCCCTTTTGCGTTGTCATTCGCGCACGCATTTTCATTACTGTTACCATTTGCTTTTCCACTACTGTTTCTGTTTGCATCACCATGCGCATTACCATTTGTATTTCCAGCAGCCCTTTCGTTTGCATTTCCATTTCTCTTTTGTTTTGCGTCTTCCTTGCTGTTCCTGTTACCATTTGCATTTGCAATTGCATTACTGTGCCCGTGTGCATTTGCGTTTCCATATGCTCTTGCATTTCCTTTTGCGTTTCTGTTTCCTTTGCTGTTATTGTTGCTGTTACCGTTACCATTTGAGTTTACAATTGCGGTACTGTGCCCGTGCGAGTTTCAGTTTGCATTTCCGTTTCCGTACATGCTTCTGTTCCGCTTCCATTTCTCTTTCCTTTGGCGTATTCTTCATGTTAACTTTACCATTTGCATTTACAATTGCAGTACTGTGCCCATGCGTGTTAAGCAGTAGCGCGTTATACGGTGCTCTTGTGTTCATGTTTTCGCTTCGTCTCCTTTCAAGATTCTTTTTGCTGTGACACTAACATTTACATTTAAAATACCTACCGCCAGCACTGTTCATGTTACCAGTTGCATTTTCGTGACGCGCTTCAATGTCCGCTTGCGCCACTGTTCGGCTCTCGCATCACTTTGCGCTTGCATTTCTATTAACGCTTCCTTTACCATTTACATTTGTGTCACCATGTGTGCCACTGTTCACACTTCTGTTTATGCTTGCTGTTCCTGTTACTATGTCACAAGACATCATTTGGTGGGTTCGGCCCCGCACTCCCCATACATTACATTCACTATTTCTCATCATCATTCTCAAAAGAAGGGAAGTGGGGAAAAACTCTGTTTAATGCATTAGTTAGGATTGTTCCACAGTGACAACGAGAAAATTCAATATGGGGTTGAAGTCCCCTTGGACCCCAGCCAACCCCAACTGGCATCGGGTGCGTGTTGGGGTCATCGATCCTAACTCACCCTATTTTTCTGTACCTCTGCTTCTTTATACATGTGATGGGGTGAGAGTTAGTGCCGATGACCCCAACGTGCACCCCAATGCTGGTTAGAGGGTGGGCTGGGGGGTCACAGGGGGCTTTCAACCCTAACACTGAATTTCCTCGCTTTTGTCGCTGTGGAACAACCCTAACTAATGCATTAAATGAAGTTTTTTGCCTATATAAATATATATGTATACACACACATAAAGCATACAGACATAATCACAGTTTGTACAAAACATTTACACATTGGGTAAACAACGTTGACAAACATAAGGTTTTAACTTTTCAGTGGACTTGAGAACAGACAGTTTAGAATAAGTATCTACAGTGTTTAAAGTACCAGAACTGTGACTTCTTTTCAGAGCATTTGCATTTCTTTGTACTGAGTATCAAGAATTAGCTGTAGTTAAATAATTTAGTAACATAAATGGATATAGCCCTACACTTATACAGGGCTTAAATTGAATTTACCAAAAACCATTGCATTTACAAGAAGAGTATATTTATACAAATACAATCAAAGGTATTGAAAACCAACACTATATACTATATCTCAGAAACACCACACATACATAAATTGATCTAAACATTTGGTTAGTAACACAAGAGCCCCAAAATGACTTTTACATGACCCAAAAGAAACCAGTGGACCCTGTATTGTTTTAATCAGCAAACACTGAGAATTGGAATGTTGGGCAATGGTTTCAGTTAAGATGTTTCTTAGATATACATTATTGTAAGTAATGCTAAACCTCTCTGGTAATTATAGGGTCAGGGTTTGCTTGGCATGGACAACGAGACAGCAGCCATAAAATTATATTCAAAAGGTCACCATTAAGATATGAGTAGCATCACCTGCCTGTTAATTGTATAGGACTCCCTCCAATCTTTGGTTTGAGTAAAGACATTTGTTTACAGATAGGTCCTATAATTTGGGAAAACAGTCAGTTGATGATGAAGTTGCTTAACTGGTCCATTCAAAACATTCCTTGATCCCAGGTGTTTTCTCTCCACAGTGAGGAGATTTTGAAAGGTCAGGTATAGTTTATAATCTACAGTGAATATGCCAGAAAAACAATATGTCAGCAAACACCTTTTATTGGTTTATACTGAACTGCTGCTTAATCCAACAGTCCCCACCTTGTTGCCAGCAGAGCAAGGGCATCGTGATTACATTAGCTTGGTTAAGTGTGCTGTTTGCAAAAATTTAAATTTTGTGCATGTGTGTGTACTTTAAACAGCATATTATGTATATACGGATGAAATGGCAATTAATTGAAGAACAATTAAGGCATTATGCATGAGTTCATCCAAATATTGTTAACCTTATGTATAGCATTGCTAATTTTAATGAGGAAGTGTGTATTTTAATAATCCAGAAAAGATTGCAAATTTCAGTACAAGGGACCAGTATGCTCATTGAAAACAGGTATTTACCTGTTAGCATCCTCCTGGTGGCTAGGTTCACTTGAATGACAGACTCATCATGTATGGAGATGGGGTAATCACAGTCTAGCCAATAATGGTACGCTCATGAGGGATGATATGCTCATGAGGGACAAAACAACAATTTGGGGTGACGACATCACAAGAGATGGACCCATAAAGATATTTTTTTATAATTAGGAACAATACAGTACTGACCCTCCATGTTATGAATGACTGTAACAGTCAGCAGCCACCATTTAGTAAGCTGGACTGGACAAGAGCTGGTGAGGTTTAATTGCATTTGGCCAGTTGCTTTAGCATTTGTCTGCTTTTCAGGTACATAACCACAGACAGGAATAGTAACATTGAACACCTCACATCTACACACATACCTGTACCCTCTCACAGCTCTCACAGAGCAACATGCAGTATGTGGGGCTCTCCAACTCTGTGCTTTAGGGTGAAACACCAGAAGCTGTGGTAGATTTAGTCATTCCTTGCACATGTTCCCTTCTAAGTGTCCTATGGAAGTGGACAATGAACAGTTTAACAAATACTGATATGGCAGGGTCAAGAATGGACAAGGACACAATGAAGCATGTCCCTGATTGAGCATGATCCTTTAGTATAATATGGGCCTCTGTTGGGATGTGGCATTACTGACCCCAGGTTTTGGGCAGTGCTAAACAAAGGCCTCAGGCAATTTGTTTTAGCACAAGTCCAGTCTGTTTTACCACACATGTAGCCACACTGGGAGCAATACCCATTCATTTTGATGGGATCTGGGATGTGGCCATTTTCCACATCCTGCAGTAACGTAGTTACTATAGTTAGAACATAACCACCATAGGCTGTGCAAATTATCTCTTGACCTAGTGTTTTTTTTTTATATTTTATTATTGATTTAAACCAATTTGGTTATCTCTGCTTGATCCTCATCAAATAAATTAGCAATGTTGTTATGATACACCAACAGCTGCAAATTTAGTACAAGTGAAGTAATATGCACATTTAAGGTTAGAGCATAATGTATAATTAGTTTGATGACCAGGTTCACTAGGAAGATATTTCTTCTTGTGAAGTGGCTCTATTAGGATAACCACTTGACCAATGACAGCTGCTTAGGTAACAACATTTGGTCAAGTAGTTATTTGAGATGAGGCCAGGGAAGTGCCCTTGTTTCCACATCTAATGATCAAATTGTAAATTATGAGAACATAGTTCCCATAGGATAGGCATATTACTTGTTTACCCATATGTTTCTATTGGCATTTTAAAGACTGCTTGTAAATCAAAACCTTGATCTTGGTTTGTGCACAGTAAATAAGCATACAATATTATACACCATGGAACCATTAACAAACTTTTAGGCCTCAACAAACCCCTTTTTTATGGATAAACCATTATGACCCTGCATTTTAGGCTTATCAGTTTTCAAAATGTCCAATATTAAATGGAAGCATAAAACAAGAACATATTTATTTGGACACAGTGCCATCATTTTGCTATATGAAGAATGACAGGCACATGCCTAAGCCAAACATTTCAAAAGAAACATATTTTAAAACATACTGAAACTAAACATTTTAGAAGAGACATATTTCAAGAAAAAAACATTTAACATAGGAAATGAAATGAACATTTAAAATTTAAGATCTAGAACATTATTGGACATAGCAGGTACAACAAGCACCTAACTGATCAAAGTCTCTGGGTAGAAGCAAAGTGAAACCAGTGGATGGAAACAGGTACACCTGTGCATAACTGACTAAAGTCTCTGGAGTAGAACAAAGTGAAGCCACTGAATGGATACAGTTGCATTTTAAAGTCTTGTACAGTCTTGTGCAAAAGCAGACATTTCAGCACTGTTCATAGAGTTTATGATGTTTATATGTGTTGATGATGATGGTTTGTCATGGTTAATACAGTCCTTTGCAGTTCTCTTTTTTCAGTACCAGCCACTGCTTTATGTGAGATGTCATTGTGTGAATGTTCATGCACAGCAAGAAGATGGACCCCTTTTTTATACACATAGATCTGTCCTTGCCCCTGGGAGTTATTTGAACTCTAGACCTCTCTGCACTATAACTTCTATGATCCCTCAGTTACTGCTACTGGAGGAAGTATAGTGTCAACTTGGATTAGCATTGTGGACCATCTTGGACTTCATACACCTACATTTTGTCCTGTATCCTGAAATGACAGAAAAACAAACTGGAGTGGAGGTGGGTCCCCCTTTTCCTCCAAAGATTAATTATTTTTCTTTAGCTGTAACAGCCAGGAGCCATCTATTTGTTGGCCTTTTTTTCCTAATGCATGCAGGTGGAAGGTAATGTGATTTTTTTCTTGATCCTACATTGTCTGCTGCATTTCAGCTCCCATAAAAGATGGCCCCCTATTGTTGTCCATCTGTAAGGGCAGCTATGGGCTTTTTGTGGAGGTGAGTTGTTTACGACTCCAACTTCTGGTACTTCCCCTTCTGGGCAGGCCCCACAAATTTATTTTAGGTTCCCCACTGTAAATATATGGGCTTTATGGCAATGTACCTAAGTAGTTTGGTATGTGTTAATCACTTACCATTTGAGGAGCGGAAGTCCATCGGTATTTACACTGGAAGAAACATAGGACATTGCACATTTAAATTGATCAGAAAGCAAAAAAAAAAAACATCATTGGCACATTTATGTACTGCTACATAACCCATATATGGTTGCTGCCAGTTGTTTGCCCTTACTGGTAATAATTTGATTTCATAAGTTGAGAGACTACACTTATTTAGAGTGTAGAATGGTCCTTCCTCATTTATGCTGCACAAGATGCTCTGCAGTGCCATAACATTTGAGCATAACCTTTTTGACCTTTCTGCCATTTTATTAGGCAACACACCTTTGTAAAACTACTAAGCAGTCTGAGAACTTTATTTCCCAAAACTGTATTTTGCCAAACTATGGGCAGCAAAGAAATGCAATTTTCTTCCACCTAGATGTCATTTTATGAAACACATTAAAAACTTTGAACATATTTAAATTAAACAACATCCACATTAACATTCCACCTGCAAGACACTTTAGCAAGCCAATGTCTTGCAATAAAGATTCTGATGGCAGTTTTACCTGAGAGAAAAAAAATTGTGATTATTAAAATAAATGTACACCATAGAGATAGGTACCAAAACAAATTTCAGTTGAGTTTAAACAATGAGGTTACCATACTTAACCTTTGCTGACATGGAAAAAGAAAATATGAATTAGAAACATAGAAACATAGATTTTGATGGCAGATAAGGACGCTTGGTCCACCCAGTCTGCCCATTTTCCCACCTAATGGATAAGCTGCAGATCCTAGTTAACCAGCAGCCTACTTCTTCCTACCCCCTAGAATTACCTTATGACTGTCCATGCATGCTTGAATTCCACCACTGTTTTTGACTCCACAACCTCCTCTGGAAGGCCGTTCCATGCATCCACAACCCTCTCTGTGAAAAAATACTTCCTTAAATTACCTCTGAGCCGCCCCCCCTTCTATCTTCCAAATTGCTTGTTCTTTTTTACACTCTTTTTAAAAGATGCTACCCTCTTGGACTTTGTTGATTCCCTTGAGGTACTTGAAAGTTTCTATCATGTCCCCCCTCTCCCTCCTTTCCTCGAGGATATACATATTCAGCTCCTTAAGTCTCTCTCTTCATATGTCTTCCGGTGCAGACCCTGCACCATTTTAGTTGCCCTCCTCTGGACAACCTCCATCCTGTCTATGTCTTTGTGGAGATTGGGTCTCCAGAGCTGCACGCAGTACTCCAGATGGGGTCTCACCAACTGTCTGTATAGAGGGATAATAACTTCCTGTTTTCTACTGGTGATGCCTCTCCTATGCAGCAGTATCCCCAGCCCTCCTTGCAGCCCTCTCACATTGCTTGCCCACCTTTAGGTCATCTGATATGACTACCCCAGGTCCCTTTCCATTTTGTTGTTGTTAGTATCTCACCCCCATTGTGTACTCTTCCCTGGGTTTTGTTTCCCAGGTGCATTACCTTGTACTTCTCAGCATTGAATCTAAGTGCCATACATTTGACCATTCCTTTAACACTTGCCAAGTTCCTTCTCATCCTTTCCACCCCACCTTGTGCATCAACTCTGTTGCCAGATCTTTGTGTCATCTGCAAGGGGGCAGTACTTTTCTTCCAGTCCCTCTGCAATGTGGCATATAAAGAGACATAGAGAGGACCAGTCAAATACTGAACCCTCGCGGTACCCCACTAGTAACCCCCTTTCTTCAGAGTGGACTCCATTGACTAATTACTTTCTGTGTCCTATTCTCCAGCCAATTACTTTGCCCAGGCTGTCATCTTGGGACCCACTCCCAGGCTGGCTAACTTGTATATTAATCTTTGGCTGTGGGACTGTGTCAAATGCCTTTCACAAAAGTCTAGGTAGGCCATGTCCACAGTCCCTCCTGATCTACTACTTTGGTCACCCAGTCAAAGAAATCTATCAGATTCGTCTGGCATGACCTTCCCGCTCAGAATCCATGCTGCCTTGGGTCCTGAGCCCCTCTGGTCTCTAGATGATCAACAATTCTTTCCTTCCAGAAGTGATTCCATCATTTCCCTGCCACTGAGGTTAAACTAACAGGTCTGTAGTTTTCTGCTTCTGCCTTGCTCCACTTTGTGAAGGGGAATCACATCTGCCTTCTCCAGTCCTCAGGTACCACCCCATCCTCCCATGATTTGTTAAAAGAGAGTGGTCAGTGGGTGTCACTAGTTCTACCCTTAGTTCTCTTCAAATTCTGGGATGAATCCCATCAGGCCCCATTGCTTTGTCCACCTTCAGTTTTAAGAGTTTTTTCAGAACCCTTTCTTCTGTAAATGGGCTGGTATCAACTTCTGTATCCAGAGTGTTTCTACTGTTTTGTTTTAGGTACCTCCCCACTTCCTTTGTAAATACTGAGCAAAAATATTTGTTTAGTATCTCTGCCTTTTCACAGTCACCCTCTGCCCACCCTCCCTCCTCTTTATTAAGCCTCACTAACCCTCTCTTGGTCTTTCTTGGCTCCCTAAATGCACCTATAAAAGGTTTTATCCCCTTCTTAACTGAGTTGGCTATCTTTTCCTTGGTTTGGACCTTTGCTGTTCTGGCTGCCTTCTCAGCTTCCTTTTGCTCTTTAGTACAGTCCTCTGTCCCTCCTTCTGTGATTCCTTGCTTCCTGAATGCATTATTTTTCTCTTGAACCTTCACTGCCACTTCCTTTGAGAACCATAGTGGTTTCTTACATCATTTCATTTTGTTTATTTACTACACAAAGGCTTTACCTCTGTGATGGCAGTTTTATTATTCCATTGTTCTTCCACCCCTCCTTCCTGAATTTGCTAGGTGTATTCCTTAGGCACTCACCCATTTTGCAAAGTCAGCCCTCCTAAAGTCCAGTACTTTTGCCTTTGTATGGCTTGACTCTATTGCTGTGTTTATTGGAACCATACTGTTCGATGGTCGCTAGTCTCAGATGGCTACCAATTCTACATCTGTGATCCTCTTCATCTCCATTTGAGAGAACCAGGTCTAAGATTGTTCCTCTCGAGTGGGCTCCAATACTAGTTGTCTAAGGCATGGCCCCTGTAGGGCATCTAGAATAACCCCACTCTTTGAAGTGGCTGCTGCAACTGCACTCCAGTTAACATCTGGCATATTCAGATCACCCATCAGCAATATCTCCCCTTTTTCTGCCATTCTAAGTATTCTTTCTATCATTTGCTTGTCCATTTCCTCCCCCTGAGAAGGGAGTCTGTATACAACCCATGTGCGGATTGTGGTGCCATTGCCGGTCTCCAAATTTACCCACAGAGCTTCTTCTCCTCCCTGTTTTCCCTTTTGTTCTGTTGCTTTGATTCCTTTCCTTATGTAAAGCTACTCCTCCTCCTCTTTTACCCTCCCTGTCCCTCCTGTAGATAGTGTATCCTGTAGTTTATGTCCCATCATGGTTTTGTTGTACCATGTTTCTGTGACTGCCACGATATCCAGATGTTCCTCCTCCATCAGGCCACTAATTCAGGAAGCTTGTTACTCAGACCACGGGCATTGGTACTCATTGCTCTCATTTTTGATGGCTTTACCTTCTTTGCAGCATCCCCACTGACCTGTCTACCTTGGTCTTTTCTCTTTAGTAATGTTTTAGCTTAACAAATACATGATAACCATTTGTTTTATTTTTTTTAGAAAGCTGAAAGGCTCTACCAGAAGTGAAAATGTTTATGCAATAAATTTACAAAGCACAGTTTTTTTTCAAGTTTAGAGACTGCACAACATGCATCTCTGAAACCTTAAGCAATAAGTTAATTGTACCCAAATGATAATAATAATAAAAAAAATTGCAATTGTTGACTTTTTTTAATCCACATGGATATGTCACTTTGTTATGGATAGTAAAAGGAAAAAGCTTAAACATAGTTTAAAGATAAATATTTTTCACAAACTTACTACCTGAAGATGATAATCATTATAATTAACGTTTTTATTAAACAATTTAAAAGAAGAACTAATGTTCACAGACCCAGAAATCACACTGGTTAGGCTAGTTTAGGGGACAGCAGAAAGCAGAGTAATTGAATTTAGATTTAGCCAACTGGTAAAACAGAGAAAATGTTAAAGATTTAAACCAAATATTAATGGCTGTAACTGCAACATATTGTTTGGATTTACAGTGACAATACTGCCCATTATTTCCACGTGGCACATATGACTGTAAACTTTGGCACACAGTTTGTTTTAAATTCAACACATTTTTTAAAAGACAGTTTTGCAACCAACAAGAAGAAAAAGTCAAGTAATACCGGTTTGACATTGGCAATAGTAATTGCTACTATCCTGTATGTAGCCCAAAATACAGGCATGACACTGAGCTGTTGCAACTAACACATGCATTCCTTTAGCTAATTAACCATGATTACATGCCTCAGGTAATACATATGGAGCAGTTAGTGAAGAAGTTACCCTGTGACATTGCCAAGGCTAGTTTGAAAAGTAAATTACACATATTTTATTAGATTAAAACACACCTTAAATGGTGAAACATTTTAAGGCACAGACCTCTAAGTTATAAGGTTTAAATACATCATTTTTCTCATTGAAACCCAGAGTGTTTTTCACCCAACAGACAAAAGGCAAACATTTATTTTCCTTATGACACAAGGAACTTTGCCCAACTTTTAAACTAAGCAAATGTGTGCAATATGCAGTGTAAGAAACATTGCATTTAGTACAGAGAAAATAAAATAAAGACCAGCATTGTAAAACAAATGCAATTGTCCATGCAGTTTGCAAAACATGTGATTTACACATTTTTAAATAACCAAAACAGCATTAAACTTTGTGATACCCTGGTTACTCTTTATTTCAAGCTAATGTGGTCTATTTTACTTTCTTTGGAGGGTGTGGCTGGCTGCACTTTAGCCCTATATTTTTCCTTTAAGGTAAGAAAACAAACCTTGTTATACCATTTTCTTTTTGCAACAGGTACCATCTTTTACAAATGGTACAAACATACTGTAGCACCAAGTCAATACACATTTATTTGATTACCTTACTGCTTTAAGTCATGCATGTAACTTACTGCATAGCTGTGGATATGTGGTGGGGGGGTAGAAAGAAAAAGAGTTAAGAAAAGATTGCTAGCATATAGAAAGTCCACACTAAAGTTAGGTCTGGCATGATATTTTTATTTTTGAGCTGAAGATTTTAATTTTCATCACGCCAGTGTTTACTTTTTTGTTTGCCTAACCATGATCATTCAGTGCTTCTCCTGGCAATCTGCCATACTTTGGGGTCCATGGTGACTCATGGTTCACTTTTGGGTGGAGGGTCAGAGTCTTTGCATTATAAGGTAATGGGGCTGTGGCTACAGACATTATTTCTGGTGCTGTTACAACCATTATTTCTCTCTCAGTTTTTATTTTGTCTTTGACCTCCTGCTGCTCATACCCCTGAGTTTGTTTTAACATAAACTTTGACGGCAGATAAGGACCACTAGGCCCATCTAGTCTACCCATTTCCCTACCTACAGGGTAGGCCGCAGATCCTAGTTAACCAACAGCCTTTATCTTCCTGCCCCCACAAGGATGCCTTATGTCTGTCCCATGCATTCTTGAACTCTCCCACAGTTTTAGACCCCACAACTTCCTCAGGAAGGCTGTTCCATGCATCCACTACCTCTCTGTGAAATAATACTTCCTCCATTGCCCTGAACCGCCCTCCTTCTATCTTTAAATTGTGTCCCGTTGTTCTTGCAAGTCTCTTTTCTGAAGATGCTACCCTCTTGGACTTTGTTGATTCCCTTGAGGAGTCAAAGTTTCTATCATGTCCCCCCCTCTCTTCTTTCCTCAAGGGTATACATATTAAGCTCCTTTAGTCTCTCCTCATATGGCTTCTCTTGCAGACTCTGCACCATTTTAGTTGCCCTCCTCTGGATGACCTCTATCCTGTCTATGTCCTTGGAGATGGGGTCTCCAGAACTGGACAGTATTCAGATGGGGTCTCACCAACTGTCTGTACAGAGGATAACAACTTCCTGTTTTCTGCTGCTGATGCTCTCCCTATACATCCCAGTATACCCCGGCCCTCCTACTGCCTTCTCACATTGCTTGCTAACCTTAAGGTCATCTGATATGATTACCCCAGGTCCCTTTCCTGTTTTGTTGTTGTTACTACCTCCACCCATTGTGTATTCTTCCCTGGGTTCTTGTTTCCCAGGTGCATTATTTTGCACTTTTTTGCATTGAATCCTAGCTGCCATACGTCTGACCATTCCTCCAACCTTGCCAAGTCCCTTTTCATCCTTTCCACGCCTCCTTGTGTATCAACCCTGTTGCAGATCTTTGTGTCATCTGCAAAAAGGCATACTTTTCCTTCCAGTCCCTCTGCAATGTCACTGATGAAGACATTAAAAAGGACTGGACCGAATACTGAACCCTGCGGTACCCCACTAGTAACCGCCCTTTCTTCAGAGTGGACTCCATTTACAATTACCTTCTGTGTCCTGTTGTCCAGCCAATGTTTTACCCAGGCTACCACCCTGGGACCCACACCCAGGCTGGTTAATTTGACTATCAATCTTTTGTGTGGGACTGTGTCAAATGCCTTGCTAAAGTCTAGGTAGACCATGTCCACAGCCCTCCCTGGTCTACTACTTTGGTCACCCAGTCAAAGCCTATTAGATTCGTCTGACATGACCTTCCCGCTGTGAACCATGCTGCCTTGGATCCTGTGCTCCACTGACCTCTAGGAACTCAACTATTCTTTCCTTCAGAAGTGACTCCATCACTTTCCCTACCACAGAGGTCAGACTGACAGGTCTGTAGTTTCCTGCCTCTGTCTTGGTCCCACTTTGTGAAGGGAATCACATCCACCTTCCTCCAGTCCTCGGGTACCACACCATCCTCCCATGATTTATTAAAAGAAGTAGCCAGTGTTTTCACTAGTTCCTTCCTTAATTCTTTTTAGAATTCTGGGGTGAATTCCATCAGGACCCATTGCTTTGTCCACCTTCAGTTTTAGGAGTTCTTGCAGAACCCTTTCTTCTGTGAAAGGACTGGGATCGACCCCCCTATCAAGAGTGCTTCTGTTAATTGGATTAGGCACTTCCCCCTCCTCTTTTGTGAATACTGAGCAGAAATATTAGTTCAGTATTCCTGCTTTTTCACTGTCCCCCTCTGCCCACCCACCGTTCATTCTATTCAGCCTCACTATCCCTCCCTTTGTCTTTCTACGCTCGCTGATGTACCTATAAAAGGTTTTATCCCCCTTCTTAACTGAGTTGGCTATCTTTTCCTCAGTTTGGGCCTTTGTTATTCTGACTTCCCTCCCTGCTTCTTTCTGCCTTAACTGGTACAGCTCTCTGTCCTGCTCCTTCTGTGTTTCCTTATACTTCTGGAATGCTATCTTTTCTTCCTGACTTTCACAGCCACCTCTCTTGAGAACCATAGTGGCTTTTCTTTTCGTTTTGATTTGTTTATTTGCTTCACACAAAGGCTTGTTGCATCTGTGATGGCAGTTTTGATAATTCCCCATTGTTGCTCCACACCTCCTTCTAGCCTGTTTGCTAGTGCTTTTCTGAGGCACTCTCCCATCTTGCCAAAGTCAGCCCTCCTAAAGTCCAGTACCCTCACTTTTGTATGGCTTGACTCTGTAGCCGAGTTTAACATGAACCACACTGTTTGATGGTCACTTGTCCCCAGATGGCAACCTACTTCTTTTAGCCCTATACCTTGTTGGAGATTTAAAATTATGTTACTCTGTTTCATGCAAGCTACTTTTAAATTTTCATTTTCTCTCTTTAAAATCTTTTTTCTTGTCTAAGTTTTTCTAACTCATTTTGGTATTGTTAAAACACTGCACATCATTGAGCTGAGCTATAGCTTGCATTTTGTGGCATTGGAGCTGTACTACTTTTCCTGCAATTCACAATTCAGACTGTTTGCAGCAGCCACTCCCTGCCATGGCCAGTATAAAAGGCCATGAGGGGCCTATCCTATCCTCCTCTTCACCTTCTTTATATGTTTCCCTTTCTGTGTATTGCTGACTGGGGTTAGAACACAGCTGTTGATGATGGACCTCATTGTAGGGAGACAGAGCAGTTGGGACCACTGACTGGCTGGGTACCACCATCATCCCTGGTGCTACTGCAGCAACTACACCCCTATGGACTTGCATTTCACTTTGCAGTTGTTTTATCTGCTGGTGACAATGCAAGTGGTCTATTCTGAACCCTTTCTCATTTCTGTTACCATTTCTATTTGTTTTCTTAAAGTGGCTTTTAAGTCTGCATTTTCCCTGTGTAATTTATCTCTTTCAGCTTGTATTTGTTCTAGCTGCTGATGCATGGTATTGCTATAGCACCATGCATCGGTTAGCTGCCTAGTAAGACTGCATTGCATTAGTGTAGATTGCAGTTCATTTTGTTTTGTTTCTTCCACTTGTTTTTGTAAGTCCAAATTGTTAGATTGTAAATCTGAAGCTTGCTTTTTTATGCATTTTAATTTTTCTTCTAAGCTGCCTACTGTGACATACAATCCTTGAATGCAATAACCTTTTTTTTATTTGTCTTTGACTTTCCTTGCCAATTCTGCCTGGAACTGTTCTTTCACATAACCCCAACAGTCACTCTTATGCCTAAAATCTTTGCAAAATTGTTGGCCTTTGTGTGAAATTACAAAATCTGCAATGTCTTGTTCTATGTTACAATAACCTGTATATGTACCTATTTAAGACTGGGTCTTATTAGACAAGACCTTGGATTAACCGCTGTTCTCAGCGGATTGACTCCAGCTGTCACTGTGGATAGGTTATGATCCTTTTCCAACATACAAACTTGATCCAAATATGGGTTTCCCTGTAGGAACATTCCCCAAAAATTATAAATATTGACTCATTAGCACCCTCTATCCTGCTGACTATGCCAATTGTTGAATCTGAGTGCCTGGCCAAAGCACTTGATTCCCTAGGTTCTTTAAGATAGAGGTTAAATCAAACTAAGAGTCAAATATTTAAAGGTAATGGAACAAGTTTATTTTTTAATCCTTTAACAAGCATAGACTTCCTACTCAAGCATAGAATTAAAAGCAGTCCTAATTTACCAACACAGGTGTTGATCACTCACCACATGCAGGCTATGACATACGGTTATGGCTTTTAGACTTCTTCCTTCTTCTCCTCTCTTCTCTCCTCCACCTTCTCTACCAACCCAGCAAAATGCACAACTTTTATATTCTAGCTGACCTATCTTTGAGTGACCACTAGATCCTTGGACCAATCATAATGTTAGTATAAGGTTTTTACCAAATTTGGTATGTGCCTTAGACTTTAAGAATTGCTGGCCAATTCTGATTGGTTGCAGCTAATTACTGCATAGTTACATCATAGCTAAGGGGTTACAGCCTCCATAATTGGTGAATGATCACACTGGCCATTAGATGGCAGCAGCGACCCATCTACAAAAATAGCTAGTGTCTTGTTTTGACACAGCATGGTTTGGCTTGCATTGAAACATACAATCCTGTATACAATCCTTATCCTACACAATTAAGCTAAACATACATTTTTCACTTGAGTAATCCAGTATATATATATATAGATATATATATATATATATATATATATATATATAGATATTTTTATTTATATATACTGTATATATATATATATATATGTGTATACACACATAAAGCATACAGACATAATCACAGTTTGTACAAAACATTTACACATTGGGTAAACAACATTGACAGATGTAAGGTTTTAACTTTTAGTGGCCTTGAGAACAGACAATTTAGGATAAGTATCTACAGTGTTTAAAGTACCAGAACTGCGACTTCTTTTCAAAGCATTTGCATTTCTTTGTACTGAGTATCAAGAATTAGCTGTAGTTAAACAATTTAGTAACATAAATGGATATAGCCCTACACTTATACAGGGCTTAAATTGATTTTACCAAAAGACATTGCATTTACAAGAAGAATATATTTATACAGATACAATCAAGGGTAGTGAAAACCAACACTATATACTATATCTCAGAAACACCACACATACATAAATAAATTGATCTAAACATTTGGTTATTAACACAAGAGCCCCAAAATGACTTTTACATGACCAGAAGAAACCAGTGGACCCTGTAATGTTTTAATCAGCAAACACTGAGAATTGGAATGTTGGGCAATGGTTTCAGTTGAGATGTTTTTAGATATACATTACTGTACTGCAAGTAATGCTAAACCTTTTTCTGGTAATTATAGGGTCAGGGCTTGCTTGGCATTAAGCGAAGAGACAGCAGTCATAAAATTATATTCAAAAGATCACCATTAAGATACTTAGTAGCATCACCTGCCTGTTAATTATACAGGACCCCCTCCAATCTTTGGTTTTGATCAAAGACATTTGTTTACAGATGGGTCCTGTAATTTGGGAAAACAGTCAGGTGCTGATAAAGCTGCTTAACTGGTCCATTCAAAACATTCCTTGACCCCAGGTGTTTTCTCTCCACAGTGAGGAGATTTTGAAAGGTCAGGTATAGTTTATCATCTACCCTGAATATAAGTAACTATAAACCTTTAGTTTTTTACCAGAAAAACAATATGTCAGCAAACACCTTTTATTGGTTTATATTGAACTGCTGCTTAATCCAACAGTAAGGTCTGGAAAATGTGCCAAGCCTTTGCCATATTGTTAGCTGAGGGCAGCTCCTTCTGAAAATCAGGGAGACTGTTAGGCTTTATGTGCTTAGACTTCTCTTTATGCTTTTTACCTCCTGCTTGATCATCCTTTCCATTACCGGGAGGAACAGGAGGCAATTTATCTGTACACACTTTTTTTGGTGCCACTTCATCAGTGGCAGAATCTGGCTTCCTTTTAGATCCAGGCACTTCATCAGTGCCCCTATTATTTTTATTTTTTTAAGGAACTTCATCAGCCCCATTGGAAGCTCTTGGTTTTTCTCTTGAAGACACTTCATCAGTGCCTCTTGTGGGCTTAGAGCTAGTCCCTTTGCAAACTGTGTGAAGGCCTTTCGGCACCATGCAATTCTGCTTAAAGTTGAACCGGCATAACATTCTGTGGTGATTTGCATATGCAGCCCATGATGCTTTGCATTGTGTGGGCATGTGTGATTTTGTATTTTCTTGAAACTTGGCTTCCCAGCCAAATGCCCTTTGGGGTTACCCTTGCCTCAGTGTTTGCGCACAGAGGTTCTTTGTCTTTTAGAGCTAGTGGATGCTTCATCAGCACTCCTGTTAGAATTTTTTGAAGGTCCCTCATTGGTAAGTCTAGGTCTTTTTTGGATTGAAGGGGCCCATCCTCAGCCACCTCTCCAAGCCTCTTTACTCTGTTTCTCAAGGTTTTAGAACAACATTTTGAGCAAAGTGAACAGTAATGGTCTGGACCCAAACACTATAAGCACAGATCATGGGTGTCAGCTTTGGCCACAATCCTGTGACAATTTAGGCAATTTTTAAAACCGCTGGGTCTGGTCCTCTTTTTGGGGATATCTGACATGCCAATTGACAGAAACCATTTTAAATTGAAAGGTTCCACTGCCATTAGTAATGGAATGCATTCAGTTCCCTTGTGGTAAAAAATGCTATTTCTGAAGTAAAAAATGCTTAAAATCACAGTTCCTGAACAAAAGGGACCACAATAAAGGTTTAAAAGGAACCATCAAAATAAACAAGCGTGGTTAACATAAATAAATAAAAATATAGGAGGAACTACTGAACCGACCGATATAGTGCTCCCAGGAACCAAGGGAACAGCGATAAAACAATTAAATTGTATTCAGCACAGTAAAATAAAAGTAAAATGAAAAGATTTTACCACAAAAGTTCAAGGAAACTTGTTTTCTTCGCCAATTGAGTGGAACACCTCAGAGGCAGTGTTGTTCAGTCAGCGGAGAAAAAATTCTGCTGCCTTCTCAGGCAGTCTCTCCTTAGCACCCCCCCAAAGTCTCTCCTGATTGGCTGATTCTAATTAATAAGCATAAACCACACCTCTGGGGCAGTACCAGCTGGTCAGCCAGCTGCTTAAAGTTACTGATGCTAAAGGACCCCTGGGATAAGAAAGGAATATGAATGGTGGGTGACTTGTTAAATTCTCAGAATCAGCTTCTCTCCTTTAAAGAACTTCAAAAAAATTTCTTTTTCATAAATTTCAGTTCTGGCTCTATGTACAAGTCATGGAATCACTAAGTAGCAAAGTGTTAAGGACAGACCTATCTTCACCTATTTCTCTGGAATGGAATATGTTTTCAAAATTGCTCACCTTCAAAGCGGAGCAAATCTCTTATATAAAATATTGTCAGAGGCAGATGAGAACTTAACTTTATCAGCCAAATCTGGATGGAAAGTGGGTTTAACTATAAGTTTCACAAGATGCCTGGTCTAAGACCTGGGATGATGCATATAAGTGTTGTAGAGAGGTTCAGGGAAGGTTAACTCACTTTAAGATTCATTACTTTTACTTATACCCCTTGCAAATGTGTAAAATGGGGCTGTCACAGGATGACAAGTGTTGGAGATGTGGTGCAGATAAAGCAGATTTAAGTCACCTTTTCTGGTACTGTACTGGTATTTTGAATTCTTGGAAGCTCATTCATGCACTGTGTCAATCAGTTCTCAGAATTAAGCTCCCCCTTTCCCCCATACTATTTATTCTAGGAGATTCCTCACTGATTCCAGGGCTAGATATTCAGACTGCACAATGCAGGGGTGCAAACCTGGGCTGCACAACTGGGTTGAGCCAGGGCAATGTCCTGGTGATATTCAATGGTGCTGCATCATGGCTCACACTACTGAATATGGCACTGAGTGTGCATGCACTGCTGCAGTGCAGTGGCAATGCACTAGCGCATGTGGCAGCAGGGGAGCAGGGGCTATGCCAGCACAAGTGTGGTTGTGCTAGGTGCAGCAAGTGATATTCAGCTGTGAGCATGCAAATCAGGCCATAATGCATGCAAGGTGCAAATGAGGCCATTTGCATGCCATCATGGCCCCATTTGCATGTGGTGCACCGATCCCCGGTGGCTTGCACCTGGCACACTGCTAGGCTACAGCGATGGGGACCAACACCCTGCTGCCCCTTGGTGGGCGCCACACCCATTTGCCCTATCACAGGCATGTGTAGCATAAACCCTGGTGGTCCAGTGGACTGTACCCCTTCCCCTGATCATGGGCTTGTTGTAAAATACACCCTGGTGGTCCAGTAGACCAATCTCTGTTGCCCACTTGTGGGTGGTAGATGAACACCCTGGTGGTCCAGTGGTACCCCTCCCCACCCTGCCCACATGGTCCCCCACCACCCTGTACCCCTCCATCAGTGGCAGGCAGCAGCACCCCACCTGCAAGCCACCCATCCACCCACTGACTGACAGCATACAGTAGGGCTGTACGCCTATTGGTCCACTGCGTGGGCCAATGGGTATGCAGTCCATACTGTACTCCACAGTCCTGATTTGTGAATGAATGCTCATTCACAAATTGGGACTGTGTAGCACAGCATGGACTGCACACCCATTGGCCCATGCAGTGGACCAGTAGGCATACAGCCCTACTCTATGCTGTCAGTCAGTGGATGGCTGGGTGACTTGTGGGTGGGGGCTGCCACCCACCACTGACAGGGGGCAGGTGAAGGTGGCACGCATGGAGTAGGATGGGGGTACCACTGGAGCACCAGGGTGTTCATCTAACACCCATGATTGGCCAATGGGGTAGGTCCACTGGACCACCAGGGAATATTATTATGCATGCCCATGATCGGGCAGAGGATAGTGGTCCACTGGACCACCAGGGTATATTACTACATGCCCATGATTGGGCAATGGGGTAGGGTCCATTGGACCACCAGGGAATATTATTATGCATGCCCATGATCGAGCAGAGGATAGCGGTCCACTGGAAAACCAGGGTGTGTATTACTACACGCCCATGATCAGGTGATGGGGTAGGGTCCACTGGACCATCAGGGATTGTATTACGACATGCCCATGAATGGGCAAGGGGGCATGACATCCCCGGGGCAGGGGGCCTAGATGACTGTGTCCTGGGTGGTTGGGTGGCCACCCACAGCAGGCAGCTGCCATGTTGCACCCAGCAATATGGCAGCCCACCTGATGGTGTCCCTGACTTGTTCCTGGTTACAAGGGGCTCAACATTGTGCCCCTCTGTGCAGTGCAAGGCAGGTTTGTGCCTGCATATGCGCCGCACATCCTGCGCTGAATATCGGGATGTGCTGCCTATGCATGGGCACGCACCCCCTGCATTTGTGCCAGATACATTATTGGTGTGACCCAGTGCATCAGGGGTTGTGCAGTGCAACCAGACCCTTTGAATATTGCACCAGGGTGCATCAGTGGGTTGCACATGGTGCAGCCCTGTTGCACCATGTGCAACCCCCTTTGACTATCCCACCCCAGATGTTCAAATCCACAAAATGTTATGGATTCTCTCTGTTTCACTAGTATTTAAAAGACTGATTCTACAGCATTGTGGATATAAAAGGTACCCATCTATACAAGATTGGTTGGACTCCATAGGCATCCTTGCTAACAATGAGAGAATTAGTTATACTGTGTTAGGAAAATTAGAAATGTTCAGTTGTATCTGGGCCCCATTCTTAGAGTTTATTCAATAGCTCATTTCAACAGAATTGTGTAAATAAATGTGAGTAAAACGTAATTTGCTTTATTATCGGAATGCACTGTTTATGATAGCAGGTTCTATAGTTAGGGTGTTTCTTTAATACTATGCTGTTATTTCATGCTATAATTAGTCCTTTTCTTTTTGTATATTACTTTTAAATCTGAAGCTGATAACTTGTACTTGTATTTTGATTTTTGAATTCTTCAATAAAAAATCTTTATTGGAAAAAAAATATATAAAAGATAAGCCAATGATTAATGGCAACCTTCTAAACTCTCATAAAAAGTATTGCTGAACCTATTCAGGTTATGGAAGGGGAGGTGGGGATTGGGAGGTCTAATCCTGCTAGGAGATCCCTTGGAAGAAACAATATTACCATGGTAAGTAATTTTTTTCTTCGATCCCCAGGAATTTCCTAGTAGTATTAGACAATTAGCAGACTGCCAAGCAGTGCCTTGGGAGGTGGGTACAGAACCTACTTAGGAAAAAGGTTCTGCAGTACTGTAGTGCCAAACCTAGCATCAGTCCTGGACTGGACATCCAGGCAATAGTGCTTTGTGAAGGTGTAGACTGTACTCCAGGTAACCACTTTACAGATTTCCAGCAAGGGGATATTCTTGCGGCTGCTACAGTGCAGCAGTTCTACAAGTGGATTGCACCTGAGGCCTTAAGGTGGCTGTTTGTCAGCCTTACCATAGCAGAATTGGATGCAGGTGTCAGAAGGTCTAAACCTCACTCTCAGGTACTTAGCAATAATGGGAATGCAAGGAATCACAGACACATTGCATAAGAGTAATAAACTTGTTCATTACTACCAAAAAGGATAATTACAGTTGCCCTAAGCAGTTCTTACCAATACGAACTGGGAGCCAAATGCTAAGTGTTCCCTATACCTCGAGGAATCTCAGTGTCTCTTGGGGTCTCCGAGGTAGAAGACGTAATGTCTCACATTATATACCTATGGTAATTACTATAGTTACTGTAAGATAGACACATTTCTAGTTACAGAGATGAGCCCTATTGGCTAAATTAGAGCTGGCTCCACAATTCAAGATAACATTATACAATTTTGTAGTAGTCATCACTTTGTAAGACAAAAGAGTACAGTTCTACATATATCAGTGTAGTAGTACAAATCACCAAAAGGTGGCAATGCCGACTTATATATCATAATCATTACAAGGACACAGATGTCCTAACATCTTGTAAGCAAGAAATACATACATGTATTAGAAAGTAAAGTGTATAACAATAATATGCATGCATGTCCTGACATCTACTCCTTGTACAGTAGATGCCCTTAGGCCTATATATTAGTATAACATATGCCTAAATGCTAGTTGTCTACAGAGTACCTCTGAGGGTACCAATAAGGGTGCAGGGACCTTGTGTAACATTCCCCCCTTGTTGTCTCTGAGGGCAGCACAGCAAAAATAGGGAAATGGACAGGGAGCAGGAGCCGCTTACAGACCAGATGCACGAGCCTTGTAAAGGAACTCCAGCTGCTCACGGTGTTGATGCAGCGTGTGCTGTAGGCAGCAAAGCATAATAATCAAGAAAAATATCAAAAATGCTTGTATAATAACAAAACCTTTAAATGTAATCTTTAATCAAGTGTTAGTTAGTGCATCGTTCATATCACCATCATTAATAAGTGCAAGAACAGCTTCATTAGCTTTAGTTATGTTACTGCTGATGTGGAAGAGGTGGGTGTCTTTCCTTTCTAACAGTAATTTTAATGGCAGTGTGAGTGAATCAATGTGTACATTAAAATAAGGTAAATACTCAGAAAGGGTGAGCAGATAATCAGGGTTACCATAAATGATGTCAGCGTCCATAAGGGGAACGGGGGTAATAACGGTATGTCCAATAACTGACTTCTGGTGGGGGACAAAGCAGAAATTAGGGTTATCAATAACACATGTTTGGGTTCCGTATACATAAAACTTTATATTTGTTATCACAAAGTACTCCCCATCAGAATTATATTGCATTTTAACAGTGGGGAGTCTCCATTTTTGCAACTGTACCGGGCAGGTGTAGCTGGTCTTGGAAATCCGTGTTGACAGGTGATGAACCTCCTCTCAATAGGGCTGGTAGAGTTTGTCTGGAGCCAATGTTGAGTCCAGAAAGTCTGTGCCATTAGTGCTGATGTCATCATCCATGGAAAAGGACCAATTGATACTGTCGAGAGAATAGCCACATACAGGTTTAATAACATCAAATACATCACATCGACACAAGTAAATATACTGCTTCTTCACACAGCAGTCTGTGTGCGGAGAGATCCAGGCATCCAGGATAGGATGGAAGACCAGTAGAGGAGGCAAGTCCAGACATTCTCTGTAGATATCTTCATCAAGGTGCCCAACGGAGTGAACGGTTGCAAGTTTATCAAATAGAGCTGTAGTAGGATCAAAGCGTGGTAAAGAGACAGTGAAAGAAACAAACATTGAATCTTTAATAGAACATTTCTTAGAAGTAAAACAAGGACCAGTGTTAGGGTGTCTGGTCACGAAACCCAAATTCCGAACTGTGGAAAGAGGACTAGTTAAAGTTTGTTGCATACCCATAGCAATACATCTAGGGATTTACACTGAGGACAATACTATTTAGAGATGCGTCTGTCATGAATGATATCAGGGATCCTTCCGGATTCTAGCTCACAGACGAGATTGTTGATGGTAGTGATAACGTATAAGCCATAGGCTGAGCACAAGATCTCACGAGCAATGTATTGTTTATCTGCTTCTTTGTTGTTCTGTGCAATGAGTGTGTTAATCTTATCTTTAGAATCTGTAAATGCCTCAGCAATGTCATGTATATCATATACAGTGTATCTTTGTTCCTGACTAAGGCCATCCACACCATGCAGTAATGGTGGTAGAATATTATTAACCAAACCAGTCTGGGATTTAGCTGAATGAGATTTGATAGCAGCAATGTCAGCCTTATTTCAAATAGACATAGCTATACCAAAAAAGACCTGTGACAGTGCCTGTTGCAACAGTGACATCAGAACTGTCAACTTCACGTGTATTGCATTTATGACTTTGATCATCAGGATTAGGTTTTCTCCTGAAGTTGCCTCTATGCTCAGTGGTGTGTACCCCAGCAATAGGGTCTTGAGTAAGACTCTGAAAAGCTGCTAAACTATCAAGCAATAAAGTACTGTAAAATGCTGAAGTATTAGTAGTATGACACATACCAAATTCTTCCACATTCCAGTAAGTCAAATTAAACAAAACAGGTATATGCATAAATTGTAAGTTGTTAATAAGTGTACCAGGTAAGGCAGTGGCTGTTAGACCACTACGAGGACCAGGGGTATGCCTTGGACATTCAAAAGCTGTTTTCAGTAGGGGTAACAGAAAGATACATGGCAGCAGAGGCCATGTTGTGTACAACACAAATTTCATGGCAGAATCCTTAGACAAAGAATTACAATATGAAGGATCAATTAAGGCAGTGATATTGTAGAAACCAGAATGTCTAAGAGCAGTTTAGAGCATGGACAGAGAACCATTAGGGGATAATTTGATGTTGGGCTGACCATGGAAAGTTACCTTGGAGAGCTTGGCCACATGGAGAATTTGTTCTTACGATATGGTTTGCTGCTCAATCTGCAGGGCAGATTTATCAGGAGCAACAACCGAAGAAGTGAGGTAGGCATCAAAACCTTCCTGGACAGTAATCAAATTGTTGGGTATATTGATGGAAACTCCCTCTGGGGCAGATGCTGGAGGATCAAGGTGAGGAAGGAGGTGCTTTACTGTGCCTTGGATGCAGGGAACAACTCCTGAGATGAGGAGAAAGTGGAACAAGATAGCCATCTTGTCAGTGTATCTGAAAAGGAAAACCAAACATTAGTAGGTTGGTACCATTCTGCCCAATGGGGTGAGGAAAAGTAGTTCTACTCCATTATACAGTTTCAGCTGGTTTGCATGTAACCATTTGTCAGTCAGTTGGTTGTTGTGCAAGAGTCTAACCAGATAGACTGCTGGACTGAGTTTGTTGACAATGGGGTAGGGGCCTTCCCACTTATTGGAGAAGGAGAGTGTGAGATGTGCAAATCCAGTTCTTGTGCATGTTTTTCAAACTGTATTTTGGACTGTTGCTGGGCCTTGCCCATGCAGTTGGCGGCATACAAGTGTGTGTGTGTATGAGGTCTTGTCTGAGTTTTTCCACATATTGGTCTACAGATACACGGTCTGCTGTGGGGGTATGCAGGTCAAACAACAAATGTTCAGGTAATCTCATCTGTCTACCAGTCATCACCTCAAAGGGTGTGAGCTGGGTGGTGGCTGAGGTGTGCCCTAATTGCCATAAGGAGTAATGGCAACAGGAATCCCAAGTCTTGGGATTGTCCTCAATGAATTTGGAAAGCATTTGCTTAATCCATCTGTTGGCTCTTTCTACTTGACCTGAAGATTGTGGGTGGTATGGTATGTGGAATTTCTGGTGAACTCAAGGAGTTCAAGTGCTTCTTTCATCAACTCACCTGTAAAACTGGTTCCTTTTTCAGAGTCTACCTTGAAAGATAGGCCCCACCTGGAGAAAATTGGTTCCACCAGGATTTTAGCAGTGGTCTTAGCAGTACATGCCTTAGTGGGGAAAGCCTCAACTCACTTAGAGAAAGATCAGTTACCACAGGGCATATTTGTTGTTTCTGCTGGTATTGGTCAGTGGACCAATAAAATCAATCTGTATGGTATGCCAAGGGCCAGAATGTCTTTGTGGTAGGAGTTTGGCATTTCATTTGGTGGGGATGGGATTGTTTTGTGCACAAATGAGACAATTATCTATGTACTGTTTGACATCTTTGGTGACACCAGGCCACCAGGCAGTGGTCTTGAGCCTTTGAGGGTATTTTCCACTCCCTGGTGTCCACCAGTGGAGGTGTCATGCACTTGGTGCATAAATTCAGACCTAAGGTGTCTGGGGACCACCCACAACTTGGTGGTGGTGTCATCTGGTTGGTACCAGATGAGCTTGTCATCTGGGGCCAAGCGTAACTTACCTTCATGCCTCCGGTAGGAATTATGGGTGGGTAGATTCTCTTCAGTGCTCTTATAAGGAATCTGAACACTTCTTTGAGTTAAGAGTCAGCATGTTGGGCTGCTGGCAGGTCCAAGGGGAAAAGGGTTCAGGTTTCTTCCTGACTGCTGCAATGTGTGTAGCCGCTCTGGCCTCTGGATGGATATCATCATCCAGGAGTCCCCCCTTCAGGCCCCTTCCTTGGCAAGGGTGTCTGCCGTGTCATTGAAGGCATGATAGGAGTCATGCATGGAGTGAGCTTTAACCTTGTGTACATAGAGTTTGTGTGCAAACCTTTGTGCCAGTGAGTGTATATATATTACCAGTTCTTTGTGTTTCACTGGGCTGCCATCAGAGGAGAGGAAGGAGTTCTTCTGCCAGAAAGTAAGGAATTCTGTAAGAGAACAACAAACCCAGTAAGAGTCTGTGAAGATGATGGTATCCTTGGTCCCATGCTGGATGAACTAGAGGGCACAGGCCACCGCTGCCATCTCAACATATTGTGAAGATGCCACACTGCAACGCTTAGAAATCTTGACAGTGTTACCGTAAGGATGAATCACTAAGATACCCATCCCTGCAATCTGTTCTCCCTGGTAATAGGAAGCTGAACCATCTGTGAGAATACAACACAATGAGGAGTTCTCAAGTAATTGCAGTGTAGCAGGGAGGAAAGGACCTGGATCTGGAAGATCAGGCAGTTGCAGTGTACAGTCATGGGGTTCTCCTTGGAAAAGGAGTCCACATGCCAGCATGGATGGCATTTTGGTTGGGTGTACCTGTATGTCTCTATCCTGGAGAAGAAGCGACCAGTGTGTCAGCCTGGTGATAGAGACTGACCCATCCTTCACTCTGCCTGATAGCAGAAAGGTAGTTGGGGTGTGATTTTTGTTTATAATCAAAGGAGAGTACCCAATGATATACAGAAAGTGCTCGACAGCCCAGTAAGTAGCCAGAAGGTTCTTTTCACAAAGGCTGTACTTCTATTCCACTGCGGTCAACAGCTGTGATGCATATGCAATGTGTCTCAGAGTGCCATGAATCTTCTGGGCCAGCACTGCTGACATAGCTATGTCAGAGGTGGCACACTCCAGATGGGATGGCAATGCTGGATTGGGGTTGACCAGAGCTGGAGCCAAGGCCAAGGCCTGTTTCAGTGACATCACAGCCTGAGTGTGAATGGGGCCCAATCCAGGAATGTCCTTTTGATAATTCATACAGAGGAGCAGCCTTTTGAGCAAAATCACAAATCAAATCTCTGGAATAATTTACCATACCTAGAAAACTCCTAAGAGTGGCCACACTGGTGGTCAATGGCAAGTCTTGCAATCCTTGTATTTTTTTTCAAAAGGGCTTCAGCCTTGATCAGTAATCCTCAGGCCCAGAAAGAGTACCTCTTTATGACATAGTTGTGCTTTTGCTGGGTTACATTTGAGGCCTGCTCTCTGAATAAGAGTCAGTAGTTCATCCAAGGGATCCAAGTGTTGTTCCTGTGTGGCTGTTGCCAACAGCAGGTCATCCACATACTGCAAGAGACACTGGGGGTACAAAAACCCTCAATGGCATCCCTAATGTATAGATGGAACAGGAAAGGGCTGTTATGGAATCCCTGTGGTAAGTAGGTCCACGTGTACTGTCTACCCTCAAAGGTGAAGGCAAACTTATATTGACTTTTGAGGGCCAATGGCAATGACCAGAATCTATTGGAGATGTCCAGTGCACTGATCCATTTTTGGTCAGGGGTTAAAAGTCACAGCACATCAGGTGCTGATGCAACAGATGGAGCACAACTGGGGGTGACCTGGTTCAGTCTCCTGTAGTCAATAGTAAGTCTCCAGGCACCTGTGGGTTTCTTCACAGGCCACACTGGGGAGTTGGCAGTGGAGACACATGTCCTGATTATACCTTGTCTGAGGAGTGATTTTATTGTTTCTCTAAGAAAAGGCATGGCCTCAGATGGAAAAGGATATTGCCTTTGTCTCTGTGCTGGGCCTGGCACTTCAATGACAGTGTGCATTCTGCCACAATAATGTTTGTTAGTGGTGAATGCCTCCAAATGCCTTTGTAGAATGGGAGAAGCTTTGGGAAAAACTCATGGTTCTTGAACAAATCTATGACATCATATTCTTTTGTTGGCAGATATTGTTGCCATCACATGGGAATCAGGGATCATAATGGTATGATATTGGCCCTGAATCTGTATCACTAGCATGTTAGCTAGGTCTACCACACAGCCATGTGGTTCAAGAAAGTCAGTTCCAATGATACTATAATGATCATGCAATACCATTAACTGGAAGGTGTGACAGTCCTTCAAGTGTTCTAACTCTACAGAGTGGTAGAGAATGGTATGCAGGTAACCTAGTGCCATCTACTCCTGATATGTTGATCCTCCATCCGGTGGACCTAGGAGATGTATCTGGGTGGTCATCATGTAATACAGACACAGCCGTGCCTATATCCAATAGTACTGTAAGTAGACAGCCCCTGACCTCAGAGCAGGGCCTTCCATTTGTATCCAAGACCAGCTTGTTTACAATACGGACTTGGGCCTGTAATTATCAATCTGTACTAGTGGAGGCATGGAGGGACTGGGCCTGGCTCCTGTGAACCACGTCATCATGCTGCACTGATGCTATATAGGGAGCCGCTTCTGGGTTCAGGCCTGTGTGGGCCTGAAGGCCTGGACTTCCGGTATCCCCATGGCCTGTTGAGGCCTGTTCTCTTGGTTGTATGGCCACAAGGGCCTGAACGGGGACAGCATCCATCACAGAGTGCACTTGGCCCAGGAGTTCTCTGAACTTCCAATTTTCCTCAGCTATCTCCCTATATGAAGGGTCTGGTCTTTGTTGTTGTTTACCCTTGTTATTCTTATGGTGTTTCTTATTCTTATGATAATTCTGGTTCCCACCCCATTGTTGTTGTTGCTGTTGTTGTGGTTGTGGTTGTTGGGCCTGCTGGGGTGTTGGCTGTCTTTGGGAAGGCTGTGTGGGTGTTGGGTGTGCCCTTCCACTGTGTAGTGTGTCATGGCCTCTGGAGTAGGCTCCACGGCAGCTACTTTCTTGGAACCAGAGCCCAGATCATGGATGTAGAGTTGGTAAACTCTCTCGGTCTTCCAAAGAATGTCGGCAAACCTTTCCGTGGTGGGATATGTGATTGGCTCTACCTTTTCTCTTACTGCAGGAATCATGATCCTAAGGAACAGGGTCTTATACTCGATAAGACCTACATCCGCAGCTTCTTGCATGAGGTGCTTTCATGCTCATTAGGCCATCCAGAGTCTCTGGTGATAAGTCGCTGGAATTTTCTTTGCATTCTGTTTCACAGGGTATGCAAGCATCACTCCTACTACACCTGGGCTGTGTGCAGAAATGAGTTCAGCTGCAACTTCATCAAAGGTGGTGTGGCCGTCTTGACAGACAGCATCGGGGAGTTTAGCCCACAGTCCAGGAACAATGGTCTGGCGTAGGATCTGGACCTGGTAGTCTACAGTGAGATTAAGCATTTCACATTTAGCATGTACCTTTTCCAAGTGACAGCTGAGGTTGTTGGATGGGCTCATCCAACCAATACTGTCAGCTATTTGCTGAACACAGTATGCCATTTGTAGGGGGTTATTGGGACAAGCAGGTAGAGGTAGGTTCCCTCGGGAGCCATCCACAGCTGCCTGAGCTGTGGCTTCCACCACAGTACAGACCACCCCATTCCAAGTAGCAGCCTCTTGCAGCATCTGTCTGATCTGCATCCAGTGGGTCTGTTTGCTTCTGTCGGGTAGGGTTACATGGCCTAAAGCAGCATCTATCATTTTCTCAGTCTCTTCCTTATCATCCACTGAAATAACAGCTATCAGTGGTGCCACTGGAACTAGGCCTGGGCCTACTCCCCCCATCATGGGGGTCACCATGTTGGCATCGCCCATGATGGGCATCATGACGCTGTGGACGTATGACATGGTGTGGGTGTAAAGGGGATCTGCTATGTGGGGGATGGTAGGGCCTCTGCGCCATAGTAGGGATGTGACTGGGTGTTGCACTGGGAAACGCCATCACCTGAGACCTCTCCATCAGATGACGTGGTTAAGGCAGGAGCTACACCTCCCATTGCCTTAACATGTCCAGCCAGAACCTCCACTGATGGCACAGTTTGCCATCTTGGATTCACATTCAGCATGACTCACACTTGCAACATTCATATCAAACCTCATCCTGCATTTGTTTCTGCAACACTCTATATGCGCGCTAACTCACGATTGTCCCTAGTAGCCACTTCTAAGTCATTACGCACTGATTTAGCTCGTCCTGTATCTCTCCCAACTCCGCACTCAACTATTCATTAATTCTAATTAATAAGTCATTCATGTGCAAAGTCTGTCCCTTATCCTGTCACAAACTTTCAACTCCTGCTTCAACATACAAATTTCCTGCTCACCTGCCTGGGCTGAATGATGCAAAGTGAATCCTTTTCATTTCACAGTGTTTGAGTTCAGACTCCAAATCCTGCTCACGTCTCACACATTCCGTTTCCTGCAACCCAATCTCCTGCTTAAGAGATGAGATTTGCAGTTCAATGGGCTCAAAACCTCACTTGAGGCTTCCAAAGCAGAATAGAGAGCACAACCAACAGCCCTTAGCTTCACACTTTCCTGTTTGTCTCGTCTCTGAGTACTGGGTTGAAATCCCAGTATAGGGCTGTCATATTGACTCGCGTCCTGCCTGGAAGTCAGCCCATCCTCCATGGAAGGAAGGAAGTTTGAGACATCGAGTCTCAGTTCTCATGCAGATATTTGATACAGTGGCCATTGTGTGGAGGAAACGAAAATCAAACTGTGAAAACAGCGCTGTGCTGTGTATCGATCCGCAGCAGGAGTACTTATACACAGTCGGGCTACTGTACACTTGTAAGCTTGCAATTCAAAACTGCCGCTGAGTGGGTCTAGTCGCATCGACCACACTCACCAACCTGCCAGACTTTGCAAGTGATTACAAAGTGGTCGCAAAATGGGAGAGGTGATGCGGGAATGCGCACCTACAGTCCCCACTGGGAAAGGAGTAGTTTCAAGTAACAAGTGAGACTCTGCAAACACCAAATATTGCCTGCTCATGGTCATCAATTGTCAGGAGGTCACTCTTACCTCACTCTCTGGTTATTGGCAATGATGGGAATGCAAGGAATCACAGACACGTTGCATAAGAGTAATAAACTTGTTTATTACTACCAAAAAGGATAATTACTGTTGCCCTAAGCAGTTCTTACCAATACAAACTGGGAGCCAAATGCTAAGCATTCCCTATACCTCGAGGAATCTCAGTGTCTCTTGGGGTCTTGGGGTCTCCGGTGAAACGTAATGTCTCATTATATACCTATGATAATTACTATGGTTACTGTAAGACAGAAACATTTCTAGTTACAGAGATGAGCCCTATTGGCTAAATTAGAGCTGGCTCCACAATCCAAGATGACATTATACAATTTTGTAGTAGTCATCACTTTGTAAGACAAAAGAGTACAGTTCTACATATATCAGTGTAGTAGTACAAATCACAAAAAGGTGGCAATGCCAACTAATATATCATAATCATTAGAAGGACACAGATGTCCTAACATCTTGTAAGCAAGAAATACATATATGTATTAGAAAGTAAAGTGTATAACAATAACATGCATGCATATGCTGATATCTACTTCTTGTACGGTAGATGCCCTTAGGCCTATATATTAGTATAACATATGCCTAAATGCTAGCTGTCTACAGTGTACCTCTGGGGGTACCGATAAGGGTGCAGGGACCTCGTGTAACACAGGTTACTATCCAACATGCAATCAACCTCTTTGAGGCAGGCCTGCCCTTTCCCACTTTACCATAGGTAATGAACAGCTGTGAGTGTGGATGCCTGAGTTCCTAAGTATGTGTAATGTAATAGCTAAGATGTAGTAGTAAAAACATTTTTATTTATACAGGCAAAAACAATTTGACAATGCAAAAAGTTTACACCATAGGTCTTATACAAGGCCTGTTTTAATGGTGATCCTGTTATTGATGTTTATGTACAAATTACAAAAGGTTCCAAACATTTTCAATATTGCACATATTACATAAGATACAAATATATCATACTAAAAAGGAAAATTTTATAGCAACGACACACAGACATATTAACGACAAACTAGTACACATCACACGTGATAACATGTTTATGTAAAAAGCAATATGATCCGATATCCTATGTCTTATACTAATCTAGTAACCCCTCACTCATCTATTGGGAACTACCAACAACAAGGTGTTACTCCAAACATATACATTCATATTCAAGGTCCTGTTTAATTCTTTGTCCGAATTCCTTTATTGTTAAATTAATTGTTCTTAAATCCTTTGATGATCTATTCCAAGAACATGCAGTTCTATATTTAAATTTAAATGTGTTGTATTTATTTTGAAGCCTAGGGGCCAGATATTCAAACCATTGCGCCTAGCGCAAAACCGTAGTGCTGGAATAGCACTGGATTTGTGTGAGGCTGCAATATTCAGAAGCCCTACTAGCACCAGCGCTGTGTGGTAGCACCGATGCTAATAGATAATGGCTTCCAGGGGCGGGGTAAGGAGAGCGCCCATGAATGCCTGCAGCGCGGCATGTTCAAAGGGCTAGTGCCATGCTACAGGCATTAGCGTGACCTGTAGTGTGGCACTAGATACCGCCAAAAGAAAGCTGGCAGTAATGTGGTAGTGCCCCCCCTCCCATCGTGGATCACGTAGCCACGAAATAGCACAAAGAGCCCTGGAAGTCTAGTGGTCCCCCCCGCATGAATCCTGTCCCCGTTAAATGTCACTTAACATTTATTCCTGGCAGTCCAGTGGTTTCCCCACACCCAGCATGCATCCTGACTCTGTGCAAAATTAAATAAACAGTTTCCCTAGTAGTCAGTTATCCCCCACACACACACACACACACACCGGCAGTGAACCCTTGCTCATACCACTGACATTGGCAAAGTGAGCGGTGACCGGCTCTGCCCTCCCTCTCACCACCATGGCTAGCCACCGACTGCAGTATACATGAGCACTATGGAAATGAATCGGCGCTCATTCATTTCTGTGGAAGCTCATGCATACACCGCAGTTGGAAAGAACGGACCGTGGTGGTGAGAAGAAGAAACAAACCAATCACTGGCTCACTTTATAAATATCAGTGGCATGGCGAACTCACTGCAAGGTATGTATGTGAGAGACCACTGGACTACCAAGAAGACAATTGATTAATTTTCACGAAATCAAGAATCATGCTGAGGATGAGACCACTGGACTACCAAAAAGTATTCATTCTTCATGGAGTCAGGATCCATGCTGCGGGTGGGGAGACCACTAGACTACCAGGAAACATATTATTTATTATTTAAACTGGGGTCGGGATACATGCTGGGGGGACCACTGGACTACCAGTGGAACCAACACAGGTGGGAACAGGGAACTCAGCATGAAAATAAAATCAATGAGGCTCGTACTGGCTGATGTTTTAGATTAATCACTGGGTAATGGGCCCAAGCGCTATGGCAGAATGTTTTGCCTACCTGGAGGAAGGGTGGATTCAGGGACTCCACATGAATTAAGGGAGGTTCTATGGAGCCCAAGTTTTGCGCATTGCTTGTCTTATTCCTGCTGGGGACAGGGATATGGAGAGACTAAGCGTATTTTTAGCGAGGGCCTCTAGTTTCCCATTACCCTATCTGTGGTGCGTCAATGATGTGTACAAACCATAACATCTGATGTAGGCCCACTTTTGTTAGGACCAAGAGGACGAACTTCCTTAAGTTCCTTATCCTCTATCTTTGGGTTTTATGACCTGGGGATGTAGGGAACAGAGTACTCGGTTCCCCATACCTGGGGGTCAAATTGTATATAGTTCATACCAATGGAGTCGGCTAGCCAGGTTGGTGCCTCCTACTTGGGGAGTTCATGTTCATCAATTATTTCTTTATGTGTTATGTGTAATGATTTATGTCAGAGCATTGGGAATTCTCTGCAGATGGGGCTCGGATGGTGGGCAGGGTTGAAAAGGGTTAGATATAAAGCTGTTCCACATTGCTTGGTAGAACAACCAGAGGAGTTTGAGGCAGTGTCCTCATTGGGCCCCAGCAGAGGTCATGAAACCGTGACCCTGTTCGTCCCTCCAAATGGGTGACAAGCATACCATAAAAATGTTATCACATGATGTAAATGGGTTTAATAACCCAGTTAAACGATATAAGGTCCTCTCTGCACTGGGCAACGGGCTCCCTTGGCTGTGCTCCTGCAAGACCCATCTTATGAGCCGAACATGAAAACTGAAAAGGTTCAGATTCGAGCAGGTGGTGGCCTCCTCACATCGGAGGGAAGAAGGGCGTACAGCTGTTTTAATACCCTGGGGCTCCCAGTTTAAAAGATATACCAACTACTCTTATCCTGAGAGTCATCTGTCTATTGTTTCTGGGACCCTCGAGGAGCACCTCTTACACTGGTATCCCTCTATGTGCCCCCAGGTTCCACAACTAAAGTCATGAAAGGATTACTCCTAAAAATAACAGAATTTCGTAAGGGGTATTAATAGTGTGGGGAGATCTAACCAGCTTCTTGGCTACCTGGGAACTTCTAGGCTTGACTCAGTAAAGAATACCTCTGTTAGCAGGGTGACCAAGGCATACTTAAAAGAATCCTCTTGAACTGATGTGTGGAGATTCCTGCACCCTGGTAAAAGGGAATACAGACATTTCTCCCATCTGCATGGTTCTTACGCCCGCATCGATTATTTCTTGTTGTCAAGCGAGCATCGGTACCAGATTGTGAGCTGTGATCATATCCCTTCTGTCTTATCAGATCACTTCCAGCTTTCACTGACCCTATCTTGGGATTTGGAGAGGGGACAGACGTTATGGAGATTTAACAATTATTTATTGAATCTAAAGGAATTTGTGGATTTGGCTAAAAAGAGGCTTGCCCAGATAATACAAGACAATGACTCCCCAGATATCTCTCATGCTACCATGTGGGACACATTAAAAACAGTACTGCTGGCCCAGTGGCGCAGAGGGTTGAGGCGCTGGTGCCTTACCTCATCCCACACCGGCGACCCGGGTTCAGGAATGGACTCAGGATGTCAGGGGCTGGCAGGGGCAGGAGAGGATCAAGCATCCGTAGGACTGCTCTCCTCTCCTGTGGGTGGGTAGTGGGTTGTCATCATGCAGCAGCAGCCTCTGGTGGAGACCAGGAGCACTGAGGACACACGCAGGAGGGAGTAACTAGAAAAGCGGAAATACCGCTTCACGGCAACCAGATGATGGCTGCCCGGCACTCTGAGGCCATCCAGGTCCTACCAAGCTCTCTGTCTCAGCAGCATCACCGGGGCTAAAGTGTTGCACTGGTCTGCCCCCCCCCCTTGGCTGGTGCCTTCCCTTTCGAAGGAGAAGGACCCATCTGGCGAAGGGTTACGCCGGGTCACCCTGGGGGTCGGCTGCGATTTGAGGTGGAATCTCGGAGGACAGATGGGTCAGAGGACAGCTTTGGTAAGCCCGAAGGAGTGGCTTCCATGGAGCACATAGGTGTAGAAAGAAATAACGCACAAAAAAAAAAAAACAGTACTAAAGGGGGATATAATTACATTTTCAGCTCATTATAAGAAACAACAGATTGCCCGGATGGAGGAACTTCAGGCTCAGTTAAAACTGGCTCAATCCTAGCATGCAGCCAGGGACTTGACAGCTTTTGATAGAATAGAACCCCTAAAACAACTTATTCAGAAAGAGTTAGATGTTAAGGCAAAGCAGGCATTTCAGAGTTTCCGCAAAGATTTAGAGAGATAGGTCCCAGAGCTACCAGGCTACTGGCCCACTGCTTGAGGCAACAAACTAACCAATCAACAATTTCTTAGATCAGGGACCAAAGACTGGAAAGCTGCAGAGAACACATAAACACATTTTGGCAGTCTTTAAAGACTTCTATCAGGACCTATATACACCGGAGCGGATACCAGGGAACACCCAGATATAAAATTATTTATCTAAATTGGCACTACCAAAAATTGCCCTAGAGGCTAATCTACATCTGAATACCCCATCACCTCTGGAGAATTAGATCAAGCCTTTAAAAAAATTTAAATCTTGTTAAGTCCAGATGGATACACCCCAGAATTTTTTAAATTCTTTAAGAAGGAGTTGGAGAGCCCTCTGCTGGATGCCTGTAGGGAGGCCCAGGCAGGAGAAAAGATCCCAGATACCTGGAATTATTTGGTTATTTAGTGCATTCCGAAACCAGGTAAAGACACTACTCGGTGTAAGTCTTATCTACCAATTTCTGTCCACAACATCGATTATTAAATATATGCTAGCATTTTAGCGAGAAGATTAGAGTTGATCCTGCCTACTTTGATTGATTTTGACCAAACAGAATTTGTTCCTGGTCGGCAGACCCAGGATAATATCAAGCGAACACTACATGTTCTACACCATACTGCCCAATCTGGGACCCCTTTTCTGCTTCTGAGTTTGGATGAGGAGAAGGCCTTTGACCGGGTAGCATGGAATTACCTGGGCTTCACATTGCAGCATTTTGGATTCTCAGAGTCCTATATTAAAATTATTAACAATATTTACACTAGGCTTCGAGCCTATGTCAAAATTAATGGAAGAATATCTGATACTATTCCTCTCCTGAGGGGTATGAGGTAAGGGTGCCCTCTCTCCCCCTGCTTTTTGCCTTGTACTTGAAACCTTTGGCGTTGGCCCTGCAGTGGGGGAGATACTGGGGTGGTCTTGGGAGGTGAGACTCAGAAATTGGCACTATATGCCGATGACTTATTAATATATCTGGGCAACCCTGAAAAGGCTCCTCCCCCATTGTGGTCCTCTTTGGAAGCGTTCAGTCAAGTGGCAGGTTACAAAGTGAATACCGCAAAGACTGAAGTATTACAAATAAACTACACCCCTTCTGAATATACACAAGAACAATTTCCTTTTAAGTGGAATATGAGACTTTTGAAATATCTGGGAGTACAACTGGGGACTACTGTTTTGGATGTGTACACAAATAACTACCCAGCTATCCTATAAAACATTAGCTCGGAACTTGAGCAGTGGGCACTAATCCCCATTCCATTACTACAGAGGGTGCAGGCTGTCAAGATGGTGGTTCTATCTCACTTCCGATATTTGGCACAGACTCTCCCAGTGCCTCTCCCAGATTCCTTCTATAGCGCCCTAAATAAAAAGATTACCCACTTCCTTTGGGGTGCTCAAAGGCCAAGGATTTATCTGTCCCTGCTACAGGTGCCAAGGGGGGGGGGGGTTATCTCTCCCAAACTTTAAATTATATAATCAGGCCACACAACTTCGGATGGTTCATTATTGGTCTTTTAATCACTATACAGTCAAGTGGAAATCTTTAGAATTGGAGGAGGGAGAACTTATTAACTTACATAAAGTCTTGTTGGTGGACAGCAGGAGACCTACACCTTTTGGGGGAATCTAATCCATATTCAGACTGTACGTTAGACACTTGGTACAGTATTCTGGGGGACAGAAGTCTACGTAGCTGGAGACCCCTCATGTATTCTGTCCCTTATATAACAGAGTTCTGCCTGGCATGGTGGGATACTGGTTTTAAAACATGGGAGAAGAATAATTTATACATGCTTTGGTAGTTCATTTCAGACACTGGGATACTGCCTTTTTCGGAATTGGTAAAATTATATTCCTTAGCCTGGAGGGACAGATTCCGATATTTTCAAGTCGGGGATTATTTTAGGAATCATCAACCCAAGATAGAGATGGAGGCTCTCCTCCTCAGATCCTGGTTTTATGCAGGATAATTATGGAAGGCAAGGCCACCACTACACATGTTATATCCCATATATACAAAACTTTGCTGGGGTGGAAGAGGGATACCACTCAAACAGTTAGAAGCCTGGGCACGTGACCTGGGCATACAGGTGGAAGAGCGGTATCTGGGCTGAGGCCCAGTTAAAGATTTACTATGGCCTTTCATTGTGGCATTGGAGAGAGTTTGCTTGGAAAATGTTAATATGGTTCTTCAGGACCCCAGCAATTCAAGCCAAGTATCAGGCAAACAGAGACTCAGCTTGTTGGAGATGTTGTGGCTACTCTCCTGCAACCCTAAACCATGTAATTTGGAATTGTCCTGTTCTGGCTAATTTTTTGTGGGGAGCTGCAGCAGGCTCTATATTCCATTTTCAGCCCTGACCTAACATTAAATCCCTCTCTATACTTCCTATTTGAAGTCCCACAGGGACATAGAGACACCTGTTTATAGAAACTCCTGAAGATCATACGTTTGGTAGCCCCAAAAGGCAATTACTAGGAGCTGACTTTCTAGACAGGCCCCAGTCTTCTCCCAGTGGTTTGACACTATGGTTACAGTATATAGAACAGAAGCACTTATAGCAACTATTAATAAGAAACTGACTTAATTTGAGTTAATCTAGAGAAGGTGAGTGTTATTTATGACATCAGCAAGACCTGACTTTATTCCCTAAATCATGATCTTGTTTTGGTATTGCAGAGGGAATTAAACGTTTATAGTTACTGATACATAAAGTGATAAGATTTACTGGGACAGTTGTTAAAACATCTTTTGAATTTATGTAATGTCTCATGGATTCACCCTCTCCTGTCCTCCCTGTATATCCATCCCCTTCTCCCTTTCCCCCTCCTCCCCTCCTCCTATATTACTCTTGGTATTATACACTTAACAGATATATCTTATTGAATCAATTAATTCTACTGCACTGAACCTGTCATTTGGTGATGTCTATAGTTTTGCTTTCCTTCTTTTTGTTTCTGTAATTGCTATGTCCTTGTCTTATATTAGATGTATCTATTTAATTGTCATTGTCATAATGTTGAATTGGAAGGAATTTAATTTGTCTGTGCTTTATATTAAGTGTATCTGTGTAAATGTATTTGTCATGTTGTTGAACTGAAAATAATAAAGTTATAGAAAAAAAAAGAACTCCTGACTCCCTACCACCCCCTCCGTCTCTCCGATCCACCAACAAGGGATTGCTAGAGGTTCCCAGGGTACATTTGAAGACATCTGGTGCATGCCTTTCGCTTATGCACCTCTACCCTGTGGAACCCCACTCGCCAGTTGAGAGAATGCCTGACTGTCATGAGGTTTAAATCAGAGTTTAAAACTTACCTCTTTAAAAAGCTTTCCATATGATTTTAATTAATTTATAATTATATATTTTATTTATTGATGTGCTTTTATTGCTGTTTGTGAAGTGCCTTTGTTCTAAGAAAGGCGCTATAGAAATAAAGATTGCTTTGTTTACCTACTGGTATGAATTTCCTACGACTAGTCAGTTGTCCAGGTAAGAAAATGCATTGATTCCCTGCCTTCTGAGTTAAGCTGCCACCACTGACAGATACTCTGTGAATACCCATGGGGCAGAAGTAAGACCAAAGGGAAGTGCTGAGAACTGATAATGACCTGAAGGAAGAGAAACCTTAAGGTCTGATTGCAATATGAAAGTAAGCATCTTTCAGATCCAGAGGTGCCAGACAGTTCCTTTCCTTAGAGAAGGATAACTAAGGCCAGTGTTACCATTTTTGAACCTGGGCTTTGCCAGGTGTTTGTTTAGGTATCTGAGATCCAGGATTGGCTGCCAATCTCCACTTTTCTTTTTGGCCAGAAAGTATCTTGAGAACATGTCCTTTCCCTTTTGGGTAAGAGGAACTGGCTCTATTGTCCTGGCGTGCATGAGCTTTTTTACCTCTAACTCCAGCAGAATTGTCTCTGCTGGAGACAAAGGCCAGAAAACTCTGTGGCCCTGGAGTTTTGGAAACTATTTGAACTGAAGACAGAGACCCTGACTTGCTAACTCCAATACCCAACTGTCTGTGGTAATGTTTCCCCAGTGTTAGAAACAGTGAGCCAACCTGCCCCATACTGGAAGAGAGGGTGGCTGCCTGATCTGTGTAGTCAAGGGTTCTGTCCAGATTGTGGTTTGGGAACTGGAGCTGGACTGGCTCATCTAGCAGACATTCTGCCCCTGTAATACCCTCTGACCTGTGTGTACTCTACAGGCATAGAGTATGGGGCATATGACCTGGAGTAATATTCTCTATCCCTACACTCCCCTTCCTGTGGATCTAAAAGAAGTGGAGGCCCTCTCTCTCTCTCTCTCTCAAGGAGTTACTCCTGTAGTTGTTTTTTTTACTCCTCCATCTTTTTCATGTATGCCTAAGTTTTGTCACCAAAAAGGGAATTGTTTTCGCAAGGGAAATCCATAGCCTTTAACTGAGTGCCTGGTGTAAGGTAGGTTGCTCTGAGCCAAGCAAACCTTCTTAAAGAGACTGACAGGGCCAACATTCAGGATGCAGTGTCATTTGCATCCACAGCCATGTGCAATTAGTACTTTGTGACATCTAATGCCATTCTAGCAATATCTGCTATATTGTGTGCCACATCCCCTGGAACTTTATCAATTAAATCCAGCATAGAATTCCATAGGGCTTTCTGGTACTGGGCAGCATAAGCCATGTAAGCTGCCTGTCAGAGGAGAAGGGAAGAGCCCAAATAACCTTTCTTCTCCATAGTATCAATTTTTCTGGAATCTTTGTCTGGTGGATGAGATGCCAGGGCACTTTTGCTCTTATCATGGGCTGCAGCCTGTATCACTCCCTCATGATCTGGATGGGTATATAAACAATCAGCATTATCCCTATCCAGAGCCAGTGTTCTAGCTGCCGTTGAATATGGCTGCTTAATCTCTGGTAAAAGTGAGTTGCGGCACTGAATCCTTTGTTTAAACCTAACTAACCCACTTGGCAGCTGCTACAAAATATAACAGTGTGAACCAGAAAGTCTGTGGATCATCTGGATCAAATTTCAGACTGAATCGCTGCTGGCTAAGCTTTATTCCCTCACAGTGAATTTTTTTATACAGTACCTTCAATTCAACCCCTATATTGGGCACTGCAATGCTGTCAACAAGATCAATCAGGCCGACATACGCTGATAGTGGGGGCGGGCACAGCATAATAATTGCGTCAAATAAGGCTGACATTGACAGCATTAGAGACATGTTACATCATATTACACTAAATCAGACTGAAATAAAACAAGATATTGCTGGCCTCAAAAATGTAGTAGACAATATTAAAACAAACTCCAAATAATTCAATGAAAGATTGTCAGAGGCTGAGGAAAGGGTGGCAGCAGTGGAGGACTCGGTTTTAAAATTGGCCAATGACGCTGGTTTCTTTACTCAACAATTTAAACTTTTGTGGCAGAAGGTGGATGACCTCGAAAACAGAGGTTGGTGGAACGGTCTTAGAATTGTGAGAGTACCTGAGGGGACTGAGGGTCCAAATATGGCCAGATTCTTACAAGAGTTTATTCCAAATGCTTTACAATACAGCTGGGATGGCCACTAGAGGTAGAGAGAGTGCAGAGGACACTCTCCCAAACCAAAACCAGAAGCCCCCCCCCGACCAATTATGGCATATTTTCTGAGGTTTTCTGTGAAGGAGGAGATTTTAAAATTGGCAAGGGAAAGGAGGTCTCTGTCCTGGAATGGGAACAGTATCTCTTCTTTTCAGGACTGCTTATCAGAGGTGGTTTCTCAGAGGAAGGCATACACAGAAATTAGACTGTCCTTGCAATGATTGGGTGTCCCATACAAAATAAAATACCCTGCAAGTCACATTGCCATTTTTTTAAACCTCCTCATAAACAGTACAGCTGTCATTTTTCACATCCTGCCCAAAATGAGTTTTCGCACCTGTGGCGCCAAATGGCGCAGTCGCTGTGCAAAATCACCTTTTAGCTAATGAACCGATAGTGCCACTGTTCATGAGGTGGGGTCACAAAAAGCCCATGTTGAAAATCTAGAATGAAAATACCAACAAATGCTGGAGGTATTAGGGTTTCCAACCATAACGCCTCACCCTGTAGAAACTGACAGGCATCAGGGGTGTGACTTGGGATCTCAGGCTGTAATGCTCATGCCATTCCACCCCCACCCTGCAGCCAATGAGAGGCATTGAGGTGTGCCTTGGAATCTTCAACCCCAAAGTTCACCCCAGTCTCCCATACTACACCCATCTCAGCATATTTCTTTATGGAATGGGGTGAGCATAAGACCCGAAGAAGCCAAGGCACACTGAGACACTTGTCAGTGTCTGCAGGGTAGGGTGAGGTGAAATGGAGTGAGCGTTATGGCCGATGATCCATAGGCACACCTCAATGCCCGCTGTCTCTGCAGGGTGGGTGAATGGCATCAGTTCAATACTTCACTGCCATTCCTATTATGCATCTGTCTAACTCCTGCACTACCAATGCCAATACCAGCAAGACAACATTTGGCCTTGACAAATGCTTGTTTAACTATATCCTGCTAACTGGTTCTGTCACACAGATCTGTTTTTCTCTATCTCTGGCCTCCCTGGCTCTTGTGTTCTCACTTAGTGTTCAGGGATCTACAAGCAGGACAAGTACTGGAAACCCCTACTATCGATTGATGTGGATGAAAAATCACTGAATTGTGGATGATTAAGCATAGCCATAAAATACAAATTGTAACATGGAGTACTAAATACTCTAGGCTTGCACATCTCTGAATAGCTCAAGCTAAAGGGTTATTGTCTTGTGTAGCCAACCATTTGCAAATACTGGTCTGAAGCTAAGCTGTCCTAGACCAAACTGGTTCTATTAACTAGCAATGCCTGTCTTCTTAAGGTCTACACAGAGGAGCTACACGCAAATGCAAAAGCCATACAGCATGCAGAGGAACACCATGACCTTGAATACCTTTACTATTAAATACCGTCTCACCTCCTTTCTGGCATCCAATATCCTTTTCTTCTTGAATTACCCTGTCTCACCCCGAACCTTTGTCACCCCCTCCCGTGCCCTGTCAGGTATGTCATTAATTTGATCCTAGTATAGGTGGTTCCTAGCTACTGAGATAATGCTGCCAAAGGTTATAATTTCCTGAAATGCCACATTTGCACCATCTGGAGAGTTAATTTCTTTTTTAACGTATTAGTTGTATGACGGGAATCTGTGACCAAGGGCCTCTCTTATTCCCTGGCTATTTGGACTGTAGCTTCATGCTATCTATAGTTTACAGGAACCTTTTACTGCTCTTTTATCTTTTGATTTTATATAAAGATAATCATTTGTAGTGTTAGCAAATCATTACAACCAGTTAAAGATGCTTTGCTTTATTTTTGGTCATGCTGTTATTTAGTTATATTTGTAGATATGAGATAGGTTTTAATGCTCATTTTGGAATTACCTTATACATGGAAGGTTTATTTTATGGGTTACAAATGGTATTCGATAGGGTTATAATGCTTGCATGCCCACCCTTAGATGGTACTTATACACTCATATCCAGAGTACTAGTAGTAAATATTCAGGAAGCCAAGCCAGAAACTATCCAGTTATAGGCCTTTCTACGTGTAGATATAGCTGACAAGTGTTCTCTTGCATCAAAGCAATTCAGATTTGCCACAGGCCTGATAGCTATACCTCACCTTTTGATATAGTCTGGTCAAACTGTGAAGATGGGGGATAGCAAAGTTAGAATAAAATGTGTCTCATGGACTGTAAAGGGGTTAGGATCACCTATTAAAAGGAAAAAAATACTTTCATAAGCTAAAGATGGATATCGCTTTAGTGCAAGAGACTCACTTATTACACGATGAAGCTGAAAAGCTAAAAGGTCATAGTTGGGAAGTATTTCACAACTCGGTTAGTAAGAAACAGAAGGGGTTGGTATTCTTATAAGGAAAACATTTAATTTTGTCGCTTCATCCCATCGAGTGGATCCCAATGGTAGATGACAAATCCTGGAGGGTTCAACTGATGGTGCAGATGTCGCAATATGCAATATCTATGCTCCCAATGAGGAATCTGGTAAATTTTTTAAGGATTTTTTTTAGGAGGTAAGTAAAATTTCAAGTAAAAATATCACGGTAGGTGGGGACTTTAATATTGCCCTAGTCCATAGGACAGACTGAAGTAATCCAACTAGCACTGTAACCAATTTGAGGGCTAGGAAGATTATAGGGAATAGGATGAAAGACTTTGGCCTCTTGGATGCATTTCGGATGATGTATTCCGATGAAAGAGACTATTCTTTTTACTCCAACTAACATAGAACTTACAGTAGAATAGATATGATTTTGTTGTCTAGTAACTTGCTGAATGGCATGAAGGAAGAAAGCTGATATAGACACAATCTTAATTTCAAACCATGCCCGGTCTCGTTATTTTACAGTTGGACCCTAACACTATAAAGCCCTTTCATTGGAGATTTAGTTGTTCACTACTTAGTGATATTCATTTCAAGCTTTGGATCATAAAGAAAACAAAACAATTTTTTGAACTTAATGATAATAGAGAAACATCATATGCCATAGAATCGGAAGTCTATAAGGCCTACATTACAGGCATAATTTTAAGTTATTCATCCTTTAACAGGAAAAAAAAGAAAATCCTGGCCTAAAAGGAGAAAAAGTTAGAGAACTTGGAGAAAGTACATAAAAATCACCGGTATTATTAACCCCAACCAAGTTCCTTTGGACTTGATGCCAATTTGGGGCAATACCCAACTTACTGGAGGAAGAAAAGTTTTTTAATGCAGAATTGGTAAACTCAGGTATCATCCTGCTCACACACTAATTGACCCACAGAGCAGAATTATGTTCCCCTCCAAGAGCTTAGAACTACAACTAAGGAAACTCTTAGAAAAGTCAAACATTTTAAACAATGATTTCACCTTACCAGTGCGTGAAGAATGGGATCAATTGGTTGCCATAACTACTCTCAAAAAAGGGTCAGGGATCATATATAAGTTCTTGATTACCACTCTAACATCTACTTGTTTGACTATTAAGGCCAAAGGAAAGTGGTAGGAAGAACTAAGCCTTAGAATAACAGATGAAGAATGTGACATGGCATGGGAACTTGCCAGTAAACATCACATGGTGTCAGCATAGCTCAGCTGGTAGCACATCCACCTCTGGACCAGAAGGTCATGAGTTCTCATCCCACACCGGGATGGACTTGCACCTTAAAATCGCTGACATCTGAGTGCAGTATTGAGGGGTGCTATACTGCTGGGGTGTGCCATCCTTCGGATGAGACATTACACCGAGGTCCCTTCTGCCCATCCTGGTGTTGTCCTGGTGGGTGTCCAGGTGGAAGTAAAAGAACCCAGGGTACTCTTCGTAAAGAGCAAGGAACATTCCTAGTGTCCTGGCCAACATTCCCCCTTCCCATAAACTGGTTCATGCAATTATCCAGGCTGTGTGTGGGTGATGATGTGCAATATGGCCGCCACTACACATTCAGTCACTTCACTACCAGTCTAGCATTGCTTGTAAAGCGCTTTGGGATACCGTGTATGAAAAGTGCTATATAAATGCTGATTCTTCTTCTTCATCACAAAGAACTTCAAGGTAGGTTAATTCAATATAAAATTCTACATAGATACTACCTTAGTCCTGAGAAACTGAATGCGGTGGGTTTTTTAAACAATATGAATTGCTGGTGGTGCAATAATCCAGGTGCAAACCTAGCACATATGTTATGGGGCTACCCTAAGATTCAAATGATCTGGAAAGAAATCTTAACTATTTGTATGAGAGTCACAGGACAAGCCATCCCATTTTCCCCACTGATTTTTATCATAGGCATATTTCCAGAATCATTAGACTTGGATAAATGAAGAGCATGAGCTAGCGCTAATGAGGGTGGCAGGCTGAGCATCAGCTCTGGGTTACAGTTGGCATATTTTAGTGATTTATATTAAAATCAGTAAAAAAACAGTAATCAGTTCACACAGTTCACAAGAGGAAAGTAAAGGCTTCATACGGATACCAAATTCTCACAAGGGGTGATTCTGAAATTAAATAAGAAGTGCTTGTGTTTTTCTTGGGTCAGCTTAGAAAACCGCCACGATGCGGAGTGCAGCTACAAAGACATCGGGCTGGGACAAGGGTCCACTTAACAAAGACACAGCAGCAGAAGCTAGTGCAGCGGCTAGCAAAGATGACATAGCCCAACTCAAAAAAATGCTGGAAGGGCTTCAAATAGATGTAACAGATATAAAAATCACCCCTTCCATACTAGCACAAAATGCAGAAGAGCTGTGTCACAGAATTCACACCTCTGACAAGAAACTTGCTGAACTAGCAAATTCAGTTGGCTTTTTGGAGCAACTTACACAACAACAGTCCTCACAAATAACATATCTATTAGAGAAAGTGGACAACCTCGAAAACAGAGGACACCGCAATAATATTAGGATCTTGGGGGTGCCAGAGGAACTGGAAGGGCACAACATGATTAATTTTTTGCAGAACTCAGTCATCAATGGCCCTGGCCCTTGGAGATCGAGAGGGCACACAGATCACTTGGACCTAAAAATAAAAACGGAAAGCCCAGACCAGTCATTGCTTATTTACTACGGTTTATTGCAAAGGAAAAAATACAGCAACTGTCCAGAAGGAGAAAATCTCTTGAGTGGAGGGGTGAGCATATTTCGATATTTCAAGACTTTTCAACAGAGATAATAAACAAAGGAAGGTATTTCAGGAGGCAAAACAACAGTTACAAAGATATGGGGTTTCTTATTATTTCAAATATCCTGCCACACTTGTAATCCAACAGGAGGGGCAGATATTTTAATTGTAAAGTGTCAAGGAGGCTTGGAATTTTATTTAAAAATTTCAAATTTCAAAGGTCTTTTTGGATGGAACAGCTCATGCCAACTGACAACAATATTCAAAACCTGTGTGAGGATACACTGAGAAAGGTCATGCTCATACAGATCCTCACGGCCTCACAGACAGACTCCACAGTCAGAATGAGAAGGGATTGTGCCAACGTTCTGAAAGGCCTCCAACTGTGCATACCTCCACCCCCCACACTTACGCCATGGCTGCTGGTCTACAAATGCAAATCTCCAACCAGTCAATACCTGGAATACAAAGGAAACCTAGGGCACGGCAACACTCCTCTAACATCCCAAGACTGGCTACTTTTATTCCAAACGCAAGAAAGTGTGGTTGCAGCAAGGAGAGCACTCACTCAGGATCTTCCCAGTAGGCAAGGGAACCAGAAAGGAGAATGCACACTGAAGTCATGTCGGAGGAGTCTGACTCAATCTCTAACCCACCCAGAACTTCATTCTCAGAGGGACCCTTTCGTTGGCCTCTGTTGTTGCTGTGCCATCACTTCCGGTGGAACCAACACCTTAGTCTTCAAATTTATATTCTGTACTTCTGGTTTAGCAATCGCGATCTCAGCAGAGATCCTTTGGGCATCTTTTTCTCTTTGTTCTTTTATACACTAAGAAGAGATTGGTGAGCTTTCTTAAGCGAGTTCTGTCACGATGCAGAAGAAATACCAAGGAGTAAGGATTACATTTTAAACTTGCATGCACTCCAAATAACACTGTTATTTGAGTCCTGGTGGTTAACAAAGATGCTGCAGCACATTAAGAACAGAATCCTATTTAAAGGGCTGTTTTCACTATCTGTGTTTTATACTTAGGCTCACAAGGTGTGTGTTAGTGTTACTAAAATGGTCTACTACATAAGATGGTCTTATAAAAGGCTGAATGCTTATAATTTATTTTAGAGAAGGATCTAAAGGGCTTATTTCTATTACTTCCCTTCTCCCCCCTTCCCCAATAATCTACTGCTTACTGCATATTGGGTTAACCGCTGTCTTATACATTACTTAAGGGTGCTGTGTCAATAATGTTTGGGGTTTCAAAATTGACTTCTTCAGGCAAAGTGGCAGATATGGGCCATAACTTCTGCAATACTATAAAAGAGTCAGTTAATAAACATACCCCATGAATAATTTGACTCTAATGTGATCCAACCTGGTTGAAGCTAGCCAGTACAACAAGCCTGATTTATTTCTGAACATGGGAGTACTTGGGAAATTCTAAGCTTTTATTAACCAGAGGCCTTAAGCTCCAAATTTTACTCTAAAAGTAATTTCTGACCAGCATAATGGCTCATTGATACTCAGGGTTTCACTAACTTTTTAAGATATCACTCCCCTACCCCCAACTCTCCTTTTCAGTTTCTTCTACCTCCTCTTTCCTTTCCATGATGGTGTCCTTTGGGATCGGCATTCATCCATATTAATCTGGTTAAAGGAAATATTAATACTACACTAATGATAACATTTCTAATGGTGTTGTTAATATTTTTTAATGAGCTGACTGTACTGGATGAACTACCTGTGCCACTCATTGTAGAGACCGTACCTCAGCCGCCTTGGACTACCTTTAGTTCAGTGGATTCTGGACTTTGCAGTAGAATCCATCCTACTGCTATTAGTACAGTGAATCAGGCTGTTGTGTGTGTGTTTAATTATTACAGAGTTCAACAGTGTGATTTTCATTTTATATTTTACACCATATTCAAAGTTAAGTACTATTTAACTGTTATTCTGTCTGAATTGATTTAAGATCTTTAATTTCTTTTCTGATATAGTTCATTTGCAGACTCTTACAGTCAGCTACCTAGGAATAATATAGTATATTATATTAAAGAGTTAGTAGCATAATGGTAAGCCTACAAATACTGGTTAAGTAAGCTGAGAGTTCTTCTACATTTGTACAGAGTGTTTATAGCTTTAAACAAAATACTATAGAAAGTAAGGTTACTTTAAGAATACGAACTTAAGAAAGGGATTTTGAACTTTAAACTTTAAAGAGACCCACTATTACCCTCCCCCCAGGTGTTACATTTTGTTACCTCTCACAGTCTACTTGTTTTTTACCCTATTGAGTTTGCGTGCATGCTTAACCATAAGATTGGTGACCCCCCTTTAATATTTCAACATGGAATGTTAAAGATTTGGGATCTCCGATAAAATGCAAGAAAGTATTGTCCTACCTGAATAAGAAAAGGGCAAATATTGCATTATTGCAAGAAACTCATCTAGTGCAATCAGAAGTGGACAAACTTCAAAGGGTATAGGTGGGACAAGCAGACATTCGTTGCTATACATCCAAAAAAGAAGTACCTTGATTCTTATCAGAAAGGGCATTAACTTTTGTAAGCATGTACATGTAACAGATGAAGAAGGTCGATATCAAATACTGGCGGGAATGTTAGATGGTCAAAAGGTTGCACTTCATAATGTATATGCGCCTAATGAAAATCACAGACCCTTCTTTAATACTCTCACAGTTTTACTAGGTGTTTTTTTGGAATATGAGTTAATAGTGGCTTGGGATTTCAATGAGATGCTAGATTCAGTCTTGGATAGATGTTCAGTTAGGCAAATACAGCTAGTAACTAAGCAAGCCTCCCTCAGGAAAAGGCTGACAGAGTTGAGGCTTAGGGATACTTGGAGAATGGTATATCCCCAAGGGTAGGGACTACTCATTCTACTCTAACAGACGTATGTCATACACTAGACTTGATTATATATTCACCTCTGATAAGTTTATACAATCAATGGTGGACGCAAAAATTGATAACATTATAATCCCAGATCATGCTCTGGTGAGCTTCAATATAATATTAGAGGATGACAAGTAAAAGACGCACCACTGGAGGTTGAATACTAGCCTGCTAAAAGAAAAATAATTTATAGATTGGATATCAGAACAGACTGATGAATTCTTTGACATTAACGACAATGGGGAGGTTATACAAACTTGTCTATGGGAGACTTACAAAGCATACATTAGGGATAGGATCATTAGCTATTCATCCAAAAGAAAAAGGGATAGGGACAAGGTCCTCAAGGAAAGCCAGCAAGAACTTAACACTCTAGAAACGATCTCAAAAACAGCTAGGACCCTCAACATACCTGCTACATAAAATAACCATTCTAAAATGTAAAATCAATAACATTCTCTCTCAAAAGCTGAATATGCATTGTTTAGAACCAAACAAAGCTACTGGGAAGCTGGGGAAAAGCTTGGAAACTGTTGGTCTACAGGCTTAAAGAAATACAGCAACAAAATGTAATTCCAGGTATTAAGGATACTCAGGGAAAAGTAGCTTGCTTGCTTGCTAAACAAGGGAGTAATAAAGAGTTCCATAAGTTCTATAGCAATATTTATTCTGGAAAAGAGTCATGTGAAATAAAAGTGCTAAACAATTTCTTTAAAAAGTTTAAACTCCCATCAATGTCTGCAGATCAAAGAGATAACGTTTGACAGGGAAATCTCACTTAGTGAGATCCAACTGGCAATTCAGGAACTTCCCACAGGGAAAACCCCAGGTCTGGTTGGATTCACGAGGGAATTTTATAATATATTCAACAACATATTGGCACAATACACTGCAGCCAGCATGGAAGGATAAGTCACTATCTCTTATTATGAAGCAGGCCTATCTATCCCTCATACCTAAAAAGGACAAGGACAAGATGGAGTGCGCCAGGTATAGACCAATTTCATTAATGAACTCAGACTATAAAATTCTTATAGAAATATTGGGCAAAAGAATTCAGTTGGTTATTACAAATCTTGTAGGCTTAAAACAGGTGGGATTTGTGCCAAATAGATCAGGAGCAGACTGTATACATAGGCTCTTAAACATTTTATGGTGGAGTAGTAAAAGTAAAAATCCCTTTGAGGCCCTGTCTTTGGACATACTTAAGGCATTTGACTCGTTAAGTTGGCAATACATGTTTAAGGCCTTGTCTGAGTTTGGCTTGGGAAAAAACTTTGTCTCATGGGTGACCTTACTATATGATAACCCTTCTACCAATGTCATAACAAATGGGGTATTGTCGCTGGAGATTAAACTAGCATGCGGTACAAGGCAAGGATGCTCCTATCTCCATATTTATTTTTCTTGAGTTTGAGCCTCTAATCAGACTAATTAATGATAACAGAGGTATAAAAGTAGGGCAAACAGAACATAAATAATTTGCTTTTGCAGATGATTTATTACTTACTCAAAGCTCACCTACCCAATCCTGTCCTGAGGTACAGAAGGTGCTGAAGGAATCTGAGATGGTCTTGTGTCTAAAAATTTATTGGGAGAAAATTCAGGTTCTGCATAATAACCTAACAGAGACCATAAGGGAGGGCCTTACGAATAAACTTAAGCCTGAATGGTTTAGACCTGTAATTACTTATGTAGGACTACAGAGCTCAAGTAACCTAGGGAAGCTAATAGAGAAAACTATGAACCAATCTTGTTAGATATGAAATTAGATTTAGCAAGATGGGAGAAACTTAACTTATCACTATGGGTAAGAGTAATGTGATCAAGATGATCCTGGCACCCACATATTTTATCTGTTTCAAAACCTCCCATAGTGCTGTCTTCTAATTTTTCAGACATGTGGAAATGTGTTTCAAAATTTCATTTGGGGCCATAAACCTGCAAGACTTGGAATTTTAAACTTTGACGCCCTCGTGAACAAGGAGTTCGCTCTCCCCTGGTGGGAAAAGTACCAACTAGCATTTATTTTTAAACAGGCGTTGAAACATTTTACTATAATAGGCAATAAGGGCCAGAGACAACCACTTTGGGTAGATATGGAGGGAGAATTTCTTAAACCTCATAGCCTTACAGATTTCCTATATATAGCAATACCCATGCATCTCAAAGGGAACCCATGCTTACAAGGATCTGTAATGACTCTGAAAAAAATAAGCAATATAGTTAATAAAGGGAAGATAACCCTTGCATGCATGCCCATCTGGAATAACACAAAGATCATGAATGACAGGAAAGGTCTGACCAACATACACTGGCTGAAAGTGGGAATCAAGAAACTTGGTCATCTAATAGATCAGGAATCTAGGGTTCTGCTATCATTTGAAGAACTAAGGGAGAAGTTCGGCCTTCCAAGATTTCAATTCCATTACTATCTAGGCTTAAGGGGGCTTTTAAAAAATAATTGTCTGACAGAGAGTTACAGTGTACTGCAAAATGAAGAGTGGGAGCAGTTAATTAAATTTGGATCACTCAAGAGAGGTGCTAGCATTATTTATAAAACTCTCTCCATTAACATCTGGTCTTCTTGTCCAACACTTAAGGCTAAATGTTCCTGGGAAGAGGAGCTTTATCACTTATTTTTTGCAACCCGGTCACCTCGAGTACTAGGGAGCAAGTGCTCCTGGACGTGATCCAGGAGGGTCTCCTGACACAGTTGGTTAGTGTACCTACTAGGCTAAAGAACTCTTTATATCTGTTATTGTTGAATGGAGAGGCAGTAAGGGAAATAAAGGTGGAGGACCCACTAGCCAACAGTGAAGATCAAACAGTATGGTTTAATATCACGATGTGGGGACCCAGAAAATCAGTTACTCAGGTGGTAAACCTCAGGAGGGCAAACTTTGGGAGGATGCAAAGTACTGAAAGAGAAACTGGAGGAGCATAAGGCAGGAGATGGAAGTGGATCAGAAATGGGATATTCTTAAATGGGGATTACAGAGCACAGAAGCCTGCACCAAGACACAGAGTAAGAGGAGCAGAGCAAGAAAACCATGCTGGTTGAACAGTGTAATGGAGGTGGTGAGTGCAAAACAAGAGGTGCACCAGAGGTTTAGGAGGATGGGGAAGGAAGTGGACAGGGAGAAGTATGCAAGATGGTCCAGGGAGGTGACCAGAAAAGTGAGAGAAGCCAAGGCCCAGAGGGAGCTGAGATTACAGTAGGGAATTAATGGGGGAGAGATTTTATTCAGATACATCAGGGAGAAAAGGAAGTGCAAGGAGCCAATAGTGAGGATAAAAAGGGAGTGGGGAGTGGACAGAAAAGGGGGAGAGCAGGCAGAAGCACTGAATAAATACTTTTGCTTGATGTTCATGGAAGAAAAGGGGGGGGACTGCTACCACCATGGGCTGGGAGAGTGGGGACAGGGGAAGATGAGGCAACAGATGGAAGAATTGAGGCAAGTAGAGTCCTAGAGGTACTGAGGGTACTGAAGGTAGACAAGGCACCAGTGCTGGATGGTATCCATCCCAGGGTGCTGAGGGAGATGGCGGAGGTGTTGGCAGAGCAGCTGGTGGATCTGTACAGCACCTCACTGGAGTCGGGATGTGTTCCACTGGACTGGGGGATGGCATATGTAGTACCATTACACAAGAGCGGACCAAGGGATAACTGGGTAATTATCATCTGGTAAGTCTCACCTCCATAGTGTGCAAACTCATGGAAACAATACTAAAGGAAAGACTGGAGGTCATACCTGGAGGACAGTGGCCTCCAGGATGTGAAGCAACATGGGTTTGTTTCAGGGAAGTCTTGTCAAATCAACCTGATACAATATTATGACTGAGGACAGGTGAGCTGGATAAGGGTGATGCGGTGGATGTTCTTTACTTGGACTTCAGCAAGGCTTTCAATTCTGTGCCTCATGGGTGGCTTGAAGTCAACTGGTGTGGGGTAGGGGCAAAAATGATGAACTGGATTACATGCTGGCTGAGTGGAAGGCTGCAATGGGTGAGAGAGGGGAGCTCTCAACTCCAAGGCCTGTGATGAGTAGGGTGCCACAGGGCTCTGTGTTTGGGCCAGTATTATTTGGGCTCTTGATATCAGACATTGCACATGGGGTGGTAAGCAAGGTAAGTCTGTTCACTGAAGAAACCAAAATGGGAGCAGTGGTGGATGGAGGGGAGGGATGGAAGCAGCTGCAGGGGGACCTAAGCAAGCTAGAGGAGTGGTCAAAAAGGTGGCAGCTGGGGTTCAATGCAAAGAAGTGTAAGGTTATGTACTTTGGGGTGAAGAACCCAAGGAGAGATACTGGCTGGGGGGGGTTAAGCTGGGGATCAATGAGGAGGAGAAGGACATAGGGGTAATCATAACAGGGACCATGAACAACACTGCCCAGTGCAGGAGAGCAGCTGCAAAAGTGAACAAAATGCTGGGGTGCACAGTGAGGGGGTTTTCATCCAGGCAAAGAGAGGTGACTTTGCCCCTCTACAGGTTGCTGGTAAGGCCGCACTTAGAGTATTAGATGCAGTTTTGGAGGCCATACCTAAAGCGTGATATGAGGCTACTGGAGGGGGTGCAGAGGAAGGCAACAAAGATGATATGTGGAGTGGAGGGGAGAGGGACTATGAGAGCAGGCTGGGAGACCTGAATACGTACATCCTGGAGGACAGAAGGATGGGGGACATGATAGAGACATTCAAGTATCTGAGGGAATCAATAAGGATATGGCAGACGGGGTCTTTAAGCTAAGGAGGGGGAGGAACACCAGAGGGTACAGGCTAAGAATAGAGGGGGAAGAGTTAGGAGGGAAATGAGGAGATGCTATTTCACAGAGAGGGTGGTAGCAAAATGGAACGCACTACCAGAATTTTGTGGTATCATGTAAATCTGTGAACAGCTCAAAAGGGCATTGGACAGGGAACAGGGGAGAGTGTGGGAGGGGGAGGTGGGAGATGGCAGTGGGATGACAATGGGGAAGGGGTGGGGTAGCTGCAAACTAGGGTGCTAGCTGCACCACTCAAGCAGACTAGATAGACCAGGTGGTCTGTTCCGCTGGCACATTTGTATGTTCATATAGCTTTCAATGTCATTTTCTATGGTGGAATGGGATTCCACATGAAGGATAGCCAACAAGTCCATAAAGGAATTACAAGATAGGCTTATTCAGTTTAAAGTGTTACAAGATTTTATTTAAGCCTGAAAAGACTTTTCGCAATGGGCACAGTAAGGAATGCAGATTGTTAGAAATGCAATAGCAATGAGGCTGCCTTGCTACATATGCTTTGTGGGTGTGCTAAAGTTAGAGGCCTATGGTCAGAAGTGATTAAAATTTGCAATTTAGTTATAGGATCTAATATCCCCCCACTGATCTTTATTTTAGGAATATTTTCTGAATGTCAGGGTTTGAGTAAATTTCAAAAGGTGTGGCTATGTAATGCTTCCCTTAGTGTCAAGAGGCTCATTCTAAGGTACTAGAAAGAAACTTATGTGCCTTCGATATATATATATATATATATATATATATATTTATTTTAGTCTTTGGTAACTGGGTAAGGCCCACTAGGCACAAGTGCCTGTTTTCAGTGGAGACCTGGGAGCACTGGGCGGCCAAGTGACTTGCTTAGAGTCACACAGTATGCAAGTGGAGGTTGTGAGAATCAAACTCAGGTCTGGGCTGCTGGATGTACCAAGCTTGTTCACACCTCATTCCTCTAACCTCTAGACTATACTGCCAGCCCTGTATGAATGGTGCAATCAAATGGAATTTACTTCCAGTAATGAAAGAATTTATTATCAGGTGCAAGACAAACTGGAAGATTATAACAGTATTTGGTTTCCCTTTATTGCACTGAGGGATATGATAATTCCTAGGTTTCAACAGCTGTTCAAGAGATTAGAAGTATTACATATTTAATTTTGTCATGAAAACTGCTAGAATTGGATCTTTGTCTGGGAAGGTATTGTCAAAATTAGTCCTAGGTTTAAATGTTATAGTACTGAAATAGCAGAATGTTATAAGATAGTCTCTATATATACTTTCCTTCTGATTTGTTAAAGATTATTCCTTGTGTATTTGTAATGTAACTGTTTTATCTCTTACTTGAATTATTTGTGAAGTTATCAAAATAAAAAACTATGATGGAAAAAAAAAGAATTGGCTAAATTTCAAAAAAATATGGATCTCGCATGCTTACCTAAGTGTTAAGCAGCTCATAATGCAAAAATGGAAAAGCACCTTAGCAATGTTGATTATTGAATGGTATTCTCAGATGGTTTTCTTGTTTAACAATGAAAGAATTTGTTACTCGCTGTCTGGTAAGTTGGATATTTTGGACAGAATTTGGTCACCCTTTTGGTGATTAAATTAGAAATGTATATTTATAACAACAAATGACTGTAAGTAAGTATAAGTAGTATCTACAGTTTTGAATCCTACTAGATAAGTAATTGGTATTCTAACAAGATTACTTGTACTCCCCACCCAATTGTATAGAACTACAGTCATGTACTTGCTGTTTTATTCTTATCTCTTTTAACTGTTTTTGCATCTGGATGTTTACTTGAAGTACATTATAAAAGAATGTTGTAACTTGTAAAAGAGTTAATAAAAATTAATGAAGAAAAAAAAGAGACGGTAAAGGCCCCTCCCTCACTTGCAGCTGCTGCGTATAGAGCCCGTATCTGAGAATATAACTTGTTTTCTAGTGAATTACAAGGAATAACAGGAGTTATGGGGCACTGGAGGATATGTAGAGGACATAACCTTAACCAAGGTACTCCAAGGAAGACCTAACCAGTCGAAGCGTAGGGGGTTCTGTAGGTGACTGCAGAGTCTGGCAACTTTATGGCACAATAAATATATATTTTGTATTTGCAACAAAAAAAAAGAGAAAGGTACATAAAACACATAAGAAAGACAGCCAGAGCTTCCTGAGGAAAATAACCCTTTTGAGATATGAGATTAATAAAATTCATACAGGAAAAGCTGAATTTGCTCTATTTAGAACACAGCAAAATTATTGGGAAATCGGAGGAAAAGGCTGGCATATTATTGGTTTACAGGTTTGAACAGGTCCAGAATAGGAATACTATTCAGAACATAATGGATAAGACCAAGAGAACATTTACTAAGACTAAAGATATCAATTATGTCTTTTTTTAATTTTATAAATCTCTGTGTAAAAGCAAATGTTGCAATGATATGGATCTGATTAGTCAATTTCTCCCTAGAGCCAAACTTCCTAAAATCTCAGAGGCAGAACAGCAAAGTCTGGACAAGGCTATCTCAATTAGTGAGATTAAATGTGCCAATTATCGAGATGCTCAGGACCAAAGCCCCAGGATCAGATGGTTTGCCAGCAGAACTGTATGCACTTTTGAATGATGAGGTTAACCCAATACTTCATAAGGTGTACACAGAAGCTGAGGGCAATAAGGGCTTACCACTAACAATGTCAGAAGCAACTATCACAGTACTGTTAAAAAAAGGGAAAGATCTCCTAGACCAAACTATTTACTGCCTGATTTCCCTTTTAAACATTGATTACAAGATCTGGGCTAAAATCCTAGCAAACAGGCTACAGCATATTCTCAACATTCATATACATACAAAATCACATATGCCCCCACAATGCAAAGCATCATGGGTTGCATATGCAAATCACCACAGAATATTATGCAGGTTCAACTTTGAGCAGAAATGCATTATGCATTATGCATATACATGGTGACCAGGTATGATTTATTAAAGGGAAGGTGGGTTTTGAAAATGTTAGAAGAATCATGTCTACTATATGGATGGCCTCCTTGAACCAGGACAAGTCCATTCTGTTATCACTGGATGCCCACAAAGCATTTGACTCCATTGAATAAGGATATTTATACAAAGTACTAAGGGCCTTTGGACTGGGTGAAAATTTTATCTCAAGGATGGCCACAATGTACTGCTCCCCCACCTAAAAATATGTACCAACAGGATTCTGTCTGAGAACTTTACTTTGGAAAGAGGGACAAGATAAAGTTGCCCTCTTTCCTTTTACTATTCATCTTAGCTACAGAACTCTTCTTTGCCTAATTAGGCAAATTAATATCATCATGGGGGTCAAATGGGCAAGATGGAGAATAAAATTGTTGCTTATGCTAACAATGCTGACAATGTACTCCTGTCCCTTTCTAACCCTCACAAGTCCCTTAAACCTTCCATGTAACTTCTGGAAGAGTTCAGATTACTATCTGGCCTGTCAATTAACTGGTCAAAATCTGAGGTGCTCCCCTTAAAGAGTAACAAAGACAATTTAAAAAAAAATATGCCAAGAGAACAACTTAAAATGGCAGGGGGAATCTATTACATACCTGGGTGTAAGGGTTCCTAGTAGATTAGAAACTCTGGTTCACATTAATATGAAGTTCATGTTAGAAGAAATGAATTTACATCTAGAGAACTTGGCTAATTTTAACTTATCACTTTGGGGCAAAGCAAACACTCTGAAAATTATGCTGGCACCCAAAGTCCTATACTTACTTAATGTTACACCAATACATATTCTCCCATTTGGTTTAAAAAAATGCCTAATTAGGGCCTTTTATAGTAAGGAAAGAAAGCCAGAGTCAGCTTGGCAAAGTTAAGGAAGCACTGGCAACAGGGCAGTATGGGCCTACCGGACTTTAAGCAATATCAACAAGCCTTCTTATTTAGACCAACATGTCAATGGTTCATGCCAAATAATATTAGCCCTAGATGGGTCCAATATGAGCAATCTAGTGTCAATACCCATTTGCTCAACCATATAGCCCTGGGTGTTTACCCAACCTCTATCAACTCCCACCCCTTCTTGAAGATTTCAGCCAGTGCTATAAGATACTTTGTCAACCAATTACTCTTCCCTTCAGTTATGCTTAGATACACTCTGTTATGGAGAAACCTGAGTATTGAATTTGGAAATAGGGTCTTGATTAATGCTGTTTGGGGGAAAAATGTATTTTACTATTAAAGGAATAACAGACCCTCACACGGGCATCTGTAGTTCCTTTGCTGAACTAAAAGAGAAATATGTGTTACCTTACATGCTGTTTAATTCCTTTCTACAAGTCAGGGATGCATCAAGAGACATCTTAGATGATAACCTGGCCATTCCAATGTCCAATGAGTTAGAGAATTTAATCGCAGTAGCTATTAGTAAAGGTGGGGCTGGAAAGTTCTATAAAATCTCAAATACGATAGGGCCAGATCTTACTTGCACAATCAAAACCACGTGGGAAAGGGACCTAGGCTACACGATTCCATCCCGGTCATGGGAAGTAATATGGTGCAATGTATACAAATCTAGGCTGGACTTGCAAGGTCGACTTATTCAATTTAAATTACTTCACAATTGATATATTCCAGAAAAAATGTATAAGTTGGTCCTTTCCTTGGACAGTAACTGCTGGAGATGTGGTTCTATAGAGGCCAACTTAATTCACATGATGTGGGGTTGCCCAATATTCAGACCTGCTTGGGTAATTATTTGGGAATCGTGTAAACAAATCCTACAGACTAATTTTCCTTTTGACCAAGGAATTTTTATATTGGGGATTTAAGTTTGCTAATAACCATGACTCCAGCAGAAAAGAGATGAATTATGATAGCCTCTTTATGCTTTAAAGGCTTGATCGTGGGTCACTGGAAAGACAAACATGCCCCTGAGTTGGATGAGTGGGTCAAGACATTGTACAAAGTAAACTATTAATGAATACATTAGTCACTGTAATTCAGAAACTGTACATAAATATAATGCAGCATGGGACCCTTTTTTCTCTTGGCTAAATTCACCATGGGACTCCATCTTAACTAAAGGTTTATTATTATTATACCAGTGTGTTTTATTTTATAGGACAAACTTGAATGTCTGACCCTTTGTCCTGTCATAGACAAATGTATTACCCTATTGATTTTTGTTTGATCCATTTGAAGATAACCCAGGTTACTGTTTATTGCTTGTACTTTAACCTTACTGTTTTGATGTATGTACCTCAATCATATTATTCTCTCAAATGTGATATTTACTATGTATTTCTCCTTTACAATATAATAGAAAAATTGTTTGGAAAAAAAAGAACCCCTGTCCAGCTGGTATTTTTTTTTCATCTTCTTGTCCACCCCAGAGAGAGAGAGAGAGAGAGAGAAGATGTCTGAAGGATTTTTAAAGTAGCCTTTTTAAGTGAATTATGGTTTGGAAGGACCACTTTTCTCATGAGGGCCAAATCCATCATATCTAAAAAATCTGCCTCTTCCTCACCATCCATGGATTCCTATAGGTGAGGCCCAGTGTGTCAGCCATTTGCCTGACAAATGAAAAATTAGATGAAAAATCATGATGCCCATGGGGGGGGGGGACCAAACTCCTGGTCTGGGGCTACCTCTGGTTCAATGGGTTCCACTAGATTTGGTTCCTCCTCTTCCTCCTTATTGTACACTTCTAGGCCTTGGTCAATGGGAACTGGTGGTGGGATTTCAACTAGTGAACCCAGTATGGAACCTGGAGTCTGTAGAGCCTGAATGACTTGCAGGGCTCTGGCAATTTCCTCCGCAAAGGGTATTTTATCTTTGCATGTTGGGAGCTCCTTTGTTTTTTCGGCAGGAGGCACAACAACATGTTTCTCTTTATATTTCTTTTTAGCAGGAACAGACACAGGAGTCTGCCCATTTTTCCTTTTGTGCTTAGTATGTTCAGACCCCTTTTCAGGGATTTTTGGGTCTGAGGAATCTTTAGAGGGTCTCTCCTTTGTTTTGGAGTGGGAAGGAGAAGGACCCTCTTCAGTTTGCTTTGGTGACACTCAGGTGGAAGCAGAAGACATTTGCTCTAATCTTTTGGCTTTCTTAATAGTGTTTGAACAAAAAGTACTGCACACTCCACAGTTAGAGAAAATATGACTGGGACCCAAGCACTCTATACACAAATCCTGGCGATCAGCTTTAGCAAAATCAGGAAGCACTTAATACAATTTTTGAAGCCTGTGGGTCCTGTCCTCTCTTTAGGTCTGTCTGACATGCCAAACTGTCAGAAAACTGAAAAACACTTTCCAAAATGAGTTTTGAGCAAGTCACGGTTGTTTCCTTGTTAAAAGGGAACCGCGATTTAGATATTTTTTTTATTTTAAAAAAAGCGCTATCGGTTCCTAAACAGAAATGGTAACTGATCATAATACAATCCTAATAATAAAAAGTATTTTAAACACAAAAAACACTATTGGTTTCTTGCTAAGAACGGGAACCAATCGCGAGTATAAACAGAGTTGTTAAAAGTTGTAAATAAATAAAAACACTTAAAACAAACTGCTAGGGTAATAATTACTACAAATCTTAGTTTACAATGCAAAACTCTGTTCCAGAGAACCATGAGGGAACTGCTAAAACAACTAAAACATATCACACTAGTCTAAACTTTTAGTTAAAGCTACTAGAGGCAAAATATAACAAAATAGTGAATAAATGCCACTTTTTAAATAAAATAAACAGTCTTGCAGCAAAGTTGTTGTGGAGCTCTTGAGGAAAAGTCTTGCTGTCTAAATGGAAAAATTGAATCTGGCAGTTAGATGACACCTAGAAGCAGAAGTTTTGAAAGATGCGTTCCAAATTTTCTAATTTGCATACATTCTATCTCAAAGTTCCGGTGGCAGTCAGCAGCTCTGGACTCACTGCTAATTGTCTAATATTACTAGGATATTCCTGAGGTTTGAAATACATTTTGAAAACATGCTTAAACAGGGGGTGTTAGACAATGAAGTACACATTAGACAGACTTTTAGATGAACATTATAAAACCATTGTTAATATGAAAGAAATATTACATGATTTTCTTCTCTCACATAACTGGACACAAGTAATTAACATTATAGAGGCTAATGATATGTATGAAGCAAGGAAAAATGTGGTGTGCATAGCATACAGTGCATCTGTTCTAAACAGACTACAAGATACTGTACCTTTAGAGATACGGAGACAGGTAAATATCCTGCTTTCATAAACACTACTTTGTTGCAGAAATTCTCATACAATGTCAATCACACTAATGCTACTGAGTGCCTTTTAAGAAAACTGACCAGAGTTTATTCTGCTGGACTTGGATGTGTATTTAATCACAGCTCACCCGTGGTGCCCCTTGTCATGCAAATACCTATTATACAATGTCAAATGCCTGTTTTAACTTTGATAAAGGTTGTTAATTTGGGTAAGGTGGCGTACCCATATTATATACAGCTTGTGCCTGCTCCGATCTTCATCACACAGGTGCATTATGAATGGGTTGAGCCCGATCTTTCATGTTGCATTAAATTGCAAGATGTTTTCCTTTGCAGATGTGATATTCACTGGGGGACATTTCCCTAGTGGCATTTCTGATAAAGCTAAAAACTGTCACTTGCAGACTGAACTATGGACTAAAATATGCAAGTGTATACTGCTTATGCAGGAGATGGACATTATTATGCTGCTACCATCACTGTTCATACGACATATGGACTCAGACATGACTATGTTGCTTGGTCCTCAAGCTTTTGTTTTCAGCCTAATTTGACTACTGTCATCAATGGTCATGTCACCCAATCCATGCCTGTGTTTCCCAACAGAACCACCATTCAGTCTGAATTGGCCTATTTGGAAGATGTCCACACAGCTGTGCCACCGAGCCTGATCAAGATTCCATCACTGACACCCAAGATACAAACTTTGTTGAGCCACAAGGCTGGAGAAGTGCTTCCTCTACAAATGAACAATGATGTCAACACCAAGATCATTTATACTCTGCAAACCCTTGGTTGGTGGCCTTTTATCCAAATGTATGTCCAGCATCCAACTACACTGGTTATTTTTTGAGTATTTCTATGTTTGTAACTCATATTAACAGTCTGCAGTTGTATGTATGTATGGCAAGTTTGAGAATACTCTGTCTCAAGTTAAAATACAAGCACAAATGTACTGTATGACACCTCTGGTATAAGGTGAAACACCAGAAATATAATCTCAAATGTCTCAAGGTGGGGAATGTTGGAATTATTATTGTATATGCGCTGTACTTATTGATACATAGTACATTACTATATCAAAAGTTTTAGAAGATTTTATACATTCACAGTATGTTATTCACAGTGTTATTCTGTTAGCTATAAGGATGCATATTATGAGCACACACACATAGATGTAGGTTAGGCACAGTACAGCACCACTAAGGGGTTAATTCAAGAACAGTGAAAAGAGAGAAAAATACTTTTAATTTTGCTAAGACTGTGGTAGGCTCTGGATTATGTTGAGGGAACTCAAACACATGTTTATCTTTTCTTATCCATTAGTTTGACTATGTTATAACATCTGCTGACAAAACTGTCTAGTTTAGCCTTAAAGAGAAAGTCCAGGTGCATTATCTGGTGTATGTCTGTACAACTCGGAGACAGGGGCTGAGAACAGCCTATGCATGAATAACTAGTATAAGATCATACAGACCTAAGTCAAAAACACATCATCCTATTTTAAAAGTATGTGGAGTCAACAGAAGTTGGTCAATAGTGGCTACCAAAAGTGTATATAAGCCAAGGGGTCTTACCATTCTGTTACACAGTCTGACAAGAAGGCATCATGAACTTTCATCTGTGCAACCCTGTTGATGATGTGAGTATTGTGATGCTTGGCCAGCTTTTCTGATATTTGTAATATAGAATGTGGTATGTGAGTGTCTCACATGAAGCATCCTGTGCTATGGGTGCCCCCCCAGGTCAGTGAAGTGCCAAGTGACCTGAAACCAGGAGGTAATTAAAAGACTAGAGAGACTTAATTAAGGGTCTTCTGTTTTTCTGTCTTAATTAGAACTGACCCAGCTGTCAGGATATAGGGCTCATAAACTTTTATGACGTCTTAGAGGAAAACATGTTATACCACCATGGTGCTAAGTTGTAAAAAAAAAAAAACATTTGCTGTCCTGGGAACAGGAAACCACACAAGATCAAAGGAAAGGCTTGATTAAAGACTGTCATCATTTGGGAAAATTAGTTTTTGCTGAAGTCACAGTATTTAAAATATCTCCTGACAGGAAGATCATTGTTTGTGTATTTTTTATATTCTAAAAGAATGAGCTAGATGACATCATAAAATGGGTGTGTGAGACACACAGTTTAACTAGGACTTGTGTCTGATCTTTGTGACATATCTTTTTGGGCTCTTAAGAAACAAGATCTCTGATCTAACTTAAGCACTGTACAGAGGTAATACATTAGATAGAAAATACCTAACTGTATGTTGGTAGGAGTTTGTCTATAGTTTTCCTTGTTTTCTTTATGTGATTGTTTGCTCTTTGATATATTGTTCTGTGTTTACATTTAACATATTTTCACCCATTTTAACTATCTCCAAAAGTACGTTCCACAATACTAAGAGGGATTGTCCTTGTCAAGACGAAGTCAGAATGTCATGGAACCACTGCAGAAAAATGCCCTTGTGACAGACACAGGGCTCTCAAGTGAATACATCTCTGTGACAGCTGATTGATGAGGATGTTTTGCCGACATCAGAATTTGCTCACTTGAGGGGTTCATGAGTTTGTCCGAGGCATATTCAGCACAAGTGTGATAAACCATGCTGCACTTTACTCTCTCGGCACGTCACTACTCAGAGTGTCTGCGATACTAATATTCTTTTGGTACCTCAAAGACTTGAAAGCATAAATATTGATTCACTTGCACATTTTCATCTTTCTGTTTAATTTTAGAAATTGAGTGCTGTTATTCCATTCACTGACTTCAGAGAGATGAAGGCGCAATGGACATGGACAGGAATGTTAAGTCTAGCCTCCCAGAGGAGATGGAAATGAGGTACGTATGTTACGTCTGAATTCATATATCTTCACTGAGCACACGGGTTAGTGCGGTATGAACCCTGTACACACTTCTTTCATCAGGCATCCACTGATCTTTGGGAATAGTCTGGAAACAGCGTGTTTCTAGTGTTGCTCCTAAATGCTGACAGACTCATTCTTCCACCTGCTTCATTTGATAGAGATCAATGTTGTTTCCTACTACTCTCTACCATTTAGTGGGTGAATTGTAATGTCATACACATTGTCACTTGTCTGTGCTCTGACTCTCAATGATTGGTTAGTTTTTCTATAGATCATGTTGTACAGAGAGATCAGTCATCCGATCGCAGGCGTCAAGGTCTGTATAAAGGACTTGTTAGTCTTTAAATAAGTAAGATATTGTTTGACCTTTTGTACATTGCCACATCTTGCCAGATGACCTGACTTCATTGAACACCATTTAAGACGCCAACTATTTTCTGTTGAAATTGTTCCCACATTTTCTGCGTAGAGGAAGTGGTAGACTACATCACGGAACCTTTAGAGATCTTTGAACAGGTTCTTCTGTGAATGTTCTGTCTTGTGTTCAATGTAGAATGGTTTGAATGGTTCTTGTTCATTAGAATGCATTCAACTTATTCTGTGTTGAAATCAGTTGGTAACATCCTGCATGTTGTTAGAAGTGACCTTGTGGCAAATGTTAGATTTCAATTTGAGAACAGTGTTTTGGTTAGTGCCTGGTGTTTTCTGAAAAGTCGATTTAAGCAGCAAAATGCAGAAAGGTGCAAACCACAAGTCATTGTATGGGTGACAAGGTTTCAAGGTTCACTGTGACTGCTTGTTTAGTGTAGCACAAATGTTCACATGATTTATATGCAGAGTCAAACTTTTATTTTTGCGCTCTTGCTTTTATACCTGAGTATGTTTGTTTCAACACTGAACAGATGCTCAGCTGAACTGTTTAACTGAGAAATTGTTGTGTTGGTAGAGAAGTAACATGTTGCGTTTTTGAGAAAATGTGATGGGGCACCTGCATGTCACTCGATTGCAATAAGTCATTTAAACAAGTGTAGATTAACAACTCACCGTACTTCTCATATACTCTACAAAGTTTCGTGATGCCTGTTTGCTGCACCCACATCCGTATGTTGTGAAAATACTGTCACAAATACCACTATCGAGGCATGCCAGTGAGTGACCCATTTCCTAGTATGTATTGAATTTCAATTGTCAATTTTGTCAACAGTTATATCTTCTTTCGATCTGTTATCACAATAGGTTGACAAACTGTTCAATTTTTAATGACGACGTTTGTTGCATTATCATCGTTGCCTATGCCAGATAGTGTGTTTATTGAGATTAGTTGAATCAGTCATCATCTGTTTCATTGTAGTGTCTCACAGTATTGAGGACATTTACCGTTTACTGCCTATCAATGGTGGTTTAGGTTCTTTTTCTGGGAATAATATATTCTCCCAGAAACATGCCTCTGAGTGCTGCATGTATCCAGTGACCTAGAAAACACAGAAATTGTGGACAGTCTGTGAAGGATACTGTTAGCCTTTTTGATGCCACAGAACTTTCTGAATTGTTCACACATGAGACATTAGCCACAGCGCTGTAGCACAAACACTGTTTTATCAGTGCGTACTTTGAGATGAATTTCATCAAAGACAGATGACTATTATTTTGTTTCAGATGTTCCATCATGCAGCACAGTCTGTTGATCTTAGCTTACGTGCTAGTGATTAAAATACTTCGGCTTTCTCAGTGCAGATACCAGGTGAGTCATGCGCTGTTTGGAGGTTTGTTGATGATGCAGTCATAATAGTTGTGTTTTGTTTGAGAGATCTGCACAACTGTTATAGGTAAGCATTTTTACTGCCTTTCTTTGAGTAAGTATGTGCTTTTGTGCAGTGAGTTGTTGCGGCTCACTGCAGTAGAGGTCTGTCTCGTTATGTAGTAACATTTGTGTTTTTCTTTACGTTCTTATACAACAGTGAAGCAATTATGATACCTGTCTGCTTCCCCATACATCTACTGTGCCTGTATTTAGTTGGCATGTTTTGGATATTATATGTTCAGTGTGCAATCTTGAATAGAAGATCAGGTACCTGTATGAAATACAGAGAAAAGAGTGTTATTATATGCTTCTGTTCATGCCTTTCTAATGTTGTGCATTGAAACATTCTGTCACTTAAGTATCACATCAATCAAAAGAAATGTTAGCAATCTTTAATTCAGCGTTATTTATTGCTACAATTGTACTATTTGTCGCAGCCGTCTTCATTATTACTATAGAATCCATATTTGTTTCTATGATTTGCTGCTCACACACTATATTATTAAGAAACTTACATAGCTTATGCTGTCACAGTTCTGTTACACGTCACTATTGATGATCTTTCTTAATTACTGAGTATTATCAAGTCAACTTTGAACACTTCGCTGAAGTCAGTTGTTATATTATTTTCATGTGATTGTGCATACTATTTTACTACAACCATTTTAAATTACACAGCTGTCATTTTCATAGTTTGTTGAACTGTTTGTATGTAGTTACGTTACTCCAGTTAAGGTGTGTATGAGCCCATTGTTCAGAGCACAGATTGACAGTCAAGTGCCGCTGTGAACAGAGTAAAATGAGTATGTTCAAAATTTGGTAATGATAGTCTGTACTATTGCTGTTTATGTGAGTGTATATGAATCACAACACACATTTGCTGTTGATGTTTTTGAATATGTATTTAGGTCCTAAAGTGACTTAGTTGGAAATTTGGTGTGAATGTGCCAAAATGACTGTTTGCAGATTAATTAACAACTGACAAACTATGCATTACAAGTCAGTGCTGTGAAAGGCTGGAAGATAACACCTTTTTGTGAGTATGTTTTACTAAGTCACAATACTGTGCATCTCCAGTTGTGAGAGAGTGGGAATGCTGTTGAGCAGTGAAGTTTAAGCATTGAAAATTGGTTATTTTGCAATTAAGCATCAAATTGTGTTAAAAATAGACAATTTTTAAAAATACTGTCAAATGTATGAAAGTTTCGCAATAGTAGTGTCGGCATTCGAGCAGTGTCGCAGATGTTACTTTCTAGCATTCGACAGTATGGTGAAAAGTGCAAAGGGTCGGTTTGAAAGTTTCACATTGCATTGCATTCAAAAGTATCGCAGTACTTTCGTATGCTCGACATTGTCGCGAAATTACTTTCGTATGCTCGAAGTGTCGCATAATTTAACACTTGGGAGTGGAAAATGCATTCATTATCAAATCAGATCTGATTGTATTTGAGTGACAGCTTGTTCTACCAATGTAATGCAAGATTTGTGAGGCCATCTGAGACAACCAATCAGAGATGGACAACACTGAAGAAGAAGTCAGCAGCAGCCATCTTACTGCCAACTGAGAGCAGCATTTCAAAAACTGTAAGTACAGTATATTTTATTATGCATTTTTCCAGTATGATAAAACAGTGTTAGCAACATGTAAATACTATTAATCAAAACATTTTTCAGTGCTGTATTTGATAATGTTACTTGTAATCACCTAACTTGCTGTATAATTTAGATAAAAGTGTTTAAAGTCAGATAGTAGTTGAGTACTAACTTGTATAGATACAGCTGCAAATAGAGGGAGATAGGAAGCTGCACGTGGACCCATAACAGAATAGGGAACCAATCAGACATGTTTCTGCAGTTGTAATTGTTTAAAACTGCCTATGAAAAGGATGCATGTCTCCCACCTCTCAATGTTTGCACATTTTAGCTGCAGCAGAAGTCTAGTAATAGTCAGTGCATGGCCTACATTGGTTAATGAAGCCAGAGCACTAGCCAATGATTTTTTTTATTTGTGTGTTATTAATCAGCCCAGTGAAGCTGGCTTGAAGTAAGGAGGGAAAATATCAGTTTTACTTTCACTACTGCCTAGCCACTGCAGGGTGAACACTGACTTTTTGGTAGCTCTCTGTTCAGTTCTGAGTTTAAAAACTGAGAATGGCAGAAAATTGCAAAAGGACTTTGTGAATAGTTGGAAGCAGTATCGTGAGACGAGCATCTGAGTATGCTCACCATAGTGATTTTGGGAGTAACCTGCAACTCCCAGATTGCTCTGTGAAATGGTTTGGTAGGGCAGGAATGAGGTGGGAACACCTCATGCCAACCATGCACAGACTTTTGAGTACTCAGCCTCATCCTGACATACTGCTAATACATCTTGGAGGCAATGATTTGGGCACCAAACGCTGGTAGATTTAGTAACAGAGGCAAATTTGGATCCTGTTTCTATTATGAGTATGTTGCCTGCCTCAGTTAATCATATTTTCGGATATTACAGAGAGCTAGTGTTCTGGTTAAGAACACCATATGTATCTGATTGAACAGAGCTTGGAAGAAAGTAAACATACAAATATCTGCTTTTCTAACGTGATGTATGGATATCATACGTCACCCAGAAGTTAAGTATTGTAATGATTGGCTGTACCTACCAGATGGTGTACATTTCTGCATGCTGGCAATGCTACATTTCCTGGGAGACCTTGAGATGCAATCCTCAAAGTCCTCTAAGACCGTCAGGACTGTTTATCAACATTACAGTGTAAACAAAGGTTCTTTCAGAACTCTATTAATGTGGTCAAAAATAGATCAGCTGCATCGTCCACTCACACATATGTAACACATGGGTTGGGAACATCCAGATTGTGCCATGCATGTAACTACACTGGAGAAAGTGCACAGCAATGCATCATGTTGTTGTTAGTACACAATTTCATGATGTTGTTATATGTTTGCATTGTTATATTTTTCAGTCTGTAAGGTTCATTTAACATTTACTGTGGCATTACACACTGTAAGTGGTAGAGAGGGGTAGGGTGTTACAACAGTGAAACGTAGGGTGGCAGGTTTATGTTTTAGCATTATTTAGTACTATTTGTGCAAATGGAGCCATGTTGTATGCAACATACATAAGCTAAGTAATTTTTCTTACATTATGAAGCCATTATTGGTATACATATCCTCTGCATTACTGAGTTGTTGCTTTTGTATTGCCATGACTTAGGCTGTGTTCTTGACTGATGACACCACAACACCTGTCTTCATGATAGAGCTACACTACACAGTAGTATTATGTTTCTTTTCTTGTTTCGAAATCACTTTTCAAATATATTTGAAAGTGATTTCTTTCAAGAAAACAATAAATGGTAGCACAGTGTACTGTTGCCTCATCATGTTAATAATGGGTAATGATTGTTTATAATGTTTGTGCATGAAGTTAGCTCTATTTTTTGTTACATAAATGTGTAGTGGTAGCTGAAGTCACAGCAAATGGTTACTTATACAGAAAACAAACAATTGGGTAAGAGGGTGGGCACAATGTTTCATTTTCTAAGTACTAAATGTAATAAATACATAAAAGTCATTAACTATGGAACATGACAGTCATGGAAATGTTTCCTTGTATGTTTCTATTGCAGAGAAAAAGTTTACCATGAGGCAGTGGACCTTATGTAGAGGTGTGTGCTTGCCGTTTGAGGCAGTCCAAGGAGGGGGAATACCGGTGATTTTATCACGGATAATAACCGCAAACTGTCCGACAGGGAGGCGATCAACAGTTTCCTGCACATTATTCTTAAGTAAAGAACAAGACCATCACACAGTTGAAGTGGAAGTTGAGCTGTTGCACCAGCGCTTTTATGTCCTTAAACAGTGTGAGGAGATATCGGACAATGATGCGTGCTGGTACTACCTCGGCGTCTTAACTCTGGGAGGCTGCTGGAAGCCAGCTGCGGGGAGCGCCTAACTCACCGTAAGTTACTCAACAGAAGTTTTCACAATGCATGTGACTTTATATAGATTTTGATTGAAATCATGACATATGGTATTATACTTAAAAGTATATGTAAGAATGTACCATGACAAGCAGTGGATGAATTGGTGGATTTACCACGTCTGGTGTTGTTCAGTCACGAGGTGCAGCCGAGTGACATAGCCACACCAGAAGTGGTAAATCCATCCATATACCCACTCCCTATCATGGTATGTTGCTATAATACAATGTTCAAGTATTTTTTATAGTGATATCAAAGTTGTAACAGTGATATACATGTATTTTTTCACAGTCATTCGATCTGTTTTGACCAATGAGGTTACAGGATTTTCATATCCCATAGAATAAGGTTCATTTGACATGCGGCTCTGGGTTCAGTTGTGAGGTTTAGCTGAGTGACTGAATAACAGCAGAATCTGGTAATGATAGCGGTGCAGTGATTATACAGTATCCATTGTATATAGACAATATTTTAATTCATTTAAGGTTTACATAGCTATTATGTTTGGTGAATCTAGTGAGTTTATGCTGTGTTCTTCAACTAATTTTTCTATCTGTATCTCTAGTGTGTATTAGGTGCCATGCTATGCAGTCATGCAACTTAGTGATGCAAAATTTAAAATACTGGTAGAATAAAAGAAAATGTACGTGTTTTGCAGTATTACGACATATGAAATGACAATAGTGTTTTTTTAGCATATGCCATTAAGAATGATGTTTGGGTATTTCATCTGAAATATGGTTAAGTAAATATTTGTACTTAATAGGGGATTGTAGATGTCTCGACTTGTTGTTGAAATGTTACACATGTTTGTGGAACAACTACAGATCTTCATTTACAGTTGTTCTCTACTGCTCTTCAAACATTATATTTGATATTAACAGCACTTGTAATTTAATATGTGCCCACAATGCTTGTGGTGTGGCTGATGAGAGGCAATGTTACCTATGTGAAGCATGTTTTATGGTTGCATCAACTGTTTCAAAAATGTGATGTAATTACCATTCAAGACTTAGTGATGACTTTGTTTTTTCTTTTATGACAGGCCAACGTAGGACTCCCCGCCTGCCCCTGAGGTAGTACCAGCACAGCTGAAGCTGTGAAGGGTGGCTAATCGGACACTGACAGTGTTATTATCGCTTAGTCCGATGGTAAGATGCTGATAAATAATTGTACTATGTAATTGGGTTGCTATGAGGATATCATGTAGTGTGACCTGCACAACTTAAGGACATTATTTTTAGGAAATACTATTTAATAAAAGTATTACTTGAAGCATCTATGTATTATTTGTATTTAGAAAATGGGTTGGAAACATTGTTTTAGGTGATTGAGTAAGACAAACAAACAGCCAGTCTGCCATCTGGCAATAGAGACCAGTTAATAATGAGTCTGTGTGTCTACTGCGTGATTAGGTCTCAGATCCTTATTAAAACAGAATCTTCAGTTTGTTAATTCAGCCATGTTTTTCTTAATATGCAAGTGAACCGCACACAGATACACACACACACACTGTGCATAACACTTTCACACTCATTCCTCCTACCAAGTCTTCTTTGCGCCTGCCTTGTCTGTCTCACTGGCTGCCCGCTGACTTAGCTGTGACGCACAATTTTTTATGTCAGCTAGCAAAAGAGACAATGTCATGACAGAAGTGGTGATTCCTCGTCAGGCTACAATATGTTACAGCCCCACACCCCCCGTCATGAACACAGTTGAGCCTCCAAAGAAACAAATACACAGAGCACTGGAGAAACAGACAACTTTTCTTCAGATATTTAAACTGTGGCAAGCTGTGGTGTGAGCTTGGGTGCAGCTTAACTCTGCTGTACAGAAGGCGTGTAGTGGGTGATATTCAACGGAACTCTGACATGGCTCAGCAGTGTTGAAGATTGCAACTGCTCTAGCGTAAGTGGCCAGAGTGAAGCATGGGGATGTGGTACTGCAAGTAACATTTTGCCATTGCCAGCAAGCTATATAGTTAAACAATAACATGCCAATGGGGCCATGATGCATGAAAGGTGCATATGGGTCCATTTGTATGTTATCATGGCACATTTGCATGCAGTTCACCATTCCCTGATGAGTTGCACCTAGCGCCTTCCGAGACAACAGATGTTGGGGACTGACGCCACCTGCAGCAGAATCACGTTCATTTGCAGTGACAATATTTTGCTGTTCTGTTTAATATACGTGGTGGTCCAGTGGAACACTATCTCCCCATTGTGGACATCTGTACAAATAAATCTAGAATTACACAATTTCTCTGGTGGTTATGTGTGACACTGTCTACACGATCGCTTCCATGTCTATTACAAAAAGACTTTTGTCTAATGTCCCTGGTGTTCCAGTGGACCGCTATTTGCCTGAGCATGGGTATTTGTGAAAAGAAATACTTCCAATCCCCGTGGTGATCTAGTGGTACCTCTGCAACTGCCCACTGAGCCCCTTAACCCCACTACTCCTCCTTGTTCAGCCAGTGGGTGTCAGGTCCTCACCGTCCTAACAGCACAACATCCGCTGACTGACACTTTGGTAGAAGTGTATGCCCATTGGTCCACAGCGTGAACCAGTGGGTGTGTGCCTGCCTACCATAGTACATATTACACCTACTTGCTGATTTTATAAAACATTGATAGTATGGTAGGTGCTCTCTGTCCTTTCATGTGCATTTTTTTTTTAGTATCATTTTATATATCCTTGGTGTTCCATTGTACAACTGTCTCGCCTGATCATAGGCTACATAAGTATAACATTCACCAGTAACCCTGTTGTTCTAGTGGAGGTGTATGAGTGCTCGCAGTCAGAATTAACATAAAATCCACCTGTTTCACCTGGTACTCAAGTTTATACTTGTGGTCTATTCTGGAGCAAAGTACAAATAAAAGTAAACTGCTAGTTGTGCTCTTTAAGTGGAAAACAGTGCTTGACAGCCAAGTAATACCTGCTGTCATGCTTCGCCCACCCTCCTGATGTGCGGGAGTCGGTAGTAGAGCACCCACCTGCTACTCTGTGTGTTGACCGACACCACTGGTAGGGCTGTATGTCCATAATTACAGAGTGTGAGCCAATGGTCGTGCAGCACATATTGTTCAACAGAATGCAAGATGTGAATTGATCAATGCAAATATGTCTAATGTGTACTATCATATGGGTGTACGACCATTGTTCATGCTGTGTGACAATGGATGCACAGCTGTAGAACTATTTAACTTGCCATATGGCATGGTGGGGGGGTAGCTGTTCTGCTGCACTAATTTTGGGGGGTGGAGTTCTATGTTTAAGGAATAAGGCATAATGAAGGGTTATGTTAATGGTCTGTTACTCACCTTCTAGGGTTGTAGTGTGGAATGAGGTGTAGCCGAGTGCCACATGCCTCTAGATGGTTATTAAGTGATCATTTATATATTTCCTGGGACTGCCTTATTTCTATAATAAGAAAACATGTTCATAAACAGTGTTAAACCTTGTTCATCATATGGAAAATCTCTACATGTATCTTAATAAAGGATTAACATAAGGCTGTTACAATGTTTGCAGTCAGTCAGAAACCTGAAATGCTCAAACCCTTGTTTTAATTGAAATTAATGGGTAGGTATGGGGCTGTCCACTGCATACTAGGTATTATACATTTCTGTAACTATTTATATTTTTTCAACTGTAATTGGAGAGACATGTTCAGAGAACCACCAGAGCTATTGGTTTATTTTATATAAATTCTGTGCAGGATTGGATGCACATGTCTATTGGAACACCAGGGACATAGGTTTGCATTATTTGACTTCAGCCTGCGCTTAGGCTGTAGGCACATTGATGTACTGCAGGTGGTTTTTTGTCTGAGGGCTGCTGACTGTCAGTGCGTCAGGGCCAAGTTTTGGGGTATGTTGACCCTGCCATAGTAACAGGAAATGAGGTGGGCATCACCGAATAGGTCTATGGACATCTACAGCATTGTACCCACACATGTTGTAACAAGCACACTACAGCGTATAATTATGGTGTGGTCACAAATCTTAGGAATTATCTATAACATTGTTGATGCTGTTCATGTAAGTCACTTTCTCACTGTACAGATGAGAACAGTTGCTGTGTGCATGTCACAGTTGATTAAGAACAGAACACCATATAAACACAGAAGTCTTATTGCAAAGAGAGATGTGTTCACATGTTTCAGTTACACAATGACAGAGTATTAAAAATGCATCTTATTAAAAAATATAGTTGTACCTTGATATTTTTTGGTATATGTTATCATGTTTTTCACTTGTTTGTTTCATAGAGTCCGGGGAAGTTGAGCGTGAGACAACAGTGGAGGTGAAGCAGGAGCCCGGCACCAGCTCGCCATGTAAGTACCATCACAACAGATATTCATGCAAGATGTAGTGTTACAGTATCCTGAACTCAGAATGAGTGTTATTATCATTGTGTGTTAGTTAAGCAGTTGTGTAATGACTTATATCATTTAGTAGGGCTATTCAGCATTTTTTCATAACGTAAATAATACATGTGAAGGCTGTATAGTAGTACATTGTTCAGAGATGCAAATGAATACATTATACATCTGTGATCACTAGTATGGTGCAAGCTTCATGTTCATTGCTTCTGTTGTGTACAATGTGTTCAGCTGTATTACACAGAATCAGTAATTATGCATCACGCATTCAAGTTCACATGCAGATACATACTGCCACTGACAGGAGTGAAGAGTGGGGAGTGTAAATGTTGATGGTTAGTGGTTGGGAGAATAACGGTGTACAACAAGATAACAAATGATGTTTGACTTTGATATTATATTTCAGGGATTTCGGTAATAGACCTGTGAGTGTTGTAGTGGTACACCAGGGACATAAGAAGCACAATTACTATAGTAATACACACATTCAGCATACTGTGTAGGATGAAAGTGAAGCAGTAGCTTGGGAGGTCACTCAGAACTGTCAGCTGTCATGCTGCAAGGTTTGATGTGACAACCAAACTGTGAGTGACAGTTGTGGAACATTTAAAACAGTAATAGCACTCATAAAAGTACAACCCGTATGTCTGGGTGTATAGTGACATAGTAAGAATACCACCAGAATAGGTGTCTTGACCTCTTGCGTCTACTTGTTTGGACAGCTGATGCCCTGGTATCTCAGCTTGCTGTCTGCCCTCTGGGCTACTCTGGCTGCTCCCTTCCCAGTTCCAGATATTCTGACTGCATTTAACTTTTATTCTGGAACCGTTGTCCCATTACTGTACCACATCCTCTTGAACCCCTGTACCATGTCTGTATGCACCAGCCCCCTGGGCACCACATTACATGGATCCACCACCATTCTAGTGAAGTACACCTCCTTCTTTTCCCCAGAATTTTCCCTCCTCTAGTTGCAGCGATGGTGCCCCCTCTTCATTCATTCCAGTCATCCTAACTGTTACGCTCTTATTTGTCCCCTTCATGTACCTGAAGACATCTACCATGTCTCTTCAGTCTCTTGTGTCTGCCAATGTGTACATATTTAGGTCTTCATGCCTCTCCATATAGGCCCTGTTCCCCAAGACCCACATTTTTTTTATCACCCTACTCTGGACGCTCCCCAGGAGTTAAATGTCTGTCTTTAACTGTGGCATCCACAGCTGCAAACAGTACTTGAGATGTGTTCTCAGAAACGACTTACACAGATGTATTATATCTTCCCTCCTTCTGGAGGCAATCCCACTGGTGATGCATCCAGCATCCTGTTGTCCTTAGCTGCTGCCCTTGTACAAGTGTCAAGGGTGTTCGTCTTGACATACAACAACAGCTTCAAGTCCCTGACAACAATACAAACTTGTAGCATTTCACCCCCCCGGGTGAACACTTGCTATGCATTTCTTGCTTAATCTGTTCTGAACATTGATTTCGCACACTGACTGCACCATTGAGGGCTACATGCACAGAAACACATTTTGGGTGAGATGACAAAAAGACAGCTGTACTGCTCATAAGGAGGTGTGGTAAAATGGTAATGTTGGAAAATCTGGAGTGAAAATAGTGAAAATTCACGAACTTACGGCGTGCGTAGGAACAGCACAATGTAAGCTCAGTAAAACAGTCATTTTAGAATTTTTCACCAAATTTTCAACATGGGTTTTAGGGGCCTACCTCATGAACTGTGACACTGTCATTTCATAAATCAGTCCTGGAAGGTGGTTCTGCACATTGACTGCAAAATCACCTTTTGGGGCCGATTAACAAAATGACAGTGACAGAATTCATGAGGTGGGGTCCCAAAAACCCCATGTTGAAAATTTGGTGAAAAAATTCCCCAAAATGCCTAAGATATGCATCAAAGTTGAAAAAAACCTATTTATTGCATTATACAGCTTACCGGCATTTCCTCAGGTCGCGGTCAGCTTTGAAGAGTGCAGACGTGTTCCTGGTCCACCGAAGATCGTCACGCCCTGCGCCCAGAGGTAAGTATGTGGTGAGATGGGGGTGTGGGAGGTGGATGTGCAGAGGTGGGCATGGGTGGGGAGGCGGGGGGTCAGGGCGAATCAGCGAGGGAAGGTTTTCTTGCAGTTTTTTTTTTTTCTTGGGCGGCATGAGACATGCCACTCTGGGGTGAGCTCCCAGGTGGCAGCTGGAAGAGCTGTTTGGGGGCAGTGGAGCCTACGGGATTGGGCACCTGTCGGCCATAATGAGACTGTTGCCACGCTGGGGTTGGCTCCCAGCATGGCACCTGGAACTCTGTTGAGGGGGAGCACAGCAGAGCTGACGGGGGATTGGGCACCCCCATCAGCCATACAGTGCGTGCGTGGGGGGTGCACAATAGCATGCAATATGCATGCATGTGTGTGTGGGGGGAGTGCATTCGCACACAGTAGCTTCTTGCTGCTCACTGAAACGTAGCTCTGCCTTTGAACTGTACAGGACTGCATTTTCAACTGCTGTCATAGACAGCTGCAGCATTCCTTGGCGAACTGTGGCCGCGCCTGCAAACACACTGACAGCATTGGAAGACAGGTGCCACACCTATGAAAACTCGGATGATGGCACTATGTTTCTTGCACATGCGTGCAAGCAAACATAAAAATCTGTTGCTGTTGGGGCATAGCATGTTAAAATCAATATTTTAAAAAATATGTTTTCTGTTTCCCATGACCCTTAGATTTGTGTAGTCCCCTCTCCAAAGAAATCCTAGATGTGCTCCTGGCTCACGTGACACTGTATGAAAACTTCCAGAAGTGCTGGGCTCCAGTTGACTATAGTGTGGGGGCTGAGGTGTCTTTCTCTGTCTGAATCTGTTCATTGCCCTGTGGGTAGTGGTGAGAGTGTGGTGAGGTGCATGATGATGCCAGCTATTGTGTGTGCAGAGCTAAGTGTAGTTGACTGAACCTTTGCTACTGTGTATTCACTGGTTTGGGGGGTGCAGAAAGAGGAATAGAGGAGGACATGGTACAAAACAATGGGGTGCACACTGTGTGTGATGGCTCTACAGATTTTTTCTTCTGATGGGGCTGGAAGCAATGTAGGAGCAGGATAAATGTGCAATAATCAGAGTATTTTCTTACTGACATACTAAAATGCCAGTAGAATAGGCCTAACAGTCTTCGAGTCTGCTCGATTTTCAGTCCCCGCACTGAGGGCCAATTATGATGTCCCCCTACCCTTGGGTTATACTGTCCCAATCCCAGATGTTCCATCTGCATTGGACCTGGTCAGATTTATCCTCCCCTGTACCTGTACCATCCTGTTAAACCCATCCACAGTCTCTGCCTCTACCAGCTCCTGGGCAGTGCATTCCATGCCTCCACCACCCTTTCAGTGAAATAACACCTCCTCCTCTCCCTCTGAGCCTGCCCCTTCCAGCTTACACCCATTCACCCTCGTTGCCCCTCCTCCTTCCTTTGGAGCACCTGACTAGGCCCCCTTATTGATCCCTTTTATGTACTTAAAGACCTCTATCATGTCCCCCATCCCTCCTCTCCTCCAGGGTGTACATGTCAAGCTCCTTGAGCCTCTCCTCATAGGTCCTCTCCCAAACCCCAGATCATTTTGATTGCCTCCTTTGGACCCTCTCTAGGAGTGTAATGTCCCTCTTTAAATGTGGTCTCCAAAACTGCACACAGTACTCGAGGTGTGGCCTAACCAAGCAGTTGTACAAGGGAAGGATCACTTCCGCCTTTCTGGAGGTAATCCCTCTGGTGATGCATCCCAGCACTCTATTTGCCCTTGCCACTGCCCTCCTACAGGTCTCTGAATTGTTCATTTTGACATCTACCACTACCACCCCCCCAGGTCCCTCTCACCCTCTGTGACTTGAATTTTGTCTTCTCCCAGGGTATACCCCTGGCCTGGATTTCTAACTCCCAGGTGCAGAACCTTGCACTTCCCTGCATTGAATTTTAGTTTCCATTTTCCAGACCACCTTTCCAGAGCCTCCAGATCCTCCTACAAGACCACCCTCCCCTCCTCCTTATCCACCACTGCGCCCAACTTTGAGTCATCTGCAAAGAGACTCATTTCACTCCTGATCCCTTTCCTTACATCTGAGACATAGGCATTGAACAGGAGTGGCCCCAGCACTGACCCCTGGGGCACCCACTAGTAATCTCACCTTGGTGATGAGGCTAGCCCCAACCACCACCCTCTGAGTATGCTAGAGAGCCAATTTCCTATCAATCTTAACAACTATCTCCTATCCCCATTTCCTTCAGTTTAGCCAGCAGGCCATTGTAGGGTACCAAATCAAACGCCTTGCTGAAGTCCAGAAAGAGGACATCCACTGGCCTACCCTGGTCCAGGGCCCTCATCGCCCAATCATAGAACTCCACAAGGTTTGTCTGACATGATCTTCCCGGGACAAAGCCATGCTGCCTATTGTCCAAATATCCAGTTTGCTCCAGTAACCCCCCTAGCCTTTCCATGACGATGCCCTCCATCACCTTTCTGACCACCAACATCAGGTTAATGGGCCTGTAATTTCCCACCTCCTCCCTTGACCCTCCCTCATGGATTGGCATGACATGGGCCACCCTTCAGTCTTGGGGCACCCATCCAGTCCTCAGAGAGATGTTGAGCCCACCGGGGACTGCCATGACATCTGCCAGTTCCCTCAGCACCCTGGGATGTATCTCATCTGGCCCAGGTGCTTTCTTTATCAAAGGGACCTGAGGCTTCCTTACTCTCTCTCTACTGGGATTTCAGCCTCTACCTCCTCCTTCTTTGCACCCTGTACTGCTGGCATCCCACTAGTCTGTGGTGACCACTCCCTTTCCTCAGACCCATCGGGGCCCCTGATCTCTACCGGTCCCATCCCTTCCTCCAGCTTTCCCCTGCTCCCCCCTCAAAGCATAACCCCTCCATCCCCCTGGTAAAAACTGAAGCAAAGTACTCATTTAGGACCTCTGCCTGTTCCCCTGCCTCCTGTGCCCAACCCTCCCTATCCTTATCCTGCCCGATCCTTTACTGCTTCCTTTTTCCCCTATGTATCTAAAGACCCTTGTCCCCTCCGGATCCCCTGGCCAAAGACTGATCCTTTCATCCTAGCTGCTCTCACCACCCTGGTTACTCTCTTGGCTCATCCCCTCGATCTCTTTCACTCCTTGAGCACTTGAAGCACCTATAGGCTGCCTTCTTGTCCTCACCACCTCCTGAACCTCCCGGGTCCAACAGCAGGGTTTTCTGGCCTTACTGAACTTCGCCTTTCCCTTGCGTAAAATCTGGTAACCTCCTGTATTCCCCTCCTAATGATCTCCCACCTGCTATCAGCATCACATCCGGCCTTATCCTGACCAAACGATCCTTAGGATTCTTCCCATCTCCTGAAGTCTGCACCCCAAAGGTGGGTTACTACCATCCTTGTTCAGCTTCCCCAGGTCCAGAAGAACCAGACTGTGGTGTGATCACTCCCTGCCAAGGGTTCCTCACCTCTAGGCCCCTAATCTGATCACTGTCTGCCAGGACCACGTCCAGTGTCTGGGCCTCCCTAGTTGGCTCACCCACCTGCTGGGTCAGAAACGTATCCTGGAAGACATCCAGCAGCCTCTGCTCCCTGGCTACTGGTGACAATATTGGATTGCATTTGTCCTGTAAGTGATCAAAATTTATTTATTTATATATTTAGTTTTTGATAACCGGGTAAGTGCACTAGACACAAAAGTGACTATTTTCAGGCACGACCGGGAGGTTACAAATCAACAGGAAAAACAGTGATGACACAGTACAATATAGGAGCACAACATATTAGAGATACAATTAAAATGGATAATTTGAACAATTTGAGGTGACGGAGAAACATTCTGATGTACTTCATAACAGAAGTGAAAGTAAGTGCATATTATACTATAGCATTTAAGGATATAGTAAAAATGGCTAACGGTTTGAGCAATTGGTGTAACCAGGAGGAAAATACAGACATTTCACATATCATAGCACAACAAAGGTAAGTGCACATATAACAGTTGATTATCAATCTAGGCATCAACTCTAGTCTACAAAACTGGCTGTAACATAAGGAATATGACACCAAAGAGGGAGCAAGTAGGTAGGAATGATTGCGGTAGTAAGACCTCATAGGGAGAAAGCGGGGGGGGGGGAGGTGTATAAGAGGTGGGGTAGGAAAGGGGTGGTAAGACAAGTAGAAACTATGAGGCATAAGTACCGGAGGAGGACACGAGACTGTAATAGTGTAGGGAGTCAGGAATCTAGGGTAGTTTAAAACAATTGCACTGTGTACTCTCAATAAGTGGGAGAGTGATGCCTCTTTTTAAATAAGGCATGGTTAGATGACTGACATATTTCAAGGGGCAACGAGTTCCAGTAACTGGGGCCACGTAGGGAAAAACCTGTTTTCCCTTTGGAAGTGTTACATCTGGGAATGTGGAGTAAGGCAAGATCAGCAGAATGGAGACCATAGGAGGTGGTCTGTGTGGTGAGTGCAGCGTCAAGAGAGCCAGGCATACTGGACCTCAGGATTCTGTCCAGAAGGGCCCCAAGAGCAAGGAGCCGGTGGACCATAGGAGAGGGCCAGTTAAGGTCTGCATAGAGCAGGCAGTGATGTTTTAACAGGGGATGCAGAAACATAACAACATATATTATTTAAGCAATAATGCATGACAGAGTGTGTGTTGTGCTGGGATAACGTCACGCCTGGGGTGATTAGGCACAAGGCGCGAGGCCGAGTACGACTGATGACCCTAGAAGTGATGTTATCCCAGCACCCTGGAGTGCATTATTGCTATATACAATGGCCATTTCCAATAATTAGAAAATAAAATGAAAAAAAATGTTGTCAGTAGATTTTGTGTTGATTTTTCTGTGTGGAGGCACATGGAAGAAAAAATAGTCCTGTTTTGGCCAGTAGGTGGTGCTGGTGGTAAATGTATGGATGTGTGTCTTCATCTCGTTGCTCCCTCAGACTTTTTTCTTTGTGTTGCAGACCTCCCCCTCGAAGTTTTGTGGTACTTCGATCCCTCCTCACACTGCGTTATGATTAGGAAGTTTAAATTAGTTTAATTTAGTCAATCCCGCTGCCTGCTGTGGAACCAGCTGTCTTGCACTGGATGAAACGGGAACTTGTCAGCGGCTGAGAAAAACAGACTTCCGGAATTTCGGAAACAGCTCAGATTATCTTGTGATGGGGAATGGCTCCTGCCTTGGGATCAGAAAGACAAGTAAAGATGATAAAAAAACAAAACAAATAACTGGTGGAGGGGCAGTGGTGGATCGTGAGGCGGGTACTCACTGTTTTGTGAAGGGTCTCACCTCGTGCGAGGCTTTAGGGCAAAAAAACATTGGGATTCCACTGCGGGCCCTTTTCTTTGGTTGTAGCCATGAAGGAGAGCTGAATGTCATGTTCTCTGTAGTTTTTCTATAAACAGTGACATTTGCAGGGTTGCAACATCACGTGTCTGCATGGGGGGACCTTGAAGTGGGCTCCGTGGACTGATCCTATTCTCCATTAATGTGGTTGTCTGTGCTGGGACTAGACCCGTGATGTACTGGGATAATATCACAGGTCCAGTCCCAGATTGACCAATCAGAGGAAGTATTCTTTCATGCCATTGTATAATATAGGTTATGTCCCATTTGTGTAGTGAGGTTTTAGATGAATTGCCATAGACTGAAGTTCTGTATGCAAGGGATGTGAGAAGAATTCCTCTGGCAATGGCCAACTTCATGGAATGGGTGAGAACGTGACTAGTTCTTGTAGGCTAACCCTAGCATATTATTGACCGCCTTACACACAGTAGTAATGTGGATCTCATAGTTAAGGGATCCATCGAGTAGAACCCCCAGGTATTTATTTATAATTATAATTGTGGGCTAGTGCAACCATCTGCAGGCTAGTGCAATTTTGAATCAACTTGTCCTGCTGGCTAGTACAAAGAAAAGTTAAGGCTGACCCCTGCCAATATGACTAAAATCTCTTTTTACTCTTTAGCCCCATTTACACCACCGGCTTTGCAGTGCATCGACACAGGCGCTCCAGTTGATGCGCTGCAATGTGACTTTATGGACACCACATCGCTGTAAGTGTTCCACAGCTCCAGATTTTGATCCACTGAAATGTGGGGTGTGTACTGGATCGAGTACAGTATCCGCAGTGTGAACAGCTGATGCACTCGATCCGCTGCAATCCATTATTTCCAAGCTGTGGATGTCATCTTCTAAACCCCTGCCCACAAGTCTACAGACACTCCTCTCGCGTGATCTGCAGCACGTCAGGCTCAGGAGTGTAAACATAAAATGCTTGATCAAGTCACAGGCAGCGGAGTGAAAAGTGAAGTGCTGGTGCTGTGTAAACAGGGCTTTTAGTGACCAGACTCAAATCTGGGCAAGGGATAAGAGGCTGGTAAATGCACACACACACACATATATATATATATATATATATATATATATTATAGTGACACAGTAGTGCCACTATAGTTAGAGTTGAGTACCCATTTAAGGTTAGAGTGTGAAAATTTGCAGCTTAATAACTTCACCACCATATGATGAATTTGCCTGAAATTTGGCAGGTACTGAGTGGTACTGTAGATCTCTGGATCTGCCAAGTTTTGTAATGGTCAGATGTATGGTTGTGGAGCTATAAAGTGCAATAGAAAGTTGCATTTATGCCATTCTGCGCATTCTTTGCTCGCGCCTACAGGTCGCACGGTTTGCACAACCAGTCCGAAACCTTCAGGGAACATGTGGACAGCATCCCCAAAGTGTCTTTCAAAGATTTCATGAAAAAATATTAAAGAGCTCAAATGTTATTCAAAAAACAAGTTTCCTATTATAGTCAATGGGAAAAGTTAACAAAAAGTTTGACAGTGTTGCAAATGCAGTTTTTAGTGTCGCAAATGGCCCCTGGTCACAGAAATGGTTGGCATTTAAATTTGGGACCCTCTAGAAACAAAATTCTTTTTGTGTTCACCTAGTCAAGCCCTGAGGATGCTAGCCATGTCTTTTTGGGGGGGTTAAACACCCCAGAAATATGTTTTTCAAATTTTTGTAAACTGTAGTGTCGCACTTGCGACACTTTCGCTATTTGTTTTGAGAAAGTGTCGTGATTTGCGGCACTACTTTGCGACACTATGCCCAAAAGAATAGGAAATCTTTGCCACCCTGCTGCAAAAGAACGGTTTGGTCTTTTGGGCTGAAATTTGGAGGGAAGAATCCACAGATGTGCCTTTTGGTGGTTTGGTGACAAAATATTAGAGGGCTGCAAAGTTATGGTACTCCGAAGTTGACTATTTTTCCCATAGACTAACATTACGTCATCCACCGTGCCTTTCAGGGCCCGTATCTCGGAAATGCTTCAAGATACGGACTTTTTGTCGGATAAATGCTCTTTTTCTGCTCTGCGGACCATTATTATGCATACATTCTTTGTATTCACTGTGTTTCTCTATGCAGCTTTTGGGGAAATAAAGGGTGCGCACTTCCGTTACTGTTACAGTTAGTGTTTCCACTTGCGTTTCCATAACCATTTGTGGTAGCGTTCCCATCTACGTCACCTGTGCGTTACCCTTTGCATTTTGTTTCGTTTGCGTTACTGTTACCATTTGCGTTTCCATTACTGTTTCTGTTTCTGTTTGTTTTGCGTACATGCTTCCATTTGCATTTCCTTTGGCATCATCGTTGCTGTTACCATCGCATTTGCGTTTCCAATTCTTGATACCGTGACCGTGTGCATTACCATTTGCATTTCCGTGCGCTCTTGTGTTTGTGTTTGCATTACTGTTCACTTTGGCGTCATCGTTGCTGTTACTGTAACTGTTTGCATTTCAATTGCGTTACCATTACTATTTGTATCTTCATTGCCATTTGCGTTTCTGTTGCCCTTAGGATTTGCATTTTCGGTTGCATTTCCATTGGCAATTGTGATACTGTTTCCTTCTGCGGTGCCGTTGCCTTAACCGGTTGCATTTCTGTTTGTGTTTGTGTTACCATTTACATTTTTCTTACCGTTTGCCTTTCTGCCAGCGTTACCATTTATGTTACTGTTTTTTGTTAACGTTTGTGTTTCTGTTGCCATTAGCGATTGCATTACCGTTTGCATTACCATTTCTGTTTTCATTAACATTTGAGCTTGTGTTTCCCTTACCGTTTGCATTATGATTTATGTTTGCATCACCATGTGCATTGCCATTTGCGCTTATGTTTGCATTACCGTTAGTGTTACTGTGTGACAAAAATCACATTCCATTCACTATTTATAGTGCTCATTCTCAAAAACAAGGGAAATTCATGGCAAAAAACTCTGTTTAATGCATCAGTTAGGATTGTTCCACAGCAACAAAGGTGAGGAAATTCGGTGTTAGGGCTGCCACCCCTTGCATCCTGTAAGCCAACCCCATCCCCACCTGGTCGAGACAAGAATGCCGTCCCAACTCTCACCCCATTCTCCTATATTGCACCACCTCAGCTTGTTTACATGGGATGGGTGAGAGTTAGGACCGACCCCAACGCACACCCATCTTAACCCCACCCTTTGACTTTTCCCTGATTCCGTCCCTGTTTGTATGGTGGGGCAACTTTGTTTGTCTTCCTCTCTGGAGACCCGCATCCCAGCTTCCCACTTCCCAGCCCCTGACTAGTTTAAATTTACTTTTGTTCTATGAACTCTCTATCCTCTGATTTAACACCCCTGCCCTTCCCAGCTCAAGTGTAATCTGTCCCCAGTGAACAGATCACTATTGTTCCATTCCCTGCCCCAGCCTCCCACTATCCTGTACTACTTGGATCAACACCATTCCCCCAGCCAAGTGTTGAACTCCTCTATCCTTTCCTTCCTCACTGTACTTGCACAGGGTACTGGGAGTACCTCAGAGAAAGCCACTGATCCCCCTACCTCCTCACTCAACCTTCCCAGTTCCTCGAGCCTCTCCAATGCCACTTCTACCATTTCACCCGCCAAGTCATTCGTACCCACGAGCACCATGACATGCAAGTTCTGCCTTCCCCTCCTTATGCCCTTGAGAAAAGATTGTCCTGCCCTATCCTCCATCAACCCAGCTGCAGACTGTACCTATATGCGACTATGTCTTTCCCCTTTACTTCCCCATCTGACCCCTTTTAGTATGGAGTCTCCCAGCACAAGTACGCTCCCCTCTTCATTTTGCTTCCCTCCTCCAATCCATTTTCACTTGTACCTGCTTTGAGAGTCCACCCTGCCCTACACATTTGCGTCTTTATCCATACCCTTGGCATCATCCCCAGCCTCCACACTTGTCTTTTCCCTCCCCTAATACTCCCCATGTCTGACTTGCTCCACTCCCCCCTCAAAGCTCTCCCACTATCATCACCTTCCATCCCCTTCACATTGGGCACCCTCCTCTCATCTCTCTCTCTCCTCTGCTGTGTCTCCCTTGTCCACCCTCGTAGCCAGACCCCTCTTCTCCTTAACCTTGCCCCTTCCTCTGGCTGAATGTTGTCCCCTGGGCATTCACTACTACCCCCTCTTCCTCCTCCTCCTGGCCCCTCTCTGAAATCCCTTCCCTCCTCATCAGTTCTGTGTGGTAATGGCAATCGCAGAATAGTGATTGCCGTTTGAGTGAGTGTACATCACCGAAAATGAATTACGGCGATGTACACTTGTGGCAAACTGCAAGGCGGTAATGAAATTGACATGTATGCAGGGGGATTTGCCCCCCACAGCCCCCTACTTAAGGATTCTCAACTTCGGGGGAGGGCATGTGAGGGGGGTGAAATTATTAAAAAGAAAACAAGCCAGCTGCTGGCACAAAGAAAAAACATGCCCCTTCAGACCTAAACCCTGCACCCTGCACACCCCAACTGACCACTATCCTCACCACACTAGCTGACCAGCTTGTCAGTTGCCCACCACACTCCCTCCCACATGCCTCCCCTTCCACTCCCCCTGCATGTGTGCATGCGCGTACACGTGTGTACGCTTCCCATCACCCTATCTCGCCCACCCAGGTATCCAGTCACTACCCTGCCAGGTAGCCATGAACACAGGTGCTGTGATTGAGTTGCCCTTTTTGAAAGCGCTCAATCACGGTCACTGTGTTCACTGGATACCCTCCTCATTCACCATTGGAGCTAGCACCTTGAACCTATTTCCTGTCACTGCTGTACTTCTGAGCATTGATTCATTCCTACTGTCCCAAGACTTCCCTTTGCTGCTGACCCCACTTTACTTTTGGCCCTGTGCCCCAATCTTTTCCTCCTGGTTCAGAGTTCATAGCTACTCTTGGTCCTGAACTCCCTGTTACTCCATGGAGGTGGCCATCCTGCTCCTGTTTTCTCCCTTCTGCCAACCCAACTGAGATCATCAGGCATGAGACACAACCCCAGTCCTCAAATACACAGTGACTGGTGCTATTGTACCCAAATACACAGTGACTAGTGCCATTGTACCCAAATACACAGTGACTGGTGCCATTGTACCCAAATACACAGTGACTGGTGCCATTGTACCCAAATACACAGTGACTGGTGCCATTGTACTGGAGTTACACTGATAAACATTTAACTTAGTTCTTTATATGATGATTGTGCTGTTTAGTTGATTTTCTGAGTGGAAGCACCCAGGATATGATGCAAAATCTCAAGTTATTAGAACATGATCTGCAGCTGTGTTGAAGGGTGCATTCTTGTACTGTCTGTAGCACTTCTTAACATGGTTTGTAAAGTAAATGAAGGGTTTTTCTTCACTTGACCAGAGAAGAACTTTGTTCATTTTGGTTGGTGGGTTGTCTTATTTGCCTGTTGTTGATAATATAGAGAAAACATACTGATATTATATTTATTTTATTTAATATTGTTGATGGTGTATGGCGCACAGAGCTGGACCTCATTTTAGGCATGATCAGAGCAGAGGAGGCGGTTATAAGGGAGAATACAGCAAGAATAACAAGTCCAAACCAAGATACAATGTGCAAACAAAAGGTAGTGGATCAATAGTACAGATTTACAATTTACAGAATTAACAATTTACAAAATATTTACACAATTGTAAAAAACACAATTTAGGGGCTGCTGAGGTACTCTGGGTTAGGTCAGGTCAGGGGTAGTCATACTCTCACAGGGGGCCACTTGAGTGATACGTTGTGGCTAGCTACAAATACAAGGTTTGCATAAGTGTATCAACATGAGCAGATTGAGAAGCATCACCATTTCAGGGTAGTAAAAACAGAGTCTGTTGGAGCTTCAGAAGTTTCTGCTAAGTGCCAGAAGTCATAAGTTCCTATCATGATACACAGTGCACAGCCTGACAATGTAAGCTACTATCATCACAAACAAAGCACAGTATGACAGTGTAATCACCTAGTGTAACACAGAGCACAGTCTGATAGGGTAAGCTTGCAGTCTAATATGCAGAGCACCTTCTCATAGTGTAATATACAGAGCACAGCCTGACAGTGTAAACTCATAGTGTAATATACAGAGCACAGCCTGATAGTATAAGCTCCTGGTGTGTGATATACAGTGCACAGTCTGATAGTGCAAGCTCCTAGTGTAATATACAGAGCACAGCCTGATAGTGTAAGCTACTAGCGTAATATGCAGAGCACAGTGTGATAGTGTAAACTCATAGTGTAATATAAGAACACAGTTGGATAGTGTAAATTCCTAATGTAATATACAGATCACAGTCTGATAGTGTAAATTTCTAGTGTAATATACAGAACACAGTGTGATAGTGTAAGCTCCTAGTGTAATATACAGTGCACAGTCTGATAGTGTAAGTTCCTAGTGTAATATACAGAACACAGCCTTATAGTGTAACTTCCTAGTGTAATATACCAAGCACAGTGTGATAGGGTAAGCTCCTAGTGTAATATACAGAACACAGCCTGATAGTGTAAGCTCCTAGTGTAATATACAGAACACAGTCTGATAGTGTAAACTCCCAGTGTAACATGCAGAGCACAGCCTGATAGTGAAAACTTCTAGCATAATATACAGAGCACAGTGTGACAGTGTAAGCTCCTAGTGTAATGTACAGTGCACAGTCTGATAGTGTAAACCCCTAGTATAATATACAGAGAACAGTCTGATAGTGTAAACTCCTAGTGTAATATACAGTGCACAGTATGATAGTGTGAGCTCCTAGTGTAATATACAGATCACAGTCTGATCATGTAAGCTCCTACTGTAATATGCAGAGTGTAGTCTGATAGTGTAAGCTCCTAGTGTAATATACAGAGCACAGTCTGAAAGTGTAAGCTCCTAGTGTGATATACATGGCACAGTCTGATAGTGTAAACCTCTAGTGTAATATATGGAACACAGTCTGCTAGTGTAAGCTCCTAGTGTAATACACAGATCACAGTCTCATGGTGTAAGCTCCGAGTGTCATATGCAGTGCACAGTCTGATAGTGTAAGCTCCTAGTGTAGTATATGGTGCACAATCTGGTAGTCTAAGCTCCTAGTTTAATATACAGAGAACAATCTGATAGTGCAAGCTCCTAGTGTAATATACAGTACACAGTCTGATAATGTAAGCTTCTAGTGTAATATACAGAGAACAGTCTGACTGTGTAAGTTTCTAAGGTAATATGCAGGCACAGTCTGACAGTGTAAGGTCCTAGAGTAATATACAGAGCACAGTCTCATAGTGAAAATTTCTAGTGTATTTTACAGTGCACTATCTGATAGTGTAAGCTTCTATTGTAATATACAGTGCACTATCTGATAGTGTAAGCTTCTATTGTAATATACAGTGCACAGTCTGATTGTGTAAGCTTCTAGTGTAATATACAGATCACAGTCTAATAGTGTAAGCTTCTACTGTAATATACAGAGCACAGTTCAATAGTGTAAGCTCCTATTGTAATATACAAAACACAGCCTGATAGTGTAAGCTATTAGTGTAATATACAGAACAAAATCTGATAGTGTAAGCTCCTAGTGTAATATACAGTGACCAGTCTGATAGTGAAAACTTCTAGTGTAATATACAGAGAACAATCTGACTGTGTAAGCTTCTAGTGTAATATGCAGAGCACAGTCTGACAGTGTAAGCTCCCAGTGTAATATACAGAGCATAGTCTTATTGTGTAAGCTCCTAGAGTGATATGCACAGCACAGTCTGATACTGTAAGCTCCAAGTGTAATATACGGAGCACAGTCTGACAGTGTAAGCTCCTAGAGTAATATACAGAGCACAGTCTCATAGTGCAAGCTTCTAATGTACTTTACAGTGCACGGTCTGACAGTGTAAGCTTCTATTGTAATATACAGCACGCAGTCTGATTGTGTAAGCTTCTAGTGTAATATATAGAACACATTCTGATAGTGTAAGCTTCTAGAGTAATATGCAGAACACAGCCTGATAGTGTACGCTCTTAGTGTAATATACAGAATACAGTCTGATAGTGTAAGTTCCTAGGGGCCTATACATGAAAGGGTGGGAAATATGCACCGGAGGCATGTATACCGCACCCGTAGCTCTGCACCTGCGAACAATTGCGCATCACCATCAGCCACCACCTGTCCACAGGCACCCCCCGGCATGCAGATCCATGCAGGGTGGCCAGTGGTGGAGTAGCAGATCCAGTTTGATATCCAGTCAGATGCCTGGGTCCCATAGTGGTTCCCTTATGTGGCGGGGCACGGGTCCGGGTGCCTGAATAGCACATGCCAGCACCTGGATGCACACAACTATTCCCCTGTGTCCTGCAGTCTATGGAACTGATTCCCCACTCACCACACAACAAGGCCCCATATGTGCCATTGCTCCCCACAAACACAGGACCCCCAACCCCATAGGTGCCATGCACCCCAACAGGCTGCCTATACCCCATTAGCACCACCCATACAAACCCCCATAACAACAGGAATCCCCAACCTGGTGCCATGACCTACCTCCTCCAAACACACACACAAGCGCATCCTGGGCTACCACCCTGACCCAGATCCCATAACCCTGCTGATACATTGGTGTCCAGTGGCAACCCACCTCCCTCACCCCCTGTGGTACTGCCGATCCCCCCGTCCCTGTATTGTGCAGTAGGAGCCGTGGCTTGGGACGGCCAGCAGCACAGCCTTCCTCACACTTCCATGGCTGCTGACCATCCAAGTGATGCTGGGAGCGCAACGCCTCTGATGATGATGTATATTTAGTTCAAACCAGTCAGGGAGCAGTGTACTCTGGTCTTTTAGCAACCTAGCAACCTAGGGTAGCGTGAATAAACATATGTGCAGTTGGAAGTGCTGGCTGTTGCATATTTTCTTTGTGGATTCTTTCAAGCCAAACACTCCTGTGCAGCTGGAGCAGTTACTTGCTGCTTTTGTTCTAAATATAACACGTCAATTATTTCTAAGAGTCGTTTCGAGTTGTGAACCACCTACACCCTATGACCACTTTATTCCTGGCATATTAAAGCACTATTATCACTTTATTTCCTATTTCTAGGTTATGTATTTTTAAATAAATCTCAGACTCTGTTCAGTTGTCAATGATGGTGATCCATAACTTACCCCAGTAATATTTATTCCTCTATCGGTGTTAGCTTAATCCAGACCTGTTCCATTTCGTTATCACCGCAGTTGTCAATTTCTACTACCTCAGTTGTGTCCTTTACAAACAGGGCCACACCTCATCCTCTTTTACCTGCCCTTGATTTATGGAATGTTTTATATCCCTTAATGGTTTTCCCCCACCCTTACTCTTGCCACCAGGTTTCTGAAACTGTGCATAAGTGTACGTCTTCTTTCTTTAATATGAATTCCAATTCACTTATTTTCCCCTCCATGCTTTATGTGTTTACTAGTAATACCCTAAAGTTGTATTTGATGATTTTCTGACCTGTTCCCCTTTTTTCCTGCTTATTTGACTCTGGCTTTTTAAGTTTATCTCCTCCCACCTTCCCCTAGTACTTATTTTAAAATCTGCTGTATTGTGTAATTTAAACATTGTGATAAAATGTTAGTGCCAATCCTATTAAGTGTAGTCTATTAGGATTATATAACCTCATATCACCCTCAAACCTAGTTCAATTTCTCTGAACGTGGAAGAGCTCCCTGTTGCACCACTTTCTACTCCATCCATTTAGTTGTTTTATCATAGTGTATCTGTCTCCCCTGCCCTAGGAACCAGAAGTATTTCTGATATTGTGACTCGATAGTTGTTTTGTTTGAGTAATTTCTCCATTTTCTCAAAGCCTCTTTGAAGTTCAAGATCCCTCCTTTTGCTGCAGCGTTCGTGCCCATGTGTAACATCACCCATGGGTTTTGCAGATCACTTATCATTTATTGATGTTATTCTTGGTTGTCTCTGATCCCTGCTCCAAAAGGCAACTTAAAATTATGGGCTCTTTTCTCCTTTACAAATAAATTTGTTGGTATATTTAATAATGGAATTGCTCACAACCACAATTTCCTCCCTTCTGTTTCAATTTTAGTGCTACAACCTCACATCCTGTTACTGGTTCCTCATTTCTCCTTGTGTGACATTTCTAGTACTCATTTCTGGTGGAGTATCAACCTGAATCTTTGCTGATAACTCTTCTGGGGCCCCGACATCATGCTCATTCTTCTGTGTTTCTCCTTTAAGTGGCAGTACAGAAAATCTGTTAACATTAGGTGCATGTACTTCCCCTTTCCTGCTTTTTTGTAGTCACCTTTAATTAAAACCAAACATTTTCAAGCATGTCCCCATTTCACCATCAGAATCGTCTTCCACCAAAAACTTTCTTTCATTTGTGTTTTGAGGGTTTCCAGCCACCTCTGTTTGTGTGTCAACAGTTGTTACTTCCTGCTCTTTCTCTTGTATCAACATACAGTACTTGTTTTGTGAACAGATTGCTTTATTTTCCATAATTCATTCTGAAATTCCAACTTATCTTGAAGAGAATATTTTCCTCCTGTAATTGTTTGATATAATTACATTTATGGCATATAAAGTCAATTTCTTCCTCCCTTTTATGCAAATTTTAAAGACGGTGCATTCTACTAGCGTCTCCTTCTAGCTAGCTAACCTTACATTTTAATTCAAGTTTAAACTTATTGTTGCTGTGTGTGAAATTAGAGTTTGGGGCCCCTTAGTCCCTTCTGTACCTGCTGACACCGGCAGACATGCTTGCCTCTACATGCATCGCCTGCTTGTGCTCGAGCGCCATTTGCAAGGGGCCAAGCTTTGTAGTGAACTACGGGAGTAATTGCCTCCATGCTATGTACTTACACCCATGAAATTGCTAAAATTTTTAAAATGTACTGCCAGCTTTCGGCTTGCCACACTACTGACATTCAACAGCCCTTATTTAAAAAGTACACTGCTATGATTAAAACACAGTTTTCGCAGCCTAGTAGTTCCCTCTCTATTGAGGGGGAACAACAGTTACCATGAGCCTTAATGCCTACTCCTAAGACAACAGTCCCCACATCTCCCAATCTGCTTCAGCTCACGGACTGGCAAAAGAGGGATGAAGAAAGATATTTTTGCATTTTTTTATATTTTGTTTCAGCACACAGTCCTCACACAGTAGGATATTTGGGGATTAGGGTAAATTGCGCAAGCACTCAGAAAAATCTGTGACACAGGTAGCACTGTTCCCTACAGCACCTTTTCTATTACTCCAAATACATGTCTAATAAGCTATTTAAACCGGGTTATGCTCTTGCATGAAGCAGTGTATGTTGGAAATGTCATTAGACTGAGGCTAATCTTATGCATATAGTAGGGGTTGCCAATGTGCCATCAGCACAGCAAAATCCCTACACTGATGGTAATGTGGGTGCCACAACCTGATCAACAGTCATTCCATTGATTGGGATTTTGCAGTGCCCATTGTTTTGACACCCCGGGGTGTTGTACTGTTTACCCCCTACACCGCCGACCTGGAGGTGATTATATTATTTTTCAGGAGTGGGGGTGCAGAGGGCAAAGTCCACTACAAACAGCCAGGATGTGCTCCAGTGCTTTGAGGCAATGGCAGTCGGGCAGCACACTTGCCGGACGACATGGCCACCATCAGCATTTTGTTGTCACTGTGATGTCAGTTGACAATATCGATGTCAAACCCACATAGTGGAACCAAGGGTGCCCAAGTATAAAACCAATCTAGAAATGGATTTGGCTAATTTGTTCTCAAGTCCTTGGTCAGGATATTCTGTTTGACCTGGTTTTTCATCTTAGGTGCCACTTTTTAATTTTTCCTGAATAACTGTGAAAAAAACTTGGCTTCATTTAGTGCCATTGAGCCTTAAAAAAGAGAGAGTTTATGTAAATAGAAAGACCCAAATCCAAGCCTGGATGAATGGTCAAAGTTTATAATGAAACCTGCTTTGAATGAGATCATTAGGTTTATGATATCTGGGACCTATGTGAAATTGTACTATAGCTGGGATCCATTCTTTAATTGGCTAAAATCTGTCACAAACCCACTCAGCAGGTCAGGCCCTTACTCCCAAAGTGCCAACCTCTGAGCGCAGTCTTGTGAACAGTTTAACAGAATAAGGTAACCCTCTTGTCTGTTTTGTGAGTTTGGATTAACCTTTGGTCTCCAGTCTTAGAGGGATTCAAACTGTTATCCTCTTGCTAGCATACCCAATGCACAGGCTCAGATAATTCTGTCTTCAGGAGGCCAGATATCTTTGCCTATGGGCACCTAACCAGGTATACAGAGATGAACCCTTAAAAACTGTACTAAAGACCTCAGATTTAAAACACTTCTCTTTCCAGTTTGGTATCACCATTCAAGCTTATGCCTAGTTTCTGCTATAACCATATATACTTTTCTTGCAAATGGAATAAAATCAAAGACAGACCAAGTAAGTTCTAAAAAGAGTTTCACTGAAATAAATAAAAATATGTAACGCATAAAATACAGAACTATTAAATCACAAGCCATGTAAATCTTTTAAAAGAACAAGGTTTAAACAGTACAATTCCTACCTACAGTACTTAGATTTGTCTTTTCTCTCTAAATACCTGCTTACAAGTGCTCCAGGATGTTTCTTGGTCAGAGTCTAGATAAAAGTGTCTCTGTGAGTAAAACAGAATAAATTAAAACTGTCTTTACCCCACCTCTTTGCAGGAGGTCACTAACTCCTCCCTGTCATGATATATAAAAATATATATCTATATAAAAAGATGTCTTTTCTAAGTATTAAATTCTGCAACCTCAGCATACTCATGTTTCTCTTTCAAATGACATCTCTTTGATCTATTGATCAAACTTCCTCTCACACAGACACCAACGATTTATGATTTCGCACCAGTTTGCTAAACCTGGTTTCCCCCTCTAATGTCATAAACTTTTTTATGATTTGCCTCTTAACAACTACAGCTTATACTTAACTTAGAAAAGTCTGTAATTAGCTTCTGGCCTTCCACGTCACACCTTGTAACTAAAACCTGTGTGAGTGTGTGTGTGATCTCACATGCTGTTTCAGACTTTTCTCATGGGAGGCAGTCCATACACATTTTTAGTTTATATTTCAAAAACATCATACAGAGCTCAGAACTGGCTGTCCATGCCACAAAATCTACCTAGACTAGTTAATCAGAAATATGTATTAAGTAAAGTTGAAACATTCTGATACCTGCTGTAGAGCTTTAGCTTCATGTTTGATTATATAATTAATAATTATTTGATAATATCACTGAATTTATTTGTAATGGAATGTTGGTACATTTCAACTCTTTTGTTAGTATGTATTTATGGACATCAGCATCAGAATTGTATTACTGTTTAGGGGAGCCACCCAGGATGCAATGCAGCAATATGCAGTAACTTGCAGTGCGTGATATGTCACAAAATACTGCATGACAAAAACTAATTACCATTGAATTGCACTGTTTCCTAGCAGCACCCTGTAGTAATACTGCAAGGTACTACATTGCATCCTGCTGGCACCACTGTAAATATGTTTTTCTTTAAAATCTAATAAAATGAAAGGACACATTCATGCCAGTTAGCATCACAGTCAAAAGCCCATGAAAAGATCTTTCAAATGAGGTATTGGGCTCATCAGTAGTTGGAAGCACTCAGAGATACAGATGACCGAGTCTGTTCAGTATTAATTCTACATTACAGCCATTTTAGAACATTGTGATGTCACTGATGAACAAGTTGTGCTAACTGCACTGACTTAAGCACAGCTTATTCACAGTGACATCACAAGATTCTAAAATGGCTGTAATGTAGTATTAATACTGAACAGACTCCAGTCATCTGTATCTCTGGGGTGCTTCCTGTAACGGATGAGCCTAATACCTTGTTTAAAGTGCTTTTCATGGCCTTTCAGACTGGATGCCAACTGGGCATGAATGTATCCCTTAAGAGAAAATAGAATCCATGGTACCTCATGTCACATACTTTAGGTCATTAAACACTGAACAAATCCACAAGTCTGCCATCTTTTATATGTTTGAATGGAAACAAACAGCTGTACTAGCAAGTAGTTTGATGGTATATTACTCTATGTGCACAGTGTCTGCTGGCACCCCCACCTCCCTGGTGCCCAACCCCCCACTTGGCCTGGTCCAGCACATACCCAGCACTCCCCTCCATGGCTATTTACTTCACACAAGTCTTGTAGCATTATACAATGTATAGCAATATAGTACTAGCGGGATGTCTGTTCAGAATCACATTTGAATGGACATTCTGCAAGTGCTGTGTTGCTGTACATAGTTCAATAGTGATACAGGACTTGAGTGCAGCAGATGGTGGCTGCATGTGGAGGTGAGTGGTAGGTATGTGCCAGTTGCCATCACCAGGACACAGACAGAGCAGGGTAAGGGGTGAGGGACACTAATGATGAGGATTAACACCATGGAGTTGGCAGTCAGAACCAGAAGGGGAACCCCCACATGCCAGGAATTATGCTACAGGGTGATTAGGGAGGGAGAGAGGAAAGGAACCACAAGAGCCAGGGATTCATTCATTTATTTTGTTTCCTACCAGGATTGGAGGAGGGAGGGGACCCATACAGCCTTGAGCTGTACTGTACTGTCTTGTTTTTTGTATTGACGTGGAACCTATGTAATGATCTTGTTCTCAAAGGTATTATCCTAGATCACAAATAAATAAATAAATAATCGGTAGTGCTACCATAGTTAGGGTTGAGGAGCCATTTACATGTTAAACCTAACATTTTGCACCTTGATAACTTTACAACCGTTCAACGGATTTGCCCAAAACTTGGAATACACTATCAAGAATCATACATCTTGGGATCTGCCAACTTTTGTACTGTTCAGATATACGACTGCGGAATTATTAAGCGTGATCTGCGAGTGCATTTATGCTTTTTTGGAATTCTTTGCTCGTCTCTGCAGGTTGCATGGTTTGTGCGACTGGTCCAAAATCTTCAGGGAATATGCGACTGGGGTCCCCAATGTGCCTTTTGAAGATTTCGTGAAAAAATATTAAATGGTTCCAAAGTTATTAAAAAAACAATTTCCCATTATAAGTCAATGGGAAAAGTTAACAAAAAGTTCGACAGTGTCACAAATGCAGTTTTTACCTTTGAAAATGGCCCTTTTGCTGTTGCAAATCTGCCATTTTGTTTTCAGTTAGTCATCAGAAAAATGCTTGGCATTTAAATTTGGGACCCTCTAGCAACCTAATTCTTTTGTATTCACCTAGTCGGACCCTGAGGATGCTAGGCATGTCTTTATTTTGGGGTAAAACACCCCAGAAATTTGTTTTCAAATTTCTGGAAAAGCAACTTTGCAAAGTACTTTCACATTCATGACAGTGTCGCATGAATTTGCGAAAGCTTTCGCGAAGTTCGACAGTACTTTTCCAGGCTGTGGGAAAATGACAGCAATTCTTTGCCACCCTGCTGCAAAAGAACGGTTTGGTCTTTTGGGATGAAACTTGGAGGGAACATAGCCAACATCTCACAGATGTGCCTTTCAGTGTTTTGGTTAAAAAATATTACAGGGTGGCAATGTTACGGCACTCCAGAGTTGATGCTTTTTCCCATAGGATAACATTACGGCGTCTGCCGCATCACAGGAATCATTTGCCACCCTGCTCCAAAATAATGGTTTGGTCTTCTGGGCAGAAATTTGGAAGGACGAAAGCCAACATCCCACAGATCTGCCTTTCAGTGGTTTGGTGAAAAAATATTACAGGGAGCCAAAGTTATGACACTCCAAACTTCTCTTTTTTCCCATAGGAAAACATTATGGCGTTCACCGTGCCTTTCAGGGCCCAGCATCGGGGTGCGCGTTGGGGTCGTCGGTCCTAACTCTCACCCCATTCTCCTATACCTCTGCTTCTTCACACATATGATGGGGTGAGAGTTAGGACCGATGACCCCAATGCGCACCGATGCCAGTTGAGGGGTGGGTTGGGGTCCAAGGGCTTCCAACCCTAACATCGAATTTCCTCAGTTTTGTCACTGTGGAACAACCCTAACTAATGCATTAAACAGAGTTTTTTGCCTCTAATATATATATATATATATATACACACACACACACACACACACATTTTATTTATTTATTTATTTATTTATTTATTTATTTATTTATTTATTTCAAGTCAGGTTTACAACCTTTGAGTCAGAGACTCATTTACAAAGGCACCTCATTGCAGGGAGGGCAGACAACATGACAGTTAAAAACAGTGCAGATTACAACAGTGGATAACATTACAAGTGCAGTGAGGAACATTTAACATTGAGCACACTTAGGTTACATAAATTGCAGTTTGCATGTTACTTAGGTTACATAATGTTTCAAGTTAAAGTTACAGACATGAATATAGAAGGTCCACAGAGAAGACAGAGGGTTATATCCCTGTTCGGACCTAGTGGGGAAGGAGTGGGTCTGGGGAGAGGGTAAGGCATATATATATATATATACACATATATGGGATACACATATATGGGATACATGATGGGCGACTGTGGAATATGGAAAATATGCCTGAGTGCAGAGTGAGCTGTGATAATATCATGAGTGCCAAAGACATGAGTGATATTATTGCAGTTCACTCTGCATGAGTGCAAATGTTTGCCATATTCCACAAGCCGCACATCATGTGTGCAATTTATAGAATAGGGCTAGTACCCTTTAGGAACATTTTTTTTCTGTGTTCTCTCCCTGTTTACTTTATTTTGGTAATTTGGTAAGTTTTTAGGGGGGTCCTGGGAGCACTGGGCAGTTAAGTGATTTGTTCAGTCACACAGTATTGAAATGGAAATGTGAGAATCAAACACTGGTCTGGGCTGCTGCATGAGAAGTTTGTTCATTGCTTCTCCTCTAAACTCTAGGCTATATTGACAGCACTGTTTGTGTGTGATCTGGTGTGTGTGTTTCTGAATGGGCTGAGACTGTTAGACACTATGAGAAACAGGTGCATGTGATTTGCAATGATAATTGTGTTACCTGCAGCTAGGAGTGAGAAACAGACTGTTTATTCAGTAAGTTGCAGGCTTCACTGAGACAGAGAAACTGTTGCAGACGGCACTCAGAAAGAGAAACTGGTTTATGAAGGAGGCTGGTTTGAAGATTATAGCAGCACAGCAGTGTGCTAGGATTGTCAGAATAACTATGGGACACAGGTGATTGTCTTTTACAATGTTAATTGAGTTAGTTGCAGGATTCGGTGAGAAAGAAAGAGAAACTGTGAAGCTATTACATGCAGGCTGCAGTGTAGATAGTCTCACTCTGGTGACATCACCATTGTGAGTATATTTGCTGGTGATGTAGACACTGTGGGTTTATCAGGAAATAAACCCACAGTGTCTATGTCATCACAGAGTTATTCCACTGCAGTGAGAATATGTGTTTTTATTGTCAATGTTACATGCTCACCCCTATTGTATAAATATATATATGTATTCATGGCAAAAAATCCTTTTAATGCATCAGTTAGGGTTGTTCCACAGTGACAAAAGCAAGGAAATTCGGTGTTAAGGTTGAAAACCCTAACTTCACATTCACCCCCCCCAGCACCACACACACACACACACAGACACACGCACACATGCAACTAGGGGGAGAGGACCAAGGCAACACGACCAATCACAGACAACCAGCAGCAGGTGACAGAAGTAAAAAACAACTGTCTAAATGTACTACAAGACATCCCCACCCACCTGACCAGGTACTGCATGCTCAGTGGAGATCCACAGCAAAACTGAGGCCATGTACACCAAACGTACACATCCCTGATTGCAGGTGCACACAACGTACCACACTTAGGAGTCGCATGGCCTTACCTAGTGATGCCCCACACCCCACCACACCTGGTACTGCACCCTGACTGGGCATCAACAATGTAACTCTCTGATTGCAGCTGTACAAAGGTTTGCACACTTATGAGTAAACAGAAATAAAAACAACTGTGTAAATGTAGTAAAAGACACATCCATCATCAAGATACAAGAACTGTTGCATTTAAGTATGTGATGTGCATAGTAATAGGTTTACTGCATCTGTCCACTCGAGATACACAACCTGATCTGGAGGTACTGGGGACCTATTGCCTGTACAAGGCTGTGCAACTCCTAGTGGCACTAACAGATATACAGTTTCAGTGATGTAGGGGTACTGTTGATGTCCATGGACTTACTTTCACTGTGTTTGTATACTAAGAATGCAGTAACTGGTCTGTCTATCAGGGAGTGGAATTAGCTGGCTGAGGCCAAGCAACTTCTAAACGTGCTAACATGAGTATACCTACAATGACGGAGGTGTATCACGAATGTCCATAGGCTCAGTTTTGCTATAGCTCTCTACTGAGGATGTAGCACCTGGTAAAGACAATGGCATTGTCTGTCTGACGCCACACAAATCCAAATTGTGGTAAGTTGAGTATCCTTGCAATGAGTGAGGTGCACCATTTATCTCCACACCCTCAGTTTTTTGCAGTCGGTCTCCACTCAGGTTGTAGCACCTGGTCTTTGGGTTTGGTAGACCATTACATGGCTGATGCCACACAAGTGATAACTATGCTAACTGTATTACACCAGCAATCAGGTAGGTGTACCATAGATATAAACAGACTTTCTTTTACTATAGCTTTCAGTCACAATGGACCAAGTATTGTAGGAGGGGAAGGGGCATTCTCTCCCACAGACTGTGTGACTCATTATTGTACTAACCTTTGCAAGGCTGCAATCATGGAGTAACACTGTTGATGTTCATGGGTTCATTTTAACTCGGGTTCTCCAGTAAGTATGCAGTACCTGGTCTCAGTGGGTGGGGCATTGCCTCGCAAAGGTCCTCCATTGCCTAACAGTGGGAGGTTATGTATACCTGAAATCAACCACACATGCCATACCTGTCCAACTGCTTAGTTTTGCTGTGCTCTATAGCTGGGGTGCAGTACCAGGTGTTGTGGGGGTGTGGGGCATCACTAGGTAAAGCCAATTAGAAAGCTGCATTTCTCAGACCCTTGTTATAATCAGACATATTATACCTGTACAACTCCTTGGTTTTGCTCAGCTCTATTGCTTAGGTGGCCCACCAGGTGTGGTGGAGTGTGGGGCATCGGTAGGTAAAGCCATGCAACTACTAAGTGTGGTATGTTGTGTGCAGCTGCAATCAGGGATGTGTACGTTTGGTGTACATGGCCTCAGTTTTGCTGTTGATCTCCACCGAGCATGCAGTACCTGGTCAGGTGGGTGGGGATGTCTTGTAGTACATTTAGACAGTTGTTTTTTATTTCTGTCACCTGCTGCTGGTTGTCTGTGATTGGTCGTGTTGCCTTGGTCCTCCCCCCTACTTGCATGTGTGTGTGTGTGTGTCTGTGTGTGTGTGTGGTGCTGGGGGGGTGAATGCGGAGTTAGAGTTTTCAACCCTAACACCGAAATTTCCTCGCTTTTGTCGCTGTGGAACAACCCTAACTGATGCATTAAATGGAGTGTTTTGCCATGAATATCCTGTCTTTTTGAGATATCATACTGACATGCAATTTTTCATATCTTGTTAAGAACATGTATTTCTTTTCAGAACGCATACTAACCAATATACAGATACATTTCTCTCTATACATAGTTGTCTAATAGTATTCATACAGCAATACTTCATGTTCTGCATGTTACATATGAAAATAAAATGATTTGCTTATGAAACACAGTTGTATATCTTCAACATGTTGAGCAATAGTACATTAATTTACCAATAAGGGATGAGAAGAGCTTATGTTAATGGTCTGTTAACCACCTTCTATGTCTGTACAGTGTCACAAAATAGAGTCAAGTGCCACATCCTCCTAGATGGTAATTAAGTCACCAGTGATATAATCCCTGTGAGTGTGTTATTCATGTCATAATACAAAATATTAGTAAACACTGTTAAATTGCGTTCATCATATGGCTAAGCTCTACATGTTTGTCAATTAAACATTTACATATGGCAGTTTGAATGTTTGCAGCCAATCAGAAAGCTCCACTTGTCATACCCTTTGTATAATTCTGCTAAGTAGAAAGTGTGCAGCAATGAACATCATACAACATGGTTAGATGCAACAATACACCAACGTGAATGTATATACTGTATATTATCACTGTCACATAACTCTAAAGGAAAGACGCAAAACAGGCAGATAAGGCTTAAAAAGATTTATTGCCCAATTAAAAAGTATTGAAAAGGCTGAATTAAGAAGCCAATTAACACACATCAGTCTCACAAAACAGTCATATAAATCTTTTCACTATTGTTTGAAATACATGTAAAACAGTAACACAGATAGTCAATGGGTGACATATGACACAATATAAAAATAATTAAAAAGAAGCATCACAGCACCCTCTGAACACTGATTATACATATAAAACAGTAATGGTCTTGTTGTTCTTGTGTGACTGATACTGTGAATGTTCCTGGGGCAGGCGAAAAACCAGATGCAAGTTGTTCACTAATACCAATGCTAACAGCCAATAGTTTGTAAAGAAATATATATGTGAAACTGTCAGTGAAGATGAAGTGGTTATGTATTTTATGTATACACATATGGATATGTACCGTGCTACCATAGTTAGGGTTGAGAAGCCTAACTATGTTAAACCTAACATTTTGCACCTTAATAACTTTGCAACCGTTTGACGGATTTGCCTGAAATTTGGAATATATGATCAAGACCCATACACCTTGGGGTTGCTAAGTTTTGTACCAGTCAGATACGACTCGGAGTTATTAAGCATGATCTATGGCGATGCTTACGCTTTTTTGAATTCTACGGTTATGTTTCTACAGGCTGCATGGTTTGCTAGACTGGTCTGAAATCTTCAGGAATGTGCAGCCAAGGCCCCCATGTGTCTTTCAAAGATTTCATGAAAAAAATTTAAACGTTTCAAAAGTTATTCAAAAACAAGTTCCCATTATAAGTCAATGGGAAACGTTAACAAAAAGTTCAAAAGTGTCGCAAATGCAATTTTTTACTTTCGCAAATGACCCTTTTACTTTCGCAAATCTGCCATCTTGTTTTCAGTTGGTGATCAGAAAAATGCTTGGCATTTAAATTTGGACCATCTAGCAACCTAATTCTTTTTGTATTCACCTAGTTGGACCCTGAGGATGCTAGTGTGTCTTTATTTTGGGGTAAAACACCCCAGAAATATGTTTTTCCAATTTCTGGAAAAAGTACTTTCACAAAGTAGTGTCACACTGATGAAAGTGCTGCAAATTTTTGCGAAAGCTTTTGCAAATTGCAACAGTACTTCTCTAGGCTGTGGGAAAATGACAGCAATTCTTTGGCACCCGCTGCAAAAGAACGGTTTGGAGTTTTGGGCTGAAATTTGGAGGAACGCAGCCAGCATCTCAGAGATTTGCCTTTCCAGTGTTTTGTTGAAAAATATTACATGGAAGCAAAGTTATGGTACTCCAAAGTTGACACTTTTTCCCATAGGATAACATTACGGCGTACGATGCATTGCAGCAATCCTTTGGCGCCCTGCTACAAAATAACGGTTTGGTCTTTTGGGCTGACATTTGCAGGGAACACAGCCCACATCAGACAGATGTGTCTTTCAGTGGTTTGGTGAAAAAATATTACAGAGAGGCAAAGTTATGGCACTCCAAACTTCTGTTTTTTTCCCATAGGATAACATTACGGCGTTCAGCGCGCCTTTCAGGGTCCGCATCTCAGAAACGGTGGAAGATACGGACTTTTCGTCAAAAAAGCACTTAGCCCCCATACAAAACTAGCCAGGAAAGTGATCATTCATATGACTTATACATTTTTTTTCTATGTCGTACGGTTCCTGAGATATAAGCAATTTACTATTCCAAGTCCTCATTTTTCTGTTCCGAGAGTCATTATATTGCATACATTCTTTGTACTCACTGTCTTTCTCTATACAGCTTTTGGGGAAAACCAGCCTGTGTGGTTACATTACTGTTACCATTACCGTTTCTGCTTGCGGTTCCGTACTCGTTTCTCTTACCGTTCACGTTTACGCCACTATGTGCGTTACCCTTTGCGTTATCATTTGCGGTTGCATTTGCGTTGTTTTTAACATTTCTGTCTACAGTACTGTTTCTCTTTCTGTTTCGCTTTGCGTCAGCATGCGCATAATGATTTGTGTTTGCGGGCACAATGTTACTATGTGACAAGACATCACGTGGCGAGGCGGGCCCGTGCTCTTGCCGCTGTATTCGTGGTGGGGTGCGGGGGCCAAAAGGCCCCACGTTCAACCGCCACGGTACACTCACTATTTCTCATCATTATTCTCAAAAACAAGGGTAATTACGTGGTGGGTGCGCGGGCCCGCAGGGCCGCACTCTTCCGCCGCTGAATGACATGGTGGGAACGTGGTGCATGAAGGGCCCCATGCTCCTGATGCTGCATTACATGCACTATTTCTCATTATTATTCTCAAAAACAAGAGAAATTAGAGGCAAATAACTCCATTTACTGCATCAGTTAGGGTTGTGCCACAGCGACAAAAGTGAGGGAATTCAATATTAGGATTCAACCCCCCTTTGCACTCCTCCAGCCCAGCCTGCCGCATTATGTGGTGGAAGCATGGGGCGAAGGTCTCCCACGCCCACCACTAGTACATTGCATTTTACAGTACTGTATATTTTTGTTTTGTGTGTTGGAGTGCGTGCTTGGTAGGGCCTCGTGCTCCCCTGCTGTTTCACATTTAGTATATTTCAGTACTGTTGATGTTAGTATTTTGTGGTGGAGAAGCGTGGTGCCGAAAGGGACCCGCACTAATGTCACTCTATTAGGTTCAGTATTTTTAGAATTGTTTATCTTTCTGTTTTGATTTGTGCTACCATGTACATTTACATTTCTGTTTGGTGCCACTGTTTTAGTATGTGTGAAGACATCATGTGGCACATATTCCTCCTGAACAACTGTTGTACACAGAGAGACAGACATACATGGAAGTGGGGGAGCCATGGTAACAGGAACAGTTATAGACTTCAATGTTAGTGAAGAGACAGAGGCAAAGAAGGGTGATGCAGATCAGTTTTACAACTTCCTGATTACAGGTAACGATGGTTAGCATTGTTGTCACTTGAATGGCTTCAGTCAGGTAATGTCTCTTCAAACTGCAACACCAGGTACTGGATCCTTAGTAGACACCCACAGAAGAGCTGAATGTATGGACATTAATGGTAGACATCAGTGATTTCAGGGACATTCAGGTTCGGACACTTAGTGTTTGTGTTGGCTGACACAGATAATACCCCCTTCCCCAAAGTTTGAACTGCATCATGAGTATCAATGCGCAGCAAGAATGAGGCAAACAACATCAATAGTACAGGTCTGTAATTGTTGATACACACAACTTAGCACAGTTAGGATTTCTATGGCTTTACACAGACAATTTACACATGCATACCAGTTACTGATACTGACTGTACATTCACAACTGCATGTCCTTAGGTAGAATGTCACACAGCTTTCTACACCAGGTACTGCAGTCTGACTGTAGACTGACAGTAGATATAAGTGTGGTACATGGTAGTTAACTAGTTAGAATTACAGGAGATCTGTAAGTCAATGTGAACACCTGGTCCACATATTGTACACTGAGTTGACAATACAGAATAGGAAAAACATGGAGGTAAACAGTGTGATGGGACTGCTTTTTCATAGCACTTGCTGCATCCTAAGTAAACAGCCACAGGAAATGATAGGAGATGTCACATCAGTTGTACAGCTCTCTGATTACAGGAATAGTCCAGTTAGCACAGTTGCCATTTGAATGGATTCAGGCAGGCAATGTGTGTACAAATGTGACAGTAGGTAGTACATTGTAATTGGAGATACAGATGACAAGTCAGGGTAGGTACATGTCAGTGCACATACAGAACACAGGTGACTATTTGTACGTCAATGCCACACATGACTGATTACAGGGAAACTGTAGTTACCTTTGTTAGGATTTGCATGGATTTAGGCAGCTAGAGCTGTTGTGCCTCCCAATATTTTTACTGCATTATGACTGGTTATCTATAGGAACCATATGGGACTGGAGATCTATGCAACACCTCTGTAATTGTAGGTATAGTTAAGTTACCACAGTTGGGGTTGCAGAAGCTAGACAGGGAATTGAAGTAAACATAGCAGTGACTGCATCCTAAGTGTATAGTCACAGCTGCGTACTGTTGGTGCTGATGTACGGCACCTTGGTACAGTAATTACACATGATGACTGTATAGGCACAGGAAAAAGTAAGTACATTGCTGACTTTTTACACTCTTAGGAATTATGGAAAGTGTGACATGCAATGTGCCACATCGTTGCCTATGTTGTGATACTGAGTGGACAGCATAGCAACCAAAGAAATTCATGGAGATATAGTTGTGGCACTATTTGTTGCAGTTGATTTGCATGCTTAATAAAGACAACACTTATGTTATAATGTCATTATGCTATTTTAAGTAAAGACTCGGCACAGGTGGTTATGATTTAAAAAGATTTATTGCCAATTGGTTAAACTGAAAAAAGGCCCAATTAAGACTGCATTTTTTTTACAAAATCAGTCTCACAATACAATCCTTGTATGTGTGCAATCATTGCTTGGAATATATGTAAATGTGGCACATTTATAGTGACTGGATTATATGAATTGGAGCAAGTATGTGATATTATAATAAAGTATAGAAAAAAGGTAGAATAAGAAGGTAATTTGTTCTATTTATTGTGATTGTTTAACATGGTGCACATCTTGAGGTTAGGTGTTTGCTATCTCTGCAGTGTTCTCCCATCTTTTGCTGGTAGGGTTGTTATCTGCCTTCTATGCATATACCTGGTTCTTTACTAGGTGGTCACTGTCTTTAATTAGGTGTTCTGTGTTTACAGTGATGTTTAAGTGTTCACTACTCTTTGTGTTAAAAAGTGCTTTCTGACTTTCCTCCTGAACTTGTGATACTCAAGCTGAACATTATGTTCATTATATATTTGCTACTGAACTTGAAGAGACTTCGGTTAAGAATATTACGTTTTTTTAAAGTAGTTACATGTCCTAATTATGTGTTGTCCATTACTTGTGTGCTATGCTAATAAAGGTATGTCAGGAGCTTCTAAACAGTGATTACATACGTGATACAGAAGTGTTTCGTTGTTACTGTGTGACTGATAATGTGGATGTTCCTGGGGTGGGGAAAACCATATGCTAAGTGTTTAAGTAATAGAATATAAAAATCTGATTTCAGTGACATTTGATTTCTGGCATTTAATGATATGTCACTGACTAGACGCATATGGAAAATTCTCACCCGACCCCTCAATAGATGCAATCATAAATATTGGCAGGAACAGGTATGAAGTGCGTCGTGATCAGTAACAGTGTCTGATTTACAATTGTCAACATTGTTAACATAGGTTAGAATGACTTATATGACAAGTACAAAAAAATTGAATATTCTTACAGGAACAAAAAACATTTTTTCAATTGTTACATTGGCTTCTATGTTAACTCTTAACTAGTAAGTTAAAAAATGTGTATGGTATGCTGTTTTTTATCAAAGATATGGTTAATTTAACGTAATCAGTATAGTGCTGTATTATATGTTAAACATTCATTTGTACTTTACTCTTATACTAATACTTTTAGTAGAACTATGAAAGTAATTAGTAACAATGGCTAGGTGCAATAAGAATGTAAATATTATTTACAAGTAATTACAAAGTCATGGCAAAGTCAGTTAATAGTATGATGCGATTGTTCGGTATTTACAGTTGCTTCATTCAACTTCTTGCATTATCAATAAAGGCTGTTATTTTTACATATGTACAGTACCAGTATTACAAATAAAGGAGTCATGGTTCTATACTGTTGCACGGTGAACGAATGATATTGTTGTCTACATGTCAAGAGTCAATAGACAAAAACAAGTGGTTATAGGCAACTGGTGACAGAGTGCACTGTTTGGTGAATGGGACAAGTGTTGTTCAGTTATTTACAATGGTAACTGAGAACTTCTCTTTATCAGGAGAGACTAACCGTTTCAAACTGACATCAACTTGCTGTTATGTATGGGTATGATACAGTAACAATAAAAGATATGTACAGAAGAGGAGAGCAGTAAGGCCTCTGTTTTGACATGTACAATCTTTGATGGACATGTAAGCATGGTTTCTCTAGTGACTGTGAATACTGTTGGTGCCGACTGAAGCCACTACAACAATTTCCATGTTGTCACTGATCCACACAAGATCTCAGATGTCATAGTGCATGAAATGTGTCTGCCAGTATAGCATTTTATTGAAATGAAATGGTTTATTGAGAGTTGTAGATTGCTCACAATTGTACTGACTGTTCCTGTCACAAACTAGTAATTTGAGCAATGCAACATGTTTTGTCTTATTCTTCTGAAATATGAAGGTCATCATAATTCTTCAATATTAGAAGATATGCATTCTTTAAGTGTTGTGGCAGTCTCTGTTTAAAAACTGCTAGTAGAGTCGTCACACTCTACCCATCCAGTTCTGTACCTAAGTAAGCAGGTGTAATGGCCAGAATGCATGGATTGGCCATGGTGATAGATTATACTGTGAGTGTCAAACACTGATTGGTTGAAGACTATTCTACCAGCTGTGTGATCTGTGATAGGAGTGTCAACTCTGAGCTCATTGGAGTCAAACCTGTGCAAGATAAGCAACAGATATTGAGATAGAAACATAGAAACATAGAAGTTAATGGCAGATAAGGACCGCAAGGCCCATCCAGTCTGCCCATTTCTTTTCTACCTTATAAATGTGCCATCGACTTTGCTCTGTCAGTGACCTATCTATTCATAGTCATTTGTATTGCTCCTTATGCCTATCCCATGCCTGTTTGAAGCCCTGCACTGTATTCATAGCCACCACTTCTTGTGGTAAGCTATTCCATGCATCTACCACCCTTTCTGTGAAAAAGAATTTCCTCACATTCCCCTTAATCGGCCTCCCTCTAATCTCATGCTGTGTCCTCTTGTCCTGCAATTTTTCTTATATTTAAACATGTTAGACTCTTTCACCTTGTTTATACCTTAAGGTGTTTAAATGTCTCGATCATATCACCCTCTCCCTCCTTTGCTCAAGGGTATACATATTGAGCTCCGTTAATCTGTCCTCATATGTCTTCTGATGCAGTCCCTGCACCATTTGGTTGCCCTTCTGGACTGCCTCAATTTGGTTAATGTCCTTGTGAAGGTGTGGCCTCCAATACTGCCACGCACTCAGATGGGCCTAACCAATGTCTTGTACAGAGGATTATTACCTCCTCTTACGACTTGTGATACCCTACTAATACCCCTAACACCCCTAGCCTTACCTACTGCTTTAGAGGTCTGCTTGGATGATTTAGGTCATCAGTGATGATGATGCCCAAGTCTCTTTCTTCCTTGTGACTGCTAGCAACTCCTCCCAGCCTATAAGTGGCTTCAGGGTTTCTCTTCCCTTGTGCATGATTTTGCACTTCTTTGCATTAAATCCCAGTTGCCACTCTTCTGACCATTTTGCTAGTTTATCCAGATCTCTTCTCATTCTGCCACCCCATCTGGATCATCTACTCTGTTGCAGATCTTGGTGTCATCTGCAAACAGACAAGCCTACCTCTAGTCCATCTGCGAGGTCACTAATGAAGATGTTGAATAGGACTGGCCCCAGGACTGATCCCTGAGGTACCCACTTGGACTTGCATCTCTTCTGACTGTATACCATTTACCACCACTCTGTTTTCTGCCAGTCAACCAGTTTGCCACCCAGTTGACCAACTTCTGACCCACCCGAGCCTACCTAGCTTATTTATCAATCTTCTATGTGGAACAGTGTCAAAAGCTTTGCTGAAGTCAAGGTAGGCGACATCAACTGCTCCCCTTGGTCCACCACTCTGGTTACCCAGTCAAAGAAATCTATGAGATTAGTTTGACAGGACCTTCCTTTGTAAACCCATGCTGTCTTGGATCCTGTGCCCCTATGGATTCCAGGTGTTGCACTATCCTTTCCTTAAGGAGTGCCTCCATAATCTTGCCCACTACTGATGAACTGACTGACTGGTCTGTAGTTCCGCCTCCTCCCTGCTACCACTCTTGTGGAGGCGGGATCACATAAACCCTTCTCCAGTCTTCTGGGACCTCTCCTGTGCTCAGAGACTCACTAAACAATTCTGCTAATGGCTCTGCTAGTTCCTCCTTTAGCTCCTAAGTACCCTGGGATGTATGCCATCAGGTCCCATTGCCTTATCCACCTGAGCTTAGCAAGCTCTTGTAGGACCCTTTCTTTTGTGAAGGAGTAGTGCTCACCTCCCTCCCCTGTGTCCATGATGCTGAGCTGTGGGCCCTGCCCTACCTTCTCTTCAGTAAATACTGAGCAAAAGTATCTATTTAGGATAGATGCCTGTACAGAGTCCTCCTCCTCATGCTCCCTTTCTCCATTAAGCAGCAATACCCCTCGGACTTTCTCCTTTCACTAATGTATCTATAGAAAGTCTTGTCACCTTCTTTACTGTTCGTGCTAGTGTTTCCTCAGTTTGGGACTTTGCCTGCCTTACTGCCTTACCTGCTTCCCTTAGGGCAGTTTGGTATGCCTCCCTATCTTCATCCGCTGTGTTCCCTTATATTTTCTGAAGGCCAGCCTTTGGCTCTGACCTTTTCTGCTACTGTATTTGAGAACCAAAGTGGTTTCCTTCTTCTTTGCACTTCCTTTTCTGTCTAACACAATGGGATGTTGCTTCAAGTATGTATCCTTAATGCTTGCCCACTTTGCCTGTACCTCCTCACCTGTGTTTCTTTTTGCCAGGGCTAGCTTAACTCTGTTGGCCATCTTATCAAAGTCAGCTCCTCTGAAGTCCCATATTTTTGCCTTGGAATGGGATGATTTAGATGTAGTAGCCAAATTGAACTCCTGAGACGTATGGACTGAGTGCATCTGCCTCCACACCTTGTACAGGTGTGATCACATTGAGCATTGGTGAATAGCTGTCGAAATTTGACACTTTTGGTTTGAGGGACAAAAAGAGTAATCCACAGCATGTCTTCTGTGGTTTCACGCTGTGAATGGCCACATGAAACACATACATTTTTGGTTACATATGATACTATGAAGTACTGCTGCACTGGGGTACCGTTTTCATCCAATCTGTTTATGACAGCCATCATAAACTCACTAGTGTCTTGCTGTATGTCGGCAGCAAATGTACTACATCCGTCTATATGTACCTAGCACCTGTCGTGTGGTGTTAGTGACTGTACATTGTTAGACTGGTCAGAAGTCATGTTAACAATCTGCTTCAAAGCATTTGATAGGGAATCATCCTGTGAAGCAGATATTGCCTGCACAAAGTGTGGCATGTGTAGAAAAACTTGCATAGCTGAGTTAGCATAGCAGTTCACTCTAGTGCTGTTGTCAAAGACTGGTACAGCAGCTACACCAACAGATTTATGGTGAATTGCTGGCTGTGAATGTTTATTTGAAGTTGTGGCCTTTGTTGAACTCTTTTGAGTTGAATCACTTCTGGAAGCTTGTGGCTGTTTGTTGACACCTGTAGATTTGACTGAATGATGTGAAGCAGCCAGATATGTAGGCAGTGGTATTAAAGGCATTTGTGGCTGATGTAGAGTACATAACCTGTTGTACTCAAGAATACATCACTTGTCAGCTCATATTTTCTGAGGTGCTAGAGTTATAATGTGCAACCCAGAAAGACTGCAAACATGTGAAAGTGCCACGTAGCTCATGCCATCCTTGAAAATGTCTGTACCTATGTCCACCATTGCTGAATCCAAACTCAAACCCTGAGATTTGTGAATGGATACAGCATATGCAACACATAATGGAAAATGTTTCCTGTTTACATAGATATCCTTAAATACCTGGAATTTTATGCAGGTCTGTTCTATGTGTGCAGGCTGTTCCATGTTGTCAAAGTGAACTACAAGCATCTCGATATATGTCTTCTGGACATTGTAGATAAAGTCAGTGATGTTTCCCATGGCACCGTTTACCATGCCTCGTTTCTACATCTAGATGTATACGTAGCATAATACGTGCATTCTTACAAAGTGTGAGAACAGCTTCTAGGCCAGCTGTGCATGAAACATCTGACTTGAGTTCACTGAGTCGTTCACTCATCTTTGTACTAGGTTGCGACTAAGAATGACACCATCAACTGTATCAACAGCATGCAGACTTAGAATTTCTTGGTTTTCTCTGCAGCATTAGATTGATGAACTCAGTGCATTTCTTTGAGTCGCGGAAACACACACCTATTATGTGTGTCCCTGTGAGTATACATCATTGAAAACATTACATGCTGTTTCTATGGATGCATTATCTACTGTGATTCTCCGATCATTTAACATACAAACATGTTCTGGTGATAGAGAACCTCACGAGCTTCATCTAAAAAGTGATTTTAAACCAGATCACCACTTTGGCTAAGTTCTCGGACAACTCAACATAGGTAAATAATTCCCATATGTTATAGCCTGCAATGCAGCTGAGAATATTCTTAGCTTGCTTGGCAGTTAGAGTTGTAAATACATGCTCTGCATTGACTGGTGCAAGCTGTAAAAGGTCTCCCAACACAACAATAGTTTTGCCACCAAATGGAACTCCATCATCAGTACCCAAGATCTCCTGTAGACATAGATGAATACAGGCAAGCATGACATTGGAGACCATGCTGATTTCATCAATGATGAGTAACTTCATCTTTGTGAACATGGGATGGAGCTGAGATGCAACATCAAATGATAGTTTACGATACTCTCCAGTTCTGCCATGTTCCACTGGCAACATAAAGAGATGGTGTAATGTCACTCCACCAATGTTGTATTCGGCTAGTCCTGTGGGAGCAGTAACAGCAACAGACGTATTGATGACCTGTCGAATCCGTATTTCAGCAGTGATGGCTAATGAAACTCTTTTCTGTGTGCCAGCGGCTGAACCGCTAACAAAAAGATCAGTAGTGGCTTATAGTCTAGCAACAGTCACATTCTTTGTTTCATGTTGTAGGCTCATGTTGGACAGCTTCAACTACTTGAGAGTGAACTGTTGCTGCTGATGATTTAGTCTTTCTCAGTCAGTTGGGTTGACAGTGGAATGTGTTCCATGTTTCATGGCTGTCTCAATTTCTGACATTAACTTCTGGGGCATTTAGGGGCAGAGGTTCACCTACAACAGCTTGCCCTTCTGGATCAGTGTTGTCTTGTGAACTAACAGGAGTGTCTTCCTGAAGCTGCTTCTCTGCCTTCTCAAGCTGTTCTTTGTCAGCCTCTAGTCTCTGTATGTTTGTCTCTGAGTATTCAGTTTTGAAAGTCTCGTAACTGCGATTGAATTCTTCCTCAAATGTATCACAGTCACCTTTTAATTCAGACTCACTTCTCCAGGGTCTAAATAGGAATAGGAGAGCAAAGTAGTAGTGTTCTCTGTTCTCCGATGTGCCTAGATGCAATTTTCAGTGGTCTGTGAGCCATGGCTTGTGTCTCTTTACGAGACAGCCATCCACTCCATTCACCTTGTAGATCTGGCATGTTGAGTCAGGTGATACATTTGCCTTGTAGTCATACCACTTAGCCACCTGAAAGAGACACATATCATCCATGTCGCCATGTCTACGGGGGTAGTATGTGTCTATCAGGTTATTCTTCAAGATATGTTTTGAAGAAGGTCTATTGTCAGTGAGCTCCTCAATTTCGGCATGAGGAATCAGTACAGTTTGCGTTTCTTTTGTGGTTACACACTGAGAAACAGGACATCGGACTTCCGATACAGGTGTGCCCACTAAACAGTCACTGGCTTCATAAGCTCACATTCTCTGTGTGAAAAGAGTCTTCAAGCCCAATGACCAAAGCTGAGATGTCAGGCTTCTGCTTGAACTGGCAATATCTTCCCAAAGATCTTGCAGCCTAGTCTGCTCATGTTTGGTTATGTATGATGACCGTGCAGTACCAGGGCCAATGAGGTTATCGGCCTAAACTGAACATCTATGTTTGCTTGCCACATTAGGAGAAGAGTTGGGTTGTAGTCATTTATGTACCTCTTTCTCATCTCTGGGTAACTCATATACCCTCTTGGTTGATTTTGTCTTCAAGTGGTGTCGCATTGCTGAGAAAAGGTCATTCATGGCACCATCTGACAAACTCATCTGGAAATCCAAAACAATATTGTGTACCAATTAGATTTGTTCTTCACTACTGTTGACAGTATTTTGCATTGCACAAATATGTCGCTGGAACTTTTGAACCGACTTCCATAGTGTAGGACTGTCATACTTGTCTGGAATGTGACAAAGTGATATATTTCTTGATGAATGCTAGCACTTCTGCTTTCATGTTCACCTATGCATGGTGCATCCTTGATCCCCAATAACATATGGATATGAGAGCACACGTGCTTGATACTCCATCCTCCAAGAAATATGTTCCACACAATACTAAAGGTGGATTGTCCTTTGACAAAGGCGAAAGTCAGAATGTCATCTGGAACCACTTGTGAAAATGTCTTGTGACAGACACAGGGTCAAGTGAACACATCTCTGTGACAGATCATTGATGAGATGCCGTCGACATCAGAATTTGCCCACTTCAACAGTTCAATGAGGCTATCTCACGAGCATATTCAGCACAACTAAGTGTGACAAACCGTGACTGCACCATACTCTGCAACATTGTCATCATTTCAGAGTGTCCTGCGATACTAATATTCTTTGGTACCTCAAAGACTTGAAAGAATAGAAGACAGATTCCTTGCACATTTTCATCTTTCTGCTTTAATTTCTCTAGAAATTGAACAGCTGTTATTCCATTCACTTGACTTGTGAGATGAATAGTATGTTGACGGATGCAGACAGAATGCTAAGTTCACTCTCCCAGAGGAGATGAAATAGGTACTGTATCTCGTCTGAATTTGCCATCTTCACTGAGCACGCGGCTCAGTGCGGGTAACTTAGAACCCTGTACACACACTTCTCTTTCATTCAGGTATCCACCCGACCTCTTTTGGGAATAGGTCTGGAAACAGCGTGCTTCCTTAGTGTTGCTCCTAAAATGCTGACAGATCACCTTCCAATTTGCTTCATTTGATAGAGATCAATGTTTCCTACTGGATCTCTACCATTTAGTGGGTGATTGTGTACTGTTCATACACATGGTCCTTGTCTGTGCTCTGACCTTCTCAATGATTGGTTTAGTTTTTCTAATAGATCATGTTGTACAGAGAGACTGGCCATCTGATCTATGTCAGGTCTGCTACAAAAGGATTGTTAGTCTTTAAACAAAAGTAAGAGCATGCTTCACCTTTTGTACATTGCCAACATCTTGCCAGATGACCTTGGACTTCATTGGAACACCATTTACAAGGATCACCAAACTATTTTCTGTTGAAATTGCTCCCACATTTTCCTGTAGAGGAAGTGGTAGATACATCACGGAACTCTTTAGAGATCTAACAGGTTCTTTCTGTGGAATGTTCCCTGTCTTTGTGTTCAGATGTAGAATGGTTTGGAATGGTTTCATTGTCTGAATGAGAATGCATTCAAACATATTCAATGTTGAAATCTCAGTTGGTGTAACATGTGCCTCCATGTTGTTCAGAAGTGACCTTGGTGGCAAAATGTTAGACTTCAATTTGGAGAAACAGTGCTTGCATAGCAGAATGGTGTTTTCTAACTGAAAGTCAGATTTAAGCAGCAAAAATGCAGAAGGCAGAACCATGTCATTGTATGGTGACAAGGTTTCAAGGTTCACTGTGACTGTTTGTTTGATGTCTACAAATATTACATGGCCGTACATACAAGTCAAACTTTGCTATTTTATGATTTTGCTTTTTCTTTGGCATACTGTCTGAGTATGTCATGTTTCTACTACTGAAACAGATGTTTCAGCTGAACTGCTAACTGAGAAATTGTTGTGTCTGGTGAAGTAACATGTTGCAGTTTTTGCGAGAAATGTGATGGCACCTGCATGTCACCTGATTGCAATAAGTCATTTAAACAAGTGTAGTGATTAACAACTCACCGTACTTCATATACTCTGTATACAAAGTTTAGCATGCCTGTTTGATGCACTCCAAGCATCCGCATGCTGTGAAAAATACTATCACAAATACCACTATCGAGGCATGCCAGTGAGTGACCCAGTAGCCCAGTATGTGGCTGAATTTCATAATGGTCAATTTTGTCAAACAGTTTATATCTTTCTTTGCGATCTGTTATCACAAATAGGTTGACAAACTGTTCAACTTTTTCAAATGACGATTGCCTATGGTTGCACATCTGATCACATGCCCATGCCAGACAGTGCCGTTTATTGGAGACTGTAGTTGAATCACAGTCATCATCTGTTTCCATTGCAGTGTCCTCACAGATACTGAGGACATTTACCAGTTTACCATACTCATCAATGGTGAACTTGTGTTCCTTTTTCTGGGAATAATAAGATTCTTCCCAGAAACATACCCTCTAGTGCTGCATGTGCATCAGTGACCTGTGAAAACATCCACAGAAATTGTGGACAGTCAAAGAAGGATACTGTTGTAGCCTTTTTTTTGATGCCATACAGAACTTTCCTGAATTGTTCAAGCACATGAGACATCTTACGCCACAAGCGCTGCAGCACAAACACTGCTCTGTTAACAAAAGTGCGTACTTTGAGACACAACTTCATCAAAGACAGATGACTCTGTCATTTTGCTCGCATGTCTCATCACAGCAGCAATAAGTCTGTTGATCTTAGCTTTACGTGCTAGTGATTGGAAATAACCCGACTTCTCAGTAGCAGATCACCAGGAGTGAGTCTGGCTGTTTGGGAGGTTTGTTGATTGATGCAGTCATAATAGTTGTGTTTTGTTTGAGAGAATCTGCACAACTGTTATAGAAAGGTAAGCATTTTTGCTTGCTTGGTAAGTATGTGCTTTGATGTGCAGTGAGTTGTTGAAGGCTCTCTCTTGCAGTAAGTCTGTCTCTGTTCATATTGTGATGTAACATTTGTGTTTTCTTTGTGCCCTTATACAACAGTGAAGTACTATGATACCTGTCTCGTTTCCCTATACATCTACGTCTGTATTTAGTTGGCATGTTTTGATATTATAGTTCACAGTGGCAGTCAGCAATCTTACAGAAGCATCAGGTACCTGTATGAAATACAGAGAAAAAGAAAATGTTACTATATGACTCTGTTCATGCCTTCTAATGTTGTGCATTGAAACATCTCATTTAAGTATCACATCAATTTAAAAAGAAAATGTTAGCAATCTTTTAATCACAAAAGTTATTTACATTGATACAATTGTACTTCATTTCTGTCACATTATCTGCATATTATCACTATAGAATCTACATTTTGTTTCTATGATTTCCATGTTCAGTTATTAATAATTAGTATTATTAAAACTTTTACATAACATGCTGTCACAGTTCTGTTACACAATAACGTTATTGATGATCTTTCTGTTAATTACTGAGACATTAATAAGTCAACTTTGAACACTTCGCTGAAGTCAATTGTGTTATTAATATTTTCATGTGAGAGTTGTGCAGGTTACCATTTTACTACAACCATTTTAAAATTACACAGCTGTCATTTTCACATGTTTGCTGAACTGTTTAGTATGTAGTTACAGTGACCTCTGCTACAGGTGTTATGAGAAACCACTGTTCAGAGCACATTGTGATACTGACAGTCACAGTGCTCATGAACAGAGGTGTTAAATGAGTATGTTCAAAATTTGGTAATGATAGTCTGTACTATTACTGTTTATGTGAGTGTGCATATGAACTTCACAACACACATTTGTCAGTTGATGTTTTTGGTAACATTGCATTTAGGTCCTAAAGTGACTTAGTTGGAAATTTGGTGTGAATGCTGCATAAAATGACTGTTTGCAGAGTTAATTAACAACTGACAAACTATGCATTACTACAAGTCAGTTGCATGGTGCCATTGTAACAGAAGATAACACCTTTTTGTGAGTGTTTTTTACCACATGCAGCATGTGCATCTCCAGTTGTGAGTGGGGAATGCTGTTGAGCAGTGTTTAGCATTGAAAAATTGGTTATTTTGCAATTAAGCATCAAATTGTGTTAAAATAGAAATTTTTAAAAAATACTGTCAAATGCATGAAAGTTTCATAAATAGTAGTGTCGTGCATTCGACAGTGTCGCCAGATGTTACTCGGTGCATTCGACAGTGTGGTGAAAATAATGTCGGTTTGAAAGTTCACAAAAAGTTACTTTTCGTGCATTCAAAAGTATCATAAAAGTACTTTCAGATAGATTAGAGCACTGTAGCCATAAAAATGACGTTAGAAAGTTCGCCGTAAATAACTTGGGAGTGGAAAATGCATTCATTATCAAATCAGATCTGATTGTATATTGAGTGACAGCTTGTTCTACCAATGTAATGCAAGATTTGCAGAGCCATCAAGACAACCAATCAGAGACGGACAACACTGAAGAAGAAGTCAGCAGCAGCCATCTTGAGTGCCAACTGAGGCAGCATTTCAAAAACTATGAAGTACAGTATATTTTTGTATGCATTTTCCAGTATGATAAAACAGTGTTAGCAACATGTAAATACTATTAATCAAAACATTTTTCAGTGACATATTTGATAATGTTACTTAGTAATACTAACTTGCTGTATAATTTAGATAAAAGTGTTTAAGTCAGATAGTAGTTGAGTACTAACATATAGATACAGCCAAATAGAAGATAGGAAGCTTACGTGGACCCATAACAGAATAGAACGACAATCAGACATGTTTCTGCAGTTGTAATTGTTTAAAACTGCCTATGAAAAGGATGCATGTCTCCCACCCTCTCAATATTTGCACATTTAAGCTGCAGCAGAAGTCTAGTAATAGTCAGTGCATGGCCTACATTGAGTTAATGAAGCCAAGGTACACTAGCCAATGTTTTAATTGTGTGTTATTAATCAGCCAGTGAAGCTGGCTTGAAGTAAGGAGGAAAATATCAGTTTTTACTTTCACTACTGCCTAGCCACTGCAGAACACTGACTTTTCAGTACTCTCTGTTCAGTTCTGAGTTTAAAAACTGAGAATGGCAGAAAATTGCAAAAGGACTTTGTGAATAGTTGGAACAGTATCGAAGTAGAACGAGCATCTGAGTATGCTCCACCATAGTGATTTTGGGGTGAACCTGCAACTCCCAGATTGCTCTGTAAATGGTTTAGTGAGGCAGGAATGAGGTGGGAACACCTCATGCCAACCATCACTGAACTTTGGTACTCAGCCTCATCCTGACATACTGCTAATACATCTTGGAGGCAATGATTTGCACCAAACGCTGGCAGATTTAGTAACAGAGGCAAAATGGACCTGCTTCTATTATGGAGTGTGCTGCCTCAAATAATCAGTATTTTTCGGATATTACAGGACGTAGGGTCTGGCAAGCAAACATCATGTGTATCTGATTGACAGAGCTTGAAGAAAAATAAACATACAAATATCTGCTTTTCACGCATGTATGGAATGTATACTACTACATCACCCAAGTTAAGTATTGTAATGATTGGCTGTACCTACCAGATGGTGTACATTTCTGCATGCTGGCAGTGCCATTTCCTGGGAGACCTTGAGATACAATCCTCAAAGTCCTCTAAGACTGTCAGACTGTTTATCAAATATTACAGTGTAAACAAAGGTTCTTTTCAGAACTCTATTAATGTGGTCAAAAATAGATCAGCTGCATCGTCACTCACACATATGTAACACATGGGTTGGGAACATCCAGATTGTGCCATGCTGTGTAACTACAACGGAGAAGTGCAATAACAATGCATCATGTTGTTGTTAGTACACAATTTCATAGATGTTGTTATATGTTTGCATTGTTATATTTTTCAGTCTGTAGGTTCATTTAACATTTACTGTGGCATTACACTACTGTAAGTGGCAGAGAGGGGTAGGTGTTACAACAGTGAAACGAAAGATGGTGGCAGGTTTATGTTTAACATTATTTAGTACTATTTGTTGCAAATGGAGCCATATTGTATGCAACACATAAGCTAAATAATTTTTCATATTATGAAGCCATTATTGGTATACAGGTATCCTCTGCATTACTGAGTTGTTGCTTGTATTGGCTGACTTAGGCTGTGTTCTTGACCGACTGACACCACAACACCCCCAATCATGATAAACAACACTACACTGTAGTACCACATTTCTTATTTCTTTCAAAAATCACTTTCAACATATATTAATGCGATTTCTTCAAGAAAACAATAAATGGGAAGTACAACAATATTACCCTATCAATCAATATAATGAATGATTGTTTACAGTAATGTTTGGTGTATTGTTAGCTCTATTTTTGTTACATAAAGTGTAGTGGTAGCTGAAGTACAGCAAAATGGTTACTATTATACAGAAAACAACAATTGGGTAAGAGGGTGGGCACAATGTTTCATTTCTAAGTACTAAATGTAATAAACCATAAAAGTCATTAACTATGGAACATGACAGTCATGGAAATGTTTCTTTGTACTTCTATTGCAGAAAAAGTTTACCATGAGGCAGTGGACCGAGAGGTGTACTTGCTGTGAGGCAGTCAAGTGAGAGGAATGCTTTCGCATTTTAATGCGAACCGGAACACGTAAACTGGGTACCGATGTGGGCGCATCAACAGTTTCCTGCACATTATTCTTAAAGTAAAGAACAAGACCATCACACAGTTGAAGTGGAAAGTGAGCTGTTGCACCAGCGCTTTTATGTCCTTAAACAGTGTGAGGAGATATCGGACAATGATACGTGCTGGTACTACCTCGCGTACGAACTCTGGGAGGCTGCTGGGAAGCCAGCTGCGGGGGAGCGCCTAACTCACCGTAAGTTACTCAACAGAAGTTTTCACAATGCATGTGACTTTATATAGATTTTGATTGAAATCATGACATATGGTATTATACTTAAAAGTATATGTAAGAATGTACCATGACAAGGAGTGGATGAATTGGTGGATTTACCACGTCTGGTGTTGTTCAGTCACGAGGTGCAGCCGAGTGACATAGCCACACCAGAAGTGGTAAATCCATCCATATACCCACTCCCTATCATGGTATGTTGCTATAATACAATGTTCAAGTATTTTTATAGTGATATCAAAGTTGTAACAGTGGATATACTGTAGTATTTTTTCACAGTCATTCGATCTGTTTTGACCAATGAGGTTACAGGATTTTCATATCCCATAGAATAAGGTTCATTTGACATGCGCGCTGTGGTTCAGTTGTGAGGTTTAGCTGAGTGACTGAATAACAGCAGAATCTGGTAATGATAGCGGTGCAGTGATTATACAGTATCCATTGTATATAGACAATATTTTAATTCATTTAAGGTTTACATAGCTATTATGTTTGGTGAATCTAGTGAGTTTATGCTGTGTTCTTCAACTAATTTTCTATCTGTATCTCTAGTGTGTATTAGGTGCCATGCTATGCAGTCATGCAACTTAGTGATGCAAAATTTAAAATACTGGTAGAATAAAGAAAATGTACCAGCTTTTGCAGTATTACACATATGAAATGACAATAGTGTTTTTTTAGCATATGCCATTAAGAATGATGTTTGGGTATTTCATCTGAAATATGGTTAAGTAAATATTTGTACTTAATAGGGGATTGTAGATGTCTCGACTTGTTGTTGAAATGTTACACATGTTTGTGGAACAACTACAGATCTTCATTTACAGTTGTTCTCTACTGCTCTTCAAACATTATATTTGATATTAACAGCACTTATAATTTAATATGTACTTACAATGCTTGTGTGTGTGGCTGATGAGGCAATGTTACTCTGTGAAGCATGTTTTATGGTTGCATCAACTGTTTCAAAAATGTGATGTAATTACCATTCAAGACTTAGTGATGACTTTGTTTTTTCTTTTATGACAGGCCAACGTAGGACTCCCCGCCTGCCCCTGAGGTAGTACCAGCACAGCATGAAGCTGTGAAGGGTGGCCAATCGGACACTGACAGTGTCATTATCGTCGAGTCCGATGGTAAGATGCTGATAGAAATAATTGTACTATGTAATTGGGTTGCTATGAGGATATCATGTAAGGTGTGACCTGCACAACTTAAGGACATTATTTTTAGGAAATACTATTTAATAAGTATTACTTGAAGCATCTATGTATTATTTGTATTTAGAAAATGGGTTGGAAACATTGTTTTAGGTGATTGAGTAAGACAAACAAACAGCCAGTCTGCCATCTGGCAATAGAGACCAGTTAATAATGAGTCTGTGTGTCTACTGCGTGATTAGGTCTCAGATCCTTATTAAAACAGAATCTTCAGTTTGTTAATTCAGCCATGTTTTTCTTAATATGCAAGTGAACCCTGACACAGATACACACACACACACTGTGATAACACTTTCCACCTCATTCCTCCTACAAGTCTTCTTTGCGCCTGCCTTGTCTGTCTCACTGGCTGCCCGCTGACTTAGCTGTGACGCACAATTTTTTATGTCAGCTAGCAAAAGAGACAATGTCATGACAGAAGTGGTGATTCCTCGTCAGGCTACAATATGTTACAGCCCCACACCCCCCGTCATGAACACAGTTGAGCCTCCAAAGAAACAAATACACAGAGCACTGGAGAAACAGACAACTTTTCTTCAGATATTTAAACTGTGGCAAGCTGTGGCGTGAGCTTGGGTGCAGCTTAACTCTGCTGTACAGAAGAGGCGTGTAGTGGGTGATATTCAACGGAACTCTGACATGGCTCAGCAGTGTTGAAGATTGCAACTGCTCTAGCGTAAGTGGCCAGAGTGAAGCATGGGATGTGGTACTGCAAGTAACATTTTGCCATTGCCAGCAAGCTATATAGTTAAACAATAACATGCCAATGGGGCCATGATGCATGAAAGGTGCATATGGGTCCATTTGTATATTATCATGGCACATTTGCATGCAGTTCACCATTCCCTGATGAGTTGCACCTAGCGCCTTCCGAGACAACAGATGTTGGGACTGCACCTGCAGCAGAATCGCGTTCATTTGCAGTGACAATATTTTGCTGTTCTGTTTAATATACGTGGTCCAGTGGAACACTATCTCCCCATTGTGGACATCTGTACAAATAAATCTAGAATTACACAATTTCTCTGGTGGTTATGTGTGACACTGTCTACACGACGTCCATGTCTATTACAAAAGACTTTTTGTCTAATGTCCCTGGTGTTCCAGTGGACACGCTATTTGCCTGAGCATGGGTATTTGTGAAAAGAAATACTTCCAATCCCGTGGTGATCTAGTGGGCACCTCTGCAACTGCCCACTGGGCCCTTAACCCACTACTCCTCCTTGTTCAGCCAGTGGGTGTCAGGTCCTCCACCGTCCTAACAGCACAACATCCGCTGACACTTTGGTAGAAATGTATGCTCATGGTCCACAGCGTGAACCAGTGGGTGTGTGCCTCCTACCATAGTACATATTACACCTACTTGCTGATTTTATAAAACATTGATAGTATGGTAGGTGCTTCTCTGTCCCTTTCATGTGCATTTTTTTTGTAAGTATCATTTTTATATATCCTTGGTGTTCCATTGTACAACTGTCTGCCTGATCATAGGCTACATAAGTATAACATTCACCAGTAACCCTGTTGTTCTAGTGGAGGTGTATGAGTGCTCGCAGTCAGAATTAACATAAAATCCACCTGTTTCACCTGGTACTCAAGTTTATACTTGTGGTCTATTCTGGAGCAAAGTACAAATAAAAGTAAACTGCTAGTTGTGCTCTTTAAGTGGAAAACAGTGCTTGACAGCCAAGTAATACCTGCTGTCATGCTTCGCCCACCCTCCTGATGTGCGGGAGTCGGTAGTAGAGCACCCACCTGCTACTCTGCTGTCTGTTGACCGACACCACTGGTAGGGCTGTATGTCCATAATTACAGAGTGTGAACCAATGGTCGTGCAGCACATATTGTTCAACAGAATGCAAAGATGTGAATTTATCAATGCAAATATGTCTAATGTGTACTATCATATGGGTGTACGACCATTGTTCATGCTGTGTGACAATGGATGCACAGCTGTAGAACTATTTAACTTGCCATATGGCATGGTGGGGGGGTAGCTGTTCTGCTGCACTAATTTTGGGAGTGGAGTTCTATGTTTAAGGAATAAGGCATAATGAAGAGTTATGTTAATGGTCTGTTACTCACCTTCTAGGGTTGTAGTGTGGAATGAGGTGTAGCCGAGTGCCACATGCCTCTAGATAGGTTATTAAGTGATCATTTATATATTTCCTGGGACTGCCTTATTTCTATAATAAGAAAACATGTTCATAAACAGTGTTAAACCTTGTTCATCATATGGAAAATCTCTACATGTATCTTAATAAAGGATTAACATAAGGCTGTTACAATGTTTGCAGTCAGTCAGAAACCTGAAATGCTCAAACCCTTGTTTTAATTGAAATTAATGGGTAGGTATGGGGGCTGTCCACTGCATACTAGGTATTATACATTTCTGTAACTATTTATATTTTTTCAACTGTAATTGGAGAGACATGTTCAGAGAACCACCAGAGCTATTGGTTTATTTTATATAAATTCTGTGCAGGATTGGATGCACATGTCTATTGGAACACCAGGGACATAGGTTTGCATTATTTGACTTCAGCCTGCGCTTAGGCTGTAGGCACATTGATGTGCTGCCGGTGGTTTGTTGTCTGAGGGCTGCTGACTGTCAGTGTGTCAGGGCCAAGTTTTGGGGTATGTTGACCCTGCCATAGTAACAGGAAATGAGGTGGGCATCACCGAATAGGTCTATGGACATCTACAGCATTGTACCCACACATGTTGTAACAAGCACACTACAGTATAATTATGGTGTGGTCACAAATCTTAGGAATTATCTATAACATTGTTGATGCTGTTCATGTAAGTCACTTTCTCACTGTACAGATGAGAACAGTTGCTGTGTGCATGTCACAGTTGATTAAGAACAGAACACCATATAAACACAGAAGTCTTATTGCAAAGAGAGATGTTCTACATGTTTCAGTTACACAATGACAGAGTATTAAAATGCATCTTATTAAAAAATATAGTTGTACCTTGATATTTTTGGTATATGTTATCATGTTTTTCACTTGTTTGTTTCATAGAGTCCGGGGAAGTTGAGCGTGAGACAACAGTGGAGGTGAAGCAGGAGCCCGGCACCAGCTCGCCATGTAAGTACCATCACAACAGATATTCATGCAAGATGTAGTGTTACAGTATCCTGAACTCAGAATGAGTGTTATTATCATTGTGTGTTAGTTAAGCAGTTGTGTAATGACTTATATCATTTAGTAGGGCTATTCAGCATTTTTTCATAACGTAAATAATACATGTGAAGGCTGTATAGTAGTACATTGTTCAGAGATGCAAATGAATACATTATACATCTGTGATCACTAGTATGGTGCAAGCTTCATGTTCATTTGCTTCTGTTGTGTACAATGTGTGTTCAGCTGTATTACACAGAATCAGTAATTATGCATCACGCATTCAAGTTCACATGCAGATACATACTGCCACTGACAGGAGTGAAGAGTGGGGAGTGTAAATGTTGATGGTTAGTGGTTGGGAGAATAACGGTGTACAACAAGATAACAAATGATGTTTGACTTTGATATTATATTTCAGGGATTTCGGTAATAGACCTGTGAGTGTTGTAGTGGTACACCAGGGACATAAGAAGCACAATTACTATAGTAATACACACATTCAGCATACTGTGTAGGATGAAAGTGAAGCAGTAGCTTGGGAGGTCACTCAGAACTGTCAGCTGTCATGCTGCAAGGTTTGATGTGACAACCAAACTGTGAGTGACAGTTGTGGAACATTTAAAACAGTAATAGCACTCATAAAAGTACAACCCGTATGTCTGGGTGTATAGTGACATAGTAAGAATACCACCAGAATAGGTGTCTTGACCTCTTGCGTCTACTTGTTTGGACAGCTGATGCCCTGTATCTCAGCTTGCTGTCTGCCCTCTGGGCTACTCTGCTGCTCCTTCCCAGTTCCAGATATTCTGACTGCATTTAACTTTATTCTGGAACCGTTGTCCCATTACTGTACCACATCCTCTTGAACCCCTGTACCATGTCTGTATGCACCAGCCCCTGGGCACCACATTACATGGATCCACCACCATTCTAGTGAAGTACACCTCCTTCTTTTCCCCAGAATTTTCCCCTCCTCTAGTTGCAGCGATGGTGCCCCTCTATTCATTCCAGTCATCCTAACTGTTACGCTCTTATTTGTCCCTTCATGTACCTGAAGACATCTACCATGTCTCTTCAGTCTCTTGTGTCTGCCAATGTGTACATATTTAGGTCTTCATGCCTCTCCATATAGGCCTGTTCCCCAAGACCCACATTTTTATCACCCTACTCTGGACGCTCCCCAGGAGTTAAATGTCTGTCTTTAACTGTGGCATCCACAGCTGCAAACAGTACTTGAGATGTGTCTCAGAAACGACTTACACAGATGTATTATATCTTCCCTCCTTCTGGAGGCAATCCCACTGGTGATGCATCCAGCATCCTGTTGTCCTTAGCTGCTGCCCTTGTACAAGTGTCAAGGGTGTCTGCCTTGACATACAACAACAGCTTCAAGTCCCTGACAACAATACAAACTTGTAGCATTTCACCCCCCCGGGTGAACACTTGCTATGCATTTCTTGCTTAATCTGTTCTGAACATTGATTTCGCACACTGACTGCACCATTGAGGGCTACATGCACAGAAACACATTTTGGGTGAGATGACAAAAAAGACAGCTGTACTGCTCATAAGGAGGTGTGGTAAAATGGTAATGTTGAAAATCTGGAGTGAAAATAGTGAAAATTCACGAACTTACGAGCGTGCGTAGGAACAGCACAATGTAAGCTCGTAAAACAGTCATTTTTGGGAATTTTTTCACCAAATTTTCAACATGGGTTTTTGGGGGCCTACCTCATGAACTGTGACACTGTCATTTCATAAATCAGTCCTGGAAGGTGGTTCTGCACATTGACTGCAAAATCACCTTTTGGGGCCGATTAACAAAATGACAGTGACAGAATTCATGAGGTGGGGTCCCAAAAACCCCATGTTGAAAATTTGGTGAAAAAATTCCCCAAAATGCCTGAGATATGCATCAAAGTTGAAAAAAACCTATTTATTGCATTATACAGCTTACCGGCATTTCCTCAGGTCGCGGTCAGCTTTGAAGAGTGCGAGACGTGTTCCTGGTCCACCGAAGATCATCACGCCCAGCTCCAGAGGTAAGTATGTGGTGAGATGGGGGTGTGGGAGGTGGATGTGCAGAGGTGGGCATGGGTGGGGAGACGGGGTCAGGAGCGAATCAGCGAGGGAAGGTTTTCTTGCAGTTTTTTTTTTTTCTTGGGCGGCATGAGACATGCCACTCTGGGGTGAGCTCCCAGGTGGCAGCTGGAAGAGCTGTTTGGGGGAGTGGAGCCGACAGGGATTGGGCACCTGTCGGCCATACGGACTGTTGCCATGCTGGGTGGGCCCCAGCATGGCACCTGGAACTCTGTTGAGGGGGGGAGCACAGCAGAGCTGACGGGGGATTGGGCACCCCCATCAGCCATACAGTGCGTGCGTGGGGGGTGCACAATAGCATGCAATATGCATGCATGTGTGTGTGGGGGAGTGCATTCGCACACAGTAGCTTCTTGCTGCTCACTGAAACGTAGCTCTGCCTTTGAACTGTACAGGACTGCATTTTCAACTGCTGTCATAGACAGCTGCAGCATTCCTTGGCGAACTGTGGCCGCGCCTGCAAACACACTGACAGCATTGGAAGACAGGTGCCACACCTATGAAAACTCGGATGATGGCACTATGTTTCTTGCACATGCGAGCAAACAAAATCTGTTGCTGTTGGGGCATAGCATGTTAAAATCAATATTTTAAAAATATGTTTTCTGTTTCCCATGACCCTTAGATTTGTGTAGTCCCTCTCCAAAGAAATCCTAGATGTGCTCCTGGCTCACGTGACACTGTATGAAAACTTCCAGAAGTGCTGGGCTCCAGTTGACTATAGTGTGGGGGCTGAGAGTGTCTTTCTCTGTCTGAATCTGTTCATTGCCCTGTGGGTAGTGGTGAGAGTGTGGTGAGGTGCATGATGATGCCAGCTATAGTGTGTGCAGAGCTAAGTGTAGTTGACTGAACCTTTGCTACTGTGTTATTCACTGGTTTGGGGGGTGCAGAAAGAGGAATAGAGGAGGACATGGTACAAAACAATGGGGTGCACACTGTGAGTGATGGCACTACAGTTTTTTTTCTGATGGGGCTGGAAGCAATGTAGGAGCAGGATAAATGTGCAATAATCAGAGTATTTTCTTACTGACATACTAAAATGCCAGTAGAATAGGCCTAACAGTCTTTCGAGTCTGCTCGATTTTCAGTCCCCGCACTGAGGGCCAATTATGGTGTCCCCCCTACCCCTTGGGTTATACTGTCCCCAATCCCAGATGTTCCATCTGCATTGGACCTGGTCAGATTTATCCTCCCCCTGTACCTGTACCATCCTGTTAAACCCATCCACAGTCTCTGCCTCTACCAGCTCCCTGGGCAGTGCATTCCATGCCTCCACCACCCTTTCAGTGAAATAACACCTCCTCCTCCTCTCCCCTCTGAGCCTGCCCCCTTCCAGCTTACACCCATTCACCCTCGTTGCCCCCTCCTCCTTCCTTTGGAGCACCCTGACTGGGCCCCCCTTATTGATCCCTTTTTATGTACTTAAAGACCTCTATCATGTCCCCCCCATCCCTCCTCTCCTCCAGGGTGTACATGTCAAGCTCCTTGAGCCTCTCCTCATAGGTCCTCTCCCCCAAACCCCAGATCATTTTGATTGCTCTCCTTTGGACCCTCTCTAGGAGTGTAATGTCCCTCTTTAAATGTGGTCTCCAAAACTGCACACAGTACTCGAGGTGTGGCCTAACCAAGCAGTTGTACAACGGAAGGATCACTTCCGCCTTTCTGGAGGTAATCCCTCTGGTGCATCCCAGCACTCTATTTGCCCTTGCCACTGCCCTCCTACAGGTCTCTGAATTGTTCATTTTGACATCTACCACTACCACCCCCCCAGGTCCCTCTCACCCTCTGTGACTTGAATTTTGTCTTCTCCCAGGGTATACCCCTGGCCTGGATTTCTAACTCCCAGGTGCAGAACCTTGCACTTCCCTGCATTGAATTTTAGTTTCCATTTTCCAGACCACCTTTCCAGAGCCTCCAGATCCTCCTACAAGACCACCCTCCCCTCCTCCTTATCCACCACTGCGCCCAACTTTGAGTCATCTGCAAAGAGACTCATTTCACTCCTGATCCCTTTCCTTACATCTGAGACATAGGCATTGAACAGGAGTGGCCCCAGCACTGACCCCTGGGGCACCCCACTAGTAATCCACCTTGGTGATGAGGCTAGCCCCCCAACCACCACCCTCTGACTATGCTCAGAGAGCCAATTTCCTATCAATCTTAACAACTATCTCCCTATCCCCATTTCCTTCAGTTTAGCCAGCAGGCCATTGTGGGGTACCAAATCAAACGCCTTGCTGAAGTCCAGAAAGAGGACATCCACTGGCCTACCCTGGTCCAGGGCCCTCATCGCCCAATCATAGAACTCCACAAGGTTTGTCTGACATGATCTTCCGGGACAAAGCCATGCTGCCTATTGTCCAAATATCCAGTTTGCTCCAGTAACCCCCCTAGCCTTTCCATGATGATGCCCTCCATCACCTTTCTGACCACCAACATCAGGTTAATGGGCCTGTAATTTCCCACCTCCTCCCTTGACCCTCCCTCATGGATTGGCATGACATGGGCCACCCTTCAGTCTTGGGGCACCCATCCAGTCCTCAGAGAGATGTTGAAGCGCTCCACCGGGGGACTGCCATGACATCTGCCAGTTCCCTCAGCACCCTGGGATGTATCTCATCTGGCCCAGGTGCTTTCTTTATCCAAAGGGACCTGAGGGCTTCCCTTACTCTCTCTCTACTGGGATTTCAGCCTCTACCTCCTCCTTCTTTGCACCCTGTACTGCTGGCATCCCACTAGTCTGTGGTGACCACTCCCTTTCCTCAGACCCATTGGGGCCCCTGATCTCTACCGGTCCCATCCCTTCCTCCAGCTTTCCCTGCTCCCCCTCAAAGTATAACCCCTCCATCCCCTGGTAAAACTGAAGCAAAGTACTCATTTAGGACCTCTGCCTGTTCCCCTGCCTCCTGTGCCCAACCCTCCCTATCCTTATCCTGCCCGATCCTCCTTACTTTCCTTTTTCCCCTATGTATCTAAGAACCCCTTGTCCCCCTCCGGATCCCCTGGCCAAAGACTGATCCTTTTTCACCCTAGCTGCTCTCACCACCCTGGTTACTCTCTTGGCTCATACCCCCTCGATCTCTTTCACTCCTTGAGCACTTGAAGCACCTATAGGCTGCCTTCTTGTCCTCACCACCTCCTGAACCTCCCGGGTCCAACAGCAGGGTTTTCTGGCCTTACTGAACTTACGCCTTTCCCTTGCGTAAAATCTGGTAACCTCCTGTATTCCCCTCCTAATGATCTCCCACCTGCTATCAGCATCCATATCCGGCCTTATCCTGACCAAACGATCCTTAAGGATTCTTCCATCTCCCTGAAGTCTGCACCCTAAAGTCGGTTACTACCATCCTTGTTCAGCTCCCCCCAGGTCCAGGAAGAACCAGACTGTGGTGTGATCACTCCTGCCAACGGGTTCCTCACCTCTAGGCCCCCTAATCTGATCACTGTCTGCCAGGACCACGTCCAGTGTCTGGGCCTCCCTAGTTGGCTCACCCACCTGCTGGGTCAGAAGCGTATCCTGGAAGACATCCAGCCTCTGCTCCTGGCCACTGGTGACAATATTGGATTGCATTTGTCCACTGTAAGTGATCAAAATTTATTTATTTATTTATTTAGTTTTTGATAACCGGTAAGTGCACTAGACACAAAAGTGACTATTTTCAGGCACGACCGGGAGGTTACAACATCAACAGGAAAAAACAGTGATGACACAGTACAATATAGGAGCACAACATTAGAGATACAATTAAATGGATAATTTGAACAATTTGAGGTGACGGGAGAAACATTCTGATGTACTTCATAACAGAAGTGAAAGTAAGTGCATATTATACTATAGCATTTAAGGATATAGTAAAAATGGCTAATGGTTTGAGCAATTGGTGTAACCAGGAGGAAAATACAGACATTTCACATATCATAGCACAACAAAGGTAAGTGCACATATAACAGTTGATTATCAATCTAGGCATCAACTCTAGTCTACAAAACTGGCTATAACATAAGGAATATGACACCAAAGAGGGAGCAAGTAGGTAGGAATGATTGCGGTAGTAAGACCTCGTAGGGAGAAAGCGGGGAGAGGTGTGTAAGAGGTGGGGTAGGAAAGGGGTGGTAAGACAAGTAGAAACTATGAGGCATAAGTACCGGAGGAGGACACGAGACTGTAATAGTGTAGGGAGTCAGGAATCTAGGGTAGTTTAAAACAATTGCACTGTGTACTCTCAATAAGTAGAGAGTGATGCCTCTTTTTAGATAAGGCATGGTTAGATGACTGACATATTTCAAGGGGCAGCGAGTTCCAGTAACTGGGGCCACGTAGGAAAAACCTGTTTTCCCTTTGGAAGTGTTACATCTGGGAATGTGGAGTAAGGCAAGATCATCAGAATGGAGACCATAGGAGGTGGTCTGTGTGGTGAGTGCAGCGTCAAGAGAGCCAGGCATACTGGACCTCAGGATTCTGTCCAGAAGGGCCCCAAGAGCAAGGAGCCGGTGGACCATAGGAGAGGGCCAGTTAAGGTCTGCATAGAGCAGGCAGTGATGTTTTAACTTAGGGGATGCAGAAACATAACAACATATATTATTTAAGCAATAATGCATGACAGAGTGTGTGTTGTGCTGGGATAACGTCACGCCTGGGGTGATTAGGCACAAGGCCGCAGGCCGAGTACGACTGATGACCCTAGAAGTGATGTTATCCCAGCACAACACACACCCTGGAGTGCATTATTGCTATATACAATGGCCATTTCCAATAATTAGAAAAATAAAATGAAAAAAAATGTTGTCAGTAGATTTTGTGTTGATTTTTCTGTGTGGAGGCACATGGAAGAAAAAATAGTCCTGTTTTGGCCAGTAGGTGGTGCTGGTGGTAAATGTATGGATGTGTGTCTTCATCTGGTTGCTCCCTCAGACTTTTTCTTTGTGTTGCAGACCTCCCCTCAAGTTTTGTGGTCTGATCCTCCTCACCTGCGTTATGATTAGGAAGTTTAAATTAGTTTAATTTAGTCAATCCGCTGCCTGCTGTGGAACCAGCTGTCTTGCACTGGATGAAACGGGAACTTGTCAGGGCTGGAAAAACAGACTTCCGAATTTCGGAAACAGCTCAGATTATCTTGTGATGGGAATGGCTCCTGCCTTGGGATCAGAAAGACAAGTAAAGATGATAAAAACAAAACAAATAACTGGTGGAGGGGCAGTGGTGGATCGTGAGGCGGTACTCACTGTTTTGTGAAGGTCTCACCGTGGCGAGGCTTTAGGGCAAAAAAACATTGGGATTCCACTGCGGGCCCTTTTTCTTTGGTTGTAGCCATGAAGGAGAGCTGAATGTCATGTTCTCTGTAGTTTTTTCTATAAACAGTGACATTTGCAGGGTTGCAACATCACGTGTCTGCGTGGGGGGGACCTTGAAGTGGGCTCCGTGGACTGATCCTATTCTCCATTAATGTGGTTGTCTGTGTGCTGGGACTAGACCCGTGATGTACTGGGATAATATCACAGGTCCAGTCCCAGATTGACCAATCAGAGGAAGTATTCTTTCATGCCATTGTATAATATAGGTTATGTCCCATTTGTGTAGTGAGGTTTTAGATGAATTGCCATAGACTGAAGTTCTGTATGCAAGGGATGTGAGAAGAATTCCTCTGGCAATGGCCAACTTCATGGAATGGGTGAGAACGTGACTAGTTCTTGTAGGCTAACCCTAGCATATTATTGACCACCTTACACACAGTAGTAATGTGGATCTCATAGTTAAGGGATTCATCGAGTAGAACCCCCAGGTATTTATTTATAATTATAATTGTGGGCTAGTGCAACCATCTGCAGGCTAGTGCAATTTTGAATCAACTTGTCCTGCTGGCTAGTACAAAGAAAAGTTAAGGCTGACCCCTGCCAATATGACTAAAATCTCTTTTTACTCTTTAGCCCCATTTACACCACCGGCTTTGCAGTGCATCGACACAGGCGCTCCAGTTGATGCGCTGCAATGTCGGCTTTGTGGACACTTACCACATCGCTGTAAGTGTTCCACAGCTCCAGATTTTGATCCACTGAAAATGTGGGGTGTGTACTGGATCGAGTACAGTATCCCGCAGTGTGAACAGCTGATGCACTCGATCCGCTGCAATCCATTATTTCCAAGCTGTGGATGTCATCTTCTAAACCCCTGCCCACAAGTCTACAGACACTCCTCTCAGCGTGATCTGCAGCACGTCAGGCTCAGGAGTGTAAACATAAAATGCTTGATCAAGTCACAGGCAGCGGAGTGAAAAGTGAAGTGCTGGTGCTGTGTAAACAGGGCTTTTAGTGACCAGACTCAAATCTGGGCAAGGGATAAGAGGCTGGGTAAATGCACACACACACACACATATATATCTATATATATATATATATATATATATATATATATATATATTATAGTGACACAGTAGTGCCACTATAGTTAGGTTGAGTACCCATTTAAGGTTAGATGTGAAAATTTGCAGCTTAATAACTTCACCACCATATGATGAATTTGCCTGAAATTTGGCAGGTACTGAGTGGTACTATAGATCTCTGGATCTGCCAAGTTTTGTAATGGTCAGATATATGGTTGTGGAGCTATAAAGTGCAATAGAAAGTTGCATTTATGCCATTCTGCGCATTCTTTGCTCGCGCCTACAGGTCGCACGGTTTGCACAACCAGTCCGAAACCTTCAGGAACATGGACAGCATCCCAAAGTGCCTTTCAAAGATTTCATGAAAAATATTAAAGAGCTCAAATGTTATTCAAAACAAGTTTCCTATTATAGTCAATGGGAAAAGTTAACAAAAGTTTGACAGTGTTGCAAATGCAGTTTTTAGTGTATAAATGGCCCTGGTCACAGAAATGGTTGGCATTTAAATTTGGGACCCTCTAGAAACAAAATTCTTTTTGTGTTCACCTAGTCAAGCCCTGAGGATGCTAGCCATGTCTTTTTGGGGGGGTTAAACACCCCAGAAATATGTTTTTCAAATTTTTGTAAACTGTAGTGTCGCACTTGCGACACTTTCGTGATTTGTTTTGTGAAAGTGTCGTGATTTGCGGCACTACTTTGCGACAGTATGCCCAAAAGAATAGGAAATCTTTGCCACCCTGCTGCAAAAGAACGGTTTGGTCTTTTGGGCTGAAATTTGGAGGGAAGAATCCACAGATGTGCCTTTTGGTGGTTTGGTGACAAAATATTAGAGGGCTGCAAAGTTATGGTACTCGAAGTTGACTATTTTCCCATAGACTAACATTACGTCATCCACCGTGTTTTCAGGCCCAGATCTCGGAAATGCTTCAAGATATGGACTTTTGTCGGATAAATGCTCTTTTCTGCTCTGGACCATTATTATGCATACATTCTTTGTATTCACTGTGTTTCTCTATGCAGCTTTTGGGAAATAAAGGTGCACTTCGTACTGTTACAGTTAGTGTTTCCACTTGCGTTTCCATAACCATTTGTGGTAGCGTTCCCATCTACGTCACGTGTCGTTACCCTTTGCATTTTGTTTTCGTTTGTTACTGTTACCATTTGCGTTTCCATTACTGTTTCTGTTTCTGTTTGTTTTTGCGTACATGCTTCCATTTGCATTTCCTTTGGCATCATCGTTGCTGTTACCATACATGCGTTTTTTCAATTGCGGTACGTGACCGTGTGCATTACCATTTGCATTTCGTACGCTCTTGTGTTTGTGTTTGCATTACTGTTCACTTTAGCGTCATCGCTGCTGTTACTGTAACTGTTTGCATTTCCAATTCGTTACCATTACTATTTGTATCTTCATTGCCATTTGCGTTTCTGTTGCCCTTAGGATTTGCATTTTCAGTTGCATTTCCGTTGCAATTGTGATACTGTTTCCTTCTGTGGTGCCGTTGCCTTAACTGGTTGCATTTCTGTTTGTGTTTGTGTTACCATTTACATTTTTCTTACGTTTGCCTTTCTGCCAGCGTTACCATTTTATGTTACTGTTTTTGTTAGCGTTTGTGTTTCTGTTGCCATTAGCGATTGCATTACCGTTTGCATTACCATTTCTGTTTCATTAACATTTGAGCTTGTGTTTCCCTTACCGTTTGCATTATGATTTATGTTTGCATCACCATGTGCATTGCCATTTGCGCTTATGTTTGCATTACCGTTAGTGTTACTGTGTGACAAAATCACATTCCATTCACTATTTATAGTGCTCATTCTCAAAACAAGGAAATTCATGGCAAAAAACTCTGTTTAATGCATCAGTTAGGATTGTTCCACAGCAACAAAGGTGAGGAAATTCGGTGTTAGGGCTGCCACCCCTTGCATCCTGTAAGCCAACCCCATCCCCACCTGGTCGAGACAAGAATGCCGTCCCAACTCTCACCCCATTCTCCTATATTGCACCACCTCAGCTTGTTTACATATGGGATGGGGTGAGAGTTAGGACCGATGACCCCAACGCACACCCATCTTAACCCCACCCTTTGACTTTTCCCTGATTCCGTCCCTGTTTGTATGGTGGGGCAACCTTGTTTGTCTTCCCTCTCTGGAGACCCCGCATCCCAGCTTCCCACTTGCCAGCCCCTGACTAGTTTAAATTTACTTTTGTTCTATGAACTCCTCTATCCTCTGATTTAACACCCCCTGCCCTTCCCAGCTCAAGTGTAATCTGTCCCCAGTGAACAGATCACTATTGTTCCATTCCCTGCCCCAGCCTCCCACTATCCTGTACTACTTGGATCAACACCATTCCCCCAGCCAAGTGTTGAACTCCTCTATCCTTTCCTTCCTCACTGTACTTGCACAGGGTACTGGGAGTACCTCAGAGAAAGCCACTGATCCCCCTACCTCCTCACTCAACCTTCCCAGTTCCTCGAGCCTCTCCAATGCCACTTCTACCATTTCACCCGCCAAGTCATTCGCACTCCACGAGCACCATGACATGCAAGTTCTGCCTTCCTCCTTATGCCCTTGAGAAAGATTGCCTGCCTATCCTCCATCAACCCAGCTGCAGACTGTACCCATATGCGACTATGTCTTTCTCCTTTACTTCCCATCTGACCCCTTTTAGTATGGAGTCTCCCAGCACAAGTACGCTCCCCTCTCTATTTTGCTTCCCTCCCCCAATCCATTTTCACTTGTACCTGCTTTGAGAATCCACCCTGCCCTGCACATTTGCATCTTTATCCATACCCTTGGCATAATCCCCAGCCTCCACACTTGTCTTTTCCCTCCCTAATACTCCCATGTCTGACTTGCTCCCCCCCTCAAAGCTCTCCCACTATCATCACCTTCCATCCCCTTCACATTGGGCACCCTCCTCTCATCTCTCTCTCCTCTGCTGTGTCTCCTTGTCCACCCTCGTAGCCAGACCCTCTTCTCCTTAACCTTGCCCCTTCCTCTGGCTGAATGTTGTCCCTGGGCGTTCACTACTACCCTCTTCCTCCTCCTCCTGGCCCCTCTCTGAAATCCTTCCCTCCTCATCAGTTCTGTGTGGTAATGGCAATCGCAAGAATAGTGATTACCCGTTTAGGTCAGTGTATCACCGAAAATGAATTACCAGCGATGTACATGGCAAACTGCAAAGGCTGATAATGAAATTGAAATGTATGCGGATTTGCCTCCACAGCCCCCTACTTATGATTCTCAACTCGGGAGGGCATGTGAGGGGTGAAATTATTAAAAGAAAACAAGCGGCTGCCAGCACAAAGAAAAACCATGCCCTCCAGACCTAAACCCTGCACCCTGCACACCCCAACTGACCACTATCCTCACCACACTAGCTGACCAGCTTGTCAGTTGCCCACCACACTCCCTCCCACATGCCTCCCCTTCCACTTCCCCTGCATGTGTGCATGCACGTACACGTGTGTATGCTTCCCATCACCCTATCTCGCCCACCCAGGTATCCAGTCACTACCCTGCCAGGTAGCCATGAACACAGGTGCTGTGATTGAGTTGCCCTTTTTGAAAGCGCTCAATCACGGTCACTGTGTTCACTGGATACCTTCCTCATTCACCATTGAGCTAGCACCTTGAACCTCATTTCCTGTCACTGCTGACTTCTGAGCATTGATTCATTCCTACTGTCCCAAGACTTCCCTTTGCTGCTGACCCCACTCTTTTTGGCCCTGTGCCCCAATCTTTCCCTCCCTGGTTCAGAGTTCTGGCTACTCTTGGTCCTGAACTCCTGTTACTCCATGGAGGTGGCCATCCTGCTCCTGTTTTCTCCCCTTCTGCCAACCCAACTGAGATCATCAGGCATGAGACACAACCCCAGTCCCTCAAATACACAGTGACTGGTGCTATTGTACCAAATACACAGTGACTAGTGCCATTGTACCCAAATACACAGTGACTGGTGCCATTGTACCCAAATACACAGTGACTGGTGCCATTGTACCCAAATACACAGTGACTGGTGCATTGTACTGAGTTACACTGATAAACATTTAACTTAGTTCTTTATATGATGATTGTGCTGTTTAGTTGATTTTCTGAGTGGAAGCACCCAGGATATGATGCAAAATCTCAAGTTTATTAGAACATGATCTGCAGCTGTGTTGAAGGGTGCATTCTTGTACTGTCTGTAGCACTTCTTAACATGGTTTGTAAAAGTAAATGAAGGGTTTTTTCTTCACTTGACCAGAGAAGAACTTTGTTCATTTTGGTTGGTGGGTTGTCTTATTTGCCTGTTGTTGATAATATAGAGAAAACATACTGATATTATATTTATTTTATTTAATATTGTTGATGGTGTATGGCGCACAGAGCTGGACCTCATTTTTAGGCATGATCAGAGGAGGCGGTTATAAGGGGAGAATACAGCAAGAATAACAAGTCCAAACCAAGATACAATGTGCAAACAAAAGGTAGTGGATCAATAGTACAGATTTACAATTTACAGAATTAACAATTTACAAAATATTTACACAATTGTAAAAAAACACAATTTAGGGGCTGCTGAGGTACTCTGGGTTAGGTCAGGTCAGGGGTAGTCATACTCTCACAGGGAGCCACTTGAGTGATACATTGTGGCTAGCTGCAAATACAAGGCTTGCATAAGTGTATCAACATGAGCAGATTGAGAAGCATCACCATTTCAGGGTAGTAAAAACAGAGTCTGTTGGAGCTTCAGAAGTTTCTGCTAAGTGCCAGAAGTCATAAGTTCCTATCATGATACACAGTGCACAGCCTGACAATGTAAGCTACTATCATCACAAACAAAGCACAGTATGACAGTGTAATCACCTAGTGTAATACACAGAGCACAGTCTGATAGGGTAAGCTTGCAGTCTAATATGCAGAGCACCTTCTCATAGTGTAATATACAGAGCACAGCCTGACAGTGTAAACTCATAGTGTAATATACAGAGCACAGCCTGATAGTATAAGCTCCTGGTGTGTAATATACAGTGCACAGTCTGATAGTGCAAGCTCCTAGTGTAATATACAGAGCACAGCCTGATAGTGTAAGCTACTAGCGTAATATGCAGAGCACAGTGTGATAGTGTAAACTCATAGTGTAATATAAGAACACAGTTGGATAGTGTAAATTCCTAATGTAATATACAGATCACAGTCTGATAGTGTAAATTTCTAGTGTAATATACAGAACACAGTGTGATAGTGTAAGCTCCTAGTGTAATATACAGTGCACAGTCTGATAGTGTAAGTTCCTAGTGTAATATACAGAACACAGCCTTATAGTGTAACTTCCTAGTGTAATATACCAAGCACAGTGTGATAGGGTAAGCTCCTAGTGTAATATACAGAACACAGCCTGATAGTGTAAGCTCCTAGTGTAATATACAGAACACAGTCTGATAGTGTAAACTCCCAGTGTAACATGCAGAGCACAGCCTGATAGTGAAAACTTCTAGTGTAATATACAGAGCACAGTGTGACAGTGTAAGCTCCTAGTGTAATGTACAGTGCACAGTCTGATAGTGTAAACCCCTAGTATAATATACAGAGAACAGTCTGATAGTGTAAACTCCTAGTGTAATATACAGTGCACAGTATGATAGTGTGAGCTCCTAGTGTAATATACAGATCACAGTCTGATCATGTAAGCTCCTACTGTAATATGCAGAGTGTAGTCTGATAGTGTAAGCTCCTAGTGTAATATACAGAGCACAGTGTGACAGTGTAAGCTCCTAGTGTAATGTACAGTGCACAGTCTGATAGTGTAAACCCCTAGTATAATATACAGAGAACAGTCTGATAGTGTAAACTCCTAGTGTAATATACAGTGCACAGTATGATAGTGTGAGCTCCTAGTGTAATATACAGATCACAGTCTGATCATGTCAGCTCCTACTGTAATATGCAGAGTGTAGTCTGATAGTGTAAGCTCCTAGTGTAATATACAGAGCACAGTCTGAAAGTGTAAGCTCCTAGTGTGATATACATGGCACAGTCTGATAGTGTAAACCTCTAGTGTAATATATGGAACACAGTCTGCTAGTGTAAGCTCCTAGTGTAATACACAGATCACAGTCTCATGGTGTAAGCTCCTAGTGTCATATGCAGTGCACAGCCTGATAGTGTAAGCTCCTAGTGTAGCATATGGTGCACAATCTGGTAGTCTAAGCTCCTAGTTTAATATACAGAGCACAATCTGATAGTGCAAGCTCCTAGTGTAATATACAGTACACAGTCTGATAATGTAAGCTTCTAGTGTAATATACAGAGAACAGTCTGACTGTGTAAGTTTCTAAGGTAATATGCAGGGCACAGTCTGACAGTGTAAGGTCCTAGAGTAATATACAGAGCACAGTCTCATAGTGAAAATTTCTAGTGTATTTTACAGTGCACTATCTGATAGTGTAAGCTTCTATTGTAATATACAGTGCACAGTCTGATTGTGTAAGCTTCTAGTGTAATATACAGATCACAGTCTAATAGTGTAAGCTTCTACTGTAATATACAGAGCACAGTCCAATAGTGTAAGCTCCTATTGTAATATACAAAACACAGCCTGATAGTGTAAGCTATTAGTGTAATATACAGAGCAAAATCTGATAGTGTAAGCTCCTAGTGTAATATACAGTGACCAGTCTGATAGTGAAAACTTCTAGTGTAATATACAGAGAACAATCCGACTGTGTAAGCTTCTAGTGTAATATGCAGAGCACAGTCTGACAGTGTAAGCTCCCAGTGTAATATACAGAGCACAGTCTTATTGTGTAAGCTCCTAGAGTGATATGCACAGCACAGTCTGATACTGTAAGCTCCAAGTGTAATATACGGAGCACAGTCTGACAGTGTAAGCTCCTAGAGTAATATACAGAGCACAGTCTCATAGTGCAAGCTTCTAATGTACTTTACAGTGCACGGTCTGACAGTGTAAGCTTCTATTGTAATATACAGCACACAGTCTGATTGTGTAAGCTTCTAGTGTAATATACAGAACACATTCTGATAGTGTAAGCTTCTAGAGTAATATGCAGAACACAGCCTGATGGTGTACGCTCTTAGTGTAATATACAGAATACAGTCTGATAGTGTAAGTTCCTAGGGGCCTATACATGAAAGGGTGGGAAATATGCACCGGAGGCATGTATACCACCCCCATAGCTCTGCACCTGTGAACAATTGAGCATCACCATCAGCCACCACCTGTCCACGGGCACCCCCCGGCATGCAGATCCACGCAGGGTGGCCAGTGGTGGAGTAGCAGATCCAGTTTGATATCCAGTCAGATGCCTGGGTCCCATAGTGGTTCCCTTATGTGGCGGGGCACGGGTCCGGGTGCCTGAATAGCACATGCCAGCACCCGGATGCACACAACTATTCCCCTGTGTCCTGCAGTCTATGGAACTGATTCCCCACTCACCACACAACAAGGCCCCATATGTGCCATTGCTCCCCCACAAACACAGGACCCCCCAACCCCATAGGTGCCATGCACCCCCAACAGGCTGCCTATACCCCATTAGCACCACCCATACAAACCCCCCATAACAACAGGGAATCCCCAACCTGGTGCCATGACCTACCTCCCCCAAACACACACACAGCGCATCCTGGGCTACCACCCTGACCCAGATCCCATAACCCTGCTGATACATTGGTGTCCAGTGACAACCCACCTCCCTCACCCCCTGTGGTACTGCCGATCCCCCCATCCCTGTATTGTGCAGTAGGAGCCGCGGCTTGGGACGGCCAGCAGCACAGCCTTCCTCACACTTCCACGGCTCCTGACCATCCAAGTGATGTTGGAAGCACAACGTCTCTGATGATGATGTATATTTAGTTCAAAACCAGTCAGGGAGCAGTGTACTCTGGTCTTTTTAGCAACCTAGCAACCTAGGGTAGCGTGAATAAACATATGTGCAGTTTGGAAGTGCTGGCTGTTGCATATTTTCTTTGTGGATTCTTTCAAGCCAAACACTCCTGTGTAGCTGGAGCAGTTACTTGCTGCTTTTGTTCTAAATATAACACGTCAATTATTTCTAAGAAGTCGTTTTCGAGTTGTGAACCACCTACACCCTGTGACCACTTTATTCCTGGCCTATTAAAAGCACTATTATCACTTTATTTCCTATTTCTAGGTTATGTATTTTTTAAATAAATCTCAGACTCTGTTCGGTTGTCAATGATGGTGATCCATAACTTACCCCAGTAATATTTATTCCTCTATCGGTGTTAGCTTAATCCAGACCTGTTCCATTTCGATATCACCGCAGTTGTCAATTTCTACTACCTCAGTTGTGTCCTTTACAAACAGGGCCACACCTCATCCTCTTTTACCTGCCCTTGATTTATGGAATGTTTTATATCCCTTAATGGTTTTCCCCACCCTTACTCTTGCCACCAGGTTTCTGAAACTGTGCATAAGTGTACGCCTTTCTTTCTTTAATATGAATTCCAATTCACTTATTTTCCTCCATGCTTTATGTGTTTACTAGTAATACCCTAAAGTTGTATTTGATGATTTTCTGACCTGTTCCCCTTTTTTTCCTGCTTATTTGACTCTAGCTTTTTAAGTTTATCTCCTCCCACCTTCCCCTGAGTACTTATTTTAAAATCTGCTGTATTGTGTAATTTAGACATTGTGATAAAATGTTAGTGCCAATCCTATTAAGTGTAGTCTATTAGGATTATATAACCTCATATCACCCTCAAACCTAATTCAATTTCTCTGAACGTGGAAGAGCTCCTGTTGCACCACTTTCTACTCCATCCATTTAGTTGTTTTATCATAGTGTATCTGTCTCCCTGCCCTGGAACAGAAGTATTTCTGATATTGTGACTCGATAGTTGTTTTGTTTGGGTAATTTCTCCATTTTCTCAAAGCCTCTTTGAAGTTCAAGATCCCTCCTTTTGCTGCAGCGTTGTTGCCCATGTAACATCACCCATGGGTTTTGCAGATCACTTATCATTTATTGGATGTTATTCTTGGTTGTCTCTGATCCCTGCTCCAAAAAGGCAACTTAAAATTATGGGCTCCGTTTCTCCTTTACAAATAAATTTGTTGGTATATTTAATAATGGAATTGCTCACAACCACAATTTCCTCCCTTCTGTTTCAACTTTTAGTGCTTACAACCTCACATCCTGTTACTGGTTCCTCATTTTCTCCTTGTGTGACATTTCTAGTACTCATTTCTGGTGGAGTATCAACCTGAATCTTTGCTGATAACTCTTCTGGGGCCCCGACATCATGCTCATTCTTCTGTGTTTCTCCTTTAAGTGGCAGTACAGAAAATCTGTTAACATTAGGTGCATGTGCTTCCCCTTTCCTGCTTTTTTTGTAGTCACCTTTAATTAAAACCAAACATCTTCAAGCATTTCCATTTCACCATCAGAATCGTCTTCCACCAAAAACTTTCTTTCATTTGTGTTTTGAGGGTTTCCAACCACCTCTGTTTGTGTGTCAACAGTTGTTACTTCCTGCTCTTTCTCTTGTATCAACATACAGTACTTGTTTTGTGAACAGATTGCTTTATTTTCCATAATTCATTCTGAAATTCCAACTTATCTTGAAAGAGAATATTTTCCTCCTGTAATTGTTTGATATAATTACATTTATGGCATATAAAGTCAATTTCTTCCTCCCTTTTATGCAAATTTTAAAGACGGTGCATTCTACCAGTGTCTCCTTCTAGCTAGCTAACCCTGACATTTTAATTCAAGTTTAAACTTATTGTTGCTGTGTGTGAAATGAGAGTTTGGGGCCCCTTAGTCCCTTCTGTACCTGTTGACACCGGCAGACATGCTTGCCTCTATGTGCATCGCCTGCTTGTGCTCGGCGCCGTTTGCAAGGGGCCAAGCTTTGTAGTGAACTACCGGGAGTAACTGCCTCCATGCGTTATGTACTTACACCCATGAAATTGCTAAAATTTTTAAAATGTACTGCCAGCTTTTGGCTTGGCCACACTACTGACATTCAACAGCCCTTATTTAAAAAAAGTACACTGCTATGATTAAAACACAGTTTTCGCAGCCTAGTAGTTCCCTCGCTATTGAGGGGGAACAACAGTTACCATGAGCCTTAATGCCTGCTCCTAAGACAACAGTCCCCACATCTCCCAATCTGCTTCAGCTCACAGACTGGCAAAAGAGGGATGAAGAAAGATATTTTTGCATTTTTATATTTTGTTTCAGCACACAGTCCTCACACAGTAGGATATTTGGGGATTAGGGTAAATTGTGCAAGCACTCCGAAAAATCTGTGACACAGGTAGCACTGTTCCCTACAGCACCTTTTCTATTACTCCAAGTACATGTCTAATAAGCTATTTAAACCAGGTTATGCTCTTGCATGAAGCAGTGTATGTTGGAAATGTCATTAGACTGAGGCTAATCTTATGCATATAGTAGGGGTTGCCAATGTGCCATCAGCGCAGCAAAATCCCTACATTGATGGTAATGTGGGTGCCACAACCTGATCAACAGTCATTCCATTGATTGGGATTTTGCAGTGCCCATTGTTTTGACACCCCAGGGGTGTTGTACTGTTTAACCCCTACACCGCCGACCTGGAGGTGATTATATTATTTTTCAGGAGTGGGGGTGCAGAGGGCAAAGTCCACTACAAACAGCCAGGATGTGCTCCAGTGCTTTGAGGCAATGGCAGTCGGCAGCACACTTGCCGGACGACATGGCCGCCATCAGCATTTTGTTGTCGCTGTGATGTCAGTTGACAATATCGATGTCAAACCCACATAGTGGAACCAAGGGTGCCCAAGTATAAAACCAATCTAGAAATGGATTTGGCTAATTTGTTCTCAAGTCCTTGGTCAGGATATTCAGTTTGACCTGGTTTTTCATCTTAGGTGCCACTTTTTAATTTTTCCTGAATAACTGTGAAAAAAACTTGGCTTCATTTAGTGCCATTGAGCCTTAAAAAAGAGAGAGTTTATGTAAATAGAAAGACCCAAATCCAAGCCTGGATGACTGGTCAAAGTTTATAAAGAAACCTGCTTTGAATGAGATCATTAGTTTTATGATATCTGGGACCTATGTGAAATTGTACTATAGCTGGGATCCATTCTTTAATTGGCTAAAATCTGTCGCAAACCCACTCAGCAGGTCAGGCCCTCTACTCCCAAAGTGCCAACCTCCGAGCGCAGTCTTGTGAACAGTTTAACAAAATAAGGTAACCCTCTTGTCTGTTTTGTGAGTTCGGATCAACCTTTGGTCTCCAGTCTTAGAGGGATTCAAACTGTTATCCTCTTGCTAGCATACCCAATGCACAGGCTCAGATAATTCTGTCTTCAGGAGGCCAGATATCTTTGCCTATGGGCACCTAACCAGGTATACAGAGATGAACCCTTAAAACTGTACTAAAGACCTCAGATTTAAAACACTTCTCTTTCCAGTTTGGTATCACCATTCAAGCTTATGCCTAGTGTCTGCTATAACCATATATACTTTTCTTGCAAATGGAAGAAAATCAAAGACAGACCAAGTAAGTTCTAAAAAGAGTTTCACTGAAATAAATAAAAATATGTAACGCATAAAATACAGAACTATTATATCACAAGACATGCAAATCTTTTAGAAGAACAAGGTTTAAACAGTACAATTCCTACCTACAGTACTTAGATTTGTCTTTTCTCTCTAAATACCTGCTTACAAGTGCTCCAGGATGTTTCTTGGTCAGAGTCTAGATAAAAGTGTCTCTGTGACGTAAAACAGAATAAATTAAAAAACTGTCTTTTACCCCCACCTCTTTGCAGGAGGTCACCTAACTCCTCCCTGTCATGATATATAAAAAATATATATCTATATAAAAAAAGATGTCTTTTCTAAGTATTAAATTCTGCAACCTCAGCATACTCATGTTTCTCTTTCAAATGACATCTCTTTGATCTATTGATCAAACTTCCTTCTCACACAGACACCAAAGCATTTATGATTTCACACCAGTTTGCTAAACCTGGTTTCCCCCTCTAATGGCATAAACTTTTTTATGATTTGCCTCTTAACAACTACAGCTTATACTTAACTTAGAAAAGTCTGTAATTAGCTTCTGACCTTCCACGTCACACCTTGTAACTAAAACCTGTGTGAGTGTGTGTGTGATCTCACATGCTGTTTCAGACTTTTCTCATGGGAGACAGTCCATACACATTTTTATTTTATATTTCAAAAACATCATACAGAGCTCAGAACTGGCTGTCCATGCCACAAAATCTACCTAGACTAGTTAATCAGAAATACGTATTAAGTAAAGTTGAAACATTCTGATACCTGCTGTAGAGCTTTAGCTTCATGTTTGATTATATAATTAATAATTATTTGATAATATCACTGAATTTATTTGTAATGGAATGTTGGTACATTTCAACTCTTTTGTTAGTATGTATTTATGGACATCAGCATCAGAATTGTATTACTGTTTAGGGGGAGCCACCCAGGATGCAATGCAGCAATATGCAGTAACTTGCAGTACTTGATATGTCACAAAATACTGCATGACAAAAAGGCTTAATTACCATTGAATTGCACTGTTTCCCTGCAGCACCCTGTAGTAATACTGCAAGGTACTACATTGCATCCTGGCTGGCACCACTGTAAATATGTTTTTTTCTTTAAAATCTAATAAAAATGAAAGGGACACATTCATGCTAGTTGGTATCACAGTTCAAAAGCCCATGAAAAAATCTTTCAAATGAGGTATTGGCTCATCAGTTGTTAGAATACTAGAGATACAGATGATCGAGATTGTTCAGTATACTTAGATACAGCCATTTTAGAACATTGTGATGTCACTCGATTAACAAGTTGTGCCTAACTGCACTGACTTAAGCACAGCTTATTCGTCAGTGACATCACAAGATTCTAAAAATGGCTGTAATGTAGTATTAATACTGAACAGACTCAGTCATCTGTATCTCTGGGGTGCTTCCTGTAACAGATGAGCCTAATACCTTGTTTGAAAGTGCTTTTCATGGCCTTTCAGACTGTGATGCCAACTGGGCATGAATGTATCCCTTTAAGAGAAAATAGAATCCATGGTACCCTCATGTCACATACTTTAGGTCATTAAACACTGAACAAATCCACAAGTCTGCCATCTTTTATATGTTTGAATGGAAACAAACAGCTGTACTAGCAAGTAGTTTGATGGTATATTACTCTATGTGCACAGTGTCTGCTGGCACCCCACCTCCCTGGTGCCCAACCCCCACTTGGCCTGGTCCAGCACATACCCAGCACTCCTCCATGGTTATTTACTTCACACAAGTCTTGTAGCATTATACAATGTATAGCAATATAGTACTAGCGGGATGTCTGTTCAGAATCACATTTGAATGGACATTCTGCAAGTGCTGTGTTGCTGTACATAGTTCAATAGTGATACAGGACTTGAGTGCAGCAGATGGTGCTGCATGAGGTGAGTGGTAGGAGTGCCAGTTGCCATCACCAGGACACAGACAGAGCAGGGTAAGGGTGAGGGACACTAATGATGAGGATTAACACCATGGAGTTGGCAGTCAGAACCAGAAGGGGAACCCCCACATGCCAGGAATTATGCTACAGGGTGATTAGGGAGGGAGAGAGGAAAGGAACCACAAGAGCCAGGGATTCATTCATTTATGTTGTTTCCTACCAGGATTGGAGGAGGGAGGGGACCCATACAGCCTTGAGCTGTACTGTACTGTCTTGTTTTTTGTATTGACGTGGAACCTATGTAATGATCTTGTTCTCAAAGGTATTATCCTAGATCACAAATAAATAAATAAATAATCGGTAGTGCTATCATAGTTAGGGTTGAGAAGCCATTTACATGTTAAACCTAACATTTTGCACCTTGATAACTTTACAACCGTTCAATGGATTTGCCCAAAACTTGGAAAACACTATCAAGAATCATACATCTTGGGATCTGCCAACTTTTGTACTGTTCAGATATACGGCTGCGGAATTATTAAGCGTGATCTGCGAGCACATTTATGCTTTTTTGGAATTCTTTGCTCGTCTCTGCAGGTCGCTTGGTTTGTGCGACTGGTCCAAAATCTTCAGGGAATGTGCACTGGGGTCCCCAATGTGCCTTTGAAGATTTCGTTGAAAAATATTAAATGGTTCCAAAGTTATTAAAAACAATTTCCTATTATAAGTCAATGGGAAAAGTTAACAAAAAGTTCGACAGTGTCACAAATGCAGTTTTTACCTTTGAAAATGGCCCTTTTGCTGTTGCAAATCTGCCATTTTGTTGTCAGTTGGTCATCAGAAAAATGCTTGGCATTTAAATTTGGGACCCTCTAGCAACCTAATTATTTTTGTATTCACCTAGTCGGACCCTGAGGATGATAGGCATGTCTTTATTTAGGGGGTAAAACACCCCAGAAATTTGTTTTTCAAATTTCTGGAAAAAGCACTTTTGCAAAGTACTTTCACATTCATGACAGTGTCGCATGAATTTGCGAAAGCTTTCGCAAAGTTCGACAGTACTTTTCCAGGCTGTGGGAAAATGACAGCAATTCTTTGCCACCCTGCTGCAAAAGAACGGTTTGGTCTTTTGGGCTGAAATTTGGAAGGAACATAGCCAACATCTCACAGATGTGCCTTTCAGTGTTTTGGTGAACAAATATTACAGGGTGGCAATGTTACGGCACTCCAGAGTTGATGCTTTTTCCCATAGGATAACATTACGGCGTCTGCCGCATCACGGGAATCATTTGCCGCCCTGCTCCAAAACAATGGTTTGGTCTTCTGGGCAGAAATTTGGAAGGACGAAAGCCAACATCCCACAGATCTGCCTTTCAGTGGTTTGGTGAAAAAATATTACAGGGAGCCAAAGTTATGACACTCCAAACTTCTCTTTTTTTCCCTAGGATAACATTACGGCGTTCACCGTGCCTTTCAGGGCCCAGCATCGGGGTGCGTGTTGGGGTCGTCGGTCCAAACTCTCACCCCATTCTCCTATACCTCTGCTTCTTCACACATATGATGGGGTGAGAGTTAGGACCGATGACCCCAATGTGCACCCCGATGCCAGTTGAGGGGTGGGCTGGGGTCCAAGGGGCTTCCAACCCTAACATCGAATTTCCTCAGTTTTGTCACTGTGGAACAACCCTAACTAATGCATTAAACAGAGTTTTTTGCCTCTAATGTGTATATATATATATATATATACACACACACACACATTTTATTTATTTATTTATTTCAAGTCAGGTTTACAACCTTTGAGTCAGAGACTCATTTACAAAGGCACCTCATTGCAGGGAGGGCAGACAACATGACAGTTAAAAACAGTGCAGATTACAACAGTGGATAACATTACAAGTGCAGTGAGGAACATTTAACATTGAGCACACTTAGGTTACATAAATTGCAGTTTGCATGTTACTTAGGTTACATAATGTTTCAAGTTAAAGTTACAGACATGAATATAGAAGGTCCACAGAGAAGACAGAGGGTTATATCCCTGTTCAGACCTAGTGGGGAAGGAGTGGGTCTGGGGAGAGGGTAAGGCATATATATATACACATATATGTGATACACATATATGGGATACATGATGGGGGACTGTGGAATATGGAAAATATTTGCATGAGTGCAGAGTGAGCTGTGATAATATCATGAGTGCCAAAGACATGAGTGATATTATTGCAGTTCACTCTGCATGAGTGCAAATGTTTGCCATATTCCACAAGCCGCACATCATGTGTGCAATTTATAAAATAGGGCTAGTACCCTTTAGGAACATTTTTTTTGTGTTCTCTCCCGGTTTACTTTATTTTGGTAATTGGGTAAGTTTTAGGGGGGTCCTGGGAGCACTGGGCAGTTAAGTGATTTGTTCAGTCACACAGTATTGAAATGGAAATTGTGAGAATCAAACACTGGTCTGGGCTGCTGCATGTAGAAAGTTTGTTCATTGCTTCTCACTCTAAACTCTAGGCTATATTGACAGCACTGTTTGTGTGTGGTCTGAGTGTGTGTGTTTCTGAATGGGCTGAGACTGTTAGACATTATGAGAAACAGGTGCATGTGATTTGCAATGATAATTGTGTTACCTGCAGCTAGGAGTGAGAAACAGACTGTTTATTCAGTAAGTTGCAGGCTTCACTGAGACAGAGAAACTATTGCAGATGGCACTCAGAAAGAGAAACTGGTTTATGAAGGAGGCTGGTTTGAAGATTATAGCAGCACAGCAGTGTGCTAAGATTGTCAGAATAACTATGGGACACAGGTGATTGTCTTTTACAATGCTAATTGAGTTAGTTGCAGGATTCGGTGAGAAAGAGAAACTGTGAAGCTATTACATGCAGGCTGCAGTGTAGATAGTCTCACTCTGGTGACATCACCATTGTGAGTATATTTGCTGGTGATGTAGACACTGTGGGTTTATCAGGAAATAAACCCACAGTGTCTATGTCATCACAGAGTTATTCCACTGCAGTGAGAATACGTGTTTTTATTGTCAATGTTACATGCTCACCCCTATTGTATAAATATATATATGTATTCATGGCAAAAATCTTTTTAATGCATCAGTTAGGGTTGTTCCACAGTGACAAAAGCAAGGAAATTCGTGTTAAGGTTGAAAACCCTAACTTCACATTCACCCCCCCAGCACCACACACACACACACACACACACACACACACACACACACACACACACACACACGCACACATGCAACTAGGGGAGAGGACCAAGGCAACACGACCAATCACAGACAACCAGCAGCAGGTGACAGAAGTAAAAAACAACTGTCTAAATGTACTACAAGACATCCCCACCCACCTGACCAGGTACTGCATGCTCAGTGGAGATCCACAGCAAAACTGAGGCCACGACACCAAACGATACATCCCTGATTGCAGGTGCACACAACGCATCACACTCTTAGAGTCGCATGGCTTACCTAGTGATGCCCCACACCCCACCACACCTGGTACTGCACCCTGACTGGGCATCAACAATGTAACTCTCTGATTGCAGCTGTACAAAGGTTTGCACACTTATGAGTAAACAGAAATAAAAATAACTGTGTAAATGTAGTAAAAGACACATCCATCATCAAGATACAAGAACTGTTGCATTTAAGTATGTGATGTGCATAGTAATAGGTTTACTGCATCTGTCCACTCGAGATACACAACCTGATCTAGAGGTACTGGGGACCTATTGCCTGTACAAGGCTGTGCAACTCCTAGTGGCACTAACAGATATACAGTTTCAGTGATGTAGGGGTACTGTTGATGTCCATGGACTTACTTTCACTGTATTTGTATACTAAGAATGCAGTAACTGGTCTGTCTATCAGGAGTGGAATTAGCTGGCTGAGGCCAAACAACTTAAACGAGCTAACATGAGTATACCTACAATGACGGAGGTGTATCACTGAATGTCCATAGGCTCAGTTTTGCTATAGCTCTCACTGAGGATGTAGTACCTGGTAAAGACAATGGCATTGTCTGTCTGACGCCACACAAATCCAAATTGTGGTAAGTTGAGTATCCTTGCAATGAGTGAGGTGCACCATTTATCTCCACACCCTCAGTTTTTTGCAGTCGGTCTCCACTCAGGTTGTAGCACCTGGTCTTTGGGTTTGGCAGACCATTACATGGCTGATGCCACACAAGTGATAACTATGCTAATTGTATTACACCAGCAATCGGGTAGGTGTACCATAGATATAAACAGACTTTCTTTTACTATAGCTTTCAGTCACAATGGACCAAGTATTGTAGGAGGGGAGGGGTATTCTCTCCCACAGGCTGTGTGACTCATTACTGTACTAACCTTTGCAAGGCTGCAATCATGAAGTAACACTGTTGATGTTCATGGGTTCATTCTAACTGGGGTTCTACAGTAAGTATGCAGTACCTGGTCTCAGTGGGTGAGGCATTGCCTCACAAAGGTCCTCCATTGCCTAACAGTGGGAGGTTATGTATACCTGAAATCAACCACACATTCCATACCTGTCCAACTATTTAGTTTTGCTGTGCTCTATAGCCAGGGTGCAGTACCAGGTGTGGTGGGGGTGTGGTGCATCACTAGGTAAAGCCAATTAGAAAGCTGCATTTCTCAGACCCTTGTTATAATCAGACATATTATACTTGTACAACTCCTTGGTTTTGCTCAGCTCTATTGCTTAGGTGGCCCACCAGGTGTGGTGGGGTGTGGGGCATCGGTAGGTAAAGCCATGCAACTACTAAGTGTGGTATGTTGTGCAGCTGCAATCAGGGATGTGTATGTTTGTGTACATGGCCTCAGTTTTGCTGTTGATCTCCACTGAGCATGCAGTACCTGGTCAGGTGGGTGAGGATGTCTTAGTACATTTAGACAGTTGTTTTTTATTTCTGTCACCTGCTGCTGGTTGTCTGTGATTGGTCGTGTTGTCTTGGTCCTCCCTCCTACTTGCGTGTGTGTGTGTGTGTGTGTGTCTGTATGTGTGTGGTGCTGGGGGGCTGAATGCGGAGTTAGAGTTTTCAACCTTAACACCAAATTTCCTCGCTTTTGTCGCTGTGGAACAACCCTAACTGATGCATTAAATGGAGTTTTTTGCCATGAATATCCTGTCTTTTTGAGAAATCATACTGACATGCAATTTTTCATATCTTGTTAAGAACATGTCTTTCTTTTCAGAACGCATACTAACCAATATACAGATACATTTCTCTCTATACATAGTTGTCTAATAGTATTCATACAGCAATACTTCATGTTCTACATGTTATATATGAAAATAAAATGATCTGCTTATGAAACACAGTTGTATATCTTCAACATGTTGAGCAATAGTACGTTAATTTACCAATAAGGGATGAGAAGAGCTTATGTTAATGGTCTGTTAACCACCTTCTATGTCTGTACAGTGTCACAAAATAGAGTCAGGTGCCACATCCTCCTAGATGGCAATTAAGTCACCAGTGATATAATCCCTGTGAGTGTGTTATTCATGTCATAATACAAAATATTAGTAAACACTGTTAAATTGCGTTCATCATATGGCTAAGCTCTACATGTTTGTCAATTAAACATTTACATATGGCAGTTTGAATGTTTGCAGCCAATCAGAAAGCTCCACTTGTCATACCCTTTGTATAATTCTGCTAAGTAGAAAGTGTGCAGCAATGAACATCATACAACATGGTTAGATGCAACAATACACCAATGTGAATATATATACTGTATATTATCACTGTCACATAACTCTAAAGGAAAGATGCAAAAACAGGCAGATAAGGCTTAAAAAATTTATTGCCCAATTAAAAAGTATTGAAAAGGCTGAATTAAGAAGCCAATTAACACACAACATCAGTCTCACAAAACAGTCATATAAATCTTTTTCACTATTGTTTGAAATACATGTGAAACAGTAACACAGATAGTCAATGGGTGACATATGACACAATATAAAAATAACTAAAAAGAAGCATCGCAGCACCCTCTGAACACTGATTACACATATAAAACAGTAATGGTCTTGTTGTTCTTGTGTGACTGATACTGTGAATGTTCCTGGGGGTGGGCGAAAAACCAGATGCAAGTTGTTCACTAATACCAATGCTAACAGCCAATAGTTTGTAAAGAAATATATATGTGAAACTGTCAGTGAAGATAAAGTGGTTATGTATTTTATGTATACACATATGGATATGTTATGGTAGCACGGTAGTGCTACCATAGTTAGGGTTGAGAAGCCATTTACATGTTAAACCCAACATTTTGCACCTTAATAACTTTGCAACCGTTTGACGGATTTGCCTGAAATTTGGAATACATGATCAAGACCCATACACCTTGGGAGCTGCTAAGTTCTGTACCAGTCAGATACACGTCTGCGGAGTTATTAAGCATGATCTGTGCGTGCGTTTACACTTTTTTGAATTCTACGGTTATGCTTACAGGTTGCACGGTTTATGTAGACTGGTCTGAAATCTTCAGGGAATGTGCAGTCAGGGTCCCCGGATGTGTCTTTCAAAGATTTCATGAAAAAATATTAAACGTTTCAAAAGTTATTCAAAAAACAAGTTCCCATTATAAGTCAATGGGAAATGGTAACAAAAAGTTCGAAAGTGTCTCAAATGCAAGTTTTTACTTTCGCAAATGACCCTTTTACTTTCGCAAATCCGCCATCTTGTTTTCAGTTGGTGATCAGAAAAATGCTTGGCATTTAAATTTGGGACCATCTAGCAACCTAATTCTTTTTGTATTCACCTAGTCGGACCCTGAGGATGCTAGCATGTCTTTATTTTGGGGTAAAACACCCCAGAAATATGTTTTTCAAATTTCTGGAAAAAGTACTTTCACAAAGTAGTGTCACACTGATGAAAGTGCTGCAAATTTTTGCGAAAGCTTTTGTAAATTGCAACAGTACTTCTCTAGGCTGTGGGAAAATGACAGCAATTCTTTGGCACCCCGTTGCAAAAGAACGGTTTGGAGTTTTGGGCTGAAATTTGGAAGGAACGCAGCCGGCATCTCACAGATTTGCCTTTCAGTGTTTTGTTGAAAAAATATTACATGGCAGCAAAGTTATTGTACTCCAAAGTTGACACTTTTTCCCATAGGATAACATTACGGCGTACGACGCATTGCAGCAATCCTTTGGCACCCTGCTGCAAAATAACGGTTTGGTCTTTTGGGCTGACATTTGCAGGGAACACAGCCCACATCTGACAGATGTGTCTTTCAGTGGTTTGGTGAAAAAATATTACAGAGAGGCAAAGTTATGGCACTCCAAACTTCTGTTTTTTTCCCTTAGGATAACATTACGACGTTCGGCGCGCCTTTCAGGGCTCGCATCTCAGAAACGGTGGAAGATACGGACTTTTCATCAAAAAAGCACTTAGCCCCTGTACAAAACTAGCCAGGAAAGTGATCATTCATATGACTTATACATTTTTTTTCTATGTCGTACGGTTCCTGAGATATAAGCAATTTACTATTCCAAGTCCTCATTTTTCTGTTCTGAGAGTCATTATATTGCATACATTCTTTGTACTCACTGTCTTTCTCTATACAGCTTTTGGGGAAAGCCAGCCTGTGTGGTTACATTACTGTTACCATTATCGTTTCTGCTTGCGGTTCCATACTCGTTTCTCTTACCGTTCACGTTTACGCCACTATGTGCGTTACCCTTTGCGTTATCATTTGCGGTTGCATTTGCATTGTTTTTAACATTTCTGTCTACAGTACTGTTTCTCTTTCTCCTTCTGTTTCACTTTGCATCAGCATGCGCATAACGATTTGTGTTTGCGGGCACAATGTTACTATGTGACAAGACATCACATGGCGGGCGGCCCCGTGCTCTTGCCGCTGTATTACGTGGTGGGAGTGCAGGGCCCAAAAGGGCCCCACGTTCCTGCCGCCACATTACATTCACTATTTCTCATTATTATTCTCAAAAACAAGGGTAATTACATGGTGGGTGCGCGAGGCCGCCAGACCGCACTCTTCATGGCTGAATGACGCCATGGTGGGACATGGTGCATGAAGGGCCCCATGCTCCTGATGCTGCATTACATGCACTATTTCTCATTATTATTCTCAAAAACGAGAAATTAGAGGCAAATAACTCCATTTACTGCATCAGTTAGGGTTGTGCCACAGCGACAAAAGTGAGGGAATTCAATATTAGGATTCAACCCCCCTTTGCACTCCTCCAGCCCAGCCTGCTGCATTATGTGGTGGAAGCGTGGGGCCGAAGGGTCCCACACTCCTATCACTAGTACATTTTGTATTTTACAGTACTGTATATTTTTGTTTTTGTGTGTTGGAGTGCGTGCTTGGTAGGGCCTCGTGCTCCTGCTGCTGTTTCACATTTAGTATATTTCAGTACTGTTGATGTTAGTATTTTGTGGTGGCGAAGCGTGGTGCCGAAAGGGACCCGCACTAATGTCACTCTATTAGGTTCAGTATTTTTAGAATTGTTCATCTTTCTGTTTTGATTTGTGCTACCATGTACATTTACATTTCTGTTTGGTGCCACTGTTTTAGTATGTGTGAAGACATCATGTGCACATATTCCTCCTGAACAACTGTTGCACACAGAGAGACAGACATACATGGAAGTGGGGGAGCCATGGTAACAGGAACAGTTATAGACTTGCTGTATGTTAAGTGAAGAGACAGAGGCAAAGAAGGGTGATGCAGATCAGTTTTACAACTTCCTGATTACAGGTAACATGTAGTTAGCATTGTTGTCACTTGAATGGCTTCAGTCAGGTAATGTCTCTTCAAACTGCAACACCAGGTACTGGATCCTTAGTAGACACCCACAGAAGAGCTGAGGGTATGGACATTAATGGTAGACATCCGTGATTTTAGGGACATTCAGGTTCGGACACTTAGTGTTTGTGTTGGCTGACACAGATAATACCCCCTTCCCCAAAGTTTGAACTGCATCATGAGTATCAATGCTCGGCAAGAATGAGGCAAACAACATCAATAGTACAGGTCTGTAATTGTTGATACACACAACTTAGCACAGTTAGGATTTCTATGGCTTTACACAGACAATTTACACATGCATACCAGTTACTGATACTGACTGTACATTCACAACTGCATGTCCTTAGGTAGAATGTCACACAGTTTTCTACACCAGGTACTGCAGTCTGACTGTAGACTGACAGTAGATATAAGTGTGGTACATGGTAGTTAACTTAGTTAGGAATTACAGGAGATCTGTAAGTCAATGTATGAACACCTGGTCCACATATTGTACACTGAGTTGACAATACAGAATAGGAAAAAACATGGAGGTAAACAGTGTGATGGGGGACTGCTTTTTCATAGCACTTGCTGCATCCTAAGTGAACAGCCACAGGAAATGATAGGAATGTACATCAGTTGTACAGCTTTCTGATTACAGGAATAGTCCAGTTAGCACAGTTGCCATTTGAATGGATTAGGCAGGCAATGTGTGTACAAATGTACAGTAGGTAGTACATTGTAATTGGAGATACAGATGACAAGTCAGGGTAGGTAGATGTCAGTGCACATACAGAACACAGGTGACTATTTGTACGTCAATGCCACACATGACTGATTACAGGGAAACTGTAGTTACCTTTGTTAGGATTTGCATGGATTTAGGCAGCTAGAGCTGTTGTGCCTCCCGATATTTTTACTGCATTATGACTGGTTATCTATAGGAACCATACGGGACTGGAGATCTATGCAACACCTCTGTAATTGTAGGTATAGTTAAGTTACCACAGTTGGGAGTTGCAGAAGCTTAGACAGGGAATTGAAGTAGACATAGCAGTGACTGCATCCTAAGTGTATAGTCACAGCTGCGTACTGTTGGGTGCTGATGTACGGCACCTTGGTACAGTAATTACTACATGATGACTGTATAGGCACAGGAAAAGTAAGTACATTGCTGACTTTTTTACACTCTTAGGGATTATGGAAAGTGTGACATGCAATGTGCCACATCGTTGCCTATGTTGTGATACTGAGTGGACAGCATAGCAACCAAAGGAATTCATGGAGATATAGTTGTGGCACTATTTGTTGCAGTTGATTTGCATGCTTAATTAAGACAACACTTATGTTCTAATGTCATTATGCTATTTTAAGTAAAGACCCGACACAGGTGGTTATGATTTAAAAAGATTTATTGCCAATTGGTTAAACTGAAGAAAGGCCCAATTAAGACTGCATTTTTTTTTTACAAAATCAGTCTCACAATACAATCCTTGTATGTATGCAATCATTGCTTGAATATATGTAAATGTGGCACATTTATAGTGACTGGATTATATGAATTGGAGCAAGTATGATATTATAATAAAGTACAGAGAAAAAGGTAGAATAAGAAGGTAATTTGTTCTATTTATTGTGATTGTTTAACATGGTGTACATCTTGAGGTTAGGTGTTTGCTATCCCTGCAGTGTTCTCCCATCTTTTGCTGGTGGGGTTGTTATCTGCCTTCTATGCATATACCTGGTTCTTTACTAGGTGGTCACTGTCTTTAATTAGGTGTTCTGTGTTTACAGTGATGTTTAAGTGTTCACTACTCTTTGTGTTAAAAAGTGCTTTCTGACTTTCCTCCTGAACTTGTGATACTCAAGCTGAACCTGTGGCTGTTCATTATATATTTGCTACTGAACTTGAAGAGACTTCAGTTAAGAATATTAAGGTTTTTTTAAAGTAGTTACATGTCCTAATTATGTGTTGTCCATTACTTGTGTGCTATGCTAATAAAGGTATGTCAGGAGCTTCTAAACAGTGATTACACACATGATACAGAAGTGTTTAGTTGTTACTGTGTGACTGATAATGTGGATGTTCCTGGGTATGGAAAAGCATAGTGCTAAGTGTTTAAGTAATAGAATATAAAAAATCTGATTTCAGTGACATTTGATTACTGCATATTTAATGATATGTCACTGACTAGACGATATGGAAAATTCTCACCCGACCCTCAATAGATGCATTACAAATATTGCAGGAACAGGTATGAAGTGCATCGTGATCAGTAACAGTGTCTGATTTACTAATTGTCAACATTGTTAATATAGGTTAGAATGACTTATATGACAAGTACAAAAATTGAATATTCTTACAGGAACAAAACATTTTTCAATTGTTACATTGGCTTCATGTTAACTCTTAACTAGTAAGTTAAAAATGTGTATGGTATGCTGTTTTTATCAAATATATGGTTAATTTAACGAATCAGTATTGTGCTGTATTATATGTTAAACATTCATTTGTATTTACTCTTATACTAATACTTTAGTAGAACTATGAAAGTAATTAGTAACAATGTAAGGTGCAATAAGAATGTAAATATTATTTACAAGTAATTACAAAGTCATGGCAAAGTCAGTTAATAGTATGATGCGATTGTTCAGTATTTACAGTTGCTTCATTCAACTTCTTGCATTATCAATAAAGGCTGTTATTTTTACATATGTACAGTACCAGTATTACAAATAAAGGAGTCATGGTGAATGAATGATATTGTTGTCTACATGTCAAGAGTCAATAGACAAAAACAAGTGGTTATAGGCAACTGGTGACAGAGTGCACTGTTTGGTTGAATGGGACAAGTGTTGTTCAGTTATTTACAATGGTAACTGAGAACTTCTCTTTATCAGGAGAGACTAACTGCTTCAAACTGGACATCAACTTGCTGTTATGTATGGGTATGATACAGTAACAATAAAAGATATGTACAGAAGAGGAGAGCAGTAGGCCTCTGTTTTGACATGTACAATCTTTGATGGACATGTAAGCATGGTTTCTCTAGTGACTGTGAATACTGTTGATGCCGACTGAAGCCACTACAACAATTTCCATGTTGTCACTGATCCACGCAAGATCTTAGATGTCATAGTGCATGAAATGTGTCTGCCAGTATAGCATTTTATTGAAATGAAATGGTTTATTGAGAGTTGTAGATTGCTCACAATTGTACTGACCTATGACTGTTCCTGTCACAAACTAGTAATTTGAGCAATGCAACATGTTTTGTCTTATTCTTCTGAAATATGAAGGTCATCATAATTCTTCAATATTAGAAGATATGCATTCTTTAAGTGTTGTGGCAGTCTCTGTTTAAAACTGCTAGTAGAGTCGTCACACTCTACCCATCCAGTTCTGTACCTAAGTAAGCAGGTGTAATGGCCAGAATGCATGGATTGGCCATGGTGATAGATTATATCAGAGTGTCAAACACTGATTGGTTGAAGACTATTCTACCAGCTGTGTAATCTGTGATAGGAGTGTCAACTCTGAGCTCATTGGAGTCAAACTGTGCAAGATAAGCAACAGATATTGAGATGAACTCCTGAGACGTATGGACTGAGTGCATCTGCCTCCACACCTTGTACAGGTGTGACCACATTGAGCATTGGTGAATAGCTGTCGAAATTTGACACTTTTGGTTTGAGGGACAAAAAGAGTAATCCACAGCATGTCTTGTGTGGTTTCACGCTGTGAATGGCCACATGAAACACATACATATTTGGTTACATATGATACTATGAAGTACTGCTGCACTGGGGTACCATTTTCATCCAAGCTGTTTATGACAGCCATCATAAACTCACTAGTGTCTTGCTGTATGTCAGCAGCAAATGTACTACATCCGTCATATGTACCTAGCACCTGTCGTAGTGGTGTTAGTGACTGTACATTGTTAGACTGGTCAGAAGTCATGTTAACAATCTGCTTCAAAGCATTTGATAGGGAATCATGCTGTGAAGCAGATATTGCCTGCACAAAGTGTGGCATGTGTAGAAAAACTTGCATAGCTGAGTTAGCATAGCAGTTCACTCTAGTGCTGTTGTCAAAGACTGGTACAGCAGCTACACCAACAGATTTCTGATGAATTGCTGGCTGTGAATGTTTATTTGAAGTTGTGGCCTTTGTTGAACTCTTTTGAGTTGAATCACTTCTGGAAGCTTGTGGCTGTTTGTTGACACCTGTAGATTTGACTGAATGATGTGAAGTAGCCAGATATGTAGGCAGTGGTATTAAAGGCATTTGTGGCTGATGTAGAGTACATAACCTGTTGTATCTCAAGAATACATCACTTGTCAGCTCATATTTTCTGAGGTGCTAGAGTTATAATGATGCAACCCAGAAAGATCATGCGAACATGTGAAAGTGCCACGTAGCTCATGCCATCCTTGAAAATGTCTGTACCTATGTCCACCATTGCTGAATCCAAACTCAAACCCTGAGATTTGTGAATGGATACAGCATATGCAACACATAATGGAAAATGTTTCCTGTTTACATAGATATCCTTAAATACCTGGAATTTTATGCAGGTCTGTTCTATGTGTGCAGGCTGTTCCATGTTGTCAAAGTGAACTACAAGCATCTCGATATATGTCTTCTGGACATTGTAGATAAAGTCAGTGATGTTTCCCATGGCACCGTTTACCATGCCTCGTTCTACATCTAGATTATGCCGTAGCATAATACGTGCATTCTTACAAAGTGTGAGAACAGCTTCTAGGCCAGCTGTGCATGAAACATCTGACTTGAGTTCACTGAGTCGTTCACTCATCTTTGCTACTAGGTTGCGACTAAGAATGACACCATCAACTGTATCAACAGCATGCAGACTTAGAATTTCTTGGTTTTCTCTCTGCAGCATTAGATTGTTGAACTCAGTGCATTTCTTTAGTCGTGGCATAAGACACACTATGTGTGTCCCTGTGGAGTATACATCGCTGAAAACATTACATGCTGTTTCTATGGATGCATTATCTACTGTGATTCTCCGATCGCTTAACATACAAACATGTTCTGGGTGATAGAGAACCTATACTGAGCTTCATATAAAAGTGATTTGTAAGCCAGATCACCACTTTGGCACAAGTTCTCAGATCAACTCAACATAGGTAACTAATTTACATGTTATAGCCTGCAATGCAGCTGAGAATATTCTTAGCTTGCTTGGCAGTTAGAGTTGTAAATACATGCTCTGTATTGACTGGTGCAAGCTGTAAAGGTCTCCCAACACAAATATAGTTTGCCACCAAATGGAACTCCATCATCAGTACCCAAGATCTCCTGTAGAGACATAGATGAATACAGGCAAGCATTGACATTGAGATCTTCGCTGATTTCATCATATGAGAACTTCATCTTTGTGAACATGGGATGGAGCTGAGATGCAACATCAAATGATAGTTTACGATACTCTCCAGTTCTGCCATGTTCCACTGGCAACATAAAGAGATGGTGTAATGTAACTCCACCAATGTTGTATGCGGCTAGTCCTGTGGGAGCAGTAACAGCAACAGACATTGATGACCCTGTCAGGCTCCGTATTTCAGCAGTGATGGCTTCAATAAGGAAACTCTTTTCTGTGCCAGCTGAACCACTAACAAAGATCAGTAGTGCTTATAGTCACAACAGTCACATTCTTTTGTTTCATGTTGTAGGCCATGTTGACAGCTTCAACCACTTGAGAGTGAACTGCATGCTGCTGCTGATTTAGTCTTTTCTCTCAAGTCAGCTGGGTTGACAGGAATGTGTTCCATGTTTCATGGTTGTCTCCAATTTCTGACATTAACACTTCTGGGGCATTTAAGGGAAGAGGTTCACCTACAACAGCTTGTCCTTCTGGATCAGTGTTGTCTTGTGAACTAACAGGAGTGTCTTCCTGAAGCTGCTTCTCTGCCTTCTCAAGCTGTTCTTTGTCAGCCTCTAGTCTCTGTATGTTTGTCTCTGAGTATTCAGTTTTGAAAGTCTCGTAACTGTGATTGAATTCTTCCTCAAATGTATCACAGTCACCTTTTAATTCAGACTCACTTTCCAGGGTCAATAGGAATAGGAGAGCAAAGTAGTAGTCTCTCTGCCTCCGATGTGCTAGATGCAATTTTCAGTGGTCTATGAGCTCATGGCCTGTGTCTCTTACGTAGACAGCCATCCACTCCATTCACCTTGTAGATCTGGCATGTTGAGTCAGGTGATACATTTGCCTTGTAGTCATACTCACTTAGTCATCTTTGAAAGAGACACATATCATCCATGTCGCCATGTCTACGGGGGTAGTATGTGTCTCATCAGGTTATTCTTCAAGATATGTTTTGAAGAAGGTCTATTGTCAGTGAGCTCTCACTTTCGCATGAGGAATCAGTTACACGCTTATGCTTTCTTTGTAGTTTACACTGAGAAACCGATAGCATCGGACTTCCGCTGACAGGTGTGTGCCCACCAAACAGTCACTGGCTTCATAAGCTCCACATTCTCTGTGTGAAAGAGTCTTCAAGCCCAATGACCAGAGCTGAGATGTCAGGCTTCTGTTTGAACTGGCAATATCTTCCCAAAGATCTTGCAAGCTAGTCTGCTCATGTTTGGTTATGTATGAAGTGACGCACCGCATCAGGGCCAATGAGTTACTCAGCCACAAACTGAACATCTATGTTTGCTTGTTACATTAGAGAAGAGTTGGGTTGTAGCCATTTATGTACACCTCTTTCTCATCTCTGGTACCTCTATACCTCTTGGTTGATTTTGTCTTCAAGTGGTGTCGCATTGTTGAGAAAAAGTCATTCATGGCACCATCCTGACAAACTCATCTAGGAAATCCAAAGCAACATTGTGTGTACCAATTAGATTTGTTCTTCACTACTCGACGGCAGATATTTTGCCTGATAATAATAAGCTGGAACTTTTTGAACTTACTTCCATAGTGTAGGGACTGTCATACTTGGTCTGGAATACGACAAGTGATATATTTCTTGGATGAAATGCTAGCACTTCGCTGCTTCCGTTCACCTATGTGGTGCATCTTTATCCACAATAACATATGGATATGAGGGGCACCGTGCTTGATACTCCATCCTCCAAAAGTATGTTCCACAATACTAAGAGGTGGATTGTCCTTGACAAGACGTAAAGTCAGAATGTCATGGAACCATTTGTAGAAAATGTCTTAGACAGATACAGGTCAAGTGAACACATCTCTCTGACAGTCATTGATGAGATGTCATTAACATCAGAATTTGCCCACTTCAATAGTTCAATGAGCTTGTCCCAGGGTATATTCAGTAGCACAACCAAGTGTGATGAACCATGTGACTGCACCATACCTCGCAGCATTGTCATCATTTCAGAGTGTCTGCAATACTAATATTCTTTGGTACCTCGAAGACTTGAAAGAATAGAAGACAGATTCACTTGCACATTTTCATCTTTCTGCTTTAATTTCTCTAGAAATTGAGCAGCTGTTATTCCATCCAGTTGACTTGTGAGATGAATAGTATGTGCAATGGATGCAGACAGAATGCTAAGTTCACTCTCCCAGAGGAGATGAAATAGGTACTGTATGTTACGTCTGAATTTGCCATCTTCACTGAGCACACGGCTAGTGCGGTACTCAGAACCCTGTACACACACTTCTCTTTCATCTAGGCATCCACCTGACCCTTTTGGGACTAGGTCTGGGAAACAGCGTGCTTCTAGTGTTGCCTCCCAAATGCTGACAGACTCACCTTCCACTCTGTTTCATTCTGATAGAGATCAATGTTGTCTTCCTACTTGGATCTCTACTTTATATTTAGTGGGTGAATTGTGTACTGTTCATACACATTGTCACTTGTCTGTGCTCTGACCTTCTCAATGATTGGTTTAGTTTTTTCTAATAGATCATGTTGTACAGAGAGACTGGCCATCTGATCTATGTCAAGGTCTGTATAAAAGGGATTGTTAGTCTTTAAATAAGTAAGAGCATGCTTCACCTTTTGTACATTGACAACATCTTGCCAGATGACTTTGGACTTCATTGGAACACCTATTTACAAGAATCACCAAACTTCTTTTCTGTTGAAATTTCTCCCACATTTTCCTGTAGAGTGAAGTGGTAGATACATCACGAACCCTTTAAAGATCTAATCAGGTTCTTTCTGTGGAATGTTCCGTGGTCTTTGGTGTTCAGATGTAGAATGGTTTGAATGGTTTCATTGTCTGAATTAGAATAGCATTCAAATATATTCAATGTTGAAATCTCCAGTTATGTAATATGTGCCTCCATGTTGTTCAGAAGTGACCCTGGTGGCAAAATGTTAGACTTCAATTTGGAGAAACAGTGCTTGCATAGCAGAATGGTGTTTTCTAACTGAAAGTCAGATTTAAGCAGCAAAAATGCAGAAAGGCGGAACCACATGTCATTGTATGGTGACAAGGTTTCAAGGTTCACTGTGACTGTTTGTTTAGTGCAGCACAAACGTTCACATGACGCACATACAGAGTCAAACTTTGCTATTTTGCGATTTTGCTATTTCTTTGCCATACTGTCTGAGTATGTCAGTTTCTAACACTGAAACAGATGTTTCAGCTGAACTGCTTAACTGAGAAATTGTTGTGTCTGGTAGAGAAGTAACATGTTGCAGTTTTTTGAGAAATGTGATGGCACCCTGCCTGTCACCTGATTGCAGCCAAGTCATTTAAACAAGTGGTGATTAATAACTCAACTGCATTTCATATACTCTGTATACAAAGTTTCGCATGCCTGTTTGATGCACTCCAAGCATCCGCATGCTGTGAAAAATACTATCACAAACACCACTATCGAGGCATGCCAGTGAGTGACCCATTAGCCCAGTATGTGGCTGAATTTCACAATGGTCAATTTTGTCAAACAGTTTATATCTTTCTTTGTGATCTGTTATCACAAATAGGTTGACAAACTGTTCAACTTTTTCAAATGATGATTGCCTATGGTTGCACGCCTCTCATCACATGCCCATGCCAGACAGTGTCTGCTTATTGAGACTGTAGTTGAACTCACAGTCATCATCTGTTTCCATTGCAGTGTCCTCACAGATACTGAGGACATTTACCAGTTTACCGTGACTCATCAATGGTGAACTTTAGATCTTTTTCTGGGAATAAGATTCTTCCCAGAACATGCCTCTGAGTGCTGTATGCATCCAGTGACCTGTGAAAACATCACAGAAATTGTGGACAGTCAAAGAAGGATACTGTTGTAGCCTTTTTGATGCCATACAGAACTTTCCTGAATTGTTCAAGCACATGAGACGTCTTACGCCACAAGCGCTGCAGCACAAACACTGCTCTGTTAACAAAAGTGCGTACTTTGAGACACAACTTCATCAAAGACAGATGACTCTGTCTTTTTGCTCACATGTCTCATCACAGCAGCAATAAGTCTGTTGATCTTAGCTTTACTTGATAGTGATTGGAAATACTTCTGCTTTCTCAGTAGCAGATCACCAGGTGTGAGTCTACGGCACTGTTTGGGAGGTTTGTTGATTGATGCAGTCATAATAGTTTTGTTTTGTTTGAGAGATCTGCACAACTGTTATAGAGGTAAGCATTTTTACTTGCTATTGGAGTCAGTATGTGCTTTGATGCAGGAGTTGTTGAAGGGCTCACTGTTGCAGTAGAGGTCTGTCTCTGTTCATATTGTGATGTAACATTTGTGTTTTCTTTACGTCTTTATACAACAGTGAAGTACTATGATACCTGTCTGTTTCCCTAACCACATCTCGTCTGTATTTAGTTGGCAGTGTTGATATTATAGTTCCACAGTGACAGTCAACCAATCTTAGAAGCATCAGGTACCTGTATGAAATACAGAGAAAAAGAAAATGTTACTTATATGACTCTGTCCATGCTTTCTAACGCCAGTATTGAAACATCCTCATTTAAGTATCACATCAATTTAAAAAGAAAATGTTAGCAATCTTTAATCACATAAGTTATTTTACATTGCTGCAGTTGTACTTCATTTCTGTCACATTGTCTTGCATATCATTATCACTATAGAATCTACATTTTGTTTCTATGATTTCCATGTTCAGTTATTAATAATTAGTATTATTAAGAAACTTTACATAGCTTATGCTGTCACAGTTCTGTTACACAATAACGTTATTGATGATCTTTCGTTAATTACTGAGACATTAATAAGTCAACTTTGAACACTTAGCTGAAGTCATGCTTATTAATATTTTCATGTGATTGTTCAGGTTTATTTTACTACAACCATTTTAAATTACACAGCTGTCATTTTTCACATGTTTGCTGAACTGTTTAGTATGTAGTTACAGTGATCTCTGCTACAGGTGTTGTGGTGGAACCACTGTTCAGAGTACATTGTGATAATTGATAGTCACAGTGCTCTTGAACAGAGGTGTTAAATGAGTATGTTCAAAAGTTGGTAATGATAGTCTGTACTATTACTGTTTATGTGAGTGCATATGAACTTCACAACACACATTTGTCAGTTGATGTTTTGGTACATTACTGTGCTTAGTCTCAAAGTGACTTATTGGAAATTTGTGTGAATGCTGCATAAATGACTGTTTGCAGGTTAATTAACAACTGACAAACTATGCATTACTACAAGTCAGTTGCATGGTGCCATTGTAACTGAAGATAACACCTTTGTGGGTGCTTTTTACCAAGTCACAACACTGTGCGCCTCCAGTGTGTGAGTGGGAATGTTGTTGAGCAGGTTTAGCATTGAAAAATTGGTTATTTTGCCATTACATCAAATTATGTTAAAATAGACAATTTTTAAAAATACTGTCAATGCATGAAAGCTTCTGCAAATAGTAGTGTCGGTATCTGACAGTGTCGTCAGATGTTACTTTCTGCATTCGGCAGTATGGTAAGTGCATCGGTTTAAAGTTTCGCAAAAGTTTCTTTATCATTCCAAAGTATTGCAAAAGTACTTTCGCATGCTCGACATCTGTCGCAAATTACTTGTATGCTCAAAGTGTCGCAAATTTAACACTTTGGGAGTGGAAAATGCATTCATTATCAAATCAGATCTGATTGTATTTGAGGACAGCTTGTTCTACCAATGTAATGCAAGATTTGTGAGGCCATCTGAGACAACCAATCAGATGGACAACACTGAAGAAGAAGTCAGCAGCAGCCATCTTACTGCTCAACTGAGAGCAGTATTTCAAAACTGTAAGTACAGTATATTTTATTATGCATTTTCCAGTATGATAAAACAGTGTTAGCAATATGTAAATACTATTAATCAAAACATTTTTCAGTGCTGTATTTGATAATGTTACTTGTAATCACCTAACTTGCTGTATAATTTAGATAAAAGTGTTTAAAGTCAGATAGTAGTTGAGTACTAACTTTGTATAGATACAGCTGCAAATAGAGGAGATAGGATAGGCTGCACGGGACCCATAACAGAATAGGAACCAATCAGACATGTTTCAGTTTGTAATTGTTTAAAACTGCCTATAGAAAGGATGCATGTCCCTACCTCAATGTTTGCACATTTAACTGCATGGAGATCTAGTAATAGTCATGCTGCCTTCATTGGTTTACTGGAAGCCAGAGCACTAGCCAATGATTTTTTTATTTGTGTGTTATTAATCAGCCCAGTGAAGCTGGCTTGAAGTGAGGAGGGAAAGATCTGTTTTACTTTTACTACTGCCTAGCCACTGCAGGGTGAATACTGACTTTTTGGTAGCTCTCTGTTCAGTTCTGAGTTTAAAACTGAGAATGGCAGAAAATTGCAAAAAGGACTTTTGTGAATAGTTGGTTAGTAGATGGGAGATGAGCATCTGAGTATGCTCACCATAGTGATTTTGGGAGTAACCTGCAGCTCCCAGATTGCTCTGTGAAATGGTTTGGTAGGGCAGGAATGAGGTGGGAACACCTCATGCCAACCAAGCACAGACTTTTGAGTACTCAGCCTCATCCTGACATACTGCTAGTACATCTTGGAGGCAATGATTTGGGCACCAAACGCTGGGTAGATTTAGTAACAGAGGTAAATTGACCTTGCTTATTATGAGTATGTTGCCTGCCTGTATAATCATATTGGATATTACAGAGCGAGGGTCTGGGCAAGGTGAACACCATATGGTCTGATTGACAGAGCTTGAAGAAAAGTAAACATACAAATATCTGCTTTTCTACACATGTATGGAATGTATACCATACATCACCCAGAAGTTAAGTATTGTAATGATTGGCTATACCTACCAGATGGTGTACATTTCTCGCATGCTGGCAATTGCCATTTCCTGGGAGACCTTCAAGATGCAATCCTCAAAGTCCTCTAAGACTGTCAGACTGTTTATCAAATATTACAGTAAACAAAGGTTCTTTTTAGAACCCTATTAATGTGGTCAAAAAATAGATCAGCTGCATGCATCACTCACATACATGTAACACATGGGTTGGGGAACATCCAAGATTGTGCCATGCTGTAACCACACTGAGAAAGTGCATAGGCAATGCATCATGTTGTTGTTAGTACACAGTATGTTGTTGTTATATGTTTGCATTTTATATTTTTCAGTCTGTAAGTGTTCATTTAACATTTACTGTGGCATTACACTCACTGTAAGTGGAGAGAGGTGGGGTTAGTAACAGTGAAACGAGTGGTGGCAGGTTTATGTTTAACATTATTTAGTACTATTTGTGCAATGGAGCCATGTTGTATGCAATACATAAGCTAAGTAATTTTTTCATATTATGAAGCTTATTATTGGTATGCAGGTATCCTCTGCATCGAGTGTTGCTTGTATTGGCTGACTTAGCTGTGTTCTCGGACTGATGACATCACAACACTTTCTGAAATATATGGATATATAACATTGTTGATTGTAGTATCATTATTTTTATTAAAAAATCACTTTTCAAATATATTTGCGCGATTTATCAAGAAAACAATAATGTGGTAGTACAGTGTACTGTTGCCTATCATGTTATAACGGGTAATGATTGTTTACAGTAATGTTTAGGTGCCATTGTTAGCTCTATTTTTTGTTACATAAATGTAGTGGTAGCTGAAGTACAGCAAATGGTTATTGTTAGGACAGAAAACAAACAATTGGGTAAGAGGGTGGGGCACAATGTTTCATTTTCTAAGTACTATACGTAATAAATACATAAAAAGTCATTAACTATGGGACATGACAGTCATGGAAATGTTTCTTTATGCTTCTATTGCAGAGAAAAAAGTTTACCATGAGGCAGTGGACCTTGCGAGAGGTGTGCTTGCTGCTTGAGGCAGTCCAAGTGAGGGGGAATGCTCGCATTTTAATACGGAGCACGAACCGCAAACTGGGTCCGATGTGGAGGTGCATCAACAGTTTCCTGCACATTATTCTTAAAGTAAAGAACAAGACCATCACACAGTTGAAGCGGAAGTGGAAGCTGTTGCACCAACGCTTTTATGTCCTTAAACAGTGTGAGGAGATACCGGACAATGATACGTGTTGGTACTACCTTGCGTACGAACTCTGGGAGGCTGCTGATGCCAGCTGCGGGAGCGCCTTAACTCACCGTAGTTACTCAACAGAAGTTTTCACAATGCATGTGACTTTTATAGATTTTTATTGAAATCATGACATATGGTATTATACTTAAAGTATATAAGAATGTATTGATGACAAGGAGTGGATGATTGGGGATTTACCACGTCTGGTGTTGTTCAGTCACGAGTTGCAGCCGAGTGATGTAGCCACACCAGAAGTGGTAAATCCATCCATATACCCACTCCCTATCATGGTATGTTGCTATAATACAATGTTCAAGTGTTTTTTATAGTGATATCAAAGTTGTAACAGTGGATATACTGTAGTATTTTTTCACAGTCATTCGATCTGTTTTGACCAATGAGGTTACAGGATTTTCATATCCCATAGAATAAGGTTCATTTGACATGCGCGCTGTGGTTCAGTTGTGAGGTTTAGTTGAGTGACTGAATAACAGCAGAATCTGGTAATGATAGGTGCAGTGATTATACAGTATCCATTGTATATAGACAATATTTTAATTCATTTAAGGTTTACATAGCTATTATGTTTGGTGAATCTAGTGAGTTTATGCTGTGTTCTTCAACTAATTTTTCTATCTGTATCTCTAGTGTGTATTAGGTGCTGTTATGCAGTCATGCAACTAGTGATGCAAAATTTAAATACTGTAGAATAAAGAAAATGTACTTTGTTTTGCAGTATTATGACATATGAAATGACAATAGTGGTTTTTAGCATACATTAAGAATGATGTTTGGGTATCTCATCTGAAATATGGTTTGTCAATATTTGTACTTAATAGGGATTGTAGATGTCTGACTTGTTGAAATGTTACACATGTTTGTGGAACAACTACAGATCTTCATTTACAGTTGTTCTCTACTGCTCTTCAAACATTATATTTGATATTAACAGCACTTGTAATTTAATATGTGCCCACAATGCTTGTGGTGTGGCTGATGAGAGGCAATGTTACCTATGTGAAGCATGTTTTATGGTTGCATCAACTGTTTCAAAAATGTGATGTAATTACCATTCAAGACTTAGTGATGACTTTGTTTTTTTTTTTATGACAGGCCAACGTGACTCCTCCTGCCCCGAGGTAGTACCAGCACAGCATGAAGTTTTGAAGGGTGGTCAATTGACACTGACAGTGTCATTATCATTTAGTCCAATGGTAAGATGCTGATAGAAATAATTGTACTATGTAATTGGGTTGCTATGAGGATATCATGTAAGGTGTGACCTGCACAACTTAAGGACATTATTTTAGGAAATACTATTTACTAAGCATTACTTGAAGCATCTATGTATTATTTGTATTTAGAAAATGGGTTGAAAGTTGTTTAGGTGATTGAGTACAAACAAACAGCCAGTCTGCCATCCAAGCAATATGGCCCAGTTAGTCAATGAGTCTGTGTGTCTACTGCATGATTAGGTCTCAGATCCTTGTTAAAACAGAATCTTCAGTTTGTTAATTCAGCCATGTTTTTCTTAATATGCAAGTGAACCGGACACAGATACAGACACACACACACACACTGTGCATAACACTTTCACACTCATTGCTCCTACCAAGTCTTCTTTGCACCTGCCTTGTCTGTCTCACTGGCTGCCCGCTGACTTAGCTGTGATGCACAATTTTTTATGTCAGCTAGCAAAAGAGACGATGTCATGACAGAAGTGGTGATTCTTCTATAGGCTACAATATGTTATAGCCCCTGCTTCTGAGCACAGTTGAGCCTCCAAAGAAACAAATACATGAGCACTGGAGAAACAGACAACTTTTCTTCAGATATTTAAACTGTGGTAGCTGTGTGTGAGCTTGGGTGCAGCTTAACTCTGCTGTACAGAAGGCGGTAGTGGGTGATATTCAACTGAACTCTGACATGGCTCAGCAGTGTTGAAGATTGCAATGTGGCTGCCCTCTGCGCATGGCGAGTGCAACCGTTTTCTAGCTGTAGTGTCCAGAGTGAGGCATGGATGTGGTACTGCAACATTCTGCCATTGCCAGCAAGCTATTAGGTCAAACAATAATATGCCAGTGGGGCCAAGGATGCATGAAAGGTGCATATGGGTCCATATTTGTATGTTATCATGGTGGCTATCGGCATGCAGTTGCACTATATTCCCCGATGATGTAATTTAGTGCCTTCTGAGACAACGATGTTGGGGACTGACGCCACCTACAGCAGAATCACATTCATTTGCAGTGACAATATTTTGCTGTTCTGTTTAATATACTGCAGGTCCAGTGGAACACTATCTCCCATTGTGGACATCTGTGCAAATAAATCTAGAATTACAATTTCTCTGGTGGTTCAGTGTGACATTTGTTCACGATCACGGCCATCTGTATAACAAAAGACTTTTGTTCATGTCCCTGGTGTTCCAGTGGACCTGTTATTTGCCTGAGCATGGGTATTTGTGAAAAGAAATACTCTAACCTATGGTGATCTAGTGGTACCCTGCAACTGCCCACTGAGCCCTTCACTTTACCATTCCTCCTGTTCAGCCAGTGGGTGTCAGGTCCTCACGGCCCCTAACACACAATATGACTGACACTGGTAGAAGTATGCCATTGTCCACAGTGAACTAGTGTGGTGTGTGCCCATATGGTACATATTACACCCACTTGCTGATTTTATAAACATTGATAGTATGGTAGGTGCCTGTCCTTCATGTGCATTTTTTTGTAAGTATCATTTTTATATATCCTGGTGTTCCATTGTGCTGCCGTTGCCTGATCATAGGCTACAAGTATAACATTCAGTAACCTGTTGTTCTAGTGGAGTGTATGAGTGCTCAGTCGAATTAAGTAAATCCATCTGTTCACCTGGTACCAAGTTTATACTTGGTCTATTTTGAGCAAAGTACAACAAAAGTAAACTGTTAGTTGTCCTTTATGTGGAAACAGTGCTTGACAGCCAAGTACTTCCTGCGTCCGCCCACCCTCCTGATGCGGAGTCGGTAGTAGAGCACCCACTGTTACCTGCTGTCTGTTGACCGACACCACTGGTAGGGGCTGCCATATTACAGAGGTGAACCAATGGTCATGCAGCATATTGTTCAACAGAATGGAAGATGTGAATTTATCAATGCAATATGTTCATGTACTATCATATGGGTACTATGCTGTTCATGCTGTGTGACATTGGATTCACAGTTGTAGACTATTTAACTTGCCATGGCGGTGGGGGTAGCTGTTCTGTTGCATTAATTTTGGGGTGGAGTTCTATGTTTATGAATAAGGTATAATGAAGGGTTATGTATGGTCTGTTACTCACCTTCTAGGGTTGTGTGGAATGAGGTGCAGCCATGCCATGCCTAGATGGTTATTATGATTTATATTTCTGACTGCTTTATTTTATAATAAGAAAATATGTTCATAAACAGTAAACCTGTTCATCATGGACAATCTCTACATGTATCTTAATAAAGGATTAATATATGTTGTTACAATGTTGCAGTCAGTCAGAAACCTGAAATGCTCAACCTTGTTTTAATTGGAATTAATGGGTAGGTATGGGGCTGTCCACTGTATACTAGGTCTACATTTCGTAATTATTTATATTTTTTCAACTGTAATTGAGTATATGTTCAGAGAACCATCAGAGCTATTGGTTTATTTATATAATTTGTGCAGGTTGGATGCACATGTTATTGAACACCAGACAGGGTTTGTATGTTGACTTCAGCTGCGCTTAGTTGTGGGCACATTGATGTACTGCAGGTGGTTTTTGTCTGAGGGCTGCTGACGTCAGTGCATCAGGGTCAAGTTTTGGGGTATGTTGACCTCCATAGTCAACAGGGTTATGTGGCATCAACAGTGTCTATGGATATCTACGGCATTGTACCCACACATGTTGTAACAAGCACATTACAGTTATAATTATGGTGTGGTCACAAATCTTAGAATTATCTAACATTGTTGATGCTGTTCATGTCACTTTCCATTGTACAGATGAGAATAGTTGCTGTGCATGTCACAGTTGATTACAATAGAACACCATATAACATAGAGTATGCAAGAGAGATGTGCATGTTCAGTTATAACGACAGAGTATTAAAATGATCTTATTAAAAATATAGTTGTACCTTGATATTTTTGGTATATGTTATCATGTTTTCACTTGTTTGTTTTATAGAGTCCGGGAAGTTGAGCGACAACAGTGAGGTGAAGCAGGAGTCTGCATTCAGCTCGCCATGTAAGTACCATCACAACAGATATTCATGCAAGATGTAGTGTTGCAGTATCCGAACTCAGAATGAGTGTTATTATCATTGTGTGTTGGTTAAGTTGTGTAATGACTATATCATTTAGTAGTTGTTCAGCATTTTTTCAACGTAAAATAATACATGTGAAGGCTGTATAGTACATTGTCAGAGATGCAAATGAATACATTATACATCTGTGATCACTAGTATGGTAAGCCATGTCTTCTTGTTTGGTATAATGTGTTCAGTTGTATTACATAGAATCGTGTTGTGCATCACGATCTGTTCACAGATACATATTGCCACTGCCAGAGGAAGAGGGGAGGTAATGTTGATGGTTAGTGGTTGGGAGAATAACGGCACAACAAGATAACAATGATGTTTGACTATATTATATAGGATTTTTGATAGACCTGGGTATGTTGTGGTGCACCAGGGACGAAGAATACACTATTATAGTAATACACATTCAGCACTGTGTAGGATGAAAGAAGAGTAGCTTGGGAGTCACCAGAACTGTCAGCTGTCATGCTGCAAGGTTTGATGTGACAACCAAACTGTGAGGACAGTTGTGGAACATTTAAAACAGTACACTCATAAAAGGTAAACCTGTATGTCTGGGTGTGTATGCGGAGGCATGCCAGCAGAATGGGTGTCTGACCCTTGCATCTACTGTTTGGACAGCTGATTCTGGTATCTCAGTTGCTGTCTGCCCTCTGTGCTCTTCTGGCTGCTCCTTCCCAGTCTCAATATCTGACTGCATTTAACTTTTATTCTGGAACCGTTGTCCATTACTGTACCACATCCTTTGAACCCTGTACCATGTGTTATGCACTGTTCTGGCACCATTGCTGATTCACCACCATTCTAGTGAAGTACACCTCTTTTTCCCAGAATTTTCCTCCTGTTGTTGCAGTGCCGTCTTCATTCATTCCAGTCATCCTAACTGTTACGCCTTATTTGTCCCTTCATGTACCTGAAGACATCTACCCGTCTCTTCTTCTCTTGTGTCTGCCAATGTGTACATATTTAGTCTTCATGCTTTCCATATAGTCTGTTCCCAAGACCATTTTTTATCACTTACTCTGGACGCCCCAGAGCAATGTTGTTTAACTGTGGCCCATAGCTGCAAACAGTACGTGATGTCCTTAACGTCCTTTCACAGATGTGGTATCTTCCTCCTTCTGGAGGCAATCCCACTGGTGATGCATCCAGTATCCTGTTGTCCTAGCTGCTGCCTTGCACAAGTGTCAAGGGTGTTGCCTGATACAACAACAGCTTCAAGTCCCTGACAACAATACAACTTGTAGCATTTCACTCCGGTGAATTGTTCTGTATTTCTGTGTCTCAGGTGCAGTACCACTTCACTGCATTTTACTCAGATACTGTTCTACTACATCTTTCCGTTTGTCCAGGCAGTCTGTAGACCAGCAGGTCCTTCTGCCCATAATAATAACTATTGGTGTTTTGAGTCATCTGCAAATGAGTAGTATTACCGTGATACTTGCCTATGTCGACATGTAGGTGGTGAATAGGAGGCCCAGGGTGATCCCTGTAAACTACTGATGAACCTCTTGGGAATGAGACTATCCTACCAATGACGAAGTTTGTGTATTGTTTTCTATTGATTATCCATCTGATATGTCACTACTCGACTGTATATTTGTTTTGTATGTGACATGGAATGAGAATTATGATAATTGTGTTGAGATCACTGTTTTGTTTCTATAGAGGGTATTTAATTAGTTCAATAACACTTAATATCACACTGACATGCATCATTGTGTTGCATGGTATAAAGTTGTATTTCTTGCAATCACTTCTGAACATGCTCCTACTATTTATTTACATGTTGTGCAGAATGTATTAGAGTAAGTGTTTATAATTTTAGTCAACTTTGCTTACTAAATCTGTAAGATGGTTTCAAGTGTTGCAAACCATTATGACAGATGAAGTTTTACATTTGATACAAGAAATTGGTCATAGGCATGTATCAGAAACATATTGTATGTCTATATGCAGAAAAGTCTAAGACTGTTACTAAGTTGTTTGATTAAAATAAAAATAAGAACTTTCACTGATTGTATTGTTGGTCAGTTAATCATGACTTAGGAAATTTGGTATTTGGTAACAGTTTCGCTACACTATGGTCACAGAGCATGAGAATAAAATACAAATGACAGTTTATGGTTTACTGTTAATTAATGTATGTCGTTAAAAAGATTTTAAACATTGTATGTGTACAGAGGGTGAATAACAACCCTTGTGTGTGTCTTTTGTAGCAATCAAAAGTGACGTGATGATGTATCAAGTTATGTAATCATACCGTTGGTGCAGGTAGTCAATATTCTTGCAGGCGTGAAGAAACACTATAGCCACAGATGGTTGGGTTTAGTGTCCACCATTACTGAAGATGTACCACTGTATGAGACTGTACTGTTTATTATAAACCACGACACTGACTTGTTGTGTATAGTAGTTCTATAAGAACATATAGGAAGTACTGTTTTACAACTTTTGTTGTCAACAAATGACATTATGGTGAGAAATATTATAACTGAACAGTCAAGAAGCAATCTATATTTGTATCAGAGTTCTACTAGTATCAGTAGGCAAATAATGTATAACTATTAGTGAATTAGCTATTAATATTGTAAGGCAGACAGAAAGGATATCACTGTTTTGAGGCTGATGTATTGATTTATGTTTTCTTCTCTTTGTAGGCGGTGTTGTAAACGCTGTATGGCACTGTCGCTGTTACCGCAGGCTCTATAATATGGTTGTTGTCTAAAGATAATGTTAAGTCTTTGAAGACAGCAACAATGCTGTCTTCATGGAAGTGCAACAATGACCATCAGCCTTGTGCTTGGTGACAGTGGCTGATGACACCGCACAGTACCAGCACTTCACCTCACTACACCACCTGTACCTGCCTTCCCTGGATGAAGTGACCACCTCCACCAGAGTCCGGGTCTTCTCTGGAGGGTGCAGCTGCCTTCCTCCCCATCAGATCCAGTTTGTAGTTTGACTGCCTCTCAGCACACACTTTGAAGCAGTGGCTGCAAAATTGCTTTTCAAATATTTATATGATCATATTTTGTTTATTTATTTATTTTTCAAACAAGAAAGCTTAATAATAAATATATTTTATGTGTACTATTTAAAAATCTAAACAATCAATATTTTTCTTGTTTCTGCTTTCTGTAAATTAAAGTTTATTTTTTTTTATTTTGTTTCAAAATATTTTTTTACCATTTGATAAAAATAGTTTTTTACTTTATAAAAAATTTTTAAATACTATTTTTCTGTTGTGGTGTTGTCTCATCGTGGGATGTTTATCATCAACATTTGTGACAAAGTGTTACACAATTGTTATTTCATCATTTCTGAAACATTATAGCAGATTCATGTGATTAAACCAACATACATATGTAGGCTAATAACGAATAAGCCATATGAATGATTATATACGGTCAGTCAATCACCTCTAGGTGTACTGGGCACGAGGTGAGCCAAGAGATACATGCCCCTAGATGTTGATTAACTGACTGTACATTGTCCGGGAGTACTTTATTGTTCTTATAATTATGAATGTTTCTAAACAGAGTAACAGCTTATTCAGCATATGGTTAAGCTCTCATGCATGGTAATACAAGATTACAAGGTTGTAGAATATTTGTTTGTATCAGAAAGCTACATTTTTGTGACCTTTCTATAATACATATTGAAAGGTGTCACTGAGATGAGATCATACTGTAGCTAAGGGACTTCAGGAATTATTTCAATGAGAGTTTATCGCACATGAGTGTATCTGTTACGCTGTACATCTTGAACCGGGTCCAACATAGTATGTTATTAACAGACCATTAATACAATGACCGTCATCTTTATTTCTTCTAAGTTATATAAGAAACCTTTCGCTACCTACTTGATGAAGAAGATTGTTACAGAAAGCATTAAAGGTTTTCACAGATAACACATTTCAATTATTCTAATGTAACGGATGTTGCAGTGGTATGAGAATATTTGTACTACATTTGTAAGTATGAGTCTGTTGATTTTGTCTAGCAGAAACAGAAGAGGAAGTTGTAAAATATGAATATTTAAAGTATAATAATAGAGTACTACATTCATTATTTGTCGAAGAGTTGTACTGATCGCATAAAGATAATGAGTAACATATCATGACATTGTAATTAGTATTGCTATAACCATGGCAAGGAAAGTAACACATAGATATAAAGCAATATGGTTCAGATATTTGTTTTTTTAGTCTCATAACAGAAAATATTATTAGATGAGTTATATTCTTCATCTTGGTACATTTCAGTATGTGTAGTACTTACAACAAAAAATATACTATTGGTACAAATTATTTCAAAAGACAGGATATTCATGTAAAACTCATTCAATGCATCGTTAGGTTGTTCCACAGTGATGTGCGCGAGAAATTGGTGTTAGTTGAAACCCTACCCCACCACCCCCAGCACCACACACACACACACACATAACACACACACATGGGCACGGGAAGGACCAAGGCACATGAACAATGACAGACAACCATCAGCAGACAGAAATAACAAAATTGTCTAAATGCCAAGACATCTCTCCCACCTGACCAGGTAGTGCATGCTCAGTGGAGATCAACAGCAAAACTGAGGCCAGGTACAAACGATTATCCCCGATTGCAGCTGCACACAACGCACACACTTAGTAGTTGCATGGCCTTACCTACCGATGCCTCACACCTCATTAGACCTGGTCTGTACCATTAGTCAATATAAATGATGAAGGTATGATCACAGTTGTCCAAAGGTTTTACACTAGTGAGTATACATTTAATTAAGAGACCATATGAATTAACTACAAGATACAGTCATGGTCAGATAAAAGTAGTGTTGCATTTATATGTGATTACAGTAGTACATTTACTTCAACTGTTTACCAAGATAGAGGTTGATGTCAAGGTATGGAAAGCATTGCCTGTACAAGGCTGGGAATTTCTACTGCTAGTATCAGATGGCAGTTTACTGGTGAGGTACTGGTGATGTACATATATAACCTTCAGTGTTTTATACTAAAGATGTGTAATTATTCTTTTAAGAAACAGTGTAATTCGTGTGTCAGGCCAAGCAACTTCTAAATATCCTAGCACTACTGAGCCAACAATGATGTAGTTGTATCACAGATGTCATAGGATAGATTTTCTGCATTTATAAGGATGTACTATCTGTACATACGTTGTCTGTCTGATGACTACTTCTGAAACAGTGTGTATTTTGTATTGTTGCAATGAGATCATACCACTTATGGACACAGCCTAATTTTTTACCAGTTGTTTTATACCAGGCTGCAGTGATTAGTCTTTGGTCACAATTCCATCACTGGTGGTATAAAATGATAACTATGTTATTTGGGGCTACAACAGGAATCAAGTAGGTATAGTGTGATATAACAGAATGTCTTTTAGTACTGATTTTACCACAATGGATAAGTGTAGTAGGATGGAGGGGCATTCTTTATCAGACTCTGTCAGTTATAACTGACTAAGGTTTTGATGGCTGCAATGATGTTACATTGTTCATCTCATGAGTTCATATTCCAGCCATTCTCCAGTATCACACAGTAGATGGGGTATCTGGGGGGCACTGTGTTGTAAAGCCCTGCAGTGCCTAGCAGAGGTAGAGTATCTACACATGTAGTATTAAACAATAGATAATCAGGGTTATGTTAATGTTTTAATCATCTCTAGGGTGTGATGTTGAACCAGGTAGCCGAAAGCCATGTCGCTAGACGATTAACTGACTATTAACAATCCCTGGAGTGCCTTATTGCTATTATAATAAAACTGTTTTTTAAACAGTGTTCAACCATGTTCATCATAAGTTCTATATGTATGTTAGTAAAGATTAACATAAGGCTGTTGAATGTTTACAGCCAATTAGAAAGCTTTACTAGACCTTGTTATAATCAGACATATTGTTTGTACAACCCTGGTTTTGCTTCAGCTCTATTGTAGGGTGGTCCACTTGGGTGGTAAGGTCATGGTAGGTAAGGCTTCGCAACTACTAAGTGTGGTACGCTGTGCAGCTGCAATCAGGATGTGTACGCTTGTGCATATGGCCTCAGTTGCTGTTGATTCACTCAGCATGCAGTACCGGTCAGGTGGGTGAGGATGTTGTAGTACATTTAGAAAGTTGTTTTATTTCTGTCACCTGCTGCTGGTGTCTGTGATTGTCATGTTGCCTTGGTCCTCCCCTACTTGCATGTGTGTGTGTGTGTCTGTGTCTGTGTGTTGCTGTGGTGTTGGGTTTTTCAACCCCAACAAATTCTTCACTTGTCGCTGGAACAACCCTAATTGATGCATTAATGAAGTTTTTGCCATGAATATCTGTCTTTTGAGAAATCATACGATATGCAATTTTTCATCTTGTTAAGAACATGTCTTTTCAGAACGATACTAAATATACAGATACATTTCTTCATACATAGTTGACTAATAGTATCATACAGCAATACTATGTTCTACACGTTATATATGAAAATAAATATTTGCTTGTGAAATGCAGTTGCATATCTTCACATGTTGAGCAATAGTACGTACTTACCAATAAGGATGAGAGTTTATGTTAATGGTCTGTTAATCATCTTCTTGTCTGTACAGTATCACAAAATAGAGTCAAGTGCCACATCCTCCCAGATGGTACTTGTTCAGTGATATAATCCTCTGTGGTAAGCATGTCATAATACAAAATATTTGTAAAGACTGTTAAATTGTTTCATATGGCTGTTTACATGTTGTGAGTTAAACATTTATTATGCAGTTGAATGTCAGCTAATCGAAAGCTCCACTTGTCACACCTTTGTATAATTCTGCTACAGAAAGTGTAGCAATGAACACGTACAATGGTTAGATGCAACAAGCCAATGTGAATATATATTATCACTGTCACATAATGAAAGGACAAAAACAGGATAAGGCTTAAAAGATTATTCAATTAAAAAGTATGAGTGTCAATTAAGAAGCCAATTAACACAACACATTGTGTCACAAACAATCATAAATCTTTTTTCATTATTGTTTGAAATATGTAAACAGTATGCAGATAGTCAATGGGTGACATATGACAATATAAAATAACTAAAAGAAGCATCACAGCATCTCTGAACACTGATTAATATATGAAACAGTACGGTCTTGTTGTTGTGTGACTGATACTGTGAATGTTCCGTGTGGGAAACCAGATGCAAGTTGTTACTATTACCAATACTAACAGCCAATAGTTTGTGAAAAATATATATGGAAACTGTTGTGCAGATGAATGGTTATGTTTTTATGTATACACATGGATATATATATATATATACATAAATGTTATGTTAAATACATCACTATATATTACTGTATTTCCCCCGATCCCTTTATTAGAGGCAATCAGAAAATATTATCAGAACAAAAATTATTTATTATCAGTGAAAGTGTCTGATGTACAATTTCAACTGTTATAAACATACATAAAGATAGAAACAGAAACACATCAAATAGTATATAGTAACAGGTATCATACACGTCAGTTAAATGATTAAATCAATTAAATAAGTACTGAACTACTTGATTACTTAGATCTGTTGCACTTCTACTTGTATAACAGGAATTTTTGTAGATGAAAGACAATGTTATTACATCAAGCAGAAACTGTGTATTACAAATGATGTTGTATATGTATGACGATTGTACCTTATTATGAAGAATACTATAAAATAACAGTATAGTAGATATATCCAAGTCCATGTATCTTATATTTACAAATATTTATATCATATGTGAATGTTATCAATCTATGAGTCTAAACTGAAATCCTATTTTCTCTAATCAGGGGACATATAGTTATTAACAAAATAACTTAAAATGCCACAACACTAAGTACTAGCTAGAAATATATTAACATCATATATACATACATATACAATAGACATGTATGAGAATAAACAGGTATAGCAGTACACTGTTGCAAAAAAATAGAGATATTTATCATAGCACAACCATGAAGAAAGAAAGTACTACAGGCTTACATCATGGTACTCAAATACTGATAGAGTGATCTAATCTTTAGTAAAATATGTTACACAATGATATAACGGCATGGTGTAGTACTGTATCTTAGTGTATATACCTAGCAAGTGTACCAAGTGTTACTTATGTCTGCATATGATATATTATAAGAAAAGACAATGACAAAAGAGTTTGACCAGACAGGAATACTCTTTGACACCTGCAATGTTTTTAGACATGTAAGGTGGTTTCTTAGTATTGAAGACAGCTGTGCCACTTAAGACTACTGCAACTATTTCACTGTGTCACTGATCAATCTAACAATCTTATACATACTGAGTTAATATATACAAGAAACTATGAGATGTTATCTGTGATTGCCAACTGTATTCGCACAATGAAATGGTTATATTCCAAAACAGACTGTGTAACAAATGGACAGCAACTAAACGAATGTCTCATGTTCTGTGACTATTCTCTGACCTTGAAGATTACTAATTTTTCATCAGTACATATGCATTTAGTGGGTGTCATTGTAGTTCTGTTTGAAATAACTTGTTGAGATGTCACATCAACCCAGCCAGTTCTGTACCTCAACAAACAAGTATAATGTCCAGAATGTACAGATTGACCATAGTGGTAGATACGGCATGAGTGTCAAACACTGTTTGTTAAATACTATTCACCAGCTGGAACCAGTGGTAGGTGTCTCTGAGCCCATTGAGTCAAATCTATGGAATACAGCATAAGATATTGAGATGAAGTCCTGGAACCGGATGGACTGAGTACATGAACCCACACCTTAATAATAAGTAACCACTTTTGCATTTGTAAACAGCTGAAGGAACTTCACACTTTTAGCTGAGGCACAAAAATAGAAACCTAAAGCATATCTTCTGTGGTTTCTCGCCAGAATGACCACATAAGACATAATGTATTGTTACATATGATACAGTAAAACACTGACACATGAAGTACCCTTCATCCAAGGTGTTTATGATTGGCATCACAACCCTCACTGGTGTCCTGCTGAATGTTATCAGCAAATGTACTGCATCCATCGTGTGCCCACCACTGTCGTAGAGGTGTCATGACTGCACACTGCTAGACTGACTGTAGTCCATTGACAACTTTTCAATGTCTTGATATGAGTCTTTCGGTGCATATTGCCTTCACAGTGTGGCATGTGGAGAAAGACTTGCAGTTGAATTAGCATAGCAGTTAACCAGTATTGTTATCAAACACTGGGACAACACAGCGCTACATTTAGGGCACTGGGATTGTAACATAGCACTACATTAGGGCACTGGCATTGTAACATAGCGCTACGTTATGACACTGGGATTCTAACAAAGCGCCTTATTAGGACACTGGGATTCTAACATAGTGCTACATTAGGGCACTGGGATTCTAACATAGCGCTACGTTAGGGCACTGGGATTATAACATTGCGCTACATTGGAGCACTGGGATTCTAACATAGTGCTACATTAGGGCACTGGGATTCTAACATAGCGCTACGTTAGGGCACTGGGATTGTAACATTGCGCTACATTGGAGCACTGGGATTCTAACATAGTGCTACATTAGGGCACTGGGATTCTAACATAGTGCTACATTAGGGCATTGGGATTGTAACATAGCGCAACATTAAGGCACTGGGATTCTAACATAGTGCTACTTTAGTGCACTGGGATTGTAACATAGCACTACAATAAAGCACTGGGATTCTAGCTTACTGCTATATTAGGGCATTGGGATTGTTACATAGCGCTTCATTAAGGCACTGGGGTTCTAACATAGTGGTACATTAAGGCACTGGGATTCTAACATAGTGCTACTATAAGGCACTGGGATTCTAACATAACACTACATTAGGGCACTGGGATTCTAACATTGTGCTACATTAAGACACCGGGATTCTAACAAAGCGCTCTATTGGGACACTGGGATTCTAACATAGCACTATATTTGGGCAGTGGGATTCTAACATAGCGCTATATTAGGGCACGGAGATTCTAACATAGCCGCATTAGGGCGCTGGGATTGTAAACATAGGGCAGCAGATACTGATATAGTGCTACATTAGAGCACTGGGATTCTAACATAGCACTATATTTCGGCACTGGGATTCTAACATAGTGCTACATTGAGACACTGGGATTCTAACAAAGCGCTACATTAGTACACTGGGATTCTAACATAGCCCTACATTGGACACTGAGATTCTAACATAGTGCTACATTAGGGCACTAGGATTCTAACATAGCCCTACATTAGGGCACTGGGATTCTAACATAGTGCTACATTAGGGCACTAGGATTCTAACATAGCGCTACATTAGGGCACTGGGATTCTAACATTGCGCTACAGTAAGGCACTGGGATTCTAACATAGCGCTAAATTATGGCACTGGGATTGTAACTTAGTGCTACTTTAGGGTACTGGGATTCTAACATAGCGCTACATTAGGGCACTGGGATTGTAACATTGTGCTACATTAGAGCACTGGGATTCTAACATAGTGCTACGTTAGTCACTGGGACTCTCACATAGTGCTACATTAGGGCATTGGGATTGTAACATAGCGCTACATTAAGGCACTGGGATTCTAACATAGCGCCACATTAAGGCACTGGGATGCTAACATAGCGCTACATTAGTGCACTGGCATTCTAACATAGTGCTACATTAGGACACTGGGATTCTAAGATAGTGCTACATTAGGGCACTGGGATTGTAACATAGTGCTACATTAGGGCACTAGGATTCAAACATATCGCTACATTAAGGCCCTGGGATTCTAACATAGCACTACATTAGGGCAATGGGATTCTAACATAGCGCTACAAGAGGGCACTGGGATTCTAACATAGTGCTAAATTATGGCACTGGGATTGTGACATAGCAGTACATTAGGTCACTGGGACTCTAACATAGCGCGCTACATTGCGGCACCGGGATTCTAACATAGCGCTACATTAGGGCACTGGGATTCTAACATTGCTGTAGATTAGGGCACTGGGATTTTAACATAGTGCTACAGTAGGGCACTGGGAATCTAACACAGTGCTATATTAGGGCACTGGGATTCTAACATAGTGCTACATTAAGAGACTTGGATTGTAACATAGTGCTACATTTAGGGTACTGGGATTGTAACCTAATGCTACATTAGGGCAGTGTGATTGTAACATAGTGCTACATTAGGGTACTGGCATTGTATCATAGCGCTCCATTAGTGCACTAGGATTGTAAGATAGTGCTACATTAGGGCACTGGTATTGTAACATAGCGCTACATTAGTGCACTAGGATTGTAAGATAGTGCTACATTAGGGCACTGGGATTGTAACATTACACTACATTAAAGCACTGGAATTCTCTCATAGCACTACATTAGGGCAGTGGGATTGTAACATAGTGCCATAGCAGGGCACTGGGATTCTAACATTGCGCTACATCAGGGCACTGGATTGTAACATAGTGCTACATTAAGGCACTGGGATTGTAACACAGTGCCATATTAGGGCACAGGGATTGTAACATAGTGCTACATTATGGCACTGGGATTCTAACATTGTGCTACATTAGGGCACTGTGTTTGTCACATAGTGCTGCATTAAGGCACTGGGATTCTAACATAGGACTACATTAAGGCACTGGTATTCTAACATAGCACTACATTATGGCACTAGAGTTCTAACATAGCGCTTCATTAGGACAGTGGGATTCTAACAAAGTGCTACATTAGGAAACTGAGATGCTAACATAGCGTTGCATTAGGGGACTGGGATTCTAACCTAGTGCTACATTAGGGCACTGGGATTCTAACATTGTGCTACATTAGGGCACTGGCATTGTAACATAGCGCTACATTAAGGCACTTTGATTTCAAGCTAGTGCTACTTTAGGGCACCTGGATTCTACCATATCACTATATTAGGGCACTATTATTCTAACATAGTGCTACATTAGGCACTGGGATTCTAACAGTGCTACATTAGGGTTCTGGGATTTCTATCATAGCGCCACATTAGTACTGGGATTCTAACATAGCGCATACATCAGGGCACTGGATTGTTACATAAAGTGCCGCATTAAGGCACTGGGATTGCAACATAGTGCCATATTAGGGCACAGGGATTGCAACCCAGTGCTACATTAAGGCACTGGGATTGTAACATAGTGCCATATTAGGCACTGGGAGTGTAACATAGTGCTACTTTAAGGCACTGATTAAATATAGTGCTACATTAGGGCACTGGGATTCTAACATAGCTGCTACATTAGGGCACTGGGATTCTAACATAGTGCTACTTTAAGGCACTGGGATTGTAACATAGCGCTACATTAGGGCACTGGGATTCTAACATAGTGCTACATTAAGGCACTGGGATTCTAACATTGTGCTAGATTAGACCACTGAGATTCTAACTTAGTGCTACATTAGGGCACTCGATTCTAAATATACTGCTACATTAGGGCATTGGGATTGTAACATAGGTCTACATTAAGGCACTGGGATTCTAACATAGCACCACATTAGAGACTTGGTTTCTATTATAGTGCTAAATTATGGCACTAGGATTGTGACATAGCACTACATTAGGTCATCAGATTCTAACATAGCGCTACATTAGGACACCGAATTCTAACATAGCGTACATATCAGCACATTCTGGATTCTAACATTGCTGTAGATTAGGGCACGTGATTCAAACATACGCCATGTTAGCAGTGGATCTGCACACAGTGCCACATTAGGACACCGGGATTGTAACATTGTGACAATATTTAGGGCACTGGGATTGTAACCTAACGCTTCATTAGGGCAGTGTGATTGTAACATAGTGCTACATTAGGGTACTGGGATTGTAACATAGCGCTCCATTAGTGCACAAGGATTGTAAGATAGTGCTACATTAGGGCACTGATATTGTAACATAGCGTTACATTAGTGCACTAGGATTGTAAGATAGTGCTACATTTGGGCACTGGGATTGTAACATATCACTATATTAGGGCACTGGGATTGTAACATATCACTATATTAGGGCACTGGGATTGTAACATATCTCTGTATTAGGGCACTGGGACTGTAAGATAGTGCTACATTAGGGCACTGGGATTGTAACATATCACTATATTAGGGCACTGGGATTGTAACATAGTTCTACATTAGGACACTGGGATTGTAACATATCACTATATTAGGGCACTGGGATTGTAACACAGTGCTACACTAAGGCACTGGGATTCTAAAATTGCGCTACAGTAGGGCACTGGGATTGTAACATATCACTGTATTATGACACTGGGATTCTAACATAGCGCTATGTTGGCACTGAGATTGTAACATATCACTATATTAAGGCAGTGGGATTCAAACATAATGCTACATTAGGGCACTGGGATTTTAACATAGCCCTACATTATGCACTGGGATTCTAACATAGTGCTACATTAGGGCACTGGGATTGTAGCATAGTGCTACATTTAGGCACTGGGATTGTAACATTGCACTACATTAGGGCACTGGCATTGTAACATAGCGCTACGTTATGACACTGGGATTCTAGCAAAGCGCCTTATTAGGACACTGGGATTCTAACATAGCGGTACATTAGGGCACTGGGATTCTAACATAGCGCTACATTAGGGCACTGGGATTCTAACATTGCGCCACATTGAGTACTGGGATTCTAAAATAGTGTTACATTAGGGCAATGGGATTCTCAACATAGTGCTGCCATTAGGGCATTGGGATTGTAACATACGCAACATTAAGGCACTGCGATTCTAACATAGTGCTACATTAGTGCACTGACTAATACATAGCTCTGCATTAAAGCACTGGGATTCTAGCTTAGTGCTATATTAGGCATTGGGATTGTTACATAGCGCACATTAAGGGACTGGGATTCTAACATAGTGGTACATTAAGGCACTGGGATTCTAATATAGCGCACATTAGGGCACTGGGATTCTAACATAGTGCTAGTATAAGGCACTGATTTAAATATAACACTACATTAGGGCACTGGGATTCTAACATTGCTTCACATTAAGACACTGATTCTCAACAAAGCGCCACATTGGGACCTGGGATTCTAACGTAGCTCTGTATTTGGGCAGTGGATTCTAACATAGCGCCATATTAGGGCACTCGGAGATTCCAACATAGTACCCATTAGGGCGCCTGGATTGTAAATATAGGCAGCAGATACTGATATATTGCTACATTAGAGCACTGGGATTCTGACATAGCACTACATTTCGGCACTGGGATTCTAACATAGTGCTACATTGAGACACTGGGATACTAACAAATCGCTACATTAGAACACTGGGATTCTAACATAGCGCTTCATTGGACACTGAGATTCTAAGATAGTGCTACATTAGGGCACTAGGATTCTAACATAGCGCTACATTGGGGCAGTTGGATTCTAACATTGCTGTAGATTAGGGCACTGTGATTCTAACATAGCGCTATGTTAGGGCAGTGGGATTCACACATAGTGCTACATTAGGACACTGGGATTGTAACATTGTGATACATTTAGGGCACTGGGATTGTAACCTAACGCTTCATTAGGGCAGTGTGATTAAACATAGTGCTACATTAGGGTACTGGGATTGTAAACATAGCGCCCATTAGTGCACAAGGATTGTAAGATAGTGCTACATTAGGGCACTGATATTGTAACATCAGCGCTCATTAGTGCACTAGGATTGTAAGATAGTGCTACATTAGGCACTGGATTGTAACATATCACTATATTAGGCACTGGGATTGTAACATATCATCATATTAGGGCAACTGGGATTGTAAATATCACTGTATTAGGCACTGGGACTGTAAGATAGTGCTACATTAGGCACTGGGATTGTAACATATCACTATATTAGGGCACTGGGATTGTAACATAGTTCTACATTAGGACACTGGATTGTAACATATTACTATATTAGGGCACTGATTGTAAAACAGTGCTACACTAAGGCACTGGATTCTAAAATTGCGCTACAGTAGGGCACTGGATTGTAATATATCAGTGTATTATGACACTGATTCTAACATAGCTCTATAGTGGCACCGAGATTGTAACATATCACTATATTAGGGCAGTGGATTCAAACATAATGCTACATTAGGCCCTGGGACTTAACATAGCTACATTATGTACTGGGATTCTAAACATAGTGCCACATTAGGGCACTGGGATTGTAGCATAGTGCTACATTTAGGGCACTGGGATTGTAACATTGCACTCACATTAGGCACTGGCATTGTAACATAGCGCCTACTCAGTGACACTGGGATTCTAGCAAAGTTTCTATTAGGACACTAGAATTCTAATATAGCGTACATTAGGGCATTGGGATTCTAAATAGCGCCAACATTAGGCACTGGGATTCTAACATTGCGCCTACATTGGAGTACTGGGATTCTAACATAGTGCCACATTAGGGCACTGGGATTCTAACATAGTGCTTAATTAGGCATTGGGATTGTAACATAGCGCAACATTAAGGCACTGCGATTCTAACATAGTGCTACATTAGTGCACTGGGATTGTAACATAGCACTACATTAAAGCACTGGGATTCTAGCTTAGTGCTATATTAGGGCATTGGGTTTGTTACATAGCGCTACATTAAGGGACTGGGATTCTAACATAGTGGTACATTAAGGCACTGGGATTCTAACATAGCGCTACATTAGGGCACTGGGATTCTAACATAGTGCTAGTATAAGGCACTGGATTCTAACATAACACTACATTAGGGCACTGGGATTCTAACATTGCGCCACATTAAGACACTGGGATTCTAACAAAGCCACATTGGGGACACTGGGATCTAACGAGTAACTGCATTTGGGCAGTGGATTCTAAATACAGCGCCATAATAGGCACGGAGATTCCAACATAGCACGACATTAGGGCGCTGGGATTGTAAACATAGGGCAACAGATACCGATATATTGCCACATTAGAGCACTGGGATTCTGACATAGCACTATTTCTGCACTGGGACTTAACATATAAAGGCATTGAGACACTGGTATTCTAACAAATCGCTACATTAGAACACTGGGATTCTAACATAGCGCTACATTGACACTGAGATTCTAAGATAGTGCTACATTAGGGCACTAGGATTCTAAATATAGCGCTACATTAGGGCACTGGGATTCTAACATTGCGCTACATTAAGGCACTGGGATTCTAACTTAGCGCTAAATTATGGCACTGGGATTGCAACTTAGTGCTACTTTAGGGTACTGGGATTCTAACAGCGCTACATTAGGGCACTGGGATTCTAACATTGCGCTACATTAGAGCACTGGGATTCTAACATAGTGCTACGTTAGTCACTGGGATTCTAACATAGTGCTACATTAGGGCACTGGAATTGTAACATAGTGCTACGTTAGGGCACTGGGATTCAAACATAGCGCTACATTAAGGCACTGGGATTGTTAATATAGCACCACATTAGGGCAATGGGATTCTCAACATAGCGCCACATTAGGGCACTGGATTCTAAATATAGTGCCAAAGTATGGCACTGGGACTGTGACAGCAGCACACATTAGGTCACTGGACTCACCATAGCGCCACATTGCGGCACTGGATTCTAACATAGCGCAACATTAGGGCACTGGGATTCTAACATTGTTGTAGATTAGTGCACTGGGATTCTAACAATAGTGCTACAGTAGGGCACTGGAATCTAAATAGTGCTATATTAGGCACTGGGATTCTAAATATAGTGCTATATTAGGACAGTGGATTCTAACATAGTGCTACATTCAGAGACTGGGATTGGTAACATTGTGCTACATTTAGGGTACTGGGATTGTAACTCTAACGCCACATTAGGGCAGTGATTGTAACATAGTGCTACATTACGGTACTGGCATTGTAACGAGCGCCCATTAGTGCAGTAGGATTGAAGATACTGCTACATTAGGGCACTGATATTGTAACATAGCTGCCAGCATTAGTGCACTAGGATTGTAAGATAGTGCTACATTAGGGCACCCGGGATTGTAACATATCACCATATTAGGGCACTGGGATTGTAACATGTCACTGTATTAGGGCACTGGGACTGTAAGATAGTGCTACATTAGGCACTGGGATTGTAACATATCACTATATTATGGGCACTGGGATTGTAACATATAGTGCTACATTAGGACACTGGGATTGTAACATATCACTATATTAGGCACTGGATTGTAACACAGTGCTACTAAGGCACTGGGATTCTAAAATAGCGCCACAGTAGGGCACTGGGATTGTAACATATCACTGTATTATGACACTGGATTGTAACGTGCGCTATGTTGGTACTGAGATTGTAACATATCACTATATTAGGCAGTGATTCAAACATAATGCTACATTAGGGCACTGGGATTTTAACATAGCCACATTATGCACTGGGATTCTAAATATAGTGCCACATTAGGGCACTGGGATTGTAACATAGCCACATTTAGGGCACTGGATTGTAACATAGCACTACATTAGGGCACTGGCATTGTAACATAGCGCCACGTTATGACACTGATTCTAACAGCGCCTTACTACACGGATTCTAAATATTGTCAGTGCTTATTAGGTACTGGGATTCTAACATATAGCCACGCTTGGGCACACTGGATTGTAACATTATGCCACATTGGAGCATATTGGGATCTAAATATAAAGTACATTAGGCACTGGGATTCTAACATAGTGCTCACATTAGGGAATTGGGATTGTAGCATTGCACAACATTAAGGCACTGGGATTCTAACATAGTGCTACTTTAGTGCACTGGGATTGTAACATAGCACTACAATAAAGCACTGGGATTCTAGCTTACTGCTATATTAGGGCATTGGGATTGTTACGTAGCGCTTCATTAAGGCACTGGGATTCTAACATAGTGGTACATTAAGGCACTGGGATTCTAACATAGCGCTACATTAGGGCACTGGGATTCTAACATAGTGCTACTATTAGGCACTGGGATTCTAACATAACACTACATTAGGGCACTGGGATTCTAACATTGCGCTACATTAAGACACCGGATTCTAACAAAGCTGCCTATTGGGACACTGGGATTCTAACATAGCACTATATTTGGGCACTGGGATTCTAACATAGCCATATTAGGCACGGAGATTCTTACATAGTACGGTTTTAGGCTGGGATTGTAACATATAGGCAGCAGATACTGATATAGTGCTACATTAGAGCACTGGGATTCTAACATAGCACTACATTTCGGCACTGGGATTCTAACATAGTGCTACATTGAGACACTGGGATTCTAACAAAGCACTACATTAGTACACTGGGATTCTAACATAGCGCTACATTGGACACTGAGATTCTAACATAGTGCTACATTAGGGCACTAGGATTCTACATAGCGCTACATTAGGGCACTGGGATTCTAACATTGCGCTACAGTAAGGCACTGGGATTCTAACATAGCGCTAAATTATGGCACTGGGATTGTAACTTAGTGCTACTTTAGGGTACTGGGATTCTAACATAGCGCTACATTAGGGCACTGGGATTGTAACATTGTGCTACATTAGAGCACTGGGATTCTAACATAGTGCTATGTTAGTCACTGGGACTCTAACATAGTGCTACATTAGGGCATTGGGATTGTAACATAGCGCCACATTAAGGCACTGGGATTCTAACATAGCGCCACATTAAGGCACTGGGATGCTAACATAGCGCTACATTAGTGCACTGGCATTCTAACATAGTGCTACATTAGGACACTGGGATTCTAAGATAGTGCTACATTAGGGCACTGGGATTGTAACATAGTGCTACATTAGGGCACTAGGATTCAAACATAGCGCTACATTAAGGCACTGGGATTCTAACATAGCACTACATTAGGGCAATGGGATTCTTACATAGCGCTACATTACGGCACTGGGATTCTAACATAGTGCTAAATTATGGCACTGGGATTGTGACATAGCAGTACATTAGGTCACTGGGAATCTAACATAGCGCTACATTGCGGCACCAGGATTCTAACATAGCGCTACATTAGGGCACTGGGATTCTAACATTGCTGTAGATTAGGGCACTGGGATTCTAACATAGTGCTACAGTAGGGCACTGGGAATCTAACACAGTGCTATATTAGGGCACTGTGATTCTAACGTAGTGCTACATTAAGAGACTTGGATTGTAACATTGTGCTACATTTAGGGTACTGGGATTGTAACCTAACGCTACATTAGGGCAGTGTGATTGTAACATAGTGCTACATTAGGGTACTGCATTGTAACATAGCGCTCCATTAGTGCACTAGGATTGTAAGATAGTGCTACATTAGGGCACTGGTATTGTAACATAGCGCTACATTAGTGCACTAGGATTGTAAGATAGTGCTACATTACGACAGTGGGATTGTAACATAGCACTACATTAAAGCACTGGAATTCTCTCATAGCACTACATTAGGGCAGTGGGATTGTAACATAGTGCCATAGTAGGGCACTGGGATTCTAACATTGCGCTACATCAGGGCACTGGATTGTAACATAGTGCTACATTAAGGCACTGGGGGATTGTAACACAGTGCCATATTAGGGCACAGGGATTGTAACATAGTGCTACATTATGGCACTGGGATTCTAACATTGTGCTACATTAGGGCACTGTGTTTGTCACATAGTGCTGCATTAAGGCACTGGGATTCTAACATAGGACTACATTAAGGCACTGGTATTCTAACATAGCACTACATTATGGCACTAGAGTTCTAACATAGCGCTTCATTAGGACAGTGGGATTCTAACAAAGTGCTACATTAGGAAACTGAGATGCTAACATAGCGTTGCATTAGGGGACTGGGATTCTAACGTAGTGCTACAATAGGGCACTGGCATTGTAATATAGCGCTACATTAAGGCACTTTGATTTCAACCTAGTGCTACTTTAGGGCACCTGGATTCTAACATATCACTATATTAGGGCACTATTATTCTAACATAGTGCTACATTAGGCACTGGGATTCTAACAGTGCTACATTAGGGCTCTGGGATTCTATCATAGCGCTACATTAGGCACTGGGATTCTAACATAGCGCTAAATCAGGGCACTGGATTGTTACATAGTGCTGCATTAAGGCACTGGGATTGTAACATAGTGCCATATTAGGGCACAGGGATTGTAACCTAGTGCTACATTAAGGCACTGGGATTGTAACATAGTGCCATATTAGGGCACTGGGAGTGTAACATAGTGCTACTTTAAGGCACTGGGATTGTAACATAGTGCTACATTAGGGCACTGGGATTCTAACATAGCGTTACATTAGGGCACTGGGATTCTAACATAGTGCTACTTTAAGGCACTGGGATTCTAACATAGCGCTACATTAGGGCACTGGGATTCTAACATAGTGCTACATTAAGGCACTGGGATTCTAACATTGTGCTAGATTAGACCACTGAGATTCTAACTTAGTGCTACATTAGGGCACTGGGATTCTAACATACTCCTACATTAGGGCATTGGGATTGTAACATAGGTCTACATTAAGGCACTGGGATTCTAACATAGCACTACATTAGGAGACTGGGTTTCTAACATAGTGCTAAATTATGGCACTAGGATTGACATATAGCACTACATTAGGTCACTGGGATTCTAACATAGCGCTACATTAGGACACCGGAATTCTAACATAGCGCTACATTGGGGCACTTGGATTCTAACATTGCTGTAGATTAGGGCACTGTGATTCTAACATAGCGCTATGTTAGGGCAGTGGGATTCACACATAGTGCTACATTAGGACACTGGGATTGTAACATTGTGATACATTTAGGGCACTGGGATTGTAACCCAACGCTCATTAGGCAGTGTGATAGTAACATAGTGCTACATTAGGTTCTGGGATTGTAACATATAGCCCCATTATTGCACAAGGATTGTAAGATAGTGCTACATTAGGGCACTGATATTGTAACATAGCTGCTACATTAGTGCACTAGGATTGTAAGATAGTGCTACATTTGGGCACTGGGATTGTAACATATCACTATATTAGGCACTGGGATTGTAACATATCACCATATTAGGGCACTGGGATTGTAACATATCTCTGTATTAGGCACTGGGACTGTAAGATAGTGCTCACATTAGGGCACTGGGATTGTAACATATCACCATATTATGGCACTGGATTGTAACATAGTCTACATTAGGACACTGGGATTGTAACATATCACTATATTAGGGCACTGATTGTAACACAGTGCCACATTAAGGCACTGATTCTAAAATTGCGCCACAGTAGGGCACTGGGATTGTAACATATCACTGTATTATGACACTGGGATTCTAACATAGCGCTATGTTGGCACTGAGATTGTAACATATCACTATATTAGGGCAGTGGGATTCAAACATAATGCTACATTAGGGCACTGGGATTTTAACATAGCGCTACATTATGCACTGGGATTCTAACATAGTGCTACATTAGGGCACTGGGATTGTAGCATAGTGCTACATTTAGGGCACTGGGATTGTAACATTGCACTACATTAGGGCACTGGCATTGTAACATAGCGCTACGTTATGACACTGGGATTCTAGCAAAGCGCCTTATTAGGACACTGGATTCTAACATAGCGGTACATTAGGGCACTGGGATTCTAAATAGCGCTACGATTAGGGCACTGGGATTCTAACATTGCGCTACATTGGAGTACTGGGATTCTAAAATAGTGTTACATTAGGGCACTGGGATTCTAACATAGTGCTACATTAGGGCATTGGGATTGTAACATAGCGCAACATTAAGGCACTGCGATTCTAACATAGTGCTACATTAGTGCACTGGGATTGTAACATAGCACTACATTAAAGCACTGGGATTCTAGCTTAGTGCTATATTAGGGCATTGGGATTGTTACATAGCGCTACATTAAGGGACTGGGATTCTAACATAGTGGTACATTAAGGCACTGGGATTCTAACATAGCGCTACATTAGGGCACTGGGATTCTAACATAGTGCTAGTATAAGGCACTGGGATTCTAACATAACACTACATTAGGGCACTGGGATTCTAACATTGCGCTACATTAAGACACTGGGATTCTAACAAAGCGCTACATTGGGACACTGGGATTCTAACGTAGCTACTGTATTTGGGCAGTGGATTCTAAATAAGCGCTATATTAGGGCACGGAGATTCTAACATAGCACGACATTAGGGCGCTGGGATTGTAACATAGGGCAGCAGATACTGATATATTGCTACATTTTAGCACTGGGATTCTGACATAGCACTACATTTCGGCACTGGGATTCTAACATAGTGCTACATTGAGACACTGGGATTCTAACAAAGCGCTACATTAGGACACTGGGATTCTAACATAGCGCTACTTTGGACACTGAGATTCTAAGATAGTGCTACATTAGGGCACTAGGATTCTAACATAGCGCTACATTAGGGCACTGGGATTCTAACATTGCGCTACATTAAGGCACTGGGATTCTAACATAGCGCTAAATTATGGCACTGGGATTGTAACTTAGTGCTACTTTTAGGGTACTGGGATTCTAACATAGGCCATATTAGGGGACTGGGATTCTAACATTATGGCCATTAGAGCACTGGGATTCTACATAGTACCACGTTAGTCACTGGGATTCTAAATATAGTGCTACATTAGGGCATTGGGATTGTAACATAGCGCTACATTAAGGCAGTGGGATTCTAACATAGCGCCACATTAAGGCACTGGGATGCTAACATAGCGCTACATTAGGGCAATTGGATTCTAACATAGCGCTACATTAGGGCACTGGGATTCTAACATAGTGCTAAATTATGGCACTGGGATTGTGACATAGCAGTACATTAGGTCACTGGGACTCTAACATATCGCTACATTGCGGCACCGGGATTCTAACATAGCGCTACATTAGGGCACTGGGATTCTAACATTGCTGTAGATTAGGGCACTGGGATTCTAACATAGTGCTACAGTAGGGCACTGGGAATCTAACACAGTGCTATATTAGGGCACTGGGATTCTAACATAGTGCTATATTAGGACAGTGGGATTCTAACATAGTGCTACATTAAGAGACTGGGATTGTAACATTGTGCTACATTTAGGGTACTGGGATTGTAACCTAACGCTACATTAGGGCAGTGTGATTGTAACATAGTGCTACATTAGGGTACTGGCATTGTAACATAGCGCTCCATTAGTGCACTAGGATTGTAAGATAGTGCTACATTAGGGCACTTGTATTGTAACATAGCGCTACATTAGTGCACTAGGATTGTAAGATAGTGCTACATTAGGGCACTGGGATTGTAACATAGCACTACATTAAAGCACTGGAATTCTCTCATAGCACTACATTAGGGCAGTGGGATTGTAACATAGTGCCATAGTAGGGCACTGGGATTCTAACATTGCACTACATCAGGGCACTGGATTGTAACATAGTGCTACATTAAGGCACTGGGATTGTAACATAGTGCCATATTAGGGCACAGAGATTGTAACATAGTGCTACATTAAGGCACTGGGATTCTAACATTGTGCTACATTAGGGCACTGTGTTTGTCACATAGTGCTGCATTAAGGCACTGGGATTCTAACATAGGACTACATTAAGGCACTGGTATTCTAACATAGCACTACATTAGGCACTAGAGTTCTAACATTAGCGCTTCATTAGGACAGTGGGATTCTAACAAAGTGCTACATTAGGAAACTGAGATGCTAACATAGCGTTGCATTAGGGGACTGGGATTCTAACGTAGTGCTACATTAGGGCACTGGGATTCTAACATTGTGCTACATTAGGGCACTTGCATTGTAACATAGCGCTACATTAAGGCACTTTGATTTCAACCTAGTGCTACTTTAGGGCTCCTGGATTCTAACATATCACTATATTAGGGCACTATTATTCTAACATAGTGCTACATTAGGCACTGGGATTCTAACAGTGCTATATTAGTGCTCTGGGATTCTATCATAGCGCTACATTAGACACTGGGATTCTAACATAGCGCTACATCAGGGCACTGGATTGTAACATAGTGCTACATTAAGGCACTGGGATTGTAACATAGTGCCATATTAGGGCACAGGGATTTTAACCTAGTGCTACATTAAGGCACTGGGATTGTAACATAGTGCTACATTAGGGCACTGGGATTCTAACATAGCGTTACATTAGGGCACTGGGATTCTAACATAGTGCTACTTTAAGGCACTGGGATTGTAACATAGCGCTACATTAGGGCACTGGGATTCTAACATTGCGCTACATTAAGGCACTGGGATTCTAACATAGCGCTAAATTATGGCACTGGGATTGTAACATAGTGCTAATTTAGGGTACTGGGATTCTAACATAGCGCTACATTAGGGCACTGGGATTTTAACATTGCGCTACATTAGAGCACTTGGATTCTAACATAGTGCTACGTTAGGCACTGGGATTTTAACATAGTGCTACATTAGGGCATTGGGATTATAACATAGCGCTACATTAAGGCACTGGGATTCTAACATAGCACCACATTAAGGCACTGGGATGCTAACATAGCGCTACATTAGTGCACTGGGATTCTAACATAGTGCTACATTAGGGCACTGGGATTCTAAGATAGTGCTACATTAGGGCACTGGGATTGTAACATAGTGCTACATTAGGGCACTAGTATTCAAACATAGCGCTACATTAAGGCACTGGGATTCTAACATAGCACTACATTAGGGCAATGGGATTCTAACATAGCGCTACATTAGGGCACTGGGATTCTAACATAGTGCTACATTAGGGCACTGGGATTCTAACATAGTGCTAAATTATGGCACTGGGATTGTGACATAGCAGTACATTAGGTCACTGGGACTCTAACATAGCGCTACATTGGGGCACCGGGATTCTAACATGGCGCTACATTAGGGCACTGGGATTCTAACATTGCTGTAGATTAGGGCACTGGGATTCTAACATAATGCTACATTATGGCTCTGGGATTCTATCATAGTGCTGAATTATGGCACTGGGATTGTAACATAGTGCTACATTAGGGCACTGGGATTGTAACATAGCACTACATTAGGGCACTGGGATTGTAACATAGCACTACATTAAGGCACTGGGATTCTAACATAGTGGTACTTTAAGGCACTGGGATTCTAACATAGCGCTACGTTAGGGCACTTTGATTCTAACATAGTGCTACTATAAGGCACTGGGATTCTAACATAAAACTACATTAGGGCACTGGGATTCTAACATTGTGCTACATTAAGACACTGGGATTCTGACAAAGCGCAACATTGGGACCTTGGGATTCTAACATAGCGCTACATTAAGGCACTGGGACGCTAAATTATGGCACTGGGATTGTAACATAGCGCTACATTAGGACACTGGGATTCTAGCATAGTGCTATATTAAGGCACTGGAATTCTAACATAGCGCTAAATTATGGCACTGGGATTGTAACATAGTGCTACATTAAGACACTGGGATTCTAACACAGCACTACATTAGGGCACTGGGATTCTAACATAGTGCTACATTAAGGCACTGGGATTCTACCGTAGCGCTAAATTATGGCACTGGGATTGTAATATAGTGCTACATCAGGACACTGGGATTCTAACAAAGCGTTACATGAGGTCACAGGGATTCTAACATAGCGCTACATTGGACACTGGGATTCTAACGTAGCACTATATTAGGGCACTGGGATTCTAACATAGCTCTACATTAGGGCATTGGGATTCTAACATTGCACTAGATTAGACCACTGGGATTCTAACTTAGTGCTACATTAGGGCACTGGGATTCTAACATACTGCTACATTAGGGCATTGGGATTGTAACATAGGTCTACATTGAGGCACTGGAATTCTAACATAGCACTACATTAGGTCACTGGTATTCTAACATAGCGCTACATTAGGGCACCGGGATTCTAACATAGCGCTACATTGGGACACTAGGATTCTAACATTGCTGTAGATTAGGGCACTGTGATTCTAACATAGCGCTATATTAGGGCAGTGGGATTCTAACATAGTGCTACATTAGGACACTGGAATTGTAACATTGTGATACATTTAGGGCACTGGGATTGTAACCTAACGCTACATTAGGGCAGTGTGATTGTAACATAGTGCTACATTAGGGTACTGGGATTGTAACATAGCGCTCCATTAGTGCACTAGGATTGTAAGATAGTGCTACATTAGGGCACTGATATTGTAACATAGCGTTACATTAGTGCACTAGGATTGTAAGATAGTGCTACATTAGGGCACTGGGATTGCAACATATCACTATATTAGGGCACTGGGATTGTAACATATCACTGTATTAGGGCACTGGGACTGTAAGATAGTGCTACATTAGGGCACTGGAATTGTAACATATCACTATATTAGGGCACTGGGATTGTAACATAGTGCTACATTAGGACTCTGGGATTGTAACATATCACTATATTAGGGCACTGGGATTGTAACACAGTGTTACACTAAGGCACTGGGATTCTAAAATAGCGCTACAGTAGGGCACTGGGATTGTAACATATCACTGTATTATGACACTTGGATTCTAACAAAGCGCCTTATTAGGACACTGGGATTCTAATATAGCGCTACATTAGGGCACTGGGATTCTAACATAGCGCTACATTAGGGCACTGGGATTCTAACATTGCGCTACATTGGAGCACTGGGATTCTAACATAGTGCTACATTAGGGCTCTGGGATTCTAACATAGTGCTACATTAGGGCATTGGGATTGTAACATAGCGCAACATTAAGGCACTGGGATTCTAACATAGTGCTACATTAGTGCACTGGGATTGTAACATAGCACTTCATTAAAGCACTGGGATGCTAGCTTAGTGCTATAGTAGGGCATTGGGATTGTTACATAGCGCTACATTAAGGGACTGGGATTCTAACATAGTGGTACATTAAGGCACTGGGATTCTAACATAGCGCTACATTAGGGCACTGGGATTCTAACATAGTGCTACTATAAGGCACTGGGATTCTAACATAACACTACATTAGGGCACTGGGATTCTAACATTGCGCTACATTAAGACACTGGGATTCTAACAAAGCGCTATATTAAGACACTGGGATTCTAACATAGCACTATATTTGGGCAGTGGGATTCTAACATAGCGCTATATTAGGGCACGAAGATTCTAACATAGCACGACATTAGGGCGTTGGGATTGTAACATAGGGCAGCAGATACTGATATAGTGCTACATTAGAGCACTGGGATTCTAACATAGCACTACATTTCGGCACTGGGATTCTAACATAGTGCTACATTGAGACACTGGGATTCTAACAAAGCGCTACTTTAGGACACTGGGATTCTAACATAGCGCTACATTGGACACTGAGATTCTAACATAGTGCTACATTAGGGCACTAGGATTCTAACATAGCGCTACATTAGGGCACTGGGATTCTAACATTGCGCTGCATTAAGGCACTGGGATTCTAACATAGCGCTAAATTGTGGCACTGGGATTGTAACATAGTGCTACTTTAGGGTACTGGGATTCTAACATAGCGCTACATTAGGGCACTGGGATTCTAACATTGCGCTACATTAGAGCACTGGGATTCTAACATAGTGCTACATTAGGGCACTGGGATTCTGAGATAGTGCTACATTAGGGCACTGGGATTGTAACATAGTGCTACATTAGGAGACTGGGATTGTAACATTGTGCTACATTTAGGGTACTGTGATTGTAACCTAACGCTACATTTGAGCAGTGTGATTGTAACATAGTGCTACATTAGGGTACTGGCATTGTAACATAGCGCTCCATTAGTGCACTAGGATTGTAAGATAGTGCTACATTAGGGCACTGGTATTGTAACATAGCGCTACATTAGTGCACTAGGATTGTAAGATAGTGCTACATTAGGGCACTGGGATTGTAACATAGCACTACATTAATGCACTGGAATTCTCTCATAGCACTACATTAGGGCACTGGGATTGTTACATAGCACTACATTAAGGCACTGGTATTCTAACATAGCGCTACATTAGGACACTGGGATTCTAACATAGTGCTACATTAAGGCACTGGGATTCTAACATGGGACTACATTAGGGCAGTGGGATTGTAACATAGTGCCATAGTAGGGCACTGGGATTGTTACTTAGCACTACATTAGGGCACTTGGATTCTAACATTGCACTACATTAGGTCACTGGGATTCTAACATAGTGCTCCTTTTAGGCACTGGGATTGTAACATAGTGCTACATTAGGGCACTGGGATTCTAACATTGCACTACTTTAGGGCACTGGGATTGTTACATAGCACTACATTAAGGCACTGGTATTCTAACATAGCGTTACGTTAGGACACTGGGATTCTAACATAGCGCTGCATTAAGGCACTGGGATTCTAACATAGGACTACATTAAGGCACTGGGATTCTAACATAGGACTACATTAAGGCACTGGTATTCTAACATAGCACTACATTAGGGCACTAGAGTTCTAACATAGCGCTTCATTAGGACAGTGGGATTCTAACAAACTGCTGCATTAGGAAACTGAGATGCAAACATAGCGCTGCATTAGGGGACTGGGATTCTAACGTAGTGTTATATTAGGGCACTGGGATTCTAACATTGTGCTACATTAGGGCACTGGCATTGTAACATAGCGCTACATTAGGGCACTGGAATTCTAACATTGCGCTACATCAGACCACTGGGATTCTAGCATAGTGCTATATTAGGGCCCTGGGATTCTAACATAGTGCTACATTAGGGCATTGGGATTGTAACATAGCGTTACATTAAGGCACTGGGCTTCTAACATAGCTCCACATTAAGGCACTGGAATTAGGGCACTGAGATTGTAAGACAGGGTACCGGATACTGATATAGTGCTACATTAGGGCACTGGGATTCTATCATAGCACTACATTAGGGCAGTGGGATTCTAACATAGCGGTATATTAAGGCACTGAGATTCTAACATAGCACTACATTAGGGCACTGGGATTGTGACATAGGGCACCAGATACTGATATAGTGCCACATTACGGCACTGGATTCTATCACAGCACTATATTGGGGCACTGGATTCTAACATATAGTGCCACGTTAACACACTGGGATTCTATCAGCTTACATTAGGGCACTGGATTTCTAACATACAACCACATTAGGGCAATGGGATTCTAACGTAGTGCCACATTAGTGCACTGGGATTGTAACATAGCACTACATTAAAGCACTGGGATTCTAGCGTAGTGCTACATTAGGGCATTGGGATTGTTACATAGCCCTACATTAAGGCACTGGGATTGTAAGAAAGCGCTACATTAGGGCACAGGGATTCTAACATAGCGCTACATTAGTAGAATGGGATTCTAACATAGCGCTACATTAGGGCACTGGGATTCTAACATTGCGCTACATTAGAGCACTGGGATTCTAGCATAGTGCTACATTAGGGCACTGGGATTCTAACATAGTGCTACATTAAGGCATTGGGATTGTAACATAGCGCTACATTCAGGCACTGGGATTCTAACGTAGTGCTACATTAGTATACTGGGATTGTTACATAGCACTACATTAAAGCACTGGGATTCTAGCGTAGTGCTACATTAGGGCATTGGGATTGTTACATAGCGCTACATTAAGGCACTGGGATTCTAACATAGCGCTACGTTAGGGCGCTGGTATTCTAACATTGATCTACATTAGAGCACTGGGATTCTAACATTGTGCTACATAAGGGCACTGAGATTCTAACATAGTGCTACATTTAGGCTTTGGGATTGTAACATAGCGCTACATTAAGGCACTGTGATTCTAACATAGTGCTACATTAGGGCTCTGGGATTGTATCATAGCACTACATCAAAGCACTGGGATTCTAGCATAGTGATACATTAGGGCATTGGGATTGTTACATAGCGCTACATTAAGGCACTGGGATTTTAACATAGTGCTACATTAGGGCACTGGGATTGTATCATAGCACTACATTAAAGCACTGGTATTCTAACATAGTGCTACATTAGGGCATTGGGATTGTTACATAGCGCTACATTAAGGCAGTGGGATTCTAACAGAGTGGTACATTAAGGCACTGGGATCTCAACATAGCGCCAATGCTAGGGTACCGAGATTCATCATAGTGCTACATTAAGGCACTGGGATCTCTAAATATAACACCACATTAGGGCACTGGGATTCTAACATTGTGCTACGTTAAGACACTGGGATTCTAACAAAGAGCTATATTGGGACAATGGGATTCTAACATAGAGCTACATTAAGGCACTGGGATTCTGACATAGCGTTAAATTATGGCACTGGGATTGTAACATACTGCTACATTTGGGCACTGGGATTCTAACATAGTGCTACATTAAGGCACTGGGATTCTAACGTAGTGCTAAATTATGGCACTGGGATTGTAACATAGTGCTACATTAGGACACTGGGATTCAAACAAAGGGCTACATTTGGACAATGGGATTCTATCATAGCGTTACATTGGACACTGGGATTCTGACATAGCGCTACATTAGGGCACTGGGATTCTAACATACCGCTACATTAGGGCACTGGGATTCTATCATTGCGCTACATCAGACCACTGGGATTGTAACATAGTGCTACATTAGGGCACTGGGATTCTAACATAGTGCGACATTAGGGCATTGGGATTGTACATATCATACATTAAGGCACTGGGATTCTAACATAGCCGCATTAAGGCACTGGAATTCTAATATAGCACTACATTAGGGCACTGGGATTGTAACACAGGGTACTGATACTGATATAGTGCTACATTAGGGCACGGGGATTCTAACATAGCACTACATTAGGGCAGTGGGATTCTAACATAGTGGTATATTAAGGCACTGGGATTCTAACCTAGCACTACATTAGGGCACTGGGATTGTGACATAGGGCACCAGATACTGATATAGTGCTACATTAGGGCACTGGGATTCTAACATAGTGCTACATTAGCGCACTGGGATTCTAACATTGCGCTACATGAGAGCACTGGGATTCTAACATTGCGCTACATTAGAGCACTGGGATTCTAACATAGCGCTACATTAGGGCATTGGGATTGTAAAATAGCGCTACATTAAGGCACTGAGATTCTAACATAGTGCTACATTAGGGCACTGGGATTCTAACATAGTGCTACATTAGGGCATTGGGATTGTAATATAGCGCTACATTAAGTCACTGGGATTCTAACATAATGCCACTGTAAGGCATTGGGATTCTAACCTACTGCTACATCAGTGCACTGGGATTGTAACATAGCAGTTCATTAGGGCACTAGGATTGTAAATATAGGCAACGGATACTGATATAGTGTTACATTAGGCACTGGATTCTAACAAAGCACTATATTAGGGCACTGGGATTCTAACATAGCACTACATCAGGGCACTGGGTTTGTAACATAGCTCTTCATTAAGGCATTGGGATTTTAACATAGTACTATATTGAGCACTGGGATTGTGACATAGCACAAGATTAGGCACTGGAATTGTAACATAGCATTATATTAGGTCACTGGGATTCTAAATATAGTACTACATTAGGGCACCTGGATTCTAACATAGTGCTACATTAGGACACTGGGATTGTAACATTGTGCTACATTTAGGGCACTGGGATTGTAACCTCAATGCTACATTGGGGCACTGTGATTGTAACATAGTGCTACATTAGGGTACTGGGATTGTAACATAGCACTTTATTAGTGCACTTAGGATTGTAAGATCGTATACATTAGGGCACTGGTATTGCAACATAGCCACATTAGTGCACTAGGATTGTAAGATAGTGCCACAGTAGGGCACTGGGATTGTAACATATCACTATATTAGGTCTGGGATTGTAACATATCACTGTATTAGGGCAGTGTGACTGTAACATATAGTGCATTAGGGCACTCGGATTTTAACATATCAGTATATTAGGCACTGGGATTGTAACGTAGTGCCTAATTAGGGCACTAGGATTGTAACATATCACTATATTAGGCACTGGATTGCTGCACAGTGCTCCATTAAGGCACTGGGATTCTAAAATAGCGCCACAGTAGGGCACTGGGATTGTAACGTATCACTATATTATGACAGTGAGATTCTAACGAGCGCCATCGTGGCACTGGGATTGTAACATATCGCTATATAGCATGTTATGCACTGGGATTCTAACATAGTGCTACATTAGGGCACTGGGATTGTAAACATAGAGCACATTTAGGGTCTGGGATTGTAACATAGTACTATATTAGGGCACTGTGATTGTAACATAGCGCTGTGTTGGCACTGGATTGTAACATAGCACCATATTAGGAAACTGGGATTCTAACATAGTGCTACATCAGGCACTGGGATTCTAACATAGCCTCATTAAGGCACTGGAATTATATCATAATGCTACATTATGGCAGAGGATTGTAACATAGTGCTATAGTAGGGCACTGGGATTGTTACATAGCACTACATGTGGGGCACTGGGATTCTAACATAGTGCTACATTAGTTACTGGGATCATAACATAGCACTTCATTAGGGCAGTGGCATTCTGACATAGTGCTACATTAGGACACTGGGATTGTAACGTAGTACTGCATTAGGACACTGGGATTCTAACATAGTGCTACATTAGGGCACTGGGATTCTAACATAGTGCTACATTAAGGCACTGGGATTCTAACGGAGTGCTAAATTATGGCACTGGGATTGTAACATAGTGCTACATTAGGACACTGGGATTCTAACAAAGTGCTAAATTAGGACCCTGGGATTCTATAATAGCGCCACATTGACACTGGGATTCTAACATAGCGCCACATTAGGGCACTGGGATTCTAACATAGCGCCACATTAGGGCAATGGGATTCTAACATTACGCTACATCAGACCACTGGGATTCTAAATATAGTGCTACATTAGGGCTCTGGATTCTAACATAGTGCCAATTAGGGCATTGGATTGTAACATAGCGCCACATTAAGGCACTGGATTCTAACATAGCCCATATTAAGGCACTCAATTCTAACATAGCACTACATTAGGGCACTGGGATTGTAACATAGGCACCAAATACTGATATAGTGCTACATTCGGGCACTGGGATTCTAACATTGCACTACATTAGGGCAGTGGATTCTAACATAGCGGTATATTAAGGCACTCGCGATTCTAACATAGCACTACATTAGGTCACTGGGATTGTGACATAGGGCACCAGATACTGATATAGTGCTACATTAGGGCACTGGGATTCTAACATAGCACTACATTTGGGCACTGGGATTCTAAAATAGTGCTACATTAAGACACTAGGATTCTAAAAGCGCTACATTAGGCACTGGGATTTTAATATATCGCCACATTAGGGCACTGGTATTCTAACATTGTGCTACATTAGAGCACTGTGATTCTAACATAGTGCTACATTAGGGCACTGGGATTCTAACATAATGCTACATTAGGGCATTGGGATTGTAACATAGTGCTACATTAGGCTTTGGGATTGTAACATAGCGCTACATTAAGGCACTGTGATGTAACATAGCGCCACATTAAGGCACTGGGATTCTCTAAATTAGTGCACTGATCTAACATTGCACTACTTTAGAGCACTGGGATTCTAACATAGTGCTAAATTGGGGACTGGGATTCTAACATATGCTAATTAGGCACTGGGATTCTAACATTGCGCCACATTAGAGCACTGGGATTCTAACATAGTGCTACATTAGGGCACTGGTATTCTAACATAGTGCTACATTAGGGCATTGGGATTGTAACATAGCGCTACATTAAGGCACTGAGATTCTAACATATTGCTACATTAGGGTACTGGGATTCTAACATAGTGCTACATTATGGCATTGGGATTGTAACCTAGCGCTACATTAGTGCACTGGGATTGTAACATAGCAGTTCATTAGGGCACTAGGATTGTAAACATAGGGCACTGGATACTGATATAGTGTTACATTAGGGCCCTGGGATTCTTACAATGCACCATATTAGGGCACTGGGACTCTAAATATAACCACATCAGGCACTGGGTTTCTAACATAGCTCTTCATTAAGGCATTGGGATTCAACATAGTACTATATTGGAGCACTGGGATTGTAACATAGCACAAGATTAGGGCACTGGGATTTAACATACGCCTACATTAGGCACTGACATCCTAACATAGCGCCACATCAGGCACTGGTATCGTAACATAGTGCTACATTAAGGCACTGATTGTACCATAGTGCCATATTAGGGCACTGGGATTGTAACATAGTGCTACATTACAGCACTGGGATTCTAAAATACCGCCACATTAGGGCACTGGGATTCTAACATAGTGCTACTTTAAGGCATTGGATTGTAACATAGTGCTATATTAGGGCTTTGGGATTGTAACATAGCGCCACATTAAGGCACTGGGATTCTAACATAGCGCCACATTAGTGCACTGGGATTCTAACATTGGCGCTACATTAGAGCACTGGGATTCTAAATATGTGTGGCACATTAGGCACTGGATTCTAACACAGTGCTACATTAGGGCACTGGAATTCTAACATTGCGCTACATTAGAGCACTGGGATTCTAACTTAGTGCTACATTAGGGCACTGGGATTCTAACATACTGCTACATTAGTGCACTGGGATTGTAACATAGCACTATATTAAAGCACTGGGATGCTAGCTTAGTGCTATATTAGGGCATTGGGATTGTTACATAGCGCTACATTTAGGGACTGGGATTCTAACATAGTGGTACATTAAGGCACTGGGATTCTAACATAGCGCTCCATTAGGGCACTGGGATTCTAACATAGTGCTACTATAAGGCACTGGGATTCTAACATAATACTGCATTAGGGCACTGGAATTCTAACATTGCGCTACATTAAGACACTGGGATTCTAACTAAAGCGTATATTTGGACACTGGGATTCTAACATAGCACTATATTTGGGCAGTGGATTCTAACATAGCGCCATATTAGGGGCAACGGAGATTCTAACATACAGCAATATAGGGCTGGGATTGTAACATAGGTGGTGATACTTATAGTGCTACATTAGAGCACTGGGATTCTAACATAGCACTACATTTCGGCACTGGGATTCTAACATAGTGCTACATTGAGACACTGGGATTCTAACAAAGCGCTACATTAGGACACTGGGATTCTAACATAGCGCTACATTGAAACTGAGATTCTAACATAGTGCTACATTAGGGCACTGGGATTCTAACATAGCGCTACATTAGGGCACTGGGTTTCTAACATTGCGCTACATTAAGGCACTGGGATTCTAACATAGCGCTAAATTATGGCACTGGGATTGTAACATAGTGCTACTTTAGGGTACTGGGATTCTAACATAGCCCTACATTAGGGCACTGGGATTCTAACATCATGCCACATTAGAGCACTGATTCTAACATAGTGCTACGTTAGGCACTGGGATTCTAAATACAGTGCTACATTAGGGCATTGGGATTGTAACATGGCATGCTACATTAAGGCACTGATTCTCAACATACCAACATTAAGGCACTGGATGCTTACATAGCGCCACATTAGTGCACTGGGATTCTAACATAGTGCTACATTAGGGCACTGGGATTCTGAGATAGTGCTACATTAGGGCACTGGGATTGTAACATAGTGCTACATTAGAGACTGGGATTGTAACATTGTGCTACATTTAGGATACTGGGATTGTAACCCAACGCCACATTTGGGCAGTGTGATTGTAACATAGTGCTACATTAGGGTACTGGCATTGTAACATAGCGCCCATTAGTGCACTAGGATTGTAAGATAGTGCTACATTAGGGCACTGGTATTGTAACATAGCGCCACATTATGCACTAGATTGTAAGATAGTGCTCACATTAGGGCACTGGATTGTAACATAGCACCACATTAAAGCACTGGAATTTTCTCATAGCACCACATTAGGGCAGGGATTGTAACATACTGCCATAGTAGAGCACTGGGATTCTAGCAGTCGCCAGTTAGAGCACTGTGATTGTAACATAGTGCTACATTAGGGCACTGGGATTCAAACATAGCACTACATTAGGGCAGTGGGATTCTAACCTAGCCACATTAGGGCACTGGGATTCTAACATAGTGCTAAATTATGGCACTGGAATTGTGACATAGTCACATTACAGCACTGGGATTCTAACATAGCACCAAATTATGGCACTGGGATTGTAAGATTGTGCTACATTAGGGTACTGGGATTGTAACATAGCGCCACATTAGGCACTGGGATTCTAACATTGCGCCTACATTAGAGCACTGGGATTCTAACATAGTGCTCATTAGGGCACTGGGATTCTAACATAGTGCTACATTAGGACATTGGGATTGTAACGAGCGCCACATTAAGGCACTGGGATTCTATCATTGCACTACATTAGGGCAGTGGGATTGTAAACATAGTGCCAAGTAGGGCACTGGGATTGTTACATAGCACCACATTAGGGCACTTGGATTCTAACATTCGCTTTATTAGGTCACTGGGAGTCTAACATAGTGCTCCTTTTAGGCACTGGGATTGTAACATAGTGCTACATTAGGGCACTGGGATTCTAACACTGCACTACATTAGGGCACTGGGATTGTTACATAGCACTACATTAAGTCCCTATTATTATAACATAGCGCTACATTAGGACACTGGGATTCTAACATAGCGCTACATTAAGGCACTGCGATTCTAACATTGGACTACATTAGGGCAGTGGGATTGTAACATAGTGCCATAGTAGGGCACTGGGATTGTTACTTAGCACTACATTAGGCACTTGATTCTAACTTTGCCCTACATTAGGTCACTGGGATTCTAACATTGTGCTCCTTTTAGGCACTGGGATTGTAACATAGTGCTACATTAGGGCACTGGGATTCTAACATTGCACTACTTTAGGGCACTGGGATTGTTACTTAGCACTACATTAAGGCACTGGTATTCTAACATAGCGTAACATTAGGACACTGGGATTCTAACATAGCGCTGCATTAAGGCACTGGGATTCTAACATAGGACTACATTAAGGCACTGGTATTCTAACTTAGCACTACATTAGGGTAGGATTGTAACATAGGGCACCGGATACTGATATAGTGCTACATTAGAGCACTGGGATTCTAACATAGCACTACACTAGGGCAGTGGGATTCTAACATAGCGCTATATTATGGCACTGGATTCTAACATAGCACTACATTAGTTCACTGGGATTGTAACATAGGGCACCAGATACTGATATAGTGCTACATTATGGCGCTGTGATTCTAACAAAGCGCTACATTAGGGCACTGGGATTCTAACATAATGCCACTGTAAGGCACTGGGATTCTAACCTAGTGCTACATCAGTGCACTGGGATTGTAACATAGCAGTTCATTAGGGCACTAGGATTGTAACATAGGGCACCGGATACTGATATAGTGTTACATTAGGGCACTGGGATTCTAATAAAGCACTATATTAGGGCACTGGGATTCTAACGTAGCACTACATCAGGGCACTGGGTTTGTAACATAGCTCTTCATTAAGGCATTGGGATTCTAACATAGTACTATATTGAGCACTGGGATTGTGACATAGCACAAGATTAGGGCACTGGAATTGTAACATAGCATTATATTAGGTCACTGGGATTCTAACATAGTACTACATTAGGGCACCTGGATTCTAACATAGTGCTACATTAGGGCATTGGGATTCTAATATAGCGGTATATTAAGGCACTGGGATTCTAATATAGCACTACATTAGGGCACTGGGATTCTAACATAGCACTACATTAGGGCATTGGGATTCTAATATAGCGGTATATTAAGGCACTGGGATTGTAACATAGCACTACATTAGGGCACTGGGATTGTGACATAGGGCACCAGATACTGATATAGTGCTACATTAGGGCACTGGGATTCTAACATAGCACTACATTTGGGCACTGGGATTCTAACATAGTGCTACATTAGGGCATTGGGATTGTAACATGGCGTTACATTAAGGCACTGGGATTCTAACATAGCGCCACATTAAGGCACTGGGATGCTTACATAGCGCTACATTAGTGCACTGGGATTCTAACATAGTGCTACATTAGGGCACTGGGATTCTGAGATAGTGCTACATTAGGGCACTGGGATTGTAACATAGTGCTACATTAGGAGACTGGGATTGTAACATTGTGCTACATTTAGGATACTGGGATTGTAACCTAACGCTACATTTGGGCAGTGTGATTGTAACATAGTGCTACATTAGGGTACTGGCATTGTAACATAGCGCTCCATTAGTGCACTAGGATTGTAAGATAGTGCTACATTAGGGCACTGGTATTGTAACATAGCGCTACATTAGTGCACTAGGATTGTAAGATAGTGCTACATTAGGGCACTGGGATTGTAACATAGCACTACATTAAAGCACTGGAATTTTCTCATAGCACTACATTAGGGCAGTGGGATTGTAACATACTGCCATAGTAGAGCACTGGGATTCTAGCAGTGCGCTACGTTAGAGCACTGTGATTGTAACATAGTGCTACATTAGGGCACTGGGATTCAAACATAGCACTACATTAGGGCAGTGGGATTCTAACCTAGCCCTACATTAGGGCACTGGGATTCTAACATAGTGCTAAATTATGGCACTGGAATTGTGACATAGCCCTACATTAAGGCACTGGGATTCTAACATAGCACTAAATTATGGCACTGGGATTGTAAGATTGTGCTACATTAGGGTACTGGGATTGTAACATAGCGCTACATTAGGGCACTGGGATTCTAACATTGCGCTACATTAGAGCACTGGGATTCTAACATAGTGCTACATTAGGGCACTGGGATTCTAACATAGTGCTACATTAGGACATTGGGATTGTAACGTAGCGCTACATTAAGGCACTGGGATTCTATCATTGCACTACATTAGGGCAGTGGGATTGTAACATAGTGCCATAGTAGGGCACTGGGATTGTTACATAGCACTACATTAGGGCACTTGGATTCTAACATTGCGCTTTATTAGGTCACTGGGAGTCTAACATAGTGCTCCTTTTAGGCACTGGGATTGTAACATAGTGCTACATTAGGGCACTGGGATTCTAACACTGCACTACATTAGGGCACTGGGATTGTTACATAGCACTACATTAAGTCCCTATTATTATAACATAGCGCTACATTAGGACACTGGGATTCTAACATAGCGCTACATTAAGGCACTGCGATTCTAACATTGGACTACATTAGGGCAGTGGGATTGTAACATAGTGCCATAGTAGGGCACTGGGATTGTTACTTAGCACTACATTAGGGCACTTGGATTCTAACTTTGCCCTACATTAGGTCACTGGGATTCTAACATTGTGCTCCTTTTAGGCACTGGGATTGTAACATAGTGCTACATTAGGGCACTGGGATTCTAACATTGCACTACTTTAGGGCACTGGGATTGTTACTTAGCACTACATTAAGGCACTGGTATTCTAACATAGCGTAACATTAGGACACTGGGATTCTAACATAGCGCTGCATTAAGGCACTGGGATTCTAACATAGGACTACATTAAGGCACTGGTATTCTAACTTAGCACTACATTAGGGTACTGGGATTGTAACATAGGGCACCGGATACTGATATAGTGCTACATTAGAGCACTGGGATTCTAACATAGCACTACACTAGGGCAGTGGGATTCTAACATAGCGCTATATTATGGCACTGGGATTCTAACATAGCACTACATTAGTTCACTGGGATTGTAACATAGGGCACCAGATACTGATATAGTGCTACATTATGGCGCTGTGATTCTAACAAAGCGCTACATTAGGGCACTGGGATTCTAACATAATGCCACTGTAAGGCACTGGGATTCTAACCTAGTGCTACATCAGTGCACTGGGATTGTAACATAGCAGTTCATTAGGGCACTAGGATTGTAACATAGGGCACCGGATACTGATATAGTGTTACATTAGGGCACTGGGATTCTAATAAAGCACTATATTAGGGCACTGGGATTCTAACGTAGCACTACATCAGGGCACTGGGTTTGTAACATAGCTCTTCATTAAGGCATTGGGATTCTAACATAGTACTATATTGGAGCACTGGGATTGTGACATAGCACAAGATTAGGGCACTGGAATTGTAACATAGCATTATATTAGGTCACTGGGATTCTAACATAGTACTACATTAGGGCACCTGGATTCTAACATAGTGCTACATTAGGGCATTGGGATTCTAATATAGCGGTATATTAAGGCACTGGGATTCTAATATAGCACTACATTAGGGCACTGGGATTCTAACATAGCACTACATTAGGGCATTGGGATTCTAATATAGCGGTATATTAAGGCACTGGGATTGTAACATAGCACTACATTAGGGCACTGGGATTGTGACATAGGGCACCAGATACTGATATAGTGCTACATTAGGGCACTGGGATTCTAACATAGCACTACATTTGGGCACTGGGATTCTAACATAGTGCTACATTAAGACACTGGGATTCTAACAAAGCGCTACATTAGGGCACTGTTATTTTAACATAGCGCTACATTAGGGCACTGGGATTCTAACATTGTGCTACCTTAGAGCACTGTGATTCTAACATAGTGCTACATTAGGGCACTGGGATTGTAACATAGTGCTATATTAGGGCATTGTTATTATAACATAGTGCTACATTAGGGCTTTTGTTATTGTAACATAGCGCTACATTAAGGCACTGGGATTCTAACTTAGCGCTACTTTAGTGCACTGGGATTCTAACATTGCGCTACATTAGAGCACTGGGATTCTAACATAGTGCTACATTAGGGCACTGGGATTCTAACATAGTGCTACATTAGCGCACTGGGATTCTAACATTGCGCTACATGAGAGCACTGGGATTCTAACATTGCGCTACCTTAGTGCACTGGGATTCTAACATAGCGCTACATTAGGGCATTGGGATTGTAAAATAGCGCTACATTAAGTCACTGGGATTCTAACATAGTGCCACTGTAAGGCATTGGGATTCTAACCTACTGCTACATCAGTGCACTGGGATTGTAACATAGCAGTTCATTAGGGCACTAGGATTGTAACATAGGGCACCGGATACTGATATAGTGTTACATTAGGGCATTGGGATTCTAACAAAGCACTATATTAGGGCACTGGGATTCTAACATAGCACATCAGGGCACTGGGTTTGTAACATAGCTCTTCATTAAGGCATTGGGATTTTAACATAGTACTATATTGGAGCACTGGGATTGTGACATAGCACAAGATTAGGGCACTGGAATTGTAACATAGCATTATATTAGGTCACTGGGATTCTAACATAGTACTACATTAGGGCACCTGGATTCTAACATAGTGCTACATTAGGACACTGGGATTGTAACATTGTGCTACATTTAGGGCACTGGGATTGTAACCTAATGCTACATTGGGGCACTGTGATTGTAACATAGTGCTACATTAGGGTACTGGGATTGTAACATAGCGCTTTATTAGTGCACTAGGATTGTAAGATCGTGCTACATTAGGGCACTGGTATTGTAACATAGCCCTACATTAGTGCACTAGGATTGTAAGATAGTGCTACAGTAGGGCACTGGGATTGTAACATATCACTATATTAGGGCTCTGGATTGTAACATATCACTGTATTAGGCAGTGTGACTGTAACATATAGTGCCACATTAGGGCACCTTTGATTTTAACATATCAGTATATTAGGCACTGGGATTGTAACGTAGTGCTACATTAGGGCACTAGGATTGTAACATGTCACTATATTAGGGCACTGGGATTGTTGCACAGTGCTCCATTAAGGCACTGGGATTCTAAAATAACGCTACAGTAGGGCACTGGGATTGTAACGTATCACTATATTATGACAGTGAGATTCTAACGTAGCGCTATCGTGGCACTGGGATTGTAACATATCGCTATATTAGGGCAGTGGGATTCAAACATAGTGCTACATTAGCGCACTGGGATTCTAACATAGCCCTATGTTATGCACTGGGATTCTAACATAGTGCTACATTAGGGCACTGGGATTGTAACATAGAGCTACATTTAGGGTACTGGGATTGTAACATAGTACTATATTAGGGCACTGTGATTGTAACATAGCGCTGTGTTGGCACTGAGATTGTAACATAGCACTATATTAGGAAACTGGGATTCTAACATAGTGCTACATCAGGCACTGGGATTCTAACATAGCGCTTCATTAAGGCACTGGAATTATATCATAATGCTACATTATGGCAGAGGATTGTAACATAGTGCTATAGTAGGGCACTGGGATTGTTACATAGCACTACATGGGGGCACTGGGATTCTAACATAGTGCTACATTAAGCTACTGGGATCATAACATAGCACTTCATTAGGGCAGTGGCATTCTGACATAGTGCTACATTAGGACACTGGGATTGTAACGTAGTACTGCATTAGGACACTGGGATTCTAACATAGTGCTACATTAGGGCACTGGGATTCTAACATAGTGCTACATTAAGGCACTGGGATTCTAACGGAGTGCTAAATTATGGCACTGGGATTGTAACATAGTGCTACATTAGGACACTGGGATTCTAACAAAGTGCTAAATTAGGACCCTGGGATTCTATAATAGCGCTACATTGGACACTGGGATTCTAACATAGCGCTACATTAGGGCACTGGGATTCTAACATAGCGCTACATTAGGGCAATGGGATTCTAACATTACGCTACATCAGACCACTGGGATTCTAACATAGTGCTACATTAGGGCTCTGGGATTCTAACATAGTGCTACATTAGGGCATTGGGATTGTAACATAGCGCTACATTAAGGCACTGGGATTCTAACATAGCGCCACATTAAGGCATTCGAATATAGCACTACATTAGGGCACTGGGATTGTAACATGGGCACCAAATACTGATATAGTGCTACATTCGGCACTGGATTCTAACATTGCACTACATTAGGGCAGTGGGATTCTAACATAGCGGTATATTAAGGCACTGCGATTCTAACATAGCACTACATTAGGTCACTGGGATTGTGACATAGGGCACCAGATACTGATATAGTGCTACATTAGGGCACTGGGATTCTAACATAGCACTACATTTGGGCACTGGGATTCTAACATAGTGCTACATTAAGACACTAGGATTCTAACAAAGCGCTACATTAGGGCACTGGGATTTTAACATATCGCTACATTAGGGCACTGGTATTCTAACATTGTGCTACATTAGAGCACTGTGATTCTAACATAGTGCTACATTAGGGCACTGGGATTCTAACATAATGCTACATTAGGGCATTGGGATTGTAACATAGTGCTACATTAGGGCTTTGGGATTGTAACATAGCGCTACATTAAGGCACTGTGATGTAACATAGCGCTACATTAAGGCACTGGGATTCTAACTTAGTGCACTGGGATTCTAACATTGCACTACTTTAGAGCACTGGGATTCTAACATAGTGCTAAATTGGGGGACTGGGATTCTAACATAGTGCTACATTAGGGCACTGGGATTCTAACATTGCGCCACATTAGAGCACTGGGATTCTAACATAGTGCTACATTAGGCACTGGTATTCTAACATAGTGCCACATTAGGCATTGGGATTGTAACATAGCGCTACATTAAGGCACTGAGATTCTAACATATTGCTACATTAGGGTACTGGGATTCTAACATAGTGCTACATTATGGCATTGAGATTGTAACTTAGCGCTACATTAAGTCACTGGGATTCTAACATAACGCCACATTAAGGCACTGGGATTTTAACCTAGCGCTACATTAGTGCACTGGGATTGTAACATAGCAGTTCATTAGGGCACTAGGATTGTAACATAGGGCACTGGATACTGATATAGTGTTACATTAGGGCCCTGGGATTCTTACAAAGCACTATATTAGGGCACTGGGATTCTAACATAGCACTACATCAGGGCACTGGGTTTCTAACATAGCTCTTCATTAAGGCATTGGGATTCTAACATAGTACTATATTGGAGCACTGGGATTGTAACATAGCACAAGATTAGGGCACTGGGATTCTAACATAACGCTACATTAGGCACTGGGATTCTAACATAGCGCTACATCAGGGCACTGGTATCGTAACATAGTGCTACATTAAGGCACTGGGATTGTACCATAGTGCCATATTAGGGCACTGGGATTGTAACATAGTGCTACATTACAGCACTGGGATTCTAAAATACCGCTACATTAGGGCACTGGGATTCTAACATAGTGCTACTTTAAGGCATTGGGATTGTAACATAGTGCTATATTAGGGCTTTGGGATTGTAACATAGCGCTACATTAAGGCACTGGGATTCTAACATAGCGCTACATTAGTGCACTGGGATTCTAACATTGCGCTACATTAGAGCACTGGGATTCTAACATAGTGGTACATTAGGGCACTGGGATTCTAACACAGTGCTACATTAGGGCACTGGAATTCTAACATTGCGCTACATTAGAGCACTGGGATTCTAACTTAGTGCTACATTAGGGCACTGGGATTCTAACATACTGCTACATTAGTGCACTGGGATTGTAACATAGCACTATATTAAAGCACTGGGATGCTAGCTTAGTGCTATATTAGGGCATTGGGATTGTTACATAGCGCTACATTAAGGGACTGGGATTTTAACATAGTGGTACATTAAGGCACTGGGATTCTAACATAGCGCTCCATTAGGGCACTGGGATTCTAACATAGTGCTACTATAAGGCACTGGGATTCTAACATAATACTACATTAGGGCACTGGAATTCTAACATTGCGCTACATTAAGACACTGGGATTCTAACAAAGCGCTATATTTGGACACTGGGATTCTAACATAGCACTATATTTGGGCAGTGGGATTCTAACATAGCGCTATATTAGGGCACGGAGATTCTAACATAGCACATTAGGGCGCTGGGATTGTAACATAGGGTAGCAGATACTTATATAGTGCTACATTAGAGCACTGGGATTCTAACATAGCACTACATTTCGGCACTGGGATTCTAACATAGTGCTACATTGAGACACTGGGATTCTAACAAAGCGCTACATTAGGACACTGGGATTCTAACATAGCCCTACATTGAAACTGAGATTCTAACATAGTGCTACATTAGGGCACTGGGATTCTAACATAGCGCTACATTAGGGCACTGGGTTTCTAACATTGCGCTACATTAAGGCACTGGGATTCTAACATAGCGCTAAATTATGGCACTGGGATTGTAACATAGTGCTACTTTAGGGTACTGGGATTCTAACATAGCCCTACATTAGGGCACTGGGATTCTAACATTGTGCTACATTAGAGCACTGGGATTCTAACATAGTGCTACGTTAGGCACTGGGATTCTAACATAGTGCTACATTAGGGCATTGGGATTGTAACATGGCGTTACATTAAGGCACTGGGATTCTAACATAGCGCCACATTAAGGCACTGGGATGCTTACATAGCGCTACATTAGTGCACTGGGATTCTAACATAGTGCTACATTAGGGCACTGGGATTCTGAGATAGTGCTACATTAGGGCACTGGGATTGTAACATAGTGCTACATTAGGAGACTGGGATTGTAACATTGTGCTACATTTAGATACTGGGATTGTAACCTAACGCCACATTTGGGCAGTGTGATTGTAACATAGTGCTACATTAGGGTACTGGCATTGTAACATAGCGCCCATTAGTGCACTAGGATTGTAAGATAGTGCTACATTAGGGCACTGGTATTGTAACATAGCGCTACATTAGTGCACTAGGATTGTAAGATAGTGCTACATTAGGGCACTGGGATTGTAACATAGCACTACATTAAAGCACTGGAATTTTCTCATAGCACTACATTAGGGCAGTGGGATTGTAACATACTGCCATAGTAGAGCACTGGGATTCTAGCAGTGCGCTACGTTAGAGCACTGTGATTGTAACATAGTGCTACATTAGGGCACTGGGATTCAAACATAGCACTACATTAGGGCAGTGGGATTCTAACCTAGCGCTACATTAGGGCACTGGGATTCTAACATAGTGCTAAATTATGGCACTGGAATTGTGACATAGCGCTACATTAAGGCACTGGGATTCTAACATAGCACTAAATTATGGCACTGGGATTGTAAGATTGTGCTACATTAGGGTACTGGGATTGTAACATAGCGCTACATTAGGCACTGGGATTCTAACATTGCGCTACATTAGAGCACTGGGATTCTAACATAGTGCTACATTAGGGCACTGGGATTCTAACATAGTGCTACATTAGGACATTGGGATTGTAACGTAGCGCTACATTAAGGCACTGGGATTCTATCATTGCACTACATTAGGGCAGTGGGATTGTAACATAGTGCCATAGTAGGGCACTGGGATTGTTACATAGCACTACATTAGGGCACTTGGATTCTAACATTGCGCTTTATTAGGTCACTGGGAGTCTAACATAGTGCTCCTTTTAGGCACTGGGATTGTAACATAGTGCTACATTAGGGCACTGGGATTCTAACACTGCACTACATTAGGGCACTGGGATTGTTACATAGCACTACATTAAGTCCCTATTATTATAACATAGCGCTACATTAGGACACTGGGATTCTAACATAGTGCTACATTAAGGCACTGCGATTCTAACATTGGACTACATTAGGGCAGTGGGATTGTAACATAGTGCCATAGTAGGCACTGGGATTGTTACTTAGCACTACATTAGGCACTTGGATTCTAACTTTGCCCTCACATTAGGTCACTGGATTCTAACATTGTGCTCTTTTAGGCACTGGGATTGTAACATAGTGCTACATTAGGGCACTGGGATTCTAACATTGCACTACTTTAGGGCACTGGGATTGTTACTTAGCACTACATTAAGGCACTGGTATTCTAACATAGCGTAACATTAGGACACTGGGATTCTAACATAGCGCTGCATTAAGGCACTGGGATTCTAACATAGGACTACATTAAGGCACTGGTATTCTAACATAGCACTACATTAGGGCACTAGAGTTCTAACATAGCGCTTCATTAGGACAGTGGGATTCTAACAAACTGCTACATTAGGAAACTGAGATGCTAACATAGCGCTGCATTAGGGGACTGGGATTCTAACGTAGTGCTATATTAGGGCACTGGGATTCTAACATAGTGCTACATTAAGGCATTGGGATTGTAACATAGCGCTACATTCAGGCACTGGGATTCTAACGTAGTGCTACATTAGTGTACTGGGATTGTAACATAGCACTACATTAAAGCACTGGGATTCTAGCGTAGTGCTACATTAGAGCATTGGGATTGTTACATAGCGCTACATTAAGGCACTGGGATTCTAACATAGCGCTACGTTAGGGCGCTGGTATTCTAACATTGCACTACATTAGAGCACTGGGATTCTAACATAGTGCTACTTTAGGGTACTGGGATTCTAACATAGCGCTACAGAAGGGCACTGGGATTCTAACATTGCGCTACATTAGAACACTGGGATTCTAACATTGTGCTACGTTAGGGCATTGGGATTGTAACATGGTGCTACATTAAAGCACTGGGATTCTAACATAGCGCCACATTAAGGCACTGGGATGCTTACATAGCGCTACATTAGTGCACTGGGATTCTAACACAGTGCTACATTAGGGCACTGGGATTCTGAGATAGTGCTACATTAGGGCACTGGGATTGTAACATAGTGCTACATTAAGGCACTGGGATTCTAACGGAGTGCTAAATTATGGCACTGGGATTGTAACATAGTGCTACATTAGGACACTGGGATTCTAACAAAGTGCTAAATTAGGACCCTGGGATTCTATAATAGCGCTACATTGGACACTGGGATTCTAACATAGCGCTACATTAGGGCACTGGGATTCTAACATAGCGCTACATTAGGGCAATGGGATTCTAACATTGCGCTACATCAGACCACTGGGATTCTAACATAGTGCTACATTAGGGCTCTGGGATTCTAACATAGTGCTACATTAGGGCATTGGGATTGTAACATAGCGCTACATTAAGGCACTGGGATTCTAACATAGCGCCACATTAAGGCACTCGAATTCTAACATAGCACTACATTAGGGCACTGGGATTGTAACACAGGGCACCAAATACTGATATAGTGCTACATTCGGGCACTGGGATTCTAACATTGCACCACATTAGGGCAGTGGGATTCTAACATAGCGGTATATTAAGGCACTGCGATTCTAAATAGCACTACATTAGGTCACTGGGATTGTGACATAGGGCACCAGATACTGATATAGTGCTACATTAGGGCACTGGGATTCTAACATAGCACTACATTTGGGCACTGGGATTCTAACATTAGTGCTACATTAAGACACTAGATTCTAACAAAGCGCCACATTAGGGCACTGGGATTTTAACATATCAGCACATTAGGGCACTGGTATTCTAACATTGTGCTACATTAGAGCACTGTGATTCTAACATAGTGCTACATTAGGGCACTGGGATTCTAACATAATGCTACATTAGGGCATTGGGATTGTAACATAGTGCTACATTAGGCTTTGGGATTGTAACATAGCGCCACATTAAGGCACTGGATGTAATATAGCACATTAAGGCACTGGGATTCTAACTTAGTGCACTGGGATTCTAACATTGCACTACTTTAGAGCACTGGGATTCTAAATATAGTGCTAAATTGGGGGACTGGGATTCTAACATAGTGCTACATTAGGGCACTGGGATTCTAACATTGCGCCACATTAGAGCACTGGGATTCTAACATAGTGCTACATTAGGGCACTGGTATTCTAACATAGTGCTACATTAGGGCATTGGGATTGTAACATAGCGCTACATTAAGGCACTGAGATTCTAACATATTGCTACATTAGGGTACTGGGATTCTAACATAGTGCTACATTATGGCATTGGGATTGTAACTTAGCGCTACATTAAGTCACTGGGATTCTAACATACACGACCATTAAGGCACTGGGATTTTAACCTACGCTACATTAGTGCACTGGGATTGTAACATAGCAGTTCATTGGGCACTAGGATTGTAACATAGGGCACTGGATACTGATATAGTGTTACATTAGGGCCCTGGGATTCTTACAAAGCACTATATTAGGGCACTGGGATTCTAACATAGCACTACATCAGGGCACTGGGTTTCTAACATAGCTCTTCATTAAGGCATTGGGATTCTAACATAGTACTATATTGGAGCACTGGGATTGTAACATAGCACAAGATTAGGGCACTGGGATTCTAACATAGCGCTACATTAGGCACTGGGATTCTAACATAGCGCTACATCAGGGCACTGGTATCGTAACATAGTGCTACATTAAGGCACTGGGATTGTACCATAGTGCCATATTAGGGCACTGGGATTGTAACATAGTGCTACATTACAGCACTGGGATTCTAAAATACCGCTACATTAGGGCACTGGGATTCTAACATAGTGCTACTTTAAGGCACTGGGATTGTAACATAGTGCTACATAAGGGCACTCGGATTCTAACATAGCGCTACATTAGGGCACTGGGATTCTAACATAGTGCTACTGCTAAGGTTCTGGGATTGTAACATAGTGCTACATTAGGGCACTGGGATTCTAACATAGTGCTACATTAAGGCACTGGGATTCTAACATAGCGCTACATTAGGGCACTGAGATTCTAACATAGTGCTACTTTAAGACTCTGGGATTCTAATAAAGCGCTAAAATTAGGACACTGGGATTGTAACATAGTGCTACGTTAAGGCACTGGGATTCTAACAGCGCTAAATTATGGCACTAGAATTCTAACATAGTGCTACATTAGGGCACTGGGATTCTAACATAGTGCTACATTAAGGCACTGGGATTCTAACATAGCTGAATGGGATTGTATCATAGCTACACTTGGGCACTGGGATTGTAACATAGCACATTAGGGCATTGGGATTGTTACATAGCGCTGCATTAAGGCACTGGGATTTTAACATAGTGGTACACTAAGGCACTGGAATTCTAACATAGCGCTATGTTAGGGCACTGAGATTCTATCATAGTGCTACATTAAGGCACTGGGATTCTAACATAACACTACATGAGGCACTGGGATTCTAACATTGTGCTACATTAAGACACTGGGATTCTAACAAAGAGCTACATTAGGACACTGGGATTCTAACATAGCGCTACATTATGGCACTGGCATTGTAACATACTGCTACATTTAGGCACTGGGATTCTAACATAGTGCTACATTTGGACACTGGGATTCTAACATAGCGCTACATTAGGGCACTGGGATTCTAACATTGCGCTACATTAGAGCACTGGGATTCTAACATAGTGCTACATTAGGGCACTGGGATTCTAACATAGCGCTACATTAGGGCACTGGGATTCTAACATTGCGCTACATAAGAGCATTGGGATTCTAACATAGTGCTACTTTTGGGCACTGGGATTCTAACATAGTGCTACATTAGTGCACTAAGATTGTAACATAGCACTACATTAAAGCACTGTGATTCTAGCGTAGTGCTACATTAGGGCATTGGGATTATTACATAGCGCTACATTAAGGCTCTGGGATTCTAACATAGTGCTACATTAGGGCACTGGGATTCTAACATAGCGCTACGTTAGGGCGCTGGTATTCTAACGTAGCGCTACATTAGGGCACTGGGATTCTAACATTGCACTACATTAGAGCACTGGGATTCCTACATAGTGCTACATTAGGGCACTGGGATTCTAACGTAGTGCTACATTAAGGCTTTGGGATTGTAACATAGCGCTACATTAAGGCACTGGGATTCTAACATAGTGCTACATTAGGGCACTGGGATTGTATCATAGCACTACATTAAAGCACTGGGATTCTAGCATAGTCCTACATTAGGGCCTTGGGATTGTTACATAGCGGTACATTAAGGCACTGGGATTCTAACATAGTGGTACATTATGGCACTGGGATTCTAACATATCGCTACGTTGGGGCACTGAGATTCTAGCATTGTGCTACGTTAGGACACTGGGATTCTAACAAAGCACTACATTGGGATTCTAACATAGCGCTACATTAAAGCACTGGGATTCTAACATAGGGTCACATTAAGGCACTGGGATGCTTACATAGCGCTACATTAGTGCACTGGGATTCTAACACAGTGCTACATTAGGGCACTGGGATTCTGAGATAGTGCTACATTAGGGCACTGGGATTGTAACATAGTGCTACATTAAGGCACTGGGATTCTAACGGAGTGCTAAATTATGGCACTGGGATTGTAACATAGTGCTGCATTAGGACACTGGGATTCTAACAAAGTGCTAAATTAGGACCCTGGGATTCTATAATGGCGCTACATTGGACACTGGGATTCTAACATAGCGCTACATTAGGGCACTGGGATTCTAACATAGCGCTACATTAGGGCAATGGGATTCTAACATTGCGCCACATCAGACCACTGATTCTAACATAGTGCCACATTAGGCGCTCTGGGATTCCAACATGGTGCTACATTAGGGCATTGGGATTGTAACATGGCGCTACATTAAGGCACTGGGATTCTAACATAGCGCCACATTAAGGCACCAATTCTAACATAGCACTGTTAATAGGGCACTGGGATTGTAACACAGGGCACCAAATACTGATATAGTGCTACATTCGGGCACTGGGATTCTAACATTGCACTACATTAGGGCAGTGGGATTCTAACATAGCGGTATATTAAGGCACTGCGATTCTAACATAGCACTACATTAGGTCACTGGGATTGTGACATAGGGCACCAGATACTGATATAGTGCTACATTAGGGCACTGGGATTCTAACATAGCACTACATTGGGGCACTGGGATTCTAACATAGTGCTACATTAAGACACTAGGATTCTAACAAAGCGCTACATTAGGGCACTGGGATTTTAACATATCGCTACATTAGGGCACTGGTATTCTAACATTGTGCTACATTAGAGCACTGTGATTCTAACATAGTCCTACATTAGGGCACTGGGATTCTAACATAATGCTACATTAGGGCATTGGGATTGTAACATAGTGCTACATTAGGGCTTTGGGATTGTAACATAGCGCTACATTAAGGCACTGGGATGTAACATAGCGCTACATTAAGGCACTGGGATTCTAACATAGTGGTACATTATGGCACTGGGATTCTAACATAGCGCTACGTTGGGGCACTGAGATTCTAACATTGTGCTACGTTAGGACACTGGGATTCTAACAAAGCACTACATTGGGATTCTAACATAGCGCTACATTAAGGCACTGGGATTCTAACATAGCGCTCAGTTATGGCACTGGGATTGTAACATACTGCTACATTTGGGCGCTGGGATTCTAACATAGCGCTACATTAAGACACTTGGATTCTAACAAGGCGCTACATTAGGACACTGGGATTCTAGCATAGCGCTACATTAAGGCACTGGGATTCTAACATAGCGCTAAATTATGGCACTGGGATTGTAACATTGCGTTACATTAGGAGACTGGTATTCTAACAGTGCTACATTAAGGCACTGGAATTCTAACATAGCACTAAATTATGGCACTGGGATTCTTACATAGTGCTACATTAGGACACTGGGATTCTAACGTAGCGCTACTTTAGGGCACTGGGATTCTAACATAGAGCTACTTTAAGGCACTGGGATTCTAACGTAGCACTAATTATGGCACTGGGATTGTAACATAGTGCTGCATTAGGACACTGGGATTCTAACAAAGCGCTACATTAGGACACTGGGATTCGAACATAGCGCTACATTGGACACTGGGATTCTAACATAGCGCTTCATTAGGCCTCTGGGATTCTAACATAACGCTACATTAGGGCACTGGGATTCTAACGTTGCGCTACATTAGACCACTGGGATTCTAACATAGTGCTACATTAGGGCACTGGGATTCTAACATAGCGCCACATTAAGGCACTGGAATTCTAACTTAGCACTACATTAGGGTACTGGGATTGTAACATAGGGCACCGGATAATGATATAGTGCTACATTAGAGCACTGGGATTCTAACATAGCACTACACTAGGGCAGTGGGATTCTAACATAGCCATATTATGGCACTGGAATTTAACATACACTACATTAGTTCACTGGGATTGTAAATATAGGGGCACCAGGTACTGACATAGTGCTACATTATGGCGCTGTGATTCTAACAAAGCGCTACATTAGGACACTGGGATTCTAACATAATGCCACTGTAAGGCACTGGGATTCTAACCTAGTGCTACATCAGTGCACTGGGATTGTAACATAGCAGTTCATTAGGGCACTAGGATTGTAACATAGGGCACCGGATACTGATATAGTGTTACATTAGGCACTGGGATTCTAATAAAGCACTATATTAGGCACTGGGATTCTAACTTAGCACTACATCAGGGCACTGGGTTTGTAACATAGCTCTTCATTAAGGCATTGGGATTCTAACATGGTACTATATTGGAGCACTGGGATTGTGACATAGCACAAGATTAGGGCACTGGAATTGTAACATAGCATTATATTAGGTCACTGGGATTCTAACATAGTACTACATTAGGGCACCTGGATTCTAACATAGTGCTACATTAGGGCATTGGGATTCTAATATAGCGGTATATTAGGCACTGGGATTCTAATATAGCACTACATTAGGGCACTGGGATTCTAAATAGCACTACATTAGGGCATTGGGATTCTAATATAGCGGTATATTAAGGCACTGGGATTCTAACATAGCACTACATTAGGTCACTGGGATTGTGACATAGGGCACCAGATACTGATATAGTGCTACATTAGGGCACTGGGATTCTAACATAGCACTACATTTGGGCACTGGGATTCTAACATAGTGCTACATTAAGACACTGGGATTCTAACAAAGCGCTACATTAGGGCACTGTTATTTTAACATAGCGCTACATTAGGGCACTGGGATTCTAACATTGTGCTACCTTAGAGCACTGTGATTCTAACATAGTGCTACATTAGGGCACTGGGATTGTAACATAGTGCTATATTAGGGCATTGTTATTATAACATAGTGCTACATTAGGGCTTTTGTTATTGTAACATAGCGCTACATTAAGGCACTGGGATTCTAACCTAGCGCTACTTTAGTGCACTGGGATTCTAACATTGCGCTACATTAGAGCACTGGGATTCTAACATAGTGCTACATTAGGGCACTGGGATTCTAACATAGTGCTACATTAGCGCACTGGGATTCTAACATTGCGCTACATGAGAGCACTGGGATTCTAACATTGCGCTACATTAGAGCACTGGGATTCTAACATAGCGCTACATTAGGGCATTGGGATTGTAAAATAGCGCTACATTAAGGCACTGAGATTCTAACATAGTGCTACATTAGGGCACTGGGATTCTAACATAGTGCTACATTAGGGCATTGGGATTGTAATATAGCGCTACATTAAGTCACTGGGGATTCTAACATAATGCCACTGTAAGGCATTGGGATTCTAACCTACTGCTACATCAGTGCACTGGGATTGTAACATAGCAGTTCATTAGGGCACTAGGATTGTAACATAGGGCACCGGATACTGATATAGTGTTACATTAGGGCACTGGGATTCTAACAAAGCACTATATTAGGGCACTGGGATTCTAACATAGCACTACATCAGGGCACTGGGTTTGTAACATAGCTCTTCATTAAGGCATTGGGATTTTAACATAGTACTATATTGGAGCACTGGGATTGTGACATAGCACAAGATTAGGGGCACTGGAATTGTAACATAGCATTATATTAGGTCACTGGGATTCTAACATAGTACTACATTAGGGCACCTGGATTCTAACATAGTGCTACATTAGGACACTGGGATTGTAACATTGTGCTACATTTAGGGCACTGGGATTGTAACCTAATGCTACATTGGGGCACTGTGATTGTAACATAGTGCTACATTAGGGTACTGGGATTGTAACATAGCGCTTTATTAGTGCACTAGGATTGTAAGATCGTGCTACATTAGGGCACTGGTATTGTAACATAGCGCTACATTAGTGCACTAGGATTGTAAGATAGTGCTACAGTAGGGCACTGGGATTGTAACATATCACTATATTAGGGCTCTGGGATTGTAACATATCACTGTATTAGGGCAGTGTGACTGTAACATAGTGCTACATTAGGGCACTCGGATTTTAACATATCAGTATATTAGGGCACTGGGATTGTAACGTAGTGCTACATTAGGGCACTAGGATTGTAACATATCACTATATTAGGGCACTGGGATTGTTGCACAGTGCTCCATTAAGGCACTGGGATTCTAAAATAGCGCTACAGTAGGGCACTGGGATTGTAACGTATCACTATATTATGACAGTGAGATTCTAACGTAGCGCTATCGTGGCACTGGGATTGTAACATATCGCTATATTAGGGCAGTGGGATTCAAACATAGTGCTACATTAGCGCACTGGGATTCTAACATAGCGCTATGTTATGCACTGGGATTCTAACATAGTGCTACATTAGGGCACTGGGATTGTAACATAGAGCTACATTTAGGGTACTGGGATTGTAACATAGTACTATATTAGGGCACTGTGATTGTAACATAGCGCTGTGTTGGCACCGGGATTGTAACATAGCACTATATTAGGAAACTGGGATTCTAACATAGTGCTACATCAGGGCACTGGGATTCTAACATAGCGCTTCATTAAGGCACTGGAATTATATCATAATGCTACATTATGGCAGAGGGATTGTAACATAGTGCTATAGTAGGGCACTGGGATTGTTACATAGCACTACATGGGGGCACTGGGATTCTAACATAGTGCTACATTAAGCTACTGGGATCATAACATAGCACTTCATTAGGGCAGTGGCATTCTGACATAGTGCTACATTAGGACACTGGGATTGTAACGTAGTACTGCATTAGGACACTGGGATTCTAACATAGTGCTACATTAGGGCACTGGGATTCTAACATAGTGCTACATTAAGGCACTGGGATTCTAACGGAGTGCTAAATTATGGCACTGGGATTGTAACATAGTGCTACATTAGGACACTGGGATTCTAACAAAGTGCTAAATTAGGACCCTGGGATTCTATAATAGCGCTACATTGGACACTGGGATTCTAACATAGCGCTACATTAGGGCACTGGGATTCTAACATAGCGCTACATTAGGGCAATGGGATTCTAACATTACGCTACATCAGACCACTGGGATTCTAACATAGTGCTACATTAGGGCTCTGGGATTCTAACATAGTGCTACATTAGGGCATTGGGATTGTAACATAGCGCTACATTAAGGCACTGGGATTCTAACATAGCGCCACATTAAGGCACTCGAATTCTAACATAGCACTACATTAGGGCACTGGGATTGTAACACAGGGCACCAAATACTGATATAGTGCTACATTCGGGCACTGGGATTCTAACATTGCACTACATTAGGGCAGTGGGATTCTAACATAGCGGTATATTAAGGCACTGCGATTCTAACATAGCACTACATTAGGTCACTGGGATTGTGACATAGGGCACCAGATACTGATATAGTGCTACATTAGGGCACTGGGATTCTAACATAGCACTACATTTGGGCACTGGGATTCTAACATAGTGCTACATTAAGACACTAGGATTCTAACAAAGCGCTACATTAGGGCACTGGGATTTTAACATATCGCTACATTAGGGCACTGGTATTCTAACATTGTGCTACATTAGAGCACTGTGATTCTAACATAGTGCTACATTAGGGCACTGGAATTCTAACATAATGCTACATTAGGGCATTGGGATTGTAACATAGTGCTACATTAGGGCTTTGGGATTGTAACATAGCGCTACATTAAGGCACTGGGATGTAACATAGCGCTACATTAAGGCACTGGGATTCTAACTTAGTGCACTGGGATTCTAACATTGCACTACTTTAGAGCACTGGGATTCTAACATAGTGCTAAATTGGGGGACTGGGATTCTAACATAGTGCTACATTAGGGCACTGGGATTCTAACATTGCGCCACATTAGAGCACTGGGATTCTAACATAGTGCTACATTAGGGCACTGGTATTCTAACATAGTGCTACATTAGGGCATTGGGATTGTAACATAGCGCTACATTAAGGCACTGAGATTCTAACATATTGCTACATTAGGGTACTGGGATTCTAACATAGTGCTACATTATGGCATTGGGATTGTAACTTAGCGCTACATTAAGTCACTGGGATTCTAACATAACGCCACATTAAGGCACTGGGATTTTAACCTAGCGCTACATTAGTGCACTGGGATTGTAACATAGCAGTTCATTAGGGCACTAGGATTGTAACATAGGGCACTGGATACTGATATAGTGTTACATTAGGCCCCGGGATTCTTCAAAGCACTATATTAGGGCACTGGGATTCTAACATAGCACTACATCAGGGCACTGGGTTTCTAACATAGCTCTTCATTAAGGCATTGGGATTCTAACATAGTACTATATTGGAGCACTGGGATTGTAACATAGCACAAGATTAGGGCACTGGGATTCTAACATAGCGCTACATTAGGCACTGGGATTCTAACATAGCGCTACATCAGGGCACTGGTATCGTAACATAGTGCTACATTAAGGCACTGGGATTGTACCATAGTGCCATATTAGGGCACTGGGATTGTAACATAGTGCTACATTACAGCACTGGGATTCTAAAATACCGCTACATTAGGGCACTGGGATTCTAACATAGTGCTACTTTAAGGCAGTGGGATTGTAACATAGTGCTACATAAGGGCACTCGGATTCTAACATAGCGCTACATTAGGGCACTGGGATTCTAACATAGTGCTACTGCTAAGGTTCTGGGATTGTAACATAGTGCTACATTAGGGCACTGGGATTCTAACATAGTGCTACATTAAGGCACTGGGATTCTAACATAGCGCTACATTAGGGCACTGAGATTCTAACATAGTGCTACTTTAAGACTCTGGGATTCTAATAAAGCGCTAAAATTAGGACACTGGGATTGTAACATAGTGCTACACTTAAGGCACTGGGATTCTAACAGCGCTAAATTATGGCACTAGAATTCTAACATAGTGCTACATTAGGGCACTGGGATTCTAACATAGTGCTACATTAAGGCACTGGGATTCTAACATAGCGCTGAATTATGGCACTGGGATTGTATCATAGCGCTACATTTGGGCACTGGGATTGTAACATAGCACATTAGGGCATTGGGATTGTTACATAGCGCTGCATTAAGGCACTGGGATTTTAACATAGTGGTACACTAAGGCACTGGAATTCTAACATAGCGCTATGTTAGGGCACTGAGATTCTATCATAGTGCTACATTAAGGCACTGGGATTCTAACATAACACTACATTAGGGCACTGGGATTCTAACATTGTGCTTCGTTAAGACACTGGGATTCTAGCAAAGCGCTACATTGGGACACTGGGATTCTGACATAGCGCTACATTAAGGCACGGGGATTCTAACATAGCGCTAAATTATGGCACTGGCATTGTAACATACTGCTACATTTAGGCACTGGGATTCTAACATAGTGCTACATTTGGGCACTGGGATTCTAACATAGCGCTACATTAGGGCACTGGGATTCTAACATAGCGCTACGTTAGGGCGCTGGGATTCTAACATAGTGCTACATCAGGGCACTGGGATTCTAACATTGCACTACATTAGAGCACTGGGATTCTAACATAGTGCTACATTAGGGCACTGGGATTCTAACATAGTGCTACATTAGGGCATTGGGATTGTAACCTAGCGCTACATTAAGGCACTGGAATTTTAACATACTGCTACATTAAGGCACTGGGATTGTATCATAGCACTACATTAAAGCTCTGGGATTCTTGCATAGTGCTACATTAGGGCATTGGGATTGTTATATAGCGCTACAATAAGTCACTGGGATTCTAACATAGTGGTACATTAAGGCACTGGGATTCTTACATAGTGCTACATTAGGGTACTGTGATTCTAACATAGTGCTACATTAAGGCAGTGGGATTGTAACATAACACTACATTAGGGCAGTGGGATTGTAACATTGTGCTACGTTAAGACACTGGGATTCTGTCAAAGTGCTACATTGGGAAAGTGGGATTCTAACATAGCGCTACATTAAGGCACTGGGATTCCGACATAGCGCTAAATTATGGCACTGGGAATGTAACATACTGCTACATTTGGGCACTGAGATTCTAACATAGCGCTACATTAAGACACTGGGATTCTAACAAAGCCCTACATTAGGACACTGGGATTCTAACATAGCGCTACATTGAGGCACTGGGATTCTAACATAGCGCTAAATTATGGCAGTGGGATTGTAACATAGCGTTACATTAGGAGACTGAGATTCTAACATAGTGCTACATTAAGGCACTCGAATTCTAACATAGTGCTAAATTATGGCACTGGCATTGTAACGTAGTGCTACATTAGGACACTGGGATTCTAACATAGTGCTACATTAGGGCACTGGGATTCTAACACAGTGCTACATTAAGGCACTGAGATTCTAACGTAGCGCTACATTAGAGCACTGGGATTCTAACATTGCGCTACATTAGAGCACCTGGATTCTAACATAGCGCTACATTAGGGCATTGGGATTGTAAAATAGCGCTACATTAAGGCACTGAGATTTTAACGTAGTGCTACATTAGGGCACTTTGATTCTAACATAGTGCTACATTAGGGCATTGAGATTGTAACATAGCGCTACTTTAAGTCACTGGGATTCTAACATAACGTCACATTAAGGCACTGGGATTCTAACCTAGTGCTACATTAGTGCACTGGGATTGTAACATAGCAGTTCATTAGGGCACTAGGATTGTAACATAGGGCACCGGATACTGATATAGTTTTACATTAGGGCACTGGGATTCTAACAAAGCACTATATTAGGGCACTGGGATTCTAACATAGCACTACATCAGGGCACTGGGTTTCTAACATAGCTCTTCATTAAGGCATTGGGATTCTAACATAGTACTCATATTGGAGCACTGGGATTGTAACATAGCACAAGATTAGGGCACTGGAATTGTAACATATAGCATTATATTAGGTCACGGGGATTTCTAACATAGTGCTACAGGGCACCTGGATTGAATATAGTGTTACATTAGGGTACTGGGATTGTAACATACGGCTTTTATTAATGCACTAGATTGGTAAGATAGTGCTACATTAGGGCACTGGTATTGTAACATATCGCTACATTAGTGCACTAGGATTGTAAGATAGTGCTACATTAGGGCACTGGGGATTGTAACATATCATCTATATTAGGGCTCTGGGATTGTAACATATCACTGTATTAGGGCAGTGTGACTGTAACATAGTGTACATTAAGGCATCTGGATTTTAACATATCAGTATATTAGGGCACTGGGATTGTAACGTAGTGAAGCATTAGGGCACTAGGATTGTAACATGTCACTATATTAGGGCACTGGATTGTAGCACAGTGCTCCATTAAGGCACTGGGATTCTAAAATAGCGCTACAGTAGGGCACTGGCATTGTAACGTATCACTATATTATGACAGTGAGATTCTAACGTAGCGCTATCTTGGCACTGGGATTGTAACATATCACTATATTAGGGCAGTGGGATTCAAACATAGTGCTACATTAGCGCACTGGGATTCTAACATAGCGCTACGTTATGCACTGGGATTCTAACATAGTGCTACATTAGGACACTGGGATTGTAACATAGAGCTACATTTAGGGTACTGGGATCGTAACATAGTACTATATTAGGGCACTGTGATTGTAACATAGCGCTGTGTTGGCACCGGGATTGTAACATAGCACTATGTTAGGAAACTGGGATTCTAACATAGTGCTACATCAGGGCACTGGGATTCTAACATAGCGCTTCATTAAGGCACTGGAATTATATCATAACGCTACATTATGGCAGAGGGATTGTAACATAGTGCTATAGTAGGGCACTGGGATTGTTACATAGCACTACATCAGGGCACTGGGATTCTAACATAGTGCTACATTAAGGCACTGGGATCATAACATAGCGCTTAATTAGGGCAGTGGCATTCTGACATAGTGCTACATTAGGGCAGTGGGATTGTTACATAGCACTACATTAAGGCACTGGGATTCTAACATAGCGCTACATTAGGACACTGGGATTGTAACGTAGTGCTGCATTAGGACACTGGGATTCTAACATAGTGCTACATTAGGGCACTGGGATTCTAACATAGTACTACATTAAGGCACTGGGATTCTAACGGAGTGCAAAATTATGGCTCTGGGATTGTAACATAGTGCTACATTAGGACACTGGGATTCTAACAAAGTGCTACATTAGGTCCCTGGGATTCTATAATAGCGCTACATTGGACACTGGGATTCTAACATAGCGCTACATTAGGGCACTGGGATTCTAACATTGCGCTACATTAGGGCAATGGGATTCTAACATTGCACTACATCAGACCACTGGGATTCTAACATAGTGCTACATTAGGCTCTGGGATTCTAAATAAGTGCTACATTAGGGCATTGGGATTGTAACATACGCCACATTAAGGCACTGGATTCTAACATAGCGCCACATTAAGGCACTCGAATTCTGACATAGCACTACATTAGGGCACTGGGATTGTTACACAGGGCACCGGATACTGATATAGTGCTACATTAGGGCACTGGGATTCTAACATAGCACTACATTTGGGCACTGGGATTCTAACATAGTGCTACATTAAGATACTAGGATTCTAACAAAGCGCTACATTAGGGCACTGGGATTTTAACATAGCGCTACATTAGGGCACTGGTATTCTAACATTGTGCTACATTAGAGCACTGTGATTCTAACATAGTGCTACATTAGGGCACTGGGATTCTAACATAGTGCTACATTAGGGCATTGGGATTGTAACATAGTGCTACATTAGGGCTTTGGGATTGTAACATAGCGCTACATTAAGGCACTGGGATTCTAACTTAGTGCTACTTTAGTGCACTGGGATTCTAACATTGCACTACATTAGAGCACTGGGATTCTAACATAGTGCTAAATTGGGGGACTGGGATTCTAACATAGTGCTACATTAGGGCACTGGGATTCTAACATTGCGCTACATTAGAGCACTGGGATTCTAACATAGCTCTTCATTAAGGCATTGGGATTCTAACGTAGTACTATATTGGAGCACTGGGATTGTAACATAGCACAAGATTAGGGCACTGGGATTCTAACATAGCGCTACATTAGGCACTGGGATTCTTACATAGCGCTACATCAGGGCACTGGTATCGTAACATAGTGCTACATAAAGGCACTGGGATTGTACCATAGTGCCATATTAGGGCACTGGGATTGTAACATAGTGCTACATTACAGGACTGGGATTCTAACATACCGCTACATTAGGGCACTGGGATTCTAACATAGTGCTACTTTAAGGCAGTGGGATTGTAACATAGTGCTACATTAGGGCACTAGGATTCTAACATAGCGCTACATTAGGGCACTGGGATTCTAACATAGTGCTACTTCTAAGGTACTGGGATTGTAACATAGTGCTACATTAGGGCACTGGGATTCTAACATAGTGCTACATTAAGGCACTGGGATTCTAACATAGCGCTACATTAGGGCACTGAGATTCTAACATAGTGCTACTTTAAGACACTGGGATTCTAATAAAGCGCTAAAATTAGGACACTGGGATTGTAACATAGTGCTACATTAGGGCACTGGGATTCTAACATAGTGCTACATTAAGGCACTGGGATTCTAACATAGCGCTGAATTATGGCACTGGGATTGTATCATAGCGCTACATTTGGGCACTGGGATTGTAACATAGCACATTAGGGCATTGGGATTGTTACATAGCGCTACATTAAGGCACTGGGATTTTAACATTATGGTACACTAAGGCACTGGAATTCTAACATTGCGCTACGTTAGGGCACTGGGATTCTAACATAGTGCTACATTAAGGCACTGGGATTCTAACATAACACTACATTAGGGCACTGGGATTCTAACATTATGCTACGTTAAGACACTGGGATTCTAGCAAAGCGCTACATTGGGACACTGGGATTCTGACATAGCGCTACATTAAGGCACGGGGATTCTAACATAGCGCTAAATAATGGCACTGGGATTGTAACATGCTGCTACATTTAGGCACTGGGATTCTAACATAGTGCTACTTTTGGGCACTGGGATTCTAACATAGCGCTACATTAGGGCACTGGGATTCTAACATTGCGCTATATTAGAGCACTGGGATTCTAACACAGTGCTACATTAGGGCACTGGGATTCTAACATAGTGCTACATTAAGTCATTGGGATTGTAACATAGCCCTACATTAAGGCACTGGGATTCTAACGTAGTACTACATTAGTGCACTTGGATTGTAACATAGCACTACATTAAAGCACCTGGATTCTTGCATAGTGCTACATTAGGGCATTGGGATTGTTACATAGCGCTACATTAAGGCACTGGGATTCTAACATAGCGCTACACTAGGGCACTGGGATTCTGACATAGCACTACATTAGGGCGCTGGGATTCTAACATAGTGCTACATCAGGGCACTGGGATTCTAACATTGCACTACATTAGAGCACTGGGATTCTAACATAGTGCTACATTAGGGCACTGGGATTCTAACATAGTGCTACATTAGGGCATTGTGATTGTAACCTAACGCTACATTAAGGCACTGGGATTCTAACATCGTGCTACATTAAGGCACTGGGATTGTATCATAGCACTACACTAAAGCTCTGGGATTCTAGCATAGTGCTACATTAGGGCATTGGGATTGTTACATAGCGCTACAATAAGGCACTGGGATTCTAACATAGTGGTACATTAAGGCACTGGAATTGTAACATAGCGCTACATTAGGGCACTGTGATTCTAATATAGTGCTACATTAAGGCACTGGGATTGTAACATAACACTACATTAGGGCACTGGGATTGTAACATTGTGCTACGTTAAGACACTGGGATTCTATCAAAGTGCTACATTCTGAAAGTGGGATTCTAACATAGCTTACTTAAGGCACTGGGATTCTGACATAGCTAAATTATTGCACTGGGAATGTAACATACTGCTACATTTGGGCACTGAGATTCTAACATAGCGCTACATTAAGACACTGAGATTCTAACAAAGCCCTACATTAGACCCTGGATTCTAACATAGCGCTACATTGAGGCACTGGGATTCTAACATAGCGCTAAATTATGGCAGTGGGATTGTAACATAGCGTTACATTAGGAGACTGAGATTCTAACATAGTGCTACATTAAGGCACTCGAATTCTAACATAGTGCTAAATTATTTCACTGGCATTGTAATGTAGTGCTACATTAGGACACTGGGATTCTAACATAGTGCTACATTAGGGCACTGGGATTCTAACATAGTGCTACATTAAGGCACTGAGATTCTAGCGTAGCGCTAAATTATGGCACTGGGATTGTAACATAGTGCTACATTAGGACACTGTAATTCTAACAAAGCGCTACATTAGGACACTGGGATTCTATCATAGCGCTACATTGGACACTGCGATTCTAGCATAGCGCCACATTAGGGCACTGGGATTCTAACATAGCGCTACATAACGGCACTGGGATTCTAACATTGCGCTACATCAGACGAATGGGATTCTAACTTAGTGCTACATTAGGGCACTGGGATTCTAACATAGTGCTACATTAGGGCATTGGGATTATAACATAGCGCTACATTAAGGCACTGGGATTCTAACATAGCGCCACATTAAGGCACTGGGATTCTAACGCAGTACTACATTAGGGCACTGGGATTGTAACACAGGGTACCGGATACTGATATAGTGCTACATTAGGGCACTGGGATTCTAACATAGCACTACATTAGGGCAATAGGATTCTAACATTGCGGTATATTAAGGCACTGGGATTCTAACATAGCACTACATTAGGGCATTGGGATTGTTACATAGCGCTACATTAAGGCTCTGGGATTCTAACAAAGTGCTATATTAGGGCACTGGGATTCTAACATAGCGCTACATTAGGGCACTGGGATTCTAACATAGCGCTACATTAGCTCAATGGGATTCTAACATAGCGCTACATTAGGTCACTGGGATTCTATCATAGTGCTACATTAGGGCATTGGGATTATAACATCGCGCTACATTAAGGCGCTGAGATTCTAACATAGTGCTACATTAGGGCACTGGGATTCTAACATAGTGCTACATTAGGGCATTGGGATTGTAACATAGCGCTACATTAAGTCACTGGGATTCTAACATAGCACCACATTAAGGCACTGGGATTCTAACGTAGTGCTATATTAGTGCACTGGGATTGTAACATAGCACTACATTAAAGCACTGGGATTCTAGCATAGTGCTACATTAGGGCATTGGGATTGTTACATAGCGCTACATTAAGGCACTGGGATTCTAACATAGCGCTACATTAGGGCACTGGGATTCTAACATAGCGCCACATTAGGGCGCGGATTCTAACATCGCGCTTCTTCAGGCCACTGGGCTTGTAACATAGTGCTACATTAAGGCACTGGGATTGTAACATAGTGCCATATTAGGGCCCTGGTATTGTAACATAGTGCTACATTGTGGCACTGGGATTCTAACATACCGCTACATTAGGGCACTGGGATTCTAACATAGTGCTACTTTAAGGCACTGGGATTGTAACATAGTGCTACATTAAGGCACTGGGATTCTAACATAGCGCCACATTAAGGCACTGGAATTCTAACATAGCACTACATTAGGGCACTGGGATTGTAACACAGGGTACCGGATACTGATATAGTGCTACATTAGGGCACGGGGATTCTAACATAGCACTACATTAGGGCAGTGGGATTCTAACATAGCGGTATATTAAGGCACTGGGATTCTAACATAGCACTACATTAGGGCACTGGGATTGTGACATAGGGCACCAGATACTGATATAGTGCTACATTAGGGCACTGGGATTCTAACATAGTACTCTTTGGGCACTGGGATTCTAACATAGTGCTACATTAAGACACTGGGATTCTAACAAAGCGCTACATTAGGGCACTGGGATTCTAACATAGCACTCCATTAGGGCACTGGGATTCTAACGTTGCGCCTACATTAGAGCACTGTGATTCTAACATAATGCTACATTAGGGCACTGGGATTCTAACATAGTGCTACATTAGCGCATTGGGATTGTAACAGAGTGCTACATTAGGGCTTTGGGATTGTAACATGCGCCACATTAAGGCACTGGGATTCTAACATAGCGCTACATTAGTGCACTGGGATTCTAACATTGCGCTACATTGGAGCACTGGGATTCTAACATAGTGCTACATTAGGGCACTGGGATTCTAACACAGTGCTACATTAGGGCACTGGGATTCTAACATTGCGCTACATTCGAGCACTGGGATTCTAACGTAGTGCTACATTAGGGCACTGGGATTCTAACATAGTGTTACATTAGGGCATTGGGATTGTAACATAGCGCTACATTAAGGCACTGAGATTCTATCATAGTGCTACATTAGGGCACTGGGATTCTAACATAGTGCTACATTAGGGCATTGGGATTGTAACATAGCGCTACATTAAGTCACTGGGATTCTAACATAGCACCACATTAAGGCACTGGGATTGTAACGTAGTGCTACATTAGTGCACTGGGATTGTAACATAGCACTACATTAAAGCACTGGGATTCTAGCGTCATGCTACATTAGGGCATTGGGATTGTTACATAGCGCTACATTAAGGCACTGGGATTCTAACATAGCACTACATTAGGGCACTGGGATTGTAACATAGCGCTACGTTTGGGCGCTGGGATTCTAATAGCGCTACATCAGGCCACTGGGCTTGTAACATAGTGCTACATTAAGGCACTGGGATTGTAACATAGTGCCATATTAGGGCCCTGGTATTGTAACATAGTGCTACATTGCGGCACTGGGATTCTAACATACCGCTACATTAGGGCACTGGGATTCTAACATAGTGCTACTTTAAGGCACTGGGATTGTAACATAGTGCTACATTAGGGCACTGGGATTCTAACATAGTGCTACTTTAAGGCACTGGGATTGTAACATAGTGCTATATTAGGGCACTGGGATTCTAACATAGTGCTACATTAAGGCACTGGGATTCTAACATATCGCTACATTAGGGCTCTGGGATTCTAACATAGTGCTAATTTAAGACACTGGGATTCTAACAAAGCGCTAAAATTAGGACACTGGGATTGTAACATAGTGCTACATTAAGGCACTGGGATTCTAACATAGCTCTAAATTACGGCACTAGGATTGTAACATAGTGCTGCATTAGGGCTCTGGGATTCTAACATAGTGCTACATTAAGGCACTGGGATTCTAACATAGCGCTGAATTATGGCAGTGGGATTGTAAGATAGTGCTACATTAGGGCACTGGGATTGTAACATAGCACATTAGGGCATTGGGATTGTAACATAGCGCTACATTAAGACACTGGGATTCTAACAAAGCGCTATATTAGAACACTGGGATTCTAACATAGCGCTACATTAGGGCAATGGGATTCTAACATAGCGCTACATTAGGGCTCTGGGATTCTAACATTGCGCTACATTAGAGCACTGGGATTCTAACATAGTGCTACATTTGGGCACTGGGATTGTAACATAGCACATTAGGGCATTGGGATTGTTACATAGCGCTACATTAAGGCACTGGGATTTTAACATTGTGGTACACTAAGGCACTGGAATTCTAACATTTGCGCTACGTTAGGGCACTGGGATGCTAACATAGTGCTACATTAAGGCACTGGGATTCTAGCAAAGCGCTACATTGGGACACTGGGATTCTGACATAGCGCTAAATTATGGCACTGGGATTGTAACATACTGCTACATTTAGGCACTGGGATTCTAACATAGTGCTACATTTGGGCACTGGGATTCTAACATAGCGCTACATTAGGGCACTGGGATTCTAACATTGCGCTACATTAGAGCACTGGGATTCTAACATAGTGCTACATTAGGGCACTGGGATTCTAACATAGTGCTACATTAGGTCATTGGGATTGTAACATAGCGCTACATTAAGGCACTGGGATTCTAACGTAGTACTACATTAGTGCACTGGGATTGTAACATAGCACTACATTAAAGCACCTGGATTCTAGCATAGTGCTACATTAGGGCATTGGGATTGTTACATAGCGCTACATTAAGGCACTGGGATTCTAACATAGCGCTACACTAGGGCACTGGGATTCTGACATAGCACTACGTTTGGGCGCTGGGATTCTAACAGAGTGCTACATCAGGGCACTGGGATTCTTACATTGCACTACATTAGAGCACTGGGATTCTAACATAGTGCTACATTAGGGCACTGGGATTCTAACATAGTGCTACATTAGGGCATTGGGATTGTAACCTAACGCTACATTAAGGCCCTGGGATTCTAACATCGTGCTACATTAAGGCACTGGGATTGTATCATAGCACTACATTAAAGCTCTGGGATTCTAGCATAGTGCTACATTAGGGCATTGGGATTGTTACTTAGTGCTACAATAAGGCACTGGGATTCTAACATAGTGGTACATTAAGGCACTGGGATTGTAACATAGCGCTACATTAGGGCACTGTGATTCTAATATAGTGCTACATTAAGGCACTGGGATTGTAACATAACACTACATTAGGGCACTGGGATTGTAACATTGTGCTACGTTAAGACACTGGGATTCTATCAAAGTGCTACATTGGGAAAGTGGGATTCTAACATAGCGCTACTTTAAGGCACTGGGATTCTGACATAGCGCTAAATTATGGCACTGGGAATGTAACATACTGCTACATTTGGGCACTGAGATTCTAACATAGCGCTACATTAAGACACTGGGATTCTAACAAAGCCCTACATTAGGACCCTGGGAATTCTAACATAGCGCTACATTGAGGCACTGGGATTCTAACATAGCGCTAAATTATGGCAGTGGGATTGTAACATAGCGTTACATTAGGAGACTGAGATTCTAACATAGTGCTACATTAAGGCACTCGAATTCTAACATAGTGCTAAATTATTTCACTGGCATTGTAACGTAGTGCTACATTAGGACACTGGGATTCTAACATAGTGCTACATTAAGGCACTGAGATTCTAACGTAGCGCTAAATTATGGCACTGGGATTGTAACATAGTGCTACATTAGGACACTGGGATTCTATCATAGCGCTACATTGGACACTGCTATTCTAGCATAGCGCCACATTAGGGCACTGGGATTCTAACATAGCGCTACATAACGGCACTGGGATTCTAACATTGCGCTACATCAGACGACTGGGATTCTAACTTAGTGCTACATTAGGGCACTGGGATTCTAACATAGTGCTACATTAGGGCATTGGGATTATAACATAGCGCTACATTAAGGCACTGGGATTCTAACATAGCGCCACATTAAGGCACTGGAATTCTTACGCACTACTACATTAGGGCACTGGGATTGTAACACAGGGTACCGGATACTGATATAGTGCTACATTAGGGCACTGGGATTCTAACATAGCACTACATTAGGGCAATGGGATTCTAACATTGCGGTATATTAAGGCTCTGGGATTCTAACATAGCACCACATTAGGGCATTGGGATTGTTACATACGCCACATTAAGGCTCTGGGATTCTAACAAAGTGCTATATTAGGGCACTGGGATTCTAACATAGCGCTACATTAGGGCACTGGGATTCTAACATAGCGCTACATTAGGGCAATGGGATTCTAACATAGCGCTACATTAGGTCACTGGGATTCTAACATAGTGCTACATTAGGGCAATGGGATTATAACATCGCGCTACATTAAGGCGCTGAAATTCTAACATAGTGCTACATTAGGGCACTGGGATTCTAACATAGTGCTACATTAGGGCATTGGGATTGTAACATAGCGCTACATTAAGTCACTGGGATTCTAACATAGCACCACATTAAGGCACTGGGATTCTAACGTAGTGCTACATTAGTGCACTGGGATTGTAACATAGCACTACATTAAAGCACTGGGATTCTAGCATAGTGCTACATTAGGGCTTTGGGATTGTTACATAGCGCTACATTAAGGCACTGGGATTCTAACATAGCGCTACATTAGGGCACTGGGATTCTAACATAGCGCTACGTTAGGGCGCTGGGATTCTAACATAGCGCTTCATCAGGCCACTGGGCTTGTAACATAGTGCTACATTAAGGCACTGGGATTGTAACATAGTGCCATATTAGGGCCCTGGTATTGTAACATAGTGCTACATTGTGGCACTGGGATTCTAACATACCGCTACATTAGGGCACTGGGATTCTAACATAGTGCTACTTTAAGGCACTGGGATTGTAACATGAGTGCTACATTAAGGCACTGGGATTCTAACATAGCGCCACATTAAGGCACTGGAATTCTAACATAGCACTACATTAGGGCACTGGGATTGTAACACAGGGTACCGGATACTGATATAGTGCTACATTAGGGCACGGGGATTCTAACATAGCACTACATTAGGGCAGTGGGATTCTAACATAGCGGTATATTAAGGCACTGGGATTCTAACATAGCACTACATTAGGGCACTGGGATTGTGACATAGGGCACCAGATACTGATATAGTGCTACATTAGGGCACTGGGATTCTAACATAGCACTACATTTGGGCACTGGGATTCTAACATAGTGCTACATTAAGACACTGGGATTCTAACAAAGCGCTACATTAGGGCACTGGGATTCTAACATAGCACTACATTAGGGCACTGGGATTCTAACGTTGCGCTACATTAGAGCACTGTGATTCTAACATAGTGCTTCATTAGGGCACTGGGATTCTAACATAGTGCTACATTAGGGCATTGGGATTGTAACAGAGTGCTACATTAGGGCTTTGGGATTGTAACATAGCGCTACATTAAGGCACTGGGATTCTAACATAGCGCTACATTAGTGCACTGGGATTCTAACATTGCACTACATTGGAGCACTGGGATTCTAACATAGTGCTACATTAGGGCACTGGGATTCTAACGTAGTGCTACATTAGGGCACTGGGATTCTAACATAGTGTTACATTAGGGCATTGGGATTGTAACATAGCGCTACATTAAGGCACTGAGATTCTATCATAGTGCTACATTAGGGCACTGGGATTCTAACATAGTGCTACATTAGGGCATTGGGACTGTAACATAGCGCTACATTAAGTCACTGGGATTCTAACATAGCGCCACATTAAGGCACTGGGATTCTAACGTAGTGCTACATTAGTGCACTGGGATTGTAACATAGCACTACATTAAAGCACTGGGATTCTAGCGTCATGCTACATTAGGGCATTGGGATTGTTGCATAGCGCTACATTAAGGCACTGGGATTCTAACATATCACTACATTAGGGCACTGAGGATTCTAACATAGCGCTACGTTTGGGCGCTGGGATTCTAACAGCGCTACATCAGGCCACTGGGCTTGTAACATAGTGCTACATTACGGCACTGGGATTGTAACATAGTGCCATATTAGGGCCCTAGTATTGTAACATAGTGCTACATTGCGGCACTGGGATTCTAACATACCGCTACATTAGGGCACTGGGATTCTAACATAGTGCTACTTTAAGGCACTGGGATTGTAACATAGTGCTACATTAGGGCACTGGGATTCTAACATAGTGCTACTTTAAGGCACTGGGATTGTAACATAGTGCTACATTAGGCACTGGGATTCTAAATAGTGCTACATTAAGGCACTGGGATTCTAACATATGCCATACATTAGGGCTCTGGGATTCTAACATAGTGCTACTTTAAGACACTGGGATTCTAACAAAGCAACATTAGGACACTGGGATTGTAACATAGTGCTACATTAAGGCACTGGGATTCTAACATAGCTCTAAATTAGGCACTAGGATTGTAACATAGTGCTGACATTAGGGCTCTGGGATTCTAACATAGTGCTACATTAAGGCACTGGGATTCTAACATAGCGCTGAATTATGGCAGTGGGATTGTAAGATAGTGCTACATTAGGGCATTGGGATTGTAACATAGCGCTACATTAAGACACTGGGATTCTAACAAAGCGCTATATTAGAACACTGGGATTCTAACATAGCGCTACATTAGGGCAATGGGATTCTAACATAGCGCTACATTAGGGCTCTGGGATTCTAACATTGCGCTACATTAGAGCACTGGGATTCTAACATAGTGCTACATTAGGGCACTGGGATTCTAACATAGTGCTACATTAGGGCATTGGGATTGTAACATAGCACTACATTCAGGCACTGGGATTCTAACGTAGTGCTACATTAGTGCACTGGGATTGTAACATAGCACTTCATTAAAGCACTGGGATTGTAGCGTAGTGCTACATTAGGGCATTGGGATTGTTACATAGCGCTACATTAAGGCACTGGGATTCTAACATAGCGCTACACTAGGGCACTGGGATTCTGACATAGCACTACGTTTGGGCGCTGGGATTCTAACAGAGTGCTACATCAGGGCACTGGGATTCTTACATTGCACTACATTAGAGCACTGGGATTCTAACATAGTGCTACATTAGGGCACTGGGATTCTAACATAGTGCTACATTAGGGCATTGGGATTGTAACCTAACGCTACATTAAGGCCACTGGGATTCTAACATCGTGCTACATTAAGGCACTGGGATTGTATCATAGCACTACATTAAAGCTCTGGGATTCTAGCATAGTGCTACATTAGGGCATTGGGATTGTTACTTGGTGCTACAATAAGGCACTGGGATTCTAACATAGTGGTACATTAAGGCACTGGGATTGTAACATAGCGCTACATTAGGGCACTGTGATTCTAATATAGTGCTACATTAAGGCACTGGGATTGTAACATAACACTACATTAGGGCACTGGGATTGTAACATTGTGCTACGTTAAGACACTGGGATTCTATCAAAGTGCTACATTGGGAAAGTGGGATTCTAACATGCGCTACTTTAAGGCACTGGGATTCTGACATAGCGCTAAATTATGGCACTGGGAATGTAACATACTGCTACATTTGAGCACTGAGATTCTAACATAGCGCTACATTAAGACACTGGGATTCTAACAAAGCCCTACATTAGGACCCTGGGATTCTAACATAGCGCTACATTGAGGCACTGGGATTCTAACATAGCGCTAAATTATGGCAGTGGGATTGTAACATAGCGTTACATTAGGAGACTGAGATTCTAACATAGTGCTACATTAAGGCACTCGAATTCTAACATAGTGCTAAATTATTTCACTGGCATTGTAACGTAGTGCTACATTAGGACACTGGGATTCTAACATAGTGCTACATTAGGGCACTGGGATTCTAACATAGTGCTACATTAAGGCACTGAGATTCTAACGTAGCGCTAAATTATGGCACTGGGATTGTAACATAGTGCTACATTAGGACACTGGGATTCTATCATAGCGCTACATTGGACACTGCTATTCTAGCATAGCGCCACATTAGGGCACTGGGATTCTAACATAGCGCTACATAACGGCACTGGGATTCTAACATTGCTACATCAGACGACTGGGATTCTAACTTAGTGCTACATTAGGGCACTGGATTCTAACATAGTGCTACATTAGGGCATTGGGATTATAACATAGCGCTACATTAAGGCACTGGGATTCTAACATAGCGCCACATTAAGGCACTGGAATTCTTACGCACTACTACATTAGGGCACTGGGATTGTAACACAGGGTACCGGATACTGATATAGTGCTACATTAGGGCACTGGGATTCTAACATAGCACTACATTAGGGCAATGGGATTCTAACATTGCGGTATATTAAGGCTCTGGGATTCTAACATAGCACTACATTAGGGCATTGGGATTGTTACATAGCGCTACATTAAGGCTCTGGGATTCTAACAAAGTGCTATATTAGGGCACTGGGATTCTAACATAGCGCTACATTAGGGCACTGGGATTCTAACATAGCGCTACATTAGGGCAATGGGATTCTAACATAGCCCTACATTAGGTCACTGGGATTCTAACATAGTGCTACATTAGGGCAATGGGATTATAACATCGCGCTACATTAAGGCGCTGAAATTCTAACATAGTGCTACATTAGGGCACTGGGATTCTAACATAGTGCTACATTAGGGCATTGGGATTGTAACATGCGCTACATTAAGTCACTGGGATTCTAACATAGCACCACATTAAGGCACTGGGATTCTAACGTAGTGCTACATTAGTGCACTGGGATTGTAACATAGCACTACATTAAAGCACTGGGATTCTAGCATAGTGCTACATTAGGGCTTTGGGATTGTTACATAGCGCTACATTAAGGCACTGGGATTCTAACATAGCGCTACATTAGGGCACTGGGATTCTAACATAGCGCTACGTTAGGGCGCTGGGATTCTAACATCGCGCTTCATCAGGCCACTGGGCTTGTAACATAGTGCTACATTAAGGCACTGGGATTGTAACATAGTGCCATATTAGGGCCCTGGTATTGTAACATAGTGCTACATTGTGGCACTGGGATTCTAACATACCGCTACATTAGGGCACTGGGATTCTAACATAGTGCTACTTTAAGGCACTGGGATTGTAACATAGTGCTACATTAAGGCACTGGGATTCTAACATAGCGCCACATTAAGGCACTGGAATTCTAACATAGCACTACATTAGGGCACTGGGATTGTAACACAGGGTACCGGATACTGATATAGTGCTACATTAGGGCCGGGGATTCTAACATAGCACTACATTAGGGCAGTGGGATTCTAACATAGCGGTATATTAAGGCACTGGGATTCTAACATAGCACTACATTAGGGCACTGGGATTGTGACATAGGGCACCAGATACTGATATAGTGCTACATTAGGGCACTGGGATTCTAACATAGCACTACATTTGGGCACTGGGATTCTAACATAGTGCTACATTAAGACACTGGGATTCTAACAAAGCGCTACATTAGGGCACTGGGATTCTAACATAGCACTACATTAGGGCACTGGGATTCTAACGTTGCGCTACATTAGAGCACTGTGATTCTAACATAGTGCTTCATTAGGGCACTGGGATTCTAACATAGTGCTACATTAGGGCATTGGGATTGTAACAGAGTGCTACATTAGGGCTTTGGGATTGTAACATAGCGCTACATTAAGGCACTGGGATTCTAACATAGCGCTACATTAGTGCACTGGGATTCTAACATTGCACTACATTGGAGCACTGGGATTCTAACATAGTGCTACATTAGGGCACTGGGATTCTAACGTAGTGCTACATTAGGGCACTGGGATTCTAACATAGTGTTACATTAGGGCATTGGGATTGTAACATAGCGCTACATTAAGGCACTGAGATTCTATCATAGTGCTACATTAGGGCACTGGGATTCTAACATAGTGCTACATTAGGGCATTGGGACTGTAACATAGCGCTACATTAAGTCACTGGGATTCTAACATAGCGCCACATTAAGGCACTGGGATTCTAACGTAGTGCTACATTAGTGCACTGGGATTGTAACATAGCACTACATTAAAGCACTGGGATTCTAGCGTCATGCTACATTAGGGCATTGGGATTGTTGCATAGCGCTACATTAAGGCACTGGGATTCTAACATATCACTACATTAGGGCACTGGGATTCTAACATAGCGCTACGTTTGGGCGCTGGGATTCTAACAGCGCTACATCAGGCCACTGGGCTTGTAACATAGTGCTACATTACGGCACTGGGATTGTAACATAGTGCCATATTAGGGCCCTAGTATTGTAACATAGTGCTACATTGCGGCTCTGGGATTCTAACATACCGCTACATTAGGGCACTGGGATTCTAACATAGTGCTACTTTAAGGCACTGGGATTGTAACATAGTGCTACATTAGGGCACTGGGATTCTAACATGGTACTTTAAGCACTGGGATTGTAACATAGTGCTACATTAGGGCACTGGGATTCTAACATGTGCTACATTAGAGGCACTGGGATTCTAACACTCGCTTCACATTAGGGCTCTGGGATTCTAACATAGTGCTACTTTAAGACACTGGGATTCTAACAAAGCGCTAAAATTAGGACACTGGGATTGTAACATAGTGCTACATTAAGGCACTGGGATTCTAACATAGCTCTAAATTACGGCACTAGGATTGTAACATAGTGCTGCATTAGGGCTCTGGGATTCTAACATAGTGCTACATTAAGGCACTGGGATTCTAACATAGCGCTGAATTATGGCAGTGGGATTGTAAGATAGTGCTACATTAGGGCATTGGGATTGTAACATAGCGCTACATTAAGACACTGGGATTCTAACAAAGCGCTATATTAGAACACTGGGATTCTAACATAACGCTACATTAGGGCAATGGGATTCTAACATAGCGTTACATTAGGGCTCTGGGATTCTAACATTGCGCTACATTAGAGCACTGGGATTCTAACATAGTGCTACATTAGGGCACTGGGATTCTAACATAGTGCTACATTAGGGCATTGGGATTGTAACATAGCACTACATTCAGGCACTGGGATTCTAACGTAGTGCTACATTAGTGCACTGGGATTGTAACATAGCACTTCATTAAAGCACTGGGATTGTAGCGTAGTGCTACATTAGGGCATTGGGATTGTTACATAGCGCTACATTAAGGCTCTGGGATTCTAACATAGTGCTACATTAGGGCACTGGGATTCTAACATAGCGCTACGTTAGGGCGGTGGGATTCTAACGTAGCGCTACATTAGGGCACTGGGATTCTAACAGAGTGCTACATTAAGGCGTTGGGGTTGTAACATAGCGCTACATTAAGGCACTGGGATTCTAACATAGTGCTACATTTTGGCACTGGGATTGTATCATAGCACTACATTAAAGCACTGGGATTCTAGCATAGTGCTACATTAGGGCATTGGGATTGTTACGTAGCGCTACATTAAGGCACTGGGATTCTAACATAGTGGTACATTAAGGCACTGGGATTCTAACATAGCGCTACGTTAGGGCACTGAGATTCTAACATAGTGCTACATTAAGGCACTGGGATTCTAACATTGTGCTACGTTAGGACACTGGGATTCTAACAAAGCTCTACATTGGGATTCTAACATAGCGCTACATTAAGGCACTGGGATTCTAACATAGCGCTATATTATGGCACTGGGATTGTAACATACAGCTACATTTGGGCGCTGGGATTCTAACGCAGCGCTAAATTAAGACACTGGGATTCTAACAAAGCGCTACATTAGGACACTGGGATTCTAGCATAGCCCTACATTAAGGCACTGGGATTCTAACATAGCCCTAAATTATGGCATTGGGATTGTAACATAGCGTTACATTAGGAGACTGGGATTCTAACAGTGCTACATTAAGGCACTGGAATTCTAACATAGCACTAAATTATGGCACTGGGATTGTAACATAGTGCTACATTAGGACACTGGGATTCTAACATAGCGCTACATTAGGGCACTGGGATTCTAACATAGCGTTACTTTAAGGCACTGGGATTCTAACGTAGCACTAAATTATGGCACTGGGATTGTAACATAGTGCTGCATTAGGACACTGGGATTCTAACAAAGCGCTACATTAGGACACTGGGATTCGAACATAGCGCTACATTGGACAGTGAGATTCTAACATAGCGCTACATTAGGCCACTGGGATTCTATCATAAGGCTACATTAGGGCACTGGGATTCTAACATTGCGCTACATTAGACCACTGGGATTCTAACATAGTGGTACATTAGGGCACTGGGATTCTAACATAGCGCCACTTTAAGGCACTGGAATTCTAACATAGCACTACATTAGGGTACTGGGATTGTAACATAGGGCACCGGATACTGATATAGTGCTACATTAGGGCACTGGGATTCTAACATAGCACTACATTAGTGCAGTGGGATTCTAACATAGCGCTATATTATGGCACTAGGATTGTAACATAGGGCACCAGATACTGATATAGTGCTACATTATGGCACTGGGATTCTAACAAAGCGCTACTTTAGGGCACTGGGATTCTAACATAGCGCTACATTAGGGCACTGGGATTCTAACATTGTGCTACATTTGAGCATTGGGATTCTAACATAGTGCTACATTAGGGCACTGGGATTCTAACATAGTGCTACATTAGGGCACTGGGATTCTAACATTGCGCTACATTAGAGCACTGGGATTCTAACATAGTGCTACATTAGGGCACTGGGATTCTAACATAGTGCTACATTAGGGCATTGGGATTGTAACATAGTGCTACATTAGGGCATTGGGATTGTAACATAGCGCTACATTAAGGCACTGGGATTCTAACATAGCGCTACATTAGTGCACTGGGATTCTAACATTGTGCTACATTAGAGCACTGGGCTTCTAACATAGTGCTACATTAGGGCACTGGGGTTCTAACATAGTGCTACATTAGGGCACTGGGATTCTAACATTATGCTACATTAGAGCACTGGGATTCTAACATAGTGCTACATCAGGGCACTGGGATTCTAACATAGTGCTCCATTAGGGCATTGGGATTGTAACATAGAGCTTCCTTAAGGCACTGAGATTCTATTATAGTGCTAGGTTCGGGCACTGGGATTTTAACATAGTGCTACATTAGGGCATTGGGATTGTAACATAGCGCTACATTAAGTTACTGGGATTCTAACATAGCGCCACATTAAGGCACTGGGATTCTAACCTAGCGCTACATTAGTGCCCTGGGATTGCAACATAGCACTACATTAGGGCACTGGGATTGTAACATAGGGCACCGGATACTGATATAGTGTTAGATTAGGGCACTGGGATTCTAACAAAGCACTATATTAGGGCACTGGGATTCTAACATAGCACTACATCAGGGCACTGGGATTCTAACATAGTGCTTCATTAAGGCATTGGGATTCTAACATAGTACTGTATTGGAGCACTGGGATTGTAACATAGCACTACATTAGGGCACTGGAATTGTAACATAGCATTATATTAGGGCACTGGGATTCAAACTCAAAACTATTAAATGCAGTAGGATCTCAGAATAGCACTACAAGGTACATACCTTCCAACCTGCCAGCATTGAAAGGTATAGTACCAGCCTTCTGAATGGAGAGCAAATGGCCACAATGTGTGCTACTTTCTTGTTTTAAAGAACAGTAAGCCTGAGGTTTGTTGGCCACATATGTTTAGTGTTAATTTAGATTTTCGATTTTATTAAAAAATTGGAATTTACAAGCTTTTGAGCTAGGAGCTCATTTCCTCATTTACAAGGGGTCCTCTTCAAACAAAGGGAGGGACATTTACATGAGTTGGGAGTATCAAATGCAGTGAACAAGCATTGTCATAAACCTATTAGTAACACATGAACAGACTAAATAATACAGGAGACTGAGTAGAAAAGACAGAGGCATATTGTATAACAGTCTTAGTATAAGTACATTGGAGCGATCCAACACAGCCTGTATAAATAAGTGCCAAGAGAGACACACTGTTTAACAGTCTTAACACTTGACACTAATATGTATTTCTGCTAAATGAGTTTAATGTATTAATAGTTTGTTTGTCAAGAAATAGCTCTAACGTTAAGTATGACTAGGCACTGGGATTCAAACTCCCAGCCCTATCTTCAGTAGAATCAGCACGACAGCATAGGGCATTCGTATTTAAAGCCGGTATGTGCAGTTGGGTCAGCACAGCAGTATTTTGTGTGACCCCTCAGTTGGTGTAATACTAGTGGTGCGGGGACTCTCTAGAGTCACGTTTTGTAAGCTGAGATGTCCAGGCTGCAGGCCTTAGCTGGTAGGAATGCTGCCACAACTAAAATTATCGGCGAGAAATTCCAGTAGTGTGAGCTACCGTAAATGAACTCACCCAGGCACAACGTAAAGGAGAAAAAGACTGAAACACCAGTAGACAACATTTCTTTCAGTCTTACCACTCTGTCTCTGACCTCTCTGCACTGGTTCTCCAAGAGCATTTCAGAAATATGCAGGAAAGGCAGGCTTATGAGCTTTAATGTTTTTTATTTTCTAGATACTAACAATAATGAACTGAATGGAGAGGTTTCATTACCCATTGTTAAATTTAAACTGATAACTGCCTTTTCTGGCTTCAGGTATATATGCATTTCCTGTGCATATATTTATATACATTGGCTTGGATATTCAAAAGTGTGCGCAGGCACAATGTTTGTGCTGCCCTTGCACCGGTCCCTTAGCGTGCCATATGTAGAGGCATTGTGCTGGTGCTAAACCCTATGGATGCAGTTCAGTGTGCTTGCTATATAAATGATCACTTGCGCAGTGCAGTGCAGCAGCGCAGCTCTGAATATAGCACTGAGGATAGTGCTGAACACAGGCGGCCATGTAGTGCCAGAGCCATGATCAGAGGACTGGGTACAGAGCTGTACACCGGAGGACTGAACATGCAGTGGGTATGCCATGCTGCGCCGGAGTGAACCCGAGCCGTGGAATGGATACATGCTACCGGCAGGTGTGCCAGATGTGTGAACACAGGACATGCAATGGCAGTGCCAAGCTGGAGCCTGATAGGCAGAGCTATGGCCCGAGTGGCAAGGAGTCGCACCCACATACCCCGTGCCCATTGACCAGGAATCCTGCATACAGGCTAACACTGGCATGCAGGATACACACACATCCGTGACCCACCCCAGGTGGCAGCAGGGACTGGGCTGAGGCGCACATACGTGGTGCAGACACACAGCTGTACATGGCTGAGGCTGTCCAGCACTGTGTGCGGCAGGCATGGTAACACATGAGTACAGCAGCACTGTGTGCAGCAGCATGGTAACATGTGAGTACAGGAGCGATGTATGTGAGTGGGTGCCTGACACACTGTTCCCCTGTCACCACACTTTTAATGATTCAGAGTTCCTGGTGGCACCCTCTGTTCCGGCAGATGCTGGTTCCACCCAAAGTAGAGGGTGTCCCCCAATACAGGACCAGTGCAGGTCACTGGCCCTGCAAAGTCCAGTCATTTCTGAATGTATGGCTGGCCTCAACCATGTCAACCTTGTCAGTGTCAGTGGCTCAGCAGGTAGCACACTCACCTCTGAGGCCAGGAGATTAGAAGGCTGTGGGTTCTATCCCCACACTAGGCACTTGGGTTAATATCCCAATACTTACACTGTAGTGCAGCATGATGGTGCTGCTGCACTCCTGAGGTGCCGTCTTTTGGATGAGACGTTAAACTGAGCTCCCATCTGCCTGTTCTGGTGGTTGTTCAGGTGGACGTTAAAGATCCCACGGCACTTCTCGAGCAGAGTAGGGGAATTTCCGCAGTGACCTGTTCAAATTTCCTCCATTCACTAGAAATACCACCAACAGCTGAATCTGGTAAAGTTTCATTTGGTTACCATCTGTATCCCCATCCCTGGGCTGCCCCTGAAAAACGGACTTCTAGTCTCAGTGGGCTTTCCCAGTCAACACAGTTCAATAAATAAATTAAAGTTCAGTGGAGTAATCATAGCCTAGTCATCACTGTGTTGTTAGAGACCACTGCATTTGCATAACAATGTCAAACACATATGGACACTACATGCACCGCCCACCAATGGCCCCACCTTCCGCTGACCCCATGCCACATATGTCGGGCTCTGGCGAGGTGCAAAGGCATTACCCACAGTGCTTATAGAAGTGAAGATGACACCACTGCAGGTGGACTACCACGGAGTCTGTATGATGCGCATGGCAGGACATGGTGTTGTACCTGTACCACAGTGGCCATTGCCAACCACCTGATGACAAGCCACACATACACAGTCCCACGCATATGGCAGTACAGACCTGATGAACACTGACGGGGTCACAACCGGGGCAGTGAGCACTACTACCAAGCCTCTGTGGCATCTGGTCATGGACACGTTTTGCACTCCACTGCACGGTGGAAGGCATGCCGTGGCACGATAGATAGACACAGGGCAGCATCCCAGCAGCACGTACTGTAGTTGCACAGCAGTAGATTGCACAGACCATGACACACCACAGCAGCACTGGTGGGTCAGTGCCCCAAGTGCAGATTGGGTGTCCGCCCCACATCCCCTGAGGTGATGCCCCTACAGGCATGCATCCTGCGTGGTGGATTACACAGGGGCATCTGTTGCTGGCCACAGAGGCATGCAGCATAGTGTAGACATGAGTGGCAGAAGAGTCTAAACAGTGGCAGGCCGAGGATTTAAGTGGTGATTCCCCCCTCTTTTTGATTGGGTCCACCCACACCCATATTGCCTCATCCATCAGGTGTAGAGTTTGGTGTACCCCCCCCCACCAGCCACCGAGAGTGTTACTCTGTGTTGTGCCCCCCCGACTAGGTCTATCATTTACATTGGTATAGTTCACCGACTGTACCGTTATCCAGCAGGCCATGACCCCTGCCCACCCCCATCAACAATACCAAAGCCATAACTGTGCACAATTTCACTGACATCCTGCATGAATCACAGAGGGTGCTGTGTAAGTAACATTGTGTATTGCACACGCAGCAATGTCGGCGCACACTGGTGTTGTAAATAGCCATGCTTGCAACAACAGATTGAGCCAGGCTCTGACACCTATAAAAGTGGTAAGGCCATGGCTATAGCAGCCCAACCTGCTTCGGCACCTGTATGTGTAAACCTCGGGTGCTACCCAATGCAGGATACTTACAGTATGTGGACAGCCCTCCCATGACTTGACTTCTTTGGGCCCCCTCATGGCGTGGTGATCTGGACTGGTCCTCATCACGCTCGACTTGTCCTGTTGACTTGTGCCATTGGTGGGGACTAGCTATCAGCTGAGATCTGTAGAGGAGGGAAAGGAAGGTGGGATCAGTATTTTACAGTGGAACACAGTGCACTGTTCGGTACCCAGTATACAGGATAACTGCCCATACGCCGGTACTGTGCACCAGTGCAGTATGTGTCTGATTTGCATGGACAGGTCTGAGCAGGTCTGCAGTGCACCTGTAGGACCATCTGTGGCGCCACACACATGCGTGCCTTGGCCCAAGCGCAGAGGTATGATAACTTTACTACCATCCCCTGTGGTATGTAGGGCCTTGCATAGTGTATGCCAGACTGTGTAGTGCCCGCATCTTGCCAGCTCCCCACCCCAGCCCCTGTACAACAGAACCATACATGTTTACTGCAGACCCTTTCAAGGCATAGTATATATGGGTATGCGTGGTGATCCAGATGCCAGATGACAAGGGCCGGCAAAGCATACCCATGCAACGGCTGGAGGGGGACAAGATACAGTACTGGTGGCCTCGCACAGTAACCAGTACATGTCCAGAAGCCCCTGTGCAGTAACATAGTACCCCATGTTGTACCTGGTAACTGCATACTAGTGCCCATGTGGCGTAGTGCGGACAGTGCGCACAACATAGACGGTGGAAACATCCACATCCTGATGAAGATGCCTACTAGCACAGCTACATGAAGGACATATGTGACTTCCTCTTGGGTTGTACCCTGAGATGAGCAGTGACATATCCAGGTCACCGTACCTGGTAAACAGACCCTGCAAAACATGCCATAGCAGTATACATTGGTCTGTCATGCACCCTGACACTGTCACCATGTCACCGTGGTGGCTTACAACCATGCAGCCCAGGCGGTACATGCCTCAGGCACCCATGGCAAGTCCTGTGATGTACAGGGCATAGGGATGTCCTGTGGGACAGGGGGCCCAGACACCTGCATACCTACTGGCAGGCTGTGCAGTGGGGCATGTCCCATACTGTGCACAGTGCCTCAGGGACAGTACGCCTATTGTATACTACCATGACACAGGCCATTACACACACAATACATACAACCACCTGTACTCCCCTGGCCTGGGCACAGTACCACTGTACACCATTTCTCACCACTGCTGCAGGCAGTTTGCTTCCCTCCTCTGGAGGTCATTATATCAGTGCTGTCACTGATGTGGGTGACATCAGTTCTTCTTGTGAGGCACTGCCCCACAAAATCCCACACCTCACTTTTGGGCCTGTCTGACCCTGCCGTATCCCAGAGCAGCTGATCCTTTGTGGCTACTACCAGGTCAAACAGATTGGCCAACTCGGTGGTGGACCACCTGTGGTCCCACTGCTGCATGGTCCTGTGTCTCTTGCCTGACATGTTGTCTCCTCTTGAGTAGGCCTAGCACATGTAAGATGCTTCTGCCAGGGTTTGGGCTGTCTGGGTGTGTCATGTGGTGTTATGCAGTATTTTCCACAGTGTCAGTGACTCAGTAGGTAGCACACTCGACTCTGAGGCCGGGAGATCAGAGGGCTGTGGGTTCAGTTCCCACATATTGCACTTGGGTTAATATCCCAGTACTGACACTGTAGTGCAGCATGAGAGGGGTACTGCACTTCTGAGGTGCCGTCTTTCGGCTGAGACGTTAAACCGAGGTCCCATCTGCCTGGATTGGTGGTAGTTCAGGTGGATGTTTAAGATCCCATGGCACTTATCGAAAAGAGTAGGGGAATTTTTTATTGAAAACTGAAAACAAAATATACAAATCATATGACTTCATACAAAACCATAAGAAAAGAATTCAAAAACAGAAATAAGTATTACTGCATACATGGAGTACAAACACAAATAATCCATATGTGCACACAACCCCATCCCATTCCCACTAAAAGAGTAGGGGGAGTTGCAGTGAAAATAAATTATACTAAAATGTATTTCCTTCATACAAAACCATAATGGTGGAGGTCAAAAAACAAAAATAAGTACCACAGCGTACTTGAACTACAAACATAAATAACCCGTGGTTGTACATAACCCCCATCCCATCCCCACTATAACAGTAGGGGAATCTTCCATTAAAAACTTAAGAGAAAATATACAAAAGTGTATGGCATCAGACAAAACCATAATAAATTAAATAAAAAACAAAAGCAAGTATTACTGCATACATGAATAACAAGCAGAGAGAATCCGTAGTAGTATATAACCCCCCATCTCATCCCCACTAAAAAGAGTAGGGGAGTATTGTATGGTATACAAACATTGCAAGAACAGTAGTACATCATACAAAATTATAATGAAGAAAAGCAAAGAAAAGACAAAAAAGTACTGCATCATTAGGAAAAAATCCAGGAACAGAAGCCCCAATAGCGCCGAAAAACTTCAGGCGATACGGAGGTTTTCTCAAAACTATAAACAGCCTGTAAGCACTGTAAAATCTGAGTGACAATCTGAGTAGGACTACACACTTTCTGTTGTAGTAAAAATGCACATCTGGCCTGCCACAAATAGAAGCGACAAAATGCAAAAATTAAACGTAAAGTACTAGGATGGTAATGAACCAAAGCAGGGGGATAAATACCATAAATCAAAATATTATATGTGAGAAAAGGAAGGGCCTTTTCTTTCCATTTATGGAGGAGAAGGGTCCATAGCGGTTGTGAATAGGGGCAATCAAGAAAGAAATGCATCATGGTCTCTGGAATGGAAAGGCACGTATCCCGGGGACAAGTCCTTTCTTCATGAACCTTATACTTCATATTACCACGAACACCTAGTCTGCCATGACAAGAAAGCCAGGTTACATCCCAAACCCTTTGGGGGATCCGTGGATCGGTCAGTTGGCGAAAAACTCCAGAGGAGTCCAGTTGAACGCCAAGGGAATCTCATAGCACCAGAAGGTCCAAAAAGGATGTTCCCAAAACAGACCGATATAAGTGCTTCCTTGAGGAAGAGAGAACCACCGTAGGGGTCAGAGACCACTGATGAATTTTTAAAAAGGTGGGAATGATAAAATGGGGGAGCTTAAACTTATGAAAATTCCGAGGGGTTTCGAAAGAGGGGAGACACCAGGTGGCACACAATGGAGCAATATGATGATGAAGAAGAGAAATCCAAAAGACTGGGGATGTATTCAATAGGTAGGGGATAACAGTCTTAAGAAACAAACAGTGAAAAAACACCAAGGGGTTCAACATCCGAACCCCACCGTGGCAATAATCAAGATATGTGTAAGACCGTTTCACTGGATTTAAACGGCAGCCCCAAAATCCCTGAAAGAAAACATTATACAAGCGAGCCTCCAAGGAAAAGGGGACTGGAAAAACTGAAGCCACATGAAGAAATAAAAGAAGAACTAAGGTTTTCAACAACAAAACCCGCTTTCTCTTTGCAATAGTATGACACTTCCAGGATGCAACCAAATGAATTGCCTTGTCCAAAACAACAGTCCAATTTGAGTGGGCATCATCAGGGGAACCAAAGGTCAATCCAAAACTTTAACCGGGGAAAATTGTACAGGCACTCCCGCAACGTAACGAAGTGAATGTGGGGGTGGTGGAATTGGGAGGTACAGTGCCACACTCTTATTATAATTAAACTTAGAACCGGACACACGTTCGAAATCCGTTAAAAAGAGGACTAAGTCCGCCTCTTGTAGGTGCGGGGTGGTGAGAATGCAGAGATCGTCCACATAAGCCAATACTATAGGGACAGAGCACCCGGAAGGAAAGGACAAATGAGAGATCGATGGGTGACATAAGAGTCTACGAAGTAATGGATCTATATGAAAAACATAAAGAAGAGGACGGAGAGGGCAGCCCTGCCGAACTCCGCTACGACTCAAAAAGAGGGGGCAAGTGGCGCCGTTCACGTAAGGATGGATCCAGGCAGTGGAACAGAGCAATCTAATCCATTGAATAAAGCGCTGTGGAATACCGTAATGAGACAAGACTTGAAAGAGGTAGTCATGATTCACTCTATCAAACGCCTTCTCCTGATCCAGTGAAAAAAGAAGCGAAGGAGAAGAAGAAGAGCTAAAGGCAGAGACATCTCTAAGCAGGGAAAGACTGGAAACAGTAGTGCATTGAGGAATAGCACAGGTCTGTACTTCTGAAATAACGTGGGACGCGACAGGAAGAAGATGAAGCAGGATGGATGTAAAAATCTTATAGTCCACATTCAAGAGACTCAAAGGCCTCCAATTCTGTATGTCCGACCTATCTCCTTTCTTGAACAACAGAAACATGATTGCGTCTGAAAAATTCCGAGGAACAGAATGAGTAGCAAAGATAGTATTAAAGAGCAAGGTAAGAATGGGTGAAAAAACATCCGAAAAAGCTTGGTAAAGTTTAACAGTAAGGCCGCCCTGCCCTGGAGAAGTACATCGCTTTTGTTTCTTAATAGCCGCCTGCACCTCTAACAAGGAAATTGGGGCTGTCAACTTGGTGCAAAGATCAGGAGGAGGAGAAGGGGTCAGGAAATCAAAAAAGGAAACAGCAGTGGATGTAGCCACTGAAGGAGTCCCAAAAACACGGCTAAATGGGAAGAGACCTTTCGCTGGAGAGAGGTTATAGTTTCATAAACCTTAGAAGAGTCAGAGTCAATAAGACGTTCAATGTGCGTGGCTGCCATCCTGTCAGAACAGCGCCTGTATATATCAAAAGAGGCCTTTGAAGAGTGTATGCCACAAGTAGCCTCAAGATGCAACGAGTGGGCCCTGTTATATTGCTACTCTTCCATCTGGGTCTTCAAGGAAGCAATAAGAGGGGAGCAGTCTTGAGCCGTCTCAGCAGCCCTAGAGATTACATCCTGTAAATGTCGCCGTAATAACAAATACTGACGATAAGAGGAAACAGATTTACTCCTGACATACCTAAGAAAAAAGCGTTTAAGATCCGATTTGGTATCGTCCCACCAATGTAAAGGGGAGGTGTAAGCATCCAGAACCGAAATTCGGGCTAACAGAAATTCCCGACAGTCTTGAATAATGCTGCCATCAGACAATAGGGAGCTATTCAACTTCCAGCGTGAAGAAACAAGAAGAGGATGAGAAGCCGTAGAAGGAAAACAAAGCAATGAGATGGCCATGTGATCCAAGGTCTCGCAAGGAATGACCTTCGTCTGTTGTACCATAACATTCTGGGAGAGAAAAATAAAATCAATACGGGTGGCCAGAAGGCCTCTATGATAGGTCATTGTTCCTTTGGGATGCACCTCTAATAACCTGCCCTTAAGAGAGGCGTACTTGAGAATAGTACGTAATGCAGTAGAGTCCCCGAAAAGCTTCTGTGTGGAGCCTCCTCTGTCAGCCACAGTGAGAGCACAATTGAAATCTCCTCCCATATAAAGATGTCTAGAGGTGTGTAAATAAGGCTGCAACAACCGAAATAAGTCAGAACGAGCAGCAATACCCTGAGGTGCATAAACATTCAGAATTCTGAGCTGGAGGCGACAGAAAGTGCAATTAAGCAACAAGACGCGGCCAGGGATAATATCAACCAGTCTTGTAATGGTACAGTCAAAACCAGAAAACAAAATACCCAACCCATCACATGTATCCTCACCAGAAGACCAATAGGAAGGGCCTCTAGTCCAGCCAGCAGAAGCCTGGGTCAGCTCATATCGAGTCTTCAGCCTAGTATCCTGAAGTAAGTAAAGATCATGCAGGAGATCCAAAAGATACTGTATGTAGAGAGGCAAGACATTTACTATGGGATTTCATGCTGCACACATCAAGTGTGAGGCAGCGAAGACCCAAACCCACAGGCATAAGAAGAAAGAAAAAGACAGAGAACCAGCAGAAAAACCATGAAGAATTAGGCAAAGAGGCGTCAAGTAACCGCTGATTGCCGCCTGGTGTCAGATGTAGTAGGGGAGGGATCTTGTAGGGAATCAGAGGAGTAGTCTAAAAGGAGGGAAGAGGCCTGTGAAGATTCTGAGTCATTTTCCTCATCCATTATATCACTCCACTGCTTCCATTTGGACAGGGCTTGATAGCGATTCCTGGTCAAAATGGATTGTGTGGGGGAAGGGCTGGGAGCCTTACACTTACCTTTGGACTTACCCTTTTTTCCCTGAAAAACCTCCGTGAAGGGGTCCAAAGCAGGAGGGGGTGGCATGGGTTCAGAGGGGGCCACAGCCCCAAGCACCGGGTCCGTGCCAGGAGGGGTCAGGTCTTGTAACACAGGATCTGCCACTGGAAGAGCAGGAAAAGCAGAGGGAAGATCCTCACTGGGGGGAGGGGGCACTACGACCTGGCCGTCCCCTTCACGCTGGCGAAGAACCTGAGTCTGAGAGTCCGTGATAAGGGCTACCTGATCCTGAGGGGGACAGTCCAACCGATTATGGTCAGCCCATAGACAGTGATGGTAAGTATGGCCAGTCTCATCACAGAGATTACACCTCCGGGGGTTAGGGCAACCGAGACTCACATGACCATAGGCCAAGCAAATAGTGCACCTTGGCTTGTTGCAGGTATAGCTCCATCGTCCGAGAACCGCATTTATGGCGGGTCGCGAGGTTGACGGGATAAAACACAAACCTCTATCCCTACCTATATAAAACTACCTGGCAAATGAGCTAAACCCTGTCATCCTGCTTCAGTTGCACCTTAGCCTTCCAACCCCCTGTCCAGACAAGGTCCTCGTCCAAAATAGGATGAGGAGCCTCGAGAATGTTGCAGCGCTGCTTAAGCCAGTATTGAACGTCCGCTATGCTCACTCCTTCATTATGAAAAAGAAGAGTAATCAGTTTTACCGTAGGTTTAGTAAGAGGAATGAGCATAAAGGGGGTCCATAAAGGCTGTGACTTCACCACATCATATTTGATCCAAAATATTTCTAGAGTAGAAACAGTCTTAAAACTTAAATCATAAACTGATTCCCCTTTAACATGTATGAAAGCAAACAATTCACTTGCTGAAATACCCATAGAGTCACGCAACAGGGAATGCAAAACAGTTTTCCTATCAGGTGCAGTAGAGAGGTCACCAAAATATTTCAGACGAACTGCATTCCTACATCGGGCTGGTTTGCCCAAGTTCTGAAACAGCTCACTGAGATGAAAGGGACGGTCAGTCAAAGCCTCACCTGTACTTAGAGTAGGCAAAGGAAGATTATCTAAGTGGGGAATAGAATCAGCTGTCGAAGAAGAGAGTACTGCCAGTGGAGGATGCGGTACTGAAGCAGAATCCTTAGCTTGCATAGGGCCCGAAGTTTCAGGAGTTGGTTGGCCAACAGCAGAAATTCGTGTCGAAGTGGAAGGGCGTAGGAGCAATGAAACCACTGAGGATGAATGAGGGAAGGAAGTGGATTCAGCAGGCTGTTCAGTGACTGTGTTTCCCTGCATAATGTCCTGTTTGCTTACCGCTTGGGGAGAAGACCAGGGTGCACCAGGAAGCGGTTGAGTCCAACCCGCAGCATGCAGAGCGGAAGCAGGGGATCATGCAGAGTCTGGAAATGAAGTACCTCCGTGAGTAGTCGGAGAGGAGAGCCTGCCTGCAGTAGCTGAGGCGGTACTGGTAGGAGCCGTAAGTAAGTCCGTTGTTGATGTGTGCGATAGCCCAGAGTGTAATTCAGCCTGGTCAGAGGTAGTAGGCAGGGCGGAGTGCAGTGCGTTGACCTCCTGCACGAAGCGCTGTAAGAGAGAAGTTTTGTTCATTTAACAGTCTCAAATGAGATGGAGACATAATGTTAATACTGGTCCCAAGAACTGCAGGAGAATGCTGGTCCAAAATCTGGGTGAGAGTCCCAAAATCAGGAGGAGAATCAGGAGGTGTACGAACAACTAGTTGTGGCACAGAGTTCGATTGATTATTACTGCAAGCACTAGGCAAACCAACAGGCATAGTAGGCTGGAGCAGAAACCACAAAACAGAGAGCTGCATCACCTCCACCTCCTCCAGGGTCCGGGACAACAGCCATCTTAGTCCCGCAGGAAAAAGAGTCCCCCCTGCTCACAGGAAGCAAGAGTAGGGGAATTTCCCCAATGTCCTGGCCAAATTTCCCTCATTCACTAAAAATACCACCAACAGCTTAATCTGGTTCAAGGTCAGTTGGCATTCATCTGTATCCCCCTCCCCCGGGTTGTGCCTGAAAATAGGCAGGGTTTGTCTAGTGCACTTACCTGGTCAACAAAAAATAAATAAAAAATAAAATGTTGATGTGGTAGTGCTGTGCTACGTCATGTTGCTGTGTGCAACGCGCATGTCCAGGGGGCCGAACAAGAGCATGCGTGAGGCATGGGGTGGCACATGTACAGAGCACGCATTTGTGTGTTGTGCATGTGCAGCATACCACAATTCTGCAATGCCCTAGTGCGCATGGCAACACAGACTGATAATGGCATAGGTGGCAGTTGACATCATGCCTGTGCCACTGCCCAAAGTTGCGCAGGCGTAGCACGTTAGTGCAGACATGTTAGTGTGGTGCGCAAAAATAACATTCAACCATAGTTTGCAGTTATGTTAATTTCACCGTCACTAGGCAAACATCCACATTTGCATGTCATTACTGGCAGGTATGCATACATTAGCATGCCTGTTTGCACCTGAAGGATATAAAAGAGCTCTGCATACCACCTAGATTCCAGAGCAGTACTGCAAGTGAACAAAGGTCAGTGACATGTGGAATGGCCTAGAAAAGGACATAGGTGAGCACTAATCCTTGTTTATGCAGTGGTCTCAACGTGGCTCCCAGGTTGATTTAGCATTTTCAGTGTACCTCTGGGGCAATTTCCTATGTGTTCCAGTAGCTGCCATTACTTACTATGGGAGTCAAAGTACTCGGTTTTCCGGTATAGCCAGTGTAGGCCCATGGAAACAATTTCCCTGTACACAGCTCTATTGCCCTGTACAATACAGTATGTCCTGTGCATCTTGGGGACCCTGCTACATTGGAAGTGCTTAGGTAAGGGAACTTTCGCATCCATATTTCTAGGTGGTGGGGAAGTGTCATTTATAGGTGGTGAACACGCTTACAGTAGTCAATAGGGCAAGATGACAGAGGTAGTGGACCTGTCATACTCTGTTGGAGAGAAGGTGGAACTGTGTTCCTGTGACTTCTGCTCAGTGTTTTCCCTGTGTATATGCTGTGTATAGTGGTACCCTGGACTTATGGTGGCGGCTGTGGTGAGTTGGCCAGTCATGTTTCAGACATATTGTTGTTATATTTTTGTGTGATTTTGGTTATAATTAAATTCCCAAACAGCTCTGCAGATGAGGTGACAGAAAGATACCCCATGTTTTTTTAAAGCTTATATGGGGATGTGTATTCCAGTCTGGGAAAGACTAGCTTGACAGGAAACCTAAAGTTACATACGTAGGTCTCAGGAGAGGTATGTAAGGGAGAACTAGGTCACTGCACCACCCATGGGAGAAGAGACAAATCAGGAATTGCTAGGGCAAACTCAGAAGAGCTCGTAACGCCTGGGTCTTCCCCCAGTACAGCAGCCAAGGAGGGTTCTCACCTGGCTACAGACTTGAGACTGTATTTTACTCTTACCCAGATTAGAGAGGAAACTCTGAGACCTCATGGCGAGTGTTCATTTGTGAACTCAGCGAGCACTGTAGGAGGACACATGGAGGGTATTCCTATTCCACCTTGTCATGGATTGCACTTGGGGTGGGCATTGTGAGCTCAGTGGACCTGCCCCCAGGAGTGGGTTCATCGTGGTGGCCACTGTATCTACATCTAGTGGTGGTTGTGTTGTTGGGTCTGGGTGGAGGCACCTTTCTACTGTAGTCCATGTTGCACACTGACAGCAGAGTTGCCCCCTCACATACATGCATAGATGGTGTTGGCCCCGGGTGCCTCTGGGCCCCTGCCCATGTCCATTCCTGTCTGTCTGTGACTGACAGTAGCTGTGTCTGTGCATGGGTAGTCCTGTGTCAGGCAGTTGATGGCTGTGATATGACATGCATTGTTGGGGACACCTACATGGTGGGGTGGGGGGCATACACCACAGTACCATACAGCTGTGTGCAGCTATATGTAATCCCTGATCACCTGTATTCCATTCCCTAGTCCAGCAGGAACCATGGAGAACAGTGACAGATTTCAGGTCCACTGCTTCTTCATGGAGGAGTTACAAGCACTGGCACAGGCCTGCATGGCCAGGAAGGAGATGTCCTGGAGTCAGATCATGAAGGCCCAGGTACGGCAGGCCTGGGAGGAGATTACTGATGTGGTCAATGCTATTGGTGGCCCAACAGTCCCATGAAAGCAGTAAGGAAGTGCTGCAGGGGTATGAGGAGGCAGATGAAGCATGTTATGGTGATGTGATGCAGATAGCTGCATGCCACAGGCGGGGGCCCACAGGCATTGGAGGTTGCATGTACCCTGGATACTGCAGAGAAAGTCATTGCATCCACCCATATGACCCATGGAGGTGATGGGAGTGCCGGGTGGTGGCTACGAGAGTCAAGTGGCACATGCCCAGCTACGTGAGTGACTACCACTGCAACGTTACGTTGGCCATGATGTATATCTGCGTGTATATAAGTATGGATGCATGCATATGCCAATGCTGGGTGACATATAGGGTGTAGGTTGCACTACTGTTTCCATGTCACCTGGTGTGTAGCCATCTGTGTGTAACTCCATGGTAACCAGCTGTATGCAACTCCATGACTGTGCCCTATGTGTTGTTGCCTGTGCGCTCACTAGTGCTAGGATGTGTGCTCCCTGGGGATGGGGTGTGTGCACATTGGTGCTGGACTGTATGCCCACTGGTACTGGGTATGTGCTGACTGGTGTTGGTGTGAGTGCTCACAGGTGCTGGGTGTGTTCACCGATGTGTGTGTGTGTGTGGGGGGGTGCTCACTGGTGTTGGGTTGTATGCTCCATGGTAATGAGGTGTGTGCTCCATGGTGACGGGGTGTATGCACACCATTGTAGGGATGTGTGGGGTGGTAAGGAACACGGGTATATAGGCGTGGCAACACACACACAGCATGGGTGGTGTGTCACCATACGCCAGGCATGCATGCTGCCTCAGCTGACACACAGCTCTATATGTTATCATGCTATGCAACTTTCCTTTCCCAGCAGCAAACCACATCATATAGGACACGACTGAGGATGCCCCACATTCAATCTTGGTGACAGCTGCCCACCAACCAGTGGACAGCAACAAGGAGGATCTGTAAGAAGAAACAGAACTATAGAAATTATTGGCAGATAAGGACCGCCAGGCCAGCCAGTCTACCTATAAGCCCTATGCTTGTATACGGCCTTTGACTTTATGTGGTCAGTGGCTTTTCATCACTCACTCCCTCCTCAAGGTTCTCTTGTGCCTGTCCCAGGCATGTTTAAAACCTTCCAGCATGCTTGCTCCCACCACCTCTTATGGCAGACTGTTCTGAGCATCCACCACCCTCTCTGTTAAGAAAAATAATTTTCTCACATTTCCTCTTAATCTACCCCCCTCCAATTTCATATCATGTCCCCTCATTCTAGTACTGCTACATTGGAAAAAGTCTCCCTCCTGCACCTTGTTTAAGTCCTTGAGGTACTTGAAAGGTTCCATCATGTCTCCCTCTCTCTCCTCTTCTCCAGGGAGTACATGTTGAGGTCCTTGGTCTCTCTCTCTCTCTCTCTCTGTCTCTCTTCATATGTTTTGTGGTGCAAGCCATGTACCATCTTGGTCGCCCTTCTCTGAATTGCCTCCACCCTGTTAATATCCCTGTGCAGGTGTGGCCTCCAGAATTGCACCCAGTACTCTAGGTGAGGCCTTACCAGTGTTTTTTACAAGAAGATGGCGAGACCTACACCAGGAGCAGGGAAGAGGAGGGAGTCACCCAGACCAGGAGGGATGTCCTACCCCCCCAACCAGTCCCCATACTAGTAGGGCCCTGCTGCTGTCCGCATGCAGGCCCATGGTCACAAGGGTGCAGTTCCCCCCACAGCCACTGATGTACCACCCAGTGACTGCAACTGCAACATGACTATCGTCCTGCTGCCTCGGTTGATACCACAGGGCCAGCTACCACTGTGCCTCCCCATGATCCATCCTCTGGCATGGCCACAGCCCTGCCGCCCCACACCCGTTCCACCAGGATGGCCACAGCCAGCCTACAGTGCCCACTTTGGACCTCAGTACCAACCCACTGTGTGCAGCCCTGGGCCATACCGCAACGGAGGGTACAGCCTGACCCTGGCTCACTGAATAGTTCCGGTGACACTGAGATGCGACCGACAACCAACAGCTGCTGCTGTGATTAGCCATTAAGGCACAGTGTGTCATGCAGCAGGAACTGACATGCCTCTGGCACATGCTGCATGAGAATATGTAGCTTGCTGAGGAGTGGGCAGAGGCATGTCATGTGGAACTCATGGCAGCCCTTCGTGATCTTTGCCAGGATCTGGCCTCTGGCATGGATAACCTATGTGCCATTGTGCTGGAGGCTGCAGTCACAGTAGCAAGCACTATGAGGGCCAGCCATAGCCCCAGCCTGTCCAGTGGGAGTAGTGCACCCTCACAATGGACACCATGGTCTATGCCCACACCATGCATTGCCAGAACGAGAATGCCCACCACACCTGGGATTCCCAGGTGACCAAGTACACCGCGCACACAAGGTCACAACTTGCTTCTCCTCTGGGTCAGTACCCCCCGGGGCAGTGGCCAGGGGCAGGTAAAACCATCCTCATGCTCATCCCCATACCATGGATGATGACCTCCCCCCAACCATACTGGGTGTACAGCATAGACATACTGCCCCTACCTGGGAAGGTGGTAGGGGCACATGTAGATTGCACATGGCCTCCCCTCGCCAACATGTTCCACCTTCTTCCCCTCATTACCCATGTGATACCGCCACCTGCCCCATGACCTAGCCAAGTTATTTTTACCTCTGGCCAGGATGGCCTGTAAAACTTCCTCCCCTGCCTGGCTGGTGAGTATCTATGTGTACCGCCCTTTGGAACCCATCTCAAACATGGCCAATTGTTGCTTCTCCTGCCTGGGAGGCCTGTATGTCCATTCACCCCCCTTTTTTGCTCCTCCCACCTGGATGGTATTTATCTATGTTGACACCCCTTTAGGGCCCCCGCTAACATGAACTGTATTTGTGCTTGCGCCCTGTTTGCTCCCCCCCGTTTGGTTGCAATGCATTTCTGTTTCCCTCTTTAGATGCCTCCTGACTGGCACAATGCTCTGTATGTACTGGTATTGGTGCCTGACTGGCACGATGATCTGTATGTACTGGTATTGGCACCTGACTGGCATGATGCTCTGTATGTACTGGTATTGGCACCTGACTGGCACGATGCTCTGTATGTACTGGTATTGGCGCCTGACTGGCCCGATACTTTGTATGTACTGGTATTGGTGCCTGACTGGAATGATGCTCTGTATGTACTGGTATTGGCACCTGATTGGCATGATGCTCTGTATGTACTGGTATTGGCACCTGACTGGCACAATGCTTTGTATGTACTGGTATTGGTATGTGATAATGTGTTGACTGAACACATTACAGTCTCCTGTGTGATCTATACTCACCCTCCGCGTCTGAAGATGTCTCTTATATGTTGGGCTCTGTACTCCTGGGCCCTCCTGGCTATTCTTGGGTCACAAACTGTTGAGTTGCTTCTGTATCCCCTGATTCTCTGGCTCTGAGTGGGTTGTGGTTGTTCCCCTGGGGCCAGCATGCGTATCCCACGGATGAGTGCCATGTTGTGTAGTATACAACAGACATGGAATATGGCGAAGGCCTTCTGAGGAGTGTACTGTAGGGCAACACCGGAATGAGCAAGGCACCAGAACCGTATCTTGAGCATTGCAAAGACATGCTCGATGATGTTGCGCATGATGCTGTGCACCGCATCGTACCTGTCCTTAGTAATGGATGCAGATCGTAGGACAGGTGTGAGGAGCCATGGGCGCAGGGGATAAGCAATTTCCCCAATGGAGGTAAAGGACATTGGTTAGTGTCATCGTGTGCAACATGGGGCAGGGGGGTGGGTGGTCCAGAGAGGTCATCAGCGTGGTCCAACAAGGTTCAGTTCTGAGCCCTGTCATTTTTAATATGCTCATTACGGACATCGGGAAGGGGTTGGTAGTAAAATATCTATTCACTGATGATACTAAATAGGGGACGGTGGTAGACAGTGAGGAGGGTAGGCAGGCATTGCAGGAGGACCTGGAGAGGCTAGAAACCTGGGCCCACATGTGGCAGTTGGGGTTTAACGTGCACAAATGCAGTGTTCTACACCTGTGTGTTAGGAACCCTGGTTTGCCTACCAAATTGGGGGGGTACAGCTGACTGTCACAATGATGGCAGAGGACTTGGGTGTAATGATTGATGCTAAAGGGAACCATTCAGAGCAGTGCAGGAGAGCACCAACTAAGGCAAACAAAATGCTTGAGTGTATTGCCAGTGGGACATTATCCAGGCGAAGGGAAGTTATATTTCCCCTGTACACCTCACTGGTGAGGTCGCATCTGGAGTACTGTTGGCAGTTCTGGCACCTCTGCCTAAAAAGGACATTGCACTGCTAGAGAGAGTCCAGAGAAGGGAGACGAGGATGATTAGTGACCTGGAGGGGTTGTCATATGAGGACAGACTTGGGGAATTGAACATGTACAGGGTTTTAAATAATTGATTAGCAGTTTTTTTCTTGGGACAATACTAACTGTACAGAAAGCATTTATATAGATTTTGTGGAAGTGTTATGTTTGTTAAACACAGTGAGGCAAGTGCTATGCATTTTCACAGTGTTTTAGAACTTTTATGAGCAAAACGCTAATCAATTTTTAGAGTTAAATAAAACCCTGATGTACTCTCTGGAGACAGATGACACTAAACTGGCAGGTAGAGTAACACAGTTAGAGGGGGCAAAGACGATTCAGGAAGACTTGCATATGATTTACAAATTAGCAACTGAAAAGGGAATGAGTTTTAATATAGATAAATGCTGTGTAATCCATATGGGTAATAGATATCCGGACTATAACTATGAAATAAATGGACATACCCTAAGAAAGTCAGAGGTGGAACGGGACCTGGGCGTATTGGTAGATCAGAAGCTGAAATACCAGGCTCATTGTGATAAACAAAAAAGGCAACTAGGGTTTTATGGAATATAAAAAGGAACTTTAAAAGTAGGAAGCAGTCGGTAATTATGCCCTTGTACAGAGCCTATGTGCAGCCTATTTTGGATTATGGTACCCCAGTGTGGGGGCCCATAAATAGGGAGGCAGTGGCAGTGTTGGAGAGGGTACAGAGGAGGGCTACAAGAATGGTGCATGGTATGCAGGATAGAGCCTATCAACAGAGATTGGCAGGTTTAAGATTGATGTCACTGGAGACTAGAAGGGTTAGAGGAGACTTGATGTTATGTTATGATATAATGAGGGATTATTATATGTTAAATGAACTAAATCTACAGTTTAAAAATGATACATTGGGTACCAGAGGACATCACTTTCAGTTAAGACATATAAAATGTAACACAAGTAGGCGTATGGCCTTTTATACTCAGAGAGTGGTGGCTCCATGGAATGAGTTGCCAGAGGAGACTGTATACACTAGAAATAAAGCACAGTTTGACAGGAACTTAGATACCTATATCATGGAAGGACACAGCCTGACATACTATGGGTAAAGTGGAAAGGAGCTTATTGTGGGTCAGACATAGGCCCCCTTAGCTCCTTATTATGTAGTATGAAACTTAGTATGGAGGAGAGAAGGGATAGGAGGCATATGTTAGAGACTTTCAGATACCTGAAGGGGTTCAACAGGGGAAACAGGGAGGGGCTGCTCAAGTTGAGGGAGAAGGGGACAATGAGGGGCCATAGTGTAAAGTTAGAAAGGGTGCGGTACAGAAAGGAGGTGAGGGGGCATTATTTCACAGAGAGGGTGGTGGCGCCCTGGAATGCATTGCCAGATGATCTGGTTAAATTGGGAACTGGGGAGGTTTCAAGAGGGGTTGCGACAGGCACAGGGGCAAGGTACGGGGTGAGGGTGTGGTGATCACCAAGGGTGTACAGGGTAGGGATGTGGGTGGGGGTGAAATAATGAGGGGAGGTAGGGCAGCCACTGTGCACTGCCAGTGAGCTGCGACAGGCAGACAAGATAGACCGTTGGAGCTAATCTGCTGGCAACTATGTATGTATGTATATTCACCGAGGAGGTGCCCACTTGGGATGTCCCCACTTTCAAACCTCTGGCACAGGATGAAGGTGTGCCAGATGAAGGCATCATGGGTGCTACTGGGGTACCATGTCAGGACATTGATGATGCACCGTGTTGCATCACACACCATCTGCGAATTGATGGAGGGATACCCCTTCCTATTAACATAGGCCTCCATTCCATCACCAGTAGGTGCTCTAATGGCAACATGGGTGCAGTCAGTGGCACCAAGTACAGATGGCAGGTGCGCAACCTAATAGAACTGCTGCATAGTTGCTGTTCACTCTGCTGGTGTGGTGGGGAATATGGTGAACTCCCCAGCAGGGCATCTAGAAACTGGCTCAACAAGCACAAGGTGGCTGACTGTGAGATAAACAAAACCAAAAGCAGTTAGCACTCCGTAAGTTGATTGTGAGATACCAGTGGTCCCCAACCGGTGTCTGGAATGTTCTGGTGGCCTGGAAACACAGTGCAGCTGTTACCTTGAGTTTTACGGACATTGCATGGCAGCGCTGGGTGTCTGTGTTGAGCTGGTCATGTAGCAGCTCACACAGCTGCCTGAGCAACAGAGCATGGGCCTGTACTGGTCCACAATCTGGTCATCACTGAGGACTTCAAATCTAACTTGTGGACGGTATTGTCTGTTTGAAGTACAGTGCCTCCGTAGCCTATATTTGGGCCCAGGGTGGGCATTGGCGCTCTCCTCATCCTCCAGGACCAGCTTCATGAGGTACATGGTGTGTGTTTCCATGAGCGTCATCTTGGAGTGTGACCTGCAGTGTCTCCGTCTGCCTGTAGGATTTGTTCCGGTTTAAGGAGGCCTTTTTGTAGGTGGTAATTGCACAGCACTAAATGACCTGTGCAGAACTAACATGGTGAATATTGCGTGGCACTGATATGCATGGTACTTCCCCTGCCTTTACGTGTTGTATACATTATCTCTGCACTGGGGCGCTAGCGCTATTTGCTTGTGCAGTGGCACCCTTTGAATAGGGGATTTCGACGTAAACACATGCACAGCACAGGTGCTAGCACTTTGCACCCGGCACAAGGCTTTGACTATCTGGGCCATTATCTCTTACTTTGGATAAATATTTTTAGTGTGCCTTATATATTAACATGGTTTTATTTATATGTTTGATCATACTGTTTGTCTGTTGTATTCTTGTGGACATGTGTTTATGCAGCATAGATATATACTTAAATGCTTTTTATATATACACACACACGCACACACAGTCTCTTTTGAGGGAGTTTCTTAGAACATAAGCATTTAACAATTTACAGGTCTCCTGCCATCACATTCAATTCATGGAAAAGGAGTCTGAATCTCTAATCTGATTTATAACCACCAAGTATTTCAAAGACTGTCTTTTTTTGTCTCTGCACATATCTAGTTATTTACTCCCCTGTCAAAAGAATGTTCACACCCTTGTGTAAAAGTTTATCAGGTCTACTCAAAGTATGTGTATTTCTGTAGAAACTGCCATGATCTAAAGAAGGGCTTTGTGTAGCCTGAAAGCTTGTGTTCTGTAAATTTCTTGTTGGTCCAGTATAAGGTATTAAATTACACCCTTTGTAAATTAGAAGGAACATTTGTTGCTGCAGTGAAGCATAATATGTCATCACATTCATCCTTGCCAGCAAGGACACTCCTTCCAAAACAGAAGCAGGATCAGTTCAGACTGTCAGCAGGCAGAACATTCTTCATTACTGTCAGGGTACTGGGGAGTCAGTAACTGAGAAAATGCAGGGATATGGAACTAGTGCAGTGCTCATTGTCAGTGACATGAGTAACCTCAGTGTGACATTGGAAATGAATATTTAGATGAGGGCACTCTGCTGCTGGGCGGTGATCTTTTGCGAGCATTGCAACAGAGCTATGACACAGTCTCTTATCTAAGACCATGGAATGCTTGACATTTGCATCCTTCAGATCAGCTGTGAAGCAGTGTCTGTTAACAAACCCTGTGCCTGCTTTAGTTAGCTCATCTGTCAATTCTGACTCACTCTACTTGTCATAGTATGGTTCTGTAGAACCAAGCGCTTCTGAGTACTTCTCTGTATCTAACGTCTGACCTTTTTGTTTATTAATTTTCTGCACTGTGTCTTGTCATTTACTTATGCACTGTTAGTTATCGTCTATATATATATATATTCTTTCAATGTATGTAATTAGTTCCGGGTCGCTTCTGAAAAAGGTTACCAAAATCTATTAAGTAAATAAACAAGCAATTGTCAATGCTAACGTTTGATGCTTGGTAAACCATTTTTTTTTTGCATGCTCTTTTTATCCCCTATGACTCAGCCCCCCACTTCTTCGGGCGGCCATTCCTTCCACCGTTCTCCGGTTTTTGCCGTCTGCTGCCCCCGCCGCCTGACTGACCCGACGTATCCAGCAGCCTTATCACCTCCACTGTTTTTGTCGACCTACCTAAGACTTTCGACACCATCTCACACACCCTTCTTTTAAATGGCCTCTCTCTGGCTGGCCTGTCTGACACTGCCACCAACTGGTTTTGGGCTTACTTGGTAGGAAGGACCTAGTCAGTCAGAATAGCTGACTCTACTTCTCCTCCTCTTCCCATCAACACTGGTGTCCCCCAAGGTTCTGCCTTGGGCCCTATCTTATTCTCTGTTTTCCTGAATGATCTACCCACTGCCTGCTCATCCACCTCTGTCCACATATATGCCAATGACACTGTCATCTTCACCTCAGGCCAGACCCCGGCTGGTGTAGCTACCAGACTTCAGCAGGACTTCAACAATGTTCAGCACTGGTTAACTCCCATTAACTCTTCTTTAACACCAACAAGACAGTCTCTATGACCTTTAGCACTAGGCAATGACTGTCTAGACTACCCTCCCTGCCCACATTCCAAACCCTTGATGGGACTGTCCTTGAGGACACCACTTCCTTTAGGTACCTTGGGGTGTGGCTGGACCAACACCTCATCTTTTCTGATCATGTGGACGCTATCCTGAAAAAGCTGTGCCCCAAACTTTACAGGAACCACAGCTGTCTCTCTCTACGAGCAAGACGCGAACTTGTCCAGAAGATGATCTTACCTATTTTTGACTACTGCGATGTAGTATACAGTGCTGCACCCAAGTCTTCCCTAAACAGATTGGACACCCTCTTCAACTCATTCTATCACCTCACTCTGGATGCCCCTCCTCTGGCCCACCACTGTAACCTCTACCACTCCCTGGCTTTTTCCTCGTTAGAAAACTGATACCACCTCCATTGCGCCAAATTTGTGTCAAAACTTTGGTTTGGCTCGCTTCCCCAATACCTTACTTCCTCACTAACTGCCCTCCCACCTCCAGCCCATTAGCTCAGGTCTTATGACTTGCAGTTATTAGTCATCCCTCGATGGGCTACCACTGTTGGCCAGTCGGCCTTCTCGTATCGCTTCCCTAAATTATGGAACGCACTCCCTCCCCAAATACGCTACTCATCCTCACCTAATTCAGTCTCTTCTGCCCTTGTCAGCTTCCTTTAAGTAAACTGCACCGGTGGTTAATTCTTCTTCTCCTCTCCTCCCCTCCACCCTAATCTCATAACCCTTCTAACCATTCCTCCCTTACTGCTTTCTAGCCACCAACCCCCACTGTTTCCCTACTCGCTCCACGTTCCCCCCATTACCGCCACTCCCTTTCATCTACCCCATCCATGGTCATATTTCACCCCCCTTTTCATGCCCCTACCCCTTCTTTTGAACCCCTCCTCGCCTGCCCCTCCCCTGCTCATCCCACCTACTCCCTGACCTTTACCTGATCTCCTACCTGCAGAACATCTTTCACTGTACCTTGCACCCTCCCCCATCCACTGATCTTCTTTTTTTGGTTCTCGTATGCATTATAGTGTACAAATCCTTGTAATTCTGTTATGCTCACACAAAAGTATTTATTGTTAATCTATTTTTGCTTTTATTTGTAATATGGTTCTGTATTTTTGCTGTGTTTATTCTACTGGTGATATTTGATCTGTAAACTCCCTCCACGTTCCCCCTCCCTCAGGATGCATCGGGAGATGAGCAACCAATCTGGTTTTTGGAAGAACCACTCCAGTACCACTTCCCTGCTCAGGCTCATTGACTCCATCCTCACTGGGATGGATAATGGCCTCATTACCTCTGCCATCTTTGTTGACCTCGCCAAGGCTTTCGATACAGTCTCCCATGCCCTTCTTCTTGGCTCCCTTATGGCTGCTGGGTTGTCTGCTCCTGCCTGAAACTGGTTCAGAGCTTACCTCTCAGGCAGAACACAGTCAGTCAAGATTCAGGATACAATCTGTCACCCCCTCTCTGTTTCAACTGGAGTATCACAGGGCTCGGTGCTTGGACCCATACTCTTCTCTAGCTTCCTAAATGACTTGCCCTCCATATGCTTCCCCTCCACCTCATCCATATGTATGCCGGCAACACTGTCCTGTTCTTATTTGGTAAATGCCTTGCTGATGTTGCAACCATCCTTCAGCTTGACTTCCACCAGGTTCAGTTATGGTTTGCCTTGCATCAACTATTCCTAAATGCCAAAAAGACTGTCTCCATGACCTTTGGCACTAGGCAGAGACTCTCTAGGCTCCACCCTTTATGAACCCTTGATGGGACAATATTAGAGGACAGCTCCTCATTCAGATACCTTTGGGTTTGGTTGGACCAACACCTCAACTTCTCTGGCCACATTGACGCCATCCTGAAAAAGCTGCGCCCCAACCTTGGTGCTTTATTCAGGAATCGTAGTTGCATCCCTCCTTTAGCGCGACGTGAACTAGTCCAGAAGATGATCCTCCCCATTTTTGACTACTGTGATGTAGTCTATGGTGCCGCTCCCAAATCCTCCCTAACTAGATTGGACACTCTCTTTAACTCCTTCTGTCAATTTGCCCTTGATGCTCCAATACGCACTCATCACTGTGACCTCTACCACACCATTTCCCTTCCCTGCTTGCCAACAGGTGCCTCACTCATTGTGCCAAACTCGCTTCTAAATTTTGGTTAGGAGAATGTCCCTCCTACCTGTCACACTCACTTTCTCCCCTTCCCCCTCCCGCTCCCTCAGATACTCTGACACTTGCACTTTGTTGGTCCCCCGTCATACCACTCTCATCAGTCAGTCAGATTTTACCCATCGTTTCCCGAAAATCTGGAACTGCCCCCCCAAAAATATGGCACTCCTTCTCCTCCCACTCCCTTGCCTCTGCCTTACATAACTTTCTCTCATCTAACTGCTCCTGCTTTAACCCTCCTTAACTGTCCTCTTATGCCTCTGCTCCTCTCCATGACTCGCATCATCTATTAAACCTTCCACCCCCACAGGCTGCGTCTCGGCACACTCTCCTTTCCCTTCACCACTATGTGCCACGTTCCACAAATATGCCACTTGTAATTGAATGCATATATCACAGGTATGATATATTTAATTGTATGTTATGTTACAAATGTGACTGTATGATTATTTTATGATATTTTTAGCTGTATGTTTTGTTACAAATGTAATTGAATGTTTATTCCTTGTATATTTTAAATGTTAAACTGTATGTCTAATTCTTCATCCAATTGTACCCTCTCCCCCCCCTCCTCCCCGGTCGTACCAGGAGACAAGCAACTTGTTTTCAGTGTGCCTTCCTGGTGAAACATTTCAATAAATATATAAATAACTAAAATTCTTTCATCAGGGGCGCCCCCCCTTACCCGGGGAGATTGAAGTGCCTGGAGGCACTTCCTTGCATCTATGCCAGATGTCGAGAGTGCAGCTCGGTGGCTGTCTCGGCTTTGCGGTGGTGAGGTAGGCCTCTGTCATCCGGCTAGTTCGGGTGGCCATTTTTTCTGTTTTTACTGCCCTCCCGCACCCACCCTGATTGGATCCTGAGCTAAGTGGTGACCTGAGGTGGGGATGTGCGGGGCAGTGTTGAGGCTTCACACCTCCATTACACGTTCCCAATCTGCCTCTTGTTGCTGAGGTCCATCCCACCCCCCTGAGAGGTAAGCGTGTGAAAGGGAAGCCCCATCTGATGAATTCAGGGCTATCATTATTTTATTTTGTTTGATATTTTACCCCCTCTCTAAGCCTGTTGCAACAGCACCTTGTTCTCTACTTCTGTCTCTAAATCTGTATTTCTACTGTCAGGCTGGCCACCTGCAGTACACACCCTTTTGACCTTCCTTAAATCTATTTCCTATTTTTCTATTTCTTTTCTTCCCTTCCCCTTCCATTTTTATGGTCCAGCAATTAGCTGTATACATGGAATAAAATACAGCACGATGTAAATACAGACTGACGTGTAGTCTGCCTGAGAAGCAGTCTGTTGTTTAAAGAAAGATGCTGCACTGTTGAACTGCCCTTTACAGTGTAGCTGAACAACATGTGCTATTGTGTTTTTTTGTTTTATGCCCTCTTCTGAGTTGGTGGAGAATGAAGATAAAAGGGGCAGCTAGCAACAGAGATACTTTAGCTGTCCCAAAGTGGAAGAGCCAACTGCTTGGTCAAATGAAAAGCCAGTTCTTTTATACTGTTACCATAAAATGTGATGTCATTTGAATAAGAGGGGCTTGTGCCAATTTAGAGGGTAACATTGATTTTAAGGAAAATGAAGAGAGATGCTGTAATAATCGTGTGTAAACATACTATAACCTGTTTACTAAAGAAATATCATGCTCTCATGTCAGATGAGTCATCCTGTCTGTGTTTATTTAGGATGAGTCAGCCTGCCTGTGTTTACTTAGAGAATTGTGAGTCAGACAGGACACATGTTGCTGACTTCATCAGTAGGCAGGTATAAAAGCCTACCTCCTAACATGCAAAACAGATGAGGCAGTCAGTAAAGACCTGACTGCTGTGGAGGAAGCAGCTCAAAGTACATGCACGTTTTCATGTGCTAGGAATCTATTTGTCGGGATCGAAGCCTGGAAATTGTGCACTGTTTTTTGTTCCATATATATTTTTTTCTTTTTACTGTTTTCTCCCCTTCCCAGGTCATGGGCTACACATGCATATGCGTGCATGGAGGCGCACACGCCAGGATCCGTTGATCCCTTCCACCACACCCCAGACTTGTGTCGCTGTTCCTACCACCTGCTCACCCATCGGGCCTTCACCCGGTGGGTGCAGAACTACGAAGGAGCAGACATCCACACCTGGAAGGGAAATCCCACTCCAACCTTCCCCCCAGCTGACTCCCCGGCAACCCAAGGTCGTTCCCAAACCCGGGTCGCCAGCGTGGCGCAAGGTGTGGCGTCCAGTGCCTCAACCCTCAGTGCCACTGGGCCGGCTAATTGTGCACTGTTTTGAACTGAAAAGACTAACCAACTATTTCCGTTATGTACGTCTACTATTTTATTTTCTTTTATTTTTGGAAAATGAATACCGCAAAGTGCATTCTACACTTTTTACTTGTGTTCAGTGCATCTGTCTACCAACTAATCTTCACAAAGCGTCCAATGGACGCTCTGGAATCTCTTCCGGCCAGTCTCCACTCCTGACGCTGGGGCTTGGGGCACGAACCTGGGTTGCCAGCTTTCCAAGCAAGCCCCTTCGCACAGCGCCACAGAGCTGGCTAGTGAACCATTTTTTGATGAGGGTTTACTGGTCCCAAGGGCCAGGTCAAACGATATAGAGTTAAGATTGCTGGACCCTAGTGGCTCTTCTACCCTCGCTTCTCCTATCATTTCAGAGTCGGTGAGCACCACGTCAAGAGTGACAGCCTGACTGGTGGGTTCCTTAACCAGCTGCACCAACAGGTAGTCCTGCAATGTATCCAGTCTGCACCAGTAGGCAGTCCTGCAATGTATCCAGTCTGCACCAGCAGGCAGTCCTGCAGTGTATCCAGTCTGCACCAGCAGGCAGTCCTGCAATGTATCCAGTCTGCACCAGCAGGCAGACCTGCAATGTATCCAGTCTGCACCAGCAGGCAGTCCTGCAGTGTATCCAGTCTGCACCAACAGGTAGTCCTGCAATATATTCAGTCTGCACAAGCAGGCAGTCCTGCAGTGTATCCAGTCTGCACTAACAGGTAGACCTGCAATGTATCCAGTCTGACCCAGCAGGTAGTCCTGCAATGTATCCAGTCTGCACCAACATGTAGTCCTGCAATGTATCCAGTCTGCACCAGCAGGCAGTTCTGCAATGTATCCAGTCTGCACCAGCAGGCAGACCTGCAATGTATCCAGTCTGCACCAGCAGGCAGTCCTGCAGTGTATCCAGTCTGCACCAACAGGTAGTCCTGCAATATATTCAGTCTGCACAAGCAGGCAGTCCTGCAGTGTATCCAGTCTGCACTAACAGGTAGACCTGCAATGTATCCAGTCTGACCCAGCAGGTAGTCCTGCAATGTATCCAGTCTGCACCAACAGGTAGTCCTGCAATGTATCCAGTCTGCACCAGCAGGCAGTCCCGCAATGTATCCAGTCTGCACCAACAGGTAGTCCTACAATGTATCCCATAGGGCCTGAGTTCTGGAGCCCCTGGCCAGTGGCATGTCCCAATGAATATCTGGCAGGTTTTGCTGTCCCACCACCACCTCTCTCTCTACCCCATCTCATTTCTAGTTCTGCCTCTAGCTCCTTTTCTGTATCTTCCTTCCTGTTCTGAAGGTCCATTGATCACTCCCATCTATAGTTTCTTGTATGAGGCCGCCATGAGCTGAATCCACAGCAATTCTGTTTCTTCATTACCTTCCCAGATGTTTCCATAGTCCATTGCCTCTACGACTTCTCTGACATATAGGGCTATGTCTCCTCCTTTACCTTTCCTGTATCCCTTCTAACAATGATGTAGCCTGGGACTGTCAGGTCTCAATTGTTATTCTCTGTGGCTCGGGTTTCTTTGATGACTACCAAGTCCATTTCTAGGTAATTCTGTTTGTGTTTTAAAATGCCCAGCCTAACTGATAATTTTAAAAAGTAACTGAAGTCCCACTTGAGCTTGCAAATGGTAGCAAACTATTTCCAGTTGCCTCACCCATCACTGTGTTTTATACTAGACCTTGGGCTAGCTAGCTCCCTCAGCTGAGCTTTCATATTTGTTCACTTACTGAAAATTGGTAACCAGGAAAGGCACGCTGAGCCAAGGCTCACTTCCATATGCAACCAGGGGGAAGGGTACAGGATAAAAATACATACAGCAAAATGATGCTGGTGAAATCAGAGCAGTTAAATACAGTCTTGAATAAATGATGTCCAAGGTACCAAAGAAATAGTCATTTAGATAGAAGGAAATAAAAACTCTACAGTGGGAGATAAATGGGAGCGATGAAGCACTGAACTTAGGCCAGCATTAAAGTGACACAGAGCTCTCGTTGATTCAAAAGAAAGCATATCTACTGTAGCTATGGGATGAGAGCCAGAACCCTTTAGCCTGGGTTTGAGCAGGAACAGGAGGGAGCAAAATAAAGTCTAAGTTGAATTTTGAGGGAGCAGTAGGAAAAGGACAAGTGAAACTGGGGAGACAGGTTAATATTTCCTTAGCTATTTTATGACAGGTTCCTCAGATCTTCAGCCTGTTTCTGTTGCTGCCCTGCCTCAGTGACTTCATCAGGGTTACCCTCTGAGATCTACTGACAAAACCCAGCTATACATTCCGAAGTGTACTACAAAGATGAGAGAATGGGCCTTCTATTCCGTGGCGCCAACCTTTTGGAATTCCTTTCCCGGTGACCATTCATAATATCCCTCCTTGTACTCTTTTTTTCAAATGTGACTTGAGAAAGTAGTCACTAGCCTCTAGCGTTTGCACTTCTACTCGACTGACACAATTGCAGTTCCTTTTGTAATACTGTGTAACTAATATATGCTTGTCATTGTTTACTCCGCTATACTGCACTGCAACTCTGCTGATATCATAGTGGTGTTAACTTGTACTCGCCTGGGTCCTTAACAAAAAACTGAAATAAATAAATATATAAATAAATAAATAGTATATTAACAGAAAATGGTCTTTTGTCTCATGAGAAGCATGACAGCCCTTAAATCTCTGTAATTTGAACTGCTGGACGTATTTATTTTAACTGTAACTTGTTACAGTATGTCTTATTCTGTCTGTTGTGTGTTTATGGAAAATGCTTCAAGCAGTTTCAGGAGAGGTGCTAATTTAAAGTGAGTGACTTAACTGGACTGGTCTGTGTAATCCCTTGTTTGGGTTTTTATACACAATATGCTGCCCATGCTGACCTGTACCACTACACATAGACTTAGACAAATATCTCCAAAGATAGTTCACGCACGCACACACACACGCACTCACGTTCAAGGAAATATTTCTACCTCTACAGATTTCAATGAATACAGAAAGTAGCAAGCGATCCAGCTAAGGAATGACTAGCCTAAAACATCCCACATACAGTATTTATACAAATCGCTTTGCACTCTTCTTGAACTCCGCACTGTCAACATAAGGTTTGTTTTTATCCATTTTGTATGCCGCAGGCTTACACCTCATTTTTGTGGAAAAAGCATAACTGTTTATGGGATTTAATCCCTGGTGGCAGGATGGCGGAGCTGTGGTTGTGGGAGGGGGGGGTGGTGGCAAGCCATGAATGCACAAAGAAAACGAAGCAGGCACAGGAGGCATAAAAACAGAAGCAAATAGTAGGAGAGAAGAAACAAAATGAAGAAGTAGGCAAGCCTACACAAAACAGGATGTAACAGCACAGCAGCAACGGGGGACAACATGACCATTGCAGAGGTGGGGGTGGCACACAGAAGACAGGACAAAAATGGACAAGCCAGGGAGTGGCATTCCAGTAATTCAACTGGTTTCAGACTCCAAAATTGCCAGATTCGTAAACCAGCTGACAGTGTCCCTAACATTGAAAGCCTGTCAGCTGTTTGCTGACCGACTTCATGCAAATCAAAGGATCAAAGCCCCCTCTGATTGGAGCGACTTCAGTCCTTTGAAGTACACAAAGTTTCAGCCCACCAAGCAGAGAGTTGTGTCACCACTACTGAGCATGGTCATTGGTGTAGACTGCCAAGCCCCTCATATTCTGAACTGGAGTATGCTTGGCAGTGACACACCCCCCACATCCCATTTCACTTGTCCCAAAACATCTGGTGCGCAGGCGCATCAGACGTAATAAAATGAAGCAGATTCATCTCCCTTCTTACTGGTTAAGGGACATATACACACCATTTTTGTTTGTTTTTTTTTTTTTGCAAAATTTGGTCCTGGTTGGCTGCCATATTACATAGAAATATAGATAGTGATGGTGGAAAAAGAACAAAGGTCCTTCCAGTCTGCTTGAGTTCCCTATTTAGCCTTGGGAACTACTGTTCCTCCAGTGTCTAGCCCTCTCCATCTTCTCTATTCATGTCCCCAATTCTGATGCCCCAAGCAACCACTGTACCCTTCATTCTGTCTTGGCCTTGCTTAAAACCATTAATGGTTTTTGCACCCACCACCTAGGCAGGCAGCCTATTCCATGGCTCCACCACCCTTTCCATAAAATAGTGTTTTCTTACATCCCTCCTGAATCCACCTCCTGTTAGCTTGCATTCGTGACCACATGACCGTGAGCTACTATTCAGGTTAAATAGTTCCCTGCTCCCTTCTGGTTTTCAGCGAGTACATGTTTATTGCCTTGAGGGGTTCCTCATAAGACCTGCCCTGCTGGGCCTGAATAATTTTTGTTACCATGTGCTGCACCATTTTGAGCCTCTCCCTATCTTTCCTGAGGTGAGGACCCAGAACTGGGCACAGTACTCCAGGTGTGGTCGCGGCAAAGATTTGTACAGGGGGAGTATTACTTCTGTTTTTCTACTATCGGTACACCTCCTGATAACATCCAAGTATCCTATTTGCCTTTGCCTTGCTACAAGCCTTGTTGCCCTGCCTCAGTTGCTCTAGGGAGCCGCTGATGATCGCTCCAAGGCCTTGTTCTTCAGCCATGGTACTGAGTCTCGACCCACCCATCCAGTACTCCATCCTGAGGTTCTTGTTCCTTGGATGTATAACCTTACACATTTTGGTGTTGAATTTCAGTTGGCAAACCCTTGACCGCCCCTCCAGCTTTTACAAGTTCATCTGCATTTCATTTATTTCCTCATCACCATCCACCCTCACACAGAGCTTAGTGTCATCTGCAAAGTGACATAGCCTGCCCTGGATCCCCTCATCAGTCTCACTGATGGACATGTTGAAGAGGACTGGACCAAAGACAGATCCCTGTGGAACCCCCCTCATGACATCCCTCTCTTCTGGTTTAAGCCTTTTGAACACTACCCTCTGCTGCCACCCCTTTAGCCAGGTACCTACCCAGTTTATGACCTTAGCTCCATCCAGATCCTCCATCTTCTTTGGCAAGTGTCTGTGGGATACCGAGTCACAAGTCTTGCTGAAGTCCAAGTAAAGCAACTCTACAGTGTGGCCCTATCCAATTCCCTCATCACCCGTCAAAGAACTATCAGGATAGTCTGACAAGCCGCCCTGCTGTGACTCTGTGCTGCATACTATCCTGCAAGTAGTCCATGAGATTCCCCCCCTTTTACCAGTGAATCCATCAGTTTTCCTACAATAGAGGTGAGACTGACAGGTCTGTAGTTCCCTGTTTGTTCTTTGTCCTCGCTCCCCCCACCCCCCGGAGTACAACTGCATCTGCCACCCTCCCATCCTTCGGAACCACCCCTGTCCTTAGAGAGCAGTTGAATAGACCTACCACTGAATCAGCTAGTTCTGCTTCTGATTCCTGGAGTATCCTCAAATGCAACTCATCTGAACCTGCGGCCTTATCAGTCTTTAGGGCTGGCGGCCCTTTCAGGATGCTTTTGCAAGTAAATGCTGGCTGCCTCATCTCCCAGACCCTCTTAATGGCTGCTTTGATACCACTCTCTGGCAAGAACCCACCATCCTCCCTAAAACTGAGCAAAAGTAATTGTTAAGGGCGGTGATCATTCATCCCTCCACATCAATCACCCTGTCCCCTCTGTTAGTCTCACAATTCCCTCCTCCTTTCTTCCTTTTTTCACTAATATACTTGAAGAACTGTTTTTCTCTGCTCCTGACCCCTTCTGCAATATGCAAATCTGTGCCTGCTTTTGCCTCCCTAACCACCTTCTTTGCCTCCCTATTTTTTCGGCAAATATTCTTCCTATGCTTTCTCCCCCTGCTTTTCTTTAAATTTGTAGAAGGCCTTTTTCTTGGCCTTCACCACTTTCCTGACCCTTGCTGAGAACCATAGTGGTCCCTTGAACCTGTTCTTTTCGGTTACCATTCCCATGCATTCCTTAGATGCCTCCCGAATGGACCCTAAATTGCCCCCTTTCTCTTCCACCTCATCTATGTTGTTCTCCCCCTACTAACTTATCCCTGACTAGCTCCTTCAGCCTGTTGAAGTCTGCCTTTCTAAAATCAAGGACTTTAGCTCTCGATTGCGGTTTACCAGACCTGAGGGCTAGCTCGAACCAAACAGCATTGTGGTCACTGTTTCCCTAGCGACTTTCCTATTCCCACAGCTCCTACCACCTCCGAGTTGGTGAGCACCACATCGAGAATTGTGATCTGCCTGGTGGGCTCCTTATCTACTTGTACAAGCAGACAGTCCTGGAATGAATGCAGCAAGAACTGGCTTCTGGTGCTTCTGGCCACTGGAACATCCTTCAATGTCTGGCAGGTTCAGATCACCTGAATCAGAGCAAAAACACAGCTCAGGAGACGCCCGCTGGAGTCACGCCGCAACTTCACTCAGGAAAACTTACCTCAAACTATCCGTCAAGTGACCACCCATGCCAGTTTTTAAGAAACTTCACCCAGAGTATCTGCGTGCTACTAGCCCTTGCACCTGCTTTAATCCACCTTAGACCATCTTCTCTTTGCCCTTTTCCCAGGTAATCCACTCCTCTGACACCTCTTTCCCACCTCTCTTAAACTCACTCCTTACATGTCCTCTCTCTCCCTCTTTCCTAACCCTCTTCTCTGTGCTTCCCACTACTCTTCCTTCCTCTCCCCATTTTCATTAACCACAAACTGGCACTTATTTTTGTTTTGTTTTTGTTTTATGTATGCTTTCACTTGCAATGTCTGTTTTCTCACATTGTTTTTGACTTGTATTTACCTGTACAAACTGTATTGTAGCTGCGTCACTTGTAGACTTGTGTACTTTGTTGTGCTCTATTACCTCATGTGCTGCGTCACATGTACACTTACGTATTTTCCAAACTGTTCTCTCCCGGGTCGTGCCTGAAAATAGGCATTCTTATGCCTAGTGCACCCACCCGGTTACCAAAAGCAAATAAATAAATAAATAGTTAAGTTAATTGTAATATGATTGGAATTTTATTGTAATTTATTATGTTTTTATGATGTATTTTTATGTGTTTTGATGTTTTGTATTGAAATTTGAGTTTATGATTTTAACTTGTTCAGCGCCTTGATATATTGAAAGGCTCTATATAAATAAAATTATTATTATTATTATTATTAATAATGTCCCAAGCAACAGTCACTCTCCTCCTGTCTTCTTATTCCTTTGAAATCCTTTTTGTTCGATAGTGTCCAGAATCTTTTCAGCATCTTTTGGATTGTTGAATTGATAAATTTTATCTTTCCATGAGACTCGCAGTCTGGCTGGGTACAAAAGTTGGTGCTGAACCTTTAATTGTCTCAGGCGGGCTCGGATCCCATCAAATAGTTTACACCGCTGCCAAGTTCCAAAGGATAAGTCCAGAAAGATCTATAAGTCCAATTCCCCATATGTAAACTTTCTTTGTCGATGTGCTGCTGCCAGTATTTGGTCCCTATCGCCCACACCTGAGCAGATCACCACCAGCATACGGGGATCAGTATTTCCTTTCTGTGCCCTTTGAGGAGTGAGCCTGTAGTCCCTCTCTAGGGACAATGGTGAGTCCTCCTCATCAAATCCGAGCAGTTCTGGCAAAAAAGTTTGGACGTAGTCCAAAGGATCTTCCCCCACAGCCGATTCCGGGAGACCCAAAATTCTTATGTTCCTCTCTCACACCTGATTCTCCAAGACCTCCAAGCGTTGTCGCAGCCAGGTGGTTTCCCCGATCAGTTTTGTGGAGATGTCTGTAAGTTTATTTATGTTGCCCTCCAGTTTATTTATTGATTGTTTGTTCAGGTCCACTTGTGTTTCCAAAACCGCTACTCTCGGTGTTAGTTGGTCGAATTTACGGTCCAACTCTTGGACCATATGTACCAGTTGCAGCAGGGTAGCGTTGGCCATAGCCAGGGACACATTTTCAGTCTCCTCTGAATGAGAGGTCTTTGCCACTCCACCATGATTAGGCCCACCATCTCTCCGACCTCGTGGTTGAAAGAAATACGCAGAAGTGGCCGCTGATCCTTTAGTTTTACCCATTTTTCATTTTCAGAAAGAATTCAGGAACTTATCTAAAACTGAGGAGCTATGACAAATGCAATAAATTTTGATTTTTAATACTTGAATCCATGTTAAGAGCCAGAGCCTCCAAAAACTTGCTGTCTCCTGATTGGCTGCTCAGTAGCACTCCCAAAGTTTTTATTCAGTTTTAAACTTTTAAACAAAAACAGTACATGCAGTAGTAATAAATATATAGAAGAGACACAATCTGCGATTAGACAACTACAAATGTGAGCCAAGATTTGACACAGAACTGTGCTTGCAAAACAAGGATTTCTATTGGTATCTATCATGCCTAAACATGTGAAATAAGTCACAATAGTAAGGATACAAGTATTTTAACAAAGCGGATATTTTGATTTACAGCGAAAGGGAAAGAGAGCTAAGACAATCAAGAAGCAGCCAAATGAAATGAATAAATCTTAGCTTGGGGAACTAGAACACTCATAAAAGGACACTGAAGTCATTACCCATCAAAATAAATACTATATCCAAACCCCTCTATGCTCAGCATGTGATGTTATCAGTGACATCACATCATACATTAGCTAATGACAGGACTGCATTCTCCCGCCACAGACATGAATAGTCATTTCACACCCCAGGAATCCTTTACTATGCTTACTATTGCAATCAGCCCGCAGGTCTGAGCTGCCCCGGAGACTGGAATTTTATGCAAATTAGAGAACGATGGAATGAAATTCAAATCTCTGCTGCATGGTCAGGCTCCACCCTGCCCTCTAACGTCAGACTTGTTTCTCCGCCTGAGGAAGAAGTCACTACGAAGAGCTCTCTTTGTCTAACTTACAGTTTAGCACGTTTTTTGCCATTTTTTTTTTCACTTAGTAGTTTTCTTTTATTTTGCATTTAAACTTCTTTAAATATGTTTTTTGTTACCGGTTCACGTATATTTAGGAACCGAACTGCAAACTCTGCTTTTTTTTGCATTTGGGAACCGAATATTTGTGGGTTTGTCATGATTGGCATGTCTGACAAGCCCAAAAAGAAAACAGGACCTACAGGCTTCAAAAATTGTGTAAAGTGTTTTAATCTCCTGACTAAGGTGGACTGCCCTGAGTTGCATTGAAGGTGCCTGGGTCCAGACCTCCGTTTCTCTGATTATGAGCTTTGTGTTAAGTTTTGCCCAAAAACTCGTAAGAGGGCCAAAAAATTGGAAGACTTAATAGCTTCTCAGTCCTGCTAAAGATGCCTCAGAGTCCAGGATATCTGAAGGGAAGAAAATAAAAGACCCTCAGAGCAGGTACCAGCGATGGTGCCCACTAAGAAAAAAGAAAAAGAAGAGCATATTGATGCGCCTCCTGCTGAAGAAGGAAAGGAGCCATCAGTGGAAAGAAGTAAAATGCCCTCTATGGAGGAAATGGCTGAGGCATGGCAGTTTCTCCAGGTTTTTCCGGCCACGGGGTCATGCATGGGCATGCCAGTTCCCACCCCAGTTCCGGAAGAGCAGGAGGCTAAATGTTATTGTGAAGATGAGGGGGAATAGGGGGGAGTCTATCGAGCCTGACTGTTCTGCTGGGCAAGAATTGTGCTGTCCTCCCCGGGGCCAGGATGATTTTTCCTCACACTACTCTTTTGTGAGGCAAATGGTAAACACGCTCAACCTTTCCACCCAGAAGACTGTGGAGGATGAGGATGAGGTAGAATTTCTGGACATGATAGGAGTAACCCCGCCCAGTAGGCTGCTTCTTCTAGTGCATAAACCCCTTAAAGGATACCTAAACAACATTTTGACAACAAACTATTCAAAAATCTGATTTCATAGGCAGTGGTGTGCAAATTCCATTGCCTGACATCTGAGGCTGACCTCAAATCACTGTCGGGCAGATCCTTTGATCTGCCGACTTCAGCCTGAGAACAAGTGATTTTTTTGGCTATTTTGTTTTGTTTGTTTGTTTGTTTTGTATTTCTCATGCATTGTATTTGGGGATATTGAAGTTGAACCACCCCCATCTTTTTACGGCTGGCAGTTTTTTTTTTATTTTTGCACACGTCTCCCCCCCTCCCCCCCCAATATATCCCGTACACCATTGTGCCGTCTGATTGGTTTCAGCTGACCACAGAGTCAGGTTCGTAGTCTGCCATGGGAGGGAGGAGGATCTCCTGAGTCAGGAAGGAGCAGTTAACTATGCACCATCATTGAGAGAAGGAACAGAGTCGGAGAAAGAGAGAGAGACATCGACATTCCACGACTCTGATCCTGATAGCAAAGCAAACCGAACAGGTGAGTTAAAGTTTTTTTTTTTTGGTTAGTGTGATTGTTTTGGAAGCTCTAACCATGTTCCCCACTACTGTCTTTTTTTCTCCCCGGCTGTCCCTACCACCTATTGTAAAACTGTTGAATAGCGGGCCCCCGATTTTTTAGCGGTTTCTGGTGTATGTGAATAAGTCAGGCAGACAGAAGGGCCTGTCATTACCTAAATGTTGTGCTTGATGATGAAGACTGCAGCCCAAAGGAGCCCCCACCATGGATTGTACTGCACCTGTTTAAGCCTGAGAACTCGCGGCTTCCATTTGCTGTCACCAAAAGCAGACTCTTTGATTCATTCAAACACCCTGCCTTCTGCATCATTGTTGCATTAAGGCCATGCCACAGTCTCAGAAAAAGTTAACTCACCCTCCTCTTTCGGGCTGATGAAGGACTGGAGGCACAGCTGGCAAATGGATCTTGGCATTCCCCGACATTGTAGTCCCACATGGTGCACGTAGTTTGTTGCATTTTGTTGTGTGACATCATAAGGGGAAGTGCGTGGGTGGTGGTTGAAAGCCGGTGGCACCCTGTATCATTGTCAAGCAGCAAGGTGCCCCAGTATCCATGTCAGCTGTGCTGTGCTCAAGGAGCCAGACTCCATGATGTACTGTGCAAACCAATGGCAGTATTCATACGGATACGTAGCTCTCCCGCGTCCTCCTCTGGTACCTTGGTCCCGATACCCACTGGGGGGTGTGGTGTGTGGGTGTAGGTATGTGGTATGATGTGTGTTTGGGTAGTATGGCATGTTGTGTGTGTGTGTGTTTACCAGTTCAGTTATATTGCTCAGAGTCCTGAGGTTACATTTGGCACTGCATCTAGTGTAGCTCATTTTGCATTCCTTGCTGTCATCATTTCTCCCTCTCCCCTCCTTTAGTCAGTGATGGATTAGAATTGGGTAGGCTGCAGCATGGACAGGGGGATCACCCAGCCTCCTTTTCCTACAGAGCTCCAGTTAACAGCAGTGACTGTCATTGGCACTTGAACAGGCATTTCATTTAAACTGAGATATGGAAAGTTCCAATGCTTGCTGATGTCATGTGAACCTTCGCTCCTTTTTGCATAAATGGGACTAGGAAAAATAAAATTAGGCAGTGTGCAGTGCTACTGGGCATGGTGGGATCTGGAACTGTGATGATAGTGGAAGGAGTGTCCCAGAACAGGAGAGACTGGGTCCAGAAATAACGTGTTCACTTTGCAGAATGTTTATGCAGTAAAATTTAGGCTATCATTTTTTTCACAATGCAACACAGCCGTTTAATTTCACCTGTGTGTCATACATGGAACAAGGTCAAGGAATGTGTTGGTAGCATGTTCATGTATTGTTGTAATGCTTGTGGCAGCCTGAGTGGTACAGTACATTAAAAAAATGAAAATGAATCTGTTGAGATTTGGTTTGGTCAGTCTTGATATTTGGCAGGGTGGTTACTAATGGTCTCTCTGTGCAATGACATTTAGCAGATGGTATACAAGTGTTTGAAGACTTTTTTGACGGACTGTTATTAAAGAGGATTAGTTTAAAAAAGTGATCATTTTAAAACAAAACTTCAGAAAGAATGCAGACCTTTTGTACAGTGCATTAGCTTTATGCTGTTAATCACAGGTGTCTGCTGTACTGCAGATTCATCACACCAGCTAAGAAAATAAACTCACAGTGTCATATAGATTTGTTTAAAAGTGGTTTTTGATCAGTCTATCGTTCGGGGATAGGACAAGTAAAAAATGTTGTGGGCAAGTAATTTTTGTACCACCACTGCCCTGGGGCAAGTATTAAAAAAAATGATTTGCACACCTCTGTTCATAGAGGACTAAAGGAAAGGCTGCTGTATAGAGTAATGCTAAAACTAAAACTACATTTATATAAGTTACCTAAATGTGGTTCCAAAACATTTGAAAAAATGTAAAATCAGCCTTTCAATTTCAAAAAACTGCCTTACTTGCTTCCTAAAATGGCCGCCAAATATGTTAAGTGATGACATCATTGGAGCCAGAGTTCGAGAGCTATATGGCTCTCTATAGTGCTAACTAGTTCTTTTTGCCCTTTGTTTTCAATTGTTTCACCAAAATGGTCAAAACCATGTGCATTGTTTTGATCAATACACATGTTAGGCTATGGTTCTGTTCCTTTTGCTTACTTTAACATGCTGAAGTTGTATTTTAATCCAAACGACCTTCTTTTTGGCAAACCACAGGGCAGTACAAATCTTAAATAACCTGGTGGTCTAGTGGTTATGGTGGAGCCAGGATTTTACAGTAGGGGGGGAGGGGGGTGCTGGGGTTGTGTGCATACTTGATATGCACTTATTAACAATTGTAGTAAACCTTTATATTGTCTGCTATTATTCTATTTTAGTACGTTTTTGACAGAACCTACTAATATAATCCATAGTTTTGAATGCAAACATTTGTATAATCAATAAATCAGACTTCTTCAACAAAGTGAAATGCAGCAAGCAAGCAAGTAAGCTACAGTGCAGCTGCACCCTTCACCACCCTAGATCCACCACTTGTTTGTAGCAAAGTTTTTGTGTAGTCCAATGCCAGAGTTCATACTTTCTCGGAAATCAAAAATATGCTTGTCTTGTCTTCTTTTTCCATGGAAAATAAGAATAAGAAGAATCAGCATTTATATAGTGCTTTTCATACACGTTGGATCCCAAAGTGCTTTACAAGCAATGCTAGACTGGTAGTGAAGTGACTAAACATGTAGTGGCAGCCATTTCACACATTAATACCCATACATAGCCCTGGACAATTGCATGAACTGGTTTTATGGGAAGGGGAATGTTGGCCAGGACAATGGGGTCAGGTAATCGTCATGGTGCTGACAGCCCCACATCTTATTTCTCACAGTGATCTGCTCATATTTCTCCCCTTCTGTCTTCCTCCTATCCTGAATATAGCAGTACTTTGCAGGAGTGGCCTTCTCAGTCCCCCTCTGGTATTCATTCTTCACTCCTTCTCCCCACACCAAAAACTGATGAGCTCATCACCCTTCTGCATCATGAATGCAGGTAGTACTGTCCCGGGGTTTTTTCACATATTAAAAATAAGCAAATCTTTCCAGTAAGTCAGGCTGATAGCAGCAGGGAACAAGGGGAAAGATGGGCTTTCCTATCCTTAAAAGATCTTTGCTACCTCTGATTAGGCACTATTAAATGACGGATGTGCGCATCGTTATGCACGTCATTTAATAGTGCCTAATCATAGGTGACTTAGATCTTATATGGGTAGGAAAGCCTGTTTTTCCCCTTGTGCCCTGCTGCTATCAGCCTGGCTTACCAGAAGATCACGTTTATTATTATGTAAAAATAACACGGGAGACTGTATTAACCGCATTCATGATGCGGAAGGGTAGTAAGCTCACTAGTTTTTGGTGTGGGTAGCAGGTGAAAAGAGTGAATGCCAGAGAGGGACTGAAGAGGCCATTCCAGCAGGGTACAGCTATATTCAGGTTAGTGGAAGACAGGAAGGGAGAAGTTGAGCAGATCATTGTGAAATCTGAGACATGGGGCTGCCAGCACAGTGATCACTACCTGACTGTGGATGACAGCAGCCAGTGACAACAAATACTCAGAGTGGCAGGGCTGCACCTAAACTGTTACTTGAATTCAGTGTATGGAGATTACCCTCGGGTGGGGGGGGTGATGTTGACATTTGTTAGGACAGTATCGAAGGAGCTGTGTATAGCTCATTCAAGATTTGGAAGGGTTGTAGCCAGCCAACTCCCATTGTGGAGTAGGGCACAGAAAACTACTAGAGAAGAATTGTTGGGGACTGTCCTGCGGGGATCTGCAGATCACAGGTAAAGGAGTAGACCAATACTGGAAATCGAGAGGATTCGCTCAAGGCATTAGTATGCATTTCCTGCTAATAATATTGTTATCCATAGTAAGTGCAGCCCTTATGAGGGTATGAGCAGCAGTCTTTCTGGTGTTTTCTGATGCTTATTGCTTGGCCCTCCAGAAAGACCTAGTTGCTGGTTAATGAGACGGGGGGAAAAAAACAACAGGGGGACTGTACATACTGCCTTCACTATGCAGAAGGGTGGTGATTCATTCAATGTTTACTGTGGGAGCAGAAGTCAAACATTGAGAAAGTCAACTGGAGAGTGATTTGGGAGGCATTTTTAACAGTGCCAGCTGATGAAGCGTATTGGTATAGGTGTGCACAACTCTCTGAGGTACAAGATTACAATCTGAGGTGTGATAATTCTCTCCATGAGAGCGCAAGCTCATATGCAGCCCAGGCAGCACTAAGGACAGAGTATGGATGGTAGGGTGTTCCACAGAAGGCAGGCTAGGTGCAGGGGGTTCACGTGGAAAAAGTCTACAAGAGAAGCTTATTTGTGGATTACCAGGAAAGCATGAGCTTTAGAATTGGACCACGTCAGTACTTTGCTACAAATTTCAGGGCATCACATAACCACTAGTTCATCAGGTATTTGAAGTGTTGTACTGTACTGTAGTTTGCTAAACAGAAAGTCATCTGGATTACAAAACATTTTTAGCAAGTTAAACTAAACAAAATTAACAAAATCATAGCCTAACGTATACTTATCAAAATAATCCACGTGTTAACACATGGTGTTGATCATTCTGGTGAAACAATTCAAAACAAAGGGGGAAAGAAGAACTAATTAGCACTATAGGGAGCCATGTGGGTCTCTGCCTCTGGCTCCAATGATGTCATCACGACTCATCACTTAACACACTTGGCAGACTTTTTAGGGAGCAAGCAAGCTGTTTTTTGAAAGTGAAAGGCTGATGTTTAAATTTTTCCAAAAGCTATGAAACTGCATTTATGTTATTTACATAAATGCAGTTTTAGCATAAATGTAAACAGCAGCCTTTACTTTACCTCACAATGAATCCAGATTTTGGAGTTTGCAGTTTTAAAAAACTGCTTGTTTAGGTACCCTGTAAGGAGGCAACCTGTAGACTTTTACAGACTCCCACTTTCACCCCTCGTATGGACAAAAAATATGAAAAGAAGTACTAGCTCAATAAACGGGATGCTAAATACCTTTATTCCCATCCTAACCATGAAGGAGTAATACAGGCTGGGGCCCCCCCAGATAAGGACTCCAGGAAGCTGGATAGCATGCAGAAAAAAGTCTGCACCTTTGCTTCCCTGCTGCTAAGGCAGGCGGCCTACATGACTTATACTGCCCACTATCAGAAGGCTCTATGGAGCTCCATCCTGGCCATGAGCAAAAAGCTGCTGGTGATTTGGCATAGCACTTAGCAGATGGTGCTAAGACAGCCTTGGATGCTACTAAATACCAGTTTCATGTGGCAGTGGATACCAGTGACACCACCTCCAGAGTCATGGCCAATGCAATATCCCTGAGAAGGTTTGCTTGGCTCGGAACCACAAACCTCTCCCTGGATAATCTGTCAAAAGCCATGGATTTTCCCTGTGAAGAAGATTCCCTATTTGGTGACAAGACAGAGGCATACATGAAAAAGGTGGAGGAGTACAAAGCCACCTTCAAAAGCAACACTGAGAAGGAAAAGGCCTCCACTTCCAGTAGGCCTTATGGAAGGGGAGGTAAGGGTTGGGGATACTTTCCCTGTGTTTCCTCACCTATGATTTCTCCCAGATAAGCTCTTTCTTCAGAGGTAGAGGTAGAGGGGGGGCTTTAAGTGTGCCGAACCAACCTCGGCAACCAAGGGTCAGCCTAAACAGAACCTCTGACGAGTTGTTCCAGGTCACCCATCTGTTGCCAATGGGAGGAAGGCTGGCTCATTCTTTTCAGGAATGGAAGAACATCACCACAGACAAGTGGAACCTGGAAGTAGTGAGCCAGGGGCACACCCTGCAATTCATAAGGTTTCCCAGACTGCAGGTTTGCAGAAAATTTACACCTCCCATTCCAACAGAAAAGACCTTGATGGCGTTAGAAGTCAAAAAGTTGTTACAGTTAGAGGCAGCAGAAAAAGTCCCCCCTTCACAGTGGGGAGAGGGCCTGTACTCAAGATTCCTCACCAGGGAGCAGGATTGATGACCCATTTTGGACCTCGGATATCTGAAGAAACACCTCAGAAAGGAAAAGTTCAAGATGGTAACCTTGGAAGGAGTGATCCCATGCCTTCAGTAAGGGGACTGGCTAGGGTTTCTGGCCCTGAAAGATGCCTACTTCCATATTTCCAATCAGGCCCAGTTACAGGAAATATTTAAGATTCACAGTACGGACTGGTCATTACTAGTTTTCAGACCTTCCCTTTGGGCTCTCATCTGCCCCCAGGGTGTTCACAAAGTGCTTGGCCATGGTGGCAGCACACCTTAGGAGATGAGGAGTACAGGTTTTCCCTTACCTAGATGACTGGCTGGTCACAGGAAAATCACATCAAGAGGCCATGGCCTCTTTTTCTCCTCACTAAGCGTACCTTGGGGGATCTGTGCTTTCTCATAAACACCCAAAATTCCCAGGCAGAACCAGTACAGGCTCTGGAACTCATAGGAACAGAGTGGGATGCCCTCTGAGGGAGGGCCTTCCTCCCATGAGAGAGAGTATGGAATCTCATTAAGCTGGCGAAGTCCTTCATCCTAGGTTAGCTCAGGTCAGCAAGAGACTTCCTTCAGTTATTGGGCTGTATGGCCTCTTTCACAGCAGTAATGGTAGGGGTCAGGTTCCAAATGAGAGACATCCAGTTCCATCTAAGGGCCCGCTGGTGCCTGTGACAAAGTCTCTCTGAAGAGCACTTGACTGGTGTAAAGAAGAAGACAACCTCAGGCAAGGTGTGCCTTTCCTGCAGTCATCACCCACAGTTGTTCTGACAACAGATGCCTCCCTCCTAGGCAGGGGAGCACACCTGGGTGACCTAACAGTAAGTGGGATGTGGTCCCCCCAGGAATCCCAGGCAGACATAAACCTGCTGGAGCTCAGGGCAGTTTTCTTGGCTCTGCAGTTTTCTTAACTCCTCATGTCAAGGGACAGTCAGTCCATATCAGGACAGATAACACCGTTACCATGTACTACATCAACAAACAAGGGGGTACAAGACCTTCAAAGCTGTGTACAGAAGCAATGAAGATTTGGAATCTGGCTTACTCTCTGGAGGTGCAGCTTTCAGCAGTTCATCTGCCAGGAAAAGACCATGCCTTGGCAGATTGCCTCCGCAGGATCAGCCAGGGACATCACGACTGGACCCTGACCAAAAAGGTCTTGGCTGCAGTGTTCAGGAGGTGGGGTACACCAGAGATAGATCTGTTTGTATCCTGGAAGAATCATCAGCTTCCCCTATTTTGTTGCAGGCCTCCAGCAATGGTTTTGGTCCCATTGGATGCCCTGACTCTAGACTGGTCAGGGAGGATGATGTATGCCTTCCCTGTCTTGTCGAGAGTACTCTTAAAGCTGAGAAGCCAGTCTGCAATATGATCCTAATAGCCTCAAACTGGGCCAGACAGGTCTGGTATTCCCTTTTCCTGACTCTCTCCATCAAGCAGTCCATCTGCCTCCCATAGAGGCACTACCTGCTGACCGTGGGTCAGGGCAAGATTGCCTTCCCAAACCTCAGGGCTCTGCGCCTCAAAGCATAGTTCTTGAAGAGCTAGAGTACTCTGACAGTAACATCTCTGAGGAAGTCTTAAACATCCTCAGGGTCTCTAGAAAACAAGCAGCCAGGAAAACCAATGCTTCCAAGTGGAAAAGGTTCCCTCTGTGGTGTGCCCCAAGCAGCTCAGCTCTTTGCAAGCAGATCTGTTCACAATCCTAGACTACCTAGTCCACCTTTAGTCCCTGAGCCTCAGGCCCTCAACTCTTAAGGTGCATCTGGCAGCAGTGTCTGCTTATGTTTCAGCAGATAAGGAGAAAACGGTGGCTTCACACTCCATTTTCAGGAGGTTCTTTAAAGGGCTTCTGCTGCTGCATCCCCTGGTCAGGGACCCAGTCCGCCATGGGATTTGAACTTGTGCATAGCAAAGCTCATGGACTTCCCTTTTGAGCCCATGGCTACTGCTGATTTGAAGTATGACACTTGGAAAACAGTGTTCCTGGTGGCCATAACTTCTGCCAGAATGGTATGCGAGCTACAGGCCCTCTACACAGCCTTGATTTACATCATCTTTCACAAGGACAAGATAGTCCTATGGACAAATAGAAAATTCCTCCCTAAGGTAGTGTCTGAATTTCGCCTGAACCAGTCCATCACCCTTCCAATGTTCTTTACAGTAAAATCCAGCTCATGAGAACAGAGGCTCCACGTTCTGGATATCAAGAGGGCACTTAATTACTGCCTGGACTGCACTAAGGAACTCAGGTCTTCCTGTTCTCAGCTGTTCCCCACATATGGTGAAGTGGGCAAGGGTAGGCTGGGCTCCATGAGAACTATTGCTTGCTGGATAGTCTCCTGCTTACAGTTCTGTTATAGCAAAGCTGGCGAACTACCACAAGGCCTCAGGGCACACTCCACATGTGGTACCTCTGCCTCTGTGCAGTTGCAACGGATGTCCCTTGCTAAAAATTTGTAAAGCAACTGCCTGGAAAACAGTACACACCTTAACAAGACACTGTTGTCTGGACGTGCAGTCCAGAAGGGATGCCAGTTTTGGCACTGCTGTTCTGCAGAGCCTTTTCCCCAAGTAGGTTCTGTACCCAGCTACCCAAAGTACTGCTTCATAGTCTGCAGTAGTAAGCATACTTAGGGATTCTTGGGGTGTGAAGAAAAAAGTTACTTACCACATTAATATTGTTTCTTCCAAGGGATCCCTCACTATGCTTAACACACTCACCCTGCCTCCTCTTCCAGAACGTGGAAAAGGTTCTCCAAGAATCAGTTATTTTTTCAGTCTTCACTTTGCTTGAGTATTACTTCTGTATTGCCTACAATTGGTGTTTGTTTTTGATGCATAACTTTAGTCTGCTGTAATTTGTTCCAGTAAGGGACAATCATTTGGGGGTTCTGTTTTCTTTGGTTGAGTCTAGCTAGTTTAGTGGTCACTGCTTCCCTAACAATCAAAATAAATCTGACATTAGAGGGCAGAGCGGAGCGTGACCATGTAGCAAGATTTGAATTTCATTCCATCTTTCTGTAATTTGCGTAAAATTCCACTCTCCGGGGCAGCACAGACCTGCATGCTGATTGCAATAATAAGCATAGTGAGGGATCCCTTTGAAGAAACAGTATTACTATGGTAAGTAATTTTTCATATCCGCTGCTGCTCCCACTCCCTGAGGAAGTGGCACAGCACATCAGGTACTGTGATATTTGCTCAACCTGTACTACAACCTAATAAAATTTCTAGGGACATGGATATGTTGTTCATCCACACTTTCTGGCAGGTATCCTTGCCGCTTTAAGTCTTGCCGGAAGGTCTTCAAGCTGGCTCCTCACACCCACCCGGGTGGTAAAACTCGGCTCCGCCCCATGACTCCAGATCTTCCTTACCGCTTGGAGCTCAGGTTCCCTCCTTAATGCTCTGCGTATAAGACTAGTTCCTTTTCTTGATTTACCGAAATTACTTTTAAGGTTTTCAGACTTCGGTCATTTATTTCCCTCGGCGGCTGCAATGGACAAATCGACTCCGGTTTCCGGAGGGTCCACGCAGGCAGAAGATGTCTCGGATGGATCCGCACTCATGTGCGTCTACTGCTTGGGCCTCGAGAACGACCCGCAGGCTTGCCACCTGTGCTCTTCCTTTTTGGCCTACATCCTGGAAGACCGCGCTGCCCGTTTACAACTTGGGCACGCCGAGAAACGTTATCCTCTGGTAAAGTCGAAGGAGGCCCGTTTGGCGGTTTCCGTGGCGGCGGACTCGGCGGAACAGCTCAAGCAGATGATCGCCCTCGAGGAGGAGGCGGCGCAGGCCGCATCTTCGTCTTCCTCGGCCACGGCCTTTATCCCGCTTTCCCTGGGATCCTCCTATTCAGCTTCTTTTAAGGAGCTCTGTCTGTCCCTTTCCACTAAGGGAGAGGGACCAACTTCCTCAGGGCATTCTTCTCAGTCCAGGAAGAAGGACCACAAAGGTAAGTCCCTCCGTCGACGCTCTTGGGAGCGGGAGAGGTCCCTCTCCCCGAGTAGTCTACCATCGACTTCGGTCGATCCTTCGGCTCCGGCCACTGGCCTCACGGTGTCCCCATCAGGTCAGTTGACCAAGACTCCCGTCGACACAGTTGAGATTTTTCTCGACCCGTCGGATGGGCTGTCGACCGGTGAAGCCGAAAACACTCACTCCCTCCCCGGTTCCCCCGGCGGAGATTGAGGTTTCCATGGGCTTGCCTGTGCCTCTGGTTCCGGAGTCCATGGTTGAACCCTCCGAGCCGAGGGGAGAGTGGGTTTCCCCGGCCCTGCCCCAGAACCCTCCTCAGAAAAGCCGAGGTTCGCGGTCTCGGTCTTGGACTTCTTCCTGGTCCAGCCGATCCCGCCGTCATAGGCGGTCTCGGTCTCGGTACCATGGCAGACGGCGTCGCCGCTCGTCCTTGTCTTCCTCGGACAAGGGAGGCTTGACGCAAGTTGCATCGCGCTATGAGGACCTCATGTGCAACAGCTCCTGTCCGGGAGTGCCGACGCCGCCTTCCCGCTATCAAGTGGCTGTTACCGAGCGGCCGGCAACCTCTCGCCTAGCCGAGGCACCTGCTCCCAGGCCGCTTGCTCAGCCAAAACCGCTGCCCCACCGATTCTGGTGGAACCTCCGCCCCACAGCGTTGTTTGGGGCCCCGACCAAGAGTTCTCGGTCGGCCCAGGGCCTGCCCCATAGGCTGTCTGTTACCCTCACTCCGATTGCCCTCAGCAGGTGGAGGGTGGCTCAGGCCCAAGGCAGCTCTTTGCGGACTCTTCTGAGTCCGACGACGATTCCTCCCTGTTCCCCAGGTGGGTTGACTTGGAGTCCTCCAGAGGTCAGTCGCTGGACGATAGCCCATCGTCCTTCATGGGTTTGCTTAGGCTCATCTCGGAGTCCACCGGGATGCAGCTCGAGCCCGTATCCAAGCGGGCCAAGTATCCCCACGGAGATTTTGGACTGAGGGGACTCTCCCACGGAGGCCTTTCCGGTGACCGAGGCCATTATCGGCCCGGCCTTGGAGCTCTGGCAGCGCCCTGCTTCCTGCCCTGCGCCCTCGGCCAGGATGGCGAGGACGTACGCCGCCCTACCGGTTCCTTGTCCGGTTTTTCGGAACACCCCTCGCCGAGGTTGGTTACAACAGCGTCTTCCAGCGTGCCGGGCGCCAGGGACGTGGACAAGCCTCCCAACAAAGAGTCCAAGAAGTTGGTCTACGCCGGGCGCAAAGTCTACGCTGTGTCCTCCCTTGGCCTTCGTCAGGCCAGCTCGGCCATGCTGATGGCACACTTTTCTCACGCCTTGTTGGGCTCCCTGGACGAGGTAGTCCCTCATCTCCCGGCTGACCTGCAGACCACGGTTAAGCAGGTGCGGGACCAGGGCAGGGCAGTGGCCAAGCAGCAACTTCAGACTGCTTTGGACATCGGTGACTCATGTGCCAGGTCAGTCGCGGCCGCAGTGGCTATGCGCCGTCGGGCATGGCTGAGGATATCCACCTTCACAACGGATAACCAGCACAAGTTGGCGGACGTCCCCTTCCTGGGGACCGACCTCTTCGGCCCTGGAGTGGAAGGTCACCTCCAGGGGATCGATAAGCCACTCTGGACTAGGTCTCATCCGCTCAGAGGGACAAGGGCCGCAGACCGCAACCCAAGCCCTTTCGTCCGTCTGCACCCGCAGCACGTCCGGCCCAGCAGCATCAGGGCCAGCAGGCTCGCGCTTGGCATCCCAAACCCAAGCCTGCGGCTTCCTCCTCCAGGAAGCAGGGAGGTAAAGGCTCAGGTGGTCCCTTGGCCGGTCCCTCCTCCAGGCCTGCTCAGTGACGGGTTGAGGGTGTCGCCCCTAACCTCGTCACCCCACCCAGGTTCCCCGTGGAGGCTGCCGCCACTTCCTTTCCGCCTGGTCTGCTATCACCACAGACCGTGGGTGTTGGAAGTGGTGGAAAGGCCTGCCTCTGGAGTTCGAGCAGGCCCGCCCTTTCCGAGCCGCCGCCTCGGGGCCTCGGGGTCCGCAGCCTCGCTGTCGGCTCGCCTAGCCGACATCACTCTGCTCCTCGAGAAGGAGGTGATCAGAGAGGTGGCGGACCCTCCCTCAGACCCGGGGTTTGTGTCCAGGTACTTCCTGGTCCCAAAACGGATGGGGGGCTGGTGCCCCATTCTCGACCTGCATGACCTAAACAAGTTCCTAAGGTGTCGGACCTTCAGGATGGTCACTCTGGCTCAGATAATACCATCCCTGGAACGCGGCATGTGGTTCTGCTCTCTGGACCTGCAGGACGCGTTTTTTTCACATCCCTATCCGTCCGTCTCACCAGAGATTCCTTCGCTTTCGAGCGGAGGGATCCCTTTACGAGTTCTGAGCCATGCCCTTCGGCCTTTCTCTTGCTCCCAGGGTCTTCACCAAATGCATGGCAGTGGTGACAGCATTCCTGCGGCGCTGAGGGGTCTGGGTGTACTCTTACGTGGACGATTGGCTGATAGCAGCCCCCTCCAGACAGGAGGTGGAGCGGTCCAGAGATCTGGCCCTCCAGGTTTGCTCTCAGATCGGCCTCCTCATCAACGAGGCCAAGTCGGAACTTGGACCAAGCAGGTGATCTCTTCATCGGGCAGAGCTCGACTCTCTTGAGCCAGAGCATGGCTCCCGGACAGGGCCGAGGTTCTTTCCTCCTTGCCCAATCATTTCTGGTTGGGCAATTGCGCCCTGCCGGACTTCCTGCGCCTCCTGGGTCTCATGGCGGCCTGCACCAGCGTGGTCCGTTGGGCCGGCTGGCACATGCATCCTTCAGTGGGGTTGGCCAGCCAGTGGTCTCAATGCTGCGATCCATTGGACCAGCTAGTGACGGTGACCCAGGGTGTGGAACACTCTCCAGTGGTGGACCGTTCCAGCTCATCTGCAGGAGGGCATCCCGTTTGTCCACCCCGAGCCGACGGTCTCTCTATCGACCAACGCCTCTCTGATGGGTTGGGGTGCCCATCTGGGGGAGCACAGAGCGCCCGGCCTCTGGTCCCCTCAGGAGTCCCGATGCCATATCAACCTGCTGGAGCTTTGGGCGGTCCATCTAGCTTTCACCACCGTTGCTCCATTTTTATGGGGTCAAGTGGTTCAAGTCCAGACGGACAATACCACGACCATGTACTACCTAAACTGCCAGGGCGGGACGCGCTCCATGCCTCTGTGCAAGGAAGCTCTCCGCATTTGGTCACTCGTGCGCAGCCTGGAGGTGGATCTCCTAGCCATTCATGTGGCAGGAGTCTCCAACACCCTGGCCAATGCCCTAAGCCGGATAGGGGCTGTGTCTCATGAGTGGTCTCTCCTGCCGGAGGTAGTACAAGATCTGTTCTCCCATTGGGGCACACCTCAGGTGGACCTGTTTGCCTCCAGGAAGAACGTGAAGCTGAGGCTGTTCCATGCCCGCCCCCCGCAGCAGGGCTCGCTGCAGGGGGATGCCTTCTCGAGGCCATGGACCCCGGGCCTCTTCTACGCCTTTCCCCCATTTCCCTTGATCCACAAGGTGCTTCTCAAAGCGAGGAGGGACAAGGAACAGGTGATTCTGGTAGCCCCAGACTGGCCCCACCAATGCTGGTATCCAGATCTCCTCAGCCTCAGCTCCAGGCTCCCGGGGCAGCTTCCAGCTCGTCCGGACCTACGTTCAGTCAATCAGGGGAAGGTGTTCCATCTGAACCTTTAATCCCTGCACCTGACGGCCTGGTTCCTGAGTGGCTAGAGTTCCAGGCCTTGGGTCTTTCCGATGAGGTCCTCAATGTAGTTGAGGTGTCCCGTAAGGAGTCGACCAGGAAATGCTATGCCTTCAAATGGAAGAGATTTTCCATTTGGTGTCAGGGCAAGGACCTGGACCCTTCCTCCTGTTCCTTGGCAAGCATCTTGGACTATCTATGGTCCCTTTCTCAGCAAGGGCTTAGGTTGACGACCCCAAAGGTGCACCTAGCAGCCATCTCTGCTTACCGGGCACGGGCCGGGAAGCAGTCGGTGGTGCAGGAGAAGGTGGTCTGGCGCTTTTTCTTTTTTTTTTCCCCCCTTCTTCTCCCCTGCAATCCCCCTCTCTTCGGGAGACACTCTACGGCCTTTTCAGCCCTCGCTCACCTGCCTGTAGACCAGAGCAGTCCATCCCCCATGGAGCCTTGGTTTACCCCCCAGGCGGGGTACGGGGTGGGGGCCCTACACCCCAAGACTTACGGGATTTTCGTCGGGATGCTGTCTCTGGGCAGGCAGGGGCTTTGAGGGTCGGGGCCTAGTGCTCCGTCTACCGGGGGACCGCAAGGTGCTTTTTCCGGTGTTCTTACTCGCGACTTGCCATGTCCCCTGACGTCAAGGCGCTGAGCGCCGACATCTGGCACGTCGCCCCCCCTTCTTCCTGCCATCAGCCTTGCTGCGCCTCAGGTCTCCACCTGGGGACAGTCAAGCGCCGGGCTCTGGATCCCCTCCCGGAGAGTGGAGCAGTCCTGGGCGCTCAAGCCCTCTCCTGGCCGACCTCCAGCTTCCCAGGCTCGTTCCCGAACCCGGTCGCTGGCGTCGCAAGCCGAAACCAACCGCTGCGCCGGGGCGGGCCGGCCGTGGTTCGGGCGCTTTCAAAGGCCTTGACTACATTTCCTCCAGTGCAGAACCTCCACCTCCGTGGGATCTACTGCTGGTATTGGCAAAGCTCATGGGCAAGCCATTCGAACCGATGCACAGGTGTGATCTCTCTCACCTGTCATGGAAGACCGCCTTCTTGGTGGCTATCACGTCAGTCAGAAGGATGGGAGAGGTCCAGGCGCTTTCCATCGAGTCTTCTTACCTGGTCTTCCACAGGGACAAGGTTGTCCTGCGTCCAACCCGAAATTCCTTCCGAAGGTGGTGTTGGAGTTTCACCTTAACCAGGTGTTGACTCTGCCGGTGTTCTACCCCAATCACACCTCGGAGGCCGAATCTAGGCTCCATACTCTGGACCCTAGAAGGGCGCTCGCTTACTGTAAGGAGCGCACGGCTGAAATTCGGGGAGAGGTTCGCCAGCTGTTTGTCACCTACGCTGAAGCCGCACCTCACAGACCTGCAGCCAAGCGGACAATAAGCAGGTGGGTCACCTCGTGCATAGATCTCTGCTATAGGTTGGTGGGCATGGAGCCTCCCAGAGGGATAAGAGCTCATTCTACCCACCATACCGTTGCATCGGTAGCTGCTTCCAGGGACGTCCCTATCCAGGAAATCTGCAGGGCTGCTACCTGGAAGTCAGCACACACCTTCATCACCCCCTACCACATCGACCTTGAGTCACGCCGGGATGCTGGTTTTGGGGCCTCGGTTCTCCAGTCTCTATTCCCTAAGTAGGGGGTGTGCGCCTTGCCTCCCTCCTCCCGGAGAACTGCTAGGAGTCTGCCAGAAAGTGTGGATGAACAACATATCCATGTCCCTAGAAATACAGGTTACTCACCTGTAACAGGAGTTCTAGGAATGGTATATGTTGTTCATCCACACGACCCACCCGACCTCCCCGGCTTTGATGCACTACCTGAGCTTCCAGCGGGCCAGATGTGGCGTCATGGGGCGGAGCCGAGAGTTTTACCACCCGGGTGGGTGGGAGGAGCCAGCTTGAAGACCTTCTGGCAAGACTTAAAGCGGCAAGCATACCTGCCAGAAAGTGTGGATGAACAACATATACCATTCCTAGAACTCCTGTTACAGGTGAGTAACCTGTATTTTCAGTCTTAAGTTATTATACTGGGGCCAGCTTAAAGAGCAGGTTCCTGTTACCTGTTTTGCTGCTCTCCCCCAGCCTGGTCGACAACAGACCTGTTCAATATTCAGCTTCTGAAGTGTAGTGTAAAAATCCAGTGTTGTTTAAAAGTTATGTTACTCGTAAATTCCAATTTCAGCATGCCAGCAAATAGAGTCCCTGTTAGTTGATTGATCGCTTTAATTTAATAATATCCCAACTGTAAAGGGTATAAAAATAGGTGTCACTATCGGTCCCATAGTATTCAATGGAGCGTGCTCATGCAGCCTTCATTTTGTGACATCACAAAACAGGTCTGCGTGGGCCGACGTGGGGGCATGGCATTAGGACCAGGAAGTCAGTGTTTTTTTTGCTGGCATGCCGAAATTGGAATTTACGAGTAACATAACTTTTAAACAACACTGGATTTTTACACCACACTTCAGGAGATCACTATTGAACAGGTCAGTTATTGACCAGGCTATGGCAGGCAGCTACTAGGAGCCTGCTCTTTGAACAAATACTTGACAATAGCATAGACCTGTTAACTGAATACCCTACTTTGTATAGATTTATCTGTGCCTTTAAGGTACAGGAATGCCATCTGAAATGAATAACTGATACAGTACGCCCCTCGCTATAATGAACAGCTTGGGAGCCATAACAACTGTTCATTATAGTAACTTGTTCATTAAAGGGAGGGACGCTGTTTTACACTGTGTAGTACATATGAACAGTCGGAAACTTATACTCTTTTAGCTGCCCCCTCCTCTGACACACGACATTACACTCTATTCTATCACCCTGCTACTCTAGTTAAAAATAATAAAAATAAAAAGTTAAACGTCAGGCAGCTCTAGTCTTGACTACAAACGGGGCTCTTGCTACTCTGTGTCATGCTACATTATCCCTCCAATGTTGTCTCTCTCTTTCTACTTTCAGCTGCCCCCCCATGCTGCTGTACTTTTATCTGTCAGTGTCACTCCACGTTGGTTGCTCTCTATCTGTGCTTTACTGTACTTGTTATATTGCTTCTGCTCGCTTCACGATGGAACAACTGACTTCTGTGCTTTTTTAAGACAGCCTCTCCAAACCAATGCTGAACTGTAAGTTGCACACAAGAACTAAACAGATTGTAAAAAGATAGAAAAAAAGATAAGGAAAGGGAAAGTACAGTGGAGTGGGAGTGTGCAGCTGGGGGAGAACCGCAGTCAGGGGGCAGTCAGAGAATGATCTGAAATGAGGTTTGCTTTCAGGTTGCTTTTTACAGAACAGCTGTTTGGGGTCAGAAGCCGTGGGAGCCATGCACCCTGTTCATTATAGCCGGGAGTTCGCTATAGCGAGGGAGCTCTGTAATATAAATTAACCTGTCTTTTAAAAAAAAAAGAATTATGCCCAGAAAGGTGGAGTATAATGATGTGTAGACCTGCTGAAAGAACAGACCTGTTAAATGAATAACTGTGCTGTACACATTTTTGTCTGGGTTATTGATTACACACTATTATGGGATGATATAATTACCCAAAAGTTATGAAGAAACATTTTGTGTAGGGCAGACCGTTAGGCCAGGAGGTAGGATGCTGTGTTCCTGTGCCGACAGCAGTTAGGATGCTGTGTTCCTGTGCCAGCAGCAGGTAGGATGCTGTGTTCCTGTGCCAGCAGCAGGTAGGGTGCTGTGTTCCTGTGCCAGCAGCAGGTAGGATGCTGTGTTCCTGTGCCAGTGACTCAAGTTTGGGGGACAAGCTTGGGGAGCTGGCTGGACAGCACAAGGATGGGGGGTGCAGCACTGTCGTACACCACCATTCCAAGCCTGGGAAGATGTGGCACAGTGTTTTGTCCCACACATGACACTTTGTGACAGGCCAGGGAGCCTTCCTTCACAAGAGGTTAACGTGTGTTTTGTGGCATGACAGGGCAATGTAGTGCATCAGGAGAAGTGGGTTGGCATAAAAAATGAGACTTGAAATATTTCCACTGTTCTGTTTATTCCATTTCCAAAAAGACCTGAATGAACCAGGATACAACTTCAATCACAAAAAGGAAAATTTACAAAAAACTACATTACAGATTGCATAAATATAGAGAATAATGTATGGGCAACCATACACAACAAGGCTGTGTTTCCATCGAGGGGTTGAGATAACAGCATATGAACCTTGAGAGTGAAGCTCGAGAGGTCCATGCTGTCATCTCAACCCCGAGATGGAAACACATGTCGAGTTGTGTGTGGTTGCCCATATTTTATTTTTTGTAGTGTATGTTTTTTTACACTAGAGTGACAGACCCCCACTGAAGTGAAAACAAACAATCTTGCCATTTCTTTGTTCTACTCACATAACAAAATCAAATTTTCAGACTTTTGAAAGGTAAAAGATATGACTTTGGGCACTGGGTGGTTAGTAAGTAGCTAGGTGTAGAATAAATAATAAATTTAAAATTGACCTTTGAACTGTGCATAATAACTGTTCGGAATGCGCATCACACTTTAGAATGCACATAATGGTTTAGAATGTGCTTAACAAGGATTTTGACCAGGCTGATTTTTATACATAACAAAGGGTAACCATATACTGTATATAAGTCATACGCAGTGGGGACCTCACGAATGGTGTAAACAGCATGAGTATAGAGATATCAATTATCACACAGGGTCCCCTTTGCATATTTCATTTATGCAATAGGATAGGACCTTCAGTGACAGAATTTTTTTTTAACTTTGTTTTAAATATTATTTCTAAAAGTCTCTGGGTTTATTTTTTGAACTACTGGCATTGTGCATTTACCCCATCCTGTTTGCCTTAGCCATTGCCATGGATGTGGTATCAGAATGACAAACTGGCGCTGCAACATAGCAGTTCATTGGGGCCACAGAATTTCTGCAGAAATTACAAACCACCACTGCAGAAGTTCTGCTGCAACTGCTAATCCTGCTGCAGAACTTGGTCCCAAAGTGCCGCAGAAAAATCAGGGCCTTGCCCACATCCCTGTCCTAGGTTTAGCAGGTCTAGCAACAGAAAAGAGAATATAACTCCCCCCACCCCATCCCAGGGTTGGCAGGTTCAGCACTGGAACAGAGAGGTTACACTCCCCACCCCTGTCCCAAGTTTGAGGGGTCCAGTACCAGAACAGAGAGGATACACTTCCCACACCCTGTCCCATATTTGGCAAATCCAGCAGCAGAACAAAAAGGATAACTCCTCGTACGCTGTCCCAGGTTTGGCTGGTCCAGCACTAGAAGAGAGAGGTTACACTCTCCACACCCTGTCCCAGGTTTGGCAGGTCCAGCACCGGAACAGAGAGGATATACTCCCCATACTTCTGTCCCACATTTGGCAGGTCCAGCGCCAGAACAGACCATCTACTCTCTATACACCTAGTGTGAGAGTCCACATACTGTGCGGGTCAGTGCATTGTGTGTAATTTGTGAGATGCACAAAGGCTCATAATCTAATATACACATACTGTGAGAGTCAGTGCATTATGTGCAGTTTGTGAGATGTACAAAGGCTCATAATCTAATATACATGTACTGTGAGGGTCTGTGCATTATGTGCAGTTTGTGACCTGTACAAAGGCTTATAATCTAATACACACGTACTGTGAGAGTCAGTGCATTATGTGAAGTTTGTGAGATGTACAAAGGCTCATAATCTAATATACACATACTGTGAGAGTCAGTGCATTATGTGCAGTTTGTGAGATGTACAAAGGCTCATAATCTAATATACACGTACTGTGAAAGTCAGTGCATTATGTGCAGTTTCTGAGATGTACAAAGGCTCATAATCTAATATACATGCACTGTGAGGGTCTGTGCATTATGTGCAGTTTGTGACCTGTACAAAGGCTTATAATCTAACACACATGTACTGTGAGAGTCAGTGCATTATGTGAAGTTTGTGACCTGTGCAAAGGCTCATAATCTAATACACACGTACTGTGAGAGTCTGTGCATTAGGTGCAGTTTGTGAGATGTACAAATGCTCATAATCTAATACACTTGTACTGTGAGAGTCCGTGCATTAGGTGCAGTTTGTGAGATGTTGTGGCATACGGGTGGAAAGGATGAGAAGGGACTTGGCAAGGTTAGAGGAATGGTCAAATGTATGGCAGCTTAGATTCAATGCTAAGAAGTGCAAGGTAATGTACCTGGGAAACAAAAACCCAGAGGAGGAGTACACAATGGGGGGTGAGATACTAACAACAACAAAAATGGAAAGGGACCCGGGGTAGTCATATCAGATGACCTAAAGGTGGGCAAGCAATGTGAGAGGGCAGCAAGGAGGGCTGGGGGGGATACTAGGATGCAAAGGGAGAGGCATCACCAGTAGAAAACAGGAAGCTATTATCCCTCTGTACAGACAGCTGGTCAGACCTCATCTGGAGTACTGCATGCAGTTCTGGAGACCCACTTCCGCAAAGACATAGACAGGATGGAAGCTGTCCAGAGGAGGGCAACTAAAATGGTGCAGGGTCTGCACCGGAAGACATATGAAGAGAGACTTAAGGAGTTTAATATGTATAACCTCAAGGAAAGGAGGGAGAGGGGGGACATGATAGAAACTTTAAAGTACCTCAAGGGAATCAACAAAGTCCAAGAGGGTAGCATCTTTCAAAAAAAGAGGTGTGCAAGAACAAGGGGGCACAATTTGAAGACAGAGGCGGGCGGCTCAGAGGTAATTTAAGGAAGTATTTTTTCACAGAGAGGGTTGTGGATGCATGGAATGGCCTTCTGGAGGAGGTTGTGGAGTCAAAAACAGTGGTGGAATTCAAGCATGCATGGGACAGTCATAAGGCAATTCTAGGGGGTGGGGGTAGGAAGAAGTAGGCTGCTGGTTAACTAGGATCTGCAGCTTATCCATTAGGTAGGGAAATGGGCAGACTGAGTGGGCCAAGCAGTCCTTATCTGCCATCAAATTCTATGTTTCTATGTTTCTACTGCTTTCTCCCAGACTGGCCTTGACTGTTACCAGCTTTCTCCAACCCTTCCGACACCTGCAAGGGTAATCAGCTGCAACCGCTCAGCATAGACACTCGAGATAGCGGAAATACAGTTATTGTCAGTTATACTGTAAGTCCATTAGCTGTACCTCAAAGGATTCAGTCACAGAAACATGAAGTGTATGAAAATAATAATTGTTAATACTTCGAGATGTTTACACATATAATACAAGATACTACACACACAGACTATAGGGAAGAGTAATTTTACAGAAATGGAAAGAAAATTGTTTTGAACAGTAGTTTACACACACAGCAAAACACCTCTCTCTCTCTCTCTCTCTCTCTCGCAAGGTAGAGTGGCTTGCCACAAAAGATATTTTGGTGAATCAGGTCAGACTTGAACCCTTAGATGGTAGCTTGTTCATAGTTCCAAACCTGACTGTTTCCAAACTGTTCCAGATCTAAAGACCCTCCAGCTGCCCACCCGAAACCTCATCCAGCATGTCCCTCTGACATCATAGAGTCAATATTCTTTGTGTCTTGAGCTGGGTTGGAAACCCAGTTTGCTCTGGGCCTTTTGCACAAATAACATGTTTTCTGTCCCAAGACCTGAGCCCAACAGGAACGTTTGGTTTAGCTAACAGCCTCCTGAGATGAAAAGATACATTCTAAGCTAACCCATACGTTGTCCAGGGGTCCTGTCATGATATTAGACAGCACAGACAGTAAATTACCATCAGAGACAGGGGGTCTGCTTTGTTAAGAATCTTGCCTCCCCCCCTCCCAGAAATGCCAGCTTTGTCCCTTTAGCTGCTACATTCTAACTGATACTCATGCAGAAACAATTGAATAAGAAAAAATAAGTGACAGGTACACATAGCAAATTGTTACAGATGTACAAAGGCATATGTCTAATGCACAACAACTGTGAGAGTCCACGCATTGTGTGCAGAGGCTTATAGTCTAATGTGCTTACTGTGAAAGGCTGTGCACTGTTATATTCAGTATGTAAGATGTACAAGGGCTCATCTAATATATGCCTACTGTTAGGGTTCTGGTTTGTGAGATTTATAGAGGTTTGTATACTGTATGTTCATAGTTTATGGTATTTCTGCAGGAGATGTTGACAGAGTTTGATGCAGAAATGAGAAAGAGAGAACATGAATTCAGGTTGCAGATGGATGGAATGAGCAATGTGGTCCTCTCTAATGAACTTAAGGCAAGTATATTCACTGTCTTCAGCAATACATCTATTGGCAGATTACGTACTGCCAGTTCGCCCTCCTCTTTCCCCTTGCTTTGTTTCCCCAACTTACTTTTCCTCGCCATTTCCTACTCTCATCAATCCAATTTTAATTATTGCTCTTGGGCTCACCTTCCCCCTCCTTATTCATGCCTTCTCCTCTCCCTGGTATTTGCTCTATTTCCCTTGATGCTATAGGTCTTAAAGGAGATATGAAATGATTTTACATAGTTAACTGCCCCTTCCATCATCCATTCCATACCTGTTATGTATTCTGATATGCTTTGATGACTTTTTGATAAATAATCTAGCTTTGGGGTGCCCTCAGATCTACATTGAGTTCCACTCTCCTCACCAGCTACTGCTTTTGATGTTCATATTTCTAAGACATTCTATGACATCAATAACTCCCATTCCATGCTATTCATCTGAATGGCCTAGAATGGGTGTTTCTGATATCATAGAATGTCCAGGCAGTATGAAAACAGAGAGCAGCAACTGCTGAGCACAGAGGGATTCAGGGTAGGTACAAAGGCAACACAATTAGATAATTAATTTAACAAAAAAAGTTGAAAACACATCTGAATAGTGGGTAACCAATAAAAGGACCCCTAGAGGGCATCTAGGGGTCTAAAAACTGTTTTCTATCACCTTAAAGGCTCTGCCGTCCTGTTTTCAATTTTTGTTTCTGCCCTACTGCTGGATTTCTCCAAACTTTGAATATATGTCAAATAATTGTACCTGTAACTAACTCTGGGTCACCCCTGAAAAAGGGATCTTTTGGTCTCAGTGGGTTTACCCAGTTAACAAAATTGAAATATATAAATAATAAAATAAATAATTTACTCTTTATTTTGGCTTATATTTCTTGATTATTTATTTTGCAACACTACCAGTTCTCTTGCAAACTAGATTACTTTGGAATTGCGGCCTCCCTGTCTTTCAAATCAAATGAAACTTTATTTGTTAAAAGGTGCCTTTCCAGCGATCAAGGCGCCTGTGCATAAATTAACAAACCATCAGCATTACAATAAAAACCATAAAAATTATAAAATTGACAGTTGACTCCATAAACAGATGACAGTCCACTTTAACATTAAACTTCTAAGAAAGCCAGGCTGAAGAGGTATGTCTTAAGTTTGAGTTTAAAACTTTGGATGGTCAGGCAACCCTTATCTGACGAGGTAGAGAATTCCACAGGGTAAGGGCCATAAATGCAAATGGACGGGCCCCAGATGTTTGAAGTTGCACCCTGGGAATCTATAGCAATCCCTTGTCAGTGGATTGGAGTGGTCGGGAGGGGCAATAGGGAGAAAGGAGATCTTGCATGTGACAGGGTCCCTGATCATGTAAGACTTTATAGGTCAGCAAACCGACCTTGAAGGTGATACGCTATTGTACTGGCAGCCAGTGCAGTCCGTGGAGCACAGGCGTAATATGACTGGTCCTAGATGTACCAGTCAAAAGCCTGGCAGCTGCATTCTGCACAAGCTGCAGGCGATGGATATCAACCCCCCAGTAGTCCTAGGTACAGGGCATTGCAGTAGTCAAGGCAAGTGGTCATGAAGGCGTGGACCAGTGTAGGAAGATCATCAGAAGGAACCATGTGTTTCACCTGGGCGATATTCCTCAGATGGTAGAAAGAGATCTTGACAACGGCTGACACCTGTGACTTTAGGGTCAGACCGTCGTCAAAAATAACACCCAGGTTTTGCACCCGGTCTGAGTTGGTAAGCTGGACATCCCCAAGCCAAAGACCAGAGGGTTGTCCTGCCAACACACACGTCTTCCGATGATCTGGGTCCACAGCCAACACCTCAGTTTTATCCGGGTTCAATCTCAGCCAACTGGCACTCATCCAGTCCTGGATCTCGGATAGGCAGTTGTTAAACACCGAGAGAACATCTCCCTGCTCGGGTACAAAAGACATGTACAGCTGAGTATCATCTGCATAACAATGAAAACTCAAACCATATTGCATAATAATGTCCCCCAATGGCAGCATATACACCATTAACAACATGGGTGCCAAAATGGAGCCCTACAGAACCCTGCAGGATAGGGAGAGAGGATTAGAGGAATAAATTCCTGAGACCACTGTCTCTGTCCTACCCTTGAGGTAAGATTAAAACCACCCGAGGATGGTACCCAACAGTCCACAGATGAACCGCAGGTGCTCCAATAGCACACCATGGTCCACAGTATCAAATGCTGCTGAGAGATCAAGAAGGACCAAGATAGAACAAGTCCTCTGATCTCTCGCTATTAGGCGATCATTAAGCACCTGAACAAGAGCCGTCTTGGTGCTATGCCTCTTCCTAAATCCAGACTGGAGAGAATCGTAGACATTGTGGATGGACAAGTGAAAATTCAGCTGTAGCGCAACCACCTTCTCAATAACCTTACCCATGAAGGGCAGGTTAGAGACCGGTCTGTAGTTGGCGAGATTATCTGGATCAAGGGAGGTTTTTTTCAGGAGCAGTCGTACAACTGTCTCCTTTAGGGGATCTGGGAAGATCCCCCTCTCCAATGATTGCCAGACTATCTCAGCCAGGACTGGGCCGATTTCCCCAATGCATCCCACAAGAAGACACATTTGGCCCGGGTCCAAACTACAGCTGGTTGGCTGCACATCCTCACAATGTCCATGATGTCCGGTTGGCCAAGTCAGACCAGACAAACTGGGCACTCGCAACCTCCCACCGACCTCTGCCACACCCCATAGAGAGGGCTGGATGGATACCGGACCTAATGGTGACAACTTTATCCATGAAAAATCGAGCAAACTCTTCACATCTTTCTTATGACAAGGCTCCACCAGACTGCAGACAGGTTGGATTGTACAATCAGTCTATAGTCTGGAAGAGCTCAGCTGGTCGATTTTGCATAGCGGCATTCTCCCTGGACAGGAATTCTGCCTTCTTACGGGTGATTGTTGATTGCTAGACAGCATAATGATCCATCATTCTGTGCCTGTCAACCTCCAGGCCGGACTTCCTCCAGGCCCTCTCTAACCTTCGACCCACTTGCCTCAATTCCTTCAAGGTCCCATCAAACCACAGGGACCTTGGGCAAAGGGTGAGTAGTCAAACACAAGCAGGAGCAATAGAATCCAGGGCACCTGTTACTGCCCTATTATAGGCAAGCACAAGATCCCCTGGACCCATGCATTCACTTGACAAGCCCGATAGGTCTAGCACTGCCATTAGGCCCTCTGGGGTCACCCCCCCCCAAAGGGCGGTACCAGACCATCTCTGTAGGGGCAGGCCCATTAGGAGGAGCCCCGAAACTGAACCTTATGGTGTGATGGTCAGACCAACTGACTGGTTCCACCACCAAATCAGAGATCTCCATCCCCAGAAGGAACACCAAGTCCAATGAATGACTTTGCTGTACCCCATTTCCTAAATTGTGTTGTGTGTGGGACTCACTGTTCCTTTCGGATCATTGCCCTGCTATTCAGAATTGCGCCTGGCAATAGCGCATGTGGTGGTGCAGCCATGGCGCATCTCCTCTGAATATATCAGGTAACGGGCACTGCTCAAATATGATGCGCTGGCACATCCCCGCCAGACAGGGCTGAATACCAGGAATGGGAACTGCACCAGTGCAACAGAGTTACGCCATGCACAAACTCATGATATTCAGCCAGCAGTATACAGATGGGGCCATAATACATGCAAGGTAAACAACATTGTATGCCATTATGGCCCCATATGCATGTGTTTTGCAGGGCTGGCCAGCGAAATGCACCTGGCACCCTGCACAGCATGCGGTGCTGTCAGAGGTTGTCTAGTGGTACCTCCCCTCCCCATCCCATACTTCTTGTCACTCGACAGGAAAGCCTGTCAAAGCCCTGGTAGTCTAGTGGTACACCCCACCCCTCCCATTGCTCTGATCACCCACAATACATTATCCTTCTGTTCCTGATAGTCTAGCGGAACCCCAGACCCATTCCGGAACAGTGATCGCCCAAAGTAAAAGAATAGTATTTCCCTAGTAGGTCTAGTGGTACCCCTCCCTGCCCGTAATTCCGATTGCCCAAAATAAAGTGAATAGTGTATCTCGGTAGTTCTAGTGCCCTCACCCGTAACCCGGATCACCAGAACCGTCGAATAATTCCTCAGGGTTCGCAGGTTTCACTCACTGTGACTTCTGCCCACCCAGCCTCCCGTCATCGGTAGCAGCAATTTACCCAGCATGCTCCATAGTTGCCCACCAATGACAGCTCATAGTACAGCTACAAGCCCATTGTTCCACACTGTGGACCAGTGGACTTGCAGTGCATACTGTAATAGTCACATATTTAGAATGACTTCATAGAGGTGACTTCAAGCCCATTGGTTCACAGTGTGGACCAATGGGCTTGCAGCTGTACTGTAAGCTGTCATTCGTGGGCAGCCGTGAGTTATGCGCGCGGTGGGGTTTGCTGCTGTCCGCTGATGATGGGGGGCTTGGTGGGTAGGGTCCTGTGTGGGTGGGGGTGCCACTTGATCACCAGAGAGTTATTTCCACGAGTTTGAGTGATTGGGGTTACGGGCGGGGTGGGGGTTACTACTAGACTACCAGGGATACACTAATCTGTTATTTTGGGTGATTGGGGTTGGAGGGCACTTCAGTGACGACGTCGCTTGCCTGCTGGGAGTCAAACTTCAAACTAGCAGCATAGTTTTCAGTTTTTTTTATTTTGTAGTATTTTTCGAATAAAGTACCGCTTACGATAATTATTCTTATTAAAGAAAGAAGTCTCAGCCTACGTTGAGGGAGTCAACCATGAGCGGGTCAGGTGACAGTATGGAGACTTCGTATGAAAGCTGTTCAGTCAGCCGGGCTGGGTCTGGTCCACTGCCTTCTCTGGAAGTGGGGTCTGACAACGGACGGTCCAATGCCCGAGGGGAAGGGCGGTCCCCCCGGAAGCATAAAAGAAAACGGTCGCATTCTCAGCACCGTTCGGCCTTGAGCTCTTCCTCGACCCGTAGGTCAAGAAAGAGAAGGCATCACTCAAGGTCGCCTTCTGATATGTCTGCGTGTTGACGGTCAGTCATTGGGGTCATTTGCCGATCTCCTCATTCGGGGTTGCCGGTTTCTGTTCCTAGTCACTGACCTCTTCGACATTAGAGCCCTTCCCCGCCTTCTGGTAGGGCTTCCGATGAGCAGTTTCATCAGTGGGCCGCTCTTATGGAGCCATGGGCTCAGAGGTTGGTCCAACTGCCTGGCCCGGTCACACCAGGGCCTTCGGGTTCTTCTGGAGATCGGGCAGGGCGATTGGGCTTTCTGGGTTGCGCTGCGCCCTTTTCGGTGCTGTCGACCCCGCACTCAGGTGTTCTCCCCCCTCACATGGCCACACCGATGCCTCTATCTCCTGGTATTCTTTCTTCTTTCCCTTCAAATCTGAATTTTCAGGGCCCTGGGTTGATTTCGGTGCCAGCGGGTCGCTCAGCACCAATTTCGGCCCGTGCCTGTCGGCACCGTCCTCCTCCGCGACGGTGCACCTGTCGCGCCGTTTTGGCACCACTCTTCGCACCATGTGGTCTTTGGTGCCATGTGCCCTTCGGGCGCTGCGGTGGCTTTTTGGTGCCGTGTTCTTCAGCGGCCGCCTGCTTTATCGGCAAGCGCCCTTCAGCGCCGTGTTCTTTGGCGCTGGGGCCGGGCTTTTCATCAGCCAATCTTCAGGGCTTCTCCTCTCTGAATTCTTTCCCTTCCTCTTTTCCTGCTGATTTTCATTCCTTTCCTGTCCAAACAGTCCCTCCTGGACTGTCAGGAGATGATATTGAGCCTGACCCAGATCTTAGACTGGGTGATGATGTGGAAGGAGCAGGACCTAATCCTGTTACAGAGCCTGTGGTCGAGAACCTGTCTTTTAAGTCTCTGTTGAGAAATTTGAATTCTACTCTTTCTCTCCAGACTATGGACATCGATCCTGGGAAGCTTTTAAGACTCTAGTACCTTCATGTTCCGGACATCCCTATGGATTTAACTCCCCTGGTACAACCCTCCTTTGAGACACTGTCTCAAAGGGTATGGAATAATCCTGCTCTCATTCCTTCTGTGGCTAAGTCCATAGATAGGAAGTATGCTGCTCCCAAGGATCGACCTATTTTGTCCTTCCAAAACTTTGCGGATCCTACTGTAGTCTTGGCAGAGAATGATAAGATCATCCTTCCTCAGACTACTATAGCTCGATCTATAAACAAAGAATCTCGTAAGATAGATACTTTAGGTAAGAGAGTCTTTGCTGCATCCACCCTGGGTATGCGTATCGCCAGCTACCAGGGCTATTTCTCTCAATATGAGTATATTCTTTGGCATTCGCTCAAACAAATGGTTGAAGCTCTACCGGACTTGGATGCTAATTCAGAGCTTCTTCAAGCCATAACCAGGGGTATCGAGTCCAACAACCAGCAGGTTAAAGCAGCTATGGACCCTTCGATACAGTCTCATGACCGGCGGCGGCAGGCATTTGTACTCGCCGCCATTCCTGGCTGCACACTTCAGGTTTCACGAATGGTGCCCAGCAACAGGTCAAGGCGTTGCCCTTCGATGGTGTGTATCTCTTTGGCCCTCAAGTGGAACAGGCTCTAGAGTCCACACAAAAAACTAGGTCAGCCATTAAATTGGCTTGACCTCCTCCCGCCCCCTCTTGAAGAGGAGTTAACAAACGCCAGTTTCATAACCGTCAGTCCTTTCGAGGCAAAGGTGGGGGGGGTTTCAATAAAAACCAAGCCCTTCAGCCTCAAAAGAAAACAAAACAGAAGGCGCAAGGACCAAAAGCGCCCAGTGCTGCCTTCTGAGTTGTTGGCCCAAGTCCCACCTCAGCTGCCCGAGGGGGACTCTTCCTCAGTGGTGGGAGGTAATCTGACTCAATTGTACAATCGGTGGAAGTCCATAACATTGGACAAATGGGTCCTCCGGATAATCCATGTGGGGTATTCCCTCAATCTTTTAGAGACCCCTCGGGATCATCCTCCCAAATGACAGCCCAGGCTGTCAGTACTTCAGTCAGAACTTCTTGCCTCCGAGATACAAGGCCTTCTGAACAACAGGGCAGTGGAAGTAGTCCCGCTGGATCAACGGAACACAGGGATCTACTCCCATTACTTTCTAGTTCCAAAGAAAACTGGGGGCGTGCGCCCCATTTTGGACCTCAGAAAATTAAACAGATTTCTTTCCAAAGAGAAATTCAAAATGATATCGCTAGGAACCCTGTTACCTTTGCTTCATCAACGCGACTGGTTAACCTCCCTGGACATGCAAGATGCTTACCAGCATATCCCTATTCACCCAAGGTATCACAAATACCTGAAGTTCGTGGCTTTGGGCCAGCATTATCAGTTCAGAGTCCTGTCTTTTGGGCTGTCCTCGGCGCCACAAGTTTTTACAAAGTGTTGTGCAATACTCACAGCGCATCTCAGAAAAATCGGAATACAAGTGTTCCCATACCTGGACGACTGGCTTCTAGTAAGCCCTTCCAGGCAGGGAGCCATTGACGCTGTTGCCACGGCCTCAGACTTTCTCACATCCATGGGAGTCCTGCTGAACCTCAAGAAATCACAGCTGCAGCCCTCCCAGAGGCTCCTTTTCATAGGAGCTCTTCTGGACACCTCTTGTGCGAAAGCTTTTCTACCAGAGGACAGGAGGACCGATATTCTGCAGATGGCCTGATACATCAGGGAAAACAGCTCAGTAAGAGCTATCTCGATGCAGTGGATGCTAGGTCTCATGGCATCCTCGGTGTTCACTGTACCCCTAGCACACCTGCATATGAGAACCTCTCAATGGATGCTCAGTACTCAGTGGTCTCCTACCACTCATCCTCAGTCCTTTCTCATTAAGGTGACAGAACCTCTGAAGAAGTCACTCACCTGGTGGTCGCAAGAGGACAATCTTCTGAAAGGGTATCCCTTTGCTCCCCTCGAACATCAGATTTCCATTACCACGGATGTGTCCCTGAGGGGATGGGGAGCTCACTGTCAGACTCTCCACACTCAAGGTACTTGGACTCAGGAGGAGTCCCAGCTTCACATAAATGTCCTAGACATGAGGGCCGTCCTTTATGCAGTCCGGGCTTTGAAGTACATTCTCTGTCACAAGAACATTCTCCTTCAAACGGACAACAAACCAGTGATGCATTACATCAACAAGCAGGGCGGTGTTCACTCTTAACCCTTATGCAGGGAAGCGATGACAGTGTGGGAATGGTGCTTGGAACACAAGGCTCTAATTCAAGCGGTCTACCTGCCGGGAGTGCAGAACAAATTGACAGACCGTCTCAGCAGAACAGAGACAGATCCTCACAAATGGTCTCTCGACTCAACTGTAGTTCAGTCACTATTCACAGAGTGGGGAACTCCAGACCTGGACCTTTTTGCATCCCCACTCAACACGAAACTGCCTCTCTCCAGATCCAGAAATCCAGGGCCTGGCATTTTCTGTCAGGATGCGCTCAGGCTGCGGTGGACAAAACGCTTTCTATATGCCTTTCCGCCTCTTCCTCTAATTCAGAGGGTACTTCTCAAGTTTGAGTCCCAGTGGGACAAAATGATCCTCATTGCTCCCTTCTGGCCTTGACAAATATGGTTTCCGTTACTCAACAGTATGTAGGTAACCTCTCCGAAAGCGCTTCCCCTTCAGGCGAACCTCCTGACTCAGGGGCCTGTGGTCCATCCCAATCTGAGATCGCTTCACCTTCATGCTTGGCTCCTGAAGAGATAGAAGTGAACAGGTTCAATGTCTCTCATGAGTTTCAGATATTCTTCTGGCAGCTTTTGAAGCCAACCACAAGGAAAACTTACACAGCCAAATGGACGTTTTAGCTCTGGTGTGCAAAATCCTCTTTGAATCCTTTTTTCTGCCCACCAAATAAAGTTCTAGAGTACCTTTTAGACCTCTCAAATTCAGGTCTGCAATACCCTACAGTCATGGTTCACCTTTGTGCCATTTCAGCTTATCATGAGGCAGTACTTTTGTTGTCACTGGCTCAGTTACCTGTGGTTTAGAGGTTTCTTAAGGGTATTCTGCATACCAGACCTCCTGTCAGACGTCCAGTAGCAGCCTGGGACATTAATCTTATGCTAGACATGCTCACTCAAAAACCTTTTGAGCCTCTAGCTACCTGTGAGTTGAAATTTCTCACTTGGAAAACGGCCTTCCTGGTGGCCATTACCTCAGCCCGTAGGGTCTCTGAGATACATGCCTTGGTCACAGACCCTCCATATACTGTGTTTCATAAAGACAAAGTAGTTCTTAGGACCCATCCTAAGTTTCTCCCTAAGGTTGTTTCAGAATTCCATCTAAACCAACCTTTGGTCCTTCCTACTTTTTTTGTGAACATCCAAAATGAAGGGGAGCGTTCTCTTCATTCCTTGGATGTCAAAAGAACTTTGCGTTTCTATTTAGATAGAACAAAAGATTTTCGCAAAGCTCAACAAATGTTTGTTTCCTTCAGCGAGACCCAGCTGGGTCAACCTGTTGCTATCAGATGTATTTCAGCATGGCTGGTGGCATGCCTTCGCCACTGTTATTCCTTGGCGCAGGTTAAGCTGGAAGGTAGAGTGTCCATTGCAGATATTTGCAGTGTGGCTATCTGGAGCTCAGGGCATACTTTCGTCAAGCACTATGCCCTGGACATCCATGCCAGATGACATGTTTCGTTTGGCAGAACCATCCTTAATGGACTTCTGTCCTAAATTTGTGAGCTCCTATTTCTCCTGCCACCCTCTCGGGGAATTTTTAGCTCGATACTCTCCCAGTGGTGTGAATGAGTGGTGGAGACTTTATGTCCAGGAAGATATGGAAATTACGACCTACCGTAATTCTTGATCTTCTTGACGAAGTCTCCACCACTCATTCACATGCCCATGCACTATCCCCGAGCTTACCTCTGTTGTTGGTCTTCACTCCCTCAGTCTTTAGGCTGTGAAGACTTCTTTCCTGACCCTTTTTATACGGGTCTTCCGGACTATCCTATGCCCGTTTTTTTTTTTGGTTAGGCTATCCTTCTAGGTTAGTTACGCTGCACCTCCTTGGAAAAAAAGGTACTGAGGCGGTTGGAGGGTCGGCCGAGATAATCATCTCCTTTTGAGCAGAGGCTTTCATGTGATCTCTTCAGCAACTCCATCTCTGGCACTGTAATTCTTGATCTTCTTGGACGAAGTCTCCACCACTCATTCACACCAATGGGATCTACGCCGGAGTTTGCTCCTGCTGGGTCCTAGCGCCTCCGGCGTAGATCTCATTAGTGTGAATGAGTGCTGGAGACTTCGTCCAAGAAGATCAAGAATTACGGTAGGTACGTAATTTCCATTTCCTGCACCTCTGTCATCTTATTCCACACCGACAAATCTAGAGGTGAAAATTCCCCACTTAAGCATTTACAGTTTAACGTGTGTGTGTGTGTTGAATCATTGTTGATTGCCCTCCTCTGGACAGTTTCCAGCAAGTTGATATCTTTCTTAAGATATGGGCACTAGTATTGCACACTGAACTCGAAGTGTGGTCTTATCTGTGACCTGTGCAGCAGCAGAATGACCTTGCCTTCCTGCTAGGAATTCCCCTGGTTATGCAGCCAACATCCGATTTGCTTTGGCTGCTACTGTCCTGCAGTGTACCAAGTATTTCAGTTCACTTGTGATAATTACTTCCATGTCCTTTTCTTCCTCTGAACGGTTTAGCTGCACACCACCCAACCAGTATTTGGTCCCTGGTTTCTTTGCCCTAAATTGCATATTTTACACCTCTTAGCATTGAATCCCAGTTGCCAAACACTAGACTACTCTTCTAGCCTAGCCAGTTCCTCCTTGAGTTCCTGTCTTCTCTCTTTCATGTCCACCCTCCCACAGAACTTGGTGTTGTCATTGAATATGCGGATTTTACCATTGATCCCATCTGCAATGTCACTTATGAAGATGTCAAACAACACCAGACTGAGCACTGAACTCTATGGGACCCCACTGGTCACAGATCTAGCTTCTGAGAATTCCACACGCACCCACCCCCACCGACTACCACCTTTTGGCTGCTGTCCTGCAACCAGCTCCTGACCCATCCAACAAGCTTCGCCTCCTCCACCAGATCTTCTAGTTTTCTGACCATTCTCCTATGAGGCACAGAGTTGGAGGTGCTGCTGAAATCCACAGTCTCCTATGATGCACAGAGTCGAAGGCACTGCTGAAGTCCACAGTCTCCTATGAGGCACAGAGTCGAAGGAGTTGCTGAAGTCCACAGTCTCCTATGAGGCACAGAGTCGAAGGCGCTGCTGAAGTCCACAGTCTCCTTTGAGGCACAGAGTCTAAGGCGCTGCTGAAGTCCACAGTCTCCTATGAGGCACAAAGTCGAAGGCGCTGCTGAAGTCCACAGTGTCCTATGAGGCACAGAGCCGAAGGCACTGCTGAAGTCCAGATAGAGGACATCAACCGTTGGCCTTTATCCCCTGTCGTAGTGACCCAGTCAAAGAAGTCAGTTAGTAGTATTTTTATTTCTTAGGAGCCCAATCCCACAGTCTCTCAGCATCTTACAACAGTGATACAGAATCAATAACTAGCAGCGCATACATACAACTAGAAATGAATGTGTTTATTCTTGGACACAACAACCACTAGTATCTTCTGCCCATTTCCAAAAATTATCTTATATGATATTTGTGTAATAGCTGAAGCTACATTTTGAAAGCTGTAAGATTTGAACAGTTACTACAGTTGTCCTGTGTTGCTACATGCACGTACATGCCAGTATAGTATGTTAAAAATGACAGGATTTTAAAATGCAATAATCCGTTTTATGTTTTTTCATATCTATATGAAACATTTTATGTTTCTTTATATCGATATATGTCCAGTGTAGTGATATATAACGATATAGCTACTTAGCTGACTCCAAACTTTTTTTTCATTGAAAAAAATTGTCTCGAGCCCTAATGGCTCCAAAGTTGTCACATTTTAAAGAACATATCTTTTGAAGAGTCCAGCCATTAAGAAATGGTGTCATATCATTGTTGTGTGACAGTAGTAATTATGTTATTGATATAAAAAACAGGCCATTTTCTCTAGTTTTATCAATATGCATATTTACAGCACCACAGATTAGTTTTTTTTGCAAAATAAATGTTATTGATATGCTTTTCCCATAACAATAATGTATACTGATATACTTTTTTTAATATCGGCATGGAAAATTTCATGATGGTTTTAAAAAATAAAAAATATATATTTTTGCACTTTTTCTGAATTTTGGTGTTAGTCCCATAATTTAATTGGTATCTATATAAATCTAACACCCATAAACATTCATCTTATACCTTAAATCTTGTGGCTAAAATTTCACTCTCCTCTTCAGCAGTACCAATTCTCCCTGGCTGCAAAAGTGTCAGAAGATAATAAATATGTAGAATTTAACATTTGCAGTGTTACACATTGGTAGAGTATTTCTTAATTACAGATGGAAAAAGCCATGAAAAACGGATGGTGTTTCAGCCCTATTTAAATGCCTCAGCAGGCCTCTCTGAATTCACGTGGTCTCTGATTCCAGAAAGAGGGTGCTGTCACAAGAAATGTCCAGTCCCCAGATAGGTAATTTACGGGCAAATGATGTTGTTGAGGGACAGGTGATGTCACTGTGGAACACATAATGCCGTTGTTGGAGGTAATGCCATTGTGGGACAAATGATTTCACAGACCAGTGATGTCATTGTGTAATTGGTGATGCCACTGTGGGACGTGTGATGTCATTGTGGGACAGATGATGCCATTGCTGGAGGTAATGTCGTTGTGTGACAAGTGATGTCTATGTGGGATGGGTGATGCTATCAGTAGACAGATGATGTCATTGTGTGACAGGTGATCTTTTTGTTGGAGGTGATTGCATTGCTGAACAAGGGATTTCACTGTGCAACAAGTGATGCCACTGTGGAACAGGTGATGCCATTATGGAACAGATTTTGACATTGTGTAACCGGTGATGTCATTGTGGGACAGGTGATTCCGTTATGGAGCAGGCATCATTAAGAGATAAGTGATGCCACTGTAGAACAGGTGATGCCATTGTAGAACAGGTGATTCCATTGTGGAACAGGTGACACCATTATGGAACAGGTGGAACAGGTGATGCTATTGTGGAACAGACAATGCCATTGTATAGCAGATGATGCCTTTATGGAACAGGTCATGCCATTGTGGAACAGGTGATGTAGAACCTGTACAGGTGATGCCATTTTGGAACAGGGCATGCCATTGTGGAACAAGTGATGCAACTGTGAACAGGTGATGTGCATTCTGTACAGGTGATGCCATTATTGAATCTCTGATGCCATTATTGATCAGGTGATATCACTGTGGAACAGGTAATGCCATTATGGAACTGATCATGCCATTGTGGAACAGGTGATGCCACTGTGGAATAAGTGATGCCATTGTGTAACTGGTGATGCCGTTGTGGGACAGGTGATTCCATTTTGGAGCAGGCATCATTAAGAGATAAGTGATGCCATTGTAGGACAGGTAATGCCATTTTTTTATTTTTTTTTTATTTAATTGAAATCTAGGATTACAAATATCTTTGAGCAGGAACTGCTCATTTACAAAGGTTCCACGTCAAAGGAATTGGGGGGGGGGGTATACATACATACAAAGGTCAACATAATAATACATAGCTACACAATAAAAGGAAGTAAGAGACTGAGGCTTAGGAAATTCCAGTAATTCAGAATGTGCCAAATGTTAGGTAGCATGACATACCAGCCAAGGGCAATCTTAGAAATAAGCACTGCAGGTGAGAGGGAAGGGGGTATGCAGGCAGGAAGGCCATTGTCAGAGGGTAGAGGGTGCGGGTAAGAGCTCTAAAGGGGAGGGAGGGGAGGGATAAAAGTCAGGAAATGCCTGGGGGGGAGGAAAGGGAGAGGGGGCAAGGGGGTAGGCAGGTAGAAGGGGCAAGGCGGGAAGAGGTAGCTGTCAAGACTGAAGTGGAGGGCAGTGAGCGGTGGGCCCCTGATTAGGCGAGGCAGTCACAATGACTAGTTGAAATGAGATGAAGTTGGAGTTGTCTCTTAAAAGGGCCAAGAGCAGCAGCAGCAGTAAGAGTTTCTTTGTTGAGAGTATTGTACCACTGTGGTGATCTGTGGGCATCACCTCTTTCACAGTGGCATCACCTGTACAGGTTCTACATCACCTATTCCACAATGGCATGATGTGTTCCACGATGGCATCGCCTGTTCCATAATGGCATCACCTGTACAGGTTCCATGTCACCTGTTCCACAATGGCATCACATGTTCCACAATGATGTCACCTGTCCCACAATGGAGTAATCTGTTCCACAATGGCATCACTGGTGCCACCATGGAATCTGTGCCACTATGGAACCTGTACAGGTGATGCCATTGTGGAACAGGTGATGCTACTGTGGAACAAGTGATGCCATTATTGATTAGGTGATGCCATTATTGATCAGGTGATATCACTGTGGAATAGGTGATGCCATTATTGAACAGGTGATCCCAGTGTGGAACAGGTGATGCTATTGTGGAAGGGTGATGTCATTGCGGGACAGATGATGCAATTGTGGGACAGGTGATTCCATTATGGAGCAGGCATCATTAAGAGATAAGCAATGCCATTGTAGGACAGGTGATGCCATTGTGGAACAGGTGATGCCATTATTGATCAGGTGATATCACTCTGGAACGGGTGATGCCATTATTGAATAGGTGATGCCATTGTGGAACAGGTGATGGCAATGTGGAACAGGTGATGCTACTGTGGAATGGGTGATGCCACTGTGGAATGGGTGATGCCATTGTGGAACAGGTGACTCCATTGTGGCACCAGTGATGCCATTGTGGAACAGATTACTCCATTGTGGGACAGGTGACATCATTGTGGAACATGTGATGCCATTGTGGAACAGGTGACATGGAACCTGTACATGTGATGCCATTATGGAACAGGCGATGCCATCGTGGAACACATCATGTCATTGTGGAATAGGTGATGTAGAACCTGTACAGGTGATGCCATTATGGAACAGGTGGTGCCATTATGGTGGAGGTGATGCCACCGTGAAACAGATGATGCCATTATGGAACAGGTGATGTCATTGGAACAGATAATGCCATTGTGGAACAGATGATGTCATTATGGAACAGGTGATGTCATTCTGTGAAATTGTAATTACTTGTTGTTTTTTGTTAATTGCCTACCATGATGTTATTGTTCGATTTTTGTCCATTCTTCTCTGAAACCCCCTCCCCTGGTAGCACATAGAAATAAGCCTTGGTTTGGTGTGCCTGTATTTACAAATAAATAAATTAGAAAAACATTATAGTACTTGTAAGTATCTCCTTTTTCCTACCATGCTTATCAAATGGCATTGAAGTTCTGTGTTCAAGTGTTATAGTTTTCCATTTTGGTTCCCAGGTGAAATTATTGACGAAAGAGTTGGAAATCCTGAGGGAGGCTGGTGTGAGGGCTGCAGAGTCATTGCAGGCCACAGAAACCACCAAACAGAAGCTGGAGAAAGAGATCCAACAGAGAGAGAGAGAAAAGCAAGACCTCATTGCTGTGAAAGATTCTCGGTAACAGATATTGTTGCAGTGTTTTTTTGCTATATCCCCTCTCTATGCTAACCTCACATACATACGTACAGTACAGCACCCTCTACTGTGTGGGTAGCTAGGTTCAGCTATGATGCCCCCTCAACAGTGTACCCAGTCCCTCCATTTTCTGCTCTGCAAGCTGAGGGTCACCATGCTGTGGGAAAAGACATCCCATCCTTGGTCTGGCAGAGCCAGATTTTACACCCCCCACTCTGGGCTGTGTACAGTTCCTGCCTTGACTGGAAGTAGACAAAAACTAGATTCCAGTTAATCGTTCCTCCAGAATTGACAGAGATTTCGGACTCTGATTTGCTGTGTAGCTCCAAATTGTGGATCACCCCCTGATGAAGAGGAGAGTTCCTTGAAGCACTGGGGTGTCCAGTCTTGGTCTTTTCACATGATAAATTCACTTTTATTTAATTTATTTCTTGAGTGTGCTTCTTTATGTTTCATTTAGTCTTGCATGAGGCTCCTTTTGCAGGTGATTTGTTATTCATTTCAAAGGTGAACAGGATTTTAAAGTATATTAAGTACAAAAGGGGCCAGTTGCCCATTTCCAAGAGAGAATAAAATTCGTTTTACCCTCCTTAGAAAAAGATTTTGGTCATCGTTGATATAGTAAAGGTGATTCTTGTTCCTTTCGAGGCTACCTAAATCAGTGAAGCAGAAGGTCTATCTCTGGCTTTAATTTCTCTCAAAATAGAGGATCCTGGTGCTGGCCAGGTGGCACAGAGGGCTGAGTCACCTCACATCTTACCTCTACTACGACAGAATAATTAATAAATAATACATACATACATAGCTGCATAACTAAATGGAGGACTCTTTGGTTAATGTGGAGAACTCCGACGACTTTCATACACTGCAGATTAAATTTGTTGTGGGCCAAAGTGGCCAATTTAGGAAACAGCTGGAGGAGGAGGAGGAATAAATTAAGGTTTGTGTGTGTCCCTAAAAATACAAAAGACCATAATGCTATCACGTTTTTGCAATCATTTATCTCTAAACTTCTTTTGCTTCAGTGACTTCCCCCATCAAAACTGAGAGTGCCCACCACTTCCTAGCCCCTAAATCTAAGTAAGGCGCTAAACCAAGGCCCATCATTGCCTACGCTTTTTCTCCCTGTGGACTCGGCTGGTTCACTCTCTTTCTACCGTCCCCCCAGCGCCATCACCCAAGCATCAGACCCCTTCCCCCTCATGCCCCCATGACTTATCCTTCATGGCAGGTGGTGGGGAGCGACTCAGCCCACCCGAAACGGATCCAGTTCTGGGGAGGTGCCATCTTGGGGCTGCACCTGTGGGGGACAGTTTCATGCCACTTGGCCGGGATCCATTTTCCGCTTTTCTTCCGGAGGGGAGTGTGTAATGCCGACAAAGGCATGCAGTGTGTGTGTCTGCATGCTAGTCGGCTGCTCCTCCTCTGTGCCCTGACGTGCAGGACTCAGCATGCCAACAGCTAGCCTCCACTAGGTGTCAGGCAAGTGCCGGTCCATGGTCCCCACCCTCCCTGGAAGAGGAGAGTTGTCCCCTGGACGCTCGATCCTCTCCCTCCCCAGCCGACCCCCGATGACCCACTCGCACCGCAGACACGGGCCGTCGGCGTGGCAGGAGGTAAGGCATGATGCCTCAGCCCTCCACACCACTGGGACGATAATTGCCTACTTTTTGAGATTTACAATACAAGATGAACTCTTAAAGCTGACTAGAGAAAATAAAAGATCGATTTGGAAGCGAAACAGGTTATTTATCTTTCAGAACTATTCTTTGGGGATTATTGAAAGGCACAAAGTAATTACAGACTTAAGGCACACTCTCCAAGGCTTAGATGTCGGTTATAAATGGAGGTGGAGGGGAGGCACCCGTTGGAAAAATCCAATAGAACAAAAGGAATGCCACGAGGCTCAATTTTGGGCCCTTGTTATTTTTACCAAACCATACACAACAGAGATAAAGAAATTTCAACCAGAGAAGGACTTCGGAATCCTAATAGATAAAGATCTGAAATTCAGTGACCATTGTACCAGATTGGGACAACAGTCAAACCGAATTTTAAATTGCATTAAAAAAGCTTTTCTATGTAGGAATACAAATTGTATTATGCTCCTTTACAAGACTTTCATCAGACCACATTTGGACTATTGCACACAGCTGTGGAGTCCTTACCTGCGGAGAGACATTGATAACATTGAAAGGGTCCAGCACAGAGCAGCCAAACCAATCTCTAGGTTAAAGAACACACCATATGATGACAGACTAGTACATCTAGGCCTGTATACATCTGGGATGTGGAAACCCTGTAGAGAGCTACAGGACGGGGGGGAGTTGCTTACAGTCACCAGTGAAGAAAGGGACCGGGGGGTGTTATAATTTCTGACAACTTAAAGGTGACTAAGCAGAGTACAAAGGTGCCAGGGAGGGCCAGTGGCATGTTAGGGTGCGTAGGCAGAGGTATCACTAGCAGAAGGAGGGAGGTGGTGATTCCACTGTATAAGACACTAGTGAGGCCTCACCTGGAGTACTGTATACAATTCTGGAGGCCGCTTCTTTGTAAGGACATAGACAGGGAGGAGGCAGCCCAGAGAAGGGGGACAAAGATGGTACAGGGTTTGCACCAGAAAACATATGAGGAGAGATTAAAAAACCTCAGTATGTACTCTCTGGTGTAAGAAGGGAGTGGGGAGACATAATAGAAACCTTCAAGTACCTTAAAGGCATAAACTAGGTACAAGGGTATGACATTTTTCACTATAGGAGAAGTACAAGAATGAAGGGGGAATAGTATGAGATTGGAAGTTGGCAGGATAAGGGGAAATGTGAGGGAGTGTTTCTTCACGGAGAGGGTGGTGGATACATGGGATAGTCTACCGCAGGAGGTGGTGGGAGCAAGCACAGTAGGAGGATATAAACATGTATGGGACAGGCATAAGGGAATCATAGAAGTGGGAGGGAGAGGCAATAGCTGTTGATCAAGCTGGATCAGAGGCCGCAAACAAGCGTAGGGTTATGGGCAGACTAGATGGGCCTAGCGGTCCTTATCTGCTGACAATTTCTGCATTTCTATATAGCCTGGAAAACAGAAGAACTAGAGGTGACCTGCTGATGATGATGTACAAAATTATGAAAGACAATGAACTTAGGACAGAACTTGGAATTGAAGTTCATAACAATACCTTTGTTCTCAGGTCACACAAGCAACAAATCAAATTAAAACACACTAACAGAAATGGGAGACTACATACCTTCTCACAAAGAGCTGGTAGGCTCTGGAACAGTTTACCATGGAGAATCATTATTTATTTATTTTATTTATGACTTTGTTTACCGGGCAGGTGTACTGATCTGAGGGACCGTTTTCAGGCACGACCCTGGCCGTGAGGCACGAATGAGCAAGGTAGATTACATTGAACAAAATGTTGTAAGCATCAAACAGGCAGTGGTAACAGCGTATTACATAATATAATACATTACTAAAGGCAGGTAACCAGCATATTACAATCGAACACAATACAATACATTAGCAGGCAGATGTGTCAAATGATATTACAGTAGTGAATAGCAAAGGAGAATATAACACAGACCAAAGGACAATGAGCAACACTTATCAAATCCAATTGCCCCCCCCCCAAACATAAAAACCATACCTACCCAGTCAAATTTACCAACAGGGGCCAGTAGGAGGAACAGGGGCAAGTCGTTGCGTGGAGGGACAAGCAAGAGGGGCTGCTACCTTGTCTTACAGTTGCAACAGTACAGGTGAGGAGCCAAGATTTGAGGTTAAGTTTAAAAGAGAGGTAGGTGCGTATTAGAAGATCTGAGAGTTGCTGGAAGCCCATTCCAGTGCGAGGGGGCAGCTACCGATATAGCATTACTGCCCATCTTAGTTGAGATTCTGGGAGTATCAAGGAGAGGGACAGCCGAGGATCAAAGACATTGCGGCATGGATCAGTGCTTGCAGAGGACGGAGAGGGGGGGAGGTAGGGCCACATCTAATGGTGGAGTTTATGATGCATCCAAGGGTAAAATCAAAGTGATTTTGCAAGGAGAGCCAGCCTAGAGAGCGGTAGAGGTCATAGTGATGAGAGTAATCAGGGCGGACAGGGAAAAGCGGCAAATACTGTTGCATACAGATGAAAGTCTGGTTCAGAGGGTGGTAGAGACACGGGTGTAAATTGGGGAACGTAGTCCAAGATAGGGGAAGGTTACCTCTGGCAATGGCCAAGCGAGCCTCAGCAGTTAGGTAGGGTTTGATGCGGTAAGCAGTGCCAAGCTTTTTTTTTTAGCTATTGTATTTCTGCTCCACCTAACTGTCCCCTCTCTCCACTCTTTCAGACTACCTCTACCTGTGTGTGTGTGTGTGTGATCCCTCTCCTCGTCAGAGTCTGCCCCTAGAGCACACAGTCCACTAACCTAGGTGCCTGGATAACCCCTGGGTAGGGTGAGGAGGTATACCCCACTTTTACTCCCTCCAAACCTTACATTCTGCGATGTGGACTGCTTGTACAGCGGCGTCTACCTAATGAGCCTGAGGATCCACACACACACACAGCGAGGAGTCGTCACCTAGGAGAGAGAGAGTGTTTTTCCCTGTTCATTCCCCGACCTTGGCGTGCAATGAGGGCTAAGGAGCCCGAAGGCACGCTGAGACGTGCCTCCTGCTCCGCCCCTCTGCCGATGTCTGCCCTATCCCGATGCTGCTACTCCCTCCTACCGCACCATCACCCGGGCTCCCCTAGGTGTCGGTATTACAGCGGGAGTGTACAAGTAACCCTCCCAGAGAAGGTGAGCGGCTGTTGGGCGCTCAATCCTTCTCCTCCCCGGCCGACCCCCAGCGGCCCGTGCTCGTTCCTGAACACGGGTCGCCGGTGTGGTGTGAGGCAAGGCGTCCAGTGCCTCAACCCTCAGCATCACCAGGCCTGCAGCAGCGCTGAGCTTTTGATTGATCCTATGGACTACGAGGTTAATATGGTCAGTGAAGGAGAGGGTGGGGTCCAATGTAACCCCTAGTATTTAAAATTGGGGACAATGTTGAGGGCAGGACTGTCGGGGGCATAGAAGGAGAGAGGAATTAGCTTTAAGGGTCCTGGCAAGGAATGGCTTAGAACCAAACAGCATTCCTTGGTCTTTTTGGCGTTAACCAACATTAAGTTGTTGGTAAACCAGTTGTGGGCAGCACAGAAGTTCTGGGTAAGAACAGAGAATAAATGTGGAAGGGAATTGTCACTGTAGAAGATGACAAGGTCATCCGCATAAAGGAGAGATTCACAGGTGAGGCAATCAGAGGAGAGGGTGTTTTCGAATACTATGAAGAGCAGGGGGCAGAGCCAATACACACTGATTGAGAGCGGTTGGAAAGGTAGCTCTGAAACCAGTTTATAGTCTCAGGGGAACAACCTATTGAGAGCAGTTTGGAGAAGAGGATAGAGTGGTTTACCAGATCAAAGGCTTTAGAAAGATCCACAAAAAACGCACCAGTTGCACGCCCTTGGTCCATGTTGGAGAGGATGTGGTCAGTGAATAGGGCCAAGGCAGTGGTTGTACTATGGTGTTTATGAAAGCCTTGCCTCATTAATAGTGAGAACATGGAGATTTTCAAATACAAATTAGATAACTATCTACTCAGAGAAAAGGAAAGTTGGACACGCTGATGCGGGTAGACAGACCTGATGGGCAAGTTGCCTTCTTCTGTCTACAACCCAGTATAACATTTAAATATTTGCCTCTATGCTGGCAACATGGTTTTTCCCACCATAAATATTGTCATCAGCCAAATGTTGTTCCATGTTCTTTAGATTTTTCTTGCCCTGTGGTTACAGCCCATCATTGTGCCATGCATCGAGAACTGGGATGGATGCTACTTGAGTGAACAAGGAACAACATTTAGCTGATGACAATATTTAAGGTCCTGGACTTTAGGATGATGGATTTTAAAGAACATTTTTTTTTTCATTTTTATTCTTTGGTAAGCTCCACTGGGCACAAGTGCCTGTTATTGGGGTGACCTGGGAGCACTGAGGAGGGTCACACAGTATGCAACTGGAGGATGTGGGAATCAAACCCAGGTCTGCTGGATGTACCAAGCTCATTCACAGCTCATTACTCTAACCTTTAGGCTATACTGCCCCAGAAACCCACTCGGGCAGTATAGCCTAGAGTGGTGACTGCCCCACAAACTGCCTCATAGGTGGACATTGCCAAGGAAGGGTAGAGGCACAGTGGGGAACAGTAAGGGAGGGCATAATTAAGGCAACCAACCTCTGCTTGAAGGAAGTGAGTAAAAGCAGAAGAAAAAAGAGACTGTGGTTCTCCAGGGAAGGGACCAAGGTAGTGAAGGAAAAAAAAGTGTGGCGTTCAGGAGGCATAAGGAAACACAGAAGAAGGAGGACAGGAAGTACACCAAGTAAAACAGAAGGAAGCAGGAAAGGCGGTGAATGGAGCAAATGTGCAGACAGAGGAAAAGATAGCCACTATACAGGTCCCTGGTGAGGCCACATCTGGAGTACTGTGTCCAGTTTCGGAGACCTCACTTAAAAAAGTCATAAACCACCCAGAAACAGTACAAAGGAGGGCTACAAAGATGGTGCAGAATTTACATCATGAGCTGTATGAAAACAGACTAAACAACTACAGTAATACTCACTGGAACAAAGGAGGGACAGAGGAGCTATGATAGAAACCTTTAAAAACATTAAGGGAATAAACTCAGTGCACAAAGAAGACCTCTTTCACTCATACGAGACTGCTCACACCAGAAAGCACTGCATGCAGCTCAAGGGAGGTAGGCTCAAAAGCAACACTAGAAAGTTCTTCTTCACGAAATGGGTTGTGGACCCCTGGAATAGTCTGCCACAAGAAGTGGTGGAGTCAGGGACTTCAAGTTAGCATGGGATAGGTGCTGTGGAAACCTGACAAGAAAGAATTAGCTGGGTGGGGGGCGTAGCAAGAAAAAGGGCAGACTAGATGGACCAAAAGGTCCCCTTCTGCCATGACTTTTCTTATGTTCTTATGTAAAGGGGTAGCTGAAGGGGATATGTCTTTCTTCAGGTACATGAGTGAGAAGAGGAAAGCAAGGGGAGGGGTAGTGAGGAGAAGGAGGGCAGCGGGAGGAGGCTGCACAGAAGAGGACCACAAAAAAGCCACCATCTTGAACAGGTACTTCTGCTCAGTTTTCAGATTAGAGGGAGGGGAAGACCACTAGGGAGTAGCAGGTACAAAGGGGGAGAGATGCAGGGCCAGATTTACTGTTGTGCAAACTATGCCTGTGCATAGGGCCCCCGTTTTCTCGGGGCCCTTTAGTGAGCTGTTTTCTGTGTGTGTGTATGCACAGCATTTACTGCTTGTTTCTGTCCATGATTTTTTTCCTGTTCTGTGACTGACTTCACTAGTGTGTCTGTTTTGGGGGGGGCGGGGTTCGACCTGAGCCTTACATCGATGTTGACCATTTACTTCATTACCCATCCTCATTCCTTTTTGGCTGCTCTTGGGTAGTTGCACATGTGCCATGAGATTTTGGTGCCATGCAAAAAGTACAGATCTTCTGCTGACCGTTGATGGCTGTCGGTCTCATGTCACTTGCTTGATCTCAGGTTTCCAGTCAGAGGAGGAGCTGGGGCTGGGTGGCAGAGTAGCTGAACAGTGGCAGACAGCAGTAAGTGAAGTGGGGGCAGAACCGCAGCCTGGAGGTGGTCAGGTCGTGCTCGTCGAGTTTGAGTGTTTGCCCCTGCCAGCCCAGCAGCTGTTCAGTAGGAGTGTCGTGAGCCAGGCTGGAGTCGGAGACAAAATCAACATCACTGACTAGGTGGCCCAGCTGGTGGGTGGGAGGGTGCATAGGGCTGTAAGCAATCAGTGAGTCAAGTGGTACAGCTGGCATTTGGTGGGTGAGGCACCCCAGGGCTGACATTCAGTGGATGCAGGTGGCTGGCGGGTCTCAGCTATTCTTTTTTGGTCGGCCAGAGGAGGCCAAGGATGGGAATGTGCTGAGCCTAGTAGAGTCAGGGAGGACATGGACAGAGGCAGCAAGCACTGTGAGGCATCAAGCAGGGAGGACGTGGACGGAGGCAGCAAGCACTGTAAGGCATCAAGCAGAAAGCACTGTGAGGCAGCAAGCAGCAAGGAAGCAGGGAGGACGTGGACAGAGGCAGCAAGCACTGTGAGGCATCAAGCAGCAAGGAAGCAGGGAGGACTTGGACAGAGGCAGCAAGCACTGTGAGGCATCAAGCAGCAAGGAAGCAGAGAGGATGTGAACAGAGGCAGCAAGCACTATGAGGCATCAAGCAGCAAGGAAGCAGGGAGGACGTGGACAGAGGCAGCAAGCACTGTGAGGCATCAGGCAGCAAGGAAGCAAGGAGGACGTGGACAGAGGCAGCAAGCACTGTGAGGCATCAAGCAGCAAGGAAGCAGGGAGGACATGGACAGAGGCAGCAAGCACTGTGAGGCATCAGGCAGCAAGGAAGCAGAGAGGACGTGAACAGAGGCAGCAAGCACTATGAGGCATCAAGCAGCAAGGAAGCAGGGAGGACGTGGACAGAGGCAGCAAGCACTGTGAGGCATCAGGCAGCAAGGAAGCAAGGAGGACGTGGACAGAGGCAGCAAACACTGTGAGGCATCAAGCAGCAAGGAAGCAGGGAGGACATGGACAGAGGCAGCAAGCACTGTGAGGCATCAAGCAGCAAGGAAGCAGGGAGGATGTGGACAGAGGCAGCAAGCACTGTGAGGCATCAAGCAGCAAGGAAGCAGGGAGGACGTGGACAGAGGCAGCAAGCATTGTGAGGCATCAAGCAACAAGGAAGCTAAAAGGTATAAAATGGAAATGGATCACCATTTGAAGAATTTTTGAACTGAACAGATGTTATTAAAAACAGAGGAGTGGGCTCAGGCTCAGCTACTCACTTCTATTTCAACATATAATTGCTAATTGTTTATGCTTGGCTATGGATTTTTTGTTAGTTCAATAAATAACATAACTGGAACCTTTTGAGAATTAGGTCTCATACTGTGGGATGCAGTAAACATGGAGATACCAACTCAGAACACAGACACTATGGAAACAAGTGCTTTTATGTGTACAGTTTAATTCTACATCTTAGAATATTATAATTCTCTGCTTTAAAGTCTGAGTCAACAGCACCTTCTCAGTGTGGGCAGGACCTTTTCATGTGGAAGGGATGTAGGGCAGAGTAATGTTAAGGGTCCAGATGGTGAGGAATGTCTGGATAATGTGTGAATAATTTAACAGAAGCAAATATGTTAATGATTTAAACAAACGCCTGAATTTTCATTATGAATAGGATCTCGAATGTAGTGGTTGTGCCTCACAGCTTTACAGCTCTTGGTGGCAGCTTCTAAACTACTTATCTTAACCCCCATCCCAGGTTGTGTTTTCCTGTTAAAATGTATACACTGTTAAAGGGCAACTGATGCCTTCAGGAGAACTTTAACAAAATATAATATTCAAACACAGTTCGGCTTATATTTCACATTAGTTTTGTGTTCCTTCTCCCCATTGTTTATTACTGATGTAATCTGTATGAAAACAGGATCTTTGCTCCTGAAGAATTAATCTATTCCTGGTGCTGTCTCCCTATCTGAAGTCACAGAGCACTGCTTTTGACATCACAGTTACTCCCATGGCAACAGATTGTGATGTCACAACAGAGGATTATGACTTAAAGTAGGGAGTAAGCTATGGAGGCAAATGAACTCTGAAGTATAAAGATTATGTATATATGCAAATTCCCTCAGTAATAAATAATATGGAGAAATCTATTGAATGTATATGGAATGCAAACTGAATTGTATCTTAATATCATGTTTTTCAAAGTTTTCTTTGAGGCGTCTGCAGCTCTTTAAGGTATGCCACTGTCACAGTGTAGTGCAACCTTCCAGGGTGAGGCCGGGGCCCATGGTTACTGCTGTGCATAGGGCCCATGACAAGGTAAATCCAGCCCTCGGGTGGTGGACACAAGTCCATTTTCAGAGTAAAGAGTCCTGAAGGGACTTGCAGCTCTAAAGGTGGACAAGCTTATGGAACCAGACAGGATACATCCAGAGGTACTAAAGGAACTCAGGGAGGTGCTAGCTGCACCACTGATGGCCTTATTCGGCAGTTCATTGAAAACAGGCATGCAGATGTGGTCCCTGTGTATAAGAGCGGCAGCAGGGAGGAGGCTAGCCACTATAGGATAGTCAGTCTCACATCAGTGGTGGGGAAATTAATGGAAACCTTGCTAAAGGAAAGGCTGGTAGAGTATCTTGAGTCCAGTGGGCTGCAAGACCACAGGCAGGATGGATTTATGGGGGGGGGGGTCTTTCAGACAAATCTGATTGATGTCTTTGACTAGGTGACTGGCGAAATAGATTGGGGGTAGTTGATGTGGCCAGTCTGGACTTTAGCAAGGCCTTTGACACTCTGCTGCACAGGAGGCTAATGAAGAAACTTAGCAGCATAGGGGTGGGACCCAAAGTGGTGAAATGGGTTAGAAACTGGTTAACGGATAGGCAACAGAGAGTGGTGGTTAATGGCACTCACGCTAATGATGGGAGAATTACCAGCAGGGTGCTGCAGAGCTCAGTACTGGGACCAGTGCTGTTCAGCGTTTTCATAAATTACATTGTAGAAGAACTGGAAGAGAAATTATGCCTTTTGCCAGTTGATTCCAAAGTCTATAATTGGGTGACACTCAGGAGGGGTTAGAGAGCATGCAAGTGATACCAAAATCTATAATAGGGCCCAGCTGACCCATCGGTGCAGCAGTTGGATTTCTGCTTGCGACGCTGGTGACCCGAGTTCGGGAGCGGACTCGGGTCGCAGAAGGGCCGGTTTGGGAGAACGACTGAGTCCCACCCACAGCTCACCTTCTCGGGGAGGTGGGAGGCCATTGCCCACAAAACACTTGTGTGACCCTGAGCAGAGGCTCAGGGGACTACAAGCCCCCACTTGGAGGGATGGGCGGCCAAGCCACGTAGTGGACGTTGGCGCGTAGCGCCTTGACGTCAGGGCACACACTGCATGCAGGGAGCAAGAGCAAGTGTGAAAATGCCTGCTGGCTCTGAGATGACAGGCTGCCTGGAGCATGCCTCTGATGTTCCCCTGCTCACCCAGCCACCTCTGGACCGCCGAAGGTGAAGGATTACGGGGTGCCTGGCTCTGCCTAGTCCCCGCTCGGGGGGGGGTAAGCCACAGCTACATTGGGCCCAGGAGATGGGTCCAGGTTGAGCGGGCAGCAGGAGGATGACTCCTTGGCAGCCTTGAAGGGTCAGAGTCAGCAGGGTATAGGGGGATAAAGAACAATTTCAGAATCTATAATAGGGTGACACTCAGGAGGGGGTAGAGAGAAGGCACAGGGATCTTGGGGGAACCTGAGTGATCAAGAGAATGACAGTTTGGGTTCAGTGCTAAAAAATGCTAATTCATGCACCTAGGGCATAGGAACCCAGGAGTGGAGTATAGGATGGGAGCAGGTACTGACAGTCACTAAGCAGGAAAGGGACTGACAACCTTAAAGTGGCAGAGCAGTATGATAAATCAATGGGTAGGGCTAATGGTATGCTGGCATGTTTAGGGATTGGGTATCTCCAGTAGGTTGAGGGAGGTGGTGTTGCCACTGTATCGATTGATGGTGAAACCTCACCTGGAGTACTATGTCCAGTTTTGGAGGCTGCATCTCAGAAGGGACATAGGGTGGAGGCAGTCCAGAAGAGGGCAGCTAAAATGGTGCAGGGGTTGGATTAGAAGCCCTATGAGAAGAGACTGCGGGATCTCAACAAGCACATCTTGGAAGAGAGAAGAGTGAGAGGAGACATGATAGACAGCTACAAGTACCTCACAGGGATGAACAGGGTGCAGGAGGGGAGTCTCTTTTAAATGAGGAAGAGCCCTAGGAAAATGACACTTTGGGCTCCAGTCTTTAGAAGAACTGCTGTATAAACTTTATTTCCAAACACAGCAACAACAAAAAACATACGTCCCTCCATTTGCCTGATGCCTTTCGGATCTATCAGGATCCTTTTTTAAGGATCCTGATAGATCTGAAACCCATCAGGCAAATGGAGGGACGTCTGTTTTTTATGCACTGTTTTGGGGAATAAAGTTTATGCAGCAGATCTTCTAAAAATTGGAGCCCAAAGTATCATTTTTTGGTGATGAGTGCCTAACTTTTGGGAGTTCAAATTTTTTGTTTGTGTTGAGGGCACCTCCATCTCAGTACAGACTATTTGTTATTTTACAAAAGAGCACTAGGACCAGGGGACATGCAATGAAGCTTGGTTGGGGGGTTTAAGAGAGATGTGAGGAGGTAGTACTTCACTAAAAGGTTGGTAGATGCTGGACCAGACTGCCAGCAGAAGTGGAGGAGGTGAAAACAGTGAGGGCTTCAAGCATGTGTGGGATAGACATAGGAGTATATTAGTAAATAGGCATGAAGGGTCGCCGGAGATCAGGTAGGGTCTGCGGAGACAGATTACAAAGGGAACAGCTGGGCAGATCGGGTAGGCCAGGTGGTCCTTTTCTTCCGACAAATTCTGTTTCTGTGTAGCATGTTAAAATCTAACAGGCCATCACATTTGACTGCCAACTTGACTAAATCTTATCACAAATATCGACTGAAGGAAATCGCAGACAGGGAACTTATTGAGCCTAGACTTAAAACCTGCTGTGGAGGAATGATGCTCCAGCACAGTGTGGCGGTGTCCTGGAACACCATTCCTTCAGAGCTTCATCTAACTGGGTCGCACACCGGGCGCTGTAAGTAATGGCTGCTTGAACTTCGGGCTGTTGCTCACTGGTCTCTTAAAACTGCAAAAATTGCTATAAAAAAGTTACTCGGATCTTCCAATTTTATTCTGAATACCAACAAAAAGTACCGATAATAAGGTGGTTTAATTTGCCAAAGTCTAGTATTTATTTTCACAATTTTCTCAGACATAATCGCGAAGTATGTTGCTATGGTTCCGGTCGCTGTAAGAGCCGTGGCGGTGACTTCAAATGACATGTCACCAAATGCCACTGACATCATCACAAATGTAAGCAACAAATCTGATATGGATATTGTAAAAGACATGTTCTCTAAAATAAAAATCGACATTGAGGAAATGAAGGGGAATATGGAGTCACTTAAGGAAGACATTGTGGCCAATAGCAAGAATATTTCAGAGACGGGGGACAGACTTGCTAGCTTGCAGGACACTGTTACCTTTCTAGAGGATAAAGTAGAATAGCAGTCCGAGCAAATTCACTATCTAATGAAAATAGTTGATGATTTGGAGAATCGGGGCAGGTGGAATAATATCCACATGGTAGGGGTTCCTGAGGGGGCAGAAGGAGGTGCTATAGTTCCATTCCTACAGAGAATGATACCAGAAATGCTAAATTATGAGTGGCTGTGGCCTTTGGAAATTGAAAGAGCTCACAGAGCGCTAATATCTATGAGTCAAACTGGGGGAGGCCGAGAGCTATCATCATTAGCTTTTTACGTTATTCCATCAAAGAGGAAGTTCTCAGAGTGGCTAGAAACAACAAACAACTACACTAGCAAGGGGAAAGAGTTTACATGTTTCAAGATTTCTCCACTATAATTGTTGAAAAGAGAAAGGCATTTTTCGAAGTCAAAAAACAATTACAAAAAATGGGATGGCTTTATTATTTTAGATATCCAGCTGGCCTAATGGTGACTGCTCCATACAGCCAAACACATCAGTGTGATGTCCCTGATCAAGTGTGGGACCTTATTGATCATTTTATATCCAGGTCTCAAAAACAAACTGTTAACTCTTCAAATCTTTCAGCATACTCTCTGCCCGCTCACAGCTCAGAACTCAACCAAATTCTACACTCCAAGATCTCGCCTCCTCGTGTTACCCACAGCTCTACCTCTACGAATGTAACTGAACAGCACCCCATATTACTATGAAGGAGTGCACACCTTTTCCCTACTCAGACAAAGTGAAAAAAAAATTTTTCTAATCCAAAGAGTCTCACCTTCTCAGGCATTTCTAGGAAGAGTAAACCTCCAAGTAAAACCAACTTCTCCCATAGGCAGACACACGCTGGTCACTTCTCCACGGCAGCTATGAAGAGAACTTATAGAAACCGTGGCTCTGTTCTGAATAAGCATACTGGGACTGATCACAATACAAATAATATTGCTTCTGTCAGCAAGTATTTCCCTCATCAGTATAAGGAGCACACTCATCCCGAAAAATCGATCGATTTGCCTGCAGACTGACCTTCCGGTTAACTTCCCAAACGCATAGGGCAGAGGTCACCTCATGCAACTTCTGTTTAAGCGTCTGTAAGGCAAGGCATTCCTGTAGGGCTATTTCAACAAGTGAACTTCTACTCCAGAGTATTCATTAATAAAATCCTAACGCTCCATATAGAAGTGAATATAGTAGAAGTCTCTTTCATGTTTTTTTTTTTTTAGTTCCTTTCCTGCAGTCCGTTTTCCATGTGTATGCGTGTGGAGAAATTTATACATCACAGGGAGAACTGCTATGGGGGTAAGTGGGACATCCCCAATTTTTGTCTGGCAACGATAACACTAGGTTACAAAAGTTTGGGTATTATCGCATCATTGCGATGAATCTAATACACATTAGAGTTCAGAGAGGGGATCTTATAATTTTGAATCACATTAACATTTTCTGCACTTTTAAAGGGGTTTGCTGAGGTTATGCCAGTTCTCTATAGTAGAGCATTATTCAGGGACATTGAATTAGAGAAGTATTAATAATTAGTGTAAATACTTTTTAAACCAACCCTACCACCATTTCTGAGTCGATGTCGTCTCAGAATTAGTGGGGCTATTTATTTTTATTTTATTTTTTTTTTTACAATCACAGTCTAGCTATACACTTGCAAGAATTAAAGACAAGGCACTCTGACACTGAGTATGATAATATGAACTATAGAACTGTTAAATACTTTATGGTGACCAGGAAGTACCAAACTGAAGATAATATACATGCAGGAACAGTGGCTGTCATGACTGCTTTTAGTTTTTAGTTTTTTTTAGTTTATTAGTCTAGGAATTAATACCTTTGAGCCAGAGCTCTTTTACAAAGGTTCCACGTCACAAAGAACATCTAACAAACACAATACACATTACAAGTAATATCAGATGGAAAAGTTACATAATAAATTTGCTATTAACAGTTTAAGGCAGTAACGTTTAGAAGTTTCATAATAAACATGCTTTTAACAGTTTCAAGGGAGTAGACAATTTGGAAGATAAAGAAACTTCCAGGGAGAGGGCGATCATTGGGAGCCAAAGGAGCAAGAAAGGAAGGAAAGGTGGTGGGCAGTAGAGGTAAGTGAGGAGGGACAGAGGGGTGGCAGAGTGAGTTGGGTGGCAGACAGGAAATAGTAGTGGTACCTGAGGGCTCATTTGACAAGGAGAGGCCTTGGATGTGAGGATGGACACGAGGAGTAGTAGTCTTTATCTAGTGCAATCACAGTTGCTAGTGGTAGAGGTGGGCATAGAGCATGGTTTGAAAGCTTGCGGTTGAGGATAGAGTAGGTGGACTTAGAGCATTGAACCATGTAGGGGCCCTGTACGAAAAGATCTTTGTCCTGTGCGGTCCGGCATCTGGGAACCAGGAAAGGTTGGTGTTCAGATCTGGTGGAGGGTCGTAAGCCAGGATTACGGTCGAGTAGGTTTGGATACATAATGGAGTCAGTCCCAAGATAGATTTTTTGCCATTATGCAGGTGAGATATATAAAGGCGATTTGATAGTTGCAACCAACCTGTTTCATAGTAAAGCTCACCGCGTGTGTGTGGTCAGTCTTTGAGCCCGTGAGGAGCCATGCAAGCCTTATTTAGAGTGATTGAGATCGCCTTAGTGCCGTGGAGGTAGCTGGGCCGTGATAATAAGGCCATAGTCAATGATAGAGATTATGGAACTCTGTGTAGCTATTCTCAATGCTGCTTGGTTTAGAAATTATGATTCTGAGAAATAGTATTCCAAGGCGTTGGTTCACTGTTTTCTCATGTTGTCAATGTGGGTTGCAAAGGTGAGCCCTTGGTCAAAAGTGATGCCAAGGTATTTGAAAGTATTTACTTGGTCCAGTGTATTTCCTGCAGAGGTTTGTATGGTGAGTGGAGTATTTCTATTTTTGTTTTGGTGATTGGTGAAAAGCATGGCTTTTGTTTTATTGTGGTTAACACAAGTTTACTATCCAGGAACCACCTTTCAACACTAGAAAGGCAATTTGCAGGCTTTTGTGAGGAGTTTGGATCCTTGTGGGAAGAGAGATTACAGCATCATCAGTGTATAAGATTATTTTCTCAGGCAGAAATCTGGGAGGGAGTTAAGAACAGGCTAAAGAGGAGCAGGCCAAGAATTGATCCCTGCGGTACACCCGAGAGGACTGGTTTGAAGTCGGAGAGTTTATTAGAGATTTTTACAGCCTGTGACCGATTAGACAGGTAACTTTTTACCCAAGCACTAGGACCTTCGGCCAGGCCTTGGCTGGTAAGTAAGGAGGTAAGTAGGCCACGATGGACTGTGTCGAAAGCTTTAGTGAGATCAATAAAGACCGCACCGGTTTGGCACCCTTTGTCCATGGCTGAGTGGACTTCTCCAGAGAAGTCAAGTAAGGCTGTTGTAGTACAATGTCCTTTCCTAAAGCCATGCTGTTGATTACAGAGTAGATTGTACTTGTCCAGGTAATCAGAGAGTTGATCTGCCACTATATGTTCAAGTGCTTTGGAGAGGGGAGGGAGTATTGATATCAGTCAATAGTTTCCTGTTGAGGTTTTGTCCCCCCCCCCTTTGTGCACTGGCGTAACTATGGCAGACTTCCATTTGTTGGGAAATTGACTTTGGCAAAGGGACAGATTAAGAATTTTGGCAAGGGGGTGAATTACTTCGTCCAGGGTGAGAGACAGGATTTTTAGATCTAGGGTGTCACTACTTGTTCTGGATTAGGAGCAGGCCTTTCTTATGTACTTGTGGGCTTCATGCACTTTGATTTTGTTGAAATAAAATTGTGGTTTGTCACGAGGGGTGTTTTGTGATACTAGGTTAGGCACAGGTAAGTCCGAGAAGAAATCTGGGGGGAGGACCCCACTAAGGTCTGTGAACGTCTTATTAAGAGCATCTGCAATAGTCTTTGGGTCAAGAGTTGTGGATCCATCAACTTTCATAATGGTGGGTGACGATTTTGATTGCTTACCCGTTATGTTTCGGATGTTGTCCCAAAAGGCTCTTCCGTCACCCCAGGTGGATTCAAGGGCGTTTTTGAAATAGGCGCACTTCATTTGCCTAATTTGTGAGGTGCATCTGTTACGTGCCTGCTTGTATTTTAGGGTATCATGCGATGAGCCTGTGTCTCTGGCAATGGCCCAGAGGTGGTCCCGAGCCTTGAGCTCGGCAAGTAGTTTGGCAGTAATCCATGGATTTGATAGCGCTTTGATTTTACGTTTTTTTACTGGGGCGTACAAGTCACATGCAGTATTGAAGGTTGTGATGAAGTATTCTAGTGCAGTATTAACATCAGGTGTTTCAAAAATTGGCGTCCAGTCCTGTTGCAGGAGATAGGTCTTTAATTTGATAAGATTCCCATGAGGCAATACTCTGCATGATATAACTTTGGGGGGTGGCTTGAGAAATTTATTAGACCAGGTACAGGACACTGGGGAGTTGTCACTGAGAGAGTCAGGGAGAACTTTAATGTTTTTTATCCGGTCAGGGTGATTTGTGAGAACCCAGTCAATAAGGGTGCTTGTACCTGTTTTGTAATTTTTCCGGGTGGGGGAGGTTACCATCTGCGTCAGGTTTGCTGCTAGGATGTCATCTTTGTAGGAGCCAGTGTCAGAGGCAAGCCAGTTTATATTGAAGTACCCGAGGAGGAGGAGGAGCTCATTTTCAGTGGGCTGCAGGCTAACAAAATCAAGTACTGACTTGATACTGGTACGGTGGTCTTTTGGAGGGATATAGACTGCGGCCACTGTGAGAACTTTGTTTTGTGCACCAAGGAGCAATTTGATAGGGAGGAGTTGCACCTGAGTATTTGCGGGGGTGAAGCTGCCACGTTGACAGGAGAGGTTGTCCTTTATGTAGATGGCACAGCCCCCACCTTTCTTGCTTGCCCGGTCGAGTCTGAAAAGATTGTAGCCTTCAAGTGAGACCGCATGATCCGGGGTGCTGGGAGACAGCCAGGTTTCCACAATGGCTAGTATATCGGGGTTTTTGTCCAACGAGAGTTTGAAGAGATGCCAGTTTGGGAAGGAGGCTGCAGATATTTAGGGTGATAATGGAGAGACCACTACCAGCTTTCACTGTTTTTGTAGGCTTGAGTGCGACAGGGCCAGGGTTTGGGTGTATCCCACCAGACATTAGAAGTAGGAGGAGCAGGAGTTTCAGTGATGCCATTCGTAGTTTATAATAGGTTGGAGTGAGTTTCTGCTTGTACTTTATTAGATGATTGGATTTTCTTCTGGAGTCCCAGTAGAGGGTGATCGTTAGTGAGTTATAATGATTTGACAGTTTCCAAGTAGGAAATATTGCATTTTGTACCCAGGTATTAATTGGGTGATGTTTGATTAAGAATTCCAGAGTACTTGCCATGGTACCATGTTGCGGATAGTCGTATAGAATGGTGAGAGTAGGTGGAGGGGTTGGGTAGGCAGAGGGGGAAGTTGGCGTAATGGGAAAAGGAGGGTGAGGGTGAGCAGGAACAGGTGGTGGAGACTAAGCCAAGGCATTATTTTTAGAGAGGCAGACAGGCCATTTAGTTGGAGGAGAGAGCAGAGAAATCGTGTGGGGTAAGCAGTCGGGGGGGTGACGAGATGGGGGGCAAGGAGCATAGGAGGGTGGTAGGGTAAGGATTTTAGTGGGCTTAGGTGGGTATCGAAGCACTATAGTGAGTACAGAAAATACTGGGAGGGTTTAGTGGCAGGGGGTTTAGGAGAGCAACAAGACAGTATGGAGACTGAGGAAGCAGAAAGGTGGAAAGGAAAAGGCAAAAGAAGAACGAGAACGAGGGAAAACCAAAAAAGGCAAATAGTAGCTTAGGGGGTTAGGGAGAGAGTGTGTATCAGAGCTGGGGAGGAGTATGCTTGCAGGAACACGTGGGAGGCTCCTGCTTGGGGGGGTGGGTCTTTTCACCTGGGCGGAGCGAAAGGGCCTATTTAATAAAGGTCGGGGGGGGGCGGGTGTAAAAATGTGGCCGAGAGCAGTGCAAGTGAATGGGCGCCGAGCCCAGCACAGCACACTCTCAGCAGTAACCAATGGGAGGACAGTTGCTGTAACCGGGGGCCAATGGGCGAGCGTCTTCAGGAGCTTTGTCCAATAGCGGCCGAATCCCTACTTCCCGGCCTAGTTGAGCTCCTTACCCGGCTTCAGAGGAGGGTTTGCGGCGGCTAGTGGTGGCATCGGGGGGCCCCGAGCCGTGCCAACGGGCACACGGCTTATTCAGTTCAGGCGACCAGTCTAAGGTAGAAGGAGAGAGATACAGGTAAGTAAGTGGTTTAAAACGGATTTCCACAGGCAAGTCAGATAAAGGATTTGTGACGCTCTAGACTCTGATTCGTTTATGGCCGGGGGGGAGGCAAGAGAGTGAGGCAGTCACAGAGTGTAAGGCAGAGGTTAGTAAGCTAGACAAAAGGAGAAATTTTGAATAAGAACAGAAGGTATTCAAAACAGAAAGGCGGTGGGGGTAGTTAGCTTTGGGAGAGATGACTAATTAATGGCCACAAGTAAGGGCAGGTGCCATTCGGGCAGGCAGGCTGAGCAGCCCTGAGAGAGAAGAGAAAAAAGCGTGGTGTGGGGGGAGGTGAGGTGAAGAGAGAGGGGCAGACAGGATGGGAGCTTAGTAAGGGCCGTGGTAGTAAGTCTGGGGGGAGGGGGGTGGGAGTCGCGGCGAGAAAACTCCTTGCAACAGGCTTTTATTTTAGAGGTAAAGAGAGAGCAGCAATTGTGGGCGTTAGTCGATCTGGCTGCAATCCCTAGCTCTGCCTGAAAAAAATCTCTTGCAAGGGCAGACTAGTTATTTCTCGAGTGCAGGGCCCTAGGTAGAGCACTCCGGAGCCAGGGAGCAGGATGAGGCAGAGAAAGGGATAGAGCTTGGGAAGCGCGAGCTGAGAGAGGGCGCTTGGGAGCAAAAGACAGGGTTAGAATGGGAGTAGAGTACAGCAGGTTCAGAGGCGGGGGTAGAGTAGGGGCAGGTTCAGTAGTGATTTCATTAGCTTTTAAGGACCTGGGTAGAAACCTAACATGAGCTTAAGACTAGTAAAATAAAAACATTTACAGTTCTCCTAAGCTGAATTCAGTGTTGACTATGCAGACAGGCTTTGCAATAACATAAAATTCTTTAACAGTGCTCCTAAACAGATTCAGTGCTAGCTTTGCAGACCTGATATAACCTTAGCACAGGGAGAAACTTTCCATGACGTTTAGGACTACCATATAAAATGAAACTAGCAGTTCACCTAGTAGATTCAGTAATGGCTAGTGCACAATGGAGGCATTAACAACAGTAGAGAGGTTAACTGAGCTTATGCATAAACATTGGTAACAGGCAGTCTAAACAGTGCTTAACGTTGTAGTAGTTCTAGGCAGTGGTAAGGAGAGGAAAAAGTAAGAAAAAAGAAAAAATAAAGGGAGGCAAAGTGTCCGGGCGAAAAATTCGGCCGAGAGAGCAGTGCAAGTGAATGGGCGCCGAGCCCAGCACAGCACACTCTCAGCAGTAACCAATGGGAGGACAGTTGCTGTAACCGGGGGCCAATGGGCGAGCATCTTCAGGTGCTTTGTCCAATAGCGGCTGAATCCCTACTTCCCGGCCTAGTTGAACTCCTTACCCGGCTTCAGAGGAGGGTTTGCGGCGGCTGGTGGTGGCATCGGGGGGCCCCGAGCCGTGCCAACGGGCATACGGCTTTTTCAGTTCAGGCGACCAGTCCGGCTTCAGAGGAGGGTTTGCGGCGGCTGGTGGTGGTGTCGGAGGGCCCCGAGCTGTGCCAACAGGCACACGGCTTTTTCAGTTCAGGCGACCAGTCCGGCTTCAGAGGATAGTTTGCGGCGGCTGGTGGTGGCGTCGGGGGGGCCCCGAGCTGTGCCAACGGGCACACGGCTTATTCAGTTCAGTCGACCAGTCTAAGGTAGAAGGGATCTATTTGCTTATTTATTTTTGTAAGTATTCACATGATGTACCTCACTCACTCAAAATAACATGATAATCATGGATGGTTAAAAAGTAGAATAAAGTATGGGGTGTTGCATATAATGAGGTTTACACACACCGGAGGGGATAGATACTACATAAACCCCGAGAGCAAAGCTCGAGTGGTTTGTGCAAAGCATCTAACCCCAAGTGTGTGTGTAAACTTCGGTTTACACACAACACCCCATATTTTATTTTATATAATTGTTGGGTGTTCTCTTTTTGGCCACAGCAATTATATAAAATAGGAGCTGTTCCCGTAGCTGTGCTCCACTTCGGTTTTCAGCCGGTGAATCGGTCGACAAATTTTCTTTTGGCAGCTTTTACATTTTGCTAAAATATTATTACTAGCCCACATTTGCACAAAATATCACTTTTTTGTTTTAAAAGTGACTTACCACCATGTTTCTCTGGTGGCTGGGATGTGGCCGAAAAGGAAGCGATGAACCAGGAAGGGAGCCACAGCAGTTGGCGCATGCGCAGCACGAGGGGATCGTGCGCGTGTTTGCTATAATAAACGCTCCTTTATAACGGCAAATTATGGCACAGTCCCCTTATGGTAAAAAGGGCAGACCCATTCATTATGAGGCTATAATATCCATGGGGCTCTATATATTGCTATTAAAAATAAATGACAGCACAACGTTTCAGGTTCGGCTGCCTAATAAACGTGATGCCCTATTATCGGACAACACTGTCTGCTATTGGGGCTGGTGAAGCTTCGCAGAAATATAATTTATGATCAACCTCTGTTTTTTTGTGTTCGATATCCATGAGATACTATGTCCAATGTGGCTGTTGCCAGGACACACACAATATTACAAACATTGGCGTGTCCCAAGAGGATGAGTTGACAAAATGTTTGCTAACAGGTCAACAATACCAAATACTGTATATCTAATGCCTATAAATACCTTCCATGTAAACAGAGGTGTATATCGCTAGTGCTTAATGACTGAGCTACATTTTGTGCATAAATAATTGTTCAAACAACATGAAGTCTTGCTATGTTATGACATATGCAGTGAGTCCCAACCTTCGAACTGCTCCGGAGGTGAAAGAGTTAACTTTCCATGCCAGGCATGGAACGCTGAGCTCGAGCTCGGTTGAAACTCTGTCTGTTGTTCTTCAAACTCAAACCGTCAGATTCTTTACTCCGCCTCACTGAACAGTCGCTCCGGAGATTTCTCCTTCTGCTCGGTTCATTTTGTCGGTTAAAGTATTGTTTTTCTCGGTTTTCGACCGAATTTAAACTGCAACCGGTCGGTTCAGGCTCTGTCTGTGGTATTTGTGAGTACTAGATCGGTTTACATTAATTCTCTTCTGTGTGGAACTTGTAAATGGTTTATCGGTTCAGTTTGAACCAATCAGGTTGTTTAAAATATCTTAATCTGTGATTTAGAGTGTGGTTACCGGTTCTTATCAGTTCTGAAAAAGACGGATTTTATTACATTTTTTTCCACGACCCGTGACACGGTTGGGAACCGATAAGAGGGTCTTACCTGGCGGATTGCCATAAACGGGTAAGTTTGGTTAGGACTGGCACTATGTCTGAGAAACCCAAAGGAAAAACTGGGCCCACTGGGTTTCAACACTGCAGTGTGTGTGGGGAAGTCTTTGCCAAGGCTGACCCCCACACCACCTGTGTTTATTGTCTGGGGTTTGACCACCTCAATGCAGACTGCCAGATTTGTAAAAATTTTCCTGCAGCTACCCTGGAAAAGAGAGTTGGTAGGCTCAAGGAAAGGGAGGCCACAAAGGCCACTGAACCGGATGGCCAGCCCGGTTCGGTTCCAACCGAACCAGAGGGAGTGCCCTCTGACCAGGGCGAGACTTCTTTGGGCAAAAGGAGAGCCGGCTCTGAGGAGTCGGTTCCAGCAAAAAGGACTAGGATATCAGCTGGTGTGGAGCCAAAACTTTCCTCTCCAACCGCTGAAGAAATAGCCAAAGCGATTAAAATTGTCCAGTCGCTTTCCCCGGTTCCGACCGAACCGGCACCATCAGGTAAGCGCCCGGTTCGTCCGGTTCCACCGGTTCAAGAGTATGACTTAGAGGAATATTATGAACCGGAGGAGGGGAAGAGGAGTATGAGGAAAGTGAATGTGGATTTGAAAGTCTGGATGTGCCCATTGACCCGGACATCTCCCCAGACAGACCTTCAGGAGTGTCTCCTCCTAGGCTTTCTGAGTCCCCTTCTCATTTTATGTTTTATAAAAAAGTGGCTGAAACCTCCAGCTCCCATGGAGGAAGCTGTGGATGATCAAGAGGAGCCTGACTATGTGGAAATGATGGATATCCCAGAGTCTAGGAGACTGTCTATTCCCTTGCATAAATCTTTTGGGAAACAGACATTTAAAATTCTAAAAACTCCTCACACTATACCTCCTGTGGATAAGGGAATGGACAAGAGATACACATTGTCAGGCTCTGATACGGAGTTCCTTACACAACAATGCAGCCATGTTGGGGTAGTGCAGGCTGCAGCCTGTGACAAGGCAAATATTCCCTTGGCTTCACACCCCCTGGACAGGGACTCCAGGAGGATTGATGCCATGGCAAAGAAACAGTACATGGCAGCATCCTTGGGACTCAGACAGGCTAATTATATGGCTTATATTGCTAGATATCAGAACTAGATGGGATACTGTTATGGCTCTAGCAAAACAGGTCCCTGGCCAGCTTGCCAAGGAGCTGGAGCAGGTGGCTGCTGATGGTATTGAGGCATCCAAGGTGCAATTCCATGCTGCAGTGGACTCAAATGATGTGTCATCAAGAGTCATGGCTACATCTGTGGCACTGCAGAATGGCTTGGCTCAGATGTACTAGCCTGTCACAGGATACCCAGACTAAGGCCATGGATTTTCCTGTTGTGGGTAATTCTCTATTTGGGGAGCAGACAGAGAATTACATGAAGAAAATGGATGAGTATAGGACCACCTATAGGAGTGCACAGGCCAAGGAAAGGCAGGCCACTCCTCAAAGGCAGCTTGGCAGCGGCAGGCCTTTTCATAGGCCTTTTTGCTAAGCCCAGGCCTCCTCTTCTGCTTATGCCCAGAGGGGGTTCTTTAGAGGGAGAGGCAGACGGGGGACAAGCAGGCCTGCTTCCACCCCTCAGCCCAAAGCCCCTGCCAAGCAGGCACCCTGATGGGTCTGCCAGGGCCGATTCTCAGCTACCTGTGGGGCAGGCTGGCTTACTTTGTCCAGGACTGGGAGTCTCTGACATCAGACAAGTGGGTCCTGGAAGTAGTAAGCCAGGGACTGGTCCTCAGCTTCAAAAAGTTTCCAAAGATGAGAACCAGATCCTTTCCACCTGCAAATCCACCAGAGGCACTTGCCCTAGAGGCAGAGGTCTCTTCCCTCCTGGCTCTCAGAGCTGTGGAAAGGGTTTCACCTCTACACCAGGGCAAAGGGTTGTACTCCAGGTACTTCCTTACCCCAAAAAAGACAGGAGAATGGCGGCCCATCCTGGATCTCAGATACTTAAACATGCACCTTTTAAAACCAAAATTCAAAATGGTGACTCTGGGAATTATTCTACCGTCTCTAAGGCCAGGGGACTGGCTAGCGTCCCTGGACCTCAAGGATGCCTACTTCCTCTATTCTCATCAGAAGCTCCCATCGAAAGTACCTCAGGTTCGAGCTGCCCTCAGGCCATTACCAGTTCAGAGCAATGCCCTTTGGCCTCACCTCTGCTCCAAGGGTATTCACAAAATGCCTGGCAATAGCAGTTGCTTCCCTAGGAAGGCAAAAAATTGCCATCTTCCCTTACCTGGACGACTGGCTCATAGTAGGCCAGTCCCCAGAACAAGTCAAGTTACACCTACAGATAACTCAGCAACTGCTCACCTCTCTAGGTTTCCTTCTGAATCTTTCAAAGTCAGTTCTAGAGCCTGTCCAGCTCCTCACCTTCATAGGTGCAGAGCTGAACACAGAGAAAGCCAGAGCCTTCCTTCCTTTGGACAGGGCAAGGACCCTGGTCTCTCTGGCCTCCTCATTCACCCTGCAGGTCTCTTGACCAGCAAGGCATTTTCTACAGCTCCTGGGGCACATGGCTACTTCTACAGCAGTAGTGCAGGGAGCAAGATTTCAGATGAGGGACATGCAGTTCCATTTGAGAGCCTTTTGGTCTCAAAGGAAAGACCCTCTAACCAAATTGATTCCAGTGACTCGAACCCTGATCCAGGCCCTACAGTGGCGGCAGGATCAGAGCAATCTGAGACAAGGGGTTCCTTTTGTCACTCAGTCTCACTCCTTAATCCTTACTACAGATGCATCCCTCTTGGGGTGGGGAGCTCACATGGGCGACCTCACTACCCAGGGGTTGTGGTCCCCTCAGGAACCTCTGCTCCACATCAATCTGTTGGAACTCAGAGCAGTTTTTCTAGCACTTCAAGCTTTTTCCAAATCTGTTCAGAACAAAGTTGTACAGGTCAGAACAGACAACACCACCACAATGTGGTACATCAACCAGCAAGGGGGCACTCGGTCTACGGCCTTGTGCACCGAAGCAATGAAGTTGTGGTCTCTGGCTTACTCCCTGAACACCTCCCTTATGGCAGTTCACCTCCCAGGCAAGGATAATGTCCTGGCAGATGCTCCCAGCAGGATTTCCCAGGGCCATCACGAATGGTCACTGGACCCCCTGGTCTTGGAGGTAATATTTGCCAGATGGGGCACCCCGCAGATAGATCTTTTTGCAGTCCCAGACAATCACCAACTTCCCCTTTTCTGCTGCAGGCCCCCAGTGTTGGGCTCAGTCCCTCTGGATGCCTTAGTTCTCAATTGGGAAGGGAAGTTTCTCATGCTTTTCCCCTTCCCTCTCCTGTTCAAAGTGCTAGTCAAAATCAGATCTCAACCCTGCAAGATGATCCTGATTGCTCCAGATTGGGCCAGACAACCCTGGTATCCACTCCTACTGTCCTTAGCAGTCCATCTTCCCTGTGTCTTCCCAGGAATCACAACCTGTTAACCTGTGCTCAGGGAGGGTTTGGTACCGAACCTCAAATCTCTCAATCTCAAGGCCTGGCTCTTGAAGAGTTAGAGTTTGCTGATCTACACCTCTCCCAAGGTGTAATGGATATCCTGAAGGCTTCTAGGAAACCTTCCACCAGGGCTACTTATAATTCCAAATGGAAGAGGTTTTCCATATGGTGCTCTGGAAAGCATATTTCCCCAGAATCTGCTGGTTTACCCACAGTCCTGGATTATATGGTCCACTTAAATACTTTGGGGCTGAGACCAGCTACCCTAAAGTGCATCTGGCAGCTGTGTCTGCTTTTATTTCAGCAGGTAAGCCTCTTCTCTTTCAGCTCATCCTGTATTCTCCACGTTTTTCAAGGGATTGCTTCACACCAACCCTCCATTCAGGGACCCTGCCCCTGCCTGGGATCTTAATGTTTGCATTGCTCAGCTTATGCAACCCCCCTTTGAGCCTTTGTCTTCAGCAGATCTTAAGTACTTGACTTGGAAGACTGTGTTTCTGGTAGCCATCACTTCTGCCAGACGCATAAGTGAATTACAAGCTTTGTCAGTGGAGCCTGATTTTATATCCTTTCATAGAGATAAGATGGTCCTCAGGACTAACAGGAAGTTCTTGCCTAAGGTGGTTTCAGATTTCCACCTTAATCAATCTATATCTCTTCCAGTGTACTTCACTGACCATTCCTCCTCTGGCGAGAGGAGGCTGCACAGCTTAGATGTGAAGAGAGCCCTTAGTTACTACATAGAACATACCAAAGGTCACAGGTTTGAATCCCTCCAACTGTTCCTCACTTATGGTGAGGTTGGTAAAGGGAAACCTGCCACTAAAAGATCCATTGCCAGGTGGATTGTCTCTTGTATCCAATTTTGCTATGGAAAACTGGGTAAGGTTCCTCCCTCAGGCCTGAGGGCTCACTCTACCAAAGGTACAGCTGCTTCCCTGGCTGCTGCCAGGGACATCCCTATTCTAGAGATTTGTCAAGCAGCTACCTGGAAAACAGTTCACACTTTTACCAAGCATTACTCCCTGGACATCTAGGCTAGGAGTGATGCTCGGTTTGGCACAGCTGTGCTTCAGAGCCTATTTCCTAAGTAGGTTCTGTCCCTCCTCCATGGAGGTACTGCTGTGTAGTCTGCATATGTCACAATATAGCAAGACTTCATGTTGTTTGAAGAAAAAATTACTCACCTTAGTAATGTTGTTTCTTCTAATGGAGTCTTGCTATGTTATGACCTCCCCTGCCCCTCTCAGAACCTCTGTTTTTGGGATGTGGGTGGGCAGTGCAGTGTTGGCACTTAGTAGGTGCCCACCTTGTTGTTTTCACCCTCCTTTCTTGGGGTGACTTGGTGTTGTGTTTTCATTTTTGGGTCTCCTGACTTGAGTCTTTGTTTTGGGACCAAAAATGTGTTCTTATGTTTAGTAGCCAGTTGGCTAGTGTAGGTTTACAGCTTCCACACAGGACCTCAGTGAGTTTAGCTCATAAAGATCTGACGGTTTGAGTTTGAAGAACAACAGACAGAGTTTCAACCGAGCTCGAGTTCAGCGTTCCATGCCTGGCATGGAAAGTTAACTCTTTCACCTCCGGAGCAGTTCGAAGGTTGGGACTCACTGCATATGTCATAATATAGCAAGACTCCATTAGAAGAAACATTACTATGGTGAGTAATTTTTTCTTTGTTTACAGATAAGCGGTCTGTTCTTGATATTGTCACTCCTGTTGCACCATCTTGGAAAGAAATATTTTATGTTCCTATACTTCAGTGTTAATAATTGAAACGGGTGGCTTGAACCACATTATCACAGTCTCTTCTTTTTCTTCTTATTGCTGGTCAGGAAGTGATTATCCCAGCAATGCTGGGAAGTATTCATTACAATGTAATTGTGTTTTAGAACAAAATATAACGGTGCAGCAAAGATTAATAGCTCCTGTTTAAGTATCCAAGTTTGAGATAACACATCAGCTCTATAGTAAGAAAATGAATACATAAGAATATCTTTTCTTAGTTTTCTTTATTTTGTTCTGTTGCTTTTTTGCCTGCTATATAGCTCATTTAATTAAGTTGCAAAGTCTAGTGTTAGTATTTAATTATTGGACAGGCTCTATAAACTCCAGAGATTGAGTGGTTCCCAAATAACTAATTGGCTCCTGTAGGGATTACAAGTACTCCTTTTCATATTGTTCATACAAAAAAAAAAGTATTTAATTGACCATAGTATTAAAGTCTTATCTTGGAATATACAGGGGTGCAGTAACCCAATAAAAAGGTCCAAAGTGTTGGCCTATCTTAAGTGTATGAAAGCAGACATTGCCTTCCTACAAGAGACTCACTTAACAAATGAAGAAACCAATAAGCGAAGAAAAACATGGGTGGGGTCAGTAGCTCCTTCAATTCAATTCCTTCAATTCTAAGAGTAAAGGGGTGTGTATACTATTTCACAAAAAGCTAACTGTGTTGGTGGACTCATCACTTTCAGATGTAGAAGGCAGAATTGTGGTGGTTAACGTCAGGATAGATGACAAAAAAATATCTCTAGTGAATGTATATGCTTCAAACATCCACCATGCAGCATTTTATGCAGATGTAGCTGACATGATCAGTAAAAATAACAGGGGACATGAATACAGTAGCTGATGTTTTTACAAACAGCACATATGCAAATCCAGTTGTCCATGCTAGCTCTGCTAAGGCATTGATAGCATTCTGCAAGGAGTTTGGCTTAGTAGATGTATGGAGGATCATGCATCCAAAAGGCAGAGACTATACTTTTCATGCAAATAGGCATTCCTCCTATAGCAGATTGGACTACATACTTATCGCTAAATCTTTGTTGACTGGTCTCTCATCTAGCCATATTGGTAACAGTCATTTCTGATCACGCCCCTGTTTCTATGGACATATCTCTGGGATTTACTATACCCTCAGAGAGGAGTTGGAGGTTTAACAGTAGCCTATTAAACTATAATGAATTTTCTAGCTGGTTGGAAAAGGAGATTAAAACCTTTTTCCAAATTAATGACAATGGGGAAGTCTCATTATCCACCCTATGGGACGCATTTAAAACCTACCTAAGAGGACACATCGTCTACTTTTTCATCACATAAAAAGAAACTCGGTGAAGCAGAACTAAGAAATGTAGAAAAATATTTAAAAACAAAAGAGGAGATATATAATTCTAAGAAAGATAAAAATCTCAGCCTTTACAGGGATATTATAAATATTAAATATGAAATTAATAACATATGTAACCGTAAAGCTGAATACGCACTTTTCCACCTTAAACAAGCATACTGGGAAGCTGGGGAAACACAAGGGAAATTGCTGGTTCACACAAACAAAAAAAACTTCAGAAGCAATCAAGATTGCCTCCATAAAAAAAAAAACAGGGGTCTCCAGTTCATAGGACTAATCAAATTCTAGAGCAGTTCAACTATTACTACTCAGATTTATATAAATCTAAAGGCCTAACTAACCAGAATTCCCTAGAGAAACTCTTACAATCTGTTGAATTACCAGTCGTCTCAGAACAGGATAGAGAAAGTTTAAACAAACCCATTACCCAAGGAGAAATAATAAAGGCCATCTTGTCTTTTCCTGCTGCTAAATCCCCAGGACCCGATGGCCCGTCTGATGAATTTTACAAAGCCCCCAGTCATCTGATTGTACCCATAATACAGAAAGTATTTTGCAATGCAGCAGTTATGGGTTCCTTGCCACCTTCCAGGAGAGAAGCTTTCATAGTGGTCTTGCCCCAAAAAAACAAAGATCCTACACTTTGTGAGAATTTATCGACTGATCTCACTTATTAATGTGGACTGTAAAATACTAGTAAAAGTATTGGCCTTTAGACTTAACAATGTTATATAGAATCTGATACACCCTGATCAAGCAGGGTTTGTGGTTGGTCGCCGCAGTTCAGATTTGTTTCATAAAATCATCCATATTATTCATACTGCCAAAGGTAACCCCTCATACCCAACACTGTTATTCTTGGATGCCAATAAAGCATTTGACAGAATAGAGTGGAGTTATCTATTTAAAATACTGGATAGATATAACCTAGGGGATTACTTCTATAATTGGGTCATGGTTTTATATTCGGAAGTGATGGCAAAAATTGATTAACAGTACATCTTCAGACAGGTTTCAAATCCACAGAGGCACCAGACAGGGATGCCCCTTATCACCACTTTTATTTCTTCTTGCTCTAGAACCCCTTCTTATCAAAATACGTATGTCTATAGTAATATCAGGTATTAAGCTGGGAAAGGAACAGAAGATCTCAGCCTATGCAGATTACATTATGTTTTCCATCACGAATCCCCAAACTTTGATACCACGCATTCTAGCTTTAGTCAATGATTTTTCGACAGTGTCAGGTTTTAAAATAAACTTTGACAAATCAGAAGCATTAGCCCTTACTAAAGGAGTGGATAAAACTACATTCACCAGGAATACGATTCAAATATCATCACAAGGCATTAAGTTTTTGGGCATAACATTAACTAATAACATCTCTGAGACTATCTCGAAGAACGTTAATTTGATTTTGGAAAAGATGGATCTTGATTTCATACGATGGAATAAAATGTTCTCATCTCTATGGGGAAAAATTCAGACATTCAGTATGATAGTGGCACAAAAAATATATTACATTTTACAGTATCTCCCTATTCGTACACCATCTTTCAAACAACATGAAGTCTTGCTGTATTCTGACATTATGCAGTTAGCCCCAGCACTTGAACTGCTCCGGAGAGGAAAGAGTTAACTCTATGCCAAAGCATAGAACATTGAGCTCGAGCTCGGTCCAAACCTCTGTCTGCTGCACTTCGAAGTGTAACCGTTAGATTCTTTACTCTGCCTAACTGAACAGCCGCTCCGGAGATCTCTCCTTCGCTATCGGTTCGGTCCAGCAAATACGTTGGTTTTAAACCACTATTTTCATTTATTTTTTGGTTCAGATCCCTGTCTGCAGTACAGTAATTACTTTAGGTAGTGGACTAGTGCTGAATTTGTGGAAATTGTAAAAGTAACATTTTCAATTGGTTTGGCTGAACCGGTTGTCTGTTATCTTTCTTGTGTTTTACTTTGAGTTCTGAATTTAGTGTGAGGTACCGGTCCTTATCGGTTCTCAAAAAAAACATATTTTATCGTTTTTTTTCCGACACCCGTGACACGGTTAGGAACCAATAAGGAGGTCTTGCCTGGCTGTTGCCGAAAAAAGGGTAAGTTGTAGGTTGGCCATGTCTGAGAAACCCAAGAGGAAAAACCGGGCCCACTGGGTTTCAACACTGCAGTGAGTGTGGGGAGGTCTTTGCTAAGGCCGATCCCCACACCACCTGGGTTTATTGTCTGGGGTTTGACCACCTCGATTCAGACTGCCAAATTTGCAAGAATTTTCCCAAATCTACCCTGGAAAAGAGATTAGATAGACTGAGAGAAAAGGAGGCCGAGAAGTCCGCTGACCCGGATGGTCAGCCCGGTTTGGTTCCGACCAAACCAGAAGGAGTGCCCTCTGACCAGGGCGCTACTTCTTCGGGCAAAAGGAGAGCCAATCCCGAGAAGTCGGTTCCGACTAAAAGAAAGCGCAAAGAAAAATCATCTGGTTTGGATCCAGAAGTCCATGTTCCGACCGCCGAAGAAATAGCCAGAGCGATTCGGATTGTGGAATCGCTTCGCCTAGTTCCGACCGATCTGGCACCTTTTGGCAGGGGCTTGGTTCGGTCGTTTCCACCGGTTCACGATTATACTTTGGAAGAATTTTATGAACTGGAGTTTGAGGAGAAAGGGGAGTTTGAAGATGATGATGGTGATGGTGAAAGTCTAGATGTGCCTGTGGAACCGGACATCTCCCCAGATAGACCTTCAGGTGTATCCCCTCCTAGGCTTTCTGAGTCCCCTTCCCACTTTATGTTCTACAGAAAGGTGGCTGAGATCCTCCAACTTCCTATGGAAGAGGCAGTGGAGGGTCAGGAGGAGCCTGATTATGTAGAAATGATGGCCATCCCAGAGTCCAGGAGGCTGTCTATTCCCCTCCACAAATCTTTTGGGAAACAGACACAAAAAATTCTGAAGTCTCCCAATTCTATACCTCCTGTGGACAGAAGAATGGACAAGAGGTATATACTCTCAGGCTCAGAAAAGGAGTTTTTAATACTACCAATGCAGCCATGTTGGGGTTGTGCAGGCTGCTGCTGCCTGTGATAAGGCAAGTATTCCCTTGGCTTCACACCCCCCAGACAAAGACTCTAGGAAGGTTGATGCCATGGCAAAAAGGCTGTACATGGCATCTTCCCTGGGACTCAGACAGGCGAATTATATGGCCTGTACAGCTAGGTACCAGAAGTCCAGGTGGGACACTGTACTGGCACTGGCTAAACAGGCCTCCCCCCAGCTAGCCAAGGAGCTGGAGGCAGTGGCTGCAGATGGGATTGAGGCATCTAAAGTCCAGTTTCATGCTGCTGTGGACTCTAATGATGTGTCATCAAGAGTCATGGCTACATCTGTGGCTCTTCGGAGAATGGCTTGGCTCAGATGTACTAGCCTCTCACAGGAAACCCAGCCTAAGGCCATGGATTTTCCTGTAGTGGGTAATTGTCTGTTTGGGGAGCAGAAGACAGAGAATTACATGAAGAAAATGGATGAGTACAGGACCATATACAGGAGTGCTCAGGCCAAGGAGAGGCAGGCAAATCCTTAAAGGCAGCAGTCTAGGGACAGGGGCAGGCCTTTTCAAAGGCCTTTTTACCAAGCACAGGCCTCTTCTTCCTTTTCACAGAGGGGATTCTTCAGAGGGAGAGGCAGAAGGGGGATGAGCAGGGCTGCATCCACTCCTCAGCCTAAAACCTCTGCCAAGCAGACACCCTGATGGGCCTGACCGGGTCGACTCTCCTATTCCAGTAGGGGGGCAGGCTGGCTTACTTTGTCCAGGACTGGATGTCTGTTACATCAGACAAGAGGGTCCTGGAAGTAGTAAGCCAGGGACTGGTTCTCAGCTTCAGAAAATTTCCAAAGATGAGAGCCAGATCTTTTCTACCTGCAAATCTCTCGGAAATCCTTGCCCTAGAGGCAGAGGTTTCTTCTCTTCTGGCCTTAAGATCCATAGAGAGAGTACCTACCCTACACTGGGGCAAAGGGCTGTACTCCAGGTACTTCTTGACCCCAAAAAAGACAGGGGAGTGGCGACCCATCCTAGACCTAAGATATCTAAACAAACATCTTTTAAAACCAAAGTTCAAGATGGTAACTCTGGGAATAATCCTTCCCTCTCTAAGGCCAGGTGCCGACTTTCACATTCCCATCAGGTGCTCCCACAGAAAGTACCTCAGGTTCGAGTTGCCCTCAGGCCACTATCATTCAGAGCAATGCCCTTTGGCCTAACCTCAGCCCCAAGGGTTTTCACAAAGTGCCTGGCAGTAGTAGTTGCCTTTCTAAGAAGGCAAAAGATTTCCATTTTTCCATATCAGGACGATTGGCTAATAGTGGGCCAGTCTCCAGACCAAGTCAAGTGTCACCTGCAAGTGACCCAGCAAGTGCTCACTTCTCTAGGATTTCTTCTCAACCTTCCCAAGTCGGTTCTCGAACCAGTCCAGCTTCTTACCTTTATAGGGGCAGAACTGGACAGTCAGAGCAAGAATCTTTCTTCCTCTAGAAAGGGCAAGGGTTCTTACGGAACTAGTCTCTTCCTTCAACCTTCGGGTATCTCGACCAGCAAGGCATTTCCTCCTGCTCTTGGGCCACATGGCAGCTTCAACAGCAGTGGTCCAAGGGGCAAGATTCCAGATAGAAACATAGAATTTGACGGCCGATAAGGACCGCTTGGCCCACCTAGTCTGCCCATTTTCCTACCTAACAGATAAGCTGCAGATCCTAATTAACCAACAGCTTACTTCCTCCTACCCCCCACTAGGACTGCCTTATGTCTGTCCCATGCATTCTTGAATTCCCCCACTGTTCTAGACTCCACAACCCTCTCTGTGAAAAAAATACTTCCTCACATTACCTCTGAGCCGTCCCCTCTATCTTCAAATTGTGCCCCTTGTTCTTGCACATCTCTTTTCTGAAAGATGCCACCCTCTTGGACTTTGTTGATTCCTTGAGGTACTTGAAAGTTTCTATCATGTCCCTCTCTCCCTCCTTTCCTTAAGGGTATACATATTAAGCTCCTTTAGTCTTCAGATGTCTTCTGGTGCAGACCCTGCACCATTTTGTTGCCCTCCTCTGGACAGCCTCCACTCTGTCTATGTCTTTGCGGAGATGGGGTCTCCAGAACTGCACACAGTACTCCAGATGGGGTCTCACCAACTGTCTGTACAGAGGGATAACAACTTCCTGTTTTCTACTATTGATGCCTCTCCCTATGCATCCCAGTATCCCCCCAGCCTTCCTTACTGCCTTTTTTTTTTTTTTTCCATTTATATTTTATCTCCCCCTTAGCCTGTCAGCCGCCAGATGTCCTTCTGCCCGGTCACGGACCACTGGCTTCTGCTCCCCACATCGGCCTCGGACCCTCTGATGCCCCGTGGCTTCCCCCCCACGGTGGGGCTGCGACACTCCCTTCGCATGCCGCAGTCGTGTAACCTTAGTCAGAGGGCCGGCCTGGGGAGCACATCAAAGCCGTGGTGGGCTTCATTAGCGGCGGCCATGACGGCTAGTTCTTTTTCCTGTTTTCTGGAGGGAGGTGGGGTCGTGCAATGACGCCGGGAGCCGTCCTGCCCCGCCTCCAGTGCGTGTCTGTGCCGGGTAGCTGGGCGCCACCCCTGGCTCCACCAGGAGTCATCCGCCCGGACATGTCCGGACTTCGAGAGAAGGAGAGCAGTCAAAGGACGCCGATCCTTCTCCCGGCCGCCCTCCAGCGACCCGAGTCCGCTCCCTAACTGGGTCGCCGGCATCGCATGCGAAACTAACCGCTGCGCCCGACGGCTGGCCTCATTGCCTTCCTCACATTGCTTGCCCACCTTTAGGTCATCTGATATAATTACCCCGGTCCCTTTCCATTTTTACTGTTGTCAGTATCTCACCCCATTGTGTAGTCTTGCCCTGGGTTTTGTTTCCCAGGTGCATTACCTTGCACTTCTTGCATTGAATCTGAGCTGCCATACATTTGACCATTCCTCTAACCTGGCCAAGTCCCTTCTCATCCATTCCACTCCATCTGGTGTATCAACCCTGTTGCAGATCTTTGTGTCATCTGCAAAGAGACATACTTTTCCTTCCAGTTCCTCTGCAATGTCACTTACAAAGACATTAAAAAGGACCGGTCCCAGTACTGAACCCTGCGGTACCCCGCTAGTAACCCTCCTTTCTTCACTGTGGACTCCATTTACTACTACCCTTTGTATCCTGTTGTCTAGCCAATTTTTTATCCAGGCTACCACCTTGGGACCCACTCCAAGGCTGGCTAACTAGTGTATTAATCTTTTGTGTGGGACTGTATCAGATGCCTTGCTAAAATCTAGGTAAGCCATGTCCACAGCCCTTCCCTGGTCTACTACTTTGGTCACCCAGTCAAAGAAATCTATTATATTCGTCTGACACGACCTTCCCATCGTGAATCCATGCTGCCTTGGGTCCTGTGCCCCACTGGCCTCTAGGTACTCAATAATTCTTTCCTTCAGAAGTGATTCCATCATTTTCCTACCACTGAGGTCAAACTAACTGGTCTGTAGTTTCCTGCCTCTGTTCTGCTCCCACTTTTGTGAAGAGGAATCACATCCGCCCTCCTCCAGTCCTCAGGTACCACCCCATCCTCCCATGATTTGTTAAAGAGAGTAGTCAGCGGTGTCATTAGTTCTACCCTTAGTTCTTTTAGAATTTTTGGGTGAATCCCATCAGGCCCCATTGCTTTGTCCACCTTCAATTTTATTAGTTCTTTCAGAACCCTTTCTTCTGTAAATGGACTGGTATCGACCCTCATCTTCAGAGTGTTTCTCTTGTTTGGTTTAGGTACCTCCCCCTCCTCTTCCTTTGTGAATACTGAGCAGAAATATTCGTTCAGTATCCCTGCTTTTTTATTGTCACCCTCTACCCACATTCCCTCCCCTTTATTAAGCCTCAGCATCCCTCCTTTGGTCTTTCTTCGCTCCCTAATGTACCTATAAAAGGTCTTATCCCCCTTCTTAACAGAGTTGGCTATCCTTTCCTCGGTTTGGGCCTTTGCTATTCTGACTGCCTTCCCAGCCTCTTTCTGCTTTAACTGATAAAGTTCTCTGTCCTTCTCCTTCTGTGTTTCCTTATATTTCCTGAATGCTATCCTTTCTTCTTATCCTTCCCTGCCACCTCTTTTGAGAACCATAGCGTTTTTTCCTTCGTTGTGTTTTGTTGATTTGCTTTACACAAAGGCTTGTTGCCTCTGTGATGGCTGTTTTGATTACTCTCCATTGTTCCTCCACCCTCCTTCTTGCCTGTTTGCTAGTGCTTTTCTGAGGCACTCTCTCATTTTCCCAAAGTCAGCCCTCCTAAAGTCCAATACTCTTGCTTTTGTATGGCTTGACTGTATGGCTGTGTTTATCGTGAACCACACTGTTTGGTGGTCGCTTGTTCCCAGATGGCTGCCCACTTCTAAATCTGAGATTCTTTCTCCGTCCCCATTTGAGAGTACCAGGTCTAAGATTGCTCCCTCCCGAGTGGGTTCCAATACTAGCTGTCTGAGGCATGCCCCCTGTAGGGCATCAAGAATGACCCTGCTCTTGGATGTGCCTGCAGCAAAGGTGCTCCAGTTAACATCTGGCATATTCAGGTCCCTCATCAACAATATCTCCCCTTTTTCTGCCATTCTAAGGAAGCCTTCTATCATTTCCTTGTCCATCCCTTCCCCCTGAGGTGGGGGTCTGTATACAACCCCCATGCGGATTGTGGTGCCATTTCCTGTCTCCAGGGTGACCCAGAGTGTCTCATCTGCTCCCTGTTTACTCTTTAGCTCTGTTGGTTTGATCCCTTCCTTTACATAAAGAGCCACTCCTCCTCCTCTTTTACCCTCCCTGTCCCTCCTGTAGACTGTGTATCCTGGTATGTTGACATCCCAGTCATGGTTCTCTGTGTACCATGTTTCTGTGACTGCCACAATATCCAGGCAACCCTCTTCCATCAAGGCCACTAGTTCAGGGAGCTTGTTACACAGACTACGGGCATTGGTACTCATCACCCTCCACTTTTTGATGGTCTTACCCCTTTTAGCCCCATTCCTGTCCTTGCTGCCTTTGCCTTTTTTTACATTTACTTCTGTCCTGCTCCCTAATGACTTCTCTACCTTGGTGTTTACCTCACTAATTACTGTTGTTTGTGGGTGGAGGCTGGGATTTCCCTGCTCCTTTTCAGTGCCTCCCCCCTTGGCTAGTTTAAATGCTTGCCAATGAAGCATTTAAACCTCTCACCTAGGATCCTGGTTCCCCTCTGGACAGATGCAGACCATCACACCAGTATAGGTCTGCATCCCTCCAGGTGACTCCCCAGTCCCCAATGAAGACAAAACCCTGAGCTCCACACCAGTTTTTCAACCATTCAATTGAATTCCCTGGTGAGGAGTACCCTAGCATCACCCTTGCCATAGGCAGGCAGCACCTCCGAGAAGGTTACTGTATGCACTACTTGTCTAAGGCCCCTTCCCAACTCTACAAACTCCTCTTGCACTGCTCTGATCCCATTCCTAGCCAGGTAATTTGTCCCTAGGTGGACAATGACATCCAGCTCCCTCCCTCGTGCAGCTGCTCCCATGATCCTGAGAATTCGCTTCCTGTCCCTCCAAGCCGTGGCGCCTGGCAGACACCTTACCTCCCTCTCCCCTTCCTCCCCCATTTCTACCCCCTAATGCTTGAGTCCCCCACCAAGAGTTGTTTCTTTCCCCTGTGGGGTATCATGCCACCCTCCTGTAGGTCTCCTTTGTGAAGGTTCCCAGCATCCTCCTTGGTCTCCACTGTAGGTGCCTCCGTAGAGGAACCACTATCCATCAGAAGAGCGAATGAATTGTGGAGAGGTACAGCTGGAGTGATGCAACTCTATTCCACCACCCTCTTACTCCCTGAGCCCACCCTGGTCCAGCCTCTCCTCTTTCTTGGCAACCTCTGAGGTAGTGGCATTGGCCCTGGTGGTCCCTGGGTGGGGGAGGAGGTTTCTCGAATCCTAGCCAGGTCAGCCTGGAGACGGGCAACCTCCTCCCTCAGACCAGAGAGGTGCCTGCAAATAGGGCAGCATCGCAGCCTCCAGAATGTCTCCCGGAACACTGCCGCCCCACAGCCATTGCACTGCACCACTCCTATCATGTCTTATTTTGTGTCCCCTCTCCTGTTTCTCTGTATGCTTACTCTCTCCTCTCCTTACAACTCTCACCCTTCCTGTTCTGGGACAGTAACTTCCTATATTCTTCAGTAGCCTCCTTCTTCCTTGCTCAGTGTCAGACCACCAGCAGCTGGGGGGAGTGAGCTACTTTTTTCCTTTAGGGTTGACAAAACCAGTATTTCTCTATGATCCTTCCCTTCCTACTGCCAAACAGGAAGTTCCTGTTGACAGTCAAATCCAGTGGCTATAAAAGTAAAACTGGCTTAGGGTGGGTGGGATGGAGGGCAATTAGTAAGAAAAATCTCAACAGACACTGACTCCTGCTAAGATATAAGTGTTAAATTAATAAGAAAATGTAGCTTGTTTTAGTTAGCTGCTTTCTGCTCTACAAGCAAGGCTAGCAACCGGAAGTTATAATTTGAGTCACCTGCTTTTATAGTGTCTAAGCCACACCCCCAATTAAGCTCTCTCTCCTCCTACTGGTTTAGCATGATGAGGTATATTCAGTTCCATCTGAGAGCTTTTTGGTCTCAGAGGAAGGATTCCCTTACCAAACTGATCCCAGTGACTCTGACCTTGATCCAAGCAGGATCAGGACAATTTAAGACAAGGTGTTCCTTTTGCCACTCAGCCTTGTTCAGTGGTCCTTACCACGGACGCTTCTGTTCTGGGAAGCCCACCTTGGGGCCCTTACTGCCCAGGGACTGTGGTCCCCCCAATAATCCCTTCTCCATATCAATCTCCTAGAGCTCAGGGCAGTTTTTCGGGCCCTGAAAGCTTTCTCTCAATCAGTACAGAACAAGGTGATTCAGGTCAGAATGGACAACACCACCACCACCATGTGGTACATCAACAAGCAGGGAGGCACTCGGTCCACGGCCTTGTGCACAGAAGCCATGAAATTGTGGTCCCTGGCTTATTCCCTGCAAACCTCTCTGGTAGCAGTTCACCTTCCAGGGAAGGACAATGTGCTAGCAGATGCACTGAGCAGGATCTGTCAGGGCCATCACGAATGGTCCCTGGACCCTCAAGTGTTGAAAGTGATTTTTTCAAGGTGGGGCACTCCAGAGATAGATCTCTCACCAACTCCCTGTCTTTTGTTGCAGACCTCCAGTCTTGGGCTCAGTTCCCCTAGATGCCCTGATTCTGAATTGGGAATGGAAGCCTTCCCTCCCTTCCCACTCCTGTTCAAAGTTTTAGTCAAAATAAGGTCTCAACCTTGCAAAGTGATTCTGATTGCTCCAGATTGGACCAGACAGCCCTGGTACCCCCTGTTGCTGTCCCTAGCAGTCCATCTCCCCTGTCTCTTCCCAGGAATTACAACCTGTTAACATCCTCTGAGGGGAGGATTTGGTACCCCAATCTTCAGTCTCTCAGTCTCAAGGCATGGCTCTTGAAGAGTTAGAGTTTGCAGATCTGCATCTTTCCCAAGGGGTTCTGGATATCCTCAAAGCTTCTCGAAAACCCTCCACCAGAAAGACTTATAACTCCAAATGGAAGAGATTCAACATTTGGTGTTCTAAGAAGCATATTTCTCCAGATACTGCTGTATTGCCTACGGTTCTGGATTATATGGTCCATCTTAATGGCCTAGGCCTCAGACCAGCTACTCTAAAGGTACACTTGTCAGCTGTTTCTGCGTTTCTGTCTGTGGGGAAGTCTTCCTCACTATCTTCTCATCCTGAGTTCTGTAAATTTTTTAAAGGATTGCTTCATACCAATCCTCCTTTTAGAGACCCTGCCCCTGCCTGGGATTTGAATGTTTGCATTGCTCAACTTATGCAACCCCCTTTTGAGCCTATGTCCTCAGCAGAGCTTCAGTACTTGACTTGGAAAACTGTGTTCTTGATAGCCATTACCTCTGCTAGGCGTATCGGTGAATTGCAAGCTCTGTCAGTGGAACCTGATTTTATCTCCTTTCACAGGGATAAAGTGGTCCTTAGAACCAATAGAAGGTTCTTGCCCAAAGTGGTTTTAGACTTCCATTTAAACCAGTCTATGTCTCTTCCTGTTTTCTTTACTGATCATTCTTCCTCAGGAGAGAGGAGGCTACACAGTTTAGATGTTAAAAGAGCCCTTAGTTACTACATAGAGCGTACCAAGGGTCACAGGTTTGACTCCCTCCAGTTCCTCACTTATGGAGAAGTAGGAAAGGGCAAACCTGCCACCAAGAGATCTATTGCCAGGTGGATCATGTCTTGTATACAATTCTGCTATGAAAGAGTGGGAAAAACTCCACCCTCAGGCCTGAGGGCTCATTCTACAAGAGGTACAGCTGCTTCCCTGGCTGCTGCCAGGGATATCCCTCTCTTAGAAATTTGTCAAGCAGCCACCTGGAAAACAGTCCATACCTTTACCAAGCATTACTCTCTGGATATCCAGGCTAGGAGTGATGCTCGGTTTGGCACAGCAGTTCTTCAGAGCCTATTCCCAAAGTAGGTTCTGTCCCTCCTCCATGGAGGTACTGCTTGGTAGTCTGCAATTGTCAGAATACAGCAAGACTTCAAGTTGTTTGAAGAAAAAATTACTCACCTTAGTAATTATGTTTCTTCTATTGGAGTCTTGCTGTATTCTGACCTCCCTCCCTGCCTCCCCTCTCAGAACCTGGTTTTGGGAAGCGGGTGGGCAGGTACAGTGTTGCACCTCAGGGGTGCTCTTTTTACACCCTCTTCTTGTGTGGGTGTTTATTTTGTTATATTCCTGTTTGGTTTGGGATTTGAGTTTTGGGTTTCCTGACTTGAGCCTTCTTTTGGTAGTCCAAAACTTTTTGTTGCCAGTTGGTTATTAATGTTGTTTTGCAATTTCCACATAGAATACTAGTTGAGTGTTGCTCGTAAGAATCTGACGGTTAGCGTTCAAAGGGAAACAGACAAAGACATCAACCGAGCTCGAGCTCAGCATTCTATGCTCTGCATAGAAAGGTTAACCCTTTGTTCTCCGGGGCAGTTTAAAGGCTGGGGCTAACTGCACTTGTCCGAATACAGCAAGACTCCAATAGAAGAAACATAACTACTAAGGTAATTTTTTCTTCTCTCCCCGTTCTCGAGGACCATCTCTCCCCATTTTCTCTCCTTTTCCTCCCCTTCTTCCCTATTCCCCCTCCTTTTGTTTTCTATTATATTTCATTTTAATATGAACTTCCTTGCTGCTTTACTAACATCAGGGTGGAATTTGTTCTAGGGACTTGGCTATGATGTTCTATCCACACTTCTGGCAGCTGCCTTTCCCTTTAAGACTTGCTGGAAATGTCTTCAAGCTGGCTCTTCCCACCCACTCTGCTGGTAACTCCCTCGGCTCCACCCCATGACACTAGAGCTTCCTTTCTGCTGTAAGAAGCAGATTCCCTCCTTACCACTCTCACGCCGAGTAGGCCTTTGCCACTAAATCTACAGATTTACTTCCGAAAAAGTTTAATACTTTTTGTGTTCAGCTCGATTGTCGATTGCAACCACGATGGATGACAAGTCCGCACCCCAGGTTCCGTTGATGCCCTTGCAGGCAGAAAATGTCCCAAATGGATCCGCATGCCATGTGCATCTATTGCCTGGGGCATGAGCACGATCCCCAGGCCTGCAACATTTGTCAAACTTTCCATCCTACCATTCTCGAGGACCATCTCACCTGACTCAAGTTAGGCCGACTGAGTGAATGGAACCCAGCGGTTAAATTTAAGGATGCCCGTTGGGCGGTCTCCACGACTGCGGGGTCCACCGAACAGCTTGTGGTGTTTGAGGAAGGTACAGCCCAGGCCACTTCCCACTCCTGTTTGGCAGCTACCTTCATTCCGCTCCAGCTAGGTTCAACTTTCCCAGGATCCTTCAAAGAATTGTGCCAGTCCTTGCCAACCCTCAGGCCAGGAATCCATGTCGAAGAAAGAGTCTAAGGGAATGGTCTTGTTGACGTTCATGGGATCAGGATCGCTCTTGGTTGGGAGCTTCGTATTCCCGTGCTTCTTCGGATCCGACTGTGGTCAAATCCTCAGCCCAGGCCACTGGCTCCACAGTAATCCCGTTGGGCCAGTTGGTCAAGACATTGGTTGATCTTCCGGCCAAGATTTTTCTCGAACCGGTTGACCAGTTGTCGGCTGGAGAGGGTGACACTTCCTTATCCAGGACTCCGGTCCTGACTCAGATCATTGGAATGGATCAGTCCGTTGATCCACCACCTCTGGTCAACAACCAAGACCTGGAGGAGCCTCTGCGTGTGCCGACTCCCTCCGAGCCCCTCTGCTGACCCCCCCAGTAGTCTCAGTCTCAGTTTTCTTCCCGTGGGTCAAGCAGTTCCCGTCGACATCGGCCCTCCCGCTCTCGACACCACAGAAAACGGCGCCACCACCACTAATCTTCATCCTTGTCCTCAGGTGTGGAGAGGCTTCGGTGCAGGTTGCGTCTATGCTACAAGGATCTCATGGCAACAGCTGGTGCTCATTGGCATGGAGCCGGCTCCAGCTACTACACCAGCCATCACCTGGCTTTCGCCCAACAGGCCAATGCCTTCTCTGCCTAAGAAAGTGACCAATACGGTCCCAGCTCAGTGGACCCCGGCATCTCCACTGATTCTGGTGGAGCCGCCACCTAAACAGCTGCTGACCTGGGCTCCGACTAAGGAGTCTTGGCCGACCAAGGGACTTCCCCATTGGCTGTCGATCACCGTCACCCTTGACCATCTGCAGAGGGTCAGTGGAGTCTCGGGCGATTGATTCCTCTTTAACAACTCCTCGGAGTCAGAGGGTTCCTCCCTGCACTCCCAATGACTTCTCGGAGTCAGAGTGTCCCTCCCTGCACTCCTGTCCAGTCAACGTGGAGTCGGTGGGGGATCTCCTGATGGACAAAGGCCCTTCCTCTTTTATTGTCCTTCTTCACCTGATCTTCAAGTCCACGGGTATGAAAATGGAGCCCGTCGAGAAACGGGCTCATTACCTGTTGACCGAGATCCTCGACCGGGGAGATACTCCTACAGAGGCCTTTCTGGTGGCAGAGGCCATTCTTGGCCCTGCCCTGAAACTTTGGCAGCACCCCGCTTCCTGCCTTGTGCCCTCTCCCCAGATGGCCAGCAAGTATGCGGTACCTACTGGATTCCACTCAGGATTCACAGAACACCCCTCAGCCGAGGGGCTGGTGGTCAATTCTGTATTTAGGTGCTCTGGCAACACTGGGGATGTCGGCAAGCTGCCTGACAAAGAGTCCAAGAAATTGGACTACACTGCTAAAACGGTCTACACTGCCTTCTCGCTTGGTCTTCACCATGCGAGCTCGGCCCTCCTTATGGCCCACTTCTCCCATGCCCTGCTGGGCACCCTGCATGAGCTGCTTCCTCATCTGCCGGCGGACCTCCAAACTATGGTCAGACAGGTCCGGTGCCAGGGCAGAGCTGTTGCTAAGCAGCAACTCCAGACAGCCATGGGCATTGGGGACTCCTGTGCCTGCTGTGTGGTGGCCACAGTGGCCATGCGCCTCAGGGCTTTGCTGTGGATCTGGACCTTCACAGCTGATACTCAGCACAAGCTGGCAGATGTTCCTTTCCTGGGTACTGACTTGTTCAGGCCCGTGGTCAAGGGCCACCTCACCCACATCGAGAAATCCAGTGCCACCTTGGACTCCATGACATCTACCCAAAAGGACCCCAAGGGCTCCAAGCAGCAGCAGAAAAGGAAGTCATTTCAGTCCACCTCTACTCCTGCAGCCAAACAAGTTCAGCCCCAGGCTGGTCAGCAGGCCCAGGCCTGGTGACCTCAGCCAAAATCAGTGGCCTCGGTCATCTGTAAGCCTTGGGGGAGTGGCTCTGTTGGCCCCTCAGCCGGATCCTTCTCCTCCTGTATGCCTGCACAGTGACAGGATGAGGGGTGCTTCCCTCATGCCCATCATACCATCCCTGGATCCTCCCATGGGGGCTGTCTCTGCCACTTCCTTTCCACCTGGTTCGCTGTCACCATGGGCAGGTGGGTCCTCAAGGTGGTGGGTCATTGTCTGCCTCCGGAATTCAAACAGCACCCTCCTTGCCGAGCCCATGCCCCACAGGAGGGCTTGGTATCCGCAGACATTCTGTCAGCTCTGAGATGACATAGTCCAGCTCCTCCACAAGGAGGTTGTGGTTCCTGTCACTGATCCTCTGGAACACCCAGGGTTTGCCTCCAGGTACTTCCTGGTTCCAAAGTGGCCGGGGGGGGGGGCTGGCACCCCATTCTAGATCTGCAAGACCTGAACAAGTTTCTCAGGTCGCGCACCTCCAGGAGGGTAACTATGTCTCAGATCATACCATCTCTAGAGCAGGACATGTGGTTTTGCTTCCTGGATCTTCAGGCCACGTTCTTCCATGTCCCGATCCGTCTGTCACACCGAAGGTTCCTCCACCTCCTAACCGAGGGAACCCTCTACGAGTTCCAGGCCATGCCATTCGGCCTGTCCTTGGCCCACAGGGTCTTCACCAAGTGCATTGCAGTGGTGGCAGCTTACCTGAGGAACTGAGGGGTCTGGGTTTACCCTACCTGGATGACTGGCTGATAGCAGGTCCCTCCAGGCAGGAGGTGGAGCAGTCCAAGTACCTGGCATCCAGACCTGCATCTGGCTTGGCCTCCTGGTTAACGAGGCCAAGTCAGAACTCGTACCTTCACAGGTGATCCACTTAATTGGGGCAGAGTTAACTCTTACAGAGCCAGAGCCCAGCTCCCAGCTGACAGGGCGGAGGCTCTCTCCTCCTTTGCCTGATCATTTCGAGTTGGGCAGTTGTGCCCTGCCCAGGACTTCCAGTGCCTGCTAGGTTACATGGCAGAAGAAGCACTCAGAACGGCTGCCCAGTGATCGATATAAATACACTTCCAATGATTGGAATATGATAAAAACAGCTTTAATAAGATAGCTAAAGCAAGCAGCAGTTAAAAAGCACAGGCCTTACGTTTCCGTCGCAAAGGCGGCTTTTCAATTTTCACATTGAAAAAGCGTCTTTCTGACTCAACATCGTCTGGCTCGGCACCGCTGCTGCTCGCTTATTAAAGCTGTTTTTATCATATTCCAAGCATTGGATGTGTATTTATATCGATTACTGGGCAGCCGTTCTGAGTGCTTCTTCTGAATTCTTTTGTGTTTGGCTCCAGTTTTCATCCATTGGTGGCCACCTTTTTGTACATATAGGTTACAAGGCAGCCTGCACCAGTGTGGTCCGATGGGCGTACTGGAGAATGCGCTTCCTGCAGTAGGAGCTGGCCAGCCAGTGGTCTTAGCACAGGGGTCACTTCGACCAGCTGGCCACTGTGACCCAGCGTATGTGGGACACCCTCCAGTGGTGGTAAGTCCCAGAGCATCTGCAGGAAGGGACCCAGTTTGCCCGCCCAGAGCTGATGATCATCCTGATGACTGATGCCTCTCTCATGGGCTTGGGTGCCCACCTGGAGGAACACAGAGTCCATGGGCTCTGGACACCCGCGGAGCCCCAATACCATATCAACCTGCTGGTACTCCGAGAAGTTTGGCTGGCGCTGACTGCATTCGCTCCGCACATCCGGGGTCAGGTGGTCCAGGTCCAGGCGGACAACACCACGACCATGTACTACCTCAACAAACAGGGTGGGATGCACTCCCTTCCACTGTGCAAGGAAGCGCTCCACATGTGGACTCTCGTGCGCAGCCTGGAGGCTGATATCCTAGCCATCCATGTGGCAGGGGCATCTGGTCAATGGGCAGATGCTGTCAGCCATGTGCGCAAGGCGTCTCACGAGTGGTTCTCCACCCAGAAGTAGTACACAGTCTGTTCTCCCAGTGGGGCACGTCTCAGGTGGACCTGTTCACCTCCAAGGAGAACGCAAAGCTGAGGCTGTTTTGTGCCTACCCCCCTCAGCAGGGAATGCTGCAAGGGGATGCCTGCTCGAGGCCCTGGACCCCAGGCCTCTTTTTTTTTTTTGAAATTCACACTTTATTTATTTTATCAAACAAACGAGAAACAGGAAACAAAGTATAATCGAGGTAAAAAAAAACATGGTAAGACATGAAAGGATAAAGCAATAACAACCCACCTCCCCCCCAAGAGGATGCCACCACCAACAACAGAAAAGCTCAAGTGGAAGAACTAAAGTCCGTACAAAGATAGAGGTAAAAGAAAAGGTGAAGAAAAAAGGAAAAAACAAAGCGAAGAGAGGAGAAGAAAAAAGGGAGGAAGAAGGAGGGAAAGGAGAAGCAGCCAAAGTAGCTGTACAGTACTAATATATCATCAGGAAGGGAGAGGTAAAGAACCCCTGCCTGGGGTCTTAATGAAGATACAGGGCATAAAGTTTACCCCATTTCTTATGAAAGGCGGATAAGTCATGTCTAGAACTGGCGATCAACTTTTCGATTTTGAAACCTTGGGACATTTCTGCCACCATTCCTGATAAGAAATTTCAGATTGATCAACCCAGTGACGTAAGAACTAGTCTTTTGACAGCCATCGAAATGAAGGCCATGTGATATTTCCTTTCATTAACTTTAATAGAGGAGTAATCTAACACACAAATTTCGGGTGTAAATAAGTCTTGTAGGCCCAAAGTGATTCAAGCTATCCCGGATATGTCTCCACAAAGGGCAACTTTATCACAAGCCCAAAATATGTGCAGGATATTCCCTGATCAACACCACATCTGATAAAATAGGAGAGCTAATTTTCCCAAATTTGACTAAGTTAGCCGTATAGTACATATTATTGACTATATAAAACTGTGTAAGTTTATTTCTATCTAGTGAGAGAAATCGGTGTAAGTCTAACCACACCTGGTTCCAGGGATGGGGGGAATTACCAAACAATGTGTCCCACACCTTGGAGCCAGATAAAACTTCCGGAGCTTTACTGAGAAGGAGGTGTGCATAGAGTTTAGCAATGGGATGGGGTTCATTGGATCGGGACTTCAGCAAATCTAGAAGAGGCTGGATACTAGACCTTTTTCACCAGACCAAAGTCCTTGACTATGAGGTGTCTCAGCTGGAATACTTTGAATATGGCCTGAGAGGGAATGTTAAATTTGGACATCAGTTCCCGGGAGGAGCCAATTGAGTCCTGTAGATAGAGGTCTTCCACTACACAGTCACGGATTTGCGGTAGCCAAGAGGGGAGTAACCAGTGTGAACCCAGCTTAATATTGGGGTTAAGCCCCAGGCCTCTTTTGTGCCTTCCCTCCACTTCCCTTGATTCACAAGGTGTTGCTGAAGGCCAGTAGGGACAAGGCACAGGTGAACCTGGTGGCTCCGGACTGGCCCCACCAGTTCTGGTACCCTGATCTCCTCAGCCTAAGCAGCAGGCTCCTGAAGTGTCTTCCTCTCCACCCGGACCTGCTGTCTATCGGTCAAGGGAAGGGACTCCATCTGGACCTTCAATCCTTGCACCTGACAGCCTGGTTCCTGAGCGGCTAGAGTTCTAGGCTTTGGGTCTCTCCGAAGATGTTCTCACTGTTGTGGAGGCATCTCAGAAGGAGTTGAACAGGAAATGCTATGCCTTCAAGTGGAAGAGGTTCTCCATTTTGTGCCAGGACAAAGGGCTGGACCTCTTGTCCTGTCTGGTGGCTAGCATCCTTGACTACCTGTGGTCCCTCTCTAAGTCAGGCCTTCAGTTGATGACCCTAAAGGTGCACCTGGCAGCCATCTCTGCGGGCCGGGCGTGGGCCAGTCAGCTGTCAGTGGTATAGGAGAGGGTGGTCTGGTGCTTTTTTAATGGCCTTGACCACATTTCCCCTTCAGTGCGTGAACCACCTCCACCATGGGACTTGTTGCTGGCTTTGGCAAAGCTCATGGGAAAGACATTTGAACCGATGCACAGGTGTGACAAGTCTCAACTGTCATGGAAGACTGCCTTCCTGGTGGCTATCACATCAGTCAGAAGGATCAGTGAGCTGCAGGTGCTTTCGGTGGGGTCTCCTTACCTGGTCTTCCACAGGGACAAGGTTGTTTTGCGCCCCAACCCGAAGTTTCTCCCGAAGGTTGTGTCAGAGTTTCACCTTAATCAGGTGATTATTTCCCAGTGTACTTTGTCATCAAGGCACAGGTCAGGAAGCATAGGAAAACCAGGAGCAGTTATAAAATTCACAAATAACGTTTTATTATTAATGACAGCAAAACAAAAATTGTTCAGTATAACTATTTACAGTGGCATTACAAACATAGAAAACAGAGTCCTTCTTCTGAGTTTTTCTTCTCAATTTCCAATCTCAGTCTCTCCCTCTTGTAAAACATTGCAGCTCTTTTTATAACAAGTCTTTGCAGGGAGCTCATTAAGAGAACATTCTGCTTCTCACACAGTGTTCTTGTCAGTTTCAGCAGGTGCAGCAGAACGCTGCATTGTGATCCAGAACTGACCTCTTGTTGACAGCTATGGAAATATTTTTCAAACCAGCATCTCAGGTTAACCCCTTGAATTCCAGTTTTTGCAGTCATTTCAACAGTATAACTATGTCTGTATAACTAACCTAACACCTGGAAACTATCGGCCAATTTCCATTCTGCCCCTGCTGTCCAAAGCTCTAGAAAAAGTTGTGGCAGAACAGCTAACAACCTACCGTGGAACTTATAACCTACTCTGCAAAGAACAACATGGATTCCATGCTGGTCACAGCACCACCACGGCCCTCCTAGAATTCTTGAACCACATACAAGCTGTCCTTGACAAAGGGCACATTGCAGGGGCTGTGTTCATAGACCTGTCTAAGGCCTTCAACATGGTCAGTCACCCCCTCCTACTAAACTCCTTCCTCAAACTGGGGTTCTCACAAGGACCCCTGGACTGGCTCGCTAGTTACTTGTCGTCCAGATCGCAGTGTGTACGGATAAATAACGTGGTCTCCTGCACACACCCAGTCTACTCCGGAGTTCCGCAGGGCTCCATCCTAGGGCTCCTGCTTTTTAGCCTCTTCATAAATGCAGTCCCTGCCTCATGCACTGAGAAAATCATCCTATACTCAAATGGCGCCATCATCGGCGCCTCTCATAACAGTCTAACCTGCAGGCCACACTCCAGAATGCCTTCAGTCAAACTGTGCAGTGGTTTGGTGAGCACAGACTGGTCACGAAACTAAAAAAAACTAAGGCCCTTTTATTTGCACATCACCAAAGCAAGCTAAAAAATGCCCATCTACAAATCCAATCTAGGTCACTCTACACCCTAGAGCAGGTCTCATCCTATAAATATCTAGGGGGTTATCGTTGACTCTGCCCTCCCTTTCCACATGAACATCACCACTCTCACGTCTGCCACAAGTGCACACATTGGCCTCGTCTATTGCCACAAGGACTGTCTGCCACCAGAAGCCCTAAAACTAGCTATTACCTCCTCCGTAATTTTTCTGATCGACTATGGGCTACTGGTCTATGCTGCAGCCGATGGCACTGCCATCAATAAAATAAAAGCGACAATTAACAAAGCCTGCAGGCTACTTACTGGTGCAGACCAGATGACACAATCATGCACCCTGTACTCCCTCGCCCAGATCCTTAACTTTGATGGGAGGGTTCAGTACCAGGCCTGCCTCGTGGCCAAAAAAATCCCTACTGGGCCTGACCCCCCCCCCCGGGACTATCTGCCTCCCTGACCTCCATCACCCCAGCCGTGAACACCCGAAGTTCCGCCATAGCTGTGTTGGCTATTCCCAGAGTATGGTCAACGTTAGCCCAGAGATCCTTTCTTATCAGGGTTCCCACCTGGTTCAACTTCCTGCTTTCTTTGGTCACCAACTGCACCAAACTTGGCCGTCTCAAAATGGCCCTTAAGAACCACCTTCTGGCCACCTGCAACTGCACCTGCCTGCAATAGGCCCTCCACATGTATTTCTATGGTGGCCTCACCCGGCCCGCTGTCCTGCCTATCTTGGTTTTGCGGCCCAGCTCATTAGACCGATTGAACTGACAAAGTCTTTCATAAGACTGCTTATCCCCTTTGTACTCAACATATCTATTGTACTGTTTTCACTTGTTATTCTCTTAGCTACCTTGCTGTATATGACTCAACTGTTCTCCATATTCAAATATACTCTTAGCTACATCTCTGTATGGGACTCTACTTTATGCCTGTAATCGTATAACTGCGCTGATTTTATCAAAATGCCTCATATCTGTATTGTTGTTAGTCTGTCTATGTTTGTCATTGTTGACTTGACGTGGAGCCTTTGGAAATGAGTCTCTGACTCAAAGGTTTGTAATTCCAAAATAAATAAATAAATATATGCAGTTTTAAACAAAGGGATCCCAGTATCAGTGACATTTCCACATAAAGATTTACATATATGTTTATACCTGCAGATATGCAAGGGGGAAGAAAAGACAGAAATAGCAAGGGAAGGCAGAGAGATAACGAGAGGTGGAGAACTGCAAAACCATCAGAGTGATCAGTTCTTAGAGCTCACAAGAAAATTTGGTTGAGCAACCAGACAGAGAAGAGACAGAGAGGGAGAGGATAGACCAGACCCTTGCATTTAAACTCTTTCTGCATCACAAATGGGGCAGGGCCTTATTCAACCCTGCCACATACTTCACCAGTCACACCTCAGAGGCAGAACACAGGCTCCATAGTTTGGACCTGTGGCGAGCGCTTGCCTACTATAAGGAGCTCACGACTGGAATTTGGGGAGAGGTTCACCAGCTATTTGTCACCTACTCTGATGCTGCACCTGGCAGACCGGCAGCTAAGCGGATGATTGGCAGGTGGATTGTATCCTGCATCGACCTCTGCTATAGGGTGGCGGGTAGGGAGCCTCCTGGAGGGCTAAGGGCTCATTCCACCCATCATACCACTGCCTCGGTGGCTGCTTCCAGGGATGTCCCTATCCAGGAAATCTTCGGGGCTGCTACCTGGAGGTCAGCACACACCTTCATTTCCCATTACCACATTGATCTTGAGTCACACCAGGATGCTAGTTTTGGGGCCTCAGTTCTCCAATCTCTGTTCCCTGAGTAGGGGTATGGCCTTGCCTCCCTCCTCCCAAAGAACTGCTAGGAGTCTGCCGGAAGTGTGGCTAGAACATCATATCCACGTCCTAGAAAAACAGGTTACTCATCTGTAACAGTAGTTCTAGGAGTGGTATATGTTGTTCATCCACACGGACCCACCCCACCTCCCCTGGCTTTGGCACACAACACTGCTTCCAGCGGCCAAGATCTGGCATCATGGGGTGGAGCTGAGGGAGCTAACACCCGGATGTGTGGGAGGAGCCAGCTTGAAGACATTAAGGGAAAGGCAACTGCCAGAAGTGTGGATGAACATATCATATACCAGTCCTAGAACTACTGTTACAGGTGAATAACCTGTTTTTTTCAGACACAGATACTGAATCTAACACTGCTTTTGTCAGTACTTAGATTTGACTGCTGCAGTGCGCTCTGTCATGGCCTTCCAACTATTCAGCCTCATGGACTTATTTAGCAGAGTGTCTAAACTGCAGCACATCACTCCTGCTCTTGGTGAGCTGCACTGGCTGCCGGGGAGATGGGAAGCTGCATTTGAAATACTTTTCCTGATCTATAAAGCCATAACAACATTGGCCTCTTTATACATTTGAGAGTTAGTAGCAACTGATCAGGAAGATCACTGGGGTGACAGAGTCCTTCACTGATCTCCCAAAGAGTCCTCCTTCAAGGCTGAAATCAGCTGGAGTCTGAACTTTTTGAGATGCTGCCCCAAGCCTGCACACATTTCACAGCATGAGCAACTTTATGCATAACCAGTGTGTTCTGCCACTTCGGGGTTCTGATTCACATGGACCTCTGGAGTTTCGCTCTTGAGATCAGAGGGAATCAGAATGCCTCTGTGGCAGAACACACTGGTTGTGCATAGTTGCCGATCCAGTATTCTATCTGTCTGTCTGTTTTGTCTTGTCTGTCCATCCATCTGTCCATCTTATCTAATTATGTCTCTCTCTCTCTATTTATAGTGTCTGTCTGTCTGTCTGTCTATCTATCTACAGTATCTGTGTCTGTCTATCCATCCTGTCTACAGATAGTATCTAGCTATCTATCTATCTGTCTATCTATCTATCTATCTATCCAGCAATCAATCTTACCGAATTGTCTGTCTGCCTAGTCTTGTCTGTCTGTCTATCCGTCCTATCTAATTGTCTGTCTATATATCGACAGTATCTGTCTGTCTGTCTATCTACAGTATCTATCTACAGTATCTGTATCTGTCTATCCAGCCATCCTATCTACAGATAGTATCTGTCTGTCTATCAGTCTGTCTGTCTGTCTATCTACCCATCTATCAGTCTTATCTAATTGTCTGTCTGTCTGTCTAGCTGTCTGTCTGACTATTTACAGTACCTGTGTCTTCTTACCCCAGGAGTCCTTTAGGATCAGTAACTATAGCAGTTAGCTAGCTAGGTGCAACTGCCCCGGAGGTATGCCTTTAAGAGAATTAGCACAATGAGCTTGAGCATCAGCCAGTCAGAAGAAAGGAGGGGAGTGTGCTGAGTGAGAGCAGCCTGAAGGGCTTCAGAATTTTTTCTCTGCTGACTGAGCAACATTGCAACAGAGGTGTCTCAACTTTCCTTGTTGACAACCTCTTTTTTGCTAAGTGTAATTTTACTGTTTTTAGCATGTTTTTATTTTCCGCGCACCCACTGTGTTTTGTTTTACTGCATCTGCTTATTTTATACATTATTTTTACTGCAACTGCTTAATTTATATATATTTTTTACCGCAGCTGCGATTTTCGATGCTTCCTGTCAGTATTTTATAGTTTCCTTAGGGAACCGTTGAATTTTGATGTTTTTTTCTGTATTTTTTACCTCAGAACTCGTGGGTCCCTACCGCGAGGTAACTTGTTAGATTCTGAAACTTTGACAGTTATTGCTGGGTTCTCTGTGGACTGGCTTCTCAGAACTAAACAGAAATCTGAACCTACACAAAAAAAAAAAAAAGTGTGTCAGCTGTCACAGGACTGGCTTAACAGCATTTTCAGCAACCTGTGTCTCAGTTGTTTTTGGTCCAGATCTACTGGTTCTCTTTGCACAAATTTGGTGAAACAGAGCAGAGAGACCTAAGAAAAATATATATGGCTGAGGAAAAATCAGAGGTTACCAGTGAGGAGCCATCTAAATTTAATAAAAAATAAAAATTCCAAGTCCCAGCCAAATAAATAAAGCTTCCAAAGGAGCTGATGAAGTTCCTCCCAAATTTAAAAATAATAAGGGCACTGATGCAGTGTCCGTATAAAAGAGGAAGTATGATCAAGCTGCTGATGGAGTGGCTAAAAAGATACAGTAGTCTGTAAAGACAAAAACACTACTGTTGCTCCTGGGAAATGTATTAATGAGACAACAGAGGGGCGTAAAACAGAAAGAAAATAACAAAACATATACAGCCACAGTCTGCGCAGGATCTCCCATCTGTGCAGGACATGGCAAAAGCATGGCATGTCATTCAGACCTTACAGGGTCTATGTTTATTGGGGCTAATATGCACTCTTCCAGTTCTGTCTTCCAGAGACTGTGAGGGTGATACAGATGATGATGAATAATTTTATGATGCCCCTGACATGAATTTGGAGGACCTAGAACCTGATGTGTCCACTGACCCTCTTGTTGGAGCTTCCTCTGCTGACAAGGAGGATCCCTCCTTTTTGCTTATGTTTATCCAAAACATGCTAGACACCCTGGACCTCTCCTACTCAAGAGTCCATCCAGGATGAGGATGAGAATAAAGATTATAGGGAGATGAAAAGTTTCCCACCTCTTAAAGACTGGTCATGCTTATCTATAATGGGAAAATATAAATACAAATACCATGAAGCTGCTTCAAACCCCTACTTCTGTGGCATGGGTTGACAAGAGGGCTAAAAAAAAAAGTAAATAGATTATTAAATATATCAGTTGTCTAAGAACAGTGCTGAGTGCCTGTTTGTACAGAGTATAGGGCAGCCGGCAGCTTGCGAGACAGTGGAGGTCTCCTTGTCTTCCTTACCCCCGGACAAGGACTCCAGCAAAATAGATTTCATAGCAAACCACAGGCTGGTTGTTAAACTTTCTTCCTACATGACTTTCACAGCCAAATATCAGAAAGCACTGTGGATTTCTGTCCTTGTCATTACCCTCAAGGGATTGGATACAATGGTACAGGAGCAGGTGGATATGGCAAAACCTGCCTGCGAAGCGATGTACCAATTCCACATGGCAGATGACAACAAAGATGCAGCCTCCAGAGTCATGGCCCATGCCATCTCTCTGAGGCATTTTGCCTGGCTTGGAACTACCGGTCTGACCCCAGACACCCAGTCTAAGGCCATGGACTTTCCCTCTGATCAAATCATAGTGTTCGATTCCAGAACAACTGACTGCAACAAGGCCTCTTGTCTAAACCTAAGCCTCCGGAAATTCCACCTGAAGGCAGTAGGGGCAGAGGTTATTTTCCCCAGGCCTTACATTCCCTACCCCTGACTTCTCTCAGTACAGGGTGCTTTTAGAGGGAGAGGCAGAAGGGGCCAAAGAAGGGCCACCTCTACCCAGACAGCAGCTTCGCAGTCTAAGCCCTGATGTGAGTGTATACAGACCTCAAGTGTACCCCGGTGTCAAAACCTCTAACCCCAACACAGGTGTTACTGTTGGACTTGGAGTAAAAATCTTTCTAGCTCTGCGAGTGGTGGAGAGGGTCCCGGCCCATGAACAGGGGCAAGAGCCTTTACTCCAGGTACTTTCTGACACAAAAGAAAACTGGGGAGTGACGACCTGCCTTGTCATTAAAACTCAAATTCAAGATGGTTACTCTGTTACTAGTCATACAGTCCTTACAGCAGAGATACTGGCTAGTCTCCCTGGACCTAAAGGACCCCTTTTTATGTTGTCTTGCGCTCAAGCGCAAACAATATATTGCGGTAGCTTGGAATAGCAGCAATCCAAGTTCAAACAGCAGTTTAATGACTGGATTGTAGGGCCGAGGCGCTAGGGTTGCAGTTTTTCTCCAGTCATTAAACTGCTGTCTGAACTTGGATTGCTGCTGTTTAGTCTGCTTTATTTCACCCTGAAGTTTGAGTGAGACCGCGAGTGCTACAAGCTTTTGAACACATCTATCTTTTTTGAGATTTGCCTTCCTTATTGTATCAGCTCCCAGGAAATCACCTGAGACGCACCTTCATTTCTGTTTTCAGGTAGCTTGGAATAGCAGGTTTTGTAGGTGCAGTCGTGTTGTGGCCAATGGTGCCACTGCTTTTTCAGGCTGGGCTCTGTGGCAGCAATGAAATAGTACACTGTCTATGACAGCAGTGCAAAAGCATGCCACCAATTTGAAATGATTTCGCTGCTGCAATGAGGGAGCAACCCGTCATTGCAGAGCATGCTTTGCCTGGTGTAGCATTTTGATAAACATAGCGGCGGCTGTCGCGGTCTACCTGTCACAGTCCCTGTGAAAGCCGATGAGGGGGTGCCTAATCCCCCTGTCAGCATGCCCCCTCCCCAGTTCATTTGCCGACAGGGGAGCCCAGTCCCCATTGGCATAATGTTCCCCGTTTAAGAATTTGTCTGCCGATGAGGGTGCCCAATCCCCCTCGGCATCATGCCCCCCAAACACAGACCCTTTTTTTTTTGCCGACAGGTGCCCAATCCCGTCGGCTCCAGTCCCCCAAAAACACCCAGGTGGCATGTTGGGAGCCCACCCCAGCATGCCAAATATCCTGTAAAAAGAAAACCTTCCACTAAGTTTTGTTTTGTTAACCTGTAAACAAAATGGTCCCTCATTGTTCTGGAGTCCCCAACCACACTCCACCCTCTGGCGCACCCCACCTCCCCACACACACACCCTCACCCCATACTTACCTCCTGAGCCCGGCGCAATGATCTTTGGTGGAGCAGGAACACGTCTGCACTCTTCAAAGCTGACCGCGAACTGAAGAAATGCCAGTAAGCTATATAATGGCATCAGTGGGGGAGTTTCAACTTAGGTGGATATCTTGGCCATTTTTGCGACTTTTGGCACCAAATTTTCAAAATGGGTTTCTTGGGACCCCACCTCATGAATTCAGTCACTGTCGTGTCATTATTCGGTCCGGAAAGGTGATTTCAAATCACTTTTCGGGACCGATTAACGAAACAGTGTCACTGTTCATGAGGCGGGCTCCCAAAAAGCCTATGTTGCAAATTTGGTGAAAAATTCCACAAAATGATCGTGTTACGAGCGCATTGTACAGTTCCTACGCATGCTTGTAAGTTTGAGAATTTTTAATATTTTTACTGCAGATTTTCAACATTGCCATTTTTTCACACCTCCTTATGAACAGTACAGCTGCCATTTTTCACATCCTGCCCAAAATGTGTTTTCACACATCTGGCGCGCAATGGCGTGATCGCTGTTGGAAATCAGTGTTTTCCAGGACAGAGTAAGAAAATCACAGTGACACTGTTCATGAGCAAAGGTCCCAAAATGCTTATGTTGAAAATTTGGTGACAAAATTCCACAAAATGACTATGTTATGAGTGTGCATTGCGCAGTTTCCACTCGCACTTGTAACTTCAAGAATTTTTAATATTTTCACTCCAGATTTTCAGCTTTGCCATTTTTGCATACCTCCTTATGAGCAGTGCAGTACAGCTGTCATTTTTCACATCCTGCCCAAAATGTGGTTTCGCACATCTGGCGCACAGTGACGTGGTCACTGTGGGAAATTAACGTTTGGGGCTGATTAAGAAAATTGTAGTGACACTGTTCATGAACAGAGGTCCCAAAATGCCTAAGTTGAACATCTGGTGGAAGAATTCCACAAAATGTCTGTGTTACGAACGTGCATTGTGCAGTTTCCACGCTTGCGCGTAACTTCAAGAATTTTTAATATTTTCACTCTAGATTTTCAACATTGCCATTTCTTCACACATCCTTATGAATGGTACAGCTGTCATTTTTCACATCCTGCCCGAAATGTGTTTTCGCACATCTGGTGCAGAATGTCACGGTTGCTGTGGGAAATCAACGTTCAGGAGATTTACAAAATCAGAGTGCCACTGTTCATGAGCAGAGGTCCCAAATGCTTTCATGAGGTGGGGTCACAAAAAGGCCATGTTTAAAATTTGGAGTGCAAATACCAACAAACGCTGGGGCATTAGGGTTTCTAACCATAACATCCCACCCTGTACAGACTGGCAGGCGTCAGGGGTGTGCTTTTGGATTGTCGGCTGTAAAGCTCACGCCATTCCACCCCCACCCTGCAGCCACTGACAGGCATCAAGGTGTGCCTTGGATTCTTCGGCCCCAAAGTTCACCCCATTCTCCTATACTGTACCCATCTCAACATACTTCCTTATGGAATGGGGTGAGCGTAAGGCCCGATGACCCCAAGGCACAACACGACACTTGTCAGAGTCTGTAGGGTAGGGTGAGGGGAAATGGCATGAGTGTTATGGTCGACGACCCAAAGGCTTACCTCAATGCCTGTCAGCCTCTGCAGGGAGGGGTGGGGTTGACGTCGGTTCCATACTTCACTGCCATTCCAATTATGCATCTCTCCTAACTCCTGCACTACCAATGCCAGCGCCAGCAAGACAACATTTGGCATTGACAAGTGCTTGTTTCCATATACCCATAAGGAGGTCTCACTGGAAATTTCTCAGGTTTAAACTCCCTTCGGGCCACTTTCAGTTCACTGTGGCCTTTTGGCCTATCCTCGGCCCCAGGAGTCTTTACAAAGTGCCGGGCATTGGTAGCAGCACACCTCAGGAAGCTGGGCATCTCTATCTACCCCATTTTTGATTGGCTCACAGTGCCAAAGTATCCTTGTTAGGTTAGGGAGTCCCTTTCCCTCGCAGGGCTCACTCTGGAGTCTCTGGGTTTCCTGGTAAATCTAAATAAAGTCTCAGCTGGAACCAACCCAGCTACTCACCTTTATAGGAGCTCAGCTGGACACCCAGAAAGGATATGCCTTCCTTCTACAGGTGAGAATTCAGACTTTCCCTCAGTGGCAGATTCTTTCATCCAGGGACAGCCAAGACCAGCCAGACATTTCCTCAGGCTGTTGGGACACATGGCTTCAATGCCTGCAGTGGTCCCAGGAGTTGGGTACAGGATGCAGAACCTGCAATCCTATTTTAGAGCTTGGTGGTCTCAAAGAAGCAGCAATTGTTCAAAGCTGTTACCGGTAACAGAGCAGTCCCTTCAGTCACTGCTTTGGTGGATGAACCCTGCAAATTTGGCAGTAGGGATCCCCTTCCGAGCTCTGCTTCCCACAGAGGTGATCACCACAGACGCCTCCCTCTTGGGTGGGGAAGCTCATCTGGACAGTGCTTCAGTGAGTGGCACCTGGACTCTCCAAGAGTCACAGTTACATATAAACCTTTTGGAACTCACAGCAATCTTTCTAGCTCTCAAAGCATAGGCTCCTGTTATAAAAGGGCAGACTGTACAATTTCAAACACAGACACACCACTGCAATGTTTTACATAACCAAGCAGAGTGGTACCAGATCAGGAAATACTCTGTCCAGGGGCTCTGACAATCTGGTCTCTCACCTTCCCCCTGAGAGTCAGCCTTTCAGCTATTCACCTCCCAGGCAAGCACAATATCCTGGCAGATGCTCTAACTCACATCAGTCAAGGTCAGAGCGAATGGACTCTGAACAGGCAAGTACTAGCCAGTGTTCAGGCAGTGGGGCACACCAGAAGTGGATCTCTTCGCCTCTCCCCCCTCAATTTCCAGCTTCATCAGTACTGTTGTAGGCCCCCGATCCTGGGAACTCTTCCCTTGGAGGCCCTGATCCTGGACTAGTCAGGGAGATACCTATATACAATCTCTCCCTTCCCCCTGATACTCGGGGTATTACTGAAGCTCAGACTACAGCCTGCATCAAGGATTCTAGTGGCTCCGGATTGGCCCAAGCAAGCCTGGTACCCTCTCCTTCTCTCACTATCCTGCAGCAGGCCCATTTGCCTGCCTCCAAATCACTCTCTGCTGACCATTCCCCAGACAGGAGTGCATTATCCAGACATACACTCTCTTCTCCTCAAGGCCTGGTTCTTGAGGAGTTAGAGTTTCCATCCTCTCAGTACTTGGAGCAGGTCCTTATGACTTGGAGAATGGCTAACAAAACCTAACACAAAAAAGACATACAACCACATAGAAAAGGTTCTCCCTCTGGTGCAAAAGCAAAAAGGTCAATCTTCTTACAGCTTCGGACTCCCAGCTGTTGGATTACCTGGTACATCTGCAGGCATCAGGCTTGAAACCCTCCTCTCAAGCTACATGTGGCTGTAATTTCAGCCTGTCTTTCAGTGGGGAAGAAAAAGTCATTTTTTCCCACACCATATTCAAACAGTTTTTCAAAGGCGTCTTGCACCTCCAGCCTTCAGTCAGGGAGCCAGTCCTCCTTGGAGCCTGAATCTTTGCATAAACAGGCTCATGAAACCACCCTTTGAGCCTATAGCCACTGCCCATCTCAAGTTCGTAACCAGGAAATCTGTCTTCCTGGTGGCCCTTACCTCTGCCAGGAGGATTTCAGAGCTACAGGCCCTGTGCACCAAGCCAAATTACATCATTCCTCACAGAGACAAAATTGAGCTCAGGACAAATAGGAAGTTCCTGCTTAAGGTGATCACTGAATTTCACCTTAACCAGTCTATTACTCTGTCTTCTTTACCGAGAAATCCACTCCAGGTGAGCAGAAGCTCATTAGTCTGGATGTCAAAAGAGCTCTCTTTTACTATCTAGAGCATACTAGACAGGTTAGTGGTTCTTCCACTCAGTTGTTCCTCACCTATGGGGATGTAGGCAGAGGAAGACCAGCTACCAAGAGGACTATTTCCTGCTGGTTAGTCTCTTGTATTAGAGTCTGCTACGAAAACGCTGGTCATTAGCCTCCCATGGGGCTCTGGGCCCACTCCAGCAGGGGGACTGCAGCCTCTGTGGCAATAGCATGGGACATACCCCTTTGGGATGTCTGCAAAGCAGCTACCTGGAAATCTGTATACAAGTTCATTAAGCACCACAGCTTAGACGTGCAGTCCAGATCTGGTGCCAAAATTTGGCAAGGCGGGTCTGCAGAGCCTCTTTCCTAAGTAGGTTCTTTGCCCATCTCCCACTTGGTACTGCTCGGTAGTCTGCTATAGTTACTGATGTTAAAGGACTCCTGGGGTAAGAAGAAAAAATTACTCTCCATAGTAATCTTTCTTCCAAGAGTACTTTAGCATCAGTAAGCTCCCACTCTTTCTCCCCAGTTCACCTTTTAGGAGAAGGGCTCTGTTCTCAGTTTTTAACACCAAAATTGGTCTTTTATTAAAGAGTTTTCAAGCTCAAGTTTTTGATATTTGTTCTGGTTTTGGACATTTGCATGTCTTTTGAATCCCGTTGGTTCACTTTTGGGGGCATGTGCCCATTATCTTCGAAAAAATTCTGAAGCCCTTCAGGCTACTCCCTCTCAGCACATTTCCCTCCTTTTTTCTGATTGGCTGATGCCCAGGCTCATTATGCTAATTATATTAAAGGCATACCTCCGGGGCAGTTGCACCTAGCCAGCTAACTGCTATAGTTACTGATGCTAAAGGACCTCTTCGAAGAAAGAAGATTACTACAGTGAGTATTTTTTTCTGTCTGTGTACCCATCCTATCTACAGATCGATCGATCTATCTATCTATCTCTGTCTCTCTCTCTTTCTCTCCAGAATCTATCTATTCGTCCTATGTACAGACAGTATCTATCTGTCTGTCGATGTCTGTCTATATATCTATCTACAGTGTCTGTCTGTCTAGCTAGCTACAGTATCTGTCTGTCCATCCATCCTATCTACAGATAGTATCTATCTATCTATCTATCTATCTATCTATCTATCTATCAATCTACCTCTGTCTCTCTCTCTCCAGAATCTATCTGGCCTATGCACAGCCAGTATCTGTCTGTCTGTCTACAGTGTCTGTCTGTCTGTGACTTCTTGCTCCTTGTGCAATGTGCATCTACGTTATATACTGTATTGTGGTTATTTGCTGGTATTGCATCAGACCATATTGATTTTTACCTCTCTGTGCAGCGCAGCATTAATTCTAAACTGTGATTACAGCTCTATTTGAAGATAGCTAGGTTACAGTTATAGCGATTTGTTTTTTACAAAGTGCAGCATTAGTCTGAACTGTGATTACAGCTCTATTTGAAGATAGCTAGGTTACAGTTGAAGCGATTTGTTTTTTCAAAGTGCAGCATTAGTCTAAACTGTGTTTACAGCTCTATTTGAAGATAGCTAGGTTACAGCTATAGCGATTTTTTTTTTTTTTTAAAGTGCAGCATTAGTCTAAACTGTGAATACAGCAGCAGTATTTTTTGTTCTAAGTGTAGCATTAATGTAAACTGTGATGTAGCTCTGTTTAAGGAAAGCCTGGTTAAAGCTGCAGCATTTTCACTCTGCTTGTAGGATAATCCTCTCTAGACAGGAATGCTTTTTTTTATTCCTTGCATTGTAAAATACCTTCAGTGATTATTTTGCCTGCCACTTCTATCTGTTCCCACCTCTACAATCTCTACTCCTCTCTGCTAAAGACCCCCGCCCCGCTGAGTCTGTGGCATTTGTTTCTCCTTTCACAGACTCACTGCGAGTTCCTTCCCTCCTCTGTCCCCCCTCTCTCGGTAGCACTCTTACCCCTGCCCCCTCCTTATCACCTCTTTCACCTACCTCCCATCCCTGCTGCTCCCCTGTCTTCTCGCCCAGTCTACCCCCCACCGTTTCCAGCCTAGATAATTAACAACTTCTCCCACTCTCTCCCTCTCTTCTAGGACGCAGCGGGCAAGTCCGCCTGAAGCGGATACGAGCCCTCCCAGGCAGCGGCTTCCAGCTAGCCGCCGTCCAGCCAGGATCCCCAGCAGCCTTTACCATTGCCTCCCACAGGTAAATTGACTCTCCGGCCCATGAAACCCCAGCCGGCACCCCAGCTTATGGCTTTTGCCCTGATTGGCCAGGACTTGGGAACTCTGTAGTGCTACTGGCCAACCTGCTCACACAGCTCCTTCTGATTGGCTGCACTACAATCCCTGGCTGCTACTGAGCCAGAAGCCCTCGCTGTTCTGCTGGCGGCTCTCTGCCTGCAATCTTGAGCCAGAAGCCCTCGCTGTTCTGCCGGTGGCTCTCAGCCTGCACTCTCCTACCCTATATTTTGTCCCGCCTGCCCTCCCCGACCCCGGCCTCTATTAAATAGAGCTAGATCCCACCCTTCCTACTACTCTTTCATCCTATTGGCTTAGTAACACTGGCCACCAACAAAGCTGCTGGCTGCGTCACTAACCATTCTGCTCTTACAGCATAAGGCATCTTCTCGAACCCCTAGGAGCAACCTGCCCAGAGGTGTCAGTGGCTCTCTGCTGTAGCTCTCCAAACCCTGTTGCTTTGATTTAACCAAGCACTGCCTCTGGCCATCAGGATGAACTACCTTGAAGCTAATTACCTTTTGACACTGTGCCTTTTACTTGGTCCTCCCTTAACAATGGACCCTGCATTATTTTACCAAGAGACCACCTTTTCAGATTATGCGATCTTTCCGTACCAGTACAGCCTTAAATCTCCCGTGACTCAAGGGCTAGAAAATCCCTGGAAATCTTAACCATATCCTAGTATGTCCTTGTATCATGCCCATGACATGTACCCCCTCCTCCCCCACTCTGTGAGCTGATATACAACAGTACCCTAACCAAGCGCCGCCCAGCCAGAATACCCAAATGATCCCAAATTCTAGCAAACCTCAAGTGGCAAGCTATCTGCATGACCTGGCTTCTTCTGCTCCTCTCTGGGAATATACACCCCAACCCAGGCCCTATGGCACGTCCCTCATCTATACCCAAAAAACATGGCGGGTTCACTCTAGCCTCTATAAATATTTGTAGCCTATTGGCTAAATTAGACCCACAGCAAGCCTGGGTCGCCCAGTACCAGCCTGACATCCTTTCAATCGTGGAGACCTGGCTCAATCCTAGGATTGCTGACGTGGTCATTCAAATACCAGGTTATAAAATATGTAGACTAGACAAGATTGGCAAACGAGGGGAGGGCGGTTGTGCTCTCTCCTTAAAAGAGCACCTCCAGGCACAAATACTACCTAACATCACCTCCACCAGTAACACCCAACTCCTAGCAATTAAAGTTATACTAGGTACGAATGGAAAAGCCTTAACTATAGCATCTGTTTATATCCCCCCAAGGACCAAATTAGTGGTTTTAAAGTCATCCATGGCTTCCTATTGGATCACTGACAAAACACCAAACTAATAATGATGGGTGATTTCAACATCAATGGGACATCCACTGACGCTGGTCCAATCAGACACCTAGCCACTCTCAATTTGTCACAGCTAGTATGCTCTCCCACTTGGTTAAATTACTGTACCGGAACTAACTCCCTTATTGACTGGCTCATCACTAACTGGCCAGAAAGGATAATAGGCACAACAATTCTCCCAGACTCCATCAGCGGCCATTCACCTATACTCTGCTGTTGGACAAATAAATCCCCCAAGCTTCCACCCAAAATCATCACAAACAGATTACTAAAAAGGGAAGCTGGAGGCCTTTAAAGAACACCTAAGACATCAAGATTGGAGCTTCCTAGATACTACCAACAATGTAGAAACTGCACTCAAGGGACTAACTCAAAACATTAAGAAATCCTGTGATATCTTTGCCCCAGTCACTAAGTGTAAAATCCGGGCCTCCAATAATGCCTGGATCACACCTCAGCTCCTACAGTTAATGAAGTGCAGGGCTGAACTGTGGAAAAAGGCTAAGTATTCTGGCACACCAACCAATCTACAGAATTATAAAACAGCCAGGAACAGTTGCACCTGAGCAAGTCAGAAGGCCAAAAGCCACTATTTCAAAAGTTAGCTAACCAACTCATGGGTAAACCCCAAAATGTTCTGAGAAAACATCAAGCAGCTAACAGGTAAACCTATTAAGGCCTCCCCATGTATTCTTAACGTGGAGGGAACCTCTACACTGGACCCCAAGATCATAGCGGAAATGTTTAACGAGGTTTTCACAGAGTTAAGCAATGTACTGCCCTCGGACGTCCTTGAAACCGCGAAGGAGGAACCACTATTGCAGGACCTGGGGACTCATCAGAGTTCATCACCCCCATTCTACCTGAAAGTCATCACCCCAGCCACGGCAAAAAAATACCTATCGAAAGTACTAAGCAAATCTAGGGCAAGCAGTGACTCCCTTGACATTAAGCTCGTTGGACTAGCCCTTGATATTCTTCTCGTTCCACTAACCAAAATAATTAACCTACCATTGACCACGGGGAAATTTCCCCAACTCTAGAAAACCGCTGTGGTCACCCCTGTTCATAAAAGTGGAGACCAAACAAGCCACTCCAATTACAAGCTGATTTCAGTCCTTCCTCCTCTCTCTGAGGTGCTCGAGCACATAGTTGCAGATCAGTTGACAGACTACCTTGACACCTACCAACTGCAGTGCCAGCAGCAGCACAGTTTTCGGAAATAGCACAGTACCACCACTGCTTTAGTCGAATTCACTGGCCTCATTCACAACGCATTAGATAGAGGGCTCCTGGTGGGGGCAACCTACATTGACCTCACCAAGGCCTTTGACACCGTTAACCATGAACTGTTGTTGAATCAATTAACCCATACTGATCTCTCTGCTACTTCGGTGGCCTGGTTCAGGAGCTACCTCTTTGGGAGACAGCAAAGAGTCAAAATCCAAAATATCCTCTCCGACAGCAGGCCAGTATGTACAGGAGTGCCCCAAGGCTCCATCCTCGGTATCCTCTCCGACAGCAGGCCAGTACAAACAGGAGTGCCCCAAGGCTTCATCCTTAGTATCCTCTCCATACAGGCTCCATCCTTGGTATCCTCTCCGACAGCAGGACGGTTCGTACAGGACTGCCCCAAGACTCCATCCTCGGTATCCTCTCCGACAGCAAGCCGGTATGTACAGGAGTGCCCCAAGGCTCCATCCTCAGTATCCTCTCCAACAGCAGGCCGGTACGTACAGGAGTGCCCCAAGGCTTAATCCTTGTGACAGCAGGACGGTACGTACAGGAGTGCACCAAGACTCCATCCTTGGTATCCTCTCCAGCAGCAGGCCGGTATGTACAAGTGTGCCCCAAGGCTCCATCCTTGGCCGTCTCCAACAGCAGACCAGTATGTACAGGAGTGTCCCAAGGCTCCATCCTTGGCCCTCTTCTCTTTAGTTTGTTCCTTGACAAACTGCCTTTGGCTGTTAAAGACAACCTAGTTCTATACGCTTTCAGTGCAGTACTTTATTCCAGTCACTGCGACCCTAACGAACTAGAACAACAAATGCAATCCAACTTTTCAGTAGCTGAGCAATGGTTGCTCAACGCCAAACTCCTGTTAAACTACAAAAAGACGAAAACCTTGTTATTCGCATCTCCTCATAGCAGGCACAAATCCTTCCAACTACAAATCTGTAACAAGCTTAATTCCCCCCTCAAAATGGTACACTGTTTTAAATATCTTGGAGTAACTTTGGACAGCTCACTATCCTACTCACAGCATATTGACCAAGTTGCAAGGACAGCAAATGCTAGACTAGGGCTGCTCTATAAAAACAAACAATGCCTTTTTTTTTTTTTGTCAATTTTATTTTACCAGGAAATACACTATTGAGTAGGACTCATTTACAAAGTGGTCCTGGAGGACAAGCAAACCAATGAGGCCCTGAAAACGGCGGTCACTAGCTCAGTGCTATCGGTCATCGACTATGGCCTGGTGGTCTATGGCTCTGCAACCCCATGGCCCTCAAAAGGGTGCAGACCTTACTTAACAAGGCCTGTAGGCTCATCCTGGACACAAATCAGATGACATGCATGTGCGAACTATATGCTTAAACAGGTTGGCTTTGCTTTGAAAGTAGGATACAGTTTCTTGCTTGTGTGCTGGCAAAGAAAGCTACCCTGGACTTACCCCAACGGGTGTTAAGAATCTCATCAGCTTTTCTGACTCTGCTAGAAACACCAGGAGCATAAATATCCACTCTCAAAGTCCCCTTCCACTGCACCATGCAAGGTCAGTGGTCCTTTGAATACCGTGCACCTACCTGGCTTAACTCACTTGGGGTAGACTTACAAAAGGAAGTTAGACTTGATCTGTTTAAGCCTAAGCTTCGTACCCTACTGGCCGCTACCAGTGTTTGTGACTGTGGGTCCTAGGCCTCCTACCTCCCTTCCGTCCTCCCCTTCCCTCTCTAGCCTTCCATAAGTCTCTCTAATACCCGGCCTCCCCCTGTCACCTCTACCTGACGTCCACATCAGTTCCCCTCTGCCCTGGCCTGCCTCTTACCCCTCCTTTCATTGAACAGCTGCCCTTAATTGGCCCTGTCAACCAGCATTCATCTCCCCTCCATGCCTCCCCTTCCCCCGCCCTTACACATGGCCTGTCCCCACTACAGACTCTTTACTCTGCTTCTTTGCTTGCACTTGGAAGCCATACTATTCTTGCACTTAGACGAAAGAACTGCTTGTAGCTGAAGTATGGAATAAATATATGCCCTCAGTGCAGGATGTTTGATAATGGGTGCCATTTAGCAATGTCTTAGGGAGTCGTAATTGGCTGGAGCGCTTTTATATATTACTATCTGAACTTGAGAACTGTTTTTTTTTTTCAAGCTAGTTCCATGTGGGTGGATCTGGGTATGAATATACTGACCGAGTGCATCTGGAGTCATTATTTAATGCTGGCCTGAAAACCCGGCACAGCACATTTTTGTATAATTATCTTCCCGTAATAAGAACTGTCGACTGCTCACTGAAGGTAAAGGAAACATTGTTTAACCAGGAGTAGTACACTAGGCCGAAGCTTGTTTCCAGATGCGACCTGGGAGCACAAGGAAGTTATGTGACTTGCTCAGGATCACACAGTATGCACCTAGGTGGCTGTGGGATTCAAATCCAGGTCTCCAGATCTGCAGCTCAGAGCCTTAACCCACTGCCTTATACCGCCTCCTACTGAGCTCATACCCAAGACTGATATTTGTCAGTCCCACCCTCCAACTTGTCCCTTACACTCAGCACAAACTAGTGCTAACTTTTTATACAAGAATTAACAACTTGGTCAGGGACATGAAAGGTGATGTATTCACAGGAATACTCTTGATGGGAGATGTATTCACATGGATACTCTGTGCAAAGAAGTTTGTTGAACTGTAAATATGTACAGTAAGCGGACAGCTGTATATATGTACAGTAAGTACACATCTGTAAATATGTACAGTAAGTGCACAGATGTAAATATGTACAGTAAATGCACATCTGTAAATATGCACAGTAAGTACATATCTGTAAATATGTACAGTAACCACAGTTGTAAATATGTACAGTAACCACACATCTGTAAATACGTACAGTAGGTGCACATCTCACAGTAAGTACACATCTGTAAATATGTATAGTAAGCGCGCATCTGTAAATATGCACAGTAAATACACATTTGTAAATATGTACAGTAGGCATGCGGCTGTAAATATTACAGTAGGCGTGTGGCTGTAAATATGTGCAGTAGGTGCGCAGCTGTAAATACGTACAGTAGGTACGCAGCTGTAAATAAGTACAGTGGGTGTGCAGCTGTAAATAAGTACAGTGGGCATGCAGCTGTAAGTATGTACAGTGGGCGCGCAGCTGTAAATAAGTACAGTGGGCGTGCAGCTGTAAATAAATACAGTGGGCGCGCAACTATAAATAAGTACAGTGGGCATGCAGCTGTAAATAAGTACAGTGGGCGTGCAGCTGTTAATAAGTACAGTGGGCGCGCAGCTGTAAATATGTACAGTGGGTGTGCAGCTGTAAATAAGTACAGTGGGCATGCAGCTGTAAATATGTACAGTGGGTATGCAGCTGTAAATAAGTACAGTGGGCGCGCAGCTGTAAATAAGTATAGTGGGCGCGCAGCTGTAAATAAGTACAGTGGGCGCGCAGCTGTAAATATGTACAGTGGGTGCGCAGCTGTAAATAAGTACAATGGGCATGCAGCTGTAAATATGTACAGTGGGTATGCAGCTGTAAATAAGTACAGTGGGTGCGCAGCTGTAAATAAGTACAATGGGCATGCAGCTGTAAATACGTACAGTGGGCATGCAGCTGTAAATATGTACAGTGGGCATGCAGCTGTAAATATGTACAGTGGGTGCGCAGCTGTAAATAAGTACAGTGGGCATGCAGCTGTAAATAAGTACAATGGGCATGCAGCTGTAAATAAGTACAGTGGGCAGGCAGCTGTAAATATGTACAGTGGGTACGCAGCTGTAAATAAGTACAGTGGGCATGCAGCTGTAAATAAGTACAATGGGCATGCAGCTGTAACAAGTACAGTGGGCACGCGGCTGTAACAGTACAGTGGGTGCGCAGCTGTAAATAAGTACAGTGGGCATGCAGCTGTAAATAAGTACAGTGGGCATGCAGCTGTAAATAAGTACAGTGGGCAGGCAGCTGTCAATATGTACAGTGGATATGCAGCTGTAAATAAGTACAGTGGGTGTGCAGCTTTAAATAAGTACAATGGGCATGCAGCTGTAAATAAGTACAATGGGCATGCAGCTGTAAATAAGTACAGTGGGCAGGCAGCTGTCAATATGTACAGTGGATATGCAGCTGTAAATAAGTACAGTGGATGCGCAGCTTTAAATAAGTACAATGGGCATGCAGCTGTAAATAAGTACAGTGGGCACGCAGCTGTAAATAAGTACAGTGGGTGCGCAGCTGTAAATAAGTACAGTGGGCATGCAGCTGTAAATAAGTACAATGGGCATGCAGCTGTAAATAAGTACAGTGGGCATGCAGCTGTAAATATGTACAGTGGGCATGCAGCTGTAAATAACTACAGTGGGCATGCAGCTGTAAATAAGTACAATGGGCATGCAGCTGTAAATAAGTACAGTGGGTGCGCAGCTGTAAATAAGTACAGTGGGCATGCAGCTGTAAATAAGTACAGTGGGCATGCAGCTGTAAATAAGTACAGTGGGCAGGCAGCTGTTAATATGTACAGTAAGTGCACATCTGCTTGTGACTGAGCTTGCGTATATTCACAGCAAATTACATGACTCTTACAGTAAACTAGCTAAACAGTGCTGCTTGGACACTGGAGCACTTCAAATGTTGCGTACGCTGTTTGTTTCTATATATGTTATATATGTTTGCCAGATGTTATTTTCTGACAGTTGCTTTGCTGCTAAACCTCAGGAGTATCCACAGGATACATATTGGAGCAGCTGATGTTTTGTGCTACAGTTCGTTATGGCTAACATTCAGTTTTGTTAGATCTATAGTTCTAGTACTGGTAATAGCAGTAATCTGCAGTAGCGGCAATGCTGATTACATAAATGACTTACAGTATGCAGATTTTCAAGCAGCAATGCATGATAGTGGTGAAACTTTTGACCTATATGTAACCCCCACCCCCATCATTTTGCAAACAACAGGTGGTATGCTGTTTAAATCTGACAGCAGTACCAGGTGGGCTGGGTTCAGGGAGGAATAGGTCACTCAGCACAAAGGCTAGGTTTGGCTACTCTGCACAGGGGCACCCAAATAACTCCGAACACAGGAAGCAATAACTGTAATGTCCAATACCATGAATGGGATTCTAAAGTGTGGCTTTTATTCACATCCAAACAGAACAACAAAGCATAGACGGACCCCCATGGGGCTACATTCCTGGTAATGCAGATTAAAAGAATCAAGAACACTTCTTCAACACTTCTGAACCCACCGGGCACACTGCCCGGACTTGCACGCTGCTTTGGGTACACAGCCCGAACTTGTACATTGATCTGGGTTTTCCCTGGCTCAGCTCCCTTGCCGGCCACTCAGACGCCTTCCATATGTCATGGAAACATTTGCTGGTGGCTCCCTAAACCACCCAAGAGCACCTCAGCTCTATCAGGGAAACTTCCTTTTAATCCCACGTCAGGGTACTTTCCTCAGGCACTGGTCAAGTACCTGAGAGAAAGTAAAGGTGCCACAGAGCAAATCCGTAGAGGTGAATTTGGTTACTACTGATGGGGGGGGGGGTCTCCAACCTCTCGCTTCCACAATTCACACCCGGCCATTTCTCTGGACAATAAACACCTCCTACTGTAAAGCTTGGCAATGTAGATTAAGGCTAAATGTATGTCACATTTCCTCTACTTGTCTTGCTTTCCCATTGTGCTGGACTTGAACATACTTTTACTTGGCTTAGCCCATTGCTCTAGGCCCCCCACTGATTAAGCAGTCCAATCCCCACTTTACTTCACTCTTTGTGCTGGACTTGAACCTACTTGAGTTAACTGGCAACATCTATTACACTAGACCTCCTACAGATTAAGTAGTCCAAACCCCACGTTCCAACAGTTCAGGTGAAAAACATTGGCCCTGTCAGAGCGAACTCGCCCTTTGGTTGCAGGTGCCCCACAGGTGATTCCTCACAGGAATTTCTCTCCCACAGCTTCTAGTGCCGCAGCACAACTTGAAATAGGCAGCGTCTTCCTTAGCCGAAACCAGGAGGGTTGCCCCTGGAAAACAGGCAAACTTTTCCACCCCCATCCCCTCAGGGATGGGGCACATGGACCAGTGACAGCGGTCTCCACCACTTCAACAATCAGCTTACTGTGTTCCTCTTTCAGTGGAAACACACACCTCCCTTACAGTAGCTCTAAAACAGAGCTTAAGGCTCTGAGAGCCTGCACACAGACTGCTGTGCTGCTCCTCTCTCCAAGACTGCACACAGACTCTGTTCAAAATCCCCAACATTCTAACCTAACTTCCAACTGCAGCACTCCAGTGTGGCTCATGCAGCTGCGATGGTTCTATGGTGATGTCATCCCTCAGTCTCAGCTGAGACAGAACAGAGTGAGACAGTGTGAAATCCATTTAACTGGAGTTTCACAAGCTGTCTTCCCTGCTTACCACTAGGTCTTACTGGGATTCTAGTAACCCTGGGTAACAGGGGGGTTACATACAGTTTTTGACTATGTTTTAGATAGCCCTTTATCTCTTGGCTTGTCTGATACACTTCTTTCTCCATTTGTTGTCTACCTGAGCACTTTTTTACATTTTAATTACGAAAAGGAGCGCTCTTTTTCCGATGGCTCGAACCAGGTTTTTGTCCGTATTCTCCTCTGTTTTTTGTACAGTATACTTGGTGTTCCATAAGGTCAGGGACCAGTGTCTACTGCATGCTAGTTCTTTATAATCACAACAAACGTGATCTTCAGGCAACAGTCAGTAATGTTCCTAGTAAGAGAAATTAAAATCTTGCTTCCAAATGAGTGGTATAACTGTACCTTAATAAACATTGATGTGAAAAACAATGTTTCCAGTTTTTTTTCCCTTTTATGGACAACATTCTACACAGTTCTCTTCATGGAACCAGTAATTTGTAGTTTTTACTATGTCACGATTTGTGTACAGATTGCTAAACATGAGCTGTTGTCCTATCAGAACCATGCTCAGAGTTCTGTGCACAAAGCACGACATAGTTAAAACTCCAGATCGCCGGCTCCGTGGCAGTGAGTGAAGGTGTTTACTCGGCATGCTGGCGACCTGGGTTCACACCCCGAGCCCAGGTGTCAGGAGTGGAGTCTGGCGGGGAGGGAGTTTAGAGCATCCTTTGGACACTTCCACCTGGGGAAGGGGTGTGGGTGGGTTTCGGACCACTGTTTGTTGGCTCCTGGAGGTGGCTTGGGGTGGCGTTCTTGGTGGTGCAAGGCCTCGATGCACCGCTGAATGCCCCCAGGATGCCACCACAGCTGGCTCTTTATGGGAGGGGGTGAGCAGGCCAGGAAAAAAGCAGAAAATCTGCCCTCAGCCGGCCAGGATGATGGCTGCCAGTCCCTGTCGCCACGGTATCCTGGAGATGTCCATGCCGGCCTCGCATGACCGGGATGTGTACTAGACACCTGCAGGCATTTCTCCTCCCCCCAGTTGCTGCTCCCATGGGAGGAGGGGCCCACCCGATGGAGGGTTCGTTGGGCTACCCAGGGATCATGCCACTGAAGGGGCAGCGGATAGCAGGGGGGGTGGTGGGGGTGGTGACGAGGGAGGGAAGGTGGGCCTTGGTGGGCCAAAGGAAATGGCTGACGGTGGGGGCTTGGGGAGGACAAAAGAAAACTCAGAAAACTCCAGATCACTGGTTCCGTGACGAGAACTATAACAGAATGCAGCCTATAAAAATAAAACCGTGCAAAATACCATTTTTGAGATCACATTTTATTGAGGTACAGTTACATAGGGATCATTTATGCTTATGGCAATAATTTCTGTAAATGGGAACATTATTAACAGCTACTAATTAGAAATCATTTCCTGTCCTCTTTAAATGATTAGTGTTCAAAAACAACAGAAAATACTGGTGAAAGCCTAGTTCGACTTGTATTAAAAGGAGCGTTCCTTTTATTATTTCAGTTGTGAACACATGCTAAAGCCGACCTAAACTGGGGAAAGAATTGCATCATACATGTCAGGAGATATGGGACAATCTAAAACAGATTAAAAAGTATAGGTCTAAAATGTCACCGCTATCATGCACTGCTGCTTTTTAAATTTAAGTGGCTGGCAGTTTAGCCTAGAGGTTAGAGTAACAAGCTGTGAACAAGCTTGGTACATCCAGCAGACTAGACCTGGGTTTGATTCTCACAACCTCCACTTGCATATTGTGTGACTCTGAGCAAGTCACTTAACCACCCAGTGCTCCCAGGTCGCCCCTGAAAACAGGCATTTGTGCCTAGTGGGCCTTACCCGATCACCAAAGACTAAAATAAATAAAATAAAGTCACAATTTATAAAAGAATATGTTGTGCAGAGTGTTTTGATGTGTTTATGTAGTCCTGGTGTGTCCTTCACTTTGTTTCCTGAAAGGAGTTTTTTCTCTAATTTGCTTGCTGGTTTTTATGGTCCCTGGGGGTCTCCGTGTTTGCATATTTTATGGCTCTTTACAATGCCTCCTGTCCCATGTCACAGTCCAGAACCCTTGATTCATAGAGTTATAACTGCTACGGCAGCAGTCTACTGTTAGGAGCCTAATATTGTGACTTCAGCTATATGACTTTGTCTGATTTAAAGGCAACATTATTGGAGCTTGGGCAGACAAGGTGCCGTGAGGGTCCCAGTACGAGCAGGGTAGCGTTTTGAAAGTAGCAGCACTCCTGTAATGCCAACAAGGCATGAAGCCATCCAGAACAAGAAAAAAGAAATGACCGGTTGAATGTAATAATTGAGCAGAACAACAGTATGTCTGGGTGCAGTAACTGTCAGCCCTGAGGAAGAGATCCTCGAAACAGCAGTATTACAGTACTGTTACCACACTGGTGCAATTAAATGTAAAAAAAAAAAAAAAAAACACACTGGTTGAGTGAGTCTCATTTGTCCAGAAAGACTCCAGCTGTTCCCTTACGAGGTAGCCCACTCAGTTATCCCTCAGGTGTTTGTCATCTGTAAATTTAGCCTTCATTAATGCTCCCTGGACAAGGAGAGTTATTTAAAATCCCAACTCTACTACTGTAAACATGCTTAGTACTCGTCCAGTTTAACATTGATGTTTTTTTCCCTTTCCACGATTATAGCAGTTCTCAGAAAGTAAATAATTTCAAAAATCTTTTTCACAAACCCATGGTTGTATACACATGTGGAAATGACAAATGACTGATGTTCTTTTTACATTTTTTTCTGATCTAGAATTAAAGAACTAGAAGATAAGCTCCATCTGATTGAGCTACGTTGGGAAAAGGAAAAAGAAACATTCCAGAGAAAGTAGGTTTTATGACCTTTTTGTATGGCAGGTTCTGAGGTACAGGTAGTGTTAATTTTTGTATGGTAAATTCTGTGGTACAGGTACTGGGGATTTTCATGTGGTATGTTCTAGGGTACAGGTACTGGGGATTTCTGTGTAGTAGGTTCTGGGGTACAGGTACTGGGGATTTTCATGTGGTATGTTCTAGGGTACAGGTACTGGGGATTTCTGTGTAGTAGGTTCTGGGGTACAGGTACTGGGGATTTTCATGTGATATGTTCTAGGGTACAGGTACTGGGGATTTCTGTGTAGTAGGTTCTGGGGTACAGGTACTGGGGATTTTCATGTGGTATGTTCTAGGGTACAGGTACTGGGGTTTATGTGTGGTAGGATCTGGGGTAAAGGTGCTGTGGATTTTTGTACGGTATGTTCTGGGGTGCAGTTACTGGAGAGTTTTGTGTGGTAGGTTCTGAGGTACAGGTATTGGGGATTTCTGTGTGGTGGGATCTGGGGTATAGGTAGTGTGGATATCCGTGTGGTAGGTTCTGAACTATAGGTACTTGGGATTTTTGTGTTGTAGATTCTGGGGTATAGGTACTGGGGATTTCTGTGTGGTAGGTTCTGGGGTACAAGTATTGGGGATTTTCATGTGGTATGTTCTGGGGTACAGGTACTGGGGATTTCTGTGTGGTAGGTTCTGGGGTACAGGTACTGGGGTTTTCATGTTGTATGTTCTGTGGTACAGGTACTGGGGATTTCCATGTGATAGGTTCTGGGGTACAGGTACTGGGGATTTCTGTGTGGTAGGTTCTGGGGTACATGTACTGGGGATTTTCATGTGGGGTGTTCTGTGGTACAGGTACTGGGGATTTCTGTGTGGTAGGTTCTGTGGTACAGGTACTGGGGATTTTCATGTGGTATGTTCTGTGGTAAAGGTACTGCAGTTTCTGTGTGGTAGGTTCTGAAGTACAGTTATGGGAGATTTTGTGTTGTAGGTTCTGGGGATTTCTGTGTGGTATGTTCTAGGGTATAGATACTGGGGATTTCTGTGTGGTAGGTTCTGGGGTACAGGTACTGGGGATCTATGTGTGGTAGGCTCTGGGGTATAGGTACTGGAGATTTTCATGTTGTATGTTCTGGGGTGCAGGTACTTGGGATTTCTGTGTGGTATGTTCTGGGGTACAGGTACTGGGGATTTCTGTGTGGTATGTTCTGGGGTACAGGTACTGGGGATTTCTGTGTGTGGTATGTTTTTGGGTACAGTATTGGGAATTTTTCTGTGATAGGTTCTGGGGTACAGTACTGGGCATTTCTGTATAGTAGGTTCTGGGATACAGGTACTGGGCAGTTTTGTGTGGCAGGTTCCTGGATACAGTATTGAGGACTTTTGTGTCATAGGTTCTGGGATACAGTACTGGGGAGTTCTGTGTGATAGAGTCTGAGGTACAGGTTCTAGGGATTTTTGTGTGGTAGGTTCTGGGGTACAGGTACTTGGGATTTTTCTGGGGTAGGTTATCGGGTACATGTACTGGGGATTTTTGTGTTGTAGTTTCTGGGGTACAGGTACTTGGGATGTTTGTGGGGTAGGTTCTGGGGTACTGGTTTGTGGAGTCCTGTGTGGTAGGTTTAAGCAATAAGCCACAAGGGGGTGTGGGTTATCGGGGGATTTACCACGGCTGGAGTGGTTTGCCTGAGGCTACAGTGTGGGTAAAATCCGCCAGCATGTGTAAATCTCCGATGACCCAGATCCTGAATGGTTTATTATGATATACCAAGTACTGCTTTTTTATTATTTAAAAAAAAAGTACTTGCTATAATGCTTAAATAAGTGACTCAGTAGTACAGCAGTCAGTGTTTTGTTTAGTTTCCCTGATGTACGGAGCTGCTGTTTTGCTCAGCTTCGCTAGCGTGAAACAAGATGGCGGTTGGAGTTCCGCAATTTCGCCGTTGGATTGCCTTTTTACAAGATGCGGCTGGCTGGCACCTTTTGCGGTGATTATCAGAGGATTTACAACGGAGGGAAGGTGCCAGCCTGCTGTTCTCATTGGTCAGTGTCCGAGGTCCATGGTATTATGTGAGGTACAGGTATTGGGGATTTTTGTGTAGTGAGTTCTGGGGTACAGATACTGAGTGTTTTGTGTAGTAGGTTCTGGGGTACAGGCACTGGGGATTTTTGTGTGGTAGGGTCTGGGGTACAGATACTGGGTGTTTTGTGTGGCAGGTTCTGGGGTACAGGCACTGGGGATGTTTGTGTGGTAGGTTCTGGGGTAGAGATACTGAGTGTTTTGTGTGGTAGGTTCTGGGGTACAGGTACTGGAGATTTTTTGTGTGGTAGGTTCTGTGGTACAGGTGCTGGGGATTTTTTGTGTGGTAGATTCTGGGGTAGAGGTACTGGGGATTTTTGTGTGGTAGGTTCTGTGGTACAGGTACTGGGGAATTTTTGTGTGGTAGGTTCTGTGGTACAGGTGCTGGGGATTTTTGTGTAGTAGATTCTGGGGTAAAGGTACTGGGAATTTTTGTGTGGTAGGTTCTGTGGTACAGGTACTGGGAATTTTTGTGTAGTAGGTTCTGGGGTACAGGTACTGGGAATTTTTGTGTGGTAGGTTCTGTGGTAGGTTCTGGGGTACAGGTACTGGGGATTTTTGTGTGGTAGGTTCTGTGGTACAGGTACTAGGGATTTTTGTGTGATATTTTCTGGGTTACAGGTACTGGGAATTTTTCTAGGGTAGGTTCTGGGGTACTGGGACTGGGGATTTTTCTGTGGTAGGTTCGTATGTAAAGTTTCTTTCTTCAGTGATTGTGTGGGTTTCCCTAATTATTTTATGTTTTTTTTTCTATTTATTTTGTAGGTTACTCAGTGATTATTTGGGTTTCCCTATTTATTTTGTAGTCCATCAATGCTTATGTGGGTTCTCCTATTTTTTGAGGGTTCCTTAGTGATTATGCTGGTTCCCCTATTTATTTTGTGGGTTCCTCAGTGATTACATGGGTTCCCCTATTTATTTTGTGGTTTCCATAGTAACAGTGCGTGTTCACATCTTTATTTTGTGAGTTCCCATAGTAACAGTGTGTGTTCACATCTTTATTTTGTAAATTCCCATAGTAACATTCTGTGTTCACATCTTTATTTTGTGGTGTCTATAGTAACAGTGTGTGTTCATATCTTTATTTTGTGAGTTCCCAAAGTAACAGTGTGTGTTCACATCTTTATTTTGTGAGTTTCCATAGTAACAGTGTATGTTCACATCTTTATGTTGTGAGTTTCCATAGTAACAGTGTGTGTGTTCACATCTTTATTTTGTGAGTTCCCTAGTGATTTTGTTGCACAGTATTAATTCCGCAGTCATGTAGACTTAATGGTGTTTTCTGGCTTAGAACCCTGTCAGTTGAAAACAGTGGACCTCAATGTCGATAACACAGTTTATTGCAGCACATATGATGTGCAAACTACTTAAACACCGTACGCAAGAAAGAAATATCATGCGCTCATGGAAATTGGTGGTGCTCTAGTAGAGTTTGCCAACTCAGATATTAACATGAAAAGAAGAACGCACACAGATTGCTTACAGCAGTCGAGTTTATTTTAGCTCAAACAGCCTGGCTTGACCAAGTTCTACTTCAACCCTGATGGGGTCTTCCTTAGGCGGGATCCACCCTAAGGAAGACCCACTTCAGGGTTGAAGCGCAGGGCTTGATCTATTCAGGCGGTTTGCCGAAAATAAATTTTGCACTGGTGCATTTTCAGCAATTTGTGTACCTAGTTTTTTCTTTCATGTTAAACACCGTACGTGTAGGTCAGCCTGTTGGCGCAGAAGTAGCGCTACCGCTTATGACAGTGATGATCCAGTTTCAGTAATGGAATCGGGTTGTCAGGGTTGGCGGGGGAAGGAAGACTGAGTATTGTCTCCTCCTGCAGGGGAGGAAGGGTCGTCATCCCTGCTGCTCTCCTGCCACCTCAGTGACCACGGGTGGAGGAAGATGTTGGTCAAGGTCTGGAATAGTTTGGAAATGCCTCCACGTGCCCACGGTCTTTTGAGCTCCTTGTGGCTGATGTCCGGGGGGGGGACATACAGAAAAAATGGAAAATGGCCCCACAGCCAGGCCAGATGATGAGTCCCTGATGCCTAAGCAGGGACCCGATCCAGGACCCATGGACACCACCTGACACACCTTGCGATAGGAAGGAGATGAGGGGACTCTATCCTTTCCCCCCGGGGGGTAAATCAAGGCAGAATGGGGTGCGGGCTGCTGGTACCTGGGGTTGGGCAGAGCCATAGGATGCCTTATGGGACTCGGAAGGGAAGGCTGGCTGTGGTGATAGAAGGGGCATAAACAGTAACAAAAAAACACACACCTTATGTTTTTCTCCCCTAGACATCAAGAACTGGATCGTCGTACCCGGGAAAAGGATGCAGTACTTAATTCTGTGAAGCAGGCCCACTCTGAGCACACCCAGGAACTCGAGAGCCGGATACGAGAACTACAGATCAGTTGCGAGAGCCTGGAAATGGAGAAACGCAGACTGGAGTGGAACCACTCAGAGGCACTGAGAGAGAAGGAAGAAATCATTGGCAAGTAAGTGGGTCTGGACACGTTAACTGCATTTGCGTAGCTCCTTACCTCACGTACCTGCATGACCTCCTTGTGCCACACAACCCAGCATGCCCCTTCATGACGTCCTTGTGCCATGCACCCCACCATGCCCCTGCATGCCCTTGTGCCACATACCCCAGCATGCCCCTTCATGACCTTGTGCCACACACCTCAGCATGCCCCTTCATAATGTCTTTGTGCCACACACCTCAGCATGCCCCTTCATGGCCTCCTTGTGCCACATACCCCAGCATGCCCCTGCATGACCTCCTTGTGCCACACACCCCAGCATGCCCCTGCATGACCTCCTTGTACCACACATCCCAGCATGACCTCTTTGTGCCACACACCCCAGCATGCCCCTGCATGACCTCCTTGTGCCACACACCCCAGCATGCCCTTTCATGACCTCCTTATGCCACAGATCCCAGCATGTCCCTTCCACTCAGCTGAGGTTTATTTAAGCATTAAGGCAGGACCAGAGGTTGAGTTACCAACTGCTAATTGAATTCTTGGGGGTTCACGAGAAAAGAGGCATAGCCTTACACCCTTTGGGGTTGGATTAACAGACACTAACCTAACCACTGGAGTTTGTTTGTTTACTTATTTCTTCAGAAAGTACCTTGTAGCACAGGTGCTCGTTTACAGAGGTTCCACGTCAGTGTCAGACAGTACGGAAAAATACAATAATAGGTATTTCATCAGTGCCAGCGGAATATAATCAGAACAAATCAGCATGATGCATAGATACAAAATGAAATGTATGATATTATCAGCGGAAACTGGTCACAGGTCGTTACAGACAATGTCGAGTTACAGAGTAAGTCAGGTCAGCAGTCAAGCAAGTATTCAGATTAGTTAAAGCAGGTACAGTTGGAACTGAATTGAAGGGTTTGGAGCAGAGATCTTTGGAATTGGACAGTATTTGGGAGACACAGCAGAGATGTGTGCAGTTCGCTTAGCCAGCCCACTGCCCACAGCAAAGGTGCGTTTACCCGGATTAGTTCTCCAGAAAGGCACATGCTTCTTGTATTATATTGATTGGTAATGTGGTGGAAAACGTTTTGTAGGGTTGGAGGTGTTAGGCCGAACAGTGCCTATTTAGCAAGCAGACAAGTTTGATACTTTAATCTGCCATGTAGGGGTAACCAGTTGGTGGGGGTATACAGGGAGCAGCTTTGGGTGAGCTTGTCTGCCCCTTGTATGAAATGGCAGGCCTTGTTGCATATCACCTTGACTGTGTTTAATACAATGTCACCTGCAGTTCCATAGACTGGAAGTCCACAGTCAATGAGTGACAGGACGGTGCTGGATACAACAAGATTTCCGGCTTCAGTGGTAACATTAAAGTGGTTCCTGTGCAGGGCGCCCAGTATTCTGTTAGCCATGCTAACAGTGTTGTCTGCACGGGAGCAAATGATAGGGTATCATCACACCAAGGTGCGTCAAGGTTTCCACTTATTCAAATTGTTGGCCCTTGGCATTAAGGATGACCAGAGGGAGACCTTTTTTTTTTCAGCTGCAGGCCAGTGAAAAGCATAGTTTTTAATTTTTTGTAATTAAATACCAGTTTGTGAGCATATTTTTCTTAGCATATTTTTTCCTTGGTTACTGCCTTGGGGAGCCCCCCATATCGGCTGAGTCCTGGAACTTGACGGGATCCCAGGCATCATGGGGCTTGCGCTGAAGTGTTTTTCTTGCCTTATGCGCCCCCTTGTTGGAGCAATGGGAGATGTGCAATAACCTCAGCATACGATCGGGCGTGTTCCTGCCCCTGATGTGTAGAGGTCCACTGGTCCCCGCCCCGACTAGCAAACAGCATGGTCCTGGACTGTCATACCCCTCCAGGTACCACTGTCGGCAGGTGCCAGGTACCAGAGCCCTTCCCTCCCTCCCTGGAGAAGGTCAGCAGTCCCCTGAATGCTCAGCTGCCTCTCCCTGGACTGACCCTTTGACATTGGAGCTGTGCTCCTGAACTCGGATCATCAGCGCTGCAGGCGGTAGCACTACCGCTGCACCAGCAGACCGGCCTTTTGTAATTGAAGACCAATTTGTTGTCAGCAAACAATTTTTCTAGTGACTCTGAATACTTTAATACTGTTATTAAATTAAACTGTTTTTCTTTTACTTTAAATTAATATTTTTTAGTTAAGAAGTTTGAATTCTTCCACATGTACATGATGGTTGCAGCTGCTAGTGTAACTCTGTTAGAATGCTGTTAGCAAATCAGAATGCCCTGTTTGCAGTCATTGCTTTATAATGCTGATTAACACCCATTTCCTGCCGTAAGTCCTCTGGAGAGCAGACGTTTGCACTGGCTATGCCTGTGTTTTTGAATGCCCTTTGACCTGCCCTGTGTCAAAAGCCTACAAAAATATAGACCCCTCATTTGCAGATAACTTTTGTGGAATACTGATTGCATTGTACAGTGGCTTTCGCTTTAAATTGCTCACTCCTTAACTGCTCACTTTTGTATTGTGTGCGTCTGTATCTGACATTGTGTGGATCATGTTGTTTTAAAGTGTTTGGAGCCTTGTGGATGGTGCATTCTAGCACGTGATGTTCCTTGCTGGGTGGGGTACTGTAGAACGTGATGTTCCTTGCTGGGTGGGGTACTATAGAATGTGAAATTCCTTGCTAGATGGGGAACATTGTAACACATGATGTTCCTTCCGGGGGTGGGGTACTGTAGCACGTGATGTTCCTTGCTAGGTGGGCGCATTGTAACATGTGATGTTCCTTGCTGGGTGGGGTGCTGTAGCACGTGATGTTCCTTGCTGGGTGGGGCACTGTAGCACATGATGTTCCTTGCTGGGTGGGGCACTGTAGAATGTGATGTTCCTTGCAGGGTGGGGCGCTGTAGGAAGAGATGTTCCTTGCAGGGTGGGGCGCTGTAGCACGTGATGTTCCGTGCTGGGTGGTGCACTGTAGCATGTGATGTTCCTTGCTGGGTGGTGTGCTGTAGCAAGTGATGTTCTTTGCTGGGTGGTGCACTGTAGCATCTCATGTTCCTTGCTGGGTAGTGCGCTGTAGCATCTAATGTTCTTTGCTGGGTGGTGTGCTGTAGCATGTGATGTTCCTTGCTGGGCTGTGCTGTAACATGTGATGTTCCTTGCTGGGTGGGGCACTGTAGCATATGATGTTCCTTGCTGGGTGGGGCGCTGCAGCACATGATCTTCCTTGCTGGGTGGGACACTATAGCATTTGATGTTCCTTGCTTGTGTGTGCTGAGCTGCACGTGATGTTTCTATGCTGGATGGGGCATTGTAGCACGTGATGTTTCTTGCTGGATGGTGTGCTGCAAGACGTGATGTTCCTTGCTGGGTGGGGCACTTTAGCATGTGATATTCCTTTCTGGATGGGTGGTGCATTACATGATGTTCCTTGCTGGTTGGGGCATTGTAGCACGTGATGTTCCTTGCTGGATGGGGTGCTGTAGCATGTGATGTTCCTTGCTGGATGGGGTTCTGTAGCAAGTGATGTTCCTTGCTAGATGGGGCACTGTAGCACATGATGTTCCTTGCTGGGTGGGGCGCAGTAGCAAGTAAAGTTCCTTGCAGGGTGGGGCGCTGTAGCACGTGATGTTCCTTGCTGGGTGGTGCACTGTAGCATGTGATGTTCCTTGCTGGGTGGTGCGCTGTAGCATGTGATGTTCTTTGCTGGGTGGTGCACTGTAGCATGTGATATTCCTTTCTGGATGGGTGCTGCAGTACATGATGTTCCTTGCTGGTTGGGGCATTGCAGCACGTGATGTTCCTTGCTGGATGGGGTGCTGCAGTAAATGATGTTCCTTGCTGGATGGGGTGCTGTAACACATGATGTTCCTTGCTGGATGGGGTTCTGTAGCACGTGATGTTCCTTGCTGGGTGGGGTACTGTAGAACGTGATGTTCCTTGCTGGGTGGGGTACTATAGAATGTGAAATTCCTTGCTAGATGGGGAACATTGTAACACGTGATGTTCCTTCCGGGTTGGGGTACTGTAGCACGTGATGTTCCTTGCTAGGTGGGGCGCATTGTAACATGTGATGTTCCTTGCTGGGTGGGGCGCATTGTAACATGTGATGTTCCTTGCTGGGTGGAGTGCGGTAGCACGTGATGTTCCTTGCTGGGTGGGGCACTGTAGCACGTGATCTTCCTTGCTGGGTAGGGTACTGTAGCATATGATGTTCCTTGCAGGGTGGGGCGCTGTAGCAAGAGATGTTCCTTGCAGGGTGGGACGTTGTAGCAGGTAATGTTCCTTGCTAGGTGGGGCACTGTAGCATGTGATGTTCCTTGCTAGGTGGGGCGCATTGTAACATGTGATGTTCCTTGCTGGGTGGGGTGCTGTAGCACGTGATGTTCCTTGCTGGGTGGGGCGCTGTAGCACATGATGTTCCTTGCTGGGTGGGGCACTGTAGAATGTGATGTTCCTTGCAGGGTGGGGCGCTGTAGGAAGAGATGTTCCTTGCAGGGTGGGGCGCTGTAGCACGTGATGTTCCGTGCTGGGTGGTGCACTGTAGCATGTGATGTTCCTTGCTGGGTGGTGTGCTGTAGCATGTGATGTTCTTTGCTGGGTGGTGCACTGTAGCATCTAATGTTCCTTGCTGGGTAGTGCGCTGTAGCATCTAATGTTCTTTGCTGGGTGGTGTGCTGTAGCATGTGATGTTCCTTGCTGGGCTGTGCGCTGTAACATGTGATGTTCCTTGCTGGGTGGGGCACTGTAGCATGTGATGTTCCTTGCTGGGTGGGACGCTGCAGCACATGATCTTCCTTGCTGGGTGGGACACTATAGCATTTGATGTTCCTTGCTGGGTGTGGTGCTGCAGCACGTGATGTTCTATGCTGGATGGGGCATTGTAGCACGTGATGTTTCTTGCTGGATGGTGTGCTGCAAGACGTGATGTTCCTTGCTGGGTGGGGCACTTTAGCATGTGATATTCCTTTCTGGATGGGTGGTGCAGTACATGATGTTCCTTGCTGGTTGGGGCATTGTAGCACGTGATGTTCCTTGCTGGATGGGGTGCTGTAGCATGTGATGTTCCTTGCTGGATGGGGTTCTGTAGCAAGTGATGTTCCTTGCTAGATGGGGCACTGTAGCACATGATGTTCCTTGCTGGGGCGAATAGCAAGTAAAGTTCCTTGCAGGGTGGGGGCTGTAGCACGTGATGTTCCTTGCTGGTGGTGCACTGTAGCATGTGATGTTCCTTGCTGGGTGGTGCGCTGTAGCATGTGATGTTCTTTGCTGGGTGGTGCACTGTAGCATGTGATATTCCTTTCTGGATGGGTGCTGCAGTACATGATGTTCCTTGCTGGTTGGGGCATTGCAGCACGTGATGTTCCTTGCTGGATGGGGTGCTGCAGTAAATGATGTTCCTTGCTGGATGGGGTGCTGTAACACGTGATGTTCCTTGCTGGATGGGGTTCTGTAGCACATGATGTTCCTTGCTGGGTGGGGCACTGTCGCACATGATGTTCCTTGCTGGGTGGGGTGCTCTAGCACATGATTTTCCTTGCTGGATGGGGCACTGTAGCACATGGTGTTCCTTGCTTGATGGGGCGCTGTAGCATGTCATATTTCTTGCTGGGTGGGGCACTGTAACATGTCATGTTCCTTGCTGGGTGGGGCGCTGTAGCACGTGATGTTCCTTGCTCGGTGGGGTGCTGTAGCACGTGATGTTCCTAGCTGGGTGGGTCACATTGTAACATGTGATGTTCCTTGCTGTGTGGGGTGCTGTAACACGTGATTTTCTTTGCTGGGTGGGGCACTGTAGCACATGATGTTCCTTGCTGGGTGTGGCACTGTAGCATGTGATGTTCCTTGCAGGGTGGGGCGCTGTAGCAAGAGATGTTCCTTGCTGGATGGGACGCTGTAGCACGTGATGTCCCTTGCTAGGTGGAGCACTGTAGCATGCAATGTTCCTTGCTGGATGAGGCATTATAGCACATGATGTTTCTTGCTGGATGGGGTACTGTAGCACATGGTGTTCCTTGCTTGATGGGGCGCTGTAGCATGTCATGTTTCTTGCTGGGTGGGGCACTGTAGCATGTGATGTTCCTTGCTGGGTGGTGCGCTGTAGCATGTGATGTTCCTTGCTGGGTGGTGTGCTGTAGCATGTGCTGTTCTTTGCTAGGTGGGGCATTGTAGCATGTAATGTTCCTTGCTAGGTGGGGCACTGCAGCACATGGTGTTCCTTGCTGGGTGGGGTGCTCTAGCATGTGATTTTCCTTGCTGGATGGGGCACTGCAGCACATGGTGTTCCTTGCTTGATGGAACGCTGTAACATGTCATGTTTCTTGCTGGGTGGGGCACTGTAGCATGTCATGTTCCTTGCTGGGTGGGGTGCTGTAGCGCGTGTTGTTCCTTGCTCAGTGGGGTGCTGTAGCACTTGATGTTCCTTGCTGGGTGGGGCATTATAGCATGTGATGTTCCTTGCTGGGAGGGCGCTGTAGCATGTGATGTTACTTGCTTGGTGGGGCACTCTAGCATGTAATGTTCGTTGCTGGGTGGAGCGCTGTAGTATGTAATGTTCCCTGCTGGGCCGTGTGCTGTAGCAAGTGATGTTCCTTGCTGGGTGGAGCGCAGTAGCACATGATGTTCCTTGCTGGGTGGAGCACTGTAGCACGTGACGAGGTGGGGCATTGTAGCATGTAATGTTCCTTCTAGGAGTGTGGATATGTTGTTCATCCACACTTCTTGGCATGTCCCCCTCCACTTTAAATCTTGCCGGAAGTCTTCAAGCTGGCTTCTCCCACCCACCTGGGTGATATATACCTTGGCTCTGCCCCATGATGCCAGATCTTCCATTCCGCTGGAAGATACAGGTTCCCTCGTGCTCTCAAAGCATATCGTAGGCCCTGGATTCTACTTGTCGGTTTTCACCGAAAATTATTCTTAAACTCATTTGAGTTAGTGATTGCGCTTTCACTGCATCGGACATGGAGGAAAAATCTTCCCCTGGATTTTGCCGGTGCCCCTGCGGCCAGAAGATGTCGTGCACCGACCCCCACCTAACGTGTGTTTACTGCCTAGGTGTCGGACATGACACCTTGTCGTGTGGTTTTTGCCTGGCCTTCCATTCCAACGTCCTGGACGGCCGCAAGGTGCGCTTTGAAGCTGGAGAGACCGGAGAAAAGGAACCCGCTGGTGAATCGAAGGAGGCGAGGTGGGTGGTTTCTGTGGCCGCGGGATCCTCCGAGCAACTGGAAAAAAATGAAAGCATTTGAGGAGGAAGCAGCTCGAGCTTCAGCCAATTGATGCTTCTTTGTTCCTCTGAACCTTGGCTCCACCTTTACGGGCTCCTTCAAGGAGTTGTGCCAGTCTCTCCCCACTCGGGGTGAGGCACCCTCGGGCTCGCACTCCTCCTGCTCTCAGAAGAGAGAGAAGGACTCCGTGTCTTCGTCTCGACTAAGACATTCCTGGGACAAAGAGAGGTCCGAGTTCCAGGAGCATGCGGTCTTGACTTCGATTGAGATCGCATCCTTGGCCGCTGGCTTTATGGATCTTCCGTCTGGCCAAGGGACCGAGGAAGTGACCGACGAGGTTGAAATTATCCTCGACCCGATAGACCCTTTGTCGCCAGCCGTGGCCGATGACTCATTGGAAAGGACTCCGGTACTTGTATTCCCTGATGAGGAGACCCAGCCTGCTGGTGTCGCCAAGGACCCGGTTCTGGACCCTCGGTTTTCACCGACCTCGGTGTTTCCCGATCGACTGAGTTGGCCTTCCCGATCTCGGTCGAGGTCCAAAACCCCCTCGGCCGAATGGCTGAGAAAGAGCCATAAGCGCTCTAAAAAGAGTCATCGCCACAGATTCTCATCCTCCTTGGATGAGGAGAGGCTCCGGCGGAAACTCCGTCGGTGCTATGAGGACCTCATGTGGCAGCAACTGATTTTGACTGGGCAGAAGCCGGCTCCGCCGCCCACCCCGGCCATAACTTTGCTCCTGCCTCATAGGCTGACACCGACCCCTCCGGAACCGAAGCCACCAGTTCCTCCGCCTGTGGGGTTGGTCCGTCTTCCAGCTTGGCCTATTCCTGTCTCTCCATCAATCCTGGTGGAAACACCACCTAAACAGCCTGAGGGGGGGGCTCCCTCGAAAGAAGACTGACAAGACACCGGGCTTCCCCGACATGTGTCGATGACAGTCACCCCGGACCACCCTCGGCTCATCGAGGGTGACTTAAGCGGTAGACCGCTCTGCCATGACTCTTCAGACTCAGACGTCACCGGCTTGCACTCACATCCAGGGGATGATGAGTTGATGGTCGGCGCAGGGTTGGAGGAAGGCCCTTCCTCCTTCCAGGACATCTTCTGCCTCATCTCCGACTCCACCGGAATGCCCCTGGAACCCATCCAGAAGAAGGCGGAGTACCCTCTTACTGATATTCTCAAAAGAGGGGATACCCCGATGGAGGCCTTTCCAGTGGCCAAGGCCATCGTTGACCCGGCCCTTGAACTTTGGCAGTGTCCTGCCTCCTGCTAAGCACCATCCGCCTGCATGGCCTGCAAATACGCGGTGCCCGTGGGGTCCTTTGCAAGGTTCACTGAACACCCCTCGGCCAAGAGCCTCGTGACTGCCTCGGTGTTCAGGCGTACCGGTAATTTGGCTGATACTAACTGACCCCCGGATAAGGAGTCCAAAAATATGGACCACTCTGCCCGCAAGGTCTGCGCTGCCTCTTATCTGGGCCTTTGTCAGACCACCTTGGCTATTAATATGGCACACTTCTCCCATGCCCTCTTAGGGTCATTGGACAAGGTCCTCCCCATCTCCCCCTGGACATGCAGACTACCGTCAAGCAGGTCCGTAACGAAGGTCGTGCTGTTGCCAAACAGCAGCTCCAGACAACCCTGGATATAGGCGATTCTTGTGCCTGCTAATTGCCAGCCGCAGTGGCCTCTCACCTCAGGGCTTTGCTGAGGCTTTCCTCCTTCCCGGCGGATACTCAGCATAAGCTGGCTGATGTGCCCTTCCTGGGCACCGACTTGTTCGGCCCAGGAGTGGCCGGTCACCTTCAGCGTATAGAGCAGTCCAGTGCCACCTTGGATGCTACTTCTGCCAAGGGTTCTTCAGGCAAGAACCAGCAGAGAGAAAGAAGAAGCCAGTTTGGCACTCTTCCCCTATGGTCCGGCTGCTCTCCTATCAAGGAGGTCAGCAACAACAGCAGCAGCAGGCTCAAGCTTGGCGCCCGCGGCCCAAGCAGAGTCCTCAGCAGCCCCGTAAAGGAGGCCAAGGCGCAGGTCCTCGAGCCTCCTCCTTCTGTTCCAAGCCTGCTCAGTGACAGGTTGGGGGATACCACCCCTACACCCGTCATGCCAGCTCTGGGTCCTCCCGTGGGGAGTCGGCTCCACCACTTCCTTTCCACCTGGTCCACTATCTTCGGACAGGTGGGTTCTCGAAGTGGTCAGTCAGGGACTGCCTCTGGAATTCGAGCAGTACCCTCCCAGCTGAGCCTGTCCCCCTCAGGAGGAACGGATCTCCGCATGCACTCAGTGGGCTCTTCGAGATGACGTGGCTAAGCTGCTCCGCAAGGAGGCAGTAGCTCTAGTGCCGGATCCTCCGACAGACCCAGGCTTTGTTTCCAGGTACTTCCTGGTGCCCAAGCAGACAGGGGGTTGGCGCCCCATCCTAGAACTCCACGACCTGAATCAATATCTCAGGTCTTGCACCTTTCGGATGGGCACTGTGAACCTGATCATACCATCCCAGGAGTGAAACATGTGGTTCTGTTTACTGGATCTACAGGACGCATTCTTTTAAGTCCCAATACGTCTGTCTCATCAGTGGTTCCTCCACTTCGGGGTTGAAGGGACCCTGTACGACTTCCGAGCCATGCCATTCGGCCTGTCCTCAGCCCCTCGGGTCTTCACCAAATGCATTGCAGTGGTGACAGCCCACATTCGACGTCGAGGAGTCAGAATCTACCCTTATCTCAATGACTGGCTTTTGGCAGGTTCCTCCCTTCAGGAAATGGAGAAGTCCAGGGATCTGGCTCTCCTAACCTGCTCCCACCTCGGCTTCCTGATCAACGAGGCCAAGTTGGAACTTGTGCCCTCTCAGGTAGAAACATAGAAACATAGAATTTGACGGCAGATAAGGACCGCTTGACCCACCTAGTCTGCCCATTTTCCTACCTAACAGATAATCTGCAGATCCTAGTTAACCAACAGCTTACTTCATGATGGGTGATGGGCTTCATCGGGGCAGAGCTCGACTCTTGTCAAGCCAGAGCTCGGCTCCCGGTGGACAAGGCAGAGGTTCTTTCCTCCTTTGCCCAATCATTTCTGGTTGGGCACTTGCGCACTGCCCGGGACTTTCTGCGCCTTCTGGGTTACATGGCAGCGTCCACCTCAGTGGTCCGTTGGGCCCAGTGGCACATGCACCCCCTCCAATGGGAGCTGGCCACCCAGTGGTCTCAGCGTCACGGTCATTTCGACCAGCTGATCACTGTAACCCAGAAGATGTGGGATGCTCTGCAATGGTGGACCGCCCCAGACCGGTTGCACGAAGGGATCCCGTTTGTCCGCCCCGAACCGACAGTCGTCCTCACGACCGATGCCTCTCTCATGGGCTGGGGAGCCCACATGGGCAACAACAGAGCCCATGGGTTCTGGACCCCTGAGGAATCCCGATGCCACATCAACCTGTTGGAGCTCAGCGCAGTCAGACTGGCACTGTCAGCTTTCGCTCCTCAGCTCTGGGGTCAAGTGGTTCAAGTCCAGATGGACAGTACCACGACCATGTACTACCTCAACAAACAAGGCAGCACACACTCCCGTCTGCTGTGCAAGGAGGTGCTTCGCATCTGGACTCTCGTAAGCCGGTTGGAGGTGGATCTCGTAGCCATCCATGTGGCAGAAGCCTCGAACCAGCTGGCGGATGCTCTCAGCCGTATAGGCCAGACATCCCACGAGTGGTCTCTCCATCCAGAGGTAGCTTACAGCCTGTTCTCCCGTTGGGGCAAACTGCTGGTGGACCTGTTTGCCTCCAGGGAAAACACCAAGCTGAGGCTGTATCATGCCCGCCCCCTTCAGCAGGGCTCGCTGCAGGGGTATGCCTTCTCGAGACCGTGGACCCCAGGCCTCCTCTACGCCTTCCCTCCATTTCCCTTGATCCACAAGATGTTACTCAAGGTGAGGAGGGACAAGGCAAAGGTGATTCTGGTAGCCCCAGACTGGTCGCGCCAGTTCTGGTACCCAGATCTCCTCAGCCTCAGCTGCAGGCCCCGGAAGCGACTTTGTTCACACCCAGACCTGATATCTCTAAACCAGGGAAAGGTCCTACATCTGGACCTTCAATCCTGCACCTCACAGCCTGGTACCTGAGCGGCTAGAGTTCCAGGCTTTGGGTCTTTCCGAGGATGTCTACACCATGGTGGAGGCATCCAGAAAGGAATCGACCAGGAAATGTTATGCCTTCAAATGGAAAAGGTTCTCCATTTGGTGTCAGGGAATGGGTCTGGAGCCCTTGTCCTTTGGTCTCTCTCCAAAGGGGGTCTACGGTGATCGACCCTTAGGGTGCACCTGGCAGCCATTTCTGCTTACCGGGCACGGGCCAGTCAGCTGACATTGGCACAGGAGACAGTGGTGGGGCACTTTTTCAAAGGCTTGGATCACATATCCCCTCCGGTGCGTGAACCTCCACCTCCATGGGATCTGTTGCTGGTTTTGGCAAAGCTCGTGGGCAGGCCATTCGAACCCATGCACAAGTGTGAGCTGTCACACCTGTCATGGAAGGCAGCTTTCCTGATGGCTATCACATCTGCCAGAAGGATAGGGGAGCTCCAGGCGCTTTCGGTGGACTCCCCTTAACTGGTCTTTCACAGGGACAAAGTTGTCCTGCGCCCCCACCCGAAATTCCTTCCGAAGGTCGTGTCAGAGTTTCACCTTAACCAGGTGTTGACTCTTCCAGTTTACTACCCTAATTACACCTCGGACGCCAAGTACGGGCTCCATACCTTGGACCTGAGACGTGCTCTCTCCTACTACAAGGAGAGGATGGCGGAAATTCGTGGAGAGGTTCGCCAGCTGTTTGTCACCTACGCTGAAGCCGCTTCTGGCAGACCTGCGGCCAAATGGACCATAGTAAGGTGGATTACATCATGCATAGGTCTGTGCTATGAGTTGGCTGGCAAGGAGCCTCCCAGAGGGATAAGAGCTCATTCTACCCGCCATATTGCTGCATCGGTGGCTGCTTCCAGGGACATCCCTATCCAGGAAATCTGTCGGGCTGCTACCTGGAAGTTAGCAAACACTTTTATTACCCACTGCCGCATCGATCTTGAGTCACACCAGAATGCTGGTTTTGGGGCCTCGGTTCTCCAATCTTTATTTCCTAAGTAGGGGGTGTGTGCGTTGCCTCCCTCCTCTCAGAGAACTGCTTGGAGTCTACCAAGAAGTGTGGATGAACAACATATCCGCGCTCCTAGAAGTACAGGTTACTCACCTGTAACAGTAGTTCTAGGGGTGGTATATGTTGTTCATCCACACACACACACACACACACACACACCCGACCTCCCTGGCTTCGGGCGCACAACCTTGCTTCCAGCAGGCTAAGATTGGTGTCATGGGGTGGAGCAGAGGTATATACCACCCGGGTGGGTGGGAGGAGCCAGCTTCAAGATTTCCAGCAAGATTTAAAGTGGAAGGGGACATGCCAAGAAGTGTGGATGAACAACATATACCACTCCTAGAACTGCTGTTACAGGTGACTAACCTGTTCTTACTGGATGGGGCGCTGTAGCACGTGATGTTCCTTGCTGGGTGGGGTGCTGTAGCACGTGATGTTCCTTGCTGGGTGGGGTGCTGTAGCACATGATGTTACTTGTTGGGTGGGGTGCTGTAGCACGTGACGTTTCTTGCTGGGTGCGGCGCTGTAGCATGTGATGTCCCTTGCTGGGTGGAGCGCTCTAGCACGGGATGTTTTTCACTGGGTGGGTTGCTGTAGCATGTGATTTTCCTTGCTGGGTGGGGCGCTGTAGCACGTGATGTTCCTTGCTGGATGGGGCTCTGTAGCAAGTGATGTTCCTTGCTGGATGGGGCACTGTAGCAGCTGATGGTCCGTGATGGGTGGAGCGCTGTAGAATGTAAAGTTCCTTGCGGGGTGGGGGCGCTGTAGCAAGTGATGTTCCTTGCTGGGTTGGGCACTGTAGCATCTAATGTTCCTTGCTGGGTGGGGCACTGTAGCATGTGATGTTCCTTGCTATGTGGGGCACTGTAGCACGTGATGTTCCTTGCTGGGAGGGGCACTGTAGGACGTGGGGTGCTCTGGCATGTAATGCTCCTTGCTGGGTGGGACGCTGTGGCATATCATGTTCCTTGCAGGGATGAGGCGCTGTAGCATGTAATGTTGCTTGCTGGGTGGGGCATTATAGCATGTGATATTTCTTGCTGGGTGGGATGCTGTAGTACATGATGTTCCTTGCTGGGTGGGATGCTGTAGTACATGATGTTCCTTGCTGGGTGGGGCGCTATAGCACATGATGTTTCTTGCTGGATGGGGCCCTGTAGCACATGATGTTCCTTGCTGGGTGGGGCACTATAGCATGTAATGTTCCTTGCTGGGTTGGGTGTTGTAGCATGTAACGTTCCTTGCTGAGTGGGATGCTGTAGCATGTCATGTTCCCTCCTGGATGTCATGTTCCTTGCTGGGTGGGGCACTGTAGCACATGATATTCCTTGCTGGCTTGGGTGCTGTAGCAAGTGATGTTCCTTGCTGCATGGGGCATTATAGCTAAGGCTGTATTATTTTCACGGCATGCACGGAATTCATGATTTCCATGAAAATGGTGTGTTGCCGTGAATTCCACCAAATTCTGTAAACCAAGTGTTTTAGCCATTTTATTTCCCACAGAAGCAAGAGAAACCGACCGCACATTCACCCGTTTGCCTCTGACTCTCTCTCTCTCTTTCACTACAACCTTCCCCCTCCCCTCTACCATGTGGTGCCAGAGTCACCGCTGGCTGCAGTTCCCAACCACCAGCCCGGACAGGATGAATCCCACATCAGGACATTAGCAACTCTCGAGAGTCGAACTGTAGCAAGTGCAATTAATATTATTGCCATTTTATTTTGCCACGGAAAAAAGAGAAACCGACCGCACATGCACCCGTTTGCCTCTGACTCTCTCTCTCTTTTGCTACAACCCTCCCCCTCCCTTCTACCATGTGTTGCCAGAGTCACCGCTGGCTGCAGTTCCCAACCACCAGCCCGGACAGGATGAATCCCACATCAGGACATTAGCAACTCCCGAGAGTCGAACAGCAAGTGTAGCAAGTGCAATTATTGCTGTGGACTGGGGTGCGAACTTCAAAGCCATCTACCCCCAAAAGCCTTTTTATGCTTAGCACGGTATGTGCTACAGAAGTGTAACTCTCTGAATCTTCATTTGTTAAGCCTGTACCACGTAACTGTTGATATAGCCTCTTCAAGCCACTGATGCGTTTAACTAATTTTTAACTATTGTTTAATGTTTTAACTAATTAAAATTCCTACAGTGTAACTAAAAACTTTACAAGTGTTTTTCCGTGAAAAACATAAATTTACCCGTGTAGGAGCCGTGAAAATGGGCAGTTTTTACCGTGAAAATAATACAGCCTTAATTATAGCATGTGAAGTTCCTTCCTGGGTGGGTCGCTGTAGCATGTGATGTTCCTTGCTTGGTGGGGCACTCTAGCATGTAATGTTCATTGGTAGGCGGAAGCGCTGTAGCATGTAATGTTCCTTGCTGGGTCGAGCGTGGTAGCAAGTGATGTTTCTTGATGGGTGGAGCGCTGTAGCACAAGGTGTTCCTTGCTGGGTGGGACTCTGTAGCACGTCCTGTTACTTGCTGGGTGGGGTGCTGTAGCACGTGACGTTTCTTGCTGGGTGGGGCGCTGTAGCATGTGATGTCCCTTGCTGGGTGGAGCGCTCTAGCACGGGATGTTTTTTACTGGGTGGGTTGCTGTAGCATGTGATTTTCCTTGCTGGATGGGGATCTGTAGCAAGTGATGTTCCTTGCTGGATGGGGCACTGTACCAGCTGATGGTCCTTGATGGGTGGAGCGCTGTAGAATGTAATGTTCCTTGTGGGGGTGGGGCGCTGTAGCAAGTGATGTTCCTTGCTGGGTTGGGCGCTGTAGCATCTAATGTTCCTTGCTGGGTGGGGCACTGTAGCACGTGATGTTCCTTGCTGGGAGGGGCACTGTAGGATGTGATGTGCATTGCTGGGTGGGGTGCTCCAGCATGTAATGCTCCTTGCTGGGTGGGACGCTGTGGCATATCATGTTCCTTGCAGGGATGAGGCGCTGTAGCATGTAATGTTGCTTGCTGGGTGGGGCATTATAGCACGTGATATTTCTTGCTGGGTGGGATGCTGTAGTACATGATGTTCCTTGCTGGGTGGGGCGCTATAGCACATGATGTTTCTTGCTGGATGGAGCCCTGTAGCACATGATGTTCCTTGCTGGGTGGGGCACTATAGCATGTAATGTTCCTTGCTGGGTTGGGTGCTGTAGCATGTAACGTTCCGTGCTGAGTGGGGCGCTGTAGCATGTCATGTTCCCTCCTGGATGTCATGTTCCTTGCTGGGTGGGGCACTGTAGTATGTGATGTTCCTTGCTGGGTGGGGCGCTGTAGCACGTGATATTCCTTGCTGGGTTGAGTGCTGTAGCAAGTGATGTTCCTTGCTGGGTGGGGCATTATAGCTAAGGCTGTATTATTTTCACGGCATGCACGGAATTCACGATTTCCGTGAAAATGATGTGTTGCCGTGAATTCCACCAAATTCTGTAAACCAAGTGTTTTAGCCATTTTATTTCCCACGGAAGCAAGAGAAACCGACCGCACATTCACCCGTTTGCCTCTGACTCTCTCTCTCTCTTTCACTACAACCCTCCCCCTCCCCTCTACCACGTGATGCCAGAGTCACCGCTGGCTGCAGTTCCCAACCACCAGCCCGGACAGGATGAATCCCACATCAGGACAGTAGCAACTCCCGAGAATCGAACTGTAGCAAGTGCAATTATTGCTGTGGACTGGGGTGCGAACTTCAAAGCCATCTACCCCCAAAAGCCTTTTTATGCTTAGCACGGTATGTGCTACAGAAGTGTAACTCTCTGAATCTTCATTTGTTAAGCCTGTACCACGTAACTGTTGATATAGCCTCTTCGAGCCACTGATGCGTTTAACTAATTTTTAACTATTGTTTAATGCTTTTAACTAATTAAAATTCCTACAGTGTAACTAAAAACTTTACAAGTGTTTTTCCGTGAAAAACATAAATTTACCCGTGTAGGAGCCGTGAAAATGGGCAGTTTTTACCGTGAAGATAATACAGCCTTAATTATAGCATGTGAAGTTCCTTGCTGGGTGGGTCGCTGTAGCATGTGATGTTCCTTGCTTGGTGGGGCGCTCTAGCATGTAATGTTCGTTGGTAGGTGGAGCACTGTAGCATGTAATGTTCCTTGCTGGGGTCGGGCGTGGTAGCAAGTGATGTTTTTTGATGGGTGGAGCGCTGTAGCACGAGATGTTCCTTGCTGGGTGGGACGCTGTAGCACGTCCTGTTACTTGCTGGGTGGGGTGCTGTAGCACGTGACGTTTCTTGCTGGGTGCGGCGCTGTAGCATGTGATGTCCCTTGCTGGGTGGAGCGCTCTAGCACGGGATGTTTTTTACTGGGTGGGTTGCTGTAGCATGTGATTTTCCTTGCTGGGTGGGGCGCTGTAGCACGTGATGTTCCTTGCTGGATGGGGCTCTGTAGCAAGTGATGTTCCTTGCTGGATGGGGCACTGTAGCAGCTGATGGTCCTTGCTGGGTGGAGCGCTGTAGAATGTAATGTTTATTGCGGGGTGGGCGCTGTAGCAAGTAATGTTCTTTGCTGGGTATGGCGCTGTAGCATCTAATGTTCCTTGCTGGGTGGGGCACTGTAGCATGTGATGTTCCTTGCTATGTGGAGCACTGTAGGATGTGATGTGCATTGCTGGGTGGGGTGCTCTGGCATGTAATGCTCCTTGCTGGGTGGGACGCTGTGGCATATCATGTTCCTTGCAGGGATGAGGCGCTGTAGCATGTAGTGTTGCTTGCTGGGTGGGGCATTATAGCACGTGATATTTCTTGCTGGGTGGGATGCTGTAGTACATGATGTTCCTTGCTGGGTGTGGCGCTATAGCACATGATGTTTCTTGCTGGATGGGACCCTGTAGCACATGATGTTCCTTGCTGGGTGGGGCACTATAGCATGTAATGTTCCTTGCTGGGTTGGGTGTTGTAGCATGTAACGTTCCTTGCTGAGTGGGGCGCTGTAGCATGTCATGTTCCCTCCTGGATGTCATGTTCCTTGCTGGGTGGGGACACTGTAGTATGTGATGTTCCTTGCTGGGTGGGACGTTTTAGCACAGGATATTCCTTGCTGGGTTGGGTGCTGTAGCAAGTGATGTTCCTTGCTGGGTGGGGCATTATAGCTAAGGCTGTATTATTTTCACGGCATGCATGGAATTCACGGTTTCCGTGAAAATGGTGTGTTGCCGTGAATTCCACCGAATTCTGTAAACCAAGTGTTTTAGCCATTTTATTTCTCACAGAAGCAAGAGAAACCGACCGCACATTCACCCGTTTGCCTCTGACTTTCTCTCTCTTTCACTACAACCCTCTGCCTCCCCTCTACCATGTGGTGCCAGAGTCACCACTGGCTGCAGTTCCCAGCCACCAGCCCGGACAGGATGAATCCCACATCAGGACATTAGCAACTCCCGAGAGTCGAACTGTAGCAAGTGCAATTAATATAATTGCCATTTTATTTCCCACGGAAGCAAGAGAAACCGACCGCACATTCACCTGTTTGCCTCTGACTCTCTCTCTCTTTCACTACAACCTTCCCCCTCCCCTCTACCACGTGATGCCAGAGTCACCGCTGGCTGCAGTTCCCAACCACCAGCCCGGACAGGATGAATCCCACATCAGGACATTAGCAACTCCCGAGAGTCGAACTGTAGCAAGTGCAATTATTGCTGTGGACTGGGGTGCGAACTTCAAAGCCATCTACCCCCAAAAGCCTTTTTATGCTTAGCGCGGTATGTGCTACAGAAGTGTAACTCTCTGAATCTTCATTTGTTAAGCCTGTACCACGTAACTGTTGATATAGCCTCTTCAAGCCACTGATGCGTTTAACTAATTTTTAACTATTGTTTAATGTTTTTAACTAATTAAAATTCCTACAGTGTAACTAAAAACTTTACAAGTGTTTTTCCGTGAAAAACATAAATTTACCCGTGTAGGAGCCGTGAAAATGGGCAGTTTTTACCATGAAAATAATACAGCCTTAATTATAGCATGTGAAGTTCCTTGCTGGTTGGGTCGCTGTAGCATGTGATGTTCCTTGCTTGGTGGGGCACTCTAGCATGTAATGTTCGTTGGTAGGTGGAGCGCTGTAGCATGTAATGTTCCTTGCTGGGTCGGGCGTGGTAGCAAGTGATGTTTCTTGATGGGTGGAGCGCTGTTGCACGAGATGTTCCTTGCTGGGTGGGACGCTGTAGCATGTCCTGTTCCTTGCTGGGTGGGGCATTGTAGCATGTAATGTTCCTTGCTGGGTGGGGTGCTGTAGCATGTGATGTTCCTTGCTGGATGGGGTGCTGTAGCACGTGATGTTTCTTGCTCAATGGGGAGCTGTAGCACGTGATGTTCCTTTACTGGGTGGAGCGCTGTAGCATGTAATCTTCCTTGCTGTGTGGGGCATTGTAGCATGTAATGTTCCTTGCTGGGTGGGGCGCTGTAGCATGTAATGTTCCTTGCTGGGTGGGGCACTGTAGCATGTAATATTCCTTGCTGGGTGGCGTGCTGTATCATGTAGTGTTACTTGCTGGGTGAGTGCTGTAGGATGTCATGTTCCTTGCTGGGTGGGGCATTGTAGCATGTAATGTTCCTTGCTGGGAGAGGTGCTGTAGCATGTAATGATTCCTTGCTGGATGGGGCACTGTAGCACGTGATGTTCCTTGCTGGTTGGGGCACTGTAGCATGTGATGTTCCTTGCTGGGTGGGGCATTATAACACGTCATGTTCCTTGCTGGATGGGGTGCTGTAGCATGTGATGTTCCTTGCTGGGTGGGGCACTGTAGCACGTGATGTTCCTTGCTGGGTGGGGCATTATAACATGTCATGTTCCTTGCTGGGTGGGGCACTGTAGCATGTGATGTTCCTTGCTGGGTGAGGCATTGTAACACGTCATGTTCCTTGCTGGATGGGGTGCTGTAGCATGTGATGTTTCTTGCTGGGTGGGGCACTGTAGCATGTGATGTTCCTTGCTGGATGAGGTGCTGTAGCATGTGATGTTCCTTTCTGGATGGGGAGCTGTAGCACACGATGTTCCTTGGTGGGTGGAGCATTATAGTACATGATGTTCCATGCTGGATGGGGTGCTGTAGCCTGTGATGTTCCTTGCTGCGGGTGGGGCACTGTAGTACGTGATGTTCCTTGCTGGATGGGGCACTGTAGCACGTGATATTACTTGCTGGATGGGGCGCTGTAGTGCGTGATGTTTCTTTCTGGGTGGGGTGCTGTAGAATGTGATGTTCCTTGATGGGAGGGGTGCTGTAGCACGTGATGTTCCTTGCTGGGTGGGGCACTGTAGCACGTGGTGTTTCTTGCTGGGTGTGGCACTGTAGCACGTGATGTTCCTTGCTGGGTGGGGCGCTGTAGCACATGATTTTCCTTGCTGGGTGGGGCGCCGTAGCACGTGATTTTCCTTGCTGGGTGGGGCGCAGTAGTACGTGTTGTTCCTTCTTGGGTGCGGCGCTGTTGCACGTGATGTTCCTTGCTAGGTGGGGTGCTCTAGCCTGTGATGTTCCTTGATGGGTGGGGCGTTCTGGTACATGATGTTTCTTGCTGGGTGGGGCACTGTAGCACATGATGTTCTTTGCTGGGTCAGGCGCTGTAGCACGTGATGTTTCTTGCTGGGTGGGGCTCTGTAGCACATGATGTTCTTTGCTGGGTCGGGTGCTGTAGCACGTGATGTTTCTTGGGTGGGGCGCTGTAGCAAGTGATGTTGCTTGCTAGGCAGTTCGTTGTAGCATGTGATGTTCCTTGCTTGGTGGGGCGCTCTAGCATGTAATGTTTGTTGCTGGGTGGAGCGCTGTAGCATGTAATGTTCCTTGCTGGGTCGGGCACTGTAGCAAGTGATGTTCCTTGCTGGGTGGAGCGCTGTAGCACGTGATGTTCCTTGCTACGTGGGGCACTGCAGCACATGGTGTTCCTTGCTTGATGGGGCGCTGTAACATGTCATGTTTCTTGCTGGGTGGGGCACTGTAGCATGTAATGTTCCTTGCTGGGTGGGGCGCTGTATCATGTAGTGTTTCTTGCTGGGTGGGTGCTGTAGGATGTCATGTTCCTTGCTGGGTGGGGCATTGTAGCATGTAATGTTCCTTGCTGGGAGGGACGCTGTAGCATGTAATGATTCCTTGCTGGATGGGGCATTGTAACACATGCTGTTCCTTTCTGGGTGGGGTATTATAACACATGATGTTCCTTGCTGGATGGAGTGCTGTAGCATATGATGTTTCTTGCTGGGTGGGGCACTGTAGCATGTGATGTTCCTTGCTGGATGGGGAGCTGTAGCACTTGTTGTTCCTTGCTGGATGGGGCGCTGCAGCACGCAATGTTCCTTGGTGGGTGGGGCATTATAGCACGTGATGTTCCTTGCTGGATGGGATGCTGTAGCCTGTGATGTTCCTTGCTGCGGTGGGGCATTGTAGCAAGTGATGTTCCTTGCTGGCTGGGGTGCTGTAGCACGTGATGTTCCTTGCTGGATGGGGCACTGTAGTACGTGATGTTCCTTGCTGGATGGGGCTCTGTAGCATGTGATGTTCCTTGCTTGATGGGGTGCTGTAGCACGTGACATTACTTGCTGGGTGGGGCGCTGTAGAATGTGATGTTCCTTGCTGGGTGGGGCACTGTAGGACGTGAAGTTTCTTGCTTGATGGGGTGCTGTAGCTTGTGATGTTCCTTTCTGGGTGGGGCGCTGTAGAATGTGATGTTCCTTGCTGGGTGGGGTGCTGTAGAACGTGATGTTCCTTGCTGGGTGGGGCACTGAAGGATGTGATGTTTCTTGCTGGGCTGGGCGCTGTAGCACGTGATGTTCCTTGCTGGGTGGAATGCTATAGCACGTGATGTTCCTTGCTGGGCGGGGCACTGTAGCACATGATGTTCCTTGCTGGGTGGGGCGCTGTAGCACGTGATGTTCCTTGGTGGATGGGGCATTGTAGCAAGTGATGTTCCTTGCTGGGTGAGGTGCTGGAGCACGTGATTTTCCTTGCTGGGTGGGGCGCAGTAGCACGTGATTTTCCTTGCTGGGTGGGTCGCTGTAGCATGTGTTATTCCTTAATGGGTGGGAAGCTGTAGCACGTGATGTTCCTTGCTGGTTGGGGCACTGTAGCACATGATGTTCCTTGCTGTGTGGGGCACTGTAGCACGTGATGTTCCTTGGTGGGTGGGGCACTGTAGCAAGTGATGTTCCTTGCTGGGTGGGGCGCAGTAGCACGTGATTTTCCTTGCTGGGTGGGTCGCTGTAGCATGTGTTATTCCTTAATGGGTGGGAAGCTGTAGCACGTGATGTTCCTTGCTGGTTGGGGCACTGTAGCACATGATGTTCCTTGCTGTGTGGGGCACTGTAGCACGTGATGTTCCTTGGTGGGTGGGGCACTGTAGCAAGTGATGTTCCTTGCTGGGTGGGGTGCTGTAGCACGTGATTTTCCTTGCTGGGTGGGGCGCAGTAGCACGTGATTTTTCTTTGCTGGGTGGGGCATTGTGGTACGTGATGTTCCTTGCTGGGTGGGGTGCTGTAGCACGTGATGTTCCTTGCTGGATGGGGCACTGTAGTACGTGATGTTCCTTGCTGGATGGGGCTCTGTAGCACGTGATGTTCCTTGCTTGATGGGGTGCTGTAGCACGTGACATTACTTGCTGGGTGGGGCGCTGTAGAATGTGATGTTCCTTGCTGGGTGGGGCACTGTAGGACGTGAAGTTTCTTGCTTGATGGGGTGCTGTAGCTTGTGATGTTCCTTTCTGGGTGGGGCGCTGTAGAATGTGATGTTCCTTGCTGGGTGGGGCGCTGTAGAATGTGATGTTCCTTGCTGGGTGGGGTGCTGTAGCATGTGATGTTCCTTGCTGGGTGGGGCACTGAAGGACGTGATGTTTCTTGCTGGGCTGGGCGCTGTAGCACGTGATGTTCCTTGCTGGGTGGAATGCTATAGCACGTGATGTTCCTTGCTGGGCGGGGCGCTGTAGCACGTGATGTTCCTTGGTGGGTGGGGCATTGTAGCAAGTGATGTTCCTTGCTGGGTGGGGTGCTGTAGCATGTGATTTTCCTTGCTGGTTGGGGCGCAGTAGCACGTGATTTTCCTTGCTGGGTGGGGCGCTGTAGCGTGTGTTATTCCTTAATGGGTGGGAAGCTGTAGCACGTGATGTTCCTTGCTGGTTGGGGCACAGTAGCACATGATGTTCCTTGCTGTGTGGGGCACTGTAGGACGTGATGTTCCATGGTGGGTGGGGCACTGTAGCAAGTGATGTTCCTTGCTGGGTGGGGTGCTGTAGCACGTGATTTTCCTTGCTGGGTGGGGCGCAGTAGCACGTGATTTTTCTTTGCTGGGTGGGGCATTGTGGTACGTGATGTTTCTTGCTGGGTGGGGCACTGTAGCACGTGATGTTCTTTGCTGGGTCGGGCGCTGTAGCATGTGATGTTTCTTGCTGGGTGGAGCGCTGTAGCACTTCATCTTCTTTGCTGGGTCGGGCGCTGTAGGACGTGATGTTTCTTGGTGGGTGGGGTGCTGTAGCAAGTGATGTTCCTTGCTGGGTGGGTTGCTGTATCACGTGATGTTCTTTGCTGGGTGGGGCACTGTAGCACGTGATTTTCCTTGCTGAGTGGGGCACTGTAGCACATGTTGTTCCTTGCTGGGTGAGGCGCTGCAGCATGTGATGTTCCTTGTTGGGTGGGGTGCTCTTGCCGGGATGTTCCTTGCTGGGTGGGGCATTCTTGTATGTGGTGTTTCTTGCTGGGTGGGGCGCTGTAGCACGTGATGTTCTTTGCTGGGTCGGGCGCTGTAGCATGTGATGTTCCTTGCTGGGTGGGGCACTGTAGCACATGATGTTCCTTGCTGGATGGGGCACTGTAGCACGTGATGTTCTTTGCTCCTTGGGATGCTCTGACACGTGATGCTCCTTTTTGGATGGGGCGCTGTAGCACGTGATGTTCCTTGCCGGTTGTTGCACCTTAGCATGTGATGCTCCCTGCTGGATGGGGCGCTGTAGCTCGTAATATTCTCACCCCCGGGGTCGTTTAGCATTAGTAACTATTGCAGTGAGCTGGCTATGTAGTACTGCTCCTTAGGTGGAATGTATGGTAATGAGTTTTATGAATTAGCCAATCATATTGAAGCTATGGAATGTGCTGAGCAGAGAGAGAGGGAAGTAGGCTTCAGAATTTTTTCTCTGCTGGACTGAGCAACACTGCCTCTGAGATGCTCTCTCTCTCTCCTGTCAAAAAAAGCCTTTTTTTGATAGTGGTAGTTATTTTTCTTGTTTCTTAAAATTTTTTAGTGTGCTGAGTATTTTCTGTTAGATTTTCGCGGTTCTCCTCGGTTCCTTGGGAAGCACGTTTTTCCTCGGTTCCGTGGTTCCCCATGGTTCTCTTTTTTCTTTATTTCTATAAGTTTTAGTTATCACATCTAGTGTTTCCATGGTTCCTTTGACTTTGTTTTTATTTATTTTTACCGCAGTTCCCTTTTTTACGTGGTTACCGTCAGTTTATTATATAGTTTACCTCGGAAAAGTCAGGGTTCTTTTCCGCGAGTGAACCGACCATTAGCCTTCGGAGGGTAAGGCCCTAGAACGTGATGTGTCACTTGACCCCAATTTTGGGGCATCCCCTGACCAGGAGGATACCCCGTCCCTGTTCTCTTTTTTGCAGCACATGGTGGACGCCCTTCACCTCCCTTCTCAAGAGTCCAACTTGGAAGAGGAGGAAGATCAGGACTACAGAGACATGAAAGGTCTTCCTCCTCCTAAAAAGCTAGTTCTTACAATCTATAAACCTTCAGGAAGAACACAATGAAGATTGCTCAGACTCTCACATCTGTGCCCGTGGTCGAGAAGAGAGTTGATGAGAAATATCAGTTATCTACTGTAAATCTGACACAGAATTTCTGTTGTTCCTCTGAGCCACGAGGGCGTGGTGCAACAAGCAGCATGCAACAAGGCTGGGGTTCCTCTTTCTTCCCAGCCTCCTGAAAAAGACTCTAAAAGGCTGGATTCTATGGCCAGAAAGACATATACCTCAGCCTCTCTACTCCTCTGCCTTGCCTCATACATATCTTACACAGCCAAAGATCAGAAGGCTCTATGGAACTCAGTCCTAGCCGTAGTTAAACGGGGCTCTGATTGTATGGCTAAGGATTTGGTGGAAACAGCTAAGACTGCCTTGGAGGCTACAAAGTGCCAGTTCCATATGCAGACGACAGTAATGATGCAGCCTCAAGAGTTATGGCCCAGGTCATTACCCTGAGGCACTTTGCTTGGCTCGGAACAACAAATCTGTCCAAGGACACTCAGTCCATAGCCATGGACTTTCCCTGTGACAGAAATGTACTGTTTGATTCCAGAACTGAGGAGTATATGAAAAAGGTTGATGAGTATAAGGCAACCTATCAGAGCAACATTTCTAAGGCAAAGCCTTCTGCTCCTCAAAAGTCTCAGCACAGGGGTAATAGTGGCAGGGGATACTTCCCTAGACCCTATTACTCCCTTCCTTCTCAATTTGACCTCTCACAGTTCAGGGGTTAATTCAGAGGAAGAGGCAGAAGGGGTCACAGAAGACCTACCGCAACCCTGCTCCTGCCACCCAGCAAAAGCCCTGACTCCTCAGTTCAGGTCGCCTCCCCTTTGCCTGTACGGGTAGGATCTCCCATTACCTCCAGGGTTGGACTTTGATCACAACAGACAGGTGGGTCCTCGAGGCAGTGTAAAAGGGCCTGTCCCTTCAGTTCAAAAAGATGCCAGTCCTCAGAGGAACCCAGCTTTCCAAACATCTAACTCCAACAGAGAGCATTCTGTTGGAGCTGGAGGTAAAGCATCTTTTAGGAGCAGGAGTAATAGACAGAGTGCCTGCCCATCAAAGGGGCAAAGGTCTCTACTCCAGGTGCTTACTGACTCAGAAGAAAAACAGGGAGTGGCAACCTATTTTAGACCTCAGATACTTGAACAAGCATGTTTAGAAACCCAAATGCAAGATGGTCACCCTAAAAATGGTGATTCAGTCTCTTCAGCAAGGAGACTGGCTAGTCTCCTTAGACCTCAAAGACGTATATTTTCACATACCCATAAGGCAGTCTCACAGGAAGTTTCTGAGGTTCAAGCTTCCTTCAGGACACTACCAGTTTGTAGCCATGCCCTTTTGCCTGACATCTGCACCAAGAGTGTTCACAAAATCTGCCTTTCTCACCCCAGGAATACTCCAATATTCCTTACTCTTCTGCAGTGTGCCTTTAAGCCAGATCCGCCCGGAGATAGAACATTATGCTAATGATGGAATCATTGGCATGTTTCACTTTTTCAAATGCTGCCACCTATCAACTGCCTACATTCTAACCCTCAGATTTCTCTGTCTGCCGGTCAAGACTAGATGCTCGGAGATCTTCTCCTCAACATCTTATCACAAATACCTAGAAAATAAAAACTTAAGTATAACTTTTCTTTTGTTTTCAACTGCTGCCCTTATCTAGTGTTTATTTTGGTAACCGTTAGTATTTTTAGTTAAAGCACGTTATTTTTCTCAGTTTCTCACGGTTCAGTATAACCGGTGAGAAACTGAGGTTTTTCTTAGCCTTAGCGGGTTTTTTTTCCCCCTAGTTTACTTTCATTTTACGTAAAACGCTAAAAATTATTTTATTTGTGTAACTGGTATTGTCGGTTACTGAACCGCTAATCCTGGTTCCTTTTTCCATCAGTTCCCGGTACCACTCGGTTCTCTGATCAGTTGCTGAACCAACCTCAACTGATAGATTTGTTTTAAAAATTCTTTGAAATTATATATTTTATTGTGGCTGCAGTTTTTCTTCTGCTATGTCAGAAAAAAATGAAGATAAAGGTTGGTGAACCGGTTTCAAAAACTGCACGGAGTGTGGAGAGGTCTTTGCCAAGGCAGATAAACACAATTCTTGTGTCATCTGCCTTGGTTTTCACCATTTGAATGCAGATTGTGAGGTATGCAAAACTTATCCTGAGAAGACGCTTGAAAAACATCTGGAAAAGTTGAAAATGAAAGTACCTCTTCCTAAGGGTCCTTCTGGCTCTGACCAGCCAATACCCTTTGGGGCTGTGGTGGGTGAAACCATAGTACCCATTACTTCTACCCCGATACAGGTACAAAAAGATTGTCTGAACCGGCTAGGTCTCTGGTTCCAGCAAAAAAGACAAAAAGACAAAGCACACTGAACCCCCTGCTGGTCAGCCTAAGGGGACTTCTGTGGTGCTGCCTGCCATGCCTTCTCCTCTAGAAATAGCACAGGCTTTTAAAATTCTGCAAGCCTTGCAAGGTCTGCTGCCTGCAGATCCACAGCCCCCAGTTCAGACCCCTGTTGCTTCCAACCAATCTTCTTTTTAGGAAGATTTTGGTGAAGAGGAAGAGGAGAAGGGGGAGCCTATAGAGCCTGAGGTCTCCCTTGAACAGGAGTTTGGCTCCCCCACCAGGTCTTCTGAGGATTACTCTTCACAGTTTTCCTTTGTTAGGAAAATTGTGGATGCTTTGGACATCTCTACCACAGAGGTGGTAGAGGATGAGGAGGAAGCTGAATATCTTAAAATGATGGGGTTAACACCCACCAAAAAGTTATTGTTCCCTGTTAATAAGTTTTTTAAAAGGGATGCTCTCAGGCTCCTCCAGACACCTAGGTCTGTCCCTCCTTTGGATAAAAGGTTGGATAAAAAAATACCAGCTTGACAGGGAAGGGGCTGAATTTCTTTATTCACACCCTGACCACCAGGGGGTGGTGCAAGCTGCTGCCTGTGACAAGGCAAAAGTCCCTCTGGCCTCTCACCCTCCAGAGAAGGACTCTCACAAAATGGACAGTATGGCCAAGAAGGGCTATTTGTCAGCCTCTCTGGCCACCAAGCAGGCTAATTTCCAGGCCTATGCGGCTCAATACCAGAAGACTCTCTGACAATCTGTGCTGGCTATGACTGATAAAGTTACATCCACCTTATCCGCAGACCTAGCTGAAACTGCTAGGTTTGGCATGGAAGCTGCCAAATACCAGTTTCAGATGGCAGCAGATGACAATGACACTGCTGCCAGGTGGATGGCTAATGCCATTGCTCAAAGGAGGTTTGCATGGTTGAGAGCCACAAACCTCACACAGGACACTCAGAATAAGGCCATGGATTTTCCTGTGGAAGGTAACTCCCTTTTTGGGAGTCACACAGAGGCTTATATGAAAAAGGTGGACGAATATAAAACCACCTTTATGAGAAATTCTGCCAAAGAAAAGGCTACTTCCTCCACAAGGCCTTACAATAGGGGAGGCGGGGCAGACAATTTCACACCAGGCCTTTTTACCAGGCCATGGCTGTACCCCAGGTACCTCAGTACCCCCAGCAAGGGTATTTTAGAGGTAGGGGCAGTAGGGGTTCCAGACGTGGCTGCCACTCTCAGCCCCAAGCCAAGCAGGATCCCTGACTTGCTCTCTCAGGCTGCCTTCCCTCTTCCAGTACGGGCAGGCTGACCCATTACTTCCAGGCCTGGAAAAATATCACCACAGACAAGTGGGTCCTGGAGATAGTGGGTCAGGGACTGTCCCTAAGTTTCAAGTCCTTCCCCTCTCAAAAAACAAGAGCTTTCAAACCAGCTTCCCTTCTGGAGAGGAAGCTATTGGAAAAAGAGGTTCGGAACCTGCTGTTGCCTAAAGCAGTGGAACCAGTGCCTCCACAGCACAGGGGAAAAGGGCTTTATCAAGATATTTTCTTACACCAAAGAAAACTGGGGAGTTGCGGCCTATCTTAGACCTAAGTGTCCTCAATAGACACTTAACAAAACCAAAATTTAAAATGGTGACACTGTTTCTGATTCTGCCAGTACTCCAAAAAGGGGACTGACTGGCATCCCTGGACCTAAAAGATGCTTATTTCCACATCCCCATAACAGAGTCTCTCAGAAAGTATCTCAGATTCGGACTCCCGTCAGGTCACTATCAGTTCTCAGCCCTGCCATTCGTTCTCACCTTCCCAAAGTAGTTTCTGACTTTCATCTAAACCAAACTGTCACTTTGCCAGTGTTTTTCACTGAGCATTCTTCTTCTGGTGAACATAGATTGCATAGTCTTGATGTCAAGAGAGCTTTGAGCTACTACATGACAGCTTCTAAACCCCACAGACAGGACAAGACACAGCTTTTCCTCACGTATGGGGATGTGGGAAAGGGTAATCCAGCATCTAAAAGGTCCATTTCTCGCTGAATTGTTCAGTGTATTCAATTTTGTTATTCCAAAGCAGGCAAAGAAGCCCCAGCAGGGCTCAGAGCCCATTCCACAAGAGGGACAGCTGCCACACTGGCAGCTGCCAGGGATGTCCCTTTGCTGGATATCTGTAAAGCAGCTACCTGGAGGACAGTTCACACATTTTCCAAACATTACAGCCTGGATATGCAGGCTATGGCTGATGCCAGGTTTAGTACAGCTGTCCTGCAGAGCCTGTTTCCAAAATAGGTTCTGTTCCCACCTCCAGAGGTACTGCTTCTTAGTCTGCAGAAGAGTTAGGAATATTGGAGTATTCCTGGGGTGAGAAGAAAAAGTGACTTACCATAGCAACCTTGTTTCTCCCGGGGGATACTCCAGTGTTCATAACTCTCCCACCCTGCCTCCCCTACCAGAACCAGTGGCCTCTGCATTCCATGCTGTACCTTTAGGGTATGTATGCCACATTCTGGCTTTTATTGAAACTAGTTTCAGTGTTTTTTCTCCTCTCAGGTGATTCTGACATTGGAGACTGTATTGTTTTGGAATATATCTAAACATTTTTCTTCCTCCAGTTGGAGGCTGGTTGTGGGACTTCTAAATTCTAAATTTTAATGATTTATAAATCTTTTGGGCCCTTTCTTTACAGGCGTCCATGAAATCTGAGGGTTAGAATGTAGGCAATTGATAGGTGGCAGCATTTGAAAAAGTGGCACATGCCAATGATTCCATCATTAGCATAACGTTCTATCTCCAGGCAGATCTGGCTTAAAGGCACACTGCAGAAGAGTTATGAATATTGGAGTATCCCCTGGGAGAAACAAGGTTACTATGGTAAGTAACTTTTTCTTATCTACCTACCCCTACCCCCTTGCCCATACCAGTTATGTAGCACTTCGTCATGCCCTCCTTTCTCATCCCTCCCTCCTTCACCCTCTCCTTCTCTTTGCGGTCCATCAACCTCCATCCCTTGTTTAACTGTCTGCACCCCATCTTCAACCTCAACTTTTGCTCCTCCTCCCTTCCCTCCCATCCCTCCTCCTCACACTCTCTCTCTCTACCCACCCCGCTTCCTCATTAAAAAATAAAACCTGCTTACTTGCCTCTGCCTATACTCTCCTCTCCTGTAGCAGCTCTTCCTTCCCTGTTCTGCCCTCCCTATCGTGGTTAACTCATTACGCTGTATGTGTCGGGCTAGGTCTTATGAGCTGATCCTCCCCTCTGTTGTACAGTCTTAGCCTCCGTTTGTAATGTTGTTTGCTCTATTTGCTGTTATTGTAACTACTATTTTGACTTAAACATTGTACACGTCATCTGCTGCCCGCTGGCTGCATACCCTCCCATCTTCTGTAACCCTATTGACGTGGAACCTATATAAAGAGCTTTAGCTCAAAAGGTACTTCCGAAAATCGAATAAATAAATAAAATGCCTGGCGGTGGTGGCAGCACACTTAAGAAAGAAGGGGATATCAAGTCTACCCTTACCTGGATGACTGGCTGATAGTGGCGAAAACCCCTCCTCAAATAGAGGAGGCCCTCTCCCTAACAAGGGACACACTGCACTCCTTGTGATTCATTATAAACCAGAAGAAATCTCACCTGGAACCAGCACAGCTCCTTACGTTCATAGGAGCACAGTTAGACACACTGCAAAGCAGAGCTTTTATTCTGGTGGAAAGGATTCAAAACTTTCTGTCAGTGGCAAATTCTTTTGTCCTGGGCCAGCCCAGGCCAGCCAGACACTTCCTACAGCTCCTGGGACACATGGCATCTATGACAGCTGTGGTTCCAGGAGTCGGGTTCAGAATGAGGGACATACAGCAGCACCTAAGGTCTCACTGGTCCCAAAGCAAAAGTTCTCTGTCCAAACTGGTCCCAGTCACAAAGAAGTTCCTTCAGTCTCTGGACTGGTGGAAGGAAGTTACCAACCTCTCAGTAGGAATTTCCTTCCAAGCACCCTCCCCTTCAAGAATTGTTACTACAGATGCTTCTCTGCTTGGATGGGGAGCTCACATGGATGGTTCTTCTGTCAGTGACTCCTGGACTCCACAGTAGTCACAGGCTCATATCAGTTTGCTGGAACTCAGGGCCGTTTATCCGGCAGTCAAGGTATTTGTCTCACAGACAAAGGGACATACAGTCCAAATCAGAACAGACAACACCACTGCAATGTTCTACATAAACAAGCAGGGAGGCACAAGGTCCAGTACCCTATGCCTAGAGGCCATGAGGATTTGGGGTCTAGCCTACTCCCTGGGAGTCACCCTGTCAGCCATATATCTTCCAGGCAAGGATAACACTCTAGCAGATGCCCTCAGTCGCATCAACCAGGGGCAGAGCGAATGGTGTCTGAACAAACAAGTGCTGGCCAGTGTTCAGAAGGTGGAGCACATCAGAAATAGATCTGTTTGCCTCTCTCCTGAACCATCAACTTCCTATATTCTGCTGCAGGCCTCCAGCACTAGGACCTCTTCCAACAGATGCCTTAGCTCTGGATTGGACAAGAAAGTTTCTTTATACCTTTCTTCCCTTTTCTCTGATTTTCAGAACTTTATTAAACCTCAAAAGTCAGCCTGCAACAATGATCCTGGTGGCGCCAGATTGGCCGAGGCAGGTATGGTATCCTCTACTGATGTCCCTGTTCTGCAGCAAACCTATTAGTCTCCCTCTCAGTCACCCCCTCCTGTCTCTCCCCCAGACAGGGGTGACCTATCCAGATCTGAAATCTCTCCACCTCAAAGCCTGGCTCTTGAGGACTTAGAGTTTGCTGACACAGTACTCTGAGCAAGTTCTTAAGATCCCAAGGATGTCCAAAAAACGTAGTATAAAAAAGATCTATGTAGTCAAATGGAAAAGGTTTTCTCTCTGGTGTAGGAAAAAGCACATTAATCCACTTACGGCTTCGATTCCTAACATTTTGGATTATTTAGTGCACCTACAGGATTCAGGCTTAAGGCCTTCCTCCTTGAAGCTTCACCTGGCTGCTGTTTCAGCTTATTTGTCTGTTGTGAAACTAAATCTGTTTTTTTCACAGCCAGTCTTTAAGCAGTTTTTTAGAGGTCTCCAATTAGGGAACTGGTCCCTCCTTGGAGCTTGAATCTCTGTATTGCCAAGCTTATGGAACCACCCTTTGAACCCATGGCTGCGGCTTACCTTAAGTATGTCACTTGGAAAACTGTATTTCTAGTGGCCATTACTTCTGCAAGAAGGATTTCAGAGTTCCAGGCTCTCTGCACTGAGCCCCACTACATTATCCCTCATAGGGACAAGATTGAGCTCAGGACAAACAGGAAATTCCTGCCTAAGGTGGTCTCAGAGTTTCACCTTAACCAATCCATTACCTTACCGGTGTTTTTTTATGGACAAGTTCACTCCAGGGGAGCAGAAGCTCCACTGTCTGGATGTCAAAAGCAAGGCCCTGATTTGTCTGCGATTCCGCGGCCGTGGAGATTTCTACGGAATTTAATGTAAACTGCAGAAAATCTGAGGGATATTATTCTGCGGTTTACATGAACTGTGGAATATTATTCCACGGTTTACATGAACTGCAGAATATTATTTCACAGTTTACATGAACTGTGGAATATTATTCTGTGATTTACATGAACTGCAGAATATTATTCCATGATTTACATGAACTGCAGAATATTATTCTGCGGTTTACATGAACTGTGGAAAATTGTTGCGCGATTTATATGAACTGAGGAATATTGTTCCACAGTTTACATGAAATGCAGAATATTACTCCACAGTTTATACTGAAGAGTCAGTATTTAGCTGGCCTGCTGGCACAGCAGTACCACTCGTGACACTAACGACCCGGGTTTGGGAATGAGCCTGGGAAGTTGGAGGGCTGGACAGGGGAAAGAGAATCGAGCATCCTATGAACAGTTCTCCCACTCTGGCGGTGGGGAAGTCACCAGTGTTCAGGTAACTCCTCATGGTAGCCTGTGGTATGACAGCTGGGACTGACTAAGTTTGGGAGGCATGTCAGATGTTCAGTGTGCTGCCTCAACATCATTGCACAATATACCTCCTGGGGAGAAAATGGGAAAATGGAGGTTCCACTGCTGCACAATGACGTCTGCCCCCACATTGCAGACGCTGCACCACCGACTGGGCTTTTGCTCCTGTTCTTCCATTCAGTCTGCATCGGCGGGGGGGGGGGTTAGGTCGGGGGTGTTAGGGAGTGACGTAAGTCCCGGGATGTGTGGCGGGGCTGAGCATGTGTAGATCGGACCAATGGGGGCTTGCGGATGAGGAGATAAAGCATAATAAATTTAAAAAAAAATGAAGACTTGAAGAGTCAGTATAAACTGTGAGTAAAACAAATCTGCAGTTTACATTAACCGTGACCAAGTTAAATAATTCCACGGATCATATAAACTGTGGTTATTCCATGGATCATATATACCCCAGAAAACTATTCCACGATTAGTATTTAAATTCCACAGAATGCTTTTTGGAATTCTGTGGAATTTAAAAACAAAAATCTGAAAAGCATTTTGGAACAACCCGACCATTAGTTTGTCTGCTAGGGCTATACCTTAAAAATCAAAACAGGTAAATCACCCCAAATCCAGCTTAGCCCCACAACCCTCCCTACCCCACCCTGAGAATCTCCTTGAGTCCCTTTATTTGAAGTAGAAATATTTTCTCAGTTCCCATACTGTGCTGCAATTCTCATCCTTCTAATTTCACCGCAGGGCCTGAATTCTGGTTTCATGTCCTAGAAGTGCTTCGAGCACAGCCACACACAGCTCTACTGGAATGAGAAACTGGCATTCTGGCCTAGTGGTAAACCTAGATGGATGAGGATCTCTGTGCAGTGTGGTAGCCGCTAAAAATATTACTCATTCAAATGTGGTGGCCCTGGGAACTCTCGCACTGGGGTGGGGGGATGGGGCTGAGATGGATGGGGTGGATTTTTTACTTTCTAATACTAAGAACTCAGGAATTAATTGACAGCCTTCTCTAGTTTGTAGGTCCCAGCCCCAAAACTAACACTTTCCCCTACTTGGGTGCTTGGGGGGGTTGCAGACTGCTACCGAAGCCCCCACCTGCCACCACAAAATTTCCGTAGAAATAGGAAACTAATGACGCAGAAGATCTTCCTGGATATAAAGTCACCACTCATTCACACTGATGGGAGTTCATCGGAGGCACTAGGACCCAGTGGGAGCAAACTTTTCAAGAGGGATGGCGCTGAGATGGTGCCGTGAAGAGCGGCACCGCGAGCTCCAATGCGTGTGGTAATGACTGTCTCAGCGTCGACCCTCCAGCCGCCTCAGTTCCTTTTTTTCCCACCATCGAGTGCGCTTCAGTGACGACGTCGCTCGCCTGCCGGGAGTTAAAACTTCACTAGCAGCAATAGTTCAGTTTATTGTTTTGTAGAATTATTTCGAATCAGTACCGATTATATATTTAAAATTGTACAACAGAAGTCTAAAGCCCTCCATTGACAGAGTCGACCATGAGCGGGTCAGGTGATGGTAGGGAGACTTCATATGAAAGCTGTTCAGTCAGCCGGGCCGGGTCCGGTCCGCCGACCTCCCCGGAGGGGGGGTCTGACAACAGACGGTCCAATGCTCAGGGGGATGGGAGGTCCCCCCGAAAACATAAAAGGAAACGGTCCCATTCTCGGCACTGTTCGGGCTTGAGTTCTTCTTCAACACATAGGCTGAAGAAGGAAAGGCATCATTTGAGGTCACCCTCTGGTATGTCTGTGCGTAGACGATCGATTATTAGGGCCAGGTACCAGTCTCCACCTCTTTTGGAGTCACCGGTTTTTGTCTGTGGTAGCCAACCTCTTCGACACCAGAGCTCCTCCCAGCCTATTGGAGGAGCCTTTGATGAGCAGTTTCACCAGTGGGCCGCTCTTATGGAGCAGTGGGCTCGGAGGTTGGTCCAGTTGCCTGAGCCGGTCACTCCAATGCCGGGGTCTTTGGGCCTTTCGGCTCTGGAGGGACGGGTAGGGTGGTTGGGCCTTCCTAGTCGCGTGGTGCCTTCTTCGGTGCCATCGACTCCACACTCCGATGTTTATCCCCCTCACATGGCTGCTGCGCAGGGGTCCACACCGATGCCTCTATCTCCTGCTATTTTTCCCTCTTTTTCCTCAAATCGCAGTTTTTTGACCTCTGGGACTCTCTCAGCGCTGTCGACCGCAGTGCCGAGGGCTCTATCAGCGCTGTCTGCGGTGCCGCGGGGTCCATCAGTGGTCTGTCGGCACAGGGGGCTCTGTTGGCACATGCGCAGTGCAGTGCAGTGCTGAGGGCTCTGTCAGCGCCATGCGCTCTGTCAGTGCCATGTGCGGCACCGTGCGCGCTGTCAGCGTCGCTTCAGCTGGCGCCTCCCTCCTTGTGCTTGGTGCCATTCTCCTTGGCACCGGGAGCTGGGGCGGCACCGACCAGTCTTCAGGGGTTCTTGACTCCGATTCTTTCTGCTTCTGTTCTTCCTCCTGATTTTCACTCCTTTCTTGTCTATGCAGTCCCCCCTGGACTGTCAGGAGATGATTTTGAGCCTGACCCAGATCTTCATCTGGGTAATGATGTTGATGACTCTGCCTTGGGAGCAGGGATTAATCCTTCTGCAGAGCCTGTGGTCGAAAACCTTTCCTTTAAGTCTCTGCTCAAGAATTTAAACTCCACTCTTTCTCTCCAGACTACAGAAATCGATTCTGGGAGGCTTTTGCGACTCCAGTATTTTCATGTCCCGGAGATCCCTATGGATTTAATCCCTCTGGTACAGCCTTCTTTTGAAACCCCCTCTCAGATGGTGTGGAAGAATCCAGCTCTCATTCCTTCCGTGGCCAAGTCCATAGATAGGAAGTATGCCCCTCCCAACGATCGCCCCATTTTGGCCTCACAAGCCTTTGCTGATGTTATTGTGGTCTTAGCGGAGAATGATAAGGCTGTCCTTCCCCAAGAATATACAGACCGGCCAATCAACAAAGAATCTCACAAGTTAGACACCTTAGGTAAGAGAGTCTTTGCTGCCTCAACCCTAGGTATGCGTGTTGCCAGTTACCAGGGTTATTTTTCTCAATATGAGTATGTACTTTGGCATTCCCTCAAAAAAATGGTGGAAGCTCTGCCCAAATCAGAAGCTAGTTCGGAGCTACTTTACACCATAACTAGGGGTATCTAACTGAATAACCAACAGGTTAAAGCTGCAATGGATGCCTATGATACTGCCTCTCGAGCAGCGGCGGCTGGCATATGCACCCGCCGCCAGTCTTGGCTACATACTTCGGGCTTCACGAATAAAGCCCAGCAGCAGTTCATGGCCTTACCCTTTGTCGGTATGTATCTCTTCGGGCCTCAGGTGGAGCAAGCTCTGGAGGACACACAGAAGACTAGGTCTGCCATTAAGACGGCTAGACCTGCACCCACTCCATCCCGAGGGGATGCGAACAAGTGTCAGTTTCATAGCCGTCAGTCCTTTTGGGGCAGAGGGGGTTTTAATAAAAACCACAACCCTCAGCCACAGAAGAAAGCGCAGCAGAAGGCACAAGGGCTCAAAGTGCCCAGTACCACCTTCTGAGTTTCTGGCCCAGGTCCCACCTCAGCTGTCCGAGGGGACCCCTTCTCAGCAGTGGGAGGATGTCTGACTTAGTTCTACGATCACTGGAAATCTGTAACAGCGGACAAATGGGTCCTCCGGATAATCCAAGAGGGGTATTCTCTCAATCTTTTGGAAACTCCTCCGGATCATCCTCCCAAATGACAGTCCAGGCTGTCGTCAGTTCAGTCAGACCTTCTTGCTTCCGAGGTACAAGGCCTTCTGAACAACAGGGCAGTAGAAATAGTTCTGCTGGATCAATGAATCACAGGTTTCTAATCTCATTACTTTCTGGTCCAGAAGAAAACAGGCGGCATGCGCCCCATTCTGGGTCTCAGAAAGTTAAACAAATTCCTTCACAAGGAAAAGTTCAAGATGATATCACTAGGTACCCTGCTATCTTTGCTTCATTGACACAATTGGCTAGCTTCCCTAGTCATGCAGGACACCTACCAGCACATTCTCATACACCCAAACCACCACAAATACCTAAGGTTAGTGGCACTGGGTCAACACCATCAGTTCAGAGTCCTGCCCTTTGGGCTATCCTAGGCGCCTCGAGTTTTTGCAAAGTGCTGTGCAGTTCTTGCAGTGCACCTCAGGAAAATCGGAATTCAAGTGTTCCCGTATCTGGACGACTGGCTCCTAGCAAGTCCATCCAGGCAAGAGACTCTGGAGGCCGTGGCCACGCCTTCAGAATTCCTCACATCCATGGGAGTCCTGCTGAATCTCAGCAAGTTGCAGTTGCAGCCCTCCTAGAAGCTCCTCTTCATAGGAACTCTTCTGGACACCTCCTGTGTGAAGGCTTTCCTTCCAGAGGACAGAAGGAGCGATATCTTACAGATGGCACATTACATCAGAGAACACAGCTCGGTTCAGGCTATCTCGATGCAACAGATGCTGGGCCTCATGGCATCCTCGGTGTTCACTGTACCCTTAGCTTGTCTCCGCATGAGAACCTCTCATTGGATGCTCAGTACTCAGTGGTCCCCAACCACTCACCCTCAGTCCTTTCTCATCAAGGTGATGGAACCTCTAAAGAGATCACTCACCTGGTGGTCACAGGAGGACAATCTTCTGGAAGGATATCCCTTTGGCCCTCTGGATTATCAGATCTCCATTACCACGGACATGTCCCTGATGGGTTGGGGAGCCCACTGCCAGGATCTCCACATCCAGGGTACATGGACTCAGGACGAGTCCCAGCTTCACATAAACATCCTGGAAATGAGAGCTGTCTTGTACGCAGTCCGAGCCTTGAAGGACATACTCTGTCACAAGAACATTCTCCTTCAAACGGACAACAAAGCAGTGATGTATTACATCAACAAACAGGGCGGTGTACACTCTTACCCATTATGCAGGGAAGCAATGAGAGTGTGGGAGTGGTGCCTGGAACACAAGGCTCTGATTCAGGTGGTTTATCTGCCAGGAGTACAAAATGAGCTGGCAGATCAGAGGCAGATCCTCACGAGTGGTCTCTCGACTTAACCGTCATTCAGTCACTCTTCAAAGAGTGGAGAACTCCAGACCTGGACCTTTTTGCACCCTCACTCAACACAAAACTGCCTCTCTTCTGCTCCAGAAATCCAGGACCTGGCATTTTTTTGTCAGGATGTGTTCAGGCTGCGGTGGACAAAACGCTTTCTATATGCCTTTCCTCCTCTTCCCCTAATTCAGAGGGTACTTCTCAAATTAGTCTCTGGGGGCAGAATGATTCTCCTTGCCCCTTTTGGCCTTGGCAGATATGGTTTCCGCTACTCAACAGTCTATCGGAAACCCCTCTGAAGACGCTTCCTCTTCAGGTGAATCTTCTGATCCAGGGTCCCGTGGTCCATCCCAACCTGGGGTCGCTTCACCTTCACACTTGGCTCCTGAGGAGATAGAGGTGAATAGGTTCAATGTTTCTCGTAGAGTTTCAGATATTTTTTTGGCTGTGCGTAAGCCGGCCACTAGAAAAACCTACACAGCCAAATGTAAGCTTTTCTCTATCTGGTGTGCAAAATCCTATTGGAACCCTTTTTCCTGCCCACCGGATAAAGTCTTGGAGTATCTCTTAGACCTCTCGAATACAGGTCTGCAGTACTCCACAGTCAAAGTTCATCTTTGTGCCATTTTGGCATATCATGACCCGGTACTTTCCATGTCACTGGCTCAGTTGCCTGTGGTTAAGTGGTTTCATAGGGGTATTCTGCATACTAGACCCCCTATCAGACGTCTGGTCGCAGCCTGGGACATTAATCTTATGCTAGACATGCTCACTCGTAAACCTTTAGAGCCTCTAGCTATTTGCGACTTGAAGTTCCTCACTTAGAAAACTGCCTTCCTGGTGGCCATTACTTCGACCCATAGAGTTTCCGAAATACTTGCACTGGTCACAGATCCCCTACACTGTATTTCACAAGGACAAAGTTTGTCCCTAAGTTTATCTCAGAATTCCATCGAAACCAACCTTTAGTCCTTTCTACCTACTTTGCGAACTTCCAGAATGAAGGAGAGTGTACCCTTCATTCACTGGATGTTAAGAGAGCATTGCGGTTCTACCTAGATAGAACAAAAGAAATTAGCAAGGCTCAACAACTATTTGTCTCCTTCAGCGAGACCCGGCTGGGTCAACCTGTCACTATCAGATGTATTTCAGCGTGGCTGGTGGCATGCCTTTGCCACTGCTATTCTATGCATCAGGTCAAGCTGGAAGGCAGAGTGTACGCTTACTCTATCAGAGCAGTCTCGGCATCTCTGGCGGAAATCTACAACATGCCCATCGCAGATATTTGCAATGCGGCCACTTGGAGCTCCATGCATACTTTTGTTCAGCACTATGCCTTGGATGTCCATGCCAGACAACATCTGTTGTTTGGCAGGACTATTCTTAATGGACTTCTGTCCTAAGTATGTGAGCTCTTATCTCCTGCCGCCCGTCTTGGGGGATTATTTAGCTCGGTACTCTCCCATCAGTGTTAACGAGTGGTGGAGACTTTATGTCCAGGAAGATATGGAAATTATGTACCTACCGTAATTCTTGATCTTCTTGGACGAAGTCTCCACCACTCATTCACACACCCACCCACCATCCCCCGAGCTCACTCTCTGGTTTTGGTCTTCACTCCCTCAATGGCCGAGCTGTGAAGACTTTATTGTTGACCCTTCTTACACGGGTCATTCAGACTATCTTATGTCCAATTTTTAGGTTACTCCTTCTAGGTTAAGTTACGCTGCACCTCCTCGGAAAAAAAGTACTGAGGTGGTTGGAGGGTTGACGCCAAGCTAGTCATTCCCGCATGCGCTGTGTGTATATATATATATATATATATATATATATATACACACACACACAATATACTAACATACTAAAAGCCAGCAGAATAGGCCTAATGGTCTGTCATGTCTGCTTGGTAGCCAGCCACCTATTGGGTGCTCATCTTCCCACCCCCCAGCCCCTGAGAGGGTCTTCTTTGGCTTCAGTTTCCCCTTGTACCTGTCCCACCCCTTCTTGAAGCCCTCCACTGTGCCCTCCTCCACCAGCCTCCCAGGCAGCACATTCCATGGCTCCACAACCCTCTCAGTGAAATAATGTTTCCTACGATCCACCTGTAATTTCCACCCTCCAGCTTCCACTCATACCCCCTGGTTGTTCCCCTCTTCTTTAGCATGAACAGCTCCTTGGTTCTGCTCTCAGTTTTCATTTTACGTAACTGAAAACCCCTATCATGTCTCCCCTGTCCCTTCTCTCCTCTAGTGTGTACAGCCCAAGCTCTTCCAGTCTCTGCTCATAGGACCTCCCCTCCATGCCCTGAATCATCCTGGTCGCTCTCCTCTGGACCTTCTCCAGCAGTGCTATGTCCTTCTTCAGATGAGGTCTCCAGAACTGTACACAGTACTTGAGTTGCAGCCTAACCAAGGCATTATATACAGGGAGGATCACCTCTCTCCTCCTGGACGTAATTCCCCTGGCTGTGCTGCCCAGTATCCTGTTTGCTTTGGCTGCGGTTCTTTTCAGTGTTTGGAGTTATTCATTTTGACGTCTATCGCCACCCCTAGAACCCGCTCACCCAATGTGACTTGCAGTGTGACCCCGGGTGAATACATGGCCCAGGTTTCTGACCCCCAAATGATGTACCTTACATTTCCCGGCATTAAATTTCAATCCCCACCTCCTTGACCACCCCTTTAGGGTATCCAGGCCCCCTGGACTGTCTCTCTCGCTTCTTCCCTATCCACCAGTGCTCCAAGTTGGAGTCGTCAGCAAAGAGACTCAGCCTACTCCTAACCCCCCTCCCTATATCTGAGACATAGGCATTGAACAGGAGAGGCCCCAGTACTGAACTTTGGAGGACCCCACTGATTACCTTCCTGAGGGAGGAGACTATCCCACTGACCATTACCCTCTGTATTCGCCCCCGAAAGCCAATTTTCCACCCACTTGAGCACCTGTCCCCCCACCCCCATCTCCCCCAGCTTTGCTATCAGCCCATTATGGGATACCAAATCAAACGCCTTGCTGAAATCCAAGTATAGGATGTCCACCGGCCTATGTCTATCCAGGGCCCCCGTAACCCAGTCATAAAACTCTACAAGGTTGGACTGACACGATCTCCCCAGGACGAAGCCATACTGTTTATCATCCTGGTGCCCCAACCTTTCCAGCTGCATCCCCAGCCTCTCCTTGATAAAACCCTCCATTACTTTGCCTACCACTGACGTTAGGCTGACAGGCCTATAATTTCCCATTTCCTCCCTAGACCCCCCTTTGTGGGATAGGCACTACATGAGCCACCCTCCAATCCTGGGGCACCCATCCTGTCTGCAGAGAGGTGTTAAAGAGTGCAGCCAGTGGAGCTGCCAGCTCCTCCACCAGTTCCTTCATAATCCACAGATGTAGCCCATCTGGCCCCGGCACCTTATCAGTTTTTAGCTTCCGAAGGGCCTCCCTCACCCTATCCACTGTGATTTCTCCCCCCCAGTCCTCCCCCTCGTGCGACCACCCCACCCCTTCTGGGTCTGGCCCAGCCTGTACCCTAGCCTCTTTCTGTCCTCTGGTCTCAGACTGACCTCTTGCTTTTGTTGGCTCCTCTTCCCTCCCATCAGGCTGTAGGGATCCCCTGCCTTCCCCTGCAAAGATTGAGGCAAAGTGCTCATTTAGCACCTATGCCTGTTCCCCTGCTTCCTGAGCTCATCCCCCCCCCCAGTCTTAATCCTGCTGATCTGTGCCCTCGCTTTTCTCTTCTCTCTCTTATGTATCTATAGAATCCCTTCCCCTCCTTCCTGATATCCCTAGCCAGGTTTTGCTCCATCCCTGCCTTGGCTCCCCTCACCACTCTGGTGACCCTCCTGGCCATCAGTTCATACTCTCCTCGCTCCTTGTCCCCCTCTTGAGCGTTTAAAATGTGCATAGGCAGCCTTTTTTTCCCTCACCGCCTCCTGCACCTCCCTGGTCCACCAACATGGCTTGCTGGTTCTACCATGCTTGCGCCTTACTTTTGTACAGGACCTAGCAGCCTCTTGCACCCCTTTTTTAATGGTGACCCACAAGCTTCCAGCATCCATGTCCGGCCTAATCATGTCCAACCTCTCCGTAGAAGCCTACCCATGCCCACGAAGTCTGCTCCCCTGAAGTCTACCACTGCTGTATTAGTGCGGTTCTCCTTCCCCCCTAGATACAGCAGAAACCAGACCGTGGCATGGCCACCACCTGCCAGTGGACTGCACACCTCCAGGTCCCTTATCTGGTCACTGTCCGCTAGGACAATGTCCAATATCCACCCCTCTCTAGTAGGTATATAGTAAATATAGTGGTATGTTACAGCACAAGTTGAAAATCAATACTTTTTTTTTTTGGTTCCATATAATCTTAACCAATTATATTATTTTAAATGGATGTGATATACAATAAGCATTTTAAATCATAAACACATTCATTAACAACATAGGATATGTTAGTCATCGCTTAACCAAGCAAAGAATGGATCCCAAGCTGCATCATACTTATGTAGAGTCTTAGCATTTCTATGACTATTGTATTCATAGACAAAGCTCTAATCCACCCATCCAGTGCTGGTGCAGTATTGTCCTTCCAATGACTAAGGATTAATTGCTTAAAGCATAAGGAAGCCACCATTAATCATCTTTTTTTCAAATAAGGACATTGAAGTTATTAAGTTAGTCTCCCATTATAAAAATTCCAGGGTTGAAGGGAAAGTTAACCTGAAGAATCCGCTTTCATACTTCCCAAATCAATTCCCAAGCAGGGGTAAGTATGGGGCAGCGCCACATCATCAAGAGATTAGCACCCACCCATCCACATCTCCATACAGTCTAGATCTGATGCCAAGTTTGGCAAGGTGGTGCTGCAGAGCCTCTTTCCTAAGTAGGTTCTCTATCCACCTCCCAACTGTACTGCTTTGTAGTCTGCAGTAGTTACTGATGCTAAAGGACTCCTAGGGTGAGAAGAAAAAAATTACTTACCATAGTAATCTTCTTTCTTCCAAGTGGTCCTTTAGCATCAGTAAGCTCCCACCCTTCCTTCCCAAATAACCCTCAGAAGAGGACTCTGACTTTTGCCTTGAATATTTCAGTATGCTAAACTTTGGATGACATTTTGAGCAAAGTTTTATGTTTATTATTCTGGTTTTGGTTGTTATGTATTTTTAAATTCTGTTGGTTCTTTCCAGTGGGACATTTGCCCATTCTAACTTTGAAACAATTCTGAAGCCTCCTTCCCTCTCTCTGCTCAGCACAGCCCCAAGCTTCAATCTGATTGGCTAATTCATAAAACTCATTACCATACATTCCACCTCCGGGGCAATACTACCTAGCCAGCTCACTGCAATAGTTACTGATGCTAAAGGACACCTCGGAAGAAAGAAGATTACTATGCTGAATAATTTTTTCTTCCTTGCTGGGTAGAACGCTGTAGCATGTGATGTTTCTTGCTGGGTGGGGCGCTGTAGCACATGATGTTCCTTGCTGGGTGGGGCACTGTAGCACGTGATGTTCCTTGCTGGGTGGGGCACTGTTGCATGTGATGTTTCCTGCTGGACGGGGTGTGTAGCATGTGATGTTTTTTTGCTGAGTGGGGCACTGTAGCACATGATGTTCCTTGCTTGGTGGGGCGGTGTAGCATGTGATGTTCCTTTCTGGGTGGGGCACTGTAGCATGTGATGTTCCTTTCTTGTTGGGGCACTGTAGCTTGTGATGTTCCTTGCTGGGTGGGGGCGCTGTTGCTAGTGGTGTTCCTTGCTGGGTGGGGCATTGTAACATGTGATGTTTCTTGCTGGGTGGGGCATTATAGCACATGATGTTCTTTGCTGGTTGGACGTTGTAGCACGTCATGTTCCTTGCTGGGTGGGACTCTGTAGCACATGATGTTCCTTGCTGGGTGGGGCATTGTAGCATGTAGTGTTTCTTGCTGGCTGGAGCACTGTAGCGTGTGATGTTCCTTGCTGGGTGGGGTGCTGTAGCACGTGATTTTCCTTGCTGGGTGGGGTGCTGTAGCACTTGATGTTCCTTGCTGGGTGGGGTGCTGTAGCACGAGATGTTACTTGCTGGGTGCGACGCTGTAACACGTGATGCTCCTTGCTGGGTGCGGCGCTGTAGCACGTGATGTTCCTTGCTGGTTGGGGCGCGCTGTAGCACGTGATGCTCCTTGCTGGGTGAGGCTCTGTAGCAAGTGAAGTTCCTTGCTGGGTGGGGCGCTGTAGCATGCGATCTTCCTTGCTGGTTGGGACGCTGTAGCACATGATGTTGCTTGGTGGGTGGGGCACTGTAGCATGTGATGTTCCTTGCTTGGTGAGTGTGGTAGCTCATTATGTTCCTTGCTGGGTGGGCGTTGTAGCACGTAGTGTTTCTTGCTGGATGAGGTGCTGTAGCACGCGATGTTCATTGCTGGGTGTGGTGCTGTAGCATGCGATTTTCACAGCTGGGTGGGGCGCTGTAACATGTTATGTTCCTTGCAAGGTGGGGTGCTGTAACACGTGATGTTCCTTCCTGGGTGGGGCACTGTAGCATGTGATGTTCCTTGCTGGGTGGGGCGCTGTAACACGTGATGTTCCTTGCTGGGTGGGGCACTGTAGCATGTGATGTTCCTTGCTGGGTGGGGCGCTGTAACACGTGATGTTCCTTGCTGGGTGGGACGCTGTAGCACGTTATGTTCCTTGCTGCGTGGGGCTCTGTAGCACATGATGTTCCTTGCTGGGTGGGGTGCTGTAGCACATGATGTTGCTTGCTGGGTGGGGCGTTGTGGCACGTGATGTTGCTTGTTGGGTGGGGTGGTGTAGCATGTGATGTTCCTTGCTGTGTGGGGTGCTGTTGCAAGTGATGGTCCTTGCTGGATGGAGTGCTGTAGCATGTGATGTGCCTTTCTGGGTGGGGCACTGTAGCACATAATGTTCCTTGCTCGGTGAGGCACTGTAGCACGTGATGTTCCTTGCTGGGTGGGGCACTGTAGCATGTGATGTTCCTTGCTGGGTGGGGCACTGTAGCATGTGATATTCCTTGCTGGATGGGGCACTGTAGCATGTGATGGTTCTTGCTGGGTGGGGCACTGTGGCATGTGATGTTCCTTGCTGGGTGGGGCACTATACCACGTGATGTTCCTTGCTGGATGGGACGCTGTAGCAAGTGATGTCCCTTGCTGGGTGGGGCTCTGTAGCTCGTGATGTTCTTACTTTGAGAGGGCTCTTGCAGTAGGTATTCACAAGTAGGACTAAGCCGCTAGGCATCAGGACCCAACGGAAAAATCTCTAGCTAGCAGTCTCTGGCAGGGGACCGCCCACATGTCAGCTGACCAACATTAGCCTACGTCAGTATAAAACGGCAGTCCACCATGCTGGCCTTCCAGTTCTTTCCTGTGTCAGCTTGTGAAAGTACCTCGCAGAAGAACAGCGTACTTCATTGCTATTTGGATAAGCATATCCTCATTTTCTATCGAAAATCTAAGTTTTCTCCTTTATTCTTGTTTAATTCTCTACTGGGTATGTCTTCCCAGACGCCTTCCAAATCGCATAAAAACAAGTACAACTTGTCCAGATCCCAGCTCCCACACAAGGACGGCCATTCCCTGTGTCTCTTTCTGCCTAGGTCTGGACCACCACGTGGAGGAGTGCGAGCACTGCCAGAAGTTCAGTTCGGCCATCCAGAAAAGGCAGCGGCGGTCTCTGGAAGCCCACATTTTAAAGCAAAAAATGGCCTCCATGGATAAAGAATTGAAAAAAACTCAGGCAGACGTCGACCTCCCCCTGAAGGCCATCACAAAAAGAAGTGGGACAAGGAGATGCATAGGGACCGGGACTCGTCATCCACGGGCCCTGCGACTTCGGCTGGAATCATGGCCTTGCAGGTATCTTCCCCTATGAGGGATCGCTCCCCGATGAGAAGCTTGGTGGTATCCAAGCGTGCGTCGGCCCCCTAGTCAGGCTCACGCCCGGGCCCGAAGGGAGCTTCCGGGGTAAAGGAGGCCTCCACTCCTGATATGGCCATTTCCACCTCTAGGCCTACTGGTGCAAGTGGATCCAATAAGTTGGGGCCTGGCTCTGCCGCTTCCCGCCCAGACAAGGCTGCTAAGTCACTTGTCGGCCCGTCCGATGAGCGCCCAGCCTGCGACTCCCCCGTCAGGTCATGACACCACACCTGACGCCCGGGAGTCACTGCATCTTTCACCCAACCAGCTGCCGTCGGAGGCTTCTCCATCCCCACCGCCTTTGGAGTCAGCCACTTCTTTCCCTGCTGGGGTTGAGGATCCTGAGACGCTTCCTCTGTCAAAGGTGCCCCTTTGCCAGAGCATCCGGCCTTCGGACCTGACGGCTGGCCACTCGCCGTCCCCATCTGGCTTGCCAGTGCCTGACGGCCGACCCTCTGCTCCGCCTTCAGCACTTGCAGGGCCCGTCTTTCGGACCCTCCTCCAGGGCCTTCTGAGCCGGCCCCTATGCCCTCCGGACTGACGCCAGAGCTGTCCGGTCCTCCGACTGGGCCTCCATCAGGTCCTTTGGCCCCTCCATGCCCCCAGGCACCAGGTTACCCGATGCCATCTACCCGATGCCGCAGTACCTGATGCCACACTACCCGACACCGGAGTTTCCGCCATCAGGTAATGGGTACCAATATTATGGGTTCCCCAGTTACCCATACCCAAGTCCTCTTCCACCATAACTGCAGGTGGACTTGAAGGCAGTATTGTCTTCCTGGTGGGCTGAGGCGAAGTCACAGCTCACGACGGAAATAGACAAGTGTCAGCCGATGCCGGACCTGACACCAGAGCCCATACTTCGGAACCCAGTGACCCCTCCACCTTTACCGGACGCCAGACCAGAACCTTCTGGATCTCATCCTAGGGAGCTTCCACCCCCTCTGGATATTCCCAGACCAGTCAAACCTCCCCCTATTCGGAAGGACATTTCTTCCTCAGACTCTTCAGAGCCTGACTTGGACTCTAAACCCTCTGACCCAAGAGACGAGCCACACACTCCAGAGACTCCTAAACCCAAGAACTCTCCAAAGTCCCCCCCCTCCCCGGAGGATCCCTCCTTCCTGGAATTACTTAAGAAAATGCAGGCAGCCTACGAATGGAAGTCAGTGGAGCAAGACCCACAACGGCAAAGATTAGCCGTTCACCTGGATCTTCCAGAGTCTTCATCTACTCTGATCCCTCCCTGGATTGAGCCTCACGAGGATCTTGTTTCCACCATTTGGAAACAACCTTCTTCCCTAGCCCCTGTCCTTTGTAAGGCAGACAGGCTTTATCAGGTTCCAGAAGGCAAAGATTTTTAAGTCTTCACCCTAAAGTGGATTCGGTTGAATCAGTGACGCTCACAACAGAACTGCTAATCCCAAACGCTCGTCCCCTCCAGACAAAGAATCCAAACTTCTGGACCAATATGGCAAGAAGATTTTTGCATCTTCTACCTTGGGCATTAGGGCCCTTAATTATGTCAGCCATATGGGGGACTTCCAGAAGTCTATTCTTGGTCAAGTTGAATCTAAACTGGACTCTCTCCCAGATACTCAAAGTAAGCAGGAACTGGAAGATGTGGTCCGCTTTGCTCATTTGGCATGCAGACACATGCTCCGTGCCACTTAAGATGTGGTGGACACTGCAGGCAGAAGCTCAGCTTTCGCCGTAAGTTTACTCCGGCATGCTTGGCTTCGTATTTCAGTTATGGCCCCTGAGGTGCAGACAGCCATTCAAGATGCCCCTTTCCAGGGATTGATTTTCTTCGGTGGTGACATCAAAGATATCATCACCAAGTTGCAGGAGAAGGGTTTAGCTCTAAAGTCTGTCCAGACCATGTAGAATAAACCTTCTCAGGGCTAGAAGCAACCCTTTTGGCATCAAAACCGCCGTCCACAAAAACAGACGCAGGCTCAACGTCCTAACAAACACAGAGCTGCATCAGCAGCCAAGGCTCCCCCTCCTGACTCCTTGCCTCTCCCTTTTCCTCCGTCCCATCCAGAGGAACCTTAAGGAGGAAGATTTGCCTCCCATCTGCTGGGCTGGGAGAGAGTAACATCAGACGCCTGGGTTCTCCAACTAGTGTCAAGGGACACTCCATAGAGTGTACCCAGAAACCTCCCCACAGATTCCTGCCTCAGTCCTCATACCCACTTCTGCACATTCCTTTGGTACAGGAAGAGATTGGCTCCCTTCTCTGAAAGGCAGTGATAGAACCCATTCCTCCCCTTCCGGGGGACGGGTTACTATTCCCACTTCTTCCTGGTACCGAAGAAAACAGGCGATCTGAGATCCATTCTGGACCTCAGCACTCTAACCCAGTATGTGGAGTACAAGAGATTCTGAATGCTGTCCCTGCAGAGCCTTCTGCCCCTGCTCTGTTCGGATCTGTGGTTATGTGCTCTGGATATGCAGGATGCCTACCTGCATATCCCCATATGCCCATCAAACCGAATTTCTCTGTTTTTGCTTTCAGGGGGCACACTGCCAGTTCAGGGCCCTCCCATTTGGCCTTTCCTCGGCCCCCGAGTATTTACCAAATGCCTGGCGGTGGAGGCAGCCTTCCTGCATACCCAGGGAGAACAGGTATTCCCTTACCTGAATGATTGGCTCCTAGCAGCCCCTTCCAGTGAGGGCATCCAGCGCTTTCTATCTCTCACCCTGGAGTTTTTTTCCAGCCTGGGGATTACAGTCAACCAAGCCAAGTCCCATTTCGTCCCTTGTCAATGGCTGCAATTCATTGGGGCAGTGTTGGATACGACCCTGGGCAGGGCTTTCCTTCCCTCGGACAGGATGGAGACTCCGTAGTTCTAAGCTCGTTTCCTGTCCTCCCACAAAAGTGTCGCGGCCCATAAGGTCCTTCACCTTCTAGGCCTCATGGCAGCTGCCATTCCAACTGTCCCTCTGGCGCAGCTTCATATGTGGGTTTCACAGTGGACCCTCTGATCCCAATGGAACCAATCCCAGGATGATCTGGATCACGAGGTCCTGGTTTCGGACCCAATGATCAGGGACTTGCAGTGGTGGACGGTCCAGGAGAACCTCAGCTTGGGGGTCCCTTTCTGCACCTCCCACCCCACCCAGACTCTGACCACGGACGCATCAGGTGCAGGTTGGGGAGCCCACCTAGGGTCTCACAAGACTCAGGGGAACTGCTCTCACATTGAGAAACAGCTGCACATCAGTGTTCTCGAACTGAGGGCAATTCTTTATGCCTTTCAGGCTCCTCTTCCCTTCATTCTCCCCGGTCATCTTCTGGTACAGTCAGACAGCATTGCGTAGTCTGGTGCCTCAACAAGCAGGGAGGGACTCGCTGCTACCCGCTGTGCCGGGAAGCAGTGAGAGTCTTGTATTGGGCATCTCAGCACAACCTGCATCTGACAGCGGTCCACATACCAGGTGTGCAAAACACCCTGGCAGATGCACTCAGTCACTTGTCCGTCAAGTCTCTCAAGTGGGAACTCAAGCAAGAGGTGATAAATGAGATTTTCACACAGTGGGGGACTCCTCAGGTAGATCTGTTTGCCTCCCCCAACAACAGCAGACTTCCCGCCTTCTGCTCGCTCGCTCCAGGGTGAGACTTTTTTTGGCAGGGTGTGCTGGAGGGGCAGATTCATCTACACCTTCCCTTCCATTCCCTTGATCCCGAGAGTTCTGAACAAACTTTACGCAAATGATTCTCATCGTTGCCTTCTGGCCGAGGCAAGTTTGATTTTCTCTTCTGCAACAGTTTTCAGAGGAACCTCCTCTTCCCCTTCATCTGTCACAGAAATTGCTGACCCTGGATAAGGGGACCCTGGCCCATCCAGGCCTCAAGTCACTCCACCTTCATGCCTGGTTCCTACAGACGTAGCCACTGCTCGCTTCGGCATGTTCCCACTAGTTGTGGACATTCTGGTAGAGCCCAGAAAGCCTTCCACCAGATCTGCCTATGCCATGAAGTGGAAGCGAGTTTCCATTTGGGCAGGTTCCAAGGACTTGGAACCTTTTTCCTGTCCGGCAGCCAGGATTTTGGATTACTTGTGGCATCTCTATGATCTGGGTCTCAGCTACTCCTCTTTGAAGGTTTATATGGCTGCCATTTCGGCCTACCATATTCCCTCAGGGGACAAGACAATTGCTCAGTTAGAGGTCTCCAAGACATTTCTTAGATGGGTCCTTCACTTAAGACTCCCTATCTGCAATCCTGTCCCCCCCCCAGATCTTAATTTCATTCTGGAGATGCTCATGATGCCCCCCTTTGAGCCAGCAGCAGAGACTGAGTTAAAATTCCTTTCCCGGAAGACTCTTTTCCTTGTGGCCATTACCTCTACTTGAAGGATTTCCAAGCTTCAAGCCCTGATATGTAAGATCCCTTACTTGATCTTCCACAGGGACCGTGTGGCCATGCATACGAACCCTAAGTTTCTCCCTAAAATGGTGGCTGAATCCACACTTAACCAATCTGTTGAGCTCCCGGTATTCTTCCTGGCTCACTCGAATCACGGAGATCATCTACTGCATGCCTTTTGGCCTCTGGCGGGAAAGAACTGGAAGGCGGGTGTGGGGGACCGCCTCTTTTTACTGACGTAGGCTGACGATGGTCAGCTGACATGGGAGCAGTCCCATGCCAGAGACTGCTAGCTAGAAATTATTCCATGAGTTCCTGATGCCTGGTGGCTTAGTCCTATTTGTGAATACCTACTGCAAGAGCCTCTCTCGAAGATCTACTGTTATGGTAAGTTTTTACGTAACTGTTCTTTCCTTGCTGGGTGGGGCGCTGTAGCACGTGATGGTCCTTGCTGGGTGGGGTACTGTAGCATGTGATGTTCCTTGCTGGGTGGGGCACTGTAGCACGTGATGTTCCTTGCTGAGTGGGGCACTGTAGCATGTGATGTTCCTTGCTGGGTGGGGCATTATAGCACATGATGTTCCTTGCTGAGTGGAGTGGTGTAGCACGAGTCATTTCTTGCAGGATGGGGCGCTATATCACATAATGTTCCTTGCTGGATGGGGCGCTATATCACATAATGTTCCTTGCTGGGTGGGGCGCTGTAGCATGTGATGTTCCTTGCTAGGTGGGGCACTGTGTCACATGATATTCCTTGCTAGGTGGGGAGCATTAGCATGTGATGTTCCTTACTGGGTGGGGCACTGTAGCATGTGATGTTCCTGCTGTATGGGATGCTGTAGCAAGTAATGATCTTACTTTGAGGTGGCTCTTGCAGTAGGTAACCACCTTGACGACTGCGCCCCGTGGCGTTAGGACCACACAGAAACTTTAGCTAGCAGTGTCTGACAGGGGACCACCCACCTGACGTCACGTGACTGACATCAGCATGACACTGTATAGTGGTCGGTCTCCACGCCCGCCTTCTAGTTGTTTCCCGCCGTCGACCAGAGCACATTGGACCTTGTGGAGATTGTCGCTGCAGTTCAAATGCCTCTTTTCGGAGAGTATCTGTTTTTTCTTCTTTTCTGTTAAAATCTCCTATTTTGTGCTTGTCTTTGCCATCTTCCGCTGAGTCACGTAAAAATCAGTGCAATTCTTGCAGAGCACAGTTACCGTACAAAGACTCTCATTCCCTCTGCCTCTTCTGCTTAGGCCCGGAGCACAAGGTCGAGGATTGTGAGGCTTGTTCCAGCTTCAACCAGGCCACATGGAAGTGTCGCCAGTGGGCCATCGAAGCCCATCTCCTGAAAAAGAAGATGGCATCTATGGAAAAAGAGCTGCAAAAACTAAGGAGCACATCTTCCTCACTGACTGACTCCCATAAACGTAAGAAAAAGAGGGAGAAAGAGAAGCATCGAGACCAGGAACGGTCCCCCTCTTACCCGCGGCCGCCCTTGGGTGAACAGCAGCCCTCTTTCTCCACCTCCACCTCCAAGTCTGCCCCCACCCTTCCAGGAGCAGCCCTTGGTTCCCCCGGCACCCCTGGGTACTGTGGCCACGGGTGCCTCGGCTGAATCTGAGGCTTCCGCCTTACTTAGACCCCTCTCTGCCACCAGGTCTAAGCAGGCTGGTGGGGCTGATGAGCCGCTTGTCGGACCCTCTGTCAAACGCCCAGCCCGGGCTGATAAGTCAGACTCCAGGGATTCTGGTACCCGCTCAGCCATGGTTGATAAGATGGTTGACAGACCCTCCGATGACCGCCCGACCCTTTCGCTCATGTCAGGCTCCTGCTCAAGCCCCAGTCATGTCCTGCCAGATGAGAACCAGCTGCCGATCTCTCGACAGCTTTCTCCAGTGGATTCTGCCCATGGGGATACCCCCTCTTCTCCTGTTGTGGATCCTCCTCCGTCCACCCTAGACCTGCAGGAGCTCGGGGATGGGAGTCATCCATTGGGTGCCGTTGTTCCTGATTCACCCCAGACCTAACATCAGAGCTTCCGCATGCCCCTTCTCCAGTTCATCCAGTAGGGCCATCAGCACTGTCACCAGCCTTCCCTCCTGCCAGCCCCATGCCTGACTCTGCTCCGTTGGACCCTTCCACTCCGCATTTCAGGCCTCAGGGTCTCACATCTGCCCCCGCTGCTCTTCTGTCAGGGCCTTCATTGGGCTACCCTTCATCTGATTACCCTCACTTTCATCAGATTCCCGGGTATTCTCTGCCAGGCTACCATACGTCAGGCCTCTCGATGTCAGGGTACACTCCTTCATACCTTTTGCTGGGTTACCCGATGCATGGGTTTCATACTCTGGGATACCCAATGATGGGGTTCCCTTCAGGGTTTCAGCTGGTTTACCAGCTGCCTCCGCCTCCTCCTCAACCCCAGGGGGATTTTAGGGCCATTCTTCAATCTTGGTGGTCCAAGACCAAATCTCAGCAAGCTTCGGAGCTAGGCAGCCGGTGCCGAGTGATTATTTCCCCCTACCCCGGTTCACCCTGATCAACCTCCCAAGCCCTCTTCCTCACCAGAACTGTGCCAGTCTACGTCAGGCCTGACAAGATCTCCTTCGTCAGCCCTGATGTCGGGCAGCGTTTCTCCTAGGATTCCAGAAGATTCTCACACAGACATCAGTCTACCAGACTCCTTGGACTCAGAATCCAGTCTGGGTCTTCCTCATTGGCTTTGGGGTTTGAGACTCCCCCTTCGGAGGACCCTAGGCTGGAGGAGTCCCCCAGATCGCCTCTGGAGGACCCTTCTTATGTGGACCTCCTGAAGCAGATCCTGGAGGCTTACGGATGGAAATCTGATGCTCAGGACCCTAACCATCAGAGGTTTGCTGAGCACTTAGCCATCCAGAAGACTGCACCTGTCCTCACTCCTCCATGGCTGGAGCCTCACGAGGATTTGGCCTCCACTGTATGGATGATGCCTTCCTCTATTCCAGCTGTGGCAAAGGCTGACGGAACCTACAGGACTCCTGAGGGAAAGGATCACCTCAGTGTCCACCCTAAGGCTGACTCGGTAGTAATCACGGCGGCCCACTATAGGTCCTCCAAGCCCTGGCACATGAGCACCTCCCCTCATGACAGGGAGTCGAGGCAGCTCAATCAGTTTGGAAGGAAGTTTTATTCTTCCTCCACTCTCGCCATGCGTGCCTTGAACTATGTGGCACATATGCTGGTGCATCAGAAGTTGCTGTTCCACCAGTTGGAGCCCGTCAAATGGAGATGGTGAGAGGGTCACAGATTTAGAAGTGGGTAGCCATCTAGGAACTAGCGACCACCAGACAGTGTGGTTCACGATAAACACATCTGAAGAGTCAAGCCATACCAAGACAAAAGTACTGGACTTTAGGAGGGCTGACTTTGGCAAAATGGGTGAGCACCTAAGGAATGCACTAGCAAAGGGGCAGGAAGGAGGGGTAGAAGAACAATTGGAGAAAATCAAAACTGCCATCACAGAGGCAACAAGTCTTTGTGTGAAGCAAATAAACAAAACAAAGTAAAAAAAAACACTGTGGTTCTCAAAAGAGATGGCAGGAAAGATTAGGGAGAAAAAGACAGCATTCAGGAAGTGTAAGGAATCAGAATAAGTAGGACAGAGAACTGTATCAGTTAAAGCAGAAGGAAGCGGGGAAGGCAGTCAGAATAGCGAAAGCCCAAACCAAGGAAAAGATTGCCAATTCTGTTAAGAAGGGGAATAAAACCTTTTATAGGTACATCGGGGAGCGAAGGAAGATCAAGGGAAGAATAGTGAGACTTAGGGAAGGGGAGGTGAGCAGAGGGTGACAGTGAAAAGGCAGAGATATTGAATGAATACTTTTGCTCAGTATTCACAAAAGAAGAAGAGGGGGAGGTACCTAAACCAAGCAATAGAAGCACTCTGGACGGGGGGGTCGATAATAGTCCATTCACAGAAGAAAGGGTTCTGAGAGAACTCCTAAAACTCAGGATGGACAAAGCAATGGGGCCTGATGGGATTCACCCAAGAATTCTAAAAGAACTAAGGAGAGACCTAGTGACACCACTGACTACTATTTTTAACAAGTCATGGGAGGATGGTGTGGTACCTGAGGATTGGAGGAGGGCAGATGTGATTCCTCATAAAAAAAGTGGGAGCAAGGCAGAGGCAGGAAACTATAGACCTGTTAGTTTAACCTCGGTGGTAGGAAAAATGATGGAATCACTACTGAAAGAAAGAATTGTTGAGAACCTAGAGGCCAGTGGGGCACAGGACCCAAGGCAGCATGGATTCACAGCGGGAAGGTCATGTCAGACAAATCTAATAGAGTTCTTTGACTGGGTGACAAAAGTAGTAGACCAGGGAGGGGCTGTAGATATGGCTTACCTAGACTTCAGCAAGGCATTTTACACAGTCCCACACAAAAGATTAATTAACAAGTTAACCAGCCTGGGAGTGGGTCCCAGGGTGATAACCTGGGTAGCAAATTGGCTGACCAACAGGATGCAGAGGGTAACAGTAAATGGAGTACACTCTGAAGAAAGGGTGGTTACTAGTGGGGTACTGCAGTGTTCAGTACTGTGACTGGTCCTCTTTAATGTCCTTATAGGAGACATTACAGAGGGGCTGGAAGGAAAAGTATGTCTCTTTGCGACTATACAAAAACCTGTAACAGGGTTGATACACAAGGGGTGTGTGTGGAAAGGATGAGAAGGGACCTGGCAAGGTTGGAGGGATGGTCAGAAATATGGCAGCTTAGATTCAGTGCTAAAAAGTGCAAAGTAATGCACCTGGGAAACAAAAACCCATGGGAAGAGTACACAACGGGGCAGGGGAGTACTAACAACAACAAAAATGGAAAGGGACCTGGGGGTAATCATACCAGATGACCTTAAGGTAGGCAGGCAATGTGAAAAGGCAGTAGGGAGGGCTGGGGGGATACTGGAATGCATAGGGAGAGGCATCACCAATAGAAAACAGAAAGTTGTCATCCCTCTGTACAGACAGTTGGTGAGACCCCATCTGGAGTACTGCATCCAGTTCTGGAGACCCCATCTCCACAAGGACATAGGATGGAGGCAGTCCAGAGGAGGGCAACTAAAATGGTGCAGGGTCTGCACCAGAAGCCATATGAGGAGAGATTTAAAGAGCTTAACATGTATACCCTTGAGGAAAGGAGGGAGAGGGGGGATATGATGAGAAGTATCTCAACGGAATCAACAAAGTCCAAGATGGGAGCATCTTTGAGAGAAAGAAATGTGCAAGAACAAGCGGGCACAGTTTGAAGATAGAGGGGGGACAGCTCAGGGACAACGTCACAAAGTATTTTTTCACCGAGAGGGTGGTGGACACATGGAACTGCCTTCCTGATGAGGTTGTGGGGTCAAAAACTAGGGAATTCAAGATTGCATGTGACAGACATAAGGCAATCATAGTGAAGGGTAGGAGGAAGTAGGCTGTTGGTTAACTAGAATCTGCAGCTTATCCAATATGTTGGGAATGGGCAGACTAGGTGTACCAAGTGGTCCTTATCTGCCGCCAATGTCTATGTTTCTGTTGCTATGTCATCAAGGCCATGCTGGACTCTGAATCCAATGCTACCTTGGCTGACACTATCCAGTCAGCCAAAGTCGCTGTTGCCACTCTCTGAGGGCCACCTATGATGCGGTGGACTCCTCAGCCAGAGGCACCACTACTGTTGTCTGTCTCACGAGATTTTCCTGGTTCAGGGTATCAGGCTTGGCACCTGATGTCCAGGTGGCTCTTCAGGATGCCCACTTTAGGGGCTCTGTCCTGTTCGGGAGGGACACCCAGGATATTATTACCAACCTCCTGGATAAGGGCAAGACCCTGAGGTCAGTTCACACCATGTACCGCCCGAGATCCAAAGCCAAACAGCCATTTTGTCGCCAGACCAAGCAGCAGACAAAGCAGCAGCAGACTGCCAGGCACCAGACCAAGTGTCAGGCACCTTCAGCTGCAGCCACCCCTCTGGTCAAAGCTCATAGAGCCTCATGGGCGGCTCTCCCTATCCCTCCCCCCATCTCTTGACTTGCAGCCTGCCCCCCCTCCTCTTTTGTCGGGGAGCTGGTGGGCAGAAGGTTCCCCATTCACCTGCCAGGGTGGGAGGCAGTTACCACAGACTCGTGGGTCTTTCAGTTGTTCAGACAAGGCCACACTCTGGAGTTTCTCAAGAAACTCCCAGACAGGCCTCAAGGGGTGTCTCATTATCCAAAGGCGCACAGTCCCCTCTTAAGGGAAGAAAGCGAGGCTCTTTTGCAAAAGAAGGCATTAGAGCCCATTCCGTTAAACCAAGTAGGAAAGGGGTATTACTCCCACTTCTTCCTGGTTCCAAAAAAGATGGAAGATTTGCGTCCCATCTTGGACCTCAGCACTCTAAACCTGTACATAGAGTACAAATGGTTTTGAATGCTGACCTTCCCAGGCTTGCTGTCCCTCCTGCACAAGGGACAGTGGCTCTGTGCCCTGGATATGCAGGATGCCTACCTGCATATCCCAGTTTTTCAGGCCCATCACCGCTACCTCAGGTTCACCTTTCAGAGGGAGCATTACCAGTTCAGAGCCCTCCCCTTCGGCCTGTCCTTGGCACCCCAGGTTTTTACCAGGTGCCTTGCAGTATCGGCAGCGGCCCTGAGGCACTGGAACCACTATGTGTTTCCCTACCTCGACAACTGGGTTTTGTCAGCCACATCGAGGGAGCAGTTGAAACGTTCCCTCTTGGCTATCCTGGCCCTTTTTGCGCAAGTGGGGATTGCCATCAGCCATCCCAAGTCCCAACTTGCCCCTTCCCAACACCTCCAGTTTATTGAAACAGTGCTGGATACGGCCCAGGATATGGACTTCCTCCCTTTGGACAAGGTGAAAACCTTGCAGAAACAGGCTCATTTAGTAGCCTGCAGCAGACTGTTCATGGCCAAGTTGATTCTCCAACTCCTTGGCCTTATGGCAGCGGCCATCCCCACTGTCCCTCTGGCCAGGCTCCACATGTAATTCCTCAGTGGACACTCAGAACGCAGTGGGATCAGAGGTTGGATGACCTAGACCACATGGTCATGGTCTCCAGTTTGATGCAGAGACATCTTCTGTGGTGGCAGGATCTCAGCAACCTCACCAAGGGGGTCCCCTTCCAGTCGTTCCCTGCCACCCAGACCCTGATGACAGACGTGTCAGGGATGGGCTGGGGTGTTCACTTGGAGGATCACAGGACTCAAGGGCTGTGGTCTCAGTCAGAACGCTCCCTGCAAATAAACATGCTAGAGATGAGAGCAGTGCTGTATGCTCTTCAAGCTTTCCAGCATTTGCTCTGCTAGGGTCCACTATTAGTTCAGTTGGCCAATATGTGTGTAGTATGGTACCTCAACAAGAAATGGGGCACTCGTTTGTATCCCCTCTGTAGGGAGCCGATGCGGGTGTGGAATTGGGCAGTTCTGCATTGAATTCACCTCACAGCTGTTCACTTTCCGGGTGTGCAAAATGGCCTAGTGGACAGTCTCTGCCACACCAGAGTGAGGGCCCATGAATGGGAACTCAGGCAAGAGGTGGTCGATCACATCTTCGATCTATGGGGTCGTCCTGACCTGGATCTGTTTGCCTCCCCATACAACGCAAAACTACCCAGGTTTTGCTTACTCACTCCCAGGCATTGTGCTGTTTGGTGAGATGCGCAATGTCTGTGCTGGACAAGGAGGTTTTTGTACACCTTCTCTCCCTTTCGAGTTCTGCAGAGGGTGCTGCTCAAGCTTCAAGCAGAGGGAGTTCACATGATTCTGATCACCCCGTTTTCACCTTGCCAAATATGGTTCCCACTTCTTCAGCAGCTTGCAGTGGAGCCTCCAGTTCCCCTGCCTCTCTACCACGATTTCCTGACTCAGGCTGGTCCATCCAGGCCTGAAGTCCCTTCACCTTCAAGGGTGGCACCTCATGACATAGCTGCTTGATGCTGTGGGGTTTCCTCCAGAGTGGCTCAGGTCCTTGTAGAGGCCAGAATGCCTTCTACGAGGATGGCATACACCATGAAATGGAAGCATTTCTTCATTTGGACCACCTCGAAGGGTTGGGACCCTTTTTCACGCTCCTTCCTTAGTAAATTGCTTAAGGAATTAAGAAGGGGGAGAAGGCTTTCTTTCTCTCTCTCTCTCTCTATCTATATATATACACGTGTGTGTGTGAGAGAAAAGGGACAAGAAGGAAAGGATTATTAGGCTTAAGGGGGGGGTGGAGGATAATGGAGGAAAAGCAGAGATACTAAATGAATACTTCTGTTCTGTCTTCACCATGGAGAAGGATGGACCAGTGCCTTCAGGAGGGAAAAGAGGAGTGGGGGGGAGGGAAACACAGACACAGTGATAGAGGAAGATAGAGTGAGGGAGGGTCTGCTGGCATTGAAAGTGGACAAATCACTAGGCCCAGACAGAGTACATCCAAGGGTACTAAAGGAACTGGCTGAGGAGCTGGCAGGGCCACTAGCAGACCTATTTAATAGTTCACTAGAGTCAGGCGTGGTCCCACAGGACTGGAAAACAGCATATGTAGTGCCTCTTCACAAAAGTGGTCCCTAGGATGATCCAGGGAATTACAGACCAGTCAGTCTGACCTCCATTGTGGGAAAGCTCATGGAGACCATACTAAAGGAAAGGTTGGTGGCACATCTAGAGGAGCATGGTCTTCAGGATGAGAGGCAGCATGGGTTCATGGGAGGGAGATCGTGTCAAACAAATCTGGTTGACTTCTTTGACTATGTCACTAAGACAGTAGACGGGCCAAGCAGTAGACATCCTCTATCTATATTTCAGTAAGGCCTTTGACTCTATGCCCCTCAAAAGGTTGACCAGGAAGTTGGTGGATCTTGGAGTTGGGGAGAAGATGGCCAGATGGGTGGAAAACTGGCTGAGGGACAGAACCCAGAGGGTGGTGGTGGGGGGAGAGTTATCTGGCATCAGAGATGTAACCAGTGGGATCCCACAGGGCTCAGTGCTGGGGCCAGTGTTGTTCAATGTCTTCATCAGTGACGTTGGGGATGGCATTAAAGGCAAAATGTGCCTATTCACAGATGACACCAAGAGGATGGGAGGAGTGGGGAGGGAGGGCAGGGACATTACCTCAAGCTGTGGACCGTGCAATACAAGCAGACTTGATAGACCAAATGGCCTTCATCTGCTTACTTGTTCGTATCTACTACACCTCTCTGACCTGGGCCTGAGTTACTCTTTGCTGAAGGTTCACCTGTCTGCTATTTCCACACCTTAGTGGAGGGTAAAGCTGTAGCTCAATTGGAGGTTTCCAAAACCTTCCTGAAAGGGATCCTCCACCTGAAGCCCCCAGTGCGCAGTCCTGTGCCACCTTGGGTTCTCAGTTTTATTTTGGAGAAACTGACCTTGCCTCCTTTTGAACCAGCTGGTAGTTGTGATATGCACTTTTTATAGTGGAAAGCGCTGTTTTTAGTTGCAGTCACTTCTGCACAAAGGATTTCTGAGCTTCAGGCCCTGTTGTGTAAGGAGCCTTATTTAATTTTTCACAGAGACCGAGTGGCTCTGCGTATCAATCCTCAGTTCTTACCAAAGGTAGTTTCCGAGTTCACATTGAACCAGTCTATTCAACTTCCAGTGTATTACCCTGAACATTCCAATCGGGGGAGGCGATTCTGCATACCTTGGATAGTCATAGAATCTTGTGCTGTTATACCAAGGGAACCGAGTCTGTCCGGAAAACGGACCAACTTTTTATTTCTTTTGCACCCAAGAGAGTGGGTGTGGCAGTTTCCAAACAGTGTCTATCCAAATGGTTGGCAAACTGTATTGTTTTCTGTTACCAGAAGTGTGGTAAAACCCTCCCGGGGAGGTTAAGGGGCATTGTACCAGGAACATGGCTGCTTCTACTGGTTGCTTTAGGAATGTGTCAGCCACTGACATTTGTGCAGCGGCCACTTGGAGCTCCGTCCACACTTTCACCAAGTATTACAGTCTGGACATTGCCTCTAGGTGCAGGACAGGCCTTGGTTTAGCTGCTTGGTTTAGCTGTTCTCCAAGGCCCTCTGTCTTAAACTCTCTGCCTTTCTGCAGCCCCTTCCTGCCGCCTGTGTTTCAGTTCCCTCTGATTCACACTGCTTGGGACTCAGTCCTCAAGGTGATTACCTACTGCAAGAGCCCTCTCGAAGTAAGATAGTACAGTTACATAAGAACTTACCATAACAGTAGATCTTCAAGAGAGGCTCTTGCAGTGGGTAACCTTTTTCCCTCCCTCCTTCCACCTAGTTTCTTTGACGCTTTTTTTCCATGAGCTCATGTTGGGCTCCTCCCTCTCTTTTCTTTTTCTATTCTCCTGTCACTCCTTCTTGGAGGTCTCCGGTGGGAGAACTGGAAGGCGGGCATGGGAACCGCCCACCATATAGTGTCACGCTGATGTCGGTCACATGACCGCGGGTGGGCGGTCCCCCATCAGACACTGCTTGCTAAAGTTTCTGTGTGGTCCTGATGCCAGGGGATGCAGTCCTCAAGGTGATTACCTACTGCAAGAACCGCTCTCAAAGATCTACTGTTACGGTAAGTTCTTACATAACTGTACTCTCCTTGCTGGGTGGGGCACTGTAGCAAGTAATGTTCCTTGCTGGGTGAGGCGCTGTAGTATGTGATGTTCTATGCTGGGTGGTATGTTGTACCATGTGATGTTCCTTACTGGATGGGGCATTGTAGCATGTGATGTTCCTTGAGGGGTGGGGGTGCTGTAGCACCTATGATTTGCCGTGCTGGGTGGGATGCTGCAACATATGCAAGGTGCCTTGCTGGGTGGGGCGCTGTAACATGTGATTTGACTTGCTGGGTGGGGCACTGTAGCACATGTGATTTGCCTTTCTGGGTGGGCGCTGTATCACATGCGATTTGCCTTGCTGGGTGGGGCACGGTATCATACGATTTGCTTTGCTGGGTGGGGCACTGTAACATGCGATTTGCCTTGCTGGGTGGGGCACTGTAACATGCGATTTGCTTTGCTGGGTGGGGCACTGCGACATGTGATTTGCCTTTCTGGGTAGGGCGCTGTAGCACATGCGATTTGCCCTGCTAGGTGGGGTGCTGTATCACATGCAATTTGCCTTGCTGGGTGGGGCACTGTATCATGCGATTTGCCTTACTGGGTGGGACACTGTAGCACATGTGGTTTGCCTTGCTGGGTGGGGTGCTTTAGCATATATGATTTGTCTTGCTGGGTGGGGTGCTATAACATTCGATTTTCCTTGCTGGGTAGGGCGGCGCTGTAGCACATGCAGTTTGACTTGCTGGGTGGGACGATGTAGCACATGTGATTTGCCTTGCTGGGTGGGGTGCTGTGACACGTGCAATTTGCCTTGTGGGGTGGGGCACTGTAGCTCTTGCAGTTTGACTTGCTGGCTGGAGAACTGTAGCAATTGCGATTTGCCTTACTGGGTGGGGTGCTGTGACACATGTGATTTGCCTTGCTGGACGGGGCTCTGTAGTGTGATTTGCCTTGCTGGGTGGGATGCTTTAGCACATGTGATTTGCCTGGCTGAGTGGGGTGCTGTAGCGCATGCGATTTGCCTTGCTATGTGGGGTATTGGAGCATATGCGATTTGTCTTGCTGGATGGGGCGATGCAGCACATATCGGTTTGCCTTGCTGGGTGGGGCATTATAACATGCGATTTGTCTTGCTGGGTGGAGTGCTGTATCACATGCAGTATGCCTTGCAGGGTGGGGCACTGTAACATGTGATTTACCTTGCTGGATGGGATGCTGTATCACATGCGATTTTCCTTGCTGGGTGACTGTATCACATGCGATTTGCCTTGTTGGGTGGGGCACTGTATCACATGTTATTTGCCTTGCTGGGTGGGACGCTGTAGCACATACGGTTTGCCTTGCTGGGTGTGACGCTGTTGCACATGCAGTTTGCCTTGATGGGTGGAGTGCTGTAGCATATGCGATTTGCCTTGCTAGGTGAGGCGCTGTATCACATGTGATTTGCCTTGTTGGGTGGGGCACTGTATCACGTTATTTGCCTTGCTGAGTGGGACACTGTAGCACATATGGTTTGCCTTGCTGGGTGTGACGCTGTAGCATATGCAGTTTGCCTTGATGGGTGGGGTGCTGTAGCACTTACGATTTGCCTTGCTGGGTGGTGCACTGTAACATGCGATTTGCCCTGCTGGGTGGGGTGCTGTAGCACTTGCAGTTTGACTTGCTAGGTGGGGCATTGTAACATGCAGTTTGCCTTGCTGGGTGAGGTGCTGTGACACGTGCGATTTACCTTGTTGGGTGGGGTGCTGTAGTACTTGCAGTTTGACTTGCTGGGTGGGGTGCTGTATCGCATGCAGTTTGCCTTGCTGGGTTCGATACTGTAGCACATGTGATTTGCCTTGCTCTGTGATTGCTGTAGCCACTTTCTCTGGACATACTTGCTCAAATACTATATAGATAAAGCAGAGGTCAGTGAAGGGATGTTGTGGCCCTTCTGACTGGAGGAACATAGAGAACAGAGAGAATACCAATCAGTGCATTTTAATTACCATTCTAAAGTGTTTGTGCTTAAATGTCAGTATTGAGGCATGGGGAAATAAAGGAGAATGTATCCCGCTTATTTTCTTCTTCAAAATTAGAGAAATAAAAAGCATGCCAAGCTTGCGCTATTCAAGGGTCAGGAGACACTTGGCTTCTGGTTTGCAGTGGGATAATTTTCTTGTTCTTTCATTTTGTTTCAGGCTTCGTGAAGAGTTGGATAAAGTGAGATCAGGTTGGGATGCACATATAATGCAGATCTCCAAAGAGACCGTCGCTAAGGATGTACAGATTCAGTCATTACAGGAACAGGAGGAGAAATTGAGGGCACAGATTGCTAAATTGAAAGAGGATGTGGAAAGGTAAAGAAACAGGACTGCTCGTCAGTCTTTTGATTAAGATCATACGTAGGCAAGGGAACATAGAGGATAATGCCTGATGTACAGGTGATAACCATGGTGTAATCATCTCGAGTGGTTGCTAGGGCATCAGTAAACCTCGAGAGCACAGCTCGAGAGGTTTATAATTGCCCTAGCAACCATGAGAGATGATTACACCATGGTTATCACCTATACATCAGGCATTGTCATTCATAATGTATGGGACTCAACATGAGAAGTTACCCCCGAACACAAATAATTTAGCTTTACCTTATTAATGAATCTGCACTACAGCCACATGATTGTGTAGGAAAACAATTTATTAGGATACATGGACTGAATGGCAGCAGGCCAAAATAGCACCAGAATTAAAATCTCTGTCAGCATAGTTGCTAGACTCAGTAACAGTAAACTAAGACAACTGGAATGTTATTTGAATACTGTACTGAGGCTAACAATCACATTCTGGGTGTGTAGAATACTGAATTACACTGGCATTGCGTTTTGTAAACCCACTGTTATGACATAGATGAGATAGGCTTATAAGGTTCTGACATCACAACAGTGGGATTACAAGGTTGTAATCTGCTTGATTTCAGTGGGTAATAAGGGCTACCCATACATTACAGTATCGTTCAGGGCGCCGAACAATAGTATTACAGGCTCTGAACGATACTATTATCAGTTGTGACCTGTAGTATTATCGCTGAAGGAGTGATGGTATTACTGCAAATTTTTTACATGCTTTAGGATACTATTAATTTGAGTATCCATATATTAAAGATGTGTTACGGTATGAAATGTGAGAATGGACGGAGTTAGTTGTGGGGAAAGTAGCATTAGTGATGTAGACGATGGATACGGGTGGGGACATAGGATTAGTATGGTGAGCTATGGAATAGGATGGTGTTGTAGAGTGAGGTAGAAGATGGATATGGGTGGGGACATAGGGTAAGTATGGTAGGCTATGGATTAGGGTGGTGTTATACAATTAGTGAGGTGGAAGATGGATATGGATGGGGACATAGGGTTAGTAAGGTAGGCTATGGATTAGGGTGGTGTTGTACAGTTAGTGATGTAGAAGATGGATATGGGTGGGAACATAGGGTTAGTATGGTTGGCTATGGATTAGGGTGGTGTTGTACAGTTAGTGATGTAGAAGATGGATATGGGTGGGAACATAGGGTTAGTATGGTTGGCTATGGATTAGGGTGGTGTTATACAGTTAGTGAGATGGAAGATGGATACGGGTGGGGACGTAGGGTTAGTAAGGTAGGCTGTGGATTAGAGTGGTGTTGTACATTTAGTGAGGTGGAAGATGGATATGGGTGGGGGCATAGGGTTAGTATGGTAGGCTATGGATTAGGGTGATGTTGTACAGTTAGTGGGGTGGAAGATAGATTAGGGTTGGGCCATAGGTTTAGGGAGGTAGAACTTGGATTAGGTTAGGACCATAGGGTTAGTCAGGTGTAAAATGGTTTAGGGTGGTGTTATAGGTTTAGAGAGGTGGAAGATGGATTAGGATGATGTAGGGTTAGTGAGGGGGAGGACGGATTAAGGTGGCATTATAGATTTAGGGAGATGGAAGATGGATTAGGGTGGCGATGTATACGAACATACAAAATTGCCAGTAGATACAGGCCTTATGGTCTATTTAGTCTGCTCAGGTGTGCAGTACTTTAGCCTTTTCGACTGCAGCTGCCCCTCCTCCCCTTGTCTCCCCTCTCCCCCACTGTGTTATAGGTTTAGGGAGGTGTAAAATGGATTAGGGTAGTGTTATAGGGTTAAGGAGGTGGAAGATGGATTAGGGTGCTGTTATCAGTTTAGGGAGGTGGAAGATGGATTAGGGTGGTGTTGTAGGGTTAGGGAGGTGGAAGATGGATTAGGGTGCTGTTATCGGTTTAGGGAGGTGTAAAATGGATTAGGGTGGTGTTGTAGGGTTAGGGAGGTGAAAGATGGATTAGGGTGGTGTTATAGGTTTAGGAAGGTGTAAAATGGATTAGTGTGGTGTTCTAGGATTAAGGAGGTGGAAAATGGATTAGGGTGCTGTTATCAGTTTAGGAAGGTGGAAGATGGATTAGGGTGGTGGTGTAGGTTTAGGGAGGTGAAAGATGGAGTAGGGTGGTGTTATAAGTTTAGGGAGGTGTAAAATGGATTAGGGTAGTGTTGAAGGGTTAAGGAGGTAGAAGATGGATTGAAACTCCCTCCAGGACCATAAAGTCCCACTAGCTCCCTTTTTCTTGGGCCCAACATCCCCTCTCGGCTCGGGTTTGAATCCCATAGCAGCTATTTGCAAGGCATATCGGGCTTCTCCTCCAGATGGCATTGTCACTTCCCCACCTGGGAGTCTTGTAACTCAGGCCTCTGCCACTTCAGCTGTGGGCTCCCTCAGACCATTCTCCAGAGAAAAATGGTTAGCTTGCAGGAGCCAGGCAGTACTTGCCTGTTAATCCCTTTCTCCACTCTGCAAAACCTGAAAGCAACTTCTTAGCAACAAGCAGCTGCCCCTCCCCCCAAGGAAGCCAGCATAACTATTTGCTCAGCTTTCTGAGGCTCTAAAGAATTAACTCTTTAGAGGGTCACAGGCGTGGAGCTCTTGCATTTAACCCAGGGTAAAATGCAGTACGCTAATCTAATGCTCTGACTCAAAAGAGTTAAATATAGGTTCTAGGGACGTGGATATGTTGTTCAATCCACACTGTCTGGCAGGTTCCTTGCCACTTTAATTCTTGTCAGAAGGTCTTCAAGCTGGCTTCTCCCACCCACCCAGGTGGTAAAACCCTCGGCTCCGCCCCATGACGCCAGATCTTCCTTACCGTGTGGAAGCTCAGGTTCCCTCCTTAGCGCTCTGCGTTTTAGGCCTGGATCCTATCTCTTCGGGTTTACCGAAAATTGTTTTAAAATTTACAAGACTTCAGTCTTCCTCTTCCCTCATAGCAGCGATGGACAAATCCACTCCCGGCTTCTGTCAGTGCCCTTGCGGGCAGAAGATGTCCCGGACCGATCTGCACTCCATGTGTGTTTACTGCCTGGGTCTTGCTCACGATCTGCAGGCCTGCGATCTGTGAAAGTCCTTCTCGGGTTCGGTTCTAGAGGACCGCGCTGCCAGACTTCAACTTGGATGTCCCGAGTAACGGTACCCGCCGGTGAAGTCAAAGGAGGCCCATTGAGCGGTGTCCGTGGCTGTGGGCTCCTCAGAGCAGTTGATCGCCCTTGAGGAGGAGGCGGCCCAGGCCACTTCATCTTCCTCCTCAGTTGCGGCGTTTATCCCGCTCTCCTTGGGCTTCTCCTGTACTGCTTCTTTTAAGGAGCTTTGCCAGTCCCTGTTCACCAAAGGAGAAGGGCCTTGGGACATTCAGTCAGTCTGAAAAAAGAACCAAAGGTAGTCCGTTGGCGTTGGTAGGGAGAGATTCCTTCACTGGACCGTCGGCTCTGAACTTCGGTCTAGGTTGTGGCTAAGACCGCTGGCTTCACGGTGTCCCCGTCAGGTCAGCTGGCCGAGACATCCGTTGACGCGGTCAAGATTTTTCTCAACCCATTAGACAGTTTGTCGACTGGAGATGCCGACAACCCTTCTTCACCGGTTCCCCCAGTAGTAACTGAGGACTTGTCTGTGCCTCCTGTGCCGAAGTCCCCGGTAAAGGACCCTGAACCAGGGGATGAGCGGGTTTCCCCGGCCCCCTCTTTGACCCACCCTCGACGATCCCGAAAGTCTTGGTCTCGGTCCTCTTGGAAGTCGAGTAGATCCCGCCGACGTCGGCGGTCTCAGTCTCGACACCATCGAAAAGTGGCGCCACCACTCATCCTCCTCATCCTCTTCGGAGGATAGGCTCTGACGTAAGTTATGTCAGCACTACGAGGACATGATGTGGCAGCAACTTTTATTGATCAGTAACAAGCTGGTTCAGTCACCTTCTCTGGCAATTAAGTGGCTGTCATCGAAGCGACCAAAGCAACCCCTCATAGTCATCGAGGAGCCGACTCCGGTGCTGGTTGTTGGGCCAAAACTGGCTGCTCCATCCATTGTGGTGGAACCACCACCTCCTCAGCCAAAGACTGGGGCCCCGGCCAAGGATTCTCGGTCAGGTCAGGGCTTGCCCCACAGGTTGTCGTCACCCTCACTCCCGATCGGCCTCGGCAAGTGGAGGCTGGCTTAGGCGCTCGGCAGCGGTTTTCAGACTCTTTGGAGTCTGACGACGAGTCTTCCCTGTACTCCAGGCCCAATGACCTGGAATCTGCTGGGGGTCAGTCGGTGGACGAGAGCCCATCCTCATTCCTGGGTATTCTTCGTCTCATCTCAGAGTCTACTGGGATGCAGCTCGAACCCATCCAGAAACAGGCCAGATATCCCCTCATGGAGATACTGGACCAAGGAGATTCTCCTATGGAGGCCTTTCTGGTGGCCGAAGCCATTGTTGGCCTGGCCCTGGAGTTGTGGCAGCGGTCTGCTTCTTGTTCCGCGCCTTCGGCCAAGATGGCCCGCAAGTACGCAGTCCCCACCAGTTCACTCTCCAGTTTCTCGGAGCACCCCTCTGTGGAGGGGCTAGTGACCGATAGTGTTTTCCGGCGTTCCGGGAATGCTAGGGATGTGGACAAACCGCCCGATAAGGAATCCAAGAAGCTGGATTACTCGGGGCAGGTTTACGCTGCTTCCTTCCTAGGCCTTTGACAGACTAGCTCGGCGGTACTGATGGCACATTTCTCACACTCCCTTATGGGTTCCCTGGATGAGGTGATTCCCCATCTCCCAGCTGACCTTCAGACGATGGTCAAGCAAGTTCAAGATCAGGGAAGGGCGTTGGCTAAACAGCAGCTCCAAACCTCTTTGGACATCGGTGACTCTTATGCCCGGTCAGCAGCAGCCACAGTAGCTAAGCTCTGCGGATCTCCATCTTCACGGTGGACACCCAGCACAAGCTGGCAGACGTTCCCTTCCTGGGCACTGACGTGTTTGGGCCAGGGGTGGAAGGCCATCTCCAGAGGATCGAGAAGTCCAGTGCCACCTTGGACTCAGTCATGTCTGCCCAGAAGGACAAAGGCCGCCAGCAGCAGCATAAGCCTTTTCGCCCTTCCACTCCTGCAGCACATCCGGCCCAGCAGCACTAGCAGCAGGGCCAGCAGGCTCACACTTGGCGCCCTAAGGCCAAGTCTGCTGCTTCCTCCAGTAGGAAGCCTGGAGGAAAAGGTCCAGGAGGCCCCTCAGCCGGTCCTTCCTCCAAGCCTGCCCAGTGACGGGTTGAGGGGTGCCGCCCCAGCCTCGTCATTCCTCCCAGGTCCCCGTGGAGGCGGCTCCCACACTTTCTTTCCACCTGGTCCGCTATCACCATGGACCGCTGGGTGCTAGAAATGGTTGGCAGGGGTCTGCCTCTGGAGTCTCGGAGTGTCCCTCCCTCAATAAGCCACGCCTCAATGGGGGCAACAGGTTCCACAGTTTTGTCGGCTTCTTGTCGAGCCAACACTGGCCTGCTTCTCCAAAAGGAGGTGATCAGGGAGGTGGCGGACCCTCCTCCAGACCCAGGGTTTGTGTCCAGGTACTTCCTGGTCCCAAAACAGACAGGGGGGCTGGCACCCCATTCTCGATCTGCACGACCTCAACAAGTTCCTAAGGCTGCGCACCTTCAGGATGGTCACTCTGGATCAGATCATTCCATCCCTGGAACTAGGCATGTGGTTTTGCTCTCTGTATCTCCAGGACGTGTTCTTTCACGTCCCAATCCGTCTGTCTCATCAGCGATTCCTCCGCTTCAAGGCAGAGGGATCTCTTTTCGAGTTCGGGGCCATGCCCTTCGGCCTTTCTCCAGCTCCCAGGGTCTTCACCAAATGCATGGCAGTGGATGACTGGCTGATTGCAGCCCCCTCCAGGTTGGAGGTGGAGCGGTCCAGGGATCTGGCCCTCCAGGTCTGCTCTCAGATTGGCCTCCTCATCAACGAGGCCATATCGGAACTCATGCCATTGCAGGTGATTCAGTACATCGGGGCAGAGCTTGACTCTCTGCGAGACAGAGCTCGGCTCCTGGCGGACAGGGCCGAGGTCCTTTCCTCCTTTGCCCAATCATTTCTGGTTGGGCAATTGCGCCCTGCCCGAGACTTCCTGCGCCTTCTAGGCCTCATGGTGGCCTGCACCAGCGAGGTCCATTGGGCCCGCTGGCATATGCGACCCTGCAATGGGGGCTGGCCAGTCAGTGGTCACAGCGCTCCGGTCCTCTGGACCAGCTGGTGACAGTGACCCAGGAGATGTGGGATGGCCTGCAGTGGTGGCTCATCCCAGATCATCTGCAGGAGGGTATCCCATTTGTCCGCCCCGACCCGACGGTCACACTAACAACCGACATCTCTCTGATGGGTTGGGGTGCCCATTTGGGGGATCTCCGGGCCCACGGCCTCTGGACCCCTCAGAAGTCTCGATGCCACATCAACCTGCTGGAGCTTCGAGCGGGTCAACTAGCCCTCACTGCCTTCGTTCCGTTTGTACGGGGTCAGGTGATTCAGGTCCAGGTGCACAACACCGCGACCATGTACTACCTCAACTGTCAGGGCGGGACATACTCCTTGCCTCTGTGCAAGGAAGCTCTCCGCATCTGGTCTCTCGTGATCAGCCTGGAGGCAGATCTCCTAGCCATCCATGTGGCAGGAGCCTCCAGCAGTCTGGCCGATGCCCTCAGCTGGATAGGCACTGCTTCTCACGAGTAGTCTGTCCTGCCGGCGTTAGTGCAAGAACTGTTCTCCCATTGGGGCATCCCTTAGGTGGACCTGTTTGCCTCCAGGGAGAATGCGAAGCAGAGGCTGTTTCATGCCCACCTCTCTTAGCAGGGCTCACTGCAGGGGGATGCCTTCTCGAGGCCATGGACCCCGGGCCTCTTCTACGCCTTCCTTGCATTTCCCTTGATCCACAAGGTGCTTCTCAAGGCGAAGAGGGACAAGGTGCAGGTGATTCTGGTAGCCTCAGACTGGCCTCACCAGTTCTGGTACCCAGATCTCCTCGGCCTCAGCGCCAGGCTCCCGAGGCGGCTTCCAGCCCGCCTGGACCTGATCTCTGTAGACAAGGGGAAGGTTCTCCATCCAGACCTTCAATCCCTGCACCTGACGGCCTGGTTCCTGAACGGCTAGAGTTCCAGGCCTTGGGTCTTTCCAACAGGGTCCTCAACATCGTTGTGGCATCCTGTAAGGAGTCGACCAGAAAATGCCATGCCTTCAAATGGAAGAGATTCTCCATTTGATATCAGGACAAGGGGTTGGACCCCTCTTCCTGTCCCTTGGCTAGTATTTTGGACTACCTGTGGTCCCTTTCTCAGCTAGGGCTTCGGTCGACGACCCTCAAGGTGCACCTGGCAGCCATCTCTGCTTACTAGGCGTGGGACGGTGAGCAGTCGGTGGTGCAGGAGAAGGTGGTCGGTCGCTTTTTCAAAGGCCTTGATCACATATCCCCTCCGGTACGAGAACCTCCACCTCCGTGGGATCTACTGCTGGTATTGGCTAAGCTCATGGGCAAGCCATTCAAACTGATGCACAGGTACGATGTCTTCCACCTGTCGTGGAAGACCACCTTCTTGGTGGCTATAACATCAGCCAGAAGGATGGGAGAGCTCCAGGCGCTTTCCATCGATTCTCCTTATCTGGTCTTCCACAGGGACAAGGTTTTCCTTCACCCCCACCCAAAATTCCTTCCGAAGGTAGTGTCATGGTTTCACCTTAACCAGGTGTTGACTATGCCAGTGTTCTACCCCCATCACACCTCGGAGGCTGAATATAGGCTCCATACTTTGGACCCTTGAAGAGCACTCGCTTATTATGAGAGGTTCGCCAGCTGTTTGTCACCTATGCTGAAGATGCACCTGGCAGACCTGCAGCCAAGCGGACGATAAGCAGGTGGGTCACCTCCTGCATAGATCTTTGCTATAGGTTGGCAGGCATGGAGCCTCGCAAAGGGATAAGAGCTCATTCTACCTGCCATACCACTGCTTCAGGGGCTCCTTCTAGAGACGTCCCTATCCAGGAAATCTGCAGGGCTGCTATCTGGAAGTCAGCACACACCTTTATTTACCATTACCCCATTGACCTAGAGTCACACCGGGATGCTGGTTTTGGGACCTCGGTTCTCCAGTCCTTATTCCCCAAGTAAGTATAGGGGGTGTGCGCTTTGACTCCTTCCCCCGGAGAACTGCTAGGAGTCTGCCAGACAGTGTGGATTGAACAAAATATCCACGTCCCTAGAAATACAGATTACTCATCTGTAACAGGAGTTCTAGGAGTGGTATATGTTGTTCATCCACATGACCCACCCTACCTCCCCAGCTTCGACACGCAACCTGGCTTCCAGCAGGCTAGATCTGGTGTCATGGGGCAGAGCCGAGGGTTTACCACCCGGGTGGGTGGGAGGAGCCAGCTTGAAGACATTCCGGCAAGAATTAAAGTGGCAAGGAACCTGCCAGACAGTGTGGATGAACAACATATACCACTCCTAGAACTCCTGTTACAGGTGAGTAACCTGTATTTTTCATCCTTGTACATCCGGGGAGAGGGGTGGCTGCATCATCCCAATCCCCAGCCCCTCCAGGCTGGCTCTCCTCCTGTCCCAGTAAATGCCTGCTCAGAAGTCTACCCATGAGTTCCCATTTTGTGGCAGGGCCGAGAAGGGAGGACTGTCCCTTCCCCCCCCGTGCATCAAGTCCGAGGTAGACCAGATCTCTCATCGAGTGGTGGTGCAGGCATGGAGACAGCTGGATCAGGCTTCATAAAAAAAACCAATGTCCATTTTTTCTGCTTTTCTGTCCCGCCTCTCCTGCGAAGTGTAAGACTCACATGTGGTGGTATACCCATCCTACATACCCCTGCAGTGCCCTCTCATACTTTGCCTTCCTGAGCTGCTCTACCTCCAGGCCTCCACCTGGGAAGAGCCATGGCTGGGATGACAAGCCACTCCTCCCTGGGAGAGGAGAGCAGTCCGTGCTGAATACTGTCGCTCCCCAGCTGACCTCTGACAACACAAGTCCATTCCCAAACCAAAGTCAGTGGTGTGGCAGGAGGTAAGGCGCTTTGCAGCGCCTCAGTCCTCCACTCCACTGGGTCGGTTGTTTGGGATTTTATTGAGTGCACTTCCTCGGTTTTTCATTCTAAGATTTGGGATTTCATTGAGTACTTTTGCATTTTCCATGCTAAGCTTTGGGATTTCATGGAACTCTCTTCCAGTGCATTCCATTCTAAGATTTGGGATTTTATGGAGCACTTGTCCTCTGGCTTCCATTCTGAGGTTTAGGATTTCAAGGATCTCTCTTCTTTTGTTTGACATTCTAAAATTTGGCATTATAGAGGGCCCTTTTCCTGTATTTTATGTTGTGAGATTTGGGATTTCATGGAGCACTCATCCTGTTTTCCATTCTGAGATTTGGGATTTATGGAGCTGTCTTGCTGTTTTTTTAGATTTAAAGGTTTGGGATTTCAAGGAGCACAGTTCTTGTCTTTTCTATTATAAAATTAGGTATTTAGAAGGACTGCTGCTTTCTGTGTGGAGTTCACTTAGAGACACAGAACTCCAGCTGGCTGACATTGTGTATGGCATGATGCCTCATCAAGTCCTAGTACTCAAATTCCAGATTCAGAGTAGAAATGCAGCCAACCTTTAGTCATCTTTGTGGCATTTCAGGTACAAAGAACAGCTTTCCCTGGGAGCTACAAGAGAGCGGATTTTGGAGCAGGCGAAAGTACAAGCTGAGTTGGACTGGCAAAGTCGATGTGATGCTGCAGAAAGAACTCAGTATCAGAAATCAGAGGAACTTATCAAGCAGCTGACTACAGCAAGAGAGCAGGTTGGTCTTGACATAAAAGTACAGTTGTATGCGACTTTCACCATCTGCACCATCAGTTGCACCAAAATACATTATCTGCAGTCGGTCCAGTGCTGCAGAGGAATACATTATCTGTAGCCAGCCCAGTGCTGCGGAGGAATACATTATCTGTAGCCAGCCCAGTGCTGCGGAGGAATACATTATCTGTAGCCAGCCCAGTGCTGCGGACGGTTGAGGCAGTTATGCATCACCTTTCACCACCCTGGCGACCTGGGTTTTGAAACGGACCTGGGTCACTGGGGGTCAGCCGAGAAGGAGCGGACAGAGCGTCCAGAGGACTGCTGTCCTCTCCTGTGGTTGTTTAGCGATGATGCTAGAGCAGCACCTGGTGATGTCATGCATATCTGCCACACCCCCACATGCCGCGGGTACAAGTGGCTGTGTCTCATTCTGTCTGTGTTCTGCCAGATCAGTACTGAGGAGTGACACTGCACCAGTGGTATGTATGCATCTATACCCCATTTTTTAAATTAGACATTGCCGTGTTAACTCTGCTGAGTAGCAAAAACAACATGTTATGCCATTTAGTAACATGAAAAGCTGCCGGCCCAGTGGTGTAGAGGGCTGAGGTGCTGGATGCCTTACCTCCTCCCATGCCAGCGACCCGGGTTTAGGAACAAGCCTAAGTCATTGGGGTCTGCCGGGGGTTGGAGGGTGAGGAGCTGGATTGAGCTGCCGCAAGACAGCTGTCCGCTTCCTGGGAGGGATGTGGGTTTCCCCGATTCTTGGCCGCCACCAGATGGGGGCTAGGTGGCAGCACTAAGCCACAAGGGAAGCCAGGCATTAGACGTATTGGGAGGAAGGGTCCGCTACCGGAGCCATGGGGTGGATGCGTGCCTCCATGCACATGTGTGACTGTGTTCTTGGGTCCCAGGAGTAACAGGGGAGAAAGCGTTAAAAGGGGCACCAAGGCAGGCTAAATGAAGCCCTAAGGTGGATTGAGATCCTCTGTGAGAGGACCGCTACCTTGCCTGCCCAGAGCCCCAACGGGAGAAAACGCTATATGGAAAAAGAAAAAAGCTAAAGATTTGATGCCAATAGTGTTAGGAAGCACTATCAGCAATATAAAGTGTTTAAACTGGAATAAGTTTTAGCTGGCAATTAATTAAGCTGCTATTTTGAAATGGAATGTTAATTTAAAAATGGCTAAGTTACCACGAATGAGCGAGTAAAGAGAAGCATTGCCAGTATCACACATTGCTTAAGCTTGAACAGAGTTTAGCTGACAAATGAGCAAGCTGCTGGCTGGATACGGACAGCTAATGTACAACTGTAGTCTGGATACGGACAGCTAATGTACAACTGTAGTCTGGATACGGACAGCTAATGTACAACTGTAGTCTGGATACGGACAGCTAATGTACAACTGTAGTCTGGACACGGACAACTAATGTATGACTGCTGTGATGCTTTTGCTCCGAAATGTCTAGAAACAGCTTGACTATAAGTCAAGGTTAAAAATGATGAACATAGTAAGCTATAGAATTTTCAGTAACAAGCATGCTCATAAGAGGTTAGATAAAAAATATGTATGTAGGTTGTGTAATACATTGTACTGAACAGTAAGAATATGCTGATTAATATTTGAACTACAGATTTGGTCAAATTATTTCTATAAAAATTGCAGAATTCCCCAGAAGAAGCCACTACTGTAATCGTATGGCGAAATGTTGGGGTTTGATAAATAAAGAAGAATTATTAAAGATTTTGACTTGTGTTTTGGCATCTGCCACCTTTACCTTAAAGAACGCCAAGGGAAAAGAGGCAGCTGGACTACAGTGGGCTTGGGAAGGGTGAGGGTGGTGGGTCAGAGCCACATTCCCCATATGGTACCACTACACAATTCCTACACCACTCTGGCGGGGCAGAACTGTCCTACGGATGCACCCATAGTAGTGACCAAGGAGGATGTGGGGGTCCTCCGTAGTGGAGACCCCAAAGAGGGTGGAAGAGGACCCCAGAGGAGGAGGAAGCAACTTCTGGTGGGGAACTCCATTGTAAGGGGGATAGATTTGGGAACAGGAAGGCAGGAGGAGAGGGAGGTTAGGTGCCTGTCTGGTGCCACAGCTCAGAGAGAGATGGGAAGTGGATCCTGATGTTTGCTAGGGCAGCAGGATGGGAGCGAGAGCTGGATGTCATTGTCCACCTGGGGACTAATTACCTGAGTAGGGACAAGGCTAGGATAGTACAGAAGGAGTTCAGGGAGTTGGGAAATGGCCTTAGGCAGGTAGCATGCTCATTCGCCTTGTCTGAGGTGCTGCCTGTCTACAACAAGGGGGAGGATAAGATACTTTGTACCAGGAGCTTCAACTCAAGGTTGAAGGGAGTGGTTCAGAGAGGAAGGGTTACACTACTTTGGGGATTGGGGTCCCACCTGGAGGGATAAGGGCCTATATAGGGGAGATGGCCTGCATTCATCCAGGAGGGGAACCACAGCCCTCAGTGAATGGTTTAAATGTTACATTGGCAAGCATTTAAATTAGCCAGGGGGAGGTGGAGGAAAGAAGCAGGGAGACAGAAACTGTCCCCCCAACAAGCTGAAGTACTCAGTAGGGAGAACCCTAAGGGAGAGAAATCCCGAAGGGAACCTAACAACAAGAAAAACAAAATGGTAGAAATGAAGAGCGATGGGGATGAGAGCAAAGGGGGTATGGAGTGAAGTTAAAAGGGAAAATAGGGGGTTGACAAGCAGGGTGGTAGCAGAATCTGAAAGGCTATGTGTGCAAATGCTCGAAGTCTGGGAAATAAAATTCTTTACCTAGAGGCAACCATGGCAGAGGCTGACCTGGACATTGTCGCCATGATCAAGTCATGGTGCAGTGAGAACCATGACTGGGATATAGCCACACCAGGCTACACTCTGTTCTGGAAGGACAGAGTGGGAAAGAACAGGGGGAGTTGCTTTTTATGTGAGGAATAGCATAAAAGCAGCAGAGATACAGGAAAGGGCAGAGGTACTGTCGGCCACTCTAGAAACGGGGAATGGTGCCGCAGTTCACACTGGTGTGATCTACAGACTTCCAACATGGTGGGGGACATGGATCTGGTGGAAGCCGTCCAAAAGATGGCAAATAAGGGTGAGGTGCTGCTGATGGGGGACTTCAGTTTGCCAGGTGTAGGTTGGAGCATCCCAGCTGCAGCTTCAGCTAGGAGTTGGGACATCCTTTACTCCCTGCAGGGGGCATTCCTCAGGCAACTAGTAAAACAATCCACTCGTGAGGGGCAATACTGGACCTTGTACTGACCAATGGGGACAGTGTTGCAGACATCACAGTGGGTGGCCACCTGGGGAGCAGTGATCACTGTATTGTGTGGTTCAGTATAAGCATTGTGGCAGAATCAAACCACACAAAGACGAGACTGCTGGACTTCAGGAGGGCCAATGTTAAAAAGATGGGGGAATGCCTCAGGGATGCCTTGGCGGGGGGATGGAGGGAGGGCTTGGGTGGAGTGGAGGAACAGTGTGCAAAACTAAAAGATGGGATAGTGAAGGCAACAAACTTCTGCATCAGACAAGTAAGCAAAAGCATGAGGAAAAAGAGACCACTATGGTTCTCAAAAAAGGTGGCTGGGAAGGTAAGGCCAAAAAAGTTAGCATTCTAGAGGTATAAGGAGACACAGAAGGAGGATAGGGAGGTGTATCAGGAGGTATAAGGAGACACAGAGGGAGGAGGATAGGGAGGTGTATCAGGAGGTATAAGGTGACACAGAGGGAGGAGGATAGGGAGATGTATCAGGAGGTATAAGGAGACACATAGGGGAGAGGATAGGGATCTGTATAATGAGCAACAGAGGGAGGCAGGGAAAGCAATTAGGAGTGCAAAGGCACAAACGGAGGAGAAAATAGCCCAGGCAATGCAATGGGATGCTCCAGTCCACGTCTGGAATATTGAAGTCTCCAACCAGTACTACCTCACCCTTGTCTGCCATCCTTTGGATGGCTAGCATCAGCTCCCTATCTGTTTCTTCCTCCTGGGCTGGTGGTCTATAGACCACATGGGGCTGGTCCCATTTTCCTTTCTAGCTTAACCCACAGTATCTCTCCCCCATTTTGTTCCTCCTGGATCTCTGAGGCCCTTATGTCATTTTTCACATACAGTGTCACTCCTCCTTCTTTCCTACCTGCCTGGTCTCTTCTGAATATGTTGTAGCCAGGAATGGCCATCTCCCAGTCATGGTTATCATTACACCAGGTTTCTGTGATGGCCACAATGTCCAGGTCTGACTGCACCATGACAGCCTCCAGATCTTCCATCTTGTTGCTAAGGCTCCTGGCATTTGCACACATGACTTTCCATGATTTGACCTCCCTAGACTGTTTAGCTGTTCTACTCCAGCCCCTTCCCTGGTTGTCCTTTATCCCTTATTCTCCTTGCTGTCTGCCCTTCTGCTGATTTTTGCCCCTTTTCTGCCTGTCCATCTCTTGGGCGCTAATCTTCATCTTTTGCACACTGCTTTGTTGAGATATCCACTCCTCCAGTTCACTGGTTCTACTGCTAGCTGCGGGGGGTGAGCAAGTAGGTACCCTCCTTGCTGGCCTGCCACCCCCCTTGGCTAGTTTAAATGCTTGTCAATGTAGCATTTAAACTTATCATTGAGTGCTTGGATTCCCCTCCAGGATGGATGCAGGCCGTCAGGCTTGAACAAACCTCCATCCCTCCAGGTGGGTCCCCAGTCACCAATGAATCCAAACCCTTCCTCACAGCACCAGTTCTTCAACCATGAGTTAAAGTTCCTGGTGCATGCACCCCGATGCTTTCCCATGCCTCTCGCAGGTAGTACTTCTGGGAAGGTGACAGAAGTAGCTGTTTGCTTGAGACCCCTCCCCAATTTCCTAAAGTCTTCCTGAACTTCCTTTGGCTCCCCGTTTGCCAGGTCATTAGTACCTAGGTGGATAATGACATCTAGCTCACCCTCCCGTCTTGCCTTCCTGGTGATCCCCAGGATCTTCCTTCCATCCCTCCATGCCGTGGCAACTGGTAGGCACCTCACCTCCCGGTCCTCCTCCTCACCCTCCTGTGTTCCTAACTGGATCCCTCTTATGATGGAGTCCCCACTAGGATTTGCTTCCTCCTCCTCTGGTGACCACTGCTCTCCCCACTGAGGTCACCTCCTTGACTAACCTCCACATCCTTTCCTTCCACTTCTCTGAGTACCTCTATTTGGTTGCCGCCATTGGCCAGTGTGGCATATGAGTTCTTGAGTGGAATAGAATCTGGGATGTGCCTCTGCGTGACTGTCTTAACCCGCCCTGAGTCCACTGTCATCCAAGTGCTCCTCATTCTCGGCATCCTTTGAGGCAGCGGCATTGGACTGGGTGGTCTCTGGATAGAGGTGATGGTACTCCTGACCCAGCTTACTTCCGTTCTGAGTCTGGCTACCTCATCCCGCAGTCTAGAGAGATGCATGCAGATGGGGCAGCACCTCAGTGTCCAGAAGGTCTGCCTGAATACCAAGCACCCCACAGCCACTGCATTACCTCCCACATTATACTGCAATTATACTGCTATTCCACTACTTGTCTGCTACTGAAGCTCTCCTAGTTCCCTTTTTATTAATTTACTGTCCTAAAAATCCTGCCGCTGATCCTCAGATACTTTTCTTTTTAAAAAAAGAAAATAAATAAATGAGTCAAAACACTTGTGCTGAGGGTGGGCTTCTTCCCCTTATGCCTGTCCTACTCCACACCCCCTACTATCCCCTGAGTTTAGCTCCTGTCAATCAGATATATCAGGGCATATAATTAAGAGTTGGGGAAGGGGGGGGGGCGAAAATTTGCAGCAATTAAAGACAGCATAGAAATACACCACCACTACGTTTTAAATTTTCAACAGCCCAAAAACAATTCTAAGTAAAGACAGTAAAGAAATTACAGTGTCACTAAAAGCCCACAATTTAAGTTTAATAACAAAAATAGCAGTTACCAGTTACTGTAAAGCACTAATATGAATATGTTTCCTTCCCCTTCTGGCTTCTTCTGAGAAAAATGGAGAAAAATGACAAGACATTTTTCAGGTACGTAAGTGAAAAGAGAATGACCAGGGGAGGGATAGTAAGGCTTAGGAGGGAAGGGGGGGGTGTATGTGCAGGAGAGACCAGGGAAAAGTGGACATCCTGAATAAATACTTTTCTTCACTGTTTACAGAGGAATGGAAAGGTGAGGTACCATAGATAAGTGGCAGGAGAATCGAAGGAAGGGAGGTGGACACTAGTCCATTTACAGAGGAGAGGGTCCTGAAAGAACTCACAAATCTGAAAGTGGACAAGGCAATGGGGTCAGATGGGGTGCATCCAAAGATATTGAGGGAGCTCAGAGAGGTACTGACTGCACTTCTGTCAGCCTTGTTCAACAACTCACAGGAGATGGGAGTAGTTCTGTAGGACTGGAGGAGGGCAGATATAGTCCCACTTCACAAAAGTGGTAGCAGGGAGGAGGTGGGCAATTATTGGCCAGTCAGCCTGACTTTGGTGGTGGGGACATTAATGGAATCATTACTGAAGGAAAGGACTGTGGAATATCTTGAATCCAGTGGCTTACCAGATCAGAGGAAGCATTGATTCACTTGGGGGAGGTCATGTCAAACAATTCTGATAGATTTCTTTGACTGGGTGACCAGGGAAATAGATCAGGGTGGAGTGGTGGATGTGGCCTACCTAGATTTCAGTAAGGCTTCAACACTGTTCCACTTAGGAGACTCATAAACAAGCTGGGCAGCCAATGAGTGGGTCCAAAGGTAGTAAACTGGGTAAGGAATTAGATTAAGACAGGAGACAGAGGGTGGTGGTAAACTGAGCTCACTCCAAGGAAGGGAGGGCAACCAGCGGGGTGCCACAAGGATTAGTACTGTGACCAGTCCTCTTTTTTTTTTTGCATTATTTGTTTATCCTGCTCAACTTCTCAACCGGCCTCTCCTTTGGGTCACCAGGGATGGTCTCGCCTCCCCCCGAGAACCCCCGTTGCCAACTCCCACCTCACATTGCAGCCACTCTGCAGGGTAACCCAACATATCCCTTCATTGGGTGGGTCCTCTCCTTCCAGAAAGAATGTGCTTTGCACCTTTTTCTTGGCCCTGGGTGCTGCTGAGGTCGGTCCCAGCTGTCCGGGGGCTCCAAGGCGGCAAGCGTCTGGGCGGTGGTCATCCATTTTTCCCTGGTTTTCTTGGCCCATCTACAGCACCACTCTGCAGTGCTCCTGGTCTCCACCAGGGGCCACTACAGAGTGAGGCGAGCACCCCAACCCTCCCCAGGAGAGGAAAGCAGTCCTCCGGATGCTCAATCCTCTCCTTTCCCTGCCGACTCCCAGTATCCCGAGTCCGTTCCCAAACCCGGGTCGCTGGTGTGGCGTGAAGTGTGACATCCAGCGCCTCAACCTTCAACGCCACCAGGCTGGCTACGACTGGTCCTCTTTGATGTCTTTATTACCGACACTGCAGAAGAGCTAGAAGGGAAGGTATGCCTTTTTGCAGATGACACTAAAATCTGCAATAAGGTAGACACTCTGGGGGGGGGGATTAATAGAGATTTAAGAAAGCTAGAGGAGTAGTCAAGGGTATGGCAGCTACGTTTCAATGCAAAGAAGTGCAGAATCATGCACTTGGGGCACAGAAACCCAGCGGTAGAGTACAGAATTGGGGGGAGAGATACTGGCGACTGTCAAACAGGAAAAAGACCTGGGGTTCGTCATAGCTGATGACCTAAAGGTGGCCCGACAGTGTGACAAGGCAGTGGGGAGAGCTAGTGGGATGCTAGGGTGCACAGGGAGGGGTATCACCAGCAGAAAGAGAGAGGTGGTGTTACCGCTATATAGATCACTGTTAAGACCTCACCTAGAGTACTGTGTTCACTTCTGGAGACCACATCTCCGGAACGACATAGACAGAGTAGAGGAGGTGCAGAGGAGGGCAACTAAAATGATGCAGGGTCTGCATCAAATGTGCTATTAGGAGAGACTAAAGGACCTCAATATGTACATCCTGGAGGGAAGGAGGGAGAGGAGGGATACAATAGAGATGTTCAGATACCTCACAGGTATAAATAAGGTTCAAGAAGAAGAAGCATTTTTCAGAAAAAAAGATGTTCAGGAACAAGGAGACATGCTATGAAGCTGGGGGGGGGTAGACACAGGAGAGATGTTAGGAAGTACTTCTTCACAGAAAGAGTGGTGGATGCCTGGAACAGACTTCCAGCAGAGGTGATAGTGGCAAACATTGCAACGGGATTCAGTGATGCATGGGGTAGGCATATGGGAAGCTTAGTAGTAAGGAAGTGGGGGGTAAAGCCAGAGATCAAGTAAGGTCTGCGGTGTTATAGTAGGTAGGGAAAATGGGAAGACTAAGTGGGCCAAGCAGTCCTTATCTGCCATCAAATTCTGTGTTTCTATGCGTTATTCAGCTCAGAGCGATCCAACCTCCTCTACTTGTGACTGGCACAGTTTAGGACACTGTATTTGTGTAATGCTGGGACTGGCACAGTGTTGGACACTGTATTCATGAAGTGCTGGTGCTGGCACTGTTTAGGACACTATATTTGTGTAGTGTGGGGACTGGCACAATTTAGGATACTGTAACTGTGTAGTGTGGGGACTGGCACAGTTTAGGACATTGTATTCATGTAGTGTGGGGACTTGCACAGTTTAGGACACTGTATTCGTGTAGTGTGGGGACTGGCACAGTTTAGGACATTGTATTCATGTAGTGTGGGGACTGGCACAATTTAGGATGCTGTATCCGTGTAGTGTGGGGACTGGCACAGTTTAGGACATTGTATTCATGTAGTGTGGGGACTGGCACAGTTTAGGACACTGTATCCGTGTAGTGTGGGAACTGGCACAGTTTAGGACATTGTATTCATGTAGTGTGGGGACTGGCACAGTTTAGGACACTGTATTCATGTAGTTTGGGGACTGGCACAATTTAGGACACTATTCATGTAGTGTGGGGACTGGCACAGTTTAGGACACTGTATTCGTGTAGTGTGGGGTTGGCACAGTTTAGGACATTGTACATGTGCAGAGCAGGGAGTGGTACAGTTTAGGACATTGTTCGTGTGCAGAGCAGGGAGTGGTACAGTTTAGGACATTGTACGTGTGCAGAGCAGGGAGTGGTACAGTTGAGGACAGTGTACGCGTGCAGAGCAGGGAGCGGTACAGTTTAGGACATTGTACGTGTGCAGAGCAGGGAGCGGTACAGTTTAGGACAGTGTACGTGTGCAGAGCAGGGAGCGGTACAGTTTAGGGCAGTGTACGTGTGCAGAGCAGGGAGCGGTACAGTTTAGGACGGTGTACGTGTGCAGAGCAGGGAGCGGTACAGTTTAGGACATTGTACGTGTGCAGAGCTGGGAGCGGCACAGTTTAGGACATTTTACGTGTGTAGAGCAGGGAACTGCACAGTTTAGGACAGTGTACGTGTGCAGAGCAGGGAGCGGTACAGTTTAGGACAGTGTACGTGTGCAGAGCAGGGAGCGGTACAGTTTAGGACATTGTACGTGTGCAGAGCAGGGAGCGGTACAGTTTACTATACTTCACTCATTAGGTTTTGCAGCATGGACATCCATCCCCGAAAAACACCATAGACAGGGTCCTTCTGGATTTTGGGAGCTCACTTTTGACTTGTGTTACAGGTCGCAGCTGAGCTGAAAGAGAATGTCCGAGAGATGCAGGAATTGGAGTCCTTGGTGCGAACTTTGACTCTTGAAAAAGATGAGGCAGTCATGGCTCTTCGAACCCATGGAATCCTACCAGAAAGGGACACCGAGGTAAGAAGGCATTCATCGGTAGAAAGCACAGCTCCTGATTCAGGCCATTAGACAATCGTGCTGGCTGCTGCATTCATCACCAGAGAGCACTGCTCATGTATTCAAGCCGGTAACGACAGTTATGCTGACCACTGCATTCATCATTATAGGGCACTGCTCGTGTATTCAGGCTGGTAACGACAGTTATGCTGGCCTCTCATCTTGCCTGGATGAGTTGCATTTTGCTACTCAGCAATATTCTACCTTCAGTTTCTGAGCTTTTTGTGCCTCAGTGATTGATTGTACACTGTTAGAGCGAGCAAGCAAAAAGAGAAACGTACTAAAGATGTATGGGAGTAACATCACTGCTAGAACATTCTGACATTCTGTAATTTCAGCCTTTTTTTTCCTTTTTTCTTTTTTTGTGTAAACTTTATTTTAAAAACTTCCAAGGTATACATGCCATTACCAACCCTGAAATGGGTAGGTAATTAGTGCAAACACCAATATACAGAGTGTTCCATTATACAAGGTATTTGGGTAAAACAAGCAGTTGACACCGACATAGACTTGAATTAAGCTGTACATAAGAGGAGTAAGGTCCCTTAGTAATATCAAGACCATGACAGCCAGGTATGTATCAATCAGGCAACAAGACAAATGTTCATCAAGGGGATCCAGACCTATATAACTCATATGGAGATGGGGTGTCCGAGTTATGTTTAGACTAAAATAATGGGAAACAAAGGTACTGCACCACCCTCTCCACTGGGTCCCAGATTTCTTGTATTCTCTCCAGTTTCATACAATCTACCAGGTCATGAGCCCATAGGGCCACAGGTGGAGTACTAGGAAGCTTCCAGTGCTGGGCGAGCTGGCGCAGACCCAACACCAATCCCAGTCATAGAAGTGCGTTACTTCCAGTCCTTCCCTTCTGCTGTCCCCCCAGCCTAGGCCCAGTAGCACGTCATCCGGGTCCATTGTCAAAGGTTGCCCCAGGATTTGTTGTAGAAGCAACAGGATTTCTTTCCAATAGGCATAAACCTTGTGACAGTCCCATATTAGATGGAAAAATGTTCCGATGTGGATTTCACACTTGGGGCAGAGATCTGGGACCGTTGGGTGAATTATGTGCTACAGAACTGATGTAAAATATACCCTCATAAGTACATTATATTGGATTACCCGTAGTCAGTTGTTAACCAAACAATTTAATGAATGTTTAAAAATCCATGCCCAGTCTCCCCTGGTGAGAGAGTCGGGAAATACGTCCTCCTCACATCCCTTTTTGAGTCTGTCTAGTTGATCTGGAAGGGCCCCTACCATCAACTTATAGCATGCTCTGATGGTTTTAAACGTGTGATCCTGATACCAGCCCTTGAAAGTCTTTTCCGGGGGGGGGGGTGTCCATAGCCTCCTAGCCCCCGGTCCTCTATCAGTTTTTCTATTATTTTCCACAGGGAGAGATAGGAGAAGCAGGAGGAGGAGGAGGTTAGATTATATTTCTGCTTTAGTACATTGCAATCTAAGACCTGACCATCACTCAACATTTACTCTAGGAGGTAGAGCCCCCTACGACTCCAATGGTCAAGTATTTTCTGGGGTACATCCCCCCCTCCCAGCACTGCATGTTTTAGGGGTGTATCTGGAGAAAGCCCAGCCTCGTACTGCAAGATCTTATGAGCCATACGCCAGGCCCTCCACGTAGCCCTAGTGCAGGGGTATCCATATTTTCTCCCCGTCTCACCCATCAGGCCTCCTACTAAAGTATCATAGTAGAGTGGGATATTCGACTTCGACTCCAGGCCCACCCATGTCGACTGATTCTCTTTACTGCCCATCAGACCCTGTATGTGTGCTAATTGGGATGCCAAATAGTAATATTTAACATTAGGTAGCCCCAAGCCCCACTGGGATACAGGTTTCCACAGAATAGTCTTTCTAATCTTAGGTCTCTTCTCTTTCCATAACAATTGTGTAATAGCACCCTCTAGGGCCTTAATGTGTCTATTAGGAATATAAACTGGGATCGTCTGGAAGGGATAGAGAAACTGCGGAAGAATACTCATATTTATAAGGTTAACCCTTCCCAGTAGGGTCAAGAAGAGGGCCCTCCAGTTGCAACAGTCCTCTTTAATCTTTGTCACCACCCTGTGTAGATTAATATCTGCCATTCTTGACAGTTTCACCGGTAGGTATATACCCAAGTATTTAATCTCCTGTGATGGGGGATAAGGCATTGATTGAGTCGAAAAGGGGCTTTATTACCACCCAAGGACATCCATTCATACTTACCCCAATTTATTTTTTTATGACCTGAGATTGGACCGTATGTGTCAAAGATATGAGTTAGAGCTGGGAGGGCAACCACCGGGTCCTTCAAAAACAACAGGATGTTGTCTGCAAAAAGTGATATAACATGGGATTTACCATCACCTGCATATCCCTGGATTTCTGCTTGGGAGTGGATGGTTTCCTCTAAGACTTCTATAGTAAGCACATATAAGAGTGTGGATAGTAGGCATCCCTGTCTTGTGCCCCGCATAAGGCGGAAGGGGGAAGATGGGGTGGAATTCATTAAAATTTGTGTTTGGGGGGAGTATACAGTGTCCAAATCCACCTTAACATTGTGTCCCCCAGGCCATATATTTTGAGGACAGCAAACATAAAAGGCCATTCCACATGATCGAATGCCTTTTTGGCATCTAATGCTAAAAGGCCACCCTCCAGTCCCCCCCTCGGGTCCACCCATAAATAATATAAACCGTCCTGCGAATGTTTTGTTTGGCCTGTCGCCCCCAACAAAACTTCCCTGATCCAGATTGATCACCTGTGGCAGGAGTCTGTCCAGTCTAAGAGCTAAATGTTTGGCCAAAATTTTATAGTCGGTGTTTCAGAGTGATATGGGCCTGTAAGACCCACACTTAAGAGGGTGTTTCCCAGGTTTGGGTGACACCACAATAGTGGCCATACACACTGTATGAGGCAAGGCCTGAGTCTGAAATGCTCTGTGGATCATCTGAAGCATAAAGGTCCAGTCTCCTCCCACACAATCTATAAAACTCGAGGGGTATCCCATCAGGGCCTGGCGCCTTGCCACTCCTCTCTTTCCATGCCGCCCATCTCAATTCCTCCCGAGAAACAGGAGAGTCCAGGATCTCCCTATCTTCTTCACCTGCTGTGGGCAGCTCAGTGTTCTGAAGGAAACCCTCTGGATTACCATCCGCGAGGAACTCCGATGAATAGAGGTTCGAGTAAAACTCTTTAAAGGTGTCATTAATCTGGGATTGGTCATATGTAATTTCGCCTCCCGCTTTTTCCAACCCTAAGACAGTCTATTCAGCCCTCTTACTTTTTACTAAGCCTGCTAACCATTTACCTGCCTTATCTCCGTCAAAGTGTGCCCCTGTTTTGGTGATCAAAAGATTCCTTTCTATCCTGCGGTCAGTAAGTTTCGTGAGGGAGCACTTCAGAGCCTTGAGTGTTTGAACTTTCTGGGGGTTGATACAGCCAATCAGGTCACCTTCCAACTCCCCAACCTGTTTCTCTAGTTCCTTTTTTTCCCTGACCAGCTTCTTTTTGAGACAGGAGGAGTATGATATGGCTTCCCCACAAATATGTGCCTTGAGTGCATCCCAGGTGTTCTGCACACTTGTATCCTTAGGGTTATTATGCACTAGGTATTCCCTGATACTTTCCCTAACCTGGGTCACAAAGCCCTCATCTAATAATAGAGAGGGATCCACTCGCCAACTAGGCCTCAGTTCCCCCCACAGGGAGTTGTAATACAACTTGCAAAGGTGCGTGGTCCGAGACCACTATTGGTCCATAACAGGCATCCTCCACCTGCCCCGCCCAGACCTCTTGGTCCATAACAGGCCTCCTCCACCTGCCCCGCCCAGACCTCTGGGAGAAATAAGTAGTCAGGCTTTGTGTAGACATGGTGTGCCGCAGAGAAAAATGAATATTCTCTAGTGGTTGGGTGACATTGCCTCCACACCTCCATCAAGGCCCTTCCCTCCACAATATTCCATAGAACTGCCATACTGCATGGGGGCGGTCAAGATCTCTAACCAGAGTGATCCAAAATAGGATCCCAGTAAGTGTTAAAGTCCCTGCCAATTATCAAATTATCAAACAGTGGGGCTAGGGCCACCCCTAAATGCTTAAAGAAGTCAGGTGCATCAAAGTTCAGACCATATACAGATAGCAGGGTATATTTAGTTCCCCCAATGTCCACCTCAGCTATAAGGTATCTTCCCTGAGGATCTGCGTGAACCATCAAAATTTTATGTGGTAAGCCAGGCCTTGGCCAAATTGCCACTCCCCTAGCTCTAGAAGTAAAAGGGCCGTCAATAGCCCCCCACATGAGACGACAGTCTTAAAGCCTCCTCAGGTGTGGAGTGTATCTCCTGGACGAACACAACTGCCCCCCCATTCTCTTAATATATACCCAGACCTTTTTCCTTTTAATCACATATCTAAGACCATTAATATTCCAAGTTATGAGTTTCAACTTATTCATGTTATTGTGCCAACGTAAAATTGCATCATTGTTTCATACCCTACCACCTTGCCCCCTGTAAATGCAAGAGTTCTTGGAAGTACATTTTTCAACTTTTTAACATCCCCAACATATCCCTGTTCCCCAAAATAAAACCTTAAATCAATATACAATTGCCCCAACTTGTATAGAGATACCCTTCCGGAACAAAGTATAATCAGTATGTCCCCCTTAGTCACCCCTTCCCCCCTCTAACAGACCCCACAACAACAACAGTAACCCCCCAGTACCCCCTCCCTAACCCCTTTTGATTGAAACTATCCACCCACTACTTTGCGTGGATCAAGCGGGCTATCTATCTTTTAAACCCATAAAGGTACCCTCATGTATGATTCCGCCTTTGCTTTTTGTTAAGCCACCATAAACAAGTACCCCTACCACGGGTTGGGGCCCAACTGCAGCCCCGGCCCCCCCAGCAAGACCCATCAGCTTTAAACTCTTGATAGAAGCCTGATGGTAAATTAAATCATATAAAGGCGTAGCTTCCCTCGCACTATTCACAGCCTTCTCTGGTCTAATCATAGAGATGTCATCCCAGTCGTCCGTCCCCGGAGATGCGGTCCTCCCAACAGAACACAAACAGGGAGTGCTGAACTCCTTAATATGCTGGAAACCTCACTGCTCATTCGCCCTCATTGTATAAAGTGGGGTTCCCCAATACTAGGCCTCCGGTGGGGACCAGGAAACATCCAAAACTTTCAGGAAAAAAAGTTTATGCGCACAGATTATGCCGTCATCCAAATACAATCCTGTAGAGATATGGTTCAGCCATCAGTCTCAAGAACTAGAAACTGCCCAGACCATCGCAGCAGCACCCAGCAAGGCGCTGGGACCTGGGTAAAGTCCTGACTTTTGCACACATGATCAGTCCTTACCCTGCAGCTCATGACCTAGCCGGATTCAGCACCATACTAGAGTAAAAGGTAGAGGCATTCTTGCTGCTGATTAGGGCGTGACCCCAAAAAAGGTCTATCTAAGGGGTTTTGTGGGTGAGAGCAGGAAGGGGAGCCCTCGCCAAACCAGCCATTGTAGGCCCCATAAAGTAGTTGCGGCCTGGCCCACAGTGTGTGCCCCCCCCCACATCCCAGTCACTACACACCCCAGCCCCTCTGTGGGTGGCTACTTTCCTTCTGGCAACGTCACATCAGAAATGATTCAGAAGCTCTCAGTGTTCTTGTTGCTGCCTACAAGCCTTCTCCAAGTCAGCCATGCACTCCATAGCCACATCAGGGCTGGTGAAGGATCTAGGCTTTCCACCCTGTGGTCGTATTATCAGACATGCCGGGTAGATCAGTGCAAATTGGCATTCAAACAACATGAAGTCTTGCTATATTATAGACATTAGCAGTTTGATCCAGCTCTAGAACTGCCCCGGAGGTGAAATGGTTAAAACCATTCCAAAATAGAATTTTGGCACGAGAGCAGCTCTATCTGTGTCATTTCAAACTTGAACTGTCAGATTCTTTACTCCGCCTCAGTGAACAGTCACTCGAGATTTCTCCTTCTGCTCGTTCATTTCTCGGTTTAAAAGTGTTTTCTCGGTTGGATTTAACCAAGAATAGTTTTATTTTAACATAAAACCGTTCGAGTTCAAGCTCTATCTGTGGTAACCGTAAGTAAATGAAGGTTTTGTCTGTGTGGAACTTGTAAGTTATTGGTTCGGTTTTGAACCGATCAGTGAGTTTAAAACTCATTTAAAACTAAAATTACTATTTTAGAGTGTGGTTCCGGTTCTTATCGGTTCTAAAAAGCGGATTTATTACGTTTTTTCCAATACCATGACACGGTTAGGAACCGATAAGGGTATCTTGCCTGGCACTGCCGTTAAAAGGGCAAGTTTTGGTTAGCTGGCATTATGTCTGAGAAACCCAAAAAACCGGCACACTGGGTTTCAACACTGTGATGTTTGTGGGAAGTCTTTGCCAAGGCTGACCCACACACCAATGTGTTTATTGTCTGAGGTTTGACCACCTCCAGTCAGACTGCCAGGTATGTAAAATTTCCCTGCAGCCACCCTGGAAAAAGATTGGGCAGGCTCAGGGAATGAGAGCCAAAAGTCCACTGATCCGGATGGCCAGCCCGGTTCGGTGCCAACCGAACCAGAGGATGCCTCTGACCAGGCCAGACTTCCTCGGGCAAAGAAAAGCTGGTTCTGAGGAACCAATTCCAGTAAAGAAAACAAGAAAATCAGCAGGTCTAGAGGTCCAAAATTCTTTCTCCAACTGCTGCAGAGATAGCAAAAGCCATACAAATTGTCCAATCACTGTCTCAGGGTCCGTCCGAACCACCACTGTCTGGTAAGGTCGTGTCGTCCGGTCCCAGTGGTTCAGGATTATGATATTGAGGAATTTTATGAACCAGAGGAGGGAGGAGGATTATGAACAGTATGAATGTGGCTGGGAAGGTCTGGGTGTGCCCATTGAACGGACATCTCCCAGACAGACCTTTAGAATCTCCCCTATGCTGTCTAGTCCCCATCTCATTTCATGTTTTATAAAAAGTTGCTGAAACCCTCAGCTTCCTTTAGAAGAGGCTGTGGATGAGCAAGAGGAGCCTGATTTTGTAGAAATGATGGATATTCAGAGTCTAGGAGATTGTCTATTCCTTTACATAAGCCTTTTAGGAAACAAACAATTAAAATTTTAAAAGCTCTAATTCTGTGCCTCCTGTAGATAAAAGATGGACAGAAGGTATACATTGTCAGGCCCTGATACAAATTCCTTTCTCAACAGTGCAGTCATGTTGGGGTAGTTCAGGCTGCTGCCTGTGATAAAACTAATATTCCCTGGCTCACATCCTCCTGACAAGGATTCCAGGAAGATTGATGCCATGGCAAAAAACAGTATATGGCAGCCTCTCTGGGACTCAGGCAAGCAAATTATATGGCTTATGTAGCTAGGTATCAGAAATCTAGATGGGATACTGTTATGCAGTAGCCAAGCAGGCCCATGGCCAGCTGGCTAGTGAACTAGAACAGGTGACTGCTGATGGCATTGAAGCCTCTAAGGTTCAGTTTCATGCTGCTGTGGATGTTAATGATGTTTCCTCTAGGGTCATGGCCACATCTGTAGCTTTAAGTAGGTTGGCCTGGCTCAGGTGTACTAGTTTGTCTGGGATACCCAGACTAAGGCTGTGGATTTTCCTGTGGTGGGAAATTCTCTGTTTGGAGAGCAGACGAGAATTACATGAAAAGATGGATGAATATAGGACTACTTACAAGGTGCCCAGGCTAAGGAGGCGGCAAGCCACTCCTCAAGGCATGCTCCCAGGGGTAGGGTAGGCCTTTCACAGGCCTTTCTACCAGACTCAGGCCTCCTCTGCCTATGCTCAGAGGGGCTTCTTCAGAGGCAGGGGCAGACGAGGGGTGGGCAGACCTGCTCCCACCCCCCAGCCTAAAGCTCCTGCGAAACAGGCACCTGATGGGGTGCCCAGGACCCATTCTCCTGTACCAGTGGGGGCAGGCTGGCTTACTTCAGTCAGAGTTGAGCTTCTTTAACCTCAGACAAGTGGGTTCTGGAAGTAGTAAGCCAGGGTCTGGTTCTCAGCTTCAAAAAGTTTCCCAGGTTGAGAAGCAGACTTTATCTACCTGCAAGTGCTTCAGAGACCCTCGCTCTGGAAACAGAGGTCTCATCCTGTTAGCTCTCAGAGCAGTAGAAGGGTTCCTCCCTGCATCAGGGCAGGGGTCTGTATTCAGATGCTTCCTTACCCCAAAAAGACAGGAGAATGGCAGCCATTTTAGATCTCAGATATCTGAACAAGCATCTTTTGAAACCAAAGTTCAAAATGGTAACTCTGGCAATGATTTTACCTTCCCTAAGGCCAGGGGACTGGCTAGCCTCCTGGACCTCAAGGATGCCTATTTCCATGTCCTAATCAGAAGATCCCTCGAAAGTACCTCAGATTCGAACTGCCCTCAGGTCATTACCAGTTCAGAGCAATGCCCTTGACCTTACCTCTGCTCAGGGTATTCACAAGTGTCTAGCAGTGGCAGTGGCCCACTTAAGGAGGCAGAGGATTGCTGTTTTCCCTATCTAGATGACTGGCTCATTGTAGGCCAGTCCCCAGAACGGTAAATCTCACCTGCAGGTCACCGCAGCTCTCACCTCCCTGGGTTTTCTGCTAAACCTACCAAAGTCGGTTCTGGAACCAGTCAGGTACTCACCTTTATAGGGGCAGAATTGGACACAAAGCTAGCCAGAGCCTTTCTTCCTCCAGAAAGGGTAAGGAATTTAGTGGCTCTGGCCTCTTCCTTCACTCTGCAGGTCTCTCGACCAGCAAGACACTTTCTGCAGCTCCTGGGGCACATGGCTGCATCCACAGCTGTTGTGCAGGGAGCCAGATTTCAGATGAGAGACATTCAGTTTCACTTGAGAACCTTTGGTCTCAGAGAAGAGACCCCTTTCCAAGTTGGTCCCAGTGACTCGAACCTTGATCCTAGCTCTTCAGTGGTGGCAGGATCAGAGCAATTTAAGGCGGGGGTCCCTTCATTTCCCCTTCTCACGACTTGACTCTCACTACAGATGCTTCTCTTCTGGGTTGGGGAGCCCACATGGGCGACCTTTCCACTCAAGGAGTTTGGTCCCCCCAGGAATCTCTGCTCCACATCAATTTGCTGGAACTCAGAGCTGTCTTTTAGCTCTTCAAGCATTTTCTGCATCTGTCCACAACAAGGTGATACAAGTCAGAACAGACAACACCACAACAATGTGGTACATCAACAAACAGGGGGGCACTCGGTCTTCGGCCTTGTGCACCGAGGCAATGAAGTTGTGGTCTCTGGCCTATTCCCTGAACACTTCCCTCATAGCAGTTCACCTTTCAGGGAAGGACAATGTCCTAGCGGATGCCCTCAGCAGGATTTCCCAGGGCCATCACGAATGGTCCCTGGATCCTCAAGTGCTGGGGTAGTTTTTGCCAGGTGGGGCATCCCTCAGATAGATCTTTCTGCAGCCCCAGACAATCACAAACTTCCTCTGTTCTGTTGCAGGCCTCCAGTGCTGGGCTCAGTTCCCCTGGATGATCTTCTTCTGGATTGGGAGGGGAAGTTCCTCTATGCTTTCCCCCCCTTCCCTCTCCTATTCAAAGTACTAGTCAAAATCAGATCTCAGCCTTGCAGGGTGATTCTGATTGCCCTGGATTGGGCCAGGCAGCCCTGGTACCCACTCCTTCTGTCTCTGACAGTCCATCTTCCCCTGTCCCTCCCCAGGATTCACAATCTGTTGACTTGTGCCCAGGGAAGGGTTTGGTATCCGGACCTCAAATCCCTCAACCTCAAGGCCTGGCTCTTGAGGAGTTAGAGTTTGCTGATTTACACCTCTCTCGGGGTGTTCTTGAGATCCTAAAGGCTTCTAGAAAGCCTTCCACTAGAACTACTTATAATTCTAAATGGAAAAGGTTTTCCATTTGGTGTGCTAGGAAAAATATTTCCCAGAATCTGCTGATTTGCCCATTTTGTTAGATTACATGGTACATCTTAATTCCTTGGGTCTCAGACCAGCTACCCTGAGAGTTCATTTGGCAGCTGTATCTGCTTTTGTGTCAGCAGGAAAGTCATCCCTCTTTCCTCTCATCCTGTGTTTTCCAAGTTTTTAAGGATTACTCCATACTAATCCTCCTTTGGGAACCGGCCCTGCTTGGGACCTTAATGTTTGCATTGCCCAGTTAATGCAACCCCTTTTGAACCTCTGTCTTCTGCAGAGCTTAAGTACCTAACTTGGAAAACTGTTTTTCTAGTAGCTATCACTTCTGCCAGGCATAAGTGAATTGCAAGCCCTGTCAGTGGAGACTGACTTTATTTCTTTCCACAGGGATAAGGTAGTCCTTAGGACTAATAGGACGTTTTGCCTAAGGTGGTTTCAGATTTCCATCTTAATCAATCTATCTCCTTCAGTATTTTTCACTGATCACTCCTCTTGGGTGAGAGAAGGTTGCACAGCCTGGATGTTAAGAGGCTCTTAGTTATTATAGAAGCGTACCAAAGGTCACAGGTTGATCCCTCCAACTTTTCCTTACATATGGTGAAGTTGGAAAGGCAACCTGCCACTAAGAGATCAATAGCCAGGTGGATTGTCTCTTGTATCCAATTTTGTTATCAGAAAGGGGCAGAGCCCCCTGCCTAGGGCTCATTCTACCAGGGGTACAGCTGCGCTCTCTAGCTGCCAGAGACATCCCTTTATTAGAAATTTGCCAGGCTGCTACTTGGAAAACGGTACACACTTTTACCAAGCATTACTCCCTGGATGTCCAGGCCAGGAGAGATGCTCGGTTTGGCACAGCTGTTCTTCAGAGCCTATTCCCTAAGTAGGTTCTGCCCCTCCTCCATGGAGGTACTGCTGTGTATTCTGCTAATGTCTATAATATAGCAAGACTTCATGTTGTTTGAAGAAAAAATTACTCACCTTAGTAATGTTGTTTCTTCTAATGGAGTCTTGCTATATTTAACCTCCTCTAACCTGCCCCTCTCAGAACCTCTACTTGGTGGGGTGCGGGCAACTTAGTGTGGGTACTACTTATGTCCTGTTAGGCATTTTGTCCCTTTGGGGTGTGTATGTGTGATGCGTGTGTGTTTTTATTATGCTTATGTTCCATTTTCATATTATTAGAATGGTGTTAGTATTTCTGGTCCCTGACTTGAGTCTTGGGTGTTGGGACCATCAATGGTTGTTATTATTTGGGTAGCCATTTGGCTAGTGTAGGTTACAGCTTCCACACAGACCTTAGTGAGTTTGGCTCGTAAAGATCTGACAGTTCAAGTTTGAAATGACACAGATAGAGCTGCTCTCGTGCCAAAATTCTATTTTGGAATGGTTTTAACCATTTCACCTCTGGGGCAGTTCTAGAGCTGGATCAAACTGCTAATGTCTATAATATAGCAAGACTCCATTAGAAGAAACAACATTACTAAGGTGAGTAATTTTTTCTTCCAGGTCGTGGAGTGGCTTCTTGACCTCAGCAAACACCCTTCTTTGATTTTGAAGCTGCCACAAGTAGTCCGGGAACAAGCCAACACGAGAGTGCTGCACCATGATTTTGCCCTTTTCTCTTGCCTTTTCCAGCACATTTTGGTGATCGATAAATCGGAGGAATATTATGATAACATGTCTAGGCCTTTGATCGGGGGCAGGCTTGGCTCCTGGGAACCTATGCACACATCGAATTTCCAGGGATACTGCAGGGGAGAGATCCAGGGAGTCACGGAGCCATTTCTGAAGAAACTGAGCACAGTTTCTCCCCTCCAGCCCTTCTGGCAGGCCCACCACACGAACACTGCATCTGCATTCTCTATTTTCGTGATCGTCTATGGTTTGTTTTAAAAATTCAATCTCCCGAAGGGCTTTTTGAAGATCAGTATGGGAGCTTTGTATAGAGTCGTCTTGTGCGCTCACTTGTGCCTCCAGTTCCCCCAGCCTGGTCTCATGCAAATCAGCTGTTTCTGAGACTGAGTTCACGGTCTGCTGGACTTGCTGGATCTGGGTAGTGACATTTTCAAATCCAGCCTCCATTCTTGTCACCAAGTCATATTTAAGTTCTTTTAAGATCCTCTCCAATGCATGATACCTCTCGTTAGCAGTAGAAGGAGTCACCTGGTCCATCTCAGGATTAGTTGGAGGAGTCCCTGCAGCCTGTAGTGTGCCCACGTTGCTGGCGCTGGAGGCACTTCTTGGAGTATTTTTTGGTAGACCTCTGCTCGTCTCTGCTGATTGATTTGTTTTAAATGACAAATTTTGCCTGCTTTTTCGCCGATTTCGTTGGCGCTGGCATCTAACTAGGTGATGTAGTACAAAATAGTTTGAACTGCTAGGGTAACAAGTCAGATGGCGGAAAAATGTGGTGGATAGCCGGGGAGCCCTCTGTTCAAGCTTCCATCTTGCTCCTGCGCTTGGCCATGCCCCCACCTCAGCCTTTTATTAACATAAAAATGTTTGCACAGATGGAATTATAAACATTTCTTTGGTGGACTTGGACTCCAGAAGTACAAGAAATTCCCTGAATGGGGCTTTGACTTTCAGAATGCTGTTGCATAGGAGTACTTTGTGTACTCACTTTAAAGTATGTGTCTGTAGTGTGGTAACAGAAGGGCTACTCGTGGGATGGGATGCTCACGTCAAAAATAGCACAGTTCAAATAGTAAGCTGGACACGAACACATCACCAGACAGAAAGGAGCACACACTGGTCTTAGCTGTGTAATCACACATCACAACCTCTCCTTGATAAAGTGCAGGCAGGCTGCGTGAATTGTTGATGTTGCTTAGTGGGCCGTACTATGTCGCCATTTTGAACTTTCTGTATATACACTCCTAATAGCCTTGGCAAGGGCTCCTTATGTATGGCATAAAGCATAGAAGACGCACCCTTGTACTGCGATGTAAAGGGAACAAATCTGAGCTAAGCTGTATTTAACTCTTGCTTTTGGGGATGTGTATAGGAAATGTGGTCCAGAGGTAGAGCTGCTGACTCTGACTCTGACTACAAGCGTACTGGGTTTGAGTACAGCTCAGGGACAGAGTGTAGAAAGTTTTGACAAAGCACATTTGCTGGAGCTGGAAGGATACTGCTTTCTTCAACTGCGAGCTGTGTGAGAAATTCTATATTGCACTTGATATCTGCAACAAACGTGCACTTTTGCTTAATTCTGTGGGAGGTGAAACTAACTACCCTTGGTGGCTGAGGAGTTGAAAAAGAAACTTGCAAACTCTGCTTATCTTGGAAGTAACCTCGTAAGTGTTTGAATACTTCATTCTGGTTGTCCCTTGGGGGTAGCTGGATTGACTACTAGGCTTTTGGGACTGAAACTATTTTTAAATAATTTACTGGTGCGTAGGAGTTTGTGATACTTAAACTCTTTTTAAACAGAGTTACTGGGGTTAAGGAGTGGTCACAGAAAAACCTGCAGTGTGAAACAGGAAAAGAGCGGTCTTTCAAGCAACAGAGGGTGGTGGATTAAGGTTTACGTTTGTTTGTTACAATTCTTAAGATTTTCAGTGCAGGAAGAGTTTAAAGCACAGCTGACTTATTTTGGGGGGACAGCTCTCAGAGCACAAACCACCAGGCCTGTTTTGGGGCTGGGAAGGTTTACCTGTGTCTGACTTGGATGTGTGATTTTTCTCTGATTGATTAGCAGGGTATTTCTCTATCAAATTGTTGTATAGGGCATCTTCCTGACAGGAAGGCACTCATTACAGCAGTGGGTCAGAGCTTCTAGCTGATTGTTTTGCGGTACAGTTTGGCTAACCCTTCCACCCCTCACCCCACCCACCCCTGGAAATAGTTCCTTTATACCTGGGGTTCTGACATCATTTCTCAAGAGTGCAAGGTGCATGTCACTGTCATATCCTCTCTAGCACACTGCACTGACAATATAAGCATAAACATTGTATAATATATATATTTCTACATTACAAACCAATCACACCAAAAAAAAAAAAAAAAAAATGTGGGGTAGTGCAATGTATATGGCTGTGGGGCAGCAGTCTTCGGGAGTCTTTCTGGAGGCTGAGATGCTGCCCTATTTGCAGACAACTGTCTGCCTGAGGAGGAAGTTGCCCGTCTTCAGGCCACACTGGACAGTAGTACAGGGACCTTCCCCAGGCCACAATGGACAGTAGGAAGGAACCTCCCCCATCCAGGGAGCACCAGAACCACCACCACTACCTCAGAGGTTGCAAAGAAAGCACAGCAGTTGGACCACAGTGGGCTCAGGAGGATGAGGATGGTGAAACAGAGGCACACAGTCAGATGTTACACACCACAATCCATATGCCATTTCTGGGGAGCATAGCTCCCTATAGATACCATGAGAGAGGAGACTAAAGGGGCTGAGGACAACTGTCACAAGGAGGCCCACAGGAAGGAGGCAGAGGACACCACAAGGAAAGGAAGCAGCTCCTGGTGGGGACTCAATTAGGGGGATAGAACTGGGAGGAGCTGGGAAATCTGAAGTAAGGTGCCTGCCTGGTGCCATGGCTTGGAGGGACAGGAAGCGCATTCTCAGGATCACAACAACAGCTGCAAGGGATTCTGAGCTGGACGTAATTATCCACCTAGGGACAAATGACTTGGCTCATCATGAGGTTAGAGCAGTGCAGGAGGACACTGCAGAGTTGGGGAGGGCCTAAGACAATGCACACACAGTATCCTTCTCAGAGGTGCTGCCTGTCAAAGGCATGGGGAGGCGAGGTAATTGGCACCATGCAGTTTAATGAATGGTTGAAAAAATGGTGCAGAGCACAGGGGTTTGGCTTCATTGGGGACTGGGGTTCCACCTGGAGGGACACCAGCCTATACTGGCAGGACAGTCTGCATCTGTCCAGGAAGGGAACAAGTCTTTTGAGCAATCGGTTTAAATGCTTCATTGGCAAGCTTTTAAACTAGTCAATGGGGGAGGCACTGAGAAGCAGCAGAAAAATCCCAGCCTCTCCCTACAAAACAGGGTACTAAATGAGAAAAAGACCAAGGTAGAACGGTCAGTGGGGGATGCTGCAACAGAAGGTAAGGCCATCAAAAAATGGAGAGCAATGAGTACCAATGCCCGTAGTCTAGGTAACAAGCTTCCTGAATTAGTGGCCTTGATGGAGGAGGAACATCTGGATATCGTGGCAGTCACAGAAACATGGTACACACAAAACCATACTGGGACGTAAACATACCAGGATACACTATCTACAGGAGGGACAGGGGGGTAAAGGAGGGAGTAGTTCTTTACAAAGGAAGGAATAAAAGCAACAGAACAAAAGGGTAAACAGGGAGGAGAAGAAGCACTGCAGGTAAATTTGGAGACAACAATGGCACCACAATCCACACAGGGTTGTATACAGACCCCCTTCTCAGGGGAGAAATGGACAAGGAAATGATAGAAAGTATACTTAGAATGGCAGAAAAGGGAGATATTGCTGATGGGTGATCTGAATATGCCAGATGTTAACTGGAGTGCAGTTGCAGCTGCCACTTCAAAGTGCAGTTATTCTAGATGCCCTACAGGGGCATGCCTTGAGACAACTAGTACTGGAGCCCACTCGAGAGGGAGCAATATTAGACTTGATACTCTCAAATGGAGATGGAGAGAGGAGCACAGATCTAGAAGTGGGTAGTCATCTGGGAACTAGCGACCATCGAACAGTATGGTTCACAATAAACACAGCAATAGAGTCAAGCCATACAAAGACAAAAGTACTGGACTTTAGGAGGGCTGACTTTGCCAAAATGGGTGAGTGCCTAAGGAATGCACTAGCAAATGGGCGGAAGGAGGTGGAAGAACAATGGGGAATAATAAAACTGCCATCACAGAGGTAACGAGCCTTTGTGTGAAGCAAATAAACAAAACAAGACGATGTAGAAACCACTATGGTTCTCAAAGGAGTGGCAGTGAAGGTTCAAGAAAAAGAAAGCATTCAGGAAGTACAAGGGCCTTGAGCAGGAGCAGGACAGAGAACTGTATCAGTTAAAAGCAAAGGAGGCTGGGAAGGCAGTCAGAACAGCAAGGCCCAAACTGAGGAAAAGATAGCCAACTCAGTTAAGAAGGGATAAAACCTTTATAGGTACATCAGGGAGCAAAGGAGAAGACCAAGGGAGGGATAGTGAGGCTTAATAAAGGGAGGGAGGAGAGGTGGGCAGAGGAGAATGTGAAAAGGCAGAGATACTAAACAAATATTTTGCTCAGTATTTACAAAGGAAGGGGAGGTACATAAAAACAAACAGTAGTAACACTCTGGATACAGAAGTTGATACCAGCCTTTTACAGAAGAAAGGGTTCTGAAAGAACTCTTAAAACTGAAGGTGGACAAAGCAATGGGGCTGATGGGATTCATCCCAGAATTCTAAAAGAACTAAGGGTAGAACTAGTGACACCACTGACTACCCTCTTTAACAAATCATGGGAGGATGGGGTGGTACCCGAGGACTGGAGGAGGCAGATGTGATTCCCTTCAAAAAGTGGGAGCAAGGCAGAAGCAGGAAACTATAGACCTGTTGTTTAACCTCAGTGATAGGAAAATGATGGAATCACTTCTAAAGGAAAGAATTGTTGAGTATCTAGAGGCCAGAGGGCACAGGACCCTGACAGCATGGATTCACAGCGGGAAGGTCATGCCAGACAGATCTGATAGATTTCTTTGACTGGGTGACCAAAGTAGTAGATCAGGAGGGGCTGTGGACATGGGCTACCTAGACTTTAGCAAGGCATTTGACACAGTCCCACACAAAGATTAATATATAAGTTAGCCAGCCTGGGAGTGGGTCCCAAGATGACAGCCTGGGTAAAGAAGTGGCTGGAGAATAGGACACAGAGAGTAATTGTAAATGGAGTCCACTCAGAAGAAAGGAAGGTTACTAGCGGGGTACCACAGGGTTCAGTATTAGGACCAGTCCTCTTCAATGTCTTTATAAGCGACATTGCAGAAGGACTGGAAGGAAAAGTATGTCTCTTTGCAGATGACACTAAGATCTGCAACAGAGTTGATGCACATGGTGGGGTGGAAAGGATGAGAAGGGACTTGGCAAGGTTAGAGGAATGGTCAAATGTATGGCAGCTTAGATTCAATGCTAAGAAGTGCAAGGTAATGCACCTGGGAAACAAAAACCCAGGGGAAGAGTACACAATGGGGGGTGAGATACTAACAACAACAAAAATGGAAAGGGACCTGGGGGTAGTCATATCAGATGACCTAAAGGTGGGCAAGCAATGTGAGAAGGCAGCAAGGAGGGCTGGGGGGATACTGGGATGCATGGGAGGCATCACCAGTAGAAAACAGGAAGTTATTATCCCTCTGTACAGACAGCTGGGTGAGACTCCATCTGAGTATTGTGTGCAGTTCTGGAGACCCAATCTCCACAAAGACATAGACAGGATGGAAGCTGTCAGAGGAGCAACTAAAATGGTGTAGGGTCTGCACAGAGGACATATGAAGAGAGACTTAAGGAGCTTAATATGTATAGCCTCGAGGAAAGGAGGGAGAGGGGACATGATAGAAACTTTCAAGTACCTCAAGGGAATCAACAAAGTCCAAGAGGGTAGCATCTTTCAAAAAGAGGTGTGCAAGAACAAGAGGGCACAATTTGAAGATAGAGGTAGAGGTGGCTCAGAGTAATTTAGGAAGTATTTTTTCACAGAGAGGGTTGTGGATGCATGGAATGGCCTTCCGGAGGAGGTTGTGGAGTCAAAATCAGTGGTGGAATTCAAGCATGCATGGGATAGTCATAAGGCAATTCTGGGGGGTGGGGGTAGGAAGAAGTAGGCTGCTGGTTAACTAGGATCTGCAGCTTATCCAGTAGGTAGGGAAATGGGCAGACTGGGTGGGCCAAGCGGTCCTTATCTGCCGTCAAATTCTATGTTTCTATGTTAATCCTACCAATTTCTGAACACTGGGCTTTCTCCAGCCATTGATAGGGTCTTCCTCAGAAGTCCCAGGAGAATCAAGAGCCTTCCTAATCTTATGGGTAAGCCTCATCGCTCGATGAAACCTGATTGGTCTTCGTGAGCCAGTAGCTTTTTTTTTTTTTTGTTACGGCTTGCTCTGTTTCGGCCTGACCCCATGCCCCATCCTCTGGGACTTACACTGCTGCCACTGGTGTTCACCTGGATTGCACCCTAGGGTGGGGCCATTAGGGGAGCCACCCTGCAACCCCCCCCGGACTTGCCCTGCTGCCACCAATGTTCACCCTGGATTGCACCCCAGGGTAGGGCCATTGGGAGAGCCACTCTGTAGCTCCCCCCTGGGACTTACCCTGCTGCCATCAGTGTTCACCCTGGATTGCACCACAGGGCGGGGCCATTGGGGGAGCTACCCTGCAACTACACTAAGGGTGTCACAGAGTTAGTCTGGTAACAGAGTGCCTCGGCCAGCTGTGCAGGGTTCGACAGGGACAGACATCATCCTGTGGAAGCCAGAGGTTTTCCCCTAGTTGTTGGGAGGTGTGGCATGCAATGATGTAAAGGCACAGGCACCCACATCTGGCACACCTCCCAGAACCTACCAGCATCGGGCTGTGATGCTTGTGGCCCCTGCCAGGGGTCAGTCAAGCACCAAGTGCTACCCCACCTTCCCCCTGGAGGAGGAGAGCACTCTATTGGACACTCGATCCTCCTCCTCCCTCTGGCCGATCCCTGACACCTCGAGATCGCTCCCAGTCCCAGATTGCCGGCATGGTGGCAGGTGCGGCATGGTGCCGTAGCCATCCACACCGCTGTGCCAGCTGTGAGCCAGTAGCTTAATAACCTTGTCAAACCATTTACCCAAAATTTTACAGTTTATCATCGTTATTCAGAGGAGATATCAGGCAGTAAGATTTACAGTTGTCTGGATCTTTTTCAGGTTTCAAAATTAGTGTAATCCAGGCTTCATCGAAGGATGAAGGCATACCCCCAGTGTTCCAAACTGATTAAACAAGTCCCTCGACTTGGGTAATAAATCACAAGACTTGTAAAATTTGCCTGTGATGCCGTCTGTTCACTTTGCGCACTCTGGCGGTGCGCCTATGATACCATCTCTTCACTGTGCACATTGGCGGTGTGCCTATGATACCCTTTGTTCACTATGCACACTCTGACAATGTGCCTGTGATACCATGTGTTCACTATGTATACTCTGGCAGTGTGCCTTTGATACCATCTGTTCACTATGCATACTGTACCGGTGCACCTATGATCCCATCTGTTCACTATGCACACTCTGGCGGTGCACCTATGATACCATCTGTTCACTATGTACACTCTGGTGGTGTGCCTATGATACCATCTGTTCACTATGTACACTCTGGTGGTGCGTCTAAGATACCATCAGTTCATTATGCACAATCTGGTGGTGTGCCTATGATACCATCTGTTCACTATGCACACTCTGGCGGTACCCCTATGATACCATCTGTTCACTGTGCACACTCTGGCAGTACCCCTATGATACCATCTGTTCACTGTGCACACTCTGGCGGTGCACCTATGATACCATCTGTTCACTATGCACACTCTGACAGTGCGCCTATGAACTCTTTATGTTGAAGTTTTCAAACTTCATTGCTGAACTTCCTTGTTCCCTTCAACTCCATGGCGATTGGTGAAGATGGAGCATCAGAAGCCTGAGTTCAAATTATGTGTCCAGTGCCAGCAAAAAATATTGGATACTGATCCACACGACATGTGCCTGTACTGCCTGGGTGGGCAGCACAACATGGCCTGGTGTGGCCTGTCACTGATCCATACAACACTTGCCTGTATTGCCTGGCTGGGCAGCACAACGTGGCCTGGTGAGGCCTCTGCTTATCAGTGTTACTGGACTCGAAGGAAAAAAACATTATGGTTCTCAAAAGAAGTGATGGGGAAGGTTCGAGAGAAAAAGATAGCATTCAGGAAGTATAAGGAAACACAAAAGGAGCAGGATGGAGAACTGTACCAGTTAAAGCAGAAGGAAGCGGGGAAGGCAGTCAGAATAGCAATGGCCCAAACTGAGGAAAAGATAGCCAACTTGGTTAAGAAGGGGGATAAAACCTTTTAGAGGTACATTAGGGAGCAAAGAAAGACTAAGGCACGGATACTGAGGCTGAATAAAGAGGAAGGTGGTTGGGCAGAGAGTGACAGTGAAAAAGCAGGGATACTGAATGAATACTTCTGCTCCGTATTCATAATGGAGGAGCAGGGGGAGATACCTAATCCAGTCAATAGAAGCACTCTGGATGGGGGGGGGGGTTGATATTAGTCCTTTCACAGAAGAAAGGGTTCTGAAAGAACTCTTAAAACTGAAGGTGGATAAAGCAATCGGACCTGATGGGATTCACCCCAGAATTCTAAAAGAACTAAGGGAAGAACTAGTAACACCACTGACTACCCTGTTTAATAAATCATGGGAGGATGGTGTGGTACCTGAGGACTGGAGGAGGGTGGATGTGATTCCTCTTCACAAAAGTGGGAGCAAGACAGAGGCATGAAACTACAGACCTGTCAGTTTGACCTCAGTGGTAGGGAAAATGATGGAATCATTTCTGAAGGAAAGAATTGTTGAGTACCTAGAGGCCAGTGGGGCACAGGACCCAAGGCAGCATGGATTCACAGCAGGAAGGTCATGTCAGACAAATCTAATTGATTTCTTTGACTGGATGACCAAAGTAGTAGACCAGGGAGGGGCTGTGGACATGGCCTACCTAGACTTTAGCAAGGCATTTGACACAGTCCCGCACAAAAGATTAATAAACAAATTATGCAGCCTCGGAGTGGGTCCCAGGGTGGTAGCCTGGGTAAAACACTGGCTGGACAACAGGACACAGAGGGTAATAGCAAAATGGAGTCCACAGTGAAGAAAGGGGGGTTACTAGTGGGGTACCACAGGGTTCAGTACTGGGGCCGGTCCTTTTTAATGTCTTTATAAGTGACACTGCAGAGGGACTGGAAGGAAAAGTATGTCTCTTTGCAGATGACACAAAGATCTGCAACAGGGTTGATACACAATGTGGGGTGGAAAGGATGAAAAGGGACTTGGCAAGGTTGGAGGAATGATCAAATGTATGGCAGCTTAGATTCAGTGCAAAGAACTGCAAAGTAATGCACCTGGGAAACAAAAACTCTGGGGAAGAGTACACAATGGGGGGTGAGATACTGACGACAACAAAAATGGAAAGGGACCCGGGGGTAGTCATATCAGATGACCTAAAGGTGGGCCAGCAACGTGAGAAGGCAGTAAGGAGGGCTGGGGTGGATATTGGGATACATAGGGAGAGGCATCACCAGTAGAAAACAGGAAGTTGTTGGCCCTCTGTACTGACAGTTGGTAAGAATACCTCTGGAGTACTGTGTACAGTTCTGGAGACCCCATCTCTGCAAAGACATAGGCAGGGTGGAGGCTGTCCAGAGGAGGGCAACCAAAATGGTGCAGGGTCTGCAGCAGATGACATATGAAGAAAGACTAAAGGAGCTTTAGATGTATAGCCTCGAGGAAAGGAGGGAGAGGGGGGACATGGTCGAAACTTTCAAATACCTCAAGGGAATCAACAAAGTCCAAGAGGGTAGCATCTTTCAGAAAAAGAGATGTGCAAGAACAAGGGCACAATTTGAAGATAGAGGGGGGACAGCTCAGAGGTAATGTGAGGAAGTATTTCTTCACAGAGAGGGTTGTAGATGCATGGAACAGCCTTCCTGAGGAGGTTGTAGAGTCAAAAACAGTGGGGGAATTCAAGAATGCATGGGACAGATATAAAGCAATTCTAGTGGGTGGTAGGAGGAAGTAGGCTGTTGGTTAACTATGATCTGCAGCTTATCCATTGGGTAGGGAAATGGGCAGACTAGGTGGCCAAGCGGTCCTTATCTGCCATCAGATTCTATGTTTCCATGAATCTCTACAAGATAGGAAACATTGTCTCACCCTCAAACTGCCTTTGGAGATGGATCCTAAAGACCACCCTAAGGGCTGCAAGAAGGCCTCAGTGACTGCTGGGTGGGCTCTACAACTTGATCTCAAGGAAGAAGCATCAGCCGCTGTGGTGGCACTTCCTTGGTCTCAGCACTGCTCCCAGCTAGGGCCAGCGTCAGAGGGTCAACATGACGATTCTGTGACATGTGTTTAGCCTTCCACACCTTGGGGGAAAGTTCTGTCCAACGCGGCAGGAAGTACAAGTCCCACCAATGCAGGTTGTGGGACCAGGAGAGTTGTTTTTTTCTAAACTTTATTATTAGACTTTCACTGTAAGACAGTACAGCATAAAAATATAATGTTGTAGGTAGGCACATCACATTCAGTATACTCTGAACATTTCAGTAGAGCATACAGTATTTTAACAGTAAGTAAACCGGCTGTGCCCCAAACTCTGGTACTTCATTGGGGGGAATACTTATAACTTTTCATCAAACATACTAAATGGTCTATTCTGCCATGAGCAGGGGAAGTATGAAACTCGTATCAAAATTAAAACATTGTTCCCCTTTTTTATTTTATAAGGTTAGCTCCCCTTTGCCCAACTTCAGTAGCTAAAAAAAAAAAACTGGCATCCACTTGAGAACAAATTCGCTTAATCAAGGATAATATATAAAACAAACCAATAGCTAGAGCTGTAAAGAAACTTTTTACAACAAAGATTTCTTTGGTTTATGAACAGTGGCATGCATTCTGAAACCCCCTAATTGTAAAGAACCCTGGTTTACAAGGATTCCTGCTGGTTAAACCACAGAAAGACCTTCATGTTCAAGAAAAGAGGGATTAGCTCAAAGTTCAAGCCACTCTTTCATAACGGATCCCACTATTTTATTTATTTATTTATTCATTTTGGTAACCAGGTGGGCCCACTGGGCCCCGGAGGTCCCTTTTTCAGGGGCAACTCGGGTGAACATTACATATTATATACAATTCAGTTATACAGACACAGAGTAATTGCATAGATAACAGTGATTATCAATCAATCAATCAAAATCAATCACAATCTTTATTTATCCAGGCGATCATCATTGAGCAAAGCTCATTTGCAAGATGGACCTGTTTGGTAAAGGTCGAATACAATGCAAAAGAAATACATATATATAACACTCATGCTAGATGGATACAATTATCAATAGCAATAGTAATCATGAGAAAGTATACAATTTTCAAGATCAGGATTTATAAAGTCATAACATAGATAAAAGTATAGCAGTAAAGAATATATAACAGTATGAAGATTATTGTACATTATACAAGATATTCAGAAGGTGTATACAGTTGTTCACAGTGGTACAATATAAGCAGCCAATTTAAGAGTTGGGAGGGAAAGGGAGGAGGGTGGGTAGGGGTGGGGGAGGGAGCCTGAGGCAGGGTTTCCAAGCAAAGTCTCCTAAAGGTCTCATAAAGTCCTGTCTGTGAAAGAATATATGCAATAAACTATAGTCCTCTGTAAGGAGTGTTCATTTAGGGCGCCGGTGCAGTTAAGATCTGGATGACGTGGAAACGCTTTCTCCATATGAGGATGAAGGAGAGGGAGAGAGTTTGCAAAGTTGCCCAGTGCCACATGGTGCTGCCATCTTTGTACCAAATGTCACCAGGGCAAATATCAGTCACCAACATTTCTTAATTAGCGTAAGAGTCCCTGAGCCCAAAAGCGACTACAGTATCAACACCATGCTCCAATGACTAGCTTCATGTAAAAGGAAAAACAACTCCTGCCACAGAGATACCTCCGTCCTTAGCGTTTGGTACTAATGTCCAGCCCAAGAGTAACTCAAGCAGTCTCTCTATCCTTTTCTTCCGAATCCGACTCCCTACTTTTAAATTCTTTTTTGATTTTCTCAAGAAGTTTAACCGCATTTTTAGGGTCAGAAAATTAATTTGTTTTTGCTCCATACATTACTTTTAGACTGGCCGGCATGAGAAGAGGATGTTAGACTCCTAATTGTCTTAACCTGGTACGGACCCTATAGAAACTTTTACAGCATTGCTGAGTTTCATAGCTCAGGTCGGGGAAAAGATGTACTCGGTTCTCCCTCCATTCGGATGGTCCCTTCTGTGTTGCTTTGTACAAGACAACATCCCGTTCATTGACTGACCCTAGCTTAACCAAAATGGTGTGTGGTTGAGGATCACTGGTTGGTTGACGATTGTGGCCACCCCAAAGGGTAATCCAGTAACTCTTTATCATTAAGGGGGGCCGTAGGTAGTTGGTAATGCTCAGTAAGCCAGGTCGTGATAAATTCAATCAGATTGTCCCCTTCAGCGCCTTCTGGAAGTCCTTATATGTGAACATTGCTTTCCCGAACTGTATTCTATAGAATCTCAAGCCATTTTCGGAGTAAGCCATTTTCTTTTGTCAAGCACATGGAAACAGTTAGAGCTCTATCAGCTATTTTAGTAGCAGTTTGGGTCTCTGCCAAAAGTAAGCTAATTTTCGAATCCATAGACTTTTAGCCGGATTTGGAAATTAGCCATCCTTTTGTCCAGTGATTGTATAGCCCAGAGAAGTGCTGCATTTGTGGGCTGGGTAGATGCTCCATCTACTGCTGGTTGTTGATCATTGTTGCTGGGCCCCAGTCACGGTTCTTTCAGCTAGGTTCCCTCTCCACCAGCAGCCATCCGCTTTCTCCCCATACTGATCTGCGGCTGTCTGAGCCAAGACAAGTTTGGTATGTTTTCTCCTTCATCAGCAATCACACCATTAAGGCTAGAAATTGTAAATTTTAGGGATTTTAAGCAAATTGCCCTCAAAGTAGCAGAGCCTCTCGAAGTTGCTGCTTTTTGGTCAGGGGTTGGCCATGCCCCATGGGACCAAGAAAGATTGAGGTCCTCCTGATCCCTTGACTTCCCTGACTGCTTGACTCTGGTTGAGACTCTTTCAGTAAGGGGAGGTTGAGAGCTCCTTGTTACCCCTGTTGGGTTTGCCAACCTTGACTCCAGTTGACCGGCGGTGGGATGAGATCGAGGAGTGCATCTTGCAGAACCCAGTGCTCCCGGTCCTCACCCAAGAGGACATGGATATGTCGGTGTCCTCGACTGGTTCACCTCGGAGCCTCTGCCAGCAGTTGGGCCTTCCAAGCCTGTCCATGTTAATGTGGCCAGGTATGTGGTGTACTGTAGCCAGCCAGAAAGCTCTCCTCAGCATTGATCCTCGGGTCACAGTTGAGGTCTCGATCAAGGCATTCATGCTGTCGATCCCACTTGACTGGGAGGCATAACTGTCGATGCTCCTCATCCTCCTCGTCTTCGGGTGAGGAGAGGCATCACTGCAAGATGCGCTCGTGCTATGAGGCACTCCTCTGGCAGCAGTGGGCCATTATGAGACAGGCTAGAGCTCTACCCATGGGATCTTCGGTCACCTGGCAGCCACCAGTGATGATTTAACCAGTCCATGCAATGCAGGTGCTCCCGGCAGCTACTTCTCTACCCCATGTGGATGGAGCTGCAACACCACAGACTAAGGTGGGCACTCTGACCAAGGAGTCATGTTTGCCATTGACTTGCCAGGCTGGTTGTTTGTGCAGATCACTCAAGCAGAGGACAGTGGGGTGATCCATGGCGTGAAATGGTCTAGGACCATTTCTGCAGAGTCCTCGGATAAACTGGATCTTGAGTCTATGACCTCCTCTGGGACGCTCCTCCTCCACTGGTGCTTGGTCGAGGAACTCACCACTGAGCATGGCCCAGTGTCCTTCAAGACATTTATCCATTTGATTTCAGAATCTATTTCTGTCTCACTAGAGCCTGTCCAGAAACAAGCCAAGTTATCCCTTTATGAACATTTTGGACAGTGGCGATTTCCTGGGGGTTGCCTTTCCCATGGCTGAGGCCACATTGGGACCAGCCCTGGAGCTTTGACTATGTCCATCATCCTACCCGACACCCTTTAACTGTATGATCCACAAGTATGCAGTCCCCACTAAGTCCCTATCTAGTTTCTCAGACCACCACTCAATTGAAGGGCTGGTGACTGAGTAAGTCTTCTGCAAATCCTGTGGCCAGGGGGACATGGACAAGCCTCCGGACAAGGAGTCCAGAAAAATTGACCATGCCGCTAAAAGGCTGTACACTGCGGCATCCTTGGACCTCCCTCAGGTGAGTTATGCCATGATGATGTCTGAGTTTGGTCACTGCCTAATGGGAGTCTTTGATACAATCCTCCCTTACCTCCCTGCTGACCAGCAATCAGCAGTGAAGATCATCAGAGACCAAGGTCATTTGCTGGCTAAGCACCAGCTCCAGACCACCTTGGACATGGGTGACTCCTATGCCTGTGTCATGACTGCGTCCGTCTCTATGCATCGCAGGGTGAGTCTGTGCCTGTCCTCTTTCACAGAAGACACCCAGCATAAGCTGGCTGATGTCCCTTTCCTGGGCATCAGTCTCTTTGGCCCTGGAGTGGATGGACATCTCACCCGTATCAAGAAGTCCAGTGCCATCCTGGACTCTGTGGCATCATCCCAGAAGCACCAAAAGAAGAAGCCTAAGAAACAGGCTTTTCAGTATTGCTTCTTTTAGCCACAGCCTCCTTGGCAGCAGCCCCATAAGGAACAATACTAGTCCTGAAAACCCAAGGTCAGTGCCGAAAGAAAGATGGGGCAGGGGTGGTGGTGCCCCTGCAGCCATAGTGGCCGGTGTCCCTGCAAAAGCTGCACAGAGATGGATTGGGGGACATCGTCCATATAGGGTGTTACCCAGGTACAAATACCATAACGACATTTTTTTTAAATCTATTTATGGTGGTATTTTTCTTGTACCTACTCGGCTGGGGGGTTGCTTAAGGTTCCCCCTTCCAGCCAGCCCTCACGGTCCCCCGCCCTGGCCGCAGTCAGAGCTCAAACCCCCTTGTGTCTGGCCCTCACAGGCCGCTTTGCAGTGGGTATTTACCCCACCACTGCGGAGACCTGGAGGCTGAGTTTGGGGGGAGCTGACTTGGGTGCGTCCATGGCAGTGCCGTCAGGGCCAGCCTTCAAGCACGCCAGCGGATTGACGAGAGTACCTCCCCATGGCATGGGCGCTAAATGACATTAGGGACTCTGCAGCACCTGTTACTGTAGGCTGCACATCCGACATCACCCGCACTGCCCTCACTCTTTTAACCCCTGAGCAAGCACCAGCTCCCGGCCAACACCAGGTGTCAGTGCCTCAGTGGTCGTCCCCACCCACCCTCCCTGGAGGAGGAGAGCAATCCTTGGGACACTCGATCCTCCTCTTCCTGGCCAACCCTCCGACTCCCAAAGTCATTCCTGACCCTGGGTCATCAGTGTGGCTAGAGGCAAGGCGCCAGCACCTCAGCCCTCTACGCCACCGAGCCGGCCACCCCTAAGGAAAATGTATTTATCTGACCAATAGTTGCAGGCAGTTCATATGAACAGGTACTGCACTGTATGCACAAAGTGCACCAACAGTTACCGAGTACAGTGAGGGAAGAATTAAGCAGGGCTAATTAAAAAGATCAGGCTCAATTGCTATACAATAGGGGGAAAACAGAACACTATAGAATGCCCTAGTTTGCGCAGCAGTCTCATGGCATTAGTCCCAGCTATGTAATGGCATATTACTGTGATACATCCTACGGGAAGGGCTCCCAGGCTGGATATATAGCAGCAGCGGTGGATAAAGTAGCAAAAGTAAAACTAAAAGTTGCGTATACAAGGTACATGAACAGGGCACTTCAATATGGCCAGTCTAGGTTGAATTAATCAGTGCAAACCAAGAAAAATGAATTGAATTAAGCAGCTCAAATAAAAAATTAAAAAATCATATAGTCATAAAGCAACATGACTACAATACACTTTCCTCCTATATAGACACGCTAGTGTATCCAGGGAGCCTCCATTCCACCCTTATAGACATGTTAGTGTATCCAGGATCCCCATTTCTCTCATATAAACACGGGGATCCTTCATTCCTTCTATATGGACACAGCAGTGTATCCAGGGACCCCAATTCCTCCCACGTGGACATGTCTGTGTATCCAGGAATCTCCATTCCTCCCATATAGACAGGCTAGTGTATCCAGGGATCCTCCATTCCTTCCATATAGACTGGCTAGTGTATCCAAGGATCCACAATTCTTCCCAAATAGACAAGCTGGTATATACAGGAACGTGGAGTGGGACTTCCTGAAGCCAAACTGGAAGGGAGTGAAGACAGATGAGGAATCAAGAAAGGGGAAACAGTTGTGAAATAATAAGGTGATCCTGGAGTTTAGCCTGGGTGAGGGGAGAGAGAGAGAGAGAGAGATCGGCTGGTAGTTATCAGGAGAGGAAAGATACACTAGTGTGTCTGTATGGGTGGAATGGAGTGTCCCTGGATATTTTTTTAGAAGCAAGAAGACAGTGGTTCATTTACCACCATTAGGGATAGTAGCTGAGGAGAAGGAGAGCTTGAATAGATGGTTAATAGGAATGGTGATGGCAGTAGCAGATAGATGAGGAAGCTTGGGGCTGAGCCTATCTCTGCTCATGCGTTTGAGGGGGTTAAGAGCAGGAAGGGTCATGAGAGAGGCAAAGGGAGTGGTGGGAGAGAAGAAAGAAGAGTGCACATGGAGAAGGGATTTGTATTTGTTTTTTCATTTTAGATTTTCGTCCTCAGAGGCCCTGGCGGCTTATTTATGGCGGAGGGACTCTCTCTCGTTCGCTCACCAATCCCGAGTAATTCCCCATGGATTGCCCCACAGTGGGGCCAGGAGGGAGGTCGCCGGCTTCTCCTCCCTCCTGGAGACCCAATCCAGAAACTGGGGATGTCCCTCAGCAGTGGCAGACCATCACAGAGCCTGCTAGGCTTTTTTCCTCCATTTGTTTCCCGTCCCCCTCCCCTACCAACATGAGAACGTTGGACCATGCCTCCTGACCAGTACTGCCCTCCAGCCACCCCCAGAGGGCAGTCAATGAGCGGGACAACAAGTCTCCCTACCCCCTAGAGAGGAGAGCAGTCCTCCGGATGCTCAGTCCTCTCTCTCCCTGACAGCCTGGGCTCATTCCTGAACCCGGGTCGCCGGTGTGGTGCAAGGTGTAGCAACCAGCACCTCAACGTCCTGTGCCACCGGGCTGGCTTTGTTTTTGTTTTTTGTGGTCGCGTGCATCCTTACAGTAGTGCCATCAGCTCTGTGGATATCCAGGAGGTGGAAACCCGGACTCTGGTTTTACTACGGGGTCAAGGTGATCCCAGACGGCCATGAGTTTGGGCTGGAAGGACTATAGGGCAGAAATGATGGTGGAGGCTGCTGAAGTAGGAGACCAGACTGTGGCCAACAGCTCAGCATTGAGGAAGGACAAATCCAGTGACCTGAAGAGCTGGTGCAGGATGAATTTAGGGAAAGTTTTAGAGCATCAGATCTTGTGCACGTGGTAGATCATGTGGTGGTCACTGAGGGAGTCAGAGAGGATACTTGCATCCACAGTATGATGGGGACTGGAGGAGAAGACCCAGAATAGAAAGGAGTCATTTAGGGATTTATGATTAAGGTAGGTGGGCTCCAAACTCAGCTGGGATAATAGGAGGGTATTTATATTTTGGAAATATAAAACAGAAAACTTTTAGCTAGCAGTGTCTGGCAGGGGACAGCCCACCCGATGTCACGTGACCAACATCAGCATGGCGCTATATAGTGAGCGGTCCCCATGCCACCCTCCAGTTCTTCAAACCATCAACCTGCACATGTTGGACCTCGCGGAGAACATTGCTTCTGTCGATGCCATTTTGGATGAGTATTCTACACCTTTATTACTCGTTTACTTACCTTTTCTCATAAAGTACTAGTGTATTTCGCATCATGCATGTCGTCTGCAACGCCTCCCGATTCGCATAAAAATAAGTAACTCCTGTGGGACTCAGCTTCCTCACAAAGATGGCCATTCTCTGCCTCTTCTGCCTTGGCCCAGAGCACCAGACTGAGGATTGTGAGGCCTGCCAAGGCTTTAATTAGGCTACACGGAAGTGCCGTCAGCTGACCTTGGAAGCCCATTCACTAAAATTAAAAATGGCATCCATGGAGAAGGAGCCGAAGAAAACTCAGGAGCTTGTCCTCTTTCCCAGAGGGCCATCGCAAGAAGAAGCAGGACAAGCAGAGACATCTGGACTGGGAACGGTCTCCATTATGTCTGCAGTCCCCTCCTGGAGCCACTGACATGGAGAGGAATCCCCACTGGGGGGTGTCCCTCCAGCCAAGGCTGGCTCTGCTGCCGCGGAGCAGCCGTTGCCCCCCCCCCCCCCACCGGGACAGATTTCAGTTCTGATGGGAGTCTCTGGGATAAAGGAGACACCCACTACCCTTAGACCTCTCTCAAGATTCAGGGGCCTACTGTGAGAAGTATGGCCAGTAAGTCGACCATTGGTACCTCCAATGGTTGCTTGGCCCCGGCTGATAAACCGAATGCCGGCTCCTCTGATGTGCACCAAGCCCCGGTTCCTTTGGCAGGCCCAGACAACAGGCCTGATGTCAAGGAACCAGACCAGCTGCTGCCTGAGCTGCAACTGATCTTGGAGGGTCCTCCCTCTCGGGATTCTCCTCCACCTCTCGAGGTGGTTCCTCCGATTTCCCCACTACCGGGAGATATGGAGGAGGGAGAGCAACCACCATCAGGCACTATCCCACTGCTAACGCCGGATCGCCCGACATCTGGCTTGCTGCCAGACCCAATGACAGTTATACCGGCCCCTCAGGGTCCTTGGGGTCTCTCGGGGCCACCATCAGGCCTGACACCAGCCCACATCAAGCCCTCTGCACCCACCATTGGGCCCCCCACCAGGCCCCTTTGCTCCTCCATTGGGTCCTTCACCAGCCCAATGGCCCCTTCGTCAGAGCCTGTCCCGAGCCCCTCTGGTGCTTCTCCGAGCTACCTGATGCCTGACTACCCGGTGCTACAGTACCCTCCAGGGTACCCGACGCTGAGTTCTATGCTTTACTTATCGCTGGGTTATCCCCTGATGGGCTATCCATTGCCTTATTATCAGGTGCTGGGTTATCTGTCGCCGGGGTACGGACATCAGCCTCCACCGCCTCCTCCTCCACCCCAGCCTCAGGTAGACCTGCAGGCGATGCTTCATTCCTGGTGGGATGAAGCAAAATCTCAGCTCACGCTGGAGCTAGAGAAGTGTCAGCCCCCAGTTACCCCAGCGTCGATCGCTAGGAAACCGACACACAGGCAACCTCCTTCGATGGACTCCAGACCATCAATGTCAGGAAGATCTACCAAGCCTTTACCTCAACCAGAGCGGCCCACAGAACTCACAAGACCCATGGTCCTCTCGAGGCCAGTGGACATCCCTCTACCGAGACTCAGTACTCCTGATGACAGCCAGATATTAGAATCTGAGTCTGACTCAGCCCATTCGGGTTCTGACTATGAGTCCCCCTCCCCAAATGAGCCGAAACCGAGGGAATCACTGAAGTCACACCCTGAGGATCCTTCCTTCATGGAACTCCTCAGGAAGATCCAGGCAGCCTACGACTGGCACACAGAAGAACAAGATCCTCAACTCCAGAGGCTTGTGAAGCATCTGGAACTATTGGATCAGTCTCAGACCCTCATCCCTCCATGGATAGGCCCTCACAAGGATTTGGCCTCTGCGATATGGAAACAACCTACTTCACTGGCCCCAGTGGCAAGGAAGGCAGATAGGATGTACCAGACTCCAGAAGGGGAAGGACCACCTTAGTGTCCATTCAAACGCCAATTTGGTGGTCATTAGTGCTGTCCATGACTGCTCATCCAAATCTAAACACCTCAGTACTTCTCCCCCTGACAAGGAGTCAAAGGTACTGGATTAAGTTTGTAAAGAAGTTCTACTCTTCATCCACCCTGGCCGTTAAAGCACTAAATTATGTTGCTCACATGGTGGTGTACCAGAAATCCATTCCGGGTCAGCTAGAATCCAAGCTGGAAAAACTTCCTGACTCAGAGCTCAAGGAAGAAATGGTTGGCATGGTAAGGTCAGCTAGATCAGCTAGCTGACACACACTGAGGGCTACTTACGATGCAGTGGATGCCTCTGCATGGGGGATGGCTACGGCCGTCAGCTTATGTAGACACTCATGGCTGAGGATCTCCGGCCTGGCACCTAAGGTCCAATCAGCCATCCAGGATGCCCTGCACTTTTCAGAGAGGGTGTTAAAGGTATTATTACAGACCTTCAGGACAAGGGCAAAACCTTGCACTCAGTCCAGTTTATGTACAAACCCCCTCAAAAGTCGAAGCAGCCCTTTCATCGGCAGCAGCGACGACAGCTAAGGCAACAGCAGAACCGACATCAGAGCAAACATCTGGCACCCTCAGCAGGCACGGCTCCCCCGGCTAAAGCACATAGAGCCTCAATAACCGCACTCTCCACCCTCCCCACTGCCTTCTAACTTGCTCCAACCCCTCCCAGCCCCAGACCTAGTTCTAGGGGAACCGGTAGGAGGCAGATTTGCAAACCACCTACCGGGCTGGGAGGCAATCACAGCAGACTCATGGGTACTTCATAGCCAAAGGGCACACAGTAGAGTTTCTAGAGAGACCCCCAGAGCATCCTCCAGGTCCCTCTTATTATCCTCTGAGTCACATCAATTTGGTCAGAGAGGACATCGACTCTCTGCTGCAAAAAGCAATGATAGAACCCATTCCCCAGAGTCAGATGGGCAGGGGATACTATTCACACTTCTTCCTAGTCCCCAAGAAGATTGGCAACCTCAGACCAATACTGGACCTCAGCAGTCTGAATCTCTTTGTAGAGTACAAGAGGCTCTGAATGCTATCCCTGCCAGGTCTCCTTCCCTTGCTGCATCAGGAACATTGGCTCTGTGCTCTGGATATGCAGGATGCTTACCTGCATATCCCCATTTTACCATTCCACTGCCGATTTCTCAGATTCTCTTTTCAGGGAGAACATTTTCAATTCAAAGCTCTAACCTTTGACCTGTCATCAGCACCCAGAGTGTTCACGAAGTGCCTAGTGGTGGTTTCTGTGGCTTTACGCAGAGCATTCATGTGTTCCCCTACCTCGACGACTGGCTTCTGTCAGCCCTGTCGAGGGACAGCCTAGTCAGGTCCTTGTGCAGTACCTTGCACCTTTTCCAGCAGGTGGGCATTTCAGTCAGTTATCACAAATCCCACCTTATAGCTTCTCAACACCTCCAATTCATTGGGGCAGTGTTGGATACAGTCCAGGAGAGAGCTTTCCTCCTGCCAGACAGAGTGGAAACTCTCCATCGACAAGCACATCTGGTCGCTTCCCAGAGGTGGACCTCTGCAAGGTCGATCCTTTGCCTGCTGGGTCTCATGGCAGCTACCATTCCGACCATACATCTGGCCAGACTCCATATGTGGTTCATGCAATGAACTCTTAGAGTACAGTGGGATCAGATATCAGATGACCTGGACCACATGATCCTGGTCTCCATTTCAAGGGCTCAGGACCTTTTGTAGTGGTAGAACCCGGACATCCTTGGAAAAGGTGTCCCTTTCCAGCCTCCTACTCCCTCCCAGACCCTGAAGATGGACACCTTGGGACAGGGATGTGGAGCCAACTTGGGACCCCCCAAGACTCAAGGTTCTTGGGCTCAGAGCGAACTTTCGCTACATATCAACGTACTGGAGATGAGAGCAGGGCTCTATGCCCCATAGGCATTCCAACACCTCCTCTAGCCAGGATCACTAATTGTCCAAACAGACAACATGTGTGTTGTCTGGTACATAAACAAACAAGGGGGAACTCTCTCATACCCCCTCTGTCATGAAGCGATGTGCAACACAATCTCCACCTTATGGCAGTGCACATCCCCGGCATTCAAAACATCCTGGTGGACACACTCAGCCGCACTGAAGCCAGAGCCCATGAGTGGGAGCTGAGACAGTCAAGTGGTAGACTAAATATTCGCCAGTTGGGGTCGACCAGACCTCGATCTGTTCGCATCCCCATCTAATGCAAAACTACCAACTTTCTGCTTGCTTGCTCCAGGGCATGGTGTTTTCTGGCAGGACGCACTGTCTCTATGTTGGACAGGGAGATTCATGTATGCCTTCCCTCCCTTTCCATTACTGCAGAGGGTATTACTGAAACTACAGGCAGAGGAAGCACATATAATCCTTATTTTTCCCTACTGGCCATGTCAGATTTGGTTCTCTCTGCTTCAACATCTGTCTGTAGAACCCCCAGTTCCCCTACCCATCTGTCAAGACCTTCTGACTCAGGAACAAGGCACAGTGGTCAATTCAGGCTTCCAGTCACTTCACCTGCATGCATGGCACCTACTGACATAGCCACTGCTCGCTTTGGAATATCCTCTAGAGTGGCACAGGTTCTAATGGAGGTCAGAAAGCCTTCCACTAGATCCACATATGCAATTAAATGGAAAAGATTCTCCATATGGGCCATGTCCAAGGAGTGAGACCCCATCTCCTGCCCCATTCCGCAGGTCTTAAAGAGTATCTGTTGCACCTCTTTGACCTTGGACTCAGTTACTCGACCTTGAAGGTCCACTTATCTGCCATTTCCGCCTACCACATTCCAGTGGATGGCAAAACCCTGGCTCAGTTGGAAGTATCCAAGACATTCCTAAAAGGGATTCTTCATTTGAAACCCCCAGTCAGGAGCCCTGCTCCTCCCTGGGACCTGAACTTTATTTTGGAAAAACTCACGCTGTTTTCGTTTGAACCACCTGGGAGTTGTGACATGCGCTACCTTTTGTGGAATGCGCTCTTTTTAGTTGCCATTAATTCTGCTTGAAGGATTTCCGAGCTCCAGGCCCTGATGTGTAAGGAGCCTTATTTGATTTTTCATAGAGACCGGGTGGCTCTGTGAACTAATCCTAAGTTCTTATCTAAGGTGGTTTCAGAATCCACCTTAAATCAGACCATTTAATTGTCAGTGTACTACCCTGAGCATTCCAATTGGGGAGAGACAATTTTACATACCCTTAATGTACATAGAATTCTTCATTACTACACTAATAGAATGAAGCCAGTCCAAAAAACTGATCAGTTATTTGTTTCATTTGCACCCAAAAGAGAGGGCGCTGCAGTTTCCAAACAGTGTTTGTCCAAATGGTTGGCAAACTGCATTATCTTTTGTTATCAGAAGTATAACAAACCACTTCCGGGGGAAGTCAAAGGGCACTCAGCCAGGGGCATGGCTGCCTCTACTGCTTGTTTCAGGAACGTCTCTGCTGCAGATATATGTGCGGCTGCCATTTGGAATTCTGTCCATACCTTCACTAAGCATTACAGTTTGGACATTGCTTCTAGGTGCAGAGCAGGCTTTGGACTAGCTGTTCTTCAGGGACTCTTGTCCTAAGATCTGTTTCCTGCAGACTTGTTTCTTCCTCCCATGTCTCAGACTTGTCTGAATTTGACTGCTTGGGACTCAGTAATATCTGTTATTACCTATTGCAAGAGCACTCTCGAAGTAAGATAGTACAGTTACGTAAGAACTTACTGTAACAGTAGATCTTCGAGAGAGGCTCTTGCAATAAGTGCTGCTTCCCCCCCACCTTCCCCCTGGGTTTCTTCTACTACTTCTCCTTTCATAGCTTTATAGCCTCAGGGGCCCATTCCTATCTCATGTTGCACCTTTCTAGGTCTCGGTAGGGAGAACTGGATGGCCAGGCGATGAGGGACTGCTCTCACTATATTAGTGCCATGCTGGCGTCAGTCTGTCACGTCGGGTGGGCAGTCCCTCGCCAGACACTGCTAGCTAAAAGTTTTCCATGTGGTCCTAGCGCCTGGTAGCTTAGTCCTATCTGTTAGTACCTACTGCAAGAGCCTCTCTCTAAGATCTACTGCTCTTGCAGTAGGTAATCACTAGTAGGACTAGCACCCCATGGCATCAGGACCGAACAGAAATTTTTGCTAGCATTGTCTGATGGGGGACCACCCACCAAACGTCACGTGACTGACTTCAGCGTGACCCTATATAGTGGGTGGTCCCCACGTCCACCCTCCAGTTCTTTCCCGCCGTCAACCTTCGCATGTTGGACTGACTGAAGCTTGTTGCTGCAGTTTGAACACCCATCCGATGAGTATTCATTTTCTTATTTTATCTAAGAGTTGTTTGTATGTCATCCTCTCCAGATCCACATAAAAACAGGTGCAGTTCATGTGGAGTCCAACTTCTGCACAAAAAACAACATTCTCTTTGCCTCTTCTGTCTCGGGCCTAGCCACAAGGTTGAGGAGTGCAAGGCCTGTGCCCACTTTAACCAGGTCACATGGAAACGACGCCAGCAGGTTCTTGAGGCCCATATCCTCAAGGAAAAAATGGCTTCAGTGGAGCAGGAATTAAAGAACCTGAAGAGCGTATCGTCCTCACCCAGAGATCCCCACAAGAAAAAAGAAAAGGGACAAGGAGAAACACAGGGAACAGGAGCATTTCCTCCTTCCAGCGAAGACTCCCACAGGTCTTTCGACGGAGGATCGGCCCACTTCTTCAGAGAAGGTAAGCACTGCAACCAAGCCTGCACTCCTGCCTTCTGGGCAGGCCTTGGTCCCTCCACCGCCACTGGTCATGGTGGCAGCGGGCCCCTCGGATTTGTCCGAGGCTGCCACCGCTCTTAGGCTCATCTCCACCCTGGGCTCTAAGATGGCAGGTGCGGCCGATAAGTCGCTTGTCGGACCCTCCAAGGAGCGCCTGGCCGGGGCTGGTAGGTCAGGAGCTGGCTCCTCCGACTCCCACACGACCCAGGTCAATCAGCCAATTGTTGGCTCCTCTGATGATCGCCCAACCTCTTTGCGCCCATCAGGCTCTGATGTGATGCTGCTGGACATCAGCACTGTCTAGGCTGGAGGACTGGAGTGTCCACAGGGTTCCCTTCACGAACGCCTGTCGCCTGATCTGTTGGAGCTTCCCCCGCTGTCGCTGTAGCCGCAAGCCCCAACGGACGACCACCCTTCACCGGAGTTTCCCATTGACAGAGTACCACTAGGCCTTACGGTAGCTCCTATGCTGCCTACAGCGACACTGACCCTTTTCCCCAATGCCCGCAGGTTTCCTTGCCTCCACCAGGACCACCATCGGGCTCTACCCCATCGGGTGCACCTTTTATCAATCCTCCATCGGGGCACCCCTCGGGATCTCTTCAATCAGGGATTGCTGTCCCTTTGGGAACTTCATCAGGTCCATCAGGCTTCCCTCCATTGGGGCCACCATCAGCCCCCCCCCCACCATCAGGCTATCCTCTGTCAGGATGGCCATCAGGTTATCCCCCCAGCGAGGCCTCCTTCTGGCTACCTCCCTTCAGGGCCTTCTGCTTTCCCTCCGTCAGGGCAGCTGTCTGGTTACCCTCCATCAGGCCGTTAGTCTTACTCACAGTACAGTCTGACGTCTGGTTTTCCAACATCAGCTTATCCTCCATCGGGGTACTCTCCGTCAGCCCCGACACAGGACCCTTTTTCGTCAGCCTACTTTTATCTGGGCTACCTTGGTTCTTACTCTTCACCAGGCTATCCTTACCATTAACCCCCCAACAGTTTTGGGGGACACGGACCTGGATCTGGGTTTATGCAACCATCACCTCCTCCCACTCCACCTCCTCAACAACCTCAGGTGGTCTTCAAGGAAATTCTCAATTCTTGGTGGACAGCGACCAAGAGTCAGTTCATCTCTGAACTCGACAGCAGGCATCCTGCCCCACTGAACATCAGCCACCCAGCTTCTCTGCCTAGGGCACCTTTGCCGGTGAGCATTCGTTCTTTGATGTAAGATCATCTCTCTGAGCCTATGACTCATCTGACGCCAGAGGTTGTCACAAGGGAGCCAGATCCTCCTATTTCGGAAATTCTGGAGGATTCTGGGGATTCACAGCTGGATTCAAACTCATCAGATGGCAGCTCAGGATTAGTAACCCCTCCCCATGAGGACCCGGTCCCTCGGGAGTCCCCCAAGTCCTCATTTGAAGATCCCCTTCTTTGTGGACCTCCTCCAACAGGTGGTGGAGACCCAAGGGTGGAAGTCAGAGGCTCTGGACCCCAAAAGACAAAGGTCGGCAGAGCACTTGGACTTCCCTGATTCAAGTCCGGTACTAACCCCACCCTGGCTGGAAGCCCATGAGGGCTTATCCTCAACTATCTGGCAGAGACCTTCCTCTATCCGGTCATGGTCAAAAAAGTCAACTGGGTCTACAGGACACCTGAGGGGAAAGACCACCTGAGTGCACATCCTATAGCAGACTCAGTGGTCATAACAACAGCCCATGATAGATCTGCTAAGCCACAGCACCTCAGTACCTCACCCCCCGCCAAGGAGTCCAGACAAATGGACCAGTTCGGGAGGAAATTTTATGCATCCTCTACTCTAGCAATTTGTGCTTTGAACTATGTCTCGCATATGCTAGAGTTCCATAAGACCTTGTTCCGCCAGCTTGAACCCGTCATCAAGGCCTTACCAGACTCTGAGTCAAAGTCTTCCTTTGCAACCGCTTTAAAAATGGCCAAGGTGGCTGGACGCCATTCATTGCAGGCCACCTACGATGCGGTGCACTCCTCTGCTCGGGGTGCAGCCACTGCTGTGAGCCTTCGAAGGTACATTTGGTTAAGAGTATCGGGACTAGCCCCGATGTTCAGTTGGCTATCCAGGATGCCCCCTTTAGGGGGTCTGTCCTGTTCAGTGGAGATGCCCAGGACATCATAACTGTACTGCAGGATAAGAGCACAGCACTTTGGTCAGTTCATACCATGTACCATCCAAAGTCACAACAGTAAAAGCATCATTTTCATTGGCAAAACAAATGCCAGACGAAGAATCAGCAAGTGCCCAAACGCCAGTTCAAGCTGTAACTGGATAATAAAATTACCCTTCTCAGGTTCTTGTTGGAACTGCACAAAAGTGAAGAAATGATAGTGGTGTCCAGCACATAAAGTGATTTCTTTCTGGTAAATAAAGCAGGCTTACAACCAAATCACAGTGATAAACACTGGGGAGAACACCGCCAATCTTTCTTACCTGTAGGCAGCAATACATTTCTTCTTCTCAGAGAAAAAGATGCTTTGCAAAGGGTCTTATACCCCTGATAATCACCATAGTAACTACTAAAAAGATACATAAAACTCTCATCATTGGATAATGGCAAAGAACCTAACTTCTCACTAGCCTGGGAAAGCATGCTGAGCTTGCAGAAAGACAAGATAACTAAACAAAGAACCTGTATTCGTGAAGGCCATTTGTGGTTACACACATAATTAAGTAAATAATTGCTGTTCTGCACTAGAACTAAAGATGGCAATATTGTCTAATTAATGATTATACAATAATATATATATATATATATATATAGAGAGAGAGAGAGAGTGTCTCCCAAGTGGTACAATTATAACAGCAGATACAATATGATTCTTTGGTAGCAAATACAATAGAACTCAGATCCCGACACTTATGCTTATACGATAAGTGCCTGTGCCGTAAGTATTACTGTCTGCGAGGTAGGGGCCAGTCAGGGGTGCTGGTCCATGGATAACAAATCGTAAGGCTCCCAACTGTGCCGCTTGCCCCCAAGCCAAAACTCAAAGAGCTGCAGGAGTGGCCCTCCCTAACCTGCCTTCTCACTCCTGACTCGGTGACCGCCTCCCCTTCCATCGGGGATCCTAGCGGCTCAGTCGAGGGAGGAGTTAGAAGCTTCCCTGTCTGCTACTCTGCACCTGTTCAAGCGCTTGGGTACCACAGTCAGTTACCCCGAGTTACAGCTAGCTCCGTCCCAACGCCTCCAGTTTATTGGGGTGGTTCTGGACACGGTACAGGGCATGGCCTTTCTCCCCTTGGACAGGGTAGATACCCTGATGGGTCAGGCCGAGATGGTTTCTTCTAACCGTCATATCTCGGCCACAGCGGTTCTCTGTCTTCTTGGCCTCATATCAGCGGTTATCCCCATGGTCCCTTTGGCTAGACTCCACATGCAGATTTCACAGTGGACTCTGAGCTCTCAGTGGGATCAGAGGGAAGACAATTTAGATTGCCCGATCCTCATTTCCACCCCAATACACTAGGACCTGTTGTGGTGGCAGGACCCCAGCAATCTTTTACTGGGAGCCCCTTTTCAGACCCCTCCCCACTTCCAGGTACTGACTACAGATGCGTCGGGACAGGGTTGGGGTGCCCATCTGGGATCCCACAGAACCCAGGGTCTGTGGTCCCCTGTGGAATCACACTTACAATCACACCTACACATAAACGTGCTGGAGATGAGAGCAGTGCTTTATGCTGTTCAGGCCTTTCAGCACATACTTCTTCATGGAGTGCTCCTGATTCAGATGGACAACATGTGCATGGTGTGGTACATCAAGAAACAAGGTGGCGCCCACTCATATCCTCTTTGCAGAGAAGCAATGTGGGTCTGAAACTGGGCAGTTCTGCACAGAATACGTCTAAGTGCGATTCACGTCCAAGGAGTGCAGAACGTTCTCGGAGACAGTCTCAGCCACACCAGGGTAAGGGCCCACGAATGGGAACTAAAGCAGGTAGTAAGATGTCACATCTTTGACATATGGGGTCATCCAGAGGTGGATCTGTTCACACCCCCATCAAACGCAAAACTTCCCAAGTTTTGCTTGCTCGATCCCTGGCATGGTGTTTTCTGGCTAGACGTACTGTCACTTTCTTAGGCAGGGAGATTTCTGTACACATTCCCTCCCTTTCCAATTTTATAGAGAGTGTTGACCAAGCTCCAAGCGGAAGGAGCACAAATTATTTTGATAGCTCTGTTTTGGCCTCGACATATCTGATTCCCTCCACTTAAGCGGTTGGCAGTGGAATCTCCAATCCCTTGTCCCCTGTCCTATGACATCCTCACTCAGGAACAGGGAACATTGGTACACCCAGGGCTAAAGTCCCTTCATCTTCATGCATGGCGCCTCAGAACATAGCTGCTTCTAGGTATGGGGTTTCCCCCAGGGTAGCCCAAATTCTGGTGGAAGCACAGAAACCATCCACCAGAACTACCTATGCCATGAAGTGGAAGCGTTTTTCCATTTGGGCCACTGCAAAAGATCTGGACCCTTTCATGTGTCCCACTCCCCAGGTCATGGAATACCGTCTTCATCTCTCAGACCTGGGCCTGAGTTATTCATCTCTGAAGGTGCATTTAGCAGCCATCTCTGCCTAAAATGATCCAGTTGGAGGCAAGACAATGGCTCAGTTATAGGTCTTCAAAACCTTTTTGAAAGGTATCCTGCATCTGAAACCCCTGGTGCATAGCCCTGCTCCACCATGGGACCTTAATTTTCTGTTAGAGAAATTGACCTTACCTCCTTTTGAGCTGGCAAGTTCCTGTGAGTTATGCTTTTTGTCCTGGAAAAATGCTATTTATAGTTGCAGTTACCCCAGCTCATAGAATTTCTGAGCTTCAGGCCCTGATATGTAAGGTGTCTTATTTGATTCTTAACAGAGACAGGGTGGCTCTGCGTACAAATCCTAAGTTTCTTCCTAAAGTCGTGTCGGAAAGGACTCTCAATCAGTCCATGGAATTGCTGGTATATTATCCCAAGCATTCTAATCGAGGGGAAGCCATCCCGCATACATTAGATGTTTACAGGATTTGACGTTATTACACAAACAGGACTAAAGATGTCCGCAAGATGGATCAACTTTTCGTTTCTTTCACACCAAAAAGGGAGGGTGCGGCAGTTTCCAAGCAGTGTCTTTTGAAATGGCTGGCAAACTGCATTACTTTTTGTTACCAGAAGTATGGTAAGATCCTTCCTGGTCAGGTAAAAGGACATTCTGCCAGAGGAATGACTGCTTCCACAGCCTGTTTCAGAAATGTATCTGCTGCAGATATCCGCACAGCAGCTACGTGGAGTTCTGTCCACACTTTCACAAAACATTACAGTCTGGACATCGTCTCGAGGCGTAGGGCTGGTTTTGGACTAGCAGTCCTCTAGGGACTCTTGTCCTAACTTCAGAACTGAGTTCTACTGGGATTATGTTCCAGTCTCCCTTGTTCTTCTTTGTCCCTTGAACCCTTTACTGCTTGGGACTCAGTCCTACAAGTGATAACCTACTGCAAGAGCCCTCTCGAAGTAAGATAGTACAGTTATGTAAGAACTTACCGTAACAGTAGACCCTCGAGAGAGGCTCTTGCAGTAGGTAACCTTTTTCCCTCCCTCCTTCCCACTAACCTTATTGCGGTAGTTACATGCTCTCTTTCCAGAAAGCCATTTTTTCTTGGATCCAGGAGCCTCTTATTTTCCTCTCCTGTCATGATCTTTTTTGGTCTCCAGTAGGAGAACTGGAGGGCAGACGTGGGGACCGCCCACTATAGACAGCCACGCTAACATCAGTCACGTGACGTCTGGTGGGCGTTCCCCCATCAGACAATGCTAGCAAAAGTTTCCGTGTGGTCCTGACACCAGGAGGCACCAGTTCTACAAGTGCATGCCTACCTACTGCAAGAGCCTGTCTTGAAGGTCTACTGTTATGGTAAGTTCTTAGGCAACTGTACTTTTCCGTGCACAGGAGTGTAAGTAGGGACGCGCCTGGGATCTACAGGCCTGTCAGTTTAATGTGCATAGCGGAGAAAATTCTAGAAACCCTAATAAAGGAGAGGTGACTGGGTTTCCTAGAGGCGAACAGATTCCATGATAATGTCAGACAGCATGGGTTAGCAGGGGGAGATTGTATTTGACAAACTGGGTGGACTCCTTTAATTGGGTGACAAAGGTGATGGACAAGGGGCTGGTGATGGACATGTCGTAGCTTTATTTGAGTAAAGGCTTTGACACTTTCCCACATGAATGACTGGATTTGGGGTGGGGTGTAAAATCACAAGGTTGTGAAAAATTGACTAAGAGACAGAAACCAGAGGGTAGTCCTAAAGGGTGGATAAACAGAAGTAGGGGAGATCACCACTGAGGTACTGCAGGGGTCTAGTGACCAGTCCACTGTAACGTTTTTGTTTGTGAATTTGGATGGGGGATCCAAGTTGAAACAGCTTCTCTTCTCACATGATAAAATGATCTGCAGAAGTGTGGACAGTCTGGAGGGTGTAAGCAGCATGAGAGAGGGTCTAGAAAGCCTGGATACTAGGGCTGCGCGAATACCTTTTCCCAAATATTTAGACGATTATTCGGTGCCAAAATATTCTGTATTCATTGGCCGAGAAGCAGGGTTGTTTAAAAATAAAACAGCCCCCTTCCCCGGTCAACATTAAAATAAATCTATAGATCCCTGTTGTCTAGTGGTCCCACCCCTTGGCCGATTGCTGGCCCAAAATGAAGAATCCCCCCCATTGAGATTCACACCCCGTCCCCAAATGTACAAAATTAAAAAATATCCCTGGTGTCTAGTGGACCCCCCACCCTGTCAAGTACTGCCCCCCATCCCGCTTCCCTCCCCCACCTACAACCCGGGCAGGCCACCAGCATAGCCCTCCACGCACTTCCTCGACTGGCAGCCCAACTGAGCTTTCAGTGAATGAGCGCGTGCGTTGAGTTTCTGGCCGTGGAGATGAGTGGAGGGCTGTGCCGGTGGCCCGCTCGGGATCGTGGGTGGGGGGGGATTCTTCATTTTGGGCGGTGATCGGCGGGGTGGACCACTAGACACCAGGAAGCAAAAGATTTATTTTAATGTTGGCGGGGGCTTTTTTTTAAACAACCCCCGCCAAATAACGAATACCACCCAAATAGTGGGCTATTCGATATTCGTTCCAATATTCAGATAGCCAATTATTCCTGGTATTTAGAAAATAATATTCGACCCTTGCACAGCCCTATTGGATGCATGCTTAGTGATTCAATAGTTGAAACTCAGCACCAAGAAGAGCAAGGCAACACACATGAGGCAAGAAATCCAAGGACTGAATGCAAAATGGGGGGGGGCTGCTGTGGAGACTATGATAGAGGAAAGAGACCTGGGGTAATAATGGCGGACAGTTTAAAGGCAACAGCAGAGTTTGACAGGGTAGTAAGGAGGGTGAATAGGATGCTGTGATGTATAGGAATGGAGATTAGCAGCTGCAGTAGGGAAGGGAGTTTGCCACAGTACAGATCTCTGGTTTGTTTTCATGTGGAGTACTATGTGTGGTTCTGGAACCTGTGCTTGAATAAAAATAGGGAGGAACAAGGTAGAAGCCATGCAGAGGAGGGTAACCAGAAGGATCCAGGGCCTGCAGGATAACACTTCCCTGGGGAGGTTATTGAATCTCAGCATGTACACGCTAGAGGGCAGAAGAGAGGGGGACATCATCAAGAGATGCACATACCTCCACATAATTAACAGAGAAGACAGAGGAGAGTTATTTACGCTGAGCGGGAACACCAGTAACAGGGGAGCTCACCGTGATACCACTGCCCTGCTTGTCACATCACAACCTGCTGCTGCAGAAATTACCGCAGTGCCACAGCAGCAGTCCTTTCTAACATGAGTGGGAACACCAGCAACAGGGGAACTTATTAAAACTAGCAGGGGGATTTGAGAGGGTCCTGAGAAAACATTTCTTCACGAATAGGGTGGTGGAGGGTTGGAATAGGCTGTCACGAGAAGTAGTCTGTAGTAAATTAGTGGAAGGTATTTAAGCAAGGGTGAAATAGGCCTATGGGGCTGTTGAAGGCAGTGGCAAAAGGGGAGGGGGAAACAGGTGAGTGATGGGCCCTCACAAAGTCCACATTTGATGTAGAGCTGTTCATACTCAACGTGCTATGGGGCTTTTAAGCAGGGCTGTGGCATTGTGTGATATGGCTATCAGGGCAGCGACATCACAGTCATTTCCATGAGAACAAGCTGTGATGTGGCAAGCAGGTGTCTGACATCAGGGTCATTTCTGCAGCAGAAGGCTGTGATGTGGTAATCAGGGCAGTGACATCACGGTTATTTCCACAGGAAGAGGCTGTAATGTGGCAAGCAGGGGTGCGACATCAGAGTCATTTCAACAGCAACAGGCAATGGTGTGACAAGCAGGGGTGTGACATCACAGTCATTTCAACAGCAGCAGGCAGTAGTGTGACAAGTCGGGGTGTGACATCACAGTCATTTCAACAGCAACAGTCAATAGTGTGACAAGCAGGGGTGTGACATTGTAGTAATTTCTGTGGCAACAGACTGATGTTAACAGGGGTGTGACATTTCCATGGCAACAGGTGGTGCTGTGGCAAGCAGGGTTACATCACAGTCATTTCCATTGCAGTGGGCTGTAATGTGACAAGCAGGGTTACAACATCACAGTAATTTCCATGGCAGTGGGCTGTGATGTGACAAGCAGCCTTTTTTAATTTTTTTTATTTTCTTGTTTATCTGGGAGATCCTTACCGTCGCTCATCTGCCTGGTCACGACACCCAGAGCTTCCACCAACTGCCTATTGCTGCCACTCATGGTTGCCCCCCCCCCGGAGGGCGGGGCCTCGGCACTGGTTCCCCTAATTCCAGTGCCGCGGAACCAGTATCTAGTTGGGAGTGCGGTGGCAGTGGTGAATAGAAGCCCGAGGAGGCTTCACATAGATGGAGGATCTCCCCTCCCCTTTTTCTTTAATTTTCCTCTGGGAGGCAGGGACGTGCAATGATGTCCAGCGTCCACCCTGCCTCCAGTTAGTGTGAGTGCCGGTAGCTGCGCGGCCCTCGGCCTCCACCAGGGGTCTGTCTTACACCGGACACTTTCCCACCCTCCCCTCAGAGAAGGAGAGCAGTCCGTAGGATGCTCTATCCTTCTCCCCGGCGGCCCTCCGGTGACCCGAGTCCATTCCTGAGTGACAAGCAGGGTTACAGCATCACAGTAATTTCCACGGCAGTGGGCTGTGATGTGACAAGCAGGGTTACAGCATCACAGTAATTTCCATGGCAGTGGGCTGTGATGTGACAAGCAGGGGTGTGACATCACAGGAAGTTCCATGGCAGTGGGCTGTGATGTGATAAGCAAGGTTACAGCATCACAGTAAGTTCCACAGCAGTGGGCTGTGATGTGACAAGCAGAGTTACAACATCACACTAATTTCCACGTCCGTGGGCTGTGATGTGACAAGCAGGGTTACATCACAGTAAGTTCCATGGCAGTGGACTGTGATGTGACAAGCAAGGTTACAACATCACAGTAATTTCCATGGCAGTGGACTGTAATGTGACAGGCAGGGGTGTGACATCACAGTAATTTTCACGGCAGTGGACTGTGATGTGGCAAGCAGGGGTGTGACATCACAGTAATTTCCATGGCAGTGGACTGTGATGTGGCAAGCCGGGGTATGACATCATAGTAATTTCCGTGGCAGCAGGTGGTGCTGTAGCAGCAGGCTGTGATGTAACAAGCTGGGCTGCAACAGTACAGTCATTTCCATGGCAGCAAACTGTGCCATCACAAGAAAGCACTGTGACTTTGCCTCCAGAATGAGTGTCAGCTATAAATGGAATTTAAGCAACAGATCCTGTTTTCATGTTGATGTTCTCATGATAAAGAACATTGTGGCTTTAAGTTTCTGTTTTGGGAAGGCTGTGCACTTTTGCTTTGCAGATACCAGCTTTGAGTTTTGGGGGATGTCTAGCATCATACTACGGATGCCAGCTGTGAATCTCAGGGGATGTTCTCCAGCATTGTTCTGCTGTTGTAAGCTGTGATTTCTCGAGGGATGTCCAGTGTTGTTTTGTGGATGCCAACTGTGAGTTTCTGGGGGGGATGTCCAGCATTGTTCTCCTGATGTCAGCTGTGATTTTTGGGGGGATGTTCAGCGTTGTTCTTCTTATGCCTTGCTGTGATTTGTTAGCTGGTGACTGGAACCCCTCTTTAAGGGCAGTTTTGTAAGGTAGAGTTGAGCAGCGAGGTTTGAAAGCCCTCATTCACAATGTCAGACTCTTTTCTTTATAATAGGTTTGCTTTTGTTTTTCTGTGCCCATACCTTATCTGTACAATCAATTGTTGGCTAGCTTTCTACATCATCGAGTCTTTGTACAGTCCTGTTTCTCCATTGTCTGCCCTTGAAAGGCACTGGCTAGGATACTTGGCACTGGCCCAGACAACAAGAGCAGAAATGAGAGACTGGAAAATTGCTATAAGTGAGCACTTGAGAGTCACTCAGTCTCCAGCTGAAGGCTTTTCTACAGTACTAAGTGTGGTGAGAGTGGGGGGGGCGGTGGTATTACCTTTCTGAGTCCTTTAGAGGTTGTCTTTTTATTATTGCAGTTTTTATCAAAGCATCTTTTTCACCCTGTAGCCTACGTACCTGATGTGGTCCTGACTCTCACCTGCGTGAGGGTAGGTGGGAGGGTCTGGATCCTGCAACAGCTGTTCGTGGGAGCAAGGTGCTGGGCCGGGAGTCTGCATCTCTCACCAATAGGCCATCATGTCTGCCATTATCGGGAGATTGAGGCAAGAGCAGTTGCTTGCAGAACGACTCTTATCCCCTGGGACATCATGTCCGCCATCACAAGGAGATGCAGGCAGGACGGGAGAGATTTAGTTCAGAATGGCTCCTATCCCCTGGAACATCGTGTCTGCCATCACAAGGAGATACTGGCAGGATGGGATAGGTTGCTTGCAGAATGGCTCCTATCCCCTGGGACATTATGTCCGCCATCACAAGAAGTTGCTGGCAGAATGGTAGAGGTTGCTTGCAAAATGGCTGCTGTCCCTTGGGACATCATGTTTTTGGTCAAAACTTCCTCCAACTGATGACCTCGTTGGACTTTACACAGGTACTTACTGCTGCAACCCATTGTCAGGGCCACTCCTTGGACCCGGTGTTCCTCCTGGGGATGGAGGCCGCTAACTTGGTGGTAGAACAAGTTAGATGATCTGACCATCACTCTATCAGACTCAGTTTTGCGGTTCCCACTATGAGACCAGCCCTTTTGGAGATGGTCCGGTACCGCCCTTTGAGAGGTGCTACCCCAGAGGGTCTGTCGGTGGTGCTGGACCTATCGAGTTGGCCATTGGAATGCTTGGATCCAGGGGATCTAGTAGTGTGCTATAATAGTGCAGTGCTGGAGGCCCTGGATTCCATAGCTCCTGTCTGAGTTTGCCCCATCCCTCTCCGTCCTCAGTCCCCTGGGTTTGATGGGACTTTGAGGGAGTTGAAGAGAGTGGGGCGAAGACTGGAATGTCGTTGGTGGAAATCTGTCCTGGAGGAGGACAGACTTAGGTTGATCGCCCATTGTTCGGATTATCAATCAGAAATCTCCCACAAGAAGGCAGAGTTCCTGTCAGGGAGATTACTGCATCAAGAAATCGACCTGCTCAGCTCTTTCAGACCATGGACAGACTGTGAAGTCCAGCCTGTCTACGGAACCGGAGAGCCTTTTCACAAGCTAAGTGTGAGGAGTTTGCTCAATTTTTTTCAGATAAGGTGTCGTCCATCAGGTCGGAGATCTGTTCAACTCATTCAAATGAGTATGGCGGAGGTCGATGCGAGGGCACAAACACCTGGTCTGTCTGGACAGATTTTGACCAGCCAGCGATCATGGATATCATGAAGATTGTTCTGGGTTTGCGACTGACTTACTGTAGTTTGGATCCTGGTCCAACACGACTCCTCGTGGGGTGTATAGATGTCATCAGACCGATCCTCGCGGAGATAGTCTGGTGTTCGCTGGATCAAAGGGTGTTCCCTGATCAGTTGAAGGAGGCGGTGGTGACCCCCTGTTAAAGAAACCAACCAGCGACCCAGACTTTCTTGTGAACTACAGACCAGTCTCTAACCTACCCTTTTTGGGTAAGGTTTTTGAGAAGGTAGTTGCATTGCAACTGTAGAACTTTCTTACCACCCATGAAGTCTATGATCCTCTCCAGTCTGGTTTCAGGAAGAGGCATAGTACCGAGACAGCATTAGTTCGGATGATGAATGATCTCCTAATAGCGAGGGATCAGAGGAGTCATTCAGTCTTGGTCCTCCTTGATCTCTCTGCAGCATTTGACACCATGGATCATGAGGTGTTGTTGGAATACCTGAGGCTAATCTGTGGACTGTCTGGGACAGTCCTCAGATGGTTCCATTCTTTTTTCGCGGGCAGGTCTCAGAGGGTGGTGCCAGGAATTTTTTCCTTGGCCCCCTTTTCCCTGCTTTGTGGGGTTCCGCAGGGTTCTGTACTGTCCCCCGTGTTGTTCACGGTGTATATGCTGCCATTGGGAGACATTATAAGGCAGTATGGGCTGAGTTTTCACTGCTACGCAGATGACACTCAGCTCTACATGTCCTTTGAACCCGAACAGAGTAGTGATGTCTCAGTATTCAACAACTGCCTCACTGAGATTCAAGATTGGTTGAAACTAAATCCGGATAAGACTAAGGTGTTGGTGGTGGACTCAGGTCACCGGGTAGAGAAGTTGACTCCTGGGCAACCGTCCAGCTTGGTGCTGGGGGGTGACCAGTTGAGACCTGAATGGGTGCGGAATCCGGGGGTTGTGCTTGACAACAAACTGACACTTAAAGCACAGGTGTCAGCAGTTGTCAAGTCCTCATTTTTCCATCTGAGGAACATCGCCCGGATAAAGCACGTTGTTGCACCCAATGACCTTCCTGTATTAGTTCACGCCTTTGTGTCCTCTCGTCTTGACTACTGCAATGCTCTATACCTAGGGCTACAGGGTGTGGATCTCCGTCTCCTACAGCTGGTATAAAATGCAGTGGCAAGGCTGTTGACTGGGCAATCAGGATCTTGCCATGTCACGCCTGTGCTGCGCGAATTGCACTGGCTGCCGGTGCAGTGGAGGATCACCTTCAAGGTCGCATTGCTGACCTATAAAACCCTACACGGACAGGTTACTTGCAAGACCTCCTTCGGCCCTCCAACCCCCCCCCCCCAATCCTCTCCGCTCCGCCGACGAGGGATTGCTAGAGGTTCCCAGGGTCCGTCTGCAGACATCAGGTGCTAGAGCGTTCGCTTTTGTAGCCCCAACCCTGTGGTTAGAGAGTGCCCATCCGCTGAGACTTTTAAATCCTCTTTAAAATCATATTTATTTGGCCTAGCATTTGGGGAGGATATTTAGTCTTATATCTGATGCCTTTTAATTCTGTGTATTTGAACTGTTTACTTGTTGTTTTAACATTGTATATGCGCTTTGATTTTAGAAAAGTGCTATATAAATAAAATATGATTTGATTTGATTTGATACTGTTGTGGGGAGATGAAGGCCAGATAGTAGAGGTTCCTTGCAGAATGACTGCCTTCCTCCTGAGCCATCATGTCTGCTGTTGCAGGCAAATGCTGGCAGAACTGGAGCTGTTCCTTGCGGAATGGCTCCTATCCCCCAGGTCATTATGCTTACCATCAGAAGGAGTTGCAGGCAGCACGGTAGAGGTTGCTTGCAGAACGGCTCCTATCCCCTGAGACATCATATCTGCTGTTGCGGGGAGTTGCAGGCAGGACTGGAGAGGTTGCCTGCAGAATGGCTCCTGCCCCAGGACATCATGTCTTCCATCGCAAGGAAATGCTGGCCAGACTGGAGAGATGCAGACAGGATGGGAGAGGTTCCTTGCAGAACAGCACTTATCCTCGTGGGCCGTCATGTCTACCATTGCGAGGAGATGCAGGAAGGTCTGAAAAGATGCAGGCAGGACTAGAGAGATGTCTTGTGGAATGGCTTCTAGTTCACTGGGCCATCGTGTGTACCATTGAGAGGAGATGCAGGCAGGGCTGAAAGATGCAGGCAAGATAGGACAGGTTCATTGGAATGGCTTCTATCTCATTGGGCTATAATGGGACATGCAGACAGGACTGGAAGGGTTACTTGAAGAATGGTTGCTATCCCCTGAGCCATCATGGGGACATGCAGGCAGGACTAGAAGGGTGAATTGAAGAATGGTTGCTATCCCCTGAGCCATCATGGGAACATGCAGGCAGAACTGGAAGGGTTACTTGACGAATGGTTACTATCCCCTGAGCCATCATGTCTGCCATCACGAGAAGATACAGATTGTACTGAAGTGCTTCATGGTGGAAAGGCTACTATCCCCCTGATCATGTATGCCATTATCAGGAGATGCAGGCAGGTTTTCAACCCTAATTTCTCCCATCTCCCCCAGCCAGAGGCCTTGTGACACAAGGACAAGCTACAGGTCTGGAGCATGTGATCACTGTGCGAAAACAAGTTATGAAAGATCTCCTGCTTTACTGTTATGACTGATTCCTTATGTCTCATGTAGAGAGCCACAGTTGTGTAGCTTCAGACACCTGACCTGTGGAGCGCTGGCCTGGACCTATAACTTTTCTTTTCATCACAAGGCTAGGGGCTGGGAGAGAGGTTGGGCATTAAAGGTTGAACACTCCGATAAACACCACATTTCCCACTTAACAAGGCTAATTAGATTTTAACTTCTAGTTCTTTTCTTTTCCTTACTTGTTTTGTGCATTTGTGACCTGATGTATGCATTAATGTAGTTTCTTTGCAGTTACAGTATCTATACTATAGTGGTGCTGTAGCACCACCAGAAGGCTTGAGCAGGGGTTTCTGTGCTAAACCTGAACCTTTGCAAATCTTTGCAACTGTTCAATGGATTTGCACGAAATTGTACATGCTCGGTCTCGATGGGTAGATCTCTTGACCTGGAAAATTGAGTTCAGGTCAGGTGTGTGGATTCCGAGATCTAGATAGTAAAAAAAATTGCTGTTTTTTTAGGTTTTTTTTTGTTTTGTTTTTTTGTCCATGCCTTGCGCACAAATGAATTGGAATTTTGGTGTGCAATTTTCAGGGCGGAAAATGACTGGCCAACAAATAGTACTTTTCAGTAGTTTGGCGAAAAAATATTTATCCGTTCCAAAGTTATTCAGTTTTACAATTTTGGGTTCTAAGCATGCTCAGTACAGTCTGTTGAATAGAGGTCTGGAACGAAAAATAATTTGATAAAATGAAAAAGGATCCTTTTTCATTAGGGCCAATCCTTTTTCATGAGGGAAAAAATCCTTTTATTTATTTATTTATTTCAGTTTGGGATTAATATCTTTGAGTCAGGGACTCATTTTCAAACGTTCCATGTCAGTGTTGAGCAAACTTTACAAAAATACAAGGTTTACAGAAGAACATTGAAGCATATGCACAGGCAATAATAGTGAAATTTGAACTTATACACATCAAATTAGTACATATTAACAGTAAGACTGATTAGATAACAGGGGGTTGGGGGAGGGGGCAGCCAGAGGTGGCATCGTCTGAGAAGGGAGAGAGGTGGAGCTTTCAACCAAGTGAGGACATCGTCAGGTAATTGGGGGTAGGGGAGCGGGTTAAGAAGAAAAGTGGTATAAAGCAGAAAGATGTAGAGGGGGGGTAGGTAATGGGAAACTGGGGGCTGAGGTACTATCACATTAGCTCAGACAGGTACAAGTCATTTTAGAGCCAAGGAGAGATTTGAGCCCAGCTTTAAAACTACTAATCTTAGTTGTATCAGAGAGGTCAGCAGGCAGTTCATTGTACCATTTTGGTCCTTGATACAGGATGGAGGGCAAGTTTCGTCCTTTTGAAAGGAATCACCATCTTGTCAGTGGCCGCACTTCGAGTAGATTTCGTTGGGCGGCCAGCTTAAAGTGTCTGCCCAGTGTGGGGGATGTCAATCCAAGCAGCACTTTTTTAGAAGTAGGCAGGTTTGGTATTGCCCTCTAAGATGGAGTGGGAGCCACCCAGTTTCAATGTAGAGTGAGCAGGAGTGGGTGTCGAGAGTAGCCCCCTAAGTAAGACGACAGGCCTTATTGAGGAGTGTGCTGATCCTGTTTTGGTACTTTGGTGTATAGGACAAAAGAAGGCGGATTGCCCATCGTGATTGTCCTCCATATACATGGAACATTAACTCAAAACCCTTCCTAGCAACCATTTATCTAAATTATTTTTAAACACTAAAATGTTTGGTGAATCAACTATATCCTGTGGTAATGTATTCCATAATCTAGGTGTTCTGATAGTGTAATAGTTCTGTCTTTTAGTACTATTTGCTCTCATAACTTCCAGCTGTCTATTATGTAGCCTAGCCACAGTTTTTCTTGTAGAGTATTCAATGCCACATATCTGCTTTTGTTCCTGATTCCTAAGTATTTCAAAAAGCTGAAGTAAGTCGCCTCTGATTCTTCTTTGCGTAAGGGTATAAAGTCCTGTTTTATCTAATCTAGTACTATAGTCCAAGTTGGTTAAGTGTGGGATAAGTTTAGTGGCTCTACACTGGACTTGTTCAATTCTAATAATATCTTTTTTTTTAAGTAAGGACTCCAAAACGGTGAACCATAATCTAGGAGGTGCCTGATGTGAGATTTGTAAAGAGTCAAAAGACATTGTTCTGATCTAGACACAAAGGTTTTAGTAATTCTGCGGAGTAGTGCATTTGTCTGATTTGCTATTTTTGTACAGTGGGTAGTTGAAGTTAATTTATCGTTAACTAATTAATAATAGTATTGTTCAGATAGTATGTTTGACTGGCATTATTTTTTCCCAGATGTAATACTGCACACTTGGATATGTTAAAGTGCATTTTGTTGATACGTGCCCATTGTTGCACTGAAGCTAGATCAGTTTGCAGTCCATTTCCATTGCTCCGGCTGTTAGCCATTCCCCCAAGTTTAGTGTCAATGGCAAATTTAACCATGATCTTATCGGTTGACATAGACATATCACTTACAAATTAAACAAAGTAGGCCCAAGCACAGAGCCCTGAGGCACCCCACTGGTCACTTCCCTTGTATCTGACAGGGCATCATTTACCCTGACTCTCTGAATTCTGTTGTTCGGCCATTGACCTATCCATGAAACTAGCAAAGATGAAAAACCCATACTACTAAGCTTATTAATCAAGATAAAGTGTGAAACTTTATCAAATTCTTTACTATAGTCCAGCAAAATGATGTCCATAGGAATATTACAATCTAGATTATAACTAATATAATTATAAAAATAAATTCAATTTGTAATGCCTGAAAAGCCTGGTTTGAACCCGTGTTGGTATCCATCCTTAATGTTTAAACTTAACATTTCATTGTCTAATTTTTGTTTAATAATTGTTTCCATTAGTTTACATGGTATCGAAGTTAAGCTGATAGGGCGATAGTTTTCAGTTTTTGAATGGGGGCCCTTTTTGTAAATAGGTGTTACTATGTCAGAACGCCAATCCTTAGGTACCACTGATTCTTGAAGACATTTGTTGTAGATAATTGTTAAAGGTAAAATTATGGAGTTCTTTGTTTCTATTAAAAATCTTGAAGTTATATTATCTGGACCTGGACTAGTGTGTTATTTTAAGGTGTCCAGTACAGTCAGTGTATCCTGCGTGGAAATCCTATATTTTTCTACATTTGATGTTACTGCAATAAGAGAAGGAGGTTATTCTTGTACGTAAACTGACGGAAAATAATTATTTAATTCTGTTGCGGTTGCTGAGTCCGATGTTATTGTTTGTTTATTAATAAGTAGTGGCCCAATTGAGTTATTACAACCCTTTTTTTCATTTAGGTAAGAATATAATGCCTTATGACAGTCTTTTGTGTGTGCTATTTTAAATTCTAAGTTATGTTTAGCCATAGTAATTTGTTTTTTTAGATTTTTAACTGTTTCCCTATGTGTTACCATTATTAAATATTTTTGGGGTAATGAACCTTTTTTAAGTTTAGAAAAAATCTTTTTTTTTTTTTTGAGTAATTAATTTCTTGATATTATTATTAAACCATTGTGGAATTTTTCCTTTATTATTATATTTCTTTTTTTCAGGTACATATTGTTTTTCAAGTTGAGATATTTTGTCTTTTAGAAAGTCCCATGCTTCCTCAGTTCTTAAAGGGAGAAGAGTCTGTTCCCAGTTTATTGAACTTAAGGGATGGTTTATTTGGTTAAAGTTAGCCTTGCGATATTGTTTTACTTTGATTTTATTAATTTTAGGTTGAAGAGGAAATTGCATGGAAAAAATACAAACATGTGATCGCTGTTGCCTATGGGGAGCTAGAATCATGGTATCAGCTATAGGGGTTTCTAAGTTTGTTATTACTAGGTCGAGAATATTTTTTTCCCTAGTTGGTTCCCTTATGATCTGTTTAAGTCCTAAATTTATGATAACTGTAAGTAGTTGTTCATCATGTTGATTAGTACCAGATAGGGTCCCAATTTATGGTGGGAAGATTAAAATCTCCCAGTATAAGAACTGTGTCTTTATATGCCAGTTGATTAATCTCTTCAACGAATTGTCTAGTAGAATTTATATCAGATGATGGTGGTCTATAACAAGTTCCTGTGAGTATTTGTTGAGTGCCTGTAGGTCGAATATAGGCCCATACACTTTCAATTTACGTATTAGTTTCTAGCTCATGAGACTGAATATCTTTTCTTATATATAGGCTAACCCCTCCACCTTTTTTTTGAGTTATCTCTGTGTTTGTAATAATGTTTATAACCAGGAAGTTCAGCTATCCATTCTTTTTCTGAATTGCCCCATGTTTCTGTGATTGCTATTAGTGCCAAGTCTTGGGTCTGAATCAAAGCTTCCAGCTCAGCATACTTAGAAATATTCATTGATCGTGCATTAAAACTGAGAATATTTACTTTAGTGCTATGTTTTGGGCAAGAATTATTAATAAGAGACCAGGGTGTCTCCCCAGTTTCCCACTTAATTATTAGTTTAAATGTGTATTTATATATGATGTTATCTTTTGGCCCAAGATTGTACTTCCTCTTCTACTTAAATACCATCCATCCCAACAGTAAAGTGAAGGATTATCCTTGAATTCCTCCCAGTGTGTTATACAGTACACTTAATTCCTTGTCGGAGGCACCATTTACGGAGCCATTCATTCAGGGCCTTAATTTTGGAAGTGATATATCTAGTAGCTCTTGGAATTGGTAGTATTTCAGAAATACAGACAGTGCAGCCACGCTCAGTTAATATATTGTTTAATGCAACGATATCTTGTTTACTTTGTAGAAGTTGTGATCCCCCAATATCATTGGTTCCTGCATGAACAATTACTAGGGGATTATCACCAGCCGTGGACAGTATAGGTTTAACCATCAATGTTATGTCCACAATTTTGGCCCCTCTAAAACTAGAGCACATTCTATGTTCCTTATCAGGATTACATATTGCTCTATCTAGATATTTTATAATTGAGTCACCTAGAACAATTACCTGTTGTTTTTTGGTATGTGGTCCTACTGGTGGATGTAATTCTGAAACATTTATCATAGAATTTGTAACCAAAGCTGAGTTAATTCCTGATTTGATAGTTCTTTCTTTGTGGGCCTGAAGTTTAGGCCCCTTGCTAAACTTGTTAGATTTGCTAGGCTGTGATGTGATAGATTAAGAATTTGTTTCAATTATAATGGGTGTTTCAATGGGGAGTTTGGAATCTTCGTCTTTAGATGTTGTATTACTACAATTTCTCAGTACAACATCTGCATCTCTATCAATTTTTTGTAGAAGAATTTCAAAGAAATTATGTAGGGGGATTGCTTGATCTTTATCAAGATTGTTGCTTTTCCTAGTATGTTTCTTATGAGAAATTGTTGTCCAATTGTCATTATTGGCAGTAGAAGTTGAGGGGGTTGAAGAAATAGCTGGTTGCTCTGCTAAGTTAAATGCAGGATGGTTATTAGAGGATATCTCATGGGAAAGTGAGTCTTCTGGGTGCTTGGTGGTAGACATGTTAGCATCAAGTAAGAGTAACATCTGGTCAATATAGTCCTCTAGTGCTATAATTTCAGAATTAAGAGTTTCCTTAGGCTGCAAACGTTTAACTTCTTCCTGCAAGCTTTTTAGCAAAATGCATCTATCACATACAAAATTAGCTACTTGCTTGCCAGTAGTGTACATTGAACATGATGTACACAATTTGTTTGCTTTCTTCATGACTAGTACTAGAACAGAGACTATAGAAGAGAAGCAATTAACGGTCTGTAATTACCTTTTAGATAGTGTCTTATTCTGGTTTCCTGTGCCTGTTGTCCCCGGTGGACATGGTAGACACACGCATGAAGCATGCGTGTCTCTGTGCGTGTCTCTGCGCGTGGCCCCACACACGCTCACCCCGCTCGTTAGTGCGAGTGGTTATGTAGGGTGTAAACCGGAAGTGCCTAGCCGCACTGCTTCCGGTTTCACGCTACTATAAAGTTCAATTCACAACACAATTTCTGTAAATAGAGTTTAAAAATAAATGAAGGGATATTAATCCCGATGGTTCCCTGAATATTTGAGCAGCTACAAAAGCTTTAGTAGTTCCAGCAAAACTGTGTGGACTACTTGCTCCTCTACCTACTTCCTTGAAGGGAAGACAGGGCTCCAATATGACAGAAACATTTTAAAACACACAATACACACAATAAAATAGGGCAAACGGTATATATATTGTGACCAGCTCCTTCACATATATTTAGAGGCTGGGCAAAAGTGTACTGCTCGCTGCAGGTTGACTAAATACACTCCCACGTGACCCGGAAATGTTTCTCTCGGGTCACAGCCGTTCCCCCAATCTAACTGTTAAAGTTAAGTGCTTAAAAGCACAATTTCTGTAACTAGAGTTAAAAATAAATGAAGGGATATTAATCCCGATGGTTCTCTGAATATTTGAGCAGCTACAAAAGCTTTAGTAGTTCCAGCAAAACTGCGTGGACTACTCGCTCCTCTACCTACTTCCTTGAAGGGAAGACAGGGCTCCAATATGACAGAAATGTTTTAAAACACACAATAAAATAAGGCAAATGGTATATATATTGTGACCAGCTCCTTCACATATATTTAGAGACTGGGCAAAAGTGATTAAGAGCAGTTTTTGTGCCCACCTCATATCTAGGCAAACCATAGTCAATGGTAGACAGTATTGAGCTACTGGTGGCTAATCTGAGAGCATCAGGTGTCATTGAATGTGTGTGACAGTAAAGTACACTAAGTTTTATATTTGCAGTCTTGATAACAGAGACTACGTGGCTTGAGAAGGTGAGTGTGTCGTCAAAGGTAATGCCGAGATATTTGAAATTAGTTACTTGGTCTAGAATCTCACCCTTTTGGTTATGAATAAGCAGGGGCAGGTATTTCTTTTTGCTTTGGGAGGTGGTGAAGAGCATACTCTGTTTTTTTGACGTTTAATAGTAGCTTGTTTTCTGTAAACCAAGATTCAAGGTTAAGGAAGCTGCTTTGGAGTTCAGTTGTGATGGATTGGCAATCTTAACCAGCAACTGATATCACTGCATCATCAGCATAGAGAACTTGAGGAAAGAGTCGGCATCAACGGCGCCGCCCATGTGAGTGACGCACCATGTAGTGTGCGAGGGGCAGTCGTTAGGTGCCATCGACTCCTCCTCCATCCCAGTTCTGTTTCTCCCGCCATCGAGGCCGCACCTGCTGTGCATGTGGGATGAAATTTTTGCTGCGCCATTGGCCTACTCCTGTCGAAGCCGAGTTTCTCGATGCCGCTTTCATCCTGTTTCTCATCCCGATGCCTTTGACACTGGTAAGACCGTTCCTTTTATTATTATTTTGACAGCGCTAGGATCTTGACTCAATTTGGTGGCATCATGTCTGATTTGGGGGCCAAGCGTAAATCCAAGGTGGGCTGTGCCCCTATGTGTTGGTGCCCCTGTGGCTGTCATTTCTCCATCATGGATTGACATGATGTTTGCCTTCGATGCCTGGGACCCAACCATGATATGGATCACTGTGACGCCTGTTTTTCCATGGACTGCCATGTGCTGGAAATCCGTGCGTTCAAGATCGGCGGGGCTTCGCCGACTTCTGGAGGATGACATCACCCATGGGCCTCCCAGGCCAGATGTCTTGACCCTTTCTCCAGGTCCCCTCCCAGGTCTACACGGCTCGGCGAGGAGGAGGAGGCCGTCTCCACTTCTAGCCTTGCCAAGAAGGAGGTTTCTTCTTCAGCGCCGGAGGAGCGGTGCGATTCCTTCTGGGGTCACATCGCTGGTATTGCCTGGCAATCACCTCTATGGAGGTGCAGGCTACCCCAATGTCGCGGCCCCCGATTGTGGGGCCCAACACTGGCGGACCTTCAGTGCCGCTGAGTGGTGACACTCTGTGTTCTGGCGCCATCCGCGGTGCCAGGGACTCAGTTGGTGCCGTTGGCACTGCTGTGGGTTCCGGTGCCATTGGCGGTGCCAGGGACTCAGGCGGTGCTGCTTTGGGTTCCAGCACCACCTGTGGTGCCGGGGACTCAGGCAGCACTGTTGGCGGTGCCACTTTGGGTTCTGTCACTGTCTGCAGCGCTGGGGACTCGAGCGGCACCATTGGCGATGTCGCGGCCTATGTCAGCACCGTTCCTGCTGCTGTCACCAGAGACGTTCCTGGGGTTGCCTCTCTGGAGGTCATTCTGCCCGCCTCCTCTTCGGAGGAGGAGGATGACTCAGAGGCGGACCCGAACTGGCAGCCTGATTCTTCAGAATCGGAAGTCTCTGTAGAACTTCCTGAGTCCCCGGAGCAGGTTCGCTCTGGGGGGTCCCATGGCTGTGGGTGGCCTGGAATCCACTCTGGGTGATGGCTCTGGGATCCTGGAGAGGGTACCCTCTTCTGCGGGGGTCCAGGCAGCTGCCATTTCTGGTGCCACTGGGGCCTCCCGGGAGAGGGTGGAGAATTCTGCATCAGTGGCCTCCCTCAGGGGTTCTGCAGAGTGGGGAGCTCCAACACTGCTTTCAAGGAAGAGGGCTGCCTCAGAGTCCGAGGGGTTGAGAGGTCGGGGTGAGGAGTGGCGGCGTATCGGGGTGGGGAGGAGTCGCGGCGCTGAACCCTGCCTTTCCCTTGAAGGCTCTAGGGCACCTTCTGGTGGCAGCCCAGAGGGTTGCCGTTCTGAACAAATGCAACCTCAGTTGCATCACAGGGGGATTCCCCTTCTGGGCTGTTCCAGAGTTTGCTTTCTCAGCTTTCTTCTTCACAACCCGGTGTTGTCTCAGGTCCCCAGTCACAGTGGCAATGTTCCCTGGAGCTCAGAGCCCTGGCAGAGGCCAGACACATTCTCTCAGGTGCCCTTCACCCATCCCTCTGCAGACACCCCCCTCCCCTTCAGGTCATGTGGGTCCTACGGGACCCCGATCTTGGTAGACATTCAGAGCTACTGCGACAGCCTTTCCTTCATATGTTAGGGCCATAGATGAACAGGTCTTCCGCCTGTCTTCCCCTCCCCCCCCACCGCAGGAGTCTTCTGATCATTTGAGCTCCACTTCCTCCTCGTCTTCCTCTTCTGAGGAAGAGGAACATCCTGTCCACCTGTCCTCCGACGCTGATTTCATGGAATATCAGCAGTTCCTTTCGAGGCTGGTCTCGGAGCTTCATATTTCTTTTGTTCACAGGGACAATACCGAGCAGCAGACATGTGCATTCCTTAGTGAATTCAGCGCTCGCCACCTTGTGGTGCCTTTCTGGCCAGTCCCTTTCCAGGAGGCATCTATCCGCACCTGGCAATCTCCTGCGGCCCCTTCTCCAGCCCCAGCAGACTGCAGGAGATGGTATTGTGCCCCCCACGAGTCTCTAGGCTCTCTACCTCACCCATCCTCAGGCTTGATGTCCCTAGAAACTTCTTCCGGGCCTCAGTGCCAGGTGCATGATAGAGCCCTGGATCCAGATTCCGCAGAATTCAACCAGTCGGGACAAAGAGTCTTCTCTTCTGCTCGTGCATTGATGTGTATAAGTTCAAATCAGGCACACCATGCTGCCTACAACAGGCATCTATGGTCGATGCTAGCTCAGGTTCTGGCATCTGTGCCTGATACGAAGCAGTCCAGACAAGCCATTGCCCTCTCTGCGCAGGGTCTAGAGCTTGCAAGGCATCAGGCGAGGGTGTCTTATGACACCAGTGAGGTGGCTTCCAGACTGGCAGGAACAGCAATCTGCATACAACATACGGTATGGCTTCATCTGTCCAGGCTGTCACCCATTGCCCAGCATAGGGTGACTTCCTCCGCTTTCCAGGGACCCCTTCTGTTTTCCCGCAGGGTGAGGAGGATTCTCCAGGGGTATCTGCTGTCCCCCCGGCTACAGGGGACATCCCCTCATCCTCATCAGCCTTAGACTGCCTCAGTCTATTGGCTAGGGTCTCCCCTTCCTGCTTTCTACCAGTAGGAGGTTGAGGGATCTGTTCCCTCAGGGCTAACATCAGGCCCACTCTGGGGGGCTTGGTACTCACCCAGCAGTAATGAATGGTGAAGATTGACAAGGGAAGATATGAAAATTACATACCTACCGTAATTCTTGATCTTCTCTTGTATCTTAACCATTCATTACTGAATCCAACCCACCTTCCCCTCATGGGCCTCATTTCTTGGGCGTCTCCTCCACCCTGTTCGCCCTCCCCTCCTTGAGGCCATGGGGGGCTGTGTCCCCCTGATGCCTCAGAGCTCTCGGTCCCTTCTCTGAAGTCACAGAGTGCTCGATCCAGGGGATGGCGAATAGGGCCTTTGCCTACCCTCTGCGGGAACTCCTCTGATTCTCTTGTACTTGGGGTGTCCCCCGGTTAGGGGGTCCTCATCCTCTGGATTCACCCTATGACTGTTAGTGTTCATGTACAGTCTAAGAGAGTTTATGAGAGTTTTCCTCCTTCCTTTCCTCCTTTTGCTGTTCCATATTTCCCTCAAAATAGGAACTGTGTCGATACCCTTTTGGGTACTGCAAAGGTTTTTGGTATCTACCCCTAAGTCAGGGCTCACTCCTCTTCTGAGCGAAGCTGATTCTCTTCTGGGGACAGCCGTGGGCCTAGAACCTGGCTTACTTGAAAAATATTTTGGATAAATGGAGAGGAAAAGAGGTCTGTCTTCAAAACAATAAAGATCTGCAGTCAAACCTTGGACTCTTAATCCACAACTGGTGGGATCCTTGCTCCCTTGTCTTCAGTCCTGGCTAGGAATTGAAAATCTTTAACCAGTGGCCTCCTTTTTACCTGGACAGGATTCCTTCTTCCTCACCATTTATCCCCCTTTTTCTGTTTCTTCCTTTTCTTACTCCTCTTCCCTCAGAACCGCACAAGGACTGAGGCCCTGTAGTCACTTAGAGTAGCGTGTTCTCTCTCTCTCTCTTTTCTGTCCTCTCTTCGGCTTATTCCTTTTTCAGTTCATTTCCTTTCCTTTCCTTTTCCTATCCCTCAGCTCCCTTGCCTCGCTCTACTACCTATGACCTAGTTCAGCCTCTCCAGCTTCACAGAACTGGGATGGAGGAGGAGTCGATGGCAATTAATGGCGGCCCCTCGTGCACTACGTGGTGCATCACTTGCATGGCCGGCGCTGTTTTCGCCGACTCCTCCCTCCAAAAAAAAAAGTACCCGTGGCAGGTGCACGCATCCAGCTTACACCCAGCAGTAATGAATGGTGACAATACAAGAGAAGATCAAGAATTACGGTAGGTACATCATTTTCACATATAGGTCTGTAGTTGGATGTTTGGGTTTTTTATCCCCCCGCTTTAAAGACAGGCATTACGTTTGCTGACTTCCATGCATTTGGAAACACTCCTGATTTTAGAGAGGCATTAAACGCCATGGTAAGATGGCCGCCATCTTGTTTTCTGGTTTTTCAATAAAAAAAAATTGAAAGACCACAATAATGGTATTCTGCGGAGACACCAACACATGTATCTTGCTCATCGGGACTCCGTCAGGTGGATTCTGCAGTTATCTAGTGGAAAAATGACCCCGGAATGTGTTTTTGTTTTCCCCCTAACATTTAAAGGCTACCTAAACAACATTTTGACCACAAACTATTTAAAAATCTGAATTTGTAAGTGACTAAAGGAAATGCTGCTGTATTCATTAATGCTAAAACTACATTTACATAATTGACCTAAATGTTGTTCCAGAGCATTTGAAAATTGTAAAATCAGCCTTCCAATTTCAAAAAAACTGTCTTACCTGCTTCCTAAAATGGCCACCAGATGTGTTATGTGATGACATCATTTGAGCCAAAGTTGGTGAGATACTGTATATGGTTCTCTGTAGTGCAAACTAGTTCTTTTTTCCCTTTGTATAGAATTGTTTCACCTAAATGGTCAAAACTATGTGCATTATTTTGTATAATGCACATGTTAGGCTATGGTTATGTTCATTTTGTTTACTTTAACATGCTGAATATGTGTTTTAATCCAACCGACTTTCTGTGTGGCAAACCACAGTGCAGTACAAATCTTGAATAACCTGGTGGTCTAGTGGTTATGGTGGATCCAGAATGCTACAATGGGGTGCTGGGGTGGTGTGCATGCTTAATATGCACTTTTTAAAATTTTTATTAAACCTTTATATTTTCTGCTATTATTCTTTTCTAGTACATTTTTGACAGAACCTACAAATGTAATCCATAGTTTGAATGTAAATATTTGTACAATCAATAAATCAGACTTCTTCCATAAAGTATAATGCAACAACAAACGAAATGCGTTACTATATGGGAGGTGCAACCACACCTTCACACCCCTAGAGCCACCACTTTTTGTAGTAAAGTTCTTGTGCAGTCTAATGTTAGAGTTCATACTTTCTCAAAACTCAAATACATGCTTGTTTTGTCTTCTTTTTCCATGGGAAATTATAATAAGAATTAGCATTTATATAGTGGTTTTCATACACATTGTATCCCAAAGTGCTTTACAAGCAGTACTAGACTGGTAGTGAAGTGACTGAATGTGTAGTGGCAGCCATTTCATACATTAATAACCACACACAGCCTTGGACAATTGCATGAACTGGTTTTATGGGAATGGGAATGTTGGCCAGGACAACGGGGTCAGGTAGTGATCAAGGTGCTGGTAGCCCCATTTCTTATTTCTCACAGTAATCTGCTCATATTTCTCTTCTTCTGTTTTCTGCTTCCCTGAATATAGCAGTACCTTGCAAGAGTGGCCTTCTTAGTCCCCCTTTTGTATTCATTCTTCACTATTCCTCCTCACACCAAAAACTGGTGACTCAGCACCCTTTTGCATCATGAATGCAAGTAGTACAGTCCCGGTTTTATTTTGACACATCAAATATAAACATATCTTTCCAGTAAGTCAGGCTCATAGCAGCAGGGAACAAGGGGAAGGATGGGATTTCCTAACCTTACAAGATGTAGGCTACCTTTGATTAGGCACTATTAAATGATGGGTGTGCACATCATTATGCACATCATATAATAGTGCCTAATCATAGGTGGTTTAGATTTTATATGGGTAGGAATGCCTATTTTCCACTTGTGCCATGCTGCTGTTAGCCTGGCTTACCAGAAGATCATGTTTATTATTAATATGTAAATATAACACGGGAGACTGTACTAAACACATTCATGATGCAGAAGGGTAGTGAACTCACCAGTTTTAGGTGTGGGGAGCAGGTGAGAAGAATGAATGCCAGAGTGGGACTGAAGATGCCATTCCAACAGGGTACCGCTATATTCAGGTTAGTTGAAGACATGAAGGAGGATGCTGAGCAGATCACTGTGAGATCTGAAATGTGGGGCTGCCAGCATCATGATCACTTCCTGACTGCGGATAAGAGTAGCCACCGATGATAAATACTCAGAGTAACAGGGCTGCACCTAAACTGTTACTTGAATTCAGTGTAGGGAGATTACACTCGGGTGGGGGGTGGTGTTGATGTTTGTTGGGACAGTATTGAGGGAGTTGTATATAGCTCATTCATGATTTGGAAGGGTGGTAGCTAGTCAACTCACATTATGGAGTAGAGCACAGAGAAATACTGGAGAAAAATTTATGGGAACTGTCCTGCGGGGTTCTGCAGATCACAGGTGTAGGAGCAGACTGACAATGGAAGTCAGTTGGATTCACTCAGGGTATTAGTATGCCTCTCCTGCTAATAATATTGTTATCCATTGTAAGTGCAGCCCTTATGAGGCATGAACAGCAGTTTTCTGGTGGGTCATGATGCTTGCTTGGCCCTCCAGGAAGACCTAGTTGTTGGTTAATGAGGTGGGAAAAACACAACAGGGAACTGTATATACTACCTTCACTGTGCAGAAGGGTGGTGATCCATTCACTGTTTACTGTGGGAGCAGAAGTCAAACACTGAGAATGTGGTCTGGAGAGTGATTTGGGAGGCATTTTTTTAATAGTGCCAGCTGATGATGCATATAAGAATAGGTGTGCACAACCCTCTGAGGTACAAGATTACAATCTGAGGTGTGATAATTCTCTTCATGAGACTGCAGGCAGTACTAAGGACAGGGTATGGATGGTGGGGTGTGCAACAGAAGGCAGGCTAGGTGCAGGGGGTTCACATGGAAAAAGAAAGCCTTATTTGTGGATTAACAAGAGAGCATGAGCTTTGGAACTGAACAAGACCGGTACTTTGCTGTGTGACCCTGAGCAAGTCACTAAACTTCCTTGTGCTCCCAGGCCACACCTGTAAACAAGCTTTCAGCTTAGTGTGTCTCTCCTGGTTAACAAAAAGCAAAATTCAGTGCATCATATAACCACTAGATCATCAGGTATTTGAAATGTTGTACTGTAATGCAGTTTGCCAAAGAAAAAGTCAGCTGGATTGCAAAACATTTTCTGCAAGTCAAAGTAAACAAAATGAACAAAATCATAGCCTAACATGTGTACTGATCAAAATAATCCACGAGTTAATACATGGTGTTGATCATTCTGGTACAACAATTCAAAATAAAGAGGGAAAGAACAACTAGTTAGCACTATAGAAATATATGTGGATCTCTGGCTCTGGCTCAGATGATGTCATCATGACTCGTCACTTAACACACTTGGCAGACATCTTAGGGAGAAGCTAAGGCTGTTTTTTGAAATGAAAGGCTGATGTTTACATTTTCCAAAAGCTATGAAACTGCATTTATGTTATTTACATAAATGCAGTTTTAGCATAAATGTAAACAGCAGTCTTTTCTTTACCTTGCTATGAAGCCAGATTTTGGAGTTTGCAGTTCAAAAAAACTGCTTGTTTAGGTACCCTTTAAAATCCTTTTTTGTGACTCACTAATTTCTTTTGTCTTGAGTTCTTACTTCTTCAAACAAAAAAGGATTCCTCACAAAATAAGATTTTGGACTTAGTTTTTGCATTAATGCATTTTAATGGGGTTTTCAACTTTGATGCATTACTTCATCATTTTTGCATATTTTGACCCCAGATTTTCAACATGCCCTTTTTGGGACACCACCTCATAAACCGTGTTGGTGGAATTGCACAAATCCATCCCAAAAGACAATTTCACGGTTGCTTGGCGAAATCACCTTTTGGGTGGGATTTTAAAATGTTCACCGCATGTGTTCATGAGGTGGCATCATAATAAGAATGGTATGTTGAAAATTTTGGATCAAAATATGTAAAACTGGCAAAGTTATGCGCATACTTTGAAATTTTGCTACGCTGGCTTGTAGCTTTGGTAATTTTAAAGATTTTGACACACAATTTTCAACATAGCCTACTACTGTGTACATGAGGTGGAGTAACAAGAAGGCTATGCTGACAATTTTTTTTGTTGTGGTCCTACAAATGGAAACTCAGCAACATATGGAGGCATGGCTGTGCTCCCACCGGCAAATAGGGATACAATTACACTATCTCAAAAAGTAAGGAAATTAACTGAAACAAATTTCGTTAATGCACCAGTTAGGGTTAAAGCAAAAAAGTAGGGGAATGTGGTATTAGGGTTTCAACCCTAACACCCCACTCCCACCCTGCTATAGGCAGCAAACCAGGCGTGGGGTGTGCCTTGGGATTCTCAAGCCTAACGCTCACTCCATTCTCACTCCTTAGCCGTCTGCCCCTGACTAGGGTGCTTCTTCTGCTGCTACTGAATAGCAGCCCAGCAGGTCCTCTACCCTCCGCAGGCTGCCTCCTTGCTCCCGCCCACTGAGCGGCTTCTCCCATGGAAGCCATCCGCCCCTGACTAGGGCGCTTCTTCTGCTGCTGCTGAATAGCAGTCTGGTGGGTTCTCTACTCCTCCGCCGGCTGCCTCCTCGCTCCCGCCCGCTGAATGGCTTCTCCCAAGGAAGCCATCCACCCCTTACTAGGGTGCTTCTTCTGCTGTTGCTGAATAGCAGCCTGGCGGGTCCTCTAACCTCCACCAGCTGCCTACTTGCTCCTGTCTGCTGAGCAGCTTCTCCCAAGGAAGCCGTCCACCCCTGACTAGGGCGCTTCTTCTGCTGCTGCTGAATAGCAACCCGACAGGTCCTCTACCCTCCGTCGGCTGCCTCCGCTCCCATCCACTGGGTGGCTTCTCCCAAGAGCTGTCCGCCCCTGACTAGGCGCTTCTTTTGCTGCTGCAGAATAACAGCCAGGCGGGTCCTATAACCCTCCCGTGTCTCTTGCTCCGCCCACTGGCGGTTTCTCCAAAAACCATCCGCCCCTGACTAGGCACTTTGCTGCTGAATAGCAGCCCAGTGGGTCCTTTACCCTCCACCGGCTGCCTCCTCACTGCCACCCGCTGAGCGACTTCTCCCAAGGAAGCCGTCCACCCCTGACTAGGGTGCTTCTTCTTCTTCTGCTGCTGCTGCTGTGTAGCAGCCCAGCGGGTCCTCTACCCTCAACCGTCTGCCTCCTCGCTCCTGCCCACTGGGCGGCTTCTCCCAAGGAAGCCATCCACCCCGACCAGGGCGCTTCTTCTTTTGCTGCTAAATAGCAGCCCAGTGATCCTCTACCTCCGCTGGCTGCCTCCCTCCTCCCGCCTACTGACGGCTTCCCAAGGAAGGTATGCTGTTTCAAACTTGTGGCGCCTCCACGCCAATTGGCTGGAATCCCTGGCTGAGCCTATCCATTGACTGCTTCACTGCTGAGTCCTTCTATTCTGCTCTGAACAGCATTTCCCCTCTTTAAAACTTAAAAATGAATTCCCTCTAACTGCAGCTTATTTTAGCACTGTACCTCAGTTAATTTACTAGAATTTAATCTGCTTTTACAGTTTTAGGCTAGCTAGCTGGGTTAAGGTAAAATGCATTGTAACTGCATGTTATTTTACTGCATAGTGAGCAAGTTAGTCTGTTTGTACTAGGGCTAAGGGGTCTGTGCTCAGCTCATTTTGTGCCAAAGTTAAGTGCTACAGCCCTTTTGCACCTATTTCTTCTCCTATTTTACTTTTACTCCTAGTGTTAAATTTCCTAATTTCTTCTCCTGTTTACTGCTCCCAGTTTACTCCGCCCTGCACCTGGCTGCTTAATCCTCCTTGAACTTCATTCCTGCTGTGCTGAGCCCTGACCTCTGCTCCTCCTTTCTTCCCTGCTAATCCCTCTTTTGTTCTCCCCTGGTGCCACTGACTCAGCTCCTGAGACTGCTGCTGTGCTCCTCCCCCTTGTTCTGTTGCCCTCCCACCAATTGTGCTTCCCCTATCTCCTCCTCCTTTCTCCCCTTAACCATCCGCCACTGACTAGGGCGCTTCTTCTTCTGCTGCCGAATAGCAGCCCGGTGAGTCCTCTACCCTCCGCCGGCTGCCTCCTCGCTCCCAGCCGCTGAGCGGCTTCTCCCAAGGAAGGTACCCGCCAGTGCTATGTGCCAGCTCCCCACCCACCCACCTTATCTGACAGATTTTTCTAGCCGCAAGTGGTAACGTGACAGCACTTTTTTCTAACACCCTATATTCCAATCTACAGCTTATACAAGGCTCCCTCTAGGGGTGTGTTAAAGCAATAACTCACTAGCCATCTAAGTCTACCTCAGGCTAGATCTAGCCCTCACATTTCTTCTCTATCTTATCCTCCAACCCTGATTCGATCTCTGCTGCATACTGTCAATTCTTTCCTGCACTGAGACTCAATTCGAACCCCTAAGCCTTAATGCTAACTAATTCCACCTGCCCTATACTATTCCTCCCTGCCACAGCCTGCTTCTGTCCACGCTGCTACTTCTTCACGATGCCGTCATTCTCACAGTTTTCTTCTGGCTTTACTTTACTTTCTTACTCTCCCTACATACACCCCCCACCTCTTCTTTCATACCCCTCCCCAATCAATATACAAATCGGCACTCAGTCTTAAGGAATTCATTTAACCACTTACTCAGTGCTGTTATCTACTTTCCTCCCTTCCATCCATGAGACCACTACCTTTCTGCCCCAGTGCCTCCCTCCTAGCTATCCCTCTCCACTGGACACTTCTACAGATCCTCTGTTTTTTACCTCCCACAGCTATCCACCCATCCTGCTACATGCATCATGCATGCTCCTTACCTTGGCATAGGAGTATGAAACTCCTTTTTATAATCATTGCCCTCCTTCTCCTATCATCTGGTGACATAAATATCAATCCAGGGCCCAGCACTCCAGCCAGTATGGTGCAATCACCCTCCTCCTCAGCACTCCCCTATCATGTCCCTCTCTCTTGCCCTGAGGCCTGAAAACCCTCCATCTAAATATTTGAAGTCTTCTCCCAAAAATTGATCTACTTCAGCCCCTGGTAGCTTCTGTAAGACCAGACATTAGCATCCTGACAGACACATGGCTAAACAGCAAAACCGCTGACTCTCCCCTTGCCATACTGGGGTATTCTATATCCCATCATGACAGGGTAGGCGGGGTGGGGGTGTAACTATATATGTTGCCTCAACCATCCAATACACCACCATTTTCTCAGCTTCCATGCCTAAAGCTTATGAGGTACTCACCTTACAAATAACCCTCCCATTCTCTATTCCCATTTTTATAGTTGGGGCCTACTGCCACCCAAGCCTCAACCCCCCCCCCGTGGTCACAGATCTCATCACTACTATTGTTTCCCACACCTCATCAGGCAAAGTCTGTATCATGGGAGACTTTAACTTAAATTGGCTATCCTCATCCATGAATAAAGTAAAAAACAACATCGCCACCCGTACTTTAACACAATTAACTCTGGAACCTACTAGGATAAACCCTAAATCAATCGCCCCCTGATTGACTGGGCTCACACTTCTTATCCTCATAGAGTCATTAAATCCGGTGTGTTACCCAATGCATTAAGCAACCACTGCCTGACCTATCTGGTAAGAAGAATCCATTGCGCTAAGGCCCCTAGAATACTATGGTGCCTCGATCATACAAGTCCTTGAATATTGCCCTGCTCCTAGTTGATCTTACTGATACTAATTGGGCCCCCATAACTGCAGATACCTTAATTGTCACAGCCACAGACTACTTCAAAGACAAATTCCTCGAGGTTCGGAACTGGCATGCACCTCTACGCTGCATCGGAGTCCGTGTGAATCACCATCCATGGATCTCTCCTGAGCTTATAGCATGCCAAAAAGCACATGACCAAGCTTGGAAGCAACACAAAGTCTTGTAACTTCCTAAGGACTATAAAGCTTAGCGCTACCGCCATAACAAATGTACCAAAGCCACTTGCCTGGCCAAAGCCATTTATTTCAACTCAACCGTTCAAACCAACTTAAGCAACCCTGCTAAATTTTGGAAGGTCATCCACTCTCTCTTCTCTTCCCCTTCCTCTCCTCCCACCCCTCCACCTTAATATTAACAACAACCTTCTAGCTGACCACTTGAGTGTAGCCTCTGAATTTAACTCTTACTTCACCTCTTGTGCTTCCACTCTCCTATCCTCCTTACCTCCTGCTCAGTCTGCTCCCTCCTGTAACCCACCCCCCACACACAACCTACACTCCTACACTACTGCTTCTCTTTCACTAAAGTCACTCTATCGGACACATTGGATGCCTTACTTGCCCTTAACCCCTCCAAGGGCAGCTCACCAGACGGACTGGACTCTAAGCTGCTCTACCTTTCTGCTACAGCTATCTCTGCTCCTCTGGCTGACCTGCTCAACCTTTCTTCCATGCTGGCAGCCATCCCCTGTGTATGGGAGCATGTGGTGGTTCTCCCCTCCATAAAGGTGGTGATCCGTCCTCCACTGGGAATTACCACCCCATATCCCTGCTCCCTACCCTTACTAAGCTACAAGAACACCTGGTATTTGCCCAACTCTCTTCCTACCTCTCTAACTCCAACGTTTTCACTCTCTACCAATCTGGCTTTTGTAAAAACCATTGTACTACTACCTCCCTGCTTAGGCTCACCGACTCCATCCTCTCAGGGATGGATTGTGGCCAAGTCCCATCTGCTGTGTTTGTCGACCTTACCAAGGCTTTCAATTCGGTCTCCCACCATCTACTCTTAGAGTCCCTCTCCGCAGCAGGTCTGTCGTCTGCTGCCACTAACTGCGTCTGGGCTTACCTTGTAGGCCGAACCCAGTCAGTTAAAATTGCTGACTCCATATCCTTTCCTCTCCCTATCAACACTGGCATTTCACAGGGATCTTTGTTGGGCCCAATACTCTTCTCCATCTTCCTCAACGACTTACCATCTGCCTGTACATCTGCCTCAATGCATATGTACATGGACAACATGGTCCTTTTCACCTCCAGCCATCTAGCCTCCGATGTAGTGTCCAGACTTCAGCACGACTTCAATAACATTCAGCGCTGGTTTTGCTCACATCAACTGTTCCTTAATGCCAAAAAGACAGTTTCCATGACCTTTGACACCAGGCAGAGACTCTCTAGGCTTCCCTCCCTGCCCACCTTCCATACCCTGGACAGGACGGTCCTTGAGGACACCTCCTCATTCAGATATCTGGGGGTTTGGCTCGACCAACACCTCACCTTTTCTGGTTATGTGGATGCCATCCCCCCACCCAAAAAAAAAGTGCGCCACAAGCAAGGCACTCTATTTAGGAACCAAAATTGCATTCCTCTTCCGGCAAGGCGCGAACTTGTCCATAAGATAATACTACCCATCTTTGGCTACTGCGATGTAGTCTACAGTGCCGCACCCAAGACTGCCCTAGCCAGATTAGGCACCCTCTTCAACTCCTCCTTCTGCTGCTTCGCCTTGGATGCGCCTCCTCTTATCCACCACTGTCAACTCTACCACTCCCTGGCTTTCCCCTCGCTAGAAAATAGGCATCTCCGTCACTGTGCCAAATTCATGCCTAAATTCTGGTTTGAATCACTTCCTACCTACCTAAGCTCCTCTCTAACTGCCCCCCCCCATTCACTTACGTCCTGACTCCTGTTGCTTAGTTATCCCTCATATACCACCTCTGCAGGCCAAGCTGCCTTCTCACATCGCTTCCCTAAACTTTGGAACGCTCTCCCCTCCCAAATTCGACTCTCCTCCTCCCCATCATCCCTTTCCTCCACATTACATAATTTCCTCTCTGTAAACTGCAACTGTAACTGACCCTATCCTGACTGTACCACTACTTCTCATCCTCTGCCCTGTCATCTACACTAGAGGCGCAATCCCTGGTCTTTCCTATACCAAAGTTAATACTGCTGGACTGCTGTTCTATTACTGATTGTTTCTCTCTACATGTGGATATGTAAGCCTATGCATTGTTGTTACGGTCACTCTCCATTCATGGAAGCCTCTGTAAATTGTGAATTTTATTAATACTTTTGTACATTCTGTTATGTCTTATTTGTTATTGTCTCTATATGCAAACTTATGTCCTTACCAACTTGCTATGTTGTATATATTGTATATTTTGTAACTGTTGTCTACTCCACTCCCTGCTGCCCCCGGGACGCACTGTGAGATGAGCAACTTGTTGTTCAGTGTGCCCTTCCTGGTGAAACTCTTAAATAAATAAATAAAATAAAATCCAGATACACTGTACACATCTCAGCTTCTTTACTGATGGAAGGGAGTGAGCATCAGGCTTGAGTACCCCAAGGCACACCCCACGCCTGATTTGCTGCCTGCAGGGAGGGAGTGGGATGTTAGGGTTTGAAACCCTAACACCAAATTTTCCTATTTTTTTTCTTTTTAACCCTAACTAGTGCATTAATGAAATTTTTTTTCAATGAATACATATATATATATATATTCGTTTGCAATGCAGACATTAGGAATGAAGAATGTAAAGCGGACAAAGTAAGGAAAATAATAACATTAGGGTTTAGAGTCTTTGGGCTAGATTCACAAAACTTTGCCTCAACGCAGACCCAATTTTGCGTGGCGCAAACCTGGTTTGCGTCAAGCATATATTCACAAAAGCCTGGTTTGCGCACCCAAACCTGGTTTGTGTCAGGACAAACTGTGGAAGGGGCCACAATGCAGATGAGGGGGAGGGGACGTGAATATCGTCCCTGTCTGATTCATAAACCATTTGGTCTTCACAAGGACCCCTTGTGGGGCCCCCTTGCACGGAGCAAATACTGCCGACTGAGACCTTGTCTTAAACCTGCACAACCTAGTGGTTGGCGGAGGTACTGTGGCAGATCCCCCCACCCCCACCAATTGCCTGCCTGACATCACCAAGAGGTTATCCCTGGTGTCTAGTGGACCCCCTTTCTATCCCTGATCCACAGTAAATAAATGAATACCCCTTCCCTGGTGGTCTAGTGGACCCCTTCCCTAGCCCCGATGTATTTTATTTATTTATTAACATCTCAGATTAATACCTTTGAGCCAGAGACTCGTTTGCATAGGTTTCACATCAGTGGGAGAGAATACAGAAGATAAACAAAAGATGTATAAATTTGGAAACTATGAAGCATAGAACCCACGTCAATACAACAGTACAACAGTACAAATATCCAAAAGTAAAAAAAATCGTAGCATTGGTTCCAGGTAGATACACTTGTACAATTTCATACCACAAAGGTAATGGTCCAGAACAGTGTAGGTTGATCAGTAGATACTGAGAGCAGAATACAAAGGAAGTACTGTGACTGTAAATGAACGACATAACAGTATGGAATATTACAGTGTGCATCAAGGTTAGGCGCATCAGGCTAGGGGAAGAAGAGCAAAGGCAGGGAGAAGGAGGGAGAGGTACAGAAGGGGATTCAGGATCAAGGAGGGGATGTGGGCAGTTAGGGAAGGCAGTCCAAGGGAGGGGGCAGGGTGGTGGAGGGGGGAGCAGAGTAGAAGGGATAAAATCATTTGTGGCCAGAGCAGGCTTTGTCACGCAGAAAACAGAATATAAATAACAGAGAGGTACCTTGGGTGAGGAGTTGACATCTACAGGTTGCAGACTAGAGGTTGCAGTCACAGCCACTTGTTACACCAAGGTGCGAGTGCAGTTAAGCTTTGAATGGCCCAAGTTTTGGATTCAATAATAGGTCACTTTGGAGTGAGTTTTGCCAGGTAGGTGCCCGGTACTCGAACGTACGCTGTCCGAGATGTGCAGTGGAACAGAACTTTGAGCAACCTGTTGTTGTTTCCTTGTTTGTGTCATCGATGACTGACCAGTCTTGCTTCCTTAGGTTCGCTTTGAAGGCTTGGAGCTGACCCTCGTCATTAGGGTTTTTGTTGGAATTTTGGGGAATTTGTTCGACCAGTAACATAGAATTGGGGAGTGGTCGCTAATGGAGTCTGGTAGTACGATTGCCTTGGTTATCCTCTTGGGACAATTGGTTACACGCCGGTCTAAAAGGATACTGGTACCTGTACGATAGTTCACTCGGGTGGGAGAATCCACTAGTTGGGTCAAGTTGGTTGAAGAGATGGCATCCCTATAGTGCACTGCTTCAGGGGACAACTAGTTTATGTTGAGGTCACCAACCATTATTACCTCGGAGTTGTGGCGAATACTGGAGAGGTACTCGAGGACCACTTTGAAGCCACTTGCCTGCTCTTTTGGGGGTATGTAAGCAGATACCACCGTTAGGCCTTTTCTCTGCACACCTAGCAGGATTTTTACTGCTAGGATTTGGATGTTACTGTTGGAGCTTGGGTGGGGAAGGGCACATCCCTGTAGGGTATCTTTGATATAGATGACACAACCTCCACCTCCCTTATCGAGTCTGTCCAGCCTAAAGGAGGTGTATCCTGGTAGCTAGATTGTCATGTCGGAGATCTGCAGGGTGAGCCAGGTTTCTACCACTGACAGCACATCTGGTTCATACGGGCTACCCATACCTACAGCTGGTCGAACCTGGCGAGGAGGCTACAAATGTTAATGGAGGCGATTGTGAGCATTCTTTGATTCTTGGTGGGGGATGATGATTTTGGTGCAGGTCTCGGGTTAGGTTGTGTGTTCCCGGATAGCAGAAGTAGCAGCCATGCCATCCTTACTGCCTGCCATTTAAGTTCCTTAAGGGCCATAGACCCAGTAAATGAATGAATACCCCTTCCCTGGTGGTTGTGGCAAGGGGAACTCCCTGTCATGGTAATGGACCATCTCTTCTCATTTACTGAAACTTCTGTTGCAGTAGTTCTCTCATTTCTTCTTTTATTCTGCCTCTGTATTTTCTAGTCTAAAAGGCTGGCCACCTTTAGGTGCTCCCCTCCCCCCCTTTTCTCGTAGCTATCACCCACTTTTATTTCCTTTTTTCCTCTTTAAAGGTCCAGCTGTTGGGAGGTTAAGAAAGTGACCTCTGCAACATTTTGATAAAAGGAGCCCATGTGGGGATTATAAGGAAAAGTACTGGTACCAGTAATGAAATGCCCTGAGCAACAGTACACTCAGGACAGGAATGTATGAACTTTTATTTGCCAGAGCAAATGGCTCGGATGTTTGGTTAATGGAGAACCCCCCTTTTATGTTTCTGTATCCCTTTAGTTTCTCACCCCAGGAATACTCCAATATTCCTAACTCTTCTGCAATGTGCCTTTAAGTGAGATCTGCCCAAAGATGGAACATTATGCTAATGATAGAATCATTGGCATGAGCCACTTTTCAAATGATGCCACCTATCAACTGCCTACATTCTAACCCTCAGATTTCTCTCTCTGCCTGTCAAGACCAGACGCTTGAAGATCTCCTCCTCCTTGACATCTCGTCAGAAAAGCCTTTAAATAAATAAAACACTTAAGTATATTTTATTTATTTTCATTTGCTGCCTCTTATCTTCATTATTTTATTAACCGTTAGCTTAGTTTAGTTAATTTGAGTTGTTGTCTTAGTTTCCCACAGTTCGGGATAACCACTGAGAAACCGAGGCCTTTTTGTTAGTTATCGGAATGTTTTCCCCTTGTTTTTACTTTTATTGCATCTAAAAGTTGTAAAAAAAGTTATATTTTGTGTAACCGACAACCTTGGATCTTACTTCGAGAAACAGCTCTTGCAGCAGGTTACACCACTAGGACTGAAGCCGGCAGGCACCAGGACCCCACGGGAATTTTCTAGCTAGCAGTATTCAGCGGGAACTGCCTCCGACGTCGGTCCCGCCCCCGACATCAGGCACAGTACATAAGGAGACGGTCCCCCAGAATCCCCAGTTCTAGGGACATGGATATGTTGTTCATCCACACTTTCTGGCAGGTATCCTTGCCGCTTTAAATCTTGCTGGAAGGTCTTCAAGTTGGCTCCTCCCACCCACCGGTGGTAAAACTCTCGGCTCCGCCCCATGATGCCAGATCTTCCTTACGCTTAGAAGCTCAGGTTCCCTCCTTAACGCTCTGCGTATAAGACTGGTTCCTATTTCTTCGGTTTACCCGGAGTTACTTTTAAAGTTTTCAAGACTTCAGTCATTTGTTTCCCTTGCGGCTGCGATGGACAAATCGACTCCCGGTTTTCGGAGGTGCCCATGTGGGCAGAAGATGTCTCGGACGGATCTGTACTCCACATGTGTCTACTGCTTGGGCCTTGAGCACGACCCGCAGGCTTGCGACCTGTGCTCTTCTTTTGACCCCTCGTTCTGAAGTGCCGCCCGTTTACCGCTTAGGCGCGAAAGCGTTACCCTCCGGTAAAGTCAAGGAGGCCCATTTGGCGGTTTCCGCGGCAGCGGGCTCAGCGGAACAGCTTGAGCAGATGATCGCCCTCAAGGAGGAGGCGGCGCAGGCCGCATCTTTGTCTTCCTCGGCCGCAGCCTTTATCCCGCTCTCCCTGGGATCCTCCTATTCAGCTTCTCTTAAGGAGCTCTGCCTGTCCCTCTCCACTAAGGGAGAGGGACCAACATCTTCAGGGCCTTCCTGCCGGTCCAAGAAGAAGGACCACAAAGGTAAGTCCCTCCGTCGACGCTCTTGGGAGCGGGAGAGGTCCCTCTCACCGAGTAGTCGACCATCGACTTCAGTCGATCCTTCGGCTCCGGCCACTGGCCTCACAGTGTCCCCATCAGGTCAGTTGACCAAGATTCCCGTCGATGCAGTCGGGATTTTTCTTGACCCGCCAGACGGGCTGTCGACCGGTGAAGCCGAAAACCCTCACTCTCCGGTTCACCCGGCGGAGATTGAGGTTTCCGTGGACTTGCCCGTGCCTCCGGTTCCGGAGTCCACGGTTGAACCCTGTTAGCCAAGGGGAGAGCGGGTTTCCCCCGCCCTGCCCCAGTACCCTCCTCGGAAAAGCCAAGGTTCACGGTCTCGGTCTCGGACTTCTTCTCGGTCCAGCCGATCCCGCCATCATAGGCGGTCTCGGTCCCGGTACTGTGGCAAACGGCGTCGCTGCTCGGCCTTGTCCTCCTCCTCGGACGAGGGGAGGCTTCGACACAAGTTCTGTCGGTGCTATGAGGACCTCATGTGGCAACAGCTTCTTCTGTCTGGGAGCAAGCCGACGTCGTCGCCTTCCCCGGCTATCAAGTGGGTGTCACCGGAGCGGCAGAAGCAACCCCTCGCTCTAGCCGAGGCACCTGCTCCCAGGCCTGTTGCTCGACCAAAACCGGCTGCCCCACCGATTCTGGTGGAACCTCCGCCTCCACAGCCGTTGTTTGGGGCCCAGATCAAGAATTCTCGGTCGGCCCAGGGTCTGCCCCATAGGCTGTCTGTCACCCTCACTCTCGATCGCCCTCGGCAGGTGGAGGGTGGCTCAGGCCGAAGGCAGCTCTTTGCGGACTCCTCCAAGTCCGACGACGATTCCTCCCTGTTCTCCAGGCGGGTCAACTTGGAGTCCTCAGGTGGTCAGTCACTGGACGATAGCCCATCGTCCTTCATGGGTTTGCTTAGGCTCATCTCGGAGTCCACCGGGATGCAGCTCGAGCCCGTATCCAAGTGGGCCGTGTATCCCCTCACGGAGATATTGGACCGAGGGGATTCTCCTACGGAGGCCTTTCTGGTAGCCGAGGCCATTGTAGGCCCGGCCTTGGAGCTCTGGCAGCGTCCTGCTTCCTGCTCCACACCTTTGGCCAGGGTGGCGAGGAAGTATGCGGTCCCTACCGGTTCCCTGTCCGGTTTCTCGGAACACCCCTCAGCCGAGGGATTGGTTACCGACAGCATCTTCCGGCGTGCCGGAAGCACCAGGGACGTGGACGAGCCTCCCGACAAGGAGTCCAAGAAGTTGGACTACGCTGGGCACAAAGTCTATGCTGCGTCCTCCCTTGGCCTTCGTCAGGCCAGCTCGGCTGTGCTGATGGCACACTTCTCTCATGCCCTGTTGGGCTCCCTGGGCGAGGTAGTCCCTCATCTCCCGGCTGACCTGCAGACCACGGTTAAGCAGGTGCGGGACCAGGGCAGGGCAGTGGCCAAGCAGCAACTTCAGACTGCTTTGGACATCGGTGACTCATGCGCCAGGTCAGTCGCGGCCGCAGTGGCTATGTGCCGTCGGGCATGGCTGAGGATATCCACCTTCACAGCGGATACCCAGCACAAGTTGGCAGATGTCCACTTCCTGGGGACCGACCTCTTCGGCCCTGGAGTGGAAGGTCACCTCCAGAGGATCGAAAAGTCCAATGCCACTCTGGACTCGGTCTTGTCCGCCCAGAGGGACAAGGGCCGCAGACCGCAACCCAAACCCTTTCGTCCATCTGCGCCCATGGCACGTCTGGCCCAGCAGCATCAGGGCCAGCAGGCTCGCGCTTGGCATCCCAAACCCAAGCCCGTGGCTTCCTCCTCCAGGAAGCAGGGAGGTAAAGGCCCAGGTGGTCCCTCGGCCAGTCCCTCCTCCAAGCCTGCCCAGTGACGGGTTGAGGGGTGCCGCCCCAACCTCATCACCCCACCCCAGGTTCCCCCCGTGGGGGCGACGGCTTCGCCACTTCCTTTCTGCCTGGTCCGCTATCACTACAGACCGGTGGGTGTTGGAAGTGGTGGGAAAGGGCCTGCCTCTGGAGTTCGAGCAGGCCCCGCCCTTCTGAGCCATTGCCCCGAGAGTCTCGGGAGTCCGGCCGCGCTGTTGGCTCGCCAAGCCGACATCGCTCTGCTCCTCGAGAAGGAGGTGATCAGAGAGGTGGCGGACCTTCCCTCAGACCCGGGGTTTGTGTCCAGGTACTTCCTGGTCCCAAAACGGACGGGGGGCTGGCACCCCATTCTCGACCTGCACGACCTAACCAAGTTCCTAAGGTCTCGGACCTTCAGGATGGTCACTCTGGCTCAGATAATACCATCCCTGGAATGCGGCATGTGGTTCTGCTCTCTGGACCTACAGGACGCGTTTTTCACGTCCCTATCCGTCCGTCTCACCAGAGATTCCTTCGCTTTCGAGCGGAAGGATCCCTTTTCGAGTTCCGAGCCATGCCCTTCGGCCTGCCTCTTGCTCCCAGGGTCTTCACCAAATGCATGGCAGTGGTGACAGCATTCCTGCGGTGCCGAGGGGTCCGGGTGTACCCTTACCTGGATGATTGGCTGATAACAGCCCCCTCCAGACAGGAGGTGGAGCGGTCCAGAGATCTGGCCCTCCAGGTTTACTCTCAGATTGGCCTCTTCATCAACGAGGCCAAGTCAGAACTCGAACCGAAGCAGGTGATTCTTTTCATCGGGGCAGAGCTCGACTCTCTTCGAGCCAGAGCACGGCTCCTGGAGGACAGGGCCGAGGTTCTTTCCTCCTTTGCCCAATCATTTCTGGTTGGGCAATCGCACCCTGCCCGGGACTTCCTGCGCCTCCTGGGTCTCATGGCGGCCTGCACCAGCGTGGTCCGTTGGGCCCGCTGGAACATGCGTCCCCTTCAATGGGGGTTGGCCAGCCAGTGGTCTCAACACTGCGATCCATTGGACCAGCTAGTGACAGTGACCCAGGGGATGTGGAATGCTCTCCAGTGGTGGATTGTTCCAGCTCATCTGCAGGAGGGCATCCCATTTGTCCACCCCGAGCTGACTGTCTCTCCATCGACCGATGCCTCTCTGATGGGTTGGGGTGCCCATCTGGAGGAGCACAGAGCGCTCGGCCTCTGGTCCCCTCGGGAGTCCCGATGCCATATCAACCTGCTGGAGCTTCGGGCGGTCCGTCTAGCTCTCACCACCTTTGCTCCGTTCCTATGGGGTCAAGTGGTTCAGGTCCAGATGGACAATACCATGACCATGTACTACCTAAACCGCAGGGCGGGACGTGCTTCATGCCTCTGTGCAAGGAAGCTCTCCGCATCTGGTCACTCGTGCGCAGCCTGAAGGCGGATCTCCTAGCCATTCATGTGGCAGGAGCCTCCAACACCCTGGCCGATGCCCTAAGCCGGATAGAGGCTGTGTCTCACGAGTGGTCTCTCCTGCCGGAGGTAGTACAAGATCTATTCTGCCATTGGGGCACACCTCAGGTGGACCTGTTTGCCTCCAGGGAGAATGCGAAGCTGAGGCTGTTCCATGCCCACCCCCCTCAGCAGGACTCGCTGCAGGGGGATGCCTTCTCGAGGCCGTGGACCCCGGGCCTCTTCTACGCCTTTCCCCCATTTCACTTGATCCACAAGGTGCTTCTCAAGGCAAGGAGGGACAAGGTGCAGGTGATTCTGGTAGCCCCAGACTGGCCCCGCCAATGGTGGTATCCAAATCTCCTCAGCCTCAGCTCCAGGCTCCCAAGGCAGCTTCCAGCTCACCCGGACCTACTTTCAGTCAATCAGGGGAAGGTGTTCCATCTGGACCTTCAGTCCCTGCACCTGACGGCCTGGTTCCTGAGCGGCTAGAGTTCCAGGCCTTGGGTCTTTCCGACGAGGTCCTCAGTGTAGTTGAGGTGTCCCGTAAGGAGTCGACCAGGAAATGCTATGCCTTCAAATGGAAGAGTTTTCCATTTGGTGTCAGAGCAAGGGCCTGGACCCTTCCTCCTGTTCCTAGCAAGCATCTTGGACTATCTATGGTCCCTTTCTCAGCAGGAGCTTAGGTCACGACCCTAAAGGTGCACGGCAGCCATCTCTGCTTACCAGGCGCGGGCCGGAAGCAGTCGTGGTGCAGGAGAAGGTGGTCTGGCGCTTTTTCAAAGGCCTTGATCACATTTCCCCTCCAGTGCGAGAACCTCCACCTCCGTGGGATCTACTGCTTGACTGGCAGCTCATGGGCAAGCCATTCGAACCAATGCACAGGTGTGATCTCTCTCACCTGTCGTGGAACACCGCCTTCTTGGTGGCTATTACGTCAGCCAGAAGGATGGGAGAGCTCAGGCGCTTCCATTGAGTCTCCTTACCTGGTCTTCCCCACAGGGACAGTTGTCCTGCGCCCCACCCGAAATTCCTTCCGAAGGTGGTGTCGGAGTTTCACCTTAACCAGGTGTTGACTCTGCGGTGTTCTACCCCAATCACACCTTGGAGGTCAATATAGGCTCCATACTCTGGACCTCAGAAGGGCCGCTTACTATAAGGAGCGCACGGCTGAAATTCGGGGAGAGGTTTGCCAGCTGTTTGTCACCTACGCTGAAGCTGCACCTGGCAGACCTGCAGCCAAGCGGACGATAAGCAGGTGGGTCACCTCCTGCATAGATCTCTGCTATAGGTTAGCGGGCATGGAGCCTCCCAGAGGGATAAGAGCTCATTCTACCCGCCATACCGCTGCATCAGTGGCTGCTTAAGGGACGTCCCTATCCAGGAAATCTGCAGGGCTGCTACCTGAAAGTCAGCACACACCTTCATCACCGACTACCACATCGACCTTGAGTCACGCCGGGATGCTGGTTTTGGGGCCACCGGTTCTCCAGTCTCTATTCCCTAAGTGGGGGGTGTGCGCCTTGCCTCCTTCCTCCCGGAGAACTGGTAGGAGTCTGCCAGAAAGTGTGGATGAACAACATATCCATGTCCCTAGAAATACAGGTTACTCACCTGTAACAGGAGTTCTAGGAATGGTATATGTTGTTCATCCACACGACCCACCCGACCTTGCCGGCTTCGACGCACTACCTGAGCTTCCAGCGGGCCAGATCTGGCGTCATGGGGTGGAGCCGAGAGTTTTACCACCCGGGGTGGATGGGAGGAGCCAGCTTGAAGACCTTCTGGCAAGATTTAAAGCGGCAAGGATACCTGCCAGAAAGTGTGGATGAACAACATATACCATTCCTAGAACTCCTGTTACAGGTGAGTAACCTGTATTTCTTTTCCCGCCGTCGACTCGCCAGCATCGGCTTCTCAGTCTCCACCTAGCACACGACGACTTAGAACTTCAAGAGTTTCTCCAAACTAATGTCCCCTCCAACTCCTTCACTTGAGGGACACCTTTCCAAGTGTGCCTGCGGAAAACAGATCCCTTTTAAGGATCCTCATTCCTCCTGCATGTGGTGCTTAGGCCCGGACCATGACACCAAGGCCTTCACCGTCTGCCAAGGGTTCAAGAGCCACACCAGGATCCACAGTCAGAAGGCACTTCAGGCTTATCTGCTGGAAGAAAAACTTAGTAGGTTGGACCAAGAACCTTCCTCCAGGGGTGATTCTTTTTCCAAGGCCCATAAACACCTGGATAAACACTGGGAGAAAGCAGGGTCCAGATCCCCGAACCGGGCCTCGGACTCCCGTAGCTCAGGCTCCACCAGGTCGGACCGCTCTCCCTCCAGGGCTCATTCTCAGCCCCCTCCGGTCAAAGTCCAAGCCTCAGGAGGCTCTTCGACTCTCCAGCCCATCAAGACTTCAAGACCTTCGGCTTCCTCCACTCCCTCTCGGGCCTCTTCCAACTCTTCCGAACACCACAAGTCTTCCTCATCGACCCGATGTCGGGACCCAGACTTCAGATCAGTCTTCCAGCCTCTCAGAGGTCCGGATCCACCACCCAGGAAGACTAAAGACCTGATGTCCCTGAAGCGGACGTCGGACCAGACGTCGGCCAAGCACCCGACGTCGGCCAAGCATATGAAGTCGGCCAGGCGTTCGCCGGAGCCGCGGACACCAGCCAGGCACCAGACGCCAGCCAGGCATTTGCCGGACCCGAAGGCGTCAGCCAAGCAACCAACGTCAGCCTCGCATTCACCGGAGCTAAAGACCGCCCCCCAGTCACCGGTGGACACCGGTCACAGGGATTCAACAGAGGAGGACACGACACTGCCCGAAGACTAGGCGGGCGACACTGAGGATGCTGGGCTCCCAAGGGAACCTTCGCCTACCCCAGAGACTCCCGCGGACCCGGCGCCCGACCCCGGTGACAGACCACCAGCGCCAGGCCCGTCGTCGGGCATGAACCTGCAAGAAAGAAAGGATCTCTTTACTTTCTGGTGGGACACCATCCAAAAGGATGTGGTCCCTGTAAAATCTCCTCCTCCTCCTCCTACTTCTTCACCTCCTACGCCCCCTCCTCCACCAAAGGGGCCAGCAAGACGACCACCAACCCCTAAGGAGCAGACACCACCTCCTAGGGGTAGATCCAAGGACCAGAGAAGGCCTCGCTCAAGATCTCCGTCAGGTTCCCCCAGCCCCAAGCGACCCAGACATCATCAGTATACTCTGTCAGGGGAGGACTCCAGATCAGATACCTCGGATTATTCCAGCTCTCCTTCTCCACTCAGCATTCCATCACCTGACCCACATGACCTTTCCAGGTCTCCTCCGGATGATCCCTCTTTCTCTGAGATCATGATGCACATCCAGGACAACATGGGGTGGGATGCTGACGACCTCAACCCCAAAAGGCAGTGCCTTGCCCGTTATCTTCGGCAGAAAGTCCCAAAGCCTGTGGTAGTCCCACCCTTGGTGGACACCTTCACGGACATCACCAAGGCTGCGTGGAAGCATCCGCACTCTGCTCCCACAAGTTTTGGTCTAGCAGTCCTTCAAGGACTTCTGTCCTAGGTTCAGGTTCTGTTAAGGATTTCTACCTTCCCTCCTCCCAATGGTGTGGGATTTCCATTATTGCTTGAGAATCAGTCCTACTGGTGTAACCTGCTGCAAGAGCTGTTTCTCGAAGTAAGATAGTACAGTTACGTAAGAACTTACTGTAACAGTAGATCTTCGAGAACAGCTCTTGCAGCAGGTACTTTCCCTCCCACCATCCCCGCTGGAGGTAGATTCCAGTTCCAACATCCTTCTCCTAGGATCAGGTGTTCTCAGCATCTCTCTGATTGCCATTTGATGGTGGATCCTCAGTCTCCTCTTCTGATGTCATCCAGCGGCCGGGAGTCTCCGGCGGGAGAACTGGGGATTCTGGGGACCGCCTCCTTATGTACTGTGCCTGACGTCAGGGGCAGTCCCCGCTGAATACTGCTAGCTAGAAAATTTCCATGGGGTGCTGGCACCTGCCGGCTTCAGTCCTAATGGTGTAACCTGCTGCAAGAGCTGTTCTTGAAGATCTACTGTTACGGTAAGTTCTTGCGTAACTGTAACTGTACTGAACCGCTAATCCCTGTTCGATTCTCCTCGGTTCCCAGTTCCGCTCGGTTTCTCCGAACAGTTCCTGAACCGACCGCAACCGTTAAAATTGTTTTCTTTTGAATTTTAAAATAATTTGTTTTGTTCCTTTATATTGCGGTTACGGATTTTCAATCAGATATGTCAGAAAAACCTAACAAAAGAACCGGAGAGCCCGGTTTCAAGAATTGTACTGAATGTGATGAGTTGTTTGCCAAGGCAGACAGACACTCTATTTGTGTATTCTGCCTGGGCTTTGATCATTTAAAGACTAACTGTGAAATTTGTAAAACCTTTGTGGATAAGATAAGCATAGAAACATAGAATTTGATGGCAGATAAGGATTGCTTGGCCCACCAGTCTGCCCATTTCCCTACCTAATGGATAAGTTGCAGATCCTACCTAACCAACAGCCTACTTCTTCCAACCTCCACCCCTGAGAATTGCCTTCAAACAACTTGAAGTCTTGCTATATTATGACAAGTGCAGTTTGTCCCACCACTAGAACTGCTCCGGAGGTGAAAGAGTTAACTTCCATGCAGAGCATGGAGCTTAGAGCGCGAGCTCAGTTAAAGAAGCGCTGTTAGGGTGGTTTCGAACTGAAACCATCAGATTCTTTACTCCGCCTCACTGAACAGTCGCTCCGGAGATTCCTCCTGTTGCTCGGTTCATTTCCTCGGTTTAAAACGCTATTTCTCGGTTGAATTTAACCGCAATTTATTTATTTTAACCGCAAACCGATCGGTTCAAGCTCTGTCTATGGTATTGTAAGTAATAGATAGGTTTTTCTGTGTGGAACTTGTAAATTGTTATCGGTTCGGGTTGAACCGATCAAATTGTACTTAAACTTGGTTTTAAAGCCTTTTAAGGCTTTTTAGAGTGCGGTTCCCGGTTCTTATCGGTTCTAAAAAAAACGGATTTCATTACGGTTTTTTCCACGACCCGTGACACGGTTTGGAACCTATAAGGGTGTCTTGCCTGGCACTGCCATTAAAAGGGCAAGTTTGTTGGTTAGGCTGGCATCATGTCTGAGAAACCCAAAAGAAAAACCGGGCCCACTGGGTTTCAGCACTGTAGTGTCTGTGGGGAAGCCTTTGCCAAGGCTGACCCACACACTACATGTGTCTATTGTCTGGGGTTTGACCACCTCAATTCAGACTGCCAGATTTGTAAAAATTTCCCTGCAGCCACCCTGGACAAGAGAGTGGGCAGGCTCAGGGAACGAGAGGTCAAAAAGTCCGCTGACCCGGATGGCCAGCCCGGTTCGGTGCCAACCGAACCGGAGGGAGTGCCCTCTGACCAGGGCGAGACTTCCTCGGCCAAACGAAAAGCTGGCTCTGAGGAGCCAGTTCCAGCAAAGAAAACTAAAAAATCAGCAGGTTTGGAGTCCAAAATTCCTTCTCCAACTGCTGCAGAGATAGCCAGGGCAATACAGATTGTCCAGTCTCTGTCCCCGGTTCCCTCCGAACCGCCACTATCTGGCAAAAGGTCAGTTCGGTCGGTTCCACCGGTTCAAGAATATGATATAGAAGAGTTTTATGAACCAGAGGAGGGGGAGGATGATTATGATCAGTATGAATGTGACTTTGAAAGTCCGGATGTGCCCATTGAACCGGACATCTCCCCAGACAGACCTTTAAGTGAATCTCCCCCTAGGCTTTCTGAGTCCCTTTCTCATTTTTTGTTTTATAAAAAAGTTGCTGAGACCCTCCAGCTTCCCTTAGAGGAGGCTTTGGATGAGCAAGAGGAGCCTGACTATGTAGAGATGATGGATATCCCAGAGTCCAGGAGATTGTCCATCCCTTTGCATAAATCTTTTAGGAAGCAAACAATAAAAATTTTAAAAGCTCCTAATTCAGTGCCTCCTGTAGATAAAAAGATGGACAGGAGGTACACTTTGTCAGGTCCTGATACAGATTTTCTTTCACAGCAATGCAGTCATGTTGGGGTAGTTCAGGCTGCAGCCTGTGATAAAGCTAATATTCCCCTGGCTTCACATCCTCCTGACAAGGACCCCAGGAAGATTGATGCCATGGCCAAAAAACAATACATGGCAGCATCTTTGGGACTCAGACAAGCAAACTATATGGCTTATGTTACGAGATACCAGAAATCTAGATGGGATACTGTCATGGCCTTAGCTAAACAGGTCCCTGGCCAGCTTGCAAAGGAGCTGGAGCAGGTGGCTCTTGATGGTATTGAGGCATCTAAGGTGCAATTCCATGCTGCAGTGGATTCTAATGATGTATCCTCTAGAGTCATGGCTACATCTGTGGCTTTTCAGAGATTGGCCTGGCTCAGGTGTACTACTTTGTCACAGGATACCCAGTCTAAGGCTATGGATTTTCCTGTGGTGGGAAATTCTCTGTTTGGGGAGTAGACAGAGAATTATATGAAGAAAATGGATGAATATAGAACCACTTATAGGAGTGCACAAGCCAAGGAACGGCAAGCCACTCCTCAGAGGCAGCCCCCCAGGGGTAGGGGCAGGCCTTTTCACAGGCCTTTTTACCAGACCCAGGCCTCCTCCTCTTCAGCCTATGCTCAGAGGGGGTTCTTCAGAGGGAGAGGCAGATGGGGTACGAGCAGGCCTGCTCCCACCCCTCAGCCTAAAGCCCCTGCCAAACAGGCACCCTGATGGGATGCCCAGGGTCGGCTCTCCATTACCTGTAGGGGGCAGGCTGGCTTACTTCGTCCAGGACTGGGAGTTTTAACATCGGACAGGTGGGTCCTGGAAGTAGTGAGCCAGGGTCTGGTTCTCAGCTTCAAAAATTTCCAAAGATGAGAGCCAGATCTTTTCCACCTGCAAACCCTTTAGAGACTCTTGCTTTGAAACAGAAGTCTCAACCTCCTGGCTCTCAGAGCTGTAAAAGGGTTTCTCCCCACACCAGGGCAGGGTCTGTACTCCAGGTACTTCCTTACCCCAAAAAGACAGGAGAGTGGCGGCCTATCCTGGATCTAAGATATCTAAACAAGCACCTTTTAAAACCAAAGTTCAGAATGGTGACACTGGGAATGATTTTACCCTCCCTAAGGCCAGGGATTGGCTAGCTTCCTGGACCTCAAGGATGCCTACTTCCATGTTCTTATCAGAAGCTCCCATCGAAAGTACCTCAGATTCGAGTTGCCCTCAGGCCATTATCAGTTCAAAGCAATGCCTTCGCCTCACTTCTGCCCCAAGGGTGTTCACAAAATGTCTGGCAGTAGCAGTTGCTCATCTAAGAAGGCAAAGATTGCCATTTTCCCTACCTGACGACTGGCTCATTGTGGGTCAGTCTCAGAACAGGTCAAATCACACCTGCTAGTTACCCAGCAGCTGCTTACCTCTCTGGGCTTTGTTCTCAATCTTCCAAAGTCAGTTTTGGAACCTGTCCAGGTACTCACCTTTATAGGCGCAGAACTGGACACAAAGCAGGCCAGCGCTTTCCTTCCCTTGGAAAGGGTAAGGACCTTAGTGGCCCTGGCCTCGTCCTTCACTCTGCAGGTCTCTCGACCAGCAAGGCATTTCCTGCAGCTCCTAGGACACATGGCTGCCTCCACAGCTGTAGTGCAAGGAGCAAGATTTCAGATAAGGGACATTCAGTTCCATTTGAGAGCTTTCTGGTCTCAAAGAAGAGATTCCCTATCCAAGTCAATTCCAGTGACTCGAACCCTGATCCAGGCCCTTCAGTGGTGGCAGGATCAGAGCAATCTGAGACAAGGGGTGCCTTTCATCCCTCTGTCCCACCTTGACCCTTACTACAGATGCATCCCTCTTGGGATGGGGAGCTCATAGGCGACCTCTCCACCCAGGGGCTATGGTCCCTCAGGAATCTGTGCTCCACATCAATCTGTTGGAACTCAGAGCTGTTTTCTAGCACTTCAGGTTTTTCTGCATCTGTTCAGAACAAGGTGGTACAGGTCAGAACAGACAACACCACTCCAATGTGGTACATCAACAAACAAGGGGGCACTCGGTCTTCGGCCTTGTGCACCGAGGCGATGAAGTTGTGGTCTCTGGCTTATTCCCTGAACACTTCCCTCATAGCAGTTCACCTCCCAGGCAAGGACAATGTCCTGGCAGATGCTCTCAGCAGATTTCCCAGGGCCATCACGAATGGTCACTGGATCCCCTAGTACTGGGGATAGTGTTTGCCAGATGGGGCACTCCTCAGATAGATCTTTTTGCAGCCCCAGACAATCATCAACTTCCACTTTTTGTTGCAGGCCCCAGTGTTGGGCTCAGTCCCCTGGATGCCTTTCTCCTCGATTGGGAAGGAAGTTTCTTATGCCTTCCCTTCCCTCTCCTGTTCAAAGTACTAGTCAAAATCAGGTCTCAGCCCTGCAAAATGATCCTGATTGCTCCAGACTGGGCCAGGCAGCCCTGGTACCCACTCCTTCTGTCCTTAGCAGTCCATCTTCCCCTGTGTCTCCCCAGGAACCACAACTGTTAACCTGTGCTCAGGGAGAGTTTGGTATCCAGATCTCAAATCCCTCAACCTCAAGGCTTGGCTCTTGAGCAGTTAGAGTTTGCTGATCTACAACTTTCTCAAAGTGTTCTCGAAATCCTGAAGGCTGCTAGGAAGCCTTCCACCAGGGCTACCTATAACTCCAAGTGGAAAGAGTTTTCCATATGGTGTTCTGGGAAGCATGTTTCCCGGAATCTGCTGATCTACCCACTGTATTGGACTATATGGTCCATCTTAATTCTTGGGACTGAGACCAGCTACCCTGAAAGTGCACTTGGCAGCTGTCTCTGCCTTCATTTCAGCAGGGAAGCCCTCTTCTCTCTCTGCTCACCCTGTATTTTCCAAGTTTTTTAAGGGATTGCTTCATACCAATCCTCCATTCAGGGACCCTGCCCCTGCTTGGGATCTTAATGTATGCATTGCTCAGCTGATGCAACCCCCCTTTGAGCCTCTGTCTTCGGCAGAGCTTAAGTATTTGACTTGGAAAACTGTATTTCTAGTAGCCATCACTTCTGCCAGGCATAAGTGAGTTACAAGCTTTATCAGTAGAGACTGACTTTATTTCCTTTCACAGGGATAAAGTAGTCCTCAGGACTAACAGGAAGTTTTTGCCTAAGGTGGTTTCAGATTTCACCTTAACCAATCTATTTCACTTCCAGTGTTCTTCACTGACCATTCCTCCTCTGGTGGAGGAGGCTGCACAGCTTAGATGTTAAGAGGGCCCTAAGTTACTACATAGGCGTACCAAGGGTCACAGGTTTGACTCCTCCAACTGTTTCTCACTTATGGTGAGGTTGAGAAAGGAGACCTGCCACTAAAAGATCCATTGCCAGGTGGATCGTTCTTGTATCAATTTTGCTATCAAAAGCTGGGTAAGGTTCCCCCCTCAGGCCTGAGGGCTCACTCTACCAGAGGTACAGCTGCATCTCTAGCTGCTGCTAGAGACATCCCTATCTTGGAGATATGTCAAGCAGCTACTTGGAAAACAGTACACACTTTCACCAAGCATTACTCCCTGGATATTCAGGCCAGGAGGGATGCTCGGTTTGGCACAGCCGTGCTTCAGAGCCTATTCCCTAAGTAGGTTCTGTCCCTCCTCCATGGAGGTACTGCTGTGTAGTCTGCACTTGTCATAATATAGCAAGACTTCATGTTGTTTGAAGAAAAAATTACTCACCTTAGTAATGTTGTTTCTTCTAATGGAGTCTTGCTATATTATGACCTCCCCCCCAGCCTGCCCCTCTCAGAACTTCTACTTTGGGTATGGGTTGGGCAATCCACTGTTGGCATTTATTGATGCCCTCTTTCATGTTTGGGTGTTGTGTTTATTTAGTTATTTTATCTTATTTTTCTGGTCCACTGACTTGAGTCTTGGTGTTGGGACCAGGAAAATGTGAATATTTTAGTAGCCAGTTGGCTAGTGTAGGTTACAGCTTCCACACAGAACCTTAGTGAGTTTTTGCTCGTAAAGATCTGACGGTTTCGGTTTGAAACCACCCTAACAGAGCTTCTTTAACCGAGCTCGCGCTCTAAGCTCCATGCTCTGCATAGAAGTTAACTCTTTCACCTCCAGAGCAGTTCTAGTGGTGGGACAAACTGCACTTGTCATAATATAGCAAGACTCCATTAGAAGAAACAACATTACTAAGGTGAGTAGAGTAATTTTTTCTTATGTCTGTCCCATGCATTCTTGAATTCCACCGTTTTTGACTTCACAACCTCCTCAGGAAGGCTGTTCCATGCATCCACAACCCTCTCTGTGAAAAAATACTTCCTCACATTACCTCTGAGCCGTTCCCCCCCTCTAGCTTTAGACTGAGCCCCCTTGTTCTTGCACACCTCTTTTCCTGAAAGATGCTACCCTCTTGGACTTTGTTGATTCCCTTGAGGTATTTGAAAGTTTCTATCATGTCCCCCCTCTCCATTCAAAAATGTCTGGAAAGGTTGAACAAAAGATTTAAGGGTCCCTCTGGCTCTGACCAGCCGACACCCTCAGGGTCTATGGGTGAAACCACAGTTCCAATTACTTCTACCCCTGATATGGGTAAAAAGAGGACTGCTGAACCGGCTAGCTCTCATGTTCCAGCTAAAAAACAAAAGAAAACTAAACACACTGAACCCCTGCTGATAAGGGGACTTCTGTGGTGCCAGCAGCTGTGCCTTCTCCCTTGGAGATTGCACAGGCTATTAAGATTATGCCGACTTTACAGGGTCTATTGTCTGTGGTTCCGCTGTCCCCAGTTCAGACCACTGTACCCTTCAACCCACCTGCCTTTCCACAGGAGCGTGGTGAGGAGGAGGAAGAAGGTGAGCCTGTAGAGCCTGAGGTCTCCCCTGAGCAGGAGTTTGGCTCTCCTCCCAAGACTACAGAAAAGTATTCTGCTCATTTTTCTTGTGTTAGGAAAATTGTAGATGCCGTAGATATTTCTACTACTGAGGTGGTAGAAGATGAGGAGGAGGATGAGTATCTTGAAATGATGGATCTAACTCCCACCAAGAAGTTGTTGCTTCCCATTAATTAGTTTTTTAAAAGGGATGCACTTAAACTCCTCCAGACTCCTGGGTCTGTCCCTCCTTTAGATAAAACGTTGGATAAAAAATATCAGCTTGACAGGGCAGGGGCTGAATTTTTATTTTCACACCCTGACCACCAGGGGGTGGTGCAAGCTGCCGCATGCGATAAGGCAAAAGTCCCTCTGGCTTCCCACCCTCCAGAGAAGGACTCTCGAAAAATTGACAGCATGGCTAAGAAAGGCTATTTGTTGGCGTCTCTGGCCATCAGGCAGTCCAGTATCAAGCCTATGCAGTCCAGTACCAGAAGACTCTTTGGTAGTCTGTTCTGGCTATGGCTGAAAAAGCTCCTTCCTCTCTTTCTGCAGACCTAGCTGAAACTGCTAGGTTTGGCTTGGAGGCTGCCAAATATCAATTTCAGATGGCAGCAGATAGTAATGAGACTGCTGCAAGGTGGATGGCAAATACCATCGCCCAGAGAAGGTTTGCCTGATTGAGAGCCACATACCTCATACAGGATACCCAGAATAAAGCTCTGGATTTTCCTATGGAAGGAAATTCCCTTTTTGGCAGCCACATAGAGGCCTACATGAAGAAGGTGGATTAATAGAAGGCCATCTTCCACAGTCATTCTGCAAAAGAAAAGCCTTCCCCCTCTACTAGATCTTATAATAGGGGAGGCAGGGGCATGCAGTTCCACTCCAGGCCTTTTTACCAGGCCATGGTAGTTCCACAAGCACCCCAGTACCCCCAGCAAGGGTATTTCAGGGGTAGGGGCAGGAGAGGTACCAGGTGTGGTGCCCAGCCTCAGCCCTAATCCAAACAGGATTCCTGACTTACTCTCTCAGGCTGCCTCTTCACATCCAGTAGGGGGCAGACTGACCCATTTTTTCTAGAATTGGAAAACCATCACCACAGACAAGTGGGTTCTAGAGATAGTGGGTCAGGGACTGTCCCTAAATTTCAGGTCCTTCCCCTCTCTAAAAACAAGGGTTTTCAAACCAGCTTCTCCTCTAGAGAGAAAACTGTTGAAAAAAGAGGTCAAACATCTACTGTTACTAAAGGCAGTGGAACCTGTGCCTCCATAGCAAGATATTTCGTTACACCAAAGAAAAATGGAGAGTTGTGGCCTATCTTGGACGTAAGGGTCCTCAACAGGTTCCTGACAAAACCAAAATTCAAAATGGTAACACTGTCTCTGATTCTGCCAGTGCTCCAAAAGGGAGATTGGCTGGCATCACTGGACCTAAAAGATGCCTATTTCCACATCCCCATAAGGGAGTCTTACAGAAAGTATCTCGGATTCAGACTCCCTTCAGGTCATTATCAGTTCTCAGCCCTGCCATTCGATCTCACCTCAGCTCCAACGGTGTTCACCAAGTATCTAGCTGTGGTAGTGGCACAGTTGCAAAGGCAAGGTGTCACAGTATTTCCCTCTCTGGATGACTGGCTGGTGGTGGGAAAGTTCTCACAGCAGTTAACAGAGCATCTACAGCTCACACAGGAACTCCTGGCCTCTCTGGGGTTTCTTCTAAATCTAGAAAAATCAGTTCTTCCTGCACAAATTCTGCAGTTTATAGGGGCAGAATTAAATGCCAAGGAGGGCAGAGCCTTCTTACCCATGGACAGGGTAAAAAGCATTCTGCAATTGGCAGGTTCTTTCAAACTAAATGTTCCAAGACCTGCAAGGCAATTTCTTCAGCTCCTGGGACACATGGCAGCTGCCACAGGCACAGTCTTGGGCTCCAGGTTTCAGATGAGGGACATCCAGTTTCACTTAAGAGCTCATTGGTGCCAAAGAAGGGATTCCCTCTCAAAACCTGTCCCTGTAACAAAAATATTCATTCAGGCCCTCCAGTGGTGGAAGGAGGAAGTCAACCTCAGAGAAGGGGTCCCCTTCCAAGAGAGCTTCCATCAGTGGTTCTCACAACAGATGCATCCCTATTAGGATAGGGGGCTCATCTGGCAGAGCACACTACCCAGGGCACTTGGTCAAGTGCAGAAACTCTTTTACATATCAATCTGTTAGAGCTCAGGGCAGTGCTTCTGGCAATACAAGCTTTCACACCACCGATACAGGGAAAGGTAGTGCAAGTCAGAACAGACAACACTACCACCATGTACTACATAAACAAGCGAGGGGGGGGACAAGGTCAAGGCTTCTCTGCACAGAAGCAGTGTGAATCTGGACCTTGGCTTACTCCCTGGGATCATCGCTTCAGGCCATTCATCTGCCGGGCAAGGACAATATTCTGGCAGATGCCCTAAGCCGAATCAGTTGGGCCCATCACGAATGGTCACTGAACAAATAGGTGGTGCAAATTTTATTCAGGAGGTGGGGCACCCCAGAGATGCAACCCTTTTCCTTACATCAGAGTCACCACCTGCCACAGTACTGTTGCAGGCTTCCAGTAGTGGGCTCAGTCCCCCTGGATGCTCTCATTCTGGATTGGTCAGGGAAATTCCTGTATGCATTCCCTCCATTTCCTCTGGTGTACAGAGTACTGTTGAAACTCAGGCTTCAGTCAGCCACAATGATTCTAGTAGCCCCAGACTGGGCCAGACAGCCATGGTATCCCCTATTGTTATCCATGTCAGTGGACAAACCAATACACCTTCCCACGAGGCACAATCTTCTGACCTCCAATCAGGGGAGACTGCAATACCCAAACCTCAAGTCTCTCAGATTCCAAACTTGGCTCTTGAGGACTTAGAATATGCAAGTTTACATCTCTCTGAAGGAGTCATGGATGTCTTAAGGGAGTATAGGAAACCCTCTAGTAAGAAAACCTATGCTGCAAAGTGGAAAAGGTTTTCTATCTGATGTTCCAGTAGAAGTATAGTGCCAGCACAGGAGGGAGTGCCACTTATGTTGGACTGTTTGGTTTATCTGTATTCTTTGGGCTTGCAGCCTTCTACATTAAAGATTAATTTAGCTTCAGTCTTTGCCTATATCTCAGCAGGTAAGGCTGTCTCTTTGGCATCGAACCCCATTTTTAAAAGCTTCTTCAAAGGCCTATCCTATATGTATCCACCGGTCAGGGAACCGGTTCCAACCTGGGATCTTAATATTTGTATTGCTCAACTTATAGGCCCTCCTTTTGAGCTCATATTTTCAGCACCTCTGAAGTATGTCACATGGAAAACAGTGTTTTTGATTGCCATCACTTCATCTAGAAGGATCAGTGAACTTGAGGCTTTATGCACTGTAAAGGACTACATTTCCTTTCACAGAGACAAAGTAGTTTTTCAGACCAATAGGAAATTCCTTCCCAAGGTGGTTTCAGACTTTCACTTGAACCAGTCTATCACTCTGCCAGTGTTGTTCACAGAGCATTCTTCTTCTTCTTCTGATGAAGGTAGGCTGCATAGCCTCGATTATCAAGAGAGCTTTGAGCTACTACATGACAGCTACTGAGCCCCGTAGGCAGGACAGGATACAGCTCTTCCTCACTTATGGGGATGTGGGAAAGGGAAATCCTGCCTCTAAAAGGTCCATTTCTCATTGGATTGTTCGGTGTATCCAGTTTTGTTATTCAGAAGTGGCCAAGGAAGCTCCAGCAGGGCTCAGAGCCCATTCCACAAGAGGGACAGCTGCAGTATTCATAACTCTCCTACCCTGCCTCCCCATTAAGAACCAGTGGCCTTGGCATTCCATACTGTACCTTAGGGCATGTATGCCACATTCTTTTTTTTTTTTATAATATTTTTATTGGAGACAGCATAGGTGATGGTACCAATAGTCAATTACAAGGTATACATATAAATACAATTATACAGTATCTTAAATCACACTGTGTTATTACATGCCTATGGGTACACAAATCATACTAAACCATGACTACATTTTTTTTCCACACACCTATGTCCAATTTAAGAGCGATAAGGCTTTAATACATTACAGTAAATAGCTCATTAAATCATTGTCAGTTACCTAGATGTTCAATTTCAAACTACTGTGAAGCCTTAAACATGTCCTATCTTATCTAGAATAAGAAGTTTAACTTGTATGTTAAAATAGAACTAGACAGATATGAAGTAATCTGTAACCAAATTAAGTTATTTAATATTAATAGTACTAATAAGTGGCTGTGCTCCTCATATTCGCCAGTTCTTACAAGAAGTTTATAGTTCATACATACATTATTGTGGAATATATTGGCCTAAGCTCTATGGGAATAACATCCTCTATTTAAACCTTCTGTCTGTATATGTGGTTATTAAATTCCTAATCACATTGTGCTGCCCTCATGTATTACATTGAGTTCTTCAGGGGAGAGTGTACTTAGGAATCCCCCCCCATATGTCTAGGAAGGCCTCTTCTCTTCCCCAGAGGACATTCTACTTTTTATTGAAACTTTGTTCTATGGTTTCTTCTCCTTTCAGGTGATTCTGACATAGGGGATTGTATGTTTTGTTAAATATATATTTATATATTGTCCCTCCAGTTGGAGGCTGGTTGTGGGAGATTTAAATTTAGAGTTCATTATTTATGTCTGTTAAAATATTGGGCCCTGTCTTTCCAGGCATCTATGAAATCTGAGGGTTAGAATGTAGGCAGTTGATAGGTGGCAGCATCTGAAAAGTGGCTTATGCCAATGATTCCATCATTAGCACAACGTTCTATCTCCAGGCAGATCTGACTTAAAGGCACATTGCAGAAGAGTTATGAATATTGGAGTATCCCTTGGGAGAAACGAGGTTACTATGGTAAGTAACTTTTTCTTCCCTACTGCCCCATAGTATTATATATAAAACTGCTGAGATATTAAACTGAGTCCTGACAGTGGATAGATGCAGCCATTGGGTTCTGGTTAAGTACAATGGCTTTCTGTGCATATTAACCTAAAACAAAACTAAGAAGACTGTTTTGATATAAGAATAACAACAGCTTGCGTCTGTTTCTTTAAAATGTTAGCTGCCCCCTTCTAAGATATCTTTTGCAGCAGACAGCATGTTCTTGCAGGAGAGTTTGAGAGTACAAAATGTTCTGACCTCGAGCTTGACCTTTCTCAAAGTTGTAAACAAGCCTGCAGGTGCCCACTGAACTGTTCTCTATGGAGCAACAGTAGCCCCTAGTGGCTAATTTTATGTTATGTTTGATGTCAATCACACTGGAGTGGACATTTCCTGACTTCTAGAGAGCCTATAAAAGCTCTAACTCAGTTCTGAAATGAGTTTTAGACTGAGAGAAAGAATAGGGTCAGTTCCTCCTAGGTTGTGTAGGTAGAGGACTGAAAGGTGTCCCATATTACTGCTGAGTGAAAGCTGAGAGAAGTTTGCCACATCCTAAGAACTTTATCTGTGTTAATTTTCTGTTTATTTTTTGTGAAGTCTGTCTTTTGCATCTGCCTTGAAGAAATGTTTACGAAGCAATAACATTACACTAGACAAAGTGTGTTAACCTTATAAGAACTGTGTTGTGTCCATCTGTTATCCCATGCTCCCACAGTGGTCTAGCTGACCCCCGTCCCTAGCCCCAATTTACAGTAAATAAATGAATACCCCTTCCCTGGTGGTCTGGTGGATCCCCCACCCTGGCTTGTAGTGGCCCACCACCCTGCTCCCCCATCCCGAACTCAAGTCGGTGGCTGGCACAGCCTTCCTCTCACCACCACCACATCTGGCCACTGACTGAGTTGTCAATGAATACGTAAGTGGAATAACATATATATAGTGCAATAACATATTTACATAGTGCAGTAACATACTGTAAATGGTGCAATAACATATTGTACATAGTGCAATAACATATTGTACACAGTGCAGTAATATTGTGTATAGTGCAATAAAATTTACTGTATATAGTGCAATAACATATTGTACACAGTGCAATAATATTGTGTATAGTGCAGTAACATATTGTACATAGTGTGATAATATTGTGTATAGTGCAATAACATTTAGTGTATATAGTGCAATAACATATTTACATAGTGCAATAATAGTGTGTACAGTACAATAACATTTATATAGAGTGCATTAATATTGTGTACAGTGCAATAATGTGTATAGTGCAATAACATATTGTACATAGTGCAATAATATTGTGTAGAGTACAATAACATATTGTACATAGTGCAATAATATTGTGTATAGTGCTGTAACATATTGTACATAGTGTGATAATATTGTGTATAGTGCAGTAACATAATATACGTGGTGCAGTAGCATATTGTACATAGTGCAATAATGTATATTGTGCAATAACACTTATATAGTGCACTAACATACTGTACATAGTTCAATAACATTTATATAGTGCAATAACGTATTGTACATAGTGCGCAGCACAAAGGTTTACACTGCCTTGCCCATGTGTCTGGCACTGAGGAGGCGATATTCAGTTGGCTCCGATACGGCGAATGGCACAGCCCTCCAGTCACCACCTCGGCCGGCTGCTGTATGGAATGACAGGGAGCACACATACTGTCTACAGTATAGGGAACGCACTTCATATAATGTAGACAGTATGTGCGCTACCTGTCATTATATACAGTGGCTGGCAGAGGTAGTGAGAGGAGGGCTCTGCTGGTCACTGTATTTGAGCTACGCAGCACTGGCAACAAAGGTAAGGGGGGTGGCAGTGTGGTGTGCCTGGTATGGTCGGAGTGGGGGGGCGCTAGATGCCAAGGAATATGGTCTTTCTTTTGGGATGGGTGTTTTGAGGTAAAAGGTTCCACTGGACACCAGGAAATACCTTGTGGAGGTGGTGGCGGCCACTCAGAGAGGGGCCCACTGGATACCAGGGACTTCCTCTGTAATATGGTGGTGGGCAGTCGGTGGGTGGGGGCGCCATGAGACACTAGAGACTTTTTTTATTATCATAGCGGCCGGCAATCGGAGGGTGGGGGGGGGTGCCCCTAGATATCAAGGAATATGGATACAGTGATGGGATGGGATCAGGGGGCAGGGGGCTGCCCCTAGACACCAGGGAAGTAATTTCTTCAACAGGCAGGGATGGGTAGCTGCAGTTAGTGTGCCCGCTGTCGTTGAGGCACAGGTCAAGAAGCGTAGAGAAAACCCAGGAGCAGTTGTAAAATTCCATAAAACTGTTTATTTGTAGTTGCAGTAACATAAAATAAACCTGTTCAGAATAACTAGGTACAGAAGCAAATATGTCTTTTTTAACCCCCATCCTTTGCAAGCATCCTGTTCTTTGTAAATTTCAGGAGCTGCTAGAACATTGAGAACTTCCTGACGTCCCCACAGCAACTGCAAAAGGCTCAGGCATTTGCACCTAAGTAACCTCTAGCTTTCTACAGTTACCTCAAATTATAAATATATATGCATTTCAACAGTAACACAATTTTCTAAACAAAAGTCATCCCAATGTCAGCTACGTTTCCATACATTGATTCTCATATATTTTATATTAGCAGATCTAGATATGCAAGGGAGGAAAAACAGAAAGCAAGAGAAAACAGAGAGAGAGAGAGAGAGAGAGTGAAAGGCAAAGGATTGCAAGACTCTTCGGGTTGATCAAGTCCGAAGTCTCACAGGAAAATTTGGTTGCGCAACCAGACAGAGAAGGAAAGTATACAGATCCTTGCATTTACACACTTTCTCCAACAAATGGGACAGGGTTCTATTCTACCCTGTCACATATACCCCCATCTTTAAGAGGGAACCTGTTTTATTAAACAGGTTTCGAAAACTTTCTATTCTCTATTAACATTTTCTACTTTCAGAAATTAAGCACATTTGTATCCATTTTTTTTTTTACCAGAACAGCAAAAATTACAGTTCAAACCCATACATTTTTCAACTTTCAGAATCCTCAGTTCCTGATCATATCTTGACAGAAAATCAGCATTACTATTCTCTTTACCAGATTTGTGAATCACAGAGAATTTAAATGGCTGCAGTGTCAGGTACCACTGTGTGATTCTGGAATTGTTATCTTTCATCTGGTTATGCCAACAGAGAGGATTGTGAACAGTTACAGGAACAAAATCAGTTCCTAGCAAATAAAATTTGAGGGACTCCATGGACCACTTTGCTGCTAAACAATTCTTTTCGATAGTGGAGTACCTTTTCTGTCTGTCATGCAACATCCTACTTATATACAGAACAGGATGTTCTTTCCCATCGATATTATGGCTTAGAACTGCACCTAGGCCTACCTCAGACGCTTCTGTCTGTAGCAGAAATAGTTTCTCAAAGTCTGGGCTTCTTAGAACAGGTGCTGAACATAATGCAGCCTTTATGGCTTGAAAAGCTTCATCACACTCTGGAGTCCATTTCACATTATTTGGGTTCCGTTTCTTTGTGAGTTCAGTGAGGGGCGTAGCTAACTCAGCAAAGTTAGGAACAAATCTTCGATAATAACCAGCCAGCCCTAAAAATGACCTGACATGTTTCTTTGTTTTTGGTATAGGGCTGTTAGCTACAGCTTCTATTTTAGAAATCTCTGGTTTGACATCTTCATTTCCCAACACATATCCCAGATATCTAGTTTCCTGCATGCCCAATGCACATTTGGTAGGATTAATTGTCAGACCTGCATTTTTGATAGCTTGGATAACTGCTCGGAGGTGGTCCACGTGACTTTTCCAGTCTGGACTGCACACCACGACATCATCCAGGTATGCAGCACAATAACCAGTGTGAGGTGATAAAATTACATCCATGTACCGGTGGAATGTAGCTGGTGCACCTTGTAAACCAAAGGGCATGGTGGTGAACTGATAGAATCCTATAGGGGTGGCAAATGCAGCTTTATCTCTGGATTCATTAGCTAAAGGTATTTGCCAGTAACCCTTGGTGAGATTGAGGGTACTGATGTACTTTGCACTCCCCAGCCTGTCAACCAAATCATCTGTTCTGGGCATAGGATAACTGTCAAATTCTGACACCTGATTAAGGCCCTGTCCAGACTAGCAATGAGCTATAAAAACGTTTTTTAAAACGTTACCGTTCAACCCGTTTCTGTGCGTCCACATTGAATAGCTGAATCTGTTTTTAAACCGTCACTCTGCATCCACATTGGTGTTCTTTCTCCATTTTCTGGTAACGTTTTGAAAAGTGTTACAGTCCTCTGGAGGCCACCCCTACCCACCCATATCCCAGCAATCAGCGCTGCACTACACGCTGCGACGCACGGTTCCATAAGGCATTGCGGCGTCTCCATGTAAACAGACCACTGACATGGAGGCGCCTGATTTAAACGCTGCTGTTTTGCTCTGCCTGAATCACTGGTTCATGAAGCAGCAGGTACTGATAAGGGAGAGACAACATCGCCGGGTAGCACGCCACTTGCAGGCACATAGATTTCAACAGATGCAGCAGAATACTATTGCTGCTGTGAGCGATCTGCTTCTCTCAGTAACACTGAACACTGTGACAGTTGACAGAGTAGTGTGGAAACATCCAAGGTCTACTGACTGGTGGGAGCAGTAGTGCTTTCTTCTTGGACTGATGAGCAATGGCTCAGTAATTTCCGCATGTCTAAACAGACTTTTACAGCTTTGTGCACAAAACTGAGCCCACACATAAAGCAGTCTGACACAGTACTGCACAAGGCTGTTGAAGTGCAGCGACGGGTTGCCATTACCTTGTGGTGCCTTGCCACCAATGTGGAATATTGAACCTTTGGACACCTGTTTGGGGTTGGCAGATCTACTGTCGGTGAGATAGTAATCGATGTGTGCAAGGCCATTGTCTGTGTCATACTACCCAAGGTGATCCGAATACATAATGTGCCAGACATCATACAGGGGTTCGAGAGTGAGTGGGGTTTCCTCAGTTGTGGGGGGGCAATTGATGGGACCCACTTCCCAATTCTGTCACCTCCTGGTAATGCCTGTGAATTCTACAACAGGAAATCCTACTATTCTGTAGTGATGCAGGCTCTGGTTGACCATAAATGTCGTTTTCTGGACATTAACGTTGGATGGCCTGGCAAGGTTCACGATGCTCGGGTCCTCAGGAATAGTAAATTATACAAGCTGGGACGGAGTGGTCAGCTGTTCCCTTCTATGCCTTGAGACATCAACGGGGTCAGTGTACCAGTTGTGATATTGGGAGACCCAGCCTATCCTCTTCTGCCTTGGCTCATGAAGCCCTATTCTGATTTTGGAAATGACCTTCGCCGTAATTTTAACTACCGTCTGAGCAGAGCTTGAATGGTAGTGGAATGTGCCTTCAGCAGATTGAAAGGCCGTTGGAGATGTCTACTCAAGAGAAATGAATATGCCATTCAGAATGTCCCTTATGTGATAGGAGCCTGCTGTGCATTACACAACCTTTGTGAGGAAAAGTCAGAGGCCTTTCTGGCAAGTTGGGTCTCAGAAGCCGAGAGCTGCCAGTTCCCTCAACCAGCTGACCAAGACTGTCCTCCCCCAGGTGAATTATCTGTGGCAGCCGTGAATCGCCAGGCCACTAATATACGGGATACACTAGCAGGATATGTCAACAACCATTAATGTGTGTGACAGTACTGGCAGTTGTATCTGTGATCCACTAAGCAGCTCAGCATAGAAGTGGTACATGATATATATATTTGTGAAGTTAAAGCAGAACAAGCCATAGATGTTAACATGCTTCTTTATTACAACTGTCATGAGAAACTACTCAGATAGAAACAGAAAAGGAAGCACTTGTAATAACATATACATAGTTAGTAAAAACTTCTAAAGTTAATTGGAAAAATAATTGTTTCAGCAGTTAATATTGAAACGGGTATGTTGTTGCATGACTTTTAAAAATGCATTTGAAATGTACTGTATGTAACCTTAACACAACAACTATGCCCTAAAACTGTAGTGTTTTTAACACTGGAATTGCTAATTAAGCATTTTAATAACCTGTACTGTACAACAGCATAACTGTTAAAATGTAGTTTAAACATTAAACTTTTGAATATGAAACTCATGGTTCTGTTGTGCACTGCACAATATGTATTAAAACCATAGATAACACTTATAAATGTGTGTCATCATTATTACTGCAGTGCTGCAATGACAACACCACACAGCAGTAACAGCAGTAACTAGCATTAACAGTAGAAAGTTAGCCATGTATTCTGACTGATTGCTCAAGAGCAGTACTTGTCATTACTGCCAGAACAAGAAGGTGATGTATATCAATCATCATGCGGTCAGAGGCACACATGTGGTCAGAACCTTATCAATGTACTGACAGATACCCATACCTACAAGGTTGTCCAAGTAACATCATCACCCATTAAGGCCTGTGTGAAACCGCCATGGAAAAAAGTACCAGTATGATCATGGTTACTGCTGTAATGTTGTCCCATGTCACTGTGTGTAGATTGTGACATAGCATCACATATATGGGCAGCTTGTCCAACACGTGAAGCCCCTACACCAGCACCATTCATGTTGTTCACTGATGCAGTACTGACCGCCTGCATGGGAGCAGTACTCAGTGATGCAGTACTGACCACCTGCATGGGAGCAGTACTCAGTGATGCAGTACTGACCGCCTGCATGGGAGCAGTACTCAGTGATGCAGTACTGACCGCCTGCATGGGAGCAGTACTCAGTGATGCAGTACTGACCGCCTGCATGGGAGCAGTACTCAGTGATGCAGTACTGACCGCCTGCATGGGAGCAGTACTCAGTGATGCAGTACTGACCGCCTGCATGGGAGCAGTACTCAGTGATGCAGTACTGACCGCCTGCATGGGAGCAGTACTCAGCGATGCCTGTGCTGGCGATAATGGGGTGGGATGACCAAACGTGGGTACTGGCACACTTGCTATATAAGGAAAGGACAATGCACTGCCACCACACTGTGGAGCAGGAGCAATACCACCTGGTATTCCAGGTTCATGGCTATGACTTGCAGTAGTTTCAACCTGTGAAGGTGTACATGTTTGTGCATTTTGTGCTGCCACACTAGGAGGCCGATAATGGCCAGACAGTAGCGCTAACATATTTCTGAAAATCTCTGCATTCTGCTCTGCCTCCTGCCTACGTAACCTTTCTTCCATCTCCCTCTCCTCCCTGACCCTCTCCCTCTCCATGGCCATCAACTCCTTATGTTGCTCCATCAGCATTTTCCTAGTGGGCGCGAAGACTACTTCAGCAAGCTCCTGCATCCGACTGGCTTTCTTCTTCTTTCTGAGGTTGCATAGTGGCTCACTGTTGGATGTACACTTGTGCCGAGCAGCATTCACATCAGAGGATGCAGTGCTGCTGCCAGATGTTCCACGTGGGCTTGATGTGCCCTCACCAGCAAACTCACTATCTAAGCTGACGGATGGCTCGGCAGCCTGATCAACATCTGCAATAAATAAGGTTAGCACATATTGAGTGGGTATGTTGTTGGGGGGGGGGTTGGAAGGCATACATAATGGAGCAAATGGCAACACACCTGATTCTGGAAGCTCAGTGACAGGGTAGTCATCTACATCAAGTTCAGGGCCCGGAGGGTCCACCTCTGTTTCAATTTCACTGCTTTCAAGGACATGCAGTGGATCAGATGTGGGTTTTGTGCCCAATATGTGATCAAGCTGGTCAAAAAACAGACATACAACCCGACGAACGCCAGATCGGCGATTGCTCTCCTTCACCTTATGATACCTGACCTTTAGCTGCTTTATTTTATCTCGGCACTGTTTGGCTGACCACTCAATTCCATTTTCAAATAAATAATCAGTCACCTTCTGGTATACTACAGTATTTCTCCTGAAACTATTTAACTCCTCTTGTACGCACTCCTGTGACCAAAAATCAAGCAGGAGTTTAGTGGCCTCTTCAGGCCAGCTTGCGCTACAATCACTCATTGCTGCAGTGTACACTGCACAGAGGAGGGTATTTAAACGTTCCTGCTCAGCGCTGTTGACACTGTGCGTGTACTTCCTGGTAGGCACCATGTGCACATGCCACAACACCACACTATGCTCTGGGAAGGTAAAGCAGTGCATTGTGGATCGCTGGAGGACACATTTCACAACAATACTTCGTTCACCCGTCCGCACTACTCATCAGACTGAAGAAAAATAAGGTAACGTTTCAGTAACCGTGCTAAAGACCTGCTCTTTGGTGGTTTAAAAAATGGTTTAGGGAATGCTTCTTCAAACGTTAGAGGTATGGATGCTACCGTTTTTAGACTAAGCGGTAACGTTAAAGGACACCAGTAACGTTACCAAACCACTAGTCTGGACAGGGCCTTAGCTTCCTGAAATCAAGGCAGATTCTAACACCCCCTTCTTTTTTATTTACAGTTACCATGGGAGATGGCACTCCTCGACTCCTCAATGATGCCCAATTCTTTCATTTTTTGCATTTCCTTAACCACATGAGCTTTTAATCTCTCTGGCAACCTGTATGACTTTTGCCTAATAGGACAAGCATTCTTTGTCACTATTATGTGCTCAACTGCTTGGTAATGTGGTAAAAGTACTGTTAAATGTCTTTAGCACATTACGAATATCTGCAGTTTGTTCTGAGGTTAAGGAAACATTCACCTTTACAGCATCAGCATTTACAGTTTGTTCCAGTCTATCATAAGCTACATCAGTATCTTCCTCATCAGTTTCTGGTAAATCTAGCAAGGCAGCTTTTGGCATTTTTTCAACACATTTCTTGAGGAGGTTAGCATGGTGTGTCTTGGTAGGATTTTTCTTGTCAGGGGTCTCAATCTTATAGTTAACAGTGCCAGTACGTCTAAGAACTTTATAAGGTCCTTGCCACTTCATTAACAACTTATTTTCTGTTGTGGGTAACAGTAGCAAAACCTTTTCACCTGGCTCTAAAACTTTTTCTTTTAATCCATGGTCTTAATATACTTTCTGCTGATTTTGAGCCTCTTCCTGATTACTGTGGGCAATTTCACCATATTTTCCAGCTTCTTTCTTAGGGCACACATATAAGAAGATATAGATTGTTTCTGAGTGGGGTTTCTTTTATCACATCCAGTGGCCCTCTTGGCTGCCTACCATACAGCATTTCCAAATGGCGAAAACCCTGTTGATGCCTGTGGCACTTCTGTGTAAACAAAAAGTAGGTAAGGCAAGTAATGGTCCCAATCTTTCCCTTTCCCAAACCTTTTTAACATGCGTTTTGGGGTGTGGTTAAAACACTCAACAAGGCCGTCTGCCTGAGGGTAAGAGGGGGAGGGTCTTATGGCAGTGATACCTAGCAGTCTGTACAGCTCTTTAAGCAGTGCAGCACCAAAATTACTCCCATGATCAGTAATAATATCTTTAGGTATGCCCACTCTGCTGAAAATTTTGGCTAGCTCTGCTGCAATTTTTGGGACTGTAACAGTACGCATTGGAACTGCTTCTGGGTATTGAGTAGCATAATCGTGTACTACCAGGAAAAATCTATTACCCTTTTTACTTTTGTCTAAAGGACCAACTACATCCATTGCAATTCTCTCAAAAGGCACATCTATTAAGGGTAGGGGGTACCAGGGGCACCTTGTCTTTTCTAGTGACTGGGGCTATTTTCTGACACTCAGCACAGGAATTACAATAGGCAGCAACATCTTCATGAATTCCTGGCCAGTAAACTCTATACAGCAATCTGGCAAGGGTGCGATCCCTCCCTCAGTGACCAGCCATAGGACTATCATGTGCTATCTGTAACAATTCTGATCTTCCTGGACTGTCTCCATCACTCATTCACACTAGTGGGATAGCACCGGAGGTGCTAGGATGAAGCAGGAGCCAAAAATTTTCAGAAGGGTTGGCGCCGAGACAGGACCATGCATGCGCGGCACCACGAGACTAGCTTGCGCCTGTGTAGGCTATCTCGGCATCGACCCTCCAACCGCCTCAGTTCCTTTTCTCCCGCCATCTAGTGCACTTGGATGTCGACATCGCTCATCTGCCGGAGTCAAAATCTATATGACAGCAGCTTTTAGCATTTAATTTAACATTTTAGTAGTAATTTCTTATTTTACAAACAAGAAAAGAAAATTATGAAGAAGACGAAAAATGAATTCTCACCTGCCGTCAATGGAGTCGTCCTTAGATGGTAGCGGTGACGGTAGGAAGACTTTGTTTGAAAGTTTTTATGGCAGAGGGGCTGTGTCCGGTCCGCCGCCCTTTGATAATTGGGGGGGGGGGTCTGACTACAGACAGTCCTGTGCTCGGGAGGGAGGACAGTCCACCGAAGCACGAATCTAGCGGTTCTGGGGATCCAGCTCCGCCTAACCTCAAGCTCTTCTTCCTCGTTGGGGGACAAAGAATCGGTGCCGCTCGAGGTTGCCCTCTGGTACGTCTGCACGAGGATTGTTCGTTGAGAGGGGCGATAGGCCTGAACCAACTTTGGTGGGTTCCCCTTGGCCCCACTCCTAATGGCTGCTTCTTCGACTCCGGACTCCTTCTCTGTCCTCGATGGAGCTCTGGTGAGCAGTTTCACCTCTGAGCCGTTCCTTTGGAGTAGGGGGTTTGACTTCTGTCCAGTTTTCCTGACCAGTGTCCTGATTTTGAGGCTTCTGGGCCTCGGAGCCGTTGGACTGGAGCTGGGTCGATTGGTTCAGGATGAGTGGGGTGCCCTCTTGGTGCCTTCGCCATTATGTCGACCCCTCATGCCTACCCCACTCTCTCTTTCCTTGTCGGGGTCAGCACAGGCACCACCTTTTTTCCTTCTCCCCCTTCTCCTCAGGATTCTTCATTGGCATTTTTCACAGTGGTGTTTGCCCTGGCACCGTGCCCGATGCTTTGGGTGACGCCGCAGGTCTGACACCATGGTGGGTGCTGGTTTTGACGTCGGTGCCGTAAGCAGCACCACTGGTGTTTGGGTCGGTGTCAGCGCCGTGCTTGGTGCCATGGCTTGGCCCCGTGGTTGGCGCCATGGCTTGGTGCCATGGTCGGCACCATGGCTTGGCGCCATCACTCTGTGTGGTGCCGTGGTGCTGTTGTTGGTGCCGTTGGTTGCCGGCGCCGCTGGTGGTGCTGCGGGTGTCTCGCGTGCAGCGAGGTGCGGCGCACCCGCAGGCGGCTCCGCACCCACGCCGACCCGCGGTGCCATGAGTGCCCTTGGGTGTCAGTGGTGCTGTGGGTGCCATGAGTTTCATGGGTGCCACAGGCACCCTCAGGTACCATTGCTGCCATGGGTAACATTTATGTCATGGGTGCCAGAGGTGCCCACGGCTACCACCGCGGGTGCCCTCAGGTGTCGCCCAGATTGGCATAGGTTCTGCTTGGTGCCCTCTTGTGCCTCGAGTGATGCTGTTGCCACAGGGGTGCCAGCTGGTGCTGTCTGGCAGAATTAGTTACAGATTTCCTTCTGCAGACCTCTTCTTCTGTGAAACTTGTGGCAGGATGTTTTCCCCAGAATGAAGTCCTGTTCTGCGGAGTATTTTCCTCACATCTTAGTGAGTGGCGGTCTGCGTGGAATCCTGTGACATCCAGCATTTTTCCACTGATGGAACTCTTCTGTCTGTTTTGCCAGCGGAATCTTCATTCTGCTCAGCACTTTCTGGGCTCCCTACGTGGTGCCAAGCTCCTCGACATCCTTCCTGGTGGTGGAGTCTCTAGTGGCTCTGACCTGGACCTCCCTTAGGGGTCCTTCTGGGGTAGAAGTGCATCTAGATGAGTCTCTCCCTGTCCTTCTGGTCAGTCATACAGCGATGACTCATTTTATATACTGAAGGGCACATCCTCTCTATCACCTAAGTCGGTGATGTAAGATCTTTTTAGTAGTTCCTCCATGATGGGGTCCACCATAGTATTCAGACTGCATCCATGGACCATACACCTCTGCGTCTAGACTCTTTCAGTCGTCAAGGCAATTACATTCTGTGGAGCATTCTAATTCAATGGTTGGGAGCTGCACAGACTCTTCCGCTCCTTTGATAGGGGTATATAGCCCCCTTCTGATACTGCCCCTTTGGTGGCTTCTTCGGCACAGCTGGTTAACATCTCTTCAGCTATGATTATTAGTCCGGTCACAATTTCGCTTATGGATGCTCAGGCTCCTCCTGCCCCTCAGAGGGATGACATCTTCATCATTTTTGTATCCGGCAATCCTTACGAGATAGCAGCCTGAAACCTTGTCAGGCTCGGACTAATAGTAAAAAAAAAAAAAAAGAAAAGAAAAGTTAAACTTATCACAGCACAGGACCTAGCCGAAGTTACCCGATACCACACTTTTGGATCTATTCAGGTTCCGCCTCAGCTCCTGAGGCGGTCATCTCTAAACTACGGTAAAGAGTACCTGACTTCTTCTACCCCTAGGGGGGGTCCGATCCAGCGGAGGTATGGGTCATCTCTTTTCTCCAGAGAAAGTTCTCTTATTCAGAGATATTTCCTAGACCTAGGCGACTGCTATGGCATTTGGTCCCCCCTTTTTTTAATCAGGCTTTCTTCCCTTGGACAGAGCCTCGCAGCAACAGAAGTGACTCTTCAGCGAGTCGGAACTTAGGTTCCTATTTCCTCGCTTGCTTCAACTTAACAGATGACATGCTCCTTCTTGACCGAAGGTCAAGTAGATCTTTTTCTGAGATGGCTTCTCAAATATTCACACCTCCGGTTCCTGCGCACTGGTTCCATGCCAGTCACACACGAAGCTATCCTCTCCGAGTGCGTGACAGAGCTGTGATGTGTGTTTTTCAGCAAATTAAACTAGAGTCCTTCCTACTCCCTTCAGGGAGGCTGGAGTGAGTAGTGCCTCACCGCATTGAGTCACTTCGGCCGCTATTCAGTCACTTCAACGAATGGGTTAGCCCTAACTTGGTCCTGCTGTGTCCCTCCTCGATGCAGATCTGCCTCTATTTGCCTTAGAAATTCAGACCCTGTTTTTTTCTATCGGAATGTTTTTTCTGCAGTGGACACGTCCTCCTGTACATTTTTCCTTTCTTCCCTGAGTTCAGAGACTGCTACTACAGTTGTGCACGAAGGGGCAGGATGATTCCTTTTTGGAATATGCAGTGGGCAGGATCTGGTTCTACTAGACCACCACAAGAGACTTTTAAGTCATGCTTGGCCTTCCATCAGGAGGGTGCCCTTGACTAAGCGGAGACCATTCTTCTTGATGGGCTAACCCTACCTGGACCCCCTTTGCTCAGCAAGTAAGGGGTTCAAGTGCTCCTGGACCTGTTGTTCACAGGTCAGCCATACTTGATAGTGGGGGTTTCCATCTGCACTTCCGGTCTACCCTGAACCAGTAGACTTTACCTCCGACTCTTTCAGTTCCTGAGGTCCCTTTACATTACATTAGTACATAGATACATAGACAGTGTCGGCAGATAAGGGCCTATGGCCCACCTAGTCTGCCCATTTGAGCTTGTAAGTTCAGTTTGTTTTCCTAGAAGTCTATTTCCCCTTACCTCTAGAATTCCTTTATGTCTATCCCATGCATTCTTAAATCCCGTGATTGTTTCAGCCCCCACCACTTCCTCTGGCAGGTGTTCCCTTGTCCACCACCCGCTCTGTGAAGAAATTCTTTCTCATGTTTCCTCTGAATCGTCCTCCCTCCAACTTCATCCCATGCCCTCTAGTCCTGAAACATCTTTTCGCTTAAAATAGTGTTTTCCTGCACCCTGTTCCTCCCTGTAAGATACTTGTATGTCTCTATCATATCCCCTCTCTCCCTCCTCTCCTCCAGGGAGTACATGTTCAGTTCCTTCAACCTGTCTTCATAGGACTTGTGATGCAATCCATGCACCATCTTTGTTGCCCTCCTCTGAACCTTCTCTACCCTGTCTATGTCCTTACGTAGGTATGGTCTCCAGAACTGTACACCTATTTGCTTTACCTGATGCCTTGTCACACTGTTTCCCTACCTTGAGGTCATCAGAGATGACAACCCCAAGATCCCTTTCCTGCTTGGTGCATGCTATATCCTCACCCCCCCAACTGATATATTGTGCCTGGGTTTTTGTGCCCCATATGCATTATCTTGCACTTCTTTGCATTGAATTTCAACTGCCAAACCCTTGACCATTCTTCAAGTTTCTGCAGGTCCTTCTCATTCTGTCTACACCCTCTGGTGTGTCTACTCTGTTACAGAGCTTTGTGTCATCAGCGAACAGTGAAATTCTGCCTTCTAGATCCTGTGCAATGTCACTGATGAAGATGTTGAATAGGACCGGTCCCAGCACTGATCCCTGTGGTACCCCACTGGTCACTCTTCCCTCTGTGGAGTGACAGCCATTTACCACCACCCTCTGTGTCCTGCCACCCAGCCAGTTACCTACCCACCACACTACTGTCCTGCCCACACCCATATTCCCCAGTTTGTGTAATAGTCTTCTATGTGGCACAGTGTCAAAGGCCTTGCTGAAGTCCAGATAGGCCATGTCCACTGCCCTCCCTGATCCACCTCCCTAGTCACCCAGTCAAAAAATTCAATGAGGTTGGTCTGACATGACCTCCCCTGGTGAAACCATGCTGCCTTGGGTCCTGTAGTCCATTGACAACCAGATGTTCCACCAATCTCTCCTTCAGTAGTGCTTCCATGATCTTTCCCACTACCGAGGTGAGGCTGACTGGTCTGTAGTTCCTGCTTCCTCTTTGTTCCCACTTTTGTATAAGGGGACTACATCTGTGTCCTCCAGTCTTTGGGTACCTCCCTGTTTCAGTGATTGGCTGAACAGGATAGCCAGAGGTTCAGCCACCACCTCTCTTAGTTCTTTAAGGACCCTGGGGTGCACCCCATCTGGCCCCATTGCTTTATCAGCTCTTATTACTTCCAGTTCCTTCAGGACCCTTTCTCGTGTAAAGGGACTTGTCCATTTCTGCACCATTCTCACCTTGTACTCCCTTCAGACCCATTACCCCCTCTTCCTTAGTAAAGACTGAGCAGAAATACCTGTTCAATATGTCAGCTTTACTGTTGTCATCCTCCACCCCATCCTCCCCTTCAGTCTCACTATCCCTCCCTTTGTCTTTCTTTTTCACTTATGTACCTGTAAAATGTTTTGTCCCCTTTACCCACTGATTTTGCAATGTGTTCTTCTGTCTGAGCTTTGGCTTCCCTTACTGACTTCCCTGCCTCCCTTTGTTTCTCCTGGTACTTCTCCCTATCCCCTTCTGCCTGTGTCTTTTTGTATTGCCTGAATGCAATCTTTTTGGCTTTCACTTTCTTTGCTACCTCTTTGGAAATCCATAATGGTCTCCTCTTCCTTTACATGTCTTTAACACTGTTAATTTTGGTCCTAGACCAAATTGTGAGGCCAGGTTCTCGACGCTCTCCTAGAGTGGTTGTGGCTTCCTGGCAGACTTTCATTTTGTGCCCACTGCAGTCGTCTGCAAAGTGGTGAGTTACAACTTGAGCGCTTATCTTGTAAGTACTATGTTCTAGATGCTCTTACAAGACAGCTCTTTTTATTTGCAGGACAGTCCTTGGCCGTCCTTTCTGAGTGAACACTATCTCCTACCACCCTACTCAGGGTTGTTGGTTTTAGCTCAGTACTCTCCCACTAGTGTGAATGAGTGATGGAGACTTGGTCCAGGAAGATATGAAAATTACGTACTTACCGTAATTATTGATCTTCTTGGACAGTCTCCATCACTCATTCACACGCCCACCCACCATCCCCTGGGTTCACTCATTTTCTTTCCTGGTCTTCATGGTCCTATGGTTCAGACTGTGAAGACATTGTTCTTTGACCTTTCTTGCAAAGGCCGTCTGGGCCCTCTCAGGCCCAGAAACTCAGGATGAGTTATTCTCATTAGTTATGCTGCATCTCCTTGGTCGAAAAAAAAAGGTACTGGGGGCGGTTGGAGGGGTCGACACCGCGATAGCCTACACAGGCACGAAAGCATGTGTGGGCCTGTCTCGGCGCTGACCCTTCTGAAAATGTTTGGCTCCCGCTAGGTCCTAGAGCCTCCAGCGCTATCACACTAGTGTGAATGAGTGATGGAGACTGTCCAAGAAGATTAATAATTACCGTAAGTACGTAATTTCCATTTCTATACTTCTGTGGTATAACCAATTGTTCTGTCTGTTCCTGTGTCTGAGGTTTAACCCACACTCTGTACAGTAATCCATTACATTTTTTAAACAGTGGTCCACCCTGTTTTGGTTTTACCCCTAGCCTGCTTGAAATAACCCTGGAGAGAAACATTGTTAGCTTGCTCTGAAAGAAAATCACAATCAGTTATCAGTTTAGTTTCAGCATTTTCCTATTTTAACCCTTCATGTCCATCAGTCATTTGTTGCCACATTTTCTTCAGGCTTTGTCTTTCTTTCCTGGATTTCTGGATCTTGGAGCTGTGCTCAAACAAGTCCAAATCAAAATCTCTGAAAGGAAAAATGTCCCCACTGTCTGAAATTTTCTTTGCCTGAGCTCTTGTCACCACAGCTGCTGAAACATCAGGATTTATTCCCTCTTTGATCAAATCAGGAAATCATGGAAAGTCATTTCCAATAATCACAGGCACAGGTAACTTTGGTACTGCCCCCACTTTCATTTGGTGTGACACACCCTTAACATTCAGAGTCACTTGGGTGGTGGGATAGTATCGAGTGTCCCCGTGGATGCAGATGACACCAGTACCTGCTCCCTTTGCACAGTGTTTTCCCAGCATTTTAACATGCACTAGGGTCTGTCTGCTTCCCGAGTCAATGAGCCACCTTCACATCTGTTAGGTACTTGTCCCAGTTTGCCAAGGGCAAATCTGCTCCAGTGCCACTCTCTTTATTATGGCAGTTTCTTGCAAAATGGCCTGGCTTATTACAGTTATAGCAGATAACATCTTTTGGCACAGATTTGTTACCCCCACCAGAGTTCTTAGCAGGCTTGGAATTTAAATGGGAAAAAGAGTTTCTTACCGGTGCTTGGCTGTTACCTCGCTGCTGTGGCGTCTGTTTGCCCATTTGGTAGTCCTCAGCCAAAGAAACAGCTTTTTCCCCATTTTCTGGTCAGTGTTCCTTTACCCACAGCTGCACATTAGTAGGCAAGATGTTGATGAATTGCTCCATGACAAATGTGTCAATGATCTGTGGGACTGTTTTGCTCTCTGGTTGGATCCATTTTATCAGGAGTTCTCTGAGTCAGGTGAAAGCTTCTCGAGGATTGTTAACCAAGTTGTACCTCAGAGATCGAACTCTCTGCCTGTAGGTCTCTCTGGAGATGTCGTACCTTTTCAGGATTTTGCTTTTCACCAGGTCATAGTTTTCTGACTGTGCAGTGTCCATATTGCTGTAGGCAAGCTGGGCTTTCCCTGTCAGGTAGGGGACCAGTCTGATTGTCCATTGCTGCTTTGGCCACAGGCAGGCTGTGGCAACTCTTTCAGAGGTTGTCAGGTATGTCTCAATATCATCTGAGGGACACAACTTAGTAAGTTTAATGGCCTTTAAGTTGCTTGCAGTTTCTTGCTCCTCTGGATCTGTGCTGGATCCTCTGCCTTTGATAGCTTGCAAGGCATCCAGCCATCGCTGCTCCTGTCGCTGCATCTCTTCTGTCCTTTGCGCTTCTAAACACTGCATCTCTTCTCTGCACTTCTAAATGCTGAATTTGTTTTTCTCTCTGCGTCTCAGTCTCTTTTTGTTGTATAGCCCACCATTTGAAAAAATCCATCAGGCTTGTAGGTTCTGTCATTGCCTGTTCTTTTTTCATGACTTGTGCTGGCTGTACAATCTCAAACTGGATTTCAGCTGCAGAATCCATACCTTCCTCTGTGCTTCCCTGGTACTAGGTCCAGTACCCATGCACAAATCTCCTGTTTTAGGGTATGTACGGCTTAAATCCCACTCTCACACCATCTGTCGTCGAGGCACAGGTCAGGAAGCATAGAAAAAAAAAAAAACAGGAGCAGTTGTAAAATTCCACAAAACTGTTTATTTGTAGTTGCAGTAATATAAAATAAACCTGGTCAAAATAACTATGTACAGAAGCAAATTAAATCTTTCTTGTAAAAAAAAATCTCCCTTGCAGCTCAGCTTAGCTGTTTTTATAAGTCTTTTTCAACCCCCATCCTTTGCAAGCATCCTGTCCTTTGTAAATTGCAGGAGCTGCTAGAACATTGAGAACTTCCTGAGGTCCCCACAGCAACTGCAAAAGGTTCAGGCATTTGCACCAAAGTAACCTCTAGCTTTTTACAGTTATCTCACATTATAAATATATATACATTTCAACAGTAACACAATTTTCTAAACGAAAGTGATCCCAATGTCAGCAACGTTTCCATACATTGATTCTTATATATTTTATATTAGCAGATCTAGATATGCAAGGAAAGAAATACGGAAACCAAGAGAAAACAGAGAGAGAGAGTGAGAGGCAAAGGATTGTGAGACTCTTCGGGTTGATCAAGTCTGAAGTCTCACAGGAAAATTTGGTTGCTCAAACCAGACAGAGAGACGGAAAAGGAAAGAATACAGATCCTTGCATTAACACACTTTCTCCAACAAATAGGACAGGGTTCTATTCTACCTTGTCACACCCACCACCAGGGCCTTGCTCCCCATTAATTTGGGGGTTGCAAAGGCGGTAACTTGCACCTGTTTCAGTGGCCTTTATCGCCTGTGCAATCCTCTCAATATCCCGCTGTGCCCATATGCAGGAGGACTTCCCCATTTACATGGGCACAGTGATAACTTAACACACAGGTGCTAACGGGTTTTGCCTACGCTGTGGAGTGTCTGAATATAGACCCACCATGTCAAATCAGGCGCAAACTCGTTACGAGGCAAGAATTCTCAGTGCCTGGGCTAAGTTTGTGTATCTGGACCCTGATCTTTGCCCCCCCATGTTGACAGTCTGCTGGCCATAGTTAGAAGACTGGGTGCCCTGTACTGCAACAAGAACAATCTCACTGGGGATGTTGGGATGCTAGATGCCTTGTTGTGGCCAGCTCTGTTCTATCACTTACAGATTATGGTCTCCCTATCTATGCAGCCACCTCTGACAGAGTGCTAAACAGACCAAACTTGATCTGTAATAAGTTATGCCACACTGTACTTGGTGCAGATAACTGCACTCATAGTTGTACCCTTACATGCTCACTACCTGGCTACCTTTACCCAGCAGGATAAAACTCCAGATCTGTTTGCTAGCCAAAAAGGTGCTCCTGGACATTAACACCCTCTGCTTTAACACACTGCTTCTGCACCGTCTCCAACCAATACAACACCAGGAACATAGCCTGGAATGCCGTTGAGCCTCTTTTCTGGCTGGGCAAATGGTCATTTACTGTCAGGGCTGCTGAGCGGTTAAACAAACTGCCTGATACACACTGCGGAATCTCCCCAAGATCAATCATTTTAAGAGATCTTTGTGGTCTGCCCTTACAGTCCAATGCAATTGTTACCATGTAACAGTTTTATTTGGTTTTCTCGGTGCATATTCTGTGACATTTTATACAACTATCTGTATGGAGTTTTTTCAAAACTGTAGGTAGTAGGACACATACATGTGTTTCATCCTCATTTGGACTCATCAGTGTGCCATATCTGTGTCTTAGCCCAGGGAGAAGGAGCCAGCCACCCCTTAAGGGAGATGCTATTTGTTTGGACCACGGGGACCCCAAAATAGAGAAGGAAAAGAACTACAAAAGAACCCCAGAGCAAATGCCCTGAGGCATGGATTATCCCAGAGGATATTGACTTTACAGCCAAATTTGAAAGAAAACACAATTACACATACCCCAATAATGCAAAGCATCATGGGAAACATATGCAAATCCCCATGAGAGAGTTTGGATTGTACATAGTTTCATAGTTTTATACTTTAAATACAAGTCTGGAGGTCAGAAAACATATTAAGATTCGCCACTATATCAGTGGACGATCCTTTCGATCATGAAACTATCTAATCTCCTCTTAAATATATTGAGAGAATCACTGTTTATTACTTTACTCGGTAAACTGTTCCAAAACAACAACATCCTCTGGCTAAACCAGCCTCCCCTTTTATTTGTTTTATAACTTGTTCCTTTAAGTTGTCTACCATGTGCTCTAGTGCAGTAACATATTGTACGTAGTGCAGTAACGTATGTAGTGCAGTGACATATTGCATGTAGTGCAGTAACATAGTGTACATAGTGCAGTAACATTGTATATAGTACAGTAACATATTGTACGTAGTGCAGTAACGTATTGCATGTAGTGCAGTAACATAGTGTACATAGTGCAGTAACATTGTATATAGTACAGTAACATTGTATATAGTACAGTAACATATTGTACATAGTGCAGTAACATTGCACGTAGTGCAGTAACATAGTGTGCATAGTGCAGTAACATTGTATATAGTACAGTAACATGTACATAGTGCAGTAACATTGCACGTAGTGCAGTAACATAGTGTACATAGTGCAGTAACATTGTAAATAGTACAGTAACATATTGTACATAGTGCAGTAACATTGCACATAGTGCAGTAACATAGTGTACATAGTGCAGTAACATTGTATAAAGTACAGTAACATATTGTACATAGTGCAGTAACATTGTATATAGTACAGTAACATATTGTACATAGTGCAGTAACATTGTATGCAGTGCAGTAACATATTGCACGTAGTGCAGTAACATAGTGTACATAGTGCAGTAACATTGTATATAGTACAGTAACATATTGTCATAGTGCAGCAACATTGCACGTAGTGCAGTAACATAGTGTACATAGTGCAGTAACATTGTATATAGCACAGTGACATATTGTACATAGTGCAGTAACATTGTATGTAGTGCAGTAACATATTGCACGTAGTGCAGTAACATTGTATATAGTACAGTAACATATTGTACATAGTGTAGTAACATTGTATGTAGTGCAGTAACATATTGCACATAGTGCAGTAACAGTGTACATCGTGCAGTAACATTGTATACAGTACAGTAATATATTGTACATAGTGCATTAACATTGTATGTAGTGCAGTAATATATTGCACGTAGTGCAGTAACATAGTGTACATCATGCAGTAACATTGTATATAGTACAGTGACATATTGTACATAGTGCAGTAACATTGTATGTAGTGCAGTAACATATTGCACGGTAGTGCAGTAACATTGTATATAGTACAGTAACATATTGTACATAGTGCAGTAACATGATATGTAGTGCAGTAACATATTGCACATAGTGCAGTAACATAGTGTACATAGTGCAGTAGCATTGTATACAGTACAATAATATATTGTATATAGCGCAGTAACGTTGTATGCAGTGCAGTAACATTGTATATAGTACAGTAACACAATATGTAGTGCAGTAACATAGTGTACATAATGCAGTAACATTGTATGTAGTGCAGTAACATATTGTACATAGTGCAGTAACACTGTATACAGTACAGTAACATAATGTACATAGTGCAGTAACATTGTATACAGTACAGTAACATATTGTACATAGTGCAGTAACATTGTATGTAGTGCAGTAACATATTGCACGTAGTGCAGTAACATAGTGTACATAGTGCAGTAACATTGTATACAGTACAGTAACATATTGTACATAGTGCAGTAACATTGTATGTAGTTCAGTAACGTACTGCACGTAGTGCAGTTACATAGTGTACATAGTGCAGTAACATTGTATATAGCACAGTGACATATTGTACATAGTGCAGTAACATTGTATGTAGTGCAGTAACATATTGCACGTAGTGCAGTAACATTGTATATAGTACAGTAACATATTGTACATAGTGTAGTAACATTGTATGTAGTGCAGTAACATATTGCACATAGTGCAGTAACATAGTTTACATCATGCAGTAACATTGTATACAGTACAGTAATATATTGTACATAGTGCATTAACATTGTATGTAGTGCAGTAATATATTGCACGTAGTGCAGTAACATAGTGTACATCGTGCAGTAACATTGTATATAGTACAGTGACATATTGTACATAGTGCAGTAACATTGTATGTAGTGCAGTAACATATTGCACTTTAGTGCAGTAACATTGTATATAGTACAGTAACATATTGTACATAGTGCAGTAACATTGTATGTAGTGCAGTAATATATTGCACATAGTGCAGTAACGTAGTGTACATCGTGCAGTAACATTGTATATAGTAGAGTAACATATTGTACATAGTGCAGTAACATTGTATGTAGTGCAGTAACATTGCACGTAGTGCAGTAACATAGTGTACATAGTGCAGTAACATTGTATATAGTACAGTAACATATTGTACATAGTGCAGTAACATGATATGTAGTGCAGTAACATATTGCACATAGTGCAGTAACATAGTGTACATAGTGCAGTAGCATTGTATACAGTACAATAATATATTGTATATAGCGCAGTAACGTTGTATGCAGTGCAGTAACATAGTGTACATAGTGCAGTAACATTGTATATAGTACAGTAACACAATATGTAGTGCAGTAACATAGTGTACATAATGCAGTAACATTGTATGTAGTGCAGTAACATATTGTACATAGTGCAGTAACACTGTATACAGTACAGTAACATAATGTACATAGTGCAGTAACATTGTATACAGTACAGTAACATATTGTACATAGTGCAGTAACATTGTATGTAGTGCAGTAACATATTGCACGTAGTGCAGTAACATAGTGTACATAGTGCAGTAACATTGTATACAGTACAGTAACATATTGTACATAGTGCAGTAACATTGTATGTAGTTCAGTAACATACTGCACGTAGTGCAGTAACATAGTGTACATAGTGCAGTAACATTGTATATAGTACAGTAACATATTGTACCTAGTGCAGTAACATTGTATGTAGTGCAGTAACATATTGCACGTAGTGCAGTAACATTGTACATAGTGCACTAACATAGTGTGCATATTGTATGGCTAGGGCTTATTGTGCATGGAATTCAAGCAGCTCAGAAACCTTATTGTGCACGTTCTATCATTAACTGTAGCTGTGGTTCCCTCGTGCTGACTCCCTCTGCCTAGTTTGACTTCTCTGCGCACTGTACCTCAGTGTTGCATAGATTCATAGATATTTGTCTGCAGAAAAGGACCATCTTGGCCCTTCTAGTCTGCCCATCCCCCCCTTACTTGCCCCCCCCTCGCCAGAGATTCCCCCTCCACTCTCTAGACAACCCCTTGTGCTTGTCCCATGCCCTTTTGAATCCCTACGTGGTTATGGTAACCACGGTTAAAAAAAAAAAAAAGACATCAGCCATTTTTTTTTTTAACCATACGCTATAACAAATAAAATATGGGTGCCCATACACAACTCACCTTGTGTTTCCATCTCAGGGTTTGATACCAGCATGGAACTCTCCAGCTGTGCTGTCGAGGCCCAAATGCTAGTATTTCAACCCCTTGATAGAAACACAGGCTTGTTGTGTATGAGTACCCATACATTATTCATTACATAGTGTAATAACATATCATACATAGTGCAATTACATATTTTACATGGTGCAGTTACATATCGTATATAGTGCAGTAACATATTGTATATAGAGCAATAACATATTTAAAATAGTGCAGTAATGTGTTGTTAATATAAAGTTCAGGGTACCGGGGGTGATCAGGAAGTACTAAAACAGCAGTGGGGTAAAATGGGAGGACTTACGCATAAGCTATGGTCAACAATGAGTCAAATATAGAGCTGTTAGAAAGTGTATATAAGTCAAAGGAGGAAGCCACAAACAGTAGCCAGGGTCTGAGCAGGAACAGAACAGAGTAAAATGAAGCTTAAGCTGTTGTTTGAGGGAGTGGTGCTGTAGGAAGAGGACAGATGAAGCAGGGGAGAAAGGTTGTTCCAGATGGAGGGGAGAGGTGAAAGAGGTTTGCCTAAAGACAGATTTGGAACAGTGAACAGCGAAGGTGCGAGAGTCCACTGAGCAGAGTGAGGAAGAGGCAGAGTGGTTAGGGGATAGCAGAGATAAGCAGGAAAGGTGGAAAAGCAGTATTTGCAGAGGAAAGTGGCACAGAGTGAGAGGTGATGGGAAGCAACAGGAGAGGTTAATGTAGAGGGGGCAGTGGAGGGTGGGGGGCATTAGAGGCAAAGGGACAGAAGACATGGAAAAAAGATTAGAAGAATGATGGTTACAAGGAAGGTAACATTTGCTTCCTGACAAGTGGGTTGCTGGACTGTGATTTGAGATGTCTCATTCAGGGGACAGTGGAATGGTTCACATTATCCAGTAGGGTTCTCATCTTCAGCTTGTATTCCAGTTCAGATATGGGACGGCTAGAATGCAGCTGTAGAGCTGGAATCAAGTCTGTGGAAGGCATGTCAGGTTGGATTACTGAACACTTTGGAATTAGGGAACAAAAACAGATCTTTCAGCTCATCTTGAAAGCTACTGTGGTTCCTACATGACCGGGCTGTCTAATGGGGAAGAACTGGAATGGGGCCATGCAAAACCAAGACTGTCAGTTCCTGAGCTGACACTGTGAGGCTGAGCTGAAGCAGAGCAAACAGCACCATCTAGTGGATTAGTGGGCACACAGCTACAGGCAGAATCATCCACAATGAGAAAGAGGAGACACCAGTTATTACGTGCTTACAGTGCTGTTTAACGTTTACAAAAACTTATTAGCACATTTAAGAAATTCTTAGGGGCTGAAGGGTTAGGACAGTGTGATTTTTTTTGATAGTTAGTACACAAGTAGACTAGATAGGCTTACATGGGCAGAAAGTATGGACACTGTACCTCGGGGTCAGAGGAGGTGCGATGCGGTGCCTGCATTTTTTGCAGAACGTGGCGGCCCTGTTGTTGACTGGATAGTCTAGGTTCAGTCATATTACACTGGTGCTGTGCGAACTGCATGCCAGTGTGCTGGCGCAGCACCTTTAAAATAGGTCTTTTGACCTATAAGGCCCTACATGGGTTGGGTCTGGGCTACCTAAAGAAATCTTCTGCATCCCTATACTCTGAGTTGCTCTCTCAGATCAGCAGGGGAGGCCCTCCTGGAGGTCCCTAGAGCTAGGTTGAACTCTTCTGGGGACCGGGCACTCAAGGTGGCCACCCCGGTCCTTTGGAATTCGTTGCTGGGGTACCTCCGGGAGGTGCCTTCCCTTGTGGTATTTAAAAAGCATCTTAAAACATTCCTCTTCCTGGCCAGCCTGATTGCGCTGAGGAGCTGGATGCCAGAGCCCGCGCCATGCCGGCGACCTGGGTTCAGGAATGAGGTTTGGCCATCAGGGGTCGGCAGGGGTGAGAGAGCATTGAGCATCCAGAGGACTGCTGTCCTCTCTCGGGGAGGGAGGGATTGTGGCCCCGCCCACTGATTGCCCTCTAGCATTGGCTGGAGGGAGATATGGGTCAGACAGCATGCTGCCGATGTTCAACATTGGATGGGAGGGTGTATGGGCATAAAATAAGAAATAAATGGAGCTGGCAGGCTCCGCGATGGCCCTGACTGTGCGCGCCAAGCCCCAGGGTCTGGATGCTATCCGGGGAGGGGAGAAAGTCAACGCTCCTCAACCCGGCCCTGTCATGGAGGGGATAACCCGTGGGGGATTTCCCAGGGTGGGTCGGTGCTGGAGGTCAGGGCCAGAGAGAGATGTGCTCCCTTGGGGGGGGGGGAACCATAGCCGCCTGCCAGAAAAAGCTGTGTGGAAAAAAAAATTCCTCTTCCAATAGGCCTTTGGAGCCTGAGAAATATATTTAAACCACTAAACAGCTTAGGAATTGACTTGTATTTATTTTAAAGGTTGTATTTAACTGTTTTTATATGTACTGTATTATGAGTTTTATGTATGCTGTGTCCTAATGCTGTTTGTTTTATATTCTGTAAGGGCGCCCTGAGCCTATGGGGAAGGGTGCCCAAAATAAATAAACTCTGTTACTACTATTACTAGTAGCGATCCTTATCTGCCATCAGTTTCTATATACCTGTGTATGTAAGATAGATAGATAGAACAAGCACCATAGATAGACTAGTGAGAGTGCTGAAGACAGCACTGGGTCCACCACTAGTGAGGTCCGAAATAAAATGGTCATTATGGTCTAAAAAATACAGTACCCTGTTGAAAAACAGTTAAAACTGATGTGTAGATTCTCTGGTCTTTCTGTAACTTGTTCTAACAGTCAGTTCGACCAAAGTAAACTGGGGGCCCCATATTAGTATGCAGTCGATAGTGCTGCACACATAATACTGTGTAAAGAATAGATCTTATTTTGAGATGGAGCTCTTGCAGCAGGTAACACAAGCAGGACTGAAGCTGGCAGGTGGCAGGACCCCACGGAAAATTTCTAGTTAGCAGTATACAGCGGGGGACCACTCCCAACTTCCCACGTGGTATAAAGGGGACAGTCCCCCAGCATCCCTCAGTTCTTTTCCCACCGTCAACTCGCACGCATCGGCTCCATGAACGCCTTCGGCTGCAATTGACCACCATCTGACGTGCGTTTTTAACGCTTTATTTACCAATAAGTTTGTTTTTTCTTCTAAACTTTATTTTCTGCATGTCGACTTCCCCGACTTCGTCCATCAACTGGCACCAGTCCAAGTGTTCCTGCGGCAAACGGATTCCGTCATGAGATGGACACTCGGCCTGCCTGCTGTGTTTAGACCCAGACCACGATACCGAGGCTTGCCCACACTGTCAGAAATTCAACAGCAAGACGAGGATACGCTGCCAAAAGACCCTCCAGGCCTACTTGACGGAGCAGAAATTAGCGGCCATGCAGAAGGATTCTTCTTCCCAGGAGGGCCCCTCTCACAAAAAAATAGGGAAACATCACCATAAAGAGAAGAGGAGAGAGAGGGAAAAAGATGGATCCCAGTCAAGATCTAGGTTGTCTGACTCCAGATCACCCTCCCAGGGGAGCTCTGACTCCATCTCCCAGACAGCATGTTCTCCTACCCGGCTGACGGTATTGAGACCACCTGCCCAGGTAAGGGTGACAGGGGGCTCAACGCAAGGGTCTTCCACCCTGTAAATGCTGAAAATGTGGCCACTCTCGCACTCCTCTGACCGCAATTCAGACACCAACGTCTGGTCCTCCTCCAGTGACAGACTGAGGAAAGCATCATCCAAGTCAGCAACCTCATGAGCTGACTCCCTGGAAAGATTTGGGGGTTCAGGACACTCCTCCGGGAAGTCCCTTTCTCAGCCCCCCCAAGAGGCCTAACATCGCTTAGACCGACGACAGAGAAAAGGGTGACAGAGAAACAGCCACAGGCCGACAACTCACTCTGCTGCCAGGCCTTAACGTCTGATAAACGGACTATGGCTACAGATAGGTCACCGGACGACACCCGTCTTCAGGCCAAGGAGCCCGACACCTGGCCTTCAGCCCTGCGTAAGGCTTCAAACACTACAATCGCAGTGTCATCAGTCACACTGCTGACCCCGACCGACGAATGCAGCGACCCGCCATCAGGTAGTCCAGCGTCAGCCTCTCCTCACAAAAAGGCTGATGACCCCAGTCCTCCGCCTAAAGCCCCATTGCCACCTACAGGGCTGACGACAGGTATGCCAAAGCCACCAACTCTGACCCCAGACCAGACGACGGTTCAGAAGCCAGGTCCATCAGACTGCCCGACGCTGTATGAGGAGCAAGACTCCAACTATCACAGGTCAAAGACCTGTTTAGCTCTTGGTGGGACACTATCAAGGTTGACATCCTCCCACCCAGATGCCGCTAACAGAGGAGCCCACCCCACCCTGGGATCCAGCTTCTCTACCTAAGGAACCTACTCCCCCGCCCAAGGAGCCTACCTCTCCACCAATCGGCAGGGGTCGCTCGGGCCACAAAAAGTGCTCCAGGACAAGGAGCAGGAGCTCTTCATGCTCCACAGAAGGACACAAGTGTAAGTGCCGAAGTACTAGGTCTAGATCCTCCTCCTCAGTAGATTAGGACCATTCCTCAAGTTCCTCCTCGGAGGGAGACCTCCCATCACTGGACCTGAGAGACATGCCAAGGTCCCCACCTGACTACCCCTCCTTTATGGAGGTCATGCGCTACATCGAATCCAATATGGGCTGGGACACTGAGGATTTCGACCCCGAAAGGCATCGACTGGCCAGATACTTGCACCAGAAATACCCCAAACCAGTAGTGGTACCACCCTGGTGGACACCTTTCATGATGTGACCAAGCCGGCATGGAAACGCCCATTCATCCTCTTTGGCTGAACCAAAGAAGGCAGACTGCCTCTATAGGGCACCCCAAGAGGAACCCTTTCTAGGTGAACAGTCAGTAGCTGACTCCATTGTTATTACAGTAGCCCATGACTGGTCCAAGAGACCAAAACATTTAAGTACACAACCACCGGACCAAGAGTCCAAACAGCTGGATTCAAAGGGCAGGAGGGTATACTCATTAGCCACCTGCACTATCAGCACTTTCAATTTCCTTAACCACATGATGCAGTTTCAAAACACCATGTAGGAACAAGGAATGGACTTAGCCCAGAACCTACCAGATTGTCCCCAGAAAGCTGAGCTCGAAAAACTCATGCAGATAGGCTCAGACATAGGCACTTACATTCTCAGATCGGCCTGTGATTAAGCTGACACAGCAGCCAGGGCAGCTACTACAGGGGGATGTCTCAGAAGACACTCCTAGCTTAGAGTCTCTGGCTTCACCAAAGATGTCCAAGCAGGTATTTTAGACGCCCCTTTTAAATGCTCCGTACTTTTCGGAAAAGAATCCCAAAAGGTCATCACCAGGATACAGGATTCTGGAAAAGCTGTACGCTCAGTCCAGACGAATTATAAAGCCAAGCAAAAACCGTTTTGGAAATGCCATTTTCATGGCAAATCTGGCCAACAACCCAGATACCAACAGCAGCAGAGAGGAGGCTTTAGTTGCAAGGGCCCCTCCCATGACTCAGGAAGCTCAGGACAAAGATCAGCCAAACACACCCAGTCTACGCTGCCCACTGCCACTAACACCTGACTTTTGGCCGAACCCCCCTCTCCAGAAAGATCTAGCAGGAGAGGCGGTCAGAGGACGTTTTTCCCTCTATCTAGAGGGTTCAGGATGGTTACTTCCGACCAGTGGATTCTACAGATGATTCAATGAGGTCACGCGATAGAATTCGTCGACATGCCACCAGACAGACCACCCTATTATCCCATTTTTCCCAGTCCCACGCTGCTCTCATCCAGGAAGAAATTCAAGCTCTGTTGGACAAGAGAGCAATAGAGCCGGTACCAGCCTCTCAGAAGGGAAAAGGGTACTATTCTCACTTCTTTCTAGTACCCAAGAAAATAGGAGACCTAAGGCCCATCTTAGACCTCAGCAACCTCAACAACTTTACAGGCACTTTCGGATGGTCACTCTACAGGTCTACTACCCATGATCCACACAGGAAATTGGCTCTCATTCCTGGACATGCAGGATGCGTATTTTCACATCCTGATTGACAGGCACCATAGGAGAGTCCTAAGATTCCAGTTTCGAGGTCAGCATTACCAATTCTGGGTACTGCCCTTTGGCCTCTCTTCAGTACCAAGGGTTTTCACCAAGTGCCTGGCAGTAGTGGCAGCAGCCCTCCAAAGGAGAAGCCATTACGTCTTCCCTTACCTGGACAATTGGCTCCTCACAGCCCTGACCAGGACGGTTCTTCTGCAAACCATGGAAGACACCTTTTCACTCTTTGCGGCACTAGGTATCACAGTAAAGATGCCAAAATCCTCACCCTGGCCGACTCGGAGACTCCAGTTCATCAGAGTACTTCTCAACACCTCTCAGGGGAAAGCCTTCCTCCTAGAGGACAGAGCGGACTGCCTAAGGGGTCTTGCTGTCCACATTCAATCTTCACGAGAGGTTCCAGCAAGGACAGTACTAAGACTACTCGGCCCCATGGCAGCAGCCTCTGCCACTGTACCATTGGCCCGACTGCATATGACGACAATCCAGTAGACGCTGAAGGTTCAGTGGGATCAGCATTTGGACGATCTCGACCAACCTGTCTGAATCCCAGGATCAGTCCAACAAGCCCTTCAATAGTGGCTGGTGCCATCCCACCTTTCAGCAGATACCCCCTTACAGAAAATACTGCCTACGAAGATCTTGACAACAGATGCCTCCGGCACAGGCTGGGGAGCACATCTGCACAATCGTAGGACTCGGGGGTCATGGTCCCCAGTGGAGGAGTCCCTACATATCAGCATATTGGAGATGAGGGCCATCCTATGCGCCTTGCAAGCATTGCAAACCAACTTACTTCTGGGACACCTCCTGGTCCAGACGGACAACATGTCGGTGGTGTTCTGCATCAACAAACAGGGAGGTACCCACTTGTACCAACTCTGCTGCAAGGCCATGAGAGTTTGGGAATGGGCCAAAGCTCACCCTATGGTGATCTCAACAGTTCACATCCCAGGTGTGCAAAACACAATGGCAGACGTCCTAAGCCGGTCAAGGTCCAAAACCCACGAGTGGGAACTCCAGCAATCGATCATACAAGACCTGTTCGACAGGTGGGGTCTGCCAGAGTTGGACCTTTTTGCATCCCACACAATGCAAATCTGCCCAGTTTCTGCTTGCTATATCCTGGGCCTGATGTTTTCCATCGAGACGCGTTGTCCTTCTGCTGGACAGGGAGATTCCTCTACGCCTTCCCTCTCTTTCCACTGATACAGAGGGTTCTTCTTAGATTGCAGCCAGAAGGGGCAGACATGATTCTGGTGGCACCCTTCTGTCCCTGACAGATTTGGTTCCCCCCACTGCAACAACTGGCGAGGGAACCACCTCTTCCACTACCGCTGACCTCACGCTTGCTATCTCAGGGCAACGGGACTTAAGTCCACCCAGACCTGAGATCCTTACACCTGTATTCATGGCTCCTACAGATCTAGCCATTTCCCACTTCGGGGTCTCGACCCGAGTAGCCGACATTTTGGAGGCAGCCAGGAAACCCTCCCCTAGGGCCACATATGCCATGAAGTGGAAACGCTTCTGTCTTTGGGCCTTCAGCTGTTACATAGAGCCATTTACTTGCCCAGTGAACTCAGTCCTCAAGTACCTTCTATCCTTTTCTGATTCACGTCTTAGCTACTCCTTCATAAAGTTACACCTCTCTGCGGAGTCAGCTTATCATACACCTATGCAGGGATGAACACTGGCACAGTCGGAAATTGCACGCAGATTCTTGCATGGCATCCTTCATATGAAACCACTCATAAGGGATCCTATCCCTCCATGGGACCTTCTTTTTGTCCTGGAAAAACTTACATTACCTCCATTTGAACCAGCCACAGACAGCGAGCTCTGCTTTCTGTCTTGGAAAGCATTGTTATTGTTTGCAGTTACTTCTGCTCGGAGGATCTACGAACTTCAGGCTCTGATGTGTAAAGAGTCATTTGTGATTTTCCACAGGAACAGGTTGTCCCTGCAAACAAATACTAAGTTTCTGCTGAAGGTGGTGTCTGAATTTACCCAGACATCAACCTGCCTGTTTATTATCCAGAGTACTCGAATTGAGGAGAAGCTCTGTTACATACTCTGGATGTTCACCAGATTCTCCACTATTATCTAACCCGGACCAAGGGATCCAGACAGTCTGACCAATTGTTCATCTCTTTTGCCCCATGAATGTTAGGGGCACCTGTTAGAAAACAAACCCTTTCTAAATGGTTGGTTAATTGCATTGTGTTCTGTCACCAGAAATATGGCAAACCCTTACCGGGACTAGTAAAGGGCCACTACCAGAGGAGTAGCAGTCTCTTTTGCCTCCTTAAGGAATGTGTCTGCAGCAGATACATGCACAGCAGCCACCTGGAGCTCAGTCCACACATTCATTAATCATTACAGTGTGGATATTGCTTCTAGGCTCAGGACCAACTTCAGCCTTGTTCTCCTGAAGGGCCTTCTCTCATGAGGGACTCAGTCTTTATCACTCTGTTTCCTCCACCCTGCATGTAAGGGACTATGTAGTGCTTGGGACTCAGTCCTACTTGTGTTACCTACTGTAAGAGCTTCATTTCGAAGTAAGAGAGTACAGTTACGTAAGACCTTCCCGTAACAGACACAGAGAGAGAGAAAGCAGCCAGAGCTTCCTTAAATCAAGGAGGTTATTTTCTAGACTACACTGAACTGAATTATTACTTTTTGGACCTGTGTAAGTAACTAGTATTGAGTCTGTTTTTGGGGTTGACTTGTCTTAGTTTTAACTTTAATTTGCCAGGGAGGAACTGTAGCTGGGAGATATCTGCAGTCATTTGTGACTAGACCTGGTACTTAACCTCTGTGAAATAGGTGTTTGTTAAGGGGGAGCTGAAAGGGGCCTAGTTGAACTATGGACTTAAAACAGGAGTTGTTAGTGGTCTCTGTCTGCTGAGACACAGAGCGAGAGAGAGAGAAAGCAGCCAGAGATCAAATAAAATCAAATCATACTTTATTTCTAGTGCACTTTTCTTAAATCAAAGCACCGTTACAATTTAAAATAAACCAACAAACAATTGAAACACAAAAAATTTTAAAAGACAGCATACATATGATACTTTTGACGAAATATCCTCCCCAAATGCTAGGCCTTCCTTAAATCAAGGAGGTTATTTTCTAGACTACACTGAACTGAATTATTACTTTTTGGACCTGTGTAAGTAACTAGTATTGATTATGTTTTTGGGGTTGACTTGTCTTAGTTTTAACTTTAATTTGCCAGGGAGGAACTGTAACTGGGAGATATTTGCAGTCATTTGTGACTAGACCTGGTACTTAACTTCTGTGAAATAAGTGTCTGAAAGGAAGGAAGGCACTTCCCGGGGTGGAGGGTCAGAGTTGTAGTTGATTGTTTCTGGACAGCATAGGTTTACTCCCTCCCATCCATCCCCACACTGCACCCGCCCCAAGCACATAACTTCCTTTATAGCAGGGGTTCTGACATCACTTCCCCAAAACTGCTAACAACATACACCTGTTCATATCCTTAAAGGCACAACACACTGAATGGGGGTAGAGACACTCACACGCTTGCACACACTAAAACAAGAACAAAAAAACAACAAAAGAAAAGTATCTGTAACAGGAAGGGACACAGACATGTGGGGAGTGGTGCAATGTACTGGCTGTGGAGCAGCAGTCTTCCGGGAGACATTCTGGAAACTCTGTTGCTGCCTTATTTGCAGGCACCTCTCTGGTCTGAGGGAGGAGGTTGCTTGTCTCCATGCTGACTTGGCAATGATTCGGAAAACCTGCTCCCCCACCCAGGCCACCGCCACTACCTCAGAGGTTGCAAAGAAAGAGGAGTGGTTGGACCACAGTGGGCTCAGGGAAGGTGAGGGTGGTGGAATAGAGGTGCATCTCTCCAGTTGTGCCTCTCCACAATTCATTCGCCACTGTGGCGGAGCATGGTTCCTCTATGGAGGCACCCACGGTGGAGACCAAGGAGGAAGGTGGGAACCTCCACAATGGAGACCCACAGGTGGGTGGCACAGGACCCCACAGGGAAGGAAACAACTCCTGGTGGGGGACTCGATTGTTAGGGGGGTAGAACTGGGGGAGGGAAGGGAAAGGGAGGTAAGGTGCCTGCCTGGCATCATGGCTTGGCGGGACAGGAAACGAATCCTCAGGATCATGGGAGCAGCTGCAAGGGGGAGTGAGCTACATGTCATTATCCAACTAGGGACGAATGACCTGGCTGAGAATGGGATAAGAGCAGTGCAACAGGAGTTTGTGGAGTTGGCGAGGGGCCTTAGACAAGTAGCACACACGGTAACTTTCTCAGAAGTGCTACCTGTCTATGGCATGGATGAGGCTAAGGTACTCCGCACCATGGGATTCAATGACTGGTTGAAATACTGGTGCAGAGCTCAGGGATTTGGCTTCATTGGGGACTGGGGCTCCACCTGGAGGGATGCAGGCCTATACAAGTGTGATGGTCTGCATCTATCCTGGAGGAGGAACCAGGATCCTAGGTGATAGGTTTAAATGCTTCATTGGTAAGAATTTAAACTAGCAAAGGGGGGAGGCACTGAAAAGGAGAAGAGAAATCCTAGCCCCCCCCAAAAGTCAGGGTAGTTAGTGAGGTAAACACCAAGATAGAGCAGTCGATAGGGATAAGGGCAGGGGTAAATGGAGAAAAAGGCAAAGGCAGTAAGGACAGGGATGGGGCAAAAAGAAATAAAGCCAGAAAAAAATGGAGGGTAATGAGTACCAATGCCCGTAGTCTAGGTAAAAAGCTCCCCAAAATGGTGGCCTTGATGGAAGAGGGATGCCTGGATACCGTGGCAATCACAGAAACATGGTACACAGAGAACCATGACTGGGATGTTAACATACCAGGGTACACAATCTACAGGAGGGACAGGGAGGGAAGAAGAGGAGGAGGAGTAGCTCTCTTTGTAAGGGAAGGGATCAAAGCAACAGAACTAAAGGGTAAACAGGGAGGAGAGGAGGCACTGTGGGTCACCCTGGAGACTGGAAATGGCTCCACAATCCGCAGAGGGGTTATATACAGACCCCCCGTCTCAGGGGGAGGAAATGGACAAGGAAATGATAGAAGTCATCCTTGGGATGGCAGAGAAAGGTGAGATATTGCTGATGGGAGACCTGAATATGCCAGATGTTAACAGGAGCATCTCTGCTGCAGCCACATCCAAGAGCAGGGCCATGCACGATGCCCTACAGGGGGGCATGCCTCAGACAGCTAGTTTTGCAACCCACTCGGGAGGGAGCAGTCTTAGACCTAGTAGTCTCAAATGGGGAAGGAGAGAGGATCTCTGATCTTGAAGTGGGTAGCCATCTGGGAACAAGCGACCACCAAACAGTGTGGTTCACGATAAACTTAGCTGTAGAGTCAATCCACATAAAAGTGACGGTACTGGACTTCAGGAGGGTTGATTTTGTCAAAATGGGAGAGTGCCTCAGAAAAGCAGTAGCAAACAGGCAAGAAGGTGGGGTGGAGCAACAATGAGGAAACATCAAAACTGCCATCACAGAAGCAACAAGCCTTTGTATGAAGAAAATAATCAAATCAAAACGAAAGAAAAAAACACTATGGTTCTCAAAAGAAGTGGCAGGGAAGGTAAGGGAGAAAAAGATAGCATTCAGGAAGTATAAGGAAACACAGAAGGAGCAGGACAGAGAACTGTACCAGTTAATGCAGAAGGAAGCGGGGGAAGGCAGTCAGAATAGCAAAGGCCCAAACTGAGGAAAAGATAGCCAGCTCGGTTAAGAGGGGGGATAAAACCTTTTATAGGTACATTAGGGAGCAAAGAAAGATGAAGCAGGGATACTGAGGCTGAATAAAGAGGAAGGTGGTTGGGCAGAGAGCGACAGTGAAAAAGCAGGGATACTGAACAAATATTTCTGCTCAGTATTCACAGTGGAAAAGCAGGGGGAGAGACCTAATCCAGTCAGTAGAAGCACTCCAGATAGGGGGTTGATATTAGTCCTTTCACAGAAGAAATGGTCCTTAAAGAACTTTTAAAACTGAAGGTGGATAAAGCAATGGGGCCTGATGGGATTCACCCCAGAATTCTAAAAGAACTAAGGGAAGAACTAGTAACACCACTGACTACCCTTTTTAATAAATCATGGGAGGATGGTGTGGTTCCTGAGGACTGGAGAAGGGTGGATGTGATTCCCCTTCACAAAAGTGGGAGCAAGACAGAGGCAGGAAACTACAGACCTGTCAGTTTGACCTCAGTGGTCGGAAAGTGATGGAATCACTTCTGAAGGAAAAGATTTGCGTGCCTAGAGGCCAGTGGGGCAGAGGACCCAAGGCAGCATGGATTCACAGCAGGAAGGTCATGTCAAACAAATCTAATTGATTTCTTTGACTTGGTGACCAAAGTAGTAGACCAGGGAGGGGCTGTGGACATGGTCTACCTAGACTTTAGCAAGGCATTTGACACAGTCCCACACAAAAGATTAATAAACAAATTAGCCAGCCTGGGAGTGGGTCCCAGGGTGGTAGCCTGGGTAAAACACTAGCTGGACAGCAGGACACAGCGGGTAATAGTAAATGGAGTCCACAGTGAAGAAAAGAGGGTTACTAGTGGGGTACCGCAGGGTTCATTACTGGGGCCGGTTCTTTTTAATGTCTTTATAAGTGACATTCGGAGGGACTGGAGGAAGGTATGTCTCTTTGCAGATGACACAAAGATCTGCAACAGGTTGATATGCAAGGTGGGTGGAAAGGATGAAAAGGACTTGGCAAGGTTGGAGGAATGGTCAAATGTATGGCAGCTTAGATTAAATGCAAAGAAGTGCAAAGTAATGCACCTGGGAAACAAAAGCCCAGGGCAAGAGTACACAATGAGGGGTGAGATACTGACAACAACAGAAATGGAAAGGGACCTGGGGGTAGTCATATCAGACGACCTAAAGGTGGGCCAGCAATGTGAGAAGGCAGTAAAGAGGGCTAGGGGGGATACTGAGATGCATAGGGAGAGGCATGACCAGTAGAAAACAGAAGGTTGTTGGCCCTCTGTACAGACAGTTGGTAAGACCACATCTGGAGTACTGTGTACAGTTCTGGAGACCCCATCTCTGCAAAGACATAGACAGGGTGGAGGCTGTCCAGAGGAGGGCAACCAAAATGGTGCAGGGTCTGTACCAGTAGACATATGAAGAAAGACTAAAGGAGCTTAAGATGTATAGCCTCAAGGAAAGGGGGGGATATGATAGAAACTTTCAAATACCTCAAGGGAATCAACAAAGTCCAAGAGGGTAGCATCTTTCAAAAAAAGAGATGTGCAAGAACAAGGGGGCACAATTTGAAGATAGAGAGGGAATGGGTCAGAGGTAATGTGAGAAAGTATTTCTTCACAGAGAGGGTTGTAGATGTATGGAGCAGCCTTTCTGAGGCGGTCATAGAGTCAAAAACAGTGGGGAATTCAAGAATGCATGGGACAGACATAAGGCAATTCTAGTGGGGGGTAGGAGAAAGTAGGCTGTTGGTTAACTAGGATCTGCAGCGTATCCATTAGGTAGGGAAATGGGCAGACTACGTGGGCCAAGCAGTCCTTATCTGCAGTCAAATTCTATGTTTCTATGTAACAGTAGGTCTTCAAGAGGAGCTCTTGCAGCAGGTGATGTTTCCCATTCGCCTTCCCCTCAAGGGATTCCTTCTGCATTCACAGCAGGATCATCTGACCTCCTAGGTTACAGGAGGATCCTTGGTTTCTCCATCCAACCCTCATCTGTGCCGGAGTCTCTAGCAGGAGAACTGAGGGATGCTGGGGGACTGCCCCCTTTATAATGGGACGTCGGGGGTGGGCCAACGTCAGGGGCAGTCTCCTGCTGTATACTGCTAGCTAGAAATTTTCCATGGGGTCCTGCCGCCTGCCGGCTTCAGTTCTACTTGTGTTACCGGCTGCAAGAGCTCCTCTCGAAGATCTACTGTTACGGTAAGTTCTTGCGTAACTACTTTCAGCATGCTTATTAGTGTGCTACTATTGTGGACCTGGATTTGTGTTCCCCTGTCCGATGTTGGCTGCACGTATGAATATAGGACTGTGGTAGTGCCATGCAAAGTGCTGAGGTGTGGCACTCCCTAGCCGCCTGTTGGCAACAGACACCCGGGGCATAGTGTGTCCAAAATGGATTAGTGCCTTAACTTCAAGCTGCCATTTTCAAATGACGGCATGCCATTGGCCACAATAGAATGCAGCACAGTGTCAAAGGCCTTAAGAAAGTCCAGATAGGCCATGTCCACTGCCTTCCCCTGATCTATTTCCCTGATCACCCAGTCGAAGAAATCTATCACATTCATCTGGCATGACCGCTCCCCATGAATCCATATTGCCTTTGGTGTTGCCAATTATAGGATTCAAGATACTCTACCAACCTTTCCTTTAATCATGTTTCCACTGGTTTACCCACTACTGAGGTGAGATGGACTGGCCTGTAGTTGCTAGCCTCCTCCCGGCTGCTGCTTTTATGTAGCGTGATCATATCTGCTCTCCTCCAGTCCTCCAGAACCACACCAGTTTCCAGTGAGCTGTTGAATTAGGCCATCTACAGGACAGCTGCCACCTCCCTGAGTTCCTTTAGTACCTCTGGATGTATCCCATCTGGCCTCATAGTCTTGGCCACTTTCAGAGCTGCAAGTCCCTTCAGGGCTCTTTCCTCTGAAAATGGACTTGTGTTCACCTCCACCCCTATGCTCCTGGCACACCCTGCTGGTCTGTGCCCACTCCCTCCACTGTGACGACTCAGCAGAAGTACCTGATCTTCTTCAGGGGTATCTCAATCATCAGGTTACACTGTAGGAACCTTTGCCATCAGTGAAGGGGGATCCACACAGAAGATTTTTAGTAGTACAGCTGGGGACGCCCATGCCATCGACATCAGTCGATGTCAAAAACCCTATATAGACATAGTTCAGTTTATTGTAGGAAAACTCCATTGAGCAGGCTCATTCACAAGGAGGTCCTATACACATAACAGCTATTTACAGAAGAGCATGCACAACAAATTAAGGGATATACATAAGCAGTAGTAGGACATAATACATAATAGCAACTTATAGGAAAACAACTACATCAGTTGAAAGAACACAATTGTTAAATTATTTACATATGGTGTACAGATGTGATGTGAAAAAAAAAGTTTAAAAATTCTGGAATATGCAAGCAGAAAAAACAAACTTGGTGTGTTACATGATACAAGAACATAGTGATCATGGCGAACTAAGTGCGTGGGAAAAATCAGTGACTTGGATAAGGGTAGAATGGGGAAGGGTTGAGTAGGGTAAGTAGGTAGGTAGGTAGGATGTAGGCCAGACATGAAAAAGGCAGATTTTATCATAATGGATGGATGAAGTTGGAAAGGGAGAGAAGTGAGGGGGTGAGTGGGGTAGAGGCTGAGGGGTTAGCAAGTTATGGGGACAGGGGAGGGAACAGGGTGTGGGGGGTGAGGGAGGGAGGGACAGGGGTCAGGATGTGGAGGAAGAGCACAAGGTGGGAGAATATTAATGACTGTTATATATGGCTTTAAGCTTGCTGGCCATCAGGGCTCTATAAAAGTTAATCGCGACAACACTAATAAGTTTGAGGATTGATTAAAGGCGATTCCATGTGGCGGGTAGAGCATAGGAGATTGCCCTTTTACCAGAGTTCGTACGTATCTTAGTAGTGTCAAGGAGGATGAAGTCGGACTTCCTTAAGGAGTAGGTGCTGTGAGAGGTGTGGATGAGGGAGGCTATGTATCCTGGGAGTTTGTTTAACAGGATTTTTAGCATCCATGTACCTAGGTGGATCAGATGTCCTTTGCTAAGGAGGTTCAGCCAACAGAAGTATACAAGTTGCAGTGATGCGTTCTAGGAGGGACCTTTTTGATGAAGCGCAAAGCCTGATGGTACAAGACGTCCAATTTAGGCAAGATGGTAACGAAGGTGCAGCTATAAATAATGTCGCTGTAGTCAAGGAGTGGTAAAAACATGACTTGTACAAGCTTAACTCTAGCATTGGTTGGAAAGAGGGACTTGTTTCAGAAAAAGAACCCAAGTCTGGATTTGAGTTTATTGGTAAGGTTGTTGATGTGATCGGTGAAGGTAAGTTTATTGTCGAGCCATACGCCAAGCTATTTAAATTTATCTTCCACCTCCAGAGGTTCTCCTAAGATGGTGACAATATGTATGACTTGTTTAGATTGTGCCAGAGGTAGGGGAGAATTGCTAGGGTTGAAGAACATGGGTTTTGTCTTTTCTGCATTTAGCAGCAGCTTGGCAGTCATGAGGTTTTATTCCAACTTAATGAAGTTATCTTGAAGTTCCTTGCAGGCTTCGGGCAGTGTAGATTTAGAAATATACAAGACTGTGTCATCTGTGAAGAAGTGTAGTTTGGAGTTGACAATTTTAGAATTAAGAGTATTGATATATATAGAAAACAGAATGGGGCTTAAGATGGACCCCTGTGTGATGCCCCATATGATAGGTAGGGGATTGGAGAGTAGGCGGTCAGCCTTGAGTTTTTAGACGTGACCAGAGAGACAGCTGGTGAACCACTGTACTGACGTTGCCGAGACTCCTAAGTTTTTGAGGCTGTGAAGGACGAGATTGTGATCAACAGTATCGAACGCCTTACTGAGGTCAAGGAAGATGGTGCCAGTGACCAGTTTGGACTCATGAGTGGTAATCCAGTCATTAGTGACTTTGGCAAGCACGGAAATGGTACTGTGGTTTTTCCTAAATCCGGATTGATCAAGGTTGAGCAGAGAATATTTTTCGATATACACTTTCAGTTGGGTAAAAATTAATCGTTCGAGGATTTTGGAGAGGATAGGAAGGATGGAGATGGGTCTGTAATTATTCACATCATGGGGTCCCTGGATTTGAATAGAGGAATAACATGGGCAGATTTCCAGCAATATGGTACAGCTGCTGAGGCTATTGACAGATTGAAAATATGAAGTATAGGGGCTGCAAGGTAGTGATGGCCCAGTTAGAGGAAGAATGTCTCAATTCTATCAGCAGTACCAGTCTTTCTAGTATCCAGTTTTTTAAGATGGTCTTCCACTTCCTTGAAGGAGACAGGCCTGAATTGGAAGGGGTGTGGTTAGGATGGGGTGGGGGATGGACTGAAGTCAGAAAGGGGACTCTGCTTAACTCAGCTTTGGGAGAGGAGTCAAAAGCAAACCCCGCAGTGGAGAAGTGGGTATTTAGCTCTTCTAAGATTCATGAAGGTTCATCGACTGAGATTCTGTTAGCATGGATTTTGGCAGGAATGGAGGAAGCAGATTTCCGTCCTTCAGTAGCCTTAATGGTCTGCCATGTCACAACAGAATTTTCTTTGACTTGTTCTAGGGACACAGTGTAGAAATTGGACTTGGCAGTACATATGAGTTTGATGCATGCATTCCTTATGGCACAAAAAATATTCCAATCAGATGGGGACTTGGTATGCCTTGCATGGGCCCAGAGCCTGTCACGGTTGGAAAGTGCTGCTTTAAGGTCAGGCGTGAACCAGGGGTTGGATGACTTATGAACCCTGGCTCATATGAAGGGAGCATGTGTATTTGCCAGCCGTGTGAACTGGTCATTAAATAACTCAACAGCCTCGTTTATAGGCGGCCCCACTCCTTCCTCAGTTCTTTCCCGCTGTCGACTTTCTTTCACAGTCTCCACGGAGCTTTATTTCAGTGTTTGTGCCTTTTTGGCCTACGACCTTTTTTCCTCTAACTTTTACCTAAGTCTCTTTTTAAGAGATTTCTTCTTTTTGTTTATGTTGAGAGTTAATCCTTCATCTTCTCTTTTCCATCGTTGCCTCTGCGGAAAGATTGCCTCTACAGATGAACACTCTGTGTCTGCTGTCTTGAGCCTGATCACAATGTCTCTGACTGTGAGCTCTGCCAGAAGTTTAACCAGACAACCCTTAGGTGATGCAAGAAGGCTCTCAAAAAATTCCTGAGCTCTGGGCAGGGGTCCTCCGGGGCTCTGGCTGCTCAGTTGCCCACCGGCTTTTTGAGCTCCCAGGCTTCTAAGGCCTGAGACAAGTCCTTCTGGAAAAGTCATAAAAAAGACCAGGATCTCGACCACTCCCCCTGGTGGCGCTCCCACTCCCTGTTAGCTTCTCCTTCTCTTTCTTCAGGGGGCTCTTCGTCAGCTAAGGCTGCTCCGACAAAAAGGTCAGTTGTCCAGATCTCTTTGCCTACCAGACCCATGCCGACAGCACCTCCGTCCGACTCACAGAGCGCCTGGCTGTCGACTTCTGGGTTGTCGGCCCCTCTGTCATCAATGACTGGCTCATCATCGATGATCGCCCCGTCGAGACCTGCTCCTTCTCTTTCTACGGCTACCAGCTTGTTGGGCTCGCAGGACATAGCTGGAGGGTCGTTGACACCCATGCTGTCAAGCCCCCCTCCATCGACTTCCGCTAATAACCTGAACGAAGTACTGGTCAAATTCATGAACGTACTCATTCAGCAGCTGGTTGCCTTGGACAGGACCACTTTGTGGATGCCATTGACGGCAAGTTCGTCATCGACACCTGTTCATCAACCCCAGAAGACCCCCTGTGGGCTGCTGCCAGTGAATCCGACACCCGACCCAGATGAGGAGGTCAATGTCAAGGAGGAGTATCACCCTGATCTCATCCTCCCTGATGATGTAGAGGATGAAGAGGAAGAGATCCTTATCTCAGATGAGTCCACTGCCTCCTTAGTCAGTGAGGACTCTGTCAAGCATACTCCAAGGTCTCCTCCTATGGATGCCACATTCTTTAATGTGATGAAGCAATTGCCGACCACCATGATCTTCCAGACTGAAGAAGAGGATATCACCAGGAAAGACCTAGTGGATTTCCTGGAAATCCCAGAATCTCCTCCAAGATCATTCCTCCAGTGGTCCGAGCATTGAAGAATGCCACCGTAGCAACCTGGCACAGGCCAGACATGGTGACAGCGGTGCCATGCAGGGTGGACAAGCTTTATAATGCCCCTCAGGGTCTTCCTTATTTTGCTGCACAGGCTGAAACTGACTCTGCAGTCATCAAGGCAGCTTATGACAGATCTAAGACGCCTAAGCACCTTAGCTCCCTTCCCCCAGACAAGGAATCCTGCAGGATTGACATCTGGGGTGTTGTCAAGGCACTGATCAGGAAGCATAGGGAAAACCAGGAGCAGTTGTATAATTCACCAAAATTTTTTTATTTAGAGTAGCAGTAACAACAAAAATAAACTTGTTCAGAATAACTATGTACAGAAAAATAAAATACAAATTTTCTTCAGTCTCTGTGTGTCCCTTTTTCTTCTAATCTCCTTTTTGCAGTTCAAGCTTAGCTCTTTTGTAAGTCTTTTCAACCCCATCCTTAGCAAACATCCTGTCCTTGTAGGTTTCAAGAGCTGCTAGAACACAGTATGCTTCTTGAGGCCCCCACAGCTTTTGCAAAAGGCTCAACATTTGCAGTCAAGTAACATCTAGAGTTTATGCAGTCACCTCAAAATATAAATATATACATTTCAACAGCAATACTATATATTTTCCAAACACAAGGGATCCCAATATCAGTTAAATTTCCATACATTGATTTGCACATATTTTTATATTGGCTAATATAGATATGCAAGGGAGGAGAAACAAATAGCAAGAGAAAACTGAGAGACAGAGAGGCAAAGAATTGCAAGACTGTTCGAGGTGATCAAATCTGAAGTCTCACAGGAATATTTGGTTGCGCAACCAGACAGAGAAGAGACAGAAAAAGGACAGATCCTTGCATTTAAACACTTTCTCCATAACAAATGGGACAGGGTCCTATTCCACCCTGTCACATACAACCCCTTCTTAAGAGGGAAACTGTTTTATTAAACAGGTTTCCAACACTTTCTGTTCTCTAATAACATTTGCTGCTTTCAGACATTAAGCACGTGTGCATCCATTTTTGTATAACAGTACAGCAAACAGTACAGTTCAAACCCATACATTCGGTTTTTTTTTGGGGGGGGGGGTCAACCTTCAGAACCCTCAATTCCAGATCCATATCTTGACAGAAAATCAGCATTGCTATTCTCTTCACCAGATTTGTGTATCACCATGAATTTAAATGGCTACAGTGCCAGGTACTGCCTTGTGATTCTGGTATTTTTATCTTTCATCTGGTTAAGCCAACGGAGAGGGTTGTGAGCAGTTACAAGAACAAAACCAGTTCCTAGTAAATAGAACTTAAGCTCAGTGTGAACAAGGCAATGGGACCTGATGGCATACATCCCAGGGTACTAAAGGAGCTAAGGGTGGAACTAGTAAAGCCATTATCAGAACTGTTTAGTGAGTCTCTGAGCACAGGAGAGGTCCCAGAAGACCGGAGAAGAGCTCATGTGATCCCGCTCCACAAGAGTGGTAGCAGGGAGGAGGAAGAGAACTACAGACCAGTCAATCTTACCTAAGTAGTGGGCAAGATTATGGAGGCACTCCTTAAGGAAAGGATAGTGCAACACCTGGAACCCATAGTAGCACAGGATCCAAGACAGCATGGGTTTACAAAAGGAAGGGCCTGTCAAACTAATCTCATAGATTTCTTTGACTGGGTAACCAGAGTGGTGGACCAAGGGGGAGCAGTTGATGTCGCCTACCTTGACTTCAGCAAAGCTTTCGATACTCTTCCACATAGATTGATTAATAAGCTGGGTAGGTTCGGGGTGGGACAGAAGTTGGTCAACTGGGTGGCAAACTGGTTGACGGGCAGAAAACAGAGAGTGGTGGTAAACGGTATACAGTCAGAAGAGATGCAAGTCACGAGTGGGGTACCTCAGGGAGCAGTCCTGGGGCCAGTCCTCTTCAGTATCTTCATCAGTGACATCGCAGATGGACTGGAGGGTAAGGTTTGTCTATTTGCAGATGACACCAAGATCTGCAACAGAGTAGATGATCCAGATGGGGAGGGCAGAATGAGAAGAGATCTGGATAAACTAGTAAAATGGTGGAAGAGTGACAACTGGAGTTTAACGCAAAGAAGTGCAAGATCATGCACATAGGGATGAGAAACCCTGAAGCCACCTATAGGCTGGGAGGGGAGTTGCTGGCAGTCACAAGGGAAGAAAGAGACTTGGGCGTCATCATCACCGATGACCTGAAATCATCCAAGCAGACCACTAAAGCAGTAGTTAAGGCTAGAGGGAAGTTGGGGTGTATTTTCGTAAGAGGGAGGTAATAATCCCTCTTAACAAGACACTGGTTAGGCCCCAGCTGGAGTACTGCGTGCAGTACTGGAGGCCACATCTTCACAAGGACATTAACCAAATTGAGGCAGTCCAGAGAAGGGCAACCAAAATGGTGCAGGGACTGCATCAGAAAACATATGAGAACAGATTAATGGAGCTCAATATGTATACCCTAGAGCAAAGGAGGGAGAGAGGTGATATAATCGAAACATTCAAACACCTTAAGGGCATTAACAAGGTGAAATAATCTAACATGTTTCAATATAAGAAAAATAGCAGGACAAGAGGACACAGCATGAGATTAGAAGGAGGCCGATTAAGGGGTAATGTGAGGACGTCTTTTTCACAGTGTAACCCCTGCAAATGGGGTTCCCAAAAGACTTCCAGGAGCTTGCTTGAATGCTCCAAGCCTGAATGGTGTTTGGCGTTTAAGCCATTTATCAGTGAGTGTTTTAGAGCCTCTGGTACTGTCTCTTTAAGAGCTGTCTGCTTGCAGACATAATTAGTTGTATGGGGGACTGTGTGCTTCTCTGTTTGAGTACCACTCGAGCTGCTGCCAATTCACTCCATTTTGCAGTCACCAGGAGTGCAAAGGGAACCTATCTGAAAGATGTAACTGTTTTGCCAGAAATTATTTAGAGTAATAATGAAATTACAGTTTGTCTAACCTGCTTTCTTTGCAGTCAGAACTGTGTCTGCTAGTTCCCCATTCTGGTTTTGAACTGCTGAACTGGACCAATCAGTGTGGAATAAGCTAGCTCTAAAATGGTGCCTTGGACGAATCAGAACTTGGACTCATAATCTGAGCCAGCCACAAGAGGATTGTATGGGCAGTGACTCTGGGAGATGTAGTTTAGACTTGCGCCTTTTGGACCAACAGGAACAGTCTATTGTGAGTGACAGCCAATCCAGTCAAGAACTGGGAGGAACTCAAAGGAAGTGCCCGGTTTTGTCTGTTGGAGTTTCAGTTTGAGCCCTGGAAGTGAAGAAGGAAGGAGCCCTGTGCTTTTTCGGTGTGCAGTTTTAGTCAGGAAACGTGTGTAAGGCCCAGAGTTCCGGTCTGCAGCTTGTGTAACAGCTTGTTAGGACTGAATCCGTCCTGTGAAAAGAATCAAAGGATCTCTGAAGAGTAGAAACCAGGCTCACCCTGTAGAAGACTGGAGGAATTGCTGAAAATTGCACTCGGTTTGTCAGGAACTGAATCGGCTGTGTGTTCTCCGGGTATTGTGCAGTAATTGCGATCGGGATACAGATGCAGCCTGCCTGGTATAGTGCTTTCTTTTATATGGATGTGTGAAGAGGTTTGTGTACCTCAATGAGCCCTGCTGACATTGAAGGACCCTATCTTATTTGGAGGTCGTGAGTACTAATTCAGATTAGCTCCTGTTGAATTGCCACATTAAATCCAAATGGAATTACTGTACTGCTGACTGTTTAATTCTCCTTTCTCTGTGTGAAAGGGCCCCTACCAGCTGCCACGGTTTGGACTAGCCACTAGGGCTTGGGTACCCAGGGACAGTAACTGATAGGGATAGGCCTGTGCACAGAGCCATAATGTAGATTATTAGAGTGATAAGCTAATTAACCTGATTTCCCCTGTCCTTGTTATATCCCCTAAATAAATCAGAGCTGCTTGTTTCAGCAAAGTTATACTGCCTGAGGTATTTGTCTATGTTAAAGTACTGTACTGTGATTGTTGCACTGTATCTCATTTCACAGGAGGTCCCAGTGCGGAACCAGACCTGGGGGTAAGTGTATACTGTGAGGTAATTCTGATATATTGTGTGGGCCACTAGTGGGAAGAAAGGGGGGTTGCAGTGTCCCAGAGGGCTGTGACCAAGTTAGTTTAACTATTGCAAACCCTGACCTCTGGGTGGAGGCACCGCCATTGGATCCAGGCCCCTCAACCTGTTAGTGGCAAATCAGGCAGGGGTAGTAGCCCCTGGGATAGCGCCATCTAGGGGTTACAACAGAAAGGGTGGTGGATGCATGGAACAGCCTACCTCAGGAAATGGTGGATGTGAATACAGTGCAGGGCTTCAAACAGGCATGGTATAGGCATAAGGGAGCAATACAGATGAGTATGAATAGCTAGGCCATTGACAGAGAAAAGGCTGATGGCACATTCATAAGGAAGAACAAGAAATGGGCAGACTGGATGGGCCTTGCAGTCCTTATCTGCCGTCAACTTCTAATGTTTCTATGTTTCCATGGCCCTCTTTGCTGATAAACACTCTTTCTCGATAGTGGAGTACCTTTTCTCTCTGTCATGCAATTTCCTACTTATGTACAGAATAGGATGTTTTTTCCTATTTACATTTTGACCTAGGACTGCACCTAGACCTACCTTGAATGCATCTGTTTGTAGCAGAAATGGTTTCTCAAAGTCTGGGCTTCTTAAAACGGGTGCTGAACATAATGTAGCCTTTATGGCTTGAAAAGCTTCATCACACTCTGGGGTCCATTTCACATTATTTGGGTACTGTTTTTTCATGAGTTCAGTGAGTGGAGTAGCTAACTCAGCAAAGCTGGGAACAAATCTCCGATAATAACCAGCCAGCCCTAAAAATGACCTGACATGTTTCTTTGTTTTAAGTACAGGGCTGTTAGCTTCAGCTTCTGTTTTAGAAACCTCTGTCTTAACTTCTCCATTTCCCAACACATAGCCCAAATATCTGGTTTCCTGCATGCCCAATGCACATTTGGTAGGATTAATAGTCAGACCTGCATTTTTGATAGCTTGGATAACTGCTCGTAGGTGTTCCAGGTGACTTTTCCAGTCTGGACTGTACACTATGACATCATCCAGGTACGCAGCACAATAACCAGTGTGAGGGGATAAAATGACATCCATGTACCGTTGGAATGTAGCTGGTGCACCATGTAAACCAAAGGGCATGGTGGTAAACTGATAGAATCCTATACGGGTGGCAAATGCAGTTTCGTCTCTGGATTCTTTAACTAAAGGTATTTGCCAGAAACCCTTGGTTAGGTTGAGGGTACTGATATATTTTGCACTCCCCCAGTCTGTCCACCAAATCATCTATTCTGGGCATAGGATAACTGTCAAATTCTGACACTTGATTGTTTCCTAAAATCAAGGCAGATTATAACACCCCCTTCTTTTTTGTTTACAGTTACCATGGGAGATGACCAAGCACTCCTCGACTCCTCTATGATACCCAATTCTTTCATTTTTTGTATTTCCTTAACCACGTCCGCTGTTAACCGCTCTGGCAACCTGTATGTCTTTTGCCTAATAGAACAAGCATTCCTTGTCACTGTTACATGTTCAACTCCTTTTGCACAGCCTGGTACCCTGGTAAAAGTACAAATGTCTTTAGCACATTACAAATGTCTGCAGTTTGTTCTGAAGTTAAGGGAAACATTCACCTTTACATTATCAGCATTTACAATTTGTTCCAGTCTGTCATAAGCTACATCAGTATCTTCCTTATCAGTTTCTGGTAACACTAGCAAAGCAGCTTTGGGCATTTTTTTCAACCCATTTCTTGAGGAGGTTAGCATGGTATATCTTAGAAGGATTTTTCCTGTCAGGAGTCTCAGTCTCGTAGTTAACAGTGCCAGTATGTCTCAGAACCTTGTATGGCCCTTGCCACTTCATTAACAGCTTATTTTCTGTTGTGGGTAACAGTAGCAAAACCTTTTCACCTGGCTCGAAAACTTTTTCTTTACTCCATGGTCATAATATACCTTCTGCTGGTTTTGGGCCTCTTCCTGATTACTATGGGCAATTTCAACATATTTTTCCAGCTTCTTTCTTAGGGCACACATATAAGACATTATAGATTGTTTCTGAGTGGGGTTATCTTCCCACATTTCTTTTATCACATTCAGTGGCCCTCTTGGCTGCCTACCATACAGCATTTCAAATGGTGAAAACCCTGTTGATGCCTGTGGCACTTCTCTGTAAGCAAAAAGTAAGTAAAGCAAGTATTGGTCCCAGTCTTTCCCGTCCCCTTTTACAAACCTTTTTAACATGCGTTTTAGGGTTTGGTTAAAATGCTCAACAAGACCATCTGTCTGAGGGTGATGGGGGGGAGGTTCTTATGGCAGTGATACCTAGCAGTCTGTACAGCTCCTTAAGCAATGTAGCACCAAAATTACTACCCTGATCAGTAATAATATCTTTAGGTATGCCCACTCTGCTGAAAATTTTGGCTAGCTCTGCTGCAACTTTTGGGGCTGTAACAGTACACTTTGGAACTGCTTCAGGGTATCGAGTAGCATAGTCGCATACTACTAGGATAAATCTATTACCCTTTTTACTTTTGTCTAAAGGACCAACCACATCCATTGCAATTCTCTCAAAGGGCACGTCTATCAAGGGTAGGGGCACCTTGTCTTTTCTAGTGACTGGGGCTACTTTCTGACACTCAGCACAGGAATAACAATAGGTAGCAACATCTTCATAAATTCCAGGCCAGTAAAATCTACACAGCAATCTGACAAGGGTGCGATCCCTCCCTGAGTGACCAGCCATAGCACTATCATGTGCTATCTGTAATAACTCTGTTCTATATTTCTGTGGTACAACCAATTGTTCTGTCTGTTCCTGTGTCTGAAGTTTAACCCAAATTCTGTACAGTAACCCATTACATTTTTTAAACATTGGTCCACCCTGTTTTAGTTTTACCCCCAGCTGCTTAAAATAACCCTGGAGAGAAACATCGTTAGCTTGTTCTGAAAGAAAATCACAATCATTTTATCAATTTAGTTTCAGCATTTTCATATATTAACCCTTCATGTCCATCAGTCATTTATTGCCATAGTTTCTTCAGGCTTAGTCTTTCTGTCTTGGATTTCTGGATCTTGGAGCTGTACTCAAACAAGTTCGAATCAAAATCACTGAAAGGAAAATTGTCCCCACCATCTGAAATTTTCTTTGCCTGAGCTCTTGTCACCACAGCTGCTGAAACATCAGGATTTACTCCCTCTTTGATCAACTCAGTAAACCCTAGAAAGTCATTTCCAATAATCACAGGTACAGGTAACTTAGGTACTACCTCCACTTTTATTTGGTGCAACACACCCTCAATGGTCAGAGTCACTTGGGTGGTGGGATAGTTTCAAGTGTCCCCCGTGGATGCAGATGACACCAGTACCTGGTCCTTTTGCACAGTGTTTTCCCAGCACTTTAACATGCAATAGGGTCTGTCTGCTTCCTGAATCGAGTCCCTTCACAGTCTTGTTCCCCACCTTCACATCTTTTTTTCCCCCAATTGTTTAACCAGGTGAGACACACTAAGCTGAAAGCTTGTTTACAGGTGCAACCTGGGAGCACAGGGAAGTTAAGTGACTTGCTCAGGGTCACACAGTATGCAAGTGGGGGCTGTGGGATTCAAACCCAGGTCTCCAGATTTGCAGCTCAGAGCCTTAAACCACTGCGCTATACTGCCTTCCAATACATCTGCTAAGTACTTGCCCCAATTTGCCAAGGACAGATCTGCTCCAGTGCCACTCTCCTTACTACAGCAGCTTCTTGCAAAATGGCCTGGCTTATTACAGTTATAGCAGATAACGTCTTTGGGCACAGCTTTGTTACCTCCACCAGAGTTCATATCAGTCTTGGAGTTTGAGTGTCTTACCGGTACAAGGCTGTTACGTCACTGCTGTGGCATCTGTCTGGCCATTTGGTAGTCAGCTAAAGAAACAGCCTTTTCCCCATGCTCTGGTCGGTGTTCCTTTACCACAGCTGCAGATCTGTAGGCAAGATGCTGATGAATTGCTCCATGGCAGATGTGTCGATGATCTGTGGGACTGTTTTGCTCTCTGGTTGGAGCCATTTTATCAGGAGTTCTCTGAGTCGGATGAAGGCTTCTCGAGGATTGTCGACTGAGTTGTACCTCAGAGATCGAAATCTCTGCCTGTAGGTCTCTCCGGAGATGTCATACCTTTTCAGGATTTCGCTTTTCACCAGGTCATGGTTTTCTGACTGTGCAGTGTCCATATTGCTGTAGGCAAGTTGAGCTTTCCCTGTCAGGTAGGGTACCAGTCTGACTGTCCACTGCTGCCTTGGCCATTGACAGGCTGTGGCAACTCTTTCAAAAGTTGTCAGGTATGCCTCAATATCATGTGAGGGACACAACTTGATAAGTTTAATGACTTTTAAGTTACTTGCATTTTGTTGCTCATCTGGGTCTGTGCCGGATCCTGTGCCTGTGATAGCTTGCAAGGCATCCAGCCATCGCTGCTCCTGTCACTGCATCTCTTCTCTCATCTGTGTTTCTAAACGTTGAATCTCTTTTTCTCTCTGCTTCTCAGTCTCTTTTTGTTGTATAGTCCACTATTTGAAAAAGTCCATCAGGCTTTTAGGTTCTCTCATTGCCTGTTCTTTTTCCATAACTTGTGCTGGCTGTACAATCTCAGACTGGACTTCTGTCACTGCTAGTTTGGCTGCCATTCTCCTGGTAACCACTCCTGGACTTGCTGCTGTAGAATCCATCCCTTCTTCTGTGCTTCTCTGGTACTAGGTCCAGTACTCACGCACAAAACTCCTGTCTTAGGATATGCACGGCATAAATCCCACTTAGACTGACACCATGTGTCGTCGAGGCACAGGTCAGGAAGCATAGGGAAAACCAGGAGCAGTTGTAGAATTCACTAAAAATTTTTATTTACAGTAGCAGTAACAAAAAAAAAGAAACTTGTTCAGAATAACTATGTACAGAGAAATACAATCTTTCTTCAGTCTCTGTGTGTCCCTTTTTCTTCTAATCTCCTTTTTGCAGTTCAAGCTTAGCTCTTTTATAACTCTTTTCAATCCCCATCCTTAGCAAACATGCTGTCCTTATAAGTTTCAAGAGCTGCTAGAACACAGTATGCTTCTTGAGGCCCCCACAGCTTTTGCAAAAGGCTCAACATTTGCAGTCAAGTAACATCTAGGGTTTATGCAGTCACCTCAAAATATAAATATGTAGATTTCAACAGTAAAACTATATATTTTCCAAACACAAGGGATCCCAATATCAGTTAAATTTCCATATATTGATTTGCACATAGCTTTATATTAGCTGATATAGATATGCAAGGGAGAAGAAACGAATAGCAAGAGAAAACTGAGAGACAGAGAGAGAGGCAAAGAATTGCGATACTGTTCGGGGTGATCAAATCCGAAGTTTTACAGAAAAATTTGGTTGCGCAACCAGACAGAGAAGAGACAGAAACAAGACAGATCCTTGCATTTAAACACTTTCTCCATTACAAATGGGACAGCGTCCCATTCCACCCTGTCACATGGGGAAAAAGGGTTTATGCCTCCTCCACCTTGGGTCTGAGGATTGATAATTATTTGTCACACATTATTACATACCAAAATGCCAACTGGAGAAAGGGCAAAGCTGCCGCCCAGACCCTTCCTGATGACTCCCAAAAGCAGGAATTGCTTCAGTGTTTTCAGACTGCTGAGGATGTTAGTAAACACCTCCTCAGGGCCCTATATGATATGGCCAATACAGTGGCCAGAACTGCTGCCACTGGCATATGCCTTTGTAGGCACTCCTGGCTCAGGGTCTCTGGATTTGCAGCTGATGTGCAGAACAAAGTGTTTAACACCCCTTTCAGTGGCATCAAACTCTTCAGCCCTGATGTTCAGAACCTCATAAATGATCTGCAGGCCTCGGGCACAGCCATTAAATCTGTCTATTCCCTCTACCACACTCAGCTGAGAGGTAGAGGACAGCCTACTTTTCAAAGACAGGCCAGCAGGTCAGGATCGGCTCCCTCTACCCAGGGAAAACATAGAGCCTTGGCTCCCTTGCCCGCCCCTTCCAACGCTGGAGCAGTGGACAGACGACCAAGAAATGATGGACTAGCCTCTGCGGCTGGCTCCACCTCAGCGTGACTCCTTGCCTGGAGGTGGTGGTCAGAGGTCGGTTCTCCCTCCATCTGAATCAGTGGAGAACCATAACTGCAGATGCATGGATTCTGCAGATCTCACTTCGAGATAGAGCTCTTGCAGCAGGTAATAACCATTAGGACTATGCCACCAGGCACTAGGATCCCACAGAAAAATTCTAGCTAGCAGTCCAAGGCGGGGGACCGCCCCCCCCCCGACGTCATCCCAGCCTCCAGCGTCACCAGTGGTATATAGGGGGCAGTCCCCTGGCACCACCTCAGTTTTTGGCCCACCATCAGCTCATGCATATCGGCTCCACAGACGGTTCTTGCTTCCAGTCGACCGCCATTTTCGCCCTTTGCGCAGTTAACATTTTCATCGTCGAAATACCGAATTCGTTGTGTATGTCTACCAAGCCATCTTCTGCTACAGAGCGGCGGAAATCGAAGTACATGTGCAGCAAGCAGATCCCGCCAAAAGATGGTCATTCGGCCTGCCTACTTTGCCTAGGCCCCGACCATAAGCTGGATGACTGCCCGCATTGCCTAAGCTGCAATAGGAGGACTCGCATCCACCACCTGAAGACTTTCAAAGCATACCTCCTTGAACAACAAGTGTCCACCATGCAGAAAACCCACTCAGGGCACAGCTCGTCTTCCTCCTCCACCAAGGATTCCTCCCCTAGAGAGAAGAAATCGAGCAGGAAGCACCATCATCAGGACAAGGACAGGTCCAGGTCAGAATCCTGTGCCAGGTCTCCGCACAAGGTTTCCAAAAGTTCTGCCTCCGGCACAAGGTCAGATTCAGACCCTCCATTTTCCCTGGCTCTCCCTGGGTTACCATTGAGGAAGTCCCCCACCTCCACCCAGATTTACGGTGGGGAATCTTCCAGGCTACGGGCTTCCCAGGCCCCCATGTCCCTGGCTATCTGGCCCCACAAGCTTGTGCTAGGGTCTCAGCCAGCAGGATCAGCCCATTCTTCGTTGGGCAGCAGGTTGGAGCCTGCTGTCCACAAGGCCATGGTCTCCGGGTTGTCAGACAGGACGACAGAGTCCGACAATGCCAAGAGATGTCAGGAACACGAGCACCATAAGAAACCACACTTGCCTTCCAAACCATTGTCGGCCGGGGTTCCAGACCGATGTCAGGCATTCGTCCTCTGGCTCACTACGGAGCTTGACCAGATGCCACCCCCTAAGCCAGCGTCTGATCCGCAGGGCTCTGACAAGGGTCCAACTACAGACCCAATATTGGGGGACCTGATGCTTGCCTCTGAGGACACCATAGACCAAGCATAACTCCCTCCTCCTCCTCCACCTCCCCCTTGGGAGCCCAACAACCAGATGCCAGGACACCCAATGCCAGGGGACAGCTTCCCACCAGAACCGATGTCTGATACAGCAGTACCGTCGGACATGATGCCAGGGGGACCAAACCGCAGGCTCTGACACCAGGCCCCACAGGCATCCCATCCCGAAGCCAGAACCACAGGCCGGGTCCTGTGGCCCCTTTGGCTGAGGTTGGGGCTCTTTTCAACAGCTAGTGGAATACCATCAAAGGGGATCTTTTGCCTAAACTGCTGGGGCCGAATCCTACCCCCGCGGGAACCCCTATCTTGGCTCCACCTAGGCAGTCGACTCCTCTACATAGATTGCCTTCACCACCCTGGATGCCAGCCCACCCAACTCCAGAGGGCGATGAGCCAGGATCTCCTGAACGATGATGGCACTGTCACCGTCCGTCGTCCAGATCTTCCTCTAGATGCCGAAGTAGCTCTAGGGGACGCTGGTATACTTCTTCAGAGGAATCTACCAGAGGCTCCTCCTCCTGTGAGTCATCAAAACACGATTTTTCTCTTCCATCCCCAGACCCACAGAGGGATTCCCTAAGGTCTCCTCCGGATGACCCCTCCTTCCTAAATGTGATGAGATACATTTAGTTCCTTAACGAGTGGGAGACGGAAGAGTTAGACCCTCGAGAGACGCCGCTTAGCGAAATTCATAAGGGCCACTGACCCAAAACATTTAGTCATCCCACCATTGGTGGAGCCCTTCCAGGTTGTTATGAAAATTGCTTGGAAACACCCTTCCATGACCTCAGCAGATCTTACTTCTAGAAACAGCTCTTGCAGCAGGTTACACCATTAGGACTGAAGCCGGCAGGTGCCAGTACCCCACGGAAAAATTCTAACTTGCAGTGTCCAGCGGGGAACCGCCCCCGACGTCAGGCATCACATAAAAGGGGGTGGTCCCTCAGTATCCCAAGTTCTTTTCCCGCCGTCGATTCGCCAGCATCGACCTCACAGACGCCTGCATCAACGATACAACGCATGAAATCTTTACAAAATAATCATAAATCCATGTCTACTTCTCCAACTCCCTTCTCTCGAAGGACACCCTCAAAGTCGCCTCACGGCTTAAGCAGATCCTGCGCTCATTCGGCTTGTGTGAGGTGCCTGGGCTCAGAACATGACACCCATGCCTACTCCATCTGCCAACAATTTAATAGCAGGACCAGGATTCGCTGCCAAAAGGCCCTTCAGGGGTTCCTTTTTGAAGAGAAACTTGGCAAAATGGAAAAAAAGACCCTCCTCCAAAGGGGATTCTCCCCATAAGACCGGGAAGCACCTGGACAAGCACTGGGACTCGGGTAGGTCGGGATCCCTCAGCAGGGCCTCTGAATCCAGGGCCAGCTCCAGCTCTATGCAGTCCGACCGTTCTCCTTCCCGGGCCCGCTCCCAACCTCCCCCAGTTAAGGTAAGGTCTTCAGGGGGTTCTTCAGCCTCCTTGCACCTGCTTAAGGCCCACTGGGCGCCTGACTGTTCTTCCAGGCCTGACTCTCAGAAAAACATATGAAGTCTTCCTCAAAATCTAGCGGGGCATCAGGCCGATGCTGGGACACCGACCTCAAGTCCGTCTCCCAGCCTCCCAAGGCCCCGGAAAGGAAGACCAAGGATCTGACACCTCTTAAGCGGATGTCACAGAATAAAAAGGTGCCTGACCCAACGCCCGAAAAACAGACTCCTGACCCAACAGCAGTTGTACTGACGCCGGGTGACACCAGACGTCAGGGGTCCTCAGGAGAGGAGGCTGCCGCGCTGCTGGATGACCAGACGGGTGGCATGGAGGACGCCGGCTTGCCCGGGGAGCCGTCGACGGATCCGGTGGTTCCCCAGGACCCGACGCCTGACCCCGGCGACAGACCCACACTGACGCCGGACCCGTCGTCGATTCAGGAGGTGAAGGAATTGTTCACCTTCTGGTGGGAGACCATCAGAAAGGACATGGTCCCTAGTAAGCCTCTTCCACCTACACCACCTCCTCAGGAGGGTGAAGGCTCAAGACCCCCAACCCCTAAGAAACCAACTCCACCTCCTAGGGGCAGATCTAGAGAGAGAAAAAGACACCCATCACAGTCTCCCTCTGGGTCTCCGAGCCCTAAACGACCCAGGGATAGACGACACCCACCGGGGGATGACTCCAGACCGGATACGTCTGATACCTCCAGGTCTCCATCTCCCTATAGTCCCCCATCACCAGACCCACGAGACTAGCCAAGGTCACCACCAGATGATCCCTCTTTCTCCGAAATCATGAGGCACATCCAGGAGAATATGGGATGGGAGACTGAAGACTTAGACCCCAAGAGACAACGCCTTGCCCGTTACCTTCGGTAAAAGGACCCAAAGCCTGTGGTGGTCCCACCTCTAGTGGACACCTTCACGGACGTCACCAAGGCGGCTTGGAGGTGTCCGCACTCGACACCGGCTGTTCCTAAGAAGGCTGACCGCCTCTACAGAGCTCCTATGGAGGACCTGTATCTGGCGCAGCAACGCCTGGCAGACTCACTGGTCATTACAGCGTCTCATGATCGGTCTCAACGACCGCAACACTTGAGTACCCAGCCTCCGGATCAAGAATCTAAGCAATTAGATTCTATGGGAAGACACATGTATGCGGCTGCTACATGCTCAATAAGGTGTTTGAATTACTTCACACACGGTGCAATTTCAAAACGCCCTCTGGGAGCAGGGCCAAGACCTTTTGAAGGACTTTCCAGATGGCGAAAAGGAGGAGGAGCTGCTCAACCTCCTTCTTACTGGGTCGGACGTGGGGACCCAGGTTCTCTGAACCGCTTACGATTCAGCGGACTCAGCCGCCAGGGGAGCAGCTACTGGCATTTGTCTTCGGAGACACTCTTGGTTGAGAGTCTCCGGTTTCACCCCGGACATTCAGAAGAATATCCTGGACGTCCCTTATAATGGAGCTGTCCTGTTCTGTGAGGAATCCGAGAAGGTCATCACCAAGCTACAGGACGCCGGGAAGGCAGTTCGGACTGTACAGGCTATGTACTGGCCCAAATCTGGTTCCTTTCGGAGGAACCAGAACCGTTTTCACGACAGGCAACAACGGCAACAGCCACGTTCCGGCCAGCAACCCCGGGCCAATTTTGGTCGCAAAGGTCAAGCCAGATTCCCCACAGGCCAGGGCTCAAAGCATCCCAAGGCAGCCCAGCCCACGGGACCCAGTGCCACTACAGCATGACTCCTTCCCGGCCCTTGCCCCTCCTCTGGATCAAAGGATAAAGGTCGGGGGTCATATCTCTCATTATCTTCCGGGATGGCAGAGGATCACCTCCGACCGGTGGGTGTTACAGTTAGTACAGCAAGGACACTCTATAGAGTTCCTCAGCCACCCACCGTCCAGACCTCCCCTGCTCTCCTGTTACTCGAGTCAGCATGCTCTGCTCATCCAACAGGAGATCTTGGCCCTCCTGGACAAGGAGGCCACACAGTACATTCCACCGGACCAGAAAAGAAAAGGTTATTATTCCCACTTCTTCCCGGTCCCAAAGAAAACAGGGGACTTGTGCCCGATCTTAGATCTCAGCGATCTCAACACATTTGTGTTATACAAATGCTTCCGCATGGTGATCCTACCGGGTCTCATCCCCATGCTCAAAGAAGGTGCATGGCTAGCATCGCTGGACATGCAGGACACTTACCTACATCTTCCGATCGCTCGAACGCATCAAAGGTTTCTGTGCTTCAAGTTTCTGGGACGCCACTACCAGTTCCGAGCCCTCCCGTTCGGACTGTCTTCCGCACCTCAGGTGTTTACGAAGTGCATGGCAGTCGTGGCAGCAACTCTCAGGAGGCAGGGCCACTATGTTTTTCCATACCTAGATGACTGGCTCCTCATGGCACCTTCTTGGGAGGCCCTGATGTCCGCGATTCAGAATACCTGTTCTCTTTTCCAATCACTGGGCATCATCATCAACCAGGAGAAGTCACACCTTGTCCCTTCTTAGACTCTGCAATTTATTGGAGCAGTTCTGGACACCACTCAAGGGAGAGCATTTCTTCCTTCGGACAGGGTGGAACACATCAGATCCCTCATACGGGACACAATGACAAAGACAACGGTGCCCGCCAGGACCGTTCCTTGCCTGCTCAGACATATGGCGGCTGCCATTGCGACGGTTCCCCTAGCCCGACTCCACATGCAGGTTACCCAATGGATGTTGCGGGCTCAATGGGACCAGAAGCAAGTTCATATGCAGCATCCAGTCCGAATCACAAATGCCGTCATCCGAGACTGGCAATGGTGGCTCGTCCCAGACCATCTCTTGAAAGGAGTCCCCTTCATGGCGCCACCTCCTTTAGTGACACTCGCCACTGACGCCTCGGGATCTGGATGGGGAGCGCACCTCAACAGGGTCAGAACTCAAGGCTCATGGTCGTCTCTAGAGTCCCTTCTGCATATAAATATTCTGGAGATGAGAGCCCTCCTCTATGCCCTACAAGCATTCCAGATGGACATTCCACCGGGTACTCTTCTGATTCAAACAGACAATACTGCAGTGATGTACTATCTCAACAAACAAGGAGGCACTCATTCCTACCCCCTTTGCAGGGAGGCTCAAAGGGTCTGGAATTGGGTACTGCAACACGGCGCAGATATTATTGCAGTGCACGTTCCCGGAGTGGACGACACAATCGCGGACAGTCTCAGACGATCACAGACCAGAGTCCACGAGTGGGAACTGTTTCAGGAAGTCGCAGAGGATCTGTTTCACAGATGGGGGACACCAGAATTAGACCTTTTTGCGTCCCCATCCAACGCAAAACTGTCCAATTTTTGCTCGCTAGATCCAGGGCCTGGTGTTTTCTGGCAAGACGTGTTGTCCCTCTCTTAGACAGGCAGATTCCTCTACTCTCTCCCGCCCTTCCCCTTGATCCAGAGGGTTTTACTGAAGCTCTGACAAGAGCGGGCATCACTGACTCTGGTAGCACCCTTTTGGCCCAGGCAAATTTGGTTCCCTCTGTTACATCAGCTGACCCAGGAACCTCCGGTGCCTCTGCCATTCAGCTCTCAACTTCTGTCCCAGGAGGCAGGCTCCTTAGTCAATCCGGATCTTCAGTCGCTGAACCTGCATGCCTGGCTCCTAAAGACATAGCAGTCCTGAGATACGGGACCTCTCGGGAAGTTGCGGACGTTCTGGCAGCAGCCAGAAAACCTTCCACTCACGGAAGTTACGCCATGAAGTGGTGCAGATTTTGCATCTGGGCTCAAGCTCGCGGATTGACCCCATTGGATTATTCAGAGAGGTCAGTGTTAGATTACCTTCTAACCCTGTACGAGGCAGGCCTTGTCTACTCTTCCATTAAGGTTCACCTGTGCGCCATTTCGGCGTATCATTCACCGATAGGTCATAGCTCTCTAGCTCAGCTAGAGGCTTCACGCATTTTTTTGCATGACATCCTGCACCTGAGACCTCCTATCAGAGACCCGGTTCTACCTTGGGATCTCCCCTTTGTTTTAGAGTGACTTACTCTACCTCCTTTTGAACCAGACGCGGATTGCGAGCTGCGTCTCCTTGCTTGGAAGATGCTCCTTTTAGTTGCTGTTACTTCTGCCAGAAGAGTTTCTGAGCTTCATGCACTCATGTGCAAGGATCCTTATTTGGTTTTTCACAAGGACAGGTGTCCTTAAGAACAAATCCTAAGTTCCTTCCCTAAGTGGTCTCGGTGTTCACACTCAACCAGGATATAGACCTGCCGGTGTATTACCCGAATTATGGTAACAGGGGGAGGCTCTGTTGCACACTCTAGATGTGCATAGATGTCTCAGATATTATCTGACCAAAACCAAAGCCCATCGTAAGTCGGATCAGCTCTTTGTTTCCTACGCACAGCGGATGCTCGGTGCTCCTGTTTCAAAACAGTCACTTTCCAGATGGTTGGTCAAGTGCATTATGTTCTGTTATCTGAAGCACAATAAACCCTTACCGGGACCGGTGAAGGGTCATTCTGTGAGGGGGGGGTGGCTACCTCTTTCGCTGTGCTCAAAAATGTCTCCACTTCAGCCATCTGTGCGGCAGCGACTTGGAGCACTGTGCACACTTTCATCAGACACTGCAGTTTGGACATTGCCTCGAGGCATAGAGCTGGATTCGGCTTGGCGGTCCTTCAAGGACTCTTGTCCTGAAGTCTGATTCATCTCCCCTACCCTCCTCCCGGTAGCAAATTGTTCTCTTACTGCTTGGGAATCAGTCCTAATGGTGTAACCTGCTGCAAGAGCTGTTTCTCGAAGTAAGATAGTACAGTTACATAAGAACTTACCGTAACAGTAGATCTTCGAGAACAGCTCTTGCAGCAGGTAGTTTCCCTCCCACCTTCCCCTCTGGAGGTTTAGTCTTCTGACCTAGTTTTTAGGCTACAGCATCCTTTGACGCCTTTTTCTAACCTTCCTTTGGAAGCAGATCCTCGGTCTCCCTCCATATGTCACACTTGAGCCGGGAGTCTCCGGCGGGAGAACTGAGGATGCTGGGGACCGCCTTTATGTGATGTCTGGACGTCGGGAAGGTCGACGTCAAGGGTCCCACGCTAGATACTGCTATTAGAATTTTTTCCCGTAGTCTGGGCGCCTGCTGGCTTCAGTCCTAATAGTGTAACCTGCTGCAAGAGCTGTTCTCGAAGATCTACTGTTATGGTAAGTTCTTACGTAACTGTACTTTCCTAAGAAAGCTGATCACTTATATAGGACCCCTAGGGGAACCACATTTGAGCGAGCAACCCAAAGAAGATTCGATGATCCTTACGGCCGCTCATGGGAGGACTCAACAGCCGAAGCATATGAGCCTCCAACCACCGGATAAGGAGTTTAAGAAACTGAACCATCTTTGCCGGAAGGTGTACTCTTCGGCTACTTGTACGGTCCGGTCATTAAATTTTCTGACACACATGGTGATGTATCAGAAATCTCTCTGGAATAAGGCTATGGACCTAGCTCGGTCACAACCTGACTCCACTAATAAGACAGAGCTCTTAGCAGTGCTCCAGTTCTGTGCTGATGTTGGTAAGCACATCCTCAGGTGCTCGTACGACTTGGCAGACACTGCCGCTAGAGCAGCTGCCACAGGGATATGCCTTCGGCGTTACTCCTGGTTGAGGGCCTCGAACTTTCGCCAGGGTTTGCAGGACACCATCCTGGATGCCCCTTTTCAAGGACCAGTTCTTTTCGGTCAGGAAGCTGAAAAGATGATCACTGGCTTGCAGGACTCCGGAAAAGCAGTTTCTGAGGTCCACAAAATGGCCAGGGATTTCTCCTTCTCTCTCAATTTTTCTTTTATGTTTCCCCAAAGATTCTTTATCTTTCCCCTATGATTTTTGTGGGAGTGGTGGGAAAACTTTCTCTCCGAAGAGGAATCCCACTGCATGGCGGCCAGTTGCTGTTCAGTGAGGTAGGCCTGCAAGATTTTCGGATGACAGATTCTTGTCCGGCAGTTAAATTTCTGACAGTGCGGGCAGTTCTGGGTGTCGTGACCGGGGCACGGGCACAGGCACAGCAGGCAGACCGAATGGCTTCTTTTGACAGGATCTGCTTCCCACAGGTGCATTTATTAGTGTGCCTAACAGAAGGCATCAGGGAAGACAACATACAGAAATAGAGTCAAAGCAAGCGGTACTAAGAACGAAGAAAATAAGAAACTTTTTGGAATTACAGTGGGCGCCACTTAATGTGTATGCGCTTACCACGGACAGTCGGTTTGCACGGACATAAAGTTCATGCCAAATCCCAATTTACATGTCACTGTATTAAATACTGTGGTTACCATGGACGTTGTCTGCCGTCTACTGCGTACACTTATGAGCAGAAAACAGCTCACAGCTCTGAGCTTCACAGCTCATTAACCCCCAATTAACACCTCTCAGTTTGCTACAAAGGTGTGGAAAAGCAACAGACCTCAATATTCCATTAGTGCTGTGCTGTTGTTCATTGTGTACGGAGAGCAGTTCACCTCGCATTCACCATGTCCTCCAGACGTCCAGGCATCCCTCTTGCGAGGAAGATCGAACTCCTAAAACAGATGGAGACCTTGCCATGAATGAGTGTGCGGGACTATGCTTCACAGCTACAAATTCCAAAATCGACAGTGTCTGACCTGATTAAACAGAAAGACACCTTACTTGATCAGTGGCACAGTAACCATAACCCTGACCGAAAACGAAAAAGGGACGGGAAAGACAGGGAGATAGAAGAAGCCCTGCTCGTCTGGTTTACAGAGGTGCGTAGCCGAGATGCTATGTTGTGTGGTCCTTTACTAGCTCATAAAGCTAAACAGCTTGCTGGTGCTCTCAGAAAACCAGATTTCAACCCTAGTGATGGCTGGCTCCAACGGTGGAAGACTCGCCACAACATTTGTTTTCATCGTGCACATGGCGAAAAGCAGAACGCTGATGCTGATGGAGCCAGCTCATGGGTGAGGGATGTGCTTCCTGATTTTTTTGTCTAGGTTTGAAGCAGCAGACATTTACAACATGGACTAAACAAGCTTATTTTTTCGTTGTGTGGGGCAGGGCACGTTCTCATTCAGAGACCTGTCACCACCAGGTCAAAAGAAAGCAAAGGAGAGGGTCTCTTTAATTGTATGCTGCAACATGTCAGGAACCGATAAAAGTCAGTTAGTTGTCGTTGGGAAATCAGCACAGCCTTGTTGCTTTCGCAGTGTGAACCATTTGCCTGTTCAATACAGAAATAATCATACAGCTTGAGTTACGGGAGAAATATTTACTGAATGGGTCAGGGCATGGGACAAGCGGTTGGGACGTCGCAAGATCTTGCTCTTCCTCGACAACTTTAGTGGGCACCCCGAGGTTTGAGGTCTGAGGAACATTAGATTGGCGTTTTTACCACTAAACACCACATCAGTTGTACAGCCACTAGACCAAGGGATAATTCTCGCAAACGACATTATGTTAGGGGGATGAGTGCCAGAATTCTATCAGAACTAGAAGGTGGGGGTGAGCTCACAGCGACCGAATGTATTAAGAGCATCACACTGTTGGATGCCGTCCTGCTTTTAAAAACAGCTTGGGATACAGTTTCAAGTCAAACAATCGTAAATTGTTTTCGAAAAGGTGGCTTCAGTCATCCATCAGCAGAGCCTGACGTGATTGAACAAACTGCAGAACATGCTGAGCCTGTTGAACCACCACCAGAAGGATTAACAGAGGCAGAGTTTGAGGCACTGACACGGCTTGGGGAGAATGACCCAGAACCAGAACTAGAGGAGAATAAGAACGATGTGGCAAGGGTCCTTGAATCCTTGAAACCTGCATTCTTAACCGAGAATACAGAATCCTTTGATGAGACAGAAGTTGATGAGCTCGGAGACATGGAAATGCCAAGTGTTTCATGCGCTGATGTCAGGCAGGTGCTTTCTGTACTGAGACTGGCGATGACACAAAGGGCAGACGTAGCGCCAGATTGGGAAATGCTGCAGCGCACTGAGGCTGCATGGAAAAAATATGCAACATCTAAAACAAGGCAGACAAGAATAACACAGTACTTCACCGAATGAAGAAATTGTTTTTTTTTAAATTGCGCAAAGCACAAAGCACATTACGAGCACTGCCCAGAAGAAAATAAAGGGCTAATGTACACCAATCACTAAAAACACAGCACAGTACAAAAGAAAATAAAGGCTTAATGTACACCAATCACCAAAAACACACAAAACCCTATAAGAAATAGCCTGTAATTGATATAAGAGCGAGCATAAAAATCGGCGATCATAAGCTCCGTCCACTCCGGCAACAGCGGACATTGCTTTGGACGGACATGTAATTGACACATCAACCTGTCTGTCCAAAGCGGCGCCCACTGTAGTACAAAAATGGTGGTTGGACTAGTGAGAGGCAAGCCATGGAGCCGATGAACACAAGTCAACAGCGGGAAAAGAACTGGGGTACGTCAGGGACCACCCACCCCTTATACCATGCATGACGTCAGGGGTGGGCCAGCGTCAAAGGGGGTGTCTCAGTCATAGACTGCTGGCTAGAAGTTTGCCGTGGGGTCCTGTCACCTGCTGGCTACAGTCCTAATTTTGTTACTTGCTGCAAGAGCTTCCCTTGAAGATCTACTGTTACAGTAAGTTCTTATGTAACTGTACTTTTCTGAGGTCCACAAAATGTATAAACCTGAACTAACCCCATCCAGGCATCGTTCTTTCGCAGGCATCAAGGCCAGCAGGGTAGATGACAACAGCAAAGAGGGAGTTACAAGAGAAGAGGCACCCCCCATCTTCAGGAACACAGGGACCTAAGAATACCAAAAACACCAGAGCTCTCTTGCCCACTCCAACAACCTCTGCATGACTCCCTGCCTGCTTTCCCTCCTCCGTCGGAGTGACAGGAGAGGCAGTAGGAGGGCAATTCTCCCTTTACCTCAGAGGTTGGTCCCATATCACCGAGGATCAGTGAGTACTCCAGATCATAGAAAGGGGTTACGCACTGGAATTCACCCAATTTCCTCCAGACAACCCACCAATTTCCACACATTGCTCCCCATACCACACGGGCCTCATCCGGGTAGAAATCCAAGCCCTCCTGAGCAAAAAAGGGATCCAAGCAGTGCCACCAAGTCAAAGAGGAAGGGGACGTTACTCCCACTTCTTCCTAGTCCCAAAAAAGACAGGGCACCTTCATGCCATCCTGGATCTCAGTCAGCTGAACAATGTCATCGAATACAAAAGGTTCAGGATGGTGACAGTGCTGAGATTGCTGCCCATGCTTCGCCAAGGCTCTGCTCCTTGGACATGCAGGATGCATATATACATATCAAAATGCTGCAGTTCCACAGAAAATACCTTTGCTTTACCTTCCAGGGAGAGCATTACCAGTTCCGAGCATTGCCATTCGGTCTTTCCTTCACACCTCAGGTTTTCATCAAGTGCCTGGCAGTGGTGGCAGCAGCTCTCAGGAGGTAGGGACATTATATCTACCCCTACCTTGACGAATGGCTCCTGATAGCTCCCACAAGGGAACAGCTGTGTCACAAACTGGAAAGTACCTTCCACCTGTTCCAAGACCTGGGGATTACCTTAAATCTTCCCAAGTCATCACCCTGGCCCAGTCAGAGATTACAATACATAGGGGCCATCTTGGACACCATCTGGGGAGAGTCTTTCTCCCCTCAAACAGGGCAGAAAAACTAAGAGCACTGGCTGGGAGGGTCATTTCCACAAACCAGACTGCAGCCAGAATGGTCCTACAACTGCTAGGCCATATGGCAGCCGCCATTGCGAAAGTACCCTTAGCTCGTCTACACATGAGGGTTCTCCAGTGGAACCTCAGGGTACAATAGGACCAGCATTTGGATAATCTCGAGCAGCCAGTACAGATCTCCAAGGCAGTGCGTCAGACTTTGGAACAGTGGCTCACCCCTCCTGGCTAGAGTCCGGGGCTCCCTTTGAAAATACCAGTCCTCAGCAGATCCTGACAATGGATGCCTTGGTACTAAGATGGGGTGCACATTTCAAAGACCATTAGGCAAGAGGAACATGGACTCCTTTGGAACGCAACCTCCACATCAATGTGCTGGAGATGAGACCTGTTCTGTACGTCTTACAGGCATTCCAGACATTCCTTCTTCCAGGTCCCCTACTGATCCAGATAGACAATATGCCGGTGGTCTTCTACATCAACAAGCAAGAGGGCACACACTCTTATCCCCTTTGCAGAAAAGCCATGAGAGTCTGGTACTGGGCAGTGGAGCACAACCAGGAACTCACAACGATTCATGTTCCAGGAGTACAAAACACCCTAGCTGACAGCCTCAGCCGCTGTCGGTCTCAGGCTCACAAGTGGGAGCTACTACAGGACATAGTAGATGACCTTTTCAAAAGATGGGGACTTCCAGTCTCTTTGCATCCTCACTCAACGCCAAAGTGCCCAATTTCTGCTTGCTAGATCCAGGGCCTGTTTTTGGCAAGACACGTTGTCCCTCTCTTGGACAGGGAGATTCCGGTATGCCTTCCCTCCCTTCCCACTGTTTCAGAGAGTACTGCTCAAGCTACAAGCGGAATGAGCCGTCATGATTTTCATAGTGCCATCCTGGCCTCGACAGATTTGGTTCCCATTGCTCCAGCAATTGGCAACGGAACCTCCAATTCCTCTACCCGGTCTCCTTGCTTGCTCTCTCAGGAGCGGTGCTCTAGTACCAGATCTCTAGTCTCTGCACTGCATGGCTGCTGCAGACTTAGTCAGGGACAGGTATGGGGTATCCACAAGGGTACCGGAGGTCCTAGTGGCCGCGAGGAAACTCTCTATCAGGGCCACATATGCCATGAAATGGAAGCGCTTCAGCCTATAGGCTTCGTCCCATCGCTTGGATACGTTCACCTGTCCGGTGAATTCGGTCCTGGAGTGCCTCCTTTCCCTGTCTGATGCGGGACTCAGCTGTTTGTCCATAAAGGTACACCTTTCTGCACTATCAGTTCATCATGTACCAGTGGATGGCAGGACCCTGGTGCAAATGGACCTGTCCCGCACCTTTTTGTATGGTATAATGCACATTAAGCCACCCAGGAGGGACCCTATTCCCCCATGGTATCTCTTATTCATGTTAGGAAAAACTTACATTGCCTCTTTTTGAGCCAGCCACAAGTGGCAAGCTACATTTCTGTCTTAGAAAGCGTTGTTTTTAGTTGCCATTACTTCAGCCTGGAGGATTTCTTTTTTTTTTTAACCTTATATTTATGCACCCTACTTGCCTCCTCTCTCCACTCTCTCAGACATCCTCTTCTGCAGGTTCCACCCTCATTGTGATCTGCCCCTAGAGCACCCGGTTCCACCCTAATTACTCCCAGTATATCCCCCCGGGTAGAGGTGAGGAGGGCCCCCAAGCTTACCTCCTCAAACCAACATACTTTGTGTGGAATTGGTACAGCGGAGTCTGTCCGACGAGCCTGGAGATCCCCAGAGAGGTGTAAATCGCCCTATGAGAAGACCAAAAGGTGTTTTTCCTTAGTTCTTTCCCCCAGACTTGGTGTGCAATGGGGCCATCGAGGCTCGGAGGCATGCTGAGACATGCCTTCTGCTCCACCTCTGCCGACATCTGCCCAATGCCCTTACTGCTTCTCCACCTCCTGCACCTTCAACCCGGGCTCCCCCAGATGGCGGTATTGCAGCAGGAGCATGCAGCTAACCCCCCCCCAGGAGAAGGAGAGCAGCCGCTGGGCACTCTATCCTTCTCCTCCCCGTCCGACCCCCAGCGGCCCGTACTTGTTCCCGAACCCGGGTCACCGGCGTGGTATGAGGTAAGGCGTCCAGCGCCTCAGCCCTCAGCGCCACCAGGCTGACAGCCCGGAGGATTTCTGAGCTTCAGGCTCTGATGTGTAAAGAGCCTTATTTGGTTGTTCACAGGGACAGGGTATCCCTGCATAGTAATCCTAAGTTTCTCCCAAAGGTGGTGTCCAAGTCCACTCTTAACCAGGACATTTATCTCCCAGTTTATTACCCAGGGTACTAAATAAAGGAGAAGCCTTGTTGCATACTCTGGATGGTCACAGAATTCTTCCTTTTTACGAAGCCTGTACTCGGTCTTCTAGGAAGTCAGATCAGTTGTTTGTATCTTTCACCCAGAGGATGTTAGGGGCGCCAGTGACTAAGCAGCCATTGTCCAAATGGGTGGTCATTTGCACAGTTTTCTGCTACCAAAAGTACGACAAACCTTTACCGGGACTGGTTAAAGGTCACTCCACTAGGGGTGTTGCCACTTCATTTACATCCCTACGAAATGTCTCGGCAGCTGATCTCTGTGCAGCTGCCACTTGGAGTTCCATCCATACTTTCTTTAAACACTACAGTTTGGACATTGCTTTCAGAAGGAGGGCCGGCTTTGGCCTTGCCGTCCTCCAGGGACTGCTCTCTTAAGAGCACTGGTGGGTTTTTTTCTGTAACTACCACCCATCTGACCAGGATTCTATCCTTGTACTGCTTAGGACTCAGTCCTAATGGTTATTACATGCTGCAAGAGCTCTATCTTGAAGTGAGATAGTACAGTTACGTAAGAACTTACCGTAACAGTAGATCTTCGAGAAGAGCTCTTGCAGCAGGTATGCTTTCCCTCCCACCTTCCCCCATGGTTGCATACATTTTCGTCTCTCTGGGAGATGTTAGAGCCTCACACCGCCTTTATACCATTAGTGATGTCGGGGGCGGGGCCGAAGTCAGGGAGGGCAGTCCCCTGCCTTGGACTGCTAGCTAGAATTTTTCCATGGGGTCCTAGTGCCTGGTGGCATGGTCCAGATGGTTATTACCTGCTGCAAGAGCTCTTCTCGAAGATCTACTGTTACAGTAAGTTCTTACGTAACTGTGCTTTCATAGAAAAGAGTCACACCCTGGAGCTTATTCAGCAACCTCCAGACACCCCTCCGCTGCCCTCCAACTATCCTTCGGCTCACTTGTCTGTTCTCCAGGAGGAAGTACAGTCTCTTCTGCACAAGCAGACCATTGAAACAGTACCCTGGTGCCAGGGAAACCAAGGGTTTTATTCCAGGTTCTTTCTGGTTCCCAAAAAGACTGGCGATCTGAAGACCATCCTAGATCTGAAGGCACTCAAACTCTTTGTCCAGTACAGAAGTTCTGAATGGTAACTTTGCCAGGCCTAATGAACCTCCTCAAGACTGGGGACTGACTCTGTTCACTGGACATGCAGGATGCTTACCTGCACATCTCGGTCTTTCCTCCTCACAGGCGGTTTCTTCATTTTGCCTTTCAGGGTGAGCATTATCAGTTCAAAGTGCTGCCCTTTGACTTATCCTCTGTGCCACAAGTCTTTACCAAGTGCTTGGCAGTGGTCACAGTGGCTCTCAAAAGAGAGGGACTGTATGTCTTCCCTTAAATGGACAATTGGGTTCTCAAAGCCCTGTCCAGGGAACAACTTTTGCTGACTTGAGTGAACTCTCTACCTCTTCCACTCCCTGGGCATCAATGTCAGTCTGCCCAAGTTGGATCTGGTACCATCTCAAGGGTTGCAGTATATCGGGACAGTTCTGGATTCTGAGCAGGGGAAGGCCTTCCTGCCCCAAAATAGGGTGGAGAGTCTCATGGCCCAAGCTCAGGAGGTTGCTCAGAGTCTGTACATTCCTGCCAGGGTGTACCGCAGACTGTTGGGCCTCATGGCAGTGGCAATTCCTACTTTTCCGCTAGCCAAATTATCATCACCCTGCACTTTTTGGCATTGAATCTCAACTGCGAAAGCTTAGACCACCTCACTAAACATTCCAGGTGCCTTTGCAGTTCACTCACCCCCTCTTTGCTGTCCACCCTGCCACAGGGCTTTGTGTTGTCTTCAAAGAGACACATCCTTCCCTGTGTACCTTCACCTAAATCACTGATAAACATTTTGAAAAGGACAGGACTCAGGGCTGACCCTTACGGCACTCTGCTTGTGACCTTCCTAGGCCCCGATTTGATCCTGTTAACCCCCAAACTCTGTTGTCCACCCTCAGGTCTTTCTCTACTTCCAAATCCTGTTACTCCGTTAGTAGCCTCCTGTGCAGGGCTGAGTCGAATGCTTTCCTGAAGTTGAAGTAGAGTAGATCTGCTACCTGTATCTTATCTACTGCCCATGTAACCCAGTCAGAGAATACTATCAGGTTAGTCTCGGTGCCTGTCCCTTATCTACTGCCCATGTAACTCAGAGAATATTATCAGGTTAGTCTCAGCGCCTGTCCGTTACCTACTGCCCATGTAACCCAGTCAGAGAATACTATCAGATTAGTCTGAGTGCCTGTCCCTTATCTACTGGCCATGTAACTCAGAGAATATTATCAGGTTAGTCTCAGCGCCTGTCCATTATCTACTGCCCATGTAACCCAGTCAGAGAATATTATCAGGTTAGTCTGAGTGCCTGTCCCTTATCTACTGCCCATGTAACTCAGAGAATATTATCAGGTTAGTCTCAGCGCCTGTCTATTATATACTGCCCTTGTAACCCAGTCAGAGAATATTATCAGGTTAGTTTGAGTGCCTCTCCCTTATCTACTGCCCGTGTAACCCCATCAGAGAATACTATCAGGCTGGTCTAACAAAACCTCCTTGCCATGAACCCATGCTGTTTACTATCCTGGAGAACACAGCTTTCTAGGTATGTTACCAGGTGTTACTTGACTAGTATCTGATCAGTTTACCTACAGTGAAGGTGAGACATGATGGGTCTGGAATTTCCGAGATCCTCTCTATACTCTTCCTCGTGGAACTATGTCTCCTGTCTACTAATCTGCAAGAGATAGTCTGTCTCAATGTTTCCTGGTCTCCTGCTAACCATTTAAGGAGGCAGTATAGCATTGTAGTTTAGGGCACTGAGCTGCAAACCTAGAGACCTGGGTTTGAATCCCACAGCCCCCACTTGCATAATATGTGACCCTGAGCAAGTCACTTAACTTCCTTGTGCTCCCAGGTCGCACCTGGAAACAAGCTTCAGCTTAGTGTGTCTTTCCTGGTTAAACCTGTCCCCCTTTCGCTCTCCTACTAACCCACAAGAGATAGTCTGTCTCACTTTTTCCTGGTCTCTTACTAACCCACAAGAGACATGCTGTCTCGCTGTTTCCTGGTCTCCTACTAACTGTCTAGAGATAGTCTCTCTCACTGTTTCCTGAGCAAGAAGTGCAAGATAATCCATATGGGACACAAAAACCCTGGCACAATATATCAGTTGGGGGGTGAGGATATAGCATGCACCAAGCAGGAAAGGGATCTTGGGGTTGTCATCTCTGATAACCTCAAGGTAGGGAAACAGTGCGACAAGGCAGCAGGAAAGAAATAGGATGCTGGGATGCATAGGCAGGGGCATCACCAGCAGGCAAAGGGAGTCATAATTCCACCATATAAGACACAGTGAGCCCCACCTGGAGTACAGTGTACAGTTCTGGATAATTACCTACGTAAGGACATAGACAGGGTACAGAAGGTTCAGAGGAGGGCAACAAAGATGATACATGGATTGCATCACCAGTCCTATGAGGACAGGTTGAAGGACTTGAATATATACTCCCTGGAGGAGAGGAGGGAGAGAGGGGATATGCTAGAGACATACAAGTATCTTACAGGGAGGAACAGGGTGCAGGAATACACTATTTTTAAGCAAAAAGGATGTTGACTAGAGGGCATGGGATGAAGTTGGAGGGAGGACGATTCAGAGGAAACGCGAGGAAGAATTTCTTCACAGAACGGGTGGTGGACAAGTGGAACACCCTGCCAGAGGAAGTGGTGGGGTCTGAAACAATCATGGGATTTAAGAATGCATGGGATAGACATAAAGAAATTCTAGAGGTCGGGGTGAGGGACAACAGACTTCTAGGAAAACATAAAGTGAACTTACAAGCTCAAATGGGCAGACTGGGTGGGCCGTAGGCCCTTATCTGCGGACACAGTCTATGTATCTACTATGTATCTGCTAGCCCATGAGAGACAGCCTCTCTCACCGTTTGCTGGGCACCTGCTAACCCACGAGAGATAGCGTCTCTCACCGTTTCCTGGGCAGCTGCTAACCCATGAGAAACGGCCTCTCTCACCTTTTCCTGGGCACCTGCTAGTGCTAACCCACAAGAGATAGCGTCTCTCACCATGTCCTGGGCAGCTGCTAACCCACGAGAGATAGCTTCTCTCTCCTTTTCCTTGGCACCTGCTAACCCACGAGAGATGGCCTCTCTCACCATTTCCTGGGCAGCTGGTAATCCATGAGAGAGAGCCTCTCTCACCATTTCCTGGGCAGCTGCTAACCCATGAGAGATGGCCTCTCTCACCATTTCCTGGGCACCTGCTAACCCACGAGAGATGGCCTCTCTCACCGTTTCCTGAGCAGCTGCTTACCCATGAGAGATAGCCTCTCTCGCCATTTCCTGGACAGCTGCTAACCCATGAGAGATAGCCTCTCTCACTGTTTCTTGGGCACCTGCTAACCCACAAGAGATAGCCTCTCATCGCTTCCTGGGCAGCTGTTAACCTTGAGAGAGCCTTCACCTTTTTTCCTGGCACCTGCTACCCCACAAGAGATGGCCTCTCACCATTTCTGGGCAGCTGCTAACCCATGAGAGATAGGGTCTCTCACCGTTTCCTGGGCACCTGCTTACCCATGAGAGATAGCCCCTCTCTCACCATTTCCTGGGCAGCTGCTTACCCATGAGAGATAGCCTCTCTTACTGTTTCCTGGGCAGCTGCTTACCCATGAGAGATAGCCTCACTCACTGTTTCCTGGCCAGCTGCTTACCCATGAGAGATAGCCACTCTCACTGTTTCCTGGGCAGCTGTTTACCCATGAGAGATTGGGTAATTTAAGTATACATGCATTACTTGCTTACAGGTATTACAGCCACTATCACGAGGGAGGCAAACGGTGCCTGAACAGGAAGCAGCTAGCAGGTTTTGCAAAGACAGAATTAACTAGGGCTTGAGCAGAAAAAGGAAGAAAAACTGACAGAAGATGTAGGAGAGCTGTCTGGATAATAGTGCAGGAGAAACATCAAGAAATACAGATAGAGACGAGACAGAATCTATGTAGCTGAAAAGCTAAGAAAATGTGTTGGGTTTTTTTTTGGCTCCTTACTTGCTCCCTGGCCTGCCTCTCCTTCCAGCTGCTCAAGGACCCTCCGACCCCCTTGCCCTGACCTCCTTCCACTCATCTCAGATTTGCAGCCATCCCAGGAGTGGCCCGGCATATCCCTTCGCCAGATGGCTCCCTCTCCTCCAAGAGGGAAGGCGCCGGGCGGGACTACCAGCGCACTACTCGATCAGTCCCTGGGTGCTGCTGAGGTGGATTCTGGGGCATCAGGACATTGGAGTCGGCAGGAGCTGGCAGCCATCATCAGGCCGACCAGGAGGCTGAGTTTTCCCGCTTTTCTTCCTGGGGGGGCATGGCGTGCCACGGATGTCTAGGCAAATGCCGACATTCACCATGCCCCTGTGAGCAGTGGGGCTCGCTTAAACTGTTGCTCTCCCGGCCTCCGCCAGGAGGCGGAAGATAATGAGCCGTGTCCCTCCCTCCCGGAGGAAGGCGAGCAGTGTGGACGCCTCGCCTTCTCCTCCCGGCCGGCCTCCAGCGACCTGAGTCCATTCTTCAACCCGGTCGCCAGGCTTAAAATCCAACCGCTGTGCCGACGAGCTGGCTAGAAAATGTGTTTTTAAGTTATTTCCTTACTTTTTCTTCAGATCCCTCCAAGTCTTCCTATACTATTTTAACAGTGCCTGGCATACACATGGCATTTAGGCAAAGTCTGTAAAAATAGTGCTGGGCATCCGAAATATGGAGATTATTACATCTCAGTACATAAAGGCACCAATAATGAAGTGGCAGTGGAGCGTCATCCTTTCGTGTTATTAGCAGCGTGATCATGGGGGGATGAGGAGCGCTGTATTTAAAAATGCTGGCTGCACCAGGGGTTTAACTACTTTTTATGAGCGTTCAGGTAAAAAAACAGTTTATTTCATATGGTGCCTGTGGGGGGGATCTGTGGAGTGAAGTCCCAATCTGTGCAGCGGTCGGGGCTTCACAGCTGCCAGTAGATATCCTTCAAGAAATGCAAAACATTGTCAGTGGTTACCCTGCCCCACTGACTCTCACAAGGGATCTAGTAATTCGTGTTCTAAGAAGGAAATACACAGGAAGATCAAGCTGCCTGTAGCTAACGTTCCTGTCAACTGAGTCACTAATCTCCCTCTCTCTCTCTCCCCCCCCCCCATCCTTATCTTTGCTTCTATGACAGGTGCCACCAGCACAAGGAGTACTACACAGTGGCACGTTCGCCTCCGATGAGATTCGTAAGCTACAGCAGCAGAATGCCAGTCTCCGGGCCGTTATTGCTGAGATGAGGAGAGAGATGGAGGTGCTAAGTGAACAAGTAGCTGCAACTCCAAGTAAGGAAACACCACATGACAGCAAACAGCCAATCAGTGAGAAAGAGAACAAGACCGGTCCAGCTGCAGGCTCTGTGACTCCCGGTATGTGAACTGTTAAGCCTTTTCATTGCAGCCCCCTGTACACATTTGTGAGACATGATGCACTCAGTCTCCACACAAAGCACTAGCCACAGATGGTGTAAGGACACACGTGTGAGAAATGACTTCAAACATTCTGACTGCCTCACATATGGCACGAGTCACAGCGTGAGAACACACACATTTGTGAGAAAATTTGTTCGCCATCCCTCCTTACCACTCTGCACTTTTTTCCCCTCCAGCCTCTTCCTCACCCCTTTCCCGTGACCCACCTATAATTCATTCTGTTTCACCTATCCCCTCTTTCTCCTCTACTCCTGCCACACCCCCCTCTCAAGCTTACTACCTCTAAGGGCACTTATTGTATACTGTTTATAACATGTCCATTTATCCACTTGTTCATTGTATACATTTGCTTTGCACATGTCCATACTTGACTTTAATTACTGTATTGCCTGTATTCTGACTGTCCGTAAACTGCAATTCTCCCTATACCTATGTTGATTGTATTTGACACCTTCTCACTGTTCTTCTCTTTCATGTGCTGCGTCACATGGTGTGATTTATGTATTTCAGCTTGTATTCTCCCGGCCTGAAAATAGGCATTTCTAAGCCTAGTGCACTCACCCGGTTACCAAAAGCAAATAAATAAATCTTACACTTCCTCTCACCCTTCCACATACTGCACTAGTGATGGTGTAAGAACACACACGTTTTATTCAGAGTAGCCACAATACCATTTCTGCAGCTACCTGTTTAACAATATCCTCCTGTGTAATATCAGAGCTGATACATTTCCGCTGTATACATCTTTTCTTTGATACTTAGTGCTGCTTACAGATTGCAGCTGTGTTGTGAGCCCGCCGCTGGGCAGCCTCCATTACAGTGTTTCTGAATGGGTCCTTTCACATGACCCCCTTTGCACATGTATAACATCACTGCCTGTACTATCAGAAGCCCTTCAATGATATGTTGCACAGTCAGGGTGTCACTCTGTCCCTTTTGCCACAGGTGAGCAAAAAGGGAATAGTAGGTGCCTTAAGCCACGTGGCAGTAGAGAGGCAACAGTGAAGCACCCTAAGCAGGGCCAAACTACACCTGAAGTAGGAACACCACGAAAACCAAGAGCTCTGAGACAAACCCTATATAGGGGAGGCAAGCAAAAGGAATTTAAAGGGGTAAAAAAGAGCAAACAGGCAGGATAGGATGAGGAGAGTGGTGCAGTATAGTAGCTGTGGGGTAGCAGTCTTCAGGGATAACTTCTGGACGCTGTGCTGCTGCCCTATATGCATGCACCATTCTGGGCTGAGGAAGGAGGTTACCAGATTCAAGGCCAAGCCAGCTTGGGTTCAGAGGACCATCTCCCACACTCAGGGACCACCTAGTCTACCGTCGCTACCTCAGGGGTTGCCCAGAGGGAGGAGTGGATGAGTGACTGTGGGCTCATGGAGGGTTAGGGTGGTGGAGTGTAGGCACATCCCACAACCAGTTGTACTACATAACTCCTACACTGCCCTGGTGGAGTGGAAATGTCCCACCAAAGCACCTGCAGTAGTAGCCAGAGGGGATGTGGAGGGTCCTCCTCAGCAGAGACCCTAAGGGTGGGGTCGCAGGAGACCCCAGAGGAGAAGGAAGCGAATCCTGGTGGGTGACTCCATTGTTAGGGGATAGAGTTGTGAGCGAGTAGTGAGGAGGAGAGGGAGATTTGGTGCCTGCCTGGAGCCACGGCACACAGGGATGGACAGACGATCCTAAGGATCGCTGGGGCAGCAGGAAGGGAGGCAGAGCTAGACATCATTGTCCACCTGGGGACAAATGATCTGGCTAGGGATGAGCCTGCCATAATACAGAAAGAGTTCAGGGAGTTAGAGAGGGGTCTTAGGCAAGTATAACCTTCGGTGACCTTCTTGGAAGTGCTACGTGTCTATGACAGGGTGGAAGACAGGACTCTGCACCAGGAACTTCAACACATGGTTGAGGAATTGGTGCCGATAGGAAAGGTTCAGGTTCATTGGGGACTGGGGCCCCACCTGGAGGGATGAGGGCCTGTACAGGGGCGGTGGCCTGCATCCATCCATCCAGGAGAGTGGCTGCAGTCCTCAGTGAATTGTTTAAATACTACATTGGCAAGCATTTAAAGTAGCCAAGGGGGTAGGCGGAATAAGACTGGGAGACAGAAACTGTCCCCCTCTACAAGTTCACAAGACTAGCTATGGAATTTCAGAGGGAGTAGAACCCCAGAAGGAATCAAATAAAAGTGGAATACGGGAAGTAGAGGTAAAATTTGAAATGAAGAAAATTGGGGGGCATAATAAGGGTAGGCAAAGGACAAATAGGAGAGAAAGTGGTATCACGATCTGGAAAGCCATGTGTGCCAACGCTTGCTGTCTGGGCAATAAGATTGCAGACTTGAAAGCCTCCATAGCAGAAGAAACTGACCTGGATTTAGTTGCCATTACAAAAACTTTGTTCAATGAAAACCAGAACTGGGATATGGATGTACCATGATATAATCTGTTTAGAAAGGATAGGGTAGAAAGAAAAAGGGGAGGAGTGGCTCTTTATGTAAGAGACAGCATAAAGACTACAGAAATACAGAAGGGGAAGGAGGATGTAGAGATGAGCTATGGGTTACTCTGGAAAAGAGGAAAGGGGCAGTTCTTCACACAGGAGTGGTCTACAGGCCTGCAGCATGGGGTGAAGAAATGGACAAGGAAATGTTGGAAGCAAACCATAGGATGGCTCGCAAGGGAGAGGTGTTACTAGTAGAAGACTTCATTCTGCCAGATGTGGATTGGAACCTCACCGCCGCAGCACCGACCAGGAGTAGGGACATCCTGGACTCTCTGCAGGTAGTGTTCCTTAGGCAGCTTGTTAGGGAACCCACTCATGAGGGGCATTGCTGGACCTAGTATTGACAAACGGGGACAACATTGCTGACGTCAGAGTGGGAGACCACCTGGGGACCAGTAATCACTGGACTGTGTGGTTTAACATAAGAACAGGACGGAATCATATCACACTAAGTCGATGATTTTGGAATTCAGGAGGGCCAATTTTAAGAAAATGGGAGAATGTCTGAGGGATGCCCTGGCATGGATAGGGAAACGAGGGGAAGTAGAAGAACAGTGGGCTACAATAAGGGAGGGAATTGAGAAAGCTACTTAGCTCTGTGTCAGGCAGGTCAGCAAGGTCAAGAGACAAAAGAGACCCCTTCGGTTCTCTAGAGAGGAGGTAGCAGAAAAAGTAAGAGCAAAAAAACTAGCCTTCAGAAAGTGCAACAGAACACAGAGGGAGGAGGATAGGGAGAAATACCAAGAGAAACAAAGGGCAGCAGGGAAGGTGGTAAGGAGCACAAAAGTGAAAACTGAGATATAGCAAAAACAGGAAAAATTGGGGATAAAACATTTTTTAGATAAATTGGTGAAATGAGGAAGTCCAAGGGAGGGGAGGGGGGTCCATAGAGGGGGACAGCCAAAAAGCAAACATATTGAACAAATACTTCTGTTCAGTATTCACGAAGGAGAGGGTAGGAAACAGGCACTTGATAAAAGACAAAGACATAAGGGGTCAGGTGGTGGACACTAGCCTGTGGAAAGAGTCCTGAGGGAGTTGTTAAAGTTGAATGTAAACAAGGTAGTGGATCCAGATGGGATGCACCCCAACTTACAGAGGGGAGCTCAGCGAGGATCTGGCTGCACCTTTAACATCCCTGTTCAACCTGTCACTAGAAACAGAGGAGGGGCTGGGGGACTGGAGGAGGGTGTATGTAGTCCCACTCCACAAAAGTGGAAATAGGGAGGAGGCAGGAAGTTATAAGCCTGTCAGCCTGACTTCAGTAGTGAGCAAAGTAATGGAATCACTACTGAAAGAAAGGATTGGAGAATGCCTTGTTACCAGCAGTCTGCAGAATCCGAGGCAACATGGATTCACGGGTGGGGTGGGGAGGCTCCTGCCGGACAAACTTGATCGAAGTTCTTCGACAAGTAGCAAAGGTCAACGAGAGGGGCAGTTGACGGGCTCATCTAGATTTCAGCAAGGGCTTTGACACTGTTATAATGAGAAGGCTGGTAAACAAACTGAGTAGCCTAGGAGTAGGTCCTAAAATAGAAAAATGGCGGAGAGTTGGCAGTGGTAGGAGCCAAAGAGTAGTGGTAAATGGGGTACACTCGGTGGGGAGAGCAGGGTAACTACTGGGGTGCCACAGGAGTTAGTGATGTGCCCGGTTCTCTTCAATGTCATTATTAACAACATTGCAGAAGGACTGGAAGGGAAAGTTTGCCTGTTTGTGGATTACACAAAACTCTGCAACAGAGTAGATCCACATGGTGGTTGGGGGTTAAAGAATGAGGGAGGATCTGAAGAAGCTGGAAGAGTGGTCAAGAAATTGGCAGCTGAGATTCAACTCAAAAAAGTGCAATATCACGCCCTTAGGGCACAGAAACCCGGGGGCAAAGTACCAATTCGGAGGGGAAATATTAGCAGTCACAAAGCAGGAAAGAGACCGGGGGTTATCATTTCTGATTACCTGAAGGTAGCTAAACAGTGTGACAAGGCTGTGGGGAAGGCTAGTGGAATGCTAGGATGCATAGGGAGGGGTATCGCCAGCAGAAAGAGGAAGGTAGTAATACCCCCGTATAAATAGCTGGTGAAACTTCACCTTGAGTACTGCGTCCAGTTCTGGAGGCCACATCTCCAAAATGACATAGATATGGTGGAGGCAGTGCAAAGGAGGGTAACCAAAATGGTGCGGGGCCTGCATCAAAAATACTAGGAAGAAAGGCTAAAGGAGTTAAATGTGTACTCCCTAGAAGACCGGAAGGAACAGGGGGATATGACAGAGACCTACAAATACCTCAAAGGAATAAACAAGGTACAGGAAGGCAGCATTCTCCAAAGAAAAAGGTGCTTAAGGACAAGGGGACACAATATAAGCTGGAGGGGAGGGAGGCTCAGAGGAAACATGAGGAATTACTTTTTCATGGAGAGGGTTGTGGATGCTTGGAACAGCCTCCCAGCGGAAGTGGTGGGGGTTGAAATGGTCACAGGATTTAATAATGCATGGGATAGACATGAGGGGAATCTTAGAAGCAAGGTGGGGTGTAAGGCGGAGACCAAATAGGGTCTGAGGTGGCAACGTAAGTAGGGAAACCAGAGCAGACTAGATGGACCAAGTGGTCCTTGTCTGCCATCATCTTCTATGTTTCATTTCTGTGGTCTCTCCAGCTTAGATTTCCTACACCCAGGTGAGCTAGGATTCCAGGGAAGGCTGCGTGTTTAGGTGCTTTCAGTATAAATGATTGCTTTGATAGAAGCTTTGCAAATAAATGAGATTTCATATGGTCTGCATTTGCAGAATATGTTCGCTCCCTGGAAGATGAAGTACAAGAGCTCAAGCTAAAATGCAGGCAGTTATCCGAACAGCTGGAAGATGTGCCCAAGGCTCTGAAGCAAGCAGATGCTGGTCTCACCGGACATCCTGTTTACGCTGACAATATGTACCTCCAGAACCACATCCGGGTCCTGAATGAAACCATTGGTAAGGGCAAAGAATCCGGGAACAGACCCTGTGACAGACCAGCACAAACCCCTTGCAGAGGTACCCTCCCTTAGAAGCATTAGAGAGCCTTCTGTCATTATGTCTGCAATTCTGAAGTGGGGGCGGGACAGGGCTGTGTAGTTTATATTTCCAGGGTTTAGAAATACTGTGAGGGTGCATGGAATTTCAGTGTATTGGATGTGGGGGCTGATGTGACAGTGTGGAGGTGGGTGTTTGGAGAGGGGGCTGATGTAACAAGGTGGAGGTGGGTGTGTATGGAGAGGGGACTGATGTAACAAGGTGGAGGTGGGTGTGTATGGAGAGAGGGCTGATGTAACAAGGTGGAGGTGGTGTATCTGGGAAGGGGGGCTGATGTAAAAAAGTTGAGGTGGGTGTATCTGGGGAAGGGGGGGGCTGATGTAATAAGGTGGAGGTGGGTGTAATTTGGGAGGGGGCTGGTGTAAAAAGGTTGGGGTCGCTGTTTAGGTAGGGTGCTGATGTAACAAGGAGGAGATGGATGTATCTGCGGAAAGGGGCTGATGTAACAAGGTGAAGGTGGGTGTGTTTGGTGAGACAGGATGATATAACAGGGTGGAGATGGGTGTCTGGGGATGGGGGCTGATGTAACAAAGTGGAGGTGGGTGTATCTGGGGAGGGGACTGATGTAACAAGGTATATGTGGGTGTTTGAAGATGGAGGCTGAATTAACAAGGTGAAGGTGGGCGTGTCTGGGGAGGAGGCTGATGTAACAAGGTGGAGGTGGGTGCATCTGGGGAGGAGGCTGATGTAACAAGGTGGATGTGGGTGTACCTGAGGAGGGGGCTGATGTAACAAAGTGAAGGTGGGTGTTTAGGAAGGTGGCTGATGTAAAAAGATGAAGGTGGGTGTGTTTGGGGAGGCGGGATGATATAATAAGGTGGCGGTTGGTGTTTAGGGGGTGATGTAACAAGGTGGAGAATGGCTGTGTTTGGGTAGGGAGGTGATGTAACAGGGTGGAGTCTGGCATTTCTGGGTGAGAGGCTGTTATGATGAGATGGAGATCGGTGTATCTGGGGAGGCGACTGATGTAAAAAGGTGGAGGTGGGTGTTTGTGGAGTGGGCTGTAGCAAGGTTTAGGTGGGTGTATATGGGAAATGGAGCTGATGTAACAAGATGGAGGTGGGTATATCTGGGGAGGGGGCTGATGTAGCAAGATAAAGGTGGATGGGTAGTGAGGCAGCTGATGTAAGATGTTTTAGATGGCTGTATATGGGGAGGGGGCTGAAGTAACAAGGTGTAGGTGGGTTTTTGGTGAGGGGACTGATGTACCAAGATGGAGGTGAGTATCTGGGGAGGGGGCTGATGTAACAGTGTCACGGTGGGCATGTTTGGTGAGGCAGGATGATGTAATAAGTGGAGGTGGGTTTTTGGGGAGGAGGCTGATGTAACAAGGTGGAGGTGGGTGCATCTGGGGAGGAGGCTGATGTAACAAGGTGGATGTGGGTGTACCTGAGGAGGGGGCTGATGTAACAAGGTGGATGTGGGTGTATCTGGGGAGGGGGCTGATGTAACAAGGTGGAGGTGTGTGTATCTGGGGAGGAGGCTGATGTAACAAGGTGGATGTGGGTGTATCTGGGCAGGGCTGATGTAATAAGGTGGAGGTGGTGTACCTGGGAGGGGGCTGATGTAACAAGGTGGGTGGGTGTATCTGGGGAGGAGCTGATGTGACAAGGTGCAGGTGGGTGAGCTGGGGAGGGAGCTGATGTAATAAGGTGGAGTATGGGTATATCTGGGAAGGGGCTGATGTAACATGGTGGAGGCAGGTGTATGTGGGGAGGGGGCTGATGTAACAAGGTGGAGGTGGGTGTGTTTGATGAGACAGGATGATGTGACAAGGTGGAGGTGGGTGTTTGGGAAGGGGGACTGATATAATAAGGTGGAGATGGGTGCATCTGGGAAGGGGGCTGATGTAACAGGTTGGAAGTGGTTGTGTGTTGAGGCTGGCTGATGTAACCAGGTGTAGGTTCGTGTTTGGGGAGGGGGTTGATGTAACAAGGTGAAGGTAGGTGTTGTGGGAGGCAACTGATGTAACAAGGTGGAGGGTGTATCTGGGGGAGGGGCCTGATGTAACACGGTGGAGGTGGGTGTATCTGGGAAAAGGGGCTGATGTAGCATGGTTGATGTGGGTGTTTGAGAAGTGGGCCGATGTATCAAGTTGGAGGTGGGTGCTTGGGAAGGGGGCTGATGTAACAAGGTGGTGGTGGGTGTATCTGGGGAGGGGGCTGATGTAACAAGGTGGTGGTGGGTGCATTTGGGAGGGCTGATGTAACATGGTGGATGTCACTGTATCTGGGAGGGGCTGATGTAACAAGGTGGAGGTGGGTGTATCGGGTGAGGGGGTCTGATGTAACAAGGTGAAGGTGAGTGTACCTGGGGGGGGCTGATGTAACAAGGTGGAGGTGGGTGTATCTGGGGAGGGGAGCTGATGTAATAAGGTGCAGATGGGTGTATCTGGGGAGGGAGCTGATGTAATAAGGTGGAGATGGGTATATCTGGGGAGAGGGGCTGATGTAACATGGTGGAGGCAGGTGTATGTGGGGAGGGGGCTGATGTAACAAGGTGGAGGTGGGTGTGTTTGATGAGACAAGATGATGTGACAAGGTGGAGGTGGGTGTTTGGGGAAGGGGCCTGATGTAACACGGTGGAGGTAGGTGTATCTGGGGAAGGGGGCTGATGTAGCAAGGTTGATGTGGGTGTTTGAGGAGTGGGCCGATGTAACAAGTTGGAGGTGGGTGTTTGGGGAGGGGGCTGAAATAACAAGGTGGAGGTGGGTGTATCTGGGGAGGGAGCTGAGGTAACAAGGTGGTGGTGGGTGCATTTGGGAAGGGGGCTGATGTAACATGTTGGATGTTGGCGTATCTGGGGAGGGGGCTGATGTAACATGTTGGATGTCGGCGTATCTGGATAGGGGGCTGATGTAACAAGGTGCAGGTGGGTGTATCTGGGAAGGAGGCTGATGTAACAAGGTGAAGATGGGTGTATCTGGGGAGGGGGCTGATATAAAAAGGTGGAGGTGGGTGTGTCTGGGGAGGGGGCTGATGTAAGAATGTGGATGTGTGCGTATCTGGGAAGGGGGCTGATGTAACAAGGTGTATCTGGGGAGGTGGCTGATATAACAAGGTGGATGTGGGTGTATCTGGGGAGGGGGCTGAGGTAACAAAGTGGATGTGGGTGTACCTGGGGAGGTGGCTAATGTAACAAGGTGCAGGTGGATTATTTGGGAAGGAGGCTGATGTAACAAGGTGGAGGTGGGTGTACCTGAGGAGGTGGCTGATATAACAAGGTGGATGTGGGTGTATCAGGGAAGGGGGCTGATATAACAAGGTGGAGGTGGGTGTACCTGGGGAGGGGGGGCTGATGTAATAAGGTGGAGGTGGGTGTATCTGGGGAGGAGGCTGATGTAACAAGGTGGAGGTGGGTGTATCTGGGGAGGAGGCTGATGTAACAAGGTGGATGTGGGTGTATCTGGGGAGGAGGCTGATGTAACAAGGTGGAGGTGGGTGTATCTGGGGAGGAGGCTGATGTAACAAGGTGGAGGTGGGTGTATCTGGGGAGGAGGCTGATGTAACAAGGTGGAGGTGGGTGTATCTGGGAAGGGGGCTGATGTAACAAGGTGCAGGTGGGTGTATCTTGGAAGGAGGATGATGTAATGTGGTGGTGGGTTTATCTGGGAGGGGGCTGATGTAACAAGGTGGTGGTGGGTGTATCTGGGGAGGGGGCTGATGTAACAAAGTGGTGGTGGATGTATCTGGGGAGGGGGCTGATGTAACAAAGTGGATGTAGATGTATCTGGGGAGTGGGCTGATGTAACAAGGTGGTGGTGGGTGTATCTGGGAAGGGTCTGATGTAACAAGGTGGATGTGGGTGTATCTTGGAAGGGGTCTGATGTAACAAGGTGGAGGTGAGTATACCGGAGGAGGTGGCTGATATAACAAGGTGGAGGTGGGTGTATCTGGGATGTAGACTGATGTAACAAGGTGGTGGTGGGTGTATCTGGGAAGGGGGGCTGATGTATCAAGGTGGAGGTGGGTGTACCTGGGGAGGTGGCTGATATAACAAGGTGGATGTGGGTGTATCTGGGGAGGGGGCTGATGTAACAAGGTGGAGGTGGGTGTACCTGGGGAGGTGGCTGATATAACAAGGTGGATGTGGGTGTATCTGGGGAGGGGGCTGGTGTAACAAGGTGGAGGTGGGTGTACCTGGGGAGGTGGCTTATATAACAAGGTGGATGTGGGTGTATCTGGGGAGGGGGGCTGATGTAACAAGGTGGTGGGTGTATCTGGGATGGGGGCTGATGTAACAAGGTGCAGGTGGGGTGTATTTGGGAGGGCTGATGTAACAAGGTGGATGTCGGGTGTATCTGGGGAAGAGGGCTGATGTAGACATGGCGGATGTGGGTGTATCTGGGAGGGGCTGATGTAACAAGGTGGTGGTGGGTGTATCTGGGGAGGAGGCTGATGTAACAAGGTGGAGGTGGTGTATCTGGGGAGGGGCTGATGTAACAAGGTGGAGTGGGTGTATCTGGGAGGGGCTGATGTAACAAGGTGGAGGTGGGTGTATCTGGGAGGGCTGATGTAACAAGGTGGAAATTGGGTGTATCTGGGGAGGGGGGCTGATGTAATATGGTGGAGGTGGGTGTATCTGAGAAGGAGGCTGATGTAACAAGGTGAAGGTGGGTGCATCTGGGGAGGGGGCTGATGTGAGAAGATTTAGGTGGGTGTGTCAGGGAAGGAGGCCGATGTAATAAGATGATGGTGGGTGTATCTGGTGAGGGGGCTGATATAGCATGGTGGAGATGGGTGTTTATGGAGAGGGCCAATGTAACAAGGTGGAGGTTGGTGTACTTGGGAGGGCTGATGTAACAAGGTGGAGGTGAGTGTATCTGGGAGGGGCTGATGTATAAAGGTGGAGGTGGGTGTATATGGGAGGGTCTGATGTAAGACTGGAGACTGGTGTATCTGGGAAGGGGCTGATGTTAACGGTGGAGATAAGTGTATATGGGAGTGGGGCTGATGTAACAAGGTGGAGATGGGTGTATCTGGGAGGGACTGATGTAACAAGATGGAGGTGGGTATATCTGGGAGGGGCTGATGTAACAAGGTGGAGATGGTGTATCTGGAGGAGGGGCTGATGTAACAAGGTGGAGGTGGGTGTATCTGGAGAAGGAGGCTGATGTAACAAGGTGAGGTGGGTGTATCTGGGATGGAGGCTGATGTAACAAGGTGTGTAGGTGGGTGGGTGTGCAGGGGAGGGCTGATGTAACAAGCTGATGGTGGGTGTATCTGGGGAGGGGGCTGATGTAACATGGTGGAGATGGGTATATCTGGGGAAGGGGACTGATGTAACACGGGGAGATAAGTGTATATGGGGAAGGGGGGCTGATGTAACAAGCTGGAGATGGGTGTATCTCGGGATGGGGGCTGATGTAACAAGATGGAGATGGGTGTATCTCAGGATGGGGGCTGAAATAACAAGGTGGAGGTGGGTGAATCTGGGGAGGGGGCTGATGTAACATTGTGGAGGTGGGTGTACCTGGGGAGGTGGCTGATATAACTAGGTGGATGTGGGTGTATCTGGGGAGGGGGCTGATATAACAAGGTGGATGTGGGTGTATCTGGGGAGGGGGCTGATGTAACAAGGTGGATGTGTGCATCTGGGGAGGGGGCTGATGTAACAAGGTGCAGGTGGGTGTATCTGGGAAGGAGGCTGATGTAACAAGGTGGAGGTGGGTGTACCTGTGGAGGTGGCTGATATAACAAGGTGGAGATGGGTGTATCTGGGGAGGGGGCTGATGTAACAAGGTGGATGTGTATGTATCTGGGGAGGGGGGCTGATGTAACAAGGTGCAGGTGGGTGTATCTGGGAAAGAGGCTGATCTAACAAGGTGGAGGTGGGTGTACCTGGGGAGGTGGCTGATATAACAAGGTGGATGTGGGTGTATCTGGGGAGGGGGCTGAGGTAACAAAGTGGATGTGGGTGTACCTGGGGAGGTGGCTAATGTAACAAGGTGCAGGTGGATTATTTGGGAAGGAGGCTGATGTAACAAGGTGGAGGTGGGTGTATCTGGGAGGAGGCTGATGTAACAAGGTGGTGGTGGGTGTATCTGGAGGAGGCTGATGTAACAAGGTGGAGGTGGGTGTATCTGGGAGGGGCTGATGTAACAAGGTGGAGGTGGGTGTATCTGGGAGGGGCTGATGTAACAAGGTGGAGGTGGGTGTATCTGGGGAGGAGGCTGATGTAACAAGGTGGAGGTGGGTGTATCTGGGAAGGGGGCTGATGTAACAAGGTGCAGGTGGGTGTATCTTGGAAGGAGGATGATGTAATGTGGTGGTGGGTTTATCTGGGAGGGGGCTGATGTAACAAGGTGGTGGTGGGTGTATCTGGGAAGGGGGCTGATGTAACAAAGTGGTGGTGGGTGTATCTGGGGAGGTGGCTGATGTAACAAAGTGGATGTAGATGTATCTGGGGAGTGGGCTGATGTAACAGGGTGGTAGTGGGTGTATCTGGGAAGGGGTCTGATGTAACAAGGCGGAGGTGGGTATATCGGAGGAGGTGGCTGATATAAGAAGTTGGAGGTGGGTGTATCTGGGATGGGGGCTGATGTAACAAGGTGGTGGTGGGTGTATCTGGGAAGGGGACTGATGTAACAAGGTGGATGTGGGTGTATCTGGGGAGGGGGCTGATGTAACAAGGTGGATGTGGATGTATCTGGGAAGGGGGGCTGATGTAACAAGGTGGTGGGTGTATCTGGGGTGGGGGCTGATGTAACAAGGTGCAGGTGGGTGTATTTGGGAGGGGGCTGATGTAACAAGGTGGATGTGGGTGTATCTGGGGAAGGGGCTGATGTAGCATGGTGGATGTGGGTGTTTGCAGAGCGGGCCAATGTAACAAGGTGGTGGTGGGTGTACTTGGGGAGGGGGCTGATGTAACAAGGTGGAGGTGGTGTATCTGGGGAGGGGCTGATGTAACAAGGTGGAGGTGGTGTATCTGGGGAGGGGCTGATGTAACATGGTGGAGATGGGTGTATCTGGAAGGAGGCTGATGTAACAAGGTGAGGTGGGTGCATCTGGGAGGGGCTGATGTAAGACGATTTAGGTGGGTGTGTCAGGAAGGAGGCCGATGTAATAAGGTGATGGTGGGTGTATCTGGTGAGGGGGGCTGATATAGCATGGTGGAGATGGTGTTTATGGAGGGCCAATGTAACAAGGTGGAGGTGGGTGTACTTGGGAAGGGGGCTGACGTAACAAGGTAGAGGTGAGTGTATCTGGGGAGGGGGGCTGATGTATAAAGGTGGAGGTGGGTATATATGGGAAGGGGGTCTGATGTAAGACTGTGGAGACTGGTGTATCTGGGGAAGGGGGCTGATGTTACACGGTGGAGATAAGTGTATATGGGGAAGTGAGGCTGATGTAACAAGGTGGAGATGGGTGTATCTGAGGAGTGGACTGATGTAACAAGATGGAGGTGGGTATATCTGGGGAGGGGGCTGATGTAACAAGGTGGAGATGGTGTATCTGGGGAAGGGGGCTGATATAACAAGGTGAAGGTGGGTGTATCTGAGAAGGGGGCTGATGTAACAAGGTGAAGGTGGGTGCATCTGGGAAGGGGGCTGATGTAACAAAGTTTAGGTGGGTGTATCGTGGAAGGAGGCTGATGTAACAAGGTGATGGTGGGTGTACTTGGGGACGGGGCTGATGTAACAAGCTGATGGTGGGTGTATCTGGGGAGGGGGCTGATGTAACATGGTGGAGATGGGTGTTTGTGGAGGGGCCAATATAACTAGGTGGAGGTGGGTGCACTTGGGAGGGGCTGATATAACAAGGTGGAGGTGAGTGTATCTGGGAGGGGCTGATGTATCAAGGTGGAGGTGGGTGTATATGAGGAGGGGCTGATGTAACGAGTGGGTGGGTGTATCTGGGGAAGGGGCTGAAGTAACATGGTGGAGATAAGTGTATATGTGGAAGGGGGCTGATGTAACAAGGTGGAGATGGGTATATCTGGGAGAAGGACTGATGTGACAAGGGGAGATAAGTGTATATGGGGAAGGGGCTGATGTAACAAGCTGGAGATGGGTGTATCTGGGATGGGGGCTGATGTAACAAGATGGAGGTGGTGTATCTGGGAAGGAGGCTGATGTAACAAGGTAGTGGTGGGTGTATCTGGGAAGGAGGCTGATGTAACCAGGTGGAGGTGGGTGTATCTGGGGATGGGGCTGATGTAATAAGGTGGTGGTGGGTGTATCTGGAGAAGGAGGCTGATGTAACAAGGTGGAGGTGGGTGTATCTGGGAAGAGGCTGATGTAACCAGGTTGAGGTGGGTGTATCTGGGGATGGGGGCTGATGTAATAAGGTGGTGGTGGGTGTATCTGAAGAAGGAGGGTGATGTAACAAGATTGAGGTGGGTGTATCTGGGATGGGGGCTGATGTAATAAGGTGGTGGTGGGTGTATCTGGAGAAGGAGGCTGATGTAACAAGGTGGAGGTGGGTGTATCTGGGAAGGAGGCTGATGTAACAAGGTAGTGGTGGGTGTATCTGGAGAAGGAGGCTGATGTAACCAGGTGGAGGTGGGTGTATCTTGGGATGGGGGCTGATGTAACGAGGTGGTGGTAGGTGTATCTTGGGATGGGGGCTGATGTAACGAGGTGGTGGTGGGTGTATCTAGGGAGGGGGCTGATGTAACAAGGTGGATGTGGGTGTATCTGGGAGGGCTGATGTAACATGGTGAGATGGGTGTTTGTGGAGGGCCAATATAACTAGGTGGAGGTGGGTGCACTGGGGGGGCTGATATAACAAGGTGGAGGTGAGTGTATCTGGGGAGGGGGCTGATGTATCAAGGTGGAGGTGGGTGTATATGAGGAGGGGGCCTGATGTAACACGGTGGAGATTTGTGTATCTGGGGAAGGGGGCTGAAGTAACATGGTGGAGATAAGTGTATATGTGGAAGGGGGGCTGATGTAACAAGGTGGAGATGGGTATATCTGGGGAAGGGACTGATGTGACACGAGGGAGATAAGTGTATATGGGGAAGGGGGGCTGATGTAACAAGCTGGAGATGGGTGTATCTCGGGATGGGGGCTGATGTAACAAGATGGAGGTGGGTGTATCTGGGAAGGAGGCTGATGTAACAAGGTAGTGGTGGGTGTATCTGGGGAAGGAGGCTGATGTAACCAGGTGGAGGTGGGTGTATCTGGGGATGGGGGCTGATGTAATAAGGTGGTGGTGGGTGTATCTGGAGAAGGAGGCTGATGTAACAAGGTGGAGGTGGGTGTATCTGGGAAGGAGGCTGATGTAACCAGGTTGAGGTGGGTGTATCTGGGTATGGGGCTGATGTAATAAGGTGGTGGTGGGTGTATCTGGAGAGGAGGGTGATGTAACAAGATTGAGGGTGGTGTATCTGGGATGGGGCTGATGTAATAAGGTGGTGGTGGGTGTATCTGGAGAAGGAGGCTGATGTAACAAGGTGGAGGTGGGTGTATCTGGGAAGGAGGCTGATGTAACAAGGTAGTGGTGGGTGTATCTGGAGAAGGAGGCTGATGTAACCAGGTGGAGGTGGGTGTATCTTGGGATGGGGGCTGATGTAACGAGGTGGTGGTAGGTGTATCTTGGGATGGGGGCTGATGTAACGAGGTGGTGGTGGGTGTATCTTGGGATGGGGGCTGATGTAACAAGAAGGTGGTGGTGGGTGTATCTTGGGATGGGGCTGATGTAACAAGGTGGTGGTGGGTGTATCTTGGGATGGGGGCTGATGTAACGAGGTGGTGGTGGGTGTATCTGGGATGAGGGCTGATGTGACAAGGTGGTGGTGGGTGTATCTAGGGAGGGGGCTGATGTAACAAGGTGGATGTGGGTGTATCTGGGAAGGAGGCTGATGTAACCAGGTGAGGTGGGTGTATCTGGGGATGGGGCTGATGTAACAAGGTGGTGGTGGGTGTATCTGGGATGAGGCTGATGTAACAAGGTGGTAGTGGGTGTATCTGGTAAGGGTTTGATGTAACAAGGTGGATGTGGATGTATCTGGGTATGGGGAGCTGATGTAACAAGGTGGAGATGGGTGTGCCTGGGGAGGTGGCTTATCTAACAAGGTGGATGTGGGTGTATCTGGGGAGGGGGGCTGATGTAACAAGGTGGAGGTGGGTGTACCTGTGGAGGTGGCTTATATAACAAGGTGGATGTGGGTGTATCTGGGAAGGGGTGCTGATGTAACAATGTGCTGGGTGTATCTGGGAAGGGGGCTGATGTAACAAGGTGCAGGTGGGTGTATTTGGGGAGGGGGTCTGATGTAACAAGATGGAGGTGGGTGTATCTGGGAGGGGGCTGATGTAACAAGGTGGAGGTGGTGTATCTGGGAGGGGCTGATGTAACAAGGTGGATGTGGGTGTATCTGGGAGGGGCTGATGTAACAAAGTGGAGGTGGGTGTATTTGGGGAGGGCTGATGTAACAAGGTGGAGGTGGGTGTACCTGAGGAGGTGGCTTATATAACAGGTGGATGTGGGTGTATCTGGGGAGGGGTTGATGTAACAAGGTTGTGGGTGTATCTGGGGAGGGGCTGATGTAACAAGGTTCAGGTGGGTGTATTTTGGGAGGGGGGCTGATGTAACAAGGTGGATGTGGGTGTATCTGGAGAAGGGGCTGATGTAGCATGGTGGATGTGGGTGTTTGCGGAGGGGTCCAATGTAACAAGGTGGTGGTGGGTGTACTTGGGGAGGGGGCTGATGTAAAAAGGTGGAGGTGAGTGTATCTGAGGAAGGGGGCTGATGTATCAAGGTAGAGGTGGGTGTATATGGGGAGGGGGCCTGATGTAACACGGTGGAGATTGGTGTATCTGGGGAAGGGAGCTGAAGTAACATGGTGGAGATAAGTGTATATGTGGAAGGGGGGCTGATGTAACAAGGTGGAGATGGGTATATCTGGGGAAGGGGACTGATGTGACACGGGGGAGATAAGTGTATATGGGGAAGGGGGCTGATGTAACAAGCTGGAGATGGGTGTATCTCGGGATGGGGGCTGATGTAACAAGATGGAGGTGGGTGTATCTGGGAAGGAGGCTGATGTAACAAGGTAGTGGTGGGTGTATCTGGGGAAGGAGGCTGATGTAACCAGGTGGAGGTGGGTGTATCTGGGGATGGGGGCTGATGTAATAAGGTGGTGGTGGGTGTATCTGGAGAAGGAGGCTGATGTAACAAGGTGGAGGTGGGTGTATCTGGGAAGGAGGCTGATGTAACCAGGTTGAGGTGGGTGTATCTGGGGATGGGGGCTGATGTAATAAGGTGGTGGTGGGTGTATCTGGAGAAGGAGGGTGATGTAACAAGATTGAGGTGGGTGTATCTGGGATGGGGGCTGATGTAATAAGGTGGTGGTGGGTGTATCTGGAGAAGGAGGCTGATGTAACAAGGTGGAGGTGGGTGTATCTGGGAAGGAGGCTGATGTAACAAGGTAGTGGTGGGTGTATCTGGAGAAGGAGGCTGATGTAACCAGGTGGAGGTGGGTGTATCTTGGGATGGGGGCTGATGTAACGAGGTGGTGGTAGGTGTATCTTGGGATGGGGGCTGATGTAACGAGGTGGTGGTGGGTGTATCTTGGGATGGGGGCTGATGTAACGAGGTGGTGGTGGTTGTATCTGGGATGAGGGCTGATGTGACAAGGTGGTGGTGGGTGTATCTAGGGAGGGGGCTGATGTAACAAGGTGGATGTGGGTGTATCTGGGAGGGAGGCTGGTGTAACCAGGTGGAGGTGGGTGTATCTGGGGATGGGGGCTGATGTAACAAGGTGGTGGTGGGTGTATCTGGGATGAGGGCTGATGTAACAAGGTGGTAGTGGGTGTATCTGGTAAGGGTTTGATGTAACAAAGTGGATGTGGATGTATCTGGGTATGGGGAGGTGATGTAACAAGGTGGAGGTGGGTGTGCCTGGGGAGGTGGCTTATCTAACAAGGTGGATGTGGGTGTATCTGGGGAGGGGGGCTGATGTAACAAGGTGGAGGTGGGTGTACCTGTGGAGGTGGCTTATATAACAAGGTGGATGTGAGTGTATCTGGGAAGGGGTGCTGATGTAACAATGTGCTGGGTGTATCTGGGGAGGGGCTGATGTAACAAGGTGCAGGTGGGTGTATTTGGGAGGGTCTGATGTAACAAGATTGGGTGGGTGTATCTGGGGAGGGGCTGATGTAACAAGGTGGAGGTGGGTGTATCTGGGATGGGGCTGATGTAACAAGGTGGTGGTGGGTGTATCTGGGAGGGGCTGATGTAACAAGGTGGATGTGGGTGTATCTGGGAGGGGCTGATGTAACAAAGTGGAGGTGGGTGTATTTGGGAGAGGGATGATGTAACAAGGTGGAGGTGGGTGTACCTGAGGGTGGCTTATATAACAAAGGTGGATGTGGGTGTATCTGGGGAGGGGTTGATGTAACAAGGTTGTAGGTGTATCTGGGGGGGGCTGATGTAACAAGGTTGAGGTGGGTGTATCTGGGAGGGGCTGATGTAACAAGGTGGATGTGGGTGTATCTGGAGAAGGGGCTGATGTAACAAGGTGGATGTGGGTGTATCTGGGAGGGGCTGATGTAACAAGGTGGAGGTGGGTGTATCTGGGAAGGGGCTGATGTAACAAGGTGGTGGTTGTGTATCTGGGAGGGGGCTGATGTAACAAGGTGGAGGTGGGTGTATCTGGGAAGGGGCTGATGTAACAAGGTGGAGGTGGGTGTATCTGGGAAGGAGGCTGATGTAACAAGGTAGTGGTGGGTGTATCTGGGAGGAGGCTGATGTAAGAAGGTGGAGGTGGGTGTATCTGGGGAGGGAGCTGATGTAATAAGGTGGAGATGGGTATATCTGGGGAGAGGGGCTGATGTAACATGGTGGAGGCAGGTGTATGTGGGAAGGGGGCTGATGTAACAAGGTGGAGGTGGGTGTGTTTGATGAGACAGGATGATGTGACAAGGTGGAGGTGGGTGTTTGGGAAGGGGGACTGATATAATAAGGTGGAGATGGGTGCATCTGGGAAGGGGGCTGATGTAACAGGTTGGAGGTGGTTGTGTGTTGAGGCTGGCTGATGTAACCAGGTGTAGGTTCGTATTTGGGGAGGGGGTTGATGTAACAAGGTGAAGGTGGGTGTTGTGGGAGGCGACTGATGTAACAAGGTGGAGGGTGTATCTGGGGGAGGGGCCTGATGTAACACGGTGGAGGTGGGTGTATCTGGGAAAAGGGGCTGATGTAGCATGGTTGATGTGGGTGTTTGAGGAGTGGGCCGATGTAACAAGTTGGAGCTGGGTGTTTGGGGAGGGGACTGATGTAACAAGGTGGTGGTGGGTGTACTTGGGGAGGGGGCCAATGTAACAAGGTGGAGGTGAGTGTATCTGGGAAGGGGGTCTGATGTAACAAGATTGAGGTGGGTGTATCTGGGAAGGGGCTGATGTAACAAGGTGGAGGTGGGTGTATCTGAGAAGGAGGCTGATGTAACAAGGTGAAGGTGGGTGCATCTGGGGAGGGGGCTGATGTAAGAAGATTTAGGTGGGTGTATCAGGGAAGGAGGCCGATGTAATAAGGTGATGGTGGGTGTATCTGGTGAGGGGGCTGATATAGCATGGTGGAGATGGGTGTTTGCGGTGAGGGCCAGTGTAACAAGGTGGAGGTGGGTGTACTTGGGGAGGGGGCTGATGTAACAAGGTGGATGTGGGTGTATCTGGGAGGGAGGCTGGTGTAACCAGGTGGAGGTGGGTGTATCTGGGAAGGGGGCCTGATGTAAGACTGGAGACTGGTGTATCTGGGGAAGGGGGCTGATGTTACACGGTGGAGATAAGTGTATATGGGAAAGTGGGGCTGATGTAACAAGATGGAGGTGGGTATATCTGGGAAGGGGGCTGATGTAAGAAGGTGGAGATGGTGTATCTGGGGAAGGAGGCTGATGTAACAAGGTGAAGGTGGGTGTATTTGAGAAAGAGGCTGATGTAACAAGGTGAAGGTGGGTCTGTCGGAGAAGGAGGCTGATGTAACAAGGTGAAGGTGGGTGCATCTTGGGAGGGGGCTGATGTAACAAGGTTTAGGTGGGTGTATCGTGGAAGGAGGCTGATGTAACAAGGTGATGGTGGGTGTACTTGGGGACGGGGCTGATGTAACAAGCTGATGGTGGGTGTATCTGGGGAGGGGGCTGATGTAACATGGTGGAGATGGGTGTTTGCGGAGGGGGCCAATATAACAAGGTGGAGGTGGGTGCACTTGGGAAGGGGGCTGATGTAACAAGGTGGAGGTGAGTGTACAGGGTTTTATTTAACTCTAAAAATTGATTTGCGTTTTGATCGTAAAAGTGTTAAAACATTGTGAAAATGCATAGCACCTACCTCACTGTGTTTAACAAACATAACGCTTCTAGAAAACCTATATAGGTACTTTCTGAACTGTTAGTATTGTCCCAAGAAAAAAAATGCTAATCAATTATTTAAAACCCTGGTGTATCTGGGGAGGGGGGCTGATGTATCAAGGTGGAGGAGGGTGTATTTGAGGAGGGGGCCTGATGTAACATGGTGGAGATTGGTGTATCTGGGGAAGGGGGCTGAAGTAACATGGTGGAGATGTGTATATTGGGAAGGGGGGCTGATGTAACAAGGTGGAGATGGGTGTATCTGGGGGGCTGATGTAACGAGATGAAGGTGGGTGTATCTGGGGAAGGGGGCTGATGTAACAAGGTGGAGATGGGTATATCTGGGGAAGGGGACTGATGTAACACGGTGGAGGTGGGTGTATCTGGGGATGGGGGCTGATGTAATAAGGCGGTGGTGGGTGTATCTGGAGAAGGAGGCTGATGTAACAAGCAGGAGATGGGTGTATCTCAGGATGGGGGCTGATGTAACAAGATGGATGTGGGTGTATCTGGGAAGGAGGCTGATGTAACATGGTGGTGGTGGGTGTATCTGGGGAAGGAGGCTGATGTAACCAGGTGGAGGTGGGTGTATCTTGGGATGGGGGCTAATGTAACAAGGTGGTGGTGGGTATATCTGGGATGGGGACTGATGTAACAAGGTGGTGGTGGGTGTATCTGGGGGGGTCTGATGTAACAAGGTGGTGGTGGGTGTATCTGGGGAGGGGGCTGATGTAACAAGGTGGAGGTGTGTGCATCTGGGGATGGGGCTGATATAACAAGGTGGAGGTGGGTGTATCTGGGGAAGGAGGCTGATGTAACCAGATGGAGGTGGGTGTATCTGGGGATGGGGGCTGATGTAACAAGGTGGTGGTTTGTGTATCTGGGATGAGGGCTGATGTGACAAGGTGGTGGTGGGTGTATCTGGGAAGGGGGCTGTTGCAACAAGGTGGTGGTGGGTGTATCTGGGAAGGGGACTGATGTAACAAGGTGGTGGTGGGTGTATCTGGGGCGGGGGTTGATGTAACAAGGTGCAGGTGGGTGTATCTGGGGAGGGAGCTGATGTAACAAGGTGCTGGTAGGTATGTGGGAAGGGGGCTGATGTAACAACGAAGAGATGGGTGTATCTGAGGAGTGGGCTGATGTAACAGCCCCTTTCCCCAGATACCCTTGACTCTACCTTGTGACATTAGCCTCCTTCCCAGATACACGCGCCCAAACCATCTTACATCAATCCCCTCCTCAGATACACCCACCACCTTGTTACATCAGCCCTACTTTTGGCCTGGAGCAGCTGCTGGCTGCTGTATGGCATTGTCTGTCCTTAGTTTTTTTGTGGAGTTAGACAAGTGGCTTCCTGAGGAGCTACCTGTACTGTCTGTGGGACCCTCCATGCCAAATCACTAATTTTCTCTGTCACACACATTCTCTCTCCCTCTCTCTCTCTGTCAGGTGCCCTGCGTGCAGAAAAAGTTACAAGTGCTGCCTCTTTGAAGAAACATGAAGCCCGAGCAGCGTACTTGGATAGCATGGTTACCAAACTTTCACAGCAGGTAAGTGCAGCTGCTCAGAAACGACCCACCATCTGCAGTCCTTTTCTGAATTAGCTGCTCTTTCAGCATTATTTGGTGACAGCTAGACCTGTGAGTAAATCATTTAAGTGAACTTCCCCAGAATTTCCTGCTAGAATTTATTGATTGCCATTTCAAGGACTAGAAACATAGAAACGTAGACTTTGATGGCAGATAAGGATCGCTGGGCCCACCTAGTCTGCCCATTTCTCTACCTACTGGATAAGCTGCAGATCCTAGTTAACCAACAGCCTATTTCTTCCAACCCCCACAAAAATTGTCTTGTGTCTGTCCCATGCATTCTTGAATTCTCCCACAGTTTTAGGCCCCACGACCACCTAAGGAAGGCGGTTCCATGTGTCCACCACCCTCTCTGTGAAAAAATACTTCCTCACATTGCTCCTGAGCCCCCCCCCATCTTCAAACTGTGCCCTTGATGTTTCCTAGTCAGTCTTCACCATTCATTACTGCAGTGTAAGCCGGAAACCGCAACCACCACAGGAGGTTTTTGAGGGAGGAGCGGTGCGATGGCACTGCCCTCAAGAGCAATGCACAGTGTGGGGCACAAGGGGCGGCTGTTAGGCGCCGTAGACTCCTCCTCCATCCCAGTTCTGTTTCTCCCACCGTCGAGGCTGCACCTGCTGTGCAAGTGAAACAATTTATTGCTGCACCATTAGGCCTTTTGTCGTTCTTCGACGCCGTCTGTTGACTCCTTCATCCCGGTTCTACATCCCAATGCCATTGAAGCTGGTAAGACCGTTTCATTTCATATTTCTACAGCGCCGGGATCTTTGCTGTTTATAAAGTAATTTCACATCATGTCTGATTTGGGGACCAAGCCTAAATCCAAGGCAGGCCATACTCCTATGCGTCAGTGCCCTTGTGGCTGGCATTTTCCATCACAGATCGACATTATGTTTGTCTTCGGTGCCTGGGACCCAACCATGATATTGACCACTGCGACACCTGTTTTTCCATGGACCACCGTGTGTTGGAAATGCACGTGTTTAAGATCGGCAGGGCTCCGTCGACTTTTGGAGGACGATGTTGCCCGCGGACCTCTCAGGCCAGATCTCTTGACCCCTCCTCTGGGTCCCCTCCCGGGTCTATACGGCCCAGTGGGAAGGGAACCTCCTCCACTTCCAGTCTTGCTGAGGAGGTTTCTTCTTCGGCGCCGGAGGAACAGTGCAATTCCTCCTGGGGTCGCATCATTGGCACCGTCCCAGCAGTCACCTTCTTGGAGGTGCAGGCTCCCCCAATGTTGTGGCCAAGGTTGCGGGGCCCGGCACTGGTGGACCCTCGTTGCAGCCTAGCGACACTGTTTTGGGTTCCAATGCTGTCTGCGGCACCGGGGACTCGGGCAGCGCGGCTGGCGGTGCTGTTTCGGGTTCTGGTGACACCAGCGGTGCTGGGGATTTGGGCGGCACCACTGGCGTTGCTGTTGTGGTTGGCACCAGGAACTCAAGTGGCACCGTTGGCATCATCATGGCTTACGTCGGTACCGCTCCCGGTGCCATCACAGGAGATGTTCCTGAGGTAGCCTCTCTGGAGGTCACTCTGCTCGACTCCTCTTCAGGGGAGGATGACTTAGAGGTGGACCCGGACTGGCAGCCTGAGTCTTCGGATTCGAAACTCTGTAGGTTGGGGTGTCAGGTGGCCCAGTGTTCCTCTTCCCAAGTCCCCAGTACAGGTTCGCCATGGGTGTCCCATGGCTAGGGGTGGCCGGGGACTTTCTAGTGGCGATGGTGCCGAGATTTGTAGAAGGATGCCCTCTTCTGAGGGGGCCCAGGCAGCTGCCATCCCTGGTGCTGCTGAGGCTCCTTTGAAGGGGGCGGGGCCCTGCTTCCTGTGGCCCTCCCTCGGAGGTCTGCGCGGGGAGCCCCAGCACTGGGGTCGAGGAAGAGGGCCGCTTCAGAGTCAGAGGGGTTGAGAGGTCAGGGTGAGGAGCAGCGGCACATTCCCACTGTCCTGCGGGGTGTGGGAAGGAGTCGTAGCACTGATCCCCACCTGTCCCTCAAGGTCTCCAGGGCACCTTCTAGTGGCGGTACTGAGGGTTGCCCTTCTGGACACATGCAGCCTCAGTCTCATTACAGGGGAGATTCCCCTTCTGGGCTCTTCGGGGTTTGCCTCCTCATTACCTCCTCGCAACCCGGTATGATCTCGGGATCCCCAGTCTTGGTGGCTTCATTCTCTAGATCTCAGAGCCCTGGCAGAGGCCAGGCACGTGCTCTTAGGTGCCCTTCACCCATTCCTTTGCAGCCGCCCCCCTCTCTTCTAGGCCATGTGGGTCCTACGTGGCCCTTAACTTGGGAGACGTTCAGAGCTACTGAGGCAGCCTTCCCTTCACATGTTAGGGCCATGGATGAACAGGTCTTCCTCCTGTCCCCCCCGCCTCAGGAGTCCTCTGAGCATTTGAGCTCCACTTCCATCTCGTCTTCCTCTCCTGAGGAAGAGGAACCTTCTGTCCACCTATCCTCTGACGCTGATTTCACTGAATAAATGGCCAAACAGCAACTCCAAACTTCCTTGGACATAGCTGACTCGTGTGCCTGGTCAGTAGCGGCCACAGTGGCCATGCGTCGCAGAGCTTGGCTGCGGATCTCCACTTTTACAGCGGATACCCAGCACAAGCTGGCAGACGTTCCCTTCTTGGGTACCGACTTGTTCGGCCCTGGGGTGGAGGGTCATCTGCAAAGGATCGAAAAGTCCAATGCCACCTTGGACTCGGTTATGTCTGCCCAGAAGGACAAAGGCCGCCAGCAGCAGCGTAAGCCCTTTCGGCCTTCAGCCCCTGCGGCATGTCCGGCCCAGCAACACCAGCATCCAGGGCCAGCAGGCTTGCGCCGCACCCCAAAGCCAAGCCTGCAGCTTTCTCCAACAGGAAGCCAGGAGGGAAGGTCAAGAGGCCCCTCGGCGGCCCTTCCTCCAAGCCTGCCAGTGGCGGGTTGAGGGTCACCCCAACCTTGTCACTCCTCCTGAGTTCCCCGATGGGAGGCAGGCGCTCGCCACTTCCTTTCCGCCTGGTCCGATATCACCACGGACCGCTGGGTGCTGGAAGTGGTAGGAAAGGGTCTGCCTCTGGAATTCGAGCAGTCCCCACCCTATCGAGCCATTGCCCCATGGGGGGCTACAGGGTCTGCAGCCTCTCTGTCGGCTCATTGAGCCGACATTGCCCTGCTTCTCCAGAAGGAAGTGATCAGGGAGGTGGCGGATCCTCCACCAGACCCAGGGTTTGTGTTCAGGTACTTCCTGGTCCCAAAACGGACGGGGGGGCTGGTGCCTCATTCTAGACATACACGACCTGAACAAGTTCCTAAGGTCTCATACCTTCAGGATGGTCACTCTGGCTCAGATCATCCCATCCTTGGAACAAAGTATGTGGTTCTGCTCTCTGGACCTCCAGGACGCGTTCTTTCGTGTCCCAATCCGTCCGTCCCACCAGCGATTCCTCCGCTTCAGGGCAGAGGGATCCCTTTACGAGTTCCGGGCCATGCCCTTCGGCCTCTCTCCAGCTCCCAGGGTCTTCACCAAATGCATGGCAGTGGTGACAGCATTCTTGCGGTGCCGAAGGGTCCGGGTGTACCCTTACCTGGGCGATTGGCTGTTGCAGCCCCTCAGGCTGGGCCAGGCGGTCAGGGATCTGGCCCTCCAGGTCTGCTCTCAGATTGGCCTCCTCATCAACAAGGCCAAATCGGAACTCGTGCCAACGCAGGTGATTCAGTTCATCGAGGCAGAGCTCGACTCTCTTAGAGCCAGAGCACGGCTCCCGGCGGACAGGGCTGAGGTTCTTTCCTCCTTTGCCCAATCATTTCTGGTTGGGCAATTGCGCCCTGCCCGGCACTTCCTGTGCTTCCTGGGCCTCATGGCGGCCTGCACCAGCATGTTCCGTTGGACTCGCTGGCATATGCGTCCCCTGCAATGGGGGCTGGCCCGCCAATGGTCACAGCGCTCCAGTCCTCTGGACCAGCCAGTGCTAGTGACCCAGGAGATGGGGAACGCTCTCCAGTGGTAGATCATTCCGGCTCATCTGCAGGAGGGTATCCCATTTGTCTGCCCAGAGCCAACGGTCACTCTAACGACCGACGCCTCTCTAATGGGTTGGGGTGCCCATCTGGGGGAGCTCAGAGCGCATGGCCTCTGGTCCCCTCAGGAGGAGTCTTAATGCCAGATCAGCCTCCTGGAGCTTTGAGCGGTCCGACTAGCCCTCACCGCCTTCACTCCATTTGTACGGGGTCAAGTGGTCCAGGTCCAGATGGACAACACCACAACCATGTACTACCTAAACTGAAGGGCGGGACACACTCCTTGCCTCTGTGCAAGGAGGCTCTCCGCACTTGGTCTCTCGTGAGCAGACTGGAGGCAGATCTCCTAGCCATCCATGTGGCAGGAGCCTCCAACACTCTAGCCGATGCCCTAAGCCTGATAGGTGCTGCATCTCATGAGTGGTCTCTCCTGCCGGAGGTAGTACATGATCTGCTCTCCCACTGGGACACACCTCAGGTGGACCTGTTTGCCTCCAGGGAGAATGCTAAGCTGAGGCTTTTTCATGCCGGCCCCCCCTCAGCAGGGCTCGCTGCAGGGCAATGCCTTCTCGAGGCCGTGGTCCCCGGGCCTCTTCTACACCTTTCCCCCATTTCCCTTGATCCACAAGGTGCTTCTCAAGGTGAGGAGGGACAAGGTGCAGGTGATTCTGGTAACCCCAGACTGGCCCCATCAGTTCTGGTATCCAGATCTCCTCAGCCTCAGCTCCAGGCTCCCGAGGCGGCTTCCAGCCCGCCCAGACCTGATCTCAGTCAACCAGGGGAAGGTACTCCACCAGGATCTTCAATCCCTGCACCTGACGGCCTGGTTCCTGAGCGACTAGAGTTCCAGGCCTTGGGTCTTTCCGATGAGGTCCTCAACGTTGTTGAGGCATCCCGTAAGGAGTCGACCAGAAAATGCTATGCCTTCAAATGGAAGAGATTCTCCATTTGGTGTCAGGATAAGGGGTTGGACCCTTCCTCCTGTTCCTTGGCCAGCATTCTGGACTACCCTGGTCCCCTTCTCAGCTAGGGCTTGGGTCGGCTGACCCTTAAGGTGCACCTGGCAGCCATCTCTGCTTGCAGTGCAGGCCGGAAAGCAGTGGCATGAGGAAAAGGTGGTCGGTGCTTTTTCAAAGGCCTTGATCACATATCCCTCCGTGTGAGAACCTCCACCTCCGTGGGATCTACTGCTGGTATTGGCTAAGCTCATGGGCAAACCATTTGAACCGATGCACAGAGTAGCGACATCTCCCACCTGTCATGGAAGACCGCCTTCTTGGTGGCTATCGTCAGCCAGAAGGATGGGAGAGCTCCAGGCACTTTCCATCGAGTCTCCTTATCTGGTCTTCCACAGGGACAAGGTTGTCCTGCGCCCCAACCCGAAATTCCTTCCGAAGGTGGTGTCGGAGTTTCACCTTAACTAGATGTTGACTCTGCCCGTGTTCTACCCCAATCACACCTCGGAGGCCGAATATAGGCTCCATACTTTGGCCCTAGAAGAGCACTCTCTTATTATAACGAGCGGACGGCTGAAGTTCGGGGAGAGGTTCACCAGCTGTTTGTCACCTACACTGAAGCCACACCTGGCAGACCTGCAGCCAAGCGGACGATAGGCAGGTGGGTCACCTCCTGCATAGATCTCTGCTATAGGTTGGCAGGCATGGAGCCTCCCAGAGGGATAAGAACTCATTCTACCCACCATACCGCTGCTTCGGTGGCTGCTTCCAGGGATGTCTCTATCCAGGAAATCTGCAGGGCTGCTACCTGGAAGTCAGCACACACCTTCATTACCCACTACCACATCGACCTTGAGTCACGCCGGGATGCTGGTTTTGGGACCTCGGTTCTCCAGTCCTTATTTCCCAAGTAGGGGGTGCGCGCCTTGCCTCTCTCCTCCCGGAGAACTGCTAGGAGTCTGCCAGTAAATGTGGATTGAACAATATATCCATGTCCCTAGAAATACAGGTTACTCACCTGTAACAGGAGTTCTAGGAATGTTATATGTTTTTCATCCACACAACCCACCGGACCTCCCCGGCTTCGCGCAACCTGGCTTCCAGCGGGCTAGATCTGGTGTCATGGGGTGGAGCCAAGAGTTTTACCACCCGGGTAGGTGGGAAGAGCCAGCTTGAAGACCTTCCGGCAAGATTTAAAGCGGCAAGGAGCCTGCCAGTAAGTGTGAATGAACAACATATACCATTCCTAGAACTCCTGTTACAGGTGAGTAACCTGTATTTCTTGTACATCTTTTTCTGAAAGATGCTACCCTCTTGGACTTTGTTGATTCCACTGAGGTACTTAAAAGTTTCAATCATGTCCCTCCTCTTCCTCCTTTCCTCAAGGGTATACATATTAAGCTCCTTTAGTCTCTCCTCGTATGGCTTCTGTTGCAGACCCTGCACCATTTAGTTGCCCTCCTCTGGACTGCCTCCATCCTGTCGATGTCCTTGCAGAGATGGGGTCTCCAGAACTGGACGCATTACTCCAGATGGAGTCTCACCAACTATCTGTACAGAGGGATAACAACTTCCTGTTTTCTGCTGGTTATGCCTCTTCTAATACATCCCAGTATCCCCCAGCCCTCCTTACTGCCTTCTCACACTGCTTGCCAACCTTAAGGTCATCTAATATGATTACCCCCAGGTCCCTTTCCATTTTTGTTGTGTTTCCTACCTCCTCCCCACATTGTGTACTCTTCCCCTGGGTTTTTGTTTCCCAGGTGCATTATTTTGCACTTCTTTGCATTGAATCCAAGCTGCCATACATCTGACCACTCCTCCAACCTTGCCAAGTCCCTTCTCATCCTTTCCACACCTCCTTGTGTATCAACCCTGATGCAGATCTTTGTGTCATCTGCAAAGAGGCATGCTTTTCCTTCCAGTCCCTCTGCAATGTCACTTATAAAGACATTTAAAAAGACTGGACCCAGTACTGAACCCTGCAGTACCCCACTAGGAACCCCTCTTTCTTCAGAGTGGACTCCGTTTACTATTACCTTCTGTGTCCTGTTGTCTAGCCAGTGTTTTACACAGGCTACCACCCTGGGACCCACTCCCAGGCTGTCTAATTTTTTGTGTGGGACTGTGTCAAATGCCTTGCTAAAGTCTAGGTAGGCCATGTCCACAGCCCCTCCCTCGTCTGCTACTTTGGTCACCCAGTCAGGACCCAGCATTACTTGGTTTTCTGTGGTGTTTTGTGAGCCCAAGCTGTGTTTTGTACCAACTGTGTGAATCACAGGCACTCTTCAAAGTGAATCTCCACCATAGAACCATACACATTGGTCTTAGTTTGAAGACACCGGGACCCTGTGGGAACCAGAACATTTGGCTCCATGTATGCTGATGTACAGCGCCGCCTGCACATCGCTGCTGTGTGTATAGCATGGCTGGCTCAGACTGCCTCGTTTCCTTTTTTCCAGCCGTTGTAGAGCACGGGCTAGCTTGTTTGGGATCAGAACTTTCTTGCAGTAGCTGTTGTGTCTAGTTTGTCATGTTTCTGTACTTTTGTAAACGTAATTTTTTTCCTTTTTTTGAACATCATCTTTGCTGTTTTTAACTAGGTCTTCAGTACTGTCCTCTTCTGCTTGTCACTTTCTTACAGCTGCTTGTCCCTTCTTGGTCCCACATTGAAAGTCCTTGATTGTTGGGACCTCAAAATCCAAATTTACCCTTGTCACAAAGCAGTATTTTGAGAATGCAAAGGGTCCAAAACAGATTCTCTCCTCTGAAGACCATTCTTCAGAAAAGAGGGCTTAACTGCAGTCTTGTGCGAGGTCCATCAAGTAGAAAGACCTTCAGTGTCTGTCATCTTTGTCCACGCCATGACATGATGTTGATGCTGACAATGGCATTGGCTTGATGGCAGATGTGATGAGCAGTGCCCATGGTGTCGATGTTGGTGCCAGTGGTGGTAACTTTGGTAACAAAGTTGGTGCCAGTGGTGGTAACGAGGTTGGTGTCAGTGGTAGTAACGTTGGTAACGAGGTTGGTGCCAGTGATGGTAATGTTGATAATGAGGTTGGTGCCTGAGGTGTGTCAACATTTGTGTCGGTGGTGCCAACATCAGAGCCAGGTGCTGTTTTCCACTCAGTTACACTATTTTTCACACTGTTGTGAAGTTTCTTTTGGAATTTTCATGCGTTCTTCACAAAATCTTTGCAGGATTTTCCCATCAATTTTTGTTGAATATTCCAAGCCTCCCTCCCCCCACCATTCACGATGATTTTGTTTACACAATAACGCTGTACCACACCTTTGAGGTGGTCATACTAAGCACATCACAGCACCCCCTTGTTGCCAGAGGGGTTGATGATTTGACCATTCCTTTCCTGAGACAGGGTAGTTGGCAGTTCCCACCAATACTGAGAGGAGTTACAAGGAACAAGGGTGTAAATCGTCTGGAATGGGTACTCACTGACGCTGTAAGTATGGCTTATAGAACAAGTCTGTGGGCTAGGATGAAATACTTCCCAAGCCTCTTCCTGACGGAAGAGTTGCTGGCTATTGAGAGCCAAGGAACTTGGTTCAATCAGCATAACTGATGGAGAGCATTTACTGGTACAACCCACCTCAGGTAAGCTTGGCCACAGCAGGGCTATTGCTGTGGTCCTTGAAGCTAACCCCTGCTTCCTACACAAAATGTGCTCTGGTGGGCACACCGTACTATAGGGGTTTATAAACAGAGGCCTCCCTTTGTATAACACGAGCCTGACCTTTTTTTTTTTAAATTGAACTTTTTATTGATTAAATATTCAGCTTACACAGCAGTCCATGAAAGGGCTTCATGGGGAATTAATACAACATGTCACACCAACAGCAGTGAAGTATATATTTTCTAGGAGCGTGGATATGTTGTTCATCCACACTCTTTGACATGTCCCTTTCCCCTTTAAATCTTGCCAGAAGTCTTCAAGCTGGCTCCTCCCACCCACCTGGGTATTAAATACCTCAGCTCCACCCCATGACGCCAGATCTTCCTTTCCGCTGGAAGATTCAGGTTCCCTTGTGCTACTTCTGCAGTACCGTAGGCCCTGGATTCTAATTGATGGTTTTCGCCGCATTTGCTTTCTTTGAAACTACGTGCGAGTTCTGATTCTGATCCGAGTGCATGGACATGGAGACAAGTGCGTCCCCGGTTTTGCCAGTGTCGCCGGGACAGAAAATGTCGGCGCACGATCCTCACCACTCGTCGTCTATTGCTTGGGTGGGCGTGTATGACACCATCTCTTGCACCCATTAAGTGCCGGCCTTCCATCCCAACATCATCCTGAATGACCAAGAAGGCGCAAGCCTAAAGCTAGGGAGACCAGAGCTTCGCAATCCACCGGTGAAATTGAAGGAGGCCAGGTGGGCGGTTTCCGCGACCGCAGGATCCACCAATCAACTCGAATAGATGGTGGCTTTCGAAGAGGAAGCTGCTCAAGCTTCGGCCAGCCGAAGTTTTTTCGTGCCGCTTAACCTGGGCTCCACTTTCACTGGGTCCTTTCAGGAGCTGTGACAGTCTCTTCCCTACCAAGGGTGAGGCACCCTCAGGCTCATACTCGTCCCGCCCTAAGAAAAGGGACAAGGACCCTAAATCTTCTTCTGCCCAAAGAAGACATTTCTGGGACCAAGAGCGGTACGATTCTCAGGATCTTGCGGTCTCGACCTCGGTCAAGATCGCTTCCTCGGCCACCGGCTTCTTGGACCTTCCATCAGGTCAAGGCACCGAGGCTGAGGATATAGCCGAACCGACCGAGATTTCTCTCGACCTGATCGAGCCAGGGGCAGATTATGCTGGCCCGGTCACGACTCCTTGGAGAGGACACCCATCCTTTCCTTCCCCGACAAGGAGACCCGTCCCTCGGGTATCCCGACCGAGGGACAGGAGCTGGAACCTCGGTTTTCACCGACTCAAACAACATGAAGTCTTGCTATATTATGACAATTGCAGTATGATCCAATCTTGGAACTGCCCCGGAGATGAAATAGTTAACTTTCCGTGAAGCATGGAACTCTGAGCGCGAGCTCGGTTAGGAAGCTCTGTCTGTTGTGCTTCAAACATAAACTGTCAGATTCTTTACTCCGCCTCACTGAACAGTCGATCCGGAGATTTCTCCTTCTGCTCGGTTCATTTGTCGGTTTAAAAAGTGTTATTTTATCGGTTTTCAATTGAAAATTAACCGAAATTAAACCGCAACCGGTCGGTTCAAGCTCTGTCTGTGGTAACGTAAGTAATAGATAGGTTTTACATTGAATTTTCTGTGTGGAACTTGTACACATTTATCGGTTCGGTTTGAACCGATCAGGTTGTTTGTAAAATTACTAGTCCTTTTTTAGAGTGCGGTTCCCGGTTCTTATCGGTTCTAAAAACAACGGATTTCATTACGGTTTTTTCCACGACCCGTGACACGGTTGGGAACCGATAAGGGTGTCTTGTGGCGGATTGCCATAAGCGGGCAAGTTTGGTTGAGCTGGCATTATGTCTGAGAAACCCAAAAAAACCGGACCACTGGGTTTCAGCACTGTAGTGTTTGTGGGAAGCTTTTGCTAAGGCTGACCACACACCACAGTGTTCATTGTCTGGCTTTGACCACCTCAATTCAGATTGCCAGATTTGTAAGAATTTCCTGCTGCCACCATAGAAAAGAGAGTTGGTAGGCTCAGGAAGGGAGTCCAAAAGTCCGCTGACCGGATGGCCAGCCCGGTTCGGTCCCAGCGAACCGGAGGGAGTGCCCTCTGACCAGGCGATACTTCCTCGGGCAAGCGAAGAGCCGGTTCCAGCAAAAGGACTAGAAAGTCAGCTAGCGTGAGACCAAAGTTCTCTCCCCAACTGCTGAAGAAATAGCTAAAGCAATTCAAATTGTCCAGTCTCTTTCCCATCCGACCGAACCGACACCATCAGGGAAGCGTTCGGGTTGGCTGGTTCCATCGGTTCAAGATTATGATTTTGAGGATTTTTATGAACCGGAGGAGGGGGAAGGGAAATATGAGGAGGGTGAATATGGTTTTGAAGATCTGGATGTGCCCATTGAACGGACATCTCTCAGATAGACCCTTAAAGGTTTCTCCTCCCAGGCTTTCTGAGTCCCTTCTCATTTCATTTTTATAAGAAAGTTGCTGAAACTCTGCAGCTCCCTGTTGAGGAAGCTGTTGATGACCAAGAGGAGCCTGACTATGTAGAAATGATGGATATTCCAGAGTCTAGAGACTGTCTATTCCTTTATATAAATCTTTCGAAACAGACAGTAAAGTTTTAAAACTCCTCACACTATACCTCCTGTGGATAAAAGGATGGACAAGAGGTATACCTTATCAGGTTCGACACTGATTTCCTCACTCAACAATGCAGCCATGTGGGGTAGTGCAGGCTGCAGCCTGTGCAAGGCTAATATTCCCCTAGCTTCACACCCCTGAAAAGGACTCCAGGAAGATTGATGCTATGGCAAAGAAAGCAGTACATGGCAGCATCTTTGGGACTCAGACAGGCAAATTATATGGCTATGCTGCTAGGTACCAGAAATCCAGATGGGATACTGTGCTGGCTCTAGCAAAACAAATCCCTGACCAGCTTGCCAGGGAACTGGAACAGGTGGCTATGGATGGTATTGAGGCATCCAAGGTGCAATTTCATGCTGCAGTGGACTCTAATGATGTTTCATCAAGAGTCATGGCTATATCTGTGGCTCTTCGCAGGATGGCCTGGCTCAGATGTACTACCCTGTCTCAGGATACCCAGTCTAAGGCCATGGATTTTCCTGTTGTGGGCAATTCTCTGTTTGGGGCAAACAGAGAATTACATGAAAAATGGATGAATATAGGACCACCTATAGGAGTGCACAGGCCAGGGAAAAGCAGGCCACTCCTCAAAAGCAGCTTCCTAAAGGCAGGGCAGGCCTTTTCATAGGCCTTTTACCAAACCCAAGCTTCCTCTTCTGCCTATGCCCAGAGGGGTTCTTTAGAGGGAGGCAGACGGGGTACAAGCAGGCCTGCTTCACCCTCAGCCCAAGCCCCTGCCAAGCAGGCACCCTGATGGGGTTGCCAGGGCCAATTCTTCTCTACCTGTAGGGGCAGGCTGGCACTTTGTCCAGGACTGAAGTCTTTAACATCAGACAAGTGGGTCCTGAAGTAGTAAGCCAGGAACTGGTTCTCAGCTTCAAAAAATTTCCAAAGCTGAGAACCAGATCTTTTCCACCTGCAACTCCATCAGAGGCACTAGCCCTAGAGGCAGAGGTCTCTACCCTCCTGGCTCTCAGAGCCGTGGAAAGGTTCCTCCCTACACCAGGGCAAGGTTTGTACTCCAGGTACTTCCTTACCCCAAAAGACAGGAGAATGGTGCCCATCCTGGATCTCAGATACTTAAACAAGCACCTTTAAAACCAGAGTTCAAAATGGTGACTCTGGGAATTATCCTACCCTCTCTAAGGCCAGGGGACTGGCTAGCTTCCCTGGACCTCAAGGATGCCTACTTCCATATTCCCATCAGAGCTCCCATCGAAAGTACCTCAGGTTCGAGCTGCCCTCAGGCCACTACCAGTTCAGAGCAATGCCCTTCGGCCTCACTTCTGCTCCAAGGGTATTAACCAAATGCCTGGCAGTAGCAGTTGCCTACCTAAGAAGGCAAAAGATTGCCATCTTTCCTTACCTGGACGATTGGCTTATAGTAGGCCAGTCCCCAGACCAGGTCAATTTACATCTTCAAATAACGCAGCAACTGCTTACCTGTCTAGGTTTCCTTCTGAATCTCTTGAAGTCAATTCTAGAGCCTGTCCAGCTTCTTACCTTCATAGGCGCAGAACTGAACACACAGGAGGCCAGGGCCTTCCTTCCTCTGGACAGGGCAAAGGCCCTAGTCTCCCTGGCCTCCTCATTCACCCTGCAGGTCTCTCAACCAGCAAGGCATTTTCTGCAGCTCCTAGGACACATGGCTGCTTCCACAGCAGTTGTGCAGGGAGCAAGATTTCAGATGAGGGACATCCAGTTCCATTTGAGAGCCTTTTGGTCTCAAAGAAAGGATCCTCTTACCAAGTTGATCCCAGTAACTCAAACCCTGATCCAAGCCCTACAGTGGTGGCAGGATCAGAGCAACCTGAGACAAGGAGTTCCTTTTGTCACTCAGTCTCACTCCCTAATCCTTACTACAGATGCATCCCTCTTGGGTTGGGGAGCTCACATGGGCGACCTCACCACCCAGGGTCTGTGGTCTCCCCAGGAATCTCTGCTCCACATCAACCTGTTGGAGCTCAGAGCAGTTTTTCTAGCACTTCAAACTTTTTCCAAATCTGTTCAGAACAAGATTGTACAGGTCAGAACAGACAACACCACTACAATCTATGCAGCCGCTGACCCTACTGCCCTCACCAAAATACAGACCTCTATCAACAAAGCCTGCAGGCTCCTGACCGGTGCCCCCAGCAGAACTCACACATGCCAGCTCTACTCCACCTCAAACATACTCAATTTTGAAGAACGCCTGCAATACCACACCTGTATACTGGCAAAAAAGGCTCTACTTGGGTTATGCCCCACAGGAGTCGCCACACCCCTTCTACAGGCCTCCCACTCGATCACCACCCGTAATACCAACAAAACCACCTTCCAGGTGCCTAGAGCCAGGACATCACTTGCACAAAGGTCCTTCCACCACAGAGCACCATCCTGGTACAACTCCCTCCCCATGCACATCACATATATCCCCAAAATTGGCCCCTTCAAAACCGCCCTATGCAAACACCTCACGAGCACTCGTAGCTGTATCTGCCTGTCATAGGGCTATCCGAGAGTGCCTGTATGATTTTTTTTTTTTTGTTACCTACTCTTGAAATGCCTATTATATATGCTGTCTGTGTCTCACCTGTGCTGTTCCCACTGTCTTGCTTCACAATTATATTGTCTCCCCTCCCTGCAACGAGGTGCCTTTGTAAATGAGTCTCTGACTCAAAGGTTTGTAAATCCGGTATATGAATAGATAAATAAATAAAAATAAATAAATAAATGTGGTACATCAACAAGCAAGGGGGCACTCGGTCTACGGCCTTGTGCACTGAAGCGATGAAGTTGTGGTCTCTGGCTTACTCCCTGAACACCTCCCTTACGGCAGTCCACCTCCCAGGCAAGGACAATGTCCTGGCAGATGCTCTCAGCAGGATTTCTCAGGGCCATCACGAATGGTCACTGGATCCCCTGGTCTTGGGAGTAGTATTTGCCAGATGGGGCACCCCACAGATAGATCTTTTTGCAGCCCCAGACAATCACCAACTTCCTCTTTTTTGCTGCAGGCCCCCAGTGTTGGGCTCACTCCCCCTGGATGCCTTAGCCCTCGGTTGGGAAGGGAAGTTCCTCTATGCCTTCCCTCCCTTCCCTCTCCTGTTCAAAGTGCTAGTCAAAATCAGATCCCAATCCTGCAAAGTCATTCTGATAGCTCCAGATTGGGCCAGACAACCTGGTATCCTCCTACTGTCCTTAGCAGTCCATCCTCCCTGTGCCTTCCCAGGAATCACAATCTGTTAACCTGTGCCCAGGGGACGGGTTTGGTATCCGAATGTCAAATCTCTCAATCTCAAGGCTTGGTTCTTGAAGAGTTAGAGTTTGCTGATTTACACTTTTCCCAAGGTGTAATGGATATATTGAAGACCTCAAGGAAGCCTTCCACCAGGGCTACTTACAATTCCAAATGGAAAAGGTTTTCCATATGGTGCTCGGAAAAGCATATTTCCCCAGACTCTGCTGACCTACCCACAGTCCTGGATTATATGGTCCATCTGAATTCTCTGGGGCTGAGACCAGCTACCCTGAAGGTGCATTTGGCAGCTGTGTCTGCTTTTATTTCAGCAGGTAAATCCTCTTCTCTTTCAGCTCATCCTGTATTTTCCAAGTTTTTTAAGGGGTTGCTTCACACCAACCCTCCATTCAGGGATCCTGCCCCTGCCTGGGATCTTAATGTTTGCATTGGTCAGCTTATGCAACCCCCATTTGAGCCCTTGTCTTCAGCTGAGCTTAAGTACTTGACTTGGAAGACTGTGTTTCTGGTAGCCATCACCTCTGCCAGACACATAAGTGAATTACAAGCGTTGTCAGTGGAGCCGGATTTTATCTCCTTTCACAGAGATAAGGTGGTCCTCCGGACTAACAGGAAGTTCCTACCTAAGGTGGTTTCAGATTTCCACCTTAATCAATCTATTTCTCTTCCAGTGTACTTCACTGACCACTCCTCCTCTGGTGAGAGGAGGCTGCACAACCTAGATGTGAGGAGGCCCTTAGTTACTACATAGGCGTACCAAGGGTCACTAGGTTTGACTCCCTCCAACTGTTCCTCACCTATGGCGAGGTTGGTAAAGGGAAGCCAGCCACTAAAGATCCATTGCCAGGTGGATTGTCTCTTGTATCAATTCTGCTACGAAAGTTGGGTAAGTTCCCCCTCAGGCCTGAGGGCTCACTCTATCAGAGGTACAGCTGCTTCTCTGGCTGCTGCCAGAGACATTCCTATTCTAGAAATATGTCAAGCAGCTACCTGGAAAACAGTTCACACTTTTACTAAGCATTACTCCCTGGACATCCAGGCTAGGAGTGATGCTCGGTTTGGCACAGCTGTTCTTCAGAGCCTATTCCCTAAGTAGGTTCTGTCCCTCCTCCATGGGGGTACTGCTGTGTAGTCTGCAATTGTCATAATATAGCAAGACTTCATGTTGTTTGAAGAAAAAATTACTCACCTTAGTAATGTTGTTTCTTCTAATGGAGTCTTGCTATATTATGACCTCCCTCCTGCCCCTCTCAGAACCTCTGTTTTGGGATGTGGCTGGGCTTTACAGAGTTGGCACTTCATTTATGCCCACCTTGTTGTTTTTACACCCTCTATTTTGGGGTGAATTGGTGTTGTGTTTTTCATTTTCTGGGTCTCCTGACTTGAGTCTTTGTTTGAGACCAGGAAATGTGTGTTTAGGTTAGTAGCCAGTTGGCTAGTGTAGGTTTACAGCTTCCACACAGAACCTTAGTGAGTTTTAGCTCATAAAGATCTGACAGTTTATGTTTGAAGCACAACAGACAGAGCTTCCTAACCGAGCTCGCGCTCAGAGTTCCATGCTTCATGGAAAGTTAACTATGTCATCTCCGGGGCAGTTCCAAGATTGGATCATACTGCAATTGTCATAATATAGCAAGACTCCATTAGAAGAAACAACATTACTAAGGTGAGTAATTTTTTCATCCGGCCTCTCCCGATTGACAGAGCTGACACCGTCGGTCTCGATCGAGGACTAGGACTCCGTCGGTAGAAAAACCGAAAAAAAGGTCACAAACACTCCCAGAAGAGGCGCCGCCACCGATCCTCATCCTCCTCGGCCGAGAAGAGACTTCAATGGAAGATCCGTCGACATTACAAGGACCTCATGTGGCAATAACTAATTCTGACTGGTCAAAAGCCAGCTCCACCGGCTACACCAGCCATTACTTGGCCCCAGCCTCTTAGGCCGACGCCGACTCCTCCGGAACCGAAGACTCCGGTTCTCCCTCCAGTAGGACTGGCACCCATTCCTGTTCAGCCTGTTCCGATCTCCCCACCGATTTTGGTGGAGCCACCGCCTAAGCAGCCTCAGGAAGGGGCTCCCTCGAAAGAAGATTGGACGGATACGGGCCTGCCCCGTCGTCTGTCCATCACTGTTGTTCCCAATCGCCCTCGGCGTATTGAAGGGGGCATAGGCGGGAGACCCCTGTGTCCCGACTCCTCGGACTTGGATACCACTGGTCTTCACTAACACCTCGATGATGAGTTGTCAGTGACAGGCCTGGAGGAAGGTCCTTCCTCTTTCCAGGGCATCCCCTGACTTATTTCAGAGTCCACTGGTATGCCCTTGGAGCCTATCCAAAAGAAGGTGGAATATCCTCTCACAGATATTCTTAAGAGGGGAGATACCCCGACAGAGGCCTTCCCAGTGGCCGAAGCCATTATTGTCCCAGCCCTTGAGCTATGGCAGCACCCTGCCTCTTGCCTGGCTCCGTCTGCCCACATGGCATGCTAGTACACTGTGCCCATGGGGTCCTTGGCGGGCTTCACAGAGCATCCCTCGGCCGAGAGCTTTGTGACAGCCTCAGTGTTTAGACGCACAGGTAGCTCAGTGGATACTGACTGCCTTCCAGACACGGAGTCCAAAAATATGGACCATTCTGCCTGGAAGGTATATGCGGCCTCATCCTTGGGCCTTCGTCAGGCTAGCTCTGCAGTGATCACGGGACACTTCTCTCAGGCCTTCTTGGGGTCGCTAGATGAAGTCCTCCCTCATCTCCCAGTGGACATGCAGACCATGGTTAAGCAAGTCCATGACCAGGGCCATGCTGTTGCAAATCAGCAGCTCCAGACGGCCTTGGACATTGGTGATTCCTGTGCCTGTTCACTAGCAGCCACAGTGGCCACTCACCACAGAGCCTGGCTGAGATTATCCTCTTTTCCGGCGGCTGCTCAGCACAAGTTAGCTGACGTGCCCTTCCTTGGCACCGATCTCTTCCATCCGGGTGTGGCAGGTCACCTGCAGTGCATAGAGCAGTCCAGTGTCACCTTGGATGCCACTTCTGCAAAAGGTTCTTCGGGCAAGAACCAGCAGAAGCGCAAGAAGAAGCCTTTTCGGCACTCTTCCCCTGCGGTTAGACGGCCCCCCTTCCAGAAAAGTCAGCAGCATCAGCAGCAACAGCAGGCTCAAGCTTGGTGCTCTAGGCCCAAGCAGGGTCCCCAACAACCCCACAAAGGAGGCCAAGGTGCCGGTCCAGGAGCCTCCTCCTCCTCCTCTAAGCCTGCGCAGTGACGGGTTGGGAGTGGCCACCCCTACATCCGTCACGCCAGTTCTGGGTCCTCCCGTGGGGGGCTGGCTCCGCCACTTTCTTTCCACCTGGTCCAGTATCACTTCAGACAGGTGGGTCCTGGAAGTGATCGGTTGGGCACTGCCTCTAGAGTTCGAGCAGTACCCTCCCTGCCGAGCCCGTGCCCCACGGGAGGAAAGGATCTCAGTTGGCATTCAGTCGGCCCTTCGAGACGACATTGCTCAGCTCCTCCACAAGGAGGTGGTAGCTCCAGTGCTGGATCCTCCTACAGACCCAGGCTTCGTGTCCTGGTACTTCCTGGTGCCCAAGCGGATGGGGGGTTGGTGCCCCATCCTAGATCTCCATGACCTGAATCAATATCTCAGGTCTCGCACCTTCTGGATGGTAACTCTGAACCAGATCATACCATCTCTGGAGTGAAACATGTGGTTCTGTTCACTGGATCTAGAGGACGCGTTTTTCCACATCCCAATCCATCCGTGCCTCCAGCGGTTCCTCCACTTCAGGGTGGAAGGGACCCTGTATGAGTTCCAAGCCATGCCGTTCGGCCTGTCATCGGCCCCTTGGGTCTTCACCAAGTGCATCGCAGTGGTGGTGGCCCATTTTCGGCATCAAGGGGTTCAGATATACCCCTACCTTGATGATTGGCTCCTGGCGGGTTCCTCCCTGCAGGAGGTGGAGAGGTCCAGGGACCTTGCCCTCCGAACCTGTTCCCAATTAGGCCTCCTGATCAACGAGGCCAAGTCGGAACTCGTGCCCTCTCAGGTGATGGGCTTTATCGGGGCAGAGTTCGGCTTCCGGCGGACAGGGTGGAGGTTCTTTCCTCCTTTGCCTAATCATTTCTGGTTGGGCACTTGTGCCCTGCCCGGGAATTCCTCCGCCTTCTGGATTACATGGCAGCATGCACCTCAGTGGTCCGTTGGGCCAGATTGCACATGCGCCCCCTCCAGTGGGAGCTGGCCGCTCAGTGGACTCAGCGTCAGGGTCATTTCGACCAGCTGGTCACTGTCACCCAGAAGATGTGGGACACTGTCCAATGGTGGACCGCCCCAGGCCGTCTGCAGGAAGGGATCCCATTTGTCCGCCCCGAGCCAACGGTCGTCCTCACTACCGATGCCTCTCTCATGGGCTGAGGAGCCCACATGGGGGACCACAGAGCGCACGGGTTCTGGACCCCGAGGAGTCCCATTGCCACATCAACCTGCTAGAGCTCAGAGCAGTCAAACTGGCACTGTCAGCTTTCGCTCCTCAGCTCTGGGGTCAAGTGGTTCAAGTCCAGACGGACAATACCACGACCGTGTACTACCTCAACAAACAGAGCGGCACGCACTCCCGTCTGCTATGCAAGGAGGCGCTCCGGATCTGGATCTTCGTCAGCCGGTTGGAGGCGGATCTCCTTGCCATCCATGTGGCAGGAGTCTTGAACCAACTGGCGGATGCTCTCAGCTACATAGGCCAGACATCCGACGAGTGGTCTCTCCGTCCAGAGGTAGCTTACAATCTGTTCTTCTGTTGGGGCAAACCGTTGGTGGACCTGTTTGCCTCCAGGGAGAACACCAAGCTGAGGCTGTACCATGCCGGCCCCCCTCAGCAGGGCTTACTGCAGGGGGATGCCTTTTGAGGGCCGTGGACCCCAGGCCTCCTCTACGCCTTCCCTCCATTTCCCTTGATCCACAAGGTGTTACTCAAGGTGAGGAGGGACAAGGCAAAGGTGATCCTGGTAGTCCCAGATTGGCCCACCCAGTTCTGGTATCCAGATCTCCTCAACCTCAGCTGTAGGGTGCCAGAGCGGCTTTGTACACACCCAGACCTGATATCATTGAACCAGGGGAAGGTATTCCACCCGGACCTTCAATCCCTGCACCTCACAACCTGGTACCTGAGCGGCTAGAGTTCCAGGCTCTGGGTCTTTCCGAGGATGTCTACACCATGGTGGAGGCATCTCGTAAGGAATCGACCAGGAAATGTTATGCCTTCAAATGGAAAAGGTTTTCCATTTGGTGTGAGGTTAAGAGTCTGGACCCCTTATCCTGCTCTGTGGCTAACATTTTAGACTACCTTTGGTCTCTCTCCAAAGGGGGTGTTCGGTCATCGACCCTTAGGGTGCACCTGGCAGCCATCTCTGCTTACCGGGCGCGAGCCAGTCAGTCGACATTGGCACAGGAGACAGTGGTCGGGTGCTTTTTCAAAGGCCTGGATCACATATCCCCTCCGGTGTGTGAACCTCCACTTCTATGGGTTCTTCTGCTGGTTTTGGCAAAGCTCATGGGCAAGCCATTTGAACCCATGCACAAGTGTGAGCTCTCACACTTGTCATGGAAGACTGCCTTCCTGGTGGCTATCACATTAGCTAGAAGGACAGGGGAGCTCCAGGCGCTCTTGGTGGACTCCCCTTATCTGGTCTTTCAGAGGGTCAAAGTTGTCCTGTGCCCCCACCCGAAATTCCTTCCGAAGGTGGTGTCAGAGTTTCACCTTAACCAGGTGTTGACTCTGCTGATATATTACCCTAACTACACCTCAGACGCCGAGTACAGGCTCCATACCCTGGACCTTAGGCGTGCTCTCTCCTACTACAAGGAGGTAGGATTTGGGAGAAGTTAGCCAGCTGTTTGTCACCTATGCTGAAGCTGCTTCTGGCAGACCTGCAGCCAAACAGACCATTGCAAGATGGATTACATCATGTATAGGTCTGTGCTATGAGTTGGCGGGCAAGGAGCCTCCCAGAGGGATAAGAGCTCATTCTACCCGCCATACTGCTGCATCGGTGGCTACTTCCAGGGACATCCCTATCCAGGAAATATGTTGGGCTGCTACCTGGAAGTCAGCAAACACCTTCATTACCCATTACCACATCAACCTTGAGTCAGGTCGGGATGCTAGTTTTGGGGCCTCGGTTCTCCAATCTCTGTTTCCTAAGTAGGGGGTGTGCGCCTTGCCTCCCGCCTCCCGGAGAACTGCTAGGAGTCTGCCAAAGAGTGTGGATGAACAACATATCCATGCTCTGAGAAAAACAGGTTACTCACCTGTAACAGTAGTTCTAGGAGTGGTATATGTTGTTCATCCACACGCACCCACCCGACCTCCCCAGCTTTAGGCGCATCACCTTGCTTCCAGCGGGCTATGATCTGGTGTCATGGGGCGGAGCCGAGGTATTTACCACCCGGGTGGGTGGGAGGAGCCAGCTTGAAGACTTCCGGCAAGATTTAAAGGGGAAAGGGACTTGCCAAAGAGTGTGGATGAACAACATATACCACTCCTAGAACTACTGTTACAGGTGAGTAACCTGTTTTTACAGTGCATGCTACACTATTTCCAACATTTAGTAATAATGATATGGCATGAAGACAGGAAGGTGCGTTAGAGCTTGAAATGCCGTTACAAGAAGATAAGTAACATTATTATCTGTAAATTCTAGAGTCTGTGGCCCCTTTGCCCCACTATACATATCTGAACATTTCAAATTCCTTTTAGTTTAGAGAAAGTCCTTTTTATCAACTGACAATCCTGTAGTCTGTATTGGGGGAGCTCAATGCAGCCAGGAAAAGAAAGGTATTTGGACAAAGGGAGAAGGGTCAGGAAAGGCACGATGGAAAGAAGAGAGAAACAGAAGTTAGTATCCGAGAGTCAAGGGGGGGGGGGGGTTCCTCCCGACCACAGCTGCACCAAAGTGGTTATTAATCCAGAGATCTAGACATAAGGAAAACAGAACCTTTCTGTGCAGCCAAGGAAGCTGTTCCCCACAAATCTCAGGGCACAAACCCCGGGCAGTGCTCCAACTGGTTCAGAACCCATTTGTGCCATGTAATCTCAAAGGGGGCCAACTTTGCCTGCAATCTAGCGGACAACCTCTCCAACGTATATACTTCAGGAGGCAGTATAACACAGTGGTTAAAGGCACTTAGCTGCAAACCTAGAGACCTGGGTTTGAATCTCGCAGCCCCCATTTGCATACTGTGTGACCCTGAGCAAGTCACTTAACTTTCTTGTGCTCCAAGGTCGCACCTGGAAACAAGCTTCAGCTTAGTGTGCCTTTCCTGGTTAAACAATTTCCCCTTTCATGAGTTTGACTTCTCCACTTTTCCCTTGTGCCAAAGCCTAGACGTGCCTGACCTCTCTGTGTGAATACAGAATTTGTTGGCAAAAAAGGACTGCTTGTGCCACCCAGTCTGCCAAGATGTTTTCTGTGTAATCTGTCTCCGCAGACCCTAACCGGTCTCCGTTGACCATCCATCCTCCCTGCCTATTTTCTAATATACCCCTGTGTTTATCCCACAAATGCTTGAAGTACCCCACTGTTTCGACACCACCACTTTCACTGGAAGTTTGTTCCAGGCGTCTACCACCCTTTCATTGAAGAAGTATTTTATCACATCTCTGTTAACGCCCCCAGCTTCATCCTATGCCCCCTGTTCCTGATGCTCTTACTCGTTTTAAAGAGACTCCACTCCTACACCCTGTTTAGCCCTGTGACGTACTTGTAAGTTTCAGTCATGTCACCTCTCGTCTACACGTCTGCATATGGCTGTAGTTTGTGTTCTGTTTGTGAGACTGTGGTAGTAATGAGTACCCAGGACCCATGGAGACGGAGGCAGCTCTTGCATGCCATCAGCAGGTCATTTATTGGGTGCCCTGTTAGCAACATGAAGCAAGACTTCAGCAGTTCAGTAGACTCTCTCTACAGTGCACGCTGCTGCGTCTACATCCCGGCTCCTACTAGCAACTTGTGACTCACTTCTTCCCAAGAGACCACCATTCTTAGAACTCCTCCAAGAATCAGTCTTCACCATTCATTACTGGATGAGTCTGTGCTAAAGGTGCTAGGACCCCACAGAAACGTATATGTTTAAAAATGTAGAGATAGGGGACGGCGCTGCATCTGAGGCTGATGCATGATGTGGCACTTGTGGGCCGGCCAGCAACCAACGCCATCCGCCTGCTCATCTCAGTTCTGTTCTTTCTGCCATTGAGGTCACCTCCTTGGGAGTGTTCGCCAGTTTGTTACTGCACCATCAGTTCATTGCCACCAGCTCGATGCTGTATCTGTCTTTTCTTCGCCTTTTCCGGCACCACTTTCTGTCCTATCTTCTTTTTTTTTATGGCGCTGGGCTCTATGTTTTCTCATTTTATTTATTTGCCAAGATTTTAGTCATGTCTGGTTCTCAGGGGTCTGAAAAGCAGAAATCTAAGAAGATGGATACTCTCCCTGTGTGTTGTGCCCACATGGGAGAAATATGTCCATCCAGAGTCGGCATGACTGTTGCTGAATCTGCCTTGGGGCTCAACATGACATGGACCTTTTTGACGCCTGCTTCTCGATGGACTTCCTCACTCTCGAAATTTGCGTGATAGAAACATAGAAGTTGACAGCAGATAAGGACCTCAAGGCCCATCCAGTCTGCCCATTTCCTTTTCTACCTTATGAATGTGCCATCAGCCTTTGCTCTGTCAATGGCTTATCTATTCATACTCATCTGTATTGCTCCCTTATGCCTATCCCATGCCTGTTTGAAGCCCTGCACTGTAGTCATATCCACCACTTCCTGAGGTAGGCCATTCCATGCATTCACTGCCCTTTCTGTGGCTTAGGCGCTCGGCAGCTGTTTGCAGACTCCTCGTAGTCTGATGATGACTCCTTGTTCTCCAGGCCACTTGACTTGGAGTCCACTGGGGGTCAGTCGGTGGACGAGAGCCCATCCTCATTTCTGGGAATGCTTCAGCTCATCTCAGAGTCCACTAGGATGAAGCTCGCACCTGTTTCTAAACGGGCCAAGTATCCCGTCACAGAGATACTGGACCGAGGGGATTCCCCCACGGAGGCCTTCCCGGTGGCCGAAGCCATTGTTGGCCCGACCCTGGAGCTATGGCAGCGGCCAGCTTCTTGTCCAGCACCTTCAGCCAGGATGGCTCGGAAGTATGCTGTTCCCCACGGTTCACTCTCCGGTTTCTCGGAGCACCCCTCTGCGGAGGGGCTCGTGACTGATAGCGTTTTCCGGTGTTCCGGGAACGCTCGGGACGTGGACAAGCCTCCCAAGGAGTCTAAGAAGTTGGACTACACCGGGTGGAAAGTTTATACCTGCTTCCTCCCTAGGCCTTCGTCAGGCCAGCTCGGCTGTCCTGATGACACACTTTTCACACGCCCTTTTGGGCTCCCTGGATGAGGTGATTCCTCATCTCCTGGCTGACCTCCAAACTACGGTCAAGCAGGTGCAGGATCAGGGAAGGGTGGTGGCCAAACAGCAGCTCCAGACTTCCCTGGACATTGCTGACTCATGTGCCCGGTCAGTAGCAGCTGCAGTGGCCATGCACCGCAGAGCTTGGCTACGGATCTCCACTTTCACGGCAGATACCAAACACAAGCTGGCAGACGTTCCCTTCCTGGGTACCGACTTGTTCGGTCCCGGGGTTGAGGGGCATCTTCAGCGGATCGAGAAGTCCAATGCCACCTTGGACTCGGTCACATCTGCCCAGAAGGACAAAGGCCGTCAGCAGCAGCGTAAGCCCTTTCGTCCTTCAGCCCCTGCGGCACGTCCAGCCCAGCATCACCAGCATCAGGGCCAGCAGGCTCGCACTTGGCACCCCAAAGCCAAGCCTGCTGCTTCCTCCAACAGGAAGCCGGGAGGAAAAGGTCCAGGAGGCTCCTCGGCTGGTCCTTCCTCCAAGCCTGCCCAGTGATGGGTTGAGGGGTGTCACCCCCAACCTCGTCACTCCTCCCGGGTTCCCCGTGAGAGGCAGCTCCGCCACTTCATTTCCGCCTGGTCCGATATCACCACGGACTGCTGGGTGCTGGAAGTGGTAGGAAAGGGTCTGTCGCTGGAATTCGAGCAGTCCCTACCCTATCGAGCCGTCACCTCACGGGGGGCTACAGGGTCCGCAGCCTCTCTGTCGGCCCGTCGAGCCAACATTGCCCTGCTCCTCCAGAAGGAGGTGATCAGGGAGGTGGCGGATCCTCCATCAGACCCAGGGTTTGTGTCCAGGTACTTCCTGGTCCCAAAACGGACGGGGGGCTGGCGCACCATTCTAGACCTACATGACCTAAACAAGTTCCTAAGGTCTCGAACCTTCAGGATGATCACTCTGGCTCAGATCATCCCATCCTTGGAACGAGGCATGTGGTTCTGTTCTCTGGACCTTCAGGATGTGTTCTTTCAAGTCCCAAACTGTCCGTCCCACCAGCGATTCCTCCGCTTCAGAGCAGAGAGATCCCTTTATGAGTTCTGGGCCATGCTCTACGGCCTCTCTCCAGCTCCCAGGGTCTTCACCAAATGCATGGCAGTGGTGACAGCATTCCTGCGGCGCCGAAGGGTCCGAGTGTACCCTTACCTGGACGACTGGCTGATTGCAGCCTTCTCCAAGTCAGAGGTGGAGTGGTCCAGGGATCTGGCCCTCCAGGTCTGCTCTCAGATTGGCCTCATGATCAACGAGGCCAAATCGGAACTCGTGCCAACGCAGGTGATTCAGTTCATCGGGGCACAGCTTGACTCTCTTTGAGCCAGAGCATGGCTCCCGGCGGACAGGGCCGCGGTTCTCTCCTCCTTGACCAATCATTTCTGGTTGGGCAGTTGCACCCAGCCCGGGACTTCCTGGGACTTCCTGGGCCTCATGGCGGCCTGCACCAGCGTGGTCTATTGGGCCCGCTGGCACATGCGTCCCCTGCAGTGGGGACTAGCCCGCCAATGGTCACAGTACTCCAGTCCTCTGGACCAGCCAGTGATAGTGACGCAGGAGATGGGGAATGTTCTCCAGTGGTGGATCGTTCCAGCTCATCTGCAGGAGGGTATCCCGTTTGTCCACCCAGAGCCGACGGTCACTCTAACGACCGATGCCTCTCTGATGGGTTGGGGTGCCCATCTGGAGGAGCTCAGAGCTCATGGCCTCTGGTCCCCTCAGGAGTCTCGATGCCACATCAACCTGCTGGAGCTTCGAGCGGTCCGACTAGCCCTCACCGCCTTCGCTCTGTTTGTACGGGGTCAAGTGGTCCAGGTCCAAATGGACAACACCACGACCATGTACTACCTAAACCGCCAGGGCGGGATGCACTCCTTGCCTCTGTGCAAGGAAGCTCTCCGCAGTTGGTCTCTCGTGGGCAGACTGGAGGCAGATCTCCTAGCCTTTCATGTGGCGGGAGCCTCCAACACTCTGGCCGATGCCCTGAGCCGGATAGGTGCTGCATCTCACGAGTGGTCTCTCCTGCTGGAGGTAGTACACGATCTGTTCTCCCACTGGGGCACACCTCAGGTGGACCTGTTTGCCTCCAGGGAGAATGTGAAGCTGAGGCTGTTTCATGCCCGCCCCCCTCAGCAGGGCTTGCTGCAGGGGGGAATGCCTTCTCGAGGCCATGGACCTCGGGCCTCTTCTATGCCTTTCCCCCATTTCCCTTGATCCACAAGGTGCTTCTCAAGGTGAGGAGGGACAAGGCGCAGGTGATTCTGGTAGCCCCAGACTGGCCCCGTCAGTTCTGGTATCCAGATCTCCTCAGCCTTGGCTCCAGGCTCCCGAGACGGCTTCCAGCCCGCCCGGACCTGACCTCAGTCAACCACGGGAAGGTATTCCACCCGGACCTTCAATCTCTGCACCTGACGGCATGGTTCCTGAGCGGCTAGAGTTCCAGGCCTTGGGTCTTTCCGACGAGGTCCTCAACGTCGTTGAGGCATCCCATAAGGAGTCGACCAGAAAATGCTATGCCTTCAAATGGAAGAGATTCTCCATTTGGTGTCAGGATAAGGGGCTGGACCCTTCCTCCTGTTCCTTGGCCAGCATTCTGGACTACCTATGGTGCCTTTCTCAGCTAGGGCTTCAGTCGATGACCCTTAAGGTGCACCTGGCAGCCATCTCTGCTTACCAGGCGCGGGCCGGAAAGCAGTCGGTGGCGCAGGAGAAGGTGGTCGGGCGTTTTCTCAAAGGCCTTGATCACATATCCCCTCCGGTGTGAGAACCTCCACCTCCGTGGGATCTACTGCTGGTATTAGCTAAGCTCATGGGCAAGCCATTTGAACCGATGCACAGGTGTGACATCTCTCACCTGTCGTGGAAGACCACCTTCTTGGTGACTATCACGTCAGCCAGAAGGATGGAAGAGCTCAGGCGCTTTCCATCGAGTCTCCTTATCTGGTCTTCTACAGGGACAAGGTTGTCCTGCGCCCCCACCCGAAATTCCTTTCGAAAGTGGTATCGGAGTTTCACCTTAACCAGGTGTTGACTCTGCCAGTGTTCTACCCAATCACACCTCGGAAGTCAATATAGGCTCCATACTTTGACCCTAGAAGAGCGCTTTCTTATTATAAGGAGCGGATTTGCTAAAGTTCGGGAGAGGTTCACAGCTGTTTGTCACCTACGCTGAAGTCAGCACCTGTCAGACCTGCAGCTAAGCGGACGATAGGCAGGTGGGTCACCTCCTGCATAGATCTCTGCTATAGGTTGGACGGGCATGGAGCCTCCCAGAGGGATAAGAGCTCACTTACCCGGCCATATCGGCTAGCTGCGGTTGCTTCCTAGGACATCCCTATACAGAAAAATCAGGCAGGGCTGCTACCTGGAAGTCAGCACACACCTTCATTACCCATTACCACATCGACCTAGAGTCACTCTGGGATGCTGGTTTTGGGACCTCGGTTCTCCAGTCCTTATTCCTAAGTAGGGGGTGTGCGCCTTGCCTCCCTCCTCCCGGAGAACTGCTAGGAGTCTGCCAATAAGTGTGGATTGAACAACATGTCCACATCCCTAGAAATACAAGTTACTCACCTGTAACAGGAGTTCTAGGAGTGGTATATGTTGTTCATCCCAACAACCCACCCGACCTCCCCGGCTTCGACGCGCAACCTGGCTTCCAGCGGGCTAGATCTGGTGTCATGGGGCGAAGCTGAGAGTTTTACCACCCAGGTGGGTGGGAGGAGCCAACCTGAAGACCTTCTGGCAAGATTTAAAGCGGCAAGGAACCTGCCAATAAGTGTGGATGAACAACATATGCCACTCCTAGAACTCCTGTTACAGGTGAGTAACCTGTATTTTCTCATTCTGCCCACCCCATCTGGATCATCTACTCTGCGATGAAATAGAGTCATTCGCTCTCCACGTTTGAAGGCAGACGTCACATGAGGGACTCCAAGGTGAGGTCCCTGGGCTCTTCCCCTGAGCCCCTCCCCAATTCTATAAGTACTGAGGGAGACCAGATCTCTTCCAGTCCTCATCTTGCTGAGATGGAGAGCCTGGGGAAGGGGTCTGGGGGACAGCCGACCCCTTCCTGGGGGTCAGTTGCTCACCTCTCCCAGTCTCTGGCCCCTTTGTGGACAAAGACACCCCTGGTGCCGAGGTCAGAGGTATACGCTGGGTCTTCACTGGAGGGCTCCTTCGGGTTGCGGTTCTGCACTGTTTTGACTCCTGGCACTAAGGCTGGTGCTGGTGAGTGAGATGGTGCCACCTACAAAGCCAGGTCCCATCCTGATGCCACGTGCAGCACTGGGAAAGGGAAAGCCGCTGGAGTTTGATGCCTTGTAGAAATCTTCTGGATCTCGTTCCCTGAGCAGTGATGAGGGCCAGGATGATCTCACTGGCTTCCAGGTGCTGATAAGGAAAGGGGTTTTCTGGGCCTAGTTCTAGGCCTTGTTGAAGTTCAGTGTCATCATCAGCTGCTTCTCTGTCCTGCACCAGTTACAGTACTGTCTGCCTTTCATCTTCTGGCACTGTACATGGTGCTGCGGATGGCCCCGGTGCCGATTCTGTTGCTGGGAAGAGGATCGGTGCTGGATGTGGCACCGGGCAGGGTTCCAGTGCTGCCCTGCCCTCTGTGCTGGGCTGTTTCTGGCACCATCCTCAGTGCCAGGCCTGGTTCTGGTGCTGTTTGTGGTGCTGAGGGAGTTCTGCTACTGCTTGCAGTATCGTCGTCCCCTCCCAGCACTGACTGAAGGGGCAGAGCCCTTTCTGGTGAGGTGGGGGCTGGTAAATCTCTGTTGGCACCTCGCTTCATGTTCAGAGTTTGTGGTGGTGTGGCAGGAGTCATAGTGCTGTCTTGAATCCTCTGGCCCCACTGGAACCATCTGGGCCTGTTGTGGGTGGGGATAGGGGCCAAACAAACACAAACAAAACTACACTCTGAGGTGAATGTGAAAAAATACAGACTTACATGGAAATGTAACTTGCGATTTGAAGTTTATTGAGAGAGCCACGGGTGAGCACCTCAAACCTCGATACTTCACATCTGAAGCGTGACCCTTCATCAGGAGGAGCAGGGGCGATCCCGTGGGACCTCTATGGCTCCAGTCTCCCCATCTGAGGGGTTCCCTCCAAGGGGACCATCTAGACTGCTTTTCCACAGTTGAGTGCTCTCGGGTGGATGAGTTTGTCAGGCCCTCCCCTCAGGTGAGGTCCCCTGTACATTCATGTAGCCCTGGCAGAGGATTTGGCCTATTCCGCAATGACTGTCCCCCACCTCCTCCTCCTGTGCTTTCTTCTCCTGGTCTCCCTGGCATTTCTGGTCTTTCGGGACCCTTGACCTATGACCAGTTCAGGGTGTTAACAAGTGCCTTTTCCTCCTACTTCAGGGCACTACACCAGGCTATTTTCCAACCTGAGACCCCGTCACCACCACCCCCTGTGTCCAGTTCCTCATCATCATCCTCTGAGGAAGAGGACTCTTCTTTTTATGTCTCCTCCAATGCTGAGTTCCCTCGTTACCAGCAGTTCCTTTCAGAGATGATGGAGAGCTGTGATGCGACCATTTTTCAGGCTGCAATCCTGCTTATTTGGTGCTGTCCTTCCTTGGGGAGTACAGTCATGGCTCTATAGTTGTACCTCCATGGCCTAGACTCTTTGTGGAGGCATCTAGAGACATCTGGCTCCATCCCTCTGCCCCCTCTCCAGCCGTGAGGGACACCCAGCATGGGTACTGCACACCCGTGGGGTCTGCAGGAGCCATACCACACCCCTCTTCTGGGATCCAGCTCCTGAACACCACCTCTGGGCATAGGCACCCAGTGCATGCCCGTTCCTCTGAGTCTGACTCTGCGGAGTTTGATGCCTAGGGTTGAAGAGTCTTCTTAGCACTGCACACCCTGTTGTGCATCTCGTCACACCAGGGGCACTAGGTGACCTGTGGCAGGCACCTGTGGTCAGCGCTGGGACAATTCCTGGCATCTTTGTCAGACTGTGAGACAGACAGGTAGGTCCTGGAGCTGGCGAGACTCCAAGCAAGGGCATTGTACGATGCCAGTAAGTTAACCTCATGGTTGATAAGATCTTAAGTCTGCATTAGGCAGACAGTGTGGCTTCATCTCTCTCCCGGCTGTCAACCTTGGCCTGGTGTAGGGTGATTGCCACACAGTTCCAAGGGGCCCACTTCTTCATCTCCTGCAGGGCTGGGCATGAGCTTGCGGGGCATCTTCCTCCTTCTCCCAGGCTACTGGAGCCTCTACCTGCCCCTGACCAGTTTGGGCCTCACCAGGCCCATAAGGAGCCCCTGCCTCTTTGTGTTTTCCCCCCCACCGGAGGCTGCAGGAATAACCATTTCCCTCAGGGTAAACCAACACCGCCCTTTGGAGATAAGCGTGGCACTTTGACCCATGAAGTAATGAATGATGAAGATCGATTCTTGGAAGATATGAAAATTACGTACTCACTGTAATTCTTGATCTTCCAGAATATCCTCACCATTCATTACTGCAATCTTCCCGCCATCCCCTTCTATGACCAGGCATCTGGGTGGCTCACCTGCCTCTCTTTTTCTTCTTCTTTCTACCGTTCCTCTTCTTTGGGTGTGTTGTTTTAAAAAAAAAGGGGGGGGGATCCACTAAAGAGGGATATGAGTTAGCTTCTTCAGTGCCCTTTTGGTGCTCTTTTTCCTGCAAAAAAAAAAAAACATGAAATTATTTTTGTGTATACTTAGACCTATTGTAGACACTTTGCTTTGCCTCATGTAAGACAAAAGAAAAGAAAAGAAAATGGGAAACTTGTTTTTCCCCTTTTGGATGGGGCATCTGCAAGACTTGTTTGCCATTTGTAGGAGCATCTACACTCCTTCTTCTGTTTTTTTGGGAAAAAAAGAGGAACAGAAGAAATCTGTTCAAACCTCTGCTCAGATTCCTTCACATAGCAATTTTTCCCCTTCTTTCTTGGCAGCAGGTCTTCCTGCATTTACCGGACCAGTCAGCCTTCTACATTTTTCTTTCCCTTACTTTCATCTGCCTAAATGGAAGTTTTTACCAAAGGAAAAAATTCCATTTTCTTCCTTTGTAGTAGGGATCCTCTCCTTCCAGTTTATTTTCCCTTCGGGATTGCTGCCTGTTATTCTTCAAAGTCCTAAGTGTCTCCTCTTCTGTTGGAGCACCTTTTGCAGGTAACACATTTTCAGGGTAGATTATAGGGGTAAATTCGGTGAGCAAATTCAAGAGGGCTTGGGATAACTACATGGGGCTAAATATAAGTAATAATGAGAAAGGAATAAAGGGAGTAAGATAAGCCAGACAGGGAGAGGGTAATGGGCAGACTCGATGGGCCAAGGGGTCCTTTTCTGCCGGCAGATTTCTATGCTTCTAATCTAGATCTACAGGGATTCCTGGATTTTACAGGAAAATGGAGCCATCTACAGGAAAACTCTTCCCATAGCTTTACTTTGATTGCATGAGAAAACTAAGTAATTTGCCTTCCATAGGAAATATTATAATCTGCAGGAAAACTGCCCTGGAGTTACAGGCAAAATATCTGGGAGCACTGCATTTCCTACTGGGAGTCCGTTGATCCCTGCTCTACTCTTTGCCTTACCAGTCTTTCTTTCTTCCAGTCTAGTTTGTCCTGGTCAATATTTTAACCCGCTACCTAGGCCCTCCCACCCAACCTCTTCTTTCTCTCCTCCGGTAGACGAGTTTTATTGTTTTGTTCTTTTTATATCCTGTATCCTTTTTCTGTCCCTTGGCAATCTTGCCTGACCTTTTCCTTATATGTTATTTCCTGTCATGACAAACAGAGAATTGAGATGAGCAGGAAGCCAGTGTTTGTTACTGGCCAGCCCATGAGTGCCATGTCATATGTCAGCCTTGTCGGTGACTCCGTCCCTGAAGTCGGTCCCATAACTTTAAATTTTTAAAGCTGTATGTCCCCGAAGGGTCCTAGTACCTCTGGCATAGGCCCATCTAGCAATGAATGGTGAATATGTTCTCGAAGATCAAGAATTTAGCCGAGTACATAATTTTCATTTTCATTTTATAGTCCTTCTATTTAAAGGGATGACAGTATCCATGAGCTCTGCACAGTGCCAGAGTGCTGATTACACTGGCATCTGTGGCTTTGTGCCTCATGTTTTTGTAACTGTACATGTGGGCTTTGCTTTCGATGGGTTCCCCTCTTGGATTGAAAATCTTTCTGTCGGGGGGGCTAATTCCCAGTAAGAACTTGTCCATTTCAGTGCTAGTCCTACTGTCAGAAGCAGAATCTGAGCCAACAGATTGCTGCCTCCAGAGCAGATGGCTAACAAAATCGAAATGATGGCATTGGGATCCTTCATTTCAAGGAAGACAAACACTGACTGATCCATGAAAGAATTCTGCACAAAACAAAATCGACTAGCCAGCCTGCTGGCACAGTATAAGCGCTACTGCTTGTGGCACCAACAACCGGGGTTTGGAAGTGAACTCGGGGCAGAGGGCCCACCAGGGGGAGGAGGAGGACTGAGTGTCCAAAGGACTGCTCTCTGGGAAGGGGTTTGCAGAGCCTGGTGGTTGTCTGGCCCCTAGCAGAAGCTGGGAAAAAGACAGCCTGGACTCCCAATAGTGTAAGGGAGGGCATGGAAGACACTAACATACAGTGCGCAGCGCACGTAATGGCATCATTGCATGCCACGTCTCTCGGGGGACCATAGTGGAAATGGAAAATACTGACAGCAGGATGGGGCCAAAAACCCACAAGCCCCACACATGGCCAGCTAGGCCCACCAGCCAAAAAACAGATCCTGTTTCTGATGGGGGATGGGGAACCACATTAACCCTACTGGGGGGGAGGGGCAAGCCCTGGGGAAAGACAGGCTGGCAGGTAAGTCCTGGTGGACATCAGGGAGTTGGTGGGTGTCCAGCAGATGGGGCCATCGGGTAGGGGAGAAAAAGATTAACAAAAAAAAAATCCGCTGGCTGAGCCACAAAAGAACTTGGCACAAAGCAAAATCCACAAAGGTTTGTAATAAATAAAGTGCATACTTTATTCCTGTGTAAAACAGTGCAAAACATGCTGGCAGACTCACAAAAACCCAAATATTTTTGCATCACCCAAACTTGAACACTTCGTCAGGGGCTTCACCCACAAGTCCTTATATCACTTGATATGGCTCCCCTTAAAGGGGTATACAAACCTTACTGCATAAGTGTGCGAAAGTATTAACGCGTAAGTGGGAAGTGCATATTACATACGTAAATAAAAAAGTACTGTTATGCGATTAAAAATAGATACTAAAACACCAGTTAAAAGAAGGTCAGAAATGTTTGAAAGAGTTACAGATTGAGTATTAAAATGATTTTTTAAGGATCTAAATGGAAAGGAGTACCTGCAATAAAGAATACGTGTTTTAAGTAATAACAGTCTGTAGTGATGTAATATATAACAAATGAAATGCATATGAAGAGTTATGGCCCCCATATTCAAATGGTTAGCATGGCACTAACTATGCTAGCACCACGTTAACCAAGAATAGTGAGAACCGACAGGTGGGTGGTTCCCCATGGTAGACTGCTAGCTATAAGTTTTCAATGTGGGCCTGGTGCCTGGTGGCTCAGTCCTACCAGTGTGGCCTGCTGCAAGAGCTTCTCTCGAAGATCTGCTGTTACAGTAAGGTCTTATGTAGCTGTACTTTCTCCCAGTCCTCAGTCAGTCAGTCAACCGGCCTGTTGCGGGAGTGGCCTCTACTAGTGGTCTAGTCATCTATGCCTGTGCTGGTTAGTGCATGCTGGTATGTGGTATACCACAACCATCTGGAAGGCTAACCTTACTGCCGATAAATTCAGTTGACAGTCGAGGTCTCAGTTGAGGTGATCCCGCTCTCGATCCCCCTCAACCAGGTGGCATCACCGTTGATACTTGTCAACTTCCTTGTCCTCGGATGAGAAGAGGCACCATCACAAGCTGTGCAGGTGCTATCAAGAGCTCCTCTGGCAACAGTAGGCCATCATGGGGCAGGGTAGGGCTCTACCCTCTGGACTGCTGGTCACCTGACAGCCATCATTAGTGCCCCTGCTGGTCCGCACTGTGCAGGTGCTCCCTGCAACTGCTTCTTTGCCACTTTGGGTGGAACTGTCACCACTGCAGCTGAACACGAACGCTCGAACCAAGGAGGCATGTTAAGCCATCGGCTTGTCAGGCTGGCTGTTGCTGCAGATCACCATAGGAAAGGACACCTGGGTGGTGGCAGAGGCTAAAAAAAGGATTCTCAGCTGGCCCGGTGGTGCAGACAGAGGGTTGAGGCGCTGGACACCACACCTCGAACCATGCCGACGACCCGGGTTCGGGAATGGACTCGGGACGCTGGGGGTTGGCAGGGGAGGATAGGATTGAGCGTCTTATGGACTGCTCTCCTATCCTGGGGTGGGTTTGGGAAAGGCCTCGCTCAGTAGTAGCTGAGTGGAGACTGGAGGCACTACACAAGCGTTGAAGGGAACCAGAAAGCGGAAATACCGCTCAGGTGGGCGCCGGATGATGGTTCTCTGTCCCCCAGACACCTCCGGTGCCTTCAATGAGCCCCCCCGTCCCCTCAGCAGCATCCCTGGGCCCTATGATGAGCACGCTGGGCCGCCCCACCCTGGTGCCTTCCCCCTCAGATGAGGGGAACCCGCCTGGTGAAGGGTTACGTCCGGGATATCCCATGGACCGGCTGCAATGTGAGGGTCGGGGAGGCTTGGCTAGGACCGGTAGGTGTTGCGGGAGGACTTGCAGAGCCCAAGGGAGTGGGGGTCGCCAGAGCACAGCAGGAGAGAAAATAGATCAGGTAAAAAAAAAAAAAAGGATTCTGCTGACTGCCATTCTCAGAATTTAGTCCAACAGTCATCACTCTAAGCTGCTTGGATGCCTTTGAAACCCAGGAAATCTTACTGTATTCTGACATATGCAGTATTGTCCTCCCATAGTACTGCCCCGGAGCTGAAATGGTTAATAGAACCTATGGTAATAATGGAATGCTAGTCTCATGCTCGGTTTTAAAACCACTATCCCTGGTAAACATTCTACAACTGTCAGATTCTTTACTCTGCTTGAATAGTACAGAAGCCTTGGAGAACTCTCCTTCATCTTTCTTGAAGATTTTATTTTTCTCGTTTTTTTGAAGTAAAATTTAATTTTGTTCACTTTTAAAGCACTGTCCTTGTGTTTACAGGTAAACTAGTTTAGGTTTAGTGTTATTCCGGTAAGTTTTTCGTTTTCTTTCCGGTTCTTTTAACCGGGAGGGAACCAGACTTTTATTTACAATTTTAAAAGTAAATTTCTCTATTTTACTCCTTCTCTGTACCGGTTGCTTTATTTGTTTATTTGAGGGAAACCAGGGTAACTCTTGGTTCTCTCAGTGGTTGCTAAACCGATCGCAAAGTAAAAAAGATAAATAAAGTAAATAAGGTTTAAGCCTTATTCATTAGTGTGGATTTCTCATTTTCAGAGAACCATTTCTTGGGGATTTTACTGATTTTGTCACTAACCCAAGAAAGAACCGGCCCATGGGTTTTCAGCTTTGTACAGAGAGTGGGGGAACTGTTTGAAAGCAGATCCTCATTTATTTGTGTTTTTGCCTAGGGTTTAACTACCTGAAGGCAGATTGTAACATCTTTAAAATCAAGAAGTATTCCTCAGTCGGCGCTTAATAGGTATTTTAACCGACTGCAGGAAAAAGGTTCAGTATGGGAAGGAACCAGTTTTACAACCCTCTAACCAGGGTGATGGTTCCCCGATTAAAGAAAAGAACCGCAGATACTGCAGCTGAACCGGTAAGTTCTGCTGAGAAACAAAGGAAGGAAAAAACACTCTGTTCAGCAAAAAGTATTTCCTCAGTCGGTGCTTAATAGGTATTTTAACCGACTGTAGAAAAAAGGTTCAGTAAGGCTGCTAACCCAGCTGTGGACAAAACTTCCTCCTCTCATATGTAGGAACCGGTTTTACAACCCTCTAACCAGGGTGATGGCTCCCCGATTAAAGAAAAGAACCGCAGACACTGCCACTGAACCGGTAAGTTCTGCTAAGAAAAAGAAGAAAGAAAAACACTCAGTTCAGGAACTGTAACCTACAAAACTGTCGGTGCCAACTGCAAATGAATAGCAAACACTATACAAATTTTACAGGCACTACAATCGGTACCGCAGTTCCGGTTCACAGACCTCGGTTCAGGACCTGGGTTCCCGGTTCATTTGAATGGTTTGCTGAGGTGTACGTGGTAAGTTTGTACCTTGGTATGCACTGATCCTCAACATCCTGACTCCCCTGAAAAGGGAGCTGAGATCTTTTTCCTCTCACTTTGCCTTCATAAAGCACACAGACACTGGACCTCTCCACCCAGGAATTCACGGAGGAGGAAGAGGAGACAGACTGTATGGATAGGATGGATGCGCCAGTAACAGAAAAACTGGTGCTGCCCATCCACAAGTCTCTGGAGAGATATGTTTCTAGAATTTTATAAAATCCCACTTCCACTCCCCCAGTGAACAAGGGGCAGGATAGGAAGTATTGGGTGGCTAAGTCTGGAGCAGAGCACCCCAGCCATGAAGAGATGATGCAAGCTGTGGCTTGTGATAAGGCAGGGATTCCCCTGGCATCACACCCAGCAGATAAAGACTCCAAGAGATTTATTTATTTATTTAGCTTTTGTTGACCGGGTAAGTCACTAGACAAATCCTGCCTATTTTCAGGCACGACCCGGGGGAGGGGGATACAGATGAATGCCAACTGACCTTGAACCAGATTAAGCTGTTGGTGGTATTTTTAGTGAATGAGGGAAATTTGGCCAGGACACCGGGGAAATTCCCCTACTCTTTTTGATAAGTGCCATGGGATCTTTAACATCCACCTGAACTACCACCAATCCAGACAGATGGGACCTCGGTTAACGTCTCATCCGAAGGCGGCACCTCAAATGCAGCACCCTCTCATGCTGCATTACAGTGTCAATACTGGGATATTAACACAAGTGCCAGATGTGGGAACTGAACCCACAGCCTTCTGATCTCCCGGCCTCAGAGGCGAGTGTGCTACCTACTGAGCCACTGACACTGCTAATGGATTCTTTGGCACAAGAAATCCCACTTAGGTGCATCTTTGTCCATTAGACAGGCCACTCACATGGCCCATGTCTCCAGATATTAAATAAATAAATCAACATCTCTGGAATGCAATTTCAGAGATTGCTAGGGCATAGAGGCCTCTATAATGGATGCAGTGTTATTGCAGCCAGGCAAATGGCAATGGCCCTGGCTAGGGATAACTAATTCGTCCCAGGCCAGTCAAAAGGCATTGGATTTTTCTGGCACGCCCACATTCCTTTTTGGTGAACAAACAGAGGTTTACATGGAAAACATGGATGGGTACAAGGTAGCTTTTAGGAATGGTGCTGCAAAGGAGAAGGCAGCAACACCCAAGAAGTACCAAGACAGATAGTGGGCCAGGGGCTTGCCATCATGTTCAAGATCCTGCCCAAACTGAGGGCAGGGTTTTTCAGACCTGCCAGTCTATTAGAAGTGACCCTGTTGGAGAGGGTGGTGACCCATATGGGATCCCAGACATTTAAACAGGCATTTAACAAAGCCAAAGTAAGAATGGTCACTCTGGCTACCATCCTCCCTACACTCAGAAAGTGGGATGGGGCCTACATCTCTTGCCTTAAAGGGCACTTTCTCCCACATAATCCAGACCTATTCCTTTCAGCTTTATCTCTGCTCCTGGGGTGCTTACCAAGTGCATAGCATTAGTAGAAGGAGGCAGGGGGTCATAGTCTCTCCGTACCTGGATGACTGGCCAGTGGCAGGCCAGTCTCCTCTGCAGTTTGAGGTGCACGGATCACCATCTGCAATACCCTGTGTACGCTGGGTCTCCTGGCAAATCAAAAAAAAAAAGTCAATGCGAACACCAGTTCAGTGCCTGGAGTCTATGGGGCAAAGACTGGACACACTGAGAGGAAGGGCCTTCCTCCCGCAGGGAATAGTAGACAGCTTGGTGCAGCTGGCAGGCTCATTTCAGCTGCATACCCCAGACCAGTGAGGCATTTTTCTACAGTTGCTAGGGCACATGGCTGCAGCAACAGTGTCAGGATCAAGATTCCAGAGGAGAGGCATTTAGTTCCACCTCAGGTCTCACTGGTCCCAAAAAGAGATTCCCTGTGAAAGATGGTCCCAGTCACAAGAATCCTGCTGCAAGCTCTGCAGTGGTGGCAGGAAGAAGACAACCTCAGGGAGGGTGTGCCTTTTCCCCAGCTACCACCAGCAGCAGTCTTAACAACCTATGCCTCCCTCCTAGGGGAGCACACACTGCTTCACATAAAGCCTGCTGGAGCTCAGGGCAGCTTTGTTGGGCATTCAGTCCTTCGCTCCAATGCTTCAAGGCAAGGTGGTTTAGGTCAGGACAAGACAATACAACCACAATGTACTACATAAACAAGCAAGGGGGCACAAAGTTGTCCATACTGTGCACGGAAGCCATGAAAGTGTGGAGTCTTAACTCACTTCCTGGACATCTCCCTCTCAGCTGTCCACCTCCCTGGGAAGGACAATGTCCTGGTGGATGCTGTCAGCAGGATCAACTAAAACCACCAGGAGTACAAGTGGTGATCAGAAGGTGGGGTACCCCAGAGGTGAACCTCCTCGCAACCCCAGACAATTACCAGCTACCACAATTCTGTTGCAGATCTCTTGCAGGGGACACAGTCCCTCTGGATGTGCTGCTATTGCATTAAACAGGGAAGTTCCTGTATGCCTTTCCTTCATTTCCCCTGTTGCTCAGACTGCTGATCAAGCTCAGGGTTCACACGACAACAATGATCTTCATTGCTCCAGATTCGGCCAGAAGGCCATGGTATTTTCTACTGCTGACCTTGTCAATTTCCAGGCCAATCTCTCTGCCCAAGAGGCACAACCTATTGACCTCCTTGCAAGGCAGGGTCCTTTATCCCAATATCTGGTCTCTCAGGCCCAGGGCTTGGGTCTTGAGGACTTAGAGAGTATTTGGACTTGCACATTTCTATAGGGGTGCTGGAGGTTCTTAGGGTTTCTAGAAAACCCTTCTACCAGAGAGACTTACACCTTTACATGGAAGGCATTTTTCCATTTGGTGCCAGAAAAAGAGATAGACTGCTGCCAGGCTGACTTGTCAGTGATCCTACAATATATGGCACACCCTTTTTCTCTCGGCCTTAGGCCTTCCACCCTCAAAGTGCAATTGTCAGCTGTCTCTGCTTACCTCTCAGCTGGTAAGGGATAATCTCTGGCAGTTAATCAAGTGTTTAGCAAGTTCTTCAAGGGTCTAATGCATTTGCATTCCCTCACAGGGAACACACGTCGGCATGGGACCTCAATATATGCATTGGCTGGCTAATGAAACCACCATCTGAGCCCATGTCTTCAGCAGAGCTTAGGTATGCAACATGGAAAACAGTGTTCCTGGTAGCCATCACCTCAGCTGGGAGCATCAGTGAACTCCAGGCCTTGTCCACTGAGTTAATTGCATATCAGTTCATAGGGACAAGATAGTCCAACAGATACTTTCTGCCCAAGGTGGTTTCGGACTTCTACCTAAATCAGTCCATTACTTTGCCAGTCTTTATTTCACTGACCACTCTAGTTCAGGGGAATGTAGACTGCATAGCCTAGTTGACAAGTGAGCTATAAGCTACTACTTGGGTCACACAAACGCTCACATCAGGTGAGCATGCAGCTTTTCTTGGCCTATGGAGAAGTAGGAAAGGGCAAGCCTACCTCAAAGAGGTCTGTTGCCCGCTGGATGGTGGCTTGTATTCAGTTCTGCTACAGCAAAGTAGGTAAGGAATCCTTGTAGGCTTTAGGGCTCTCTCTACAAGGGGTACAGCTGCTTCAATAGCAGCTGCAGGAGATATTCCTTTGTTGGAAAACGGTAAAGCAGCTACCTCGAAAACAGTTCACACCTTTACCAAGCACTACAGCCTGGATACCCAGGCCAGAGGTGATACCAGGTTTGGCACAGTAATTCTGCAGAGCTTGTTTCCTAAATAGGTTCACCCTCCTCCAAAGGTACTGCTTGGGTAGTCTGCATATGTCAGAATACAGTAAGATTTCCTGAGGTTTGAAGAAAACATTACTTACCATAGTAATCTTGTTTCTGCTAAGGGAATCCTACTGTATTCTGAGCTCCCACCCTACCTCCCCTACTAGAACCTATGGGCTCTGCAGCACAGCTGTCCACGGTGTTGTAAACCCATGAGTGGTTCTGTTGTTGGGCTTAGTGACTTGAGTCGTAGTGTAGCCCACATTTTCAACTGAAGGGGATTGTTGGTTGTCATTTATTTAGTTAAATGTTAAAGTTAGTATAGATAGTTTGTTAATATCCATGCTCCAATTTCTAAGGTACGCATCAAAAATAAAACCTACCGTTGGTTCACTCCTGACCTTAAAGCCACCCTCCTTGACAGAGACAAGTTATGAAAAAAGGCACGAAAAACTAAGATATCAACTGATTGGGAGCTGTTCAAAAGCCAGAATATCTGTACCAGGAAAGTACGAGATGCTAAGGCTGCTTATTATATCTCTGAACTAGACTCCTCCTACAACCCTGCCAAGTTCTGGAACACCATAAAAGACATAACAGGATACGATCCAAGTAACACACTCCCAGCCAAAATACACAATGGCAAGGGAACCATCTCTGATAGACTGGAAGTCCTGGAATCATTCAACAATCACTTTGCAACGCTGGTCTAGCATTCGACACCTCTCCAGCTAACCAAATGGATTTCCTAGTTAGGTATCAAGAACACTGAAACGCAGATATGAGTCCACCTTCTCCTTCATACCAGCCACCCTGAAGCAGGTGGAAGAATTAATATCACAGCTGGACACCAAAAAGTGCAGGTGCAGACTCCTTGATCCCTATTTTTAAAATTGCCATACAAGTATTAGCAGTGCCAATAACACACCTATTTAACGTCTCTCTACAACTAGGATCTATTCCATCGATCGGAAAACAGCCCAAGTTATCCGCTACTGAAAGCAGGGGACCCCATGGACCTCAACAACTACAGGCCAATCTCTATCCTCCCTGTGCTGTCCAAGCTGCTAGAAAAAATCGTAAGCACCCAACTAAGAGGATATCTTGAAGAGGCTAATATTTTAAATCCAGCGCAATCTGGGTTTAGAACCAGCCACAGCACCATCACAGCCCTGGCTAAAGTAACCAATGATTGGCAGCTCAAACTGGACAAAAATAAAATGTGTCTGTGCTGTATTTTTAGACCTAAGTAAGACATTCGATACGGTTGACCACGAACTGCTCCTCTCCTCCCTGAAATCCACAGGACTCGACTCAGCCTCCATTAGATGGTTTAATAACTATCTCACGGGAAGGACCCAGCAGGTGAAGGCTGAAGGAGACCTATCACCACTCAAATCTCTCCAAAGAAGAGTTCCCCAAGGATCCATCCTCAGCCCAATCTTATTTGCCATCTATTTCAACAGCATCGACAATAACCTCACCAAAGCCACTGTACACCTGTTTGCAGATGATACAGTATTGTATGTCAGTCACCCCTCTCCCGTAACAGCATGCATAGAGCTACAAGCAGAATTCAATCTATTACAACACCAACTACTGAAAAAAAACCTCCTGCTAAATGCAAAAAAAAACAAAGGCAATGTTTTTATCCCCCCAAACACAAGCCGGACACTCCTTCCCAAACAATCTCCCCCACATATCCACTGTCCTTGGTGAAAATCTTGAATATATTACAAAATTCAAATATCTGGGGGTCTGGGTAGACAGTAGACTCGACTACTTAGATCATCTGGAAGATCTGCTAAAAAAACTCCATCAGAGGCTTGGACTCTATTACAGAATAAAGCACTTTCTCACAAGTGATTCTAAAAAGAAGCTGGTCCAGGCCACATTTCTATCAGTATTAGATTATGCAGATTTCCTATATGGTCGTTGCCCCAACTCATATCTGAGCAAACTGGACACACTTTACCTTAGAGCTTTGAGGTTTATTACAGATCTTCGTCTCAGCACTCACCACTGCTCGCTTTATGCTGCAGTTGGATGGACCTCGCTCCAATTTAGAAGAGACAGGAATGCCACACTATGGACTTACAGAACGATATCAAAGATGCTACCAAATTACCTCTCAGACTGCTTCACACAAATCACATCAAGTAAATATGCCCTAAGAAGTCTAAACTTCATCATGCTTAAAGTGCCCAAATTCAATTCTCGATATGGTAGATCTGCTGTCAGCTATGTCTTATCTGCTTTATGGAATACGATGCAGAAGACCCTGAAAGTGAACAGATACATCTCATTTACATCCTTTAAATATCTGTATTGAGGCTTATCAAGAAAAATGTAATTGTTTCCACAAACAGTGAGTATTCCTAATCGTATCCATCTCCTCCCAGATAGCCAACTCACAGGAGGATCCACCTTTACTAAGAGTCACCACCCCTCACATCCATGCACCTCCTTTCCATCTGCCTCCCTTAATCCCTTGTCATATATCACAGCCCTATACCCTGTTATACAAACCCCCCAGTGCCGCCCTCCTGCCCTCTTCATAAGGCCCACAGTTTATCCGTTCCACAGTATAGGCCCCCACCATCTTCCTCCTCCCCCACCAGCCAAGCACACCACTTCCCGCTCCCCTTCCCCTCACCCCTTATTACCACGACACCTGAATTTAATGTATAGTCTGACTAGAATGTATCCTTAGACTGTGTGTATACTGAATATTCTATGTAGTATCCTAGAGTGTGTGTGTATATTGAATATTTTTTATGTATCTATGTAAATTGAACCTTGACCTTACCAGGTCCATCTTGCAAATGAGCTGTGCTCAACGATGTTCGCCTGGATAAATAAAGATTTGATTGATTGATTGATAGTATTCACGCTCCGTAAGAATCTAACAGTTGTAGAATGTTTACCAGGGATAGTGGTTTGAAAACCGAGCATGAGCCTAGCATTCCAGCATTAGCATAGGTTCTATTAACCATTTCAGCTCCAGGGCTGTACTATGGGAGAACAATACTGCATCTGTCAGAATACAGTAAGATTCCCTTAGAAGAAACAAGATTACTATGGTAAGTAATGTTTTCTTTCTTCTGCTCCCGCTAGACATCTGCATCAGAAGGCATCTTTGGCTCAGACCGCTGATTTGTTCACAGGGGGTTTGCAACATTTCCTCAACCTGAGAAATCTCAATTTCTTGAATTGAGAAATTTACAACTATTTCTTCCAGCATTGGTTAGATCTCTGGATATGCGGGATGTATGCCAGCACATTTTGGTAACACCCCGGCTGCCTCACATACCTCTGGTTCTTTGTGCTGGGGCAGCTTACCAACTCAGAATCCTGCCCATTGGGCTTTTCTCAGCACCTCAGATCTTTACAGAGTACTTTGCAGTACTTTTAGGGCACCTGAGAAAATTTTAACTCCAGGTTTACCCTTACCTGTACGTTTGACTATAGCCAGTCCATCCAGGCATGAACCGGAACAAGCAGTGGACACGGCCTCTCAGTTCCTTACCTCTTTGGGGGCTCTGCTGAATCTAGAAGTTTCAGCGCCAACTCTCACAGAGGCTGCTATTCTTAGGAGCTCTTCTGGATACATTCAAGGCCTAAACCTTCCTTCAAACAACATGAAGTCTTGCTATATTATAGACATTAGCAGTTTGTTCCAGCTCTAGAACTGCCCCGGAGTGAAATGGTTAAAACCATTCCAAAATAGAATTTTGGCACGAGAGCAGCTCTATCTGTGTCATTTCAAACTTGAACTGTCAGATTCTTTACGCCGCCTCAGTGAACAGTCGCTCCGGAGATTTCTCCTTCTGCTCGGTTCATTTCTCGGTTTAAAAGTGTTTTCTCGGTTGGATTTAACCGAGAATAGTTTTATTTTAACATAAAACCGTTCGGTTCAAGCTCTATCTGTGGTAACGTAAGTAAATGAAGGTTTTGTCTGTGTGGAACTTGTAAGTTATCGGTTCGGTTTGAACCGATCAGTGGATTTAAAACTCATTTAAAACTAAAAGTTACTATTTTAGAGTGCGGTTCCGGTTCTTATCGGTTCTAAAAAAGCGGATTTATTCGTTTTTCCAATACCGATGACACGGTTAGGAACCGATAAGGGTGTCTTATACAACTTTTGCGTTAAAGGAGCAAGTTTTGGTTAGGCTGGCATTATGTCTGAGAAACCCAAAGAAAACCGGGCCCACTGGGTTTCAACACTGTGATGTTTGTGGAAGTCTTTGCCAAGGCTGACCCACACACCCTATGTTTATTGTCTGGGGTTTGACCACCTCAGTCAGACTGCCAGGTATGTAAGAATTTCCTGCAGCCACCCTGGAAAAAGATTGCATGAGCTCAGGAATGAGAGGCCAAAAGTCCGCTGACCCGATGGCCAGCCCGGTTCGGTGCCAACCGAACCAGAGGAGTGCCTTCTGACCAGGGCCAGACTTCCTCAGGCAAAAGAAAAGCTGGTTCTGAGGAACCAATTCCAGTAAAGAAAACAAGAAGATCAGCAGGTCTGGAGTCAAAATTCCTTCTCCAACTGCTGCAGAGATAGCAAAAGCCATACAAATTGTCCAGTCACTGTCTCAGGGTCCGTCCGAACCACCACTATCTGGTAAAGGTCGGTTCGTCCGGTCCCTAGTGGTTCAGGATTATGATATTGAGAATTTTATGAACCAGAGGTGGGGAGAGGATTATGAACAGTATGAATGTGGCTGGGAAGGTCTGGGTGTGCCCATTAGACGGACATCTCCCAGACAGACCTTTAGAATCTCCCCTATGCTGTCTGAGTCCCCATCTCATTTTATGTTTTATAAAAAGTTGCTGAAACCCTCCAGCTTCCTTTAGAAGAGGCTGTGGTTGAGCAAGAGGAGCCTGATTTTGTAGAAATGATGGATATTCCAGAGTCTAGGAGATTGTCTATTCCTTTACATAAGTCTTTTAGAAACAAACAATTAAAATTTTAAAAGCTCCTAATTCTGTGTCTCCTGTAGATAAAAGATGGACAGAAGGTATACATTGTCAGTCCCTGATACAAATTCCTTTCTCAACAATGCAGTCATGTAGGGGTAGTTCAGGCTGCTGCCTGTGATAAAGCTAATATTCCTTGGCTTCACATCCTCCTGACAAAGGATTCCAGGAAGATTGATGCCATGGCAAAAAAACAGTATATAGCAGCCTCTCTGGGACTCAGGCAAGCAAATTATATGGCTTATGTAGCTAGGTATCAGAAATCTAGATGGGATACTGTTATGCAATTGGCCAAGCAGGCCCATGGCCAGCTGGCTAGTGAACTAGAACAGGTGGCTGCTGATGGCATTGAAGCCTCTAAGGTTCAGTTTCATGCTGCTGTGGATGTTAATGATGTTTCCTCTAGGGTCATGGCCACATCTGTAGCTTTTCGTAGGTTGGCCTGGCTCAGGTGTACTAGTTTGTCACAGGATACCCAGACTAAGGCTATGGATTTTCCTGTGGTGGGAAATTCTCTGTTTGGAGAGCAGACAGAGAATTACATGAAGAAGATGGATGAATATAGGACTACTTACAAGGTGCAGGCTAAGGAGTGGCAAGCCACTCCTCAAAGGCATGCCCCAGGGGTAGGGTAGGCCTTTCACAGGCCTTTCTACCAGACTCAGGCCCTCTCTGCCTTTGCTCAGGGGGGCTTCTTCAGAGAGCAGGGGCAGGCAGGGGTGAGCAGACCTGCTCCCACCCCAGCCTAAAGCTCCTGCGAAACAGGCACCCTGATGGGGTGCCCAGAATGTCTCCTGTACCAGTGGGGGCAGGCTGGCTTACTTCAGTCAGAATTGGGCTTCTTTAACCTCAGACAAGTGGGTTCTGGAAGTAGTAAGCCAGGGTCTGGTTCTCAGCTTCAAAAGTTTCCCAAGTTGAAAGCAGACTTTTCTACTACAAGTGCTTCAGAGACCTCGCTCTGGAAACAGAGGTCTCATCCCTGTTAGCTCTCAGAGCAGTAGAAGGGTTCCTCCCTGCATCAGGGCAGGGGTCTGTATTCAGATACTTCCTTACATAAAAGACAGGAGAATGGCGGCCCATTTTAGATCTCAGATATCTGAACAAGCATCTTTTGAAACCAAAGTTCGAAATGGTAACTCTGGCAATGATTTTACCTTCCCTAAGGCCAGGGGACTGGCTAGCCTCCCTGGACCTCAAGGATGCCTATTTCCATGTCCTAATCAGAAGATCCCATAAAGTACCTCAGATTCGAACTGCCCTCAGGTCATTACCAGTTCAGAGCAATGCCCTTGACCTTACCTCTGCTCCAAGGGTATTCACAGCGTCTAGCAGTGGCAGTAGCCCACTTAAGGAGGCAGAGGATTGCTGTTTTCCTATCTAGATGACTGGCTCATTGTAGGCCAGTCCCCAGAACAGGTAAAATCTCACCTGCAGGTCACCCAGCAGCTTCTCACCTCCCTGGGTTTTCTGCTAAACCTACAAAGTCGGTTCTGGAACCAGTCCAGATACTCACCTTTATAGGGGCAGAATTGGACACAAAGCTAGCCAGAGCCTTTCTTCCCCAGATAGGGTAAGGAATTTAGTGGCTCTGGCCTCTTCCTTCACTCTGCAGGTCTCTCAACCAGCAAGACACTTTCTGCAGCTCCTGGGGCACATGGCTGCATCCACAGCTGTTGTGCAGGGGCCAGATTTCAGATGAGAGACATTCAGTTTCACTTGAGAACCTTTTGGTCTCAGAGAAGAGACCCCCTTTCAAGTTGGTCCCAGTGACTCGAACCTTGATCCTAGCTCTCCAGTGGTGGCAGGATCAGAGCAATTAAGAGCGGGGTCCCTTCATTTCCCTTCTCACGACTTGACTCTCACTACAGATGCTTCCCTTCTGGGTTGGGGAGCCCACATGGGCGACCTTTCCACTCAGGAGTTTGGTCCCCCAGGAATCTCTGCTCCACATCAATTTGCTGGAACTCAGAGCTGTCTTTTTAGCTCTTCAAGCTTTTCTGCATCTGTCACGACAAGGTGATACAAGTCAGCACAGACAACACCACAACAATGTGGTACATCAACAAACAGGGGGCACTCGGTCTTGACCTTGTGCACGAGGCAATGAAGTTGTGGTCTCTGGCCTATTCCTGAACACTTCCCTCATAGCAGTTCATCTTCCAGGGAAGGACAATGTCCTAGAGGATGCCCTCAGCAGGATTTCCCAGGGCCATCACGAATGGTCCCTGGATCCTCAAGTGCTGGGATAGTTTTTGCCAGGTGGGGCATCCCTCAGAGAGATCTTTTGCAGCCCCAGACAATCACAAACTTCCTCTGTTCTGTTGCAGGCCTCCAGTGCTGGGCTCAGTTCCCTGGATGCCCTTCTGGATTGGGAGGAAGTTCCTCTATGCTTCCCCCTTTCCTCTCCTATTCAAAGTACTAGTCAAAATCAGATCTCAGCCTTGCAGGGTGATTCTGATTGCCCGGATTGAGGCCAGGCAGCCCTGGTACCCACTCCTTCTGTCTCTGACAGTCCTTCCCTCTGTGCCTCCCCAGGAATCACAATCTGTTGACTTGTGCCCAGGGAAGGGTTTGGTATCCGGACCTCAAATCCCTCAACCTCAAGGCCTGGCTCTTGAGGAGTTAGAGTTGCTGATTTACACCTCTCTCAGGGTGTTCTTGAGATCCTAAAGGCTTCCAAAGAAGCCTTCCACTAAGAGACTACTTATAGTTCCTAAATGGAAAAGGTTTTCCATTTGGTGTGCTGGAAAAATATTTCCCAGAATCTGCTGAATTGACCATTTTGTTAGATTACATGGTACATCTTAATTCCTTGGGTCTCAGACCAGCTACCCTGAGGATTCATTTGGCAGCTGTGTCTGCTTTTGTGTCAACAGGAAAGTCATCCCTCTTTCCTCTCATCCTGTGTTTTCCAACTTTTTAGGGATTACTCCATACTAATCCTCCCTTTAGGAACCGGCCCCTGCTTGGGACCTTAATGTTTGCATTGCCCAGTTAATGCAACCCCACTTGAACCTCTGTCTGCAGGAAGCTTAGAGTACCTAACTTGGAAAACTGTTTTTCTAGTGGCTATCACTTCTGCCAGACGCATAAGTGAATTGCAAGCCTTGTCAGTGGAGACTGACTTTATTTCTTTCCACAGGGATAAGGTAGTCCTTGGGACTAATAGGAAGTTTTGCCTAAGGTGGTTTCAGATTTCCATCTTAATCAATCTATCTCCCTTCCAGTATTTTCACTGATCACTCCTCTTGGGTGAGAGGAGGTTGCACAACCTGGATGTTAAGAGAGCTCTTAGTTATTATATAGAGGCGTGCCAAAGGTCTAGAGTTCGAATCCCTCAACTTTTCCTTACCTATGGTGAAGTTGGGAAAGGCAAACCTGCCACTAAGAGATCAATAGCCAGGTGGATTGTCTCTTGTATCCAATTTGTTATCAAGTGGGCAGAGCCCCCAGTTTGAGGCTCATTCTACCAGGGTACAGCTGCGCCTCTAGCTGCTGCCAGAGATATCCCTTTATTAGAGATTTGCCAGGCTGCTACTTGGAAAGCGGTACACACATTTACCAAGCATTACTCCCTGGATGTCCAGGCCAGGAGAGATGCTCGGTTTGGCACAGCTGTTCTTCAGAGCCTATTCCCTAAGTAGGTTCTGCCCCTCCTGCATGGAGGTACTGCTGTGTATTCTGCTAATGTCTATAATATGCAAGACTTCATGTTGTTTGAAGAAAAATTACTCACCTTAATGTTGTTTCTTCTAATGGAGTCTTCTATATTATGAACCTCCCAACCTGCCCTCTCAGAACCTCTACTTGGTGGGGTGCGGGCAACTTAGTGTGGGCACTACTTATGTCCTGTTAGCATTTTGTCCCCTTTGGGACTTTGGAGTGTGTATGTGTAGCGTGTGTGTGTTTTATTATACTTATGTTCCATTTTCATATTATTAGAATGGTGTTAGTATTTCTGGTCCCTGACTTGAGTCTTGGGTGTTGGGACCATCAATGATTGTTATTATTTAGGTAGCCATTTGGCTAGTGTAGGTTACAGCTTCCACACAGACCTTAGTGAGTTTGGCTCGTAAAGATCTGACAGTTCAAGTTTGAAATGACACAGATAGAGCTGCTCTCGTGCCAAAATTCTATTTTGGAATGGTTTTAACCATTTCACTCCGGGGCAGTTCTAGAGCTGGAACAAACTGCTAATGTCTATAATATAGCAAGACTCCATTAGAAGAAACAACATTACTAAGGTGAGTAATTTTTTCTTCCAGTGAACAGAATGCAGGTGATCCTGCTGACAGCATGCTACATTATGGAGCACAAATCCGTTTAAGCCGACTCCAAACAGTGCGTGCTGGGTCTGATAGTCTCCTCCGTGTTCACAGTGCTCCTGGCGTAGTCACACATGGGAACAATTCAGTGGATGCTCAGTGCACAGTGGTCACAAGCATGACATACTCAGACCTACCCCATTCAGGTGACCAAGCCCTGCTTCAGTCTCTCACATGGTGGCCACTGGAGGACAGTCTTCTCTAAGGTTTTCCCTTCTCTGAATCAGAGACTCGGGTGTCTCTTACCACAGATGCCTCCCTGTTGGGGTAGGGAGCCCACTTTCAGGGCCTCCAAGTCCAAACTCAACGTGTCTGAGACCAGTCAGAGTCTCATCTCCACTTCATTGTGTTGGAGATACAGACTGTTTTTATACGGCCTGCAAGCCGTAGTGGATCTTGTCAGCTATGAAATGGTCCTCCTCCTCCTCTAGACAGACAACAAGTCTGTGATGTATTACATTAACAAACAAGGAGAAGCACATTCTTTCTCTCTCAGCAGGGAAGCAATGAGAGTGTGGGAATGGTGCCTGGAGCAGGGGATCAGCTCAAGACTATTTATCTGCCAGAAGTCCAGAACACTCTAGCAGGCGAGCTCAGGTGAACAGAGGCCAATCCTAACGAGTGGTCACTAGCTCCAGACATCATAAGATCGCTGTTCAATGAGTGGGGCACCCTGGATGTAGATCTATTTGCATCCTCACTCAAGGCCAAACTGCCTCAGTTCTGCTCCAGAAATCCAGAACGTGGTGTTTCTGTCAGGATGCATTCAAACTGAAATGGCAAAATATTTTTCTGTATGCATTTCCACCTTTCCCCATAGTGTAGAGGGTATTGCTCAAACTGGAGGTGCAAAGGGGCAAGATGATTCTGATCGCCCCCTGCTGGCCTCAACAGATATGCTTTTCTTTGAGCAGACTGTCAAGCAAACAAAGGATTCTTGCACTCAGGGTGGACTTACTGACTCAGGGTCATTTGGTCCATCCCATTCTGTGCTCCCTTCACCTTCAGGCTTTGCTTCTGAAGAGATAGAAGTGGACAGGTACAAGTTATCTCACAAGGTCTTGGAAATACTTTTGGCTGCCTGTAAACCTTCCAATAGGAAAACTTACACAGCCAAATGGGAAAGGTGTTCCATTTGGTGCTCCAAAACCTGCATGGACCCCTTTGCTTGCCCACGTCACGTGACAAGGTTCTGGAGTTCTTGCTGAACCTTTCTGATGCTAGCCACAGAAATCCACAGTTAAGCCACTTGGCTTGTGGCTCAGCAAGCAAATGCCTGTTTCAAACAACATGAAGTCTTGCTGTATTCTGACTATTGCAGTTAGGTCCTGCCTTTCAACTGCCCCGGAGAACAAAGAGTTAACTTTCCATGGCCAGCATGGAATGTTCAGCGTGAGCTCGGTTGAAGCCCCTGTCTGCTGTTGTTTAAACTCCAACCGTCAGATTCCTTACTCCGCCTCACTGATCAGTCGCTCCGGAGATTTCTCCTTTGCTTGGTTCAAAAAAGTCGGTTAAAGTGTCGTTTATCGCTCCGTTTCTACTGAATTTCTGCTACCGAATCTGTCGGTTTAAGTCTCTGTCTGTGGTACCGTGAGTACTAGATAGGTTTTACATTTAGTTTCTGTGTGGAACTTGTAAATTTCGGATCATTTCGGCTGAACCGATCAGTTTAGTTTAAAAAAGTTTGTGAATTTACTTAGAGTGTGGTAACCGGTCCGTATCGATTCTAAAAAAAAAAACAGATTTTATTATGTTTTCAAGACCGTAACTACGGTCCAGGAACCAATAAAGTCTTGCCTGGCGGATTGCGAAAAAGGGAAAGTTTTGGATAGGATTGGCCATGTCTAGAAGGCAAGGAAAAAACCGGGCCCACTGGGTTTCAACATTGCATTGTGTGTGGGGAAGCCTTTGCTAAGGCTGATCCCCACACCACCTGTGTTGATTGTCTGGGGTTTGACCACCTCGATTCAGACTGCCAAATTTGTAAGAATTTTCCCAAAGCTATCCTGAATAAGAGAGTAGGTAGACTGAGGGAAAGGGAGGCCGAGAAGCCTATAGGCAATTCAAGTGCTCAAGGAGTGAAAGGGATCGAGGGGAGTATGAGCTGATGGCTAGAAGGGCCACTAGGGTGGTGAGGGCGGCTAAGGCAAGGAAGGAGCAGAACCTGGCCAGGGAAATTAGGAGAGGGAACAAGGGGTTCTTTAGATACATTGGGGAAAAACGAAGGGTGAAGGGGCAGATTAGCAGGATTAAATCAGGGGAGAGATGGGCACAAGACCCGGGGGAGCAGGCTGAGGTACTAAATGAGTACTTCACCTCAGTTTTCACCAAGGAAAATGGGGGTAATGCATCATACATGGGAGGAGATAGAGATACTGAGAAGGGGGGACCCTTACTGATCAGCGGGTCTGGGGAGAGGGGGAGGCATCACTGGCAGGAGGGTGAGGGCTAAGCAGGGAGAAGAGGTACGGAAGTGAAATCACAGCAGAGAGAGTGAGGAAGTCCTCAGCTCCCTTAAGGCCGGAGAAAGCACGGGGCAAGATAATTACATCCCAGAGTGCTGAAGGAACTTGCGGATGTCCTGGCGAAACCCTGGCGAGAGCTTTTCACCATCTCTGAGGACAGGGTGGGTGCCCCAGGACTGGAAGGTGGTGCATATAGTGCCTATCCACAAGGGAGATCAAGGAGGTGGCAGGGAACTACAGGCCTGTCAGCCTGACATCGGTGGTGGGCAAGGTGATGGAGGGCATTGTCAAGGAGAGGCTGGGGGGACCTGGAAAGTCAGGGTGCCTGGACGATGAGCAGCATGGATTTGTCCGGAAATCGTGTCAGACAAACCTTGTGGAGTTCTATGACTGGGTGACGAGTGCCTTGGACCTGGGTAGACCAGTGGACGTCCTCTTTCTAGACTTCAGCAAGGCATTTGACTCTGTTCCTCACGTGGGCCTGTTGGATAAGCTGGGAGAAGTGGGGGTGGGGAACCGGATGATCAGATGGATAGGCAATTGGCTCCAGGACCAGACCCAGAGGGTCGTAGTTGGCGGGATAGTCTCATCCCCAAGGAGGGTCATTAGTGGGGTCTCACAGGGATCAGTCCTTGGGCCCCTCCTGTTCAACACCTATGTCTCTGACATAAGGACAGGAATCAGGAGTGACATGAATCTCTGCGGATGACTCAAAACTGGGGGCAGTGGTGGATGGGGAGGAGGGGAGGGTGGCCCTACAGGGGGACCTGGAGGCTCTGGAAAGATGGTCTAGAAAGTGGAAGCTGAGGTTCAATGCAGGGAAATGCAAGGTACTCCACCTGGGGCCAGAAACCCCGCCAAGTGTACATCCTGGGGAATGCTACAAGTCTCGATGGCTGAGAGGGACCTGGGGTGGTGGTGGATGTCAAGATGAACAACTCGGAGACTTGTAGGAGGGCAGCAGCCAAGGCCAACAGGATGCTGGGATGCATCGCTAGAGGATAACCTCCAGAAGGAGGGAGTGATACTCCCTCTGTATAACTGCTTGGTGAGGCCACACCTTGAGTACTGCGTGCAGTTTTGGAAGCCCACACTTAAAGAGGGACATTAAACTCCTGGAGAGGGTCCAGAGGAGGGCAACCAAAATGATTTGGGGCTTGGGGGACAGGACCTATGAGGAGAGGCTCGAAGAGCTAAATATGTACACATTGGAAGAGAGAAGGGACCGGGGGGACATGATAGAGGTCTTCAGGTACATGAAGAGGGTAAATAGGGGAGGAACAGTCAGGGTGCTCCGAAGGAAGGAGGAGGGGGCCACTAGAGGGTATGGGTGGAAGCTGCAGGGGGGAAGATTCAGGGGAGAAAGAAGGAGGTGCTACTTCACTGAGAGGGTGGTGGAGGCATGGAATGCACTGCCCAGGGGGCTGGTGGAGGCAGAGACGGTGGAGGGGTTCAAGAGGGGGTGGGACAGGTACAGGGGAAGGGTTCTGGAAGCAAAATCCAATGCAGCAAGAATATCCGGAACTGGGAAGGGAGAAGCCAGAGAAGGCGAGGGGGGCAGCAAGGTCAGCACCCAGGGTGGGGGCTGACCAAACGAGCAGACACGAAAGACCATTAGGCCTATTCTGTTGGCATTTTAGTATGTTAGTAAGTCCGCTGACCCGGATGGCCAGCCCAGTTCGGTTCCGACCGAACCAGAAGGAGTGCCCTCTGACCAGGGCGAAACAACTTCGGGCAAAAGGAGAGCCGATTCTGAGGAGTCGGTTCCAGTTAAAAGGAAGAGAAAAGATAAATCATCCGGTTCGGATCCAGAAATTCATACTCCGACCGCTGATGAGATAGCCAAAGCGATAAGAATAGTGTAATCGCTAACTTTGGTTCCGGCCGAACCGGCACCATCTGGCAGGGGCTCAGTTCGGTCGGTTCCCCAGTTACGGATTACACTTCAGAAGAATTTTATGAACCGGAGGAGGAGGAGGGAGAGTATGAGGATGATGATGGTGATTATGAAAGTCTGGATGTGCCTATTGACCCGGACATCTCCCCACACAGACCTTCAGGTGTTTCTCCTCCTAGGCTTTCTGAGTCCCCTTCCCACTTTATGTTTTACAAAAAAGTGGCTGAAACCCTCCAGTTTCCAATGGAAGAAGCAGTAGAAGATCAGGAGGAGCCTGATTTTGTTGAAATGATGGACATCCCAGAGTCCAGGAGACTGTCTGTTCCCCTCCATAAATCTTTTGGGAGGCAGACAAATAAAATTCTTAAGACTCCTAACTCCATACCTCCTGTGGACAGACGAATGGACAAGAGGTACACCCTTTTAGGCTCGGACACGGAGTTCCCTTTCTCAGCAATGCAGCCATGTTGGGGTAGTGCAGGCTGCTGCCTGTGATAAGGTAAATATACCCTTGGCATCACACCCCCCAGATAAGGACTCCAGGAGGATTGATGCCATGGCAAAGCAGTACAGCAGCATCTTTGGGACTCAGGCAGGCTAACTATATGGCCTACACAACTAGATACCAGAAGTCCAGGTGGGACACTGTGCTGGCTCTGGCTAAACAGGCCCCTGACCAGCTTGCCAAGGAGCTGGAGCACGTGGCTGCAGATGGGATTGAGGCATCCAAGGTGCAATTTCATGCTGCTGTGGACTCCAGTGATGTTTCATCTAGAGTCATGGCTACATCTGTGGCCCTTCGGAGGATGGCTTGGCTCAGATGTACTAGCCTATCACAGGATACCCAGGCTAAGGCCATGGATTTCCCTGTCATTGGTAATTCTCTGTTTGGGGAGCAGACAGAGAACTACATGAAAAAGATGGACGAGTACAGGACCACCTACAGGGTGCTCAGGCCAAAGAAAGGCAAGCCACTCCTCAAAGGCAGCAGTCCAGGGGCAGGGGCAGGCCTTTTCAAAGGCCTTTCAAAGCCCAGGCCTCCTCTTCTTCTTATGCTCAGAGGGTTCTTCAGAGGGAGGCAGATGGGGAATGAGCAGGCCCTTTCTTCAGAGTGGACTCCATTTACTATTACTCTCTGTGTCCTATTCTCCAGCCAATTCTTACAGGCTGTCATCTTGGGACCCACTCCCAGGCTGGCTAACTGTATATTAATCTTTTGTGTGGGACTGTGTTAAATGCCTTGCTAAAGTCTGGTAGGCCATGTCCACAGCCCCTCCCTGATCTACTACTTTGGTCACCCAGTCAAAGAAATCTATCAGATTTGTCTGGCATGACCTTCCCGCTGTGAATCCATGCTGCCTTGGGTCCTGAGCACCTCTGGCCTCTAGATACTCAACAATTCTTTCCTTCAGAAGTGATTCCATCATTTTCCCTACCACTGAGGTTAAACTAACAGGTCTGTAGTTTCCTGCTTCTGCTTGCTCCCACTTTTGTGAAGGGAATCCAATCTGCCCTTCTCCAGTCCTCGGTACCACCCCATCCTCCCATGATTTGTTAAAGAGGGTAGTCAGTGGTGTCACTAATTCTACCCTTAGTTCTTTTAGAATTCTGGGATGAATCCATCAGGCCCATTGCTTTGTCCACCTTCAGTTTTAAGAGTTCTTTCAGAATCCTTTCTTCTGTAAATGGGCTGGTATCAACTTCTGTGTCAGAGTGTTTCTACTGTTTGTTTAGGTACCTCCCACTTCCTTTGTAAATACTGAGCAAAAATATTTGTTTAAGTATCTCTGCCTTTTCACAGTCACCCTCTGCCCACCCTCCCTCCTCTTTATTAAGCCTCACTAGCCCTCACTTGGTCTTCCTTGGCCCTGATGTACCTATAAAGATTTTATCCCCTTCTTAACTGAGTTGGCTATCTTTTCCTTGGTTGGGCCTTTGCTGTTCTGACTGCCTTCCCAGCTTCCTTTGCTTTAACTGATACAGTTCCCTGTCCTGCTCCTTCTGTGATTCCTTGTACTTCCTGAATGCTTTCTTTTCTCTTGAACCTTCACTGCCACTTCCTTTGAGAACCATAGTGGTTTCTTACATCGTTTCGTTTTGTTAATTTGCTTCACACAAAGGCTTGTTACCTCTGTGATGGCAGTTCTTATTATTCCCAGTGTTCTTCCACCCTCGTTTCCTGCCCATTTGCTAGTGCATTCCTTGGGCACTCACCCATTTTAGTAAAGTCAGCCCTCCTAAAGTCCAGTACTTTTGCCTTTGTGTAAGCTGACTCTATTGCTGTGTTTATTGTGAACCATACTGTTCGATGGTCGCTAGTTCCCAGATGGCTACCCACTTCTACATCTGTGATCCTCTCTTCATCTCCATTTGAGAGAACCAGGTCTAGATTGCTCCCTCGAGTGGGCTCCAATACTAGTTGTCTAAGGCATGCCTTGTAGGGCATCCAGAATAACCCCACTCTTTAAGTGGCTGCTGCAACTGAACTCCAGTTAACATCTGGCATATTCAGATCACCCATCAGCAATATCTCCCTTTTTCTGCCATTCTAAGTATTCTTTCTATCATTTCCTTGTCCATTTCCTCCCCCTGAGAAGAAGTCTGTCTCTAATAACCCCTGTCACGGTTATGGTGCCATTTCGGTCTCAAATTTACCTGCAGTGCTTCTTCTCCTCCCTGTTTTCCGTTTTGTTCTGTTGCTTTGATTCCTTCCCTTATGTAAGAGCTACTCCTCCTCCTCTTTTACCCTCCTGTCCCTCCTGTAGATAGTGTATCCTGGTATGTTTATGTCCCAGTCATGGTTTTGTGTGTACCATGTTTCTGTGACTGCCACGATATCAGATGTTCCTCCTCCATCAAGGCCACTAATTCAGAAAGCTTGTTACTCAGTCTACGGGCATTGGTACTCATTGCTCTCCATTTTTCTATGGCTTTACCTTCTTTTGCAGCATCCCCCACTGACCTGTCTACCTCAGTCTTTTTATCATTTAGTACCCTGTTTTGTAGGGAGAGGCTGGGATTTTCCTGCTGCTTATCAGTGCCTCCCCCCTTGAGGAGTTCCCTTTGTCACTCAGTCTCCTTCAGTGATACTCACCACAGATGCCTCCCTGCTGGGCTGGGGTGCCCACCTGGGGGATCTTACCACCCAAGGGCTGTGGTCACCTCAAGAATCTCTGCTTCACATCAATCTCTTGGAACTCAGAGCGGTGTTTCTGGCACTGCAAGTCTTTTCCAAATCTGTACAGAACAAGGTGGTCCAGATCAGAACAGACAATATCACCACAATGTGGTACATCAACAAGCAAGGAGGCACTCGGTCTTTGGCCTTGTGCACAGAAGCAATGAAGTTGTGGTCCCTGGCCTATTCCCTGCAAACCTCTCTGATAGCAGTTCACCTCCTAGGGAAAGACAATGTCCTGGCAGATGGTCTCAGCAGGATATCCCAGGGCCATCACGAATGGACCCTAGATCCCCTAGTTTTGAAAGTGATTTTCTTGAGATGGGGCACTCCACAGATAGATCTTCTTGCAGCCCCAGACAATCACCAACTTCCTCTCTTTTGTTGCAGACCCCCAGTCTTGGGCTCGGTCCCCCTGGATGCTCTGATCCTGAGCTGGGAAGGGAAATTTCTGTACGCTTTTCCCCCCTTCCCTCTCCTGTTCAAGGTGTTAGTCAAGATAAGGTCACAACCATGCAAAGTGATTCTGATTGCTCCAGACTGGGCCAGGCAGCCCTGGTACCCCCTGTTGCTGTCCTTAGCAGTCCACCTTCCCCTGTCTCTTCCCAGGAATTACAACCTGTTGACATCCTCTCGGGAGGATTTGGTATCCGAACCTCAGGTCTCTCAATCTCAAGGCATGGCTCTTGAAGAGTTAGAGACTGCTGATCTGCACCTTTCTCAAGGGGTTCTGGATATCCTTAAGGTTTCTCGAAAGCCTTCCACCAGAAAGATTTACAACTCCAAATGGAAAAGGTTCACTATTTGGTGCTCTAATAAGCATATTTCTCCAGAATCTGCTGGGTTTCCTACAGTTCTGGACTATATGGTCCATCTTAATGGCTTAGGACTTAGGCCAGCTACACTTAAAGTGCAGTTGGCAGCTATTTCTGCCTTCTTGTCAGTAGGCAAGCCCTCTCCTCTGTCAGCCCATCCTGTGTTTTGTAATTTCTTCAAGGGATTGCTGCACACCAATCCCCCCTTTAGGGACCCTGCTCCTGCTTGGGACCTTAATGTTTGCATTGCTCAGCTTACGCAATCACCCTTTGAGCCTTTGTCCTCTGCAGAGCTTAAGTACTTGACTTGGAAAACTGTGTTTTTAGTAGCCATTACCTCCGCCAGGCGTATCAGTGAATTGCAAGCCCTGTCACTAGAGCCTGATTTCATCTCTTTCCATAGAGATAAAGTGGTCCTAAGAACTAACAGGAAGTTTTTGCCTAAGGTGGTATCAGATTTCCATCTTAACCAGTCTATGTCTCTCCCTGTTTTCTTCACTGACCATTCCTCCTCTTAAGAGAGGAGGCTGCACAGCTTGGATGTTAAAAGGGCCCTCAACTACTATATAGAGCGCACCGAGGCTCACAGGTTTGAGTCCCTCCAGTTGTTCCTCACATATGGAGAGGTCGGTAAGGGCAAACCTGCTACTAAGAGATCTATTGCCAGGTAGATTGTCTCTTGTATACAATTCTGCTATGAAAAACTGGGAAGAACTCCTCCCTCAGGCCTGAGGGCTCACTCTACTAGAGATACAGCTGCCAGGGATATTCCTGTCTTAGAAATTTGTCAAGCAGCCACCTGGAAAACAGTCCATACATTCACCAAGCATTACTCTCTGGATATCCAGGCTAGGAGTGATGCTCGGTTTAGCACAGCAGTACTTCAGAGCCTATTCCCAAAGTAGGTTCTGTCCCTCCTCCATAGAGGTACTGCTTGGTAGTCTGCAATAGTCAGAATACAGCAAGACTTCATGTTGTTTGAAGAAAAAATTACTTACCTTAGTAAAGTTGTTTCTTCTAATAGAGTCTTGCTGTATTCCCAATACCCGCCTCCCTCTCAGAACCTGGTTTTTGGGATGTGGGTGGGCAGGAGCAGTGTTGGCACCCTAGGGGTGCCCCTTTTTCACCCTCCTTTACTTTGGGTGTGTGTTTTGTTTTGGTTTTTGGGTTTTCTGACTTGAGTCTTTGCTTTGAAACCAAAAACCCCTTTTTAATAAATTTAGTTGCCAGTTGGCTAGTGTGAGTTTTACAGTTTCCACACAGAACTTCTAGTGAGTATTGCTCATAAAGATCTGACGGTTGGAGTTTAAACAACAGCAGAAGGGGGCTTCAACCAAGCTCGCGCTGAACATTCCATGCTGGCCTTGGAAAGTTAACTCTTTGTTCTCCGGGGCAGTTGAAAGGCAGGACCTAACTGCACTAGTCAGAAGACAGCAAGACTCCATTAGAAGAAACAACATTACTAAGGTGAGTAATTTTTTCTTCTGTAGTGTGGTACATTGCCTAACAGGTTCAAATCCCACCCTTGACAAATGCATTCTTTACAAAAAAAAAAAAAAGAAAAGAAGAATTGCACAGTTAAGGTCCACTTGTGTGCTGTTTCTGCATACCACAAGCCTGTTGGTGCCCACCACCTGGCACAGCTGCCACTATTCAAGAGGTTCCTTAAGGGTATCTTACACATAAGGTGTCCCATCAGGAAGCCAATGGCTGTCTGGGATTTCGACCTTGTGCTAGATATGCTCACCTGCAAGTCTTCTGAGCTCCTTGCAACAGTGAGCTGAAGTTTTTAACTTGGAAAGCAGCATTTCTGGGGCTGGCCAGTGGCACTGAGGGTTGAGGCACTGGATGCCACACTTCGCACCACGCCGGTGACCTGGGTTTGGGAGCAGACTCGGGTTGCCGGGGGGAGAAAGGCTGAGCGTCTGACGACAGCTCGCCTTCTCTGGGGGAGGGTGGGGATCCAACCTGGCGAGCGGTGACCCCTGGCGGAGGCTGGGGGCATGACAGCAAATGCCAGCACCTTGGGGGTTTGATTGGTCACGGGCGGAGGCCTGTAGACCAGATCACCTCTAGGGGCTGCATCATTGAGGGGGGACGACGTTGGCGGACATCGGCGCTCGCACCTTGATGTCAGGGCTAGCAATGTCCCCATAGAAATGGGGGAAAAAAAACTCCAGAGCTGGGAAGATGGAGCGCCGAGCCTGGTCCCAATGTGCCAGCGTCTGCCTGCAGTCCTGGGAGCCTGACGAAATTGTAAGAATCGGGGTGTTCGGCCCCGCCCCCGCCCGGGTGGGCAATCCACTGCTGGATGGAGGAATCCAGGCTGACAGATAAGACACTGGCAGGGACGGGCTTCATTGGCGACTCCTGATGGGGCGGCTCTGGAGGGAACATAGGAGAGATAAACAGAAATAAAAAAAAAGAAAGAAAAAAAAGAAAAGGAAAACAGCATTCCTAGTGCCCATCTCTTTTGCTCACAAAGTGTCTGAAACCCATGCCATGGTTACAGATACCCACTATACTGTTTTCCACAAGGACGAGGTAGTTCTCCACACATTTCCTAAGCTCCTTTGTAAGTGGTGTCGGATTCCCATCTGAATCAGCCACTTGTGCTGCCTACCTACTTTGCCAACTTCCAGAATGAAGGAGAGTACACGCTTCATTCTCTGGATATTCAGAGGGACCTTACATTTTACCCGAACAGAACTAAGGACTTCAGGCTCACCAATATTTTGTAGTAGAAGACATCTGGAAATGATTAAACAAACCATCACAGAGGCCACAAAGGCATATACAAGGACAGTGACCAAAAGAAACAGACTCAAACGCCCCATTTAGTTCATGAGTCAAGTTTGGACAGCCATTAAGTCACAAGGGAAGCATTCCGTAACTTCAAAAGTAAGCCAGGTAGCAAGCATACAAATATCACCATCTGCATGGTCTCTGAGATTGGGAAAGGGATGGGCGATCACCTCCTCTCCTAGCTGGAGAGTTTAATTGGAAACTTTTGTCTAGGCATTTTTTGTCTCCCACCCGAACCAAACATTTTGCCATCTCAAATACAGACAGGTGTTGGAGGAGTTGCAGAGTGTGTGGCACCCACTGGCATGTTTTTGGGACAGCCCCAAATTAAAACCCTTTTGGCAGCAAATACATGCTGAAATTCAGACTATTTTGGAATTTCCGTATCCATGCTCTTTCCAGGCACTGGTCCTGGGTGCAGATCCCCCATTGATGAATTCTAGGGGGAAACATAGGCTATCTCATATTCTAAGACTAGTGGCCCTGAAATGTGTCACACTGAAGTGGCTCTCCTTAGACCCTCCAACGCTTTCTCTTTGGTTTCAGAAGATGGAGGAAGTGGAAAGAATGGAGAGGCTCGCGGCCTTCATCCACCTAGGTCTAGACAAATTCCTATCTATTTGGTCCCCATGGCTTATTAAGACCTCTGGGTCAGCTGGAATTCCAGAAACCGGAGGGCAGACAAGGAATTCGACCCCTGATCTAGTATAAATCTATATACAGTTTCTTATAGAAAGAAAGACACTGACTGCGCACATCAAGTTGATAAAAGTGTTTGTTTATTAATTATGTTATGGAAACTTGTTTGGGAAATCAAAGATAAAGTATGCATGGGTCGACATGACATGGGGGCACCCTTGGGTCCAGGAGTTGTTTTTTTTTCTTGCGAGAAACAAAGCTCTTCTGCTCCTCGGTCCTTCTGTCTTCTGGGAGGGCTCCAGTGGGCTCCTAAAAACGAAGTGGACAGAAAAAAGAAATAAAAAGTTTCAATAATTATCACCCAGCTACACTGTCTGATAATTATCTCCAGTTGTCAAGTGATACAATACCTGTAATGTATGTGAGGCTCAGTGGAGCCGTGATATGCTTGTACCATGAGAATTAAAAATAAAGTTTAAAAGGAAAAAGTAAGTCAGGTAATGATCTATGGGAGGAATACATACTAAAGAATTAGGAGGCTAAGTCAGCAGTGAGACAAGCAAAGGTGGGCGTCGAACTTCAGATAACTAAAGGCATTAGGGAGAGTAACAAACAGTTTTTCATATATTTGCAAGAAGAGAGAAAGAAGGGTGAGGGGTAGTTAAAATTAGGGATGGGGATAGGATAGTGTAAGAGGACAGGCAGAAAGCCACTGTTCTGAACAAATACTTCTGTTCAGGACCCAATGCCTGACTGTGGCATTACAGTACACGGCATGGGAGTGCCAAAAATGGAAACACCAAGTATTACTGCAGGTATGGTAAGAGAGCTGCTTGAGCATTTAAAGATCAACAAATCTCCTGGTCCAGATGGAATACATCCGAGGATAATTAAGGAGTTAGCGAGTGAGTTAGCAGACCCCTTAGTGCACTTGTTTAACCGTTCTCTTCAGACGGGAGTCATACCAAATGACTGGAAAAGAGCCGATGTGGTGCCTCTGCATAAGGGTGGTAGCAGAGAAGAGGCCGGTAACTACAGGCCGGTCAGCCTCACATCAGTGCTAGGAAGGCAAATGGAGGCCCTGATTAAACAAGACCTAATAGACTACTTGGATAAACATGGCCTACAGGATGACAAACAACGTAGTTTCATTACAGGCAGGTCATGCCAGACAAACCTGATTACTTTCTTTGATTGGGTATCTAGGGAAGTGAATAGTGGCTGGCCAGTGGACCTCCTCTATTTTGACTTCAGCAAAGCCTTAGATTCAGTACCACACAAACGCTTGCTGAAGAAGCTAGAAGATCTGGGCGTAGCAAGCTGCATCGTTAAGTGGGTGGGAAACTATTTGGACAGAAGGAGGCAAACTGTGGTGGTCAGTTGGGAGATGTTAGAGGAGCGAGAAGTGAAGAGTGGGGTCCCACAGGGTTCAGTCTTAGGCCCAATCCTGTTTTATATGTACATCAGCAACATAGGAGTAGGTATCCAGGGCAAGTAGTGTTTTCGGACGACACTAAATTAGGGGGAAGGGTGGACAGCGAAGAAGCAGTGAGAATCATACAAAATGATTTGAAAAGGTTAATAATAATATCTTTATTTGTTGAGCGCCTTTCAAATTATCAAGGTGCTTCACAGAATTTTAAAAACAATTCATTAAAACATAGTATCAAAATCATAATAAATCAGGAAAAGCCTTGTTCCACAAAAATGTTTTTAGTGCCTGCTTAAAGCTCCCCACAGTCCTGCACTCACGAAGCTGATGGGCCAGAGAATTCCAGAGGGTTGGTGCCACAAACATAAAAGCATGGGCCCCAGAAGAATTAAAAGTAACCCTCGGGATCTCCAGCAACCCCTTGTCAGCCGAGCGAAGCTGTCGCACAGGGATGTAGGGAATCAGAAGCTCTTTCAAGTAGTCGGGACCAAGTCCGTGTATAGCTTTGTAGGTTAACAAACCTACCTTAAAGGTGATCCACCACTGAATCGGCAGCCAGTGCAGATCGTGCTGCACTGGGGTAATATGAGAACTCCTAGATTCCCCAGTCAGTAAAAGAGCAGCAGCATTCTGCACTAGGTTAGAACAATGGTCTAGTATCTGGCAGCTGAAATTTAACACCAAGAAAAGTAAAGTGATGCATATTGGCAGGAATAACCTGTTGGCTAAATGGAGTCAAACTCAATGACTCAAAAGAGGAAAGGGATCTAGGAGTTACTATTAGCGACACCCTTAAACAAACCAGCCAATACAATGCAGCATATAGTAGGGCCAACAAAATTCTGGGATGCATATGGAGAGGATTTGACAGTAGGCACAAGGAGATGATACTTCCACTGTACAGATCTATGTTGAGACCCCATTTGGAATACTGTGTACAGTTTTGGACACCATACCTTAAGGAGGATAGGGACAGGATAGAGACCATTCAGAGAAGGTCAACCAAAATGATACAGGGGCTTCAGGGGCTGCCGTATAAGGGGTGACTGGAGGCATTAAACATGTACTCACTTGAACCTAGGAGAGAAAGAGAGGCTATAATAGAAACCTTTAAGTACATGAGGGGTTTAAATTGAGTACCCTAGGCTGAACTATTCACCAGGGCTCCCAAGTCAAAATCAAGGGGCCGTGGAGGGAAACTGAGGGGTAGTAGCTTCAGGAGGGATGTTAGGAAGCACTATTTCTCAGAAAGGATTGTGGAGCCGTGGAACAAACTACGTGCGGAGGTGGTAGGAGCTAGGACTGTATCAGCATTCAAAATGGGTTGGGATAAGGAGTACGTTAGAGTTAAATCCACAAGGGAATCTACCAGCTAGGACACAGGATCACCTAGGATCTTGGGATCTCAAGGGCAGACTTGATGGACCTTTGGTCTCCTTCTGCTGCCACCGTTCTATGTCTCTGTCTTTCTAGGCAGTCCAGACACCTATTTGTCTCCTTCAGTCCCAATTGAGGTGACAGCCTGTTACAATCAAGTGCATTTCTGCCTAGATTGTGAAGTGTCTACACCACTGCTATGCTATGGTGCAGGTGAAGCTGGAAAGGTCAGGTACGTGCCTGCTCTGCTAAGGCAGTTGTCATGTCCCTGACAGAGAGTCGCTCAGTGCCTATTGGTGATATATTGCAGAGCTGCAACTTGGAATGCAGTGTACACTTTTGTTAAGCACTATGCCTTGGATGTCCATACCACACAGCATGCCACGTTTGGTAGGACTACAGTATCCTGAATGGACTTCTGTCCTGAGTGAGCCCTTGGTTCCTACTGCCTTAGTCCAGAGGGTTTTGTCTGAGCTTGGTACTCTGACCCATTAGTGTGAATCATTGCTGAAGATTGATTCCTGAAAGATATGAAAATTACAGACTCACTGTAATTCTTGATCTTCTAGGAATATCTCCACCATTGATTCACACACCCACCTGCCATCCCTCGGGCTCCCTCCAGTCTGTTTATTGGTCTTCACTCCTTGTTCTTAGTTTGGGCTGTGAAGACACTGTGTTACTGGTTTGTTGAACCTTCCTACACGGGTCACCAGGGCTATCTTATGCCCTTAGGTTTAGTGTGTAAGTACTAGTTAGGTTGTGCTGCACCTCCGTGGTAAAAAAGGTACTGAAGCGATTGAGGGCTGGTGCCAAGGTAAGCCAGGCACCGCGAACCACTCTCACAGTGCCGTTCATTCAAACAACATGAAGTCTTGCTGTATTCTGACAATAGCAGTGAGTCCCAACCTTCGAACTGCCCCGGAGATGAAAGAGTTAACTTTCCATGCCAGGCATGGAACGCTGAGCTCGAGCTCGGTTGAGACTCTGTCTGTTGCTGTTTAAACTCAAACCGTCAGATTCTTTACTCCGCCTCACTCAACAGTCGCTCCGGAGATTTCTCCTTCTGCTCGGTTCAATTTGTCGGTTAAAGTACCGCTTTCTCGGTTTTCAACCGAATTTAAAACCGTAACCTGTCGGTTCAGTCTCTGTCTGTGGTATTGTGAGTACTAGATTATTTTTGTCTATTCTGTGGAACTTGTAAGCGGTTCATCAGTTGGGTTTGAACCATTCGAGTTGTTAAAAATACTTAAATTGTACTTTTAGAGTGTGGTTACGGTTCTTATCGGTTCAAAAAAAGCGATTTTATTACGTTTTTCCCGACCAGTGACACAGTCAGGAACCGATAAGAGGGTCTTGCCTGGTGGATTGCCATAAAAGGGTAAGTTTGGTTAGGACTGGCACAATGTCTGAGAAACCTAAAAAAACCGGACCCACTGGGTTTCAACACTGTAGTGTGTGTGGGGAAGTCTTTGCCAAGGCTGACCCCCATACCACCTGTGTTTGTTGTCTGAGGTTTGACCACCTCAATGCAGACTACCAGATTTGTAAAAATTTCCCTGCAGCTACCCTAGAAAGAGAGTTGGTAGGCTCAGGAAAGGGAAGCCAAAAGTCCGCTGAACGGATGGCTAGCCCAGTTCGGTTCAAACCGAACCAGAAGAGTGCCCTCTGACCAGGGCGAGACTTCTTGGACAAAAGGAGAACCGATTCTGAGGTCAGTTCCGCTAAAAGAACTAGAAAAGAAAAATCAGCTGGTGGAGCCAAACTTTCCTCTCAACCGCTGAAGAAATAATAAAGCGATCAAAATTGTTCAGTCAAGCTTTCCGACAGAACGGCACCATCAGGCAGGCGCTCGATTGGCGGTTCCAATCAGTTCAGGAGTATAATTTAGAGGAATTTTATGAACCGGAGGAGGAGGAAGAGTATGAGGAAAGTGAATGTGGTTTTGAAAGTCTGGATGTGCCTATTGACCGGACATCTCCCCAGACAGACCTTCAGGAGTGTCTCCTTCTAGGCTTTTGAGTCCCCTCCCATTTCATGTTTTATAAAAAAGTGGCTGAAACCCTCCAGCTTCCTATGGAAGAAGCTGTGGATGACCAGGAGGAGCCTGACTATGTAGAAGTGATGGATATCCCAGAGTCTAGGAGGCTGTCTATTCCCTTGCACAAATCTTTTGGGAAACAGACATTTAAGATTTTAAAGACTCCTAACACTATACCTCCTGTGGATAAAAGAATGGACAAGAGGTATACATTGTCAGGCTCAGACATGGAGTTCCTTACACAACAATGCAGCCATGTTGGGGTAGTGCAGGCTGCAGCCTGTGATAAGGCAAACATTCCCTTGGCTTCACACCCCCCAGACAAGGACTCCAGGAGGATTGATGCCATGGCAAAGAAACAGTACATGGCAGCATCCTTGGGACTCAGACAGGCCAATTATATGGCCTATACTGCTAGGTATCAAAAATCCAGATGGGACACTGTTATGGCTTTAGCAAAACAGGTCCCTGGCCAGCTTGAGCAGCTGGCTGCTGATGGTATTGAGGCACCCAAGGTGCAATTCCATGCTGCAGTAGACTCCAATGATGTGTCATCTAGAGTCATGGCTACATCTGTGGCACTTCAAGAATGGCTTGGCTCAGATGTACTAGCCTGTCAGAGGATACCCAGACTAAGGCCATGGATTTTCCTGTTGTGGGTAATTCTCTGTTTGGGAGCAAACGAGAATTACATGAAAAATGGATGAGTATAGGACCACCTATAGAAGTGCACAGGCCAAGGAAATGCAGACCACTCCTCAAAGGCAGCTTCCATGGGCAGGGCAGGCCTTTTCATAGGCTTTTTACCAAGCCCAGGCCTCCTTCTACTTATGCCCAGAGGGGTTCTTTAGAGGAGGCAGACGGGACAAGCAGGCCTGCTTCCACCCATCAGCCCAAAGCCCTGCCAAACAGGCACCCTGATGGGGTTGTCAGGGCCGATTCTCAGCTACCTGTAGGGGGCAGGCTGGCTTACTTTGTCCAGGACAGGGAGTCTCTGACATCAGACAAATGGGTCCTGGAAGTAGTAAGCCAGAGACTGGTTCTCAGCTTCAAAAAGTTTCCAAAGATGAGAACCAGATCCTTTCCACCTGCAAATCCTTCAGAGACACTTGCCTTAGAGGCAGAGGTCTCTTCCCTCCTAGCTCTCAGAGCTGTGGGAAGGGTTCCACCCCTACACCAGAGCAAAGGGTTGTACTCCAGGTACTTCCTTACCCCAAAAAAGACAGGAGAATGGCGGCCCATCCTGGATCTCAGATACTTAAACAAGCACCTTTTAAAACCAAAATTCAAAATGGTGACTCTGGGAATTATTCTACCCTCTAAGGCCAGGGGACTGGCTAGTGTCCCTGGACCTCAAGGATGCCTACTTCCATATTCTCATCAGAAGCTCCCATCGAAAGTACCTCAGGTTCGAGCTGCCCTCAGGCCATTACCAGTTCAGAGCAATGCCCTTTGGTCTCACCTCTGCTCCAAGGGTATTCACAAAATGCCTGGCAGTGGTAGTTGCTTCTCTAAGAAGGCAAAGGATTGCCATATTCCCTTACCTGGACGACTGGTTCATAGTAGGCCAGTCCCCAGACCAAGTCAAGTTACACTTACAGATAACTCAGCAACTGCTCACTTCTTTGGGTTTCCTTCTGAATCTTTCAAAGTCAGTTCTGGAGCCTGTCCAGCTCCTCACCTTCATAGGTGCAGAGCTAGACACAGAAAAGGCCAGAGCCTTCGTTCCCCTGGATAGGGTAAGGACCCTTGTCTCTCTGGCCTCCTCATTCACTCTGCAGGTGTCTCGACCAGCAAGGCATTTTCTACAGCTCCTGGGGCACATGGCTGCTTCTACAGCAGCAGTGCAGGGAGCAAGATTTCAGATGAGGGACATTCAGTTCCATTTGAGAGCCTTCTGGTCTTAAAGGAAGGATCCTCTGACCAAATTGATCCCAGTAACTCGAACCCTGATCCAGGACCTACAGTGGTGGCAGGATCAGAACAATCTGAGACAAGGGGTTCCCTTTGTCACTCAGTCTCACTCTTTAATCCTTACTACAGATGCCTCCCTCTTGGGGTGGGGGGCTCACATGGGCGACCTGACCACCCAGGCGTTGTGGTTCCCTCAGGAATCTCTGCTCCACATCAATCTGTTGGAACTCAGAGCAGTATTTCTAGCACTTCAAGCTTTTTCCAAATCTGTTCAGAACAAAGTTATACAGGTCAGAACAGACAACACCACCACAATGTGGTACATCAACAAGCAAGGAGGCACTCGGTCTACAGCCTTGTGCACCGAAGCAATGAAGTTGTGGTCTCTGGCTTACTCCCTGAACACCTCCCTCATGGCAGTTCACCTCCCAGGCAAGGACAATGTCCTGGCAGATGCTCTCAGCAGGATTTCCAGGGCCATCACGAATGGTCACTGGACCCCCTGGTCTTGGAGGTGATATTTTCCAGATGGGGCACTCTGCAGATAGATCTTTTTGCAGCCCCAGACAATCACCAACTTCCCCTTTTTTGCTGCAGGCCTCCAGTGTTGGGCTCAGTCCCCCTGGATGCCTTAGTTCTCAATTGGGAAGGGAAGTTCCTGTATGCCTTTCTCCCCTTCCCTCTCCTGTTCAAAGTGCTAGTGAAAATCAGATCTCAACCCTGCAAGATGATCCTGATTGCTCCAGACTGGGCCAGACAGCCTTGGTATCCACTCCTACTGTCCTTAGCAGTCCATCTTCCCCTGTGTCTTCCCAGGAATTACAACCTAACGTGTGCTCAGGGGAGGGTTTGGTACCCGAACCATAAATCTCTCAATCTCAGGGCCTGGCTCTTGAAGAGTTAGAGTTTGCTGATTTACACCTCTCCCAAGGTGTAATGGATATCCTGAAGGCTTCTAGAAAACTTTCCACCAGGGCTACTTATAATTCCAAATGGAAAAGATTTTCCATATGGTGCTCTGGGAAGCATATTTCCCCAGAATCTGCTGATCTGCCACAGTCCTTGATTATATGGTCCATTTAAATAGCTTGGGGCTGAGACCAGCTACACTGAAGGTGCATCTGGCAGCTGTGTCTGCTTTTATTTCAGCAGATAAGCCCTCTTCTCTGTCAGCTCACCCTGTATTCCCCAAGTTTTTCAAGGGATTGCTTCACACCAACCCTCCATTCAGGAACCCTGCCCCTGCTTGGGACCTTAATGTTTGCATTGCTCAGCTTATGCAACCCCCTTTTGAGCCTTTGTCTTCAGCAGAGCTTAAGTACTTGACGTGGAAAACAGTGTTTCTGGTAGCCATCACTTCTGCCAGACGCATAAGTGAATTACAAGCTTTGTCAGTGGAGCCTGATTTTATCTCCTTCCATAGAGATAAGGTGGTCCTCAGGAAGTTTTTGCCTAAGGTGGTTTCAGATTTCCACCTTAATCAATCTGTGTCTCTTCCTGTGTACTTCACTGACCATTCTTCCTCTGGCGAGAGGAGGCTGCACAGTTTAGATGTGAAAAGAGCCCTTAGCTACTACATAGAGCGTACCAAGGGTCACATGTTTGACTTCCTCCAACTGTTCCTCACTTATGGTGAGGTTGGTAAAGGGAAACCTGCCACTAAAAGATCCATTGCCAGGTGGATTGTGTCTTGTATCCAATTTTGTTTTGAAAAACTGGTAAGGTTCCTCCTCAGGCCTGAGGGCTCACTCTACCAGAGGTACAGCTGCTTCCTGGATGCTGCCAGGACATCCCTATTCTAGAGATATGTCAAGCAGCTACCTGGAAAACAGTTCACTTTTGCAAGCATTACTCCTGGACATCCAGGCTAGAGTGATGCTCGGTTTAACACAGCTGTGCTTCAGAGCTATTTCCTAAGTAGGTTCTGTCCCTCCTCCATGGAGGTACTGCTTTGTAGTCTGCTATTGTCAGAATACAGCAAAACTTCATGTTGTTTGAAGAAAAAATTACTCACCTTAGTAATGTTGTTTCTTCTAATGGAGTCTTGCTGTATTCTGACCTCCCCCCCTGCCTGCCCCTCTCAGAACCTCTGTTTTTGGGATGTGGGTGGGCAGTGCATTGTTGACACTCAGTAGGTGCCCACCTTTTTGTTTTCATCCCCTTCTTTTCTTGGGGTGAGTTGGTGTTGTGTTTTTCATTTTTTGAGTCTCCTGACTTGAGTCTTTGTTTTGGGACCAAAAAATGTGTTTTATGTTTAGTAGCCAGTTGGCTAGTGTAGGTTTACAGCTTCCACACAGGACCTTAGTGAGTTTAGCTCGTAAAGATCTGACGGTTTGAGTTTAAACAGCAACAGACAGAGTCTGAACCGAGCTAGAGCTCAGCGTTCCATGCCTGGCATGGAAAGTTAACTCTTTCATCTCCAGGGCAGTTCGAAGGTTGGGACTCACTGCTATTGTCAGAATACAGCAAGACTCCATTAGAAGAAACAACACTACTAAGGTGAGTAATTTTTTTCTTCTCACAGCTTGCCTCAGTGCCAGCTCTCCTGAAAAGTTCTGGCTCCCACAGGGTCCTAGCACCTCCAGCTAACACCTATTAGTGTGAATCAATGGTGAGGATACTCCTAGAAGATCAAGAATTACAGTGAGTGTGTAATTTTCCTTTCAGTTCTCCACCAGAACTACCTAAGTTGTGTGCTATTGCCCTCATTTAGTCTTCACCTTTGTTCACAGGTTCGTGAGAAGGAAGCAGAAATTGAACAGATGAAGTACGAACTGACCAATCAGAAGCGGCGCAGTAATACTGAGATTTCTGGGCTGCTTGAGCGAATTGCAGGGCTGGAATTACAGCTGACGGAAGCAAGGAAGGAGGCCGATGAATATTTCAAAGGGAACCTGCAGCAGAACCTGCAGTCTGTAGCCCTTGGGAACGAGGTAGAGATCTGAGACGGCACAGGTTAAGGGGGGCCTCCTGAGGGATATTACAGTCATATAATACGTGCAGGGGAACTTTTCCCTATAGCAAAGGCCATAATTTATTTCCTGTATACCTGTGATTAATCTAGCAATTAAAAGTATACCTGTGATTAATCTATCAATTCAAAGTACTGTATATACCTGCACTAGTTAAACAATTACAGCTACAGTATATCACTACACTAATTACAGCTTTATATCTACACTAATCAAACAATTAAAAGTATATACTGTACCTACATTAATAAAAAGTATACACCTGCACTATATTCAGCCCTATGGGGCACTATTAATAACACAATTAATACAGCATTATGAAGCTAACCAAACCAATTAACAAGCTGCAAAAAAAAAACTGGGGAAAAAAAAAAACACTTACACAAAACTCTCCCAAAACCAGAAATCCCCCAAACTTCTATCTGCACTCAGTACACATGATTCCCTCCTTGCTCCAAGAGGTCTTCAGGTGCCATAATGTGATTGCAGATGTGCTCTCCGTAACAGTGACCATCCTAATGTATTACATTCAACAAACAATGGGTAAGGGTAGAACACTCAGCAGTATTCCAATCTCGTGGGCTAATTAGGACAATAAAGCCCTAATTAGCTCCCTCGATGGGCATACATCCTTGTATACCACCCTTACTCATTATTTATTCTATATGTACTAATAAGGCATTGGTGGTATTCTAATCCTAAGGTGGAATAGTCTAATCATAGACTAACCTAGGCAATATTCTAATCCTATTATAAACTAGTATGGGGGGTTATTGCAATCATAGACTGGCATAGGGATATTGTAGTCATAGACTGGCATGGGGTTACTGTAATCATAGACTGGCATGGGGTTATTGTAATCATAGACTGACATGGGGTTATTGTAATCAGAGACTGGCATGGGGATATTATAAGAATAGACTGGCATGGGAATATTGTAATCATAGACTGACATGGGGATATTGTAATCATAGACTGACATGGGGATATTACAATCATAGACTAGCATGGTAGTTATTGTAATCATAGACTGACATGGGGTTATTGTAATCGAAGACTGGCATGGGGGTATTGTAATCATAGACTGGCATGGGGGTTATTGTAATCATAGACTGACATGGGGTTATTGTAATTGAAGACTGGCATGGGGGTATTGTAATCATACACTGGCATGGGGGTTATTGTAATCATAGACTGACATGGGGTATTGTAATTGAAGACTGGCATGGGGGTATTGTAATCATAGACTGGCATGGGGGTTATTGTAATCATAGACTGACATGGGGTTATTGTAATTGAAGACTGGCATGGGGGTACTGTAATCATAGACTGGCATGGGGGTTATTGTAATCATAGACTGACATGGGGTTATTGTAATTGAAGACTGGCATGGGGTATTGTAATCATAGACTGGCATGGGGTTATTGTAATCATAGAGTGGCATGGGGATATTGTAATCAGAGACTGGCATGGGATATTGTAATCATAGACTGATATGGGGATATTATAAGAATAGACTGGCATACGGATATTATAAGAATAGACTGGCATAGGAATATTGTAATCATAGGCTGACATGGGGATATTGTAACTGTACACTGGCATGGTGGGTCTTACTTCGAGAGGGTTCCTTCAGTAGGTCATAACATTTAGGACTAGCACCACTTGGCGTCAGGACCCAATGGCAGACTTTCAAACAACATGAAGTCTTGCTGTATTCTGACAAATGCAGTTAGCCCCAGCCTTTAAACTGCCCCGGAGAACAAAGGGTTAACTTTCTGTGCAGAGCATAGAATGCTGAGCTCAAGCTCGGTTGATGTCTCTGTCTGGAGTCCTTTGAAATCCAACTGTCAGATTCTTTACTCTGCCTCACTGAACAGTCACTCCGGAGATTTCTCCTGCAGCTCAGTTCGAAAGTCGGTTAAAGTGTCGGTTTTTAACCGAAATTTTATTTCCGCATAGTCGGTTCAGTCTCTGTCTGTGGTGCCGTGAGTACTAGATAGGTTTTGTGCTGATTTTCTGTGTGGAACTTGTAAAAGTGTGGATCGGTTCAGCTGAACCGATCATTTAGTGAATTAATACTTGTATCTTTCTGTAGTGTGGTTACTGTTCTTATCGGTTCTAAAAAAGCGCGTGTTTTATGCGTTTTTTTCAGTACCGTGTTAAGGAACCGATAAGAGTCTTGCCTAGTGGTTGCCATAAAAGGTAAGTTTGTTAGGTTGGCCATGTCTGAGAAACCCAAGAAAAAAACTGGGCCCACTGGGTTTCAATACTGCAGTGAGTGTGGGGAGGTCTTTGCCAAGGCCGATCCCCACACCACTTGTGTTTATTGTCTAGGGTTTGAACACCTCGATACAGACTGCCAAATATGTAAAATATTTTCCCAAATCTACCCTTGAAAAGAGATTAGGTAGACTGAGGGAAAAGGAGGCCGAGAAGTCCACTAACCCGGATGGCCAGCCCGGTTTGGTTCCGACCGAACCAGAAGGAGTGCCCTCTGACCAGGGCGATACTTCTTCGGGAAAAAGGAGAGCCAATCCTGAGGGTTCGGTTCCAAGAAAAAGAAAACACAAAGAGAAATCGACCGGTTCGGATCCAGAAGTTCATGTTCCAACCGCCGAGGAAATAGCCAGAGTGATTCGGATTGTGGAATCGCTTCGCCCAGTTCCGACCGATCCGGCATCTTTTGGCAGGGGTTCGGTTCGGTCGGTTCCCCCAGTTCACGATTATACCCCGAAGAATTTTATGAACCGGAGTTTGAGGAGGAGGGGGAGTTTGAAAATGATGATGGTGATGGTGAAAGTCTGGATGTGCCTGTGGAACCGGACATCTCCCCAGACAGACCGTCGGGTGTATCCCCTCCTAGGCTTTCTGAGTCCCCTTCCCACTTTATGTTTTACAGAAAGGTGGCTGAAACCCTCCAGCTTCCTATGGAGAAAGCAATGGAGGATCAAGAGGAGCCTGATTATGTGGAAATGATGGACATCCCAGAGTCCAGGAGATTGTCTGTTCCCCTTCACAAATCTTTTGGGAAGCAGACACAAAAAATCCTAAAGTCTTCCAATTCTATACCTCCTGTTGATAGAAGAATGGACAAGAGGTATACACTATCAGGCTCAGATACAGAGTTCTTACACCAGCAATGCAGCCATGTTGGGGTTGTGCAGGCTGCTGCCTGTGATAAGGCAAACATTCCCTTGGCTTCACACCCCCCAGACAAGAACTCCAGGAAGATTGATGCCATGGCAAAAAAACAGTACATGGCATCTTCCTTGAGACTCAGGCAGGCGAATTATATGGCCTATACAACCAGGTACCAGAAGTCAAGGTGGGACACTGTACTGGCACTGGCTAAACAGGCCTCCCCCCAGCTAGCCAAGGAGCTGGAGGAGGTGGCTGCAGATGGAATTGAAACATCAAAAGTACAGTTTCATGCTGCTGTAGACTCCAGTGATGTGTCATCAAGAGTCATGGCTACATCTGTGGCTCTTCGGAGAATGGCTTGGCTCAGATGTACTAGCCTCTTGCAGGATACCCAGGCTAAGGCCATGGATTTTCCTGTAGTGGGTAATTCTCTGTTTGGAGAGCAGACAGAGAATTACATGAAGAAAATGGACAAGTACAGGACCACTTACAGGAGTTCTCAGGCCAAGGAGAGGCAGGCAACTCCTCAGAGGCAGCAGTCTAGGGGCAGGGGCAGGCCTTTTCATAGGCCTTTCTACCAAGCACAGGCCTCTTCTCCCTTTTCACAGAGGGGGTTCTTCAGAGGGAGAGGCAGAAGGGGGATGAGCAGGGCTGCATCCACTCCTCAGCCTAAGGCCCCTGCCAAGCAGACACCCTGATGGGCCTGCCTGGGTCGACTCTCCTATTCCAGTAGGGGGCAGGCTGGCTTACTTCGTCCAGAACTGGAAGTCTATTACCTCAGACAAGTGGGTCCTGGAAATAGGAAGCCAGGGACTGGTTCTCAGCTTCAAAAAATGTCCGAAGATGAGAGCCAGATCTTTTCCACCTGCAGGTCTCTCAGAAACCTTTGCTCTAGAGGCAGAGGTTTCCTCTCTTCTGGCTTTAACAGCCATAGAGAGAGTGCCTATCCTACACTGGGGCAAAGATTTGTACTCCAGGTACTTCCTTACCCCAAAAAAGTCAAGGGAGTGGCGACCCATCCTAGACCTAAGATACCTAAACAAACATCTTTTAAAACCAAGGTTCAAGATGGTAACTCTGGGAATAATTCTTCCCTCTCTAAGGCCAGGTGACTGGCTAGCCTGCCTGGACCTCAAAGATGCCTATTTTCACATTCCCATCAGGTGCTCCCACAGAAAGTACCTCAGGTTCGAGTTGCCCTCAGGCCACTACCAGTTCAGACCAATGCCCTTTGGTCTAACATCAGCCCTAAGGGTTTACACAAAGTGCCTGGCAGTAGTAGTTGCCTTTCTAAGGAGGCAAAAGATTTCCATTTTTCCATGTCTGGACGATTGGCTATTAGTGGGCCAGTCTCCAGACCAAGTCAAGTCAGACCTGCAAGTGACCCAGCAAGTGCTCACTTCTCTAGGATTTCTTCTCAATCTTCCCAAGTCAGTTCTCGAGCCAGTCCAGCTTCTTACCTTTATAGGGGCAGAGCTGGATACGGTCAAAGCAAGAGCCTGTCTTCCTCTGGAAAGGGCAAGAGCTCTTATAGAGCTAGCTTCTTCCTTCAGCCTTCAGGTGTCTTGACCAGCAAGGCATTTCCTCCAGCTCTTGGGCCACATGGCAGCTTCTATAGCAGTGGTCCAAGGGGCAAGATTCCAGATGAGGGACATTCAGTTCCATCTGAGAGCCTTTTGGTCCCAGAAGAAGGACTCCCTTACCAAACTGATTCCAGTGACTTGGACCTTGATCCAAGCCCTTCAGTGGTAGCAGGATCAAGACAATTTAAGGCAAGAGGTCCCATTTGCCACTCAGTCTCATTCAGTAGTCCTTACCACGGATGCTCCCCTTCTGGGCTGGGGAGCCCATCTGGGGGCCCTCACTGCCCAGGGACTGTGGTCCCCTCAGGAGTCCCTTCTCCATATCAGTCTCCTAGAGCTCAGGTCAATTTTTCTGGCCCTGCAAGCTTTCTCTCAGTCAGTGCAGAACAAGGTGGTTCAAGTCAGAACAGACACCACCACCACCATGTGGTACATCAACAAGCAGGGAGGCACTTGGTCTACGGCCTTGTGCACAGAAGCCATGGAGTTGTGATCCCTGGCTTATTCCCCTGCAAACCTCTCTGACAGCAGTTCACCTTCCAGGGAAGGACAATGTGCTAGCAGATGCACTGAGCAGGATCTCACAGGGCCATCACGAATGGTCCCTGGACCCTCTAGTATTGAAGGTGATTTTTTCAAGGTGGAGCACTCCAGAGAGAGATCTTTTTGCAGCCCCAGACAATCACCAACTTCCTCTCTTTTGTTGCAGACCCCCAGTCTTGGGCTCAGTCCCCCTGGATGCTCTGATTCTGAACTGGGAAGGGACATTTTTGTATGCCTTCCCTCTCTTCCCTCTTCTGTTCAAAGTTTTAGTCAAGATAAGGTCACAACCTTGCAAAGTGATTCTGATTGCTCCAGACTGGGCCAGACAGCCTTGGTACCACCTGTTGCTGTCCCTAGCTGCCCATCTTCCCCCGTCTCTTCCCAGAAATTACAACCTGTTAACTTCCTCTCAGGGGAGAATTTGGTACCCCAATCTTCAGTCTCTCAATCTCAAGGCACGGCTCTTGAAGAGTTAGAGTTTGCAGATTTGCATCTGTCTCAGGGGGTTCTGGATATCCTCAAAGCTTCTCCAAAGCCCTCCACCAGAAAGACTTATAACTCCAAATGGAAGAGATTCAGCATTTGGTGTTCCAAGAAGCATATTTCCCCAGATACTGCTGAATTGCCTACAGTTCTGGATTATGTGGTCCATTTTAATAGCCTAGGCCTCAGACCAGCTACTCTCAAGGTCCACTTGTCAGCTGTTTCTACTTTTCTGTCAGTGGGGAAGTCTTCCTCACTATCTTCTCATCCTGTGATCTGTAAATTTTTTAAAGGATTGCTTCATACCAATCCTCCCTTTAGAGACCCTGCCCCTGCCTGGGATTTAAATGTTTGCATTACTCAACTTATGCAACCTCCCTTTGAACCTATGTCCTCAGCCGAGCTTAAGTACTTGACTTGGAAAACTGTGTTTTTAGTGGCCATTACCTCTGCCAGACGTATCAGTGAATTGCAAGCCCTGTCAGTGGAACCTGATTTTGTCTCCTTTCACAGGGATAAAGTGGTCCTTAGAACCAATAGAAGGTTCTTGCCCAAAGTGGTTTCAGACTTCCATTTGAATCAGTCTGTGTCTCTCCCTGTTTTCTTCACTGATCATTCTTCCTCAGGGGAGAGGAGACTACACAGTTTAGATGTTAAAAGAGACCTTAGCTACTACATAGAGCGTAGCAAGGGTCACAGGTTTGATTCCCTCCAGTTGTTCCTCACTTATGGGGAAGTAGGAAAGGCAAACCTGCTACCAAGAGAACTATTGCCAGGTGGATTGTCTTGTATATAATTCTGCTATGAGAAACTGGGAAAGACTCCACCCTCAGGCCTGAGGGCTCACTCTACAAGAGGTAAGCTGCTTCCTGGCTGCTGCCAGGGACATCCTCTCTTAGAAATTTGTCAAGCAGCCACCTGGAAACAGTCCATACCTTTACAAGCATTACTCCCTGGATATCCAGGCTAGGAGTGATGCTCAGTTTAACACTGCAGTACTTGGAGCCTATTCCAAAGTAGGTTCTGTCCCTCCTCCATGGAGGTACTGCTTGGTAGTCTGCATTTGTCAGAATACAGCAAGACTTCATGTTGTTTTAATAAAAATTACTCACCTTAGTAATTATGTTTCTTCTATTGAGTCTTGCTGTTCTGACCTCCCTCCCCCTCAGAACCTGGTTTTGGGAAGTGGGTGGGCAGGCAGATGTTGCACCTCGGGGTGCTCCTTTTACACCCTCTTCTTTTTGTTTGGGTGTTGTTTTATTATTATTCTTATTTGGATTGGTTTTTGGGTTTTGGGTTTCCTGACTTGAGTCTTCCTTTGGGAATCCAAAACTTTTGTTGCCAGTTGGCTAGTAAAATTTTACAATTTCCACATAGGATAGTTAGTGACTTTTTGCTCGTAAGAATCTAACGGTTGGATTTCAAAGAGCTCCAGACAGAGACATCAACCGAGCTCGAGCTCAGCATTCTATACTCTGCATTCGAAAGTTAACCCTTTGTTCTCTGGGGCAGTTTAAAGGCTGGCGCTAACTGCATTTGTCAGAATACAGCAAGACTCCAGTAGAAGAAACATAATTACTAAGGTGAGTAATTTTTTCTTCCCAGCAATGCCCGATGGGGGACCACCCACCTGATGTCACGTGACGACGTTAGCGTGACCCTATATAATGGGCGGTCCCCACACCCACCCTCCAGTTCTTTCCCACCATCACCCCATGCAGTTACCTTGTGGTAGACTTTCACAGCAATCGCCAGTAGTTTCTCAAGTGTTTCTTGAAATTTATTTCCAATCCTTCGGGGTTTTCATTCGCACTAGCATTTCTATGTCATCTCTGATGCCGAAAAAGAAGTGTGAGGCTTGTGGCACCCAGATCCGCACAAAGACAGTTGTCGAAAGTGCGTCATTTGCCTAGGTCCAACTGCCCCACTCCATCCCGGCTGTCCCCAAAAGAGAGGACAGGACTTACCGGGCACCTAGGGAGGTCCCTTTCTTGTCTGGGCACCCAAAAGGCAGACTCTGTTGTCATTTCTGCTGCTCAGGACCGCTAGAACGTACCCAAGCACATGAGCACTTCTCCTCCAGACAAACAGTCGAAGCAGTTTGACCAGTTCGGGAAGAACGTTTTTTCCTCAGCTACATGCACATTAAGGTCCCTAAACTACATAGCTCATATGGTGTCCCACCAAAAAGCCACCCTAGCCAGGCTAGAGGACCGAATCCAATCAATGCCGGATTCGGAACTCAAGGAGGAGCTCACCCATGACATTCGCCCGTCCAAGATTTCTTGCCAGCATGATCTTCGAGCCACCTATGACTCAGTCGACTCAGTGGCATGAACCTCAGCAGCCGCCATCTCCCTTTGGCGGCACACCTGGCTCTACATCTCAGGCCTCACCAGTGAGGTCCAGTCGGCCATTCAGGATGCCCCTTTTCAGGGCTCGGTGCTCTTTGTTGGGGACACCAAGGACATTATCACATACCTCCTGGAACGCGGCCATGCTCTTAGGTTTGTGAGGTCCATGTACCAATCGGCAACCAGCCGCAGCAGCCCTTTTGGAAGCGGATCTGGAGGCAGCATAAATGCACCCAGTTTCATCAGGGTAAGTATAAGGCCACGGGAACGGTCTCCACCCCCAACTCCAAAACTCAGCGCCGGACTGGAGTCTCCTCAGCCAACCGCTACCTCCTGACTCCCTGGCCCCACCCTCCGAGCCTGGGAGCGAGGAGCCGTGGGGGGAGGTTTGCCTGCCACATGCAGGAGTGGTGGAGCATCACCTCCGACAAGTGGGTCCTGCAGTTAGTGTCCATCGGACACACCTTGGAGTTTCTGGAACCTCCTCCAGAGTCTCCTCCTCGAAGGTCAACCTACTCCCGAGACCAGTTGCTTCTTGTATGGGAGGAAGTTCAGGCTTTACTGTCAAAAGAGGAAACAGAGCCAGTCCCTCTTTGGCAAAGAGGGCAGGGGTTCTACTCCCATTTTTTCCTGGTTCCAAAAAAGACAGGCGACTTAAGACCCATCCTCAACCTCAGCAGGCTCAACCTGTTTGTCGAGTACAAAAAGTTCAGGATGTTAACCCTACAGAGCCTCCTGCCCATGTTGCAGGAGAATCACTGGTTGTCTGCCCTGGACATGCAGGATGCCTACCTGCACATCCCGATCTTTTTAGGTCACCACTGCTTCCTGCGATTTTTGTTCCGGGGGAGCACTGTCAGTTCAAGGCTCTTCCCTTTGGCCTTTCCTCGGCACCCAGGGTTTTTACCAAGTGCCTAGCGGTGGTGGCTGCAACCCTGAGATGACAGGGCATAGCAGTTTTTCCTTACCTGGACGACTGGCTGATTTCGGCCCTGTCCAGGGAATCCCTTTTGGAGGCCCTTTCAGTTATCCTGGACCTGTTTTCCAGACTGGGGATTACAGTCAGTGTCCCCAAGTCTTCTTTGACTCTGTCTCAATGACTTCAGTTTATTGGAGCTATTCTAGACACGATCCCGGGCAGAGCCTTCCTCCCTCCAGGCCGGAGGGATACTTTGATCGAACATGCAACCATCCTGGCATGGGGATATTGTAATCATAGACTGACATGGGGGTTATTGTAATCATAGACTGGCATGGGGGTTATTGTAATCCTAGACTGACATGGGGATATTGTAACCATAGACTAGCATGGGGTTATTGTAATCATAGACTGGCATGGGGATATTGTAATCATCAACTGGCATGGGGATAGTGTAATCATAGACTGGCATGGGGTTTATTGTAATCATAGACTGGCATGGGGATATTGTAATCATAGACTGGCATGGGGATATTGTGATCATAGACTGGCATGGGGTTATTGTAATCATAGACTGGCATGGGAATATTGTAATCATAGACTGGCATGGGGGTTATTGTATTCATAGACTGGCATGGGGTTATTGTAATCATAGACTGGCACGGGGATATTGTAATCATAGACTGGCATGGGGATATTGTAATCATAGTCTAACATGGGGGATATTCTAATTACAGAGTGACATGGAGGATATTCTAAACATAGACAGACCTTGGGGGGAATTGTAATTACAGATTGACACCGGGGTGGGAGTGAGGGTGGGTGGCCCGAGGGATAGTCTAATGATACTGACACTGGGATGGGGGCCTGAGGGATATTCTTTTCGTCAACTGACATTGGGAGAGGGGCCTGAGAGATATTCTAATCATGGACTGACACCGGGAAGGCAGCCTGAGGGATATTCTAATCATAGACTGACACCAGGAAGGGGGCTTGAGGGATAGTCTAATCATAGACTGACACCAGAAAAGGTGCTTGAAGTTTACTCAGATCGTAGAATGACACCGGAAAGGGTGCCCAAGGGATACTCTAATCATAGAATGACACCGGGAAGGGTGCCTGAGGAATGTTCTAATTGTAGACTGACAATGGGAAGGGTGCCTGAGGGCTATTCTAGTCATAGACTGGCATGGGTAGGGGGGCTGAGAGATATTCTTTTTTAAAAACTTATATTTTTTTGGCACTTCATAATGGTTCAGGCATACAGTTTTAGCTACTTATTTGTTGTCAGTATTCAATACCATGTATTCCTGTCAAAAAAAACTGAAAGAAAATAAAAATGGGAACCTCGATTAAAATTTCTTCCCCCCCCCCTTTTTTTTTGTACTGTTTGTTTCTACTCCTGTCTCGGGAGCTCTCTCCAGCTGCCTCACTCACCAACGACTCTACCTCCCATCTGAAACCTTCACCAGGTCTGCTCCAGCCCGGTGGATCCCCCGGCTCTGAACCCCCCGAGGTGCGGCTGCCTTCACCCTGGCACTCTATCTATAATCTAATGTGCCGGGCCAGAGTCGGAGGGGAACCCCTTGTTGAGAAGCCTGACTATGGGAGTGTGATCATGGCACTGGAGGAGCCTTCATCTATCCCCGAGATGGGGGATTTTCTTTTGTGTGTGTTTTTTTCCCCCTAGGAGTGTGGGCATGCAGTGACACCAGCACGGCTGATGCCATAAGCGTCTGCCGTGCTCCTTCCCATTAGCTGCTCCAGGTGCTAGTTTAACCCCCCGGTCTCTACCGGGGGTCACTACTGCACTGGAGAACCCCTAGAACCCTCCCCAGGGAGAGGAGAGCAGTCCATTGGATGCTCTGTTCTCTCCCTCCCCTGCCGACTGTGGTTCTGCAAATCGAGAACTGCGTTTAAACCAATGATTGTCAATGCCCTGGAACCACAAGAGAACCAAGGAGACACACTCAAACTAATAAAAAAATACAATAAACAAATGCAGAGTATCAAGAACTAACTAAAAAGGAAAAAAAGACTGAAATAAGCAAATTAAACAGAGCAGAAACACCGGCACTTTGAAGACCGACTTTGGGGTGATGCTTCCTCTCAGGCGGAGAAATAAATCTACCAGTAGAGGGCAGGGGAGTGCGTGACCACAACAGAGTTTTGAATTTCATTCTAAGGTTCTCTAATTAGCATACAGTTCTAGTCTCTGGGGCAGCTTATTCCAGCAGACTGATTGCACTTGACAAGCATAGTGAGGGATCCCTTAGGAAGAAACAACATTACGACAGTGAGCATTTTTCCTTCCACTCAATAAAAACAAAATATGGACCATACCATTCACCTGGAGTCTGAGTTTCAGGTCTTTAGCTGTGATGATCTTTTCCTTTTTTCTTCCATTTGAGGGTTAGGCGCTTGACCAATTGTCTGCTCTTGGTGGGTGATTAATGCTAATTTTACTCTCCCTTCCCCTTACAACAATATTAAATAGAGTGCCTCCCCCCCATCTGTCTCTGCATGAATTAAAAGTGACATGCAATGAACCGCCACAGTCCACTCCCGTCCCCCCATACTTTTCAGTGTTGCTGCTGGAGTCAGGGGCTGCTATGATCAACATTTTCAGAGCAATGTTTATATTTTAAAACTTTGCCGAAACTTAGTGCCAAACACAGAAGTGGCACGGGGGTCCTGATTGAGCATGCGCAAGTTATCATGGTTATTCCACCCATTTAGTGATGTGGACAACACCACTGCTCTGAACATAGCAACAGTGGCTGGAGCTTAATATACTTACTTAAGCTTCACTAAGTCCTGATGCTCAGTATTACTTACAGCAATGGCCTGTCCAGGTGTTGCCATAAGTAATATTGTAGGCATCAAGACCCCCGTGGAAGCAATAAAATAAGTATACTGAGCTCCAGCCACTGCTGCTACGTTCAGAGCAGTGGTGTTATCCACATCACTAAATGGATAGAATATCCATGACAACTTGCACGCGTTCAGTAGGAACCCATGTGGCATTTCGCATTCAGCACTAAGTTTCGGCAGAGTTTTAAAATATACTGTAAACATTGCTCTGAAAATGTTGATCATAGCAGCCCCTGACTCTCACAGCAGCATTGAAAGGTATGTGGGGACAGGAGTGGGCTGTATCAGTTCTTTGCCTGTTACCTTTAAACTCCATTACATGCATAACCATGAATTGACATGCCCCATGCATTGATAAAGAATCATGCTATATTCTTTGCTTCCTCCCAACTTTTGAGTTCCTCACAGGTCATGCAAAACTATCTCTACCCTCATTCTTCCCCGTGAGAAATCTGAGGGTACTTATCACCGTCACTCTCCTTGGGGTTGGTTGTCCCATAACCTGTAAATCATGAGCATTAGTTTTATTAATACTTATACTCCAGACGGCGAATGCTCCACAACCTTTTATCTAGTTTTCCCCTCCTCTTCTACTGTAACCGTGCTTGCTTGCCTTAAGTTCTCTATGGGTGTCATGTTTTTCTCCAACTATTCCTACCCACAACATTGGTTAGACTTTGGTCTCTGTAGTAGTATATTGGATAGGATGTTATACAGCTAAGTAATTTGTTTTTTTCTGTCCCTTCATCATAGCTAAGGTATGTATTCTTAAACTATCTGGATAGTCTGCCATTTTTCTTCCTTTGATCTTCTTCGAGGATGTCTCTTTCATCAGGCCGCACCTATGGAACTATAGCCGCCAGGCACTAGGACCAGATGGAAACTTTTTGCAAGTAGTCTGCTAGGGGCCACCCATGATAATATCCTACATTGGCACTTCCCGTATAAACGTGGGCAGCCCCTTCCCTCCTCAGTACTTTTCTCGCTGTCAACCATACTCGCTGGACCTTATACGGAAATGCTGCCACTGTAGTTGACTGCTTTTATAGTTATTTCTCTCCCTAGTTCGTTATCCCTTTTTATAAGTGATACCCGATGTCATGTATGTCAAATAAAGAGCCATCAAAGCTCTTCAGATACTGCAAATGCGGTGAGAAGATTTACTCGGGCAACTCACACAACATCTGCGTGTGCTGCCTCGGTGCAGCCCATAACATGAAGGCCTGCTAGATTTGCTGGAAATTTAATACCGCTACCCAGCAACATCGAAAGGACACCTTGGCGACCCACCTATTAAAACAGCAGGTAGCCAGAATGGAGAAAGAGCTCCACCATGTCTCCGGCCCGCTCTCTGGGTTCTCACTCCTCGAAGTCCCAGAAGAAGATTTCGGGACACCACAAACACAAGCACCGGGAGAGGGAACACAGTAAGGAGAAAACCTCCCCGGTTCATTCATGGTCACCCTTTCACTCCAGCACAACCATTTCTACGATGCCGACTGCCCCAGTGGTGAAGCCATCATCCACCCAGACCATTGACCCTTCTAGGTTGGGACAGGCTGTGAGCACCATCAGACCTACTATGGCTGGTGTGTTGCCATCAACGTTGGGGACGGTGCCTCCTCTGTCGACATTACCCAGCATTCCTGCCATCCACGCTGGTGCCAATATTCAGGTGGTATTTTTGTCCTTCACGGACATGTTGTAATGCCTGCTACCTCCTCCCCCCTATAACAGGAGCTGCATTGACGGGGCAGCTTCAGCAAGCCCCATTGCTGAAGCCAGTTAGGCCAACGCACCAGTTCCCATCTCAGGTGTCGACAGCTTCTCCTGCTCCCTCTCTGAGGTCTACTGAACCCATCGATGAGGATCAGGAGTACAACCCTGACCTCATCATGCAAGAGGAAGAGGAGGAGTAGGAAGAATATGTGGAAACCACATATGAGAGGTCCAGCTCCACTATCTCGACAGGGAATGAGGATTATATAGTGTATACACCAAGGTCCCCCTCCTGAAGACCCATCATTCATCTCCGTGATGCAGCAACTCCAATCTGCCATGGGGTTCGAATCAGAAGAACAGAACATCACCAAGAGAAATTTGGTGGAGTTCCTGGAACTGCTTGATTCCCCACCCATCATTATTCCTCCTCTATTGCCTGCCATGGAAGATGCCACCCTGGCTGCCTGGTATAGGTCAAACATGATACCTGCCATACTCAGGAAGGGAGATAAAATGTATCAGGCCCCCTCAGGTAAGCCCTTTTTTGTAGGCCAACCTGAGCTGATTAAGTGGTTGTAAATGTTGCCCTTGACGGATCTAAGGTGCTTAAACATGTTAGTTCCCTCTCTTTCCTGACAAGGAGTCCAAGAGGCTAGATGTTTTTGGGAAGAGGACTTTTACGTGTGCCACTTTGGGCATGAGAATTGCAAATTATCAGGCTCATATGGTTAAATACCAAAATACCCTCTGGAGGAAGGTCAAAGCAGTGGCCCAAGCCTTACCAGAGGGTACTCCTAAGCAGTAGCTCTTAAAGGCTCTACAAGCAAGGGTGGACATGGGTAAGCATCTCCTGTGTTCTGCCTGTGATATTTCTTATGCTTCTGCCAAGGCAGGAGCTTTTGGGGTATGCCTCAGGAGACATTCCTGGTTAAGGGTGGTGGGCTTTGCGAATAATGTTCTACAATCCATCCTCAGTACCCCCTTTAGAAGATGTGAATTGTTTGGTGCAGACATACAAGATATCCTTTCCAACTTGCAGGCCCCGGGCAGAACCCTAAAGTCAGTGTATTCCCTCTATCATACTCATCCAAGGAGTAGACAGAGGGTACCTTTCCTTCCGGAAAGCCACTGACACCATTCAGTGGCCAGACAGCAGGGTAAGAGTAGAGGAACATCAGCTTTGCCTGCCCCAGGACCCACCCCAGGTGCTCACTCAAAAGCCCCCAGAAGTAGGGGTGTGGCTGCAGCCGCAGGATTCAAATCTTCATGACTCCTTCCTTGACCTCCAACCACCAGTACCTCCAGGGGTTGTTGCACGGGGTCGCCTCTCCCTCCACCTGAACCAGTGGAGGAAGGGTACCTCAGATGCTTGGGTCCTGCAGATAATACAATAAGGCCATGCTCCGGAGCTTCTGGAATCACCTTCAGACCACCCACCAGTGCCTTCCTTCTATCCTCAGTGCTGATAGAAGAGATCCATACTTTGATCCAGAAAAGGGCCATAGAACCTGTTCTTTGGGAACAAAGAAACAGGGGGTTCTATTCTCGGTACTTCCTAGTCCCAAAATGCAGAGAAGATCTTAGGCCCATTCTAGAACTCAGAGATCTTAACTTTTTCATCCAATAGAAGAAGTTCAGAATGGTAATTCTGCAAGGCCTACTCCCAGTACTGTAAGTAAGGGACTGGATTTGTTCCCTGGATATGCAGAATACTTATCTGCATATCCAGATTTGCCCCACTCACAGGAAGTATCTCAGGTTCCTGTTTCAGGGGAACACTGCCAGTTCAGGGTATTGCCTTTTGGCTTATCATCTACACCACGGGTTTTTACCAAATGCTTAGCAGTGGTGGCAGCAGCCCTTCGCAGGGAAGGACTAGGATGATTGCTGCACTTCCAGGAGCAGCTTTGTCATACTCTAGAACATGCACCAGGCAACTGTTTGATGCTCTTGGGATTATGTTCAGTGTGCTGAAGCTAGTCTTGACCCCTTGCCATCATCTGAAATACATAGGGCAGTCCTGGACACAGCCCAGGGCTTGACCTTCCTGCCACAGGACAGGGCCAAACATCTGATTGCACAGGCCGAGATGGAATACAACAACAGGTATGTCACAGCCAGGACATTCCTGAGACTCCTAGGCCTGATGGTAGCAGCCATTGTCATGGTACTTCTGGCCAGGCTGCACATGAGAATTCCGCAATGGGCATTGAGTCCAATGGAACCAGCACACAGATGACCTAGAACAGAAGGTTCTAGTAACTTCTCTTGTCTGGAAGGTGCTTAAATGGTGGCTGGAACCTAGCCATTTGTTGAAGGGTGGTCCTTTCTTTTTTTTTTTTTCAGATTGAGTAAACTTTACTAAAAAAAAAAAGGAAGACAAGCACACGTCAAGGTATACAAGAGTCAGAAGGTATAAAAACCTTACAACATAGCATGTGACAATGAACAGGTCATATTGAAAACATACAATTTTTGTTTTTTTCATATTATTTATTATAAAACCATCTAAATAACAACAAAATACTATCTAACCATCCCCCCACCAACATATCCCCCCCTCCCCCAGTCTTGGAAGAGGTGCCAAGAACAATAACTGTCAGACTATAAACAAATATATATTAAAAAAAAAAAAGCAGAGGCAAAAAAAAAAAAGAAAACTTTAAACATATCCGATGGTGAAAAATATTAGGGGTTGGAAATGATATGCCCATACAGGTCACAAAAGCAAAGCCAAGTTATTGAAATATTTAAATAATGGTGTAGGGCCAGTACAGTAAATTGTTCGCAGTTAGCCCCAGTGCAGAGTAGATCAGAACATATGGGGAGAAGCATATCCCGAGCAGTGCACCCAAGGGGTATGTTAAAGGGTTAACAGCATGAATAGGGGCTCCCAAACCTCTTTATAGCACTCTAAATGGTCTGCTAAACTGGTGATGCTTCTTTCAGCTTTTAACGCAAATAGGATCTCTTTGTGCCATTCAGTGAAACGGAATCGTCTGGTCACGCCAGTGTCTAAGGATGACCTTTTTGGCACAGAGATCAGTGCCATGTAATACCGTTGATTCCCAATTAAATCTTTGGTAGCATCACCCAGTAGGCATACCACTGGAGTGAATTTTGAGTTTAAACCTAGTAGGGGCTCTAACCTTTGTTGTATAGCTTCCCGTAGTGGTGCTGCCTTCTCACATGCCCAAAGAATGTGAAGCAGAGTACCAACATCCTTACTGCACCTGGAACAAACATCTGTAGGGAACTTGCCCATTCTGTGCAGTTTCACCAGAGTGTAGTATACGTTATGCAGAATCTGAAACTGCATAAAACGATATCTGTCCCATTTGATGTACCAATAGGTATTTTTCCAGATACGGACCCAGTCACGGGAGTCTTCTGAATCGGGAAGAACCTGATCTCAGTAATAAAAGAAGCCCCAACCCCCCCCCCAGTAACAAACACATCACTTGGTTTGGAGTAAAAATATGAAATGGTATGCGTTGAGGGTGCATTTACAAGCATAGTAATGACCTGTAACCCATAGGATCTCTGCCAGTACCCAGAATTAAAGTAAGTGGTAAGCATATGTAACAATTGATGGTATTTGAAACTGAAAAAAGGTGGCCACTTAAATCTGTCCTGAGCTTCTGAAAGAGTAAGCCATCTGTCTTGACCCAAGAAGAGGTCTATTGTAAACGCATTAGGGTTCCCCAGTAAGGGCTTGTGTAACATCCAGTGTTGGACAGACTTGGAAAAAAGAACAATGTTGCTGATGAATCCTCACAGAAACCTCTAAAGGGGAACATTTTAAAGAAGACAGGATCAGCTTTGGTAAGGTATATAACAAGGAAACAATGTTCAGTCCAGACTGAGAGCATTTATAACCCTCAATACTCAACCATTGCGGGGAGTAAGATGAAATGTGATCTGCTGAATCTGAGTTAAGACTTTAGAACAATGAATAGCCAAATAGTACAAATAAATGTTGGGAACATGTAATCCTCCACTAATTTTAGGCAGCATCAGCTTATGAAGGGCTCTGTAAGGTGGTTTATGTCACCAGAGAAACTCGAACATTAAACGGTGGATCTGTGAAAACCATGATTGTGTTAAGGCCTGAGTCAGCATCTGTAAGAGATATGAAATATGAGGGAGCACATTCATTTGTAAAACACTCGACTTGCCCCATAAAGATAGAGGAAGAAGGGACCATCGACTCAAATCGACCGTAAGCTGTGCAAGAAGTGGGTCTAAGTTGTATTGTTTAATCTTAATGGGGAGGTACTTAAGTAGATGCCCAGATATTTAAGCTCATCTTTAACCCATAAAAAGCCCAAGTGTTCCACGCTCTGTCTGGTGGTAACTACATTTAGGGGCATAATTTCTGTTTTAGAGACATTTAATACGTAGTTTGAGAAATGACTGAATTGAGAAATGGTATCCAGGGCTGCGGACAAGGACACCTCTGGGTACGTGTCATGCAATAAAATGTCATCAGCATACACCGACAGCTTATATTGATGTGGGCCGATCATAATCCCAGAGATTTGCCTTGTGACATTAATTTTCTGAATGAGGGGTTCTACTAATAGGTTGAAAAGAAAAGGGGAAAAGGGACACCCCTGTCTCGTACTATGGTACAAGCAAAAGCGTTGTAAGACAACTCCATTATAGAGAATCCGCACTGACGGAGAAACATACGCCGTCACTGATTGAAAATAGGGGGAATATGAAACCTGGGTAGGCGATAGAATAAATAGTTCCAAGAAACTCAGTCAAAAGCTTTTTCCGCATCCAGGGACTCCAGAACCGCAGGAGTAAGGGAGTCCCTAGATGCGGAAATAAGGTGGGCAAGCTTCCGCAGGTGATCAGAAGAGAACCGCCCAGACACAAAGCCCACCTGCTGCACGCTGATCAGCTGACTCCAGATCCTTTCAAGTCGATTTGCCAGAACCTTAGCAAATATCTTAAAATCAACATTGATCAGGGAGATGGGTCTGTAATTATTTACAAATAATGGATCCCTTCTAGCTTAGGTAAAACCACTATAAGGGCTTCATTAAGAGAGTGGTCTGAAAGGTCATGGAAGGAAATACAGTTAAGAGTTGAAGCAGGATAGGAGCAAGAAGAGATCTGAATTTTTTATAGAAATTGGGGGTATACCTGTCTGGGCCTGGCGACTTATCCAGTGTCAAGGATTCAATGGCTGTATGAATCTCTGAATCGTCAAGGGTTGACTTAAAAGTTTAGCCTGTAACTCCATTAATTGCGGAAGGGAAATGTCAGCCAAGAAATCTTCAAAGCAAGCAAGCAAACTTTATTTATATAGCGCCTTTCATAATCAAGGTGCTAAACATAATAAAAATTGCAATAAAAACAGATAATATAATAAATTATTTAAAATCAGTCAACTAATTAGTCAAGGAAGGCCAAAGAAAATAAATACGTTTTCAGCATAGATTGAAAACTGCTGATGGTCAGGCATTCTCTTAACCGACGAGGTAGAGAATTCCACATGGTTGGTGCCGCAAATGAAAAAGCACGAGCGCCAGATGTTTTAAGTCGAACCCTGGGAATCTCTAGCAATTCCTCGTCGACGGATTGGAGAGGGCGGTTGGGGGAGTAGGGAGTCAGGAGATCTTTCAGGTAGTCTAGTCCCTGTTGGTGTAGGGCTTTAAAGGTAAGCAAACCCACCTTATAGGTGATCCGCCACTTAACTGGCAGCCAGTGCAGTTTGTGCAGCACAGGCGTATTGTAACTGGTACTGGAGGTACCAGTCAGCAGCCTGGCTGCAGCATCCTGCACTAGCTGCAAGCGGCAGATATCAACCCCAGACAACCCTAGGTAGAGGGCATTGCAGTAGTCAAGACGGGTGGTAATGAAGGCATGGACCAATGTTGGAAGGTCATCCTGTGGAATCAGGTGTTTCACCCGGGCGATATTTCTCAGATGATAAAATGAGGATTTAACTACAGCTGACACCTGAGACTTCAGGGTCAAGTCATCATCAAAAATAATGCCCAGGTTATGCACCTGATCTGAGGTAATGAGCTGGACACCATCAAGCCATAGGCCCAACACGTGCCCAGCCCCAAAACCCGCCCTTGGGCGACCTGGGTTCACAGCCAACACCTCAGTCTTATCCAGATTCAGACTCAACCAACTCAAACTCATCCAGTCTTTGATCTCGGAGAGGGAACTATTTAACATAGAGATCGCATCAACCTGTCTAGGCACAAATGACATATACAGCTCAGTATCATCTGCATAGCAGTGAAAACTCAAGCCGTATTGCCTGATGATATCTCCCAATGGCAGCATATACACTGCGAACAACATGGGCACCAATATGGAGCCCTGTGGGACCCGGCAGGACAGGGGGAGGTCATCAGAAGAATAAATTCCAGTGACCACCCTCTGAGACCTGCCTACGAGGAAAGATCGAAACCATTCGAGGACTGTACCCGACAGTCCACAAAGGAACCGCAGGGTTTCCAAAAGCACCTCATGGTCGACAATGTCAAAAGCTGCTGAGAGATCAAGAAGGACCAAGATGGTACGTGCCTTTTGATCTCTCGCCATTAGGAGGTCATTTAATACCCGAACAAGGGCAGTCTCCATGCTATGCCTCTTCCTGAAACCAGACTGGAGAGCTTCATGGACATTGTGAGTGACCAAGTGATCGTCCAGTTGCAGCGCAACTGCCTTCTCAATAACCTTCCCCACCAAGGGCAGGTTAGAGACAGGTCGGTAGTTAGCTGGATTGTTGGGATCGAAGGAGGGTTTTTTAAGGGGTGGTCAAATGACCGCCTCCTTTAGGGGATCTGGAAAGATTCCCCTCTCCAAGGATCTCCATACAATTTCAGCTAGGATTGGGCAGATAACATCTACACAACCCACTAAAAGGGAGGTAGGGCCCGGATCCAAACTGCAACAGGTTGGGCGCAAAGTCTGCACAATCTTCACAATGTCCATGAATTCCGGTCGGCTGAAATCCGTCCAGACAGACCGGGTGCTCACTGCCCCCCATCGACCACCACAACCCCTCGTAGAGAGAGCCGGGCTTCCGGATCTGATGCTGACAACCTTATCTGTGAAAAACTGAGCTAGCTCTTCACACTTAATTTGTGAAAAAGCTGTTCCGGACTGGAGACAGATTGGATTGCACAATCTGTCCACAGTTGGAAAAAGCTGAGCTGGTTGGTTCTGCACAGCAGAAATCTCCCTGGACAGGAACTCTGCCTTCTTACGGGTGATTTCTGATTGATAGCCCTTATAATGTTCCATCAATCTAAGCCTGTCAGCATCCAGACCAGACTTCCGCCATGCTCTCTCCAGCCTTCAACCAACCCGCCTCAACTCCTTCAAGGACCCATCATACCAAGGGGACCTTGGGCAGAGACTGAGTGGTCAAACATGAACAGGAGCAATCAAGTCCAGGGCATCTCCCACTGCCTTATTACAGGCTAGTACAAGGTCCTCTGGATCTGTGCTTTCACCCAGCAATCCCGATAGGTCCAGCACCTCCGATAGACCATTTGGGGTAACTCCCCTTAAAGGGCGGTACCAGACCATCTCTGAAGGGGTAGGTCCATTTGGGGGGGCTCCGAAACTGAACCTTATGGTGTGATGTCAGACCAACTGACTGGTTCCACCCTGACCTCCTATATGGGTAGAGGAGGTAATTACCTGTGTAAGGCCCAGCATCACCATTAGTTGGAGGAGATTTTGACCAAATTGTGAGAGTTCATCGTCGATCCAGGCATTGAAGTCCCCCAGAATTATCCATCTGGGAGACTCCAACACCATGTCGACAGTGAAGTCCGCAATCTCCTGCAGGAATAAACCCCCATCACCTGGTGGACGGTAAATGAGGAGTATTCTGCAGCCTACACCCTCACCCATGACACACTCAAAGGATCCGGTGGTCCTCACTGGAACATCCACAAGGCCCAGTTCGGTCTTAAAAAAGATGGCTACACCTCCACCCCTACGATCCAACCTCAGGCGGTGAATTACCAAGAACCCAGCTAGAACTGCAGAGGCCAACATTGGGTCTGCATTTTCATCCAGCCAGGTCTTGTTAATGCATGCCAGGTCCACCGTTTCAACAAGATCAGCTATAATGGCTGTCTTGTTTTTGATGGACCTAGCATTACATAACACCGCCAGGGCTGGATGAGATGCTGGGGAAGACCTCGACTCCTGACCAGCATCAATTGCTGGGCCCTTGGGTATGGGAACAAAACAGGGATTACCCCTGTCCTGGCACCATTTCACCCCAGGAAGATTTAGGGAAAGAGGTTGATGGAGGGTTATAAAGGTCTTGATAAAAAGACTGAAAATAATCAATGATCTCTCTAGGAGTAATAAGTAGGTGGCCTGTGGTAGTGCAGCTAGAAGGGACTATCCTGTCCACAGCCTGGGTACATAACTGTAGTGCTAAGAGCTTACCGGCCTTCTTGCCCTGGTCAAAATACTTAATCTTGGAGTACAAAATCACGTGCTCTGCTTTCTTCCCTAGTAGAATATTTTAATGTGCTCTTAAGGATTCCAGATGGACCCATTCCAAGGAGAGAGAATCAGAAAGGAGACGCGTTTCTAAAGAGCAGATCATGGGATAGCAGGGTAGAAAGTTCCTGGGAGGCTATCTTCTTCCTTTTGGAAGCTAAATGTATTATTTCCCCCCGAAGTGAACACTTGCGAGTGGCCCATAAAATGTCTTGTTTCTCCATAGAGGGTGTGTTAAACTCCATGAACGAGGTAATAAATTGCTTGATGTGCTCAACAAGATCTGGGGATTTCAACAACTGGTTGTTAAATCTCCAGGTCTTATCCCTTACTTTTGTGAGCGATAAAGTAACCTGAATGAGAATTGTGTGATGGTCTGACACCACCTTGGCACAGTAATGACATAAGGTAACATTAGAGAGGTGCTCGATGTCCAACAGAAAATAGTCAATTCTCGAATAGGAAGCATGAGGGATAGAGTAGAAGGAATAATCGGGAGGGGGTGTCCTTTCCTGATCTCGTCAGATTCTCATTGCAGACGCCTCAGAGGTGGGCTGGGGGATACATTTGAGGCCCCATCAGACACGGGGAACATGGACCAGAGTGAAGAGCACCCTCCACATAAACGTTCTAAAAATTAGGGCTGTTCTGTTTGGTCCACAAGCCTTCCAGACCCATCTATCCTTGGGCTCTCTGTTGGTGCAAACAGACAACATCAGCGTGATGCACTACATAAACAAGCAAGGGGGAACTCATTCCTATCCGTTATGCAGGAGGCGATGAGGGTTTGATATTAGGCTCTAGAACATGGTCTAGAACTATTGGCAGTACATGTTCCAGGCACCAAAAAAGTCGGCAGACAGGCTAAGCAGGTCGCAGTCCAGGATGCATGAGTGGGAGCTGCTGATCTTGGTAGTAGAAGACCTGTTTGACAGATGGAGTCACCCAGAGTTGGACCTGCTTATGTCCCTACACAATGCAAAACTGTCTCTGTCCTGCCTGCTCATTCCAGGGCCTGGAGTTTTCTGGTGAGACACGTTGTCCCTCACTTGGAAGGGATGTTTCCTCTATGCCGTCCCTCTTATTCAGTGCATGCTAATCAAGCTCCAGATGGAGGAGGCAACTCTGATCCTCATTGCTCCCCTTTGGCCTCGTCAGATCTGGTTCCCCTTACTGCAGCAATTGGCAGTGGAACCACCAGTACCTCTGCCATTATGCTGGGGCCTACTGTCATAGGAACAGGGAACCCTGGTCCATCCGGACCTCAGGTCATTCCACCTTCATGCATGGTTGCTGAAGATATAGCCATTGCTTGGTTTGGAGTGTCACCAAAGGTGGCTGACATCCTGGTGACTGCCAGAAAACCTTCCACCAGGGTCACTTATTCCATGAAGTGGAAGTGGTTTGCTTTTTGGGCCACTTTTCAATCAACTGGATCCTTTTACCTGTGTAGTAAATCAGGTTCTGGAGTGTTTGCTGTCCTTGTCAGATGTAGGCGTACAATACTCTTCTATTAGAGTGCACTTGGCTGCCATTTCAGCTTTCCATGTGCCTATTGATGGTCATACAGTTGCTCAGCTGGAGGTGGCCCATACGTTTTTGAGTGGCATTCTATACTTGAAGCCTCCTACCCGCAATCCAGTCCCTGCATGAGACCTGAATTTTGTTTTGGAAAAGCTTACTTTGGCTACTTTTGAGCCGTCCACGACTTGTTGCTGTGCTTCCTTTCTTACAAAGTATTATTTTTAGTTGCTATTACTTCTGGTCAAAGAATTTGAGAGCTTCAGGCTCTAATGTGTGAGCCTCCTTATATGTTTTTTCACAAAGACAGAGTGTCTTTATGTACCAGTCCTAAGTTTCTACCAAAGGTGCTGTCTGAGTTTACCTTGAATCAAGCCATCCACCTATCAGTTTATTTTCTGAGCATGCCAATCCAGGGGAAGCAATGCTCCATACGCTAGATTCAATTTATTCAATTTTGGTAACTGGGTAGGCCCACTGGGTCCAACAGGCTATCCCTTTCTCAGGGGTGATGTATATAGAATGCTCAGATACAGTATATACACCGCACAAAGGACTGCAGGAAATCCTCACAGCTTTTTGTTTCTTTTGTCCCTGTGAAAGAGGTCGCTCCAGTTTCTAAACAGTGCCAGTCATTAGCAAACTGTATTACTTTTTCTTATAGGAAGTAGGGTAAGGAACTCCCTGTGGTTGTTCGTGGTCATTCACTAGAGTCATGACCACATATGTTGCATATTTCAAAAATGTATTGGCTGCAGACATCTGTGCAGCTGCTACCTGGAGTACTGTCCACACTTTCACTAAACACAACAGTCTAGACACTGCCTCCCAAAACATGGCAGGGTTTGGCCTAGCTGTGCTTCAAGGCCTCCTTTCTTAGGCTTATGGGCTCCAGCTGCCCAGACTGTTCACTGAAAGTACTGCTTGGTAATTGTTCCATATGTGTGACCTGATGAAAGAGATATCCTCGAAGAAGATTGAATAGTTACATACCGTAACAGTGGATCTTTGAGAGAATCTCTTTGATCAGGCCATGCCACCCACCCTCCTTCTCCCTAAGAATTAGCGTTCTGTAACTCATGTCTTTTTCTCAAGGATGGTTTACCTGTTGTTTCCAGCCTTGCCTAGTAGACAGAACCATAGGTTCTCTCCTGGTTCCCTAGAGGGAGGTCCTCTGAACATGATCTTTTGCAGAGAACTGAGGAGGGAAGGGTCCACCCACATTTATATGGGAAGTGCCAACATAGGACATTGTCGTGGGTGGCTCCTAGCGGACTGCTTGCAAAAAGTTTCTGTGTGGTCCTAGTGCCTGTTGTCTATAGTTCCATAAGTACAGCCTGATGAAAGAGATGTTTTGAAGTTCTACTGTTACGGTAAGTATGTAACTGTTCTATCTCTGGCTTCTTGACGGAGTTTCTAATTTGGAAATATCTGAAGAGATCTCTGTCTGTTAACCCATATTCGTTTTTCAAATACCCAAAGGATTTCATCTCTCCCAGCTCCAAGCATTGAGAGAAATATCTCGGCCCATTTCTCTCCCATCTCACAAATGCTTTGTCTCTCCTGCCTGACTGAAAGTCTAGGCACTGTGTTATTGGGACCCATCCCCACTGCTGCTGTGTTCCGCATTGCTTTTTAATTTTTACCTAGTGTGAAAATGAATGTTTTGCTCACTTATTTCAGCTCTGATTCATTTCATGCTTTTCTGTCAACATCCAGGGTAATACTTTCACCAGGAGGCTGGGGTGTGCCCCTCTTTCCAGAAAGACCCATCCCACATCCTCTTTGTCTCATTAACTCAATTGTCAGCTATTTGGCCTGTACTATAATATTGTTGTAGATCTGGAAGGCCCATATCTCCTCACTCCTTTTTTCTTGTTAATATCTCCTATTTAATCCTGGGTGTTTCCCCCTGCCATATAAAGTTACTGATGGCCCTCCACGTTTCTTCTGCGTCTGCATACAAGAAAATCTTATTTCCTATTCCTGCTACCTTTATTCCGACTATATACTGCTCTCCGCTTATTGCCTTTGCCAGTGGCTGCTTACCTAGTTCAAATAACGGGGGATAATGGGCATCCTTGCCGGGTACCTCTTTCCATTGTTAGTGGGGTAGAGAGGGTGCCATTCACCCTCACCCTTCCATTAGGGGCTAGGTATACCTGCCCTATTCATCTTTGGAATCCCTCTCCAAAGCCCATTTTCACTAGAACTACTTTTAGATATGTCGACTTCAGGCGATCAAATGCCTTTTCAGCATCAGTAAATAGTCCAATTTGTGGGATTAGTGAGTTGGTAGAGCCACTCATTATATTCATAATCCTCCTAATGTTGCTGCTTAGCTTTCTGTTGCGGAGAAATCCCATCTGATCGTGGTGTATTCGGGTTTCTGTTACTTTCTGTAGTCTGTTGGCTAGGATTTTAGTGACAATTTTTAGGTCTTGATTGAGTAGGGATATTGGACTATAGGTATGCATTCCTCTCTGGACTTCCCTGGCTTCAGAAGCGCTGTTATTATTGTGTCACTCCAAGATTGGGAGAGGGGCAAATGTTACCCTCCTGACAGGTTCAGAAGACCTTTAGTAAAATTGGGATTAATTGTGTTTTAAATTTCTTATAAAAGTCTGCATTAAAGTTGTCCAGCCCTGGTGCTTTGTTACTTTTGCCTCCTTTATTAGTCTATTTCATTTGTAGTTGTCGGAACATCAGGTGCCACCCTACGTACTTCCAGCAGGGCCGGCAGTGCCAAGGAGTCCAAAACTTCTACTGCCGTCTCTCTGTACCTGCTCTTTATCTAAATCTTCTTTGTACAGTCCTCATAGAAATCCCTAAAGCAATCTGCTATTCCACGTGGAGTAATTCTGGTGATGTTGGGCTTTTTGCTGTCTTTAACCTTAAGTATCAGTCTGTCCGTTTCGATTATACAAAGTCTGAATGCCAACAGATGTGCGCCTTTCCTCCTGCCTCATAAAAAACTCTTGTCTTGTGTATCGAAGCTTAGCTCGTGCCTTTCTCTTCAGGAGCTTCATGAGCTTTCCTTTTTATGTTGGCTTGTGCGCATGTGCAAGCAGTATCTTGTGGTAGTAGCACATTTCAGAGGTGTGTCAGTGTTGTGGCGAATGCAGGGGATGCTTTAGGGGGTGCGTCCCTCAGCCGCCAACCGGTGAGCATTCTGCCAGTGACAGCAGTTTCAGAGAGAGACACAGTTGAAACGAATCTGCCACTGCAGTCAGAGACAGGCTTGTCATTGCAGCATCAGATTAAACGCCTCCATTATGTGTCTTTCCTGGTGAAACATTTGAATAAATATGGCGGCTCCTGCCAGCTGCCACACAATTCCCAGAAAGCCGACATCCGGGTGCCCAATCCCCATATCAGCAATCCCCCTATTAGTGTGTCTTTCCTCTGATTGTGTCTTTCCTGGTTAAACAGTTTCCACTTTCCTTTCCAACACTAGGATCCCCACTCCCGGTGTTGGATGCACCTCAACCCCACCCATCTGTATGCCTTGCCGACATCGGGGTGCCCAATCCCCGTATCGGCATCCCCCCCCCCCCGAATTGTGGCACACTGGGGGCCCACACTAGTGTGCCTTTTTTTTTTTTTTTGTAACCTGTAAATGAAGAAAACCTTCCTCATGGTTTTTTTTCCCTGCAAACAAGAAAATGGTCCACTGTTGTTTCCCTCGTCCCCTCCCCCTCCCTTTGCTCACCCACCTCCCGCACCACCCTCACCCATACTTGCCCTCTGGAGGTCGGGAACCCCGATCTTGTCTGAACTGGGACATGTCTGCACTCTTCAAAGCCAAACTCTGAACTGAAGAAATGACGGTAAGCTTCATAATGGGAGGTTGTGGGGTTGCAACTAGTTGATATCTCAGCCATTTTTGGAATTTTTTACAATTTCAGGGGTTCTGGGGACCCCACCATGAACATGTCACAGTCATTTATTTCTCGGTCCCGAAGGTGATTTTGTGGTCGCTACAGAATCACCTTTTGGGACCACTAACGAAACGACAGTGCCACTGTTCATGAGGGGAGGGCCCAAAAAGCCCATGTTGCAAATTTGGTGAAAAAATTCAAAAAAATGATTGAATTACGAGTGTGCATTGCACAGTTTCTACGCACGCTCGTAACTTTGCCAATTTTTAATATTTTCTCTCCAGATTTTCAACATTACCTTTTTTTCACACCTCCTTATGAACAGCATAGCTGTCATTTTTTACATTGAAACGTGTTTTCACACCTGTGGTGCAGAATGGCGCAGATGCTGTGGGAAATCAACCTTTGGGACAGATTAACAAAATCACAGAGCCACTGTTCATGAGGAGAGGTTAAAAAGTGCCCATGTTGAAAATGTGGTGAAAAAATTCCAAAAAATGATTGCGTTACAGGCGTGCGTTGCGCAGTTTCTACCCACAATCGTAACTTCGCCAATTTTTCATATTTTCAGTCCAGATTTTCAACATTGCCATTTTTTCACACCACCTCATGTACAGTATAACTGTCAATTTTCACATCCTGCCAGAAATGTGTTTTCACACCTGTGATGCCAAATGATGCAGTCACTGTGCAAAACCAACTTTCAGGATTGAGTAATGAAATGATACTGCCACTGTTCATGAGGTGGGGTCACAAAAATCCCATTTTGAAAATCTGGAATGAAAATACCGACAAACGGCCAGGGCATTAGGGTTTCCAACCATAACGTCGTACTCTGTAGAGACTGACAGGCGTCGGGGGTGTGACTTAGGATCATCAGCCGTAATGCTCATGCCATTCCACCCCCACACTGCAGCCAGTGACAGGCATTGAGGTGTGCCTTTGGGTCTTCAGCCCCAATGTTCACCCCATTCTCCTGTACCGCACCCATCTCAGCGTATTTCCTTATGGAATGGGGTGAGTATAAGGCACACCGCAACACCTGTCAGTGTCTGCAGGGTAGGGTGAGGTGAAATGGCGTGAGCGTTATGGCCGATGACCCAAAGGCACACCCCCAACGCCTGCCACTCTCTGCATGGTGGGGGGGTGGGGGTTGACGTTAGTGCAATACTTCACTGCCATTCCTTTATGCATTTCTCTAACTCGTGCACTACCAAAGCCAATGCCAGCCAACATTCGGCATTGACAAATGCTTGATCTTATCTGTGTCAGTCTTCACCATTCATCACAAATGGGTTCTGGATGGAGGTCATGACCCCACGGAGGCTTTTTTTTGGATGGTCGGAGTCAACGCACCAACAGCGCCACCCTCGAGGTCGACACACTGCGTGGTGCTCAGGGTTGGCCGTTAGGTATCGTCGACCCCGCCCTTGCCCCAGTTCTTTGTCTCCCACCGTAGAGGTCACACCTCGTGTGGAGCTGCAGTCAACAATGGCCTTCTCATGTCTTTGACGCCAAAAAAGTTTTACCTACCGGTTCCGTTTCACTCTACTCGACGCCACTGTTGGTAAGACTGTTCCATTACTATTTTTCAGTGACGTCAAGTCTGTTTTTGAATTGTGTTTCTGTCGATCATGTCTCGGTCGGAGGGCAAAATATCACTGAAAGCGGGGCGGCCCCCTATGCGTCAGTGCCCATGCAGCCACAAGTACTCCGTTACTGACCAGCATGATCGTTGTCTTGCGTGTTTTGACCCACTTCACGACATGGATTCGTTCGATGCCTGCTTCTACATGGACCGTCGTGTCATTGATCAATGCGCTTGGAAAGTTGGACAAGCTCCGCCGACCTTCGGGGAAGGGCGCGCACTCATCAGCCCAAGCCGCGGTCTCTCAGCCTTTCTTCTGGGTCCCCTCCTGGTTCTATACGGACCGCAGAGGAGGGGGCTTCTGCTTCTAGTAGCCTCGCTATCACAGAAACCCCTTCTACGGTGCAGGAGGCCCAGTCCATTCCCCTTGGGGAGCGGGCGGGAGGCACCGCTCTGGCAATTGCCCCTTCAGGGGCGAAGGCTCCCCCGGTGTCATTTCCTCAGGCTGGGAAGGCTGGGTTGGCACCCTCCTCGATGCCGTCCGTCGGTGGCGTCTTGGGCCTCAGTGCCATTCACGGCGCCATGGGTCCTGATGGCACCGTGGACGGTGCCGGTCTGCCACTCAGTGCTGTCACTGCTATCGATGCCATTCGCAGCACCAATGGTACTGACAGCACCGTGGGAGGTTCTATGGCACCATCTTCAACCAGTTCTCGCCTTGGCACCGAAGCTGGGGATGGCACCGTGGGAGGTGTCGCTGCCAAGGGAGCTGTCGGTGTCACTATCGGCGCTGTCCCTGACTCCGGTGCCATTTGCGGCACAGTGGAATGGGACGGCACGTGGCAGACATCGACTCCTGCTCTGCTGCCGCTCTCAGCGCCGTCTCTTCTTTGGGCACCATTCGCGGTGCCATGGGGGAGCTCGGTGCCAGCTCTGGTGCAGACACCTGGACTGGCACCTCCTTCGGTCCAGACAGGAGTGGGCATCCGCATACAGTCTGGCACCGGACTTAGGTCTCTACCTCTTCAGAGACGGACTCTGAGTCTGGTTCGGACTGGCTGTCTCACTCTTTGGAGTTGGCGGACCATGTGGACACCTTGGTAGTTTCCTCGGCTGACCAGAGCCAGACTCCCTCTGAGGAGCGGGCGGTAGCCCCCGAGTCTAGGGTCAGGGCTGCTGACCAGCAGGCGGTAGTGCAGGCCACTATTGCCCTGCAGCCTGGGCTCAGAGGGTTTTCTGCCCCCTCAGTTGGGTTACCCCCTCAGGTGGTGTGCCTGGATCACCCAACTTTAGGGCAGACTGGAGCACCCACGGGAGGGAAGGGTGCTACTCCCTGGGTGGTCCCCTCGGGGACTGACCAGGGTTGTCAGCTGCCTAGGTTGGTGTTTGTGAGGAGGAGGGCTCTTTTGAATTCCGAGGGGTCAGGGTTCGATGTGGCAACCCATTTCCGGGACCCACCCGGGTTCGGGAAGAAGTCGTAGCGTGGACCCCCATCCTTCCTTCTGAGTCTCCTCAAGAGGGCCCTGGTCTTTGGAGGGAAGGACCATTCTTTTGTATTTTCACGATCCTGGTCACCTCACGAGGGGGATTCTTCAGGGCACAGCCTAGGCAGTTCCAGTGTGGTTGATCAGCTGTCAGCTGTTGGGCTTTCCGGAGCTCCTCCTTCCCTTGGGGCTCCTGGTGTGCTCTCTTGCCCGGACAGAGGACGGTTGCCTTTTGTTGTTGACTTAGCCCCCACTCCTCCGTCAGCATCTCCTTCTCTCCCAGGCTTTCTTGGCCCTAGGGGACCTCTCTCCTGGGAGCAATTCAGAGGTGCCGCTGCTCACTTCCCTATGTATGTCAGGGCCATGGACGAGTGGGTGTTCCACCCTCCCCCTGAATAACCAAACTCTGGATCTCCGAGGTCTTCTGCTTCCTCATCCTCCTCTTCTGGAAGAGAGGAGCCTTCTTTCCACATCTCCCCTGCTGCTGATCTCGCGGAGTATCAGAAGAGAACCCACCTTTTCTCCCGTAGGGTGAGGCAGCATCTGTTGGGGCAACCTCCTGCCCCCTCCGGGGGTTCCCCGTCTCACTCTCCCCAGTCTTGGACCTCACCAGGCCCGTAAAGGTTCTCCCACTCAGTGTTTTTCCCCCACTGGGCGCTAAGGGACTTAGTCCTTTAGGGTCTAAGGCCCCCTTCGGGGGAGGGCTCGGTACTCACCCAAATGTGATGAATGGTGAAGATTGACACAGATAAGATATGAAAATTACGTACCTACCATAATTCCTGATCTTTCTATATATCTTCACCATTCATTACAAATCCCACCCACCATCTCCCTGGGGCCTCAGTCTCTGGGTCCCCCTCCTGCTGTGTGCCCCCTTTCCTCCCCTTCCTTTCCATTGGTCAGGAGCGGGGTGACCTTGGGTTACACAGGGGATTTTTACCTTCTGGTAGGAGGGGAGAGGGATCGGGGGAGAGGGCACTTCTCTCCTCAATGCCTTGGCTCCACCCCTTTGTGGGTGGGGGTTGGTGGTTGCCCTCTCTTCTCTTCTCTCTCTCTCTCCTCCTCTATCCTCCTCCTCCGTTCTTGTCCTTAGGGACTCATCCCTCAAATTAATTTAGGAAACTTACTGTTTCTCAACTTCCAGATGTGTGGTTTCGGGGGACAACCCTGTATCCTGTCCCTTCCTTCCAGAATAGCCGCTTCTGCTCATGTCTGAGTTCTTGGCAGTGATTCTGTGCCTTGAATTCTGGCATTTCAGCCTTCTGGCTACTCCTACACAGCTCCTATACAGTCTGGAGACAGTCAACATTTCAAGGTATGTCCTCCCTCTCCCCATTTCTAGTTTTCCCTCCCTCCTTCCCTTTCAAACACCATGAAGTCTTGCTATATTATGACTAATGCAGTTAGCCACTGCACTTGAACTGCCCCGGAGAGGAAAGAGTTAACTCCAGGGAGTCTGGAGTTCTACAGCGCGAGAGCGCTTATGCCAAAGCTCTATCTGGGCAGTTTCAAATGAAACTGTCGGATTCTTTACTCCGCTTCACTGAACAGTCGCTCCAGAGATCAGCTCCTTCAGCTCGGTTCATTTCTCGGTTCAAGCGAGTATTTTCGGTTCATTTGAACCGGCAAAAGTATTTATTTTACGCATTTCGGGTTAAAAGCTCTATCTGGTAAACCGTAAGTATAAAATTAAAGTCTGTGTGGAAATTCAATTATCGGTTCGGTTTGAACCGATCGGTTTCTGAAATTAACGTTTTAAAGTGTTGGTTGGGCTTTTAGAGTGCGGTTCCCGGTTTTTATCGGTTCTAAAAACCTTGCTTAAAATTAGTTTTTTCAAATACCGTGAACGTTGGTAAGAACGATAAAGGTGTCTTGCCTGGCACTGCCATCAAAAGGGCAAGTTTTTGGTTAGGCTGGCATTATGTCTGAGAAACCCAAAAGAAAAACCGGGCCCACTGGGTTTCAACACTGTGATGTCTGTGGGGAAGCCTTTGCCAAGGCTGACCCACACACCACTTGTGTTTATTGTCTGGGGGCTGACCACCTCCTGTCAGACTGCCAGGTGTGTAAAATTTCCTGCAGCCACCCTGGAAAGAGATTGGGCGGCTCAGGGCGAGAGGCAAAAGTCCGCTGACCCGACGGGCCAGCCCGGTCCAGCACCCACTGGACCAGAGGGAGTGCCCTCTGACCAGGGCGAGATTTCCTCGGCAAAGGAAGGCTGGTTCAGAGGAACCAGTCCCAGTGAAAAGGCAAAGAAATCAGTAGGTTTGGAGTCCAAAATTGTCTCTCCAACTGCTGCAGAAATAGCTAAAGCCATACAGATTGTCCAGTCACTGTCTCAGGGTCTGTCAGACCACCAACAGTTGGTAAAGGGTTGGTTCGTTCCAGTTCCAGTGGTTCAGGAGTATGATGTTGAGGAATTTTATGAACCACAGGAGGGAGGAGGAATTTGATCAATATATATGTGGCTGGGAGGGTCTGGACGTGCCCATTGAACCGGACATTTCTCCAGACAGACCTTTAGAATCTCCTCCTATTCTGTCTGAGTCCCCTTCTCATCTTATGTTTTACAAAAAGGTTGCAGAAACCCTCCAGCTTCCTTTAGAGGAGGCTGTGGATGAGCAAGAGGAGCCTGATTATGTAGAAATGATGGATATACCAGAGTCTAGGAGGTTGTCTATTCCTTTGCATAAGTCATTTAGGAAGCAAACAACAAAGATTTTAAAAATCCTCATTCTGTCCCTCCTGTAGATAAAAAATGGACAGAAGGTATACTTGTCAGGCTCTGATACAGACTTCCTCACTGAGCAGTGTAGTCATGTAGGTGTGGTTCAAGCTGCAGCCTGTGACAATACATATTCCCTGGCCTCACATCCTCCTGATAAGGATTCCAGGAAGATTGATGCCATGCGAAAAACAGTATATGGCAGCTTCTTTGGGACTCAGGCAGGCAAATTATATGGCTTATGTAGCTAGATATCAAGAAATCTAGATGGGACACAGTATTGCAGTTAGCCAAGCAGGCACATGGCCAGCTGGCTAGTGAGTTGGAACAGGTGGCTGATGGCATTGAAGCCTCTAAAGTTCAATTTCATACTGCTGTTGATGTTAATGATGTTTCCTCTAGGGTCATGGCCACTTCTGTAGCTTTCCTAGGTTGGCATGGCTCAGATGCACTAATCTGTCCCAAGATACTCAGTCAAAGGCTATGGATTTTCCTGTAGTGGGTAATTCTCTGTTTGGGAACAAACAGAAAACTATATGAAAAAGATGGATGAATACAGAACTACCTACAAAAGTGCCCAGGCTAAGGAGAGGCATGCCACTCCACAGAGGCACGCTCCAGAGGTAGGGCAGGCCTTTCCACAGGCCTTTTACCAATCTCAGGCCTCCTCTGCGTTTGCACAGAGGAGTTTCTTCAGAGGCAGAGGTAGGCAGGGCACAAGTAAACCGTCCCCCTCCCCTCAGCCTAAGGCTACTGCCAAGCAGGCACCCTGATGGGGTGCCCAGGGCCGATTCTCCTGTACCAGTGGGGGGCAGGTTGGTTTATTTCAGCCAGAACTGGGTGTCCCTAACTTCGGACAGATGGGTTCTGCTGGTAATAAGCCAGGGTCTGGTTCTCAGCTTCAAACAGTTTCCTAAGATGAGAGCCAGACATTTTCCACCTGCAAATCCTACAGAAGCCCTTGCTTTGGAAGCAGAGGTTTCTTCTCTTCTGGACTGCAAAGCAGTAGAAAGGTTCCCTCCTTGCCATCAGGGCAAGGGGCTGTACTCAAGATACTTTCTTACCCCAAAAAAGACAGGAGAATGGCGGCCCATCCTAGATTTAAGGTACCTGCACAAGCATCTTTTGAAACCAAAGTTCAAAATGTTAACTCTGGCAATGATTTTGCCTTCCCTGAGGCCAGGGGACTGGCTGGCTTCCCTGGACCTCAAGGATGCCTATTTTCATGTTCTGATCAGGCCTTCTCACGAAAGTACCTCAGGTTGAGACTGCCCTCAGGCCACTACAGTTCAGGGCAATGCCCCCATGGCCTACCTCTCGCCAAGGGTATTCACAAAATGTCTAGCTGTGGTAGTGGCTCATTTAAGAAGAGCAAGGATTGCTGTGTTTCCTACCTGGACGACTGGCTCATAGTGGGTCAGTCCCCAGATCAGGTAAAATCCCACTTGCAAGTCACCCAGCAGCTTCTCACTTCCTGGGATTCCTGCTGAATTTACAAAGTCAGTTCTGGAACCAGTTCAGGTACTAACTTTCATAGGTGCAGAATTGAACACAAAGTTAGCCAGGGCATTTCTTCCTCGGAAAGGGTAGACAGGCTCATTGCCTGGCATCCTCCTTTACCCCGGGTTTCTCGACCAGCAAGGCATTTTCTGCAACTCCTAGGGCACATGGCTGCTTCCACAGCGGTAGTGCAAGGCAAGATTCCAGATGAGGGACATTCAGTTCCATTTGAGGGCCTATTGGTCTCAAAGGAGGGACCCCCTTTCCAAATTGGTTCCAGTGACCCAAACTCTGATCCTGGCTCTACACTGGTGGCAGGATCAAAGCAATCTAAAACAAGGGGTTCCTTTCATTCCCGTCTCCCACTCCCTCACCCTCACCACGGATGCCTCCCTGTTAGGGTGGGGAGCTCACTTGGGCGACCTGTCCACTCAGGGAGTGTGGTCTCCTCAGGAATCTCTGCTCCACATCAACCTTTTGGAACTCAGAGCTGTCTTTCTAGCTCTTCAGGCATTTTCAGCTTCTGTCCAGAACAAAGTAGTTCAAGTCAGGACAGACAACACCACAACAATGTGGTACATCAACAAGCAAGGGGGCACTCGGTCATCAGCCTTGTGCACCGAAGCAATGAAGTTGTGGTCTCTGGCTTACTCCCTGAACACCTCCCTGATAGCAGTTCACCTTCCAGGGAAGGACAATGTCCTGGCGGATGCCCTCAGCAGGATTTCTCAGGGCCATCACAGATGGGCTCTGAATCCTCAGGTGCTGGGGTCGGTCTTTGCCAGATGGGGCACCCCTCAGATAGATCTTCAGCCCAGACAACCACCAACTTCCTCTGTTTTGTTGCAGGCCTCCAGTGCTGGGCTCAGTCCCCGGACGCCTTTCAGTTGGATTGGAAAGGGAAGTTCCTGTATGCCTTTCCCCCTTTCCTCTTCTTTTCAGGGTACTAAGTAAAATCAGATCTCAGCCCTGCAAAGTGATTCTGATTGCCCCCCAGATTGGGCCAGACAGCCCTGGTACCCTGCTTCTGTCCTTGACAGTCCACCCTGCCCTGAGCTTGCCCAGAGTCCACGACTTGCTGGCCTGTGCACAGGGAGAGTGTGGTATCGGACCTCAAATCCCTCCATCTCAAGGCATGGCTCTTGAGGAGTTAGAATTACTGACTTACACCTTTCTCAAGGTGTTCTGGATATTTTAAAGGGTCAAGGAAGCCTTCCACTAGGGCCTTACAATTCTAAGTGGAAAGGTTTTCCATCTGGTGCTCTGAGAAGCAGATTATCCCAGAATCTGCTGATCTGCCCATTTTACTGGACTATTTGGTCCATTTAATTCCTTAGGCCTTGGGCGGCTACCTAAAGGTTCATCTGGCAGCTGTCTCTGCTTTTGTGTCAGCAGGGAAGCCTGCTTCCTTTCTTCTCACCCTGTGTTTTCCAAGTTTTTTAAGGGTTGCTTCACACTAACCCTCCTTTTGAGAACCAGCTCCCGCCTGGGACCTGAATGTTGCATTGCTCAGTTAATGCAACCTCCCTTTGAGCCTCTGTCCTCCAGAGCTCAAGTTTCTAACGGAAAACTGTTTTCCTAGTGGCTATCACTTCTGCCAGGCATATAGTGAACTACAGGCCCTGTCAGTGGAAGAAGATTTTATCTCTTTCCACAGAGATAAGAGTAGTCCTCAGGACTAACAGAAAGTTTTGACCTAAAGTGGTTTCAGATTTCCACCTGAACCAATCCATATCTTTTCAGTATTTTTCACTGAGCATTCTTGCTCAGGTGAGAGGAGACTGCACAGCTTGGACGTCAAAAGAGCCTTAAGCTACTATTTGGAATGCACCAAGGGTCACAGGTTCAATCCTCCAACTCTTCCTTACCTAATGGAGGTGGCAAGGAAACCTGCCACTAAGAGGACAATTGCAAGGTGGATTGTCTCTTGTATCCAATTTTGTTATCAAAAACTAGGTGAGAACCCCCTCAGGACTGAGGGCTCACTCCACCAGGGTACAGCTGCATCTCTAGCGGCTGCTGAGATATTCCATTCTGGAAATCTGTCAAGCTGCTACTTGGAAAACAGTTCACACTTTTACCAAGCATTATTCCCTGGATATTCAGTCAGGAGAGATGCTCGTTTGGCACAGCTGTGCTTCAGAGCCTATTTCCTAAGTAGGTTCTGACCCTCCTCCATGGAGGTACTGCTGTGTAATCTGCATTAGTCATAATATAGCAAGACTTCATGGTGTTTGAAGAAAAAATTACTCACCTTAGTAATTGCTTTTCTTCTCATGGAGTCTTGCTATATTATGACCACCCTCCCTCCTGCCCCTCTCAGAACTTCTTCTTGGGTAGGGGTGGCAAATTAGTGCAAGCACTGTCTCATGCCATTGTAGTTTTTTTCCCTTACCTTCTTTTATTTAGGGTTAGGGAACTAGGTTATTCTATTTAGGTAATATATTGGACCCCTTCCTGGACTTGAGTCTTTGGGGGAAGGGGGGGTCCTAATGGTGCTTGTCAGGGGGGTAACTAATAATACTATTATTCATTGTTATTATTGTTATTGTTGTTTATATTGTTGTTATTTCTACTAGTAGGTAGCCATTTGGCTAGTGTAGAGCTTTCCACACAGACTTGTTGCTTAGTATTAGCTTAGAAGATCTGACAGTTTCATTTGAAACTGCCCAGATAGAGCTTTGGCATAAGCGCTCTCACGCTGTAGAACTCCAGACTCCCTGGAGTTAACTCTTTCCTCTCCGGGGCAGTTCAAGTGCAGTGGCTAACTGCATTAGTCATAATATAGCAAGACTCCATGAGAAGAAAAGCAATTACTAAGGTGAGTAATTTTTTCTTTCTGCTTCCAGAGATTGGGGCCCCTTCCCAATCCCCTTGGGTTTCTCCATCTCCTTCTGTCCTCTCCGTCGTTTTATTTCTCCTTTTAGTTTGTATATCTTTTTCTTTGTCTGTCCCTTGGATTTCCTTGTCCTCCTCCCAACCCTTTCTTACTCTATGGCGACTCAGAACTGGAGGGGCGGGTCAAATGACCTTAACGGCCAACCCGCTGGCGCCACACAGTGCATCAGCCTCGAGGGCGGCACCGTCGGTGTGTCGACTCCACCCATCTAAAAATAAAAACACACGCGGGGTCGTGACCTCCAGCCAGAACCCATTCATGATGAATGGTGACGATACACAGAAAGATCAGGAATTACGGTAGGTACGTAATTTTCATTTTTCTTCAGTTTTACTCATGTAACTACCTCTGTTTTTTTTGTGTGCTGCTTCTGATTTCTTTATCTCTTTTTCTACAGCTTCCTGCGCTGCCACCTGTCTTTTTTCCCTGCTGCTGCTAGACGGATTATTTTTCCACTGACCAGTGCCTTAAAGTATCCCACACTATTTGTTCAGAGACTCTGCAGTTCTGATTTAATCTCTAGATTTCTTTGATTTCCTCTCCCACTGTTCTACAGAAATCTGATTTGTTTAATAGGGAGATGTATAATCTCTATGTACTAGTTTTCCTTAGGCCCCCACAGTTTGTACGTGAGGTACATTGGTGCATGATCTGATTGAGTAATTGAGAGTATCCCCAACTGTGCTGTGTTTTGGAGTAGTCCTTTGGATGTAAGAAACATGTTGATCTTGGAATATTCACGTCTTCATGCAAGAAGAAAGTATAGTCCATTTCCTTTTTTTTTTTTAACTTTATTTTTTTTTATACTTCTTTATTATTTTTTAGATGTATATCATGGATTATGCATACCATTACATCTTTCATGTCTTACAGTAATTGACATTTTCTCTCTTTGTTTATACAATTATAGCACAATCACACTTATACAAAATATCATATCCTCTGATCTTTCAGGGTCAGGTTACATCCATGTAAGTCCTTTAGACAAGCTGTTATTATCTAGAGAACAAACAAAAACAATAAAACAAAAAGAAAAGGAAAAACAAAAACCAAAAAAAAACAAAAACAAAGTGAACTTATTTAAACTAACTCTAAGCCACCAGCACTCTTTTACCTTTTTTTTACACTCTATTTACGTTGGTATTTGCAACGTTAGTTTATGTTGCATTCTTTTTGTTTCAGTTGATATGAGTGGTTCATCTCTTATTTACAGTACCTTAAGCTGATTCAATCTTCACTTTATTTCATGCTCATAATCTTTATTTTATTCTAAGTAGACGTCTCTCTTATGTACCCTTATATTTTTTTTTCCCTGTATCTTTTAGTTATCTGGGAGGATAAGTAATTACCATCTGTTCCATCTGTTATTAAATTGTTCTTTTCTTTGGTTAATTGCCCATGTTATTTTCTCTATTAATTGTATTTGTTGTACAATTTCTAGCCAGTCTGTTCCCTCTGGAGGGGCCTCTTGCAGACATTTTCTTATGGCTTTCAGTGCCGCTGCTGTCAATACATTCCAGAGGTGTATTTCGTCTCACCCCTTCATTTCTCTGGGACACAGTCCCATTACCAGGTGTTTAGAATTTAATTCTGTATGAAACATAAATAATATATTTAATTTGGCTATCACATGATCCCAAAAAGGTCTCAACTTGGGACAGTGCCAAAAGACATGTGCCAATGTAGATCCATCTACTCCGCATCTCCTCCAACAGGCTGCACTAGATCGCCTATCCCAGTGGGCCATTTGAATAGGAGCTAAAAAGTACCTAATTCTCACTTTCCAACAAAATTGTCTCCAGGAGGGTGAGGAGGTGGTAGACCATGTATGTCTCCATAGTCTCTTCCATTCTCTCTCTGTGAGGGTGATGTCTAATTCTTTCTCCCACTTTTTCATAATACTATAGGTTTAGTGGAGACAGAATTTCCTGTATTATATACATTGTATAATAGGGTAATTGATTTTTTACCATATAGTGAATTCCATATCTCTCTAAATGGTATTTATAGTTGTATCATTCTTTAACTTTATTTTTAAGAATTTTTTTTTAAACAATCAACAAACAATACATATTAGCAGTGTAAAGCTTGACATTTCATCAGGTATAAACATAAATAATTGAATCTTTGTACATCTGATAACCATATAATCTGAAATTGGATGCATAGATCTGTCTTATAGGGTATAGGTTAATACATTCCTATATATTTAGCTAAATCAATAGAATTAAATCAAAGGATGAAATCTGGCCTGTTGGGAGATATATAGAGTACCCATTGCCTCCAAATCAATTCAAAATGGGCTTGTTTTTTATTCAAAATTGCAGTCAATCATTCTATTTTATAAATTTCTATCATTAGCTCATGCCATTGATCCAATGTAGGGACCTGTTGTGTCAGCTATTTCTTAGTGACTGCCTTTTTAGCAGCCAATAAGCATATCATAATTCATTTGTTTTGAATGGGAGTCCCTGCATTCCTTCGGGTAGTCTGAGAAGAAAAACAGGGTGGTAGTAAGGCTAAGTGAGGGTGAGAACAGGTCCACAAAAGCGCCCTGGAGTGCCTGTATGAAAGATTGAGGTACTGGATACTACCAAAACACATGACTATATGTGGCAGGTGTATGGTCACACCCTCTCCAACACCTCGCATCCCTATCCTGTGAATACTTTGCCTGTATGGCTGGGGTTCTAAAATATTTGAGGGCAACCTTCCATGAAAACTCCCTTCATCCAATGGATGAGGTACCCCTGTGTAAACCTTGCAAGTGTTTGTCCCAGATGTCAGCAGAAATCTGGATGCTCAAATCCGCCTCCCACGCAGATTTCACTGTATCAATAGAATGCCCCCCCCACCTGAGCCTGAGCTATATGTAAATAAAATATCATAGGCTTCAAAGGTGTTCTTCCCTCCAGCGCCCCATTAAGAATCCCACATAGTTGGGGTATTGGTCCACCCGCCCACAGATCCGGGGATAGAGTTCTGATTAATCAATCAGTCAATCTTTATTTATACAGGCGGAACATCGTTGAGAAGAACTCATTTACAAGATGGACCTGCACAAGTAAATAATAACAATTACAACAGTAGGGAACTCGGGGAGTCAAAAGGATATAGCGCATCATTCCATGTAGATAAAAGCTCGTGCTTGTAGGCATCTAAACCTGTGTCTTAGAGAGATGCCAAACTGTGCCCCTATATCCCCCATTGTAAGGAAAATCCCATCATTTATGAAATGAGATAACAAGTGTAGCCCTAACCTCTCCCAGCCACGGTATCCAAGATTAAGTGTAGTTGGCATAAAAAAGTCCAGGTATGAAAGGGAGTATAACAAAGGCCTACGCCCAGACATACCTTTGAGATATTTTATGCTTGTGATAGTATAGAAACATAGATTTTGACGGCAGATAAGGACCGCTTGGCCCACCCAGTCTGCCCATTTCCCTACCTAATGGATAAGCTGCAGATCCTAGTCAACCAGCAGCCTACTTTTTCCTACCCCAACCCCCTAAAATTGCCTTATGACTGTCCCATGCATGCTTGAATTCCACCACTGTTTTGACTCCACAACTTCCTCCGGAAGGCCGTTCCATGCATCCACAACCCTCTCTGTGAAAAATACTTCCTTAAATTACCTCTGAGCCGCCCCCCTTCTATCTTCAAATTGTGCCCCCTTGTTCTTGCACACCTCTTTTTTTGAAAGATGCTACCCTCTTGGACTTTGTTGATTCCTTTGAGATACTTGAAAGTTTCTATCATGTCCCCCCTCTCCCTCCTTTCCTCGAGGCTATACATATTCCGCTCCTTAAGTCTCTCTTCATATGTCTTCCGGTGCAGACCCTGCACCATTTTAGTTGCCATCCTCTGGACAGCCTCCATCCTGTCTATGTCTTTGCGGAGACTGGGTCTCCAGAACTGCACGCAGTACTCCAGATGGGGTCTCACCAACTGTCTGTATAGAGGGATAATAACTTCCTGTTTTCTACTGGTGATGCCTCTCCCTATGCATCCCAGTATCCCCCAACCTCCTTGCTGCCCTCTCACATTGCTTGCCCACCTTTAGATCATCTGATATGACTACCCCCAGGTCCCATTCCATTTTTGTTGTTGTTAGTATCTCACCCCCCATTGTGTACTCTTCCCCTGGGTTTTTGCTTCCCAGGTGCATTACCTTGCACTTCTTAGCATTGAATCTAAGCTGCCATACATTTGACCATTCCTCTAACCTTGCCAAGTCCCTTCTCATCCTTTCCACCCCACCTTGTGCATAGAGGTTATCTGTTATTTCTTAGATTGGCTTATAGGGGTATGATAACAACACTTGGTTCAGGTTGGTAAGATCCTCCTCTTGGACCTCCAGAGCCTTCCACCTGGCTCGGTACTGGGGATGCAACATAAAAATATGGTTCTAGGGACATAGATGTGTTGTTCAATCCACACTTACTGGCAGGTTCCTTGCTGCTTTAAATCTTGCCGGAAGGTCTTCAAACTGGCTCCTCCCACCCACCCGGGTGGTAAAACTCTTGGCTCCGCCCATGGCGCCAGATCTTCCTTACGCTTAGAGCTCAGTTTCCCTCCGCATAGCGCTCGTTTTGACCTGGATCTAACTCATCGGTTAATCAAAACTCATTCTAAATTTTCTAGACTTGATCTTTTTCTTCCTTCACAGTTGCGATGGACAAATCGACTCCCGAATTTCGGCGTTGCCCTTGTGGGCAGAAGATGTCTCGGACCGATCCGCACTCCACGTGCATTTACTGCCTTGGGCTCGATCACGATCCGCAGGCCTGCAAATTGTGCAAGTCCTTCTCGGTCAACGTTCTCGAAGACCGTGCTGCCAGACTTCAACTTGGCGCCCTGAGAGATGTATTCTTCTCCGGTAAAGTCAAAGGAAGTCTGCTATGTAAACCGTGTGGCCTGCTGAGCAACTTGAGCAAATGATCGCCTTCTCGAGGAGGAGGGCAGCCAATCCTCCCAACTTTTTGGAAGTTGTAGAGTAGTAAAGCAAATCCTGGTCTCTACGAGTTCCATATGTACCGTGAGATTTTTTTATTTAGGTTTCTGAAGAAGGCTTCAGAGACTGAGATGGGTAAGGTCTGAGCCAGATATAAGAAGTGGGGTAACAAATTCATTCTCACTGCATCTATTCTCTGGAGCAGTGGCAAAGGGATTGCCCTCCACCGTTCTAGATCTGAAGAGAGCTGATTCATCAAGGGGCTAAAATAAATATTAAATGGCTGAGTGCTATCATGTGTTAATTGAATTCCTAAATATTTGAAGCATTGTAAATTCCAATGGAATGGGAACAGGGATTTACTTATATGTTCTGATGGATCATAATGAAATTTCAGAGCCTCAGTCTCGGTTGAATTAATTTTATATCCTGCCAATTCCCCAAATTCTGTCAGTATGCACCATAATGGTTCCAAGGACTGCTCTGGGTCTGAAAGATACACTAGCAGGTCATCTGTGTAGAGGGCTCATTTGTGGTGGGCACTTCCCATTCCAAGTCCCCAAATATTCTCCTCCTGCATTATTGCCTGGGCCAATGGCTCCAGATATATGGTGAAAAGCAGAGGCAACAGGAGGCACCCCTGTCTGGTACCACGTAGCAATGGCACTGGATTCGAAACCGACCCATTAACCTTGACATATGCCTTGGGGCCTGAGCATAGGGATGTAATGATCCAAGTAAACCTCTCAGAGAAACCCACCCTCTCCAGCACCGCCTCCAAGAAGGGCCATGCCACCCGGTCAAAGGCCTTCTCTGCGTCCAGGCTTAGTAACAAAATTGGGGCCCTCGACCCGGCAGCGTGGTGAAGGAGATGAAGCATCCTCTTGATGTTATCCTGTGTCTGCCTACTAGGCACGAAACCTGTTTGGTCCATGTTAATCAATAATGGCAAGAGGGTCTCTAATCTCCTGGCCATCACCGATGCAAAAATGTTATAGTCTATATTAAGCACCGAGATTAGGCAAGGAGATGAGCAAATATGTATGATCCTTTCCAGGTTTAGGAATACTAGTAATTGTAGCATATCCTCAAGTTCTCAGTGCCCCCTCCCCTTCTTGGACTCCTTAGGATACATTTAGTAGGGTTGGCAGTAGTCTCTCCATAAGCATCTTATAGAACTCCCCTGTATATCCATCTGGGCCCAGGCTTTTGTGTGTTTTTAAATTAGAAATAACGCTGTCTAGTTCTCCCAGAGTAACTGGCCTGTCCAGAGCTGCTTCTTCGTGGGAGAGAGTGGGCAATCGGAGGTCCGCAAGAAAAGACTGAATTCTCTGCAGGTCTGTTTCATGATCAGGGTACAGAGGGACTGATAGTAGCCTCTAAAAGCTTGCATAATATGTGAGGGTAATTTTACCATTCTGCCTGAACCAGAATCTCTAACCTGCATGACCGTGGAATGAGTGACTTTTTATCGAAGTCTGTGGGCTAAGAGGTGGGTGGATCTTGGGCCCCACTCATAATACTTCTGTTTTAAGTCCTGTAGAGCCTGTTCCATTTCAGTGTCCAAGAGTTGCTGTATTTCTTGTCTAGTAATCAGCAGCAGAAGATAAACTGCCGAGTCCCCGGCTGCAAGCTGTTCCTGCAAGTCTTTCAGCTGCTGTTGCAGTTTATCTAGTTAAGCTGCTTGTTGTTTTTTGTAATGGGAAGCAAACTTTCTTATATCACCCCGTAGTACCACCTTAATGGTGTCCCATAGGGTCTTCGCGTCTATATTAGGGGCTGTGTTTTCCTGTAAAATTTGGGGGATACGCTCCTCCACTAAAGTTTTAAAGGCCTGCAGGTTCAGCAAATGATTGTTACGTTTCCACAATGTCTCCCTCCTCTCCGATTCCCAATCCAGCTTGAGAAACAGGGCAGAGTGGTATATCATGTACAGGGTGACTGTGATTGAGCACTTACAAAAAGGGCACCTCAATCACGGCACCTGTGAACAGGGCTACCTGACAGGGTAGCGAGCGGATACCAGGGTGGGCAAGGTAGGGCAGACTGATGTACCTGCATATACACATGCATGGGGGGGAGGAAGGGGAGGGAAGGTATGTGGGAGGGGGTGTAGCAGGCAGCTGCCGAGCGGGACTGCTAGCGTGGTGTGGTGGGTGGTTGCTTGGGAGGTGCAGGGTTCAGGTCCGGTGCTGTTTTCTTTTTGCTGGCGGATGGCTTGTTATTTTGCCAAGTTTTCACTGCCCCCGACAAGCACCCCCTGGAGTTGAGAATCCATTAGTGGGGTGGATGTGTGGGCAGAGCCCCCCCCCCCACCAGCGTTTGGTAAAAACCTGTAGGTGTCAGACGCTTTCTTTATCCTTGCCATGGGTGTGCATCACCAAAAATAATTTTTTGGCGATGTACACTCACCAGAACGGTGATCGCTATTCCTCGATCACCATTATGACATGGAACCGGGAAAGAGTGATCAGACAGGAGAGGGCAGGAGCCAGCATTCCCGAACCTTGTGCTGATGCTCACCCGAGATGTGGAAATAATCTATCCTGGTATGTATTTTGTGTGGTGCAGAATAATGGGTGTATGCCTTTCATCCCGGGTGAAGGGACCTCCACATATATCCACCCACTGTAATTCCTTTAAATATGTTAGAGCCGCTTGCTGGGCAGCAGATCTATTGGGTACTCTAGGATTAGTGGTGTCAGTGTGTTCATAAATCTGATTATGATCTCTCCCGACGGGGACTTCCGGTGACGTCACGAATACAATGGCAGCCTAGTCTCAGTGGCTCCCCGAGAGATCCCTCTAATTGCACTCCTATCCCCGTGAATCCTTAGCCATCAATCCAGCATTTAACTCGGAGGGCAACAAAAATGCCCAGGAAGCGAGAGGAGGCAAGATTCTCAGTTTTGGCTCATCAAGAGAAGGAGAAATCATTTGATGAAGGGTCGGAAAGTGAAGACTCCCGGGCCTCGACCGCCTCGCGCCGGAGTAACGTACTGTCTGATCAGGCCCCACATACAATTTTACAAAAACAAATGGCCCAGATGCTGGCTGAGATCAGGGACTTTCGGAAAGAAATGAAATCGACCGTATCGGCCTTACGTACCGATATTGGGAAATTAGAGCAATGCCAGGAAAGTGGAGGGACCCGAATTGCTGATACAGAGGGTCGGATGACGGACGTGGAGCACGCTTTAGTTCAGCTCCACGGAGAACTGAAGGCCTTACAATCTCGTGCTGAAGATGCCGAATGTCGGAGTCGGAGGAACAGTCTGAGGCTATCAGGGGTCCCTGAGGGCTCGGAGGGCCCAGAAATGATCCCATTTGTGCAGAAATTACTGAAGGAGTTGCTTCACCTACCTGAGTCCGTTACCCTGGAACTCGAGAGGGCACACCACACCCTGGGCCCAAAACCACCGCCAGGCTCCTGCCCCCGCACCATTCTAATCAAGTTTCTCAGATACCAGGAAAAGGAAACCATCTTGCATACTGCCTGAAGGCAGGGAAAGGTACTCTTCGAGACGCAGCGCCTGTTTTTTGACAATGACTATGCCCAGAAATCATGGCCGTGTGAAGCAGACCTCACGCTCACAATATGAAGACCCTGAAGTGCGGGAGTATAGTTCATCCCTACCCTCTAAAATGGTGATCCTCTTCCCAGATGGTACCGCACCTTTGAGACAACCGAGGTAGGTGTCGGAGCTCTGAAGAAGGAACATGGAGGTCCCCAAAGCAGCACAAACAAGGAGCCCTCCGTTGCCTCTAAGCTCATGAAAGATGTGGAGCAGTGGTCAGAGGAACATGCGACGTAAGCAAGGCTTGGAGGCTCTCCAGAAGATTGTGGGCTCCCTGCGAGCGTCCCAGTCGACTGTGGAGAAGCAGCAGCAGCCGAGGACTGGCGCGACTACCTGAAAGGGCCGCAAGTACTATTCTAGGGACATGGGTATGTTGTTCATCCACACTTATTGGCAGGTCCCTTGCCACTTTAAATCTTGCCGGAAGGTCTTCAAGCTGGCTCCTCCCACCCACCCGGGTGGTAAAACTCTCAGCTCCGCCCCATGACGCCAGATCTTCCTTACCGCTTGGAAGCTCAGGTTCCCTCCTTAGCGCTCTGCGTTGGACTGGTTCCTGGAAATTTCAGTCTTCGAAATCTTTTAAGAGAAATTTTGATATCTTCTTCCTCGCTGCGGCGATGGCTCAATCCTTTCCCGACCCCGGGAGGCGCCCGTTTTTTTCCTTCAGGAGAGACCCGCACTCCACGTGCGTTTACTGCATTGATCTGGATCATGATCCTCAGCTTTGCGAATTTTGTTGTGCTCTTTCGGCCAGCTCTCAGGAGTACCGTGCGGCCCGTTTGGGGCTCGGACATCTGGTAGTTTTTCCCACTCCGGAGAATCCCTCGGTCGTCGGGGTCGCTTCCCGGCTGTTTCTGAGCAGCTTGAATCCGCCGGGCGGGGAGCTGCTCCACCTCCACTTCCCTCGGTTCTGGCGTTTTTCCCGCTGTCCTGGGTTCTACTCATTCAACCTGTTCAAGGAGCCCACAGTCTCTCCTTTGAAAGGAGAGGACCCTCGGTCCTTCCCTCGGCCCAATTCCATGGGGCGCAGGTGGAGATCCTTCGTTAGCCCGGCGGAGCCGAGGCTCCCCTCCCGTGGAGCGGCTTCCGGCCGGTATCGCGTGCGGCCTCTGGCCTCACGGTGTCCCCGTCAGGTCAGCTGGCCAGGACCCCCGTCGGCGTGGCGAGCCCTCGGCCGTCATCTGGGCAGTCTTCCGGTAGTGCGCATTTCCTTCGCCGGTTTCCCCAGTGGAGGCTGAGGTTCTGCCGGTACCCTTGGGTGACAGTCCTCGCCCAAATTCTCCGGACGAAGAAGAGGCGGGCTCGCTCCCTCTCCAGCCGCCCTCGGTTTCCCTGAGGATTGGGTTTGGTCTCGGTCCTCCTCGTCTAACGCTCCGCGACCTCGGCGTTCGGTCGAGGCACCCGAGTCAGAGTAGCTTTTGCCGTTCTTCCTAAATCCCCTCACCGGATGAGGTTAAGCCCGATGCCGTTGGCGTCGGCGTACGAGGGAACTCATGTGCGGCAGATGTTGTTGTCTGGAAGGCAATCGACGATTCATTCTCGGCTAGTAAGCGGCCGCCATACGTCGGCCGGCGCGGTCACTTCGAGGTGTCGAGGCCCTCTTCAGGGCGGTTGCTCGCCGATCTTCAGCTGCCCCTCCGCCATTGGCGAGACAGAACGGACCATGACCTGTTTAGCTGGTCTCCGATCCCCTCACTCCCGCCCACCCTCGGCGGATGAAGAGTGGCTCTGGCCTGTGGCAGCTTTTTGCAGACTCTGAGCCTGACGTCGGCTCCATTATGTTTCCTTGCAGGGAAGACCCTTGGTCTTCCCCGGAACATTCTGTGGCCGACAGCCCATCGTCCTCTGTGGGTCTGCTCCCGCTCATCTCGGAATTCACTGGAATGCAGCTCGAGCCCATTTCCAAACGGGCACCTTACCCCCTTACGGAGATTCTGGACCGAAGGGGCTCTCCCTTGGAGGCCTTCCCGGTGGCTGAGGCTATCGTGGGCCCGGCCTTGGAGCTCTGGCGGCGGCCTGCTTCCTGCCCTGCGCCTTCGGACAGGGTGGCCAGGAAGTACCCTGTCCCTGTCGGTTCTCTGCCCGGTTTCTCGGAGCACCCCTCGGCTGAAGGGGTAGTTACCGACAATGTTTTCCAACATTTTGGAAACACTAGGGACGTGGATAGGCCCCCTGACAGAGTCCAGAAGGATGGACTACGTCGGGTGCAAGGTTTACGCCGCATCCTCCCTAGGCCTCCGTCAGGCCAGCTTGGCGGCACTGATGGCGCACTGTTCCCATGCCCTTTTGGGCTCCTGGCGAGAGAGTCCTTCCTCATCTTCCAACCGACCTGCGGACCACGGTCCGGCGGGTTCGGGACCAGGGTAAAGGCGATGGCGGAAACAACAGCTTCAGTCGGCCCTGGATCTGGGCGACTCCTGTGTAAGATTGGTGGCGGCCACAGTATGCTATGCGCGCAGAGCGTGGCTGAGGTTATCCTCTTTTTCCTTGGAAACCCAGCATGAGTTGGCGGACACCCCTTTCTTGGGGGCTGACCTCTTCGGCCCTGGCGTGGAGGGACATATCCAGGGGCCCGAGAAGTCCGATGCCACTCCGGACTCGGTCAATCCTGCCCGGAGGGACAAGGGCAGCCCTCAGCCTTTGCGTAAGCCCCTTGGCCCCCCTACCCCTGCGGCTCGACCGGCCCAGCTCAAGGGCCAGCAGGCATGCGTTGGTCGGCCTGTTGCCAGACCAGCGTCTTCCTCCAAAAGGAAGCAAGGAAATAGGGGTCCGAGAGCCCCCTCGGCCTCTTCCTCCGTTGAGCCTGCTCAATGACGGGCTAAAGGGGAGCTGTCCCAGCACCGATCGACCCTGCCGGGCATTCCCGTGGAGGCGGCTCCGCACCTCTTCTCTTGGGTGGTGCTAAGGATAGCCCTGTTGCGGGTTGCGAACAGGTTTCCTCTTGAGCCGTTACCCACGGGGACCTTGGATCCACAGACTCCTCGTTGGACCACTGAGCCGACTTGCCTGGCCCCCTAATTAGGGGTGGTCAGGAAGGTGGTGGGCCTCCTTCTGACCCGGGGTTCGAGTCCAGGTGTTCCTGGCCTTAAATGGATGGGGGGCTTGCGCCCATCCTTCGGCATGACGGATGGTCCCTCTGCCGATCTCCCATCCTCAGTTCGAGGCGTACCTCCTGGGCCTCCAGGATGTACTTCCTCCTTGTTCCGTCCGTTCTTGAGAGACCCCTTCCTTTCTCAGGCGAGAGGTCTCCTTACGAGTTCCTGGCCAGGCCCTTCGTTCTCTGCTCCGCAGTTTCTGCGGCTTCGAAGGGTCCGGGCGTAACCCCACCCGGATGGCGGCCTGATTAATACCTTCCAGGCTTACATTGGTCTCCTTACGAACCATGTTGGAACTTCGTGCCTTAGCGGGTGAGGTTTTCTCGGGACTAGGCTCGACTCTTGGAGTCGAACTCGGCTCGGGCGGACAGGGCTGAGGTTCTTCCTCCCTTACCCAGTCAGGTTGGCGGGTAATTGTGCCTCCGGGACCTCCTGCACCTCCCGAGCTCTTGCGGCTGAGTTCCCCCTAGTGGACGGGCCTGCCAGTGGTCACAGTGCTGCGTTCCTCGGACCAGTTCTGACTACAGCCCAGGGTTAGTGGGCGCCCCCCCCCGGACTGTTCCAGCTCCTGCAGGAGAACATCCTGTTCGTCCCCCCTGGGTCGACGGTCTTCTCAGACCGATGCTTCTCAGATGGATGGGGGTGTCCATCTAGGGAAATACAGAGTGCTTCGCCTCTGGTCCTTCGGGAGTCCCGATGTCCTCTCTACCCGCTGGAGCTCCAGGTGGTCCGTTTAGCTTGCACCGCTCGCTCCGTTTGTGCGGGGTCTAGTGGTTTTAGTCCATCCAGACAGCACCACAACCTTGTGCTACCTGCCCCGCCAGGTTCAATCGACCCCTTACCTCGGCGTAAGGAGGTTCTCCGCATTGGGTTTTTTGCGCAGTCGGAGGCGGGTTCCCAGTCTTCTGATGGCGGGAGCCTCCAATTCTCTGGCTACTGCCCTAAGCCGGACATAGGCTGCACCTCATGAGTGTTTTTTCCTGCGGAGGTAGCACGGGATCTTCTCCTTCCTCCTCACGGGAGAATACGAGGCCAAGGCTGCTTATGCCGCCCCTCAGCAAGGTCTGCTGTGGGGATGCCGTCAGACCCACGGACATCAAGCCCTTCGCGCCTCTCCCCATTTCCCTTGACCTATGGGCAAGGCAAGGGAGGACTGGGGCGCAGGTGATGCTGGTAGCCCAGACTGGCTTGCCAGCTCCACAGTATCCAGCTCTCCTCAGCCTCGGCCGCAGGCTCCCGTGGCGGCTTCTAGGCCTCCCGGTCCTGATTTTCCTTTTAGGGGAAGGTTTTCCTTCGGGACCTTCAATCCCTACACCTGTAGGCCCAGTCCCTGTGCGGCTAGGGGCCAGGCCTAGGGTCCTTCGGCAGGGTCCTCTTCTTTCGTGGCGTCCTGCTAGGAGTCGGCCAGAAATAATGCTCGTCCTCTTGGAAAAGTTCTCCATTTGTTGATGGGATAGGGCCTGGTCCTCTCCCGTCCCTGGGCGAGCATTTCGGACCATCTGCGTCTGTTCTTTGAATTAGGACTTGGGCAGACAACCCTCTAAATTGCTTCTGTGGTCACCCTGTCTTCCGGGCATGGGCCGGAAGGCAGTCGGCTGCTCAGAATAGGTGGTCTGGCACTTCTAGGCCTCGATCACACCTCCCCTTTGGGGGAGAGTATCCCCATTCTGTGGGATCCTTGCTGGTATGGGCTTAGCTCACGAGCAAGCCATCCGAACCTTTGCACAGGTGCAAGGTTCCCCCACCTGTGGTGGAAGAACACCTTCTTGGGGCTACTCGGCCGTCCAGGAGGTGGGGAGAGTTCCAGGCGCTCCTTTGAATCTCCCTATCTGGTCTTCCACAGGGACTAGGTTGTCCTGTGCCCCACCCGAAGTCCTTCCGAAGGCGATGGCGGAGTCTTTCCTTCGGGGGTATTGCCTCTGCCAGGGTTCATCCCCATTCACACCTCGGAGGTCGTATATAGGTTCCATAGGAACCTGTTTACTTAGCTCACCTACCCAGGGAGCGTAAGGCTGAGATCGGGAGAGTTCGCCAGCTGTTTATCATCTACGCTGTAGCCGCATCTGGCAGACCTGCAGCCAGAGTGGACTGACGAGCAGGTGGGTCACCTGCATAGGTCTCACTATAGGCGGCCAGAGCATGGAGCCTTCCAGAGGGATAAGTGCTCATTTTTGCCCGTCCTCCGCTGCGTCGGTGGCTGCTTCCGAGGATACTCCGGTCCGGATATCCGTAGGGCTTCCGCCCGGAAGCAGACTTTACCATTCCCCTTCCACATTGACCTTGGGTCGCGCGGAGGTGCTGAGTGAGACCTCGGTTCTCCAGTCTTTCTCGTAAGAAGGGTGTGCCTTGCCTCCCTCCTCCCAGAGAACTGCTAGGGAGTCTGCCAATAAGTGTGGATGAACAACATATCCATGTCCCTAAATACAGGTTACTCACCTGCTAACAGGAGTTCTGAGAATGGGTATGTTGTTCATCCACCGCCTCCGGCTTCGACGTGCAACCTGGCTTCCAGTGGGCTAGATCTGGCGTCATGGGGCGGAGCCGAGAGTTTTACCACCCGGGTGGGTGGGAGGAGCCAGCTTGAAGACCTTCCGGCAAGATTTAACGCGGCAAGGGACCTGCCAATAAGTGTGGATGAACAACATATACCATTCCTAGAACTCCTGTTACAGGTGAGTAACCTGTATTTTCAAGCTCTACTCCATGAGGGAGAAACTTAACCAAAGTTATCAATGATGGAAGCCTGGGGAGGGAAACGACAGCGGGTGGGGGTCTTTCTTATCACCGATGTCCAGTTCTAGTCCGGAGGGAGCCTGGAGTTCAGTGGTATGATGGCCCCAGGGTAGAGAGGGAGAGACGGGGAAGATATGGGGGGGGGGAGATAGGTCCCGAAGTGTTCAGCGGCCTCCTTATGGCCCCGTACTTAAATGGGTGGAGCGGGAGTCACCATGCTGGTCTTCAGCCATTCGGGGAGTCTCACAGGGAGCATGCAGCTGGGGGGGGTGTCAGGCCATGAGCTTGAACCACGCCATGAGGGGGTTGGAAGGGAGGTGGGACTAGAGAGGAGGAAGGATCGCCTTTGGAAGGCCATCAGTCCGATGGAAGGAGGCCGCTGCTGGTGTGCAGTTCGCCTTAAGGCCGGTGGGCTCCTCAGGCCCAAGGTAATATGTACTTTTACAGGGGTTGCAGGAAAGGGAGACCGTGACCTGGGATTGGGGGTAGGGATGGAAGAGAGGGTGGGAGGAAAGGAAGTCGAGGGATAAATGAGTAGCGAACATCATACCATCCACTGACTCTGACCTGTTACAAAGACTGGAGGACAATCATTCGCTATAAGACACTTATGGACATCCCATTCAGAAAAGTGGATATTGGGGGGTGGAGGAACGGGGCAATGGTAGTTGTTGGACAGTGCTGCCATGAGGGGGGTGGCATTCGACCTCCCCCCCTCCCAGAGGTTGACGGGGGCCCATTGAAGGAGGGGACGTTAGTAGGGCCCCCCCTCCTCCTCGATGGGAGTATTAGAGTTTCTTGGCTTGGGGGGGTGGATGGCACCCTATGAATGACAGGGGTGTGCTGGGGATGCTGCACCTGTTTTGGGAATCCTGTCCTCCGAGTACCCATAACGCTCACAGTGGTACGGTCGAGGGTCGGTTGGCTCGCCCCACCGAGATTGAGTACGCAAGGACCCAGATTCAGAGAGGGGCCCACATTTCGGGGTTATAGTCTGAGGGTTCCAGCCACCTGGAGGAACACGGAGTTGCTCCGCAGTCACGCCTCCTTCCTACTCCGGAGAGATGGGAGACATGGAGGGCCTGCCAACAGAAGAGGAGGACCTGCACTTTCACCTGTGAGACCCAGGAGGTGTCCAGCTGGTAGCATGGGTTGATGAGTGGGTTAAATGGGGGGATAGCGCTCTCCTGACTGATCTCAGTCATCTCGGCACTGTGGGTGGTGCTACATGAAGACCTGGGTGCCCTCGCCCTTGGATGGATTGGGGGAGCGGAGGCTGTCCCTGTCTGCCCGAGGCGGGAATGCGGGAGTTCCCGGTGCTTGGTGAGGCTCGGGGAGAGGGGGCGCCATTCAGCCCTGGACCTTGACATTTGAGGAGGTGACTTCCCTTAGTGCGCCTCCGTCGGCCTCCTTATGGGATTCAAAAGTGAGATCTCCTCCTTAGAAAAACAATTCCTCTCTCATCCAACTACAAGGGGGATCGTAGGGGGCCCTGAGTGGCACCTATTCTAGTCACCCTACTCCACTTCCCTTTTCCCTTGGCACAGAGTGCTAAAGCCCAGGGCTCTGGGCAATTGGTAAGGGTTTCCTTACCATGAGATCAGGTTTTTCTGATCTGTGGAAGTACCAGTTGTTAGTTGACAATGACTGAAATGTTTAACTGTTGTTATGTGTTATGTGTTGTCATTTACAGTTACCATTTGTGGTTCAGTGGTTATTGTTGTTGTGTCATAGTCGCCAGATCTCAGCCAGTGAGCTTAGCGAGGGTGTGGTCCGAGAGTGGCAGACCCGGGGCCCTTGGGGGGTTGGAGGGCCGGGATAACAGTGAACTTTTTTGAGTGCTGCAATGTGCTCTCCTAAGGTAAAATTACTATCCCTCAATGTTAATGGCCTGGCATCACCTATAAAAACGGTCTAGGATTTTGTCCTTTGTCAGACGCTCTAAGGCGGATTTGACGTATCTGCAGGAAACTCATATGGATCCTGCCGAACATACAAAACTGGCTAAGCTGAGCAGGGGTCAGGCCTTCTTCTCTTCGGCTAGGACAGGTAGGCGGAGAGGAGTGGCCATAATTATTTCGCCAAGCCTCCCATTCAAGGCCGAATACACCTGGGCTGACCCAGAAGGCCGTATGGTACTGGTGCAGGGCTCAGTAAACAATAAACCGGTAACCTTGGTGAACGTGTATTTCCCTCCAGGTACTCTGATACCTCATACGAAACCCCTGCTTGATAAGATTATACAGAGGACAAAAGGGGTGCTTATGATGGCCGGGGATTTTAATCTTACTATTGACCCTAATCTGGACTCCTCTAGCACTAGGCCTCCCAAGCTGTCAGCAACCCAAAGATACTTCAAGAAATTTGTAGGAGAGGCGGGATGGTGCGATGTGTGGAGGAGGCTTCACCCTCAATCGAGAAATTATACCTACTACTCCCCAATGCATCACACATATTCCCGGATTGATCAGGTATACACACAGGTTGAAAATCTGGGGTTGCTGCACGACGTACAAATTGGAGAGATATCTCATCTCCGACTATGCTCCTCAGTTGTCCATGTGGGATTTTGACCTACAGCCCAAAAAGACACTCTGGTGGCTTAATCCATACTATCTCATGTTTCTATAATTTGGGGAATTTCTCACAGAGAAAATCCAAGAGATAAAGCCGATAACCCAATCGCAGATTCCCCCCCACCCAATCCACTGGGATACGTTAAGACCGTACTAGGGGCCATATAATAAAATATACTGCAGAACAGGAAAGACAGCGCAGAGCGCAAAGGCTTAGACTGGAGGATGCCCTCCATTTCCTGCAGATGGCCTACAAGCAGGGGGATACATCGGTACTCCCCCAGCTGCAACAAACCAGGTATGAGCTGGAGCGACTTGTTTACCAGCAGACAGAGATTGCTTTGACCTTTTTATGTCAGAAGTTCTACGAGGTGGGCCCGAGAGCTGCGCGGTTGTTGGTATACCAAATCCGAAACAAAAAAGGCCGCCACGATTGTGTCGGTATGTCACCCTATTGGAGGTCGTCATCTCACTAAGACACACTTATATTGTGGAGGCTTTACTTCATATTACAAGTCCCTGTACACCCCTGAAAGAATAGCAGCCCGCATGATAGATATCAGAATTCCTACAGTCAATTGCCCTGCCACGACTTACAGAAGACCAGGGCGAAGCCTTGGTCTCTCCGATAACCGAAGCGGAGCTGAGTCACGCAATCGCAAATGCCAAATCATTGAAGGCTCCGGGCCCTGATGGATACGGTGCGGAGTTCTACAAAGTGACCAGGACACAGACCGCTACTAGTCTCCTGGGCGTTTTCAACTCTGTCTTGGAGGGGGACGTTCTTCCCCCATCCTGGTCGTATGCCTCGATCTCCGTAGTTCCTAAACCCGACAAGAACCCACAATTTTGTGCCTCTTATAGGCCCATTTCGGTACTTAATCAAGACTATAAGTTATTCATGAGCATATTAACCCACAGGGTGGACCAGGTGCTCCCATTATTGATCCATAAGGATCAAACCGGATTTGTTCGTTCCTGTACCACCACTGACAGTATTAGGCGGACCCTTCACCTCGTCCACCATGTGCAAAATTCGGGAGTCCCAATCTTACTAGTCAGCCTGATGCCAAAAGGCATTTGACAGGGTATGGCTATTTCTATATGCAACCTTGCATAAGTTTGGCTTCCTCCGTATTACTCACTGTCCTTAAAAATATCTATTCCTCCCCACAGGCTCTGCTAAAATAAATGGGCACCACTCAGCTTATTTCCTTGCACAGGGGACGAGGCAGGATGCCCTTTTTCCCCTCTGCTCTTTTCGGCCTTTATTGAGCCGTTGGCTCAGAGGATTAGAGAGGATGGGGGGATAGAGGGGGGTGGAGCTGGGGGGTGTCGAGCATAAGATAGCCCTTTACGCAGATGATATTCTCCTCTACTTACGTAGTCCTGAACAATCTCTCCCTATAATTGAGCAAATCCTTGAAGACTTCGGATCAGTCTCGGGATATAAACTAAATCTCACCAAAACTGAGCTGCTTACCTTTCATTATGCCCCCTCGCTAAGAGTGCAATCTGACATCCCAGGCAAATGGAATTTGGATAAATTAAGATACCTTGGTGTGTCCATCCCTAAAAATCCCCGGGAGTATTATAGACATAATTACTCCCCTATTATGTTACAGGTGAAAACGGACCTGCCCTCCTGGGCGACTCTTCCGTTGGGCCTTGCTCGGAGGATTGACCTAGTCAGAATGATTGTCCTACCGAGAGCCCTGTATCTATTCCAAAATATTCCATTCACCTACCATTAACGACCTATAGAGAAATAAATCGCCACATTTCCAAATTTATTTGGGCCAGCCGTAAGCCACGGGTTCATCTGAAAATCCTTACACTTCCCCGCGGCAAAGGCAGATTGGGCCTTCCAGACTTGAGACTCTATCAGCAAGCCATATGCATGATGTACTTGATGTCCAGACAAAACATAGGAAACTCTCCACATTGGTTGGACATAGAGCGAGCACTGACGGACGATTACACCTTTTATCGAGTCCTCTATCAGCCTATGGTGGTTGAGTCTTCATATAAACACACGAACCCCTGGATTGCGGCCTTATTGCGGGGATGGCAGGGTATCAGGAAAATTTATCAACTGGGACCCTTTCTACCTCTCATATGCCCAATCTCCAGTCTAGGCGATTTCGCCCCAAATAACTTAGATATCAGTTTCCGGCGGTGGGAGCTGAGTGGGCTGAAATACCTTGCACAAATAGTCGCCCAGGGTGTAATGTGGTCGTATGCGGAAATCCAGAGGAAGTATAATCTACCACATCGGGACTTTTTCCGATATTTGCAGCTCAGACACTATGCAAACAACCTACCCCGCACGATCTGGGAACAAGAGCGACACCCACTGCTAATACAGAAACAAATGGCCCTTAATGGAGCTCCAAACCAAAGCCATCTGGTCTCTCAGTATTACCAAGCCTTAAACTTGCACAGTGACACTCAAATAGACCAAGTCCGTGAACAATGGATTCGGGAATCTGGTTATCAGATAACCCCTGAGGACTGGCAGTGAGCCTGGGGATACACGGCAAGACTCTCAAGCTCGCATGTGTGGCAGGAATATGCGTGGAAATGCCTAATCCGTTATTTTAGAACCCCTGTAATAACTAGTAATTTTAAATCTAATTTTCCATCTAATTGCTGGCGCCTTTGCGGTAAGGATAGAGCAGATCATACCCACATAATGTGGGGTTGCCCGTATCTGCGACCATACTTTGCTCACCTGCAGGCCCACCTCCGGGAGGTGTTGGATCCACAGTTCCAACTCACCATGGAACTGTTTTTGTTCTTCGTGTTACCTAGACACCTCTCTGGCCCAGTCACCATATATTTACTCCTTATACTTCTTGCCTCGGCGAAGAAAGCTATCACAAAGCTGTGGTTGACATCGAGGATCCCCACGATTCAGGACTGGTGGGAAACTACCAGACAGATTTATACTATGGAGAAAATAACACACAGCATAAACGACCAAAAAGAAAAATTCACCAACAGATGGATCAGGTGGCAAATATACTACATGTTTAAAGACCCCCACCTTTACGCCTTAGAGGTGGGACTTGTAGGGGACAGGGCCCCCCCTCCTTGCGACTTGTGCTGAGGGGGATTGGGAAGCCAATGAGCATTGGGGCCTGTGGTCTGCCACTCAGGAATACATCCTCAGGTAGTAGGTAGCCTTCAGGTGAGGGATACACTCCCATCTGCGACAGGCCGGATTTCTACAGAAGGTGATTCCTTAGATTCTGACTGAACCTTCCTATTTATACATTCAGAGGACCTGGAGAGGACTATTATAGAGAAAGATTTCGAGCCCAGCCACGTCATTGTGTGGGTAGGAAGAACTGTCTTTGAAATTCCTGCCCCCCTTTGGGCTCTGCTTGGCAGGGGCATAATGCCTGTAATTACAACTCTAAAATACTGTACCTAAGCTGATTGTGGTAAACCTGTTTAAATGTAATTAATTTCTCTGATCTGGTCGAATTGTTTGTAAATAAGTTGTAAAACCTAAATAAAGATGATATTTAAAAAAAAATAAATGATCTCTCCCCACTACTAAAACTCCCTGGTGTTGCTCCGTGATGTTTTGTAATAGTGCCCGTACAACTTCAGCTTTTGACCCAGGGGGTATATATATTGATGCTAAGGTAATCATGTGGCCCTCTAAGGTCATGTTGACCACTGCTAGGTGACCTTCCGGGTCTGAATAAGACGCAGTCACCTGAAATGGGGTAGCCCGGTGAATTAAAATGGCGGCTTCTCTGCGTTTTCCCCCTTTATATATATATAACATATATATATATTATGGTAGCACGGTAGTACTACCATAGTTAGGGTTGAGGAGCCCTTTTAATGTTAACCCTTAGGCTGCCGCCAACATAATATCTTGTCCTAAAAACCTATGCATTCTAAATCTTCCGGCAGCCTAAGGGTTAAAGGGTCACACTTTGCACCTTAATAACTTTGCCACTGTTTAACGGATTTGCCTGAAATTTGGCAGGCACGGGGCATAATCATAGATCTTGGGATCTGCCAACTTTCGTACCAGTCGAATATACGGCTGCAGAGTTATTAAGCGATGTTCGTGTGCACGTTTACGGTTTTTTGTGCATTCTTTGCTAGCGCCTACAGGTTGCACAGTTTGCGCGACCGGTCCGAAAACTTCAGGGAATGTGAGGCCAGGGTGCCTGATGTGCCTTTTGAAGATTTTGTGAAAAAATATTGAACGGTTCAAAAGTTATTCAAAAAACAAGTTCCCATAATAAGTCAATGGAAAAAGTTAACAAAAACTGCGAAAGTGTCTCAAATGACCCCTGTAGTGTCGTGAGTCAGCCACTGTTTTTTCAGTTAGTGGTCACAGAAATGCTTGGCATTTAAATTTGGGACCCTCTAGGGACACGATTCTTTTTGTGTTCACCTAGTCGGACCCTGAGGATGCTAGCCATGCCTTTATTTTGGGGTTAAACATCCCAGAAATATGTTTTTCAAATTTCTAGAAAAAGTAGTGTCGCAAAGTAATGTCGCACTTGTGACACTTTCGCAAATTTTTGTGAAAGCTTTTGCAAATCACGACACTACTTTTCCAGGCTATGGCAAAATGACAGGAATTCTTTGCCACCCTGCTGCGAAAGAACGGTTTGATCTTTTGAGCTGAAATTTGGAGGGAACACAGCCAACATCTCACAGATGTGCCTTTTGGTGGTTTGGTGAAAAAATATTGCATGTCTGCAAAGTTACAGTACTCCAAATTTGGCATTTCCCCCCATAGACTAACATGGTGGTGTACGCCGCACTCTTCGGGGCTCGTATCTCGAAAACGATGCGGGATACAGATTTTTTGTCATGACTTACATAGCCCAACAAAAACCTAGCCAGGAAAATCATGATTTCTGTGACATTTTAATTTTTTTTCTACGTCGTGCGTTTGCTGAGATATTAGCAATTAAATACTTCCAATGCTCATTTTAAGCTTCGATGCCCATTACAATGCATACATTCTTTGTACACACTGTGTTTCTGTATGCACCTGTTCGGGAAAAACAGGGTATGCGCTTCCGTTACTGTTACAGTTACTGTTTCCACTTGTGTTTATGTCCCTGCGTATGCTACGTTCTGCGATAGCCACCGTGTCCGTTACCCTTTGCGTTGTCATTTGCACTTGTGTTTTCGTTACTGTTACCATTTGCGTTTCCACTACTGTTTCTGTTTGTGTTTTTGTTTGCATCACCGTGCACATTGCCATTTGCGTTTCTGGCAGCCCTTTCATTTGCATTTGCGTTTCTCTTTCGTTTTGCATCTTCCTTGCTGTTACTGTTACCATTTGCGTTTGCAGTTGGGTTACTGTGCCCATGCGCATTATGGTTTGCGTTTCCATATGCGCTTGTGTTTCCTTTTATGTTTCTGTTTCCTTTGCTGTTATTGTTGCTGTTACCGTTACCATTTGTGTTTACAATTGCGGTACTGTGCCTGTGTGTGTTTCGGTTTGCATTTCCGTACGCTCTTCTGTTCCCGTTTCCATTTCTGTTTCCTTTGATGTTATTCTTGATGTTAACTTTACCATTTGCATTTACAATTACGGTACCGTCCCTGTGCGCATTACGGTTTGCGTTTACGTATGCGCTTCCGTTTGTGTTTCCGTTTGTTCCCTTTCACGTTCTTTTTGCTGTGACACTTAACATTTCCATTTAAAATACCGCTGCCATCACTGTTCGCGTTACCATTTGCGTTTTTGTACGCGCTTCAATGTCCGTTTGCATCACTGTTCGCTTCAGCGTCATTTTGCACTTGCGTTTCTATTAACGTTTCCTTTACCATTTACATTTGCGTTACCATGTGCGCCACTGTTGGCGCTTCTGTTTGTGTTGCTGTTCCTGGGCCCTGCGCTCCTGCGCCGCATTATATTCACTATTTCTCGTCATCATTCTCAAAAAGAAGGGAAATTAGAGGCAAAAAACTCAGTTTAATGCATCAGTTAGGGTTGTTCCACAGCGACAAAAGCAAGGAAATTCGGTGTTAGGGTTGAAAGCCGCCTGACCCCCTTCCAGACCACTATCCCAATCGCTTCGGGTGCACGTTGGGGTCATCGGTCCCAACTCTCACCCATTCTCCTATTCCTCAGCTTTACACATGTGATGGGGTGAGAGTTAGGGCCAACAACCACAACGCGCACCCCGATGCCGGTTGGGGCCGTGGTCTGGAAGAGTCCAAGGGTGGCTTTCAACCCTTTTGTCACTGTGGAACAACCCTAACTAATGCATTCAATAGAGTTTTTTGCCTCTAAAATACATATATATACATATAAAATATATATATATAATATATATGCTGTAACATGACTGAACCCAAATTTAGATAGGTTGTGGTGCTCCTGTCTGCTCAAGTGAGTTTCCTGAAGCATAATGAAAATAGGTTTCTGTTTTTTAACTGAAGCAAGCACCTCATACCTCTTAACTGGGTTATTTAACCCGTTCACATTTTGTGAACTGATAGTGACTTGGAATTTCGTGGCCATCGTATTATCTTCCCTGAAACTCCTATAAGGGCCCCCCCCCGCCATACCCACAATCGTCCCCTTCCTCTCCCCCAGCAATCCACTGCATCCTTCGTTTTGAGTGTTTCAGAACACAGAAGTACCTTTGATCGTCAAGCTGAATATAACAAATAACAAGTAGAGAACAATAAACATACAAACACAACTTATGTACATAAATGCTTCCAAGGCAGGAGGGTTGTTTGTTACACCCTCTACACAATCGGAGACTAGATCCCCATAGGGATCTCCCCCAATAGGGAGGCAGAGTGGTCAAAAAAATCGCCAGGCCTCCCTGGTCCGCAAGTATACCAGACCCTAATAAGATGGACAAACACAAAAAGATCATCTTCCTGTACGCTCTTAGGAAACCTCTGTATCCCTGGAGACTTAACGTAGGAAGTGGCCTATTAACTCCCATTGCATGTCGATCCAAGGATTAGCTTGAGATTCTGGAGCTAAAATGAAAAAACATTGCCTCACCCCACTCTGAGGTCTTAACGTTATATGTAATGAAAAATCACTAAGAAAACAAAGTGAGTTAAAGGAGAAGAGAACAACAGACACTTGCATTACATCATTACTGTTTAATAAGGTTGGTAGAGACCCATGCTCATGCCCTTTAGGTATATGATACCATAATTGCACTGACTGGCATTTACCCCCACACACCTCCTCCCAGAATCCCTGAGAAATATTTCCATATTAAGGGTACTACCATTTCCCAGATGCTGGGTTAAGCAGAAGGGACACACAAATGACCAACCTGTGGGGAAAAAAGTTATATTATCCATTCCCCACTCCCTCAATACATCACTGATGTCCCCATCACATGCTTTGAGTTTGTATCCCCTTCTGATCCCCAGTTCATAGTGAAAAGTCATTTATTGCTGCAGGATAGTTCCCATCATGGTATTATGCCAGTCAACAGCATCTTCACAACAGATTACTGTTTTAAACCTAGGCAGAAGGTTCCGTGTTTCAAGGGGGACATATTCCAAAATGTCTCTCTATATAAGGGAGTCACTGGCTCAGTCCGTGCTCCGATGCATGCCTGGAGAGTCCATCGGCTCAGGAGAAAAACACCCACTCCCAATCACAGCTCGAGAGGTACCTGGCTGACAGTCCCCATAAATGGGCTTCAAGTGTTTGCCTTAAAGGGCGAGTAAAGAAAGAAACTCATACCGGGCAATGTTTAAGTGTCCATCATCTCCTGGGCTAGTGCTCTCCCTGTGCTCCTAGATCTCATCTTCCCAAGTAAGTCTCTAATATCCTGAGTCATCCAGAGTCCAGCTGGTTTCGTTTTATTTGGGTGCTGGTGTTGGCCTCCTGATTGCCATTCGGTTCATGCTGGGCTAGGTCTCTACTCCTTCGGGGGGTCCACGTTCACTTTCCAGCCCTTTTCCTGCAGTACACAGTGAGCTTCCTCAGGCATGTTATAAGTGACTGTGCCTGAGTCCCAGAATACGTTATGTTTTGCTGGATATGGCGTCTGGAAACTAATTTTGTGCTCCTGAAGCGTTCTGAGAATAGACGAATATGCGGTTCATTCTTTAAGAATCTCCGTTGAATAATCGTGGTCAAATATAAGGCGGGCTGCATTGTATTTTACAGTTTTTTGAGCCAAGGCAATTCTCAGTATTGCTTCCTTATGTTTAAAACTGGAGAACTTCATCACTGCTGAGCGAGGTCTGGCGGCTGGGTCGGCCAGTTTAGCTGTTAAGGCTCGGTGCGCCCATTCGATGCAGAAATGGAAAGTTTGAGGCAAATTTAAGACATCTCGGAGTAGATCCTCCAAAAATTCCTCCATCCTACTGGTCTCCGCTCTGTCTGGGAGACTGTAAATATGCAGGTTATCTCTCCGCGAGCAGGCTTCAAGGTCAGTAATTTATGCTGCATGGCCTCCTGATGATCTACCAGGAAATCGACTGCTATGTTTAGCTGCTTCATCTCGTCCTCCACAGCCGCCACTCGCTTCTCGAGATGTTTCCACTCTCTCTTCTATGACCTGCATTCTGGTATATAGTGCCTGAAATTCTTGTTTCTTTTCAGCTCAAAACGCCTTTATTTCTGCTAGCAACATTTTGAATCTTGCTCGAGACAGGTCCTCCATCTCCAAGTCAGTATCCATGTCCAGGCCCACACTACTTGTCGGCGAGGAGCTCCTGCTGGCAGCCTCTCGGTCCATTAATCATCCTCAATCCTTCTTATTTTGAGCACCTTTCACCCAGGATCTGCCAGATCTGGTCCCTCCAGGTGTTCCGGATGCCATTGTAAGTAGTTCTGGAATTATTCAATGCCGTTCTGGTAGGGTTTATTAGATGGGAGTTAGGGAGCCTTAAAGGAGTGCAGCCATCAATGTGATGATGTCACCAGACGTCCGTCTATTTCCTTCTTATGCTGGGCCCCTCCATACATCCATTATCCCCATCTCTTCCGTCCCATCTGGTAGTTTGTCTATTGGTGTCTGCTTTCTATGAGGATGCAAGTCACAAGTGGGGTACCTCAGGGATCAGCCCTGGGGCCAGTCCTCTTCAATATCTTCATCAGTGACATTGCAGAGGGACTGGAGGGTAAGGTTTGTCTGTTTGCAGATGACACCAAGATCTGCAACAGAGTAGATGATCCAGATGGGGTGGCAGAATGAGAAGAGAGCTGGATAAACTAGCAAAATGGTCGGAAGAGTGGCAACTGGGGTTTAATGCAAAAGTGCAAGATCATGCACATAGGGAAGAGAAACCCTGAAGCCACCTATAGGCTGGGAGGGGAGTTGCTGGCAGTCACAAGGGAAGAAAGAGACTTGGGCATCATCATCACCGATGACCTTAAATCATCCACGCAGACCACTAAAGCAGTAGGTAAGGCTAGGGGGATGTTAGGGTGTATTAGTAGGGGTATCACAAGTCAGAAGAGGGAGGTAATAATCCCTCTTTACAAGACACTGGTTAGGCCCCATCTGGAGTACTGCGTGCAGTACTGGAGGCTACACCTTCACAAGGACATTAACTAAATTGAGGCAGTCCAGAGAAGGGCAACCAAAATGGTGCAGGGACTGCATCAAAAAACATATGAGGACAGATTAACGGAGCTCAATATGTATACCCTAGAGCAAAGGAGGGAGAGAGGTGATATGATCGAAACATTGAGACACCTCAAGGGAATTAACAAGGTGAAAGAGTCTAACATGTTTCAATATAAGAAAAATAGCAGGACAAGAGGACACAGCATGAGATTAGAAGGAGGCCGATTAAGGTATAATGTGAGGAAGTTCTTTTTCACAGAAAGGGTGGTGGATGCATGGAACAGCCTACCTCAGGAAGTGGTGGATATGAATACAGTGCAGGGCTTCAAACAGGCATGGGATAGGCATAAGGGAGCAATACAGTTGAGTATGAATAGATAGGCCATTGACAGAGCAAAGGCAGATGGCACATTTATAAGGTAGAAAAAGTAATGGGCAGACTGGATGGGCCTTACGGTCCTTACCTGCCGTCAACTTCTATGTTTCTATCTGTCTTCCTGGGGCGATATCATGCAATTGAAATCCCCTCCTATTATTATGTTACTGTTGTGCAGCAATGTGACCTTGCCCATAATTTCTTCGAAGAAGCCCCCGCCTCTATTTTTGGAGCGTATATGTTCAATAGATTTAGTTGCTCCCCCAGAATGCTCCCCTTAATAATGACCATCCTCCCTTCCTTCCCCACTTCTAGCCTGTTGACTTCTAGTGGGACTGCTTTACCAATTACTATAGCTGTGTCTGCCTTTTTGACCACAGGGTGTGACGCTGTGGCCACCTGGACCACCCAACCTCTCTTTCATTTTTATGCTCTGCCTCCAATAAATGTGTTTCCTGGAGAAACACTGTCATATTTTTTCTGTTTAAGTTCTGTTAGAATTTGGGAGTGCTTCGCCACTGAATTCAGCCCCTTTACATTGTAAGAAATTATCTTTAGGCTATCCACGGTCCAATCAAGCATACCCAAGTGTCTACCTTCCTACCTAACATTTTTATTAAAATTGCCAATTCTTCCATCCCTAGTCTAACCCCCCCACCCCCACCACTCAACTTCATAACACGTGACATTAACCATTTAAAAAAACTTACAACCATCAACTAATAGCAATGGCAAGAACAGAAAAAACAGGTAACAGTTGTCTTCCTGGAAAAATACTGGGTTTACTGTGGTAGTGAGTACTTCAAGTTGGCTCAAGGTTTGTTCGTTTGTCCCACTATATGTGCATAGGCTCCTAATGCCCAGGATGTTTTCTGGACTTGGTTCCCACCCTCTCATGAGGGTTTGATACCAAGAGACCCTTTATACTCTGGTGGTTGAATGTCTTTCCAAAAGGTGTTCTCTGATAGAGAACCCCCCATTCCTCTCCCTCCCCTTCTGGTGCTGGTGTTAATGAGCCTCCTTAAAACTGGTCTTTTTAGCACCCCCCCCCCATTCTGTCTGCCAGCTCCTAAACTCTAAAGGCTTCTGATTTTGTTCTGCCCCCCTTCTGTATCTTCGTAGTGAGCTCTTATTCTATCCCCTTTTCCCCTTGTTTTGTAATTTTAGGAACCTTTCCCATTGTTTACAGTTCTTCATTGATGTGGTAGGGGGTGAGCAAATCCAGCCTCCGTTTATGTTACAGTGTGGTCTAGGGGTGTGGCCAGGTTAAACCAGCCTGGGAAATGCCCTCTCCAAGCACCCCTCAACCCACCATCTTATTGCTTCCTGTGAACCTACCACGTGGATTGTCACCTGCTGTCTTAATAGGCTTTCTGTTGCTGCCCTTCTGAGACTCAGCTCTGATCTAGATTCCTTTTAACCCCCCCCCCTTCTGTTGGCTCTTCTCCTTTGCCTCCCAATGTTCCCCCAACTTTTCTTCTCAAGGGTCCCCTGAGACAGAGTTAGTTTACCTGTTCCCTGCTTTGGAACCCTCCCTCCCTTATAACTTAAGCTGGCAGATTTGGTGAAACTTACTCTATTTACTGTTGCAGTTATGCCGCTGGGGAGGAACCGCTGCCTGCCCAGTCTCCGCTTCTCTGCTACCCAGCACCAGTTTTTATTCAATTAATTCCATCTAGTCCAAGCATAAATTCATTTATCAAGTCCCTTGTCTGAGTGCCCCACTCTAGCTTGTGCTCCTTTAGGTGGCTGCTTGAGTCGATCTCTCCTTTTTTTTTAATTATCTTATTTATCCTTCCTCTCCCCCTTGGCTCTGGTCTCCTAGGGAGCACCAAGGAGTCATTCCCTGTGGTCCGCACCTACCTGGTCAGTCCTCTGTCACCCACGTAGCCTCGGTTAACCCCCTGGGCGGGGACGAGGTGGGCCCCTAACACCCCGACAATTCAGTAGCGTCGGTTGGGAGGGTGCCAGGAGGGCGGCCACAAATCGGGGGCAAGCTCCAGTGCTCCATCTCTGCCAGAGCCGAGCGGCATTTTCCCTTGTTCTGGGAAGTGGCTGGCACCCTGATGTCAAGGTGTTGAGCCAACGTCTGCCACTCCTCCTTCTACTCCTCAGTGCTTGCTGTGTCTCCGGCTTCTGCCAGAGATCAGCCAAGCACCATACAGGGACCCCTGTCCCTCCCGGGAGAGGAGAGCTGTCCTCCGGATGCTCAATCCTCTCCCTCCCCTGCCGACCCCCAGTAGCCCGGGCTCGTTCCCAAACCCGGTTGGCCGGCGTGGCGCAAAAGAGTTGATCTCTCCTGATCCCTGTGAGCCTTCTGCTGTCTGACGACAAACTCCTTCAGCTTTCCTTTTGGGTATTGTGGCAAGGTCCCATTGCCTTGTGGCCATCTCTGCATCCCCTTCCCGTCACTGTCCACACTGTTCTCATCACCTGATCCTCCAGCTCCATTTAGGGCAGTCTATTTTCAGCTTTCTCAGAAGGGGCAGCATCTCCAACAAAGATTCGTATACTCTCGGCCCCATCTCCAGCTGTACCCTTAGCCTTGCCGGATATAACAGCTGTGCTTTTGTGTTTTGTTTTTCTCTAATGTCCTTGATTTTCCCTGACAGCCTGGCATTTTGTCTGTAGCCCTGATGAAAAGTCCTGGTCAAAAAATATTCGCTGACCCCCAAACATGACTGTTACTGCCAGGCCATCTTCAGTATTTGCTCTTTTGTTTGACAGTGGAGCATCTTTATTATACAGGAGTTTGGTCATCTTGTCAGATCCTCTGGCTTGGGCCCCAGTAGGCGGTGAGCTGTCTCTGTTGTGAGGGGGAGTCCTTCTGGCAGTTTGAGAGAAGTTTTCAGTAGATGTAGTATAAAGTCTATGGGGGTGTTGAATGAGTCCTCTGCCCCTTCTCTCACCCCATGAATCCTGAAACTTTGCAGCAGGTGTGATTCTTCGCATCTTCCATGCAGTCCTGTGCCTCCCTCTCTCTTTGCAACAAATACAGGAACTAACAATTATGAGTTTCCATAGTGTCCATCGTGAGTTTCCACAGTATCCTGCAATGCTTCTACTTTGGCGTTCAATGCCAGCACCCTTTTGTCTGGTTCCCGGAGATCCATTCTTAATTTGGCAACTGCCGACTTAATTTTATTCACAGTCTTTAATATTTTTTGACAACCTGCTTAGCTGCCTCCATCATCAGAGCCTTCTTCTCCCCCTCAAGTTCCACTGAGGGGGTCAGTGATGGCGAGCCATGGCGCGGCAATCTCCCTCATGCTGTATAGGCCTCTTCTTTTGCCTCTTCAGGCAATCAGCACTTTTAATTTTCCCACCGGAGTGCCTTTTTCAGGCTTGCTTTGCTTGCTAGCCATTTCTTTCACTGTCCGTCTGCTCGACAAGTAATTGGTGGGTTTGAAATTGCCTGGATTCCTTTAGATGGTGGGGTTCAGCTTAGTGCTCCATTATTGAGCTGCCGCCATTCCTATGACATTACTAGAACTTACCTAAGAGATATTTTAATCATAGACTGATACGGGGAAGGGGACCTGAGAGATATTCTAATCAAAGACGGACACAGAGAGGGGGGGTCTAAGGGATGTTCTAATAGTAGACTAACATGGAAAGAGGGGTCTGAGGGATATTCTAATCATAAACTGACATGGAAAGGGGGGTCTGAGGGATATTCTAACTATAAACTAACATGGAAAGAGGGGTCTGAGGAATATTCTTATCATAAACTGACATGGAAAGGGGGGGTCTGAGGGATATTCTAACCATAAACTAACATGGAAAGGGGGTCTAAGAGATGTTCTGACCATAAACTGACATGGAAAGGGGGGCTCTGAGGGATATTCTAACCATAAACTGACATGGAAATGGGGTCTGAGGATATTCTAACCATAAACTGACATGGAAAGGGGGGTCTGAGGGATATTCTAACCATAAACTGGCATGGGGGCTGAGGAATTTTTTTAACAATACAACAATAACAAGAGAGTCTTTGTAAGGTGTTGCTGAGAAGCAGTGGTCTAAATTCAGCTCCTGTTAAGGAGCAATGTCCACAATTTGCTGCAAGTCCAGAGGTAAATTCTGGAAAACTTAAGTCCAAACAGTTCACCAACAGGTATCTACCATTATTGCTCTCACCATTGCAGGTAGAAGAAATAAAGACTGCAAAACAGTGCTCTAACCATTTTCCAGAGAGTTTAAGAGATCAAAAATAGTAGCTGCTGTAGTTCAAACAAAGTTCTCACAGTCCCAGGCTGAACAAGCAAAATGTTCCCAGCATGTCACACACTCATAGACACTGCTCTCACTAGTGTCAGATCTAGAGATTCAGCATAGTTCCAAACTGAATCAGGGAACAAAACAACTATGAGACTGTTCAAATCTACTCTCAGTGGCGTTCCTGTGGATAACAATAATCATGCTGTCAACTCGAATCCTGCAGCCATGGCTCACTAAGACTACTGCAGGCAAAGATGACAGGATTGCTGTGCGCTATTAGCATCTAGCTAGGACCGAATCCCCAGCACACTAGCTATGGAGTCATGGCAACTGCTTCCTAGTTGGTCCAGTGGCAGTTGCTCAATAGACTGACTCTCTTCCCCACAGGTAGACGTCTGCAAATGAGAAGCCATTCTCCGGGTGAGCTCTTCCGTGATGACTAGGAAGATGGCGATACGGCAGCTGCAGAATTTAAAGATGTGTGGAGCAGAAAATAAAGTAACATTGTTTATGGTGCAGCAGCAAACTATAAGAGGCTCCCCAGGAGCATATTACAGCCCTCTGTAAAAATATAAAAAAATAAACTCCTATGCTACCTCATTGCCTGACCCTGCCTACACCTTACAAGCTCTACACCTCGATGCTAGCTTAAACTTACAGTAACTTGTCCCCTAATTCCATAGCGATATTGGAGTAGAGCGGAATCAATAAAATGGCAAAAAGCAAAAAAAAAAAAATAATACACTAAAAAGGAGAGAAATGTGGGCTTCCCTCAGAGCCCTTGCAGACAGCAGCCCAGCCTGGTGGCCATTTTGGAATAAAACTTTGTTGACAAAAATGACATCATCAAATCCAGTGAGCCAATTTCTAACTTTTTCACTACATTGGTTTTAGGCTACTATCATTTACACTATGATCATATTATCATTTACACTCTCCTGAAATAAACGTTTACTTTTCTTTTGTTTCAGATTTCATCACTGAAGCTGGATTTGGCGAGTCGGCGAGCTCCAGTGGTAGTGGAACAGGTAATGCAGCCATTAGAGCTGACACCATTTTGACATCTTTAGACAATCTCTGTTTTGTCAGAGCTGATAACGTAGGTCAAAATAGTGTCTAGCAGCCCTAAATAATGGAGACTGCCTAAGCAAATCAAAATGGTATTAGCTTTAACAAAATGGAGGCTGTTGAAACAAGTCCAAATGGGAGTAGCTCTAACGAAATTGAACATGTCTAGACAATCCCAAATAATATCAGCTGTAAGAAAATGGAGCCTGACTAAACACTCGAAACTAGTATCCACTATAATAAAATGGAGCCTGACTAAACACGTCAAACTAGTATCTGCTCTAATAAAATGGAGCCTGACTAAACACACCAAACTAGTATCAGCTCTAATAAAATGGAGCCTGACTAAACACGCCAAACTAGTATCAGCTCTAATAAAATGGAGCCTGACTAAGCACGTCAAACTTATATCAGCTCTAGTAAAATGGAGCCTGACTAAACACACCAAACTAGTATCAGCTCTAATAAAATGGAGCCTGACTAGACATGCCAAACTAGTATCAGCTCTAAGAAAATGGACATTGTCTAAACAAGCAAAAATGGTATCAGGTTCTAACAAAATGGAGGATATCTAACAAGCCAAAATTGTTTCCTTCAGCCTCCATTTTTTTAGATTTGAAACTTTCTTGACTTGTTTGAACAGCCTCCCATTTGGTAGTGTTAATACTTTTTTGGCTTGTTAGACACACTCCATTTTGTTGGCGGTGATATCATTTAGGCTTGTTTTGTGTTTAGACAGCCTCTATTTTGTTAGAACTTAAACTCATTTTTGCTTTTATGAAAATCTCCATTTTTTTAGAGCTGATACCATTGTGACTTGTTCCGATGGCCTCCATTGTATAGCAGCTGATACTCTTTTGACTTTTATTAGACAGCCTCCATTTGTTAGAACTGGTACAGTATTGGCTTGTTAATAGCACCCATTTTGTTAGATCTGAAACCATTTGGCGTCATTTCATACTCTCCAGTTTGTTAGAGTTGATACCATTTTGGCTTTTAATTGCCTACATTTTGTTAAACTTGACAACATTTGGACTTTTAGACAGTTTCCATTTTTTTAGAACTGATACAGATTTGGGTTGTTTAGACAGTCTGCATTTCTCAGAGCTGATACCATTTTTGCTTGTTTAGACAGCCTTCATTTTGTTAAAAAAGATAACCACTTCTGTGTCTTTAGTCAGTCTCCCTTTTCTCAGAACAGATGCCATTGTGTATTTGTTAGACCGCCTCCTTTTTGTTTTAGCTGATTCCATTTTGGCTTGCTTAGACAATCTCTATTTTGTTAGAACGGATACCATTTTGTCAAGTTAAGACCATATCCATTTTGTAAAAGCTGATTGTCATTGAGGCACAAGTCAGGAAGCATAGAAAAAGCCAGGAGCAGTTGTAGAATTTGCAAAAAGTGTTTATTAGTACCAGTAGTAACATAGAAAAATAAAATTGTTCAGAATAACTATTTACAAAGGCAGAATAAATACAGACGATCCATCGAGTTTTCCTTCAATCTCTGTGTCTCTCTAAACATTGCAGCTCCTTTTTTATAAGTCTTGTCCAGGAGCTCGTCAAGAAAATAGCATGCTTCTCACAATGTCCTTGTAAATTTCTAATGTTCTTGTCAATTTCATGCAGGTGCAGCAAAAAGAACATTGTGATCCAGAACTAAGCTCTTGTTTATTGCTTCTGCAAAAGGCTTAAAACTTGCATCTCAGGTTAACCCCTTAAGTTCCAAGTAGCTTTGAAATCATCTCAAACTATAATTATATACATTTCAACAGTAACACTATATAATTTCTAAACAAAGGGTTCCCAATGTCAGTTATATTTCCACATAATGATCTGCATATATTTTTATACCAGCAGATAAGCAAGGGAGAAAAAGACAGAAACAGCAAGGGAAGACTGAAAGACAGTGAGAGGCAAAGAACTGCGAGACTGTCAGGGTGATAAAGTCCTAGGTCTCACGAGAAAATTTGGTTGTGCAACCAGACAGACAAGAGACAGGAAAGGAAAGAACAAAACAGATCCGTGCATTCAAACTCTCCATAACAACTGGGACAGGGTCCTATCCAACCCTGTCACATAACCCCCTCCTTAAGAGGGAACCTGATTTATCAAACAGGTTTCCAAAACTTTCCATTAATTCTCTACTAACATTAGCGTCTAACGTTCAGAAAGTAAGCATGTGCAGTATTCTTTTTTCTATAACAGCACAGCAAACAGTAAAGTTTAAACTCATACATTAGTTTTTCAACCTTCAGAACCCTCAATTCCTGATCCATAACTTGACAGAAAATCAGCATCGCTATTCTCTTTACCAGATTTGTGTATCACCTTGAATTTAAATGACTGTTGTGCCAGGTACCACCTTGTGACTCTGGAATTTTTATCTTTCATTTGGTTAAGCCAACAGAGAGGATTGTGATCTGTTATACTGTAAGTACAAAATCAGTTCCTAGCAAATAAAACTTAAGGGACTCCATGGCCCACTTTGCTGCTAAACATTCCTTTTCAATGGTGGAGTACCTTTTCTCTCTGTCATGCAACTTCCTACTTATGTACTGAATAGGATGTTCCAACCCATCTATATGTTGACTCGGGACTGCACCTAGGTCTACCTCTGATGCATCTGTTTGTAACAAAAATGGTTTTGCATAATCTGAGCGTCTTAAAACCGAGGCTGAACATAAAGCAGCCTTAATGGCATGAGAACCTTCATCACACTCTGGGGTCCATTTCACATTATTTGGGTACCATTTTTTTCATGAGTTCAGTGAGAGGAGTAGCTAACTCAGCAAAGTTGGGAACAAATCTCCAATAATGCCCAGCTAGCCCTAAAAATGACCTGACATGTTTCTTTGTTTTAGGGACAGGGCTGTTAGCTACAGCTTCTATTTTAGAAATTTCTGGCTTAATTTCTCCATTTCCCAGCACATAGCCCAAAGATCTGGTTTCCTACATGCCCAATGTACATTTGGTAGGATTAATAGTCAGACCTGTATTTCTGATAGCTTGGATAACTGCTTGTAGGTATTCCAGGTGGCTTTTCCAGTCTGGACTGTACACCACGACATCATCCAGGTACACAGCACAATAACCAGTGTGAGGTGATAAAATTACATCCATGTACAGCTGGAATGTATCTGGCGTACCATGTAAACTAAATGGCATGGTGGTGAACTGACGGAATCCAACAGGAGTGGCAAATGTAGTTTTGTCTGTGGATTATTTAGCTAAAGGAATTTGCCAGTAACCCTCGGTGAGATTGAGGGTACTGATTTACTTTGCACTCCCCAGTCTGTCCATCAAATCATCTATTCTGGGCATATGATAACTGTCAAATTCTGACACTCGATTATTTCCTAAAATCAAGGCAGATTCTAACACCCCCTTCTTTTTTGTTTACAATTACCATTGGAGATGACCAAGCACTTCTTGACTCTTCTATGATACCCAATTCTTTCATTTTTTTGTATTTCCTTAACCACGTCAGCTCTTAACCGCTTTGGTAACCTGTATGTCTTTTGCCTAATAGGGTGAGCATTCCTTGTCACTATTACATGCTCAACCTTTTGCTCAGCCTGGTACTGTGGTAAAAGTACTGTTAAATGTCTTTAGCACATTACGAATTTCTGCAGTTTGTTCTGAGGTTAAGGAAACATTCACCTTTACAGTATCAGCAGTTAGTTTGTTCCAGTCTATCATAAACTACATCAGTATCTTCTTTATCAGTTTCTGGTAAAACTAGCAAAGCAGCTTTTGGTGTTTTTTCAACCCATTTCTTGAGGATGTTAGCATGGTATATCTTAGTAGAATTTTTCCTGTCAGGGGTGTCAGTCTCATAGTTAACGGTGCCAGTATGTCTAAGCACTCTATAAGGCCGTTGCCACTTCATTAACAGTTTAACTTCTGTTGTGGGTAACAGTAGCAAAACCTATTCACCTGGCTCAAAACTTTTTCTTTTACTCCATGGTCATAATACACCTTCTGCTGGTTTTGTGCCTCTTCCTGATTACTATGGGCAATTTCAACATATTTTGCTAGCTTCTTTCTTAGGGCACACTTATAAGAAGTTATGGATTGTTTCTGAGTGGGGTTATCTTCCCAAATTTTGTTTTATCATATCCAGTGGCCCTCTTGGCTGCCTACCATACAGCATTTCAAATGGTGAAAACCCTGTTGATTCCTGTGGCACTTCTCTGTAAGCAAAAAGTAGGTAAGGCAAGTATTGGTCCCAATCTTTCCCTTCCCCTTTTACAAACCTTTTTAACTTGCATTTTAGGGTTTGGTTAAAACGCTCAACAAGACCGTCTGTCTAAGGGTGATAGGGAGGTTCTTAGGACAGTGATACCTAGTAGTCTGTACAGCTCCTTAAGTAATGCAGCACCAAAATTACTACCCTGATCAGTAATTATTTCTTTAGGTATGCCCACTCTGCTGAAAATGTTTGCAAGCTCTGCTGCCACTTTTGAACCTGTAACAGTACGCATTGGAACTGCTTCTGGGTATCGAGTAGCATAGTCGCATACTACCAGGATAAATCTATTACCCGTTGTACTTTTGTCTAAAGGACCAACCACATCCATTGCAATTCTCTCAAAAGGCACATCTATCAAGGGTAGGGGCACCAGGGGCACCTTGTCTTTTCCTAGTGACTGGGGCTACTTTCTGACACTCAGCATAGGAATTACAATAGGTAGCAACATCTTCATGAATTCCAGGCCAATAAAATCTATACAGCAATCTGGCAAGGGTGCGATCCCTCCCTGAGTGACCAGCTATAGGACTATTGTGCTATCTGTAACAACTCTGTTCTGTACTTTTGTGGTATAATCAATTTTTCTGTCTGTTCCTGTGTCTGAGGTTTAACACAAACTGTACAGTAACCCATTACATTTTTTAAACATTGGTTCACCCTGTTTTGGTTTCACCCCCAGCTGGTTAAAATAACCCTGGAGAGAAACATTGTTAGCTTGCTCTGAAACAAAATCACAATTGGTTATCAGTTTAGCGTCAGCATTTTCATATTTTAACCCTTTATGTCCATCAGTCTTTTGTTGCCACTGTTGTTTCAGACATCGTCTTTCTTTCCTGGACTTCTGAATCTTGGAGCTGTTCTCAAACAAGTTCGAATCAAAGTCACTGAAAGAAAAAGTGTCCCCACCATTTAAGATTTTCTTTGCCTGAGCTCTTATTACCACTGCTGCTGAAACTGCAGGGTTCAGTTCTTTTGAGATTAACTCAGTAAATCCTGGACAGTCATTTCCAATAATCACAGGTACAGGTAACTTAGGTACTACCCCCACTTTCATTTGGTGCTACACACCCTTAATGGTCAGAGTCACTTGGGTGGTGGGATAGTAATGAGTGTCCCCGTGGATGCAGACAACACCAGTACCTGGTCCTTTTGCACAGTGTTTTCCCAGCACTTCAACATGCACTAGGGTCTACAAAATCACACATATCCCTATGTGTCTGTGTCTTCTGTTGGCACCCTTTGCAGACTATGTGAGAGGCCTTTCAGCACTATGCATTTCTGCTTAAAGTTGAACCAGCATAATATTTTGTGGTGATTTACATCTACAGCCCATGATGCTTTGCATTATGGGGGGATGTGTGATTATTTTGTATTTCTTTGAAACTTGGCTTCCCGGCCAATGCCCTTTGGGGTAACCCTTGCCTCAGTGCTTGCGCACTAAGGTTCTTTGTCTTTATACACTAAGGTCTGTTTGCTTCCCGAATCGATGAGTCCCTTTACAGTCTTGTCCTCCACCTTCACATCTGTTAAGTACATGCCCCAATTTGGTAAGGACAAATCTGCTCCAGTGCCACTCTTTTTACTACGGCAGTTTCTTGCAATACGGCCTGGCTTGTTACAATTATAACAAAGTCTTTGGGGGCAGATTTGTTACCCCCACCAGAGTTCTTATCAGATTTTGAGTTTAAATGGGAAAAAGAATGTCTTACTGGTGCTTGACTGTTATCTCGCTGTGGTGGTGTCTGTCTGGCCATCTGATTGTCCTCGGTCAAAGAAACAGCCTTTTTCCCACTTTCTGGTCAATGTTCTTTCACCCAAAGCTGCACATCTGTAGGCAGAATGTTGATGAATTGCTCTGTTGCAAATGTATTGCTGATCTGTGGGACTGTTTTGCCCTCAGGTTGGAGCCATTTAATAAGGAGCTCTCTGAGTTGGGTGAAGGCTTCTCGACGCTTGTTGAATGTGTAGTACTTCAGGGACCGGAATCTTTGCCTGTAGGTCTCTCCTGAAATGTCGTATCTTTTCAGGATTTATTTTTTCACAAGATCATGTTTTCTGACTGTGCAGTGTCCATACTGCTGTAGGCAAGTTGGGCTTTACCTGTCAGGCAGGGTACCAGTCTGATTGTCCATTGCTGCTTTGGCCATTGGCAGGCTGTGGCAGCTCTTTCAAAAGTTGTCAGGTATGCTTCAATATCATCCGAGGGATCCAACTTTGTAAGTTTAATGCCTTTTAAGTTGCTTGTACCTTGTTGCTCTGCTGGACCAGTGCCAGATCCTTCTGCCTTTTTTTTTTTTTTTTATTTTATTTTTATCAAAAGTTTTCGTTTCACACATTGCAAGTAAGAAAAGGGTTACAGTTAATTTATAAATGTTTACAATGGTAGCATTATTTTTGCAGCAGAATCATTAATCTCTGACGGTGAAAAACATTGTTCTATGAGAACAGTACACCAGGTAGTGATATATATAATAAGTAGTCCATCTCCATGTTGCACCCCAATTAATTATGTCAAGGAAAAGGGATTAATCCTACAGTTTTAAAAGGTATCAAAATAATCACCAAGGTATAAAGGAGTGTATTTGTGATTTCCTTCCCCTCATAATATAGGTGAAGTATAAGAGGAAATCCAGGTCAGTTTGACCCCTCTCTAACCCTCCTCCCACCCCATTACCTGCTAGGTGAGAAACTCAGGTATGACAACCCACAATAAGGGGAGAATTATGGGCAGAAGGTGGGGTCCACCGTTGATTGGTGAAGAACCCACTGCTGACATTTCAACAGGTAAGATGGACCCTTATTTTGTATTTTAGCATTGAAACTTTCAGAACAGCATATATCAGACATGATAATTCTCCATTCTTGGACCGTAGGACTCCGAGTTGACATTCACCTACGAGTTATAGCTTTTTTAGCTGCCAAAAGGCAAGACCGGAAGGAGTGTCTTGTACCATGGAGGAGTGTGGTCCAGAAAGATCCCTAGTATAATTTGTTCGGCCGTTAACTCCCAGATCCTTCTGCTTTGATAGCTTGCAAGGCATCCAGCCAGCGCAGCTCCTGTCGCTGCATCTCTTCTTTTCTTTGTTGCTCCTATCACTGCTTCTTTTCTCTGCTTCTCTATCACTTTTTGTTGTATAGCCCACCATTTGAAAAAGTCCATCAGGCTTTCAGGTTCTGTCACTGCCTGATCTTACTTCAAGTGGGAGCTCTTGCAGCAGGCTATAACCATTAGGACTAATATCGTAGGCATTAGGACCCACCGGAAAACTTCTCAGCCAGCAGTACCCAGCAGGGACCGTCCCCCGACATCAGCTCCACCCCGATGTCAGCCCTAGTACAAAAGGGGGCGGACCCAGCTCCACCCCAGTTCTTTTCCCGCCACGACCCATGCACGTTGGAGAAGATCTCAGCTTGCCAGCTGCCAGCAAAAAATACTTTGTTTTTCGCCTTTTTCATTCAATATTTTTCTTTACTCTTCGATGGTTTTTCAGTACCGACGCATGTCGTCCCTGTCATCAGTCTCTTCCTCGGGACCCCATCGGAACAAGTGCTACTGCGGCCGTCAGATACCATCCAATGACGGCCACACTAAGTGTATCTTCTGCCTGGGGCCTAACCACGACACCACGGCCTGTTCCATCTGCCAGGGCTTCACAAGTAGGACCAGGATCCGCCATGTGAAGGCTCTCAAGATGTTCCTTTTGGAGTAGAAGATGGACCTGCACACCTCCGGGGAGAAGGCCAAGCATAAGGAGAAATCCAAACGGTCCCGAGACAAGGACCGTAGTCGGTCCCGCCACCGGTCCAGGTCCCGCTGTCGGTCCTCTCCTAAGAAGCCCCGCTCTTCCTCGGGCTCTGGAGAGCAGCACTGCAAAAAGGATTCTGCTCTTGCAAAAAAATCACAGGCCAAAGCAGGTACATTTGGGGAGAAACCTGCTAGGCCCAAGGTGACACCGCTCAGAGTCACCCCTAAGACCTCAGAGGCACAAGCTATGGCCCTGCCTGCCAAGGTCCCGGCTTCGCCCAATAAGGGCAAGCCCCTGGAGTCTGAGGACACTTCAGCACCCCCTCCACAAGAAACCATCATTGATCCTGGTACCGACACTGGTAGAAGGGGTGAAGGAGTCTGACGCTACCGGCGAAGGGGCAGCGTCTACATCTCCCAAGTCCTCCTCCCCTTGGGGCTCTCCAGGAGGCTTCCCCTCAGGGCTGCCAGATTCTTCAGCGGTCCCCTTTTCGGGGATGGCGGCCTAGTTTTTTTCCAAGGAGGAGCTCCAGGATCTTTTTTCCTTTTGGTGGGCCAGGTCCCAAAACAGACACCCCTGAAGCTGGCCCCATCACTGGTACTGGACCCATTGGGTAAACATCAACCGGAGGGTGTTCCTTCACTGAAGAAGACCCCCTAGAGGGCGTTGCCTCGTTCACCCTCCAGGGCCCGTTCCCGATCTCGGTCCGCAGACTAACACCGTTGCTCACCGAGGTCAGATAGCCGACACCGGTTCGGTTCTCATTCTAGGAGCTACTCCCGTTCCGATGGGCAGGCCCGCTCCTGACGTTGGTCCCCGTTCCGGCGTCAGTCATCACTCCGTTGTCTGTATCGTGACCGACGTCAGTCAGTGAGCCACTGACGTTTGAGCGGGGCTAGTCATAGGGGCAGGTCTGGCTACTCGTCACCTAGTAGTTGGTCGCCCTCTTCCTCTTCTTCTTCCCTCTCGGGGATCGGGGGTTCCCCAGGAGGAAAGGACCAGCCCTGCTCGCCTCCAGATAATCCAACCTTTATGGACGTCATGAGGCATATCTAGGCCTCAAATGAATGGGATACGGAGGACCTGGATCCAGAACGCCGGTGACTAGCCAAGTACCTGAGGCAAAAGGAGCCCAAACCAATCGTAGTGCCTCCTTTGGTGGACCCCTTCCAGGATCTTACCAGGATTACCTGGAAGCATCCAGCTTCAGTCCCGGCAGTTCCTAAAAAGTCAGACAGTCTGTACAGGGCCCCGAGGGATGAGCCTTTCCTGGCAGATCACCCTTAGGCGGACTCCTCTGTGATCACGGCTGCTCATGATAAATCTAAGCAGCCGAAACATCTTAGCTCCCAGCCTCCTGATCCAGAGTCTCGCTATTTGTACCAGGTGGGCAAGAAGGTCGATTCTGCCTCCACCTGCTCCATTAGGTCCCTTAATTTCCTGACGCATATAGTTCAGTACCTGAATGCGCTCTGGGAATGGGGACAGGAGCTTGTTAATGCCTTGCCAGACTCTGCACAGAAGACGGAGATTCTGGATGTCCTTAAGTCGGGTTCGGACGTAGGCACGCATGTTCTCTGTGCCTCATATGACACTGCAGACACGGCGGCCAGAGCGGCAGCGGCAGGGGTCTGTCTCCGGTGTCACGCTTGGTTGAGAGTCTCAGGCTTTCACCAAGACCTGCAGTCCGGGATCCAGGACCTCCTATTCCAGGGTTCCGTCTTGTTTGGGCAGGAGACAGAATCGCTCATCTCTCGTCTCTAGGAGTCGGGAAAATCCATCTGGTCTGTCTGTCAGATGTACAGAGGATCTGCCACAAATTTTAGAGCCTGAGCAGTGTGTGTGTCTCTCTCTGCAGGCTATCCATTTTAAATCAACGATTTATTTTAAAACTGTATTTCAGCTTTGTGTTATCTGTCTGTGTACCTTACTAGTGACTATCTGGAGCCCTGATAACGTTTTCAGGAAGCAGGAAGAGGGACGGTAGTTCTCCTGCATACACTCGAGAACTACTGTTCAGCCAGGGACATTTTATTTTAAATTCGGGGACTACCATCCATTTACAACTCTACCAGCTCCACGCATGAGTGGTTTTCGTGGAGTTTAAAATGAACATTTAAAAAATTAATTCTCGGGCGGCTCTTTGACCTTGTTTGGGCACTTCCGCGTCACGACGCCTTACTTAAAACATCCCGGTTAGTTTGCTCTGTTCTGCCACAAATTTTAGAGCCTGAGCAGTGTGTGTCTCTCTCTGCAGGCTATCCATTTTAAATCAACGATTTATTTTAAAACTGTATTTCAGCTTTGTGTTTTCTGTCTGTGTACCTTACTAGTGACTATCTGGAGCCCTGCTGACGTTTTCAGGAAGCAAGAAGAGGGACGGTAGTTCTCCTGCATACACTCGAGAACTACTGTTCAACCAGGGACATTTTATTTTAAATTCGGGGACTACCATCCATTTACAACTCTACCAGCTCCATGCATGAGTGGTTTTCGTGGAGTTTAAAATGGGCATTTAAAAAATTAATTCTCGGGAGGCTCTGTGACCTTGTTTGGGCACTTTCAGGTCACTCCTTCCTATATAAAACACTCCCCGTGCGAGCAGGGTGAGCAAGGGCAGTAGTGCGAGTGCAATTCAAGTCATGCCAAGACATGCGCTAAGACATGCTGCATACGTGGTGTGTTAGACGTGTTAGGCGTGTTAGGTGGATTAATTAAGTTTGTGTTCACCATCTCTTATACTTATGAGTACTATCACCAAGTTTATTGTCTATAAATATTACGTGGTTCTGTTTGATCTCCCTCCCACTCGTGGTAATGGCATCCTCCTTGAATCTATCCAGTAATATTAATGTGTTTGTAACCACTACTAAAGGGGAAATGGGTATACAATGCACATCTTGCTGTATGTTTAGCTTATCAGCTGTCACTTCTAACAATCTCCCCTTTCAATGCTCAAAATGTACTGATAACATAGTGTTACAATGTGAAAACAGCTTATACTATAAACGGATACTGGCACTCGAATCTAGAAAGGATTCTGAACCTATAACAGTTCAAGAAGCTTTACATGTAACAAATATCCCTGTAAGTGAGACTTCCTCTATCTCTGCTAACAGCATCCCTCCTGAAAAAACAATATCTAGTGAGAATAGTCGCGCTACTACGAGTAGCTTAGTGATTCATCCATCTGGGTTACCCTTAATGCTAGGAGCCTTGGGAGGAAAACTGCAGAGTTGCAGGTTCTCATGGCAGAGGGAGAGTGGACATTGCAGCCATCACGGAAACATGGGCCACCCAATATAATGACTGGGACCTGTCTGTACCGGGGTACAGGTTATTTCGTAGGGACAGGGTGACTGGGAAAGGAGGGGGGTGGCACTCTATGTGAAGGAAGGACTGAAGTGTGTAAGGGAGGAAGGGGAGGAGGGTAGTACAGAGTCACTCTGGGTGCAAATCCAGGATTCCAAGAATAGGAGTCTTAGAATGGGAGTGGTGTACAGGCCACCATCTCAGATGGAGGAGTTAGACAGGGAACTAGCAGGACAGATCAGGAGGACCTGCAAGAAGGGTAGTGTGGTGATTGTGGGGGACTTCAACATGCCAGAAGTGGACTGGAGCACCCCAACAACCAGGAACAGAAGGGAGCAGGTACTGCTGGATGCCTTCCAGGACAGCTTCCTGCTGCAAATGGTCAGTGAACCAACCAGGTTAGGGAATACCCTTGACCTTGTGCTGGCAAATGGGGACTTTGTGAGAGAACTTACAGTGGAGGAACGCGTCAGGGAGTGACCACCACTCAGTATGGCTCACATTGGATATGGGCAAGGAAGGGTGGAATCTGGCACAAGAGTGCTGGACTTCCAGGAGGCTGACTTTGGGAGGATGGGGAAGTGGTAAAGGGTACCTGGCCATAATTCAATCTAGTATGGATACTAACCAGAGATGGGAGCTCATAAAGTTGGGGATAGTGGAGGCAACCAAGACCTGCTGCAAAGCCCAGAGCAAGAAGGCTATGGCTAAGAAACCGAGCTGGTTGAGCAAGGAGGTCATGGAAAAGGTAAGGAGGAAGAGAGCTGCCTTTAGGAAATACAAGAAAACAGGGAGGGGGGAGGACAGAGAGAGTACTTGACAGAATCGAAGGAGGTGACAAGGGCAGTAAGTGAGCCAAAGCATCTACGGAACTCAGGCTGGCACAAGGCATTAAGAAGGGGGAGAAGGACTTCTTTAAGTACATCAGGGAGAAAAGGAGCTGTAAGGACCACATAGTAAGGATTAGGAAGGAGGGGGGTTGGGTGGAAGCAGGGTATGATAAGGCGGAAGCACTAAATGAGTACTTCTGCTCAGTATTTACTAAAGAGAAGAGGGGGGTGACACCCAAGATGGGTGAAATGGCAGACGCAGGGGGGGAAGTGGTGACAGATGGGGAAATCATGGAGGGCAGAGTTCGAGAGGGTTTGAAGGCACTGAGGGTGGACAAGGCACCAGGCCCAGATGGCATCCACCCCAGGGTACTGAAGGAGCTGGCAGAGGTCCTTGCAGGACCTTTGGCAGACCTATTTAATGCCTCACTACATCTGGGGTGTGTACCTCAGGACTGGAGGATGGCTCATGTGGTGCCCCTCCACAAGAGTGGCCCCAAGGATGAACCGGAAACTACAGACCAGTGAGCCTCACATCCATCGTGGGTAAGCTAATGGAGATTATCCTGAAGGAGGCTGGTGGCCCTCTTAGAGGCCAAAGGACTACAGGACAGCAGACAGCATGGCTTCATACGTGGCGATCCTGCCAAACCAACCTGGTCGGGTTCTATGACTGGGTAACTAGGCAACTGGACAGGGGACATGCAGTGGATGTCCTGTATCTGGACTTCAGTAAGGCATTCGACTCAAGTGCCACATGGAAGGCTGGGAAGGAGTTAGTAGGCACAGGGGCAGGTGCAATGCTGGTGAGATGGGTAGGAAACTGGCTGCAGGAAGGCAACAGAGGGGTGGTGGGTGGGGAGCTCTCACACCCAAGGGCAGTGACGGCGGTGTCCCACAGGGCTCGGTGTTGGGACCAGTGTTGTTTGGGATATTCATTGCAGACATATCATTGGGACATCAAGAGCAAGATCAGTCTGTTTGCTGATGATACCAAGGTTGGCGCGGTGGTGGATGACCTAGGGGATGGTAGAGGTTGCAGGATGATCTGGCAAAGCTTGAAACCTGGTCAGACACCTGGCAACTGGCTTTAATGCCAAAAAGTGCAAGGTGATGCATTTTGGGATGAAGAACCCAAGGAGGACTTACCAGCTAGGGGTGCAGCTAGCCCAGACAGAGGAGGAGAAGGATCTGGGTGTGCTCATCACAGGGTCAATGAACAACTCGGCACAGTGTGGGAAGGCAGCTGCAAGGCCAACAAAATGCTGGGTTGTATTGCAAGGGTATATCCTCAGGGAGGAGGTGATTCTGCCACTGTATAGGTCATTAGTTAGACCACACACCTGAGTACTGCGTGCAGTTCTGGCGTCCGTATCTGAAAGGGACATTAAGTTACTGGAGGAGTGCAGCGCGGGGCGACAAAGATGATCAAGGGTCTGGGGACTTATCATATGAGAGGAGGTTGAAGGAGTGAACATGTACTCACTGGAGGAGAGGAGACGGGGGACATGATTGAAACCTTTAAATACATAAAAGGAATAAACAAGACAGGTACAGAGGGCTGTTCAAAGTAAAGGAGGGAGGGCCTCCGGGCCATGATATGAGACTGAGGCGAGGAAGGTTCAGGAGGGAGATGAGGAGACACTTTTTACAGAGAGGGTGGTGGCTGGGTGGAATCGTTACCTGCAGAAGTGGTATGCAGTAGAACAGTGGACTGCTTCAAGCCGGATGGGACAGGACAAGGGAGAGTGTAATGAAGGGAAGGGTGGAAGGAAGGGGCAGCTGCAGAATAAGGGGTGCTAGCTGCACATTCGAGCAGACTTGATAGACCTCTAGGCCTTTATCTGCTGGCAAATTTCGTATGTTCGTATGATGTTTCAAAAAAAAGAGCTAGAGAAGATGAGTACAGTTTGGTAAACAGCATAGAAGATACTACTTGGTATAATGTGCAAGGGTCAAAAGCTACTAAAAAAAAAGGAGAAAGGCTGAGTATTTTAACAGTCCTCTACATAATAGTTTTGACTCTTTGTCCACTGTCTCTGTCGATTCTAATTGTATTCCTATTGAGTCTCCAAATGAAGGATTAATTTCTATAAACATTTCCCAAGTCGTGGTTGACACGCCTAATTCTTTAACTCCACCACCTAATTCCATGACTGATATTCCTTTGATTGATTTTGCTACTATTCAAACTGGTGAAGATGCATCTTCTTTGTGTGTTCCTAATATTGATGATACACATATCAGGCAAACCTTTGTTCTGGGTGATTTCTTAGTTAAACATCTCGGTAGGGTTATATGTGAGCCTTACAAACATAACAGAACTTGCTCTAGTTTCAGTGGTGCTAAGATTTCAGCTCTAACATATATGGTTGATAATATAATTACCTCTCAAGACATCAGTCCACTGTGTATTATCCATGTTGGAGTCAACAACATTTACAGGGACTCTGTTCAGAATATCAAATTAGCCTATGTTTCTATGACTAACAAAATGATTGATCTCGGGTGTGATATTATTTTTTCAGAGATTTTACCCATACCACAGTACTCCCGGTTTCTTAATCATAAAATTAAAATTATTAACAACTGGCTTAGGCAATGGTGTTTACGACAGAATATTCAGTGCATGACCCATTGGGAGGAGTTTTCTGATAGACCTGAGCTTTATTGTCCTGACGGCCTGCATCTTAACGAACAAGGGAATGCATTGCTGAGTCAACAATTCCTATCTACAATTAATATGAATTTAAACTAAATAATGGGGAGAACCTACAGTCCACTCCTCTTCGTCTCATTCTTATAAACTATCCAGTAAACAATTACAGTTTCTTAGTTTTAATGCGAGAAGTTTGACACAGAAATTCGATGAATTACAAACTGTGATTTCGAATAAGGATTTTAACATTATTACAGTTTGTGAAACATGGGGTGATAATAATTCCCACTGGATCAAGCAACTCCCTGGTTATAGCTCTTATTATTTGAATCGAAGTGAAAGGAAGGGTGGAGGTGTTGCATCATTTATTAATAATAAAATCAACTCAGTCAATATTTCTAGTTCTGTAAAAATTCATAATCTCCCGACTGAGAGTGTTTGGCTTAAACTTTTTTTTATCAAAACAGGATTTTATTATCCTTGGGACATGCTATCTTCCCCCAAATTCATCTAGTTTAATTATGGACGCCATTCTTTCTGAATTTGAAATAGCTACTCAAATGGGTTATGTTATAATTACAGGGGACTTCAATCTTCCCGATATAAATTGGCTGTCTTTTACAGCGTCTAGCTGTATTAGTAATACATTTTTGTCTTCTTGTTCGGAATTGGACTTACAGCAATGGATAACTTCTGCCACCCGAGGTAATAATATATTAGATCTTGTCCTGAGTAGTACTGCTTTAGATATTAGGGATGTGCATATTTCATCACCAATTGGCAGCAGTGATCATAACTCAGTTTTACTTAATTTACAGAGACATACAGTTTTTAATACTAATTCTTCAATTATATACCTGTATGATAAAGCTGATCTTCACAGCATCAATCAATACCTTGACAAAATCAACTGGTTATCCTTTTTTGATTACCAGTCCTCATATCAAAGTTGGGTTCTTTTTAAATCACTTATTTCTACTCTTCGTGACACTTATATTCCATCTAAAATTAAGAATTATTTTTTTTGTTTACTTTATTTCTCTATCTTCTCCTCCCTACTCTCGGAGCCCTCTCCTTCCTTCCTCTCAACCCCCCATTCCACCTTCGGTGGGATCTGCCCCTAGAGTGCCTCCTTCTCTCCTCCTTGCACAGTGGGGTCTGTCCCTCTTTTGGTGGTCCGGATGGTACCGAGGCTATCATCTAGGGCTGCCGAGGGGTTTCACGTTTTCTCCCTGGTTTCCCTACCTCTGGGCGTCAGGCGCTGAAGCGTCGTCCCGGTGGTGGCGTGCTGATGCACACCAGGCCCTCATGCGGTTGGCGTCCCCCTCCCGGCTCCGACAGATGGGCCGCCTCCATCCTTCAATTGTCGGTGCTTCCACGACTCAGAAGAGGATGCAATCTTAGATAGTTCTTGGTTCCCCACTACCCTAAGGAGGAGATCATCCGTTGGGACGCTCAATCACTCCCTCTCCCCTGCTGACCCTGGCCACCGAGTCCGTTCTCGAACCCGGTGCGCCAAGGAGTGAGATGCCCAGGCCAACCTCAGTGCCACCGGCCGGCTTAAGATTAAGAATTTAATGGTAAACAGACTCCAAAATGGATGAATAAAAACATCAAACGTTTAATTAATATAAAAATTAAAAAAAACATCGTAACTACCTTAAAAACAAGACAACTTCTAATTGGGATTCCTATTTGAAATCAAGTAGGAAGTGTAAATTAGTTATCCGTAGGGCCAAATCTAGATGGGAACTGAAATTGGCAACAACAGCTAGTAAGTCAAATTCCAAACAATTCTACTCTTATATAAACTTCCTCAGGAAAAGTCCAAGTACGGTGGGGCCTCTTACATCAGATAATATACTTATTCATGAGCCAAAAGCCATGGCTGATGTATTTAATATTGAATTCTGCAAAATTTTCTCTGAATCAGAAGTTCAGTCACCTCAACCTATGATTTCACCATCAGATCCTTTTATTACATTCTCAGTGGAGTCAATTCTTAAAAAACTACACTTTCTAAAAGGTAAATTTTGTTCAGGCCCAGACAGTATAGCAGGGCATTTACTTTACTTATTGTCTGACCATATTGCCTTTCCACTCAAACTTTTATTCAATCTTTTTTTACGGTATAATTATATTCCTAGTGAATGGAAAAAGGCTTTTGTGGTTCCTATACATAAAAAGGGATTCAAACATCTATGGGAAAACTATCGGCCGATTAGTTTGACCTCATCTATATGTAAGGTGTTAGAAAGTCTACTCAAGGATATTATTGCCTCTATTATTGATGCATCTGATTTACAACAACACGGCTTTAAGGGCAGAAGCTGTTTGACAAATTTGCTTTGCTTTTATGAACACTTTAGTTCTTGTTTGGATAACCAGTTAGCCTGTGACATTGTCTTTATTGATTTCAGTAAGGCTTTTGACACCATGCCACATTGGGCTCTAATCCAAAAACTCACAGGTCTTAGTATTAATAGTCATATAATTACATGGATTCATAATTGGCTTTCTAATAGAACTCAAAAGGTGATGATTAATGGGGCAATTTCTAACTCTGGTAAAGTTCTAGTGGTGTTCCACAGGGTTGAATCGGCCCCTGTCTTTTCAAACCTTCATATCTGATTTAACTAATTCCTGCCTTTCTTTTACAATTAAATATGCAGATGATGTGAAGATTGGAGGACCATGTTCTAATTTAGACCAAATATCATGTATTCAGCATGATCTTGATATTGTCAGCACTTGGATTAACAAATGGGGCATGAAGTTAAACTCTACAAAATGCAAAGTAATGCATTTGGGATCCAGTAATTTAAACTTCCAGTATATTCTGGATGATTTACCATTGTGTGCCACTAATGATGAGAATGATTTGGGTATAACTATTTCAGATGATTTAACATATTCCAAGCATATGCATTCGGTTATTAGTACATCTAATAAAATTATTTGGTCTATTTTGCGTAATATCAGATCTCGAGACCAGGAGGTGTTGTTACCCCTATTCAGGTCCTATGTCCGTCCCCATCTTGAATATGCTTCACAGTTGTGGTGTCCTTTTAAAAAATCAGATAGTTACTCTCTTGAAAGGGTTGAGCGAAAATATACTAAAAAAATATCTGGTCTTGAATCCTCATCTTATGAGTCTAGGTTGGATACATTAAAACTTATGCCTCTTACTATCAGGTACCTTAGAGGTGATCTTCTCCTCCTATATGACATTATTCACGACCCCTATATCATGACTGAGTTAGGATTTTCTTTTAAGCCATCAATACATAATACTAGAGGTAATTTCCTCCAGTTAACTGGTAAATCCTTTAAACATAATCATAAGTTTTTCTTTTCTGTGAGAACTATTGGACCTTGAAATAGACTTCCATCCAATGTAGTAACAAGTAATAGTAAAGAGATTTTTAAACATCGTCTCGACATGCTAATTATGTCTGGGTATGACTTATCATATTACTCTATAGCCTAGCACAAGAGCATTATGGGCCTTGGCCTACTAGCTCTTTCTTCTAACCTTAGTATGAACCTTAGTATGAGAGGAGACCAGAGGAAAGCAAAGAAGTGGCCATTTCGTAAGCCCTCAGGTGTCCAAGCCCATGTCAACCAGCCAGGCCAGAGAGGTGGCTTTAAAAGGACAGCCAGCAACCAGCAGCCTGGAGGCACTCCATTCCGTGGCCCCAAGTCCTCCCAGGCCTCTCTGCCCATTCCTGTCTCCGCCCAATGACTCCCTCCCTCCTGACTCCCCCCGGAGGAGGCTTCGGGGAGGCAGTAGGGGGTCGCTTCTCCCTTCATCTGAAGGGTTGGAGCTCTATCACTGAGGATCAGTGGGTTCTCAATAGCATAAAGAGGGGACATACGCTGGAGTTCACTGAGATCCCTTCAGACACTCCACCAAGGTCCTCAAGATATCCTCCTTCTCACATTCTGCTCATAGAAGGAGAGATTCAGGTCCTCTTGCGGAAAAGGGTGATAGAGCCAGTCCCTCTGCGGCAGCGGGGGAAAGGGTATTACTCCCATTTCTTCCTTGTTCCAAAGAAGACACAAGGCCTTCGTCCCATTCTGGACCTTAGCTCTTTAATTTATTATATAGATTGTAGAAGGTTCCAGATAGCGACTCTTCCAGGACTGCTTCCTCTGCTGCATCAGGGAGACTGACTCTGCTCCCTAGACATGTAAGATGCATACATGCATATAGGGGTCTCCCCCCCCCACCGGAAGTACCTGAGGTTCCACTTCCAAGGGGCGCATCATCAGTTTCGGTTCTCCCGTTCGGCCTCTCCTCCACTGCTCAAGTCTTCACAACATGCTTGGCAGTAGTGGCTGTGGCTCTAAGGTGCCGGGGGCATTATGTCTTCCCTTACCTAGACGATTGGCTGCTTGTGGCCCCATCAAGGTCACATCTTCTTCAAGCTCTTGAAGACACCTATACTCTTTTCCAAGATCTGGGGATCACCCTGAATCTTCCAAAGTCATCCCCAGAGCCCAGCCAAAGGCTCGTTGTTATAGGAGCGGTCCTGGATTCAATCCAGGGCATCACTTTTCTACCCCCAGAGAGGGACATTCGCTTGCAGGAGATTGCCGGATCAGACCTAGTAACCTCTCAGGTCCAGGCCAGGACCTTCCTCGGACTTCTGAGGCACATGGTGGCGGCAATTCCCGTCACTCCTCTTGCCCACCTCCACATGAGAATCCCACAGTGGATGCTCAGGGTGCAGTTGGATCAGTGCTCAGACGACCTAGACCACATGATCAGGATCACAGAGCCAGTAAAGAGGACACTTTTTTGGTGGTTGGACCCTCTAAATTTAGAAAAAGGGGTTCCTTTCCATCCAGAGCCCCCAAATCAGACTCTAACAACAGATGCCTCGGATTTGGGTTGGGGGCGCACCTGGGGGCCCGCCAGATGCAGGGTACCTGGACCCTCATGGAGCACGACCTCCACATCAATGTCTTGGAAATGCGAGCGGTCCTCAGTGCACTACATGCCTTTCAAGAGGATCTCGTCCCAGGCTCGCTTCTTGTTCAGACGAACAACATGGCAGTTGTCTTCTATATCAACAAGCAAGGGGGCACTCACTCCTACCCCCTGTGCAGGGAGGCGATGAGAGTCTGGTACTGGGTGCTGGAGCGGCACATATCTCTGTCTGCAGTGCACGTTCCAGGCGTCCTAAATTACTTGGCCGACAGCCTAAGCAGGTCTCAGTCCAGGGTGCATGAGTGGGAGCTACTGCAGTCAGTAGCAGACCAGCTCTTCGACACATGGGGTTGTCCAGAGCTGGACCTCTTTGTGTCACCACGCGACGCCAGACTGCCAGTTTTCTGCTTGCAAGAGCCCACGCCTGGTGTTTTTTGGCCAGATGCATTGTCCCGCTGTTGGAAAGGGAGGTTTCTTTATGCCTACCCTCCCTTTCCTCTCGCCCAGAGAGTTCTCTTGAACTTATAGGCCAAAAGGGCTCAGATGATTCTAATCGCCCCTATGTGGTCTTGGCAGATTTCATTCCCACAACTTCAGCGGTTGTCCACGGAACCTCCAATCCTGCTGCCAATATGCTCGCAGTTGCTGTCCCAGGATCAGGGCTCGCTGGTCCATCCCGATCTCAGGTCTTTGCACCTTCATGCTTGGCTCCTTCCGACGTAGCAAAGTCCAGGTATGGGGTATCCCAAGAGGTGGCAGATGTACTCGAATCAGCGAGGAAGCCCTCTACTCACTCCACTTATGCTATGAAGTGGAAGCATTTCTGCTTATGGGCGTCGTCTCACCATCTGGACCCCCTCATCTGTCTGGTGAACTCAGCATTGCAGTATCTCCTCTCCTTATAGCAACAAGGCTTGAGCTACTCCTCCATAAAGGTGCGCATGTGGGCCATTTCTGCTGATCACACCCTTTTGGGAGACAAAACCTTGGCCCAATTGGAAGTGGCCCGCACCTTTTTATGGGGGATTTTACACATGAGACCTCCCATTCAGAATCCTATCCCACCCTGGGACCTCCTGTTTGTGTTGGAGAAGTTTACTCTTCCTCTGTTTGAACTCGCAGCTGGCTGTGAGCTGCGTTACCTTTCCTGGAAGGTTTGTTTTTTAGTTGCTGTTAGTTCCGCTCGAAGAGTTTCCGAGCTCCAGGCTCTGATGTGTAAAGACCCGTATTTAATTTTTCATAAGGAAAGGGTTTCCCTCAGAACAAATCCTAAGTTCCTTCCTAAAGTTGGTCTCGGAGTTGACCCTCAACCAGTCGGCTGACCTTCCAGTTTATTTCTCTTCTCCCTCTAATAGAGGAGAAGCTCTCCTTCACACTCTGGATGTTCACAGAGCGCTGAGGTATTACCTTAAGAGCACGACTACTCATCATAAATTGGAGCAACTGTTTGTGGCTTTTGCGCCACAACACTTGGGTAAACCGGTGTCCAAGCAGACTATCTCCAAGTGGCTTGTCCTCTACATTGTATTTTGCTATGAGAAGCACAATAAACTCCTTCCGGGACTGGTTAGGGGTCACTCCACCAGAGGAGTCTCTGCTTCCTTTGCCGCTCTGTGGAATGTCTCCATTAGGGACATATGTGCGGCTACTACCTGGAACTCCGTGCACACTTTCATGAAGCACTATAGGTTGGACATAGCGTCCAGACGCCGTGCCGGCTTCAGCCTGGCAGTCCTTTAGGGACTCCTGTCTTAACTTGCTGTTTCCAGCCTTTATCATCTTCCACCTCCTGGGATTCAGCACCTCCTTGGCATAGGACTGCTTGGGATTCAGTCCTAATGGTTATAGCCTGCTGCAAGAGCTCCCACTCTAAGTAAGATAGTACAGTTACGTAAGAACTTACCGTAACAGTAGATCTTCAAAAGGAGCTCTTGCAGCAGGCGCTGCTTTCCCGACCTCCATCCCTCGGGTAAGGTGTACAGATCATCATCTTCAGGCTTCGCCTCCTTCTCTTGTCAGGACCTGTTCGCGGGTCTTGGCGGGGGAACTGGGGTGGAGCTGGGTCTGCCCCCTTTTGTACTAGGGCTGACGTCGGGGTGGAGCCAACGTCGGGAGGTGGTCCCAGCAGGGTACTGCTGGCTGAGAAGTTTTCCGGTGGGTCCTAATTCCTGCAGCGTTAGTCCTAATGGTTATAGCCTGCTGCAAGAGCTCCTTTTGAAGATCTACTGTTACGGTAAGTTCTTACGTAATTGTACTTTCTTTTTCCATAACTTGTGCTGGCTGTACCATCTCAGCTTGGACTTCTGTCTCTGCTAGTTTGGCTGCCATTCTTCTGGTAACCACTCCTGGACTTGCTGCAACAGAATCCATACCTTTGTCTATGCTTCCCTGGTACTAGGTCCAGTACCCATGCACAAAACTCCTGGTTTAGAGTATGCACAGCGTAAATCGCACTTAGGCTGACACCATCTGTTATTGAGGCACAGGTCAGGAAGCATAGGAAAAAACAGGAGCAGTTTTAGAATTCACAAAAAGTGTTTATTAGTACTAGCAGTAACATAAAAAAATATAATTGTTCAGAATAACTATTTACAAAGGCAGAATGAACAGAGAAGATTCATCCGAATTTTCCTTCATTATCTGTGTCTCTCATAACATTGCAGCTCCTTTTTTATAAGTCTGTCCAGGAGCTTGTTAGGAAAATAGCATGCTTCTCACAATGATCTTACCTGTGTTAATCTTCACCATTCATCGCTGTTGAGTGTCTGCCGGAGACAGACACTCCACGGGAGATTTTCTTATTTTTTCTTGGAAGGAGGAGCTGGCACCATTGGCGCCACCCACGAGGCCAACGCATTGCATGGTGCTCGTAGGTTGGCCAGAAACGGCCGTTGGGGCCTCCTCCACCTCAGTTCTGCTTCTCCTGCCGTCGAGACAGCACCTCTGCTCGAGACTACTCTGCATGGCCTGGTTATCGATAACACCTTGAAGCCTTCAACACCATTCCCTTCTCCATCAACTCCACCTTGGTTCTGTTACCTACTCGATGCTGTTCCAGATCCCAGTAAGATCTTTTCTTTTTTTTGTGACATCAAGTCTTTGTTTGATTTGTTTTCAGTTACTGCATGCATCATGTCTGGTCATCGGGACAAAAAATGGTCGAAGAAAATGGGTCGGCCCCCTATACGTGGTGTCCCTGCGGTCGACAGATATCTGTTACCGACCAGCATGACGTTTGCCTTTCCTGCCTTGGACCATACCACAACATGGATTCCTGCAATGTCTGCTTCTCAATGAACAGCTGCATTCTGGAGCACCGCGCTTTGAAGGTCGGCAGGGCTCCACCGACTTTCGGGGGCGTTGTGGCTCGTGTCGGTCCAAGTGCAGGACACTTTGCCATCCCTCCGGGTCCCTTCCCGGGCCTATATGGTCCATTGAAGAGGGGGCCTCCTCTTCTTCATGCCTTGTCATAGTGAAGGTTCCTACCACGGTGCCGGATGGCCAGTCTGGCTCCATTCGGGGCCAGGAGCACCGCTCTGGCAGTCACCTCCTCGGAGGTGCAAGCTCCCCCGTTGTTGGGGCCCGGCTGTGGGTCCTGGCGTGAGTGTTCCTCGCACCAACTGACAGCACGCTTCAGATCCCGGAGCGCTTGTTACTCCAGCGTTGAGGGCAGCACCACGAGGTGCAGGGCTGGGTCACGGCGTCAAGTGACTGGGGAACCCTCTGGGATGCTGTGCCAGAGCCCTTCTTGATCGTTTCCTCTTCGGAAGAAGACAATTCCGAAGTGGATCCAGACTGGAGGCCTGATTCTTCGGAATCGGAGGGTTCCCCATGGCCTAGCGCCCTTGTGCCTCCTCACGTGCCCCTCCTGCAGCACAGATGACCGTGGCACATGCTGACTCTCGCAGCTAGGGCAGCTTGGGGAGTCAGCTGCAGACCAGCAGTCCCACTTCTGCGGGTGTGGTGATCAGGTTTCTGAGTGAGGGGGTTGGCTGCCATCCTCGGTGCCATCCCTCCTCTTAGAATCAAGATCGAATCCGCCCTTCTGTGGCTCCCCTTTGGGGGTGTCTGAGCTGGGGGGTTCTTTGGCACAGGGTACAAGGAAGAGAGCTTCCTTAGAGTCCACGGGGTTGAGGGAACGGGGTGCTGGACCTCAGAACACTTCCATGGCCCTCCGGGGTCGGGGAAGGGGCCGTAGTGCTGAACCCGGTCTCCTCCCTTCATCTTCTCCTAAGGAGGTCTCTTTGGGTAGGGCTAGGGTCCGCCCTTCTGGATCCATGCGGCTCCCGGTCCCCTCATAGGGTAGCTCACCCTACAGGGTTAAGTCCCCACCATTTTAATTTTCAGGACAGGACGGTGAATCTACAGACCTGTGGTTTTCCACTTATGCCAGGTTCTCATGTGGATTCTTCTAGTTCTGGCAGAGACACGTCACTTCAGGTGGCAGGTTTGCTTGTGCCTCTGTCCAGCTCCTCTTCTCCCAGGCCGTGTTGGTCTTCTGGGACCAGTTCAGATCTCAGGCTGTGGCATTTCCACAATATGTTAGGGCTATACACGAGCAGGTCTTCCGACTGGTTCCCCCGCCGCAGCCAGAATCTGACTCATCAAGTTCCTCGTCTTCCTCCACAGGGGAAGAGGAGCCTACTGTCCTTCTGTCTTCAGACGCTGATCAAGCCCAATATCAGTGCTTCCTGTCGAGGCTGGTCAGGAACTTGCACATCTCCCGTTATGCAAGAGACAATGCCGAGTGTGCGACGCAAGCCTTTTTAAGCAAATACGGGGTGCACCATTTGGTGGATCCATCCTGGCTGGTTCCCTTCCGGCAGGCATTGTACCATGTCTGGCAGCATCCATACTCCCTGGAACTAGCCCCTATGGACTGTTGGAGATGGTATTATGTGACCCGTGGGTCTCCAAGTGCTTTGCCTCATCCACCTTCTAGACTGACGTGACTGGACACCCTTTCTGTGCACAGACGCCCAATCCTCGACTACCCCCTTGATACTGACTCTCGGGAATTTGATCAGCTGGGGCGGAGGGTTTTCTTCTTTGCACGGAGTGTGCTGGCAATTATTTGACATAAGATGCACCATGCTGCCTATAACGGGCATCTGTGGGCGATGCTAAGTCAGGCTTTAGCATCGCTGGCCGATTTGGAGGCTACCCGGCAAGCCAAAGCCCTCTCTGCTATAGGCCTGGAGTTGGCGAGGCATCAGCCAAGGGTATCGTATGACGCCAATGAGGTCACTTCATGGCTTGCGGGGACACCGATCTGCATTAGGCAGACGGCATGGCTTCGCATTTCAAGGTTGTCACCTTTGGCCCAGCGCAGGTTATTGGCCTCCTCCTTCCAGGGGATCCATCTCTTCTCCGGCATGGTGAGGCGGTAGCTTCAGGGACGTCTTCCTTCCCCTAGGTTTCAGGGGACCCTACCTCATCCTGACCAGTCCAAGCCCTAACCGGCTAGCGGAGGGTCCACCTCCCACCCGTTCTCCCACCAGGGGGGACTGAAGGATGTTATTCCTTCAGGGTTTCTTGGGCTCCCTTCGGGGTGTTCGGTGTGATGCTCTGCCCCCTGCTTCTGGTTATCTGCATGATATTTGTATTATAAATAAATGGTCAGTGTATGAAATTTCAGTGTGTGAGAGATTTGGCCTTTAACTTTAAAGATCAGTAGCTGAAGCCACAGGATGTCATTAAAACTGACCAGGGGAACCATTTAATTAAGACTTCCTTACAGAAGGGCATTTTAATACCTGTTATGACCTGTCCAGGCTTTTGAAGTTGAAACTAAATATGAGTATAATGACATCAGGAAAAGGACGTCATTTGGCTCATTCTTCTTAGCTTTCTCACACCTAGTGACAGATTGTGAGGTTGTCAACCTCAAAGGAACTGGTCGATCAAAGGGTGTCATATGTGGGAAATGTTTTTTCTAGGGACGTGGATATATTGTTCAGTCCACACTCCTTGCCGCTTTAATTCTTGCCAGAATGTCTTCAAGCTGGCTCCTCCCACCCACCCGGGTGGTAGAACCCTTAGCTCCGCCCCATGACGTCAGAGCTTCCTTACCACTTGGAAGCTCAGGTTCTCTCCTTAACGCTCTGCGTTTTAGGCCTGGATCCAAACTCTTCGGGTTTTCCGAAAATTATTTTAAAGATTACTAGACTACAGTCTTCATCTTCCCTCACGGCTGCGATGGACAAATCCACTCCTGGCTTCTGTCGGTGCCCTTGCGGGCAGGAGATGTCCCGGACCGATCCGCACTTCACGTGCGTTTACTGCCTGGGTCTTGCCCACGATCTGCAGGCCTGCGATCTGTGCAAGTCCTTCTCGGCTTCAGTTTTAGAGGACCGTGCTGCCAGACTGCAACTTGGGCGTCCTGAGGAACAGTACCCGCCGGTGAAGTCAAAGGAGGCCTGTTGGGCGGTGTCTGCAGCTGCGGGCTCCACGGAGCAGCTGGAGCAGTTGATCACCCTCAAGGAGGAGGCGGCCCAGGCCACTTCATCTTCCTCCTCCTCAGCTGCGGCATTTTTCCCACTCTCCTTGGGCTCCTCCTACACTGCTTCTTTTAAGAAGCTTTGCCAGTCCCTCTCCACCAAGGGAGAAGGGCCATCGAGACATTCCAGTAGGTCCAAGAAAAAAGAACCAAAAGGTAAGTCCCACCATCGACGTTCGTGGGAGCGGAAGAGATTCCCTTCACCGGACCGTCGGCTCTCGACTTCGGTCAAGGTTGTGGCTAAGGCCGCTGGCTTCACGGTGTCCCCATCAGGTCAGCTGGCCAAGACATCCGTCGATGTGGTCGAGATTTTTCTCGACCCGTTGGACGGTTTGTCGACTGGAGAAGCCGACAACCCTTCTTCACCGGTTCCCCCGGTGGTAACCAAGGACTTGCCCGTGCCTCATCTGCCGAAGTCCCTGGTAAAGGACCCTGAACCAGGGGATGAGCGGGTTTCCCCGGCCCCCTCTTTGACCCACCCTCGGTGACCCCGAAGGTCTCGTTCCTCTTCCAGGTCGAGTAGGTCCGGCACCATGGAAAGTGGCATCGCTGCTCGGACGTACGTTATGCCGGCGCTATGAGGACATGTTGTGGCAGCAACTTTTTGTTGACCGGCAACAAGCCAACTCAGTCACCTTCTCCTGCAATTAAGTGGCTGTCACTGGAGCAACCGAAGCAACCCCTTGTAGTTATCGAGGTGCCGACCCCGGCACTGGGTGTTCATTCGAAACCGGCTGCTCCGCCCATTGTGGTGGAACCACCGCCTCCTCAACCGAAGACTGGGGCCCCGACCAAGGATTCTTGGTCAGTCAGAGCTTGCCCCACAGGTTGTCACTCACCCTCACTCCTGATTGGCCTCGGCAGGTGCAGGGTGGCTCAGGTGCTCGGCAGCTGTTTGCAGACTCCTCGGAGTCGGACAACAACTTCTCCCTGTACTCCAGGCCCATTAATCTGGAATCTGCAGGGGGTCAGTCAGTGGACGAGAGCCCATCCTCGTTCTTGGGTATACTTCGATTCATCTCAGAATACACTGGAATGCAGCTTGAGCCCGTCCAGAAATGGGCCAGATATCTTCTCACGGAGATACTGGACCGAGGAGATTCCCCTACGGAGGCCTTCCAAGTGGCCGAAGCCATTGTTGGCCCGGCCCTGGAGTTGTGGCAGCGGCCTGCATCTTGTCCCGCACCTTCAGCCAGGATGGCTCGGAAGTACGCGGTCCCCACTGGTTCACTCTCTGGTTTCTCGACAGTGTTTTCCGGCGTTCCGGAAACACTAGGGATGGGGACAAACCGCCCAATAAAGAATCCAAAAAGCTGGATTACTCGGGGCAGAAGGTTTACGCTGCTTCCTCCCTAGGCCTTTGACAGGCTAGCTCGGCAGTACTGATGGCTCATTTCTCACATGCCCTTATGGGTTCCCTGGATGAGATGATTCCCCATCTCCCGGCTGACCTTCAGACGATGGTCAAGCAGGTGCGGGATCAGGGAAGGGCGGTGGCTATGCAGCAGCTCCAAACTTCTTTGGACATCGGTGACTCTTGTGCCCGGTCAGTAGCGGCCGCAGTAGCCATGCGCTGCAGAGCTTGGCTGCGGATCTCCACCTTCACCGCGGTCACCCAGCACAAGCTGGCAGACGTTCCCTTCCTGGGCACCGACTTGTTCAGGCCAGGGGTAGAATGCCATCTCCAGAGGATCGAGAAGTCCAATGCCATCTTGGACTCGGTCACATCTGCTCAGAAGGACAAAGGCTGCCAGCAGCAGCATAAACCCTTTCGCCCTTCCGCTCCTACGGCACGTCCGACCCAGCAACACCAGCAACAGGGCCAGCAGGCTCACACTTGGCACCCTAAGGCCAAGTCTGCCACTTCCTCCAGTAGGAAGCCTGGAGGGCAGGGTCCAGGAGGCCCCTCGGCCAGCCCTTCCTCCAAGCCCGCCGAGTGATGGGTTGAGGGGTGACGCCCCCAGCCTCGTCACTCCTCCCCGGGTTTCCTCTGTGTGGGGACAGCTCCACCACTTCCTTTCCGCTATCACCATGGACCGCTGGGTGCTAGAAGTGGTCGGCAGGGGTCTGCCTCTGGAGTTTGAGCAGTCCCCTCCCTATCGAGCCGTCGCCCCATGGGGGGCAATGGGTTCCGCAGCCTCTCTGTCAGCTCATCGAGCTGACATTGCCCTGCTCCTCCAGAAGGAGGTGATCAGCGAGGTGGTGGACCCTCCTCCAGACCCAGGGGTTGTGTCCAGGTACTTTCTGGTCCCAAAGCGGACGGGTGGCTGGTGCCCCATTCTCGACCTGCACGACCTGAACAAGTTCCTAAGGCCATGCACCTTCAGGATGGTTACTCTGGCTCAGATCATTCCATCCTAGGAACTAGGCTTGTGGTTCTGCTCTCTGGATCTCCAGGACGCGTTCTTTCACATCCCAATCCATCCGTCTCATCAGCGATTCCTCCACTTCAGAGCGGAGGGATCTCTTTACGAGTTCCAGGCCATGCCCTTCGACCTCTCTTCAGCTCCCAGGGTCTTCACCAAATGCATGGCAGTAGTGACAGCATTCCTGCGGCACCGAGGGGTCTGGGTGTACCCTTACCTGGACGGCTGGCTGATTGCAGCCCCCTCCAGGTTGGAGGTGGAGAGGTCCAGGGATCTGGCCCTCCAGGTCTGCTCTCAGATTGGCCTCCTTATCAACGAGGCCAAATCAGAACTCATGCTATCTCAGGTGATTCAGTTCATCGGGGAAGAGCTCGACTCTCTTTGAGCCAGAGCTCGGCTCCCGACGGACAGGGCCGAGGTCCTTTCCTCCTTTGCCCAGTCATTTCTGGTTATGCAATTGCGCCCTGCCCGGGACTTCCTTTGCCTTCTGGGCCTCATGGCTGCTTGCACCAGCATGGTACGTTGGGCCCGCTGGCATATGCGCCCCCTGCAATGGGGACTGGCCGGCCAGTGGTCGCAGTGCTCTGGTCCTCTGGACCAGCCTGTGACAGTGACCCAGGAGATGTGGGATGGCCTGCAGTGGTGGCTCGTCCCAGCTCATCTGCAGGAGGGTATCACGTTTGTCCGCCCCGAGCCGACGGTCACGCTAACGACCGACACCTCTCTGATGGGTTGGGGTGCCCATCTGGGGGATCTCCGGGCCCATGGCCTCTGGTCCCCTCACGAGTCTCGATGTCACATCAACCTGCTGGAGCTTCGAGCAGTTCAGCTAGCCCTCACCACCCTCGCTCCGTTTGTACGGGGTCAGGTGGGTCAGTACAGACGGACAACACCACGACCATGTACTACCTCATCCATCAGGGCGGGACACACTCCTGGCCTCTGTGCAAGGAGGCTCTCCGCATCTGGTCTCTCGTGATCAGCCTGGAGGTGGATCTCCTAGCCATCCATGTGGCAGGAGCCTCCAACAGTCTGGCCGATGCCCTCAGCTGGATAGGCGCTGCATCTCATGAGTGGTCACTCCTGCCGGAGGTAGTGCAAGAATTGTTCTCCCATTGGGGCACCCCTCATGTGGACCTGTTCGCCTCCAGGGAGAATATGAATCTGAGGCTTTTTCACGCCCGCCCACCTCAGCAGGGCTCGCTGAAGGGGGATGCCTTCTTGAGGCCGTGGACCCCGGGCCTCTTCTGTGCCTTCCCTCCATTTCCCTTGATCCACAAGGTGCTTCTCAAGGTGAAGAGGACAAAGGCGCAGGTTATTCTGGTAGCCCCAGACTGGCCTTGCCAGTTCTAGTACCCAGATGTCCTCAGCCTCAGCTCCAGGCTCCCAAGGCGGCTTCCAGCCCGCCCAGACCTGATCTCAGTAGACAAGGGGAAGGTTATCCATCCGGACCTTCAATCCCTGCACCTGACGGCCCAGTTCCTGAGTGGCTAGGGTTCCAGGCCTTGGGTCTTTCCGATGAGGTCCTCAACGTTGTTGAGGCGTCCCGTAAGGAGTCGACCAGAAAATGCTACGCCTTCAAATGGAATAGATTCTCCATTTGGTGTCAGGACAAGGGGTTGGACCCTCTTCCTGTCCCTTAGCTAGTATTTTGGACTACCTGTGGTCCCTTTTCACAGTTAAGGGCTGATTGACGACCCTCAAGGTGCACCTGTGGCAGCCATCTGTGCTTACGAGAGCGGGCCGGCAAGCAGTCGGTGGCGCAGGAGAAGGTGGTCGGGTGCTTTTTCAAAGGCCTTGATCACATATCCCCTCCGGTGCGAGAACCTCCACCTCCATGGGATCTACTGCTGGTATTGGCTAAGCTCATGGGCAAGCCATTCGAACTGATGCACAGGTGCGATATCTCCCACCTGTCATGGAAGACCGCCTTCTTGGTGGCTATAACGTCAGCCAGAAGGATGGGAGAGCTCCAGGTGCTTTCCATCGAGTCTCCTTATCTGGTCTTCCACAGGGACAAGGTTGTCCTTCACCCCCACCCAAAATTCCTTCCGAAGGTGATGTCGGAGCTTCACCTAAATCAGGTGTTGACTCTGCCGGTGTTCTACCCCAATCACAGCTCGGAGGCCGAATATAGGCTCCATACTTTGGACCCTAGAAGAGCGCTTTCTCATTATAAGGCGAGCGGCTGAAGTTTGAGAGAGATGGCAAGCTGTTTGTCACCTCTGGCTGGAAAAGCACTTCCTGGCAGACCTGCAGCCAGCGGACGATAAGTAGGTGGGTCACCTCCCTGCATAGATCTCTGCTATAGGTTGGCGGGCATGGAGCCTCCCAAGGGATAAGAGCTAATTCTACCCCATACCGCTGCTTCGTTGGCTGCTTCTAGGGACGCCCTATCCAGGAAATCTGCAGGGCTGCTACCTGGAAGTCAGCACACACCTTTATTTCCCATTACCACATTGACCTAGAGTCACCCGGGATACTGGTTTTGGGACCTCAGTTCTCCAGTCCTTATTCCCTAAGTAGGGGGTGTGCGCCTTGCCTCCCTCTTCCCAGAGAACTGCTAGGAGTCTGCCATGTGGATTGAACAACATATCCACGTCCTAGAAATACAGATTACTCACCTGTAACAGGAGTTCTAGGAGTGGTATATGTTGTTCATCCGACTCCACCCAACCTCCCTGGCTCAACGTGCAACCTGGCTTCCAGTGGGCTAGATCTGGCATCATGGGCAGAGCTGAGGGTTTTACCACCAGCGTGGGTGGGAGGAGCCAGCTTGAAGACCTTCCGGCAAGAATTAAAGCGGCAAGGAACCTGCCAGACAGTGTGGATGAGCAACATATACCACTCCTAGAATTCCTGTTACAGGTGAGTAACCTGTATTTTTCTGGTGTTCACATTAATTAAAATACCTCCTTGTAGATAATTTTGTAAGAATTAATTCTAGAAGGAGGAGCTAGCTGACTCACCAAAAGGGGTGGGGAGATAAGTTGAAATGGACCCTGTATCTGGTGAATATGTGTCATATCATTTTGGACTCAGACTCTCTCTGGACTTGAAAGCACTTTGATAGATAGGAAAGATCCTAAGTTTGTGGTAGGAGTTTGTCCTGTATTTTACCATTTTTTTTGTACGACTAAGATTTATGATATATTGTTCTGTATTTAATTTTACCTGTTTTTATCATATTTTAGTAAACAACCTTTTCTTTGAAATACTGCCTGGGTGTCTTCTCGGTTTCTTTTTGCGTGTCAGGTGCCTGTATTTAAGTCTGACAGCTGTTGAAAAGTTTGATCGTGTTACGGAGCTTGTATAAGAAAGGTAAGAAATGTGTAGGTCTCTTATAGAGTTAAAAAGGGTTCATTTGGATATCAGGTTAGGTGCCCTTAGGTGAAATATATATTGCATCCCCCCGAAGAGAATATTATCTGTGCCTGCACATTTGGGTATGCTAATATAAGGTTCACAGTTTGAATCCCTCCAGAACTCGAGGCTAAAGGTGATTTGGACCCAAAGCAGACAGGAGTGTTACCCTGTTTGTTACCTGTTCATGTTATTGCACATTGAGGTTGGCACTGTGGGAGCAGAGGGCCTGACCTGCAGAGTGCGTTTGTGACACTCAGTACTCACCCAACAGTGATGAATGGTGAAGCCTGTCATTGGTAAGATATGAAAATTACGTACCTACCCTAATTCTTGATCTTCCTGTGCATCTTCACCATTCATCATTGAATCCTTCCCACCTTCCCCTCACAAGGCCTCAGTCCCGGTGTCATACCGCCTCCCTACTCGCCCCCCACCCTTGGGTTATTTCTTCCTCTCTGGCAGGCCACTAGGAGGCCTTCAGGAGGGCTTTGGAAATAGGCGAGTGGGGCCCCTTAGGGAGTTTTTCCTCAGGGTCTTCTGGTGGGTCCCTCCTCTATCCTGCTTCTTCCATGGGATGCCTCCATCTCATGAAGTCCATTGTCAGTTCCAGGATGGGTGGTTTTGGGCTGTCCATAATTCCGTTGCCCTTGTTACCTTCTCTTACCGTCCCCGATGGGAATGGCGTGTTTTAGGGGGTCCCTTCTCTTTCCCCACCCCTTCTCGAAAACCTGTTTTCTGCTTGTGGTAACTGCAGTGGGGTAAAGTGACGAGTGTGATTTTCCCCTAGGGAGTTGGAATTGGAGCTAGGGGTGGCCTTACCCATCCAGAATTCCAAAAATTTGGAATCTCCTTGAACACAGAAACATAGAATTTAATGGCAGATAAGGACCACTTGGCCCACCCAGTCTGCCCATGTCCCTACCTAATGGATAAGCTATAGATCCTAGTTAACCAACAGCCTACTTCCTCCTACCCCCCACTAGAATTGCCTTATGTCTGTCCCATGCATTCTTGAATTCCCCCACTGTTTTTGACTCCTCCACCTCCTCAGGAAGGCCATTCCATGTATCCATAACCCTCTCTGTGAAAAAATACTTCCTCACATTACCTCTGAGCTGTCCCCCCTCTGTCTTCAAGTTGTGCCCCCTTGTTCTTGCACATCTCTTTTTCTTTTTTTTTTAAATCATAGTTTTTATTTTTTGTATAGGAGATACAAATTCAGTAACATTAAAATAGGTGCAGTACAAATATAGCCATATATGAGTAGTTAAGTCATATATAGAAATTTCATCTAATACAGTATAAACTCATCTTAAGCTAGTTATATAAAAATGTATCCATGCTGTAAATTGATAAGTGTGTACACTTGGTATCAATGAAGTAGTGGGCCAGAACAGTTCTTTTATAGTAGAACATACCCCAAAGAGTCGTAGGAATATTACTAATCCCTCTCCCCCTTGGTGCAACCCCACATTACCCTTAATCATTATTATTTCTGAATGTCCCATCATGGTACAAAGTCCTGATAAGTGTCCAACTGGTATTGGTCCACCTTCTCCATCTTTCATCAGATGCCTTTATCTGGTTATTAACTGTGGCCGTAAGTCACTCTAAGTTGTAGACCTCATATGTAAGCTTCCTCCAGAGGTCCTTAGTTGGACTTTTGTCTGTGAGCCAGAGTCTAGTAATTATCTTTTTAGCAATGAGTATAAAGAGTGTAATGAGTTTGTATGTGTCCCATCCTATTTTGAGATTCAAAGGTGGAACACCCACTAGTACAAAGACTTGTGTCAACAGCTCTGGTAGTCCGAAGATATTGACTATCTCCCCCAAAACCTCCCGCTAGTATTCTTGTATAGAGGGGCATGACCAAAAAATATGTTCATTTCCTACAAGAAGTCCTCCACATCCCCTCCAGCATTACCCATATGTTATTCCCCGATTCTTCACTGTTAGATCTGGGGTCCTGATGAACCTAGATCTAATCTTCTAACCATATTCCTTCCAGTACATGGTTGAAGAACACTTAGAGTAATATTGAGCTGTCTTATCCCAGGACTCCTTGGAAATCTCAGAGCCTATGTCTTTATTCCATCTAACCCGCACAGGGTCCTCTAAACCTGGATTACATTGACCTAGTGCCTGATATAGTTGTCTGATAACATGATCCAGAACCCATCCTTTCAAATGATGGATGACTATCTGGGTTAGTTTAGGAGAATCTTCCACCTGCTTAGATAAATCTTCCTCCATTGGGAGAAGTTTATTTCGCAGAGCCATGTATAACCGATACTGTTCCCCTGGTAATTTATATTTGGATTGTAGATATGAGAAGGATTGTATTCCCATAGGGCCCATTGTTTGAAAGACGTAGCATAAATGATAATCCTCCCACTTGGATAGAGCACTGGCCAGTTCTCTACCAAATAAAAGGGTCTGTCCAGCAAGTACTGAGATTGTTTTATAGCTGTTAGCTCATTATACCCTTGGCAGCCATTTTGGATCAGGAGAATCAGTGGATGGTTCGGACTTCATACGGAGCTATTGGGTACAGTGAGTTAGAAGAGAGTGGTGCCATGTCTTAACCCAAGTAGCCAAGAACACAGAAGTGAACCCTTGGAAACGATTCAGGGAGAGACAGCCTAGAGGTTCTCCCAAAATAAGTCTTGGGAGGTTCTCAAAACCATTAAGAGTGAGCTCTATATCTTTCCAATATGCTGAGTATGAGGGGGTCAAATTAAGCAAAGCTTTTCAGAGTTGGTCCACCTAGGCATAGCTCTTCACTTTAGGAAGGCCAAGTCCCCCTTTAGTCTGTGGGAGTTGCAGGGAGGTGTGTTTTATACATGGCCTGATGCCCCCCCCCCAGAGGAACCAAGAAATTAATTTATCACATGCCTGAAAGTACATATTAGAGGGTAGTGCAGGTAGGGTTTGTATAAAGAAAAGAAGACGTGGGAATATATTTTGCTGAATAGTATCGGCACAGCTCCATATCCCCATCGGGAGGAGATGGGCCCACCGAGCCAGATCAGCAATAATTTGCTGTGTCAATGGTTCAAAATTTACTAATTCGAGGTGTATTGGCTTAGCAGGTATCTTAATACCCAGATATCTGAGCTCCTGCCTGTGCCACCGGAAGGGGAACTGCATTTTCAACTTCTCAGAGGAGAGGAATAAGTAGGTTAAAACCTCCGTCTTGGAGCTATTTAGTTTATAACCGGATAGCCTACTGAAAGCTTCCAGTTGTTCCCATACTGCCGGGATAGATGTTTCGGGTGAGGTGAGAGACAACAAAATGTCATCCGCAAATAATGTTAATTTGTGAGACCTCCCTGCCAGTGGGATCCCTTCTGCAGTATCCAGGGTTCGGAGGTTTTCCACTAGCGGCTCTAGATAAAGGGCAAAGAGAACCGGGGAGAGTGGGCATCCCTGTCGAGTACCTCTAAATAAGGGAAAAGGTGTCGAAAGGGAACCGTCTAGTTTAAGGTCAGCTATGGGGGATTGGTACATTGCTTGAAGTTATGCGATGAATTTGTCCGAAAAGGCAAAGCGGCGGAGGCTCACCCACAAGAAGGGCCAAGAAGCACATCTCTTTTTCTGAAAGATACTACCCTCTTGGACTTTGTTGATTCCCTTGAGGTACTTGAAAGTTTCTATCATGTCCCCCCTCTCCCTCCTCTCTTCGAGGGTATACATAGAAACATAGAAGCATAGAAGTTGACGGCAGATAAGGACCGCAAGGCCCATCCAGTCTGCTCATTTCTTTTTCTGCCTTATGAATGTGCCTTCGGCCTTTGCTCTGTCAATGGCCTATCTATTCATACTCATCTGCATTGCTCCCTTATGCTTGTCCCATGGCTGTTTGAAGCCCTGCACTGTATTCATATCTACTACTTCCTGAGGTAGGCCATTCCATGCATCCACCACCCTTTCTGTGAAAAAGAACTTTCTCACATTACCCCTCAATTGGCCTCCCTCTAATCTCATGCTGTGTCCTCTTGTCTTGCTATTTTTCTTAGATTGAACATGTTAGACTCTTTCACCTTGTTAATGCCCTTAAGGTGTTTGAATGTTTCGATCATGTCACCTCTCTCCCTCCTTTTCTCTAAGGTATACATATTGAGCTCCATTAATCTGTCCTCATGTTTTCTGATGCAGTCCATGCACCATTTTGGTTGCCCTTCTCTGGACTGCCTCAATTTGGTTAATGTCCTTGTGAAGGTGTGGCCTCCAGTACTGCACGCAGTACTCCAGATGGGGCCTAACCAGTGTCTTGTAAGGAGGGATTAATACCTCCCTCTTACAACTTGTAATACCCCTACTAATACATCCCAACATCCCCCTAGCTTACCTATTGCTTTAGTGGTCTGCTTGGATGATTTCAGGTCATCTGTGATGATGATGCCCAAGTCTCGTTCTTCCTTTGTGACTGCCAGCAACTCCCCTCCCAGCCTATACATATTAAGGTCCTTTAATCTCCCTTCGTATGTCTTCTGGTGCAGACCCTGCACCATTTTAGTTGCCCTCCTCTGGACAACCTCCATCCTGTCTATGTCCTTGCGGAGATGGGGTCTCCAGAACTGCATGTAGTACTCCAGATGGGGTCTCACCAACTGTCTGTACAGAGGATAACAACTTCCTGTTTTCTACTGGTGATGCCTCTCCTATGCATTCCAGTATCCACCACCCTCTGACTGCCTTCTCACATTGCTTGCCCACCTTTAGGGTCATCTGATATGACCACCCCTGGTCACTTTCCGTTTTTTTGTTGGTATCCCCCCCCATTGTGTACTCTTCCCCTGGGTTTTTGTTTCCCAGGTGCATTACTCTGCACTTCTTTGCGTTGAACCTAAGCTGCCATACATTTGACCATTCCTCCAACCTTGCCAAGTCCTTTCTCATCCTTTCCACCCCACCTTCTGTATCGACCCTGTTGCAGATCTTTGGGTCATCTGCAAAGAGACATACTTTTCCTTCTAGTCCCTCTGCAATGTCAGTTATAAAGACATTAAAGAGGATGGTCCCAGTACTGAACCCTGTGGTTCCCCGCCAGTAACCCCCCTTTCTTCAGAGTGGACTCCGTTTACTATTACTCTCTGCGTCCTGTAGTCCAGTCAATTTTTTACCCAGCCTACCACCTTGGGATCCACTCCAAGGCTGGCTAACTTGTATATTAATCTTTTGTGTGGGACTGTGTCAAATGCCTTCTAAAGTCTAGGTAGGCCATGTCCACACCCCCTCCCTGGTCTACTACTTTGGTCACCCAGCCAAAGAAATCTATTAGATTCATCTGACATGACCTTCCTGCTGTGAATCCATGCTGCCTTGGGTCCTGTGCCCCACTGGCCTCTAGGAACTCAATAATTCTTCAATTCAGAAGTGATTCCATCCTTTTCCCTACCATTGAGGTAAAACTAACAGGTCTCCTGGCGATCTTCTGATCAACCTTGCCCTCATGGGTCCTGGCCTCCCCTCTTCCTCATCCCGTGCTCCCTAAACCCTCTGTCTGTATATCATTCCTCTCTTTCTTCTTTCCCTCTTGGTCATTCAGGGACTGAGGCCTCCTGGCCCATAACCCTCAGGCCCCCCTTTTTTCTTATCTGTCCTCTCATCGGCTTATTCTTTTTCAGTTGCTCCTTTTCCTTTTGCTGTCCCGTGGGCTCCCTTTCCCCGCCCTTCTGTCTCTATGCTTTTTTCCTTCTGTCTCTCCGGCAAGCAGAACTGAGGACTCAACGGCCATTTCTGGCCAACTCACGAGTGCCACACAATGCTTTGGCTTCGTGGGCGGCGCCAATGGTGCCAGCTCCTCCTTCCAAAAAAAAAGTCTTCCATGGGGTGCCTGTCTCCAGCAGACACCCAACAGTGATGAGTGGTGAACATACACAGGAAGATCAAGAATTATGGTAGGTATGTAATTTTCATTTCTTGTAAATTTCCAATGTTCCTATCAATTTCATGCAGGTGCAGCAAAAAGAATATTATGATCCAGAACTAAGCTCTTGTTTACTGCTTCTGCAGAAGGCTTAAAAATTGCATCTTGGGTTAACCCCTTAATTTCCAAATAGTTGTGCAATCATCTCAAACTATAATTATATACATTTCAACAGTAACACTATATAATTTCTAAACAAAGGGATCCCAGTATCAGTTACATTTCCACATAAGGGTTTGCATATATTTTTATACCAGCAGATATGCAAGGGAGGAAAAGATAGAAACAGCAAGGGAAGACTGAGAGACAGTGAGAGGCAAAATATTATGAGATTGTTGGGGTGATCAAGTCCTAGGTCTCACAAGAAACTTTGGTTGTGCAACCAGACAGACAAGAGACAGGAAAGGAATGAACAGAACAGATCCCTGCATTCATACTCTCCATAACAACTGGGACAGGGTCTTTTCCAACCCTGTAACACTGATAACATGTTGACTTGTGTGGACAGCCTTCATTTTGTTACATATGACACCATTCTGACTTGTTTCAACAGCCTCCATATTATATATGTACCAAGTTTGGCATCTTTAGTCAGTTTCCATTTTGTTAGAGCTGGGGCCATTTGGGCTTTTATTAGACAACCTTCATTTTGTCTAGCTGATGCCATTTTAGCTTGTTTTGACAGCCTACGTATTGTTAGAGAAGATACCATATTGATATTTTTAAATGTATGTTTTATTGCATTTTAGAAAAATTATTACATTTTAGACAGTCTCCATTTGGTAAGCACTGATACCGTGTCGACTAGTTTAAACTGCTTCCATTTGGTGAAAGCTAATTAATACCAGTTTGTTTACATTAGTCAGTCCCCATTGTGTTACATCTGATGTCATTTGGCTTGTTTAGACAACCTTTATTTTGTTAGAGCTGATAACATTTTGTCATGGTTACACAGTCCATCCATTTTGTAAGAACTGATATCTTGTTGACTTGTTTAGACAGCTTCCATTTTGTTTAAGCCCATATCAGGTTGGTATTATCAGTCTGCATTTTGTTAGAGCTGAGACACTTATTTCTTTCTCTCTTCTGTTTGTTTGGGTTCCATATATGCGCGCACCACACCCTTGTGAATGAAAATGTAATTATCTGTGCAACACCAGGTTGTGCTCTAGGGAAACAGTAATGTGCTTCTGGGAGCTCCAGGTTTCTAATTGCCTTGGTGGTGCAGCTGATAGCACAGTTGGAATGGTATTCTGGGTGGACTAGGTTCAAATCCCCGCTAAAGCACTTATTTCTTTCTCTCTTCTGTTTGGGTTCCATATTTGTGCACCCTTGTGAATGAAAGCACAGTCATTGTGTAGATAGATAAGTGTTCCATAAAGGTGGGTGTTTTTCTTTCTGCCCTAAAGGAAGGCAGCTGTGAAGCCTCTCTTTAAAAAATGATCTTTGGACCCTGACATCCTATCCAATGGCGTGCCTGCTTCAAACTTTTCCTTGTTAGGGAAGGTCATTGAGAAGGTAATGGCAACATGCTGTAGCTTGAGGTTCATCTAAAGACATTTTCCATCTGTGAGCCTTTTCCATCAGGTTTTAGGAGGCATCACTGCACTGAGACAGCACTCATCAGGGTGCAAAATGACCTTCTCACTAGAAGTAGAGGTAAATGATTGGTTCTTGTTCTTCTTGATCTCTTGCCAGCTTTTGACACTGTAAACCATGGGATTTGAACGGTATGACTGAGACACATGGGAGGACTCACACACACTGTTTTGAAGTGGTTTGAATCTTCCTGTCCTGCAGGGTGCAACAGGTTGCTCCAGGAAACTTTTCCTCCCACCCTATTGCCCTTGACTGCGGGGGGGCACTGCAGGAAGTTTGTTGCCCTGATGACTGGTCAGAGACCAGTTTCCATACAACCTGGTCTGGGTCCAGTTTCTAAACGATCTGGTCTGTGGCCAGTTTCACTGCTGTACAAGAGCTTTCTTTGTTGCACTTGTTTCTTTTCCTGCACTAAGTCCCTTTAGTGTAAATTTACTACTACCAACTCAACACCACCATGGATCACTACACCAGTGAAATTGGGGTCAAAATAATTTTAGGGAAAAGTAAGATTCAAACCCAGACTTTCAGGATCACAGCCTAGTGCACTAGCCACTACACTATGTTGGCTGCTGCCTAGCAAGCCTGTAGTTAGACACATAAGTGACCAATAATTGATCCCGGACCAGTTCAGCTGGAAGGAGAAACTGGTCTCAGACCAGGTGTCACGGAAACTAGTCTGAAACCAGCGCAGTTCTGAAACTGGTCTCAGATCAGGCTGATCCCAGGTCAGTTGTCAGGGAAACAATCTTTCTAAACAGTGGGTGCCCCAGAGTTCAGTCATGTTGCCCTTGTTTTTGGGGTGTATATGCTACCTCTAGGAGAGGTTGTTTGGTGATATAGCCTGAGTTTTCATTGCTATGCTGATGATACTCAGCTACTGTATATCTGATGGGAGGAATGTTGTCAATCTGCTGAACAGATACCTGCCTGATATCAACAACTGGATAACCTCCAGCTGGTTGAAGCTGAATCAGGACAAGACGGAAACAGTGCTGGTAGATACAGGCTATCATTAGTCAGCTGAGTTGGGAGGGGAGTTAGTAGGGTTTCAAATAAATGTCACCTCTCTCATTGCCAGAGATAGGGTAAAGAATCTGGGCATCGTCATGGATCATAAGCAGACTTTGGCATATCAGGTGTCAGCGGTGGTCCGTGGTGGCAGTTTTTCATCTGAGAAACGGCACTGGGATCAAACCTTATCTGCACCCCAAGGAACTTAAAATACAGTAGTGCAGCTTCTTGTTATGTCAAGGTTGGACTATTGCAGTGACCTATACCATGGGCTATCAGGATAGTTGACATACTGTTTGCAGCTGGTGCAGAACGCTGCTGGCAGATTGATTGCCTTGGCTCCCCACTCAGAGCATATCTCCCCAGTATTGCAGACATTGCACTGGCTTCCAGTGAAGTGGCGTGTCACATTCAAGATATGCTTGCTGACACTAAAAGCCCTACAGGATCTGGGCACAGGCTGCCAGAAAAAGCGTCTCTATCCAAATTCTCCTGGCCGCCCTTTTCGCTCATCCCAGGTGGGTCTCCTGAAGCTCCCTAGATTTTGGCTGAAGCAGTCTGGGGACCCGGCTTTTGCAGTTGCAGCACCTCTTCTGTGGAACTCGCTTCCACACTACTTAAAGGAGGCCACCTTAGTCGAGATTTTTAAAAGGGGGCAGAAATTCTACCTTTTCAGACTTAGCCTAATTAGCGCCATCTGTTAAATGAGGGAGAGAAAACCATGCTCACGCTAACACAAGCAAAGTGCATACTCGACCAGAGGCTAGTGCTTGCACAGAATTTATTGAAGTGCTCCATTTAACATACTGTGCAGGCAGAGGAAAAAATATATCAGTGTTTCGTGCTCTGCACATAGTGCTTTGTCAATAGTAAGTTGCACCCCCAGAAGCAATCATTATATATCAGGTCCTTCAAGGAGCCACACTGCTACAGCAACTGAACCATTCTCTTCCACTTCATGAAAATCACACTTACAAAGTCCAAAAAATACCTCCTTAGGGTACTTGGCAAGGCCCGCTTTAGTAGCAATTCACTGGACCTAAAACTCCTGCATCTGACACTAGATGCTGTGCTTCTGCCTCTCACAAAAATTCTAAACCTATCACTGTGCCTTAGTCAATTCCCCATGTTATGGAAAACAGCATTAGAGACCCCAATTCATAAGTCTGGGGACAGGGCAGTTCCCTCAAACTATCTCCCACTTTCCATTCATCCCCCACTCTCCAAAGACTTGGAACGTTTAGTCACAGACCAGCTCACTGACTACCTTTCCAAGTACACATCCAATGTCCTGAACAGCATGGCTTCAGGAGGGGCCATAGTACCACGTCTGCCCTCCTTCAGTACACAGATTTCATACACCAGTCAGTTGATCATGGGCACTTAGTGGAGTCAATTTACATTGACCTCACTAAGGCATTTGATACTGTTAATCATCCCCTCCTACTCAGATCCCTTCTTGACATTGGTTTACCGACAGATGCAGCAGCCTGGTTTAAAAGTTATCTGGCTGGCAGGTCCCAGCAGGTCAAAATCAATGTCGCCCTCTCCAACAGCAGGCCAGTCCTGTCCGGTGCTCCCCAAGGATCCATACTGGGGCCACTGTTTTTCAGCCTCTTTCTAAACTCCCTCCTGCTTGCCTGCACCAATAATCTCCTACTATATGCAGATGATGCAGTAGTATATACCAGCCACTCAGATCCGCTACAACATGACTTTGCAGCAGTGGAGACCTGGATCTTACTTCGAGAGACAGCTTTTGCAGCAGGTTACACCATAAGGGCTGAAGCCAGCAGGCGGCAGGACCCCACGGAAAACTTCTAGCTAGCTATACCCAGCAGGGGACCACCCCTGACGTTGGCCCTGCCCTCGATGTCCGATACATCATAAAAGGGGTGGTCCCCCAGCATACCTCAGTCCTTTTCCCGCCGTCGACTCGTGCGCTTCGGCTCCATGGATGCATTTAAGCTGACGAATAACGCCAGAAAGAGTTTAAAACAAATTCCTCGTGATTTCATCTCCTTTTCTACAAGTACATGTCTTCTTCCCCGACTCCTTCTCCAGAAGGATACCCCTTGAAGTGCGTTTGCGGCAAACAGATCCTCTACGAAGATAGGCACTCGGCCTGTGTGCGGTGCCTAGGCCCAGACCACGATATCAGGCCTGCTCCATTTGTCAGTAGCTCAACAGTAGAACCAGAATCCGCCGCCAGAAAGAACTCCAGAGTTTTCTCCTGGAAGAAAAACTTAAGGCCATGGAGAAAGATCCATCCTCTCGGGGGAACCTTCGCACAAATCTGGGAAACATAAGGACAAGCAGCAGGACAAGGATAGGACTCGATCCCCGAATCAGACCTCGACTCCTGGGCCAGCTCCAGCTCTGTCCAGTCAGACCGCTCTCCATCCCGGGCCAGGTCTCAGCCCCCACCCCCAGTCAAGGTCAGGGCTTCAGGGGGCTCTAGTTCAGTGTCTTTACAGCCACTAAAAACCAAGACCAAGGACTGCCGTCCCTCTGGGTCAGCCACCACGTCGGAGGCTTCTGACCACCACAGGCCTCAGTCCAAATCAGCGACTACCTCTAACGCGATGCTGGAACACCAATCGTTCTGTCTCCCAGCCACCCAGGGGCTCAGACGTCCCTCAGCGGAAGACTTCAGAGCTTACATTGCTCAAACGGATGACGGAGGTGAAGCGGGCACCAGAGCCATCTCCCCCACAACGCCCCAAGAACCCGACGCTACCCCCGCCACCTGACACCGGTCGCAGGGGGACATCAGAGGAGGACACCAGCACTCATGGCACCGACGACCAGATGTCAGGGGATGCCAAAGATGTTGGTCTACCCGATGTCGGCCTGCCAAAAGACCCAATGCCAGACCCGACAACCCCTCAGCCACCGATTTCTGATCCTAACGCCAGACAGACACCGGCATCAGGCCTTCGTCCGGTCTGAGCACACAAGAAGTCAAGAAGCTCTTCAGCTTTTGGTGGGACACCATTAAGAAAGATGTTGTACCCACTAAAACCCCCGGCGAGGCACCCCCCCCATGGCACCTCCTAGGGCATTGACACCTGAGCCTCGAGACATTACTCCATAGCCTAGGGGTAGGTCCAAGGCCAGACACTCCAGGTCTCGGAGTCCGAAAAGATCGTGCTCCAGGACCCCTTCGAAGTTCCGTAGTGACCACAGAAGGAAAAGGCCCCAACGAAGATCCCCCTCTTCGTCAAACGACGACTCATGCCCTGATTCTTCGGGCACCCCTTGGTCACTCTCTGTTTGAGCCTCCATCTCCAGATCCCCATGACTTTCCCAGGTCGCCACTGGATGACACATCATTCTCTGACATTATGCGTCACATTCAGGAGAATATGGGATGGGAAACAGAAGATTTAGAAACAGAGCGGCAACGTCTGACAAGTTATTTGAAGCAAAAAGACCCCAAGCCTGTGGTGGTTCCACCCCTGGTGGACTCTTTCCAGGATGCTACCACGGCTGCATGGAAGCATCCTTATTCAATTCCAGCGGTCCCAAGAAGGCCGACCGGCTTTATAGGGCCCTGCAGGAGGCTCCATACCTATCTCAAAAACCTGTGGCTGACTCGCTAGTCATCATGGCTTCGCATGACCTCTCCCAACAGCCCCAGCACCTCAGTACACAGCCCCCGGACCAGGAATTCAAACAGTTGGACTCACTGGGTCGTTGCATGTATGCCTCCGCTACATGCTCCCTTAGGTCCCTCAACTATTTAACGCACATGGTGCAGTTTCAAAATGCACTGTGGGACCAGGGACAAGACCTACTGAAGGACTTCCCAGAGGGTGAGAAGAAAGAGGGGCTCCTAAGCCTCCTTCGCACGGGCTCTGACGTTGGGACCCAAGTCCTCCGGGCCATGTACGACTCTGCAGCGAGAGGTGCATCGACAGGCGTTTGCCTCTGGAGACACTCCTGGTTGAGGGTCTCTGAATTTACTCCAGACTTCCAGAAAGGGATTATGGACGTTCCCTACAATGGATCCGTCTTGTTCGGTGAAGACTCTGAGAGGATCATCACCAGACTTCAAGACACCGGGAAGACGGTTAGAACGGTTCAGGCCATGTATAAATTCAAGCCTGGTTCTTTTCGCAGACCATAGAACCATTTTCGTGACTGACAGAGCAGACGGCAACCTCAGTCGAGCCAACAGCAGCATTGGGGCAATTTCGGTTGCATGAACCAACAGAGATTCTCCGGCGGCCAGGGCCAGAGAAACACAATCTACCCAATCTGCCGGAGCCACCACTACCACAGCATAACTCCTTCCCGGCCCCTGCCCCAGCCCCCCTCTGGATCAAAGGGAAGAGAGGGTCGGGGGTCGAGTCGCTTACCACTTGTCAGGGTGGCAGAGGATCACCTCTGACCGGTGGGTTCTTCAGCTTATCAGTCAAGGGCACTCTATAGAGTTTCTCGACCGCACACCGTAAAGACCTCCTCTGCATTACTGTTATTCGGGACAGCATGCCCTGCTTATCTAGCAGGAGATCTCGGCAGTCCTTTCCAAGGGCACCATCAAGGTTGTACTGCAGAACCAAAGAGAGAAAAAGGATACTATTCCCACTTCTTCCTGGTTCCAAAGAAAACCAGGGACTTACGCCCGATCCTAGAGCTCAGCTACCTAAACATCTATGTGATGTACAAACGCTTTCACGTGGTTACCCTACCGGGTCTCATTCTCATGCTCAAGCAAGGTGCATGGCTAGCATCTCTGGACATGCAGAACACATATCTTCATCTTCCCATAACTCAGTCGCACAGGAAATTCGTGCACTTCGACTTTATGGGACACCATTATCAGTTCTGAGCACTCCCGTCTGGCCTGTCCTCAGCACCGCTTGTCTTTATCAAGTGCATGGCAGTCATAGTAGCAGCAGTCCTCAGGAGTCAAGGCCATTATGTCTTCCCTTATCTGGATGACTGGCTCCTGATGGCCTCCTCCCAAGAAGCACTGGCGAAGGCCATTCTCGATACCTGCTCCCTATTCCAGTCTCTAGGGATCACCATCAACTGAGGGAAGTTGTCTCTTCTTCCCTCGCAGAGACTACAGTTCATTGGTGCGGTTCTGGATACCCATCAAGGGAGAGCCTTCCTGCCCAAGGACAGGGCAGAATGCATCAGGTCATTGATAAGAGCTATCACGGCATGAAACCTGGTTCCCACTCAGACCGTACTACGCCTGCTCGGACATATGGTGGCTGCCACCGCCATGGTCCCCCTCGCTCGCCTCCACATGAGAGTTACTCAGTGGATGCTGAAAGCCCAATGGGACCAGAGGCAGGATCACTTAGACCACCTAGTCAGAATCACAGATCCAGTCATTCAGGACCTGTAGTGGTGGCTTATCCTGGAACATCTTTCCGTGGGAGTCCCCTTCGTGGCGCCTCCTCCATTCCTGATTCTCACCATCAGTGCTTTGAGGTCCGGTTGGGGAGCTCACCTGGAAGGAACCAGGACCCAGGGAACTTGGTCGCCCCTGGAGACCCATCTCCACATCAGTGTTCTGGAGATGAGAGCAGTCCTGTACGCCTTACAGGCTTTACAGTCAGAGATCCCACCAGGTCACATGTTAATCCAAACAGACAACACCTCGGTGGTGTATTACATCAACAAACAAGGAGGCACTCACTCCTACTCCATTCCTGATTCTCACCATCAGTGCTTTGAGGTCCGGTTGGGGAGCTCACCTGGAAGGAACCAGGACCCAGGGAACTTGGTCGCCCCTGGAGACCCATCTCCACATCAGTGTTCTGGAGATGAGAGCAGTCCTGTACGCCTTACAGGCTTTACAGTCAGAGATCCCACCAGGTCACATGTTAATCCAAACAGACAACACCTCGGTGGTGTATTACATCAACAAACAAGGAGGCACTCACTCCTACTCCCTTTGCAAAGAGGCAAAGTGGGTGTGGGACTGGGTACTACAGCATGGCACCATGCTTACCACAGTGCAAGTTCCCGGTGTGGACAACACAGTCGTGGATCTCCTGAGTCGGTCAAAGGCCAGAGTTCGCAAATGGGAATTGCTTCAAGATGTCGTCTAGGACCTGTTCCTGCGATGGGGACACCAGATGTAGAGTTGTTCCTGTCCCCATACAATGCAAAACTGACCAATTTTTGCTCGCTAGATCCAGGACCTGGTGTTTTCTGGCGAGACGCATTGTCCCTCTCTTGGACGGGCAGGTTCCTCTATACTTTCCCGCTCTTCCCTTTAATCCAGAGAGTTCTCCTCAAGCTCCAATCAGATGGAGCATCAATGATCTTGGTGGTGCCTTTTTGGCTCAGACAAATCTGGTTCCCACTACTACACCAGTTGGCTCAGGAACCTCCCTTACCCTTACCGGTCAGCTCGCACTTGCTGTCCCAGGAAGCAGGTTCCCTGGTTCACCCGAACCTCAAATCCCTGAACCTGCACACTTGGCTCCTAAGGACCTAGCCATTCTTCGGCACGGAGTATCTCAGGGAGTTGCCGACATACTAGTGGTGGCTAGGAAACCATCCACTCATGCCACTTACACCATGAAGTGGCGAAGGTTTTGTCTCTGGGTCAAGGCTTGCGACCTTGATCTGCTGTGCTGTCCCGAGAGGTTAGTTCTGGACTACCTCCTGTCCCTGTTCCAATCAGGCTTGGCATACTCCTCCTTGAAAGTACACCTCTGTGCCATTTCAGCATACCATGCACCAGTCGGCCCAAGGGCACTAGCTCAGCTAGAGGCCTCACATGCCTTTTTGCGTGGTATCCTTAATTTGAGACCCCCATAAAGGACCCAGTTCCTCCTTGGGATCTTCCTTTCATCCTAGAGCAGCTTACACTGCCTCATTTTGAACCAGCCACAGATTGCGAGCTATGCCTTCTCTCTTGGAAGACATTATTTTTAGTTGCAGTTACCTCAGCGAGGAGAATTTCGGAACTCCAGGTGCTCATGTGTAAAGAGCCTTATTTGATTTTTCATAAGGACGGAGTGTCCTTAAGGACAAATCCTAAGTTTCTTCCCAAGGTGGTGTCAGCCTTAACCTTAAATCAGGACATAGACCTTCCGGTGTATTACCCTAACCACGCTAGCAGTGGGGAAGCTCTTCTGCACACTTTAGATGTGCACAGGATCCTCACGTTTTACCTGACCAGGTCCAGACCGCACCGACAGTCTGATCAGCTGTTTCTGTCTTTTGCCCACAGGATGTTGGGAAAACTTGTGTTAGAACAAACACTTTCTAAGTGGTTGGTGAATCGCATTGCTTTCTGCTACCAGAAGCGCAACAAGCCCTTACCGGGATTGGTAAAAGGCCACTCGAATAGGGGGTGACTACCTCCTTTGCTGTGCTAAAGAATGTGGCAACACCAGCCATTTGTGCAGCTGCTACTTGGAGTACAGTGCACACTTTCATCAGACATTACAGCTTGGACATTGCCTCAAGACGCACAGAGGGCTTCGGCCTGGCAGTCCTCCAGGGACTTTTGTCCTAGGTGGTCTGTTCTTTTTTGGATCTCTCCTATCCTCCTCCCGAATGGGTTAGCTAACACCCTCTACTGCTTGGGAACCAGTCCTTATGGTGTAACCTGCTGCAAGAGCTGTCTCTCAAAGTAAGATAGTACAGTTACGTAAGAACTTACCGTAACAGTAGATCTTCGAGAACAGCTCTTGCAGCAGGTAGTTTCCCTCCCACCTTCTCCTCAGGAGGTATGATGTCCTCTCCATGACGTCTCAGACGCAATCAGAAATTTAGGTCTTCCTCTGGAAGCGGATCCTCGGTCTCCCCTTCATTATCGCATCACTATGCCGGGAGTCTCTGGTGGGAGAACTGAGGTATGCTGGGAAACTGCCCCTTTTATTATGTATCGGGGGTGGGGCCGACGTCAGGGGCAGTCCCCACTGGGTATAGCTAGCTAGAAGTTTTCCATGGGGTCCTGCCGCCTGCTGGCTTCAGTACTTATGGTGTAACCTGCTGCAAGAGCTGTTCTTGAAGATCTACTATTACGGTAAGTTCTTACGTAACTGTACTTTCTCCCATCACAAGCTGGTTATGAACTACAAAAAAACTAAATCAGTGCGTTTCGCCAGCCCTCATAATAAACAAAAATCTACCCCTTAATCATACGTAACAATCAAGATATCCCCATCAAGCAGGTTTTTACCTTTAAGTACCTAGGTATAACCCTTGACAGTATCTTATCCTTTTGTGAGCATATTAACAATGTCTCCAAGGTGGTTAACTCTAGATTAGGGATCCTCCACAGGCACAGGCAGAGCATGACCCCAGATGCCCTTTGACTCACTGCCACTAGCTCTGTGCTCTCCATAATACGTTATGGCCTAGTCATCTACGGCTCAGCTACCGAGTCACCCCTTAAAAGCATACGCATGGCCCTTAACAATTCCTGTCATCTAGTCTCAGGTGCACCCAGACACATGCATACATGCGATCTCTACACCCTTACCAACTGTCTGAACCTCATTGGTAGGATTACTTATCATACCTGCCTATTCATGAAAAAAATCTCCCTGTGGCTGACACCCACAACTTCTCGGCAGTTTCTCACTCACATTCCCAATCGGTGCAGCACCCGGAGTGCCTCCAGGCATGCATACCTGACCCCTTTCTGTCGGACCACACAAGCCCAACAGGCCTTCAGATTCCATGCTCCAAGCTGGTTAACTAAATTTCTCATGGACACTCTAGAAGAACCTAAACTGGGCCCTTTCAAACAGAAACTCAGACAACACCTTACTGCTATTAGCAGCTGTGATTGCCACATGTAAGCCCCCATTTCAGCCTCACACACTGCCTATAGCCTGCACTCTCCCCCTACCTTGACCATCATCGCCTGTTCTATGTCTCACCACCCCCTCTTTTATGGCTGTAGGCAGAGCCTACAGCCATCCTGCTTTCCCTTGAAAAAAAGGTGTTTCCATGGAACACATCTTTTAGGAGTTTTCAGTGTATCCTTTCATTCTGCAAATCTCTATGGCAGTTAAAGAAATACTCTCTTCTTTCTGCTTAACTTCTATTGTATTTCAGACAGTTTGCTTTGTGAAATTACTATACTGAGACTAACATATGGTTTATATTTTGTCATGCCTAATTTAACAGCAGATCCTGATTTATACCTTTGAAGCTGGCTGAGAGTTTTATGACCGTAATTAATCAGTCAGTTGCTAGTTCTTCTTAATAGCTTTCAAAGCAGTCCAGCACATTGTTAACAGGTGACTTTCATTTTCATTTGCTTTCTCAACTGTTAACCTGTGTTTCTTTTTAAATAAAGATCTTCCCTGCAGCAGTATGTTTTTCTAAAGTTGAATGAATCAAATCCCAACAAGTGCAACCATGAATGGTGCATTAATAAATAAATACACTTATTGAAAGGGTGTTTTTCTGACACCTTCACCATGATTTTTGCTGTATTAAAAAGCCATATGGTCGGCCGGCCTGGTGGCGCTGAGGGTTGAGGCGCTGGACGCACCACGCTGGCGACCTGGGTTCGGGAACAAGCCCAGGTCGTCGGGGGTTGGAAGGGAAGGGAAAGGACTGAATGTCCGGAGGACTGCTCTCCTCTCTCTGGGGAGGGTTCTGGGGCTGCTTGGCATCCTAGCAGCCCCCGATGGAGATCGGGGGCAGCACAGGGATGCCAGCCAGAGTGAAAGGGGGCGGGAGTGCGGCAGATGTCAGCATGTGAGCCATGTGCGGACATCTTTGCATGCCGCACTCCCGAGGGGGCAACTACAACCACAAAAACACCCCGTCTGGGACTGCGGAGATGATGGGAGCACCAGAGGCAGGACGCTCATCCCACTGCCAGCCCAATCCCCGATGGATTCCTGTCCATTCCAGCAACTGCAGTAAGCCCTCTCTAATTTCAGATAGGCCACTGAGGGTGAGCGAGCTCGGCCCGGGGGAGTGATCCGGTGCGCTAGGGCTGCCTGGTTGTCCGGGGAGTTCCAGTCGGACTGCAGGGTTTAGGCAGGGAGCAGCAGTCTTCGCTGCATGTGCACCCCAGAAGGATGCCCGGCCTAGGGGGAACATAAACATAATCTACAAAAAAAAAAAGTCATATGGTTGGTACTGAAAGTGAGATCCAGTGATGGTTTCATTTTGATGCAGATGTAAAAAATGCCTTTGTGAAACAGGGAAATTGCCTCCTTTATAAGACCTTGTAATCACTTTAATATTTTTTCAGAATGAAGGACAAACAGAACTATATTTGCAGCACTTAATGTTATACACAATCCCATGCACTTATTTTCATTCAAATGTTGCTGCCTCCAATATCACTTTATTTGCCATCTTTCTTATGCATACCAGCTTCCTGATATAACCCCAACAGATATATGGAAAGGAAAAGGGGACATTGTTTAACCAGGAAAGGCACACTAAGCCAGAGCTTGGTTTCAGGTGTGAACTCGGAGTACAGGGAAGTTAAATGACTTGCTCAGGGTCACACAGTATGCAAGTGGAGGCTGATGGGATTCAAACCCAACTCTCCAGGTTTGCAGCTCGGTGCTGTTAACCACAACACTATACTGCCTACTTGTATAGACAATATACACTTTCTGTTTTGGTTCAGACATATATCTACTACATGCAGCATTTCTCTTGCAAAGTTTTTTTCTTCAATACACTATTACACTACATTAAGTCCTGAATGTCCAAGCAAGAGCTCTTATTTACAGCCAAACTTCATTTAGCAAGCCAATGCAATGTACAGTAAAGGGGGGGGGGGACTTGTTTAACCAGTAAAGGCACACTAATCCAGAACTGGTTTCCAGGTGCGACCCTGGGAGCACAAGGAAATTACATGACTTGCTCAGGGTCACAGTATGCAAGTGGGAGCTGATGGGATTCAAACCCTGGTCTCTAGTTTTGTAGATCAGTGCTCTTAACCACTACACTATACTGCCTCCTAGTAAGAAAAATACAGTCTTTCTGTCTGAATCTAAAAGAAGTCACATTTATTATAACAAAAGTAGAACAATGATGTAAACGTGCCCCTCCAGCGATATCATGTTGTGCGATTGCTGGTAAAATTTAGGATAGCCTACTACATTCATTTTCACTAAGTCTTTATGTGTTACTGGATTAGGGGCACCATGACCATTTCACACCTCAGAGTAAAATTTCAAAGCATAGCTCATATTTGCTAAACACGTGTGTGTGTGTGTGTGTGTGTGTGTGTGTGTGTGTGTGTGTGTGTACAGACAGACAAATAGATTGTCCAGCTGAGATGCACCGCCCTGTTTTCACTGGAGTAATGCTTCTTATGTTATAAAGTCTGAATAACATATGAATGGTAATAATTTAACACTTTTAAAATCTGGTACTTCCCATTTCTGCATATATTTTTTCCATGAAATTATGTTAGGGCTTTGTTCACTTAAAGTAGCAGTATTTGTTAATCAACATCAGTCTAATTTGTTAGTAAAATATGCATTGCTTTCATAATCAGTATATTTCTAACTATCTCACATACTTAAAAGCAGATTTTATAACTATGCAGTATTTTCAATTAATGGCTCAAGACATTAGAATGGCTGCCACTGACAATACTTAATCTCTGTGGCTGACAGTATCTTATACTGTTGTATTATGATGTATATTGAAAAATGGGTTGTAAAAAATGCCCTTTATACCCTAATACCCTTCCAATTTTCAGCACCCCCATCTGTTTCAATCTTTTGGCACCCCTGTCTGTGGGCATTGCGCTCTGTCAAAGATGCTCCTCCAACTTGGAATTTCCCTGGTCAGTAACGGGTAGACGGGATTAGATTCTAATGTACAGCACAGAGCAAGAGGAATTATACTACAATGTTTAGTGACTGCAGTGTACAATCAGAGGTTATGTCTTCAACTCAGTGAGACTGCTGGAAGCCATGCAAAGATAACAAAAAAACAAGTATTTGTCAGCGCTGAAGGTTTCCTTGCATGGTGTATGTGGGATGGCATTCAGCGGCGCTTATGGCGCTCGTTACTTGGAGCTTCTTCAAGCTCCCCACAGCCATATCAGCTCTGGCTAGAGTTTGTTTCCTTCCCTGTCTCTCCTTTCCCTTCCCTTTCCTCCTCACCTCGCTCTCCCACTCCTAACACTGCCCACAGACCCCCTGCCAGCCCCTTTCTTCCCATCTCCCACTGCCCTCCCTCTCTCCTCTCAGTCTCCCACTACACTCCCTCTCACACATTAGTCTCCCCTCTCATCTCCCACTTCACTCCCTCTCACCCGTCAGTCTCCCCTCTCATCTCCCACTACACTCCCTCTTACCCGTCAGTCTCCCCTCTCATCTCCCACTACCTCCCCTCTCACCCCGTCAGTCTCCCCTCTCATCTCCCACTACACTCCCTCTCACCCGTCAGTCTCCCTCATCTCCCCACTTCCTCCCTCTCACCCGTCAGTCTCCCCTCTCATCTCCCACTTCACTCCCTCTCACCCGTCAGTCTCCTCTCTCTCACTTCACTCCCTCTCACCCGTCAGTCTCCCCTCTCATCTCCCACTTCACTCCCTCTCACCCCTCAGTCTCCCCTCTCATCTCCCACTACACTCCCTCCCACCCCTCAGTCTTCCCTCTCATCTCCCACTACACTCCCTGACAATGTCAAATTTCTTGACAGCATCACTCCCTGCTCTTTCCCCCTAGGGCACCTCCCTAATCCCCGAAACCTACTGCACTTCTTACTATAACCTGAATGTAAAATTTAACCTGATTGAAATTTTTTGCTGTAACCTGAATGTTAATACTTTTCACCTGATTGTAACTTTTATTTCAGATTGTAACCCCAACTCCATGTATCATGTATTCCACTTGCTATGTATTTAGTTCTGTTGTGTTTGTCTTCATTCTGACGTGGAACTTCTGTAGAAGAGTAATTGACTCAAAGGTACTGTAATCCAAGATATGAATAAGTAAATAAATATAAATAAAATTATAAAAGACAGAATGCCCAGCATTGTAATCTACCGTAAATACCTCAAAACAATTGTATAGTGGTATAACACGGCAGAAAATATTAGCACCTCATCATATTTTTCTATAAAAACACAAAATAGCCAACCTGGTGGCGCAGAGGGCTGAGGCACTGGCACCTTACCTCACACCACTCCGGCGACCCGGGTTCGGGAACAGACTCAGGGCGCCAGGGCTGGCAGGGGAAGGAAGGATTGAACATCCGGAGGACTGCTCTCCTCTCCTAGGGTGGGCTGGGTGGGAAGCCCTGCTCTGTGGCGTCCCCGGTGAAGACCAGGGAGTACTACAAGAAGCGGGCGCACAAGAAGGACCAGAAAGGCGTGAAAATGCACACATGCTGGTGGCCCGCCTCCCTGCGTCTCCCAGCCAAGATACCCCCAGGGCTGTATTTCCGTGCCCCGGTAAAGCTGCAAGGGGGAGCTATGTGTGCTCTGGTATCTCCTCCTGATGGCCTGGCGGGATATGGGAGAGCCCCCCACCCCCCGGCGAAGGGATACATCCAGGACAACCGGAGCATCGGAGCAGCTGGATGGTGGATCGGTTAGAGGAGGCAACGGCAGGACTTGGCTGCCCAAAGGAGAGGACAACAACAGGCGCGTCGGAGGCGGTATAAAAAAATAATGTAAAAACGCCCCCCACAAAATAAACTACCTCCAGTATTTTATCCCAATATCATCAATAATGTGGCATAACTAAATCAGTTATTGCATAACATGGTAATCCTTTGTTTAAATTAATGTTATTTTCCCCTATTACATTTGTTTTTATTTTTCAATATATAGTCTAATCATATGGTGTCTGTGACCTCCTGTGGCCTGACCTTCCTACTGACTGGGTGGCAGTTTTTTGAGTCATGTCTGCTGTGCCATATGCTGTTTCTGAACAATCAGGTGACTTTAGAGACTGTACTACTATAATGTATGAAGTAACTTCATATCCCAGCTCTGAGCCTCTCTCACTCCCCCAACCCATGTGCCTGCTATGGCTGACATGCCTCTCCCTCCCCTTGAGCCCAGTGCCCCTACTCTCCTCTTCTCAGTAAGATCTCAGTCCCTACTCGTCATTATGCACATTTTTGTTATCTCTCACCTCATCTTTGCTTTATCTGGTACTCACAGTTCAATATAACTCATATAATGGTAGTTTACTCACCTGGTAAAGGTGATTGCATGAGCATCACCTTACAGCATCCCCCGTCCACTAACATGTGGGTTACGTCCATCTTATAGGCTACTGATACACATGTGATCAGATGTTTCAAAATCTGATCTGCCTTGGTCCACCTCCTTCCTACAGGACTTCAGTTCGAATCTTTCCAAGCTGTAAACATCTTTACAGTACTGTGGTTATGGTATAAACAGCAACATTTAACTTGTAGATATGAAGTAAATCGAGAGATTTGTATATGCTTTGAATGTCATTTCTAGGATCATGGATATGTTATTCAACAACACTTCTTGTCAAGTACCTTGCCGCTTTAAGATCTGCCAGAAAGTCTTCAAGCTGGCTCCGCCCACCTACCCGGGTGGTATAACCCTCAGCTCCGCCCTATGATGTCAGATCTTCCTTTCCACTGGAAGGTTCAGGTTCCCTCCTTAGCGCTCCTGCTTATAGTAGGCCCTGGCTCTAGAATCTTCGGATTTGTCTCCAAAACGTTTTTTAAAACTCTCATGAGTTTCATCTTCGCATTTTTTTCTCACTACCGCGATGGAAGACAAATCGGTTCTTGGGTTGTGCCGGTGCCATGCGAGCAGAAAATGTCTCACTCTGATCCACATGTCACGTGCGTCTACTGTCTGGAACACTACCACAATCTGCAGGCTTGAGATCTCTGATGGTCCTTTTAACCTTCGGTTCTGGAAGACCGTGCTGCCCGACTTCAACTGGGGTGACCAGAAAAGCATTACCCACCGCTTAAATCCAAGGATGTCTGTTGGGTGGTCTCCACAGCTGCGGGGTCCATCGAGCAGCTGGAACAGCTTAAGGCCTTTGAGGAGGAGGAGGCTTAGGCCGCGGTGGGCTCCTCTTCGGCTTCGGCCTTCAGTCCACTACAACTGGGATCCTCCTATTCGGCTTCTTTCAAGGAGTTGTGCCAGTCTCTCTCCACCAAGGGACAGTGCCCTTCGGGGTCACATGTTTCGTTTTCTTGGAAGAAGGAGTTGAAAAAGGACAAGTTGCAACGTCGATGCTCTTGGGACCGAGAGCAGTCCCGCTCACAGGAAACCCCAGTTTTGACTTCAGTCGCAGTCGTGGCTGAGGCCGCTGGTTTCACGGTAACCCTGTCAGACCAGTCGGCTGAGATGCCTGTCGATGTGGCCGAGACTTTTCTCGAGCTGATCGGCGGGTTGTCGCCCGATCCTGCTGACGACTTTTTATTTCGGATGCCGGTGTTTCTGGTGCCCTCGAACAGGTCGGCTCATCCCCCTGGGCAGGACCCGTCCCCCAAGGAACCTGACCAGGAGGAGCCATGGGTTTCCCCAACTCCTGAGGTACCCTGTCGGTCCCGCCAATGATCTGAGTCTTGTTCCTTGATTTCAGTGTTGGACAAGACTCGCCCAAATCAGTGATCTCACTTCTGATGCCATGGTAAGCGGCCGCGACGCTCCTTGTCTTCATCCTCCTCGGGTAAGGAGAGGCTCCGGTGCAAGTTGCGTTGGCGCTACAAAGACCTAATGTGGCAGCAGTTGGTCCTGTCTGGGTCGAAACTGATTTCGGTTTCTACCCCGGCCATTAAATGGCTTTTGCCAGAGCGACCAATGTCAGCCATCATCACCAAGGTGCCGGTTAAGCCGAAACCAGCTACTTCATCAATCTGGTTGGAACCGCTGCCCGAGCAACCGAAGTCTGGGGCTCTGACCAAGGAATCTCAGTCAGCCCAAGGCCTTCCCCATCAGTTGTCAGTCACTCTTACTGCCAACTGCCCAAGGTGGGTTGAGAGTGACACGGGTGGTCGCCCACTTTACGAGGACTCCTCAGAGTCCAAAGATTCCTCCATGGTCTCCCGTCCTGTCGACACCGAGTCTCTTGGGGGTCTCTCCGTCGATGAGGGCCCTACCTCGCTAATGGGTATTTGTCGGCTCATTTCTGAGTCCACGGGAATGGAGCTCGAGCCTGTGCAGAAACGGGCCAAGTATCCCCTCACAGAGATTCTGGACAAAGGGGGATACTTCGATGGAGGCCTTTCCAGTGGCTGAGGCCATTGTGGGCCCAGCCTTGGAGCTGTGGCAGCATCCCCATCTTGCCCTGTGCATTCTGCCTGCATGGCCCTCAAGTATGCAGTCCTTATGGGGTCCATTTCAGGGTTTTTAGAGCAACCCTCTGCAGTGGGGTTGGTGGCCAACTCCATCTTTCAGCATTTAGGCAACAAAAGGGATGTGGACAGACCCCCGGACAAGGAATCCAAACAACTGGACCATTCCGGGAAGAAGGTCTATGCAGCCTCCTCCCTTGGCCTTCATCAGGCCAGTTCAGCCATTATCATGGCACATTTCTCCCATGCCCTGTTGGGCTCCCTGGATGAGGTGATCCCTCATCTCATGGCAGAGCTCCAGACCATGGTCAAGCATGTCTGGAACCAGGGTAGGGCTGTGGCGAAGCCACAACTCCAGACGGCTCTGGACATTGGTGACTCCTGTGCCCTTTTGGTAACAGATGCAGTGGCCATGAGCCGCAGGGCTTGGCTGCGCATCTCGACCTTTATGGCTGATACGCAGTACAGTCTGGCAGATTTCCCCTTCTTGGGCACCGACCTGTTCGGGCCTGGCGTGGAGGGCCACCTCCAATGTATAAAGAAGTCCAGTGCCACCTTGGACTCCACCATATCTGCCCAGAAAGACAAGTGCCCCAAGTGTCAGAACCGCTGGCCCATTCGTTCATCCATGTGGCCAGATCGGCCCAGCAGCAGCAGGCTCAATCTAGGCATCCTCGGCCCAAGTCCATGGCCTCTTTCTTCAGGAAGCCGGGGGGTAAAGGTCCCGGCGGCTCCTCCGCTGGACCCTCCTCCAAGCCTGCCCAGTGACGGGTTGGGGGGTGCCTCCCTCAATCCCATCACACCTCCCCTGGGACCTCCCATGGGGGGGGGGCCAGCTCAGCCACTTCCTTTCCACCTGGTACGCTATCACCATGGACCATAGGGTTCTGGAAGTGGTCGGTCGAGGACTGCCTCTGGAATTTGAGCAGGCCCCTCCATTTCGAGCCCGAGCCCCACGGGGGGATCTGGTGTCCGCAGCCTCTCAGTTGGCTCTCGGAGACGACTTAGCTGAGCTCCTCCTCATGGAGGTGGTGCACAGAGTAGCGGACCCACCTTCAGACCCAGGGTTCATTTCCAGGTACTTCCTGGTATCGAAGCGGACGGGGGACCCACGCCTCATTCTAGACCTGCATGACCTGAACAAGTTCCTCAGGTCCTGCACCTTCCGGATGGTAACTCTAGCTCAGATCATACCATCCCTGGAGCAAAGCACATGGTTCTGCTCCCTAGATCTTCAGGACGTGTTCTTTCATGCCTCGATCCATCCGTTCCATCGATGGTTCTTCTGCTTCCAAGCTGAGGGAACCCTTTACGAGTTTCAAGCCATGCCCAATGGCCTGTCTTCAGCCCCCAGGGTCTGCACCAAATGCATGGCAGTGGTGGTGGCTTACCTGAGGTGCTGAGGGGTCTGGGTATACCCTTACCTGGATGACTGGCTGATAGAAGGTCCCTCCAGGCGGGAAGTGGAGTGATCCAGGGATCTGGCCCTCCAGACTTGCCTCGACCTTGACCTCCTGATCAATGAGGCCAAGTCGCATCTCGTACCTTTGCAGGTGATTCAGTTCATCAGGGCAGAGCGTGACTCCTGCCAAGCCAGAGCTCGGCTCCTGGCGGACAGGGCAGCGGCTCTCTCCTCCTCTACCCAGTCATTTCTGGTTGGGCAATCATGCCCTGCCCGGGACTTTCTGCATCTTCTGGGCTAGATGGCAGCCTGCACCAGTGTGGTCCAATGGGCCCACTGGCATATGCGTTCCCTCCAGTGGGAACTAGCCAGCCAGTGGTCTCAGCGCTCAGGTCATCTCGACCAGCTGGTCTCTGTGACCCAGAGGATGTGGAACGGCCTCCAGTGGTGGCTCGTCCCATCCCACCTGTAGGAAGGGATCCCATTTGTCCACCCCAAGTCGATGGTCATCCTGATGACTGACGCCTCTCATGGGTTGGGGTGCCCACCTGGGGGAGCACAGAGCCCACGGGCTCTGGTCTCCTCAGGAGTCCCGATACCACATCAACCTGCTGGAGCTGCGAGTGGTTCAGCTAGCCCTGACTGCATTCGCTTCATTTGTTTGGGGTCAAGTGGTCCAGGTCCAGACAGACAACACCACAACCGTGTACTATCTCAACAGGCAGGGCAGGACACGCCTCTTGCCCCTCTGCAAGGAAGCTCTCTGCATTTGGTCCCTTATGCTCAGCCTGGAGGCAGATCTCCTAGCCATTCACATGGCAGGAGCCTCGAATCAGCTGGCTGATGCCCTCAGCCAGATGGGCGGGGCATCTCACGAGTGATCTCTCCACCAGGAGGTAGTACAAGATCTGTTCTCCCACTGGGACACCCCTCAGGTGGTTTTGTTTGCCTCCAGAGACAACGCGAAGCTGAGGTTGTATCATGCCCACCCCCCCTCAGCAGGGTTCACTGCAGGGGGATGCCTTCTCAAGGCTGTGGTCCCCAGGCCTCTTCTACATCTTCCTTCCCCTTCCCTTTATTCACAAAGTGCTCATCAAGGTCAGGAGGGACAGGGAGCAGGTGATCCTGGTAGCCCCAGACTGGCCATGCCAGTTCTGGTATCCAGATCTCCCCAGCCTCAGCTCCAGGCTCCCGAGGCGGCTTTCAGCACGCCTGGACCTGCTGTCCGCCAGTCTGGAGAAGGTGCTCCACCCAGACCTTCAATCCCTGCACCTGATGGCCTGGTTCCTGAGTGGCTAGAATTCCATGCCCTGGGTCTCTCCGACAATGTTCTCAACGTTGTTGAGGTTTCCCGTAAGGAATCGACCATAAAATGCTACGCCTTTAAATGGAAGAGATTCTCCATCTGGTGTCAGGGCAAAGGGTTGGACCCATCATTCTGTCCAGTGGCTAGCATTTTGGACTATCTTTGGTCCCTCTCCCAGCAGGGACTTCTGTCGACAACCCTAAAGGTGCACCTGGCAGCCATCTCTGCTTACCGGGCGCAGGCTGATCAGCAGTCAGTGGTGCAGGAGAAGGTGGTCTGGTTCATGTTTAAAGGCCTAGATCACATATTCCCTCCGGTGCGTGAACCTCCACCTCCATGGGATCTACTGCTGGTTTTGGCAAAGCTCATGGGCAAGCCATTCGAACCGATGCACAAATGTGACATCTCACATTTGTCGTGGAAGACCACCTTCTTGGTGGCTATCACGTCAGCCAGAAGGACTGGGGAGTTACAGGCACTCTCTCTCGAGTCTCCTTACCTGGTCTTCCACAGGGACAAGGTTGTCCTGCGCCCCCACCCGAGATACCTTCCGAAGGTAGTGTCAGAGTTTCACCTTAACCAGGTGATTACTCTGCTGGTGTTCTACCCCAGTCACACCTCAGAGGCTGAGTACAGGCTCCATACCTTGGACCTGAGACAAACGCTCACCTACTACAAAGAGCGAATGGCGGAAGTTCGGGGAGAGGTTTGCCAGCTGTTTGTCACCTACGCTGAAGCTGCACCTGGCAGACCTGCAGCCAAGCGCACAGTAGCTTGATGGATTACATCTTGCATTGTTCTCTGCTATAGGTTGGTGGGTAGGGAGCCTCCCACAGGGCTTAAGGCTCATTCCACCCACCATACCGCTGTGTCAGTGGCTGCTTCTAGGGACATCCCTATCAAGGAAATCTGCAGGGCTGCTACCTGGAAGTCAGCACACACCTTAATTTCCCATTACCACTTTGATCTCGAGTCATGCCGGGATACTGGTTTTGGAGCCTCAGTTCTCCAGTCCCTCTTTCCTAAGTAGGGGGTTTGCATCTTGCTTCCCTCCTCCCAGAGAACTGCTAGGAGTCAGCCAAGAAGTGTGGATACAACATTTCCACGATCCCAGAAAAACAGGTTACTCACCTGTAACAGTAGTTCTAGGATTGATATATGTTGTTCCTCCACACTGACCCATCTGACCTCCCCGGCATCAATGCACAAACCTAGCTTCCAGCGGGCCAAGATCTGGCATCATGGGGCGGAGCAGAGGGTTATACCACCCGGGTGGGTGGGAGGAGCCAGCTTGAAGACTTTCCGGCACATCTTAACGCGGCAAGGTACCTGCCGAGAAGTGTGGATGAACAACATATACCACTCCTAGAACTACTGTTACAGGTGAGTAACCTGTGTTTATTCCCTTTTTAATACAGACTGATATCACCAGCACGTACGGCATGCCAATACTGTGAAATGCTGAAAAGGAGTGGTGTCCTTAGCTGGTTTATCATCCGATAAGAAGGGAGGGCACTGGGATGCTGTAAAGTGATGCCCATGCAATCACCTTTACCAGGTGAGTAAACTACCATTGCATATTGCATCACCCTACAGCATCCTCCATCCATTACCATCTGGGTTGTAAAAAGCAGTGACCCTATGTACAGGAAGGATCGGGTGACATACCAGCTAAGGCCCCTTGCAGTTTTGCAGGACCTTCCTAGCGAAGGACGCTTTCTCAGAATTAAGTACATCAAGTCTGTAGTGTCTGGTGAATGTGTGTACAGAGCACCAGGTTGCTGCTGCGTTAATGTCCTTAGTCGAGGCCCTGTTCATTTCTGCCCATGAGGTTGAAACCGCCCTAGTGGAGTGTGCTGTGAAGTTTGATGGGCTTTGCAGTTCGTTTAACTTATATGCCTCGGAAATGGTTCGTTTGACCCAGGTGGCTAGGGTGGACTGAGCTGCAGCCTGGCCTCGTTTGGGTCCATTGTGTAGTACAGAGAGTCTGTCTGAGGTGCGGAAGTCCTTTGTCCTGTCAAGGTATAAGGTGATGACTCTCTTCATATCCCAGTGTTTTGTTGGCCTGGTGTGGTTGTTGCTCGTCTGTGTATTCCATGCAGGGAGCTCGACAGTCTGTGATGTGTGGAATGTGGTGGTGACTTTTGGGAGACATGCCAGTGCAGTTCACAAGGTTACTCCATCGTTGTGGATGACCAGGAATGGTGACTTACAGGATAGCACCCTAATCTCACTCAGCCTCCTAGCCGAGCATATAGCTACCAGAAAGCGCATTTTGTATGAGGCCCATTTTAAATCTGTGATGGACATGGGCTCAAATGGAATAAGCGCCAGCACATCCAGGGTGATATTAAGGTCCCATTGTGCTACCCCTGGCTTTACTGTGGGGCGGATGTTGGAGGCGGCCTTTAAGAATTGGAGTACGTCTGGATGTGAACCTGGTGACTGGTTGTTAATAGGGCCTGCTCTGGCTCCGATTGCTGCTATCTGTACTTGTAGAGAACATGTGGAAAAGCCTTTGCTAGTTCCTGTTGCAGGAAGAGCAGGATTTGTGGGATGGTAATATCAAGTGTGCCGAAATGGTTGCTGGCTCTCCATTTTTGGAACATTGTCCATTGACGCTTGTAAGTGTTTGTGGTTGACTGGCGTCTAGACCGTAGCATGGTGTCTACTACTCGTGGGCAGTATCCTTTATCTAGCAGTCTTTGCCTCTCAGAAGCCAGGCCGTGAGGTGTAGGGATTGAGGGTTTGGGTGGCATATTGGCCCCTGTGTTAGTAGGTCCTGCTGTACAGGAATTTGCCACAGTATGTCTGTCATCATTGCGATGATTGTTACGAACCAGTGTCTCCGGGGCCAGTAGGGTGCCAACATCACCACAGTTGATTTGGTTTGTCAGATCTTGTTCAGTACCTGAGGTATTAGAGGAATTGGTGGGAAAATGTATGCCCTGCAGAACCACCAGGTGTGCAAGAGTGCATCTGTTCCTAGGGAACTGGACTCGTTGAATCTGGAATAAAAAAGCTGTAGTTGTGAGTTTTTGGCTGTTGCCATCAGATCGATCTGGTAGAGGGCCCCGGCGTTTGTCCAGTTGATGGAAGGTCGAGGGATGTAGAGTCCACTCTCCGGGGGCAATGTCTTGTCTGCTGAGCCAGTCGGCCTGTATATTCAGTTTCCCTGCCAAGTGAACTGCCGTGATGGATTGTAGGTCGGCTTGTGCCTAATCCAGAACTTTCCGTGCCTCCCGTAGTAAGCTGATGCTGCATGTGCCGCCATGGTCCTTGATGTAGGCCACCATGGCCCTGTTGTCTGATCTGATCAGAACTCTCTTGTGAAGTATCCGGCCTCAGAAATAGTGTAGAGCGTGATATACTGCTCTCATCTCTAGAAGGTTGATTGGCATCTTTGATTCTGCTGTAGGCCATTTCCCTTGGGCCGGTATTTGTTCCAATGTGGCCCTCCCATCCGAGAAGGCTGGCATCTGTGTCTATGATCGCCTCTGGTTCCATGTCTAGTGTGACCCCCTTGGATAAGTTGGACATGTGGGTCCACCGCAGTATGGAGTTCTGGGCTGAAGGTGACAGGGTGACTGTTCTGGACAGGTCCTGATGTAGCTCTTGAGAGGCATATATTGCAAACAGTTGAAGTGTGAGCATGTTCTTCAGGGCCCATGGGACCAGGCCTGTGCAGGAGGCCATGGATCCAAGTATCTGAAGTATGGCCCATAGTGTTGGGCATCCGGTGTTGGTCAGCGTCCTGGCTTGTGTTAGGACCCTTTCCATTCTCTTTGGCGTTGGTGTTACCTTACCCTCTTTCGTGTTGATGAGTGCTGCCAGGTGTTCTATGGTCTGGCTGGGGGTGAGGCTGCTCTTTTCCCAATTGAGGACCCAGCCATGTGCTTGCAAGGTTGATAGTACTGCATGGTTGTGTTGTTGGGCTAGTTGCGTGGACCTGGCTTGGATGAGCCAATCATCCAAGTAGGGGATCACATGAATCCCCTGTTGTCTTAGAGTGGTCAGCACAGTCACTGACACCTTGGTAAATACTCTGGGCACCGAGGCCAGACCAAAGGGGTGTTTGGTATTGGTAGTGCTGGCCTAGGATCTTGAATCTCAGGTACAGGTAGTGAGACAGCCTGATGGGTATGTGAAGGTAGGCATCCTTCATGTCGATGGAAGTTAGGAAATCTGGCCTTATTGATCATAACGTTGAGCTGAGGGTTTCCATCTTGAATCTTTTGTATTGTACGAACCTGTTCATGAATTTGAGATCAAGTACAGGCCTCATATCCCCGGTCTTCTTTGGGACCAGGAGGAAGATGGAGTATACCCCTTGGTCGTGTTGCTCTTGTGGCACCGTGCGATTGCCTTGTTTATCAGGAGAGAGGTCAGGGTGGATTTTACTGCTTGGATTTTCTGTGGTTGGTGGGGGACTGGGAACACTACCACCCTGTTTGTGATGGGTTTCTGTTGGAACTCTATAGAACAGCATTGGGATACTATCTCCAATACCCATTTGTCCTCAGTTGTCTTGCACCATACATGGGAGAATTGTAATAGTTACGCCCCCACTGGTGGGTGTGAGATTGGTTTCGAGGTTGTTGGGTTGTGATGAAGTGCAATGTAGTCAGTCTGGGAGCAGTTCTTCGAGAAACTGGTGCCATATCTGCCTCTCTGGCCTCTACCTCGCAACCTGGCTCTGCCATTGTTGGAAAAGAATGTCAGCCTGAAGTTGAATGATTTGTTTTGGTAGTAATGGCCCATCTGCCTCCTATCCTGTTTCCCCCTGAAGGGGCAAAATCTGACACGAAAGGCTGGGAGGTACGTGTTCTTTGACGATTTGTCACTGTCTAGGCCTTTGCCTTCGCCCTTGTTTTTCACATATTTTTCCAGACCTACCCCAAACACCAGGCTGCCCTTAAAAGGTAGTTTGTTCAGCATGGTTTTCAACTCTGCATCTGCATTCCATATTTTGAGTCAGATCAAGCACCTTGCCCTGTTGGTGAGGGCGACCATACGTGCCATCATCTTAAAAGCGTCTATGGATGCATCTGCGGCATACTTGTCTGCCTGGATAGCATATTCAGCGAGGTCAGCTTGTTGAGACTCCGGGTCCAGCTTGGATGCCAGTTCCTTGAGCCAGGTGACTAGCGCCCGGGATGTGTAGGTTGCAGCCATACATGTACTAGCTCTGCAGGCTAAACTGGTCATCTCAAAACATTTCTTCATGTAATCATCCATTTTCTTATCTGAGGGATCCTTGAGTAGGGTATTAGTTTCCGAAGGGAGGACCATCTTCTCACGTAGTCCCGTGACTTGATGGTCTACCACTGGCAGGTTGCACCACAACTTGTTTATGTCCCTCTGTCCACCGGCTGCCTTCTCGCTGTACTGCCTGCAGACCACCAGACTGAAGCTTCACCCCTGACAAGGGTGCCTCTGCTGTTGCAAGCAGCCCAGTGGGTCCCCTCTGTCCACCGGCTGCCTCCTTGCTGTACTGCCTGCAGACCACCAGACCGAAGCTTTACCCCTGACAAGGGTGCCTCTGCTGCTGCAAGCAGCCCAGTGGGTCCCTTCTGTCCACCGGCTGCCTCGTCGCTGTACTGCCCGCAGACCACCAAACCGAAGGTACGCTGCTGAAACTTCTGTCGTATCCACGCTGACTGGCCGGATCTATTGGCTCAGCCTGCTGATTGGCTGCTACACTTTTTGAATTCTTTACTACTACTATTTCTTTTGGACTTTAAGCTAATTTTATTTACTGATTCTGGTACTGGTTAAGTTTCTCCAAACTGTCCTGTGAATGCTAACTTAAATGTGAATCTAAGCCTATTTATAGCAATTTTGCACTCAAGGGTTGTTTGCAGTGCACGATCCTTTAGAGTGCAGGTTTTTCAGGTTTTAAAGTATTACAGCTCTCTTTGTTTTAAGATCTAGTGGTACTGTACCCTGGATCAGAAATTAAGCTTAAAGTGATACAGCATTTTGTGAACACTTCTTTGTGTAGACCAGGTCTCATTTGTGACACAGTTGTAGCTATGCCCTGAAAATAACCCCATTTTTTGTTTCACTTTCTCTCCTTCCTGCTTAAATTTTTTCATCCCCCCCACCCAGCCTTTATTAAATACTCTCCCTCCCGCAGCAGCACCACCCCAGGCAATCTTCATCCTCCCCTCTCACTAATATTGCAACTCCCCTTAAAGATACAGAATGCAGTTATAGGGCCCAACACTTGTCGGTGTTGATCTTAACTCTTTAAGTCTCATTTACTGTGTTGCACCCCCTGCCCCTGAACTAAGTTCTCATCATAGTATTTGGGAGGTATTTCCACCATACGTATTAGTCTTCCAGTCTGCCTAATTCCAAACCTAACCCTTGACAACAACAAACAACATCAGCTGCATTACTCTCCTACTCATTGCTATCACAGTTGGGTCAGTGGGCCCAGGCGTCCTTCAGGTCACCTGCCCCTCTTCAGTCTACCCAGAATACTGCCTCGGAACTGGCCACTGGCTAACAGTACCAGGAGCAACCTCCACAAAGGGGGCATACCAGCAGTTCTATTATAATGGGACCACAACAGGGGAGAATGCATCCGACACACACCACGGCTCCGCCAGGCTACCACCTCTCACATACACCCCTCAGAAAGTAGAGAAGCCTTTCCAAGGTAAAATAAGGAAACACAAGTCACGAATCTCTATAACCCTCTGCATCACAGTGAGGAGACTTATCCTAATGCTCCTCCTGTTATCTGAGAATGTGCACCCAAATTCTGGCTCTCCGCTGCCACCCAGATCTATGGGTATCAAGACAATGGGCCTGACAGTCGCTACAATGAATATTTGCAGCCTAACAGCAAAGTTTACACAGTTGCAGGCCTGGATGGCCCAACACAAACCAGACATAGCATGCCTAACTGAGACTTGGCTGACAGGCAATATAAAAAAACAGTGAAATAGTGCTTCCTGGATACTGGGTATTCAGGAGCGACAGGCATGGCAATAAGGGTGGTAGCTGTCTTATCTACACAAAAGACTCCCTCCACGGCTCTGCCCTTCCTATCTCCAGGATGGCCGCAGACTACGAGCTCCTTGTCGTGAAAGTACAAGTCGGACAGCTGGGTAAGACACTGACCATTGCATCAGCCTACCTGCCCCCCAAATAATCACGGGACGGTGGGCCCAAGGTCCTGGATGCAGTGTCCTCCCTACCCAAGGATAGGGATTTAATTATCACAGGGGATTTCAATATAAACTGTGAAAGCGACAACTCCACGCCACTCAAGGATACTGTGGCAAGTGCATACCTCACACAACTAGTCACGGAACCAACCAGAAGGAACCACAAGACAGGCAAGAGCTCGCTCATTGACTGGATCTTCATAAACTCCCCATCACGAATATCTGAAGTCAAGGTGCTACCAACTACGCTGAACGACCACTCCCCTGTCACCGTCAGATGGTCAAATAAGTTCAAAAATAGCCCTCCATCACTATATAGAGCAGGATCTTGAAAAGCGGTCAGTTAGGATTGCTTAAAAATGCACTATCCCGCCATGACTGGTCACCCATTAACACACTGCCAGACCTGGACCAGGCCCTGAAGTACTTCACAGATGGAGTCAACAATATTTATGACCGATATGCGCTGTTAAAAAGGAGGAAAGTGCGGGGGACCACTAATGGTTGGATCACAGGTGAGTTCCTAGCCATGATGAAGGAGAGAGACAACCTCTGGTTAAAAGCCAGGGCCTTGGGTAAAGACCATGACCACCAGCTGTACCGGGCTGCTAGAAACTGCTGCACGCATGTAATAAGGAGGGTTAAAGCAGATCACCACAAGGAACTGCTCGATAAAAGCTGGGGTGACAGCAAAAGTTTCTGGGGGAAATGTAAAGAACCTCTTGGGGGAAGAAGAAAAGAGAAACCCACAGCTGCTCCACATTAATGGCTCTACTACCACGGACTCACGCCTCATCGCAAAGTCCTTCAACTCTGCCTTCTCAGATCTAAGCACAGTACTCTCTCCTGACTACCTACACCCCGCCAAGGTTCCCTCAGATGACAAAGCACCCAGTATCTCTCATCCTACCTTCTACCTCAGGAGAGTTACTATAAAGGAGGCAGCATTCTACATTAAAAAAAAAAAAAGTGCTTGGGAAGACCAGAGTGGGTAGCGATGGAGTAGACATGAAGCAGGTGTCTTAAACTCTTGACGTGCTCATCAAGCCTATTACAAAACTATTCAACAAATCCCTGACCCTGGCACAATTCCCAGCCACCTGGAAACAAGCGCTGGTCACTCCTGTCCACAAAAGCGGGGACAGGACCAATGTGTCCAATTACAGGCTGATCTCAATCCTCTCCCCCCTATCCAAGGCCCTTGAGAAGATTGAGGTGAACCAACTAATAGTCTACATCAGCAAATACCAACTGCAATGCCCCAACCAGCACAGGTTAAGGTAGGGGCATAGTACCACGACTGCCCTTGTAGAGTTCACTGACTATGCTCACAAAGCTATGGACGAAGGCAGACTAGTAGGGGTGGTGTTCATAGACTTAACAAAAGCCTTCGACACCATCAACCACACCCTCTTACTGGTCCCTCAGGTCACAATGGGTAAAAATAGGACAAACAGTGTCTGACCCCAGGGAAATCATGCTGGGTGTCCCCCAGGGATCCATCTTGGGACCACTGCTCTTCAGCCTGTTTTTAAATAATCTCCCTCAAGCCTGTGATGCCAAGCTAATCCTATATGCGGACGATGCTGTCATCCTCAACAGCAACTCTCATATTGAGCCACTCCAAGCAACACTTCAGCACTCCTTCAGTAAAATAGAAGACTGGTTCTGCGAGTGCAAACTTCTGCTCAATTACAAAAAAAAATTAGACCATTCTCCTATCCATCCCCCAGCTCAAGAAAAGGTTCCCCACCATAAACATCACCAACAATGTACTCGCCACCTTGGAACAGGTACACTCCTTGGAGTCACCCTGGATGACACCTTATCCTACACTCAACATATCGACCAGGTGGTCAAGACAGTCAACACCAAGCTTGGTGTGCTTTGCAGGCACAGAAAACACCTTACCACGGCAGCCATCTGCCTATCAGTCACGGGCTCCATCCCTCTCCACCATTGACCACGGCCTGGTTGTCTACAGTGCAGCATCAGATTCTGTGCTCAGAGGGTGCACGTAGCTCTCAACAAGGCCTGCAGGCTCATCCTGAACGGCGATCAAATGACCCACACCTGTTCCCTCTATGAACCGACACACCTGCTGTCTCTTGGGTGTAGCACTAAGTTCCTCACATGCCTCCTAGGCAAAAAAGCATTACTGGAGAAAGTGCCCCCCCCCCATGTGTAGCAGGCATCTTCACCTTCCCAGGCTCAGAATATATAACCAGAAACAGAACACAGGGGGCCCTCATGGTGCCATTCCGACTCACAGCTCTCGGACAGCGTGCCTTCTCCTACAGAGCCCCTCTCTGGCTTAACGAGGTACCCAAGTCCATTCAGAACTCCACTAGCCTGTCCGGCTTCAAATCAGACCTTAAGCGCTACCTGACCTCCAGCTCTGTATGCATCTGCTTCTCCAACAGCGGATAGGCTCTGGATGACAAGGCTTGGTTCTGCTAACAGCAGCTATTCTCAGCACAAGACAGAAGCCACCCTCCCACACGCTCCTTGACGGTGCCTCTTAATCACTCTAAGGGACTGCTCCTGTACACCCCTCCCCCAACATCTCCACGCTAGGATGGGTCTGTGCCTTCTTGGCCTTAGCCCTGCCTCCTTGATCACTTTTACTAGAGGCCCCCCATCCCCCCCCCCACCAAAATCATGTCCTTACTGACAGGTGAGAGGTACAGGCAAAGTGGGCAAACATTAAGAACGCAATACTTGAAGCAACATCCCATTATGTTAGAGAGAAAAGGAAGTGCAAAAGAAGAAGGAAACCACTTTGGTTCTCAAAGCAGTAGCGGAAAAGGTCAGAGCCAAAAGACTGGCCTTCAGGAAATATAAGGGAACACAGCGGGGTGAAGATAGGGAGGCATACCAAACTTCCCTAAGGGAAGCAGGGAAGGCAGTAAGGCAGACAAAGGCCCAAACCGAGGAAACACTAGCACAGACAGTATAAGAAGGTGACAAGACTTTCTATAGATACATTAGTGAATGGAGAAAGTCCAGAGCGGGTATTGCTAAGATCAAAGGAGATAAGGGGGTCTGTGAGGAGGAAGGCCATGTAAAAGCATCTATCCTAAATAGATGCTTCTGCTTAGTATTTACTGAAGAGAAGGTATGGCAGGGCCCACAGCTCAGCACCATGGACACGGGGAGGGGAGGGAGGTGAGCACTAGTCCCTTCACAAAAGAAAGGGTCCTACAAGAGCTCGATAAGCTCAGGGTGGACAAGGCAATGGAACCTGATGGCATATATCCCAGGGTACTAGAGGAGCTAAGGGTGGAATTAGCAGAGCCATTATCAGAACTGTTTAGTGAGTTTTTGAACACAGGAGAGGTCCCAGAAGACTGGAGAAGGGCTCATGTGATCCCGCTCCACAAGAGTGGTAGCAAGGAGGAGGCAGGGAACTACAAACCAGTCAGTCTTACCTCTGTAGTGGGCAAGATTATGGAGGCACTCCTTAAGGAAAGGATAGTGCAACACCTGGAATCCACAGGAGCACAGGATCCAAGACAACATGGGTTTACAAAAGGAAGGTCCTGTCAAACTAATCTCATAGATTTCTTTGACTGGGTAACCAGAGTGGTGGACCAAGGGGGAGCAGTTGATGTCGCCTACCTTGATTTCAGCAAAGCTTTCGATATTGTTCCACATAGAAGATTGATTAATAAGCTGGATAGGCTCGGGGTGGGTCAGAAGTTGGTCAACTGGGTGACAAACTGGTTGACGGGCAGACAACAGAGAGTGGTGGTAAACAGTATACAGTCAGAAGAGATGCAAGTCACAAGTGGGGTACCTCAGGGATCAGTCCTGGGGCCAGTCCTCTTCAATATCTTCATCAGTGACATTGCAGATGGACTGGAGGGTAAGGTTTGTCTGTTTGCAGATGACACCAAGATCTGCAACAGAGTAGATGATCCAGATGGGGTGGTCAGAATGAGAGAGATCTGGATAAACTAGCAAAATGGTCGGAAAAGTGGCAACTGGGGTTTAATGCAAAGAAGTGCAAGATCATGCACATAGGGAAGAGAAACCCTGAAGCCACCCATAGGTTGGGATGGGAGTTGCTGGCAGTCACAAGGGAAGAAAGAGACTTGGGCATCATCATCACCGATGACCTGAAATCATCCGAGCAGACCACTAAAGCAGTAGGTAAAGCTAGGGGGATGTTAGGGTGTATTAGTAGGGGTATCACAAGTTGGAAGAGGGAGGTAATAATCCCTCTTTACAAGACACTGGTTCGGCCCCATCTGGAGTACTGTGTGCAGTACTGGAGGCCACACTTTCACAAGAACATTAACCAAATTGAGGCAGTCCAGAGAAGGGCAACCAAAATGGTGCAGGGACTGCATCAGAAAACATGAGGACAGATTAACGGAGCTCAATATGTGTACCCTAGAACAAAGGAGGGAGAGAGGTGATATGATTGAAACATTCAAACACCTTAAGGGCATTGACAAGATGAAAGAGTCTAACATGTTTCAATATAAGAAAAATAGCAGGACAAGAGGACACAGCATGAGATTTGAGGGAGGCCGATTAAGTGGTATTGTGAGGAAGTTCTTTTTCACAGAAAGGGTGGTGGATGCATGGAATGGCCTACCTCAAGAAGTGGTGGATATGAATACAGTGCGGAGCTTCAATCAGGCAAGGGATAGGCATGGCTTTCCAGCGAGGCCTTAAACTCTGCCCTACAGCAGGACTTTGATGCCGTCCAGTCCTGGCGTAGCTCTAACCAACTCCTCCTAAACGCTAAGAAAACCGTCTCCTTAACTTTCGGCACGCAACCGAGACTCTCCTGACTAGCTGCTCCCCCCACTTTCCATACACTAGACGGCACCACTCTGGAATCATGCACCTCCTTCAGGTACCTGGGTGTATGGCTTGATCGCCACTTAGATTTCTCCATCCACATCGACTCCCTTCAGAAAAAACTATATCCAAAACTAGGAGCACTCTACCATAACAAAGGGTGCCTACCCACCTCAGTTTGGCGGGAGTTAGTACTCAAGACGATTCTCCCTATCTTCGACTACGGAGATGTGATCTACAGTGCAGCCCCTCCAACCACCCTGGCAAACCTGGACCCCCTTTTTCATTCTTTCTGCAGGCTCATCCTAGAATGCCCCCCCACCACCCACCACTGCAATCTGTATAACGCCCTAGATCTCCCCTCGCTGCAATCCAGGCGCCAGCTTCATTGTGCAAATCTCGCAGTGAAGTACTGGTCCAACTCCCTCCCCACCTATCTCAGCTCCGTCCTGCCAGCTCAACCCTCCCAGGCATACTCCCTGAGAGGCTCAGACTCAAGACTTTTGCATATCCCCTTCATGCACACCACAAAGGGCCAATCTGCTTTCAAATATAGACTACCCAAACTCTGGAATGACCTCCCTGCTGAAATTAGGCTGTCCCCCGCCCCAAAGTCCATGAAAACTCTCCTTCAGGCCCACTTCTCAGACTCATGTAACTGTAACCTGCAGCCCAGTTCTGCTAGCAAGAGGCTTCGTATCGTGCCATAAACTGTAAAAGTGACTCTAACTGCTGCCTCCACCTATGTGTCTATGTCTGCTCATGCTTTAGTAACTCAGACACTCTGAACTAAAATGTATTTAAGTACCTAATGCATAGTCCAGCCTGTAACATTTTCCTGGACCAGATGTTTCACCCTTTATTGTACTCTCATTCTGTACTTATTGTATTGCACCATTGCCTATGTTTAAATTGTATGTATGCATGTAACTCCCAGGTCGCATCTGGAAACGAGTGGATCCCACTCAGTATGCTTATCTGGTAAATCTCTTAAATAAATAAATAAATAAATAAATAAGGGAGCAATACAGATGAGTATGAATAGATAGGCCATTGACAGAGCAAAGGCCGACGACACATTTATAAGGTAGAAAAAGAAATGGGCAGACTGGATGGGCCTTGCGGTCCTTATCTGCCATCAACTTGTATGTTTCTGTCCAACCTAACCTAACCTCTAGTGCCTCTGCACCTTACCTGCACTTGTAATCAACTAAAGTTGATGTCCATATACTATATAGTGTTTTAAATGACTAAGAAACTCTGTAACCTTTTACTAATTTTTGTGCTGTTCAGTGTCTCAGATGTTCTAAAACTCTGTAACCTTCTTGATTGAATGTCTATACTCTGTTCACATGTTGTGGAACCTTTGTAGAAGAGCCTTGGCTCAAAGGTTATTTTCCAAATACCAAATAAATAAGTAAAATGTCCTCCTGAATAGGGTAGAACCGATCGGAAATCCGTTTCTCTGCTATTCTTGCCGGATCGGGTGTCTCCCATTCTTTTGTGATTACTTCGGTGAGGGATTCGCATATTGGAAATAAATCGTCCCTTTTTGTTTTGCTCTGATGAGGGAGTTCAATTTGGACTCCTTCTTTGGTTCCGCTACTTCGAACCCCATTGTCTCCTTGACTGCTCTCAGGAGTTCAGGAAGGGCATCCACACCCGTAAATTTTCTTGAGTGTAAGCTGCTCTTCTAACCCCAGTAATACTCAGGTCATTTATAACTTTATGCAGTAAGCCTTCTAAGTAGAACTGCCTGGAGAGATGGAACGTATGCAATGATGGAATCTTTTGCATGATCCACTTTTCAAATGCTGCATTCTAACTGCCTTAGCTATAAACCCTTCAGATCTCTCTCTCTCCGCCTGTCAAGACTAGACGCTCGGAGATCCTCTCTTCATCATCTTGTTCTGTTGTGAGAAAACGTATTACATATATATAAGTATTCTTTACATTTCATTTGCTGTCTTTTACTTTTTGTAATTTTAAGTAAACCCGTAGTTTTAGTGTTTAAATTGTAAGTTTTCTCGGTTTCTTCCGGTTCGGTATAACCAGGGGTGAACAGAGTTCATTTTTTATTTATCAGAGTTTTCTGACAAAAAAAAACTCTGTTAGTTATGTTTAATTTTATTTAATTCAGCTTGTTTTAAGAATCGCTAAGCCCAGTTCCTGATCCGATAGCCTCGGTTCATTTTACCTCGGTTCCGGGTTCCAGATCGGTTCCTCATTGGTTCCGGAACCGACCGCAACTGTTAAATAAACTTTAAATTAAAACATTTTTTAGCAGTTGCGATTTTTATCGGTTTCACATAGTTAATGTCAGAAAAACTGAGAAGAAAACTGGTAATCCCAGTTTCAAACCATGTTTGAGTGTGGCGAAATGTTGCAAAACAAACATTCTCTTGTTTTGTTTATTTATTTATTAGGTCATTGGTTTACAGACCTTTGAGTCATAGACTCATTTACAAAGGCACCTCATCAAGAGAGCAGTACATCACAGCAAACAAAACAGTACAGTACATAACGCTTAGATTAAAAAAGCAACCAGTGTTACGCTTGGTAATAGGTAGATCACAGTAGTCATAATATAGGTACGCGAGTACCACTCGTTTTGCCTACCTGGACACGAACATTGAAAAGCAGAGTGAAATCTGCAATACATGTCCTGAGAAAACTATTTAAATATGCCTGGATAAGGCTAAAGAGAAAACTGTCACCACCTAAAGGTCCTAGCTCTGGCCAGCTGACACCCTAAATTACTATGGGTGATACCACAACAATTACTTTAACTGCTACCCCTCAGACGGGTATATAAGCAGTTCCTAAGAGGCTTGTTGAACCGGCTGACTCCCCGGTTCCCTCAAAGAAATCAAACACAGACCCTCCTGCTGGACAGCATTTGGGGACTTCTGTGCCTTGCTATAAAGCCTGACAACTCCTGCAGAAGTTGCACAGTGAAAATTATAAACTTTTTAAGGAGAAAGTGTGGAAAATGCCTGGAATGGCTAAAGAAAAAAACTTCTAGGCTTACAGAGACTGTCTGCTTCTCAGCAGCAGACCCCTGCAAAGCAGTCAGTCTCCTCTGCTCAGTCTTCCTATTATTTAAAGAGGAAGAATATGTGATTATGATAAAATAGAGGAAGGGGAACCTATTGAATCTGGAGGTTTTCCCTGAACAGGAGTTGGGCTTTTCCCACAGAGCATTTGAGGATTATTCCTCGCTTTTCATATTTGTGAGAAATGATTGGGCTGACACCCACTAAAAAGCTTCTCCTTCCTGTGAATACATTCTTCAGGAAAAATACTCTAAAGATTCTACAAATTCCAAGCTCTGTTTCCCCTCTTGAAAAGAGACTGGATAAGAAATAGCTGAACAGGGAGGGAGCTGAATTTTATTCTCCCACCCTGTCCACCAAGGAGTAGTACAAGTGACAGCCTGTGACAAGGCAAAAATACCCCTGGCCTCCCATCCTCCTAACAAGGATTCCAGAAAAACTGACAACACGGCTTTCAAGCCTCTGTTGCTCAATACCACAGGTCACTATGGCAGTCTGTCCTTGCCATGGCAGTCAAGGCTCGGACTCCCTTGTCAGATAATCTAGCTAAAACAGTTAAGTTTGGTTTGGGAGCAGCCAAATTTATTTAAGAGTTTTACCAGGAAGCCATACTGAGCGGAGAGCCACTCGATTCCAGATGCATCCTGGGGGGAGGGGAAGAAAGGAATATATACAATACAATAAACAGTGGCAACTACAATACAATAGGCTACAGAGCCGATATCCCAAATGGTTACAAAGTAAATGGGAGATCAGAGTGACAAGCAGGAGATTAGCACTACAACTCAATCAAGAAATCAATCAATCAATATCTTTATTTATTCAGGCGGACACCATTGAGCAAACTCATTTACAAGGTGGACCTGCGATCGTACAAACAATAATACACTTGGACAAGTTACAGTCATGTGGAGCAGTAAAGACGCAAGCTTTTACAGTAATAATATGCATATACAGATTATAGACATCATACATAATTCAGAAGACAGTCATCAGTATAGTGCTTGTGCTGGATCCATGCCCAAAACTGTGCAATTATGAGAGGATTTGTTAAGGAATTGGTAGGCACTCGGAATAAAAAGAGACAGGTATTGTATAATATCAGAGGGGCAGGTAGTCAAGGTGAATTGGGTATGGTAAGCTGAAGGTTGGAGTAAAAAGAAAGAGGGGGCAAACAAAGAACTGTGGGGGGGGGAGAGAATACCAGCTGACTGATACCCGTTGCAGCATCAGAGGGGGGGATACGAGCTGCAGGGTTGCTGTGCGCAACCGGTTGGGGTAGAGTAGGCTGGCGGTGGGAGCTGCAGGAGGATTGGTGGACATACGCATAACTTGAGGCAGGAGCACAAAAGAGAGTAGAAATATAGCGAGGGTGCTGCCATATAGGGGGAAGGTGGTTAACTAGTGCCGAGAAAAGCAGTTTCAGGTTTCCGTTATGCCATCACGGTAAAGAGTTTTGAACAAGCGAATACTAACTGGAGACCTCAGCTTTAGGGATTTCTGGATTTTGTTCCAGAGTGAGGGGAGTGAGAAGCCAATGGCGTCTCTCCCGAAGCGTGTGTGAGCCCTAGGTATGTATAGCGAGATCAGGGAGCAGCTTCTGAGGGTATAGTTTCTAGCCACAATCGGAGTCAGGCAGTCAGCTATGTATTGGGGGAGTTTGTCACTAATGGTTCTGAGTGTCCAGAGTGCTGCATTCATGTTGCGCCTATATTGAAGGGAGGTCCAGCCCATGGTGGCATATAGTGAGCAATGATGGGTAGAGAGGGGGAGGTCGGTGATGAAGCGTATAGCTCTGTGGTAAAGCGTATCCAGTTTTCCAAGGTATGAGGCAGCGCAGCTACTATATATGAAGTCCACATACTCAATTAAGGACAGAAGCTTAGCTTGAACTAGCCGTTTCTTTGCGTCTGCAGTTAGGAACCGTCTTATCCTGTAGAAAAGGTCAAGTCTTTGCCTTAGTTTTTTCAACAGGTTGTCCAGATGGTCAGCGAAGAAAAGTTTGCAATCTATCCAAACCCCCAGATATTTTAACTTTGAAACATACTCTAGGTTCTCTCCCAGGATTGTGGTGATTGGGGTTGGGGGGGGGCAATTGTAATTGGGTGAGCCAGGTGGATGGCAGGGGAAAATAACATGGCTTTTGTTTTCTTGGCATTTACTAAAAAAATTTTTGTTGATTAGTTGAAGTTGCAGGAGATTGAAGTCTTTTTTTAGATCAGTGCATGCCTCTTCAGGTGTTTGGCAACTCAGGTAAAGAACTGTATCATCCATGAATAGATGAATACTTGCCTCCTTGATTCTCACATCTATATTGTTGATGTATATGGTCCCAAAATAGATCCCTGGGGGACACCTCTTTGTAACAGTTTGGGGGCAGAAAGTTCGCCATTAGCCTTTACCTGCTGGTATCTGTCAGTCATGTATTCACGGAACCAGTTTAGAGAGGTAGAATCCAACCCTATCAATTTCAGAGAGGCGAGGAGCAGGCTGTGGTCAGCTGTGTCAGATGCTTTGCTTAGGTCAAGAAACACAGCACAGACAGACTTTTTGAGCTCCAGCTGTTGTTGCCAATCATTGGTTACCTTGGCTAATGCCGAGACCGTACTATGGTTGGCTCTGAAGCCAGATTGTAGGGGGTTTAGTAGTTTTTCGCTGTCAGTGAAGGATCTTAATTGGCCATTCACGATTTTTTCCAAGAGTTTCGAGAGTGTGGGGAGGAGAGAGATCAGCCTGTAATTATTTAGGTCGCAGGGGTCTCCAGATTTGAATAACGGAATAACATGTGCAATTTTCTATATTTGAGGAAGGGTAGCTTGTAATAGGGCAGGTTAAATAGATGGGTGATAGGCGCAGCCAGTAAATGACATGCTGTCTTTAGGAAGTAGGGGTCGAGTGTATCTGCTCTGGCGCTTTTCTTAGTATCCAGTTGGAGAAGCAGGTCTTCGACTTCCTTGAGGGAAACAGGTATGAAAGAGAAGGGCTGGCTTGTGGAACCAGAATTTGGAGGGGGGGGGTCATGTCGAGCTTGGTGCGCAAGTTGCATGCAAGTGAGTTGTCAAAGGCTAGGCCTGCTGTGGCGAAGTGTGTGTTGAATGCCTGCAGTATCTCTTTTTTATCATTGATTTCTGCATTGTCAGAAATGATTTTTGTGGGAAGTGTGTTTTGTGACGTGTACCCCGACAGTTCTTTTAGTGTGGCCCAGAATTTGGAGGGATAGTTGGATGCAGAGTCTAGTTCTGCTTGGTAGAATCTAGCTTTGGTTTCCCTAATCATCTTGGTGCAGCGGTTCCTGGCTGTTCTAAAGAGGCACCAGTCTTCTTCTTTTTGGGATTTGAGGGCCGTTTTCCAAAGCTTATCCCTGGACAGTAGTGCAGCCTTGAGATCGTTGGTGAACCAGCGGCATTTCCTAGCTTTTATGCATATTTTTGTCAGAGGCGCATGAAGGTTCAGGACACAAGTTATAATTTCGTGAAGAGTGGAATATGTGCTGTTTCCACTGATTTTGCTAGATAAAAACTCTGCCACAGTGAGGAGTTTTTTAGGTCAAAGATGTATGCCCTCGGATCAAAGGACCTGGTTGACCTTTTGGTGGAGAATTTGGCAGTGGCTGGCACTTTATGGGCTGCCCATACCCAGCTACTAGATGATGGTAGCTAACATCAGCATCAAAGGTTCCAACGTGGGAGGAGTGGGCCTTTTGCACCAGCAGGACATCCAGGAGTGTGCTTTTAGCTGGATTTTTCTTGTTAATACGGGTGGGCTCTTCGTTGAGTAGAGTGAAACCATGGGAGTCGCAGAAGGATTTAAGGGGGTGTCCGGCTTCTGATAGCCAGTCATAATTAATATCCCCTAGGATAATTGTTTCCAAGGGGCTAGTGTCCATCATGGATGTGAGATAGGACAGGAGCTGTGGGCCAGCGGATGGTGGTCTATAACATCCAATGACTCGGAGTGCCAGCGACGAGGATAGTTCAGTTTTGATACCCAGGCATTCAAATCCCGCTGCCAGTGAGCTCAAATTAAGGGTTGATACTACAAATTTGTCTTTGATATAGATAGCGACCCCACCACCACCTCTGGATTGTCTGTCACATCTGAATATCTGGTTGTTAGGTATATTAATCTCACTCAAATTAAGTGCCTTACATACATTAGGCCCATATAATACATATTAGAGGTGCATACTGAGAGCACCATGAATAACAGAGGGATGTGAGCAGCTAAATGAGCCCCAGCCACAGAGGACCTTATAACAAGTACTCTGCTGAGGGCAGGGTCTGTGTACGCTAGCAACAAGATGTGAGAGTGCTGCAGAGAACCATTGTATCAAGTACTCTGCTGAGGTCACAGATCTGTGCACGTTTAGTTGTGAGCCGGGGTACCACATATAGCGTGGTAAATGAAAGTTTTGGTTTTTTATTAAAAGGGGGGCACTAAGCTCCTCAAAGGAGCTAGGTGCATGAGCAGGTGGAGGAGAAATGCGCCTTGAGGAGATAGTTGAGAAGCTGAGAGTTACCAGTCAAATGGCTGCTGACTTTATGACACTGCTGCCAGATGGATGGCAAATACAGTGGTTCAAAGGAGATTTGACTGGCTAAGAGCTACAGACCTCACTCAGGATACCCAAACCAGGATATGTATTTCCAAGTCGAGGGTAATTCCCTCTTGGAGGAAAGATAAAGGCTTACATGAAAAAGGTGGATGTATACAAAACCACCTATATTAGCAATTCTGCAAAAGAAAGTTTCCCCGTCCAATAAAACATATGGAAGGGGAGGCAGAGGCAGATAATTTCATACAAAGCCTTTTCTTTTATCAGGCCAAGGTTGTGCCTCAGTATCAGCAGTACCCACAGCAGGGGTATTTCAGGCACCACAGTGAGTCAGGGATTGTCTCTGAGTTCAAATCCCTTCCAGCAGTAAAAAAACAAAACCGTCTACAGATGTAAAGAGAAAACTCCTGGAAAAAGAGGTTCAAAACTTGTTACTGTCAAACAGTGGAGCTTGTCCTAGTACAGCAAAAGGTACCACAAAGAAAATGGGGAGTGCTTAGACTTCAGGGTACTAAACAGGGCTTAACAAGGCCAAAGTTCAAAATAATAACTTTGTCACTAATTATGCCAACACTCCAAACAAGGGAATGGTTGGCATCACTGAACTGAAAGGGTGATTATTTCCACATTCCCATAAGGGAGTCTCACAGAAAGTACCTTAAGTTCATACTCCCATCAGGTCACTCCCCAAGAGTGTACAGCTTGGCAGGGGTTGTGGCATGCCTTCAGAGACGAGGTGTCACAGTTTTCCCATACCTAGATGACTGGCTGGGAGTTGTAAAATCAACCCAGCAAGTGAGGGAGTATCTGCAACTCACGCAGAGGCTCCTAGAGTCTCTAGGGTTCCTGATAAATCTGAAGAAGTTCTGTCCTTCAGCTTGCTTAGGCACTACGGTTGATAGGAGAAGAGCTAGATACCTTGCATGGCAGGGCCTACCTGCATCTCGGCAGGGCAAGATGTATTCCACTGACAGCAGGCTCATTCTGCCTAAACAAACCAAAAGCTGAATGTCAGTTTCTTCAGCTACTGGCCACATGGCACCTGCCACTGGCATAGTCCTTGAATCCAGGTTATAGATGAGAGACATACAGTTTCACCTCAGGGCTCGCTGGCAGAAAGGACCCTCTTTCAAAACTAATTCTGGTAACAAAAAACATTGCTACAAGCTCTCCAAGGGTGGAAAGAAGAAACCAACCTAAGGAAAAGGGCTCCTTTTTTCAGTAAGAGTCCCTATCAGTCATTTCTGCCAACAGATGTATCTCTACTAGAGTGGGGTTCCAACCTGGAGGTTCACACCATCCAAGTGCAGAGTCACTCCTGAAAAAACTTGCTGGAGCCAAGATTAGTGTTACTGGCACTAACTCATTCCTTCCTGATGACGCCATATGGCGTCATAAAAAAATATCTCTTTTTCCTGATGACGCCATATGGCATCCTAAATCATTTGCTGTAGTGCCTGATGACGCCAATTGGCGTCCATATCTTTCTCTTGGTGCAGCTCAAGCATTTGTTTACATTTGATGAATTGAGTTGTACCAGCTAATAGGGGACATCGTACCCTTACTGATTTTACCTAATATAATATGTGTTCCCATTGGCTATTTTTGAGAAAACAAGCCTTAATACATAAATAAATAAATTTACTATTTTTTGCATGTGCTGTGAAAAATGTATTATGTTCATTCTGCCATTAGTTTGTATCGTAACAACAAATCATCTTGTTTTAGTGTAACATGTTAAGCTGATCAGGTTTACACTATAATTAATTTCATAACTTATTTATTTATTTTTTTATTCGAGCAATCCAATTGGCCGTCACCACTTTGGTGTATTTTTTTGTCTTTTGGGGTATTTTTCTACAATAACATGTTGTCACTGATATCATGATTGTTATAACTATTAGTCCATTTATACCACTAAGTGAGCTGAATATTTCCGTATTTAAAAATCGAGCTCTGTGATTGGTCGGATTTTCTGACATCATCAATTCTGAATTTAACTGGTATAAAGGGATTGTCTTAGATGCAGGCACCATCCCCCTGATGAAGCCTTAGTTGTCGAAGCACCAGGGAACCTGCACGCAGATCTTTTGTTGTGCCTTCCACTATTCTATTCAATTGTGTGCCTGAGAACGTTAGACTAAATCCTTATTTAGCATTCAAGCAAGGACTAGTATTTTTACAACTGTCACTGGAGGAAAGTGGCTCTCTGGGCTCTGGGTATACAGTGATTTTTTTGATGTTTCAGTTAGGGTGACAGCCCTCACCTGCACCGCCTCTAGTTCTGTAGTGCGTCACCATTTGGTCATATTGATCCTCACTGTTGCCATGCTTGCTCTATGCTTATTGTACACATCACTATTTCCATTAACCAGCCAGTGCACACACTGGTGCAGGAAGAGCATGGTGACTAGAAACTTAGTTTCAAGATGGAGGTGCTGCTTTTATCCTAAAATACTCACTTCATTTCGGTGCCAAAACCTCGATTTGTAATCTGTATTTACTTTATTTGGTTTTATTTTTATTTATGATAAAAGTTTTCATAGTTGTTACTTTGTTCATTTTGGGATAATTTCTGGTCATCCTGTGTGATCACATCTTATGGATCCGGCTGGCATTCCTGATGGGAGAGAGTGTTTCTTGTGCATGTACTAGATGAGGTCACATGAATTCAGCACCTTTTGTTACTTTTTAAAGAGTTTATGTTCGGATTATGGCTATATTAAAATCTATGTGGCGTGTTGCTCCCTGCGTTATGGATGATAAGTGGGTTAGGGTCAGTAGCATGTTTGTCTCATGCTCTGCACTTGAGTTTTCTCCCTAATACGCAGTTGCTGATTGTTTAAAATGAAAAAAATAATGGTGTTGCCTTCAACTTATCTGGCATCAGTCCAACCCCAATCTCTGATGCATTGTAAAGGCCAAATCAGTTTTGAATCCCTCCACAGTCACTGGTGTTGTCCATCGACTTACCATGCATCAGTCCAGACCAATCCCATAATGCACTGTGAAGTGCATTTCATGTTCAAAACCCTCCACATCCACTGGTGTAGTCCATCAGTTCAGCCCCAATCTGTGATGCACTGTAAAGTATTCTTCAGGTTCAAATCCCTCCACAGCCACTTGTAAGATCTGTCTCCTTATCATGTGTCATTCGAGCCCCAAACTGTAGTGAACACTGAAGTGCATTTCAGGATCAGATCCCTCCACAGCTGATGGTGTTGTCCATCGACTTACCATGTGTCAGTCCAGACCAATCCCACAATGCACTTTGATATTCAAAACCCTCCACATCCACTGGTGTAGCCCATCAATTCATATGACATCAGTTCAGCCCCAATCTCTGATGCACTGTAAAGTATTCTTCAGGCTCAAATCCTTCCACAGCCACTTGTAAAATCTCAGGCTCAAATCCCTCCACAGCCACTTGTAAAATCTATCTCCTTATCATGCATCCATCGAGCTCCAAACTGTAGTGAACAGTGAAGTGCATTTCAGGTTCAGATCCCTCCACAGCCAATGGTGTTGTCCATTGACTGATCTGGTGTCAGTCCAGCCCCAACCTCTACTGCACTGTAAAGTGCTGTTCAGGTTCAAATCCCACCAGAGTCACTGATTTAGTCCATCTGTTCATCAGTCTTCAGTCCAAGCTTTATCTCTGACAATCTGTGATGTGCATTACTGATATGGATCCCTCCTCAGTCACCATGGTGTAGTCCATTGTGCACATCAAGATTCATTCCAACACTACCCTCAGATGCACTGTAATATTCTATTCAAGTTCGAATCACTCCACAACCACTTTAGTCCTTTGTGCTCATAATGCTTCAGACCATCCCTTACCTCTGATGCAGTGTGATGTGATCAGTGCCAGTGTATGATGTATACAGTCCATTCAAATGAAACATAGCACACAGTACACATGTGCACCAATGAGCAACACTCCATGGTGCAGGCACACCCACACTCCTTCCCACCCACACAGTGCGCCATACTGAATGCTGCAACATATCACATGTGTATGCAGGCAAACCATGTGACACAGCACATAGTACACAACCTTTACAGGTGACCATGTCATCACCCTGTATGTGTACCCACAATGTTTCTGCATGGCACATGAACACCATTACCAGGTGCAGGCAGCCCACCTGCTTCCCTACAACTGAGTATACCCCAAGGACAGGTGCCAATTCATGCTAAAATGACTGCAGTGCCTATGAGCATCATTTCTTGGTACAGGCACACCCACCCCTTCCCCATGACACAGTATACCCCAAATTACCAGTGCCTTTTCAGCAATTTCATCATCCTATATGTATACCCATAATGTAGCTACAGTGTCTGTTAGCACCATTATTAGATGCATACAGCCCCTCTCATTTCCCCAGAACATATGAAATGCATCTGAGCCTGTATTATGAATGCAGGACCCCCCACCACCACCACCACCACTAACACACAGTGCTTCCTCATACAGTCATTCCCTCACCTTAAACCATCCCATAATACAACCCCAAAAAATAAACTATGCCAGGAAATTAAATAATATACAGATTTATGTAACATGATGTTTTACTGAAAGACTGTGAACCTTTACATGAACATCATGCTTCATTTACAGTATGATAAAGCAAACAGCACAAATAAAATACAGTTTCCTATACTTATCATGGATTTTATTACAAAATAAAATAAAATAGTTTATTTCAATGAAATTACACATTTAACTACAGCACATATGCAATTAATCATAGAGACCTCCAGCACTAAGAAATGTCTCAATTCCCCATGTCAGCTCACTGACCTACACTGGAAGGGTTCTTCCTGTTTACATCACTTGACCTCACAAAGCACTTCCTTCCTGCATCACTTCCTGATATGTCCTTCTAAGGTAATGTGTAAATATGTTCTTACTAAACTAGGGGAAAAACAAAAAAATTGATAATCAGATTCATAAACTAAAATCAGTGGGTAGGAAGAATTGAACACTGTAAAAATTCCAACCAGTGGAGTGGAACAAAAAACTCAAACTAATAACAAGAGATTCAGATATTGATTTCTGACTAAAAAAATGGTAAAAAACTTGCAAAATTTATATTTAGACAATGACAGATGTTTATTGTATATTTTTAACAATTTTAATCAACAATTTTACAGAAATTTAATATTTTTGCATGACTAAGTAAACAGAGCATAATTATATTTAGATAAAATCATCAGAACTTATTAAAATATGAAAAACAACCTTACACAACATTAAATCCAGTTAAATAGACATCACCAAACCTCACTCATTTTCAAAACCTTTTTGTCCTGAAAAACTTTTCTTTTTACAGTTTTAAAATTGGATGTATGGTTTTTAAGATATGTAGATTTAAGCACAGTGTGTTTGTATGAATGCTGCAGATCTAAAACCTCTTCAGGCACACAGGTGTTCTAGCAGCAGGTAGAGGGGACCTGAACATTCTAAGTGACAATAGGATAGAATGAGCTAAAGGCTTTCACACGACTAGTTCAGGGAAGGTGGTACAGGTCAGAATAGACATTACCACCACAATGTACTACACAAATAAGCAGGGATGGATAAGGTCAAGCCCTCCCTGCACAGTACTCGTGCTAATATGGAGTCAGTCTAGGATGCTTCATGGGGGTTCCCCTGCAGGCTATTCTTCTGCCAGGCAAGGACACTACCTTGGCAGATACCCTGACTCAAATCAACTAATCCCATCACAAATGGGCCTTTGACAGTCAGGTGGTGCAAGTAATCTTTAGGTGGTGGGACGTCCCAGAGGTAAACTTGTTTGTGTCCCACCAGAACCACCACTTGCCATAGTACTTTGGCAGACCACCAGATATGGGAACAATCCCCCTTGATGCTTTGGCTCTGGATTAGTCACGGAAGCACCTTCATGCTTTTCCTCCTTTCCTCTGGTATACAGAGTATCTCTTAAGCTCAGGTCCCAGTCAGCATCAATGATCTTGATAGCAACAGACTGGGCCAGGCAGCCATGGTACTCTATGCTACTCTCCATATCTGGTTTTGATCCAGTACACCTTCCTCAGAGGCTCAATCTGATCTGCTAACCTCCAACTAAGGGAGACTCCTGTACTCAAGCCTCAGGTCATTCAGGCTTGAGGCATGGCCCCTGAGGGCCTATAATATGTGGGTTCTGTGTTTTTATGAAAGTGTCTTGGACATTTTAAGTGGTTACAGGAAGCCCACTATTAGGAAAATCTATGCTTCAAATGGAAAAGATTTTTCTGTTTGGTATTCAGCTAGGAACTGGTACCAGCACATGCTGGAGTCCCAGCTGTGCGTGATTATCTTTCCTGTTTATATTCATTGGACTTGCAGTCCAGCACTCTTAAGGGCCGCCTAGCTGTAGCATCTGCTTGCATATCAGCTGGTCAAAATGTTTCAGATAGTTCCAGATCCTTGCTCCAAAAGGCTCCTTAAGGGTTTGGCCCATAACAGTACAGGCTGGTGTCCCAGCTGTGCTGGACTATCTTCCCTATTTGCATTTACTGGGCTTGCAGTCCAGTACCTTAAAAGCACATACTTACTTTTCAGTGGACATAATGTTCTCTGTTTCTCTGTCCTCAGACCCTGTCTTCAAAAGATTCCCTAAAGGTCTAGTCCATTTGCACACACCCTCACAGGGAACCGGTGCCAGCATGGCACCTAAATGTGTGTATAGTTAGGCTCATGCCCCCCCCAGCCCTTTGAGCCTATTTTTTCAGGGGTTTTTGGAGAGTATGTCATATGAAAAATTTATTTTCCTTATGGTAATGACTTCTGTCAGAGGAATCAGTGAGCGCCAGTCTCTCTACATTGAACATAACTACATTTCATTCCACAGAGACAAAATAGTCTTGGAAACAAACAGAAAGTTCTTCCTAAAAGGATTTCTGAGTCCATTTGAACCAACTCATTACCTTACTTGTCTTTTCATTGAACAGCTTAGTTCAAGTGAAAGAAGTCTTCATAGTTTGGATGTCAGAGAGCTCTTAGCTACTACTTGACAGCTACTACAATCCATAGGCAGGACAGAAAACAGCTGTTCTTGACCTATGAAATGTGGGAATGGGTAACCCAGCGTCAAAAGGTCCATTTTATGCTAGTTAGTATCCAGTTTTTTATTACTCTAAGGCTGTAAAGGAGCCTTCAGCAGGGTAGAGGTCCCATTCTACAGGGGGCACAGCTGCTACCATAGCAGCTATGGGGGATGTTCTCATGGTGGACATCTGTAAAGCAACTACCTAAAGAACAGTACACACCTTTACGAAGCACTATAACCTGGATATTCAATCCAGGGGTGATGCTAACTTTGGCACAGCAGTCCTGCAGAGTCTGTTTCCAAAATAAAGTTCTGTGCCCACTTCCAGTGGTATTGCTTTGTAGTCTGCATAAAGTTATAAATTACCTGAGTATTACTGGGATTAGAAGAAAAAATACTTACCATAGTAATCTTGTTTCTTCCCAGTGATACTCAGGTATTCATAACTCCCACCCTGCCTCCTCTTTCAGAACCTTTAGCCTCTGCACTCCTGCATACTGTGCTCTCAGGGGTATAAATGCCATATCTGGCACATATGTTGTGATTGTGTTCACTGTTGTTATTCACCTTTGTCAGGTGATTCTGACATTCAGGGGTATTCTTTCATATGCTATGCCCTCCTGTTGGAGGCCTTTCTGTGTGTTATAGGAGTTCCCACTATTATTATTATTCAATATTGTTATTATTATTGTTACATTTAGTCCTCGTGGGCCTGTCTTTCCAGGCTTCTAGGGAATCTGAAGGGTTTACAGCTAAGGCAGTTAGTAGAATGCAGCATTTGAAAAGTGGCTCATGCAAAAGATTCCATCATTTGCATACATTCCATCTCTCTGGGCAGTCCTGCTTAGAAGGCTTACTGCATAAAGTTATGAATACCTGAGTATCACTGGGAAGAAACAAGATTACTATGCTAAGTATGTTTTCTTCTGAGTCTTCTTGTTGTTCGTCTTCGTCCAAGTTGGCGTTGCCTGAGTCGTCGGGGGGGGGGGGGATCGTCTGGGATGATTCCGTCATCCTTATTGGCTGGCTGTGATGAGGAGGTGCTCGTGCCAGGTCTCTGGTGAGTCATTCCTGGTTTGGTGTTTTTTTTGGGTAGCCCTGCTGACGCAGGTTTGTTGGTTTTTGTCATCTCCTCCATGTGTTCTGGTATTTTTTGCATAACTATTTGCTGGGTTTGAAAGAATTCTTCAGCTGTAGAGGGTAGCTCTGGTTGCACCTCATCCAAGGACCTCACGGCCACTTCCATCTCATCATCTGCTTCGCTAGGGAGATCAGGCCCCCCCCCCACCATTGTTTGTCACAGGTATAGTGGTGATGTCCTGGTTGGCTTGGAGGAAGGGCAGTTTGACAGGTTCTGCATTTTGTAAACTTGATATTTGTGAACCTGTGGTAAAATGGGGGGGGGGGAACATAATCGGGTTGTTAGGGCACAGGGCTAGTATTCTGTGTTCGTGCTTACAGTATATCGGCATTTATGTTTATATATCTGCCTCGGTGTGAATAGTACTGGGAGTAGTTACTCAGGATTTGAGCGTGCGCTACATGGCCGTATTGGCTGTGAGTATGCACTGGATAGTGAGGTTAGATGTGCCCCTTGAGACAGCCGTGAAGTTAGCTGAAGGCAGGAGAGAGTGTGGTCTGTTTCTGCCTGAGGTTGCACCGGTAGTAGGGAAACAACTGCTGAATTAGCCCCTTAAGCATTGGAATTGGTCTGCATGGCAGCTGAAAATTTGAGCACTGTGTGGTTATCAGTGCAACAGAGAGCTGTGCTCACAGTGTAAAGTGTGGACCGTGCGGTCCGTGGTAGCAGTTTGCTGCATTTTAGCATGGGGAGACGAAAGGAATATGTCCGTATTGTTCTCCCTTGATTGCCAGTCCCATCATGGCGCAGTTGCATGGCTGCGCTTGAACTAGGTTGTGCGCATGCGCCTTTGCCCATTCACGCATGCGCAGGCTATTGTGAGCCGTGTGAAACCTGGGTGAAGAAGAAGGGGCCAAGACAAAGGCTCGCTGGGGGGGGGGGTGGCTTGCGAGAGGGGAGCAAGATGGCTGAGAGTAGTTCTCAGGAAGTTTTGAATCTTGGAACCTTATGAGGTCAAGGGATCCCAAAACTGTGGCCGGTCTGGGCGAGGAACGAGGAACCTGTGCCGAGGGGAATTCCTAATTATGGACTATCCGCCAGCAGCAGAGCAGGTCAGTGCTTTTCTTTCTGTTTCCCTCCAGCTAAGCACTTCTGTGGGGACAAATCTTGATTAAGCTGGAGGGACTGGGGCTGTTGCCCTACACCTTTATCGGGGTCCACTCATAAGGGGACCCTGCCCGCATAGGAAGGGGCTGAGCAGCTGCATGAGCTCCAGCCTCCCTAGCTACCAATAGCATTGTGGAGTTTCAGTGTGGGGGATAAGCACAGGCGCCATTTTAAAACCTTTGGAGATGCTGGGCTGTGTTAGCTCGAGAATCATTTCTTTTCAGGTTGTGCTAGTCCCTGACGCCAGACAACGATTGTTAATCTATTCTGTTATATACACACAACCTTAAACAATGTACTTCATAATGGCAGTGGGAAGTGATTGCTAGCCTACTCTCTCTTGCAAGCACAATCCTAAACAGAGTTTCATGCAGTTTTACTAAGTAGCGAGCAAAATAGTGTAATTGTGTGAGTAGTAAATTTCTTTCTTGCTGCATTTGCTAAATGAATTCTCACTCTCGTGTTTTTTTTTTTTTAATTTTGCCTGAGTTTCTAGAGCTGTGTGGCTAGCTAGAGTCCCATAACAATAATTTCAATAGCATCGCAGAGCAGCTACTCTATAGTAACCACCCTGCTAGGTAAACTTAACAGTCTGATCATTGTAGTTGAAACAACAGAAGGAATTTGTAGTAATCCTACCTTTAAAGAGGTAATATCTGCGGAGCCAGGCAATATGCTTATAGCCTCTGTGATGCACATTAATGAACTGAAGTCCTGTGGGAAGGAGGTGGACCAAGTCAGATCAGATTTGAAACATCTGGTCACATGTGCATCAGTAGCCTATGAGATGGACGTAACCCAGATGGTAACGGATGGGGGATGCTGTAAGGTGATGCAATATGCAATGTAATTGTTTTATTCCATTTGTACCCTATACCACTGAAACCGTATATTTCTTGTAAAGATGATGAACCTCTGTAACTGTATATTTATTGTAAGTATGTTGTACATCCTGTTCACTGTTTCTCAGTCCTGAATGACCCTAGACCCTTTGAAAATAGGCCCAGTCTAAAGGGTCTTGTGAGTAACAAATAAATAAATAAACAAATAAAGTATGTGATTTTGCAGTGTGTTTGAAACAGAGCCCCTCTGCAGCAGTAAGGAGGGTGTCTCTCGGAGGCAGACTGGGACTCGACCCGTTTTTAAGTGCCTTATTGTCCGGCTCAGAGCTAGTGTGCTTCTGTCCACATTCATCCAGAACCCCCCACCCCCGGCGAGGGTTGATGTCAGGACGTCTCCTCATCCAGCATTATTAGAGGATGCATAGAGGTGATGAAAACAAAGTACTTCCATGCTCCTGATGGCATACTCCCATTCTCCTGATGGCATACCCCCATGCTCCTGATGGCGTACCCCCATGCTCCTGATGGCGTACTCCCACACTCCTGATGGCGTACCCCCACGCTTCTGATGGCGTACCCACACGATCCTGATGGCGCTCTCCCATGCTCCTGATGGCATACTCCCACGCTCCTGTTGGCATACCCCCATGCTCTTGAGGCATACCCCCATGCTCCTGATGGCATACTCCCACGCTCCTGTTGGCATACCCCCATGCTCTTGACGGTGTATCCCCACGCTCCTGATGGCATACCCCCACGCTCCTGATGGCATACTCCCACGCTCCTGTTGGCATACCCCTATGCTCCTGACGGTGTACCCCCATGCTCCAGATGGCATACTCCCACGCTCCTGATGGCATACTCCCACGCTCCTGATGGCATCTGTGGGGCTTGCTCCAGGCTGTGTGGACCCCATTTGTGTTGATAGGGGCAGCTGCTAGCTTTGGCAGGTAAGAATTTCTGCCAAACATGTAAATGGTGTTTGAGTCTTTTTGAAATGTTTGAATGAAATTGTATTTTGTGAATACTGGTTCAAGTGGAACTGTGTGTTCACAGATACTATGTACATGTTATTGATTCTCTGTTTATATATAGGACCATGTTCCTTTGATAAAGATACTTTGTTGTGTTGAAATGTTGGGGCATTCTTTGTGACCAGCTATCAAGTTTGTAAATAAATGAAAAAACAACTATAAACGTTTCTGGCTGGTACTGAGTGTTCACCACTTCTCTGATATTGCAAGAACAAATAATCAAAACAAATATTAGAAACCTGGGTGATACACTCTTTAGCTCCAAACCTCTAAAACTGGTGGTAGAATTTAAGTTAAGTTTACTGGCAGGAAGACTCCATTGACCACGCTAATTTTTAAGGAGGTCCTATAAGGACAACGTTAAACAACAGTGTACAATAAAAGTGATGACATAGCATATAGGTACAATAATTGGTAGGAAAAAGTGCATATATGGTCAGTAAAAACAATAATAAAACAGATCGGAATCCGGTGCCTGGGTAAGCACCGGTGACATACCATACGGTAACAGTAATTGGTAGGAAGTACATACAGGGTCAATGTAAAGAAAAACAATAGTAAAGCACACAGGAACCAAGTCATATTAAGAAGGAGAACAAGCCGCCTGGTGGCACAGAAGGCTAGGCGCTGGCCTTACCTCGACTAGCACGTGGACCCGGATTGAGGAATGGACTCAGGACACAGGGGCTGGCAGGAGAAAGTGAGGATTGAGCATCTGTAGGACTGTCTCTCTTCTGGGGTGGGTAGCGGGATGGCGCTGCTTCTGCAGCGGCCTCTGTGAAGACCAAGAGCACTGCAGAAGCAATGCAAGGAGGGAACAACACCAGAAAAGCGGAAACGCTCCATGTTCATCTGGATGACGGCTGCCCGGCTCTCCGATGCCATCAGTGCCCCTACCAAGCCATACCCATCTCTAGCAGTACCCCAGGCCAAGTGTTGCGCCATTGCCCCCTGGCTGGCGCCTTCCCCGGAGGAGAGGGACCCATCCGGCGAAGGATTACGCTGGGTTACCCTGGGGGTGGCTGCCATATGAGGACAGAGGTTCAGGGGACAGATGGGTCATGGGGGGCCTTGGGAAACCTGAAGGATTGGCTGACGTGGTAGCACATAGGAGGGGAAAAAAAAAGGGAAAACAAAAAATAATATTAGTAAGAACTTATCCGATTACTGTGTCAGCTTCCCAAGATATCTGAGAGTGCAGGAAGGAAGGGGGGTAAGGAGAAATACATAACTACTTCTGACGAGGAAGGAGTCCCACTGAGGGGGCAAGGGATAAGTGCAAGAAGTTACAAGAGGATGAAAGAGCAAGGGAGAGAGTTGGGCAGGGATCAGGGATGGAGGGTATAGGAGTCCTGGGCATGAGGGTGGGGATGGACTAGGGAGGACGGGGGCCAGGGTGGCTAGGGAGACTAGGGAGAGAGTTGGGCAGGGATCAGGGATGGAGGGTATAGGAGTCCTGGGCATAAGGGTGGGGATGGACTAGGGAGGACGGGGGCCAGGGTGGATAGGGAGACTAGGGAGAGAGTTCGGCAGGGATTGGGGATGGAGGGTATAGAAGGAGTCCTGGGCGTAAGGGTGGGGATGGACTAGGGAGGACAGGAGCCAGGGAGACTAGGAAAAAGGATACAGGAAGTCAGAGGTTGCAGTTATAGGGGTCTTCGAGGGCGTGTCAGTGCATCACATGAGGTGTGCAGCTATGCTCACTGGTTGGCAAAAATACAGCACGCTACTCAGATGATTAGAAGCAAGGTACTAGTTCAGCTAGTTTTTGCAAATCAGTTTGACATCAGGAGGATGGGCTAGTGTGAAGGCCCAGTAGAGCAGAACACTAGAACCTTAGGTGACAATCTGTATTTCTAAAATCAAACACAAAAACTTCAGATGACAGAATATAACAGAGAATATAACATTTTAAAGTGATGTTCAAGAATTTTAGGTGTTCAGTACAAATCCTCCCTTCATCTCAGACCCCTGACCAACAGACTTTGTTCTTCCTTCTCTGATCCAGAGTGAAATGGTGAAACAGCTTCAGGAGGAAGTTCTGCATCTCCGGCAGCAGATACAGGGGGAAGAATTAGGACATGGACCTCTACATGGGGTAGGAACAGGGAATGGACCTGCCCAGCAGTCGGCGGCTACTGTACAGATGTTGCGGGAGAAGTTGAAGAAAGCAGTGAGACATCTCTCCCAGCTGAGCCGAGAGAAACAGCAGCTGATTGAAATGGGAAATCGACTGCGGGCCGAGCTAATCCATGCGGGACTGGATGGTAAATACATCAGTAGTTACTGTACTTGGTGTGCTGGGGGGGCACTGCAGGTTTGAATGTGATGATGATGATGATGATGATGATGATAACGTTTTAATTTTTATCCAGGAATAGAATTAGGGAAAAAAATCCCTGTTTACAAATAATGCCCTGTACAGAAACATTTATTTACCATCGCACAATAACAAACACATAGTTACACCATTTTCTCAGTACATAAAATATTAAATTCAAGTACAAATAGAACATAGGGATATGTTAACAATTACATAGGGAATAACATATACATAGCTTACTTATAAATCTCAACAATCATTGGGATATTTAAACAATTACATGGGGGCATAACATGTACATCCTTTAAGTTTCACCATCTCCACTTCAAAAGCTCTTACAGTTTTCTCTAATGTTATCACTGTTGGTATAGCATTCCATGTACGTCCTAAGGCATAGCATTCCACATACGTCCTACGTCCTAAGACCAATGCAAAATCGCCAAATCTATTAGTCACCCTGGGCCAATCAATTTTATAAGAAGTCTCCCTAAATCCATAACTAATTTCTCTATTACCATTCGTAATCTGAGGCTTCAGGGGATGCGTTTGGGCCCCATTCATAAACTTAAAACACCATTTGGCCCACTGTATGTACCTTGTCATGTCTGGGTCCATCCATTTTAGACTGTCATATACTTAACAGTGGTGCGTTCCATATTTGCATCCGCTAGCAAATCTTGCAAGTCTATAGTATGCTTGATTTGCTTTTTTATAACAAATTCCGGGGCATTTCTATACACTAAAGCACCATAATTCAGAACAGGAAGTACAAGTTGATTTACCAGTTTAGTCCTGATTGGTTTCCTAAAGGGGGCAGATATCCGCTTTAAGGCACCTAATTTCTGATTGTACTCTTTTACCGTTAGATTCACATGTTCCTCATAAGTTAACCTCCTATCTCTCAACACTCCTAAGTATTTATAAACGTTAGCCCAGGGTACCTGTTGTTTATTAATAAAAAACAGTTCTTACTCCTCACCAGTCTGCTTTCTGTTTTTCGTCTCAAATGTCATACATTGGGTTTTCTTGAGGTTCATCAATAAACCTACCCCTCTAAACTAATTTTCCGTTGATGTCATATCTTTCTGTAATTTGGCCTCCAGGATGCGATGGCTGTGTGCGGATGCCACCACAATGGTGTCATCCGCATACCTCCATACATCCCCATTTCTAATAACATCAGGGAGACCATTTACATAGCTGTTAAATAAGAGGGGACCCAGGATCGATCCCTGGGGTACCCCCTCCTCACTTCCCTTAATGATGACAAACTTGTTTTGACCGCTACACACTGCATTCTCTGTGCTAGGTATGATCTAAACCAAAATAAAGAACTTTTGTGCAGTCCAATATCCTTCTACAGCTGTTTAAAAACATTACCATGGTCCACCAAATCAAAAGCTTTACTGAGGTCCACAAACACGGGCCCGTACTGTAATTCTGATTCATAGATACAGCTGTGAGGTTGCTAAAGTCAATGAGGGCTGTGTCCGTGGACCTTCCTGGCCTGAATCCATGCTGACAATTTGTAATCAAGTCATACTGATCCAGGTGCTCAGCGAACTGCCTATAGACAAACCTCTCAAGCACCTTAGATAACACAGAAAGCAGGCGATCGATCTGTAGTTTGTCAGGGAAGCAGTATCTCCTCCTTTATCTATTGGAACTATTTTCGCTAATTTCCATTGTTCAGGGAAAACAGCAGAACCCAAGCTCCAATTAAACAAGTAAGTAACCACAGGAGCCAAACTGTTAGCTCCATCTTTAGAAACTCCAGACTAATAGTATCCAGACCTCCTGCTTTACCAATCTTTAACCTCTTTAGTTCTTTTTCCACTTCACATATATTTAGGTACCGAAACCTGAATCTGGGTCGTGTATCCCCCCACAAATTCCTTCCCTGGGTCTGTTGAATCTTCTCCTGTTGCCTTTCTACCATCCCCTGCTTCACCAAACTTTCCCCCGATCCTGCCGGACCTCATCCTTAAACTCCGAATCAGGGGCCACTATTTCCAAATCAGGGGCCACAAGGTCCAGGTCAGGAAGATCTATATAGTAGTCATTCAGCATTTCAGCCACTTTACTATCATTTTCCACTAACAAGTGGTTATCCATTATTTGTATAGACCTTCTAAGGTTTACAGGGGACTTTAACATATTGCCAGAATTTCCTAGGATCAGTAGCTTGTTCCATTCCAGATTTGTAGTGCTGAATTTTAGCCTGTCGTACCATATTGAAGCATTTGTTTTGCCATTTTTTTAAAAATTACCCAGTCTTCTGGTGATTTCGTTTTTTTGTATTTTTTCCATAATCTGTTTTTTATTCTAAGATATTTTTTTATTCTTTCATTAACCCACAGCATTTGTTTCTTTCCTATCACCTTTCTAATCTTAAGAGCATGCTTATTTTTAACCCTAACCATCGTATTAGTAAAATCCTGAACTGCAAGATTTATATCTGGTACAAGTGTGATTAAATTCCAATTCTTATTATTCAAACTATTCCTAAAAGCCTCTGCTCTAAAAACCTTCCAATTTGTTACCCATATTTGCTCCAAGCATTCTCGCACCGGACTTACCCACTCAATTGTACGTTTTGTTGGACAATGGTCACTCATATTTAATGGCATTATATCTAATGCAGTTACTATGAAATGTTTAGATACGAACATTAAATCTAACAAAGACCCCTGTTCTGAATCACCTGTACTTCTGGTAGTTCCATGTATTACCTGTTTTAATCCTAATATATCAAAGCTTTCTTTTAGACTCTTGCTCCTACCCTTGTTCCAGCCACGTTAAAATCCCCTATTAATATCAAATCCGCTCCCTTTACTATATCTAAAAGTACAGCTGCTAACTCATCAAAAAGGGTCAACTTTATTTTAGGGGGTGCATAAACTATACCTACCATAAGCTTGCTTAGTATTAATTATACTAATAAACTATCCATGCCCTTTATATTTCCTGCATATTTTATCCTATATGGTCCCAAATTGCTTTTTATGTATCATACAACCCCCCCATCCCGTTTACCTCTATCCTGCCTTGCTAATTCATATCCCTCAACCAAAACATCTCTATCCAGAATATTCTTCTGAAGCCAAGACTCAAAAAAAAAACATAATATATGGACAAATACTTTAGCCCATAATCTTACCAAATCTACCTTCTTAATCAGACTACATGCATTCTCATGTGTTACTAATAACCCTCCTAGTTGTCGTAGCTCTGAAGACTTCCCAAGGCCATATGGTTTGGGGATTTGTCTTCAGGTAGGAAAATAGGAGTATAACAATGAATTTCCTCTTAGAATTTTATATTTTATTTTATACAAACATATCAGTGTTTTGTCCAAGTAACGAACACCATACAAATGCTGCAGTGGGAACCCTGACTCTTAATCCACCAGATCTATGTTGCATTATGCGGTGGGAACAACATGAAAAATACTAAAAACACAGACAGATATTGCTATGAATATGAGTCCAAAAGCTGCCAGGTTTAAATGCACATATTAAAAAAAATTATAAATATTGTTAAAAAGTCCCCACACAAAATGGTATTAAGGAAACCATAGTCAGAGGTAAAACAAGCATTGCTCAATGCCTTAACGTTTGCTTGTGAGGTTTATCGGTGAAATTGTTGTGCTTAGTGAGTGATGGAGAGGAAGGACGTAGTCACTGATGAAACGTGTGCTAGGTTAGCAGCACTGAAAAAGTCAAGTAACTACCAGCAATATATATATATATATATTGTTTTTAATGTACAATTTATTTACTCAGTATATCCCTGCTGAAAATGCAACATTCCATTTCCAGTTGAATTCTGTTGCTTCTCATTTCTGCCCTGTGTGGACTGGAGCACTGGGAGGTTAAGTGACTTGCTCAGGGTCACACAGTGAGTATTTTGCAGGGTTCCAACCTGCAATCTCCCAGATCCCATCATTGCTCTAAGTACTAGCTCATGCTGCCTTTCAGGTGTGGGTGGCCAGGAAAGGCCAGTGGCAGCCAGCAACATTTTGTTTTTATAATGTATTTGCTCAAGATAGTCCAGCTGAAACGCAACATCTCATTCACAGTGTAAGCCTGCTTCTGTTCATTTCCACAGCTGGGTGGTCTGGAACAGTGGGTGGTTGAGTGATGTGCTCAGAGTCACACACACTGAGTATTTGGCTCTAGAGAGGTGTGACAATTTGCAATGTATTTGTTCGTGTTTTTTTTTTTTGTTATCATCAATGCCTTTATAAAGTATTTCAGCTGAGGTGGGAGGTCTAGTAGAAACTAAAAATTACATTTTTCTGTGGCCCAGGGTAGGGGTGTAGCCAGACAATATACAAAAGTACATCAGGACTGTGTTTGTTGCCTCATTTGGCACAATAAATACAACTTTTGTATCTCATGACAATGGTTGTTGCCATGCATGGGTAAATACAAATGCCATGCATTGCTCCCTAAGACACCCACATATCACCAGCCCAGAGCCTATAAAGTTGTATTGTCCTTGGGATGCAAAGACAGTATTAGTGACCAGTCCTTCTAGTTTCGACTCCTATGAATAAAATTACAGAAAGGTTCAGCATTTTCTTTGTTAGTTTTCATAGAAAAGGCAGCAGTTCAGAGCCTATTTGCTACCGCCCCAATAAACTTGCACACCATGGGTACTTGGGTATGCCTGGTTACACCCATGACCCAGGACACTTAGCTATGAGTGGCTTTTTGTTCAAACTGTCCTTTTACAGTTTTTTTTTGAAATTTCTCTTTATCCTCCTCACAGCCTGCCTCCTCCGACCCTTCAGTGACGACCCCCAAACATCCCACTGCCCGGAACCCTGCCCACACAGACCACAGATCCCCATGGAGCCGCGGTTTACCCCCCAGGCGGGGATGAGGTGGGGGGTTCTAACCCCGTAACTTACGTTTCGTCGGGCTCGTGGTCTGTTGGGCGGGCACGGGCACATCATGGGCATGTCCAGGGTCCTCCCATCTTCCCGGACGAGGCAGGCTCTTTTCCTCGTTTCTCCCTCCCTGAGCAGCCGACTGACCTCCCTAGCGTCATGACCAGCGCCGCGATGGCCGTCGTGCCTCAACGGCCAGCTCATCCCTAGTGGGCTTAGGTCCCGAGCTCCCGCTGGGGTCAGCCTAAGTGCCGGGCATCGGCCGGATCCCTCCCCGGAGCAGGCAAGCTGTCATCGGACGCTCAAGCCTGTCTCCCCCCGGCCGACCCACCGACTACCCGAGTCCGCTCCTGAACCCGGGTCGCCGGCGTGGAGCGAGGTGTGGCGTCCAGCGCCTCAACCCTCAGCGCCACCGGGCCGGCCCCTTTTACAGTTTTTGTCCTATAAATGCCCTTTGTTCTGGGTGACATTCATTGTTTTCATCTATAAAGGGTGTGATCTTTGAGCAGATTTCTTCTATTAGGCCACACCTTTGGAACTATACCTGAGTCAGCGCTAAGACCACACAGAAATGTTTGCTAGCCGGAGGCCGCCCACAGTTTTATTTATTAATTTATGGAATTTTGATAACCAGGTGAGCCAACTGAGACCAGAAGTCCCTTTTTAAGGGATGACCCAGATTTAGTTATGTACAGTGCTAACAGGCAGTTCACGTCATAGTAAATTATACAATACAGAAGTAAGACATCGAGGAAGGCATGGGATAACACACTAATGCACAGGAAAAATGAGTTACAAACATTAGATACACTTTAGCAGCAGCGAGATATAGACAGTGGATAGTGAGGTTCATAGGCTAACAAATAGTTGTAAGTATGCAGTTAGCTTAAAATAGCAAACCAAATATCAGGTACAAGGGATAGATAAGGATTCAGCAATAGCAGCTGCAGTGACGGCGTTCCAAGGTATAAACCTTTAGCCCGGCCTTGAACCTTTCAATAGAAGTGACATTAGTTAAGTTTTCAGGAAGGGAGTTGTGGTGGTAAGGGGCAGAGTAAGTGAAAGACCTTTTTCCCAGGTTAGTCCATACCCTAGGGATCTCAAGCAAGCTGGAAATTGATGAGCGGAAGGTGTGCCTCGTGTGTTTTGGGACCAGTACACCTTGTAGGTGTGTGTGTGGGGGGGTATATACCTTGGTGAGTTTGAAGGTGAGGCAGAGGAGAGGTTGATTGAGCCTGAGTTACAGCACAGGTCAGTTCAGGTCAGAGAGTACCTCACAGTGATGCCTCCTGGGTGGTGAACCCGATGCAGATTGACTGATCTTGTTGTGTAGAACGTTCAGTTTGTGGGCTTCTGCTTCCCTGAGGAATTGCAATACTGGGGCACCATGGACCAGAGTGGGGAGTAAAGTACTCCTTGCAATGGCCTTCTTCGAGTCAGCAATCAGTGATTTTAGGAGACCCAGATCTTACTTCGAGAGTCAGCTCTTGCAGCAGGTGACACCATTAGAACTGTCGCCAGCAGGCGACAGGACCCCACAGCAAACTTTTACCCAGCAGTCTATGGTGGGGACCGCCCCCCCGACATTGGCTCGCCCTCGACATCAGGTATGGTATAAAGAGTGAGCGGTCCCCGATGTGCACCAGTTCTTTTCCCGCCGTCAACTTGCACTCATCGACTCCACAGCTTGTCTTTTGCCAGTCCAACCACCATTTTAGAACTACTTTCAAAAGCTTTCTTATTTTATCATTTATGGTATGATCAACTCCTATTTACTCTGTATGTCGTCTCCCCCAACGCCTTCTGCTAGGCACACTAATAAGTGCACCTGTGGGAAGCAGATCCCATCAGAAGTCGGCCACTCAGCCTGCCTCCTGTGCCTGGGCTCCGATCAAGACACCTAGAACTGCTGGCACTGTAAGAAGTTTAACAGTCGGACAATGATCCGTCATCAGAAAACCTTGCAGGCTTACTTCACGGTACAGCAGTTGGTCACCTGCAGTGGGATTCCTTTTCAGAGAGTCTTCCCACCACTCCCACAAAAAATCATTGGGGAAAATCGAGGAAACACAAGGAATCTTTGGGGAAACAGAAAGATAAGTCTAGAGATAAGGAGAGATCCCATTCGTTGACATCCTCGGGATCACACTCTGCCTCCAGGGGCAGCTCAGACTTGGCCGCCCATGACTCAGGGCTCACTGTATTCAAGGCCCTGGTTATGGGCCACAAAGACAAGGGATCCAAGTCTTTGGGCCCCGCTTTCCAGCCGATCAAGATCAGGCCTCCGGTCCCACTTACGGGCAGTTCTTCAGATCCAGGTAAGGGTCATCAGTCAGTGCCTTCCTGGTCGGCCACTGAATGTAGTGCTGACCCCTGGAATAGGCAGAAGACCTCGGGCAATTCATCTGGGAGATTCTCCTCCCTCCCTCCCAGGCACTCCAAGAAATCTTTGGAGAAGTCTTCAAAACCAACATCAGACAAGCGTTCGACAGATAAACGTCTGCAAGCTTAGTTGTCGTTGGACCAGCACCGATATCGGACCACCAACGACGCACCAAAGGTTCCCCACATGCTGGCCCCGCTGGCAGGAACCCTGTCACCTCCGGTGACTCCGCCGCCTCTAGTTGATGACTGGACCGATGACACCCAGGTGGAGGAGGAGCATACATTGGTACCTAAGGATAAGTCGGCACCTGGCGACGGCACGGATAACACCACACCGTCTTCGCCTCCTGTAGGCCACCCAATGCCAGACCGACCTGACGATGGTACCGGCATCAGCGATGGCGCAGGAACTGGTCTGATACCAGACCAGACATCAGGTTCAGACCCGAAGCTGAACCTGTCGCAGGTTAATGACCCATTCAGCCACTGGTGGGAGACCATCCAATCAGACATTCTTTCCCCAAGGCCACAACCGGATGTTCCAACACCACATGTGACAAAAAGTCCAGACAGAGGGGCACCTGCAAACCTACCCACCCCCCCATCTCCAGACACAGCCATGGTCACTCATCCTCCTCCTGACGACCATGGCAAAGAACCTACACCGCTCAACAGGTTCAAAGGAAAGGCCAGGTGGAAGAGAAACCACAGAACTCGCTCAAGGTCACGGAGCCAGTCTTCCAAGCCCTCCTGACAGGCATGGGCGTAAGAAAAGTGGGCATGTGTCTTCCTCCTCAGATTCATACCAGACTTTTAATTCTTCTTATGACTCTTCCACAGGAGATTTATCTCCTGTGGACCCTGAAGCTACGCCCAGATCATCTCCTGATGACGCATCTTTCATGGAGGTGATGAGACACATTCAGGCCAACATGGTTTGGGATACTGAGGACCTAGACCCAGAGAGAATGTGGCTGGCAAAATACCACCGGCAGAAAGACCCAAAGCCGGTTGTCATCCTGTCCCTGGTAGACACCTTCACAGATGTCACCCAGATGGGCTGGAAGGGCCCTCATTCTTCCACTGCTGTATGCAAGAAGGCTGGTAGCCTGTATAGGGCCCCAAAAGAGCAATCATTCCTGGCTGAAAATCCCACAGCTGATTCTGTAGTAATTTTAGCAGCACACAACCATTCCCACAGGCCCTAACACCTTAGCACCCAACCCCCGGAAAGGGAGTCCAAGCAGTTGGACTCCATGGGGCGTAAGGTGTATTGTTCATCCACTTGCAGTATTAGGAGCTTGAGCTTCTTAACACACATGGTTCAGTTCCAGAACACCCTCTGGGAACAGGGGCTGGACATCGTGCAGGAAATGCCAGACCGCCCGCAGAAGGCAGAGCTCACAAAACTTCTGCAGACTGGATCGGATGTGGGCACCCATGTTCTCCGCTCTGCTTACGACTCACAGTGGTGAGAGTGGCTGCGATGAGTGTGTGCCTATGCAGTCATTCTTGGCTGCGCGTCTCGGTGTTTACGCATGATTTTCAGTCAAACATCCTTGATGCACCCTTCCAAGGATCACTCCTCTTCGGCGAGGACACAGAAAAAATCTTAAAACAGCTTCAGGATTCTGGGAAAGCAGTTCACACTATGCAGTCCATGTATCACCCAAAGCAGAGGCCATTTCATAAGCTTCGTTTTCATGGCCAAGGGGGGGACAACAACCACAGCAACCCCGTTTCCAGCATTACCAGCCTCATTGGGGAGGCAATGGCCGGAGAGGCACCCATAGAGGCTCTGCAAGACCTGCCTCTCATCCAGCCAAACCAACTCAGGCCACCTTTCCCCCTCCCTTCTTCCAGTGCCTGACTCCATTGGATCTGCCCCTCCCCAGTGCCCCGCCATGGGAGGCAGTCGGAGGATGCTTTTTGCTTTATGCTGCAGCCTGGCAGAAGGTGAACTCTGACCAGTGGGTCCATCAGCTTATGGAAAAGGGACACTCAATAGAGTTTGTCTAGCTCCCACCGGGCAGGGCCACCACCTCCCGCACATTACTCCACAGAACACGCAGGCTTGATCCACACAGAGATTCAAGCCCTGTTATCCAAACAACCATAGAACCTGTTCCTCTAGCCCAGAGAGGAACAGGATTCTACTCACACTTCTTCCTAGTCCCAAAGAAGACGGGCGACCTGAGACTCATCTTGGATCTCAGCAAACTCAGTCTCTTTGTGGAGTACATGAGGTTAAGGATGGTCACTCTCCAGGGCCTGCTCCCCATGTTACATAAGAGAGACTGGCTGGCATCACTGGACATGCAGGGGCATACCTCCACATCCCTGTGGCAAAGCCACACAGGAGGTTCCTCAGGTTCACCTTCCAGGGCAGACATTTTCAATTCAGAGCACTTCCTTGGCCTCTCTTTGGTGCAGAGGGTTTTCACAAAGTGCCTCGCAGTCACTGCAGCGGCACTTCGAAGGAAGGCTCATTATGTATTCCCATACTTGAACAATTGGCTTCTGACAGCACCATCCAAAGAACAACTACAATGATCCATTCGGACACCTGTTCTCTCATTGAGGAACTCGGCATCATGGTCAATATCCCGAAATCCTTCCTGTCCCCAGTCCAGAACCTGAATTTCATGTGAGCTCAACTTGACACTGTTCAAGAGGGAGCCTTCCTGCCTCAAGGCAGAGCCATCTGTCTTCAGGTCCTAGCTCAACACATCTTTTCAGCCTCAGCGGTACCAGCCAGAACTCTGTTACGGCTGCTAGGCCTCATGGCAGCATCCATCACTACAGTCCCCTTTGCAAGGCTTTGTATGAGGATGATTCAGTGGACCCTTTGTGTTCAGTGGGACCAAAGATGGAACAACTTGGACATGCCAGTATCCATCATGAGACCAGTTCGTCAAGAACTCCAGTGGTGGATGACATCCCCCTCAGTGCAGGAAGGAATGTCATTCCAAAGGAAGGCACCAAACCAGATTCTCACGTCCAACACTTCAGGCACTGGATGGGGAGCACATCTAGGTGCTCACAGGACCCAGGGCTCCTGGTCACAGAGTGAGGAATCTCTCCACATTGATGTTTTGGAGATGAGGGCTGTTCTGTATCCCCTACAGGCCTTGAGCTCTGTTCTCCAACCAGGACACCTCCTCGTGCAAACAGACAACATGTTGGTGGTGTTCTATCTCAACAAGCAAGGAGGCACACACTCCTACCCTCTCTGCAGAGAGGCAATGAGAGTATGGGATTGGGCCATGTCCCATCACCTTCTGATCTCAGTGGTCCACGTACCCAGGGTCCAAAATACCCTGGCCGACACTCTCAGCCGAACCCAGTCGAGAGCACACAAGTGGTCCCTTCTTCGGTCCATAGTCGGCGTTCTGTTTGACAAATATGGAACACCTGAGCTGGACCTCTTCACCTTTCCTATCAACACACAACTGCCCAGTTTCTCTAGATCCCGAGCCTGGTGCTTTCTGGCGAGACGTGTTGTCCCTCTCCTGAAAGGGGAGATTCCTCTACGCCTTTCCCCCTTTTCTGCTCCTTCAGAGGATCCTTCTCAAGGTACGGGGACAGGGGCAACAATGATCTTGGTGGCACCTTTGTGGCCTCGACAAATATGGTTCCCACTGCCACAACAGCAACCTCCGATCACATTACCGTTGAGCATGATCTTATTCTCCCTGGACAATGGGACATTGGTTCACCCAAACCTATGGTCCCTCCACCTGCATGCATGGTTCCTGAAGACTTAGTCAGGCTCCGCTTCGGGGTTTCTGACAAGGTCGCCGATGTTCTTGTGGTGGCTGGAAAATCTTCCACCAGGGCAGCCTACGCCAAGAAGTGGAAACATTTTTGTCTGTGGACTATGGCTCGTCACCTTGACCCTTTGGCCTGTCCGGTGAATACCCTCCTTGACTACCTGCTGTCCCTTTCGGACTCAGGCTTGGGCTACTCCTCCATCAAAGTATATTTGGCTGCCATTGCTACCTATCACATCCCTGAGCAAGGCAGAATGGTGGCACAGTTAGAGGTAACCTGTACATTTCTAAGGGGCATTCTGCACATCAAACCTCCCATAAGGGATCCGCTTTTTGTTTTGGAGAAGCTAACCATACCCCCTTTTGAACCAGCCATGGATTGCAAGCTTTGTTTTCCCTCTTGGAAAACGTTACTTTTAGTTGCTGCTACCTCTGTTCAAAGGATTTCAGAGCTTCAGGCCCTGATGTCCAAAAGCCTTATTTAGTGTTCCACAAGGACCAGGTGGCCTTGAGGACCAATCCTAGGTTTCTACCCAAGGTGGTATCTGAGATGACCTTAAACCAGGACATTCAACTTCCAATTTATTACCCTAACTATACGAACAGGGAAGAGGCTCTTCTCCACACTCTAGATGTGCATCGTACCCTTAGATTTTGTTTGTCCAGAACTAAGGACAGCAGATGCTCTGTCCAACTTTTTGTCTCCTTTGCATCAGAACCCTAGGAGCTCCTGTGACCAAACAGATGCTATCAAAATGGCTAGTACATTGTATTTCCTTCTGTTATGAGAAACACAGCAAATCCCTACTGGGTCTGTGCGGGGTCGTTCCACAAGGGGCATTGCTGCATCCTTCGTTGCACTGAAAAACGTGTCGGCATCAGACATTTGTGCGGCAGTTACCTGGCACACAGTCCGCACCTTCGTTAAGCACTACAGTCTGGACATTGCTTCAAGACACAGAGCAGGCTTCGGCCTTGCAGTTCTGCAGGGTCTCCTCTCGTAAGGGATCTCCCCCGTTCTCTCTTCATTTACCTTCCACCTATGAAATGATATCCTTTTCTACTGCTTGGGAATCAGTCCTAATGGTCCTTATGGTGTTATCTGCTGCAAGAGCTGACTCTCGAAGTAAGATAGTACAGTTATGAAAGAACTTACCGTAACACTAGATCTTCGAGAGAAGTTCTTGCAGCAGGTATACTTCCCGCCCTCCTTCCCCCTAGAGGGTTTCCGCAGCATCCAACTTAGGTCGGTCATTACACATGCTCTGCAAGTTATTGTTCAAACAACATGAAGTCTTGCTGTATTCTGAAAATTGCAGTTAGGTCCTGCCTTTCAACTGCCCCGGAGAACATAGGGTTAACTTTTCTATGCATGGCATAGAATGTTCATCTCGAGCTCGGTTGAAGCCTCTGCCTGTTGTTATTCGAACTGTAACCGTCAGATTCTTTACTCCGCCTCACTGAACAGTCGCTCCAGAGATTTCTCCTGCTGCTCGGTTCAAAGTCAGTTGAAGTGTCGCTTTTCGGTTGGTTTTCTTCTGAAATTGATGTTTCAGCTAGTCAGTTCAAGTCTCTGTCTGTGGTACCGTGAGTACTAGATAGGTTTTGTTCTGTTTTCTGTGTGGGAACCAGAGTTTGAGGAGGAAAGAGAGTTTGAAGATGATTATGGTGATGGTGAAAGTCTGGATGTGCCTGTTGACCCGGATATCTCCCCAGACAGACCTTCAGGTGTTTCTCCTCATAGGCTTTCTGAGTCCCCTTCACACTACATGTTTTACAGAAAGGTGGCTGATACCCTCCAGCTTCCTGTGGAGGAGGCAGTAGAGGATCAGGAAGAGCCTGACTATGTAGAGATGATGGACATCTCAGAGTCCAAGAGACTGTCTATTCCCCTCCACAAATCTTTTGGGAAACAGACACAAAAAATTCTTAAGTCTCCCAATTCCATACCTCCTGTGGACAGAAGAATGGACAAGAGGTATACTCTTTCGGGCTCAGATACGGAGTTCCTTTTTCAGCAGTGCAGCCATGTTGGGGTTGTACAGGCTGCTGCCTGTGATAAGGCAAGCACTCCCTTGGCATCACACACCCCAGACAAGGACTCCAGGAAGATTGATGCCATGGCAAAGAAGCAGTACATGGCATCATCCATAGGACTCAGGCAGGCTAATTATTTGGCCTATGCAGCCAGGTACCAGAAGTCCAGGTGGGACACTGTACTGGCACTGGCTAAACAGGCTCCTCCCCAGCTTGCCAAGGAGCTGGAGCAGGTGGCTGCAGATGGGATTGAGGCATCGAAAGTTCAGTTTCATGCTGCTGTAGACTCCAATGATGTATCATCAAGAGTCATGGCTACATCTGTGGCTCTTCGGAGAATGGCTAGGCTCAGATGTACTAGCCTCACACAGGATACCCAGGCTAAGGCCATGGATTTTCCTGTAGTGGGTAATTCTCTGTTTGGGGAGCAGACAGATAATTACATGAAGAAATTGGATGAATACAGGAGTGCTCAGGCCAAGGAGAGGCAGGCAACTCCTCAAAGGCAGCAGTCCAGGGGCAGGGTCAGGTCTTTCCAAAGGCCTTTTACCAAGCACAGGCCTCTTCTTCTTTTTCACAGAGGGGGTTCTTCAGAGGGAGAGGCAGAAGGGGGATGAGCAGGCCTGCATCCACCCCTCAGCCTAAAGCCCCTGCCAAGCAGACACCCTGATGGGTCTGCCTGGGTCGATTCTCCTATACCAGTAGGGGGCAGGCTGGCTTACTTTGTCCAGGACTGGATGTCTCTTACATCAGACAAGTGGGTCCTGGAAGTAGTAAGCCAGGGTCTGGGTCTCCGCTTCAAAAAATCTCCCAAGCTGAGAGCCAGATCTTTTCCACCTGCAAATCTCTCAGAGACCCTTGCCCTAGAGGCAGAGGTTTCTTCTCGCCTAGCTCTCAGAGCTATAGAGAGAGAGTTCCTTCCCTACACTGGGGCAAAGGATTGTACTCCAGGTACTTCCTAACCCCCAAAAAGACAGGAGAGTGGCGACCCATCCTGGACCTAAGATACCCGAACAAACATCTTTTAAAGCCAAAGTTCAAAATGATAACTCTGGGAATTATCCTTCCCTCTCTCAGGCCAGGGGACTGGCTAGCCTCCCTGGACCTCAAAGATGCCTACTTTCACATTCCCATCTGGTGCTCCCACAGAAAGTACCTCAGGTTCAAGTTGCCCTCAGGCCACTATCAGTTCAGAGCAATGCCCTTTGGCCTAACATCAGCTCCAAGGGTCTTCACAAAGTGCCTGGCAGTAGTTGTTGCCTTCCTAAGAAGACAAAAGCTTTCCATTTTCCCATACTTGGACGACTGGCTTATAGTAGACCAGTCTCCAGACCAAGTCAAGTCACACCTGCAAGTGACCCAGCAAGTGCTCAATTCTTTAGGATTTCTTCTCAACCTACTAAAGTCAGTTCTCGAACCAGTGCAGCTCCTCACCTTCATAGGGGCAGAGCTGGATACGGTGAAAGCAAGAGCCTTCCTTCTACTGGAAAGGGCAAGGACCCTCATGGAACTGGCCTCTTCATTCAGCCTTCAGGTGTCTCAACCAGCAAGGCATTTCCTTCAGCTACTGGGCCACATGGCAGCTTCTACAGCAGTGGTCCAGGGCGCAAGATTCCAAATGAGGGACATTCAGTTCCACTTAAGAGCTTTTTGGTCCCAAAGAAAGGATTCCCTTACCAAACTAATTCCAGTGATCCGAACCCTGATCCAAGCCCGCAATGGTGGCAGGATCAGGACAATTTGAGGCAAGGGGTTCCAATTGTCACTCAGTCTCATTCACTGGTCCTCACCACAGATGCTTCCCTGCTGGGCTGGGGAGCCCATTTGGGGGAACTTGCCACCCAGGGACTGTGGTCACCTCAGGAATCTCTGCTTCGCATCAGTCTCTTGGAACTCAGAGCAGTGTTTCTGGCACTGCAAGCTTTTTCCAAATCTGTACAGAACAAGGTGGTTCAGGTCAGAACAGACACCACCACCACCATGTGGTACATCAACAAGAAAGGGGACACTCGGTCTGCGGCCTTGTGCACAGAAGCAATGAAGTTGTGGTCCCTGGCCTATTCCCTGCAAACCTCTCTGATAGCAGTTCACCTCCTAGGGAAGGACAATGTCCTAGCAGATGCACTGAGCAGAATACCCCAGGGCCATCACGAATGGGCTCTAGATCCTCTGGTGTTGAAAGTGATATTCTCAAGATGGGGCACTCCAGAGATAGATATTTTTGCTGCCCCAGACAATCACCAACTTCCTCTTTTTTGTTACAGACCCCCAGTCTTGGGCTCAGTCTCCCTGGATGCTCTGATCATGAACTGGGAAGGGAAATTTCTGTATGCTTTTCCCCCCTTCCCTCTCCTGTTCAAAGTGCAGGTCAGGATAAGGTCACAACCCTGCAAAGTGATTCTGTTTGCTCCAGACTGGGCCAGGCAACCATGGTATCCCTTGTTGCTGTCCCTGGCAGTCCATCTTCCCCTGTCTCTTCCCAGAAATTACAACCTGTTAACATCCTCTCAGGGGAGGATTTGGTACCCGAATCTTCAGTCTCTCAATCTCAAGGCTTGGCTCTTGAAGAGTTAGAGTTTGCAGATCTGCATCTTTCCCAAGGGGTTCTGGATATCCTTAAGGCTTCTCGAAAGCCTTCCACCAGAAAGACATACAACTCCAAATGGAAAAGATTCAGCATTTGGTGTTCTAAGAAAAATATTTCTCCAGACTCTGCTGAATTGCCTACGGTTCTGGATTATATGGTCCATCTTAATGGCCTAGGTCTCAGACCAGCTACTCTCAAGGTACACTTGGCAGCTGTTTCTTTCCTGTCTGTAGGCAGTCTTCCTCTCTGTCATCCCATCCTGTATTCTGTAAGTTTTCCAAGGGATTGCGTCACACCAGTCCCCCCTTTAGGGATCCTGCTCCTGCTTGGGATCTTAATGTTTGCATTGCTCAGCTTATGCAACCCCCTTTTGATCCTTTGTCTTCAGCAGAGCTTAAGTACTTGACTTGGAAAACTGTGTTTCTGGTAGCCATTACTTCTGCCAGACGTATCAGTGAATTGCAAGCCTTGTCAGTGGAATCTGATTCCATCTCTTTTCACAGAGATAAAGTGGTCCTTAGAACTAACAGAAAGTTCTTGCCTAAAGTGGTTTCAGATTTTCACCTCAATCAGTCTATATCTCTCCCTGTTTTCTTCACTGATCATTCTTCCTCGGGAGAGAGAGGAGGCTGCACAGTTTGGATGTTAAAAGAGCCCTTAGCTACTACATAGAGCGTACCAAGGGTCACAGGTTTGAATCCCTTCAGTTGCTCCTCACTTATGGAGAAGTTGGGAAGGGCAAACCTGCCACTAAGAGATCTATTGCCAGGTGGATTGTTTCTTGTATTCAATTCTGCTATGAAAAACTGGGTAAATTCCACCCTCAGACCTGAGGCTCATTCCTCAAGTACTAGCTGCTTCCCTGGCTGCTGCCAGGATATCCTCTCTTAGAAATTTGTCAAGCAGCCATCTGAAAACAGTCCATACTTTACCAAGCATTAATCTCTGGATATCCAGGCTAGGAGTGATGCTCGGTTTGGCACAACAGTACTTCAGAGCCTGCTTCAAAGTAGGTTCTGTCCTCCTCCATGGAGGTACTGCTTAGTAGTCTGCAGTTGTCAGAATACAGCAAGACTTCATGTTGTTTAAAGAAAAAATTACTCACCTTAGTAATTATGTTTCTTCTAGTGGAGTCTTGCTGTATTCTGACCATCCCCCCCGCCTCCCCCCTCAGAACCTAGATTTTGGGATGTGGGTGGGCAGGAGCAGTGTTGGCACCCTAGGTGTGCCCCTTTTATACCCTCTTTTTTCTTTGGGTGGAATGTTGTTTCATTTGATTGGTTTTTGTTTTTGGGTTTCCTGACTTGAGTCTTCCTTTGAGAACCAAAAACATTATATTTCTGCCAGTTGGCTAGTTAAAAATTTTACAGTTTCCACACAGAACACCTAGTGAGTTTTTGCTTGTAAAGATCTGACAGCTGCAGTTCGAATAACAACAGGCAGAGGCTTCAACCGAGCTCGAGATGAACATTCTATGCCATGCATAGAAAAGTTAACCCTATGTTCTTCGGGGCAGTTGAAAGGCAGGACCTAACTGCAATTGTCAGAATACAGGAAGCTCCACTGGAAGAAACATAATTACTAAGGTGAGTAATTTTTTCTTCTCGGTTCTTTGGTTCAGATCTTTTTCCATCCTAGTGCTGGAGTCTCCAGCTAAAAGAACTGGGGCACGTGGGGAATCACCCACCCTTTATACCATACGTGACGTTGGGTGCGGGCTGGCGTCGGTGGGGCAGTGTCGTCGAGACACAGGTCAGGAAGCATAGGAAAAACCAGGACCAGTTGTAGAATTTGCAAAAAGTATTTATTAGTACTAGTAGTAACATAAAAAAAATAAAATTGTTCAGAATAACTATTTACAAAGGCAGAATAACTAGAGATCCATCTGAGTTTTCCTTCAATCTCTGTGTGTCTCCCAAAACATTGCATCTCTCTCTCTTTTTAAGTCTTTGCACACCCCCCACAAGCATCTTGTTTTTTTCTAAAATGTTCTTGTCAATTTCAGGCAGTTGTTGCAAGAATGCAATGTCCCAGAACTGAACTCCTTCTCAACAGCCCCCGAAAAAGGGCCCCAAAACTGCTCTCAGGTTATCCCCTTGTGTTCCCAATAGCTTTTTGCAATCATCTCAAACTATAATTATATACATTTCAACAGTAACACTATATAATTTCTAAACAAAGGGATCCCCATATCAGTTACATTTCCACATAATGATTTGCATATATATATATATATATATATATATATACCAACAGATATGCAAGAGAGGAAGACAGAACAGACAAGTGAGGGTAGAGAGATAGCGAGAGGCAGAGAATTGCGAGACTGTCTGGGTGATCAAATCCTAGGTCTCACGAGAAAATTTGGTTGCGCAACCACACAGACAAGAGACAGGAAAGGAAAGAACAGAACAGACCCTTGCATTCAAACTCTCCATTACAACTGGGACAGGGTCCTATTCAACCCTGTCACATACAAACCCCTCCTTAAGAGGGGACCTGTTTTATTTAACAGGTTTCCAAAACTTTTTATTAATTCTGTAATATTAGTGTCTAATTTTCAGAAATTAAGCTTATGTGCATTATCCCTTTTTCTATAACAGCACAGCAAACAGTAAAGTTTAAACTCATACATTTGTTTTTCAACCTTCAGAACCCTCAATTTTTGATCCATATCTTGACATAAAATCAGCATTGCTATTCTCTTGCCCAGATTTGTGTATCACCTTGAATTTAAATGGCTGTAGAGCCAGGTACCACCTAGTGATTCTGGAATTTTTATCTTTCATTTGGTTAAGCCAACAGAGAGGATTGTGATCTGTTATAAGTACAAAGTCAGTTCCTAGCAAATAAAACTTAAAGGATTCCATGGCCCACTTTGCTGCTAAACATTCCTTTTCAGTTGTGGAGTACATTTTCTCTCTGTCATGCAACTTCCTACTTATGTACAGAATAGGATGTTTTGTCCCATCTAAATTTTGACTTAGGGCTGCACCTAGGCCTACCTCTGATGCATCTGTTTGTAACAAAAATTGTTTCTCAAAATTTGAGCTTCTTAAAACAGGGGCTGAACATAATGCAGCCTTAACGGCTTGAAAAGCTTCGTCACACTCTGGGGTCCATTTCACATTATTTGGGTACTGTTTTTTTGTGAGTTCAGTGAGGGGAGTAGCTAACTCAGCAAATTTGTGAACAAATCTCCAATAATAACCAGCCAGCCTTAAAAATGACCGACATGTTGCTTTGTTTTAGGGACAGGCTGTTAGCTACAGCTTCTATTTTAGAAATGTCTGGCTTAACTTCTCCATTTCCCAACACATAGCCCAAATGTCTGGTTTCCTACATGCCCAATGCACATTTGGTAGGATTAATAGTCAGACCTGCATTTTTGATAATTTGGATAACTGCTCGTAGGTGTTCCAGGTGGCTTGTCCAGTCTGGACTGTACACCACAATATCATCCAGGTATGCAGCACAATAACCAGTGTGAGATGATAAAATTACATCCATGTACTGCTGGAATGTAGCTGGCACACCGTGTAAACCAAATGGCATGGTGGTGAACTGATGGAATCCAACAGGAGTGGCAAATGCAGTTTTGTCTGTGGATTCTTTGGCTAAAGGGATTTGCCAGTAACCCTTGGTGAGATTGAGGGTACTGATATACTTTGCACTCCCTGCCCAGTCTGTCCGCCAAATCATCTATTCTAGGCATAGGATAAATGTCAAATTCTGACACTTGATTAAGTTTCCTAAAATCAAGGCAGAATCTAACATCCCCCTTCTTTTTTGTTTACAGTTACCATTGAAGATGCCCAAGTACTCCTCAACTCTTCTATGATACCCAATTATTTCATTTTTTGTATTTCCTTAACCACGTCAGCTCTTAACCGCTTTGGTAACTTGTTTGTCTTTTGCCTAATAGGGCAAGCAGTCCTTGGCACTATTACATGCTCAACCCCTTTTTCTCAGTCTGGTACTGTGGTAAAAGTATTGTTAAATGTCTTTTAGCACATTACGAATTTCTGCAGTTTTTTTCTGAGGTTAAGGAAACATTCACCTTTACAGTATCAGCAGTTACAGTTTATTCCAGTTTAAATTAAGCTACATCAGTATCTTCTTTATCAGTTTCTGGTAAAACTAGTAAAGCAGCTTTTGCCATTTTTTTCAACCCATTTCTTGAGGAGGTTAGCATGGTATATCTTAGTAGGATTTTTCCTGTCGGGGTCTCAATCTCATAGTTAACAGTGCCAGTACGTCTAAGCACTCTGTAGGCACTTGCCACTTCATTAACATTTTCTGTTGGTAACAGTAGCAAAACCTTTTCACCTGGCTGAAGCACTTTTCCTTTTACCCCATGATCATAATATACCTTCTGCTAGTTTTGGGCCTCTTCCTGATTACTGTGGGAAAGTTCAACATATTTTGCCAGCTTCTTTCTTAGGGCACACATATAAGATGTTGTAGATGGTTTCTGAGTGGTGTTATCTTCCCATATTTCTTTTATCACATCCAGTGGCCCTCTTGGCTGCCTAACATACAGCATTTTAAGTTGTGAAAACCCTGTTGCCTGTGGCACTTCTGTGTAAGCAAAAAAGTAGGTAAGGCAAGCATTGGTCTCAGTCTTTCCCTTCCCATTTTACAAACCTTTTTAACGTGTTTCAGTGTTTGGTTAAAATGCTATCTGAGGATGTTAGGGGGAGGTTCATATGGCAGTGATACCTAGTAGTCTGTACAGCTCCTTAAGTAATGCAACACTAAAATTACTACCCTGATCAGTAATAATTTCTTTAGGTATGCCCACTCTGCTGAAAATGTTTGCAAGCTCTGCTGCCACTTTTGAAGCTATGACAGTATGCATTGGAACAGCTTCTGGGTATCGAGTAGCATAGTTGCATACTACCAAGATAAATCTAGTACCCTTTTTACTTTTGTCTAAAGGGCCAACCACATCCATTGCAATTCTCTCAAAAGACACATCTATCAAGGTAGGGGCACCAGGGCACCTTGTCTTTTCTAGTGACTGGGGCTACTTTCTGACACTCAGCACAGGAATTACAATCAGTAGCAACATCTTCATGAATTCCAGGCCAGTAAAATCTGTACAGCAATCTGGCAAGGATGCAATCCCTCCCTGAGTAACCAGCCGTAGGACTATCATGTGCTATCTGTAACAGCTCTGTTATATACTTCTGTGGTATAACCAATTGTTCTGTCTGTTCCTGTGTCTGAGCTTTAACCCAGACTCTGTACAGTAACCCATTACATTTTTTAAACATCGGTCCACCCTGTTTTGGTTTCACCCCCAGCTGCTTAAAATAACCCTGGAGAGAAACATCGTTAGCTTGGTCTGAAACAAAATCACAATCAGTTATCAGTTTAGTTTCAGCATTTTCTTATATTAACCCCTCATGTCCGTCAGTCATTTGTTGCCACAGTTTCTTCAGGCATCTTCTTTCTTTCCTGGACTTCTGGATCATGGAGCTATACTCAAACAAGTCCAAATCAAAATCACTGAAAGGAAAAGTGTCCCCACTGTTTGAGATTTTCTTTGCCTGGGCTCTTGTTACCACTGCTGCTGAAACTGCAGGGTTTAGTTCCTCTGAGATTAACTCAGTAAATCCTGGACAGTCATTTCCAGTAATCACGGGTACAGGTAACTTAAGTGCTACCCCCACTTTTATTTGGTGCGACACACCCTTAATGGTCAGAGTCACTTGGGTGGTGGGATAGCATCGAGTGTCCCCATGGATGCAGATGACACCAGTACCTGGTCCTTTTGCACAGTGTTTTCCCAGCACTTCAGCATGCACTATGGTCTGTGTGCTTCCTGAATCAGTGATTCCCTTTACAGTCTTATCCCCCACCTTCACATCTGTTAAGTACTTGCCCCAATTTACCAAGGACAAATCTGCTCCAGTGTCACTCTTTTTACAGCAATGTCTTGCAATATGACCTGGCTTACTATAGTTGTAGCAAATAACATCTTCGGGCACAGGTGTGTTACCCCCACCAGAGTTCTTATCAGACTTGGAGTTTAAATAGGAAAAAAAATGTCTTATCGGTGATTGGCTGTTACCTCACTGCTGTGGTGTCTGGCCATTTGGTAGTCTTTGGCCAAAGAAACAGCCTTTTCCTCACTTTCTGGTCGGTGTTCCTTTACCCAAAGCTGCACATCTGTAGGCAGGATGTTGATGAATAGTTCCATGGCAGATGTGTCAGTGATTTGTGTGACTGTTTTGCCCTCTGGTTGGAGCCTTTTATCAGCAGTTCCCTGAGTCAGGTGAAGGCTTCTTGAGGATTGTCGCCTGAGTTGTACTTCAGAGATTGAAATCGCTACCTGTAGGTCTCTCCTGAGATGTCATACCTTTTCAGGATTTTGCTTTTCACCAGGTCATAGTTTTCTGACTGTGCACTGTCCACATTGCTGTAGGCAAGTTGGGCTTTCTCTATCAGGTAGGGTACCAGTCTGATTGTCCATTGCTGCTTTGGCCACTGGCAGGCTGTAGCAGCTCTTTCAAAACTTGCCAGTTATGCCTTGATATCATCGGAGGGACACAACTTTGTAAGTTTAATGGCTTTTAAGTTGCTTGTGTTTTGATGCTTGTCTGGATCTGTGCCAGATCTTACTTCGAGAAACAACCCTTGCAGCAGGTTACACCATTAGGACTGAAGCCAGCAGGCGCCAGGACCCCACGGAAATTTTCTAGCTAGCAGTATCCAACGGGGATTGCCCTGCCCCCGACGTCAGGCATCATACAAAAGGAGGCGATCACCCAGAATCCCCAGTTCTTTTCCCACCGTCGACTCACCAGCATCGGCCTCATGGACCCGCTCCAGCGAACGACAACCAGAACTTCCAGCTTTACTCTAAATGTCGGCATCTCCTACTCCTTCCTCAGAAGGACACCCCTCCAAGTGTGCCTGTGGCAAACAGATACCTTTTAAGGATCTGCACTCGTCCTGTTTGTGGTGCCTAGGCCCAGAACACAACACCAAGGCCTGCCCCTTTTGCCAGCGGTTCAACAGTCACACCAGGATCTGCCACCAGAAGGCACTTCAAGGGTTCCTCTTGGAAGAACAATTAAAATTGTGGAGAAAGACCCTGCCTCCAAAGGTGAGTCCACCTCTAAGACCCATAAGCACCGGGACAAGCACTGGGAGAAGGCCAGGTCCAGATCCCCGAACCAGGCCCCGGACTTGCGTACTAGCTCCGGCTCTACACGTTCAGACCGCTCTCCCTCCAGGGCTTGTTCTCAGCCTCCTCCTGTGAAGATTAGGACCTCTGGCAGCTCTTCGGCTTCCTTACATCCCATTAAGACTTCCAGGACCTCTGACCCTTGGCCAACGTCCTCCTGGGATTCCACGAAGTCTACTGACCATCACCGGTCCAAGTCCTCTTCCAAAGTCACCCATACCTTGGATAAACGCCAGGAGCCCGACACCAGATCTGCATCCCAGCCTCCTAGGGGACCAGACCCTCCTCCCAGGAAGACTAAGGACCTGACGTCCCTTAAGCGGCCGACTGACACAAGACGGGCTGCTGACCCGTCACCGGTTAAGCGCCCGTCGGACCAGACGTCAGGCAAACACCCAACGTCAGTCTCACGTTCTAAGGAGCTGATGACTGCCTCTCCATCACCGGTGGACACCGGTCACCAGGAGTCTACGGAGGAAGATACAACGTTGCCTGATGACCAGGCAGGTGACAATGAGGACAGCGGGCTTCGGCCGGAGCATGCCGCTGACCCAGCGACACCGGGAACCAACACCCGATACCGGCGACAGACGATCCCCGATGCCAGGACCTTCGTCCGGTATGAATATTCAGGAGGTTAAAGACCTCTTCACTTTTTGGTGGGGCACAATCAAGAGGGCCATGGTCCCAGTAAAAACTCCTCCGCCTACTACTCCTCCTCCTCTTACTCCTCCTCCACCACAGGGGCCAGTAGGACGACCACCGACTCCCAAGGAGCCTACCCCGCCTCCTAGGGGCAGGTCCAAAGAAAGGAGAGGCCCCCTTCAAGATCTCCCTCAGGGTCTCCCAGTCCCAAGCGACCCAGACATCAACGGTCCACTTCGCAGGGGGACGACTCTAGACCTGACACCTCAGATACCTCCAGGTCTCCTTCTCCAATCAGCATCCCATCGTCTGACCCACGAGACCTCCCCAGGTCACCTCCAGATGATCCATCTTTCTCCGAAATCATGAGGCACATCCAGGAGAACATGGGATGGGAAACGGAAGATTTAGACCCCGAACGACAGTGCCTAGCCCGTTATCTTCAGCAGAAGGACCCTAAGCCTGTGGTGGTCCCACCCTTGGTGGACACCTTTGCAGACATCACCAAGGCAGCGTGGAAATGTCCGCACTCCACCCCCGCGGTGCTGAAGAAGGCTGATCGCCTGTACAGGGCCCCTGCAGAGGGCCCGTACTTAGCGCAACAACCCCTGGCTGATTCCCTGGTCATTACGGCCTCCCATGATAGGTCTCAACAATCACAACATTTGAGTACACAACCTCCAGACCAGGAGTCCAAGCAATTGGCCTCACTGGGTAGGCGCATGTAAGCGGCTGCTACATGCTCCATTAGGTCACTGAACTATCTGACACACATGGTTCAGTTTCAGAATGCCCCATGGGAACAGGGTCAAGACCTAGTTAAAATACTTCCGGATGGTGAACAGAAGGAGGAGCTTCTCAACCTCCTCCACACTGGGTCAGACGTGGGGACCCAGGTTTTGAGAGCCGCCTATGACTCAGCGATCTCCGCATCAAGGGGAGCAACCTCAGGTGTCTGTCTCCGGAGACATTCATAGCTTCGTGTCTCTGGATTTACCCCGGACGTCCAGAAAAACATCCTGGACGTTCCCTATAATGGTGAAATCCTATTTGGTGAAGACTCCAAAAAGGTGATCACCAAATTACAGGATGCCGGGAAGGCAGTAAGGACTGTACAGGCCATGTACAGACCCAAATCTGGTTCCTTTCGTAGGAACCAGAACCGCTTTCACGGCCGACTACAATGGCAGCAGCCACGTTCCATCCGGCAGCAAAGGGGCACCGTCTACCGTAAGGCCCAACCTAAGTCTTCCCCAGGCTGAGGTCAGAGGTATACCAAACTGGCCCAGCCTGCGGGGGGTAATGCCGCCACAGCATGACTCCTTCCCGGCGCCCGCCCCTCCTCTGGATCAACAGGCAGAAAAGGTTTGGGGTCGCATCGCTCGCCACTTATCAGGATGGCAGTCGATAACTGTCGACCAGTGGGTCCTTCAACTGGTCAAGAGAGGACACTTTATAGAATTCCTCGACCACCCACCGTCAAGACCTCTCCTGCTTTCCCGTTATTCGGGTCAGCACGCACTGCTCATACAGCAGGAAGTGCTCGCACTTCTGAGAAAGGAGGCTATAGAGCATATACCAAGGAGCCAGAGAGGTGCAGGTTACTATTCCCACTTCTTTCTGGTTCCCAAAAAGACAGGAGACCTCCATGCGATTCTGGATCTCAGTGATCTCAATGCTTCGGTCCTTTACAAACACTTCCGCATGGTGACCCTTCCCGGTTTGATACCCATGCTCAAGCAGGGCGCCTTCCTAGCATCTTTGGACATGCAGGATACCTACCTGCACATACCCAAAGCTCAAGCACACAGGAAGTTCTTGCGCTTCGAGTTTCTCAGTCGCCATTATCAGTTCCGAGCCCTCCCCTTCGGACTGTCCTCAGCACCTCAAGTATTTACGAAGTGCATGGCAGTCATAGCGGCAGCTCTAAGGAGACAAGGCCTGTACGTGTTCCCATACCTGGACGACTGGCTCCTCATGGTCCCCTTTCAGGAGGCTCTGATGTCTGCAATCCACTGTACTCAGTCCCTGTTCGGGGCGTTGGGCAGCATCACCAATCAGGAGAAGTCACACCTGGTTCCGTCACAGAATCTGCAGTTCATAGGTGCAGTTCTGGACACCGTCCAGGGGAGAGCTTTTCTGCCCCAGGACAGAGCGGAACACATCAGATCCCTCATCAGAGACATCTTGGCAAAGAAGATAGTCCCAGCCAGACTGGTCCTTTGCCTGCTCGGACACGTGGCTGCAGCCATTGCGACAGTCCCGCTAGCCCGTCTCCACATGTGGGTGACCCAGTGGATGTTACGGGTACAATGGGATCAGAAGCAAGACCATTTGCAGCTTCCAATTCGGATCACCAAAGCCGTCATCCGGGATTGGCAATGGTGGCTAGATTCAAAGCACCTGTCAGCAGGGTTCCCCTTCATTGCACCATCTCCGATTGTGACACTCTTCACGGACGCCTCAGGGTTCGGTTGGGGAACACACCTCGATGGGGTCAGGTCTCAGGGCTCATGGACGCCCCAGGAAGCTCATCTCCACATAAATATTTTGGAAACGAGAGCAGTTCTTTATGCCTTGCAGGCCTTCCAGTCGGAAATCCCACCGGATACTCTGCTGTTACAAACAGACAATATCGCGGTGATGTATTACCTCAACAAACAAGGAGGCACCCATTCCTACCCGCTTTGCAGGGAGGCCATGAGGGTGTGGGATTGGGTTCTGCAACATGGCGCAAACCTCATTGCTGTTCATGTCCCAGGAGTGGACAACGTCATCACAGACAGACAGAGTCGCTCTCAGGCCAGAGTCCACGAGTGGGAACTACTCCAGGAGGTCGTAGAAGATCTGTTTCACAGATGGGGTACTCCAGAGTTAGACCTTTCCGTGTCCCCATCCAACGCAAAACTGCCCAATTTTTGCTTGCTAGATCCAGGGCCTGGTGTTTTCTGGTGAGACGCGTTATCTCTCTCCTGGACGGGCAGATTCCTCTACACATTTCCTCCCTTCCCATTGATCCAGAGGGTCCTTTTGAAACTCCGCAGAGAGCAGGTGACGCTGATACTAATCGCGCCCTTTTGGCCCAGACAGATTTGGTTCCCTTTGCTACATCAGCTGTCCCAGGAACCTCCAGTGCCTCTGTCAATCAGTTCTCACTTATTGTCCCAGGAGGCAGGTTCTTTGGTCCATCCGGACCTTCGCTCTCTGAACCTGCACGCCTGGTTCCTACAGACATAGCTATCATGCGGTATGGGGTCTCGCAAGAGGTAGCAGATGTTCTAGCGGCTGCTAGAAAACCGGCCACTTGTGCCACATACGCCATGAAATGGCGCAGATTTTGCCTCTGGGCTCAAGCACAAGGGCTTTCCCCGATGGATTGTCCGGAAAAGTCGGTTCTTGACTACCTTCTGTCTCTTTTCCAGGCAGGCTTGGCCTACTCCTCTATTAAAGTACACCTCTGTGCCATCTTAGCCTATCATACACCTATAGGCCTACGGCCCTTAGCTCAGTTGGACACTGCACGAGTCTTCTTGAGAGGCGTTCTCCACCTTAGACCTCCGATTAAAGATCCTATTCCTCCATGGGATTTACCCTTTGTCCTGGAGCAGCTCATGCTGCCACTTTTTGAACCAGCCTGGGATTGCGAGCTACATCTTCTGACATGGAAAACGTTATTTTTAGTTGCTGTTACTTCAGCCAGAAGGATTTCTGAGCTTCACACGCTTATGTGCAAAGAATCTTATTTGGTTTTTCACCAGGACAGGGTGTCCCTGAGGACAAACCCAAAGTTTCTACCTAAGGTGGTCTCAGCTCTCACCCTCAATCAGGACGTCGACCTGCCAGTATATTTTCCTAAATACTCGAATAGAGGAGAGGCCCTGCTGCACACTCTAGGTGTGCATAGGTGTCTAAGATACTACCTGACCAGAACCAGGCACCACTGTAAATCTGATCAGCTTTTCATCTCCTTCGCCCATAGGATGATGGGAGCTCCGGTTTCTAAACAATCGCTGTCCAGGTGGCTCTTCCATTGTATCACGTTCTGTTACCAGAAATGTAACCCCTACCGGGCTCGGTTAAGGGACATTCCACAAGGGGGGTGGCTACCTCCTTTGCAGCTATGAAGAACGTGTCCACTTCAGCCATCTGTGCAGCAGCTACTTGGAGCACCGTGCACACCTTTATCAGGCATTAGAGCCTGGACGTTGCATCACGGCGAAGAGCTGGTTTTGGTCTAGCAGTCCTTCAGGGACTCCTATCCTAGGCTTCGGTCCAACTCGCGATCTCTGCCTTGCCTCCTCCCACCTATGAGGAATTTCCAGTATTGCTTGTGAATCGGTCCTAATGGTGTAACCTGCTGCAAGAGCTGTTTCTTGAAGTAAGATAGTACAGTTATGTAAGAACTTACCGTAACAGTAGATCTTCGAAAACAGCTCTTGCAGCAGGTAGTCCTCCCACCATCCCCTCTGGAGGTAGAGTTGTTCCGTTATCTCTTTACCTAGGATTCGGTGTTTCTAACTCCGCTCTGAATACCTTTTTGATGGCGGATCCTCAGTCTCCACTTCTGATTTCATCTAGCGGACGGGAGTCTCCGGCGGGAGAACTGGGGATTCTGGGGGACCGCCACCTTTTGTATAATGCCTGACGTCGGGGGCAGTCCCCGCTGCATACTGCTAACTAGAAAATTTCCATGGGGTCCCAGTGCCTGCCGGCTTCAGTCCTAATGGTGTAACCTGCTGCAAGAGCTGTTCTCGAAGATCTACTGTTGCGGTAAGTTCTTACGTAACTGTACTATCCTCTGTCTTTGATAGCTTGCAAGGCATCCAACCATTGCTGCTCCTGTCGCTGCATCTCTTTTCTCATCTTCTGCTTCTCTTCTCTCCTCTGCTGCTCCGGTTGCTGTATCTCTTCTCTTCTCTTCTCTTCTCTGTTTCTCCGTCTCTTTTTGTTGTATAGCCCACTATTTGAAAAAGTCTGGCTTTCAGGTTCTGTCACTACCTCATCTTATCTGTGTCAGTCTTCACCATTCATCACTAGTGGGTTATAGCGCCGGAGTTAGGACCCCGTGGGAGACTTTTTTGCCTTTTTTTTCCTATGGGCGGAGTCGGCGCAAGGCCGGTGCCACCCTCGAGGCCGACGTTCCACATGGCGCTCACGGGTTGGCCATTATCTGTCGTCGACTCTGCCCCAGCCCCAGTTCTTCTTCTCCCCGCCGTTGAGTGAAGACTGAAGACCTTGTGTGGAGACTGTATTCAAATTGCATTTTGTGGCCTAGTTCATCGGCCTGCTCAGGTGTTGCCTCGGTTCTGTTCACCCTGCTCGACGTCGCTTCTGGCCAGTAAGATCTTTCCTTTTTTTTTAAAGCAGCGTTGAGTACTGTTTTTGTATTTATTTACCGAACGGTCATGTCTCGTCCTGGGAGGGGAGCAAAAAACATCGAAAGCTGGGCGGTCTTCTATGCGTCGGTGCCCCTGCGGCCGCCTCTATTCCATGATGGACCAGCATGACCACTGTCTTTCCTGCCTCAGCCCGGGCCACGACATGAACAACTGCAACACTTGTTTTTCCATGGACCACCGAGTCGTCAAAAACTATGTGTTTAAAGTCGGACATGCTCCGTTGACTTTCGGAGGATGAGCGTGCAGTCGGTGGGCCAAGGCATGGATTCTCGGCCCTTTCTCCAGGTCCCCTCCTGGTGCTACATGGCCCGTGGAGGAGGGGGCCCCCGCCTCTCTTAGCCTTGCCACAGTGGGGGTTTCTTCTGCGGTGCAGGAGGCCCAGTCTGTCCCTCTCGGGGGACAGTCGGGAGGTACTGCTTTGGCAGTCACCTCTTCAGAGGCGAAGGCTCCCTCGATGTCATGTTCTGGGCCCTCTGGGCCTGAACTGGCACCGTCCTCGGTGCCAGCTGGTGGCGCCGCTCTTGGTCTTGGTGCTGTTCACAGTGCCGTGGGCTTAGAGAGCGGTGCTGTGGTAGGCGCCGTGCCATCTCTCTGTGCCGCTGTTGCTTCTGGTGTCGTTGGTGGCGTTGGGGTGCTCAGCAGTGCCGGGGATGATGCGTTGGTGGTTTCTGGGCCTGGTTCTGGCACTGTACGCGGTGCTGAGACTGGAGCCGGTGCCACCCCTGAATCTGGCGCTATTCTCAGCGCTGGGGATGGGGGCGGTCCTGCAGTCGGCGCCGGGGTGCTGTGCACCACCGCATTAGGGACCGTGCCCGACTCTGTGCCACTCGCAGCACCGGGATCGTGCGGCATCGGGCGTGGGCCGTGCTTGGCTTTTGGTGTCGCCGCAAAGCCGGGCGCGGCAGACCGTGCTGGGGGCCACACCCGACTCCAGTGCTGTTCACTGTGCCGTGGTGGGTGTCAGTGTTTGACATGGGGCAGCACTTCTCTACGGCACCATTTGCGGCACCGGGCTGGAAGGTGCTCTGACTCATGGTCCAGGAACTGGGGGGAATCGGTGAGTTGTCTGGCATCGGACCTCGGAATCTGCCTTCTCGGAGAAGAACTCTGGGTCTGATCTGGATTGGCTCCCAGGTTCTCCAGAATCCTCAGATTTCCCTTCGTTTCCAGCACCTCGGCCCCAACTCAGCCTACCTCTTGGGGTCAGTCATCACTGGTAGGCCCTAGGGTCAGTGGTACTGACCAGCCAGCAGTGGTCCCCGTGGCCACTGCCTTGCAACCTGTGGCCACTGGCACTTCTACTCCTCCAGTTGGGGCACCCCCTTCTCTGGTGTGTTTGGACAGTCCAAATTTGGGACAGGCTGGGGCACTCCAGGATGGGGAGGGTACTGCTCCCTGGGTGGACTCCTCGGAGACCGCCCGGAGTTGCCAGCTGCCAAGGCTGGTGGCTACAAGGATGAGGTCCCTCTCTGATTCTGAAGGGTTGAGGGATAGGGGTGTGGCATAGCGCGCCCTCACTGGAGCCCGGCCGGGTTCTGGGAGGAGTCACAGCACAGACCCTCACTCTTCCCTGGATGAGTCCCCGAGAGGGACTTTAACTGCTGAGGTCAGGAGCTGTCCTTCTGGACTCTCTCGGTCCCAGTTACCTCACGGGGGGATTTCTTCCTTTGGGCACAGCTCTGACCGTTCCGATCCGGTTGAACGGCTGTTAGCTGGTGGGACCTTCAGATCTCCCTCCCTGCGAAAGGTTTCCTGTTGGCCTCCCTGCCCTGATAGAGACCATTCTCCTGTTGCTAGGAGCTTGTCCCCTGAACCTCTGTCTCCATCCCCGGCTATCCCAGGTATTCCCGGTCCTAGGGGACCTCTCAACTGGGAGCAGTTCAGAGGTTCCGCTGCACATTTCCCCACCTACCGCCATGCCCTGAACCAGCAGGTGTTCCACCATGCTCCCGTGCAGCCGGACCCTGAACCTTGGAGCTCACCTTCATCTTCTTCCTCCTCCTCCATGGAAGGAGAGGAACCATCTGTACACATCTCCCCAGCGTCTGATCTCTCTTCTTATCAGCGCGCTTCCTCACCAGGATGTTGGACCAGCTCCATCTTTCCCCAATCCTGGTTAGCAATCTTGAGCATGTGACATGTGCCTTTCTAGGTGAGTACAGTGCGGCCCACCTGTTGGTTCCCACCTGGCCCCTTCCTTTCCAGGAAGCGTCACATCGGCTCTGGCTACGTCCCTTCTCCACTGTTCCAGCTCCAAGGGACCTACCCCAGAGGTATTGCACTCCCCCCAGTCTCCAGGTTCTCTGCATCATCTCTCTTCGGGTTTGACCTCCCTGGACACCCTCTCTGGGCCTCGTACCCCTTACTGTGACTGTCCCGCAGACTCGGACTCTGCAGACTTCTATTTCTGGGGAAGAAGAGTTTTCTACTCAGCACGGATCTCCCTCTCTATTGCAACACATCAGGCCCACTTTGCAGCCTACAATAAGCTCTTGTGGTCCAGGCTAGGGCAGATCCTAGCCTCAATACCTGATACAGAGGAAACCAGGCAAGCCATTGCCCTCCCTGCGTAGGGCCTGGAGCTAGCAAGGCACCAAACAAGGGCATCTTATGACGCCAATGAGGTGGCATCCAGAGTGGTAGGGACATCGATCTGCCTTATGCGGACAGCATGGCTTGGCCTATCCCAGTTATCACCCCTGGCCCGGCGTAGGGTGATCTACTCCACATAACAGGTAACCCATCTCTTCTCCCATAGGGTGAGACAGTGACTTTCAGGGCACCTTCCCTCCCACAGTGGGGGCTCTCCGTCTCACCCAGACCAGTCTCAGGCCTCCCCAGGCATGTAAGGGTTCTCTCCTCCTGTGTCTCACCCACTGGAGGCTAAGGGACCTAGTTCCTTGGGGTAATTCAGGGCCCCATTTGGGGGGCTCGGTACTCACCCACTAGTGATGAATGGTGAAGATTGACACAGATAAACTATGGAAATTATGTACCCACCATAATTGTTGATCTTTCTGTGTATCTTCACCATTCATCACTAAATCCCACCCTCCTTCCCCCTGGGTCCTCAGTCTCTGGGCTCCCTGTGTGTCTTTCTGTTTTTCTCCTCACTCTCTTCTCCCTCGTGGTTAGGAGGAAGAGGATCCTGGAGACACCCAGGAATGAATTTCTCCCTTAGGAGGTATTATTGGAGTATATGGGTGGGGGGAGGCTCTCTCCTTATCTCTTTCATCTCCCTCAATTCTTCGGGAGTAAGTGGAGTGCTGAGGGCGCCCCCTGTCTCTGTTTTTATTTATGAACTCAGATTTTGAGTTCATTTTCTTAATGCCCTCATGGCAGTTTAATTTTTCCCCTATTTTGGGAGGGAGGGGGAGGAGTTTGAGACACACCACCATCCTGCCCCCCTCTTAAGGTTGGTCCTTCTAGGCCCATGCTGCTTAAACATTTCAGGCCTTGCCTTCTGGCAGATGAACTTTAACAGCCCAGTTTTGAGCTATCGTTATTGCTAAAATCCTAAGATGCAGGACCGTTCCTGGGGTGTGGTTCTCTTCCCCCCACCCTTATCCCTCCCTTCTGCTTCTCCTTGCAGAGATTGGGGCCTCCTTCCCGTTACCCAATTTCCCATTTTGGTTTCTCTCTCTCCTGTCTCCTCTGTCATTTATTTCTCCTTTTAGTTCATTATTCCTTTCCTTTTGTCTATCCCTTGGGCTCTCTTGCCCTATCCCACCCTCCCTTTCCTTACACTCTCCAGTGTTTCAGAACTGGGGCTAGGCGTGGTCGACGACAGATAATGACCAACCCGCGAGTGCCACATGGAACGTCGGCTTTGAGGGCGGCGGCGGCCCTGCCTCGACTCCGCCCATAGAAAAAAAAAAGTCTCCCGCAGAGTCCTAGCTCCGGTGTTATAACCCACTGGTGGTGAATGGTGAAGATACACAGAAAGATCAACAATCTCTTTTACCATAACTTGTGTTGGCTGTACAGTCTCAGCTTGGACTTCTATCTCTGCTAGTTTGGCTGCCATTCTTCTGGTAACCACTCCTGGACTTGCTGCTGCAGAATCCATACATTTTTCTGTGCTTCCCTGGTGCTAGGTCCAGTACCCATGCACAAAACTCCAGGCTTAGAGTATGCACGTCATAAATCCCACTTAGGCTGACACCATCTGTCGTCAAGGCACAGGTCAGGAAGCATAGGAAAAACCAGGAGCAGTTGTAGAATTCGCAAAAAGTGTTTATTAGTACTAGCAGTAACATAAAAAAAATAAAATTGTTCAGAATAACTATTTACAAAGGCAGAATAACTAGAGATCCATCCGAATTTTCCTTCAATCTCTGTGTGTCTCCCAAAACATTGCAACTCTCTCTCTTATTAAGTCTTTGCAACCCCCCCACCCCTTAACAAGCATCTTGGTTTTTTCTAAAATGTTCTTGTCAATTTCAGGCAGTTGCTGCAAGAATACAATGTCCCAGAACTGAGGCCCCTTCTCCACAGCCCCTGAAAAAGGGCCCCAAAACTGCTCTCAGGTTAACCCCTTGAGTTCCCAATAGCTTTTTGCAGTCATCTCAAACTACAATTATGTACATTTCAACAGTAACACTATATATTTTTCTGAACAAAAGGATCCCCATATCAGTTACATTTCTACATAATGATTTGCATATATTTTTATACCAGCAGATATGCAAGAGAGGAAAGACAGAACAGCAAATGAGGGTAGAGAGATAGCGAGAGGCAGAGAATTGCGAGACTGTCGGGATGATCAAATCCTAGGTCTCATGAGAAAATTTGGTTGTGCAACCAGACAGACAAGAGACAGGAAAGGAAAGAACAGAACAGATCCTTGCATTCAGACTCTCCATAACAACTGGGACAGGGTCCTATTCATTCCTGTCATAGGCAGTCCCCACCATAGACTACTGGCTAGACATTTGCCGTGGGGTCCAGTCACCTGCCAGCTACAGTCCTAATGGTGTTACCTGCTGCAAGAGCTTCTCTCGAAGATCTACTGTTACAGTAAGTTCTTATGTAACTGTACTTTTCTGGTGCATGGCCTTGATGTTGTGATCGTTATGTGGCTTGAACATCAAGTCTTGATCAAGGAATACAGCAAGGTAGTTTACCTTATCAGCTACATCAATCCAAGTCCCCGCCATCGTGAATAGTGGGAGTAGATTTTGTCTGTCTGCTCCCAAGTGCCTTGGGCCCAATAAGACAGCTTTGGTTTTCCTGTCATTCAGGACCAACATATTGGAGGCATACCAGTTTTCAAGTGCATTCAAGCTGTTGGAGAGGTTAGTTGTAATTGAGCTGGAGTCAGTGTCACTCCAGTAGACTACAGTGTCATCAGCATAGGAAAGCATTTTCCAATCTCTGCAGTATTGCCCAATATCATTAATAAACAGTGAGAATAGCTGGGGACCTAAAATAGAGCCCTGGGGGACTCCATCAGGGACCGCAAGGCAGCTGGAGTGGGCCCCTTTCCATTTATCTTTTTGTGCTCTGCCAGCTAGGTAGTTTGAAAACCAAGACAGTGAGTATTTATCCAGACCTAACATCTCCAGCTTACCGAGGAGTAATCCATGATTGACCATCTCAAATGCCATGGTTAAGTCTATGAATATGGCCCCTGTCAGTAGCCCTTTGTCCATTGCACCTACAGCATCGCTTGTAAGTTTAACAAGCGCCGTATCTGTGTCGTGACACTTCCTGAAGCCATGTTGTTGATCTGAAAGAAGGTGCTATTGCTTGAGATAGTCCTGCAGCTGGTTGAAGATCAATCTCTCCTGTATTTTGGCCAAGGGACAGAGGATTGAGATGGTCCTGTAATTCTCCATATTGGCCCGTGCTCTTCCCTTGTATATAGGGACCACCACAGCCACCTTCCATTTAGATGGGATAACCCCCTCTCTGAGGGACCTATTGATTAACATGGTAACCGGGAGAGCAATTGCTGGTGCAGCTGCTTTTAGTAGCCTTGGCTCAAGTTGGTCATACCCAGAGGAAGAGTCAGGTTTCAGATGTTTCAGTCTGGCTAACACCTCAGATTTCCTGACCAAGCGAAGGTGGAATTGGGGTCGCGAGGTTACTTTGTCGACTGGGGCCTGTGCTAAGTTTGGTGGGTCAGGTTTGTATTTGTCCAGGTTTGTGAAAAAGCTGTTAAAGGTTTCCACCACCTTAGTGGGGTCATCTATGGCTTGGCCGTTGTTTAAGATTGCCCCCTCTGATGAGTTAATGTTGCCCTTTAGCAGGGAGTTTAGGTGACTCCAGAACTTTTTTGAGTCACATAGGTGCTTGTTTTGGAGACTCCGCAGGTATTGAATTTTTGCTGCCTTGGCTCCTTTTTTGTATTTGTTTCTTAGCTACCTGTATTTGTCCCAGTCAGATCGCAGGTTAGTTATTTTGAAAGGCCCCCCGGTCTTATCCCTAAGGATCATTAGCTTCTTGAGATTATTGTTGAACCACTTACTGTATGGCACTTGCTTTTCACACTAATTTTTCTAAAGGGGGCGTGCTGGTTGGCTGTGGACATGAATATATTTATAAAGTAGTCAAGAGCTTCCCCCAGGCCAGGGAAATCCTGGATAGGGCGCCAGTTGATATTCATGAGTTCAACAATGAAGGATCCTGGTGAGAAGTTGGTGTAATCCCTAGTTGCAAATATTCATTAGGGCAGATTACGTGTCCTATTTGACCATATGCAGAATATAGGTGAATGGTCGGTAAGGGCGTCCGAGAAGATTCCAACTGCATGTATTCTCATGGAGTTTGAAACTAAGGCCCAGTCGAGTTTGGTTCCCAGACTTGGTGTTGATCCTAGTAAACTCCGTTATCACTTATGTGAGATTTGCATCTAGGAGAAGGGCATGCAACTTGTTACCTGGAGGTGACGCCCAGTTTTGGTTAAAGTCACCAAGTATCACCATTTCCCCAGGTGAGTGTTCTGCCAAAACCTGAGTGAGGGACTCAAGGGAGGAGGCAGCATCTCATGGGGGCATGTAGACACATCCCACATATAGTTGTGTACTGTTGCCTAGCAGCAGTTTGACAAACAGGGACTCACTCACAGAGGAGTCCAGTTGAGGGATGTCAACAGGAGTGGCACTCAGATTAGTATTAATGACATCATGTATCAGCATCTGTAGAAACATGGGTGGCCCCATTGCTCCTCAGTTTTCTTCCTGCTGTTGATCATTCTCATCGGACTTGCTACTGGAAACATCATTAACTAGCCATTGACATGTTTTTTATTTCTTATATTTCTAAGTTTTAATTGTCATCTCTGAATGCTGCCGAAATTCTCTGACACTTTATTTTGGTACTGTAACTGCATACATAAAATTTATAAAGACGATGCACGGGAGATGTGTGTGTCTGCTACCTAGGCCTCTCTTACAATGTTCAGACCTGTGAGATCTGCCAGAGCTTTTACCAAGCTACTAGGCAACACCGAAAGAAAGCACTGGAACATTTTCGTTTATTGAAAACTTTAGCAGCCTTGGAAAAGGAAAAAGGCCAGAACCTGGCGTCGCCTCCCTCATGGACAGAATTATGACTGACAAAACTAGGTAATTGTCCTGTCCCCCTTCGTTGTTGGGTCATTAGCACAATCACAGGGATGAAGGAATATCCTCTTCCCCAGCAAGGTCCCGGTCACCGCTGCAGCCTTCTGGTACTCAGACTTCTTCATCATCAACTGCTCTGGTGGCAGTGATGACAGCCCCTCCCCTCCACCATTAATGAGATGCCAAGGTCAGGGCTTGGCTTAGGCATTGCCATACCTACTAAGGACAGTACATCACCGTCTTTGATGGGTCACGGCCAGTCATCGACTTCAGTTGGCACAGCCCCTGGCCTGGGCTTTGTCAAAACACAAGCAGTACTGGCATCATTTTCAGAAATGAAATGATGTATTTTACCAGGCCTACCTGTGCAGTCTGTGTTGCCGTCATCTGGTGTTACTAGCTGTCAATCACCGTCAATGCCATCTTCAAGTACAACGCAAATACCTCCTTCTCAACCACCACCAGTGTTGCTGGCATGGTTCCCGGTTCCCTTCATTGATAGGGAGGTTGACAACTAGGTACAATATAATCCTAACCTCATTATGGAGGAGAATTATGAGGAAGGAGGTAATGAGGGAGAACAGTATGTACCACGTTCAAGTTCTACCCTGTCTTCCTGTAGTGATTATTCTGTGGTATACACTCCCAGGTCTCCTTCAGAGGACCCTACATTCCAGTCCATCCTGCTGCAAAAGCAAACTGCCATGGGCTTTGCTGTGGAGGAGGAGGACCCCACCAAGAAATATCTGACAGAGTTTTTGGAAGTACCCTGTACTCCATCTATTATTATTCGTCTAATTTATTCTGCATTAGAGGATGCTACATTTGCTGCATGGTACAGGTCTAACTTACTGCCAGCTGTACCAAGAAAGCCTGACAAGCAGTTCCCTGCTCCTTCTGCCAAGCTCTATTATGCCAGTCAGCCAGAGACAGACTTAGTGGTTTTTATGGCTACTCATGATAGATCCAGGGCACCTGAACATGAGTACTCTGCCTCCTGACAAAGGATCCAGGAGGCTGGATGTGATGGGCAAGCACACATACACCTCTGCCTCACTATGCCTTAGAATTGCAAATTTTGTTTTCATGTTCCTTTTTTTTTGTTTGTTTCTTTATTTAGGCACCTTACCTCTTCAGCTGGGGTGGTCCTATGGTTCCTCATTCCGTTCCTGGCGCTGGCGGCTCCTGCAACAGGCGCCATGCCCAAGCTTCAACCTCCTCACCCTCACCCTCTCCCTCTCTTTAGGCCACGTCATGGACCCCCTCACAGAAGACCAATGGGTCAGGACTAGAGGGAGCTCCTGGGAGCATCCGATGCAGCGCCGCAGGCAGACCTTCATGCAGTGCACAGGATTGGGCTGTATTTTTGTACCGAGTCTCCCCACAGCATGGGCATGCAAGGACGCCAGTGACGCTGCAGTACACACTCCCACGCACCGGTCATTGGACATCTGCCCGCGCCAACCCCTCCATCGCACTGCAACTCGCACTACACCCTAGCCACCACCAGGAGCCAGCACATTCGCAGGTGACCCATCTCACCCTCCCCAGAGGAGGAAAGCAGTCCCATGGATACTCAGTCCTCCTCCCCCCGGCCAACCCCCTATGACCCGAGTCCGTTCCTGAACCTGGGTCACCAGCGTGGTGCAAGGTGTCGCTTCCAGCACCTCAACCCTCAGCGCCACCGGGCCAGCTTATTTTCCATTTTTAACCAGGAAGTGAACAGGGCACAACCCTTTTTCAGTCACCCCTGACAATAAATAACAATATTAGACAATACAATATACAATACACAGTACAATAAACAACAAATACTTAACAAAATCAATAAGCATTATAAGAACATGAGTTAATAGTCTCATAAAATTTCTTCAGCAAGATTTTAAAGTGCTTAATGTTGTTTACAAATTCAACTAATGCTGACAAACTGTTCTTAATGGAAGGAGCATACCAAGTCAAAGACCTTTTACTTAATGCCAACTCTGGAGTATAAAGAGAAACAAAATATCAGTTTTATTCCTTGTCTGCTAGGAACAGAAATTTTGTGTAAATCTTTTGCAAAGGGAATGTGGAGTTAAACTTTAAAAAACCCTAAATGCAAAAACAGCAGCATAGTATTCAATTCTTAACTGTGGAGGTAGACTTTTCATCCTTTTGTAGCCTGTGATGGTTCCTTTGGGGAGCCCTTAGTGCAAATTGATATATATTGTTTAAAATAATTTGTTATTTTAAGATAAATGAACTACTCTGTTTCATAAACAGAACAATACCGTAATCTAGAATCGGCAACAGTGTTTGCTTAGCTATCAACATTCCAGCCTCATCAGTCAAAGCGTTAATATATCTATGTAAGAAACACAATTTTTGTTTTTGTCATTTTTATCCAAATGTCCGGATAGACTCACAGTAGAGTCCAGCTGGACACCTAAATATTGAGAAGAAAACATTCTAGCAAGCTCCTTCCCATCACTCCCCAGAATGTGCCAGTCTCTGCGCTGTGCCAAACATCATCACCTCTGTCTTATTTTCATTTAGTTTTAATTTATTTTGATTCAGTCACCCAATTAATTTTGTGTAATCTTCCTGTAGGGCCTCTTGTATCCCCTGCACAGAGGGGCCTGAGTTGAAGAAGACTGTGTCGTCTGCATACAGCATACATTTTGCCTTTGACAAAACGCTTGGATAGTCATGTACTAAACTTGAGAACAATAAAGGTCCCAATACTGAGCCTTGAGGAACTCCTGTGCATACTCTCACAGGTTCAGGCAGAGAATTCCCAATCTTGACCCTATGTACCTGAGCAATTAGATAACTTTTGAACCCCCTAGGCTGGATCCTGAGATACCAAGTCTGTCCAGTTTCGTTAACAGTATTCCATGGTCCACCACATTGAAGGCCCTGGTCAGGTCGATAAACACGACAAGTATTTTTGTAAATTATTTAAAATACATTTCACTGCGTAGTAACCATACGGCCCTCCCACAGTAAAACAAGGCCCAAAAACAGCAGGAGTTGGGCGAACATTTCTAATGACAAAACAGTCTTGCCATATTAAAGAGGAAAGCCAAAAAACTGTTAGTAGCCTCTCCGCAGCCACCCACAGTTGACTTGTGCCAGTGACTCATGCCACTGTTATGCAAGCCACTTATGTAAGTGCCACGTGATGGCCTGAGCTGTTGAAGGACATAGCCCCGCCCCCTTTGGCTCACATCCAGCCTCCCGGTTCCCCTGAACCCACAGCAAGCAGGACACACTGACAGTTAAGTGGGCTGCACAAAGAAAGACTGCCCCTGTAAGGCTCAGTCCAGGTGCAGTGGAAGTCTTCCTTATGCCTCTTGCTGGCGTGTCTGCTATTTTTGCTGTTTGACTCTGAAGACTGCTGTTTCTGCTGTTGTTGAAGACTTGCAGTGGGTGGCACAGGCTTTTAAAAGATGTAGCCTCACCCCCTTGAGCTCCCGTCCAGCCTCCCAGTTCCCCCCGAACCCGCAGCAGGCAGTACACACTGACATTTGTGTTAAGTGGGCTGCATAAAGAAAGACAGCCCCTGTAATGCTTAGTCCACATGCAAATTACCAGACCCATATGGCTAAATATCAGAATAGCCTGTGGATGGCTGCTAAAGATACATACCAGGCTCTGCCAAGAATGAATTGATTAAAACCCGAATTTTTGGTGCAGATGTTCGCAAACATTTGCTCCGCTCAGCATATGATGTGTCTTGATGCTTCTACCTGGGCACCTCCATCGGGCATTTGCATGAGGCATTGTTCTTGGCTAAGGGTAGCTGGATTTGCAAATGATGTACAGCAAGCACTTTTTTAAATGCCTCTTTTAAAGGGAGCAAACTGTTTGACTATGATGTTGAAGAGGCGCTTAGAGGCCTTCAGACATCCAAAATAACACTAAGGTCTAGGCCATGTGATAGTGCCCAGTACCTCACTCTCATTGCTTTCCTGCACAGGGGATATGAATAAGTGCCCCCCATTTGTTGATATAATGCATCACACTTATCACACTGATGTCCGTCTGTATCAACAGGACCTGGAGTCAGATGCTCCTGAAATGCCTGGAGGCTGTACAAGACAGTTCTCATCTCCAGGACATTGTTATGTAACTTGGCCTTCACCTTGGTCAAGGAACTGTGTGTCTGATAACTCCAGTATTCTTACTTGTTTTAAATTGTTAAAGGGGTTCTTAGTCTGATCATCCAGCTGAATTATGATAAAGCCTGACCACCACAACAAGATGACCACCTCATCAGTCAGGAAAAAAAACATCAGATTTTTACCTTGCCATTCTGAGCTGAAGTTCCTTGCTTTCTCTCTGTCTTATGGGGAAACCACTCTCTGGCTTTATTGCTTATATCGTGTGCTGTGGCCAATAAGAGGATGACAGGTGGTTACTGGGGAGCTCACCACCTAGGAGAAGGCCACAATTCTCCCGCATGCAATTCAGTATTAAGGGTTTGGCAAGCTCAACTCATCACATTTACAATACATCTTTATAAAATTTATAGGGGTGCATTTGGTGTGTGACCAAACAAAAGCATTTAATTATGGTACCAGTGCTCACCCCCACTCAGCTGTTCTAAAGCCTGCAGTATTCTTACTTGTTTTAAATTGTTAGATGGAGTCTTAGTCTCACCATCCAGCTGAATTATGATCACGCCTGATCACCACAACAAGGTGACCACCTCATCAGTCAGGATATGGCTTAATACATATGCACAATGTGTACACAAGCTGGATTGCTAACTGGTTTGGAGGCAGGGGGTTGTGGCTGTGTTTAGAACCCTGTATGGACAATTGGTTTGGGGTTTGTTAGGGTTTATGGGCAGACTGGATGGACCAGTGGTATTTTTCTGCCACCGTTGTCTATGTTTCTATGTTTTATATGTGAACAGGCACTACTCAGAGTAGAGAGATGTGTTCTGCAGCACCCCCAGGTACCTGTGCTGGGCCCAGTACATTTTTATCAATGATCTAGAGGTTGCTGTCTCCAACCGGCTGCTTAAGTTCGCTGATGGCACTAAGCTGGCTAGAGTGTGTATTGCTTTAAGGATGGGACACACTTCAGGGAACGTGAGAAAAGTGGGAGATTGGTCAGATTTCTCAGATTCAGTGTAACCAACTGCAGGGTGCTACACTTGTAGAGGTACAGCAGAGGTGGGACATACACACTGAGTGATGCTCCACTTGCTGTACTGAAGGAGGGAGCCTGGAGCATGGCGAGCAGTGTGTGATCATTGTCAGGAGGCCAACAGAATGGTGGGGTGCAAAAAAAAAAAAAAAAAAAGGAGAAGTGACCAGCAGGGCAGGAGAAGAAATCCTACCTCTTTACCAGTCTCTAGTCAGGTCCCACCCCACCTGGCCTGCAGTACTGCATGCAGTTCTGCACTCCCCAATACAGGATGGAGACTGAGACTGTTAGGAGGGTACAGTGCAGGACCACCAACATGATCGGGGTACTGGGGTCAAAGCTAAGAGGAGAGTCTGGTGGACCTTAACATATTTATGTCGGACAAAAGGAGGCTGAGAGGGGACATGATCTGCATCTTCCAATGTACTGAAGGGTATGGACCAGTCCAAACAAACAGAAATGTCGGGACTTGTTCAAGTTCAAGTTTATTGCAGGAAAACTCCATTGAGCAAGCTCATTCACAAGGAGGTCCTGTGACATAAACACTTAAAGTACAAACACAGATAGGTAATAACAGTATATACATGAAATGCACGATACAGGCTGGATATGCATACAAGGGTACCACATAGGGTGACCACAGGTGGTAAACATTGATATGAGACAGGGAAGCGACTTACAGGTTGCATACTGATAAATGAAACATGATGACTGGTGTGTGCAATACATATATTTTGGCAGCTAGAACAAACAACAGTCTACAACTGATATGGGGGGGGAGGAGTGATTTGATAGACTAGCAGTGGAGCGTAAGCATAGATAAAGCCAGGAGTAGAAGGGGAAGGGAAAGCAGTTAATATGACAAATCAATTATACCATACCAGTGGATAAATATGGCACACATGGGGAAGGAAGAGACTTAATGACAGTTACAGGTGTCTTTTATTTTGGCTGAACTTAGCGATTTGTAGAAGTTTATTGAAACTGTGCTAGTTAGTTTCAATCACGATTTGTAATTGGTTCCAAATGGAGGGAAGGGCATATGCAATAGCACATTTACCAAAGGAAGTCCGCCTCCTTGGTATGTCAAGCATAATAAAGTCAGATTTTCTTAGCAGTATGCACTATGTGAGATACTAATAAGGAAGAGATAGCTTGGCAATTTCTGCAGGAGCAGTTTAAGAGTCCATAGCCCAGCATGGAGCAGGCGTCTAGTAGTAAGGATGTCAACCAACAGCTGCATATAAGTCACAGTGGTGCGACGGTAAGGGAGTTGGTAATGAATCATAACGCACAGTGATAAAGGATGTCCAGTTTACTTAGATTTGCAAGAGTGGTGGAGGAATAGATAACATCGCCATAGTCGAGTAGGGGGAGAAAAGTGGCCTGTACAAGCTTGTTTCGAGTTTCAAGGGGGAAAAGGGGCCTATTTCTGTAGAAGAAACCTAACCTTGCTTTTAACCTTCTAGAGACATCTTCGACATGGTCATTGAAAGATAATTTATTGTCGATCCAGATACCTAGATATTTAAATTTGGTTACAACTTCCAGAAGCTCGTTTAGCATGGTGACAATGAAGTCTTGGGCAAGGGTATTGGGGGCCTGTGACAGCACTGCGGGAGAATATCATCGCTTTAGTCTTCTTAGCATTGAGCAGAAGCTTTGCCTTTATTAGATTATGCTCAAGTTGTGCGAAGTCCGCTTGAAGCACTCCCTTGACTTCAGATAACGATGAGCCAGAAGTATACAACACAGCATCATCTGCAAAAAAGTGCAGATTGGATGTAGATATGTTAGCATCTAAGTCATTAATGTACAGAGAAAACAAGATAGGGCCTAAGATGGATCCTTGGGGGACTCCTCTTGCAACTGGCAAGGCAGCAGAAAAAAAGACTTCTGCCTTTACTTTTTGGAATCTTCCAGTTAGGTTGCTAGAGAGCCACTGGGTGGTATGGTATGTGGCACCCAACTTTGCAAGGCAATTGACTTAATAGTTTGTGATCAACAGTATCAAAAGCTTTGCTGAGGTCCAAAAAGACTGCACCAGTTACCTTCTTAGCATCTATAGCAGAGATCCAGTCATTGGTTACTTTTGCTAGTGCAGTGTTGTGACAACTTGTGTTGTCCCAGCAGGCTGTGGGGAGATACTCTGTGGCTCAGAGGTGGTAAATTCAGGGGTAACACGCAGTTTTCCCAGAGGGCGGGGAACCTAGGGAACAGCCAACCAGCAGAGACACTGGACATGAAGACAGTACAGCCCTTTAGGGAAAGCTTGGACACATTTCTGCTTACCAAGAGAATCACAGGGTACATACACTGAGGATGTGAGTGGGAGGAGAACCCCTTACCAAAAGAATCACAGGTTACATACACTGAGGATGTGAGTGGGAGGAGAACCCTGTACCAAGGGAATCACAGGGTACGTACACTGAGGATGTGAGTGGGAGGAGAACCCCTTACCTAGGGAATCACAGGGTATGTACACTGAGAAGGTGAGTGAGTGTAGAACCCCGTACCGAGGGAAGTACAGGGTACGTACACTTACAAGGTGAGTGGGTATAGAGCCCCTTACCAAGGGAAGTACAGGGTACATACACTGAGGAGTTGAGTGGGAGGAGAACCCCTTACCAAGGGAATCACAGGGTACAGACACTGAGTAGGTGAGTTGGTGGGGAACTCCTTACCAGGAGAATCACAGGGTATATACACTGTGGAGGTGAGTGAATGGATAACCTATTACTAAGGGAATCACAGGGCACATACACTGAGGACGTAAATGGGCAAAGAACCCTTTACCAAGGGAATCATATGGTACAAACAGGTACGCTGAGGAGGTGAGTGTGTGGAGAAACCCTTATCAAGGAAATCACTGAGTACATACACTGAGGAGATGAGTGGGTGCAGAACCCTGTACCAAGGGAATCACAGGTATATACACTGAGTAGGTGAGTGGGTAGAGAACCCCTTACCAGGTGAATCACAGGGTCCATACACTGAGGAGATGAGTGGGAGGAGAACCCTCTACCGAGGGAATTACAGGATAGATACACTGAAGAGTTGAGTAGGTGGAGAACCCCTCACCAAGGGAATCACATGGTACATACACTGAGCAGATGAGTGGATGACAAACCCCTTACCAAGGGATTCACAGTGTACATACAGGTACACTGAGGAAGTGAGTGGGAGGAGAACCCTTTACCAAGGGCATCACAGGTTACATACACTGAGTAGTTTAGTGGGTGTAGAACACCTTACCAAGAGAATCACAGGGTACATACAGTGAGGAGGTAAGTGGGTGAAGAATCCCTTACCAGAAGAATCACAGGGTACATACACTGAGTAGGTCAGTGAGTGTAGAACCCCTTACTAAGAGAATCACAGGATACATACACTGAGGGGGTGAGTGGCTGTAAGAACCCCTTACCAAGACAGTCACAGAGTACATACACTGGGAAAGTGAGTGAATGTAGAACTCCTTACCAAGGGAAGCACAGGGTACATACCCTGAGGAGTTGAGTGGTAGGAGAACCCCTTACCAATGGAATCACAGGCTACATACACTGAGGAGGTGAGTGGGTGGAGAACACCTTACCAAGGGAATCACAGGGTACATACACTGAGTAGGTGAGTTGGTGTAGAACACCTTACCAAGAGAATCACACAGTACATACACTGAGGAGTTGAGTGGGAGGAGAACCTCTTACCAACGGAATCTCAGGGTACATACATTGAGGAGGTGAGTGGGTGGAGAACCCCTTACCAAAGGAATCACAAGGTACATACACTGAGGAGTTGAGAGGGAGGAGAACCCCTTACCAAGGGAATCACAGGATACATACACTGAGGAGGTGAGTGGGAGGAGAACCCCTTACCAAGGGAATCACAGGATACATACACTGAGGAGTTGAGTCAGAGGAGAACCCTTTACCAAGGGAATCACCAGGCACATACATTGAGGAGGTGAGTGGGTGGGTAACCCCTTACCAAGGGAATCACAGGGTACATACACTGAGGAGGTGAGTGAGGGAAGAACTTTTACCATGGAAATTGCAGGGTACATACACTGAGGAGGTGAATAGGTGGATAATCCCTTACCATGGGAATCACAGGGTACATACACTGAGGATGTGAGTGGGTGGGGAAACCCCTTACCAAGGGAATCAAAGGGTACATACACTGAGGAAGTGAATCAGAGGAGAACTCCTTACCAAGGGAATCACAGGATACATACACTGAGGAAGTAAGTGGGAGGAGAAACCTTAACCAAGGAAATTGCAGGGTACGTACACTGAGGAGGTGAGTGGGAGGAGAACCCCTTACCAAGGGAATCACTGAGTACATACACTGAGTAGGTGAGTCGGAGGAGAACCCTTTACCAAGGGAATCACAGGGTACCTACACTGAGGAGGTGAGTGGGAGGAGAACCCCTACCAAGGGAATTATAGGGTACATAGACTGAGGAGGTGAGTGGGAGAACCCCTTACAAAGGGACTCATTGAGTACATGCACTGAGGAGGTGAGTTGGAGGAGAACCCCTTACGAAGAGAATCGCAGGTTACGTACATTGAAGAGTTGAGTGGGAGAAGAACCCCTTACCATGGGAATCACACAGGGTACATACACTGAGGAGGTGAGTCGGTGGATAATATCTTACCAGGAGAATCACAAGGTACATACACTGAGTAGGTGAGTGAGAGGAGAACCCCTTACCAAGGTAATCGCAGGTACATACGCTGAGGAGGTGAGTGGGAGGAGAACTCCTTACCAAGGGAATCACAGGGTACATACACTGAGGAGGTAAGTGGGAGGAGAATCCCTTACCAATGGAATCACTGAGTACAGACACTGAGGAGGTGATTTGGAGGAGAACCCCTTACCAAGGGAATCGCAGGGTACGTAGACTGAGGAGTTGAATGGGAGGAGAACCGCCTACCGAGAGAATCACAGGGTCCATACACTGAGGAGAAGAGTGGGAGGAGAACCCCTTACCAAGGGACTCACAAGGTACTTACACTGAGGAGGTGACTTGGAAGAGATCCCTTTACCAAGAGAATCACAGCGTACATACACTGAGGATGTGAGTGGGTGGGTAAACCCTTATCAAGGGAAGCACAGGATACACACACTGAGGAGGTGAGTGGGAGGAGAACTCTTTACCAAGGGAATCCTAGGATATGTACACTGAGGAGGTGAGTGGGTACATAATCCCTTACTAAGGGAATCCCAGGGTACATACACTGAGGAGATGAGTGGATTGAGAACCCCTTTAGTACATTTTAGCTCACATGTCGGGGGGCCCCCTATCATAAGAATGATGTAAATAAAGTGCAACATATACAAAGAAAAAGCTATTGAACTAATAAGGGTCTGGCAATGGCTGATTACCCAGTTCGTCTCAAGACTCTGGGTTTATTCAGCCTGGAGAAGAGAATGGTAATGGGAAATCTGTTTCTGCTTTATGATATTCTGAGAGATGCTTCCTTGATGGCTAAACTAAATACGGCATAAATAAACAGAATTAAAAATATTAGTGGCCACAACAAACAACTACAATGGGGGGCAATTTTAAAACAGAGCAAATGAAATGTTTCTATAATTGAGTGAGTGTGAGCAGGACCAGACTTCCATCTCAAACAGTACGTCGAAGAGCATGTTCAAGGCCAGACTGGACAGATATGTAAGGGAGAGTAACATCGCAGGATACGACCACTGAGAAGTGTGTGTGTGGTGGGGGGGGGCTGTTTCAGTTGGGGAGGGTAACATCACAGGATTACTATTACTGAGAAGTGGGTTGGGAGGCAGTCTCAATGGGGGAGGGTAATATTGCAGGATACTGCCTCTAAGAAGTGGGGGGAGTCTGATGGTGGAACATCACAGGATAGTGCCTATGAGAAGTGTGGGGGCAGTCTTGATGGGGGTGGGTAACATCGCAGGATACTATTACTGAGAATTGGGGGGACAGTCTCGATGGGGGAGGGTAACATCGCAAGATACTACCACTGAGAAGAGGAAGCAGTCTCAATGGAGGGGGGTAGGAGAGCATACACAAGTCAGGATGACTACCTTGACTGTCGCCTACCTTGACTTCAGCAAAGCTTTTGACACTGTTCCACATAGAAGATTGATAAATAAGCTGGGTAGGCTCGGGGTGGGTCAGAAGTTGGTCAGCTGGGTGGCAAACTGGTTGACGGGCAGAAAACAGAGAGTGGTGGTAAATGGTATACAGTCAGAAGAGATGCAAGTCACAAGTGGGGTACTCAGGGATCAGTCTTGGGCAGTCCTCTTCAACATCTTTCATTAGTGACCTTGCAGATGGACTAGAGGGTAAGGCTTGTCTGTTTGCAGATGACACCAAGATCTGCAACAGAGTAGATGATCCAGATGGGTGGGCAGAATGAGAAGAGATCTGGATAAACTGACAAAATGGTCAGAAGAGTGGCAACTGGGATTTAATGCAAAGAAGTGCAAAATCATGCACATAGGGAAGAAACCCTGAAGCCACCTAGGCTGGGAGGGAGTTGTAGCAGTCACAAAGGAAGAAAGAGACTTGGGTATCATCATCACTGATGACCTGAAATCATCCAAGCAGACCTCTAAAGCAGCAGGTAAGGCTAGGGGGTGTTAGGGTGTGGTAGTAGGGTGGCTCAAGTCGAAAAGAGGGAGGTAATAACCTCTTACAAGACACTGGTTAGGCCCCATCTTGAGTACCGCGTGCAGTATTGGAGGCCACACCTTCACAAGGACATTAACCAAACTGAGGCAGTCCAGAGAAGGGCAACCAAAATGGTGCAGGGACAGCATCAGAAGACATACGAGGACAGATTAACAGAGCTCAATATGTATACCCTTGAGCAAAGGAGGGAGAGAGGTGATATAGGAGGTATTCAAGCACCTTAAGGGCATTAACAAGGTGAAAGAGTCTAACATGTTTAAATATAAGAAAAATAGCAGGACAAGAGGACACAGCATGAGATTAGAGGGGGTCATTAAGGGGAATGTAAGGAAATTCTTTTCACAGAAAGGGTGAGGATGTATGGAATGGCTTACCACAAGAAGTGGTGGCTATGAATACAGTGCGAGGCTTTAAACAGGCATGGATAGGCATAAGGGAGCAATACAAATGACTATGAATAGATAGGTCACTGACAGAGCAAAGGCCAATGGCACATTTATAAGGTAGAAAAACAAATGGGCAGACTGGATGGGCCTTGCGGTCCTTATCTGCCGTCAACTTCTATGTTTCTATGATACAAGATATACGTTAAAAAGAAAATACAGAGCAATTACATACAGAGATACAGTCAAGGAATAATTAAACAGAAGTAGATTTGCAGTATTCAAACAGCTGTCAGATATACTCAGTGGGAGCGACACCACACACAAACAGTAACCAATTTGAGGAGCACAAGAGTAAACTAAGTATAGTTCATCCACAAGAGCAGTCTCTGTGCATATTTCTTCAATGAGGGCCCTAAAGGTAAGAAGACGGACCAGTGAGGTGAGTTTTAAAAGAGGTTTGCAGCGAGTTCCATGCTGTGGGAATAACACAGCTGTTTGCAGATAACATGTATCAAGATGTCCAGGAAGATGCAGTATAGCTGCTGTGGGATATGCGGAAGAGTTCAGTGATGTAGCACGGACGTTTGTTTAGTAGCACCCTGTATGCCTATATTTACAGATTTATTATTCTTCTAGTAGTTAATGAAGACCAGCCGACTGTAGCATATATTACCCAGAGATGAGTCCCAGGCACTGACAGTAGCATACAGTACCCAGTGATGAGTCCCAGGCACTGACTGTAGTATACAGTAAACCATGATGAGTCCCAGGCACTGACTGTAGCATACAGTAACCAGTGATGAGTCCCAGGCACTGACTGTAGCATACAGTACCCAGTGATGAGTTCCAGGCACTGACTGTAGCATACATTACCCAGTGATGGGTCCCAGGCACTAACTGTAGCATACAATACCCAGTGATGAGTTCCAGGCACTGACTGTAGCATACGGTACCCAGTTGTGAGTCCCAGGCACTGACTGTAGCATACAATACCCAGTGATGAGTCCCAGGCACTGACTGTAGCATACAGTACCCAGTGATGTGTCCCAGGCACTGACTGTAGCATACAGTACCCAGTGATGAGTTCCAGGCACTGACTGTAGCATACAATACCCAGTGATGAATCCCAGGCATGGACTGTAGCATACAGTACCCAGTGATAAGTCTCAGGCACTGACTCTAGCATACGACACCCAGTAATGAGTCCTGGGCACTGATTGTAGCATACAATACCCAGTGATGAGTCCCAGGCACAGACTGCAGCATACAGTACCCAGTGATGAGTCCCAGGCACTGACTGTAGCATACAGTACCCAGTGATGAGTCCCAGGCACTGACTGTAGCATACAGTACACAGTGACGAGTCCCAGGCACTGACTGTAGCATACAATACCCAGTGATGAGTTCCAGGCATGGACGGTAGCATACAATACCCAGTGATGAGTCCCAGGCACTGACTGTAGCATACAGTACCCAGTGATGAGTCCTAGGCACGGACTGCAGCATACAGTACCCAGTGATGAGTCCTAGGCACTGACTGTAACATACAATATACCGTGATGAGTCCTAGGCATGAACTCTGTGATGAACCCGAGTGCCGATAGTAGATCAAATCTAACATGGAAAGACAAGTAGCAGAAGAGTGATTGTAAATTAGATTTGCATTTTTCTGCAGTAGTTAGGAAGGTAACCTGAAACAGACTTTACCGAACATCAGGTGAAAAGCTGTGCTTATTTCTGTAGTGGAAGCCGTGTCTAGCCTGCAGTTTTTTTTGCATGCACAGTGCCTCAGTATGGGTACAGAATGACAGTCTGTTGTTGAACCATACACCAAGGTATTTATATTTCTAGAATCATAGATATTTTGTTCTCTCCACACCTGTTAGCATGTCCTTTCCCTTTAAGAATCTTGTCGGAAGGTCTGGAAGCGGGCTCCTCCGACCCACCCAGGTGGCATATCTCTCAACTCCGCCCCTTGACGCTAGAGCTTCCTTTCCACTGGAAGATTCAGGTTCCCTCCTTATCGCTCACGTGTTACTGTAGGCCTTGGCAAACAAATCTCCAGATTTGCCAAAACTTAAACTTGTTCAAGTTTCTCCAAACCGCTTCGTGATTTTGACTGTGATAGAGGACAAGCCCTTGCCCAGTTTCCGCTGTTGCCTGTGCAAGCAAAAGATTTATTTGTTTATTTTGTTTTTGTTAAGTGGGTGAGTACACTAGCCAAACAATGACTATTTTCAGGCGTGACCTGGGTAAGATAGCTAAATACTGGCTGGGCTCCCTACCTTACTTTCCCCCTTCACCAGCCAATTCCCTAGGCTACTCCCTCTGCCAAAGGGACGCACGCACTTTCCACCTTCTACACCCCCAGACTGTGTCCGGTCAAGCTGCCTTCTCATACAGTCTCCCCCTCCTATGGAACAACCTTCCACCATACCTTCATCAGGGCTCCTCCCTTCCCCTCCCTGCCAAAGATGCTCCTTGGGACCCACACCCACTCGGGCCTAACCTACAGGCGGAGGCCTCATGTGGTCAGTTTTGTACTTGCTAGTCTCCTAGTGAATTCCTGCTTCTCTACCATACAATTCCTGTGCTTGTTCATACCAGTCTGTAAAGATAAATGTTTGTACTATACTTCCACATGGTGTACATACTGTCTGTAACAAAAACAAAATTTGCTGTGCATACCTCAGTGTACATCTTGTACCCGGGTTGCACCTGGAAACGAGCCTCGGCTCAGTGTGCCTTTCCCAGTCACCAATTTTAAATAAATAAATAAAGATCAAACCAGATTTTATTTTTAAAGCGCTTTCCAAAAACCAAAGCACATATACAATATAAAAACAGGCATTTAATCAAATAAAACATATAAAAATAAAAAAGGCAGCACTAATAAGACTAAACATTATCCCCAAATGCCAGGCCGAATAAATAAGTTTTTAATGAGGATTTAAAAGTCTCAGTCAACAGACACTCTCTAATCCGATGAGGTAGAGTTCCACAGGGTGGGGGCTGCAGAAGCCCTAGCACCTGATGTCTGAAGGCGAACCCTGAGAACCTCTAGCAATCCCTCGTCGGTGGAGCGGAGTGGACAGAGGGGGCAGTAAGGCCAAAGGAGGTCTTGCAAGTAACCCAGTCCCTGTCCATGTAGGGTCTTATAGGTCAGCAACGTGACCTTGAAGGTGATCCTCCATCACGCCGGCAGCCAGTGCAGTTTGTGCAGCACAGACATGACATGCCAAGTTCTTGACAACCCTGTCAACAACCTGGCTGCAGCATTCTGCACCAGCTGGAGGCGACAGAGATCCACCCCCAGTAACCCTAGGTATAGAGCACTGCAGTAATCAAGATGTCCCGGACTGACCCGCATGCCTCATGCATCTATTGCCTGGGTCATGATCATGACACCCAGGCATGCGAAATGTGTCGCTCGTTCCAGCCCAACTTTCTGGATGATCATCTCGTATGACTGCAATTGGGCAGACTGGAAAAACGGAACCCGCCAGTCAAATCCAAAGAGGCCCATTGGGCTGTCTCCATGGCAGGCAGGGTCTGCTGAGCAGCTGGAGCAGATGAAGGCCTTCGAAGAGGAGGCGGCACAGGCCACTGATCGGTCCTCTTCTCTGTCGGTCTTTGCCCCGCTCAATCTGGGCTCCACTTTCTCAGGCTCCTTTAAGGAGATGTGTAAGTATCTTCCCACCAAAGGAGAGAGTCCTTCGGGCGCGCATGTCTCTCGTTCCTGTAAAAAGGACAAAGAGCAAAAAAGAAGGTTCATCTTGCCAACAACGTTCTTGGAGTCATGAGAGATCTCAGTCCCACGAATCTGCCATCTCAGCTTCTGTTAAGGTTGCGGCCTCAGCTGCTGGCTTCATGGTACCCCCGTCAGGCCAGTCAGCCAAGACGCAGGACGATGATCTGGTCAAAATTATAATTGACCCTGTCGACCTGTCATCGCTAGATGAGGCCAACAACTCCTTATTCAGGACTCGGTCCTGCCTGGACCCACTGAGAAGGAGACCCAGCCTGCTGGGAACCTCTTCACGATCCTGGTCTCTGACCTGGAAGAGCAGTGGGTTTTCCCCAGCTCCTGAACAACCCCATCAGTATCCCTGAGGTCTCAGACCCCTTTGACCGACAGGCTGAAGAAGGTGCATAAGTACTCAAAAAAGTGGTGCCACTGCTATTTATCCTCGTCATCCTCGGAAGAGGAGAGACTTTGATGCAGGCTGCATCAACATTACGAGGATTTGATGTGGCAGTAACTGATTACAACCGGCCAGAAGTCTACTCCGGCTTGTACCCTGGCCATTACTTGGCTGTCACCCTCCAGGCCGACGCCGACTCCTCAGGAGACGGTTCACACCATCCCTCCGCCTGCGGAGCCAGTCAAGACCCTCCCAGCTCATCTGAAACCAGCCTCTCCACCAGTTCGGGTGGAACTGCCACTTAAATAGCCTACCTCCTGGGCTCCTACCAAGGAGCCTCGGCCCATTATTGGCCTTCCGCACAGGCTGTCTGTCACCCTCACTCCTGACCATCCTAGGCAGGTGGAAGGTGACTCTGGTGGCCGGCCGAGCTATCCGGACTCCTTGGAGTCCGAGGACTCTGACCTGCATTCTCATCCCTTGGACGATGAGTCAGTAAGGAGTCTTTCGATGGAGAAGGGCTCCACTTCCATCATGGGTATCCTCTGTCTCACTTCCAAATCCATGGGGATGCCCTTGGAGCCCATTCAGAAATGGACCGAATACCCCTTCACAGATATCCTCAAACAAGGGGATTCTCCAACAGAGGCTTTCCCAGTGGCTGAGGCCATTTTTGGCCCGGCTTTGGAGCTGTGGCAGCACTCTGCCTCCTGCCCTGCGCCCTCAGCCCAGATGGCTCGCAAGTATGCAGTCCCCATCGGCTCCCTTTCAGGATTCACAGAGCACTCCTCGGCCAATAGGTTGGTGACCGAATCTGTGTTCAGGCACTCGGGAAATTCAGGAAACACCGATAGACCCCCAAAGAGTCCGAGAAACTAGACCATTTGGCCCAGAAAGTCTGTGCTGCTTCTTCGCTTGGCCTTCATCAGGCAAGCTCGGCCGTCATCATGGCGCATTTTTCCCATGCCCTCTTGGGCTCTCTGTATGAGGTCCTTCCTCACCTCTCCACAGACCTCCAGACCATGGTCAAGCAGGTCCGCGACCAGGACCTGGTGGTTGTGAAGCAGCAACTCCAGACGGCTCCAGACATTGAGAACTCCTGTACCCGCTCGGTGGCGGCCACGGTTATCCTACACCACAGGACCTGGCTGAGAGTCTTCACTTTCACAGTGGACACTCAGCACAAATTGATGGACATCCCTTTCCTGGGTGCCGACCTTTTTGGCCTAGGAGTGGATGGTCACCTCCAGCTCATAGAGAAGTCTAGTGCCACCTTGGACTCTGTAACTTCTGCTCAGAAGGAATCCCAGGGTTCCAAAAAGTAGAAAAGAAAACCTTTTTGGCCTTCTGCCCCTGCACTCAAGCAGGGCAACAACAGCAGCAGGTTCAACCTTTGTACCCTCGGTTGAAGTCCAGGCCCTTGGCAGCCTGTAAACCCGGAGGAAAGGATCCCGGTGGTCCCTACACTGGATCCTCCTCCTCCAAGCCTGCACAGTGATGTGGGGGGGGGGTTGCGAAGCCCATACCCATCACACCAGCTTTTGGTCCTCCCGTCGGGGGCTGGCTCCACCACTCCCTTTCCACCTGGTCCACTGTTACAATGGATAGGTGGGTTTTGGAAGTGGTCGGCCAGGAGCTGCCTCTGGAATTCAAGCAGTACCCACCAAGCTGAACCTGCACCCCACGGGAGGAGATGGTGTCCCTGCACACTCAGTCGGCTCTCCAAGATGACATTGCCCAACTCCTCCACAAGGAGGTAGTGGCCAGTGTGGTGGATTCCCCTGTCAACCCAGGGTTAGTTTCCAGGTACTTCCTGGTCCCAAAATGGATGGGAGGTTGGTGCCCCATTCTAGAGCTGCATGACCTGAACCAGTTTCTCAGGTCTCGCACATTCAGGATGGTAACTCTGTCTCAGATCTTACCAGCTCTCAAGCAGAACATGTGGTTCTGCTCACTGGATCTACAGGACATGTTCTTTCAAGTTCTGATCGTCTGTCTCACTGAAGGTTCCTCTGCTTCCTAATAGAGGGAGCTCTCTTCGAGTTCCAAGCCATGCCATTCGGCCTGTCATCGGCCTTCCGGGTCTTCACTATATACATTGCAGTGGTGGTGGCCACCTTCGATGTCGGGGTGTCAGAGTGTACCCATATCTCGATGACTGACCCATAGCGGGTTCCTCCAGACAGGAGGTGGAGAAATCCAGGGATCTGGCTATCCAGACCTGCATCGAATTTGGTCTCCTGGTCAGCGAGACCAAGTTGGTACTCATACCTTCGCAGGTGGTCTGCTTCATCAGGGCAGAGCTCAACTCTTGCCGAGCCAGAGCTAGGCTCCTGACAGACAGGGCAGAGGTTCTCTCCTCCTTTGCCCGATCATTTCTGGTTGGGCACTTGCGCGCCCTGCCTGGGAATTCCTGCACTTTCTGGGGTACATGGCAGCCTGCACTGCCATGGTCTGATGGACCCGGTGGCATATGCGCCCCCTCCAGTGGGAGCTGGCCAGCCAGTGGACACAGTAACATGGTCACTTTGACCAGCTGATCACTGTGACCCAGAAGATGTGGGACGCTCTCCAGTGATGGACCATCCAAGAACATCTGCAGGAAGGGATCCAGTTTGTCCATCCCAAGCTGACTGTCGTTCTGACGACTGATGCCTCTCTCACGGGCTGGGGTGCCTACATGGGGAATCACAGTGTCCACGGGCTCTGGGCCCCCGAGGAATCCCATTGGCATATCACCCCTGCTGGAGCACCGAGCAGTTTGGCTGGCACTGACTCCATATCTTCAAGGTCAGGTGGTGCAGGTCCAGATGGACAATACCACGACCATGTACTATCTCAATGAGCAGGGTGGCATGCACTCCCAGCCTCTGTGCAGGGAAGCGCTCTGCATCTGGACCCTCATGAGCCAACTGGAGGCAGATCTCCTAGTTATCCATGTGGCAGGAGCCTCGAATCAACTGGTGGACGCCCTTAGTTGTGTGAGCGAGGCATTCCACGAGTGGTTTCTTCACCCAGAGGTAGTACACAGTCTGGTCCCCCGCTGGGGCAAACCTCAGGTGGACCTGTTTGCCTTCAGGGAGAATGCAAAGCTGAGGCTGTTCCATGCCCACCCCCCTCAGTCGACGGAGGCTCTTAAAATGCCTCTCCCGTCGATAGGACTGCCTCCCATTCGGCCGGAGCAATGGATTTTATTCTCTCATCAACGGGCTACTCCTCTGGCCGACGGGCGCACATGAATTTCACTCTTTCATCACGGGCTAACCCTCCCCCATCGAGATGGAGCCCATAAATGCTACTATGGGCTGCCTTCCTCATTGATGGAACCTGCATTTATGAACCTCCCATTAATAGGGAGTGCCTATATTGTCGGCGGAGCACCTATTTTATGCTCCCCCATTGACAGGCCACATTCCACCATCAACGGAGCAGGTTTTTAATCATGAAATCATACCTTTAGAGGCTATTTCTCCATCAACGGAGCCTGTTATTTACATGTCAGCCTCTCAGGGGCCCTAAACTTGATAATAAAGATGTCTCATTTCTTCCTGCATGTACCCATGAGGACACCTCACCACATATTATAGGGTCACACTTCATGAGAAAAAGGGGCAAACCAACATATTTTACCCCCATGGATATACCACATTCATTATATGACAAAAAAAAAACACTCCTCACCAAAGGAGTGCAGGATTATACTACTAGGAGGCATACATTCATCCTCCATGACGCCCACTACTATCAGGTGCAACAATAGTGATGAGCTCACAGAATTATTGACCTGCCACCTTACAGGTACCTAATATTGAGCATATTAAAAAAAAAATGTTCATGTGGGTCAATCGTACACACGATCCACCTGAACCCCACTCCTCTCATGCTATACCTCTGCCTCCTACAAAGAAGACACAACACAGAGCTGAAACTCTCTCTTTCCTTATCACCTCTGATACCTATGAAGGAATTTTATTCTGTAAACAAACTGCACAGAGAACGGAGGACATCTCAGAGGAGAAGTATTGTGATGGAGCTCCTAACATAGACTTTCCGAAGCACAGTCCCCTTATTTTACAACGTCCTTTTGTGACGATGACAAGGCGCAACTTTCCAGGGCTACCTCACCCGTGATGATTTTCAGTTTACAAATACAAAAACTCTAAGAAGCCTTAATTACACGGAGAATATTTGCCCAGGTGTGCCGAATACTTGGATACTGAATTGTATGGGCCATATGCTAAATACCAGCATATTTTGAATATTCTTATCACTTCCCTGGCCTGAAAAGGAATAACTGATGCCTATAGTTAATACCTTTATCGACATCCCTTAAAGACTGGGATATGATATAATGGATACTTTACCACAAGCATTTCTATACTACATTAGGCGGCTAACACCCTGTTTTCAGGCGATAAATTGTTTGGTCCAGCAGCACAAACCATTCTGGATGACTTATAAGCCTCAGGCAGACTATTACAACTAAAGAGGTGTTTTTCCAAAAAGAAAAGATAAATAACAAAGGCACATTCACTACCTCTGAGCCTACCTGGCCTTTCTGACAACAACAGTGCCTAAACCTCTATGATTTCACATATCTCAACCCCTACCCTCTCCATAGGGCTTCAGTAAAACTGGGGGATTATTCTGCCTTTATATTCAGAGACACAAAGAGGCTTTACCAAAAAAAAAAAAAGACAAGGAGGTGTATGTCCCTAACAGTGGACAATTTAAAGCGGAAGCCAAGTACGGGTCGCTAAGACCATTACATCTGGATCCCGCCTGCATCATATAATGCCCTTCTGTGGTGGACACCAATTCCAGCCTCAACCAGGGCATATTACAACATTAAATGCAAATAAGAGATGCAGCATTTAAAAAGGGGAACACCAGATCTCAAATCATACACATGGCACATGGATTAACCCCACTACACAATCGTATTAATCTCTTGCCTTGGATGTTGCCATGCGGCTTATGCCTACCCGCCATCCAGAACCGCTACTCAGATATCTGTTTACCCAACAGAACAAATAAAGTGATCACCATCCCAGCTTTTCATATAAAATACCTGAAATATAACTATAGCTTATATCCTAAAAGAAAAAATTCATTAATGCAACGTCCTGACGCTGGACAAGATTCTCTTTTTCGATCATATATCACTAAAGAGCAATAGAAGATTAATGGACCAGTGAGAAAACAGGCCCATACATGGCCTCGAAAAATCTGATATTACAGGCTACAACAACGCTTAGTAGCCTTTACAGTAAAATTAATACCCAAACCAGACTTCAACTGCAAAAGGAGAAACCCTAAAAGCACCACAGCCTGAAAGGTTTGCAATCCCAGACTTAACGCCCAAGGACTCCCTTGTAAATGAGATTACTAATACATGACAACATAGCAGACATTTCTTTGCTACTTCCCTGACTACTAAGTAACACCTACAATCCTAAATGGATACATTTGTATCATTTATGACTACATAGCAGACATCCCTTTGCTGCTTCCCTGACAGCTACTAAGTAACATATACATTCCTAAACGAATACATTTTTAACTACTTAGCAGACATTTCTTTGCTGCTCCCTTGACAAGCTACTAGGTAACGCTCCTAAATGGACACATTTGTATAATTTGGGTTTCTTTTAAACTCTGGGCTCATATTACTACCTACTTAAAAGAGCCTTATGCTATTTCACCAGATTACTCGCTGAAAACATCAGCTAATTCTTCATTTCTACCATGTATGTACCAGAAACTGAATAACCAGAATATTTCTCAGGGACATATTGTACTTAAAACCTCTTACTCAGATCCTTTCCACCATAGGATCTGACTTGTCAACTTCCATATGCTTGACTACAGGCCACTGGGACATACCAGTCAGTCCATTATACGGATGAATCCATCACATGACTTATAACTATAATAAATACAATACACCCTTATCAGGTCTTAATCAGACTAACTCCACAGGAGAAAACCACTACCAGCTGTTTTGGCTTGTTTTACCAATGATTCTATCACCGACATTATAATGTGGTAACCTGGTACACTGTCCAAACCTTTACCAGGCAATAAAACTTGGATACTGCCTTTAGACAACTACCGGTCATTCGACCGCACTGCTCTATAAGGCACAATGCCACGGCTGTCCTCCCCACTGGCATATAACTGCTTGGGAATCTCCCAGAAGTAATGACCTACTGCAAGAGACCATTCCGTAAAAGATGTACGGTTACGTAAGATCTTACCGTAACAGTAGATCTTCCAGGAATGTCTCTTGCAGTAGGTACTTTCCCACTCTCCATCCCCCTACCAATTTTATGTCATGGGGGAAGTTATAATATAAGAACTGAGGGTTGGGACTCACTAGTGCCTCGGTTTTCCTTGGACCCTCACTTATGAGCTGAGTCCGGCAGGAAACAGAGTGCTAGGGACCACCCACTCTTATAGGCAGAGCCAGGAAGTGATGTCGTGTGGGTGGTCCCTGGTGAAAAGACTGCTAGAAGAAGCTACTGTGTGATAGCGCCACCTGCTGGAACCTCCCAGAAGTAATGACCTACTGCAAGAGACATTCCTGGAAGATCTACTGTTATGGTAAGATCTTATATAACCGTACTTTCTAGGAATGGTACATGTTGTTCATCCACACAAACCCACCCAACCTCCCCGGCTTTGACGCACGACCCTCTGCTTCCAGTGGGCAAGATCTGGTGTCAAGGGGTGGAACCAAGGGATATACCACCCGGATGGGTGAGAGGAGCCAGCTTTCAGACCTTTCAGCCAGATTCTTAAAGGGAAAGGACATGCCAACAAGTGTGGATGAACAACATATACCATTCCTAGGACCACTGTTACAGGTGCGTAACCTGTTCTTATCTACTACCTCAAGGGTGTCTCCTAATAGTGTACTTATGGCTGGGGCTGGGGCACAGAGTGAGGTGGCATTATATGAGACAAAGAACATTACCTGTGTCTTGCTGGCATTTAGAAGCCACTTAGAGTGAAAAAGTGGGATCTCTAGTGTACTGAAAGCAATTAGAAGGTGAGAACAAACAGAGCTGATGTTATGAAAATGTAAACTGGCATCACTGAGGTTCCTGCCCAAGTGGTTGATGTATAACATGAAAAGTAATGGGCCAAGGATGGACCCTTGGGGGACACCTCTAAGGAGGGAGTACAGGCACACTTGAGACCTTCTGTTTTGACTTGTTGCAATTACCCAGTTAAATACTGTAGTTGGAAAACCACTGCAGGGGAGGTGAGTCTGTTCCTGTGTTATCCAGCCCTGAACCAGTCATTAGTGATTTTACCTAGGGCAGATATAGCACTGTGCTGAGGTCTAAAACTAGATTGAGGGGGTGTTACAATATTTGAATACACCAAGAAAACTTTTGATTGGGAGTTAACTGGTTTTCCAGGAGCTTTGCCAATATGGGGAGAAGGCTATAGGTCTGTAATTGTTGAGATTACAAGCATCTCCAGATTTGAAGAGGGGAATAATGTGCGCAGTTTTCCAGAGCAAGGGGAGGTCATTACTGGAGAGCAATAGATTAAAAAGATGGGTAATGGGTGCTGTAAGCTGCCTGAAACCAATTTGGCCTTAGTATGTTTGCATAACATACTTAGTCATACTTACTTATGAAGCCTGAGGAAGACAAAATGGACACTCTAGGAGCATGGATATGTTGTTCATCCACACTTTTGGCATGTCCCTTTCCCCTTTAAATCTTGTCGGAAGTCTTCAAGCTGGCTCCTCCCACCCACCCAGGTGGTAAATACCTCGGCTCTGCCCCATGAAGCCAGATCTTCCTTTCCGCTGGAAGATGCAGGTTCCCTCGTGCTCTTACAGCAATTCGTAGGCCCTGGATTCAAAGCGTCGTTTTGTACCAAACATAGTTTTAAAACTCGTTCGAGTTAGCGATTTCGATTTTACCACATCTGCCAAGGAGTAAAAATCTTCCCCCAGATTTTGCCAGTGCCCCTGCGGCCAGAAGAAGTCGCTGCACCGATCCCCACCTAACATGTGTCTACTGACTAGGTGTCGGACATGACACCTTGTTGTGTGGTTTTTGCCTGGCCTTCCATCCCAACGTCCTGGATGACCGCAAGGCGCATTTAAAGCTGGGGAGACCGGAGAAAAGTAACATGCCAGTCAAATCGAAGGAGGTGAGGTGGGCAGTTTCCACGGCTGCGGGATCCGCCGAACAGCTGGAACAAATGAAGGCATTTGAGGAGGAAGCAGCTCGAGCTTCAGCCAATCGAAGCTTCTTTGTTCCACTTAACCTTGGCTCCACCTTTACAGGATCCTTCAAGGAGTTGTGCCAGTCTCTCCCCACTCGGGTGAGGCACCCTCAGGCTCGCACTCCTCCCGCCCTCGGAAGAGGGACAAGGACCCTGGGTCTTCATCCAAGCGAAGACATTCTTAGGACTGAGAAAGGTCCGAGTCCCAGGAGCACGCAGTCTTGACTTCAGTCGAGATCGCCTCCTCGGCCACCGGGTTCACGGAACTTCCATCAGGCCAGGAGACAGAGGAGCTGGCTGACGAGGTCGTGATTGTTCTTGACCCAATCGACTTTTTGTCACCAGTTCAGCCCGACGACTCCTTGGAAAGGACTCTGGTCCTTGTCTTTCCTGATGAGGAGACCTATCCTGCTGGTGTCCCCATCCCGGTTCCGGACCCTTGGGTTTCACTGATTCTGGTTTCTCCTGATCGACCGAGTTGGCCTCCCCAATCTTGGTCAAGGTCTATAACCCCGAGAAAGAGTCATAAGCACTCTAAAAAGAGGCGACGCCACAGGTCCTCATCCTCCTCGGACGAGGAGAGGCTTCTGTGGAAACTCCATCGATGCTATGAAGACCTCATGTGGCAACAGCTGATTTTGACTGGACAGAAGCCGGCTCCACTGCCTACCCCAGCCATCACTTGGCTTTCGCCTCCCAGGCCGAAGCCGACCCCTCTGGAACCGAAGTCTTTGGTCCCCCCGCCCCTGGGGCTGGCCCATATCTCGGTTCGGCCTATTCCAGTTTCTCCACTGATTCTGGTGGAACCACCACCTAAGCAGCCTTAGGGAGGGGCTCCCTCAAAAGAGGAACGAACATACACTGGGCTTCCCCAACGTCTGTCAATAACAGTCACCCCCTATCGCCCGCAGCGTATAGAGGGTGACTTAGGCGGGAGACCGTTGTATCACGACTCTTCAGACTCGGACGTCACCAGACTGCACTCGCATCCCAGGAATAATGAGTTGTCCTTGGCAGGGTTGGAGGAAGGCCCTTCCTCCTTCCAGGGTATCCTCCATCTCATTTTTGAATCAACCAGAATGCCCTGGGGTCCGTCCAGAAAAAGGCGGAGTACCCCCTTACTGATATTCTCAAAAGGGGGACACCCCGACAGAGGCCTTTCCAGTGGCCGAAGCCATTGTTGGCCCGGCCCTTGAGCTTTGGCAGCATCCTGCTTCCTGCCCAGCAGCGTCTGCCCGCATGGCCCGCAAGTACGTGCTGCCCATGGGGTCCCTTGCAGGATTCACAGAGCACCCTTCACCCGAGAACCTGGTGATTGCCTCTGTGTTTAGGTGTACTGGTAGCTCAGCTGACACTGACCGACCCCTGGACAAGAAGTCCAAAAATATGGACCACTCTGCCTGTAAGGTCTATGCGGCTTCTTCCTTAGGCCTTTGTCAGGCCAGCTTGGCTGTCATCATGGCACACTTCTCTCATGCCCATCTTGGGTCATTAGACAAGGTCCTCCCTCATCTCCCAGCGGACATGCAGAACACAGTCATGCAAGTCCATGACCAGGTATGTGCTGTCGCAAAAAAGCTGCTCCAGACGGCCTTGGACATTGGGGATTCTTGTGCCTGCTCATTAGCAGCTGCAGTGGTCACTCACCGCAAGGCTCGGCTGAGGCTTTCCTCTTTCCCGGCGGATACTCAGCATAAGCTTGCTGATGTGCCCTTCCTAGGCACCGACTTGTTCGGTCCAGGAGTGGCCGGTCACCTTCAGCACATAGAGCAGTCCAGTGCCACCTTGGATGCTACTTCTGCTAAAGGCTCTTCTGGCAAGAACCAGCAGAAGAGAAAGAAGAAGCCATTTTGGCATTCTTCCCCTGCGGTCAGGCAGCCCTCCTATCAAGGAGGTCAGCAGCAGCAGGCTCAGGCTTGGCACCCTCAGCCCAAGCAGGGTCCTCAACAGCCCCATAAAGGAGGCCGAGGTGCTGGTCCAGGAGCCTCCTGCTCCTCTAAGCCTGCTCAGTGACGGGTTAGGGGTTGCCACCCCTACACCCGTCACACCAGCTCTGGGTCCACCCGTGGGGGGTTGGTTCTGCCACTTTCTTTCTGCCTGGTCCGATATCACTTCAGACAGGTGGGTTCTTGAAGTGTTCGGTCAGGGACTGCCACTAGAATTCGAGCAGTACCCTCCCAGCCGAGCCTGCGCCCCTCAAAAGGAAAGGATCTCAGCTTGCATCCAGTCGGCTCTTTGAGACAACGTAGCTCAGCTCCTCCACAAGGAGGCCATAGCTCCAGTGCCGGATCCTCCTACAGACCCAGGCTTCATTTCCAGGTACTTCCTGGTGCCCATGCAGACGGAGGGGGGGGTGGATGGTGCCCCATCCTAGATCTCCACGACCCGAATCAATATGTCAGGTCTCGCACCTTCCGGATGGTAACTCTGAACCAGATCATACCATCTCTGGAGCGAAACATGTGGTTCTGTTCACTGGATCTACAGGATGCGTTCTTTCATGTCCTAATCCATCCATCCCATCAGCGTTTCCTCCATTTCAGGGTCGAGGGGACCCTGTACGAGTTCCAAGCCATGCCGTTCAGCCTGTCATTGACCCCAAGGGTCTTCACCAAATGCATTGCAGTGGTGGCGGCTCACCTTCAGCGTTGAGGAGTCCAAATCTACTCTTATCTCGATGATTGGCTCTTAGCAGGTTCCTCCCTACAGGAGGTGGAGAGGTCCAGGGATCTGGCCCTTCGAACCTGCTCCCAACTCGGCCTCCTGATCAATGAGGCCAAGTCAGAACTCATGCCTTCTCAGGTGTTGGGCTTTATCGGGGAAGAGCTCAGCTCTTGTCAAGCCAGAGCTCAGCTCCCAGCGGACAGGGCGGAGCTTCTCTCCTCCTTTGCTCGATCATTTCTGGTTGGGCACTTGCGCCCTGCCCAAGACTTTCTGTGCCTTCTGGGTTACATGGTGGCATGCACCTCAGTGGTCCATTGGGACAGGTGGTACATGCGCCCCCTCCAATGGGCGCTAGCCGCCCAGTGGACTCAGCGCCACGGTTATTTCGACCAACTGATCACTGTAACCCAGAAGATGTGGGACGCTCTCCAATGATGGACCACCCCAGACCGGTTGCAGGAAGGGATCATGTTTGTCCACCCCGAGCCAACAGTCGTCCTCATGACCGATGCCTCTCTCATGGGCTGGGGAGCCCACATGGGGGACAACAGGGCCCACAGGTTCTGGACCCCTGAGGAGTCCCAATTCCATGTCAACCTGTTGGAGCTCAGAGCAGTCAGACTGGCACTGTCAGCTTTCACTCCTCAGCTCCGGGGTCAAGTGGTTCAAGTCCAGATGGACAATACCACGACCGTGTACTACCTCAACAAACAGGGAGGCATGCATTCCCATCTGCTGTGCAAGGAGGCGCTCTGCATCTGGACCCTCGTAGGCTGGTTGGAGGTAGATCTCCTAGCCATCCATGTGGCAGGAGCCTCGAACCAACTGGCGGATGCTCTCAGCCGCATAGACCAGACATCCCACGAGTGGTCTCTCCATCTAGAGGCAGTTTACAGTCTGTTCTCCCACAAACAACAAGCTGAGGCTGTATCATGCCCATCCCCCTCAGCAGAGCTCGCTGCAGGGGGATGCCTTCTCGAGGCCGTGGACCCCAGGCCTCCTCTATGCCTTCCCTCCATTTCCCTTGATCCACAAGGTGTTACTCAAGGTGAGGTGGGACAAGGTGAAGATGATCTTGGTAGCCCCAGATTGTCCGCACCAGTTCTGGTATCCAGATCTCCTCAGCCTCAGCTGCAGGCCCCCGGAGCGGCATTGTACATGCCCGGATCTGATATCACTGAACCAGGGGAAGGTACTCCATCCAGACCTTCAATCCCTGCACCTCACAGCCTGGTACCTGAGTGGCTAGAGTTCCAGGCTTTGGGTCTTTTCCAACGATGTCTACACCATGGTGGAGGCATCGAGAAAGGAAACGATCAGGAAATGTTATGCCTTCAAATGTAAAAGATTTTCCATTTGGTGTCAGGGTAAGAGTCTGGACCCCTTATCCTGTTCTGTGGCTAACATTCTCGACTACCTTTGGTCTCTCCAAAGGGGGTCTATGGTCATTGACCCTTAGGGTGCACCTGGCAGCCATTTCTGCTTACCGGGTGTGGGCTGGTCAGCCAACATTGGCGCAGGAGACAGTGGTTGGGCGCTTCTTCAAAGGCCTGGATCACATATCCCTCCGATGCAGGGCCTCCACCTCCGTGGGATCTGTTGCTAGTTTTGGCAAAGCTCATGGGCAAGCCATTTGAACCCATGCACAAGTGTGAGCTCTCTCACTTGTCGTGGAAGACGGCCTTCCTGGTGGCTAGCACATCAGCCAGAAGGACAGGGGAGCTCCAGGCGCTCTCAGTGGACTCCCCTTATCTGGTCTTTCACAGGGACAAACTTGTCCTACTCTCCCACCCAAAATTCCTTCCGAAGGTGCTGTCAGAGTTTCACCTTAACCAGGTGTTGACTCTGCCAGTATGCTACCCTAACTACAGCTCGGACGCCGAGTACAGGCTCCATACTCTGGACCTGAGTTGTGGTCTCTCCTATTATAAGGAAAGAACGTCGGAAATTCATGGAGAGGTTCGCCAGCTGTTTGTCACCTATGCTGAAGCCGCTTCTGGCAGACCTGCAGCCAAACGGACCATTGCAAGATGGATTACATCATACATAGGTCTGTGCTATGAGTTGGTGGGCAAGAAGCCTCCCAGAGGGATAAGAGCTCATTCTACCTACCATACTGCTGCATTGGTGGCTGCTTCCAGGGACATCCCTATCCAGGAAATCTGTCGGGCTGCTACCTGGAAGTCAGCAAACACCTTCATTACCCACTACCACATCGACCTTGAGTCACGCGGGATGCTGGTTTTGGGGCCTCGGTTCTCCAATCTTTATTTCCAAAGTAGAGTGTGTGCACCTTGCCTCCCTCCTCCCAGAGAACTGTTTGGAGTCTGCCAAGAAGTGTGGATGAACAACATATCCACGTTCCTAGAGGAACAGGTTACTCACCTGTAACAGTAGTTCTAGGAGTGGTATATGTTGTTCATCCACACACACCCACCCGACCTCCCCGGCTTTGGGCGCACAACCTTGTTTCCAGCGGACTAAGATCTGGTGTCATGGGGCAGAGCCGAGGTATTTATCACCCAGGTGGGTGAGAGGAGCCAGCTTGAAGACTTCTGGCAAGATTTAAAGGGGAAAAGGACATGCCAAGAAGTGTGGATGAACAACATATACCACTCCTAGAACCACTGTTACAGGTGAGTAACCTGTTCTTACAGTTCTTTCTGACCTCCTATGTCTAGTCTAGAAAGGTAGTGCAGAAGAGACAGAAAACAACTGCCCCAGTAACAGTAGGGGTGGTTCATTTCTTTTAGCTGTAACATGAACTATTTGGAACACATTATAGTGCGACCTGAACTAACTAAGCAGATGGGGGGGGGGGCTAACAAAACATTTTTTGTGTTGCTTGCACACATGTGCAAGAAACACATTGCTTTCAGCAGTTAGGGAGAGTGCCTAAATGCATCAGGAAATTCGGGCCACGTCACCACGCAATCAACTGTTCTGGTGCATTACAAGCTACCAAAACAGCTGATTGCATGATGTCCCCATGGCGACAGTTTCTCCGTCGGCCTCTCACAGTCCCCAGGAAGCCGACAGAAAGCCTTCACCCGCCATTCAGTGTGCCTTCCTGGTGAAACATTTCAATAAAAAAAAATTAAAAAAAAGGCAGAGGGGGTGCCCAGTCCCCCTGTTGGCATGACCCCCTCCCCAGTTAACTAGAATCTGCAGCTTATCCAATAGGTAGGGAAATGGGAAGACTGGGTGGGCCAGCGGTCCTTATCTGCCATCAAAGTCTATGTTTCTATTTGCCAATGGGGGCCCAATCCCGTCAGCATAATGCACCTCCCCATTTGTTGTTTACCAAGGGAGTGCCCAATCCCCTCGGCTCATGCCTCCAGCACCGTACAACAGGGCAAAAGTCTTTGGCCAATGGGGGTTCTCAATCTCCTGCCGGCTCCACTGCCCCACCCAATGCCTGGTGCCACACTGGGAGCCCACCCCAGCGTGGCAAAAGTCCCCTGGCCGCCTGTGTTAAAAAAAAAAAGACTCAAAGAAAAAAATGGTTCCTCGTGATTCTCTTGCCCCTCCCCCAACCCGAGCCCACCTCTGCATACCCCACCTCCCACACCCCCACACTTACCTCCGAGCCCAGCGTGACGATCTTCGGTGGACCGGGAACACGTCTGCACTATTCAAAGCTAACCGCGAACTGAAGAAATGCTGATAAGCTGTACAATGGCATACATGTTTTTTTTTTCAAGTTTGGTGCATATCTCGGTCATTTTTGGGAATTTGTTCACCAAATTTTCAACATGGGGTTCTTGGGACCCCACCTCATGAACTTGGTCACTGTCATTTTGTTATTCGGTCCCGAAAGGTGATTTTGCGGTCACTGCGCGGAACCACCTTTCGGGACCAAGTAACGAAATGACAATGTTACAGTTCATGAGGTAGGCCCTCAGAAACCCTATGTTGAAAATTTGGTGAACAAATTCCAAAATGACTGTTTTACGTTTACGTTGCTAGGTTTCCCACGCACGTCAACTTGAGCATTTTTAAGATTTTCACTCCAGATTTTCAACATTGCCATTTTACCACACCTTTCTGATGAATAGTACAGCTGTCATTTTCACAAATTGCCCGAAATGTGTTTTCACACATGTAGCGCACAATGGTGCGGTCGGTGTGCAAAATCAATGTTCAGGACAGATTAAGAAAATCACAGTGACACTGTACATGAGTAGAGGTCTTAAACAGGCTATGTTGAAAATTGGTGACAAACGTCCACAAAATGACTGTGTTACAAGCGTGCATTGTGCAATTTCCACTCACCCTCCTAAGTTCACAAATTCGTAATATTTTCAGTCCAGATTTTCAACATTGACATTTTTCCACACCTCCTTATGAACAGTACAGCTGTCATTTTTCACACCCTGGCCGCAATATTTTTCACACTTCCGGCACAGAATAGGGTGGTCGCTGTGGGAAATCAGTGTTCAGGACAGATTAAGAAAATCACAGTGACAGTGTTCATGAACGGAGGTCCCAAAATGCCTGTGTTGAAAATCTGCTGTAAAGTATCTCTACACTAATTACATTACGGGTGTGCATTGCGCAGTTTCTATGCACACTCGTGACTTCACCATTTTTTTTATATTTTCACTCCAGATTTTCAACATTGCCATTTTTTACACCTCTTCATGAACAGTACAGGTGTCATTTTTCACATCCTGTTCGAAATGTGTTTTTGCACCTGTGGTGCCAAATGGCACAGTCGCTATGCAAAATCACCTTTCAGCTAACAAACTGTTAGTGTCGCTGTTCATGCGGTGGGGTCACAAAAAGCCCATGTTGAAAACTTGGAGTAAAAATACCAAGAAACACTCAGGGTGTTAGGGTTTTCGACCATAACGCCCTACCCTGCAGGGACTGACAGGCGTGAGAGGTGTGATTTGGGATTGTCGACAGCAATGCTCATGCCTTTCCACCCTCACCTTGCAGCCAGCAGCAGGCATCTAGGTGCGCCTTGGACCTTTTGGCCCCAGAGTTCACCCCATTCTCTTATACTGCACCCATTTCAGTGTATTTCCTTATGGAATGAGGTTAGTGTAAAGCCCGAACACTCCAAAGCACACCTTGACACTTGTGTCTGCAGGATAGGGTGAGGTGAAATGTCGTGACTGTTATGGGCGATGACCCAAAGGCAATGTCTGTCCATCTCTGCAGGGTGGAGGTGGAGTTGGCATCAGTTCAATACTTCACTGCCATTTCTATACTGCATCTGTCTAACTCCTGCACTTCCACTGCTAATGACAGCAAGCAACACTTGGCATTGACAAATGCTTGTCTTAGGCTTCTTACTGAAACAATGCAGTGCACGTTTCAGACCAAGTTAAATGGCAAGTCCAGGCCACCAGATGGCAGCAGAGTGCCATCACAAATAAGACACTTGCTTCCCTGCTGCACATCCAACAATAAGCAGGCATACATTAGAAACAGCTGAATGGTGAATGCCTTCGCCCTCCCCCATACTCCTAGCACCCAGTTTCAGGGAAATACACACACACGCTTCAAACAGGCAACATGATACTGGGTTAAATATACACTTATCCCACTGCTGTTACTATGTACTAATGACAATGTTGGTAACCCAACTGCTCACTCCTGCCAGCGCATGTGCTATACCATTTTCTGACTAGACGGATCACAGAAGTTCACAAGCTCCCCACAAGACTTGTCTAGCTGCCCAACTGTATAGGACTAGCAACTTTACACACCTTGCTGTGTGCCCTGTGCCTTGTCTCTCACTTTCGCTGTATTATTGTATACTGCCTACTACTTGAAACTCACTGTTAACCCTGTTGTGATCTCTTTCCCTACTCCACTGTAATTTTTTGTATAAATGTCTATTATGTTGTATACCCTGATGTGGAGCCTTTGGAAATGAGTCCATGACTCAAAGGTTGTATCCGACACTCTCAATAAATAAAAAATAAATAAAAAAACAGCAGGCTTGTTTGCTAAACATCTATATAAAACATAATACAGTGATAACCAGATTCAATCTGCAGTGCCACAGTTCCCTCGCTCAGTCTGTGCCTCATCAGACAGCTGCTCCAATCCCAGCAGTGCTCTGAACCAGTGAGCGTGTCTTCAGAAAACCACCAAAATGTAACCTTGGCATACCCAGCTGAACCGTGCCACTCCCAACGCCAGCCAACCATCGGGACCCTGTTCCTCGAGGTCGTGAGGTGTGCTGTGAAGCCCCCCGCCACAGCATTTGACTGGGACCCCCTGTACTTTCATGTATTGCTGAGCCGCTCCTCCAGTCCGAGAAGTGCTCCAGTACAGTGGGCAGAACACCTGACTTCAAACTTTGTGACACACAGATGTCCTTCACAATGTGGTCCAGAGCTCTAAGAACCACAATGCAAAGGACATCTAAAAGGTGGAGTCTGCTTGGATTCTAAAGGATGGTGTCTTCCTGGAGTCTAAAAGGTGGAATCTGCCTGGAGTCAGCCACCAGCTAGCCACGCTGGCCTCAGGACTTCCACCCACAAGCCTCTCCCAGTCTACTCCAGAATAGTAGGCATGCTTCTCTTTCTTACACTTGATTATTGAATTGCTGAGCTCCTGTAAGCCCCACACCTGCTGTTGGGACACTTGGGCCATATCTGCAGTATTATTCTGCCTGTTTAGTCCTGGCATTGTTAAACTGCCTAAAATTTTAGGTACCCTAGCTACGCCCTACCTGGGAACAGTATACCCTTATTTGCAATTCACCTTACTAAACCTTTTTTTGAACTTATATTTTATTGTTTCAGGTAAACAGCAAAATATAGCCTTTCTCATAGAATACAAATAAATATGTCTCACATAGATCTCTTGTAGAATAAATTGATATACTTGCAGTTTTCCCTAACCTGATTAATGAGGAGGGGGTCCTATCATATCTAATATAACATTATAATTCCCTTATTGTCATCAACGTCAGTGACTTTGGTGTTACTACTGAGGTAGAATGTATAGGAATTTTTGTAATACATCCTATGAAGATTGCTATTAAACCAGTATCGATATTTAAAAGGTATATTTGTTTCAAGAACTTAACATAAAAATCAGTGTAGAGCTAGGCGCCTCATCACGATCCTACCTCCAGGTCAAGAATGAAGCTGATGCAACCTATGTTCATAACTCGGCTTGTACACGCTAAACAAATGTGAGCAGTCAGTAGAAACAGTTTGACAAACTATGCCCTACTCCAAAGATCAGTGGCCGATGTTTTGTCTTGAATGTAGCGGGTCTGTGTTTACGTGGCATTAGGTAGGCTATAGCTATTGTTGTGTCATGCCATTGACATAATCTCTTCCGTAATTTATAAGTAGCGGTTCAGTATTCACATTTATAGCAGCCAGCGAATTGAAATCCATGCTCCTGTTCCATTTCACTGGAGAAATGAATGACGTCGCTTACTGTGTCTCGAGCTTCACTTTCACTGGGCAAAACGCAGCAGTAAGTCTGTAGTCTCTGTACTGTCCATTTTCAGGAGCACCGTCCTCGGCTGACTCAAGGATGTCTGAGCTGTTCTTGGGCTCACCTGGTAGGCCTTTTTGAGGGCTGTGATGATAAAATCGTTCAGCCGAGGTAATGTCCCCATTATCCAAGTTTTTAAATAGGACCGTAAATCTACTCCCTCCTCACCTCCCAGAAATCCCACCAGCCTAAGATTCACAGAGCATATTTGATTTTTGAGTGCCTCCAATGCCCTCATACGTGGCCATTCTCAACTGTTACTTCTGCCATTGTAGCAAATGTGGATGTAGAGCGCCTATCGACTTCAGAAACTGTGCTTGTCAGAGTTTTCATTTGTGCATCTTGGGCTTCGAAACACTGCAAAGTCCTCTCGAGTGTCCCATCCATGTCTTAGATTGATTCTACCATGGCCTTCTGTGGTGGCTTTTTATTGATTCCCCCCCAGGCTTACGAGTCTTGATGTTGCACATGCCTCCTAGGGCCCCCCTGCTGATTTGGCTGGTTCTGCTTCAAGCCAACACCTTAGGCCATTTTCTTGGGTCCCATCATCGAGAAAGGTAGCAAAATACTCCCTACAATGGTCCAGATAATTTTTAGGACTCAGAAGTATTTACTACTACCTTCTTACACCTGATAGTATTTTCATCCAAACGGTAGTACTGCTATCCACCGACCCATTTGTACCCCCCACATCTAAACTAAGTCTCAATCCCACTGGACGCCTGCAGTCACTGACTGCCTAATACTGCTGTGGAGTCATACTGTGAATTATTTTTAACACTGTCATGTTGCAACAGTCCTTCTAAGCAGCCGGTGAGCAACTCCTGTCCCCACCTCTACGGGTTCCTGTGTAGTGCCATGGTTGCTAGCATCTCATGGTACTACCAACTTTGTACATGTGTACCACATATTGTGAATTTACAGGGTGGGAAAAAACTTCCTAAAATCAGAAAGTGGGAGCATTTCAGTCAAAAATTGTAGTAAAATGCTCCTTTGCTCCCCTTATCTGTTCCTCTGACTCCCCACCTCTTCCGCTATACAATTCTAGTAGGAAAAAATCTTTTAAATTGTAAAATAAGTCTGTTTTTAATGCTTTAGCAGAGTGCGAGGTAAGAGCATTCTTGAAACACATCCTGCTCAGATGCTGCTCTCACTTAACTGTTGTGTGTCTGCGTCTCAGTTGTGTTTACCAGCATTTGCCTATCAGCTAGTATAGTTCCATTTGTATAGTTAGGCTGTTAGGTTTTCTGGTTATCTTAACTCGGGTCTGCCCTGTTATGCAGCAGTTTAATCTACAGTTTGTCTGTATACTGCCCTGGGCCTGTTGTGCCGAGTCTCGTAACCTTGCTAGTTTGTTTTCTCTAGCTAGTCACTACCGTTGCTGCTGCTAATTAATTGTTGGTTATTGTATCTCATCTCCTGGCTGCTATGCAGTTTGCCTTCATCTGCCTTCTCCTTCACCCTCTAATACTCCTGCCCCCACCCTCTGTGTTCCCCTCACCCACCCTGTCCCTTCACCCGTCTGTCCCCCTCCCTTCTCCTCTTCCCACCTCCCTGTTCACCCTGGTCTCCTCTCCTCCCTTATCCTAGAGTTTCTTCACCAAACCCTCCTGTCCCTTCCCTGCTCCCCCCCCCCTTGGTCCAAGGGATGTAAGTCCCACTTCATCCTTCTGCTGATTATCCTCCTCCTCCTTTCTGGCAATGTGGAAACCAACCCTTGTCCCTCCCCTCCTCAATTTCCAAAGGCTTTAGCATCCTCCATCGCAATGCTAGGCTCCCTAAACTCCTCCTACTCACTGTCTGGGTTTCACAACACTCTCCTAACATCCTCTCCATCTCTCAATATTGGCTCTCCTCTGGGACTCCTGACTCTTGTCTGTCCCTTTCTGATTTGCACCTCTTCAGGCAGTACTGGTACAAATGTAGTGGTGGTGTTGCCCTCTATGTCCACCAGAATCTCTCTTGCTTTTAGGGAGGCTGTACCCTCCTCCTTTGAGTTTCTGCTTGCCAAGCTTTCCTTTCCCTCTACCATACACATCTTTATTGTTTTTTTATGCTTCTTCTAAATCTCATTCTCCTCGCTGGTTGACTCTGACTCTCTGCCATCACCTCACACTCCTCTTCAGGTGAACTCATCCTCTTGGGGACTTAAACATTAATTGGCTCTCCCCAGCCTCAGGCCAGCCTTCCTCAGGACTGAGTCCCTTAACCTGTCCCAGCTCATTACCGGCCCCACCCCACTTAATACCCACTCCCCTAATCACAGCCTTCTGGACTGGGTTCTCTTCTCTCTCACCCACACTGCACTGCTGCTGCAGCTGTTCTGCTGGACACCTGCCAGCAATCACTGCATGATGTTCTGTGTCAGAAAAGTCCAGCACCCAGATGACACAGTTCTCTACATCTCCAGCTCCTTTTTTTTTTTTTTACTCTTTTTCCCTCCTGTTCACGGTCTGCGGAGCCTCTCTCGGGCATCCAGCTGGATCCTGCCCAACCCGAAGTCCGCCTGTCTGAGCCTCCTCTCTCTCCCCTCACCTCGCAGCTGGCACCCCCAGCTTAACCCCTCCAGGGTGGGTCCGTCCCTCCTCTATGGGTGCACTTGCATACATAGAGTCCAGCTGCAGGCCCGAGCGGAGGAACATGAGAGGCCAGACAGGATGGACTCGGCTGTGGGCATGGGGGCTGGTGCCGTTGCTTATCCCAAAGACTGGGTTTTTCCTTTATTCTGCGTTCCCCCCCCCCCCATGCGTGGTGCACGCCCCAACGCACTGGCACACGGCAACCTTGCCTGCATCAGCCACACTGATCATGTGCTGCCCAACACGCTGCAGTGCCCCCCGGTCTTCACTGGGGGCTGCTGGCATGCTGGGCCATCCCACCCTTCCGTCCCAGGGAGGAGAGTACCACAAGGGCAGTCGATCCTCCACTCTCCCCCACCAAACCCCGGCACCCGAGCTCGCTCCGAACGCAGGTCGCCAGCATAACGCGAGGTGTGGCATCCAGCGCCACTGGGCTACATCTCCAGTTCCTTGATGGCAGCTGTAGAAGGCCTGCCCCAGTAAGACTTCCACAATGTCCTGTGCTGGTTCCATTCCAGCCAACCCTGGGTGAACACTAACAAAAAAAAATCAAGTGTCCATGACCTTTGGCCACAGATAGAAATTCACCAGGCTCTCCCATCTGCCTGTCAACTTTGCTGCCAACTCCCCCCATCTCGAACTCACCACTGATCTTCCAGGAATCAATCTTCACCATTCATTCACACTAATGAGTCTGAGCTGGAGGTGATAGGACCCTGTGGGAGCAAAGTCTTTTACAGCTTGGGAGGGGACTGGTGTTGGTGCTGGCACTGCCCATGAGGCCAGTGCACGTAAGTGCACATGAGCCAGCCAGTATTAGACGCTGGCCCCCTCCCTTCAAGTTCTGTTTTTTCCACACCATCTTTTTTGTGATTTTGTTTACCCAAGTTTGGTACCGATTTCTGCCCTTTTGTCATGTTGTTACTTTGGCCAGTTGAGATGCCAAGTTTGAAGGGGCAAAAGAAGAAAAAGGCTGCAACCCCAGTGTATCACTGCTTCTGTGGGGGCCCTCTCCCAGCATCAGACCAGCATCCAAAATGTCACACCTGTCTTGGCCCTGACATGACATGGACCGGTGTGATGCATGCTTTTCCAAGGACAAGTGTGTCCTCGAATTCTGCACATTGAAGTGGGATTATTCACCCCCCACTTTTGGAGGTAGCTGTTGCACCCACAATGTCAAGGTTAGGTCACTGGGCCTTTCTCCTAGGCCCCTTACCAGGGGAATGAGGAGGACACCAGCCTTGGAGTCTGGGCTGGGGAAAGGAGTGATAACACCAATGCTGGGCCCGGGTTCAAGCTGACACTAGTAACTGTCTTGTCCCTAGTGTTGCTGCTGGGCCTGGTGCCAGGGGCCATGCTGGGATTGGTTCTGGTGTCATTCATGGTGCATATTCCAGTCTCTATGCCATTTGTGGTGCTGGATCTGGACCTGGTGCCATTCACTCAGCAACTGCATGTAGTACTAGTGAGCGGGACATTGCCAGTTGCTGAGCCAGGTCCCCTTCTGGCACCATTCACGGTACCAGAAGAGGGGGTCAGTTCCAGAGAGGAGGAGAACACTGCCATTGGTTTCGAGCACAGGGACAGCAATGATGGCACCAACCCTGGGCCCAGTTCCAAGTGCGACACTGGTGATGATGTTGTCCCTAGGCCTGGCGCTGAGTACAGTACCAGGATCAGTTCTGGTGCCCACGGCACCAGTTCTGGTCCCAGTGCCATCCGCAGTGCTAGCTCTGGACCTGGTGCCGTTTGTGGTGCCTGGTGCATGGGCTGTTCCAGAGTTGGCACTGACTCTAGTAAAGTGTTTGGCTCAGGGGATGATGCCAGCCCTGGTGAGGGGTTGAGAGATGTCACTGGGCCTGCTGCTGACCCTGTGACTGGTGCAGGAGGCAGCATCAGACAGGGTTCTGGCAGTGGCCCAGTGGCTAGTTTCTCCCCAGATCTGGAAAACAATGTCATGTGTGAGGATAGGAGCTTCCCTGTGGGACATGTACAGCTCCACTATTCTTCGCTGGGGGTCTCCCCTCAATGGTACTGTATGGGTCGCAACACTGATATTTGTTGACTCCACTCAGGCAAGTTTGCCAGGTCCTCCCCCCGGAAGAGGTCCCCTGAGCACTCCCACAGCCCTGGCAGACAGCCTGAAGTCTCTGGTTTCTTCGTCCCTCCTGGACCTCTGCCACCCCCACCTGAACTGCTGGGTATTGTAGATCATCTTGGGTCCATGACCTGGCACCAGTGCAGGAGGATGGCTGATGCCCTCCACAAGTATCAGCTGCAGTCTGACCAGGCCCAGCTCTGGCCTGCGACTCTGCCACCATCGTTCCCCAAGTCCAGCTCTTCCTCGCCTACTTCCTTCTCTGAGGAGGAGGACTTCTCCCTCCACACATCCATGGATGTGCCACAGGCGCTAGGACCCCACGAGAGTGTGCAGCTTTAAAAGTTTAGCGCTGAGGGACCGTCATTGGGGACGGCACCACCCATGAGGTGGACGCATGATTGGGTGCTCGTGTGCTGGCCAGTAACCAACGCCGGCCCCCTGCTCTCCTCAGTTCTGTTCTTCCCGCCATCAAGGTTGCACTCTGTGGGAGCATTCACCATTTTTTCTAGCTGCTTAGTTCTGTCCGTCACTGCTTGCTTGATGCGATAACCCGTTTTTCTACCTTTTTTCATTAACGCTTATCTTTCTTGTCCTTTAACAGTGCTAAGCTCTCTGTTTTTGCTGGGGGTTTGTTTTGTTATTTTCCTTAGTCAGTCATCTCTGGGTCTCAGGGGCCTAAGAAGTCAGAGAAGAAGATGGAGAAGAAAACGGAGTCTCCCCCTATGCATCGGTGCCCCTGTGGGAGAAATATGTCCATCCGAGATGACAGCACCGCTGCTGGACCTGTCTTGGGGGTAACATGATATGGATCACTGTGATGCCCATTTCTCCATGGACTTCATCACACATGAGATCTGTGCAATTAAGTGGGGTCAGTCACCCACCACTTTTGGAGTCAGGCGTTGCACAAGAGACTCCAAAGTAAGGTCCATGGGCTCTTCCCCTGAGTCCCTCCCCAATACTATACCCACTGAGAGAGACAGAGGTTTCTACTGGTCTTCATCTTGCAGAGATGGAGATCCTGGGGAAGGGGTCTGTGGGACATCCAGCCCCCTCCAAGGGGCCAGTTGTGCACCCCTGTCAGTCTGGAGCCCCCTAGGAGGTCTAGACACCCCTGGTGAAGAGGTCGAAGATATACTCTAGGCCTAAACCAGTGGGCTCTTTGGGGTCGCAGCCTGGTGCCACTTCAACTCCTGGCACTGAGGCCAGTGCCGGTGAACAGAGCAGTGCCATTTGTGTGGCTGGGTCCTCTCCTGATGCCACTTGTGGTACTAGAAGAGGAAAGGTTTCTGGAACTAGTGCCGCGGTGGAGATCTTTTGGATCTTGTCCCCTGAGCAGTCGAATAACTCGGGGGATGAGGACCACAATGATCCTGACTGGCTTCCAGGTTCTTGCAATGAAGGAAGCCTTTCTGGACCTAGTTCTAGGCCTCTGATGTCCTCGGCATTGTCCCTGGCTGCTTCCCAGCCTGGTGCTGGTCTTGGTGCCACCCCTCTTCTGTCTCGATGGCCCTGGTGCCAATTGCAGTGCTGGGAGAAGGGGCGGTGCCAGACGTAGCACCAAGTCAGGTTCTGGTGCCACCCTCTGTGCCAGGACAGGTTCCAGCGCAATCCTTTGTGCCGGTTCTGACTCTGGTGCCTTTCATGGTGCCGAGGGGGGTTCTTTTGCTGCTTGTAGTGCTGACTCCCCCTCAGCTCAGGGTCTCGATGTTGGTTCTGTCCTTAGGCCTAGCCCAAGGGGAAGAGCCCATTCCAGTGAGGTGGGGGCTGGTAGGGTCTGATCAGCACCTCGCTCCATGCCCAGGGCTGCTGGTGGCTCTGGCAGGATATGCAGTGCTGACTTGGGTCCTCTGGCCTCTCTGGAACCATCTGGGCCTGTTGTAGGTAGGAATAGGGGCCACCCTGTGGGACCTCTGTGGCTCCAATCTCCCCACCTGGGGTTCCCCCACAAAGGGCACCAACTAGACTACCCCTCTGCAGTTGGGTGTTCCCAGGTGGATGAGTTGGTCAGGCCCTCCCCTCAAGCAAAGTCCTCTGTACGCTCTCGTGGCCCTGGCAGAGAACCTCTTCCTCCTATGCCTATCCCTCCTGCTCTCCTGGGCATTTTGGGTCCTACGAGGCTGTTGACCTGGGGTCAATTCAGGGCATTGGCGAGTGCCTTCCCCATTTACCTTATGGCACTAAATCATGCTGTTTTCCAGCCTGAGACCACGGCACCACCATCCCTTGAATCCAGCTCCTTCATCTTCATCTTCCTCTTCCTCTTCTGAGGAAGGGGACTCTTCCCTTCATCTGTCCTCTGACACGGGATACCTTTATTACCAGCAGTTCCTTGCAGAGATGTTGAGGGAGCTGCAACTACCCCACTTTTCAGGCCGCAGTCCTCCTCTTCTGATGCTGTCCTTCCTTAGGGAGTACAGTCATGACTATACAGTCATACCTCCGTGGACTAGGCCATTTATGGAGGTATCTAGAGAGGTCTGGCACCATCTCTCTGCCCCCTTTCCAGCCCAGAGGGACATCCACTGCAAGTATTGTACACCCATGGGGTCTCTGTGAGCCATGCCACACACCATTTCTGGGGTCCAGCTCCTGGACACCCCCTCAAGGTATAGGCGGCCCAGTGCATGACCATCCCCCAGAGTCGGACTCTGCAGAGTTTGATGCCTGGGGTCGAAGAGTTTTCTCAGCAGCACACACCATGTTGTGCATCTTGGCACACCAAACGCACCAGGCATCCTAAGGCAGGCACCTGTGGGCAAGGTTGGTACAATTCTTGGCGTCCATGCCAGACTGTGAACAAACCAGACAAGCCATAAGTCTTTCTGCACTGGGCGGGGAGCTGGCAAGACATCAGGCAATGGCGTCCTATGATGCCAGTGAGGTAACATCTGGGTTGGTGGGAACTGTAGTCTGCATTAGGCGGTTGGTATGGCTTTGTTTCTCCACATTATCATCCTTGGCCCAGCATAGGGTGATTGCCTCATTGTTCAAGGGGGCTCATTTCTTCTCCTGCAGAGCCAGGTATGAACTTGCGGGGCACATTACTTCTCCCAAGCCACATGAGCCTCCATCTGCCCCAGACCAGCCTCAGGCCTCGCCAGGCCCATAAGGTGCCCCTGCCTTCCTGTGTTTTCCCCCACAGAAGGCTGAGAGGACAACCATTTCTCTCAGGGTTGGCCAACACCGCCTTTGGCAGTAAGCTTGAAACACTGACCCACTGACTAATGAAAGGTGAAGACTGATTCTTGGAAGATAATGAAAATTACGTACTCACCGTAATTCTTGCCCTTCCAGAATATCTTCACCATTCATTACTGCAGCCTGCTCACCTTCCCCCTCAGTGGCAAGGCTTCTGGACAGTTTTTCTTCCTCTCCTTCTTCGCTGTCTCTCACCTTCTGTCTCCCTTGCTAAGCACTCCAGTTTACAAACAAAGGAGGGAGGCATGTAGGGGGGAAAACACAACTGTGGACTTTTTTACCTCTTTTGTGGCCCTCAAAAAATATATTGTATCTCTTCTCTTCATTGTATTTTAAACTCAGAACATTCTTGGGTCTCGCCAGACCAGTGAAGAGCCCCTGCCCTAAGGTGATCTTCCTGGACTAAAAGTCTCCACCACTCATTCACACTAATGGGACTACACCGGAGGCGCTAGGACTACGCAGGAGCCAAAAATCTTCAGGGGGGGGCCGGTGGTGGGATAGGACTGCGTATGCGCGGCGCCACGAGACTACCTTGCACCATATAGGCTATCTCAGCATCAACCCTCCAACCACCTCAGTTCCTTTTCTCCTGCCATCGAGTACGCTTCGATGACGATGTCACTCACCTGCCGGGAGTCAAGTCTTCGTGTATATGACAGCAGCTATAGCTGTTCAGTATTCAATTAATTTACTACTTTTAGTGTTCTTTTCTTATTTTGAAAAAAAAAGAAGAGAAGAAGAGGAAGAAATTCTTAGCCTGCCATCTATGGAGTCGACCTTAGACGGTAGCGGTGATGGTAGGGAGATTTTGTTTGAAAGCTGTGATGGCAGTGGGGCTGTGTCCAGTCCGCCACCCTTTGCAGAGGGGGATCCGACCACGGGCAGTTCAGTGCTCGGGGGGGGCAGTCAGTCCGCCTGAAGCACAAAAGCAGCGGGCCGGTTCCTGACCTCGATCAGGAACCCAGCTCTGCTCGACCTCGAGCTCTTCTTCCTCCTGTCAGTGGAAGAAGAAATGGTACCGCTCGAGATCGCCCTCTAGTATGTCTGCACGAGGATCATTGGTGGTGGTGAGTAGTAGGCCTTCACCCAACTTCGGTGGGATCCTCTGTGGCTCCATTCCTAACAGCCATGATATCTGACACCGGGCCCCGTCTCTGTCCTCAGTAGGGCTCTGGTTAGCAGTTTCACCTCTGGGCCACTCTTTTAAAGCAGGGGGTACAACGTCTTCCCAGTTGACTTGGCCAGTGGACCTGGTTCCAGGGCCTTCAGACCTCAGAGCCACTGGGCCACGGATGAGTCAGGCGGGCAGGATGTGTGTGGTGCCCTCTCTGGTGCCACCACCCTTGATGCCGACCCCACGTGCCTACCCCCTCACCTTTTCCTCTGCAGGGGCCAACATGGGTACCACTTTCCTTCTCCCCCTTTTTCTTCAGGTCTAGGGCCAGTATGTCCGACGCCATGTGTGGTGCTGGCACAGCGGTTGGTGCCGGCGCCATTAATGGTGCAGAACTCCTCGACACCATTCCGGGAGGCTTGCGTCTCCCGTGATGCTGGCCTGGACCTACCTTTTGGAGGTTCTCCTAGGGTAGAAGTGGATCTGGATGAGTCTCTTCCTGTCCTACTTTGTTGAAGACACAGTGGATGACTAATTTTAGGGGCTGGAATGCAAGCCTTCTGTATCAGCAGAGCCTGTGATAGAAGATCTTCTTTTCAGTTTTTCCTCAGGGATAAGGCGTCCACCATAACATTTCAGACTTCATCTGTGGACCAAAGCAGATGTCTGCGTCTGGAGTTCCTACATTCCTCAGTATAAGTACACCCTGTGGAACACAATAAATTCAATGGTCATGAGCCTCCCGGACTATATAGCCCAATAATCAACTAAAAGTTTTATAGACCCCTATGACACTGCCCCTAGGGCAGCTGCTGTAGGCAGCAGGTGATTAACATCTCCTTGGTGGAGCTTATCGGTTCGGTCCTAAGGTTGAGCTCTGGAGGGCGCTCAAACTCTTGCTGCCCCTCAGAGGGATGGCACCATCATCATTCTCGTAACAGGCAGTCCTTTCAAGGTGGATGCCGGGAAGCCTTTGTCAGGAACCAAATTGCAGCAGAGGGCACAGGGCCCAAAAGCACCCGGTAACATCCTCTTGGATCCTGCTAGGTCCCACCTCAGCTGTCTGAGGTGGATGCCTCTCGGCGGTAGTGGGGAACACCAGGTTTGGTTTTATAACTAGTGGAAGTCCAGTCCAGTGGACGTATGAGTCATCAGGATTGTTCGAGAGGGATACTGTTCCAATTTCCCAGAGATTTTCCCCAAACCCAGGCGGCAGCCCAGACTGTTTGCCTCTTTGCCAGACCCTCTTTCCTCTGAGAGACAGGACTTCGGAGCAGCAGAAGTTGTTCCACAGCGAGTCGTAGCACAGGTTCCTACTTCCTTTGCTTGGTCAAGATAACAGGCGGCATGCGCCCATTTCTCGACTTTGAAAGGTTAAGCAAGTACCTGTTCAGGGAGGAGTTCACTACAGCCTTGGTATTCAAGCTTTCCTTCCTGAACGTTTGTCTCCTAGCCAGCCCATCCAGGCTGGAGTCTCAGGAAGCAGCTGCCACAGCTTCTCAGCTGCTTACTTCCAGGAGAGTTTTCTGATTTAGGGAAAGTGCAAGATTCACCTTCCCAGCAACTCCTCTTCATAGAAGTCCTCCTGGATACTTGCAGGGCGAGGGTTCTTCCTTCTGGAGAATGGAAGAAACAACATCTTCAGATGTCTCGTTACTTCATGGAAAGTGACTCTGTCTGGGTCCTTTTCGATGCAGCAGATGCTGGGACTTATGCCTTCATCTGCAACAAATAGTGGTCTCCAACCACGGATCCGCAGTCCTCCTCATAAATGACAAAACCTCGGAAAAAATTACTCAGAAGGTAGACGCAGTTGGTCTAGCCTCTGCTAGGTGTACCCTTACCCTCTGAAATCCCAGATCACCATCACCATGGTTGCACTCCTGATTGGTGGGGAGCACACTGTCAGGACCTCCACACTGACTTGTGGAGCCAGGAGGAGGAGTATCATCTTCTCATACATTTCTTAGAGATGAGAGCTGTCTTATACATTTTCCAAGTCCTGAAGGAGGCCCTCTGCCACAAAGTGATCCACTTCGGACAGATGACAAAATTGTGATGTTTTCATCAACAAGCAGGGTGGAGCACTCTCCCACCCTCTGTGCAGAAAGGCTGTGGAAAGATGAGAGTGGTGCCTTGAGCACATTGTGTCAGTTCAGACATTGTGCAGTCACTATTCGATGAGTGGGGCAGTCCCAACCTGGTCCTTTTTGCATCCCCTCTCAATGCAAAACTGCCTGTATCCTGCTTCAGAAATCCAGACCCTGGTGTTTTCTGTCAGGATGTATTCACCGCAGTAGATAAGACGCTCCTGTATGCTTTCCTCTTCTTCCCTTAGTTTAGAGGGTGCTGCTCGAGTTGTAGCCAGACAGGGGCAAGATGATTCTCATCATCCCAGACTGGCCTCGGCAGATATGGTTTGCATGATCAACAGTCAGTCAGAAGTTCCCCCAAGGCGACTCCCTCTATGAACAGACCCTCTGACACAGGGACTTTGGTCCATCCTTCCTGCGTTCCCTTTGTCTCCATGCCGGTCTCCTGAGGAGATGAACTTGGGCAAGTTTTAGGTTTCCAGACAATGACACTGATCTTCTTAGCCACGCATAGACCTTCCACCAGGAGGACTTACACTGCTAGGTGGTTACTCTTCACCATCCGGTGTGCAAAGTTCCATGTGGACCCTTTTTTTTGGTTGCCCACTAAGTAAAATCTTGGGGTGTCTCGTGGACCTGTCAAATGCAGGTCTGCATTTCTTGGCAGGGAATGTTCACCTCTGCACGTTTTCGGACTATCTTGAGCCAGAAGACAACATGTCGCTGGCTCAGTTACCATTAGTTAGATTTTGCTTCCCTCTTCTTACCTCGTTAACTCCAGAATGAAGGAGAGCGCTCCCTTCATCTCTCTGAATGTTAAGAGGGTTCTGCAATTCTACATCGACAGTTCGAAGAGCTACGCATCCAAGCAACTATTGTATCTTTCCGCATGCCTTGGCTGGGTCACTCTGTTGCCATGAGATGTATTTCTGCTTGGTCAGTAGCATGTCTTCGACATTACTAATCCATGGCACAGGTCAAGTTGGAAGGCCGGGTTCACACCACTCTACCAGAGCAGTTGCGACTTTCCTGGTGGAGATTTGTAATGTACCCGTTGCAGACATCTGTAAGGCGGCGAGTTGGAGCTCAGTGCATACCTTTGTAAAGCACTATGTTCTGGATGTCCATGCCTGACAGTTAACTTTCTTTGGCAGGACAGTCCTAATGGACTTCTGTCCTGAGTGAGCTTTGTCTCCTACCGCCCTACTCGGAGGGGTTTGATTTTTAGCTCAGTACTCTCCCATTAGTGTGAATGAGTGGTGGAGACTTTTAGTCCAGGAAGATATGGAAATTACATACCTACCATAATTCTTGCTCTTCTTGGACGAACTCTCCACCACTCGTTCTCACGCCCACCTACCATCCCCCGAGCTCACTCATTCGGTTTTGGTCTTCACTTCCTTGTTGTTTGGGCTGTGAAGACACTGTTGAATTGACCCTTCTTACATGGGTAATCTGGGCCTTCACATGCCCAGAAGTTGGTACTGAGGTGTTTTTTTTTTTTTTTTTTTTTTTTTTTTTTAGTTGTTTAACCAGGTATAGCACACTAAGCTGAAAGCTTTTTTACAGGAGCAACCTGGGAGCACAAGGAGGTTAAGTGACTTGCTCAGGGTCACACAGTATGCAAGTGGAAGCTGTGGGATTCAAACCCAGGTCTGGTCTGCTGGATGTCACCAAATTTGCAGCTCAGAGCCTTAGACCACTGCGCTATACTGCCACTGGTTGGAGGGTCGACGCCGAGATAGCCTATATGGTGGAAGCTAGTCTCGCAGCGTCATGCATGCATGGTCCTATCCCAGCGCTGGCTCTCCTGAAGAGTTTCAGCTTCCACAGGGTCCTAGCGCCTCCAGCGTAGTCCCATTAGTGTGAATGAGTGGTGGAAACTTCGTCCAAGAAGATCAAGAATTACGGTAAGTATGTCATTTCCATTTCTCCTCTACGCAGAGGGCTGAGGGTACCTGTTGCTTTCAGGGTGAGCCAGCTCCTACCTTTTTGGCAAGAGTGGTACTTGTACCCATGTGTATGAATCAATGGTGAAGACTGATTTTTGGAAAATGTAAACATTATGTACTTAACGTAACTGTTGATCTTCCAGAATGTTTTCTCCATTGATTCAGACGCCCATGCACCATCCCCACACTGTGGAGAGCCAGGGCCTCTGGCAGGTCACCTTGTGGGTACTGGCAGCATTTTTAGTGTGCTATCACCTCTACCATGGTCCTTATTGGTGGTCATTTCTTGTTGTTAAACAAAAAAGAAAGAGGACTAAACACTCAGGTGTCAGCCCTCACCAAAAAAAAAAGGGGGGGGGAGTGGGGGTCACTTGTCTCCCCTGCTAAACCCCTCCCCAAAAAAAACAAGTTTTGTTTTTTTATTCTGGAGTAGGTAGATGGCCACCTTCCCTCCATCTTCCTTCCCTCCTCCACTTCCTCCCTGCCTGAGGTAGATCCCTTTTAGTTTCTTTATGCAGCATGTGCCCTGAGCAATATCTAATCCAACTCCACTGAGCAGATACTCTCTCTGTGGAAGGGTGCAGTGCACTTGCTTGGATCAGTGTACTAGTGTCACACATGGGACGTCCTTGTGGTTGCAGGGAGAAGTGGGGTATGTTCTTCCTCTCTTGTTAAAATTTTTGGTTGGTATCCTTTGTCACTTCTCTTTGTGTCGGGCTTACTTCTCACATAGGTATGCTGCCAGAGAGACATACATCTGCCTCCCTAGGACTGCTACTCCTGCAACTGCTGTACTCTTCTCCCCCTTTTTCTCCACTCTACATACAGAAAATGGGGTTGTGAGCTTACACTCAAGTTTACACAAACTGTTTTGGGTAGTATGGAGCTATTACTTTTTGGGAGTCCAGATTGCGTTGTTGCCATTTCATTTGCAAGGGGGTCCCAGTTGAACTTCCCCTTTACTGCTGCTGCCAGAGCAGGTTTCTGAGTGCAGCTGTCCTATCTTTATACTGATCACTGTCCACACTCTGTCTGGCTAGCGGAAAGCGGCTCTGGCTCTTCTTAGACCCACTACCCTTGTGCCACCTGGTAGGCCCAACCCTAAGGCCCTGTATACATTACAACTGAAGATTTGTACCTTTTTAAATAACGGTTTCAAGACGTTTTCAAACTTACCACAGCAGCCCGTCCACACTATTGTTCACCGAGTTCGAACTCGGTTGTAACACAGTAAACTCCCGTCTGCATCAGCAGCAAGTAACGTTTTTAAACCCGGTAATCCTCCGCGATTGTAGCAGTTATGTTGGCACTGTAATAGAGGGAAAAATCTCACGCCCATCCACACTACAAGGTAACACGCTTTCCTCCTTCAAACCCGTTTTAAAAGCGGACTTGAGACTACTCGCATGAGAGGTTTTAAGCACGGTTTTAACACGCTTTGAAACCGTGCTTATATGAATGCGGACGGGCGCCGTGTTTGCACTAGTTAAAAACGTTTTAAGCACCTTAAAAAGTACATTTAATTCCCCAGTAGTCAGTGTGTGCTTTTTCTATATAATCTGGTGTTAATAGTATGGGATATTTGAAAAAACTGCCACAAAGCTTCTGAAGAAGGACCTGGTTGGTTCGAAAGCTAAAGCACTTTGTTCTTTTCTGTGACATCCATGTTGGTCCAATAAAAGGTATCAAATCATTTGTTTCTGGATCTGTTTTTTAAAAGGACCAATACGGCACCTACAACATTTTTTTGCTTTTATTTTCTATGCACTTGTTTTTTTCTCCTGTCGAACAGAACTAAGGTGCATGAGGGAACTGATGACAGGTATTGGCTAGCACTTGGTGCCAAGGGAGGCACGCAGGTGACATCAGTAGCCAACATCAGCTCCCTTCCTCCCTGTAAAAAATCTCCCACACAGTCCTGGTGCCTCCGGCCCTAGACTTCTATGTACTGTATGAATCAGTGGTGAGCACGGGTGGAGGCAGACATGGCAGAGGGTGGTCTGTGTGGTTTAGAATCTGTATAACCGAATAGACTCTCTTAAGCTAAGAAAATACAAAAGGAAAAAATAATGCTTTTCCATATCTCTATCTGGGTTAAGAAGGAGGCTGCTGGGAGTTGTAGTGCAGGAGTATGGCTAAGAACTACAAAATCGTAGGGTGTGCTGGAACAAACTTACTGAGTTCAAATTTTAGAGAATGTTTTTATTTTACTGACTAGAGTCAACTTTGTGATTCGAGCTGAGCACTTCTATAGTGCTACTAGCGCTTTTGTAAATTATGGACTGTTTAGCAGTGCCGAACCAATGTGACCCTCGATGGCACTTTAGGTCTCACAGTATTTCTGCAGTAGCTCTGTGAGCATGGGCTGAGGCAGACACGGCAGAGGCATGTGTCTGCCCTGTCAGCTGGGAAGGGCAGGTAGGTAGCATCACTCTGCACTAGGAATGACTGGATAGGGATTTAAGGCAGGACATTTGCACTCCTGTGAACAATTACCAGAAATAGCCTGAGCTGGCTGAGTGTATCTAATCTTGTGACGACAAGCGCCAGTTGAGGGATACAGCTAGAGGAATTACTGGCGCTGGGTACAGTCAAACATATAACCTAATATAACCTTTCTTATTTATTTATTTTTTTTTATTTATTTAAACATTTGGTTACCGGGAAAGGCACACTGGGCCGGGGCTCTTTTCTAGGTGCGACTCGGGGGGAAGGGGGACAAGTATACATACACATTGTACAGACATTTCAAAGCAATTCATATAGATACAGTAAAAATAAGACAAGAATGGTTAATGCTGTGACAGCATATATGAAACACTGTAAGCACGTTGTGTTTAAGTATTTACAACGAGCAGGATACATTCAGTAGTTACATTGCACATCAGTAAGGACATTTGCATTTTCACCGTTACTTAGCGAGTTTCAGCTGCTTCAGTGTTGTACATTGGGTGTGGTGTAGGATTATCATTCCACAGGTGTTCCATAGGACTCTAGAGGACTGTAAATGAATAACATTTTATGTTTGGAAAACCATCAAAGCACCTTTACGTCTTTACTTCCTAAGTTTGAACTGTGTCCATTTCATCAGTTTTAAACCTGTTGCTTTTGTATAAGCAGGTACAGTAACAGTTACACCAAGCACAAACCAAATTAACCTGGCCCATCACCTGAAACTGTATTTAAGAACCTAAAATGGAACATATGAAGAAGCCAGCAGAAGGCCATTTGGTCTATCTAGTCTGCTTGTATTGCAGGGTCCACAGCTTGAGCTACTGACCCTGCCCTCCCACTCCTCCCATCCTCCCTACCCATGATCCTTACCTTCCCCATATGCCTATCCCAGCCTCTCTTGAAGCTTCCCACTGTCTTCAACGAGATCACCTCTTCTGACAGCGCATTCCAAGTGCCCACTACCCTCTCTGTGAAGAAGTGCTTCCTGACCTCCTTCGTAAACCTCCCTCCCCGCTTAAGACTGTGCCCCCCTTGTGTTATGGTTGCCAGTCAGCTTAAAGAGACTCTCCTTATCCACTTTATTTATCCTTTTCAAGTACTTAAAGGTCCCAATCATGTCCTCTCTCTCTCTCTCTCTACTGTCCTCCAGCAAGAACATGTTCAGTGCCCTCAACCTTTCCTCGTATGCCTTACACTGCAGACCCACTGTCATCTTTGTAGCCCTCCCCTGAACCTTCTCCAGCAGGTCAATGTCCGTTTTGAGGAGTGGGTACCAGTATTGAACTCCATACTCTATATGTGGCCTCACCACTGACCTGTACAAGGGCAGTATAACCTCTTCTGTCCTACTACTGATCCCCCTGGCTATGCATCCCAGCATCTTGTTTGCCCTTGCTGCTGCTTCCTTGCACTGCATGGATTACTTCAGGTCACTAGTGATCATCACTGCCAGGTTCCCTTCTCCTCCTCTAATGCAAATATCTGGACTCCACCCAGGTAGTACTCTGTCCGGGGATTCTTGGCTCCAATATGCATACCTTTGCATTTCTTGGCATTGAAGCCAAGCTGCCAGATCCTGAATCACCTTCCCAGCTTTTCCAGATCATCTGGTAGCTCCTGTTTCTCTTCACCTGTGTCCGTTCTCCCACAAAGCTTGGTGTCGTCCGTGAATAGGCACATTTGCCCTTAATACCATCCCCAATGTCACTGATGAAGACACTGAACAACACCGGCCCCAGCACTGACCCCTGCAGGACCCCACTGGTGACCTCTCTGGTGCCCCTCTGGGTTGTCCCTCAGCCAGTTTCCCACCCATCTGACCATCTTATCCCCAACCTCAAAATCCGCCAACTTCCTGGTCAACCTTTTGTGAGGCACAGAGTCAAGGGCCTTGCTGAAATCCAGATAGAGGATGGCTACCACTTGGCCCCTGTCTACTGTCTTACTGACCCAGTCAAAGAAGTCGATCAGATTTGTTTGACATAATCTCCCCAACCCCCCATGAGCCCATGCTGCCTTGCATCCTGGAGACCATGCTTCTCTAGATACTCTACCAACTTTTTTTAAGTATGACCTTCATGAGCATGCACACAATTGAGGTCAGACTGACTGGGCTGTAATTTCCTGGGTCATCCTTGGGACTGCTTTTGTGGAGGGGCACCACATATGCTGTTCTCCAGTCCTCCGATACCATGCCTGATTCTAGTGAACTATTAAATAGGTCTGCCAGTGGCCCTGCCAGCTCATCAGCCAGTTTCCTTAGTACCCTTGGATGTACTCTGTCCAGGCCTGGTAATTTGTCCACCTTCAATGCTAGCAGCCCCTCCCTCACTCTATCCTCTTCTATCACTATATCTGTGTTCTCTTCCACCTCCTCTTCTCCCTCCTGAAGGCACTGGTCTGTCCTTCCCCCTGGTGAAGACGGAACAGAAGTATTCATTTAGTATCTCTACTTTTCTTCATTATCCTCCATACACTCCTCCCCTTTCTTAAGCCTAACAATCCCGTTCTTCTTGTCCCTTTTCTCACTTATATAGCAAAAAAAGCCTTCTCCCCCATCTTAATTCCTTCAGCTTTCTGCAACTCCTTCTGTACTTTTGCTTGCCAACCTTCCTTACTTGCCTCACTAGCCAACTTTAGGTCATTTTCCTTATCTACGTCTCTCTCTTGGTCTTCCTGAATTTTCTATAGCCTAGCCTCTTTTCCCTTACTGCCTGGGCAACCCCAGAACTGAACCAGCTGGGTGCTTTGGCCCTTGTGTTCTTCCACCTGAGCCTAACGCACTCATCTGTGGCAACCAGTATTCCTTCCATAACGATAGGCCACTTTTGGTCCACCCCCATATCTGCTCTGATGCCCGCCAGATGGCTCCTTAGCACTTCCCCCATCTTCCTGAAGTCTGCCCTCCTGAAATCCAAGATTTTGCTCTTAGTCTGGATGCTTTCCCTGACCATATCCAACTGGGACCATACTGTGCAATGGTCACTCCCACCCAGGGGCTCTCTGACCATTATTTACTGTACGTGCTCCCCATTTGTGAACACCAGAGCAAGAATTGTATCTGCTGTTGTTGGTTCTCTGACACCCGGAGTCAGAAACCCACTTTGCAGTCCTTCTAGGATCATCATGTTGTGGATAGTACGCTCCAGTCCACGTTTGGCAGGTTGAAGTCCCCAGCAATTACCACTTCTCCTTTTCCTGCAGTTTCCAATATTTGCAAGCTCAGTTCCCTATCCCTCTCCTCATCCTGGTTGGGTGGTCTGTAACCCACCCCCAACCTCATGTTTCCTCCCTTTGTTGGACCATAACTGAACCCATAATGCCTCCACCTTCCCTTCATCCAACTCCTCCGTCTTGCAAGTTATTCCCTCCCTGATGTAAACTGCAACCCTTCCCCCCTTCTCAACTATCCTGTCCTTCCTGTATAGTTTATATCCAGGGATTGCAAGGTCCCAGTCATGATGTGGTGTTGCCCAAATCTTGGTTCTAGGGACATGGATATGTTGTTCATCCACACTCATTGGCAGTATCCTTGCCGCTTTAAATCTTGCCGGAAGGTCTTCAAGCTTGCTCCTCCCACCCACCGGGTGGTATAACTCTCGCTCCGCCCCATGGCCCCAGATCTTCCTTACAGCAGAGCTCAGGTTCCCTCCTTAACGCTCATACCTGCGACTAGTTCCTATTTCTCCGTTTAGCGATTTAAAAATAACATTTTTGCAAAGACTCAGGTCCCGATCCGCCAGCTCGCGATGGACAACCCACTCCCAGATTGGAGATGCCCATGCAGGCAGAAGATGTCTCGGACGGATCCACACTCCACGTGTGTCTACTGTTAGGCCTTGAGCACGACCCGCAGGCTTCGACCTGTGCTCATCTTTCTCGACCTCGTCACCGAAGCCGTGCTGCCCGAGTGCAACTGGGCCCGTCCAGGCGTTTCCCTCGAGTGAAGTCCAAGGAGGCCCGGGTTGGCGTGTCCACGGCGGCGGGAGCGGCTCGGCGGATCAGCTCGAGCGATGGTCGCCGGCAGGAGGCGGGCGCTGGGTCGATTTCCTCAAGTCAGCGGCATTTATCCCGCTCTCTCTGGGTTCTTCTACCGGCTTCCTTTAAGGAGCTTTGTCTATCCCTCCACTAAAGGAGAAGGGCCTGCGTCTGCTGGACCTTATTCTCGGTCCAAAAGAGGGACAAGGGTAAGTCCCTCCGTCGATGCTCTTGGGGCAGGAAAGGTCCCTCTCGGGCCGTCACACCGTCGGCTGGATCGACCGCTCGGCTTGACCACTGGCCTCACGGTGTCCCCTGGCCAGGTCAGTTGACCGAGACTCCCACTGATGAAGTCGAGATTTTTCTCGAACCCATTAGACGAGCTGTCGCCTTTTAGCAGCCGAGATTCCCTCTCCCGGTTCCCCCGGAGGAGTTGAGATCCCGTGGGCTCGCCTGTGCCTCCGGTTCCGGAGCCCTCGGATGGACCTTCGAGCCGGAAAGTGCGGTTCGGCCGACACCTCCGCACCGACCCGGAATTCCGGGACTCTGGTCTCGGTCTCGGGACCTCTTCAGGTCCAGCCCCAAGCCCACCGTCATAGGCGGTCTCGGTCTCGGCACCCATTGATGCGCGCGTCGCCCGCTAGATCTCGTCCTCACTCTCGGATGAAGCCAGGCTGTATAGAATTACGTCGAGATGCGAGGACCTTATGTTTAACAACTCCTCTGACCGGGAATAAGCGACTCGGCGCTTCCCGGCCATTAGCAAGTGGCGCTGTCACGGGCGGCCCGACACAACCCCTCGACTTGTCCGAGCCTATGCCAGGCGGTTGTTCGGCAAAATCAGCTGCTCCACGATTCCGGTGGAACCTCCGCCTCCACAGCCACCAGTGGGGCTCGACCAAGGATTCTCGGTCGGCTGAGGTTTACCCCATCGTGTCAGTGCCCTCACTCCCGACCGACCTCGGCGAGTGAAGAAATTGGCTCCAGGCCAGGGCAGCTCTTGAGGACTCTTCCGAGTCCGAGCGATTCCTCCTTCTTCTCCCAAGCGACTGGACTTGGAGTCTTCAGAGTCAGTCAATGAGTGATAGCCCGTCGTCCTTCCTGAGACAACCCGGCTCATCTCGGAGTCTACCGGGATGGAGCTCGAACCCGTTTCCAAGCGGGCCGGTATCCCCTCACGGAGATTCTGGACCGAGGATTCTCCGACGGAGGCCTTTCGGTGGCGAGGCCATAGTCGGGTCCGGCACTGGGACTTTGGCAGCGCCCTGCTTCCTGCCCTCGCCTTCGGCCAGGATGGCCGGAAGTATCGCAGTCCCCTAGGTTGCTGTCCGGTTTTGGAACACCCCTCTGCTGAGGGTTGGTTACCGACAGCGTTTTCGGCAGCGCTCGACAACGCCAGGGATGTGGACAAACCTCCTGACAAGGTCAGAAATTGGACATAATAAGGCGGTGAAAGTCTCGCTGCGTCCTCTCGACCGTCAGGCAGTTATTACGTCTCATGGCACATTTTCTCATGCCTGTTGGGCTCTGGATAAGGTCATCCCTCATCTTCCGCCGATCTACCGCAGACTACGGTTAAGCGGTGCGGGACCAGAACGAGCAGTGGCCAAACAACAGCTCAGACTGCTTTGGATGTGGGGACTCATGTGCTGGGTCGATTGGCGGCCGCAGTGGCTATCACGTCGGAGCTTGGCTGAGGATATCACACATTACTCGGATACCCAGCACAAGTTGGCGGATGTTCCCTTTGAGGACTGACCTCTTGACCCTGGGGTGGAAGGTCACTGCAGAGGATCGAGAAGTCCAATGCCACCTTGGACTCGGTCTCTTCCGCTCAGAAGGACAAAGGCCGCCAAACCACAGCCTAAGCCTTTCGTCCTTCTGGCCTCCAGCGCCTTGACCCAACAACGTCAGGGCCAGCAGGCTGTTGTAGCATCCCAAACCCAAGCCGCGGCTTCCTCTAACAGGAGGCAGGAGGAAAGGGCCCAGGAGGTCCCTCGGCCGGTCCTCTCACCAACCTGCCCAGTGATGGGCGGAGGGTGTCGCTCCATCCCGTCTGCCACCCTGGGTCCCCCGTGAAGGCAGCTCCATTTTCCGTTCCGCCTGGTCGCTGTTACCACGGACAGGTGGAGTCTTAGAGGTGTGGGAAGAGGCCTGCCTCTCTGGAATTCGAGCGAGCACCACCCTTCAGAGCACGTCGCCCCTCGGGAAACCCCAGCCTCACTGGCGGCTCGTCGAGCCGACATCACTCTCCTCCTCCAGAAGGAGGTGGTAAGAGAGGTGGTGGACCCTCCTTCAGACCCAGGGTTTGTGTCCAGGTACTTCCTGGTTCCGAAACGGACGGGGGGCTGGCGCCCCATTCTCGACCTACACGACCTAAACAAGTTCCTAAGGTCTCGAACCTTCAGGATGGTCACTCTGGCTCAGATAATACCATCCTTGGAACGCGGCGTGTGGTTCTGCTCTCTGGACTTACAGGACGCGTTTTTTCACGTCCCTATCCGTCCGTCTCACCAGAGATTCCTTCGCTTCCGAGCGGAAGGATCTCTCTTGAGTTCAAGCCATGCCCTTCGGCTTGTCTCCAGCTCAGGGTCTTCACCAAATGCATGGCAGTGGTGACAGCATTCTCATGCGCCGAGGGGTCCGGTGTACCCTTACCTGGACGACTGGCTGATAGCAGCTCCCTCCAGGAAGGAGGCGGAGTGGTCCAGAGACCTGGCCCTCCAGGTCTGCTCTCAACTGGGCCTCCTTATCAACGAGCCAAGTCGAACTCGAGGCCAAGCAGGTGATTTTATTCATCGGGCGCAGCTCGACTCTCTTCGAGCAGGCGCGGCTCCGGCCGGACAGGGCGAGGTTCTTTCCTCCTTTGCCATCATTTCTGGTTGGGCATTAACCCTACCGGGACTTCCTGCGCCTCCCGGTCTCATGGCGGCCTGTACCAGCGTGGTCCGTTGGGCCCGCTGGAACATGCGCCCCTTCAGTGGGACTGGCCAGCCAGTGGTCACAACGCTGCGATCCCTTGGACCAGCTTGCAGTCGGTGACACAGGGATGTGGAATGCCTCCAGTGGTGGGACTGCTCCAGATCATTTGCAGGAGGGCATCCTGCTCGCCCGCCTCTCGAGCCGACGGTCTCTCTGTCGACCGGATGCCTCTCTGATGGGTTGGGGTGCCCATCTGGGGAACATCAGCTCATGGCCTCTGGTCCCCGCTGGAGTCCCGATGCCACATCAACCTGCTGGAGCTCCCGAGCGGTCCGCCTAGCTCTCACCGCCTTTGCTCCGCTCCTCCGAGTCAAGTGGTCCAGTCCAGGCGGACAATACCACGACCATGTACTATCTAAACCGCCAGAGGCGGGAACGCTCCATGCTTCTATGCAGGAAGCTCTCCGCATTTGGTCACTCGTGCGCAGCCTGGGCGGATCTCCTAGCCATTCACGTTGGCAGGGCCTCCAACACCCTGGCCGATGCCCTGAGCCGGATAGGGGCTGCATCCCGAGTGGTCTCTCCTGCCGGAGGTAGTACAGCATCTGTTCTCCCTTTGCGGCACACCTCAGGTGGACCTGTTTGCCTCCATGGAGAGCAGCGAGCTGAGTCTGTTCCATGCCCGCCCCCTCAGCAGGGCTCGCTGCAGGGGATGCCTTCTCGGGCAATGGACCCCGGCCTCCTTTTCGCCTTTCCCCATTTCCCTGATCCACAAGGTGCTTCTCTCAAGGCGAGGGGACAAGGCGCGGGTGATTCTGATAGCTCCAGACTGGCCTCGCCAGTTCTGGTACCCAGATCTCCTCAGTCTCAGCTCCAGGACTCATGGCAGCTTCCAGCTCGCCGGACCTGCTCTCAGTCAATCAGGGAAGGTGTTCCATCCGGACCTTCAATCCCTGCACCTGACGGCCTGGTTCCTGGCGGCTGGATTTCAGGCTTTGGGTCTTTCCGGCGAGGTCCTCAATGTAGTTGCGGCGGTCCGTGAGGAAGTCGACCAGAAAATGCTATGCCTTCAAATGGAAAAGGTTTTCCATTTGGTGTCAGAACAAGGGCTTGGACCCTTCCTCCTGTTCCTTGGCAAGCATCTTGGACTATTTATGGTCCCTTTCTAGTCAAGGGCTTAGGTCGACGACCCTAAGGGTGCACCTGGCAGCCATCTCTGCTTACGGGCGCGGGCAGAAGCAGTCGATGCGCCAGGAGAAGGTGGTCTGGCGCTTTTTCAAAGGCCTTGATCACATTTCCTCATCTTGGGGAACCCCACCTCCGTGGATCTACTGCTGGTACTGGCAAAGCTCATGGGCAAGCCATTCGAACCTATGCACAGGTGTGCTCTCTCACCTGTCGTGGAAGACCCGCTTCTTGGTGGCTATCACGTCAGCCAGAAGGATGGGAGAGCTCCAGGCGCTTTCCATTGAGTCTCCTTACCTGGTCTTCCACAGGGACAAGGTTGTCCTGCGCCCCACCGAAATTCCTTCCTAAGGTGGTGTCGGAGTTTCACCTTAACCAAGTGTGACTCTGCGGTGTTCTACCCCAATCACACCTCAGAGGCCAATATAGGCTCCATACTCTGGATCCTAGAAGGGCGCCGCTTATTATAAGGGAGCGCACGGCTGAAATTCGGGAGAGGTTCGCCAGCTGTTTGTCACCCACGCTGACTAGCATCTCTGGCAGACCTGCAGCAGCGGACGATAAGCAGGTGGGTAACCTCCTGCATAGATCTCTCTATAAGTTAGCGGGCATGGAGCCTCCCAGAGGGATAAGAGCTCATTCTACCGCCATACTGCTGCAACGGTGGCTGCTTCCAGGGACGTCCCTATCCAGGAAATCTGCAGGGCTGCTACCTGGAAGTCAGCAAGCACCTTCATTACCCACTACCACATCGACCTTGAGTCACGCCGGGATGCTGGTTTTGGGGCCTCGGTTCTCCAGTCTCTCTTTCCCAAGTAAGTATTAGGGGTGTGCGTCTTGCCTCCCTCCTCCCGGAGAACTGCTAGGAGTCTGCCAATGAGTGTGGATGAACAACATATCCATGTCCTAGAAATACAGGTTACTCACCTGTAACAGGGTTCTAGAATGGTATATGTTGTTCATCCACTACACTCCTACTCCCAAGCCCGTGCTACAACCTGAGCTTCCAGCGGGCCAGATCTGGCGCTCGGGGCGGAGCCGAGTTATACCACCCGGTGGGTGGGAGGAGAAGTTGAAGACCTTCCGCAAGATTTAAAGCGGCAAGGATACTGCCAATGAGTGTGGATGAACAACATATACCATTCCTAGAACTCCTGTTACAGGTGAGTAACCTGTATTTACTGCTGCTATATCCAACCTCCAGTCTGCTAATAGCACCTGCTAGTCATCTATCTTGCTTCTAAGACTCCACACGTCCAGAGACACCACGCTCCACCTAGAATCTGACCTTCTTTCCCTTCCCTCTGTTCTTATCTTCACATTTCTCCCCTCTGTGTGCAACCCCCCACCTACCCTTGTTATGTATTCCTCACCCCCCACCCTTTGCTAACTGTTTTCTCATCCCTTCCACCTCCTCCTCCCTCAGACCTCGTTCTTCACTGTGGGGGGAGGTTCATTGACCTTCTTCTCTTGAAGTCTTTGGAAGAACGTACAATGTTAATTGAGTGCCTGTGGTGCCAAATGTTTAAACGGGGAAAGGAGGGAGAATCTGCCAGCAGTTATACTTGTGAAAAGTGTATTTACATAATAGGAAAGGGCTTTAGAGGAGGAGAACTACAGCTTAAGGCACAAAACTGGTGGTCATGAAAGCATTGCCACCTAGAGAGCAAGGCAAACACAGGATGGGAACAAATTGTATGGATGGAAGAGTCAGTAACACAAGTAGATACTGAAAATAACCTGTAGGGGGTTGGAAAGCTGTAGAGGTGCTGGTGAAAAAAGGAAATGGGACAATGAAAATAATGAGGACGAAGACGGTTTAGAAGAGGTAGCATCATGGACACAGGTTGAAGGGAAGAAAAGAGACAGTGGAGGGAGGCAGAGGTTCATAAGGTTCCACTTGCAAATGCATTTCAAGCATTAAAGCAACAGGAGGTAGCAAATACAAACCAGGGAGGAGCCGTATCCTAAGACATCAGATGGAAGTAACAAGGAAAAAGAGAGCAGTCAGAACCAGGCAGTAAAGGGGCAGATCCACGAGGGAAGTTAGCATCAGATGGAAGTAATAAGGAAAAAAAGAGCAGTCAAAACCAGGCAATAAGGGGGCAGATCCACGAGGGAAGTGAGCATCAGATGGAAAAACACGATTTGGAGAAAAACCTAGTAGTAACTGGAGATTCGGTCATAAGAAACATAGACACTGTTATATGTAGAGGGAGGAAAGAAAGGGTAACAGTATGCTGCCTGTGCCTACCAGATGCTTCAATTAGTGGCATAAGAAAGACTTTCAAGGGTCTATTAAGAGGGTCAGGGGAGAGATCTACAGCATTGCCCCATATAGGAACAAATAATCTAGGTCGAAGAACAGAGGAGAGAAAGCAGTAAGTGCCTCAGCTGGAACTTGAACCCAGGCCGCCTGGAATACCTTAATTATTTGTGCAGCACCAGGTTATGCATTGGAGAAAGAGTAATGTGTCCTCCAGGATGGCCCAGGTTCCAGTTGCCTTGGTGGCGCAGCTGGTTAGCGTGACCAGAACTGAATTCTGGGCAGCCTGAATTCAAGTCCATTACTAGAAACACTGTTTCTAGTTAGTAAGTCTGTTATCTTTCAGAATGTTTCGAAAGCACACATCTACTGGCAGTCTGGAGTCTCAGCCAAACATGAGTTAAGAGATTGCAAAACATGCTGTATCATGTGCAGTGCAGCTGTAGACAAAGTTCATGCTTTGAATCTTCTGTGGCCTACGGGATTTGACTCTGGGAGGCAACAAACAGAGAATATTTCCTAATGTTCTCGATAATCCCTCAGTTCCACCATTTCCCATGGGGAGTCATTAAACTAGTGCTGGGTTTATCAACACTAACCAATTGAAGCAACTCAGCAATTACTGTAGGTTCCTCTCATTTGAGGGGATCTGTTCTGGAAACCATAAACATAAACGATTTTATCCACCCCGAGCATAGCAAATTAGTACTTTTCTGCGTGGAGCACTGTCACTCTGACTTGTTGAAGCCCACCCTCACAGAAGAGGGGTAGCCATACTGGTGAGACGAGATGCCCCTATCACAATCACTAATACCAAACCTGACCCCCCCAGGAGAGGTATGTCTCAACTGAGTGGAGGTAGGAGGAAGAGGGAGAGAGGGGATATGATAGAGACTTACAAGTACCTGACAGAGAAGAACAAGGTGCAGGAATACACTATTTTCCATCGAAAAAGATGTTTCAGGACTAGAGGGCATGGGATGAAGTTGGGGGGGGCAATTCAGAGGAAACATGAGGAAGAATTTCTTGACAGAAAGGGTGGTGAACAAGTGGAACATTCTGCCAGAGGAAGTGGTGGGGGCTGAAACAATCACGGGATTTAAGAATGCATGGGATAGACATAAGGGAATCCTGGAGGTCAAGGGTAAGGGGCAACAGACTTCTAGAAAAATGTAAAGGGAACTTACAAGCTCAAATGAGCAGACTGGGTGGGCCATAAGCCCTTACCTGCCGACAGGGTCTATATACCTATGTAGGTACAGGGACACTGCAATTTATATTTTAAATGTCTGTGCCATGAACACAAAGGCAGAGAGAGAGGAGGTTTTTAAGTCAGTGAAGCTGACACTACCCACTGACCCTAATATACTTTGCATTGTGAGGAAGGATTTTAATGCTGTTCTCAACAAAGGCAACGATAGAAAACATCTGAGGCAACACAGGGAGGATACATGCAGGGCAGGTTGGGATTTAAGCGTCTAACAAGAGACATGGGAATAATGGACACATGGCAATTTGCCCACCCCAAGGACTCGACTTTAGATTCTGTTTGCCCCCCAAGCTCATACTCAAGGATAGATATGACACTGGTGAACATAGAATGGCCCCATGCCATAGGGGCACCTAAAACTGGTCACATTACCCTCTCACACCACTCCCTAACTGAAACGGTATTCACTGTTGCCACCCACCACCACCCCAAAAGGCTCTATGGAGACTGAATTACTCACCCTCAGTCAGTCATAATTCAAGGGATTAGTGCAGCAGACTCTCAAGGAATCCTGGCAGAATAATAGGGCTGGGAACATGTCTGTAGCAGACAGCTGGGATGCCATGAAAGTCACCATAACCAGGGTAATTATATAATATGTCTCTCAAAAACAGAGAGAGGTGGCCTGCCACATTGAAGTGGGGCAGCAGTTGTTTGACCTGAAGGCCACCCACAAAGTAACACTGGATAAGGCCCTGCTGCTCCAAATCAAGCAGAGCAAAGAAAAATGACATCAGTTCCTAGAAAATAAAATTGAGGGTCAACTAAAGTATACTAGACAACTCTTCAACGAGAGAGGAGAGCGGGCAGGAAAAGTCCTAGCCCGGCAGATCAGAAGGGAAGCAGCAAGTGGGGCTGTAATTAAATTGTAGTCTTGGCTCCAGCCAGGCTGAGACACGGCAAATCCAGCAGAGACAGCAGATATTTCAGCCGACTATTGTAGTAGCTTATACTCGCAGGAAAGAGTGCCTGATCATGTGCTTAACATCACAGATTACTTAAGTAAACTGCCCCTCAAAACCCTCATGCAGGAGCAAATGCTCTCATTAGAGCAGCCCAAAATGGACCAGGACATACACAGAATCTCAGTAATGGCACTGCCCCAGCACAGATGGTTGCACAACTGGATACCGTAAGTCGTTCAAGGCATTGCTGGCTCTGGAGCTTTCACAGCTCTGTGAATCTGTCGGGGGGGCGCCTCAAACCTGGTACAGGGCTCAGGTGTCTGTCACTTTAAAACCAGGGAAGGACCCAATAGCATGTAAGTTATATCGTCCTATCTCCTTGCTCCCAGCTGACTTTAAGGCATTTATGGCCATTTTGGCATCCAGGGTGGACGGTGTGGTGTGACACCTAGTCAACCCAGATCAAACAGGATTCATTACGGTGCAGAACCTCCATGATAACATTCAGCACCTCCTTGATATCGTCACTGAAAACGTTTTATGTTACTCTCTGCCTCCCTGAAGAGAAAGGCGGTTTCACTACTTAGCAGCCCAGGTAGTTACAATAATGAAACAGAGAGTGGACCCAGGGTGGTATGCCCTCGAAAATAGGGTGGGGCTGCCAGCATTACTATTTACAGCGGCCAAGCTGACCTGTCTTGCTGAGGAGTGTTACTAACCCTTGGACAAGCAGTCTCTGACAGTGGTTAAAAGGATTAGACATATCACCAGCACCCCAAACGAAATAGGTCCTCTAACTGGTAAAACGGTGGACCCGGAATTCGACCCGATGTATAGAGATCCCAGTTTTGGGCACTGGAATAAAGTTGCTCTTACCAGACATGCCCAATTAGTGAATGCTGCGGTGATTGTCTCCTTTGAATATCTTAAAGAGACATATGGCCTCCCAGACAGGGACTTACATAGAACATAAAAACATAGAATTTGACAGCAGATAAGGACTGCTTGGCCCACCCAGTCTGCCCATTTCCCTACCTAATGGGTAAGCTGCAGATCCTAGTTAACCAGCAGCCTACTTCTTTCTACCCCAACCCCCTAGAATTGCCTTATGGCTGTCCCATGCATGCTTGAATTCAACCACTGTTTTGACTCCACAACCTCCTCCGAGGCGTTCCATGCATCCACAACCCTCTCTGTGAAAAAATACTTCCTTACATTACCTCTGAGCTGCCCCCATCTTCAAATTGTGCCCCTTGTTCACACCTCTTTTTTGAAAGATGCTACCCTCTTGGACTTTGTTGATTCCCTTGAGGTACTTGAAAGTTTCCATCATGTCCCCCCCTTCCTTGAGGCTATACATATTAAGCTCCTTTAGTCTCTCTTCATATGTCTTCCGGTGCAGACCCTGCACCATTTTAGTTGCCCTCCTCTGGACAGCTTCCATCTTGTCTATGTCCTTGCGGAGACTGGGTCTACAGAACTGCACACAGTACTCCAGATGGGGTCTCACCATCTGTCTGTACAGAGGGATAACAACTTCTTGTTTTCTACTGGTGATGTCTTTCCCTATGCATCCCAGTATCCCCCAGCCCTCATTACTGCCCTCTCACATTGCTTGCCCACCTTTAAGTCATCTGATATGACTACCCCCAGGTCCCTTTCCATTTTTTTGTTGTTAGTATCTCAACCCCATTGTGTACTCTACTCCTGGGTTTTTGTTTCTCAGGTGCATTACCTTGCACTTCTTAGCATTAAATCTAAGCTGCCATACATTTGACCATTCCTCTAACCTTGCCAAGTCCCTTCTCATCCTTTCCACCCCACCTTGTGCATCAACTCTGTTGCAGATCTTTGTGTCATCTGCAAAGAGACATACTTTTCCTTCCAGTCCCTCTGCAATGTCGCTATAAAGACATTGAAGAGGACCAGTCCCAATACTGAACCCTGCAGCACCCTCTACCAGTAACCCCTCAGAGGACCCACTCTACTATTACCCTGTGTCCTATTCTCCAGCCAATTCTTTACCCAGGCCGTCTTCTTGGGACCCACTCCCAGGCTTGCTAACTTGTATATTAATCTTTTGTGTGGGGCTGAGTCAGATGCCTTGCTAAAGTCTAGGTAGGCCATGTCCACAGCCCCTCCCTGATCTACTACTTTGGTCACCCAGTCAAAAAAATCTATTAGATTCGTCTGGCATGACCTTCCTGCTGTGAATCCATGCTGCCTTGGGTCCTGTGCCCCTCTGGCCTCTAGGTACTCAACAGTTCTTTCCTTCAGAAGTGATTTTATCATTTTCCCTATCACTGAGGTTAAACTAACAGGTCTGTAGTTTCCTGCTTCTGCCCTACTCCCACTTTTGTGAAGGGGAATCACATCTGTCCTGCTCCAGTCCTCAGGTACCACCCCATCCTCTCATGATTTGTTAAAGAGGATAGTCAGTGGTGTCACTAGTTCTACCCTTAGTTCTTTTAGAATTCGCGGGGATGAATCCCATCAGGCCCCATTGCTTTGTCCACCTTCAGTTTTAAGAGTTCTTTCAGAACCCTTTCTTCTGTAAATGGGCTGGTATCAACTTCTCTATCCAGAGTGTTTCTATTGTTTGTTTTAGGTACCGCCCCCTCTTCATTTGTAAATACTAAGCAAAAATATTTGTTTAGTATCTCTGCCTTTTCACCATTACCCTCTGCCCACCCCCCTCCCCTTTATTAAGCCTCACTATCCCTCCCTTAGTCTTCCTTTGCTCCCTGATGTACCTAAAAAAGGTTTTATCCCCCCTCTTAACTGAGTTGGCTATCTTATCCTCAGTTCGGGCCTTTGCTGTTCTGACTGCCTTCCCAGCCTCCTTTTGCTTTAACTGATACAATTCTCTGTCCTGCTCCTTCTGTGACTCCTCGTACTTTCTGAATGCTTTCTTTTTCTCTTGAACCTTCACTGCCACCTCCTTTGAGAACCATAGTGGTTTCTTACATCGTTTTGTTTTGTTTATTTGCTTCACACAAAGGCTTGTTACCTCTGTGATGGCAGTTTTTTATTATTCCCCATTGTTCTTCCACCCCTTCTTCCTGCCCATTTGCTAGTGCATTCCTTAGGCACTCACCCATTTTGGCAAAGTCAGCCCTCCTGAAGTCCAGTACTTTTGCCTTTGTATGGCTTGACTCTATTGCTGTGTTTATTGTGAACCATACTGTTCGATGGTCGCTAGTTCCCAGATGGCTACCCACTTCTACATCTGTGATCCTCTCTCCATCTCCATTTGAGAGGACCAGGTCTAAGATTGCTCCCTCTCGAGTGGGTTCCAATACTAGTTGTCTAAGGCATGCCCCCTGTAGGGCATCTAGAATAACCCCACTCTTAGAAGTGGCTGCTATAACTGCACTCCAGTTAACATCTGGCATATTCAGATCACCCATCAGCAATATATCCCCTTTATCTGCCATTCTAAGTATACTTTCTATCATTTCTGTGTCCATTTCCTCCCCTTGAGAGAGAGGTCTATATACAACCCCTGTGCGGATTGTGGTGCCATTGCCTGCCTCCAAATTGACCCACAGTGCTTCTTCTCCTCCCTGTTTACCCTTTTGTTCTGTTGCTTTGATTCCTTCTCTTATGTAGAGAGCTACTCCTCCTCTTTTACCTTCCCTGTCCCTCCTGTAGATAGTGTATCCTGGTATGTTTCCGTCCCAGTCATGGTTCTGTGTGTACCATGTTTCTATGACTGCCACGATATCCAGATGTTCTTCCTCTATCAAGGCCACTAATTCAGGAAGCTTGTTACCCAGACTACGGGCATTGGTACTCATTGCTCTCCATTTTTTGATGGCTTTACCTTCTGTAGAAGCATCCCCCACTGACCGTTCTACCTTGGTCTTTTTCTCATTTAGTACCATGTTTTGTAGGGGGAGGCTGGGATTTTCCTGCTGCTTATCAGTGCCTCCCCCCTTGACTAGTTTAAAATCTTGCCAATGAAGCATTTAAACCGATTGGCCAAAACACTTGTTCCCTTCCTGGACAGATGCAGACCATCCTGCCAGTATAGGCTGGTGTCCCTCCAGGTGGAACCCCAGTCCCCAATGAAGCCAAACCCCTGTGCTCCACACCATTTTTTCAACCATTCGTTAAACTGCATGGTGCAGAGTACCCTCGCCTCACCCATGCCACTGACAGGCAGCACACTCTGAGAAGGATATTGTGTGTGCTACTTATCTTAAGCCCTCCCCAACTCTACAAAGTCCTTCTGCACTGCTCTAATCTCATGATAAGCCAAGTCATTTGTCCCTAGGTGGACAATGACGTCCAGCTCAGACTCCCGTGCAACTGTTCTCGTGATCCTAAGGATGCGCTTCCTGTCCCTCCAAGCCATGACACCAGGCAGGCACCTTACTTCAGTTTTCCCTCCAGTTCTAGCCCCCTAATAATTGAGTCCCCCACCAGGAGCTGCTTCCTTTCCCTCTGGTGCCCTCTGCCTCCTTCCTGAGGGCCTCCCCTGTGACAGTTGTCTGAACCCTCCTTAGTCTCTTCTGTGGGTACATCCATAGGGGAACTATGCTCCCCCAGAATGGTGTATGGATTGTGGAGTGGAACAACTGACTGGGTGTGCCTCTGTTCCACCACCCTTACCCTCCCTGAGCCCACTGTGGTCCAACTGCTGTGCTTTCTTCGCAGCCTCTGAGGTAGTGGTGGTGGCTGTGGTGCTCCCTGGATGGGGGAGGTTCCCTTACTACTGTCCAGTGCAGCCTGAAGACGGGCAACTTCCTCCCTCAGGGCAGATAGTTGTCTGCAAACAGGGCAGCATCTCAGCCTCCAGAAAGACTCCCGGAAGACTGCTGCCCCACAGCCATTACATTGCACTACTCCCCACATAACTGTTTTCCTTGTTTAGTTTTTTTTGTTTTTTTGGTGTGTGATCGGTTTGTTATATAGAAATATATGTATTTATGTAATGTGTATGCTTATATTGTTAGTGCAGTGTGCTAGAGAGGCTATGACAGTGATATGCACCTTGCCCTCTTGAGGAAATGATGTCAGAACCCCAGGTATAAAGGAACTATTTCCAGGGGTGGGTGAGGTGAGGGTGGGAAGGGTTTGGGCCTAAACTGTGCCCTCAAACAATCAGCTAAAGCTCTGACCTCATCATGATGGAGTGCCTTCCTGTCCGGAAGATGCCCTACACGACAATTTGACAGAGAAAATACCTTGCTAATGAAACAGAGAAAATCCAAACATCCAAGTCAGACACAGGTAAACCTCCCCAGCCCCAAAACAGCCTGGTGACTTGTGCTCTGAAAGCAGTCAGCCCCAAAACACGTCAGCTGTGCAGAAGAGCAGACACAGAAAACAGTATTCAGCCCCTGTGGGTTTAAACTCTTCCTGCACTGAAAATCTTAACAATTGTAACAAAAGTAAAGCAAGGTCCACTTCCCTCTGTTGATTGAAAGACTGCCTTTTCTGATAATTCTAAGTTCCTTATTTCACCCTTCAGTTAGAAGTATCCTCCACCTGAAGAATATTAACTTTCCTGAGGAATCTGCTTCAAACCAAAGACAACTGTAAATTGTAAGATTCACCTCCCTCTGTTGTGAGCACAACTCGCTTTCTTGCAGATCTTAAGTCCAGTGTTGCAGCTTCCAGCCAGAGGTAGCTTCACCTGAAGACTATTAGGTTGTTCCGCTACTTACAATTACAGCATTACCTTAGCACAGACAGGCGAGTTCAGTAGGTCACTAAGCCAGTGATGGCCTGGAAGGATTTCCTTTACTGGTCTTCCCGGCTACCATCCAGGGTAAATACTCAACACTGGCTTATAGAATATTACAATCTGCTAGTAACCCAGCCCTGGCGGCAGTTAAAGAAGAGAGGGATGCAGAGACGGGCAAATCCATTGCCATCCTGGAGTGGCATACTCGTGAAGGAGGGTTGGAAAGTCACAGCGTCCCCCACCTGGCAGGAATTCCAATGGAAAATCCTCATTAGATATTTCCACACACCCCAACTATTACGTCTCACTTTTTTTTGGGGGGGTGCTGCAGAGAGGTGTTGCAGAGGATGTGGCGAAAGGGGCAGCCACTACCACATATTCTGGCAATGCCCCAAAGTGCAGGGATTCTGGTCCCAGACCCAAACCGAGCTGAGCGGGATCTGGGGCCTAGAAAATCCTTTAAATTTTCAAATCAGGGTTTCCCACCAAGGGGAGTGGAGATCAGGGGCCACAGAAATGTTTTCCAGAGTATGTGTTTGGCAGCCCTTAAAGAAATCACTTCCCATTGGTTATCACCCCAAGTACTGACCGTGGGCAAATGGCAGGACAGGGTTAATGCCATTATGTGTATGGGAAGAATAACAGCCACCTTACACCTAACAAGGGAAACATTTGTGGAAAAGTGGTCTAGTGGGAAGCATACCAGAACCCCCCCCCCCAACACACACACACAAGCTGGGGACATGGCTGACTGAGACACTGATACACCCATCTTTAAGCACTACCTGCGAGGAGTCTTCCAGAAAGGGGTTAACTTTCAAATTATGAATCTGGTGACATTATATGGCACCTCAAAGGAAGACACAGACAAGCAGCTCAGTTCAATAGTTGACAGGTTTACATTATTTTTCTTCGTTATGCAAAACTTTGTCATTATGGTTACAGTTTTAGACAGTGAGAGGCAGTATGTCTTTGTCCAGTGGGAATTTTGTCACTGTTTTGATTTATTCAGCTGTATGCTACTTGGAACAATTCTGTCTGACAGTGTAGACAAGACCTGTGCCTGGTATATTTCTTGTAAACTGCCTCATGTGATCCTCAATAAAAGTTTTAAACAAAAAAAAATGTTATTACATCACTTCTTGGCAACTTCCTACAGGGGAACTCATCTGCCAGTTTTGTAAAATGGCCTGTCACTGCAGTATCATTGTCTCCAACAGCTGACAGAAATCATTATTCAGCTCCTTTGGAGAACATGTACTGATGCCTTTTAAAGGTGCTTTGGCAGCAGGTTCAGGAGGATGTATACCCAATCACACACACATCTGGTGACATAAGACATAGTCTTTGATATCATTGCCCTTGTCACACCAGCAGAATCTCTGCCATAGGGCAAGGTGCGGAGTCCTGGCCTGTCCTCGATGTCTGGCCAAATCCGGATTCCAGACAAAAGCTTGTCCTCGCATGCTTTAGGCAATGCATATTGCAACGGTCTCTTTGTAAATCTTGAAAACTGTAATAGATACCACTGTGTCACTCGGTTTATCCCACTGCTTGAACAGCTTCAGAACCTTGTTGTGTCCCCACGGCTTTCTTGTCTGTATGGTCATCTGCCTCTCTCAGCATATGGGATCAGTCCAAAAAGGATGCCGTCTACTGCTAGTGAGTGTGCAGTTCTTGGGGAGGCAATGAGGGAAATGTTTCTTTGCCAACTGACACCAGCTGCTGTATGTGATAAGTTAAAGAGGGACTTCAGTAAGCTGGTCAGGTGGCGTGGAGGCTGAAGCAGCAATGCCCTACCTCCAGCCACGCCGGCAACCTGTGTTCGCAGTGCGAGCGGGACGTCGGGGGGCCAGCCAAGGAGGGAGAGGATCGAGTGTCAGGAGGACTGCTGTCCTCTGCCAGGGAGGGTGGGGTACAGAGGTTGGCATTTGCCTGACACCTAGCTGAGGTTGGGTGTTGGCACGCCTGGCCCAGTACAGTGGGGCATGGAGGTGGAGCAGCTGGCAGGCGCGCTACATGTGGACATGCGCATGGCACGCCCACTGTTGGCATTGCATGCTCCACCGCCGAACAGAAAAACACGGAAAATGGCAGCCTGGGTCAAGCGGTGGGTGAGTTAAGGGGCTTCCCACAGGGGGAGTAAGCCATGGGATAGCAAGGTGATGGCCCATGATGGAGGATGGGTGCGGGATGGATGGCAACCGGATAGAAGGATGCCACAAGGAAGGAGATGACCAGGGGCCAGGGGAGAAAAAGTAAGCTGAAAAAAAAGAGGGACTTCGGTAGTTCTGAATATGTGAACAGCACTCAGCATTCAGTTGGCAGGGTCCATACTAGCACAATTGCAGAGAGTTGTGATTTTCAACTCATTTTGTTTTTATATTGCATCTCCCTACCATGTTGTAATCCTGAGCTGCAGCTGCCCAATGTGTTGTGTGCGAGCGAAAGTGATGTAGGGTCCTGAATAGGCCGCCGACAGTTCTGTGAGATGCACTGCCATCAGGAGCGGGAAATTTGGCAGCTTTGTAGGGCTCACTAGTAAAAATTAATTTATTGAAAGTATTGAATGAGTTCTGATAATGGCAATTCAGTTCATTTTCTTAAAGAGGGATAAGTTATAGCAGCAAAGGTTTTTATGGATTTAAAGGGATACTGTCAGCTTTTAGCTCACTTTTATAGCCCCTGTGGAAAATGATGGCTGCAGACATCTGTATGCCTAGAAATCCTATAAGTTGGTCCTGTTTATTTTAAGATGTTATGTTGTACCTTTATTTTGCAAATATTTGTTTCTCCCTGTCCTGGGTGAAATCTTGGATGGTCCATGGGTGTCGCATGTGCACTTCTGAAACTCATGCATGAACGAGTTTGAATTATATCATGCCATGTAATCGAAGGATATTTTTTAATAGTGGACACTTTCCTGGAAATGGAAAAGTCAGTACGTGGCTGAAACAAGCACTCTAACATATCAAAATCTTTATTTGAAACTATTAGGTCGTGACTCTGGCCATGCACACACGAGTTTTAGAAGTGCACATCTATTCCTAGTCCAGCTTATCCTTTGTAAGTCTTTTTGTTCCGCATCTGGAAGCACGTACACAGGGTTTTCTTTAGATTCAGTAAAAGCTGTGATCTGGTATACCTCCCTGGATGGCCAGGAAGTCCTGCTGAAATTTCATTCCCACTCCCTAAAGTGCATGCTGAGGCCGCAATAACTGTGTCAGTGGCATACTCTTTGTTTCTTTTTTTTAATTCAGATTTCATTAAACTTCAAAGCAGCAAGCATTTAAAGGACACTGTTAACTCCCCCTTAAGTCTCAAACTGTTCCTTATTTTAAAAAAAACACATTTTATAGTAATAATAATAATAACTTTATTTTTAGGGCGCCTTTCAAAATATCAAGACGCCTAACAGATTTAAAAGAGCACATCAAACATCTAGATCGTTAAAATAATATCAACAGAAACCAGCTGTAGCATTATCTATTCACCAAAAGCTTGAACCCACAAATATTTTTTTAAGGCTTGCTTAAATCCCTCCACGGTCGTGCACGCCCATATCCGATGGGGTAGAGAATTCCAAAGGGTTGGGGCCACGTGCATAAATGCACAGGCCCCAGAAGATTTCAAGCACACCCTCAGAATCTCTAGCAACCCCTCGTTGGCTGAGCGGAGCAATCGTCCAGGGCAGAAGGAGACCAGAAGCTCTTTCAGGTAGTCCGGGCCTAGTTAGTGTAGGGCTTTAAAAGTCAGAAGACCGACTTTAAAGGTGATCTGCCACTGTACCAGCAGCCAGTGCAGTCCGCACAGCACCGGTGTAATACGACAGGATCTGGACAAGCTGCAAGCGTCGGATTTCCACCCCAGGTAGCCCTAGGTAAAGGGAGTTGCAGTAATCAAGATGTGAGGACACGAAGGTGTGAACCAGCATAGGAAGATCACGGGACGGAACAAGGTGTTTAATCCTGAAGATATTCCTAAGATGGTAAAGGAGGATTTGATGATGGCGACACCTGCAAATGCAGAGTCAGCCCTTCGCTGTACCACTCTGTGGTTTCAGACCGTCAGAGGTCGGGAGTGATTCACCCTCAAGAAAAAGTCCTGAGGGTGAACCCACCCCGACCCAGCTATCCGGTGCGTCGGATCCACAACCAACATCTCAGTCTTTTTCAAGTTCAACTTTAGCCAACTGGAATCCATCCTCTGCTGGATTTCTGTGAGATAGCTATTAAAGGCTGAGAGAGAGCTCCATCTTGGTTGGGTGCAAAAGAAAGGTCGAGCTGGGTATCATCAGCATAGCAGTGAAACCTCAACCTATACCTTCTTACAATGCCTCCAAGGGGCAGCATGTACACTGTGAACAACATGGGGGACATCACTGAACCCTGAGAGACCCCACAAGACAGAGAAACTGGGTCCGAGGAATAGACCCTGGACACCAGTCTCTGAGTTCTTCCAGTGAGAAAAGATGTAAACCACCTGGGGAGCGTACCTGACAATCCACAGATGAACCTCAGGCAGTCAAGCAGAACCCCATGGTCCACTTTGTCAAATGCTGATGAGAGATCTAGAAGAACCAAGATGGAACTTTTTTTCCAATCTCTAGCCATCAGGAGATCATTGAACACCTGAACCAGCGCTGTCTCAGTACTATGTCTCTTTCGAAATCTGGACTGGAAGGGTTCATAGGTGTCATGGATGGTCAAATAGTTCTCCAGCTGCACAGCCACTACTTTCTCAATCACTTTCACTGGAAAGGAGAGGTTAGAGATTGGTCTGTAGTTTGCATGGCAGTTAGGTCCAAAGAAGCTTTCTTCAAGAGGGGTGTTACCACCACCTCCTTCAGGGAGCTAGGAAACTCACCTGTTTCCAAGGTGCACCAGACTATCCGTGCTAGGACCGGACCAATGGAATCCATACAACCCAAAATCAGGGAAACTGGTCCTGGATCCAAACTACAGCACATAGGGTGAGCACCCTGGACAATCTGCATGACATCCATAAACTCCAGTCGGTCAAAGGTACTCCAGGAAAGCTGAGAAGTAGTGGCCTCAAGCTGATCCACAGCAATGCCCATAGAGTGTGCTGGTTGGAGTCCCGCCCTGATGTCAGCCACCTTAGATGCAAAGAATCAAGCAAGTTCATCGCACTTAATTGCGAGTAGGCTTTTTGAACTTGTAGTCAGGCTGGGTTGCACAGTCTGTCTACCATTCGAAAAAGCTGAGCTGGTCGATTCTGAGCGGCCGCAATCTCCCCGGACAGGAACTCTTGCCTTCTTACAGGTGATTGTGGATTATTAGACTTGGTAATGGTTCATCAATCTAAGTCGGTCGGCATAAAGGATGGATTTCCGCCAGCAACGCTCTAATCTGCCATCCTGGAGTTTCTCTTGTCTAGCGCACCTTTACCATCTATGTTGCCCTCACTGGGGTGCATTGTAATCTGTATTACTTGATCTATGTCTGTGTGTAAGCCCTTCTCTTTTCCCCCAGGATGCATCTGGAATCGAGTGGGTCACTGCTCAGTGTGCCTTCCTGGTAAAACTCTTAAATAAATAAATAATCCTTCGTTCTAATCGCGGCATCTCTCTCAAAGTCCCATCAAACCATGGGGACCGAGGGCGAAGGGAGAGAGGACGAACATGGACAGGAGCAGTGACATCCAGAGCCGCCGAGACAGCCAAGTTATAGGCCGCCACGAGGGTCTCTGGATCACTGCTTGCCACTGGGAGGCAAGCGCCGGTCGAGTACCACCACCAGGCCTTCAGAGCTTATACCTCGTAAAGGGCGGTATCTGACCATCTCCACAGGGGCAGGCCTACAAAGGGGGGCACTAAAACTAAACCCCACGGTGTAGTGATCAGACCATCCGACTGATTCCACCCCCAAATCAGAGGCCTCAATTCCCAGGAGGAAGACTAGGTCAAGAGAGTGACCGTGTTTATGGGTAGCAGTGGTAACCATCTGTGTAAGGCCCAGAGATGTCATCAACTGGAGGAAGTGTTGTCCAAACTGCGAGAGTTCAACGTCAATCCATCAGCCTGGGTGACTCAAACACCATGTCGACAACGAAGTCTGCGACTTCCTGAAGGAACAGCCTCTCATTTCCGGGCAGATGGTAAATGAGGGCGATGCTACAACCTACACCTGCTACCATGGTACACTCAAATGACTCAGCCTTCTCAACTGGTACATTCATGAGGTTGAGTTTGGTCTTAAAACAGACTGCAACCCCCCCCCACGATCACACAATTAGCATGCATTTTAGTTCTACTTAGCAAGGAGGCACATTAAACCACCAGCAACAGCAATGAATTTGAGGGAAGGCAAGCAATCATAAAATATTAGGTTTAAACTAGAAATAGTACGATGCAAAAGGGTTGACAGTGTTCCTTTAGAGTGACACGTTCAGTGGCCATCATGGGTTGAAAGCCCATGAAAAGCTCTTTCAAAAGCGGTACTGGGTGCATTTGTAGCTGGAAGCACTCCAGAGATATTGATGACTGAGTCTGTTTATTATTAATACTACATTGCAGCCAGTTAACAGCATCATGATGTTATCAAGGAAACAGCTGTGCCTTTGACACTGACTCAAGCACAGCTTGTTCCTCGGTTTACTAAATATCATTTTGGTACCTCAGTATTGGCTGCACTGTTGTCCCTCCATAGGTGTTTGTGCTGATATGTAATGCAGCTTGTTCGTAGGTGCCTGTTCCCTGTCAATCTCCACACACAGTGGGGGATCCCACTCCTGGCTGGTTGTGAGAGTCAGGGCCCTCATCCCTTGGCCCAGTGATGGTGCACAAAGTTTGGGAGGTTACCACCCCCTCTGTCTTTTGTCATTTGCAGTCTACTTAGTCTCTAGCCCCCCACAGAAAATCCTGCTATCTTACTTCCCACAACCTAAACGTGAGACTCTGTACTGTAGAACTGTGTGACCCAGTACTCTCTTAACTGTGAGTAAAAATTTTCAGAGCAGTGCTATCCCCCAGTCTCTATTCCTTCTCCCCACTGTGGAAAGAAAGGGATTATCCTGTCCTTCTCTATTTGGCATATCTTATTTTCCAAGAGTCTGCCTGCTTTGTCCCCCCCTTCCATAATACAGCTGTTTGGTACAGAAGCCGGTGTGTTTAATTTTACACCGCATTATGGCTTTCATTTGTCCTTCTCAGCTTCTTTTAATTTTTGGTAAGAGTCCCTCCTCCTTCTCTATCCCATATCGTGTCTTTCTTTGTATTTTCTAACTCTTGTCAGTCTGGCTTCCCTCTGTTTTTTCTTAGCACTAGCCATAGCTTTGAGTTTGCTTTGCAGCATGCATTTGAAGGTGTCCCACACCACTGCCACCGGTTCCACCGTACCCTGGTTCTCTCCCGCACCACTGCCATCAGTTCCACTGCACCCAGGTTCTCTCCCACACTACTGCCACCGGTTCCACTGTACTTTGGTTCTCTCTCACGTCACTGCCACCGGTTCCACTGTACCCTGGTTCTCTCCCACATCACTGTTACTGGTTCCACCATACCCTGGTTCTCTCCCACACCACTGCCACTGGTTCCACCGTACCCTGGTTCTCTCCCACACCACTGCCACCGGTTCCACCGTACCCTGGTTCTTTCCCACACCACTGCCACTGGTTCCACCATACCCTGGTTCTCTCCCACATCACTGCCAGTGGTTCCACCATACCCTGGTTCTCTCCCACAATACTGCAGCTTGTTCTACCGTACCCTGGTTCTCTCCAGTACCACTGCCACTGGTTCCACCATACCCTAGTTCTCTCCCACATCACTGTCACCGGTTCCGCCGTACCCTGGTGGTTCTCTCCCACAATGCTGCCACTGGTTCCACCATACCCTGGTTCATTCCCACATCACTGCCACCAGTTCCACCATACCCTGGTTCTCTCCAACGCCACTGGTTCCACCATACCCTAGTTCTCTCCCACACCACTGCCACCGGTTCCACCATACCCTGGTTCTCTCTCAGGAACTCCTTAATTCTCTCCCCGGTTGGCATACATTCTTTATTCAATCTGAGTAAGGACTTTAGGCAGGTCATTTATTAAAAACATAAAAAAGAACCCAAAATCAGTCCTTTTGGAATTCCTCGTTATCATAAGTGGTTCAGATAATATAGTGTTTACTGGGATGTTTTGTGTCCAATTTGTTAAGTATGACTTAAACCACATCAGGGGTTCCACATTTGCACCAGTACCCATAAGTTGTACAATTAGCAAGAGTGGCTCACCAGGTCAAAGAATGTTGTTAGGTCCGTGAGCACAGCTCTATTTTTTCTTCCTTTCTCAAGAGACTGGAATAATATTATTTGATTTGATTTATTACTCTATAACAATCAGTTTGGTAAAAAAAACAGTAAAGTTCATTACAACCTAGATAAGCGAAACATACATCAGCTATAAACAAGATAATAATCAGTACAAGATATCTAAGCTAATACATAAATATTTAAAAGCCTACCTACTAACAGTTATATAAGACACACAGTACCCGTAAACACACATTATTGCATACACAGTAGAACACACATACTGTAGCATAAACTTGGAAAAGTACTGTTTTTTATCCTGTTTCTAGCCATGTATTACAAAAAGCCCATTTTATTTTATTTCGCAACCTACAATCATCAGAATAGTACATAATTATATGCCAGTCTTGGGGAGGGGGCATAGGCAGTTAGGTTCATTTAATAACCCATGGGTTTCAACAGATGAAAACCGGGGAGATCAGGAAACCCCGCCATCACTAACTCATACCCCATTGGACCCTCATGAGGAAAGATTTCTTGTACAGTATGTCTCAGATCTTCCTTGTCAATCTTCACCATTCATTACTGCTTAGGTTGGCTTGGGCGGCGCACCCGCTCAGGAGGAGTGTTAGTTTTTTGGAGTCGGCTCCAATGGCGCACGCCCTCGGCCGCGGCGTACTGTGTCATGCGAGGGCGCCATTAGGTGCCGCAGACCTCCTCTATCTCAGTTCTGTTTCTCCCGCCGTCGAGGCTGCACCTGCTGTGCGGTAGCGAAATAGTTTAACGGTTCCCCGTAATCCTTCAAGACTCCTCGTTTTTTCCTCAGTGACTCGCTCGACGCCGTATGCCGGTAAGACTGTTCTTATTTTTCTATCAACGGCGCCGAGTGCTTTATTGCTGTTTTTTTGCCTTGTTTAGTTCGCATCATGTCAGGTTCGGGAGCAAAGCGTAAGTCGAAGGCGGGTCGTGCCCCTATGCATCGGTGCTCCTGTGGCCAGCATTTCTCCGTCTCGGACCAGCATGATGTCTGTCTCCGTTGCCTGGGACCCAACCACAACATGGATGCGTGCGACGCCTGTTTCTCCATAGAGCCGTCGTGTCCTCAAAGTCTGCAGCGTTCAAGATCGGCAGGGCCCGCCGACCGCCGAGGGCAGCGATACGCTCCAGGATTCCCAGGTAAGGTCTCTAGGCCCTTCCTCCGGGTCCCCTCCTGGGCCTATACGGTCCGGGAGGAGGAGGCTTCCTCTCTCTTCTCTTGCCAAGAGGTAGCTTCTCGTGGTGTCAGAGGACGTCGTGGCCTCCGGGGCGCGGACGGGACACTGCCTCGGCAGTCACCTCCTCGAGGTGCAGGCTCCCCAGTGTCGAGGCCCGCGCCTGCTGGGCCCGCACCGGTGACCTCGACACGCCCTCCCGGCGCGTTTCAGATCCGGGCGCCCGTGATCGAGATGGCGCTCGCGGTGGTGCTGCTCTTGGCCTTCTCGCGCCGCGAGGCCAGGTTTGTGCTCTTGGCTGCACGGGTTGGGTTCTGACGCTGGGCGGCGCCGTGGCTAACTGACACCACAGGGGCGGGCGGGCCTAGCGTTGCGGGTGGGCCAAGGTCATCCGCGCCTGCCTCTAGCACTGGCGCCGTCAGTAGCGCCATTTCTCTGGGGACCCCTAGGGTTGCCAGCATTGAGGTTCAGCTGGTCTCTTCCTCTTCGGAGGTCGATGACTCGGACGTGGACCCATCCTGGCAACCTGACTCATCGGGGTCCCCGGTGGCACGTAGTGCTAGGCGGCACAGCAGGCCCCTCCCACTGTCCCCACTCCCGTCCTCCCCTGAGGGCCCTCGGCTAGGGTGGCCCGGGTCCCGGGGAGCGAAGGGTGGGGACGGAGGGGCTTTTCCTCCTGGGGTCTAACAGCTACCCTTCCGGTGCTGTTACGCCTCAGGATGGGAGAACGCTGGAGTCGAGGAGGAGGCGCCTCGAGTCCGAGGGGTCGAGGGCGGGGATGCTCACAGCCCTGCCAGCCACCGGGTGGCTAGAGCCGAGCGCTTGAGCCCCGCCTTTTCCTGTCTTGGGCCCCGGGTCCTCCGTGGCGTGTTATGACTGCCCTTCTGGATCCATGCAGTCCCAGGTTCATCAACGGGAGGATCCCTCCTGGGCTCTTCCAGGTTTCGCATCCCCAGGGTTCCGTTTGTGACCCGGTCTGTTGTCCGAATCCCGCCAGCTCGGGCTCCGTTCTCCGGATTTCAGAGCCCTAGCAGAGGTCAGTTGCCTCTTCGTAGGTGCCCATCTCCAGTCACCCCCTGCTCTTCCAGGCCATGTCGGTCCTACGGGTCCGTTATCCTGGGAGCAGTTCAGAGGTTCTGCAGCGGCCTTCCCCTCATATGTTAGGTATATGCATGAGCGGGTCATTCGCCTCTCCCCACCGCCGCAGGAATCTTCTGGACACTCGAGTTCTCCATCGTCCTTGTCTCCCTCCTCTGAGGGAGAGGAACCCCTTGCTCATATCTCCTCCGATGCTGATTTCACTGAATATCAGCGATTCCTTTCGAGGATGGTGAGTGATCTTCGAATTTCCTACATTAGGCGAGACAATACCGAACGGGAGATACGGGAATTCCTTGGAGAATTCAGTGCCCAGCACCTGGTGGTACCTTCCTGGCCTATCCCCTTCCAGGAGGCGTCTATCCGTTCCTGGCAGTCACCAGCTGCCCCTTCTCCAGCCCCGGCAGACTGTCGACAAAGGTATTGTGCCCCTTTGGAATCCCTGGGTACCCTTCCCAACCCGCCCTCGGGTTTGGTATACCTAGAGACGCCTTCCGGGCACCGCCACCTGGTGCACGACCGTCCACCAGATTCGGATTCCCTATAATTCGACTGGTGGGGGCGAAGAGTGTTCTCTTCCTCTCATGCGATGGCTTGCATTGCGTCACGTCAGGCTCACCACGCTGCCTACAGTAGGCATCTGTGGTCGATGCTCTCTCAGCTCTTAGCATCAATGCCTGATATGGAGTAAACCAGACAGGCTATTGCCCTCTCCGCTATAGGCCTGGAGCTGGCAAGACACCAAGCAAGGGCATCTTATGACGCCAATGAGGTGGCTTCCAGGCTTACGGGGACAGCGATCTGCATTAGGCGGATGGCATGGCTTCATCTATCAAGGTTGTCACCCCTGGCTCGGCATAGGGTGATTCACTCCGCCTTCCGGGGGACCCGTCTTTTTTCCTCCAGAGCTAGAAAACTTCTGCAGGCGCTTCCTCCGTCTCCCCATCCTCGGGGGGCATCTCCTAGCTCTTCTCTCACATAGGCTTTTCTCTGGATTAGCCCAGGGTCCTCCCCTTCTGTTTCTCACCAGCAGGAGGCTGGGGGTCTTGTTCCCTCAGGGTTCTACCCCCCTTTTGGGGGCTTGGTACTCACCCAAGCAGTAATGAATGGTGAAGATTGACAAGGGAAGATATGAAAATTACGTACCTACCGTAATTCTTGATCTTCTCTTGTATCTTCACCATTCATTACTGATACCCACCCACCTTCCCCTCAGTGGCCTCCTTCTGTGGCTTCTCCCCCTCCCGTCTCGTTCCTCTTCCTTCCCTTGGCCTTTATGCCAAAAAAAAACCTTTCTGTTTTCCATTCTTAGTGAATGGATCCCCTTTTTTTCTCAAGACAACAAGGAACGAGCACGGTTATACTTTCTCTAATTCTGAGAGAACTCTTTCTGACCGCCATTAGGGTGCGATTCCTAAATACCTTCTTTAGGTTATGCAGTTTCCCAGCTTAAGAGGCCATGTTCTGACGTGGCCTCGGCAAAATTTAGAATCCCCCTGGCAGGTATTATTTTGAGCTCCTCCAGCTGCTGATTGAACTTGTCAGCTCTGAGCATCTGCTTGCCTTGCTTTACGGAGTCTGATTGAGTTCCACTCTATCTTTCATACAAACTGCCTTCGTGAAGGCATAGTCTTTCCCATACACTGCTGTGTTAGCACTTAACAAGGTGCTAAGGGACTTAGTCCCCTTCCTGGGTGGGCGCTCTTCCCGGAACAGGTTCTGCCCGGGCAGTCTAAGAGCCCTCAAATGGGATGTAGGGACTTGGCATGTTGAGAATTCAGAGATGTTGCCATCATTCGAATCTGTTCAGGTGGTTCGGTTGAACCTCCCCTCAGTCCTAGCAACTGGGATTCTTGCTCCTTTGTTAGTCTCGAGCCTATAAGCCTCTCAACCAATGCTCGATGGGCACTGTTCTCCCTCTCAACATGCCTCTTTTTCTTCTTCTTCTTCTTCTACTTTCCCTTTCCTTCACTCTGTTCCTCCCCTAGAGCTGCCCCGGAAAGGAGGCCCTGTGGTCCCTTAGGGTAGGAATTCTCTCTCCTCTGTCTATTCTCTACCGGCTTATTCCTTTTTCAGTTTATATCCTTTCCTTTTTCTATCCCTCGGCTCTCTTGCCTTGCTTCCCTTTTTTCTTACCCTTTATTTTCGCCTCTCCGGCTACCAGAACTGAGATAGAGGAGGAGTCTGCGGCACCTCTGCCCCTCGCGCATGACGGTATGTTATGACGAGGGCGGCGCCGTTGGAGCCGACTCAAAAAAAAAAAAACTCCCATAGCGGGTGCGCACCTCCGGCTTAACCCAAGCAGTAATGAATGGTGAAGATACAAGAGAAGATCAAGAATCACGGTAGGTACGTAATTTTCATTTCTGGCCCTCGGAATTTGCCATTTCACATGTGCTCTGAAACAATACCAAACATTCACCTTGTTTGGTAACAGAGAAGATGACATATGGTTCGAATTACAAATTTCTTGAAACAGTTTTATCTACATGCTGTCTCTCTAGTTACAGTTTTTCAAGCTTGCAAATCCTTGTACCCTCCATATTAAATTATTTCAGGACAGTGTCCATGGAGTAACCAGCTCCAAACCCCATGATCTTCCAGGAATCTGTCGTCACCATTGATTCTCACTAGTGGGTCTTAGCTGGAGGTGCTAGGACCCTGCAAGAGCCAGAACTTTTTAGGACTGCTGGTGCAGAGGCAAACTGCATGCATATGCAGTGCTGTGAGACTGGCTGACACTGCATGGCTTACCTCGGCACCAGCCCCCAACCGTCTTAGATCCTTTTTTCCCACCATCGAGTACGCATCAGTGATGACATCTCTCACCCACCAGGAGTCAGAACTTCATGTCTATAGGACAGCAGCTTTCAGCTCTCTCACTTTTAGTGATTTTCTAAACATTTTTTCTGTCACTCTCTCACTGCCCTATTGAATCAGTGGTCGATGTCCATGGAGGACGATGGTAGGGAGCCTTCTTAAGAAGACTGCTCTGGCAGCGGGGCCATGTCCAGCCCGCTTTCCCCATCAGGGAAGAGTTCTGACAATGGGCAGTCCTGTGCTTAGGAGGAAGGACAAACCGCCCAGAAGAACAAAAAGAAGCAAGTCCATTCCCGATCGGGTTCTTGGTGCCGCTCGGCCTTGAGTTTTTCCTCTTCCCATCGGAAGAGGAAGAAGTGGTACCACTCGAGGTCACCCTCCGCGAGGTCTACCACAAGAGTCTTCATCTCCCGGAGTCGAAGACCCTCACCAGCGCTGTTGACATCACTGGGGGCCATCTGGTACTAGGATGTTGACGTCGCAGGCCCAGAGCTCCTCTCTGTAAGTGGGGACTCCAGTGGGCAGTTCCACCATGGGGCAGCTCTTGTAGAGCAGTGGGTGCAGCATCTGGATCATTTGCCTCTGGCAGTAGAGCCGGCCCCTGGTCCTTTGGGGCCGTTGGAACTGGAGCTGCAAGCAGGGCCCTCAAGCAGAGTAGAGCATCTGGATGCTGAGACCTTGCCAGTGAACATACTGCTGACTGTTGTCTGACTATATGCCCATTCAGTGTCACTGTGATGGGACAGTTCACAGTACCATTGCTGGTCACTTTGGTGCCAGCTGGGTTATCTGTGACAGGGTCAGCACCACTGTTGGTGCCGGGTTTAGGCCCTTCTGGGCCTGGCCTGATGCTGGTTCCAGTGCCAGCCTTGGTGCTGGGGATCTCCCTGGTGCTAGACTCAGTTATGGTTCGACACTGCCTCTGGCACCAGACCCTTGTTCCGTTGGGGTCAATGTCACCGGTGTTGCCAAGACTGTGTTCTGGTTTGAAGGTTTTACAATCTTTCTTCCTCTATGACCCTCCCTTCAGGGAGGATGTGGGGGTGGAGGGAGTCTGAGACGGACCTCATCATTTCTGAGGGTGGCAACGGAGACTCTATTTTTACCCTGGACTCTTTGGACCCAGGCCCTTCTTCTGTTCCACAGGAGGACCTAACCTTCCAGGCTTTGCTCGGGAATATGCATTCTGCATTTGATTTTGAGCCTTCAGCCATTGACCCAGGTAAACGTCTCCATCTGCAGTAGTTAAACGTTTCTACCATGCCAATCAATTTAGTCTCTCCAGTATCGCACGCATTTGAGACCTTGTCTGATGTGGTCTGGAATAGACCTGCGTCAATCCCTTCTATCTGCAAGCAGATAGACAGGAAATACACTGCCCCTAAGGATAGACCAGTGTATGTTTCTCTATAGCTGATGCCAATGTTATTCTCACTGAGAATGGCAAAGCCATTCTTCCCCAAGAGGTCATTGCATGCCCTATTAACAAGGAGTCACGCAAGACTGACACTTTGGGCAAGCGCACTTTTGCAGCAGTTACCCTTTGCATGCGGATTACTAGCTACCAATGGCATTTCACCTTTGCTAAGATTTTAATATCATAGTTTAGCAGGGAGATTGGCCTATAGCTAGCTGGGTCTAAGTGGGTCTTGTCTGGTTTAAGTAAAAGAATAATCATGGCATCCATGAGGGTTGGATCCAGTTTGTCTGCTTTGAACATGTAATTGTATAATTTAAGCAAAAGGGGGCTAATTCTTTAGCAAATGTTTTGTAGAAGTTTGATGGGAATCCGTCCGGACCCGGTGCTTTGTCCAGGGTAAGGCTACTAATGGCTCTTTCTACTTCGGTAGTAGATATTGGTGAAGCTAAGAAGGCTTGACTGGAATCATCCAACTTTGGAAGGTTTAGAGACTCTAGATAGGTTTCTATGTCTTGAGAGTTTGTGCTAGGAAGGCACTTCTCATATAATAATTTGTAAAAATTTTCAAAGATCTGTACAATCTCCCGAGGTTCCATTTTAATAGAGCCATCAGGGGCCCGAATCGAAGGGATTAGGTGGGAGCTCTCCAGCTGACAAAGTCGGAGGGCGAGCAGCTTACTGGCTTTTTCGCTTTGATCTGCATATCTAGCTTTGGTCTTGACCAGAGCATATTCTGCTCTTTCTCTTATTAATTCCGCGTATTCATTACGCATTGCTAACAACTCTTCTAGGGTACCCGAGGAGGTAGTGGAGGATAGGGACTTTTCTTTCTCTTTAATCTGGGTTAATAAGGACAAAGCTTTGGAGTCCCGTATCTTTTTCCTTCTGGAGGCAGTCTTAATAAACTCGCCCCGAAGATAGCTCTTCAAGGAGCACCAAAGGAGGTCCCATCTCGAGACTGAGTCCCTATTATGTTCCATAAAAGTAGCAATGAGCTCTTTAATGTAAGTGACCAATGACTCCTCCTTCAACAGCTAGGTATTCAGTCTCCAGATGGTTTCCCTCCGAGTATGGGGGTCTAATGAGATAGCCATCCAGACTACCGTGTGGTCAGATATCACTATGGGTTCTATAACTGTCTGGTAAAGACTGGGCATAAGGGAGCAACTGATTAGGAAATAATCTAATCTCGACCAGGTCTGATGGACATTTGAATAAAACGTGTATGACTGATGTGTGGGATTTAAAATATGCCACGGGTCACCCAGCCCTAACAAGGTTATTAAATCCCTTAAAGCATTCTGTGAAGATGAAAGAGGCTTCAGCGGTCTATAAGTCCTGTCCAAGTCTTGGGATGGGGGAATATTCCAATCCCCACCCAAAATCAAGGGTACAGGAAGAAGCGTGGCAATTTTATTAGCCAGATCCATCAGGAAGTCAGGATCCCCTCCTACCGAGCCATATATCGAACCCAGGACCACCGTATTGTTGTTTAAGATACCTTTGATTAGCACATATCTCTCAAGAGGGTCAGTGATCATATTATCTGCCTGGAATGGGATGTGCCTTTTGATAAGGATGGCCACCCCATGGCTTGCAGATGAGTTTCCTGCTGCAAAAACCTGAGATATTCCCTGTCTACGTAAACATAATGATTCCACAGCTGTCAGGTGGTTTCCTCGAGCAAAATAATATCTGCGTTTAAAAGTGAACAGTGCTTAAGTATTTGTAACCTTTTCAGAACATCTCTTACTCCACTGACATTCCAAGTAATTATTTTAGTAAGACTGTTAACCATTTTCCCTCCACACTTCAGGTATCAGCCTCAAAAAATTCCACGTGACCCAGATCAACCCCTTAAGGCACACTCCAGCCCACCCCCCTCCCCTACTCCACCCCGCAACCTTATTTAAGACAGTGGAACTCAGTTTAACAGAGACAATTACCCTATCCTGTAACATGTATGCCCTTAAGCTTTCTGCCCTGATAATAATTGGAAAACTTAGTAAAAATATCCATATTCCAAATACCCCAAAACCCCAACTCACCCTACCCCTTAATAAACCCCCAAAGCTATGTACAATAGGTCTTTCACCCCCAGTCTGAATAGATGCAATCCGAAATACCTTCCGTGTGACTGGCCAGAACCCAATGGCGATTACCACTACTGCCACAGAAATAAAGAACAAGTAGTAAGTTGTTACCCCTTGTGATTCACAAAAGATTATAGCTGGGCTCTGAACTAAGGGGCCATTAAAATGAATGGCACGTATATTAAGGCTGATCGAGACGCCATCTCCCCCCCAAATCAGTACGCTATGCAGCTCCCAAGCTCCCATCTGCAGCCCACCCCACCCCCATTCATCATATTAAGGCCCTTCAAAGCTATGAGCCTTATTTCAGATCGGGAGGATCAAACTGTAATGAACTAAATTTTATAAGATCTCAGACCACGACCCAAAAATGTGCTCCTTATAGAAACCCCTTGTTCCTCCTGCAATCTGTAACATGACCATTCCATCCCGTCTAGGCCTTGTTATGGCTCAAGAGCCATGGTTATAACCAGAACTTAGCCCTTACTATGGGCTACCACCATGAAAATAACAGGTCAGAATATGGGCTGTTACTGGCTTCAAAACCCTTCTCCATGACGTAATTAAATTAAAGAATCTAATCCCAGGCCAGCAAAATAAAATAGAAAAACTGACCTGAATCCAAGAATATCGTGCCTGTAAGATGGATGGGGGAAAGATAAGGAGGGTGCTCACACTATTCCCCTAGATGTTGTCCCACTGGGAAACCGCCCCCCTTCAAGAAAGGTTCCTGTATGAACCCGAGTATTACTAGGGTCCCCCCCCCCAGCATGACACTACTCTGACCCCACCCGCCAGTACAGAAACCGGCAGAATACCCCCAGACTGACCCAGCACATGCCAGAACCAACCAGACCAACAGGTAAGCAAATTAAATAAGTCCCCTGTCTATGATTATAGAAGCACTACAATCCGTTAGAAGAGAGTTCATCCTTCTTTAAACAAACTAGGTAGCTTCGAAGAAAGGTCTGCAGTGGCTTGTTCAGGCGTATCATATGTGAGCCAGGAGCCCTGAACTGAAACGCGGAGCTTGGCTGGGTACAGCATTCAAAATGGAATACCAGCAGCTATTAACTTCTTGACAGTAGCATGAAAAGCGGCCCGCTTCTGTCGGGTCTCCAAGGGCAAATCTTGTGTTATTCTGAGGGTGGCATTTTCCCACATTATTTTCTGGAGCTCTTTTGCTTTGTTAATAACGTGCTGCTTCTCCACAAAGCTCAGGAACCTCACGATGACTGGTCTTGGGGGAGCTCCTGGAGGGGGTTGTGGTCTAAGGGAGCGGTGTGCCCGCTCGATTTGGCAGCTGGCACTTAGTGGAGAGGGCCCCACTACTTTCTGTAGAAATCTCTGCATGAAGGCCACAGTATTAGCACCTTCCTCTGCTTCAGATAGCCCTTGGATCAATACATTCTTCCGTCTGCTCCTGCCTTCCAAATCTTCGGTTTTAAGCTGCAGCTTTTGTATCTGTTGGCGCAGCTGCACTATCTCAGGTTCTGCCTTCTCCCTCCACTTCTCTGTCGAAGCCATATGGACCTCTACATCTCCCACCCTCCTTGTAAGGCCGTTAAGATCACTACGGAGGGACTTCAACTCCGAGGCAATATGGGCAAGGGTTTCTTTAAAAGGCAATATTTCTTGCAAAAAGCGGTCCTCTGTTAGCGGAATTGCAGCTGGGTTGGGGCGTCGCTTTGACAGCAGCTCCTTGAGCCCCCTGTTTTTTAGGCATTTTCTGCGGCGAGGCTGGTGGAGTATGCCTGGGCAGGGCCTGCTTCATTTCGGCCTCCATCGTGCTAAATAAGCCGACCACAAAATTAATTTCAGCGTTGGCCTGGGGCTGTATCCTCAGGATTGACCTGTAGTGAGTTTGGTCAAAAACTCTTTAGGCTATTAGCTTAAAATATTAAGCAGAAGAGAGGCGAGGTGACAGAGCTCCACTTCAGTGCTGCTATCGGGAACCCTGTATCACGTGATCTACTTCCAGCCACTTCTTTACCCAGGCTATCATCTTGGGACCCACTCCCAGGCTGGCTAACTTGTATATTAATCTTTTGTGTGGGACTGTGTCAAATGCCTTGCTAAAGTCTAGGTAGGCCATGTCCACAGCCCCTTCCTGATCTACTACTTTGGTCACCCAAAGAAATCTATTAGATTCGTCTGACATGACCTTCCCACTGTGAATCCATCTTGCCTTGGGTCCTGTGCCCCACTGGCCTCTAGGTACTCGACAGTTCTTTCCTTCAGAAGTGATTCCATCATTTTCCCTATCATTGAAGTTAAACTAACAGGTCTGTAGTTTCCTGCTTCTGCCCTGCTCCGATTTTTGTGAAGTGGAATCACATCTGCCCTCCTCCTGTCCTCAGGTACCACCCCATCCTCCCATGATTTGTTAAAGAGGGTAGTCAGTGGTGTCACTAGTTCTACCCTTAGTTCTTTTAGAATTCTGGGATGAATCCTATCAGGCCCATTGCTTTGTCCACCTTCAGTTTTAAGAGTTCTTTCAGAACCTTTCTTCTGTAAATGGCTGGTACCAACTTCTGTATCCAGAGTGTTTCTATTGTTTGGTTTTGGTACCTCCTCTTCATTTGTAAATACTGAGCAAAATATTTGTTTAGTATCTCTGCCTTTTCACAGTCGCCTCTGCCCACCCTTCCCTTTATTAAGCCTCAGTATCCTCCCTTGGTCTTCCTTCGCTCCTGATGTACCTATAAAAGGTTTTTATCCCCTTCTTAACTGAGTTGGCTATCTTTTCCTTGGCTTGGGCCTTTGCTGTTCTGACTGCCTTCCCAGCTTCCTTTTGCTTTAACTGATACAATTCTCTGTCCTGCTCCTTCTGTGATTCCTTGTACTTCCTGAATGCTTTCTTTTTCTCTCGAACCTTCGCTGCCACCTCCTTTGAGAACCATAGTGGTTTCTTACATTGTTTTGTTTATTTGCTTCACACAAAGGCTTGTTACCTCTGTGATGGCAGTTTTATTATTCCCCATTGTTCTTCCACCCTCCTTCCTGCCCATTTGCTAGTGCATTCTCAGGCACTCACCCATTTTGGCAAAGTCAGCCCTCCTGAAGTCCAGTACTTTTGCCTTTGTATGGCTTGACTCTACTGCTGTGTTTATTGTGAACCATACTGTTCGATGGTTGCTAGTTCCCAGATGGCTACCCACTTCTACATCTGTGATCCTCTCTCCATCTCCATTTGAGAGAACCAGGTCTAAGACTGCTTCCTCTCAAGTGGCATGAAATGTCATGACATTTGTTTCTTTTCTAGTTTACAAATCTTTATACTCGAACATTTCGTATACAGTTTATGCCCCTATATTAACATTGCTTTGGTGCCCCCTGTTGTCCAAAAGACAGAACAAGATGTGGGGTCAGTGTGAGTCATGACTTTTAACACCAGTTCTACCATTTGCTGTGTTTAGAATAATAAAAAACATCTAAAATAACTTGTGTTTAAAAAGTGTGCTGTGCACATTTAAATTTGTTTTGTTGTATTTGGTTAAGTTGCCTAACTTTTTCTAGTGTTGAATTCTAATGTTATACAAATGGGCTTGCACTTTGCATTCCTTTATAATGCCTCCTCATTGATGTAAACCCTAAGCAGTTTGTTCATTTGGCTTTTCAAGTTCTGTAAAAAAAAAAAAATTTAAAACATTGTTTTATTCTTTTTTGTGTTTTTAGTTCTTTACCACAATTTCTCCTAGATTGGAGTGTGATCCTGCTCTTTCTGTACTGAACTGGTAAAATAATGTTTGGTCTGGTTGAAGGCTCTGTAATATGTAGGCTGATGCAGGAATGCTGCATGTGAAGTTCACATATGCACCGTATGCTGTTATGCTTCTGGCTAACTTTTTGTATGTATAGCAACATAATACAGATAGGTAAAGGTTTACTGTAAATAGCCTTAACACTAACACTGTCCAGTTTTCTAACCTTGCATACTTCACATTTAGTGTCTTAACTCCAATATAATACCAATCAAACCTCCTGGATATAACATTTGTGTAAGAACTATTTGTTACAACCTATTTCTTGCAAGCAGAGCTTCATACCTGTATTACAGTGATTTTGCAGGAGATCTCCATGTCTCTGTTTCCCTGCTTAACATCTAAAAAGTAAAAATGTTCAGTGGAGGAGTTTTGTGCATCTTTATGAACCTTTACAATCATAGACATTTATGAACAGTTTGATGCATTCTTTATGAATGTTCAGGAGCTGAATTGCTGAACTGTTTGTGAATAACTCATGAACCATTCATGACCCTTTCAACTGGGCCCTTACATCACCCTTGCATAAGAAACTGCTTACATCAGCCTTGCATGCAGAACTCCTTATGCCATCCTTGCACATGGAACTGCTTACACCTGCTTTGCATAGGGAACTCCTTATGCCAGCCTTGCACAGGGAACTGCTTACACTAGCTTGCATGGGGAATGCTCATGTTAACTTTGCATGGAAAACTGATTACACTAGTTTTGGACTAGGAACCGCTCACACTAGCCTTGCACAGGGGATCTATTTTTACCAGCCTTGCACCGGGGGACTGCTTCTGCAAGCCTTGCTTAAGGGAACTGTTGTAACCAACTTTGCATGGAGAAACTGCTTATATACCACACTTGTGCAGGGAACTTCTAATGCTAGCCCTGCACATGGAAATACATACACCAGCCTTGCATGGGGATCTCTTCATATCAGCCTTGCATGGGAACTTTGGAACTGCTTACAGCAGCCTTACATGTGGAACTACTTACACCAGCCTTGCACGGGAAACTGCATATATCAGCCTTGCACAAGGAACTGCTTATGCCAGCCTTGCATGGGGAATTGCTTACAACTGCTTTGCATAGGGAACTGGTTATACAGGCTTGGCATGGGGAACCGCTTACAACCACCTTGCGTGGGGAACTGAATACACCAGACTTGCTTGAGGGAACTGCTTGTGCCAGCCTTGATTGGATAACTATTCACACCAGCCTCACAAGGAGTATAGCTTATGCCAGTCATGCTCAACTTACAGATCTGTTTGTGTTTATTTTTGTTTTCTAGCCCATCCAAAGACAGGTATTGCTGGCCAGACTATCACTTCTGTTGCAGGTGCCAAGTCTCCAAAAGAGTTGGCTGAGGAGGTTCAAAGTCGACTGTCAACACTGGAGCACTTACAGTACCAGCTCACAAAACAGGTACTGTACATTGTGTCTCACAACACAGTAACTTTACATTCTGTTTGATACTCACAACATACTAACTGTACAGGGACATTTCTGTCTCACAGTATAGGTATGTTCTATCTCACAGTATGGGTACATTCTGTCTCACAATACAGGGACATTCTGTCTCACAGTACAGGGACATTCTGTCTCACAGTACTGGTAATGTTCTGTCTTACTGTGCAGGTGCCTTCTGTCTTGCAATACAGCACATTCCATCTCACAAAACTTGCATTCTGTCTCACAAAATGGATATATTCTGTCTCGCAGTACAGGTACATTCTGTCTCAAAATACAGGTGCATTCTGTTCAACAGTACAGATACGTTCTGTCTCACAGTGCAGGTACATTCTATCTCACTGTAGGGGTGTACTGTCTCACAACGCAGGTACATTCTGTCTCATAATACAAGGACAGTCTGTTTCACAGTACAATTATGTTACTGTGCAGGTGTATTCTGTCTCACAATATAGGTACATCTTCTTCGAGGTTCATCAGGCCACACCTATGGAACTTATATTCGCCAGGCACTAGGAATACACAGAGATCTTTGCAAGCAGTCCACCAGGGACCACCCACAATGACATCAGACATCTACTACTACGTTAACATAGGCAGCCCCTTCCCTCCTCAGTTCTTTTCCCACCGTCTACCATACTCATCAGACAGTGCACCGAAATGATGCTGCTATAATAATGATAATAAAAATAATAATAATACATTTATTTGATATAGCACCTTTCAAACATCAAGGCGCTGCACAATCAAGTAAAACAAAACCCAATAAATACAGATAAAATCAATGGAATTCAGGGTAAGCTTTTCCCCACAAAAAAATCTTTAGTGCCTGCTTCAAGCACCCCACAGTCCTACACTCCTGAAGCTGACAGGGCAAAGAGTTCCAGAGGGTAGGTGCCACAAACCCAAAGGCACGCGCACCAGATGACTTTAAGCTTACCCTCAGAATCTCCAGCAACCCCTCGTCAGCCGAGCGGAGCTGTTGCAGAGGGGTGTAAGGAACCAGGAGCTCTTTCAAGTAGTCAGGACCCTGTCCGTGTAGGGCTTTGTAAGTCAATAGACCTACCTTAAAGGTGATCCGCCACTGGATAGGCAGCCAGTGCAGATCGCGCAGCACCGGGGTGATATGCGTTCTCCTAGAAACCCCAGTCAACAAACGTGCTGCAGCGTTCTGCACTAGCTGCAAGCAGCGGATATCAACCCCAGGAAGCCCTAGGTAAAGGGAGTTGTAGTAGTCAAGGCGTGATGTCACAAAAGCGTGGACCAGGACAGGCAGGTCGCTGGACGGAACAAGGTGCTTGATCCTAGCAATGTTGCTAAGATGGTAAAAGGCCAGCCTGATGAGTGCCAATACCTGATGACGAAGGGTCAGGCCATCATCAAGTACCATTCCTAGGTCATGCACCCGTTCAGAGGTGAGAATCTGGGCCCCCCCAGGACTAAACCGGAGGGGAGCTCAGTCCTCAACCCCTCTGTCCTACGAGTCGGGTCCACTACCAAAACCTCAGTCTTTCCTGGGTTCAACTTTAAGCTGCTGGCACTCATCCAATCTTGGATTTCTACGAGGCAGCTGTTCAGTACTGGGATAGCACTAACCTGGTCAGCGGCAAAAGACAGGGAGAGCTGGGTGTCATCAGCACAGCAGTGAAACCTCAGCCCATACTGTCTTACAATGTCTCCGAGGGGCAGCATGTACACTGCAAATAACATGGGGGACAACACCGACCCTGAGGAACCCCGCAAGGCATAGAGAAAGCCTCGGGAGAAAAAATACCCAAGACAACCCTCTGCGTTCTATCGGTGAGGAAAGATGTAAACCATCTGAGCACTGCCCCAACAGCCCACAGATGGTCCTCAGATGCCTGAGCAGAACCCCATGATCCACAGTGTCAAAAGCTGATGATAAATCCAGGAGAACCAAGATAGAACGGTGTCTCTGATCTCTCGCCATCAGACCATTCAGCACCCAAACCAGAGCAGTCTCAGTACTGTGCCTCTTATGAAAACCCAATTGGAGAGGTTCGTAAAAATTATGAATGGTTAAATGGTTCTCCAGTTGAGCTGCCACAACTTTCTCAATAACCTTCCCCACAAAAGGAAGATTAGAGATAGGCCTGTAGTTTGCTCGGTTCTCTGGGTCTAAAGAAGCTTTCTTCAGGAGGGGTGTCACCACACCCACCTTCAGGGAGCTAGGAAACTCACCCGAGTCCAAAGAGCACCTGACGATCTGAGCTAAGACCGGGCCTATGATGTCACTGCAACCCAAAATCAGGGAAGTAGGTCCCTGATCTAAACTACAGCAAGTGGGATGCATCCCCTGAATAATTCTCATAATATCCACAAACTCCAGCAGATCAAAGGAAGCTCCAGGTTCTGTGACAGGACATCAACCAACAGCATCATCCATCAAAGAGAGAAGTTGGCGGCACTCCTGCCTGATGTCAGCCACCTTATTCGCAAAGAAACGGGCAATCTCATCACACTCATTTTGTGAAAAGGCTCAACAGAACTGCTGACAGGCTGGGTTGCACAGCCTGTCAACAATTCTGAAGAGCTGAGCCAGTCGGTTCCGTGTGGCAGAGATTTCCCTGGACAGGAATTCTGCCTTCTTACGGGAAATTTCTGTTTGATAGAAATTATAATGTTCCAACAAAATAAGGTGGTTGGTATCTAAGGCTGTCCTCCGCCAGCGACACTCTAACCTATGTTCCAGTCTCTGCAACTCCCTTACAGTACCATCAAACCATGGGGCCCCAGGGTGAAGCGGGAGGGGGTGAACTCAGACAGGAGCAATCAGATCGAGAGCTGAAGAAACGGTCCTATTATAGGCCGCAACTAACTGCTCAGGATCTGTGGTAGTCTCTTCCAATAGCGAGAGGTCAATTACCGCCATCAGATCTTCAGGGACTACATCCCGCAAAGGGCTGTAACTGACCATCTCCACAGGGGCCGACCTACCCAGGGAGGCCGAAAAATTGAACCTAACGATGTAGTGGTGTCACTTTCTTTATTTTCTCACCATAGTTAAGTAATTGCTTTTATAAATGATTTTCAATGGCGTGTATGTTGTCTAAGGAACCATTGAAACTGTTCTGTCATTGTGAATGCGGTGAAAAGATTTACACTGTATGTATGTAATGTATATATGTAAAATTTTATTTATACAGTGATACAGCCATTGGGGTTCAAAGAATCCCTATTTACAAGGCATACATGTTTGTATAAAGTACTAACAATTACTATAATAACAAAGTACAAAAGATATATATATATATATATATATCAACAAATAACAGCATATTAAATACACACACATGACAAGACACTTGTTTAAAAGGATCACAAGCAATTGAATATTACATTCATAATATTCACCTATTACATTGACAAATGAAAGCTTAGTTCTTGCTTCCCTGTTGTTTTAAATGCAGTAGTAGATAATTCTAACTCGTGAAGAAGAGGGGAAGTCCATTCCAACAAGAAGCAACCTTATGCAGAAAGGTCATGGTGCTAAATCGATTTTTTTTATTACTGGGGTTATCAGTTCCCTAGCTCTCATTTTTCTTAAATTGAATCCATGTTTTGGCTTTTGTAGTTTAGCTACTAAGTTGTGGGGGGGTTTGCTTTTAAGTAGTCCCTGTACCTGATTAATCCAAGTGCCCTTTGCCCGCAGGGTAAGTGACTTCCAACCAAGATTAGTGTTCATTGTACAATGATGGGTGCTGTAATCACATCTTAGTACAAATGTCGCTAATCTATTATGAAGTACATTTAAATTCTGCAGTTGTTTTTTTGTAGTATGCCTATAAATATGACTTCCATAGTCAATTACAGGTAATACTAGTTATTTGCTATAATTAGTCGCATTTCTTTTGTTATACAGTTTGAGATGCGTCTCATTCCTCCTATTTTAGCATTTGTTTTCCTTATTAACTCTATTGTATGTTGTTCAAAGGTTAAGTGTTGATCAGTATCTCGAAGAACTGGTTTGGTACCCTACCAGTGTATCTGACCTCCGTACTATCGCCCCCTCTGGCACTCACCTATGCTGTGAGGTCCCTAGACTCCTGGCTCCTGCTAGTCCCCAGATGTCGGACCCAAGCTGGCCAGGCCACCTTCTCTCACCGCTTTCCTCAACTCTGGAACTCTTTCCCCTCTGAAATTTGCCACACTTCCTCTATCCGCTTACTATCCTATGCCCTTGCCAACCACTGCTCAGTAAACTGCTCCTGCAGCTAACTCTCCAATCTATTCTATCTCAGACACTCCTATATTTCTTCTCCCAGTAGGCCCAATGGTGCTACTTCGCTAACCACACCCAACTACTGCACTTGATCCCAACTTTGAGCTAGCTAGCTTGCACTTACCCCTATCTCATTATATACCACAACCCAATACCTAGCAGGATTTTTTGTAACTGTTACTCTCGATTACTAGGGTATATGTATTAATCCACACTCACCTATTCCTGTCAAACATATGCAGCTGTATTATCTAATTATATGTTCTCAAGGTATAAAGCATGACTTCCCCATGTAATTGCTACTATAGTATAAGTAGGGGTAAATTGTCATCTACGCCCAACTATTTCTGTCAAATGTTTTCAACTGTATTGTAATTGTATGCATATATGTCAGGACCTGGACTACCCTTGTCCTCTTTCCCACTGTACCCCTCCCCCCAGGTCGCACCTGGAGATGAGCAGTTCTTGCTCAGTGTGCTTTTCCTGGTGAAAAATTTCAATAAATAAATAAATAAAATATGGATACCTGTGTATTTATATACCGTTGTTTGTTCTAGAGTTTTCCCTTCCTGAGTCATTATTTTAATTTTTGGAACAGTTTTATTTTTCCACTCTGGGCCAAAGAACATGGTCTGTGTTTTTTTTATTATTTATCAATAGCCCCAGGGAAGAAAAATGTCCCTGCATAGCTAAGAAATAATTTTACAGTTTTTGTTCTACCTCTTCCGGGTCTTTGCCTACAGATACCAGTACAGTAGCATCCACATAAAGTCTAGTTTGTGAGTGCTTGATGTATTTTGGTAAGTCATTTAAATATATTACAAACAAGAGGGGGCCAAGTATAGATCCCTGGGGTACCCCTCTTGTCACAGAATCAATTTTAGACTGCTGGCCATTTAAGGTGACAAACTGAGATCTCTTATCAAGATACGATTTGAACCCGCTACAAGTTTCATCCACCAGTCCTATTTTCTGCAGGCTACTTATGAGAATACCATGATCAACTAAATCAAATGCTTTTGATGGGTCCACGTATACTGCACCCACTGACTTCACGTCCCCAAGTGGGGTAGCTATTAGATTTAGGAAGTCCATGAGTGCAGCAGTCGTAGATCTGCCCTGTCTAAAACCTGATTGAAATTGGGTTAGTTTGTTATGTTTCTCAAGATACTTCATCAATTGGCCATGAACAATCTTTTCTAGTATCTTGGAAACTGTTGACAACAGGGCTATTGGCCGACAATTAGAAGCATCCATGGAATCCCCTCCTTTATCTACAGGAATTACTTTAGCCAGTTTCCAACTCAGTGGAAACAGTCCCTCCCTTAGACTCCAGTTAAAGATGTCCCTTAATATTGGTGATATTTCCAGAGCGGCTTCTTTTAACAATCTTTTTTCTATTTTAGCTGGACCACTGGCTTTGTTAATCTTTAATTTGTTTATAATTTTTAATACTTTCATTTTTTTAACTATCCTAAATCTGAACTTGGGTAGGTAATTATCTTGAGAATCCTCTGAATTTCAATATTGTGTCACATTGTGTGACTGTTTTGTACAAGGTGTAATTACTGGTTTTAAATCAGGAAGCTTTATAAAGTAATTATTTAGAAGATCCGCAGCGCTATCTGCTTTGTACACTGTTCCATTTTGACTGAGTTTTATCTCAGTTTGATTTTTAACAGGATTTATAAGATTTTTTTTATTAGGGACCAGTAAGTTATCAGATCCGTTGTTTCTCTGATTTTTTGTTTATAGCAGAGTGTTTTTGATTGCCTTAGTTCCTGAATTACTGTATTTCTTGTTTTTTTTTTTTTATGTATCCCATACTTCACATTTTAAAGTTTTATTAGCTTTCTTCCAAAGTTGGTTTCTTGTCCTGATTAACTTCTTAATGTTTACAGTTATCCATGGCAAATTATTTAATTTTTGGGTAACTTTTTTCCGAGGAGCAAATTTATCGCATGCCTCTACAGACGTTGTTGTGAATTCCTGTACTGCTAAAATTAAATCTGGAATAAGAAAAATCCTATACCACGGCAACCCTTGTAAATATTTTCTGAATGACAGTTTGTTAAATGTAGTATAACATCTCTTATACACGGTTGGTACTTCAACTGTTGGAATAACATTTTTGTCAACAGAGATGGCACATTTAATAACATTGTGATCCCCTAAATTGGGTGTACAAACACTTTTTTCCACTATTGTCAGTTCTGGAGAAATAAAATTCAGATCTAGTATATTATCTTTACTAGTTAGGATACCTTTCCTTGTGGGAGTGTTTATTATCTGAACCAGATTTAGACAGTTCATAGAGTTTTCCCATGTCTGTCCCCGGGGCATCCCCAAGCAGTATTAAAATCACCAATTAAGATTGTTTTTGTTTGTGCTGTATGTTCCATCATAATATGTGAAAACTGATCAAAATGAATAGTGCTTACTTTGGGCTGAGAGTATGATCAGTTGATCAAAGTGAATAGTGTTTACTTTGGGTGGAGAATATGATCAAAGTGAATAGTGTTTACTTTGGGTGGAGAGTAGACAGCTTCTATAATCAGATTCAGTGCCTGAATCTCAGTAAGCTTTCAATTCCTTCTACCTTCCCTGAAACTAAAATCTTGGAATGTCTAAGTGAATGTCTAATATACATTAAGATTCCTCCCCCTTCCCCCGTGACCCCCAGTCCTGGATATGATGGTAAAAATCTTTAAGTTCCACTTCTACATGATGAATCCCCTTTTTGAGCCATGTTTCAGTCCAGATTATAATATCAATTTTTTTCCAGATTGACCCAGGTTCTAAAGAGATCCATTTTGTTTATTAAGCTTCTTGCATTATCCAAAATCAATTTAATGGTCTCCCCTCTTGGACCTGGGTTCACCTCAATATTTCCACAAAGAGTCAGGGAAAATAATAAAAACCTGGCTAGGTGAGGAATGATTCCTAAGTTGTGGTGTGATATATATTTTTTGAAGTTCTTGTCTGATCAAATTAAAGGGATTTCTCCGCATGGTTAACTTGGGTGCCTGTTGTTGATTTAATCTATACTGAAAAAGATTCAAACAAACACAAGTTCTTACTACTGGGTATCAAGCTTAGCAAGAACACACAGTTGGACCATACATGTAAATCCCACCACCAGCCCCATCATTTTAAACAGCAGGCCCTGCATAATTGTTTCTAAGCTGTTTTCATAAGTGCTAAAATAAACAGAACACAAATATCAATTACTATTTAAAATACAATTCTCACTGCAATTTATATCATTAGATACCGTAAACTTTTTCCTTTTCTATTACTAAACGTTACGCCCACTGATTTAATTTAGGGCACAGAAAACATGGGTACATTTAAATGTAGCTGTACCTAACATCTGTACGTAAAATCTTGCTAGCTGACCTGACAAGTCCAAGTCATGAAGTACTTTCAATATATTTTCTGTTGCCAAGTGGCGCTCGCACCACCCACGCTTTCGCTACTGTGCTCGCACTGCAGGCAGCGCAAGTCTTTTATATGATACTGCCCCTCCTTCTCTGCTGACATGTTCTCCATTCCTCCTCCCTCTCAAACCGGCTCCAGTTTTACTGACAAAAGGTAGTCTATTAGGTGGATTGCAAAGGGGTGCAATGGCACAGATCTCACAGTGCAGTGCAGGATCAGATGTTATCAGCCTCGGCAAACAATTCCACAGATAAAAGCGCACAGTTCATGTACTAGCAGCAAGCAGATGTTAACAGTCGCAGCAAACCTGTAGATTTCAAATGCAGCGCATTGGCAATTCATACCACATTTGCATGTGTTGCCTCGGCCCAGACCATAACATGCAGGCCTGCCTGACTGCAAAGGGTTCAACACAGCCTCGAAAAGGCACTTTGGAGAAGCATCTTTTAAAACAGCAGGTAGCTCGACTGAGGAAGGAGCTCCAGCAAAAGAGTTCTGCCGCTTCGCAAGCCCACTCCTCCATGTCCAGGTCATCAAATTCCTGGGAGAAATCATCCAGAACCCACAAGCATAAGCACTGGGAGAAGGAAAGGAGGAAGGAGAAAACCTCTCTGGTGCATTCCAGGTCACCCCTTCACACAGGTACAACCTCTACAGTGCTGTCAACCGCTCCAGTGGCAACACCACCCTTCACCCCAACCATCAACCTAACTTCCAGGTCAGGGAAGGCCACAAGTGCCACCAGGTCTAATGTAACTGGTGCATCGCCCCCCCCCCCCAATCACCATTACCTCCAGGGGTGGTTGTTGATGGTCGTCTCTTCCTCCACATAAATCAGTGGAAAGGTGACGTCATTTGCCTGGGTCCTGGAAGTCATAGCACAACGCCATGCTGTGGAACTTCTAGAACTACTTCCAGATCACCCACCAGTGCCAACACATTGACCTCTAGAACACATTCCTCTGCTTCTAGGGGAAGTCCCTACCTTGCTTCAGAAGATGGCCAAAGAACCTGTTCCCTTGGAACAGAGAAACACAAGGTTCTACTCTTGATATTTCCTAGTCTCAAAGTGGACATGAGACCTGCAGCCTATTCTAGATCTCAGGGACCTGAACTTTTTTATAGAATACAAAAAGTTCATGATGATTACCCTACAGGGCATGCTCCCACTACTTCAAGTAGGGAATTGGATCAAGTAGGGATTGGATCTGTTCCCTCGACATGAAGGATGCCTATCTTCATATCAGAATTTGCAAATCTCACAGAAAATATTTGAGGTTCCTGTTTTAGGGGGAACAGTACCAATTCAGAGTATTGCACTTTGGCTTGTCATCTATGCCATGGTATTTACCAGATGCTTGGCAGTGGTGGCAGCAGCCCTTCACAGGGAAGGCCTTATGTATTTCCTTACCTGGATGACTGGCTACTGAAAGCTCAATCCAAGGAGCAGCTCCTACACACCCTAGCTCAAACAAGGCAGGTGTTCGATGTCCTAGGGGTTACTGTCAATGTACCTAAGTCTGTCTTGACACCTTGTCAGCACCTAGTACATAGAAGCAGTTATGGACACAGCCCAAAGCTCAGCCTTCCTGCCTTTGGACAGGGCCAAACGTCTGATTGCACAGGCCCAAATGGTCCACAACAGCCAGTATGTTACAGCTAGGACATTCCTTCAACTCCTGGGTCTGATGGCAGCCACTGCCACAATACCTCTGGCCAGACTGCACATGAGGATACCTCAGTGGACCCTAAGAGTCCAGTGGGACTAGCTCACGGACACTCTAAAACAGAGGGTTCTAGTAACCTCTCCTGTACGCAAAATGCTCAAGTGGTGGATGGAACCCAGCAACCTGTTAAAAGGGGCTCCCTTCCTCCTCCCTTCCTCTCATCATATTTTAATTACAGATGCCTCAAGGATGGGCTGGGGGGCACATTTAGGGCCCCATCAGATGCAGGGTATCTGGACTACAGTGGAGAGCACCCTGCACATAAATGTTCTAGAAATGAGAGCTGTTCTGTATGGCCTACAGGCCTTCCAGACTCACCTGTCCCTGGGTCCTCTGTTAGTACAGATAGACAATGTCAGTGTGATGCATTATATCAACAAGTAGTGGGAAACTCACTGTCACCCCCTGTGCAGGGAAGCAATGAGAGTCTGGTATTGGGCTCTAGAACACAGTCTAGAACTGTCAGCAGTACATATTCCAGGCATCCAAAATGTCTTTGCAGACAGGCTAAGCAGGTTGTAGTCCAGAATGCACGAATGAGAACTGTTGACCTCAGTGGTAGAAGATTTGTTCAACAGATGGAGTCGTCCAGAGTTGGACCTTTTTTCATTCCCACACAATGCAAAACTGCCGCTTTTCTGCTCGCTTCAGGGACTGGAGTTTTCTGGCAAGACACATTGTCCCTCTCTTGGAAGGGGAAATTCCTGTATGCCTTCCCTCCCATTCAGAGGGTGCTACTCAAGCTCCAGATGGAGGGGGCAACTCTGATCCTCACTGCTCCTCTCTGGCCTCGACAGATCTGGTTCCCTCATTGCAGCAGCTGGCAGTGGAACCATCTGTACCCCTGCCCTTATGCCAGGGCCTTCTGTCACAGGAACAGGGAACCCTGGTCCATCCAGATCTCAGATTGCTTCATCTCGTTGCATGGCTCCTGAAAACATAGCCATTGCTAGATATGCGGTTTCCCAAAAGGTGGCTGATGTCCTGGTGGCTGCCAGAAAGCATTCCACCAGAACCACTCATTTCATGAAGCGGAAGCGGTTCACTTTGTGGACCACTTCTCATCAGTTAGATCCATTCACCTGTTCAGTAAATCAGGTTCTAGAGTATCTGATGGCCTTGTCAGATGCAGGCCTGCAGTATTGCTCTATCAATGTGCACTTGGCTTCCATTTTAGCTTTCCATGTGCCTATTGAGGGTTGTATAGCTGGAGGTGGCCCGTACGTTCTTGAGAGGCATTCTGCACTTCAAGCTTCCTAGCTGTAATCCAGTCCTGGCTTGGGACCTGAATTTTGTGTTGGAAAAGCCTACTTTGGCTCCTTTTGAGCCATCTGCAACTTGTGGCATACGCTTTCTTTTTTGGAAAGCATTGACCTTCCAAGAATCAGTCTTCACCATTCATTACTGATGGGTCTGTGCCAGAGGTGCTAGGAACCCGCAAGAGCATATAGCTTTAAATTTCTTGAGTTAGGGGACCGACGGGGATGGCGCCACCCACAAGGTGTACGCATGACATGACACTCACTGGCTGGCCAGTAACTGATGCCAGCCCCCTGCACTCCTCAGTTCTGTTCTTCCCGCTGTCGAGGTTGCATTCCATGGGAGTGTTCAGCATTTTTTCTAGCTGCATAGTTCTGTTCGTTGCCACCTGCATGATGCTGTGACTCTTCTTTCGACCTTTTTCCATCGCCACTTTTCCTCCTTGTCCTTTTACAGCACCGAGCTTTCTGTTTTTTTGATTCTTTTCCTTAGTCAGTTATGTCTGGGTCCCAGGGGCTTAAGAAATCAAAGAAGATGTTGGACTCTTCCCCCCCCAATGTGTTGATGCCTCTGTGGGAAAATTATGTCCATCCAGGACCAACATTACCACTACTGGACCTGCTTTGGGGCGCAACATGATATGGATCACTGTGACGCCTGTTTCTCCATGGACTTCTGCACACTTAAGGTCTGCGCAGTGAAGTGGGGTCGGTCACCCCCCACTTTTGGAGGCAAGCATCACGCAAGGGACTCCATGGTAAGCTTCCTGGGCTCTTCCCCTGAGCCTCGCCCCAATACTATACGTACTGAGGGAGACCAGGCCTCTTCTGGTCCTTGTCTTGCTCAGACAGAGAGCCTGGGGAAGAGGTCTGTGAGACAGCCAGCCCCCTCCAAGAACCAGTTGTGTACCTCTCCCGAGGGTGCTCTGGACACCCCTGGTGACGAGGCTGAAGCTGTATACTGTCCCTATACTGGTGGGCTCCTTGGGGTCGCAACCCAGCCCGGCTTCGGCTCCTGGCACTGAGGTCAGTGCCGCTGAGCATAGCAATGCCATCCAAGTGGCTGGGTCCCCTCCTGATGCTGCTTGCATCTCATCAGCTCCCACTTGCATACTGTGTGGTCCTCAGCAAGTCAGTTAACTTCCTTGTGCTCCCAGGTCACACCTGGAAACAAGCTTCGGCTTAGTGTGCCTTTCCTGGTTAAACAATTTCCCCTTCCCTTGAGGCACTAAGAGAGGAAAGGTTTCTGGAGCCAGTGACCCAGTAGAGATCTTCTGGATCGTGTCCCCCTGAGTGGTAGGATGACCCGGGGGATGAGGACCAGGATGATCCTGACTGGCATTCGAGCTCTGGAAACAAAGGAAGCCTTTCTGGGCCTAGTCCTAGGCCTCTGATGTCCTCAGCATCACCCCTGGCTTTTTCCCAGCCTGGTGCTAACCACAGCACTGCCACTTCTGTCTCATGGTGCAAGGGATGGCCCCTATTGCCGATTCCAGCGTCTGGAGAGAGGCCAGTGCTGGACATGGTGTCAGACTAGGTTCCAGCACCACCTTTGATGCTGGGTCAGGTTAGGGTGCCGTCCCTGGCACTGGGTCTGACTCTGGTGCCCTTTGCGGTACCGAAGAGGATTCTGTTGCTGTTTGTGGCACCGGCTCCCCTCCAGTTCAGGTTCTTGGTGTTGGTTCTGTTTTTAGACTTAGCAAAAGGGGCAGAGCCCATTCCAGTGAGGTGGGGGCTGATAGATCCCGGTTGGTGCCTCGTTCCACACCCAGAGCATCTGGTGGCTCTGGCAGGAATTGTAATGCTGACTTGGGACCTCTGGCCTCCCTGGAACCATCTGGGCCTGTCAGTAGGTGGGGATAAGGGCCACCCTGTGGGACCTCTATGGCTCCAATCTCCTCGCCTGGGGTCCCCCCCTTCCAAGAGCACCATCTAGATAACCCCTCTTCAATTAGTTGTTCTCAGGTGGATGAGTTGGTCGGTCCTTCCCCTCAGACGAGGTCTCCTGTATGTTTTTTTTTTGTTTTGTTTTTTTTTAACCAGGAGAGAGAAACTAAGCTGAAGCTTGTTTACAGGTGCAACCTGGGAGCACATGGAAGTTAAGTGACTTGCTCAGGGTCACACAGTATGCAAGTGGGGGCTGAGGGATTCAAACCCAGATCCCCAGGTTTGCAGCTCAGCACCTTAAACCACTGTGCTATACTGCCTCCATGCATTCTTGAAGTCCTGGCAGAGGACCTAGCCTAATCCGCCGCAACTCTCCTCCTCCTCTTCCTATCCCTCCTGCTCTCATGGCATTTCACATCCTACAGGACCTTTGACCTGGGGCCAGTTCAGGGCATCGGCAAGTGCCTTTCCCACTTACCTTATAGCACCAGATCAGGCTGTTTTCCAGCCTGAGACCCCAGTGACACCACCCCTGAGTCCAGCTCCTCTTCATCTTCATCTTCCCCCTCTGAGAAAGATGACTCTTCCTTCATCTGTCCTCCAACACTGAGTACCCTCATTACCAGCAGTTCCTTATGGAGATGATGAGGGAGCTGCAACTAACCCACTTTTCAGGCTGCTATCCTGCTTGTCTGACACTGTCCTTCCTTGGGAGATACAGTCATGACTATTCATTCATACTTCTGTGGCCTAGGCCTTTTACAGAGGCATCTAGAGACGTCTGTCTCTGTCCCTCTGACCCCTCTGCAGCCCTGAGGGACATCCACTGCAGGTATTGCACACCCATGGGGTCTCCTGGAGCCATGCTACACCCCACTTCTGGAGCCCAGCTCCTGGACTCCCCTTCTGGGCATAGGCACCCAGTGTGTGACCATCCCCCAAAGTCAGACTGTGCTGAGTTTAATGCCTGGGGTTGAAGGGTATTCTTGGCAGCACACGCCATATTGTGCATCTCGGCACACCATGCGCACTCCTCTTCCTCCTCTCTTCCCAGGTGTACACACTGAGTTCCTTTAGTCTCTCCATGTTGTCCTTTTGATGCAGACACTGCACCATTTTAGTTCCCTCTTCTGGACCGCCTCCACTCTGTCAGTGTCCTTCCAGAGATGTGGTCGCCAGAACTGGACACAGTACTCCAAGTGAGGTCTCACCAGTGATCTATACAGAGGTAACACCACCTCCCTCTTTCTGCTGGTGATACCTCTCCCTATGCACCCCAGCATCCCACTAGCTCTTCCAACTGCCTTGTTTCACTGCCTGGCCACCTTTAGGTCATCAGATATAATTACCACCAAGTCTTTTCCCTGTTTGGTGGTCGTCACTATCTCACCAGCCAATCTGTACTCCGTCTCTGGGTTTCTGTGAAATAAGTGCATGATTTTGCACTTTTTTTTATCGAAACCCACCTGCCATACCCTTGACCACTCCTCGAGTTTTCTCAAGTTTCTGCTCATTCTTTACACACACACACCCCTGGAGTGTCCCACTCTATTCCATAATGCCATCCACAAAGAGGCAGACCATCCCTTCTAGCTCCTCTGCAATGTCACTTATAAAAGCGTTAAAGAAGACCAGTCCCAGTACTGATCCCTGAGGCACTCCACTGGTCACTATCCATTCTCCGTAGTGAACTCCATTTACCACCACCCTCTGTTGCCTATCCCATAACCAATTTCTTACCCAGTTTACCACCTTTGGACCCACCCTTTAAGCTACCCAGCTTGCTTACTAGTCTCCTATGTGGAACAGTGTGGAAAGCCTTACTGAAGTCTAGGTAGGCCACATCCACCGCTCCACCCTGATCTGTTTCCCTGGTCACCCAGTCAAAGAACGCAATTTGTTTTTTTGACATGACCTACCTCCCGAATCCATGTTGCCTCAGATCTTGTAACCTATTGGATTCAAGATATTCCATGGTACTTTCCATCAGCAGTGATTCCATTAACTTTCCCACCACCGATGTCAGGTTGACTGGCCTATAATTGCAAGCCTCCTCCCTGCCACCACTTTTGTGAAATGAGACTACATCTGCCCTCCTCTAGTCCTCCGGAACCACTCCTGTTTTCAGTGAATTGTTATATAGGACAGTCAGAGGTGCAGCCGGTACCTCCCTGAGCTGCCTCAATACCCTTGGATTCACCCCATCTGGCCCCATTACTTTGTCCACTTTCAGATTAGCAAGTCCCTTCAGGACTCTCATCTGAAAAAAGACTAGTGTCTCCTTCCCTCCAAAGCTCCCTTTACTTTTTTGTGGCCCCTCCCCTTCTCCTTCTTCTGTGAACACCAAACAGAAGTATTTGTTCAGGATATCTGCCTTTCCCTGGTCCTCCTCTGCACAGCCCACCCACCTCCCTTCTTAACCTTCTAATCCCTCCCGTGGTCTTCCTCTTTTCACTTATGTACCTAAAAAATGTCTTGACCCCATTTGTTACAGCCTGGGCTATTCTCACCTCAGTTTGTGCCTTTGTGCTCCTTACTGCTTACCCTGCTTCCCTCGTGTTTCCCATGATTCACCTCCCTATCCTCCTCCCGCTGCATCTCCTTATACCTTCTGAGTGCTACCTGTTTAGTGTTTACCTTTTTAGCTGCTTCTTTTGAGAATCATAGCGGTCTCTTTTGCTTCTTGTTTTGCTCACTTGCTTGGCACAGAGGCTTGTTGCCTTCACTATGCCCTCCTTTAGTTTTACTCACTGTTCTGCCACCCCCCCAGGTCATTCCCATAACCAGGTCAGCGCTGAGGCATTCGCCCATCTTTCCCTCACCCTTGTGTGGTTCAGCTCTGCAGCTGTCCTTATATTGAATCATACTGTATTGTGATCACTGGTCACCATGTTGCCACCCATCTTGATGTCTGTGACACTGTCCCTGCAAGTGAGTACCAGGTCCAGTATTGCCCCATCACAAGTGGGCTCCCCAATTAGTTGCCTGAGGAGCGCCCCCTGCAGGGAGTCCAGAATGTCCCTGCTTCCAGATGAAGCTGCAGCTGGGAGACTCCAGTCTACACCCAGCAGACTGAAGCCACCCCACCACCAGCAGCACCTCCCCCTTTTCTGTCATCTTATTTTTTTTTTGTAGACTTTATTTCGTTCACTACCCAAGTTGGGCATCCTTCTGGGGTGCACTCTCGGGTAGGACTTTCTACTCCCATGCCTGAGCCCTAGACTCAGTAAGCTCCTACCGGCAACCAGGCAGACTCCAGCGCCTTGGATCACCCTCCGAGCAGGGCCTGCTCTCCCTTAGTGGCCTGTCTGTAATGAGAGAGTGCACTACCTGGTTCGTCGGGGGGGAGAAGGAGCACTGAGAAGGTGGGACGGCGTTGGGATGAGTGTCCTGCCACTGGAGCCCCCATCATCTCCACGAATGGAAGTAGGGATTTTCTCTTTTTGGTGCCCCCGGGAGTGCGATGTGCCATGACATCCGCGCATGGCTGCCCTGCTATCATCTGCCGCACTCGCCCCCCTCATACTGCTGGCTTGTCTGTAGCACTCCTGGTCTCCACGGGGCCGCTGGGCAGCCAGCATGCCCAAGTCCCTCCCGAGAGAGAGGCAGTCCTCCGGACCTCAATCCTCCCCGCCAACCCCCAGTGGCCCAGGCTGTCCCGAACCAGGGTCACCGGCGTGGTGCAAGGTGTGACATCCAGCACCTCAACCCTCAGTGCCACCGAGCCAGCCATTTTCTGTCATCTTGCCAGTGGTTTACACCAGTACCTTATTAAAATCCTCCACCTGTGGTGGACATCTGTAAATCATGCCAGTGCAAATAGTGGCTCCATTTTCTGTCTCCAACGTGAACCACAGTACCTCCACCCCACCCCGGATTCCCTGTATCTCCTTTACTTTTATGCCTTCGCTCTCATACCCCCCCCCTTTTCTTCTCACCCTGTCCTTCCTGAACTGAGTATAGCCTGGTATGTCCATGTTCCAGTCGTGGTTTTCAGTGCACCATGACTCCGTAATGGCCACAATGTCCAGGTCAGCCTCTGCCATGATGGCCTCTAGGGCTGGAATTTTATTTCCTAGACTTCTAGCATTTGTACACACGGCCTTCCAGATTTTGTTACCACTCTGCTTACTAACCCCCATTTTTCCTTTTTGCCCTCCCTCCTTCCCCCCCCTCTCCTTTTATTGCTTGCATTCCTGTCCCCTTTCATTTCTACCCCCACTTCTTTTATTAATTTGCTCCCTGGGGGATTCATCTCCCTTTGGGTCCTTCTACTCTCTACTTTAGTCTGTGGGTGGGGCAGTTTATACCTCCCTGATTCCTTCTGCTACTTCCCTCAGCAAGTTTAAATACAAACATATGAAGAAACCAGCAGAATAAGGCCATTAGGTCTGTTTTGTCTGCTTGTAATGTAGGGTCCTCAACTTAAGCTACTGACCCTGCTCCTCCTCCAATCTGTCCTTCCCCTCTGTCCGCCCCTCCCATGACCCTTATTTTCCCCTTAACTCTATCTCAACCTCTCTTGAAGTCACCTTTCTTCAATAAAACCACCTTTTCTGGAAGCACATTCCAACGCACCACCAGAATGTTCGTCAAAGTAACATCTAAATCGTCCTCTGAGGACTGCAGTTCCCCTCCCGGACATATGCAGCAATCACCCCTGTATAGGTCCTTATCCCTCCAGGTAGGTTTGCAGCCTCCAATATAACCAAACCCTTCCTCTCTGCACCATTCCTTCGGTCATGAGTTACGTTATGCGAGCATGTGTAACAGGTCAGGTTGCAGTTAGCAAACTGCAGTGGGCTGGGCAAGGGGCCAGGCGGGAGAGGGGAGACTGACTAACTGGGAATACTGGTTGTCACTAGCCCCCATCAAGGTAAGGGGTCAAGAAGTGTGCAGAAGGCAGAAACAAAATGTTCATATCAAGAGATGGGGGAGAGTCATGCTGGGGAGTCACATAAAAAGAAATTGTCAGCTCCTATCATAGTTCCAGGAACTGATAATTGAAAGAGTTAGCTCTGGCACTCACTCTGGTGCACAGTGTAAGAGGGATGTGGGTGAGGGAAACATTTTTGACTTTTTTGATATTTTACATCTGCCAAATACTGAATACCAGGAATAGTGGGCTACTCAGAAATTGTTCCTGAATATTAGGGAAGCCCATTATTTGTGGCATTCGGGAATTACTGTTCGGCTCATGCATAGCTTTAATTACCACAGGATGCAATGGGCACTAGAGACGGAAAATTACACGTACTCCCAATAGTACAAAGCATCATGGGAAAAATATGCAGATTACCATCTAATCATTTAGTCTGGTTCTGCTTTAACCAGGGGTGCATGGTGCCAAATGGCCTCTCACATAGTCTGCAAAGGCTGGAACAGAAAACACAGACACATTTTTCATCCTTCTCAGGACTCATCAGTGTGCCTATTCTGTACCTCAGTCTAGGGTACAGGGGAACCAGACCTAGGATGTGCTTACTGCTTTGGGTTATGGTGAGTACAATAAGAAAGCAATCTGAAAACAAAGAACCTCAACACAAAAGCACTGAGGCCAGTGTTCTTCTTAAAGGGCGTTGACAATAAAGCCTGGTTCACTTTGCTTCATTGCCAAGTGCCCTTCCAGGGTTCAGTGCGTTTGCACTGAGGTTCTTTGTCTTTTACATTGCGGCTCCAGAGCATTTTCAGCTGAGAGGAACGTGACCAGCGGGATACCACAGGGTTCAGTACTGGGTCCCCTACTCTTCAATGTGTTCATAGCAGATATTGCAAATGGGCTGGAATGTAAAGTATGTCTGTTTGCTGACAACACCAAGATTTGCAACAGAATTGATTCCCCTGAGGGTGTCAGCAGTATGATTTCAGACTTAAAGAAACTGGAAGAGTGGTCGGAAACATGGCAGGGGAAATTCAACGTCGAAAAGTGCAAAGTCATGCACTTATTTATTTTGTTTATTTATTGAAATCTCGGAATTACAACCTTTGAGCCAGCAGCTCGTTTACAAAGGCTCCACGTCATACAGGAGGGAGACAAGGACAATAACTGGGTTCAGTACAACAGCGTGAGCATTGGTTATAGAGTACAGCAGTGGGGCGAAGGAAAATACTAGACTAGTGCTATAAGGTTACATCCAATTGTAAGGTCACAGATCAACATAAGTTCAAATGATTCAGATTATACATTGTTACCATATTTCCATACAAAGAATATGCGGCCAAGGGATGACCTTGTCAATAGAAAGGCAGAGACCTGGAGAGAGGTGGGAAGGGGACCAAAAAAGTGGGGTGAGGTGGTAGGATAAAATCAATTGGGACATTGTCATAGAAAGGTCGTATGACCAAGAAATCATAAGAAGGTGCAGAGGGGAACAGATGTGAGGACTGAGTGGGGAAAGCCACGGAAAGGGGAGGGGAACTGCAAGAGGCAGGAGATGCTGGACAAAAGGAGGAAAATCAGTGCAGGAGACAAGGGGGGGTGGGAGACAGGTGGAAATAAGAAGAAAGCTAGGGAAAAGGGGAAGGGAAGGGCAGGAGAGGCGGTGGGGGGAGGTAACAGAGCAGAAAGGGAGAAGTTGAAGATGGTAATCCAAAAACCATAGTGGGAGTGTGTGTGCTTTGTTAGGAGTGTAGGGACCAGTCTGTAACATGGTGTGCATGCTTTGTGGGGAGTGTAGGGACCAGTCTGTAACATGTTGTGTGTGCTTTGTGGGGAGTGTAGGGACCAGTCTGTAACACAGTGTGCATGCTTTGTGGGGAGTGTAGGGACCAGTCTGTAACATGGTGTGCATGCTTTGTGAGGAGTGTAGGGACCAGTCTGTAACATGGTGTGCTTGCTTTGTGGGGAGTGTAGGGACCAGTCTGTAACATGGTGTGTGTGCTTTGTGGGGAGAGGACCAGTCTGTAACATGGTGTGTGTGCTTTGTGGGGAGAGTACGGACCAGTCTCTAACATGGTGTGTGTGCTTTGTGGGGAGTGTAGGGACCAGTCTGTAACATGGTGTGCATGCTTTGTGAGGAGTGTAGGGACCAATCTGTAACATGGAGTGTGGACTTTGTGGGGAGTGTAGGGACCAGTCTGTAACATGGTGTGCGTGCTTTGTGGGGAGTGTAGGGACCAGTCTGTAACATGCTGTGTGGACTTTATGGGGAGTGTAGGGACCAGTCTGTAACATGGTGTGTGGACTTTGTGAGGAATGTAGGGACCAGTCTGTAACATGGTGTGTGTGCTTTGTGAGGAGTGTAGGGACCAGTCTGTAACATGGTGTGCGTGCTTTGTGGGGAGTGTAGGGACCAGTCTGTAACATGGTGTGTGGGCTTTGGGAGGAATGTAGGGACCAGTCTGTAACATGGTGTGCATGCTTTGTGGGGAGTGTAGGGCCCAATCTGTAACATGGTGTGTGGACTTTGTGAGGAGTGTAGGGACCAGTCTGTAACATGGTGTATGTACTTTGTGAGGAATGCAAACTACATTTTCACTTCTGCATTCTGTTGATTTCCAGGAACTCCAGTATGCACAGAGAGTGCACCACAAAGGACGACCGATCATGGTACTTCCCAGCTCTTCAGAGAGTGACAATGGAGAGAACACTGTTGGGAAGAACCCCTGGGAAATGAGTAGTGCAGCACAGAAAGCTACAACATCAAAGGTGAGTAAACCCGACAGATTGAAACTAATCTTTAAATAAATATTCTTTCCAAGGGTAAACCTAATAACATGACATGTTAAGCCAGATATATCCCAGTCAACTTTAGGTTAGTAATATTAGGAGGATTTAAACAACAAAAGGTCACTTCAGTGACATGGCCTGTGCACGGTAAAGGATAAACAACAAAGAAAACTGGCAGCAGACATCTTGATTAGCACAATAGGCATAAAACTGGCACCAGACATCTGGATTCGACATACAGTACTCTTTATTATAGAATGCAAGAAAGAATCCTGGCTTCTGATTGGTCAGGTCACCACAGCAGGGATGTTATCCTGGCATAACATCCCAGCTGATTTTTTGCATTAGCATTGTTTGCATCTTATCTTAAGAAACAAAAATATTGTGCCGACCAGGTGGCGCTGAGGGTTGAGGCGCTGGATGCCACACCTCGTGCGATGCCGGCAACCTGGGTTCGGGAACAAGCCCGGGCCATTGGGGGTCGGCGGGGGAGGGAGAGGATTGAGCATCCAGCAGACAGCTATCCTTTTCTGGGAGGGGATTGGTTGCACTCCCGCTGAATTACTGCCCCCAGGTGGAGGTCTGGGGGAAGTGTGGGTCTGTAGGATGCACAGAAGGGAGGGTACTGAGGGACTCCACTGACATGCACGCGCCTCCATGCACGCACGTCTGGCATGTGCACCCCAGCAACAGGGATCAGGGAGAAAATTGGAGGGAAAATGGCTCCTCCCGCTGCAAGGTGAAGCCTGACCTCTGCAGCCTCCGCTTGGGCTAGGTAGAACGATAACCCTAATCGGAATGTCGGGCTGGGGAGGACTGTCTGAAGAGGGCACCGAAGACAGGAGTATAAACACAATATGTAAGAAATAAAAGAAGAAAAAAATAGAAAAAATATTTTTACACACTAACAAAAACATTCTTTAAAATTATTTTTTTGTAATCTGTATAAAACAGCAAGCCATTGTATAGCAGGAATAACGCCCCCAGGGTGGGTGTTATGTTCTGTCAACATCCTTCTCGGCGTTGGACGCCACTGGCCTGCGGCCTTGGGCCCAACCACCCGAGGCGGGATGTTATCCCAGCATAATACTCACCCTGGAGGGCATTAGTTCTTCAGTAAAACTGGCACCAGGCATCCAGATTCATCACCATAATCTTTAATAATACCAGCACCAAATATCAAGATTTGGCACAATAATCTTTAATAAAACCGGCACTAGACATCCGGATCTGGCTTAATAAGGTGCTCCAGTGCATACATTCAGTGCAGTAAGAGACTCTCCAACTGCATGGCTAGAAAAAGCAGGATGTGGCCCAACCAGTTTCATTTGAAAGCTTTGTCAGGCAAACCCGGATACTGTTGTGTGGAAACTTTCAAAACAAGTGCTTAAAGTGACATTGCAACAGTAGCAAGAATATAATATGCAAACAACAACAACAGATCACTCTAGCAACAGTGGGCACAGTAAAAGTGAAATCCTACAGCAAAGAAAATCGGCACCAGACATCTGGATTTAGCAAAATCATTAATAAAACTGGCACCGGACATCCATATTCAGCACAATAATCTTTTTTTTTATTATTTATTTATTTATTTATTTATTTGCAAGTAAAACTTACAAAGGTTTACATAGGAGGATAACATTTAACTGACAATCCAAATAATGTACTCTTACATAGATCTTGTGAATCACACCCCCTCTAGTGGTACAGCATAGGAGGGAATCCCATTCGATAAAGAAAATAATAATACACATCGCAGGCAGCCAGGAAGGACAACAGGGAATCTCAATAGATTGTGTACAGAAAAACATATTACCCTTTTACCAAAGAGACTTTAAAGTCTGAATGATTCCCCCAATTAAGACCAGAAATAGAAAAATTAAAACTTATCCCCAAGTCTCCCAGTGCTTAAATAAACAGTCCCTGCTTGTTAATCTAATCATCCTCATTCCTAAAGTTTAACCATCTTAAACATATGGGAATCAGAACCCGTATTTTACAACAGTTTTTCCTCTTCTTCCCATACCGCAATAGAGCGGTAACATAGGAGTTATATAAGGCACCATCGTCCCTTGAACAGAATCAACAACAGAATAAACATAAAAGAGCGATTTAAATACTCGCAGTATTATTTCCACAAATTAACCAAATCAGAGGTAGTCCAAAAACTCCATATAGGTCTATGGATCAAGTCCGAAGTCATTCTGTAATTAGCGTCAAACGTAAACCACAATGTGATTTGCAGTCCAAACTAAAACAAATCAAATGCTGCATTCTCCATTCCAAAGTTCCAGGTCTCAGACACAGCCACTGTATTTAGTGTCTACATTACCAGATTAGTTCAATTTTTCAGTCCTCCTCTGACCCACTTCCCATCTTGTCCACCCTGTCCAGCTCATGTTCAATCTTTTGGAGCATTTTGCTTGCATCCTTCGGGTCATTAAAAAGATAGTGCTGCCCATTCCACTGCAAACGGAGTTTAACCAGGAGCAGCAACTGGTGCTGGACTTTGAGTTGGCATAATCTGCCCCTCAGTCCATCGAAAGCCTTGCGGCCTTGGCGGGTGCCGAACAAAAGGTCAGGGAACGCATAATTTTCGTTGTTTTATTTTAGTTGCATTTCATGACAACGGCAGTTGTTAGCTCCCGGTCTCCTATCCCTGTACACACAATCAAGAAGGTCCTCGGGGCCGAGGAGTCTGTTGAAGCTCTTCTAGGGGTTATTCTGTAAGCCTTTCTAAGGACATAGCAGGATCAGAATCATCAAAACCCTCTGGTAGAGCAATGGCGCTATGAGCACAGAGGATTTGGAGCTGCCATGCAGCACAATTAAAAACAAGCCCTATCTCTTAGAAATTGACCGAATTTCAGCTTAAAAATAAAATTTTCAATAAGCAGATGACACGGGAGGACTTCCAGATAGAAAACAGTATTCATTAAAGTTACGATGAATCGGCACCAAGAAAAAACACGGTTCCAGCCACTACGGGGCATAATGGAGTCCTAGGATGCCGGCCTACAAGACGGTGACTCAACCTCTCTTACTATGGCCCAGACTGAAAAACAGGATAGGAGAAGGGGAACAAGAAGCGATAAACAATCGCAAAACATAACCGAAAACTCACCTTATGATGCCATCCTGACCGCGATTGCAGAGTTTCGCTTGGAGATGAGAGAGGCCCTAAGAGATATTTGAATGGACCTGGGAGAGCTGCAGTCTAGGGTCGCTGAGACAGAGGCAGAAACCTCCGAGAACACAATTAAGATTGCAACCTTAGAGCAAGCAGTATTTTCTTTGGCAGAGGAACAATGGTTTCAAGCAGCAAGGCAAAAGGATATGGAAAATAGGGGAAGGCGGAAAAACATAAGGCTTTACGGAATACCTGAGGGAGTGGAGGGTCAGGATGCAATGGCTTTCGCTGACTACTTCCTATGCCTAACCCTGGACCTGGATCCTGCATTTCAAATAGATGTGGAGAGGGCCCACAGAGCACTCGCTCCTCGACCAGCAAAACCAGATGCCAGACCGAGATCCTTTGTGATCCGTTTTAATAGTTACTCACAGAAGGAACAAATTCTGTCAAATGCATGGCGTAAACAGAGGATAGTGTTGGGCACCCACAAGTTTTATTTGATAATGATTATGCCCCAGCAACCCAGAGACAGAGAAGAGCGTACTCTCCCCTTTTCCCCTTCTAAGATCTAAAAATCTAAAATTTCGCACCCCATATCCAGCAAAATTAGTGGTCCTTCTTCCTAATGGGCCAGTGACATATACCTCGGCGGATGAAGCCAAAGCGGATTTGTGTAAAAGGGGCATCCTCATGGATAAAGATTTCAGGGCACCCTCCAGGACCTGACAATCGACACAAAACAGTGATCCTCAGAGCTCGGATAGAGACAGTAGAGAAGACCAAAAACTTCAGAAGCTGCTGAGCAAAATACAAATGTTGAGAAATCCTACACTGCGTTTGACATGAACGCTGGGTACTCTGAGGTGGGTGTTTTTAGAGGGTTGAGGGGGTGAGTTGAGCGGGGTTGTGAGATGGATGGATTGGGCCCAGACACCTGAGGGATGAGGGCTAGCTATAGCTCCTATAGGGTGTTAAGTGATTGATTAAAGGTGCACAACTGTATACCCTATTTAATTCCTAACCCAATGGAGTGCTTGACTTTCTTCATGAAGGGTGTGGGGCCAGATGGTTTCCTCTTCTCTCCCGCTCGGGTTCCCCATCCCCCACTCCCCATCCTCTAATGACTGTACTCGTTCTGTTCCCTTCCCCCCTCCCCCACAGAACTTCATCGAAGGTATTTTATTTGCCTTTTCCTTTCTTGGAAAGTGGGCTTTGGATTTTGGCTCGCTTGCTTCGGAGCGCTGCTGAGTTCCTGTTCAGGGGATAGGTGGGGGGGGGGCGGGCAGGGTTTGGTATGGGGGTGGTCTGGCAGACGGGAACCTTGAATGTTCTCTGGGGCTTGGGACATTGTGCAAGATGGCGATCCTCAAGAGCTGAATGTACCAAACACATATGACTATGGACTTTAGAGATAACTGCTTACCATAATGATATTTCTGTTCTGCTTTAGGGAGGGATATATACTACCTAAATAGGTATGAAAAATGGGTCACTTGAAGGGCTCCTGTTGGTGGCTGGGGAGGGGGGAGAATTACTGATGGGGGAGAGGTGGTTGAGATCTTTTGGTTCCTGAGGCCGGAAGGATGTGGACAAGTTTTGGCTCCTCAGTAGACTTAAAGGGAGCCAAGCATGATGCAAAATTAATAACAACCCCAGGAATTTCCCGGTTGGAACGCTGGCCTCTCTTTATGAAAGCTGTGGGGTGTTTCACGGGTCTTCCCTCCCCATATACTTGCCCACCTCTGGGGACAGTTGGTTCTTTGTTTCCTTCCCCTCCCCTGAACAAATTAAATTAACTCACGGCACCTTCATCCCGGCTGTGGATTCTGAGGTTAAATGATTAGTAAAATCTATGCCTTGCGACTAGTTAATTCAGGGCTTGCTTATATCGGACTCGGTGCCGGGGTTTAGTTAGCGGGGCTCGGGCAGGGAGGGGTGGGAGGGGTTGGGGGTAGGAGGCCAATTTGAGGCTTTTGATAAGATAACAGAAGTGCTCTATGGTTAAGTTATTAGATAACGTTTTAAGTAATATTAAGGTCATCTGGGTCCTCATTCCCTCCTTCCCCCCCCTTTTTTTTTAAAGGAGGAAAAAGGAAAATCCAAAGTGGTTATGAAACTGTATATAAAGATGAAGCTGCAGGGAGTGCTCTCCTCCCTCTCATGGAGAATTTCTATACGAGCTTTAGCTCCACCACACCAAGACTTGGTTCCCAAGAAGGAACTAACTCCTAGAGAGGGAATTCCCTCTCAAGGGGGCTTGGATCCACGTTGTGTGGTTCATTCCTCACTTTTCTAGTGGGAAGAGTAGCTTCCTACTGGGCACTGGGTTGGAGATAATGGAATCTCCCCCAATTGTGGAAGACCATGTGTACATAGTTATTCCTACGAGAAGGTTGTTTTTTTTTCAAATGTTTATGGTCATAGGTTAATAACTATTACTCTGTTACTAATTTTGAGGTTTAATAGAAAAAATGAGGGTGACATATTAATACAGAAGAGGCAAGTGCTCCCATTACGGGCCTTGGTGGTCGGGGATGGGGAGGGCCTTACATCAGGATTTAATGCATACTCCGGGGATGCTGAATCTGGTCCTCATGGACCCTTGGAGAGGAAAAAATATATGTTTTATAGAGAGCATGGGGGGACTTCCTCATAACCTAAGACGACTGGCCACATTGTTAAAGGAAAGATTCACTCCCCAAGAGTATGGCTAAGGTACCGGTAAAATTTTTTTCTCAAAATGTGAATGGTCTACACGCCCCCATCAAACGATATAAGATCATGCATCAGTTAGGTAAACAGAAAGCAGACCTATATTTCCTACAAGAAACCCACTTATCCAAAGTGGAGCATTCCAAACTCCATTGAGGAGGTCGTTACCAGGTGTTGGCCTCCTCACACCCTAGTGGTCATAGGAGGGGCGCAGCAATCCTGATCCCCTCTTCCACACCGTTGGAAATTCAGGATACATTTACTGATCCTCAGGGCCGCTACGTAATTGTGATGGCTAAACTATACTCTCAGGTTATCACCCTGGTAAACATATATCTACCACCCCAGTCTTCCCTTCCTACGGTTAAAACCTTTGTTCAAAAAATGATGGAGAAGCTACAAGGTATTTTGATTATGCGGGGCGACCTCAATGTTGCATTTAATCCCCACCTAGACTCATCAGCCTCTAAGGAACAAAAGCTCTCAGGACCAGCTAAATATTTAAAGAGGAACCTGTCTCAATTAAGCATAGAGGATGTCTGGAGAAGGATCTTCCCCTCAACTCCGGGATACGCTTTTTTTTCGGGAAGGCATAACTCCTACTCCCGCTTGGACTATTTTTTTATTACCGGAGAACACCTTACTTTAGTACAGGATATATTAATAGAACCGAGGATCCTCTTGGACCATAACCCCTTAATCCTTAAAACTGATCTTGGAAAACAAAAGAAACATAAACTTTGGAAGTTTAATAATTTTTTATTAAAATATCAAAAATTCTTAGACCAGTTTAGAGAACGTATCCCACAAATAATTAATTGTAACCCCTGGACCCCTGCCTTTTTGCAAAACGACAGGTGGCATGCTGTTGAAGCTGACAGCAGTACCTAGTGGGGACTGGGTTCGGAGAGGACTAGGTTACTCGGCACAGGGGGCCTAGGTTTGGCTACTCTGCACAGGGGTACCCAAGTAAATCCGAACACTGGAAGCAATAACTGTAATGTCCAAAACCAGGAATGGGATTCTAAAGTGTGGCTTTTATTCACATCCAAACTGAACAAACAAAGCATAGACAAACCCCCACGGGGCTACATTCCTGATAATGCAGATTAGAGACAACAGAACTCTTCTTCACATTTCAGCCCTCAGGCTCTGAACCCACCAGGCACACAGCCCGGACTTGCACGCAGCTTTGGGTACACAGCCCGACTTGTACACTACTTGTGTTTTCCCCATGGCCCGGCTGCCCCGCAGGCCACTTGATCCGCGGTCCATTATGGGAATGAACCAGTTTTCCTATTGGTGGCTCCCCAAACCACCTTAGAGCCTTCGACTCCTAGAGGGAATTTTCCTTCCATCCCACATCTGGGTACTTCCCTCATCACTGGCCAAGTGCATGAGGCAAAGTAGAAATCCACAGAGCAAATCTGTAGAGGTGGACCTGGTTACTAAAGATGGGGGTTCTCCCACCTCCAGCTCCCACAATCCATACCCGGCCATTTCTCTGGAAACTAAACAACTCTTTTGAAAGCTTGGCAATGTAGATTACTGGGTAGACGTATGTCACATCTCCTCTACATGTCTTGACTTCCCTATGTGCTGGACTTGAACATACTTTTACTTTTGGCTGCTTATTACTCTAGGCCTCCCACTACTTCAGTAGTCCAATCCCCACTTTAACACAGTTCAGGATGAAACATGGGCCCTTAAGAAAGAGCAGGACTCACCCTTCGGTTGCAGGTGCCCCACAGGCGAATCACGAAATCTTCTTGTTTCCCACACTCTTGGACAAACTAAGGCAGCTTCTTCACTAGCAGTAGCCAGGGGGTTGCCCCTGGAATAGCAGGCAAACCTTCCTGCGATGGGGCACAGAGACCCCAATCAGCGGTCTCCACCACTTAAAATTACCTTACTGTGTCTCTCTTTAGGCGGAAACACACACCTTTCCCTAAATGTAGCCCTATTTCAGGGCTGAGGCTCCAAGAGCCTGAGCACAGAGCTGCTGTGCTCCTCTCACAACTATCTCCAAACTCCAACTGCCACAGACTGACTGTTGAAACCTCCCAACATTCTACTCTAACTGCCTTCTGCAGATTCCATTGTGGCTCATGCAGCTGCGATAGTTCTATGGTGATGTCATCCATCAGTCTCAGCTGAGACTGAGAGCAGAGTGAGACAGTGTGAAATCCATTCAACTGGAGTTTCACAAGCTGCCTTCCCTGCCTACCACTAGGTCTTACTGGGATTCTAGTAACCCCGGGTAACAAGGGGTTACACTCACCCTTGACCAGGAAAATGACTGTCCGCAGTCATTGTTTACCCGGCTTAGGCCATCCCACCCTATGTGCTACCTGCGGAGGGGGGTGATCAGGCCCCCTCCTACCATGTGCGAGCACAGGCAGGCAACACTAAGGGCCTAGAGGCCTTTAGCTGAAATATCAGCTTCTACCCTACCCACTTACTATGGCCGCCTAGTGGCTCTGGTAGAACTGTCCAGAGCATAGCCCTAATAGCTCAGCACTGCAGTCCCTATGGCCATTCAGGACCACAGCCTGTCTATTCCCCCCCAGCCCTCTAGGGAAAATCTATCTGCCTCTAACTTAACACCCCAAAAGAAAAACAACCCGGGGATCTCCCCAACCTTGGGCAACCTGCAACCACACACCAAGAAACTAATACCACACCATTACATCACTTTACTGCCTCCCTACCCCCACAACCACACCTGTGGAAGGAAAGGGTTAATACAGTAACAAAAACAATAACAACCACAGTACTTTAAATTCTACACACTAAAGTACTAGTGAGGAACTCCGATGAGCCCCTCCTCCTCTTCTTGTCTTCTCTTCTATCTTCTTCAGGAACACCTGCAAGAAAAAGAAAGACAACACACACTCCTAATCTGCATACACAGTCTACTTAAACCCCTACCATCAAAACACTGAAGAATCCCAAAAAGATTTTTAGAAAAGGTAGAAAAACAGTAGAAAAACAATGACATTATTTACAATACACATTTGGGGGATGGAGTGCCCTAAAAGTCCCAACTAGTGACCACAGTGCCCGAAGGCTAGTCCATTAAAGAGTCTCTCCTGGGCCGGAGCCCGGTAAAGCACAGTTCTAGCAGGCCAAAGTCCCGAAGGGGAGAGTCTTTGAGGACAGTTCACACATTCTGGAGTCTGCTAGTGTAGGGTGTGTACTGCAATGTCATAAAGATGGAAAAGTTCAGACTTACCAGCCCCTTGTAGAGCGAAAAATCTGCACCGACCTGCTCCTCAGCCGAAGACTCTCCCTGGCAGCATTTCTTCTGATACAGCTGGGCAGACATCTTCCAGGAACTACAGGAGGGCACATCTGGAAACTGCTGGGTTGATGTCATCTCTGGAGATGGAACCTTAGAACAGGAACAAAAAGGAAAACAGCTGGTCTGACGTCATCTGATTACCAGGCGATGAAGCAGGATACAGCTGGCCTGGTGACCTCTCTGGATCTGAAGTCATCTGGTGGGCCAGTCGGTGGATTCTGGAAAGGCCAGTACACTGTAGAACTGATGAATGTGGGGCACCTGAGTCCTGGATGTCCATACTGGCGGATCAATAAAGGCACTTCACAGGCTGGTGTGGCAGTATTGACTACTACTACTCAGCTTTCCATCTAGTAGGCACGGGCACATTTGCTGGGAGGTCCTTGCATTGAGGCCAATAGTACAGGGGGTCAGGAGCTTGAATTATTACCCGTCTGGGCACACATAATTCACATAGTGAAAGGTTTCACATCCCTCTCCATCCACTGTTCGCACTCTGTCCATAAACAGTGTCCTGCCTCTCTTCCACTGGGTATATTTGTCATGAAACAGTCTGTTTCTGACATGCTTGTTTGCACCAGGATGCACACATTTCATTGCTTCGGCCCAGATCCAGGATTTCCTGCTGTTCTCAATCTCCTCCCAGACTCTCCGAGGAAAGGTAGGAAAGGTCATCCCATAGATCTCATTCGCCTTCCTACGAACCAGCCTCTTCTCTTTACTAGCTTTGGTCAACCTGAGACCGCTGGCCTGGCTTGGGGGTGGCCAGTCCTGGTTCTGCAAGCTACACATCCTTAACAAGATTAAAAATGGATCCCTGACTTCTTCTTCTTGCATAGCCAGGGCAGTGGCATCACCACTCTCTTCCATGCATTCCTCCGAGGCAAGAGCTTGAGGCTGTGTACCTGTTCCTTTTTCACACGGCCACATAGGTTCCCCCTCATCTTCTTCCTCACTAAGGATCTGAGCCCAGGAGTGAGCAGTTGTCCTCTCTCCTGAGACTATCCACTCATCACTAGGCGCAGAGGTCAACACCTCCCATTCAAAGGCTTCCCGCATCTCATCTTCTCCTATGAGACTTGGGCTAGGCCCCCCCCCAAGGGGTCTACTGATGCTTTATCTGAACTTTCCTTCTGAGATCCAGCATCCGAAACTTCAACATCTGGTTTTGTCTCTAAATCTGCACCCTCTAGCTTTGTGCCACACTCCCCCGAGGGGCCTTCTTCAACAGGCTCCGCCTGGTGCTGTGTGCTGCCAACTACAGATTCCTGAACTTTTGTCCATGTGGGAGCCAAACGAATCTGAGGCACTTTACACAAGCCATATTTTTCTAGGCATCCAGAACAATGAGGTATCATGAAGACGTCCCTTCCAGCGTTTAAGCAAATTTGACACACATGCATTGGGTATCCAGGAATCGCCACATGAGGAGGCAGTTGTCCTCCATAATAACACCTTTCAATTTCCCTTAATCTATTTACTACTGCTGTTACTGCAGCCCGGGCGAGCTGGTCCTGAGGCCATAACTGCAGGGAAAACAAACAAAAGCTCACTGTTACTGAAAGTCCCACTTTACTGAACACTTTCTTTACTTTTAAAATGGCTCCTCTGCTGTTGTGTTTACTTTACTACCCCACCCTGTAATGGCGCCGGCAGCACTCCTGCGCATCAACATTCAGAAATTGGGTCAAGCCACTGTGCATCCAATTTACACACACTACTGATAACTTTTGCTCAAACTGCACAAACTTGCACTGTTCTTTTTCTAACACATTTACAAGATTTTCCACGTACTTTTCACTTGCTGGAAACATTTCTTTTAACTCACAGTCCCTTAAAGCCTCAGGATTTTAAGCACAGGATTGCCTGTAAACTACTGCTGCACATTTGGCTACAGCTCACAGTCTCTCACTGGCTTTAAAACTTTAAACTGATGCTGAACTCATAACTATGCACACAGTCAGTGGCCTAGCAGACTTGCACTTGCTGGTAGAACTTGACACAGTCGTTACTTGCAAAGCGACTACACTGCTGCACACATATTTAGCTGGCTTTTGGCAGAAAATCACTGTTTGAGCAACTTTTACTGTTGGTACTTACTGTTATCAGTAGCTGTTAGCTGCGATGGAAAAACAGCCTGCAGCCAGTCTTGGAGGCCTCAGAAAGAGAATGGTGGGCAGTCCTGCCGATTGTCTCCTGTTTACCACACTCGCACCAGACGCCGAGATGCGGTTGAGCCCGATTTTGAACAGAAAAGTCTATTTTGAAAGTTTTACAGCGCCTTTTAGCACCGGCGACGCCCTCCACTAGCCAGTACACGATTCCACTCACACACCTCTCGAATGCTGGGCAGTCACTGTAGAGCTGGCTGAGGGCCGGGACTGATTGCAGCCTCACCAATCACACGATGCCATACAAATGAGCCTCTTCTTCCTCTCGGGTGCTCTTCTCCTCACGGCGATCGTCGAGCAGGCAAATTTAAACTGCAGAAACCACTTTTTTTTTTTAACTGACTCCATGGCGGGAGCCCATTTCAACCATTTAGCATGGCCATTTACACTGCAAGTCTCCCAGTTTACTCAAAAGCATTTCCAAAGTCCAGGGCACAATTTTCCTGTTGCTACCCCTAGTCTTCCACACTTTTCTTAATCACACAGTTCTTTTAAAAAGCATTTCCAACGTCCAGGGCACAATTTTCCTGTTGCTACCCCTAGTCTTCCACACTTTTCTTTATCACCACAGTTCTTTAAAAAGCATTTCCAACGTCCAGGGCACAATTTTCCTGTTGCTACCCCTAGTCTTCCACACTTTTCTTTATCACCACAGTTCTTTTAAAAAGCAGGCAAAAACGCTGTAAACAATTGATGCAGGACAAGGGCACACTCTTTTAGCTTTAATGTTCCTTGGTAAACAGTTGGCATTTTAACAGCAGCATAAGATCCACAGGACACAGTGACACACTAGTTAAGCTTGCTTCAGCTTTTCGGGCTACTGCCAGATAACCAAAATGCTAGCCCTTTGCCCGAGCACCTTCCTCCCAGAATTAAAATCCAAAGCGGTGCCTCCATTTTTGTAACCCCGGACCCCTGCCTTTTTGCAAAACGACAGGTGGCATGCTGTTGAAGCTGACAGCAGTACCTGGTGGAGACTGGGTTCGGGGAGGACTAGGTTACTCGGCACAGGGAGCCTAGGTTTGGCTACTCTGCACAGGGGCACCCAAGTAAATCTGAACACAGGAAGCAATAACTGTAATGTCCAAAACCAGGAATGGAATTCTAAAGTGTGGCTTTTATTCACATCCAAACTGAACAAACAAAGCATAGACGGACCCCCACGGGGCTACATTCCTGGTAATGCAGATTAGAGACAATAGAACACATCTTCATATTTCAGCCCTCAGGCTCTGAACCCACCAGGCACACAGCCCGGACTTGCATGCAGCTTTGGGTACACAGCCCAACTTGTACACTACTTGTACACTACTGAGGGATGGGGCACAGAGACCCAAATCAGCAGTCTCCACCACTTAAAAATAGATTACTGTGTCTCTCTTTAGGCGGAAACACACACCTTTCCCTAAATGTAGCCCTATTTCAGGGCTGAGGCTCCAAGAGCCTGAGCACAGAGCTGCTGTGCTCCTCTCACAACAATCTCCAAACTCCAACTGCCACAGACTGACTGTTCAAACCTCCCAACATTCTACTCTAACTGCCTTCTGCAGATTCCATTGTGGCTCATGCAGCTGCGATAGTTCTATGGTGATGTCATCCCTTAGTCTCAGCTGAGACTGAGAACAGAGTGAGACAGTGTGAAATCCATTTAACTGGAGTTTCACAAGCTGCCTTCCCTGCCTACCACTAGGTCTTACTGGGATTCTAATAACCCCGGGTAACAAGGGGTTACATAATGATAACCTCTCATCTCCAGTTCCTCAGACAATTCAATGGGACACGTTGAAGGCGGTCCTCCGGGGAGAGATCCTGTTTTATGCTGCCTATAAACAAAAAAAATACAAGGGAGGCTGAAATATTTAACAGATTTGTTATCTTCCTATCAAATGCTATGTAGAGAAGGAGATAAAACTCTTCAAAACAGAATTAAAAATTTAAAATAAGACATTCAGAAAATATTTGATTATAAGACATTACAACAACTAGATTACTTACGCCAAACTAAAAATGAGGGAGGCTCCCGTGATGCCAGATTGTTGGCTAGAAAGTTGAGGAGTCAAAAAAAAGCCTCAACAATATTAAAAATAAGACCGACGGTTACGGATCCCCCCTCTTACAAGAAAGAAGCAATTAAACAAGTATTCCAAAAATATTTTGAGGCTCTTTATGCCACCCCTACCTCTCATTCGAGTCAAACAGAAGACACAATTAATCAACTTGCTAACCTTAAGTTACCTACCCTTTCGGACTCCCAAAAAGAAAACTTAAAACAGCCTATCTCACTTGAAGAGATACCTTTTCAAATAAAACAACTAAAATCTTCTAAGTGTCCTGGGCCAGATGGCTTCAGTTCCGAATGGTACAGTTTTTACCCCACAACTCCTTCCCACATTTCTCCCTGCGAGCAGGGAGATAGCGGAGGGAGGGTTTCCCCCCACCCTCTTGGAATTATGCGGCTATATCCCCCTGCTTAAACCAGATACAGACCCCTCTTTACAGTCATCATATCGTCCTATATCAATACTAAATATAGATGATAAAGTATTTATGTCGATTTGGACTAAGAGATTAGAACCTATTCTTATGACAATAATCCATCAGGATGAATCGGGCTTTATTAAACAAAGAACTACCTCCAATAGCCTCCACCATTTAATGCTGTTACTAGAATACATTCATTCTAGAAAATTCCCCTCCACAGTGATTAGTTTAGACGCAGACAAAGTAGATTGGAAGTACCTATGGGCTATGCTAGTGAAATTTTCATTTCCTAACTCCTTTATTACATGGATCAAAAACAAGTATGCACAGCCCTAGGCCTATATTCATGTCAGCGGCACTTTATCCCAACCAATTCAAATTCAGAGAGGCACTAGACTGGGATGTCCCCTATCCGCTTTATTATTTGCGTTATATATTGAACCACTAGTGGAGATTATAAGAGATAATACAAGAATAAAAGTTGTTCCGGTGGGTCAAAGAGAATACAAGATTGCATTATTTGCAGATGACATCTTAATTACCGCCTTGTCTCCAGAAACATCTCTTCCAGCCCTTTGGCAAACTTTGGAAGACTTCAGCAAAATATCTGGTTTCCAGTTAAATATAAATAAGACAGATCTAATCCCCCTCTTTTTTTCCCTGTCTCAGTCTCTTAAAAGTCAGTATTCAATTAAATGGCATAAAACTAATTTTAGGTATTTGGGGGTGATAATCCCTCAAAGGCTGGAACTGCTAGAGTTATTGAACTACGAACCTCTTTCTATTCAAATCCAAAAAGATCTAAGGGTGTGGTCACATCTACCGTTGTCCTTTTTCCAAAGAATAGAATCTGTCCGGATGATCATCCTCCCTAAACTTTTTATATCTATTCCTAAATGTCCCCACCTTTCCTCAAATTTTTACTTCAAATCTTGGGACAGGATGATTTCAAATTATATTTGGCAGGGTAGTAAACCCAGAATCAGATTGTCACTACTCAATTGCCTCTTTCTGAGGGAGGGCCAACTTCACCAATTTAAAGCTTTACTCTATGGTTTACTGTAGAATATTGGCTCCTGGCTTTCTCCATCCTACCATTCGCCTTTGAAAAGATCTAGAATTTACCATAAATGACCTTTACGATATAATTCGGATAACATTGACAGCAGGGAACTGCTCACCTCCCCCAAAGGATTTCACTCCATTCACGGCCCCAATAATAAAGTTATGGTATAAATTAAAACAGCAAAAAGCATTTAAAGAAATGTTTTTCCTTTATTCCTTGATATCGGAGGATGACCGTTTTTTCCAGCAAGATTAGATCATACCTTCTCCAGGCGAAGACATCTGGGACTAACATTTTTTAAGCAGTTCCTCTCCCCTTCTGGAATAATCTCATTCGAGCTTCTACAAATCAAGTTTGGTTTGCCCAATGGTGATATCTTCAGCTATAATCAGGTGAAGAATTATCTATTACGTCAAAGGGATATTAATATCCGACTTCCAGAGCCACTACCTGTGGCCTGGAGATTTCTAGAAGATAATATTAGGGATAACATATGGGCATATCAGGTGGGTCACTTTTACAAGATTTTAAGAGAGGGGTTGGGTGACTCTTCTATTTCCATCATGGATAGCTGGAATAAGGACTTAGATCTGGAAATACAGCAACAGGAATGGCTAAATTCCTCTGTATCTGCATATAAAATTACACACACCACTAGATGGCGTGAATGTGCCTGGAAATGTAGAAGCAGAGACTTTCACTCTCCGGCTTTGTTAACCAAATACCTCCCAATCTCATATGGGGTCTGCTGGAGGAATTGCTCCTGTAAATTAGCAGACCTGGCCCATATCTTTTGGTCTTGTCCTTTGTTGATGCCTTTTTGGTGTTCTATTCAAAACGAAATTTCTGAATGTATGGGGGAGTTCATGGAATTTACGCCGCAAACAGTTCTGCTCTCTATATATCCCAGGCAAACTCCTTGGCGACGTCATATTCTTTTACCCATACTCATCCTAGCAGCCAAAAAGGCTATTAGTAAGAGATGGCACTCCTTGATTGTTCCAATGGTACACGAATGGAGGGCTCTGGTTGCAGGCATCTATTATATGGAATCATTGACAGCGGAAATCCATAACAAACAAAAACAATTTGAACAGCAATGGAAATTGTGGGTATTATATTATATTACTCTAGATGTGACCAAGATTTTGTTCCCTGATTACATGCCCAAGGTTCACTTTTGGGAAGGGGGGTAGAATTGGCTATTAAAAAAAAAAAAAAAGAAAGAGAGAGACAGAGTTGTGGACCATTCATCAACAAGACAGTGTATGTCTGCAAAAATATTCTTAAGACCATGAATTTGGGTAGCACTAACTCTTTAATAATATAAATGGAGACTCGAGGACATTAATTTAACAAAGTGATAGATTTCAAGGTATTCTGTTTTGCAAATTAATATTTATACTATATATGTATTATCACAAGAGATGTGATTACCAAGAATAAGAAATGTAATGTCTAATGTAATCAAAAAAGGATGTATTTGTCACCTTCTACCAATAAAAAGATAATTAAAAAAAAAAAAACAGTATAACAGGCAAAAACATTTTAGCAAAGCCCAAGATATCCTCTCATTCGGCTCCATCTGGCAACCTGATCACACGTAGATTCCGCTCCCTGGTCTGGTTCTCAACTGTCTCCAGCCTTTGACGAAGATGAGAATTTTCTTTAATTAGTTTGGTAATTACAGCCATCGATTTAAGGATGGAGGATTCAGATCGTTGTACAACTGTTTCACAGTTTTCCATTTTTGTTTCCAGTTCGGACACTCGGAGTGAGAGAGTCGAATTTTTTTATCTAGATCCCGCACTGTTTTGACGAGTTGGTGGAGTGTGGTTAATATGGAAGTCAGGGAGTCCTCCTCCTGTTGTTTGTCACCAGAGTCCTCTGCTCCACCTCATTGGTCAGGCCCTTCCTCTCTGCTCTGTTTTTTCGGTGCGAAAAAGTTGCCGACTGGTGCCCCATCCCCTTTAGTTTTGCCCATCTTGTCATCAGAGGACGATCTAAACACTTCCAAAATGTTTTTTAGTACTTTTTAGCTAGAGGAGATTAGATTTTAATACTTTATAATACTTTCCTCTGGGAGCTCGAGTAAAATGCTGCTTCCTCTTGGCTGCTCAGCAGTGCCCCCCCCCAGCACAGTAATCTTTAATGAAACCAGCACTGGACATCCAGATTTGGCACAGTAATCTTCAACAAAACCGGCACCAGACGTCTGGATTCAGCACAATAATCTTTAATAAAGCTGGCACTGGACATCTAGATTTGGCACAGTAATCGTCAACGAAACCAGCACCAGACTTCCAGAGTCAGCACAATAGAAACATAAGATGGCACCAGACATCTTGATTCAACACAGTAATCTTTAATAAAACTGGCAACGGACATCCGTATTTGGCACAATAATCTTTAATAAAACTGGCAACAGACATCTGTATTTGGCACAATAATCTTCAATAAAACTGGCACCAGACATCTGGATTCAACACAATAATCTGCAATAAATTGGCACCAGGCATCTGGATTCAACACAATAGTCTCTAATAAAACTTGCACCAGACATCTGTATTTGGCACAATAATCTTTAATAAAATTGGCACCAGACATCCGGATTCGGCACAATAATCTATAGTAAACCCAGCCCTCTGCCTGTCCTCATCTAGTGGGATGCAGTCAGTTGGATAGGAAGCAAGAGTGCCACTCATATGAGGGGGTTGCTTTGCCTCATAAACCACAGCATGGGAGCAGAATGAGCATTGTGGCCTTTGATTCCTCCCTCCTGCCACATGCACACTCATGTCTCCATAGCATCCCTTGGGGAGGAGATTTTAATGAAAACATCTGTTCTGTTTTCAGGATTTTCTGCTGAAGTGGCTGGAGCAGCACCCCCTCCCATAGACTGAAAGCACTGACACAGGCATCATCCTGAGTCATGGACTTCCCAATCAATAGGAACCCAGGCGCGTCCTAGTCATGGACTTCCTGATCAAGAGGAGCCCAGGCTTGTCCTAGTCATGGACTTCCCAATCAAGAAGAGCCCAGGCTCGTCCTAGTCATGAACTTCCCGATCAAGAGGCAAGGCAAGTTTTATTTGTATGGCGTCCATTCCCGGGGGCTTTAGGTGCCTCACAGTAAACTAAAATAAACATAGAATCATAAATATAAAAAAAAAGTTCAGTACAGTATAAAATGACTGAAATATAAAACACTAAATATGAATCAAATATCATTAATAGGGACCAAAGAATATATTAAAATTCAGAATTCATTAAAAGCCAGGCCGAAAAGGTGTGCTTTCAACCTCTGCTTAAACACTTCAACTGAGGGAGTTTCCTGGACTGTAGATGGTAATGCATTCTACAGGGACGGTCCAGAAATGCTAAAAGCACGATCTCCAGAGGTCTTGAGTCGTACTCTAGGAACGGCCAGGAGGCCCATCAAAGCAGCATGGAGGGAACGATCAGAGGTCACCGGTGTCAGAAGCTCTAACAGGTAGCCAGGGCCCAGTCTATTTAGGGCCTTATAGGTGAGAAGTCCCACCTTGAAAAGGATCCTCCACCAGATCAGCAGCCAGCGCAGAGCATGCACAACAGGGGTCACATGACTAAACCTAGAAAAGCCAGTCAGCAGCCGAGCTGCAGCATTCTGCACCAGCTGCAGCCTGCGGAGGGTCCCTCCCGTGACCCCTAAATAGAGAGCGTTGCAGTAGTCCTGTCTGGAGGAAACAAAGGCGTGTACTAGCATCGGCAGGTCCTCGGGTGGAATGAGGGGCTTAATCCGGACAATGTTCCGTAGATGGTAAAAGCCACTACTGACAACAGAAGACACCTGATCTTTAAAGGTCAGCCTGCTGTCAAGAATCACGCCCAGATTTCGCACCCTTGGGGAAGCTGTCAACAGAGTAGACCCAGAACAAGACCAGAATCAACCCTGGACAGCAACCCATCACACCCTTGACCAGGCTCGATCACCAGCACCTCCGTCTTGGCTGAGTTGAGTCTCAGCCAGCTAGAAGCCATCCAGTCATTGATTTTAGCCAGACAAATGTTTAGCACATCCACCGCTCCTGATGTTCCAGGAGCAAATGACAAATACAGTTGGTATCATCTGCATAACAGTGAAACTCCACACTGTATTGTCGAATGATCTCACCCAGGGGCAGCATATACACTGCAAACAACATCGGTGACAGGATCGAGCCCTGTGGGACTCCACAAGACAGAGGCATTGGGAAGGAGGAGAAATTCCCCATCACCACCTGCTGCACCCTGTCTGAGAGATAGGACTCAAACTACTGATGACAGTACCGGCAAGTCCACAAAACTCACAGAGCCAATCCAATAACATGGTGTGATCAACAGTGTCACAGGCTGAAGAGAGATAGAGGAGTACAAGAACTGACCTGTCTCCTCTGTCTCTAGCCCTGAGTAGATCATTGTGCACCCTCACTAGAGCTGTTTCAGTGCTGTGTCTAGCCCCAAAACCTGACTGAAATGACTCATAAATGTCCAAGGACACCAGGTGATCCTCAAGCTGTTGTGCTACTAACTTCTCAACAACCTTGCTCAAAAAAGGCAGGTTGGAGATAGGATGGTAATTCGCCAGGACATCCGGGCCGAGAGAAGATTTCTTAAGGAGGGGCCTCACCAGCACCTTTTTCAAGGCAGCTGGGAGAACCCCCTCCACCAGTGAGCACCTGACAATCCTGGTGAACACCGGGCCAATAGCCTCAACACATTGCATTAAGAACTGTGTCAGGGCTGGGTCCAATTCACAAAACATGTGCTTCAGCTCTACGATCACCTTAGTCACATTGGACACCTCAACAGGCCTAAACTCTTCCCAGACAGGCGGAGTGCCTCTAATCCCCCTGGCCCAACCACTGCTAGGCAAAAGCCCAATTGGCGAAATCCCTGACCGGATAGCTGACACTCTGTCGGAGAAGAACAGAGCAAACTCTTCACATAAAGTGGATGAAAAAGCTTTTTCAGCTGCAGACAGGCAGGATGTAAAATCCTGTCTACAGTTCAAAACAGCTGACAAGGTCTGCTCCTGCCCACAGCAATCTCCCTGGACAGGAATCCTGCCTTCTTACGGGCGATTGCCCCTGGTTACTCACTCTAGTGGGCACGCAGGTCCAGCTTGTAAGACTCCAGCCGGGTCCTCCACCAGCAATGCTCCAACTTCCGACCCCTGATCTTCATCACTCTGAGATCCCCATCGAACCACAGGGATCTCATGTGGGAAGATCTGGGTCATAAACAAACTGGTGCGATGGCATCCAGAGCTTCGGGAACCACCCTATTATAGGTGGCAACCGCCTCTCTGGTGCCAATCGCACATGCCGCTTCAACCCTAGATAGATCAGCTACCACCAACAGTCCCGCTGGGTGCAAACCCCTCAAAGGGCAATAAATGACCATTTCTGCAGGGGCAGGACTTTCGGGGCCCCAAATGTGAACTCCATGGTGTAATGATCAGACCAAATGACCTGATTAATCTTGAGGTTAATCAACCTCAAGACCCAGCTGGAACACCAGATTGAGTGTGTGGCCAAACTGGTGGGTATCAGAGGAACCCAGGCTCATCCTAGTCATGGACTTCCTGATCAAGAGGAGCCCAAACTCGTCCTAGTCATGGACTTCCCAATCAAGAGGAGCCCAGGCTCACCCCACCCATAGACTTCCTGATCAGGAGGAGCCCAGGCTCACCCCAGCCATAGACTTCGCAATCAAGAGGAGCCCAGGCTCGTCCTAGTCATGGACTTCCCAATCAAGAGGAGCTCAGGCACGTACTAGTCATGGACTTCCCATCAACAGGAGCTCAGACTCGTCCTAGTCATGGACTTCCCGATCAAGAGGAACCCAGGCTAATCCTAGTCATGGACATCCAGATCAAGAGGAGCCCATGTTCTTCCCAGTCGTGGACTTCCCAATCAAAAGGAGCCCAGGTTCATCGCAGTTATGGACTTCCCGATCAAGAGGAGCCGAGGCTCGTACCACCCATGGACTTCTCGATCAAGAAGTGTCCAGACTGAACCCCACCCATGGAGTTCCCAAGCACGAGGAGCCCAGGCTCGCCACAGCCATGGACTGCCCAATCAAGAGAAGCCCAGGCCCACCCCGGCCATGGACTTTCCGATCAAGAGGAGCCCAGGGTCATCCCAGTCATGGACTTCCCGATCAACAGGAGCCCAGGTTCACCCCACCCATGAACTACCAAATTGTCAGGAACCCAGGCTTATTTCAGCCATTGACTTCCCGATCAAGAGGAGCCCAGGCTCAACCCCACCCATGGACTTCCCGATCAAGAGGAACCCAGGTTCAATCCCACCCATGGACTTCCTGATCTAGAGGAATCCAGGCTCACCCCAGCCATGGACTTCCTGATCAAGAGGAACCCAGACTCAACCCCACCCATGGACTTCCCAATCAATAGGAGCCCAGACTCACCCCAGCCATGGATTTCCCCGATCAAGAGGAGCCCAGACTCACCCCAGCCATGGACTTCCCGATCAAGAGGAGCCCAAGGTCTCCCCTCCCATGGACTTCCTGATCAAGAGGAGCCCAGGCTCGCCCCAGCCATGGACTTTCTGATCAAGAGGAACCCAGGCTTAACCCAGCCATGGACTTCCTGATCAATAGGAGCCCAGACTTACCCCAGTCATGGACTTCCCAATCAAGAGGAGCCCAGGCTTGCCCCGCCCATGGACTTCCCAATCAAGAGGAGCCCAGACTCACTCCAGCCATAGAGTTCCCGATCAAGAGGAGCCCAGGTTCACCCCAGCCATGGACTTCCCAATCAAGAGGAGCCCAGGTTCGCCCCAGCCTTGGACTTCCTGATCAAGAAGAGCCCAGACTCACCCCAGCCATACACTTCCCAGTCAACAGGAGCCCAGACTGACCCCAGCCATGGATGTCCCACTCAAGAGGAGCCCAGGCTTGCCCCCTCCTATGGACTTCCTGATCAAGTGGAGCTCAGGCTCACCTCAGCCATGGACTTCCTGATCAAGAGGAACCCAGGGTCACTCAACCCATGGACTTCCTGATCAAAAGGAGACCAGACTCACCCCAGCCATGGACTGTCCATTCATCAGGAGCCCAGGCTCACCCCACCCATGGACTGCCCAATCATCAGGAGCCCAGACTCACCACAGACGCGGACTGCCCAATTGCCAGAACCCTAGGCTCACCCCAGCTGTGAACTGCTGATTGTCAGGAACCCAGAGTCACACCAGTCATGGACTGCTGATTGTCAGGAGCCTAGGCTCATCCCAGCTACAGACTGCTGATTGTCAGGATCCAAGGCTCACCCCAGCCACGGACTGCCCAGTCATAAGGGTCCAAGGCTTGTCCCAGCCATAGACTGAGAAACAAGACTGCTGTTATGGTGGACTTGATCTCCTCAGTCAACCTGGCTTGCATTACTAAGACTTGGTTGGAGGACGATGCTGGTCCAATATTGGAGGCATTGGTCCCCGATGTGTATTCGGTGGTGCACTGCCTAAGGAGGGAATGCAATGGTGGGGAAGTGGCCATCTGTTTTAGATCTACCCTGAACTTCTTCATGCACCCAATGAGCTCTACCTCATTGTTTGAATGTGTGGCAGTGCATGGGGCTCCAGGTGCAGGTTGTAGGATTCTCCTCATTTACCATCCTCCAGGACGGGGGGGGGATTCCTACAGGAGGTAGTGGACTTCATCACCAACAGGGTGTTGGAGTCCCCCAGATGGTTAATTCTGGGAGGACTTAAATGCTTGGATCAATGATGAATCCTCGCTTTTTGGTTATGACCTCTTCCAGACAATGGCATCTCTGGGCCTGACACAGGTGATTACCTCTGTGACCCATAAACACAGCCACACTGTGGACTTGGTATTCTCACTGGGGCTTGTTGTCACTGACATCAAGATTGATCGGGTCATTTGGTCCGATCATTGTATGGTGAAATTCTTGTCTCCGATAGTCCCTACCCTGTTGAGATGATCTGCTACTGCCCTTTAAGGGAATTGTCCCCAGAGGGACTTTTGGCAGTAGTAGACTTTCCTGGCATGAGTGCTGCATGTGCGAGTGGCACAGGTGAGGTGGTGGCAGCCAATAATGGGGCCTTTGCCAAAGCACTCAACACCATCGCACTGGTACGTATACGACCCAGGTCTTCTCGCTTGAGAGCTCCGTGGCTCTCAAGGAGATGGAGACCAGGGTCAGAAGTTGGAGCATTGTTGGTGTAGGACCCGGTCCTTGAAGGACAGACTGGTCTTGAGAAATCATTACAGTGACTATTAAGAGGTAATCAACCATAAGAAGGCAGAGTTCCTGTCCAGGTAAATTACTGCTGGGAAGAACAGACCAGCTCAGCTATTTCAGACTGTGGACAGACTGTTACATCCAGTCTGTCTACAGCCAAAAAGAGGCTTTTCAATCACATTGTGCAAAGAGTTTGCTTTGTTTTTCTCAGACAGGGTGTCCTCCATTCGGGCAGGGATCTCCCCTGCGGGACGTGATCTGTCCCACAGTGGTTGACCTAGTTGGAGCAGAGGCACTCCCATTGTTTGTTGGGACGTCTGGATGGCAGAGGTGACTGAGGTCATCCAGGGGATTTTGAAGCTGCAGCCCACATGCTGTGAACTGGACCCTGGCCCAAACTTGTCTCCTAGTGGGAGGGGTCATGGCCATTGGTCCAGTGTTCACCAGGATAGTACGTTGTTCGCCAGGATAGTACGTTGTTCGCTCTCAGAGAGGTGCTTTCCTGGTGCCTTGAAGGAGGCATTGGTGAAACCTCTTCTGAAGAAACCATCTCTCAACCCTGACATTCTAGAAAATTATCAACCTATCCCCAACCTGCCATTCCTAGGGAAGGTTGTCGAGAAAGTGGTTGCTTTACAGCTCAAGGAGCAGCTCTCAGCCTTTGACATCTATGAGTCATTCTAGTCTGGTTTCAGTGCTAGGCATAGTACAGAAACGGCACTAGTTCAGGTGCAAAATGACCTCCTCAGGGTGAGAGATAGAGGAGAATGGTCAATTCTCATCCTCCTCGATCTCTCATCAGCATTCTGTCGACCACATTGTGCTTTTGGATTGCTTTAGAGTACATGATGGACTCACCAGAACAGTCATTCAATAGTTTGAGCCCTATTTCTCTGACAGGAGGCAACGAGTGGTGAAGGGGAATTTCTCCTCCTCCTGGAAACCCATGTCGTGTGGAGTTCCTCAAGGTTCGATCCTTTCGTTTATACTGTTCGCGGTGTATATGCTGCCCCTGGGTGAGCTCATTAAACTGTACAGTCTGGGTTTCCACTGCTATGCACACGATACCCAGCTGTACATGTCATTTGCCCCTGGAACGGAGGGTGCCGTTAAAGTGCTAAATAAATGCCTAGCCGAGATTCAGGACTGGATGTCCTCTAACTGGCTGAGGCTGAACCCCAACAGGATGGAGGTGCTGGTGACTGAGCCTGGTCATGGGCATGATGGGGATGCCTCCAGAGTGGTGATATGTTTGGTCCTGGGATCCACTCCATTGATGGTTTCCCCAAGGTGAAAAATCTGGGCGTCATCCTTGATGACAGGCTAACACTTGAAGCTCAGGTGTTGTCTGTTGTCAGCAGCTGGTGCCCTCCAGCTCTTCATCCCCCTCTTCTGGGGGAGAGGAACCTTCTGTCCACATCTCTCCAGCCGCTGATCTCGCTGAATATCAGCGCTTCCTCATGAGGATGTTGGAGGACTTGCACCTCACCCCTGCCACTGGTAGCAATCCAGAGCACTTGGCGCACGCCTTTCTAAGCGATTTTGGCAAGGCCACCCTTGTGGTGCCACCCTGGCCTGCTTCCTTTCAGGAGGCATCGTTGCATTCCTGGCAGAGCACTTCTCTGGAGTACCTGCCCCTAGGGATCTCAGCCAGAGGTATTGTGCCCCCCCCCGGAGTCTCCAGATTCCATGCCTCATCCGCAGTCCGGATTGACGCAGTTGGATACTCCTGATGAGCTTCGCACCCTTCACCGTGACCAGCCCCCAGATCAAGACTCCTCAGATTTTGACTTCTGAGGAAGGAGGACTTTCTACTCGGCACGGTTGTTGCTTTCCATTTCTGCACATCAGGCCCACTATGCAGCCTATGACAGGTTCTTGTGGTCCAGGCTAGGTCAACTCCTAGCCTCATTGCCTGATACGGAGCAAACCAGACAAGCCATTGCACTCTCTATGCGTGGCCTGGAGCTAGCAAGGCACCAAGCGAGGGCATCCTATGATGCCAACGAGGTAGCTACCAGGGTCATAGGGACAGCGATCTGCACTAGGCAGACGGCATGGCTGCGTCTTTCCCGGTTGTCACCCTTGGCCCGGCGTAGGGTGATTAACTCACCTCACCAGAGAACCTACTCTTTTCTCCTCAGAGATGAGATGGCTTGTCGGGCAACTTCCTTCTCCGGGGTCCCCGCCTCACTCCTCCCACCTTGGGCCTCCAGGCCCTGAAGGTTCTCACTTTAGTGTGTCACCCACTGAGAGCTAAGGAACTTTGTCCCTTAGGGTGTAAAGAAACCCTTCGGGGTGGCTCGGCACTCACTCAACAGTGATGAATGGTGTTGACACAGATAAGATAAGAAAATTACGTACCTACCGTAATTATGATCTTTCTGTGTATCTTCACCATTCATCACAATCCCACCCTCCATCCCCCTAGGACCTCAGTCTCTGGGTCCCACTCCCTCTCTGTGCCCATCCCTTCCCCCCTCCTTTTTTGTCAGGAATGGGGTAAAACAGGGGCACATAGGGGGATAATGTTCTGGGGAGAGTGGTCTGCATGGGGGGCACTCCTTCTCTAGTGAATTAGCTCCACCCCTGTGGGGTGGGAGTTGGCAGTTGCCCTCCATTCTCTCCTCCTCCTTGTTTCCGTCCAACTTATTTCTCCTTGTTTATTACAAAAAAAAATCCTTTTTCCTTTCTTTTCACCAATAATCTTTCCTTGAGAGGGTGTTAATTCTCTGTACCCTGTCCTTCTTCCAGAATAGCCGACTCTGCTTAACTGGAGTGTTTTGCCAGCCATTCTGTGCCTTGAATTCTGGCAGAAAGTCTTTGGCTACTCCTTGCAGTTCCTATGTAATCTGGAGACGGACCAGGGTCTGGGATGTGTTTAACTCCCCCCTCTCTTCCTAAATTATTTATCCCACCCTACCTCCCTCTTCTATTTCCAGAGATTGGGGCCCCTCCCAATCCCTTTAGTTTCTGACTTCTTCTTCTGTCCTCTCAGTCGTTATTTCTCCTTTTAGTTTATATATCTTTTACTTTTTCTGTCCCTTGGACTTCCTTGTCCCACCCTCGACTCCCTTCCTCTAACCTCTCCGGGGACTCAGAACTGGCAGGCAGGTGGGTTGATAAGCGCCTAATGGCCAACCCATAGCGCCACACAGTGCGTCGGCCTCAAAGGCCGATGGTGCGTCAATTCGCTTTACATAAAAATAAATAACAGCCTCTATGGGGCTCCTGACCTCCGCCAAGTACCCAACACTGATGAATGATGAAGATACATGGAAAGATCATAATTACGGTAGGTACATAAAATGCCCCCACCGGTGCACTCCACTCCACTTTGTGCAGAGAGCGCCCTCCCCACCATGGTACAGTTCAGTGGCCTCCATGCCCAAAGAAATGGTAGTCCCAATCAAGGTTAAAAATTAGTACTAAGAATATATGGAAATATTTATTTTATTCTATCCAACAGGGCTTCTCAAGGTCTTCTGCAGAGAATCATGTTGCCAGAAGAACAAAGGAAAATAGGCCCCCAGGTCTCAGCCAGTCTCACAACAACCAACGACTACAGCATAGTGCATCGAAGTCTGAAGCAAGACCCCAGTCTAGCCAGTCACAGCCTTTGATGTCATCATTTGGAGCTGACAGTTCTCTTCAGGATATCTGGGAAATACTAGACAGAGGTTCCAGCCCATCTATCTTTACACCAAGAAACAACTCACAAGGTGAGCAGAAATACATAATGTGCTTCACAGTTACTAGAGAGTAGGGATACAGTCTGTATTCTACCATTTACTGGTAAGCAGGGTTTCATAGTGTATTATACCATTACTGGTGAGCAGGGATACAGTGTGTATTCTGTCGTTACTGGTGAGCAGGGGTATAGTGTGTATTCTGCCATTACTGGTGAGCAGGGTTACATAGTGTATTTTACCATTACTGGTGAGCACGGATACAGTGTGTATTCTATCGTTACTGGTGAACAGTAGTACAGTGTGTATTCTACCATTACAGGTGAGCAGGGATACATTGTATATTCTACCATTACTGGTGAGCAAGGTTTCATACTGTATCATACCGTTACTAAAAGTGAGCAAGGATGCAGTGTGTATTCTGTCGTTACTGGTGAGCAGGAGTATAGTTTGTATTCTGCCATTACTGGTGAGCAGGGTTACATAGTGTATTCTACCATTACTGGTGAGCATGGAAACAGTGTGTATTCTATTGTTACTGGTGAGCAGCGGTACAGTGTGTATTCTACCATTACTGGTAAGCAGGGATACAGAGTATGTGTTCTACCATTACTGTTGAGCAGGGATACAGTGTCTATTCTACCATAACAGGTGAGCAGGGATACAGAGTGTATTCTATCATTACTGGTGAGCAGGGACACAGAGTGTGTTCTACTCTACCATTACTGGTGAGCAGGGATACAGTGTGTATTCTACCGTTACTGGTGAGCAGGGATACGGTGTGTATTCTGTTACTGGTGAGCAGGGATACATGGTGTATTCTACCATTACCGGTGAGCAGGAATACAGAGTGTATTCTACAGTTACTAGCAAGGCCCCTAGAATTCTGCGGCCGCAGAATTTTGCGCAGAACTTGCAATCTACCGCAGAACTTCTGTGGTGCCGCAGAATTCACTCTTCTTGGTGATTTTTGATTAATATTTCTGTTTATATATAGAATATGGTTCCCTTCCCCTCTTTTTATATCCAAAACCCCCCCCTATATGTTCAGAATATGATGTTATCATTGCTATAACATCATACATTAGCTAATGAAATGGGCTGCATTCTGCAACAGAAATGAACAGTCACTTATCTACCACAGCTCCCACTGCCAGAGACGGTGGCACAGCACATCATTCATGGTGATATTTGCTCAACCTGCACTACAGCCTAATACAGTTTTCAGTCTTACATTGTTGCACTAGGGCAACTTAAACAAAACCTTGTCAATAGCACAGACCTGTTAAGTCCATATCTCACTTTGTACAAACCTATATGTGCCTTTAAGGTATAGAGACGCTATCTGAAATGAATAACTGGTAAAATGAATTTAACTGTCTAAATTTTTAAGAAAAATAAAGTAATTATGCCCAGAAAAGTGAAATATAATAATGTATAGCCCAGTTGAAAGAATAGAACTGTTAAATAAATAATTGCACTGTACGCATTTTTGCCAGGGTTATTGATTACATATTGTCATTGGTTGATAGAATCACCTAAAAGTTATTGAGAAATGTTGTGTGCAGGGACAGCTGTTGGGCCAGAGGGTAGCATGCTGTGTTTCCGTGCCGGGAACTCGGGTTCAGAGACAAGCTCTGGGAGCTGGCTGGGCAGCACAAGGATTGGTGGAACACATCACTGTTTGGAGCCTGGGAAGGTATGATGCAGTGTTCTGTCACATGGTGGACACATTGTGATGGACCGGAGAGCTGTATGTCACAATTGGTTCACATGCATGTCATGGCCTGATGGTGTTACGCAGTGTGTCAGGGAAAGCAGGTTGACATGAAAAATGAGTTTTGCAATAACTCCTCTATTCCATTTTCAGTGGGACCTGTATGAATGAGGATGCAAGTTCATGGAAATTAAAAAAATATATATATATATATATACATATACACACGCACATATACATACACAGTATCTCTGTCTCACCACACACACACACACACACACACACATGCATATTTGTATGTCTGTTACAGATTGCATATAAATATATAAGTGATACACAGTGGGAACTTCATGAGTGGTATAGAAAGCACATACAAATATATAAGTGATAGACAGTGGAAATCTCATTAGTGGGATAGATAGCATGTGCATAGAAATACCTTATTCATCACATAAGATCCCATCTGCATATGTCATTTATGCAACAGGCTAGGACCTTAAGGGAGAGACATTTGTTTTGCTTTTTTAGGCATAAAATTATTTTTATAAGTCTGTTATTTTTTGAACTAGTGTTACTGTGCTTTCCACCATCCTGATTGCTATAACCACTGCCATGAAAGTGAAGTCAGGATGACAAGCTGACACAGGTGATGTGGTAGTTTGTTAGTGCCGCAGAACTTCCGCAGAAATTATTGACCACGGCCGCAGAAGTTCTGCGGCAAATGGTAGTCTTGCCGCAGAACTTGGTCCCACTGTGCCGCAGAAAAATAGGGGCCCTGGTTACTAGTGAGCAGGGATGCAGTGTGTGTTCTATCGTTACTAGTGAGCAGGGATACAGTGTGTATTCTACAGTTACTGGTTACCAGGGATACAGTGTGTATTCTACTGTTACTGGTGAGCAGGGATACAATGTATATTCTACCATTACTGATGAGCAGGGATACAGTGTGTATTCTACAGTTACTGGTGAGCAGGGATACAGAGTGTATTCTACTGTTACTGCTGAGCAGCAATACAGTGAGTGTAACCCCCAGGTGGCGCTATCCCAAGGGCTACTACCCCTGCCTGCGTAACTGCTAACAGGTTGAGGGGCCTAGGTTCTATGGCGCGTGCCTCCACTCAGAGGTCAGGGTTTACTGTAGTTAGACTAACTTGGTCACAGCCCTCTGGGACACTGAGACTCCCTTTTATTCCTGCTAGTGACCCACACTGTACACCATGAGTACCTTTACTATTTACACTTACCCCCAGGACTGGTTCGGTCAACTTGACTCTGGGGACCCCCTGTAAAACAAGATGATACATTGCAGTACAATAGCCACAGTACAATACTTTAACATAAATGAATACCTCAGTCAGTGTAACTTTGCTGAAACAAACAGATCTGATTTATTTAAGGGGCTGTAACAAGGACAAGGGGAAATCAGGTTAATTAGATTAGACATATTAATAATCGCAGTACTGTGCACATACTCAGAGTCCCAAAATGTCACTTTACTGGGTACCCAGGATGGTGGGGGGCTAGCCAGGATCGGTGCAGCTGGTTGGGGCCCTGTGATGGAAAAACACTCGCACCCAGTTGTAATCCGGAGCCAGTTGGCTCAGTTCATGAAGAAAGAAAGAAAAGAAATCAGATGAAACACTTGCAATTAGATAGACAGATGGCAGGGCGCTATCCTGATTTGTACTCACAAACTTGATGCCGAAAACTGGCACAGTGGGGGTCATTGATTGCCAGACTCCCTTAGACAGCAGAGAGATGAAATTCTAATAGCCAGGCACACAGCTTCGATCAGCAACGGATTCAGTCCGCATGCATGCATTTGGCTTTCCGTCTGCACCACACAGGGCAAGAGAACCCATTTAGCTGTCCTCCACAAACACTCCACACATTTATATGTAAAGGAAATTACTATACCAGGCAGCTGCTCTCAGATCCCGATCGCACTTACTGCTAACCTGGGAGTTCACACTGCAGCTTCACTTTTCCTGACAGACCGAGCGCGATTAAGCAGTTTCTCCAGTCCTCTACAGGGTGAGCCTGGTTCCCAATTGTTCAGCCTCTCCTCCTCTCGGTCACTACGGATTTAGTCCGAGTCAGCATGGCAACACGCCACCTGAGTTTAGGCCTCCACATGCGCTTCCCGCACGAAACTGTGTAGCGCAGAAGCTCGGAGCTCCTTCTCTTGTCACGGTCGCAATGGATCTGCTTCTCCAGTCACAAGGCAGGGCATTCCATTTGGGCGCCACCCAGTCCAATTGGTGGACTCAGTTGTCAGTCACTCAAAACTCCCCCTGTTGGTGCAAATAGGCACCAAGGTCCAGAACTTCACTTCCCAGAATTACTAGCTATGTTTCTTATGGCAAGCCGGCACCCAAGAGAGTCCTGATCCTAGTTGGTCCACATAAACTCCATTTTAGAGGCCCCCCCGCACTGATTGGATCTATTCAATAGTTCAGATGCAAAATGGAGGGGCAAAACACACAGAGTCCCAGCTGCAAGAAAGGCAGGTTAAACAAATTACATTTCCACTAATACTCTAAACGATATGTGGCAAACAGTTACATCTTTGAAAAGGGCTTACTCTGCCCACTTAGCGACAGCAGAAACAGAGCAATTTGTCAGCAGCTTGAGCAGGACTCAAGCAGGGAAACACACAGTCCCCCCATGCGAACTAATCATGCCTACAAGCAGACAACTCTTAAAGAGACAGTACCAGAGGCTCTAAAAGCACTCACAGATACATGGCTTAAACGCCGAACAACATTCAGGCTGGGAGCACTCTGCCAGCTCCTGGAAGACTTTTGGGAACCCCCATTTGCGGGGGATTACACCCTTTCTGGCCTGAAAAAGCTTGACATCCGCGTCAAGTAGATACCCTTAAATCACTTTAAGACGGAACAGTTTGAACTCGCATGCCTTTTAAACAGCAATCAGCATATTAAAACCTTTGTCATATACACTTACACTGTATTACACATTCTGCTACTGATTATACAACAGTATACATACAGTACAAACATTTTAACTCAGGTCATCACTTCCTGCACATGAAACTGGGATAGAGGGGGGCCCTTCCCTGTCAGCTACGTTGGGGCTGGAGGGGGCAGGGGCACCATACTCAGAGGACAATACAAGTAATCTGGAGTTATCTCCCAGGCTTAGTTTGGGCAACGAGCACATACACTCCCTTATGGACCACATTAAGGGGCAGGTCCACAGGTCTGCCCAGGGACTCGTAACTTAGCCGTACTACAGGCCTCACCTCTCGACCAGTCCTTCTAGGGGGAACAGTCACAGTCTCTGCACGGTTAGACTCACTTTTAGCACTGTCTGTACTCACCAGGGGGTTCTCCATGGAGGCAGAGTGGCTAGAACTTGGGGCACTTTCAGCTCCAGGATTTGCAATTTCTGAGTCCACAACACTTGGTTCACCTGAGGAGACTCCTGACACTGGTAGTGAACTACCAGGGCACTCAACACACTGTTCTTGTTCTGGTGTATCACCAGTTTGTCCCAGTCCATCATTCTCTTCCTCTGAAAACTCGAGCAGTTCAACCAGGCACAATGATTCCATATCGTCTGATTTGATGCTTTGCACTTCACTTTCTGAGAATATTGGCTCCAGGGACAAAGCTGGGGGCTTAGACAGTCCGGAAGGCCCAGCTTCATCTCCAGGATTGACTAGGGGAGTGCCCTGAAACAGTTGACTCAGTTCATAAGAAGGGTAATATTCAAAGCCACACTCACCTTTCCTTAGACATGGACTGACAGTCATGTTCAATTGGGACTTGTGGAGGGGAGCATGTTAATTCAACTTCGACAGGTGCAGGTTTTCTTTACTTTTTCTTAGCTGCAGCTCTAGTCACTGGTCCAGAGGGAACACTTTCGGGGGGTTCAGACTCAATCAAGATTTATCCAGTAGGTAGTAGATGATTTCTATGCATGGTCTTTACATCTTTTGAGTTATTTTCGGGCCTTACGTTGTACACAGGCAGATCATTTAGTTTGCCTACCACTATGTGAGGGAGATGGTGCCACCAATCAGCAATCTTGTGTTTTCCATGCAGCCCCAGATTTCTTAGCAATAGCCGATCTCCCTCCCTGAGTTCCAGTGCTTTCACCTTTTTGTCATACCTTTCTTTATTGGCTAAATTTCTTTTTGCAGCCATGGTTTGAGCCAGTTGGTACACATGGTTTAGCTGGGCCTTTAACTTTTGCACATAACATAAATGAGTAGCTGCTTGAACCCCATCAGGAGAAACTCCAAAGCAAACATCTACTGGTAATCGGGCTTCTCTTCCAAACATCAGGTGATAGGGGGAAAACCCAGTGGCATCGCTTCTGGTGCAGTTGTAGGCATGTACCAGTGTGCTAATCTGTTGGCTCCATCTGGGCTTATCCTTTGGTTGAAGGGTGCCTAACATATCGAGCAAAGTGCGGTTGAACCGTTCAGGCTGTGGATCCCCCTGGGGGTGGTAAGGGGTGGTTCTGGATTTTCGCACTCCCCACAGTGAAAGCATCTCTTTAATCAGACGACTCTCAAAGTCCCTTCCTTGATCAGAATGGATTCTTTGTGGGGCCCCATAGTGAACAAAAAAAGTTTTCTATAAGCACCTTGGCCACTGTGGAAACCTTCTGGTCCTTGGTGGGGAAAGCTTGAGCATATCGGGTGAAATGGTCAGTGACCACCAGCACATTACTGATATTTCTCTGATCTGGCTCGAAACTCATGAAGTCAATGCAGACCAATTCCAGGGGTGCACTGGTGGTGATGTTAACAAGGGGGGCAGCCCTCTGGGGCAAAGCTTTCCTCTGTAAGCAGCAACTACAAGTTCTAATGCATTGTTCAACATCAGCCCCCATTTTTAGGCCAATAAAATCTGGATCTCACCAAATCAAGTGTTCTGTCTATGCTGAGGTGTCCCATGTGGTTGTGTAGGGACCTCAGCACCAGGTCTCGAAAGGCAGTAGGCAAAACTAACTGTTGCTTGTCCGGTTGGCCCCCTTTATCTACTGTCTCTCTATATAACAGTCCATTGATCAGTCTCAGCTTAGGGCCTTCTTTATGTAGCAATGCAGTTCTCAAATCAGAGGAATGTAACCTTGACACATCTTTCCCTGCTTGGAGGGCTTCTAGAGCTGTTTTGATAATGGGATCTTGGGATTGAGCCCGCTGAATACTGTCATTATTGAATCGAGGCAAAGCATCAGTGTCCAAGGCAGAAAAGTGGCAATAAGCAGCAGGTATGCAGTTCTCAGAGGGTCCCAAACAATCCACCATACAGTCCACTGCATCCGTGGACATTTGTTCCTCCCTGTCAAACTTCTGGCAGAGTGCTCGAATATCAGGTTCTGACAGTCTGACCCAGTCATTCCGGGGAACAGGTCTCCAGGAGAGAGCATCAGCATCTATGTGGTTCAGGCCTGCTCTGTATTCAGCAGCGTAGTCATATGTGGATAATGCAGAGAGCCACCTCTGGCCAGTGGCATCCAACTTAGCTGAAGTCTGCACATAGGAGAAAGGATTATTGTCAGTTTTTACTAGTATCTTAGCTCCATACAAGTACTCGTGGAATTGGTCAACAATGGCCCACTTCAAAGCTAGGAACTCTAACTTGTGTACAGGATAGTTCTTTTCAGAAGGGGTCAGGCTTCTGCTGGCAAAGGCCACTGGTCTCAGGCCATTCTTGTCCTCTTGGTACAACACAGCCCCCAACCCTTGCAAACTAGCATCAGTGTGCAGGACATAAGGTTTTGTTGGATCAGTATAGGCCAACACTGGAGCATGGTTAAGCTGATATATGATCTCATGAAAAGCAGTCTCACAATCACGAGTCCAGTGGGCTCCAAATACTTCACTTGGACGAAAATACACTCTTTCAGTCTCAAGGGATGCTGACTTGTTGTATCTTTTGTGGGTTGGGGGATACCCTTGCGTAAGGTTAAGTAAAGGGCGGATCACTCTTGAATAATCCTTGAAGCGCCGATAATAACGACAGAAACCCAGGAATCTTTGCAGTTCTTTTAGATTTTTGGGGTGGGGCCAGGTGGTCAAGGCCTCAACTTTACTTGGGTCGGTCTCTATTCCCTCAGTGGATACTATGTGTCCCACATACTTTACTGAGGTTTGAAAGAATTGGCACTTATCAATGGACAGTTTAAGGCCAAAGTCTTCCAATCGGTCCAACACCTTGAACAATCTGCTCTCATGTTCCTCCAGTGAGCTACCAAACACAATAACATCATCTAGGTATACCAGGCACTCTAACAAGTTCATGTCCCCCACCGCACACTCCATCAGGTGTTGAAAAGTGGCTGGAGCACCCGAAATCCCTTGAGGCATCCTCATGAATTTGTAGAAACCAAGTGGACAGATAAAGGCTGTCTTTTCACGGTCTTCTGGGGCCATCGGGATCTGGTAGTACCCACTGTGAAGATCCAACACTGAGAACCACTTGCTACCGTTCAGGCAGTCCAAAGCATCTTGAATGTGTGGCATTGTGTACTGATCAGGAATAGTCCGCCAGTTCAGGGTGCGATAATCCACGCACATCCTTACTGTCCCATTCTTTTTCCTCACTACCACAACGGGAGAAGCATATGGGCTTCTGGATTCTTGTATTGCACCAGCAGCCAGCATCTCTTGCAGATGCCGTCTCACATCATCTATGTCAGCAGGTGCCAGGCGTCGAGACCTCTCATGAAATGGCCTTTCATCATGCAGCCGGATATGGTGCTCAGCTCCTTGAACGCATCCTACATCTCATTCCTTTAAAGAAAACACTTGGTCTCTCTGGGCAAGCTTCTCACTGATCCTCACTTTCCATTCAGCTGGCAACGGGGGAGTCACTGAAATCAAACAAGTCAGGTGTTACTCTGTCACTTTTTCCCAAACTCTTGTTACTGGATAGCATGGCAGTATCTGCGCAGTGCACAGTAGCCAGGGTGCAGCCTCGATTTACTTGGATCTCCCTGTCAGACACATTGTGGACTTGAACCATCACTCTTCTGGCAAAAGCATGGGCTCTAGCAGGCAGAATACTTGGTTTGACCAGCAGCCCCTCGGGCAGTTTTCCATCTCCTGGTGCGTCCAGCATTAATATTTTGTTCTTGACATCCTTTTTTATGCGGACCTCCTTGTAGAACACATTGAGCATTTGGTGCCAAAAGCAAAGATTCGGATCCTTCTTCCAGATGACCCCAACTGGTTCTCTGGTTCCATTCCTAGCAGCATTTCTCTGTGCCTATAGGTCCCTTTTAATCAAGGCCAGAATTCTTAGAGCTCTACCAGTCCGGGACCCTTGTTTTTCATAACACAACTGTGCCAGTCGCCCAAACATATGTGCATTAGTTCTGATCAACAACGGGACCCCATCATACAATCCAGTAGGGGGACACATTCAGGCTAGGTCTCCACTTGCTCTGCCACTCCAGCCACAGAAGTGGGAAAGGACAACCAAATTCGGATATAGCCAGAGTACAGTGTAGGCCTTCTCACTCAAGCCCCACACATGTAGCCCTTCTAGGGGTTGCAGGGGTACATTAGACAAATGCTTCTGATACCAATCCTGGAACATGATTGTCACTTGGGAGCCACTGTCTAGTACAGCTCAGGTGGATACCCCATTCACAGTCATCTCCATAGAGGGACCCTCCACCTCGGACCATTCAGGGGGCATTACTTGGGATGTCGCTCGGGCATTGGCCCTGGTGGCAAAACTTTTCCGGTTGGCTCCCCGGTGACCGGGCACAGATTTATGTATGCCAGCCACTAACCTGCTGGTAACTTTCCTCAAGTTCTCTGGCAGCCGACATTCAGTCTGAAAGTGTCCATCCTCTCCACAATGGTAGCAGAACTTAGTATCTCTGTTGTCTTTGGAAGGAGGGGGATCTCTTATCTGGCGGGGCATCTCAGGGACTCTACATGGCTCTTCTTGAAATGGGCATTTACCCCATTGGATCTCTGGTTCTCCACTTCTATTGGGGGTGAGAGCAGCCTGTTGCAGCTCCCTCACCATCTCTCTTAAGTCTCTGATTTCTGCTCTCAGGTTGCTCTCAATCTGGGTATCAGGGGAACCGACATGCACTCCCACTCCACTTTTAGGCTCAGGAGGAGCTTGATACAGATCCAGTAGATCTCAGTCTACCCCTTAATCGACCCTCTCAACTGTTGAGTCTCATCTGGCTCACCCTTCTCAGGGGTCTGACAAGGATTCATGGCCCCAGCATAGGGTTCCCACCCCACTTCATCAGTTTCAATTTCACAAATCTCTCTCATCAATTGACAATACTCAGGAGGGTCGGCCCTCCTGTCTTGCAATTTGAATTTCAGCAATATTACACTTGAAAATCTGGCTGACTTCAATATATGGTCTAATCAGACCTGGTTTAGCGTTTGTGCAGACACTCCCCCTTTCAAACACCATGAAGTCTTGCTATATTATAACAATAGCAGTCAGCCACTGCAGCTGAACTGCCCCGGAGAGGAAGGAGTTAACTCCAGAAGATCTGGAGTTCTACAGCGCGAGGGCGCTGTGCCCAAAGCTTCTATCTGGCAGTTTCAAATGAAACTGTCAGATTCTTTATCTGCTTCACTGAACAGTCGCTCTGGAGATCAGCTCCTTCAGCTCGGTTCATTCTCGGTTCAAAAGAGTAGTTTTCGGTTCATTTGAACCGCAAAAGTCATTAATTTTACCGATTTTCGGTTCAAAAGCTCTATCTGGTAACCGGTACATAAAATTCAAGTCTGTGTGGAAAATTAATTATCGGTTTGGTTTTGAACCCATCGCTGGTTTTTCTGCTTTTAAAACTGTACTGTGGGTTTTAGAGTGTGTTCCTGTTCTTATCGGTTCTAAAAAACGAAATTATTACTGCTTTTTTCTAAATACTCCGTGAACGGTTAGGAACCGATGTATGGTGTCTTGCTCTGGTACCTGCCATCAAAAGGGCAAGTTTTTGGTTAGGCTGTCATTATGTCTGAGAAACCCAAAAGAAAAACCGGCCCACTGTTTCAACACTGTGATGTTCAGTGGGGACGCTTTGCCAAGGCTGACCCACACACCTCTCTGTGTGTCTATTGTCTGGGGCTGACCACCTCCTGTTGGACTGCCAGGTGTTAAAAATTTCCCTGCAGCCACCCTGGAGAAGAGATTGGCCTGCTCAGGAACGAGAGGCCAAAAGTCCGCTGACCCGATGGCCAGCCTGGTTCAGTACCCACTGGACCAGAGGGAGTGCCTCTGACCAGGCTGGAGACTTCCTCGAGAAAGGAAGACTGGTTCAGAGGAACCAGTCCCAAGTAAAAAGACAAAGAAATCAGGAGGTTTGGAGTCCAGAATTGTGTCTCCAACTGCTGCAGAGATAGCTAAAGCTATTCAGATTGTCCAGTCACTGTCTCTAGGGATCTGTAGAACTACTAACAGTTGGTAAAAGGTTGTTCTGCTCAGTCCCAGTGGTTCAGGATTTTGAAGTTGAGGATTTTTATGAACCACAGGAGGGGAGGAGGAATTGATCAACATATTGTGGCTGGGAGGGTCTGGACGTGCCCATTTAACCGGCATTTCTCCAGACAGACCTTTAGAATCTCCCCTACTCTGTCTGAGTCCCTTCTTTCTTTATTTTTACAAAAAGGTTGCAGAAACCCTCCAGCTTCCTCTTAGAGGAGGCTGTGGATGAGCAAGAGGAGCCTGATTATGTGGAAATGATGGATATTCCAGAGTCTCAGAGGTTGCTCATTCCTTTGCATAAGTCATTTAGGAAGCAAACAACAAAGATTTTAAAAATCCTCATTCTGTCCCTCCTGTAGATAAAAAATGGACAGAAGGTATACTTTGTCAGGCTCGGATACAGACTTCCTTATTGAGCAGTGTAGTCATGTAGGTGTGGTACAAGCTGCAGCCTGTGACAAGGGCTAATATTCCTCTGGCCTCACATCCTCCTGATAAGGATTCTAGGAAGATTGATGCCATGGGTAAGAAACAGTATATGGCAGCTTTTGGGACTCAGTGCAGGCAAATTATATGGCTTATGTGGCTAGATATCAGAAATCTAGGTGGGCATAGTATTGTGAAGCAATAAGCAGCCCATGGCCAGCTGGCTAGTGAGTTGGAACAGGTGGCTATTATACTGAAGCCTCTAAAGTTCAAATTTCATACTGCTGTTGATGTTAATGATGTTTCCTCTAGGGTCATGGCCACTTCTGTAGCTTTCCTCAGGGTTGGCATGGCTCAGATGCACTAATCTGCCCCAAGATACTCAGTCAAAGGCTATGGATTTTCCTGTAGTGGGAAATTCTCTCTGTTTGGGGAGCAAACAGAAAATTATATGAAAAAGATGGATGAATACAGAACTACCTACAAAAGTGCCCAGGCTAAGGAGAAGTAGCACATGCCACAAAGGCACGTCCCCAGAGGTAGGGGCAGACCTTTTCCAGGCCTTTTCACTTCAAGCCTCCTCTGCTGTCTCTGAGAGGGGTTTCTTCAGAGGCAGGGGTAGACGTGGCGGCAAGCAGACCGTCTCCCCCCTCAGCCCTAAGGATGTTGCTAAGCAGGCACCCTGATGGGGTGCCCAGGGCCGATTCTCCTACCAGTGGGGGCAGGTTGGCCTATTTCAGCCAGAGCTGGCTGTCCCTAACTTCGGACAGATGGGTTCTGGAGGGTAATGAGGCCAGGGTCTGGTTCTCAGCTTCAAATATTTTCCAAAGATGAGAGCCAGGCATTTCCACCTTCAAATCCTTCAGAAGCCCTTGCTTTGGAAGCAAAGGTTTCTTTCTCTGGTCTGCAAAGCAGTGGAAAGGGTTCCTCCTTGCCATCAGGGCAAGGGCTTTATTCAAGATACTTTCTTACCCCAAAAAGACAGGAGAATGGCGGCCCATTCTGGATTTAAGATACTTGAACAAGCATCTGTTGAAACCAAAGTTCAAAATGTTAACCCTGGCAATGATATTGCCTTCCCTAAGGCCAGGGACTAGCTTCCCTGGACCTCAAGGATGCCTATTTTCATGTTCTGATCAGGCCTTCCCACCAAAGTACCTCAGGTTCGAACTGCCTCAGGCCACTACCAGTTCAGGGCAATGCCCTTCGGCCTTACCTTACGCCAAGGGTATTCACAAAATGTCTCGCTGTAGTAGTGGCTCATTTAAGAAGGCAAAGGTTGCTGTTTACCCTCACCTGACGACTGGCTCATTGTGGGTCAGTCTCCAGGTCAGGTGAAATCCCACTTGCAAGTCACCCAGCAGCTTCTCACTTCTCTGGGATTTCTGCTAAACTTACCAAAGTCAGTTCTGGAACCAGTTCAGGCCCTAACTTTCATAGGCGCAGAATGAACACAAGTTGCCAGGGCCTTTCTTCCAGTCGGAAAGGGTGGACAGACTCATCGCCCTGGCATCCTCCTTTACCCTCATGGGTCTCTCGACCAGCAAGGCATTTCCTGCAACTTCTCGGGCATGGCTGCTTCCACAGCTGTTGTGCAGGGAGCAAGATCTCAGATGAGGGACATTCAGTTCCATTTGAGGGCCTATTGGTCTCAGAGGAAGGACCCCTTACCAAATTGGTCCCAGTTATTCAATCCCTGATCCTGGCCTTACACTGGTGGCAGGATCAAAGCAATCTGAAACAAGGGGTTCTCTTCATTCCCATTTCTCCTCCCTCACCCTCACCACGGATGCCTCCCTGTTAGGTTGGGGCTCACCTAGGCGACCTTACCACTCAGGGAGTGGTCTCCTCAGGAATCTCTGCTCCACATCATCTTCTGGAACTCAGAGCTGTCTTTTAGCTCTTCGGGTCTTTTCAGATTCTGTCCAGAACAAAGTGGTTCAAGTCAGGACAGACAATACCACCACAATGTGGTACATCAATCAAGCAAGGGGCACTCGTCTTCAGCCTTGTGCAATCAAGCAATGAAGTTGTGGTCTCTGGCTTATTCCCGAACACCTCCCTGATAGCGGTTCATCTCCCAGGGAAGGACAATGTGCTGGCGGACGCCTCAGCAGAATTTCTCAGGGCCATCACGAATGGGCTCTGAATCCACAAGTACTGGGGTCTGTCTTGCCAGTTGGGGCACTCCTCAGATAGATCTTTTCGCGCCCCCAGACAACCACCAACTTCCTCTTTTTGCTGCAGGCCTCCAGTTCTGGGCTCAGTCCCTCTGGATGCCCTTTCTGTTGATTGGAAAGGGAAGTTCCTGTATGCCTTCCTCCCTTCCTCTCCTTTTCAGGGGTACTAGTGAAAATCAGATCTCAACCTTAGTAGAGTGATTCTGATTGCGCCCAGATTGGGCCAGACAGCCCTGGTACCTCTGCTCCTGTCCCTGGCAGTCCACCCTGCCCTGAGCCTGCCCAGAGTTCACGACTTACTGGCCTGTGCACAGGGGAGAGTGTGGTATCTGGACCTCAAGTCCTCCACCTAGGCTTGGCTCTTGAGGAGCTAGAATTTGCTGACTTACACCTTTCACAAGGTGTTATGGATATTTTAAAGGCTTTAGGAAGCCTTCCACTAGGCCACTTATAATTCTAAGTGGAAGAGGTTTTCCATCTGGTGCTCTGAGAGGCAGATTACCCCAGAATCTGCTGATCTTCCCATTCTTTGGAATATTTGGTCCATCTGAATTCCTTAGGCCTTAGACCAGCTACCCTGAAGGTTCATCTGGCAGCTGTCTCTGCTTTTGTGTCAGCAGGAAGCCTGCCTCCTTTCTTCTCACCCTGTGTTCTCCTAAGTTTTTAAAGGGTTACTTCACACTAACCTCCTTTCGGGAACCAGCTCCCGCTTGGGACCTGAATATTTGCATTGCTCAGTTAATGCAACCCCCTTTGAGCCTCTGTCTTCAGCAGAACTCAAGTATTTAACTTGGAAAACCGCTTTTCTATTAGCTATCACCTCTGCCAGACGATAAGTGAGTTACAGGCCCTGTCAGTGGAGGAAGATTTTATCTCTTTCCACAGAGATAAGGTAGTCCTTAGGACTAATAGAAAGTTTTGCCTAAGGTGGTTTCTGATTTCCACCTGAATCAATCTATCTCCTCCCAGTATTTTTCACTGAGCATTCTTCCTCAGGTGAGAGGAGACTGCACAGCTTGGATGTCAAAAGGGCATTAAGTTACTATCTAGAGCGCACCAGAGGTCATAGGTCTCAATCCCTCCAACTGTTTCTTACCTATGGCGAGGTTGGCAAGGGAAACCGCCACTAAGAGAACAATTGCAAGGTGGATTGTCTCTTGTATCCAATTTTGTTATCAGAAACTGGTAGAGTACCCCCTCAGGATTGAGGGCCCACTCCACCAGGGTAAGCTGCGCCTCTAGCGCTGCTAGAGATATCTCTATTCTGGAGATTTGTCAAGCTACCTTGAAGACAGTTCACACCTTTACCAAGCATTATTTCCTGGATATCCAGTCCAGGAGAGATGCTCGGTTTGGCACAGCTGTGCTTCAGAGCCTATTTCCTAAGTAGGTTCTGACCTCCTCCATGGAGGTACTGCTGTGTAATCTGTTATTGTTATAATATAGCAAGACTTCATGGTGTTTGAAGAAAAAATTACTCACTTAGTAATTGCTTTTCTTCTCATGGAGTCTTGCTATTATAACCACCTCCCTCCTGCCTCTCTCCCAGAACTCCTACTGGGTAGAGGTGGCAAATTGTGCGCACTGTGTCATGTTATTTTAGTTTTCCCTAACCCTGTTTTCCTTTGGGTTAGGGATCTAGATTGTTCATTTAGGTTATTTTTATTGCCCCTTCTTGGACTTGAGTCTTGGGGGAAGGGGGTCTCATATGTGCTTCTTAAGGAAAAAAACCATAATACCATCAATCTTTGTTATTATGGTTCTGGGTGTTTTCTTGTTGTTTATATTGTTGTTATTACTACTAGTAGGTAGCCATAGGCTAGTGTAGTTTTTCCACACAGACTTTTTTCCGTCCTTTGATGTTGGCTTTAAAGATCTGACAGTTTCATTTGAAACTGCCAGATAGAGCTTTGGGCACAGCGCCCTCACGCTGTAGAACTCCAGATCTTCTGGAGTTAACTCCTTCCTCTCCGGGGCAGTTCAGCTGCAGTGGCTGACTGCTATTGTTATAATATAGCAAGACTCCATGAGAAGAAAAGCAATTACTAAGGTGAGTAATTTTTTCTTTCGGTGGGCCTTTTGCAAAGCCCTCTCCATTCTACTAACAAAAGTAGACAATTTCTCATTTCTCCACTGTTTAGCTGACTTGAACTTCCATAATAGATTCTCTCTGGTTTCAGTGCTGCCAAACACTCCCTCTAATGCGGAAAGATATTCTACTGCAGTGGCCTTTGGACTAGTGGCCCATAGGAATCGAATGGCTTCCAGTGCAGGACCCCTCAAGCTTTCCATCAACCGTTTCCTCTTTCCCCCTCTGAGCACTGCCACTCTTGCACCAAAGGGGTAGCATAGTCCATCCAGGTCTCCAAATCATCTTCCCCCGAAAGCACAGGAACAGTACCGGAGAAGAGTCTCAATCTCCAATAGGAATCTAGTTGAATGGGAGGAATAACCATAGGGGACGGAGCTAGTATGGAGCTCTTAGAGGACCCGGGAGATGTACCTGGGAACGGCAGGGGAGTGTGGTCGCCTGAGATGTCTAATACCTTTACCAATTCCTGAGCGGTTCTCCCTTCTGCGGCTAACAGTTTGAGCAGTTTGTCCTTAAAACTATTAGTCTTAGGGGAGCCACCCAGGGTGGCCAAACCACTACGTGTGTGAATAATCCTCCATCCCTTCTGGGCACCTTCGGGCAAAATCACTGGGGGCACCCTCTCAGGGTCTATTGGAATACTGCATGAAAGCAGCACTTGCAGGGTTTGTTCGAGCAAGTCAGCATATCGCCCTTTTACTTCCACCTTGCCTAGACATTTGACACGCTCTACAGTAGAGACAGTGTCAGCGCTTTTAATCCCCAATGGGACATCCAACAATAATACAGCCTTTTGGGAGTCCAGTTCCTCAGCTTTGCACCACCCCATCAATTTGTGTACCATCATCTTAAGGGGATCGAGTTTTAACTTGGGCGTGGTACCCCCTCCATCTTCTCCTTTAAATTAGACATAATGGGGTACTTCCTTCACTCGGCCACTAGAGGACGCTAATCATAGCGGTGCTTCCAAGATGTAACCCCCAGGTGGCGCTATCCCAAAGGCTACTACCCCTGCCTGCGTAACTGCTAACAGGTTGAGGGGCCTAGGTTCTATGGCGGGTGCCTCTACCCAGAGGTCAGGGTTTACAGTACTTAGACTAACTTGGTCACAGCCCTCTGAGGCACTGAGACCCCTTTTTATTCCTGCTAGTGACCCACACTGTACATCATGAGTACCTTCACTATTTACACTTACCCCCAGGACTGGTTCGGTCATCTTGACTCTGGGGACCCCTGTAAAACAAGATGATGCAATACAATAGCCACAGTACAATACTTTAACATAAACGAATACCTCAGGCAGTGTAACTTTGCTGAAACAAACAGATCTGATTTATTTAAGGAGCTGTAACAAGGACAAGGGGAAATCAGGTTAATTAGATTAGACACATTAATAATCACAGTACTGTGCACATACTCAGAGTCCCAAAATGTCACTTTACTGGGTACCCAGGATGGTGGGGGGCTAGCCAGGATTGGTGCAGCTGGTTGGGGCCCTGTGATGGAAAAACACTCACACAATACCCAATTGTAATCCGGAGCCGGTTGGCTCAGTTCATGAAGAAAGAAAGAAAAGAAATCCGATGAAACACTTGCAATTAGATAGACAGATGGCAGGGAGCTACCCTGATTTGTACTCACAATCTCCATGCCGAAAACTGGCACAGAGGGGGTCATGGATTGCCAAACTCCCTTAGATAGCAAGGAGATGAAATTCTAATAGCCAGGCACACAGCTTCGATCAGCAACGGATTCAGTCCGCATGCATGCGTTTGGCTTTCCGTCTACACCACACAGGGCAAGAGAACCCGTTTAGCTGTCCTCCACAAACACTCCACACATTTATATGTAAAGGAAATTACTATACCAGGCAGCTGCTCTCAGATCCCGATTCGCACTTACTGCTAACCCAGGAGTTCACACTGTAGCTTCACTTTTCCTGACAGACCAAGCGCGATTAAGCAGTTTCTCCAGTCCTCTACAGGGTGAGCCTGGTTCCCAATTGTTCAGCCTCTCCTCCTCTCGGTCACCGCGGATTTAGTCTGAGTCAACATGGCAACGCGCTGCCCGAGTTTAGGCCTCCACACGCGCTTCCCGTACGAAACTGTGTAGCGCAGAAGCTTGGAGCTCCTTCTCTTGTCACGGTCGCAACGGGACTGCTTCTCCAGGCACAAGGCAGGACATTCCATTTAGGCGCCACCCAGTCCAATTGGTGGACTCAGTTGTCAATCACTGAAAACTCTCCCCTTGTTGGTGCAAATAGGTGCCAAGGTCCAGAACTTCACTTCCCAGAATTACTAGGCTCCCAAGAGAGTCCTGATCCTGGTTGGTCCACATAAACTCCATTTTAGACCCCCCCCCCGCACTGATTGGATCTATTCAATAGTTCAGATCCAAAATGGAGGGGCAAAACACACAGAGTCCCAGCTACAAGAAAGGCAGGTTAGACAAATTACATTTCCACTAATACTCTAAACGATATGTGACAAACAGTTACATCTTTGAAAAGTGCTCACTCTGCCCACTTAGCGACGGCAGAAACGGAGCGATTTGTCAGCAGCTCGAGCGGGACTCAAGCAAGGAAATACACAGTCCCCCCATGCGAACTAATCATGCCTGCAAGCAGACAGCTCTTAAAGAGTCAGTACCAGAGGCTCTAAAAGCACTCACAGATACACGGCTTAAACACCGAACACCATTCAGGCTGGGAGCACTCAGCCAGCTCCTGGAAGACTTCTGGGAAGCCCCATTTGCAGGGGGGTACATGTGTATTCTACCGTTACTGGTGAGCAGGGATACAGTGTGTACTCTGTTGTTACTGGTGAGCAGGGATACAGTGTGTATTCTTCTGTTAATGGTGAGCAGGGATACAGAGTGTATTTCATTACTGGTGAGCAGGGATGCATTGTATATTCTACCATTACTGGTGGGCAGGGATACAGTGTGTATTCTACCATTACTGGTGGGCAGGGATACAGTGTGTACTTTAGCTTGCTCAATGGAGTCTTTCCTGCAGTAAACTTGAACTTGAACTTGAACTCCTACCATTACTGGTGAGCAGGAACACAGTGTGTATTCTACCTGATACTGGTGATCAGGGATAGAGTGTGTATTCTACTGTTACTGGTGAGCAGAGATAGAGAATGTATTCTACCATTACTGGTGACCAGGGATGCAGAGTGTATTCTACCGTTAACTGATGAGCAGGGATACAGAGTGTATTCTGCCATTACTATAGGTGAGCAGGGATACAGTGTGTATTCTACCATTACTGGTGAGCAGGGATATAGTGTGTATTCTACCATTACTGGTGAGCAGGGATACAGTGTGTATTCTTCTGTTACTGGTGAGCAGGGATACAGAGTGTATTCAATCAATGAAGCTTTATTTTTGTAGTGCTTTTCAAAACCAAGGCGCTGTACATAAAATCAAATACAAACAAATAAAATGTAAATTAAAATAAGCAATAAAACAAGTTAGCCATAATTAGGGAAGGCCAGAGTGAATAAATAAGTTTTCAGCTCAATTATAAACCTGTCGATGGTATTCTACCATTACTGGTGAGCAGGGACACAGAGTGTGTTCTACCATTACTGGTGAGCAGGGATACAGTGTGTATTCTACCATTACTGGTGAGCAGGGATACATAGTGTATTCTACCATTACTGGTGAGCAGGGATTCATAGTGTATTCTACCATTACTGGTGAGCAGGGATACAGTGTGTGTGCTACCATTACTGGTGAGCAAGGACACAGTATGTGTTCTACCGATACTGGTGATCAGGGATAGAGTGTGTATTCTACAGTTACTTGTGAGCAGGGATAGAGAGTGTATTCTACCATTTCTGGTGACCAGAGATGCAGAGTGTATTCTACCGTTACTGGTGAGCAGGGATACAGTCTGTAGTCTACCGTTACTGGTGAGCAGGGATACAGTGTGTAGTCTACCGTTACTGGTGAGCAGGGATACAGTGTGTAGTCTACCGTTACTGGTGAGCAGGGATACAGTGTGTATTCTTTTTTTTTTTTATTTCTTTTTCTCCCCTTCTACATCCCTGCCAGAGCCGCCCCTTCAGGAGTCACCAATGAAACCCATCCCTGCCACCGACTAACCTGCTGCTTAGGGTCTCTCATCCTGCTGCAGATAACCCCCCCGGGCGGGGTTCGGGGTGGGGTGAAACCCCTGTACCTTAATGTCTTCTCTAGTCCCTGAGACAGCGGCAGTCAGTGGCACGTCAGGACTGGGTTCAGTGCTCCATCTACCCGGCTCTGGAGGGTGATCCCCCCCCCCTTGCTGATGCAGCCCCTAGAAGTGATTGGTCCACAGGCCTTCGCCCGTGACCAATCAAACCTCCTAGGTGCTGACGAGCTGTCATGCCCCCAGCCTCCGCCAAAGGTCACTGCTCACCGGATGGATCCCCCACCTCCCCGGAGAAGGCGAGCTATTGTCGGCCGCTCAGCCTTTCTCACCGGCCGATCCCTCAGCGACCTGAGTCCGCCTCCCGAACCCGCGTTGCTGGCATGGTGCGAGGTGTGGCGTCTAGTGCTTCAACCCTCAGCGCCACCGGGCCGCCTACAGTGTGTATTCTACTGTTACTGGTGAGGAGGGATACAGTGTGTATTCTACCGTTACTGGTGAGCAGGTATACAAAGTGTATTCTACCATTACTGGTGAGCAGGGATACAGAGTGTATTCTACCGTTACTTGTGAGGAGTGATAGTGTGTATTCTACTTTTACTGGTGAGCAGGGATAAAGAGTGTGTTTGACCGTTACTACTGGTGAGCAGGGATACAGTGTGTATTGTACTGTTTCTGGTGAGCAGGGATACAGTGTCTATTCTACCATTACTTGTGAGCAGGGATACAGGGTGTATTCTACTTTTACTGGTAAGCAGGGATTCAGAGTGTATACTACCATTGCTGGTGAGCAGGGATACAGAGTGTATTTTACCGTTACTACTGGTGAGCAGGGATACAGTGTGTGTATTCTACTGTTACTGGTGAGCGGGGATACAGACTGTATTCTACCATTACTGGTGAGCAGGGGTACAGTGTGTATTCTACAGTTAGTGGTTAGCAGGGATACAGTGTGTGTTTTACTGTTACTGGTGAGCAGGGATACATTGTGTATTCTACCATTACTGGAGAGCAGGGATGCAGTGTGTAGTCTGCCGTTACCGGTGAGCAGGGATACAGTGTGTGTTCTACCATTACTGGTGAGCAGGGATACAGTGTGTGTTCTACCATTACTGGTGAGCAGGGATGCAAAGTGTATTCTACCATTACTACTGGTGAGCAGGGATACAGTGTACCAGTTAAGGCAGAAGGAAGCAGGGAGAGAAGTCAGAATAGCAAAGGCCCAAACTGAGGAAAAGATAGCCAACTCATTTAAGAAGGGGGATAAAACCTTTTATAGGTACATCAGGGAACGTAGAAAGACAAAGTAAGGGATAGTGAGGCTGAATAGAATGGACGGTGGGTGGGCAGAGTGGGACAGTGAAAAAGCAGGGATACTTTAGAATTGTACTCTATATATCATACAACTTTCTACAGTTCCTATTTTACACAAACAGTCTATGTTATAAATGCCTACTATTATGCATAAAGTTATGATAATGTCTCTATTGTATTTATAGCATGTCTCTTATTACTGTAATTATACCATCTGCTAATCTCCTACTTATATAGATATAGAAACTAAGAGAGACATTCTCTTCCTTCCACTTACTTCCAAATATGCTCAGATAGTAGCCTAAGTTCATTTTTATAGCTTATACTTTCTGTATAGGCGGCAATCATATTCATATGAAAGTTGTTGTTTGTCATATCTGTAATCAATATATTCTTTTGTTGAAAATTAATAAAAAGATAAAGTGGGGAAAAAAAGCAGGGATACTGAACGAATACTTCTGTTCAGTATTCACAAAAGATGAGGAGGGGGAGATGCCTAATCCAATTAACAGAAGCACTCTGGATAGGGGAGGTCGATCCCAGTCCTTTCACATAAGAAAGGGTTCTGAAAGAACTCCTAAAACTGAAGGTGGACAAAGCAATGGGGCCTGATGGAATTCACCCCAGAATTCTAAAAGAATTAAGGGGGGAACTAGTGACACCACTGTTTACCCTTTTTAACAAATCATGAGAGGATGGTGCGGTACCTGAGGACTGGAGGAAGACGGATATGATTACCCTTCACAAAAGTGGGAGCAAGACAGAGGCAGGAAACTACAGACCTGTCAGTTTGACCTCAGTGGTAGAGAAAGTGATGGAATCACTTCTGAAGGAAATAATTGTAGAGGACCTAGAGGAAAGTGGGGCACAGGACCCAAGGCAGCATGGATTCACAGCGGGAAGGTCATGTCAGATGAATCTAATTGATTTCTTTGACTGGGTGACAAAAGTAGTAGACCAGGGAGGGGCTGTGGACATGGCCTACCAAGACTTTAGCAAGGCATTTGACACAGTCCCACACAAAAGATTAATAATCAAATTAACCAGCCTGGGAGTGGATCCCAGGGTAGTAACCTGGGTAAAACATTGGCTGGACAATAGTATACAGAAGGTAATTGTAAATGGAGTCCACTCTGAAGAAAGAGGGGTTACTAGTGGGGTACCGCAGGGTTCAGTACTGGGTCCAGTCCTTTTTAATGTCTTTATAAGTGACATTGCAGAGGGACTGGAAGGAAAGGTATGCCTCTTTGCAGATGACACAAAGATCTGCAACAGGGTTTATACACAAGGAGGCATGGAAAGGATGAGAAGGGACTTGGCAATGGCGGTGGAACAGTCAGAAGTATGGCAGCTTAGCATCGGTGCAAAGAAGTGCAAAATAATGCACCTGGGAAACAAAAAAACAGGGAAAGATTACACAATTGGTGGGAGGGAGGTAGTAACAACAGCACAAATGGAAAGGGACCTGGGGAGTAATCATATCAGATGACCTTAAGGTTAGCAAGCAATGTGAGAAGGCAGTAGGGAGGGCTGGGGGGATACTGGGATGTACTGGGAGAGGCATCACTAGCAGAAAATAGGAAGTTGTTATCCCTCTGTACAGACAGTTGGTGAGACCCCATCTGGAGTACTGCATCCAGTTCTGGAGACCCCATTTCTGCAAGGACATAGGATGGAGGCAGTCCAGAGGACGGCAACTGAAATGGTGCAGGGTCTGCCAGAGAAGCCATATGAGGAGAGACTAAAGGAGCTTAATATGTATACCCTTGAGGAAAGGAGGGAGAAGATAGAAACGTTTAAGTACCTCAGTGGAATCAACAAAGTCCAAGAGGGTAGCATCTTTCAGTAAAAGAGATTTTGCAAGAACAAGGGGACACAATTTGAAGATAGAAGGGGGGACGGCTATGGGGTAATGTGAGGAAGTATTCTTTCACAGAGAGGGTGGTGGATGCATGGGACAGCCTTCCTGAGGAGGTTGTGGGGTCTAAAACTGGGAGAATTCAAGAATGCATGGGACAGACATAAGGCAAATCTGCAGCTTATCCTGTAGATAGGGAAATGGGCAGACTAGGTGGGCCAAGCGATCCTTATCTGCCATGAAAGTCTATGTATGTTTCTATGTATGTGTGTATTCCACTGTTACTGATGAGCATGGGGATACAGAGTAAATTCTACCATTACTGGTGAGCAGGGATACAGACGGTATTGTACCATTACTGGTGAGCAGGGATACAGTGTGTAGTCTACCATTACTGGTGAGCAGGGATACAGACTGTATTCTATCATTACTGGTGAGCAGGGATACAGTGTGTAGTCTACCATTACTGGTGAGCAGGGATGCAGAGTGTATTCTACTGCAACTGCTGTGCAGGGATACAGTGTGTATTCTACTGTTATTGGTGAACAGGGATACAGTGTGTATTCTACCATTACTGGCGAGCAGGGATACAGTGTGTATTCTACTGTTAATGGTGATCAGGGATACAGTGAGTATTCTGTTACTGGTGAGCATGGATACATGTGTATTCTACTGTTACTGGTGAGCAGGGATACAGAGCGTATTCTACCATTACTGGTAAGCAGGTATACAGAGTGTATTCTACCGTTATTACTGGTAAGCAGGGATACAGTGTGTATTCTATTGTTACTGGTGAGCAGGGGTACAGAGTGTATTCTACAGTTACTGGTGAGGAGGGATACAGTGTGTATTCTACTGTTACTGGTGAGCAAGGATACATAGTGTTTTCTACCATTACTTGTGAGCAGGGATGCAGTGTATTCTACCGTCACTGGTGAGCAGGGATACAGTGTGTGTTCTACCATTACTGGTGAGCAGGGATACAGTGTGTATTCTTCCATTACTGGTGAGCAGGGATACAGTGTGTATTCTACCATTACTGGTGAGCAGGGATGCAGAGTGTATTCTACCATTACTACTGGTGAGCAGGGATACAGTGTATATTCCAATGTTACTGATGAGCATAGGGATACAGAGTATATTCTATAATTACTGGTGAGCAGAGATACAGAGTGTATTCTACTGCTACTGCTGAGCAGGGATACAGTGTGTATTCTACTGTCACTGGCGAGCAAGGATACAGTGTGTATTCTACTGTCAGTGGTGATCAGGGATACAGTGTGTATTCCGTTACTGGTGAGCAGGGATACAGAGTCTATTCTACCGTTACTGGTGAGTAGGGATACAGAGTGTATTCTGCTGTTACTATTGGTGGGCAGGGACACAGTGTTGTATTCTACCATTACTAGTGAACAGGGATGCACAGTATATTCTACCATTACTTGTGAGCAGGGATACAGTGTGTATTCTACCATTATTGGTGAGCAGGAATACAGAGTGTATTCTACCGTTACTGGTGAGCAGGGATACAGTGTGTGTTCTACCATTCCTGGTGACCAGGGATACAGAATATATTCTTCCATTACTGGTGAGCAGGGATACAGTGTGTATTCTGCCATTACTGGTGAGCGGGGACTGGTGCAGAGTGTATTCTACCATTACTGGTGAGCAGAGATACGGTGTGTAGTCTACCATTTCTGGTGAGCAGGGATAGAGAGTGTATTTTACTGCTACTGCTGAGCAGGGATACAGTGTGTATTCTACTGTTACTGGTGAACAGGGAAACAGTGTGTATTCTACCATTACTGGTGAGCAGGGATACAGTGTGTATTCTACTGTTACTGGTGAGCGGGGCTACAGTGTGCATTCTACTGTTAATGGTGATCAGGGATACAGTGTGTATTTCATTACTGATGAGCAGGGATACAGAGTGTATTCTACTGTTACTGATGAGTAGGGATACAGAGTGTATTCTGCTGTTACTATTGGTGAGCAGGGATACAGTGTGTTTTCTACCAATTACTGGTGAGTAGGGATACAGCATATATTCTTCCATTACTGGTGAGCAGGGATACAGTGTGTATTCAACCATTACTGGTGAGCAGGGATGCAGAGTGTATTCTACTGTTACTTCTGGTGAGCAGGGATACAGAGTGTATTCTACTGTTAGTGATGAGCATAGGGATATAGAGTGTATTCTACCATTACTAGTCAGCAGGGATACAGAGTGTATTCTACCGTTACTTGTGAGCAGGGATACAGTGTGTATTTTACTGTTACTGGTGAGCAGGGATACAGAGTGTATTCTACCATTACTGGTGAGCAAGGATACAGAATCTGTTCTACCATTACTGGTGAGCAGGGATACAGTGTGTATTCTACTGTTACTGGTGAACAGGGATACAGTGTGTATTCTACCATTACTGGTGAGCAGGGATACAGTGTGTATTCTACTGTTACTGGTGAGCGGGGCTACAGTGTGCATTCTACTGTTAATGGTGATCAGGGATACAGTGTGTGTTTAGTTACTGGTGAGCAGGGATACAAAGTGTATTCTACTGTTACTGGTGAGTAGGGATACAGAGTGTATTCTGCTGTTACTATTGGTGAGCAGGGATACAGTGTGTATTCTACCGTTACTGGTGAGCAGGGACACAGTGTGTATTCAACCATTACTGGTGAGCAAGGATGCAGAGTGTATTCTACCGTTACTTCTGGTGAGCAGGGATACAGAGTGTATTCTATTGTTAGTGATGAGCATAGGGATATAGAGTGTATTCTACCATTACTAGTCAGCAGGGATACAGAGTGTATTCTACCGTTACTTGTGAGCAGGGATACAGTGTGTATTTTACTGTTACTGGTGAGCAGGGATACAGAGTGTATTCTACCGTTACTGCTGAGCAGGGATACAGAATCTGTTCTACCATTACTGGTGAGCAGGGATACAGTATGTATTCTACTGTTACTGGTGAGCGGGGCTACAGTGTGCATTCTACTGTTAATGATGATCAGGGATACAGTGTGTATTTCGTTACTGGTGAGCAGGGATACAGAGTGTATTCTACTGTTACTGGTGAGCAGGGATACAGAGTGTATTCTACTGTTACTACTGGTGAGCAGGGATACAGAGTGAATTCTACTGTTACTGGTGAGCAGGGGTACAGAGTGTGTTCTACCATTGTTAGTGAGCAGGGACACAGTGTGTATTCTTCCGTTACTGGTGAGCAGGGATACAGTGTGTGTATTGTAGCATTACTGGTGAGTAGGGTTACAGAGTGTATTCTGCTGTTACTATTGGTGAGCAGGGATACAGTGTGTATTCTACCATTACTGGTGAGCAGGGATACAGAGTGTATTCTACCGTTACTTGTGAGCAGGGATACTGCGTGTATTCTGCTGTTACTGCTGAGCATGGAAACAGTGTGTATTGTACTGTTTCTGGTGAGCAGGGATACAGGGTGTATTCTAGCATTACTGGTGAGCAGAGATACAGAGTGTATTCAATCGTTACTGATGAGCAGGGATACATTGTGTATTCTACAGTTACTGGTGAGCAGGGATACGGTGTGTAGTCTACCATTTCTGGTGAGCAGGGATAGAGAGTGTATTTTACTGCTACTGCTGAGCAGCGATACAGTGTGTATTCTACTGTTACTGGTGAGCAGGGATACAGTGTGTATTCTACCATTACTGGTGAGCAGGGATACAGAGTGTATTCTACTGTTACTGATGAGCGGGGCTACAGTGTGCATTCTACTGTTAATGGTGATCAGGGATACAGTGTGTATTTCATTACTGATGAGCAGGGATACAGAGTGTATTCTACTGTTACTGATGAGTAGGGATACAGAGTGTATTCTGCTGTTACTATTGGTGAGCAGGGATACAGTGTGTTTTCTACCATTACTGGTGAGCAGGGATACAGTGTATATTCTTCCATTACTGGTGAGCAGGGATACAGTGTATATTCTTCCATTACTGGTGAGCAGGGATACAGTGTGTATTCAACCATTACTGGTGAGCAGGGATGCAGAGTGTATTCTACCGTTACTTCTGGTAAGCAGGGATACAGAGTGTATTCTACGGTTAGTGATGAGCATAGGGATATAGAGTGTATTCTACCATTACTAGTCAGCAGGGATACAGAGTGTATTCTACCATTACTTGTGAGCAGGGATACAGTGTGTATTTTACTGTTACTGGTGAGCAGGGATACAGAGTGTATTCTACCATTACTGGTGAGCAAGGATACAGAATCTGTTCTACCATTACTGGTGAGCAGGGATACAGTGTGTATTCTACTGTTACTGGTGAGCGGGGCTACAGTGTGCATTCTACTGTTAATGGTGATCAGGGATACAGTGTGTATTTCGTTACTGGTGAGCAGGGATACAAAGTGTATTCTACTGTTACTGGTGAGTAGGGATACAGAGTATATTCTGCTGTTACTATTGGTGAGCAGGGATACAGTGTGTATTCTACCGTTACTGGTGAGCAGGGATACAGTGTGTATTCAACCATTACTGGTGAGCAAGGATGCAGAGTGTATTCTACAGTTACTTCTGGTGAGCAGGGATACAGAGTGTATTCTACTGTTAGTGATGAGCATAGGGATATAGAGTGTATTCTACCATTACTAGTCAGCAGGGATACAGAGTGTATTCTACCGTTACTTGTGAGCAGGGATACAGTGTGTATTTTACTGTTACTGGTGAGCAGGGATACAGAGTGTATTCTACCATTACTGGTGAGCAGGGATACAGAATCTGTTCTACCATTACTGGTGAGCAGGGATACAGTATTTATTCTACTGTTACTGGTGAGCGGGGCTACAGTGTGCATTCTACTGTTAATGGTGATCAGGGATACAGTGTGTATTTCGTTACTGGTGAGCAGGGATACAGAGTGTATTCTACTGTTACTGGTGAGCAGGGATACAGAGTGTATTCTACTGTTACTACTGGTGAGCAGGGATACAGAGTGTATTCTACTGTTACCAGTGAGCAGGGATACAGAGTGAATTCTACTGTTACTGGTGAGCAGGGGTACAGAGTGTGTTCTACCATTGTTAGTGAGCAGGGATACACTGTGTATTCTTGCATTACTGGTGAGCAGGGATACAGTGTGTATTGTAGCATTACTGGTGAGTAGGGTTACAGAGTGTATTCTGCTGTTACTATTGGTGAGCAGGGATACAGTGTGTATTCTACCATTACTGGTGAGCAGGGATACAGAGTGTATTCTACCGTTACTTGTGAGCAGGGATACTGCGTGTATTCTGCTGTTACTGCTGAGCAGGGAAACAGTGTGTATTGTACTGTTTCTGGTGAGCAGGGATACAGGGTGTATTCTAGCATTACTGGTGAGCAGAGATACAGAGTGTATTCAATCGTTACTGTGAGCAGGGATATATTGTGTATTCTACCGTTACTGGTGAGCAGGGATACAGAGTGTATTCTACCATTACTGGTGAGTAGGGATACAGAGAGTGTGTGTTACTGTTACTGGTGAGCAGGGATACCGTGTGTATTTTTCCATTACTGGTGAGCAGGGATATAGAGTGTATTCTACCATTACTGGTAAGCAAGGATAGTGAGTGTTTTTTAACCGTTATTTCTGTGCAGGGATACAGTGTGTATTCTACTGTTCTGGTGAGCAGTGATACAGAATGTATCCTGTGTTACTGGTGAGCAGGAATACAGTGTGTATTCCACCATTACTGATGGGCAGGGATACAGTGGGTATTCTTCTGTTACTGCTGAGGAGGGATACAGTGTGTATTCTACCATTACTAGTGAGCAGAGATACAGTGTGTATTCTACTATTACTGATGAAGAGGGGTACAAAGTGTATTCTGCTGTTACTGGTGAGCAGGGATACAGTGTGTTTTCTACTGTTAATGGTGAGCAGGGATACAGTGTGTATTCTACCATGACTGGTGAGCAGGGATACAGTGTGTATTCTACCACTACTGGTGAGCAGGGATAGAATGTGTATTCTGCTGTTACTGGTGAGCAGGGATACAATGTGTTTTCTGCTGTTCTAAGCCCAGAGATATGGTTAAGTGTTGCAATCAGACTCTCGTGCTGAACTGCCTCGGAGAAATGGAATGTATGCAACTGATGGAACATCCATTGGCTCGTGCCACCATTCAAACTTCTACCCTTACCAACTGCTGCATTCTATAACACTCAGGTTAAATTATCTGCCTGCCTAAGTAAGATGTTTTAGAGATCGCACCTCAGCTTGACAGACTTTAGATTTATTTTCCGTGGGAAAGTAAACCATTTTAATTCTAACTTTATTGCTGCCCTTAATAGATAGATTTTATTTAGTAGTGATAGTTTTAGTTGTTTTTCCTTCAGCTCATGGTTCCTCAGTGGATCCGCATAACCATCGAGGAACCGGTAGATCCTTATCTATTTCTTTAAAATTCTTGTGTATTAACTTAATTTCAGAACCTGTTCCATTTTGTAAGGTTGGTTTTTCAAACTTTTCTGTCAGACCATGGTTTCTTCCCTGTTGGGAACTGACCATTTCTGTTGTAGTGGGTCTGACTGGATCCAGCTTTTGTTTACTTTATTTTTAAAATTTCTGTTCGGGAACCGACTTTAAGTTCACCACTTTGAATAAATAGTGTGGGTGGTTATGTCAGATAGGCTGAAAAAGAGAACAGGGCCTGCTGGTTTTAAAAACTGTCTAAATCATGGAGAGGTGTTTGCCAAGGCCGACAAACACGAACTGTGCTTATTTTGTCTGGGCGCGTCATACTTTCAGGTAGACTATGACATCTGTAAAACTTTTAGTTCTAAAACCATTGAAAAGAGAGCTGAATGGTTTAAAAAGAGGATGTCTACTCCCACAGCTTCTTCTGACCTTTCCACTGAGGAACTGAGTCCTTCCTCTTCAAAAAAAGACAAAGCCAAGGAACTGGAACTGACCTTGCCAGAGAAGGGTTAGCCCTCTAAACCAAAACATACTGGGGAACCGAATGCGGAGTCGGATCCGGCAAAGAAGAAACATAATGAAAAGCATGTCACCTCACTTACTGTTGAAAAAGTGAAGGAGCTCTCAGTAGACAAACTGGCCACGCCATCGCCAAAGCAGTTGCACAGGCTGTTAAGGTATTGCAAGCCTTGCAAACTGCTGCTTCACAAGGCCAGTTCCAGCACAACCGGTACCGGCGGAACCCTCGGTCCCGGGATCGATACCGTTAGCAGTTCCATCATCAGTTCCGCTTTCGGTTCTATACTCTCAGAACCTTCCTATGAGGAATACGAGGAGTAAGAGGAGGAGGACTTAGGGGAACCGATAGAATTGAAGGTTTCTCTGGATCAAGAGTTCAGTTCCCCCCAGGTTACCAGAGGATTATTCCTCCCACTGTACGTTTGTGAAACAGGTGATGGAAGCCCTTGACCTCTCTACCCATGAAACTGTGAAGGATGAAGAGGAGGCAGAATTTTTGGACATGATGGGGTTAACACCCCCGAGAAACCAAAAACTGGCATTTGAGTCAATCCTACACACTATCTCCCTCCTACCGAATACTAGTGAAATTATATTAATGGGTGATTTCAACATCGACTGGCTATCCCCAGCTTCATCCTGCTACAAAGACATGGCCCTGGCATTTGATCTAACCCAACTTGTCACCACCCCGACCAGGTGGGACACTAGAACCGGGACCTCCACTCTCCTAGACCTTATCTTCACCAACAGGCCACGTAACCTCTCCCAAATGACTGTGCTCCCTGACTCCATCAGTGACCACTCCCCGCTTACTTGCTGGTGGTCGGGTAAACTGCCCTCTGCTCCGCCAAAAATCTCCTGGCAGTGGAGGCTCAAAAAAGGAGGCCTAGTGAACCTCAAAAACTACCTATCCAAAAGCAACTGGCTCCCCTTATACACCACGCAGTCTGTTGGCACTGCCTTCGCCCATTTTATTACCACTTTTAATAAAGCCTGTGACATATTCGCTCCCCTCACTAAACGTTGTGAAAGCCAGAACTACCCCCTGGATCACACCTTCTCTCCTCAACCTTATGCAACAAAGGGACAACCTTTGGCACAAAGCCATTGACTCCCGGCGCACCCAGGAGACAGCTTTACAGGAGGCTAAGTAATAAATGTACATGGGCTTGCGTCAGAGCAAAAGCCAGTTATACCAACAAACTCTCTCCGCCTCCTGGGGAGACGGGAAAAAATTCTGAAGCAACATAAAAGAACTCAGTGGTAAATCCTGCTCCCCCACCCCTACTCAACTCAACCTAAACGGGCACGTCACACAAGATACTGCTACCGTAGGAGAAGCCTTTAATTCCGCCTTCTCTGACCTCTCCCATATCCTCCCCTCCAATTTCTTCCACCCTACCTCTATCCCTCCTCCTCCCCTCACCCAGGGTAATGTCAACTCACCTCCATTCAGGCTTCGAGTCATCCTCTGCAGTGCGGCAAAATGCTATATCTCCAGTACCCGGTATAGCAATGACACCCTAGATCTCAAACTATTAAGACTAACCCTCGATGTCACACTACCTCACCTCACAAAAATTCTCAACCTTTCCCTTAGCCTCGGCCAGTTCCCCTCAACCTGGAAGAAAGCCATAGTCACTCCCATTCTGAAGAATGGTGACCTCACTTACACTAGCAACTATAGCCCAATCTCTATTCTTCCTCCTCTCTCCAAGGCTTTGGAAAAAATTGTTTCGGACCAGCTAACAGAACATCTAACTAAATACAACTTTCTCAGCCAGGAACAACATGGCTTCCGGACGGGCCATAGTACCGTCACTGCACTTACTGAACTCACCACGTTCATCCATGAGGCCCTTGACCAAGGCACAGTTGCAGGGGCTATCTTTGTGGATCTGACCAAGGCATTTGACACTGTCAATCACAAACTACTGCTTTGTGTTCTTCCTCAACTAAACATGGTCCCTGAGGCCGCCGCCTGGTTCAAGGACTACCTCTCAGGACAATCTCAGCATGTCAGGATTAACACCACTATCTCCACCTCCAAAACAGTTTGCTCTGGGGTCCTGCAGGGGTCTAGACTTGGCCCGTTACTCTTCACCCTCTTCTTAAACTCTCTCCCTAAAGCCTGCAGCGGTCATCTGCTACTATATGCTGATGACGCGGTCCTGTACTGGAAACACCCTCATCCAAGCGCCCTCCAACAAGCCCTTCAGGGCTTTTTCCAGGAGCTACAGAACTGGTTCAGTGATCACCACCTGATCATCAACTATAACAAAACTAAGTCCATGATCTTTGTGCACCGCCAGAGCCCTCATAGTCAATCAGCACTCCTAATTTCAAACTCTCAAGGCACCCAACTGGAACATGTTACAAACTTTAAATACCTGGGCATCACCCTGGATACCTCCCTCTCCTACCATAGCCACATCCGTCTACTCGCCTCCGCTATCAACACTAGATTGGGCATCCTCTACAGACTCAAGTACTGCCTACCTGATCAGGCCATGAAACTTGCAGTCACCTCCTCCATCCTCTCCCTAGTTGACTATGGGATAGTAATATCTGACCAGCGGAACCCACCACACTGAACAGCATAAACACTGCACTGAATAAAGCCTGCGCCTAGTGACAGGCAGTGACAGACTAACCCATACCTGCAATCTGTATACTCTGACTGGTTGGCTAAACTTCCAACGAAGACTAAAATACCACACCTGCATTTTAAAAAAAAAATCCACCTTCAGCTTGCCACCCATCGGACTACTTCCCATTATCAGTGCAGCCCCCACCAGACGCAATACAAGACTCACAGCTCACCCATCTTTCCTAGTTTCCCTCTGTAGAACAGCTCTAGGGCAAAGATCCTTCCATTTATCGTGCTCCTCTCTGGCTCAACTCTCTACCCCCGTCCCATAGCATCTCGCTATTCAAATCTGGCCTTAAAACCCAAATAAAGGAGAGTGCTAAGTGTTGTTGTGGCTAAGCTTTCCTCTCCTACCCTTCCTTCTCCTAGACTCTGGGTCTTCCCTAGACCTTATGTGATGGCACCCAGCAAACCCCTGCCTAGGGACAAGGTATGCTACGAATACTGCTGGGATTAGGTTCATACCTAATACCCTCACCGGTCAAATAAGTTTCAGTGCCTGGACTGCTCTATCAGTACTGAAACTTTTAATACTGCCTGTCTTTGTTTGTCCTTACTGTACCTTGTATTACCCTCCACCCCCTGTAACCAACGTGGAGACTCTGAAACACTGTTGTGTCAAATCTGAAACTGTAAATACTACTTGTTCATGTATGTCTTTTCTGTACTTGTCTACCCTCCACCCCCTGTAACCTGACATGGAGCCTTTGCAAAAGAGTCTATGACTCAAAGGATTGTAATTCCGATCTTACTCAATAAATAAATAAAAACACCCACCAAAAGGTTACTGCTTTTCCAGAAATAAATCTTTAAGGAAGCAGGTTTTAAAAATATTGGCGCTCCAATTTCTGTCCTGCCTGTAGATAAAAAGGCTAATAAAAAGTATCAGCTAGACAGATTGGGGCAGAGTTCCTCTTTTCCTATCATGATCATAAAGGTGTGGTCCAGGCAGCAGCCTGTGAATGAGCCAGGGACCCACTCTGATCTCATCCACCAGAGAAGGACTCCAGGAAAATGGACAGCATGGCAAAAAAGGTGTATTTGGCTGCCTCTTTGGCTATTAGACAGGCAAATTACATGGCTTATGCTGCCCAGTATTATAAATCAGTGTGAAATTCAGTGCTGACAATAGCTGAGAAAGCCCCTCAGGGGCTAGCTGCTGACTTAGCAGAGACAACCAGGTGTGGACGGTGTACCGTTACAACAGCGACAATTTTATAGCAAAGACCACCACAGCGACAAATCTTGTCAGGTCACTGTGATGGTCTCGCTTTACACCGCTGCTCCCTTTACGGGTGTTGTGCCCCACCCCGAACCAATTCCGACTCAGAGTTGGTTATCTACAGGTTGGGGGGTGTCCTTTGCAAAAGAATACTTTATTCCAACGGGAACAATACCAACAGTCAGCATTGTTCCTGTCGCTGTTGGGATGTCGACAGCATTGCTGTCATTGTTACTTGGTGGAACTGGTGTAGACTGGAGGCTACTAAGTATCGGTTTAATATGGCAGTGGATGCCAATGGCACTGTGACCAGATGGATAGCACTGACAGTAGCACTGAGAAGATCTGCATGGCTCCGGGCCACAAATCTCTCTCAGGACACTCAGACCAAAGCCATGGACTTCCCATGCAAGAATAACTCTCTGTTTGGGGACAGCACTGAGGCTTACATGAAAAAGATGGATGAGTATATGACAACTTACAAGAGTAATGCTGCGAAGGAGAAGCCCTACACTTCTTATAGACCACAAGGAAAGGGACGTGGGTAGGTCACCTTACAGCAGGCCGTTTTTCAGGCTCAGGCTGCCCCTGGTTACCAGCAGCAAAGAGGGTACTTCAGGGACAGAAGGGTTTCCGGACATGGAGATCAGGCATCCCAAGCTAAAGCCTAGACTAAACAGAACCCCTGATGTGCTTGCTTGGGTCGCCTCTCCAGTACCTGTGGGGGGTAGGCTGGCTCACTACTTCTGGGCTAGAGAAAACATTACCACAGACAAGTGTGTCCTGGAAGTAGTGAGTCAGGGCTTTGCCCTCAGCTTCATGTCATTCCCCAAACTGAGGGCAAGACTTTTCAGACCAGCTTCCCCAGCAGAGAGGGCACTTCTACAAGCAGAAGTGTCCAACCTTTTGCAGTCAAAGGCAGTAGAACCTTTGCCTCTCCTCCAAAAGGGGAAAGGGTTCTACTCCAGGTACTTCCTAACCTTAAAGAAAATTGGGGAATGGTGACCCATTTTAGATCTAAAAGCTCTGGACTTGCACTTAGCAAAGCTAAAATTCAAGATGGTAACGTTGGCAATGATTCTTCCCACTTGTGACCGGGTTGAATAAGGTCCTGTCCCATTTGTTATGCAGAAAGAGGTTAAATGCAAGGATCTGTTCTTTCCTCTCCTTTTCTGTCTTCTCTGTCTGGTTGCGCAACCACATTTTCTTGTGAGACCTAAGAACTGATCACTCTGCCAGTTTCGCAATTCTCCGCCTCACGCTATATCTCTGCCTTCCCTTGCTGTTCTGTCTTTTCTTCCCCCTAGCATATCTGCAGTTATAAAAAAAAGTATATATGAATCTTTGTGTAAAACTGTGTGTGATACTGGGGTCCCTTTGTTTAAAACTGTATAAAGTTATAATGTTGAAATGATTGCAAAACTATTTTAACTCAAGGGGTTAACCTGAGAATGCTGGATGCAAAATCTCTGCAGAGCTAGCTACAAGAGATCAGTTCTGGGTCATTATGTTCTTTTTGCTGCACCTGCAAGAACACTGGAAACTGACAAGAACACTGTGTGAGAAGCAGAATGTTCTCTTAATGAGTTTCCCAGGCGTAGACTTATAAAAAGAGTAGCAATGCTAGTGCAAGGGAGAGACGGAGACTGAGATTTGACATCGCGAAGAAACATGCAGAAGAAGGACTTTGTTTTATCTGTTTGTACTGCCTTTGTAAATAGTTATACTGAACACGTTTTTATTTTTAGTTTGCTGTTATTACTAATAATAAAACACTCATTGTGAATTTTACAACTTCTCCTGGTCATCCTATGCTTCCTGGCCTGTGCCTTGACTACACCACTCTTCAGCAAGTAGACAGGCTGGCATCATTAGATCTGAAAGATGCCTATTTCCACATTTCCCCCAGGGAATCGCACAGAAAGTACTCGGGTTCAGACTACCTTCAGGTCACTACCAGTTCACAGCCCTGCCATTCGGTCAAACCTCCGCTCCCAGGGCATTCACAAAATGCTTGGCAGTGGTGGTGGCATACCTGAGATGGCAGGGCATCACAGTGTTCCCCTAACTTGACAACTTGCTGGTCATAGGTCAGTCACCACAGCAGGTAAAAGATGCTCTCTCGTTCACCCAGAACACCCTAGAGTCCTTGGGGTTCCAGATCAATGCCCAAAAGTCAGTACCTCAGCATGTTCAAATACTGAATTTCATAGGAGCAGAGCTGGATACTCTGAGAGGGAGGGCTTTCCTCCCCCAGAAAAGGGTAGTCAGTATTCTGCAGATTGCAGGGTCATTCTCAACACACCAAGGCCAGCAAGGCACTTCCTATAGTTACTGGGCCACATGACTGCGGCCACATTAACAGTGCTAGGATCCAGATGAGGGACATTGTTTCACCTTGGGGCACATTGGCGCCAAAGGAGGGATTCACTCTCGAAGCTGGTGCCAGTGACAAGGACTGTGTTGCAGGCACTGCAGTGGTGGCAGGACAGAGACAACATCAGAGAAGAGGTTCCATTCCAGAAGGAGTCCCCCACATTGTTCCTCACAACAGATGCTTCCCTGCTAGGGTAGGGGGCACATCTGGAGGAGAACACAGTGCACGGCACTTGGCCCTCTGCAAAGTCACTCTTGCACACTCCCGCAGTGTTTCTGGCCCTGCAGTCCTTCGCATCTCTGACAAGAAGACAAGGTAGTACAAATCAGGATAAACAACATCACCACAATGTACTTCATCAACAAGCAAGGAGGGACAAGGTCCAACTTGCTGTGTACAGAGGCAATGAAAGTGTAGAGTCTAACTTACTCCCTACAGGTGTCCTTGTTAGCCATTCATCTGCCAGGAAAGGACAACACCCTGGCGGATGCACTCAGCAGAATCAGCCAAAACCACCATGAGTGGTCTCTAAACAGACAGGTGCTGGAGGTGGTATTTCAGAAGTGAGGCACCCCAGAGACAGATCTCTTCACCTCACAGGAAAACCAACAGCTACCCCAGTTCTGCTACACACCATCAGCAAAGGGCACAGTGCCTGTGAATGCCTTGGTGCTGGATTGATTGGGGAGGAGCCTATATGCGTTTCCTCCATTTCCCCTGCTGCTCAGGGTCCTGATCAAGCTCAGGTCTCAGCCAACTACAATGATTCTGATAGCTCCAGATTGGGCCAGGTAGCCATGGTACTCCACATACTAGTAAGCAGTGCTCACAATATGAGTGGGTGCTGGGAAAAATACAGAAAATTCTAATATTAATAAAACCAGCACTCCAGACCATTCAATTCAAAAGTGCAAAATATTTATTTTCAATAAATAAATAATTGAAAAATACTTACAAAAAAGAAAACAGTGACAGTTATATTCCTCACAATCTGGAAACCCAGTAAACATTTAGGAAGCCATGTTCAACACACACTGACTTAAAGCCCCTGTGCTTCAGGGTATCAAGCCCCTTCCTTAGGAGGCCCAGAGATAGATCTCTTCACCTCATCGGAAAACCAACGGCTACCCCAATTCTGCTGCAGGCCATCAGCAAAGGGCACAGTGCCTGTGGATGCCATGTGCTGGATTGATTGGGAAGGAGGCTATGTGCATTTCCTCCATTTCCCCTGCTGCTCATGGTCCTAATCAGGCTCAGGTCTCAGCCGACTACAATGATTCTGATAGCTGCAGATTGAGCCAGGCAGCCATGGTACTCCATACTGCTCTCCCTGTCAGTGGCCCAACCCATACACCTTCCTCAGAGGCACAACTTCCTAACCTCCTCGCAAGGGATGATCCTGTACCGGAACCTCAGGTCCCTCAAACTCAGAGCATGGCTTTTGAGGACCTAGAGTATGCTGATCTGCACCTCTGAGGGTGTCCTCAGGGGTTCAAGTAAACCCTCCAATAGGAAAATATATGCTTCCAAATGGACAAGGTTTTCCACATGGTGTGACAGTAACAGTGTGGTGCCTTCTCAGGCAGGGTTACCAGTCTTGCTGGACTATCTCACCCACCTGCATTTGCTGGGCTTACAGCCCACTATCCTCAAGGTCCACCTGGCATCGATCTCAGCCTATATTTCAGCCAGTAGGGGTGTCTCTGTGGCCTCTAACCCCATTTTCAAGACGTTTTTCAAGGGGTTGGCCCATTTGCACCCTCCTCACAGGGGACTGGTGCCATCATGGGACCTCAATATCTGTATTGCCAAGCTCATGGAACCCCCATTTGAGCCCATTGCTGCAGCACATCTCAGATTTATGACTTGAAAAACTGTCTTCCTGGTGGCTTTTACCTCAGTCACGTGGATTAGTGAGCTACAAGCCCTGTGCATAGAGCTAAACTGTATCTCCTTCCACAAAGATAAATTGGTCCTCAGGGCTACTAGAAAATTCCTTCCTAAAGTAGTCTGTGATTTCCACTTGAGCCAGTCAATCACCCTACCAGTTTTCTTCACAGACCACTCTAGTTTGGGTGAATGCAGGCGTGACAGTTCTGGATTTCAAGAGTACTCTCAGTTACAACCTTGACCACACCAAGGCCCACAGGCAGGACAGACAACAGCTGTTCCTGACCTATGGGGAAGTGGGTAGAGGAAACCCACCTTCTAAAATGACCACTTCACACTGGAAAGTTGCATGTATCCAGTTCTGCTACAGTAAAGCAGGTATCGAGCCCCCAGTAGGCCCGAGGGCCCATTCCATAATAGCAGCAGCCAAAGATATTCCCCTGTTGGAAATCTGTAAAGCAGCTACATGGAGAACAGTACAAACTTTTACAAATGGTTTGGGCACTCAGTCCAGAAGGGATGACAGGTTTGACACAGCAGTGCTGCAGAGCTTGTTCCCCAAATGTGTTCTGTACCCTCCTCCTTAGGTACTGCTTCATAGTCTGCAATAGTTAATCATGTTGAAGAATCCCTTGGAAGAAACAAGATTACCATAGTGAGTAATTCTTTCTTACTGGTGAGCAGGGATACCGAATGTATTCTACCATTACTGGTGAGCAGGGATACAGTGCGTATTCTACCATTACTGGTGAGCAGGGATACAGAGTGTATTCTACCGTTATTGGTGAGCAGGGATACAGTGTATAGTCTACCATTACTGGTGAGCATGAATACAGAGTGTATTCTACTATTACTAGTGAACAGGGATACAGTCTGTATTCTGCCGTTACTGGTGAGCAGGGATACAGTGTATATCCTATGTTACTGGTGAGCAGGGATACAGTGTGTATTCTACTGTTACTGGTGAGCATGAATACAGTGTGTATTCTACTGAGGGATACAGTGTGTATTCCACCATTACTGGTGAGCAGGGATACCCTGTGTATTCTACCATTACTGGTGAGCAGGGATACAGTGTCTATTCTACCGTTACTGGTGAGCAGGGGTTACATAGTGTATTCTACTGTTACTGGTGAACAAGCATACAGTGTGTATTCTACCGTTACTGGTTAACGGGGATACAAAGTGTATTCAACCATTACTGGTGAGCAGGAATACAGAGTGTATTCTACCATTACTGGTGAGCAGGGATACAGAGTGTATTCTACCGTTATTGGTGAGCAGGGATACAGTGTATAGTCTACCATTACTGGTGAGCATGAATACAGAGTGTATTCTACTATTACTGGTGAACAGGAATACAGTCTGTATTCTGCCATTACTGGTGAGCAGGGATACAGTGTATATCCTATGTTACTGGTGAGCAGGGATACAGTGTGTATTCTACTGTTACTGGTGAGCAGGGATACAGTGTGTATTCTACTGTTACTGGTGAGCATGAATACAGTGTGTATTCTACTGAGGGATACAGTGTGTATTCCACCATTACTGGTGAGCAGGGATACCCTGTGTATTCTACCATTACTGGTGAGCAGGGATACAGTGTCTATTCTACCGTTACTGGTGAGCAGGGGTTACATAGTGTATTCTACTGTTACTGGTGAACAAGCATACAGTGTGTATTCTACCGTTACTGGTTAACGGGGATACAAAGTGTATTCAACCATTACTGGTGAGCAGGAATGCAGAGTGTATTCTACCATTACTGGTGAGCAGGGATACAGAGTGTATTCTACCATTATTGGTGAGCAGGGATACAGTGTATAGTCTACCATTACTGGTGAGCATGAATACAGAGTGTATTCTACTATTACTGGTGAACAGGAATACAGTCTGTATTCTGCCATTACTGGTGAGCAGGGATACAGTGTATATCCTATGTTACTGGTGAGCAGGGATACAGTGTGTATTCTACTGTTACTGGTGAGCATGAATACAGTGTGTATTCTACTGAGGGATACAGTGTGTATTCCACCATTACTGGTGAGCAGGGATACCCTGTGTATTCTACCATTACTGGTGAGCAGGGATACAGTGTCTATTCTACCGTTACTGGTGAGCAGGGTTACATAGTGTATTCTACTGTTACTGGTGAACAAGCATACAGTGTGTATTCTACCGTTACTGGTGAACGGGGATACAGAGTGTATTCAACCATTACTGGTGAGCAGGAATACAGATTGTATTCTACCATTACTGGTGAGCAGGGATACAGAGTGTATTCTACCGTTACTGGAGAACAGGAATACAGTGTGTTTTCTACTGTTACTGATGAGCAGGGACACAGTGTATATTCTACCATTACTGGTGAGCATGAATACAGAGTGTATTCTACCATTACTGGTGAGCAGGGATACAATCTGTATTCTACTGTTACTGGTGAGATGGGCTACAGAGTGTATTCTACCGATACTGGTGAGCAGAGATGCAGAGTGTATTCTACCATTACTGGTGAGCAAGGATATAGTGTGCATTCTACTGTTACTGGTGAGCAGGGATGCAGAGTGTATTCTACTGTTACTGGTGAGCAAGGATACAGAGTGTATTTTACCATTACTGGTGAGCAGGGATACAGAGCGTAATCTACTGTTACTGGTGAGCAGGGAGACACAGTGTATTCTACCTTTACTGGTGAGCAGGAATACAGTGTGTATTCTACCGTTACTGGTGAGCATAGAAACATAGACCTTGACAGCAGATAAGGACCGCTTGGCCTACCTAGTCTGCCCATTTCCCTACATATTGGATTAGCTGCAGATCCTAGTTAACCAACAGCCTACTTCTTCCTACCCCCCACCAGAATTGCCTTATGTCCGTCCTGTGCATTCTTGAATTCTCCCACTGTTTTTTCAATTCAAGTTTATTTATAGAGCACTATTCACACTGATCATAGCGCTTAACAGTGAAACATAATGACTATTATATTAAAACATATTAAAAACTTTCAGTCCAGCCATCTTACAGCAGAAATCAATAACATAGAAAAGCCAGGTCAAACAGATGTGTCTTCAGAACAATTTTAAAGTTCTCCACAGTCTGGCACTCACGTATATGATGAGGCAGAGAGTTCCACGGGGTAGGGGCCACAAATGAAAAAGCTTGGGCCTCAGATGTCTTCAACCGAACCCTGGGAACCTCTAGCAATCCCTCATCAGTGGAGTGGAGTGGTCTGCGGGAACAGTAGGGACACAAGAGCTCTTTGACCCCACGACCTCCTCAGGAAGGCTGTTACATGCATACACCACCCTCTGTGAAAAAATACTTCTTCACATTGCCCTGTGCCTTCCCCCCTCTATCTTCAAACTGTGTCCACTTGTTCCTGCACATCTCTTTTTCTGAAAGATGCCACCCTCTTGGATTTTGTTGATTCCACTGAGGTACTTGTCATGTCCCCCCTCTCCTGCCTTTCCTTGAGGGTATACATATTAAGCTCCTTTAGCCTCTCTTTGTATGGCTTCTGTTGCAGACCCTGCACCATTTTAGTTGCCCTCCTCTGGACTGCCTCCATCCTGTCTGTGTCCTTGTGGAGATGGGGTCTCCAGAACTGCACACAGTACTCCAGATTGGGTCTCACCAACTGTCTGTACTGTACAGAGAGATAACAACTTCCTGTTTTCTACTGGTGATGCCTCTCCCTATATGTCCCAGTATCCTCCCAGCCATCCTTACTGCCTTCTCACATTGCTTGCTTACCTTTAGATCATCTGATATGACTACCCCAGGTCCCTTTCCATTTTTGTTAATAACCCCCCCAATTGTGTACTCTTCCCCTGGGTTTTTATTTCCCAGGTGCATTACCCTGCACTTCTTTGCATTGAATCTAAGCTGCCATATTTTTGACCATTCCTCCAAACGTGCCAAGTCCCTTCTCATCCTTTCCACCCCCACCGTGTATCAACCCTGTTGCAGATCTTTATGTCGTCTGCAAAGAGGCATATTTTTCCTTCCAGTCCCTCTGCAGTGTCACTTATAAAGACATTAAAAAATGACTGGACCCAGTACTGAACCCTGCAGTACCTCGCTAGTAACCCCCTTTCTTCAGAGTGGACTCCGTGTACTATTACCCTCTGTGCCATGTTGTTCAGCCAATTTTTTACCCAGGCTACCACCCTGGGACCCACTCCCAGGTTGGCTAATTTGTTTATTAATCTTTTGTGTGGGGCTGTGTCAAATGCCTTGCTAAAGTCTAGGTAGGCCATGTCCACAGCCGCTGCCTGGTCTACTACTTTGGTCACCCAGTCAAAGAAATCTATTAGATTCATCTGACATGACCTTCCCGCTGTGAATCCATGCTGCCTTGGGTCCTGTGCCCTGCTGGCCTCTAGGTACTCAACGATTCTTTCTTTCAGAAGTGATTCCATCATTTTCCCTACCACTGAGGTCAAGCTAACAGGTCTGTAGTTTCCTACCTCTGCTTTGCTCCCACTTTTGTGAAGGGGAATCACATCTGCCCTCCTCCTTAGGTACCACACTATCCTCCCACGATTTGTTAAAAAGGGCAGTCAGTGGTGTCACTAGTTCTCCCCTTAGTTCTTTTAGAATTCTGGGGTGAATCCTTCAGGCCCCATTGCTTTGTCCACCTTCCGTTTTAGGAGTTATTTCAGAACCCTTTCTTCTGTGAAAGAACTTGTATCGCCCCCTTATCCAGAGTGCTTCTATTGGTTGGATTAGGTACCGCCCCTCCTCTTCTTTTGTGGATACTAAGCAGAAGTATTCATTCAGTATCCCTGCTTTTTCACTGTCCCTCTTTGCCCACCCACCCTCCCCTTTACTAAGCCTCACTATTCCTCCTCGGTCTTTTTTCGCTCCCTAATGTACCTATAAAAGGTTTTATCTCCCTTCTTAACCAAGTTGGCTATCTTTTCCTTGGTTTGGGCCTTTGCTATTCCAACTGCCTTGCCCGCTTCCTTCTGCTTTAACTGGCACAGTTCTCTGTTTTGCTCCTTCTGTGTTTCCTTATACTTCATTAATGCTATCTTTTTCTACCTAACCTTCCCTGCCACCTCTTTTGAGAACCATAGTGTTTTTTTCTTTTGTTTTGATTTGTTTATTTGCTTCACACAAAGGCTTGTTGCCTCTGTGATGGCAGTTTTGATGTTTCCCCATTGTTCCTTCTCCCCTCCTTCTTGCCTGTTTGCTAGTGCTTTTCTGAGGCACTCTCCCATTTTGACAAAGTCAGCCCTCCTAAAGTCCGTTACCCTCAGTTTTGTATGTCTTGATTCTGAGGCTGTATTTATCATGAACCACACTGGTGGTTATTTGTTCCCAGATGGCTACCCACTTCTAAATCTGAGATCCTCTCTCCGTCCCCGTTTGAGAGTGCCAGGTCTAAGATTGCTCCCTCCCGAGTGGGTTCCAACACTAGCTGTCTGAGGCATGCCCCCCCAAGGCATCGAGAATGACACTGCTCTTGGTTGTGGCTGCAGCAAAGGTGCTCCAGTTAACATCTGGCATATTCAGGTCCCGCATCAACAGTATCTCCCCTTTTTCTGCCATCCTAAGGATGCCTTCTATCATTTCCTTGTCCATTTCCTCTCCCTGAGATGGGGGGGTCTGTATACAACCCCCGTACGGATTGTGGTGCCATTTCCAGTCTCCATGGTGACTCAAAGTTCCTCCTCTCCTCCCTGTTTACCCTTTTAATTCTGTTCCTTTGATCCCTTCCCTTACATAGAGAGCTACTCCTCCTCTTCTACCCTCCCTTTCACTCCTGTAGATTGTGTACCCTGGTATGTTGACATCTCAGTCATGGTTCTCTGTGTACCATGTTTCTGTGACTGCCATGATATCCAGGTGTCCCTCTTCCATCAAGGCTACCAGTTCAGGGATCTTGTTACCTAGACTGTGGGCACTGGTACTCATTATCCTCCATTTTTTGATGGCCTTACCCCTTTTTGCCCCATCCCTGTCCTTACTGCCTTTGCCTTTTTCTCCATTTACCCCTGCCCGTCTCCCTATCGACTTCTCTATCTTGGTGTTTACCTCACTAATGACCCTGATATTTTTTGGGAGGGGGCTAGGATTTCCCTGCTCCTTTTCAGTGCCTCCCCCCCCTTGACTAGTTTAAATGTTTGCCAATGAAGCATTTAAACCTATCACCTGGGATCATGGTTCCCCTCCTGGACAGATGCAGACCATCTCGCCAGTATAGGCCTGCATCCCTCCAGGCGGACCCCCCTGTCCCCAATGAAGCCAAACCCCTGAGCTCTGCACCAGTTTTTCAACCATTGATTGAATCCCATGGTGCAGAGCACCCTAGCCTCACCCATGCCATAGACAGGCAGTACCTCCGATAAGGTTACCATGCGTGCTACTTGTCTGAGGCCCCTCACTAACTCCACAAACTCCTCCTGCACTGCTCTGATTCCCTTTTCCAGCCAGGTCATTTGTTTCTAGGTGGACAGTGACATCCAGCTCCGTCACCTGTGTAGCTGCTCCCGCAATCCTGTGGATTTGCTCCCTGTCCCTTCAAGCCATGGTGCCAGGTAAGCACCTTACCTCCCTCTCCTCCCTCCCCCAGTTCTACCCTCCTAACAATAGAGTCCCCCACAGGAGTTGTTTCCTTCCCCTGTAGGGTTCTATGCCACCCTCCTGTGGGTCTCCTTTGTGGAGGTAACCAGCATCCTCCTTGATCTCCACTGTGGGTGCCTCCATAGAGGAATCACACTCTGCCAGAACAGCATACAAATTGTGGAGAGGTACAACTGGAGAGATGCGCCTCTGTTCAACCCCTCTAACCCTCATTGAGCCCACTGTGGTCCAACCGCTCCTCTTTCTTGGCAACCTCTGAGGCAGCAGCGGCGGCAGCCCTGGCGGTAAATGGGTGGGAAAGGAGGTGCCCCGAATCCTGGCCAACTCAGCCTGGAGACGAGTAACCTCCTTCCTCAGCCCAGAGAGGTGTCTACAGATGGGACAACACTGCATCCTCCAGAACATCTCCTGGAAGACTGCCACTCCACAGCCACTACACTGCACCACTCCCATCATGTCTTATTTGTGGCCCCTTGACTGTTGTTTTGTATGCTTACTCTTTCCTCTCTCTGTTTATTTTATGTATTTCTTTTTTTCTCCCAACTTTCCTACTGCCTCCTGTGCCCTTAAAGCTTCTGCTCTTCCTGTTCTGGGACAGGAAGTTCCTCTATTCCTCAGTAGTCTCCTTCTTACTTGCTCAGAGTCAGATCTCCAAAAGCTGGGGGGATGGAGAGCTACTCTTTTCCTTCTAGGATGGTGAGTCTTTTGTGCCTCTGTGATCTACTCCTTCCTGCTCCCAAACAGGAAGTTCCTGTCGTCAGTCAAATCCTGTGCCTATAAAAAAGTGGAACTGGCTAACGGTGGGGGGTGGGTGGGCTGTACAGCTCCAATAGAGTAGTAAAATTCTAACAGCACCTCCTTCCTCTTGCTGTTCTCTGCCATAAGCTGTCTAGGGCAGTTTTAAATCTAAACACCTGGCTTCCAGCTGCCTAAGCCACTCCCCCTAATTTATAGTTCCCTTCTTCACCTAGCTAACTGCACAGATAACAGTTCCCGTCACCCAACTCAGACAAACAAACTAACTCTTGTTCTTTTGTTTGTTTGTTTTTACCCTAAATTGAAGGTCCTAATAGTAGAGTTCTAGTTCTTAAGTCCCAGTAGAGTAGTAAAGTTCTAACAGCACCTCCTTTCTCTTGCTGTTCTCTGTATTCAGGTATAAAGAGTGTATTCTGTTACTGGTGAACAGTGATGCAGTGTGTATTCTACTGTTACTGGTGAGCAGGGATACAGTGTGTATTCTACCATTACTGGTGAGCAGGGATACAGTGTGTATTCTACCATTACTGGTGAGCAGGGATACAGTGTGTATTCCATAGTTACTGGTGAGCAGGGATACTGTTTGTATTCTACCATTACTGGTGAGCAGGGATACAGAGCCTATTCTACAGATACTAGTGAGCAGGGATACAGTGTGTATTATACTGTTACTGATGAGCAGGGATATAGAGTGTATTCTACTGTTACTGGTAAGCAGGGATCCAGTGTGTATTCTACCATTATAACTGGTGTGCAGGGATACAGTTTGTATTCTACCGTTACTGGTGAACAGGGGTACAGAGTGTATTCTACCTTTACTGGTGAGCAGGGACACATAATGTATTCTACCATTATTGGTGAGCAGGGTTACATAGTGTATTCTTCCATTACTGGTGAGCAGGGGTACAGTGTGTATTTTACCGTTACTGGCGAATACGGATACAGAGTGCATTCTGCCGTTACTGGTGAGCAGGGATACAGAGTGTATTCTACCATTACTGGTGAGCAAGGATGCAGAGTGTATTCTACCATTACTGGTGAGCAGGGATACAGAATGTATTCTACCATTACTGTGGAGCAGGGATACAGTGTGTATTCTACTGTTACCAGTGAGCAGGGATACAGTGTGTATTCTATAGTTACTGGTGAGCAGGGATACCATGTGTATTCTACCATTACTGGTGAGCAGGGATACAGAGTCTATTCTACAGATACTGGTGAGCAGGGATACAATGTGTATTCTACTGTTACTGATGAGCAGAGATATAGAGTGTATTCTACTGTTACTGGTAAGCAGGGATCCAGTGTGTAGTCTACCATTATAACTGGTGTGCAGGGATAGAGCTTGTATTCTACCATTACTGGTGAGCAGGGGTACAGAGTGTATTCTACCTTTACTGGTGAGCAGGGACACATAATGTATTCTACCATTACTGGTGAGCAGGGATACAAAGTATATTCTACCTTTTACTACTGGTGAGCTGGGATACAGTGTGTATTCTACTGTTACTGGTGAGCATGGATACAGTGAGTATTCTACCATTACTGGTGAGCAGGGATACAGTGTATTCTACTGTTACTAGTGAGCAGGGATACAGAGTATACTCTACCATTACTGGTGAGCAAGGATACAGAGTATTCTACCATTACTGGTGAGCAGGGATACAGTGTGTATCCTATCATTACTGGTGAGCAATGATACACTACCATTACTGGTGAGCAGGGATACAGAGTGTATTCTACTGTTTCTGGTGAGCAGGGATGCAGAATGTATTCTGCCATTACTAGTGAGCTGGGCTACAGAGTGTATTCTACCATTACTACTGGTGAGCAAGGATACAGAGTGTATTCTAACATTTCTACTGGTGAGCAGGGATACAGAGTGTATTCTACTGTTACTGGTGAGCAGGGATAGATGCAGAGTGTATTCTACCATTAACTGGTGAGCAGGGATAGAGTGTGTTCTGCAGCATAGCATAAATTCACACTCACACACTCACTCTGGCTGTAGCAGTTCAGCTCTGCCTGCAGTGAGCTGTTCAGATTTTTGTCTTTTCTCTTTCTCTCTCAATGCAGGATATCTTCTTTCCAAGCTCCTGAGACAAAATTAACTTCCCGGGTTTCTGAGGGCAGGGCTTTCAGTGCAGGGCACTTGACTTTAAACTTCTCCCTTCCCCAAGTCTTTTCATTTCATTCAGTTATTCTTCAGTCATTAGCTACTCATTACCACCCGCCCCACAATGAATGGCAGAAATCAACAGCTGGCCCAGCCGCAATATCTGAGAGGAGAAAGGTTAATATGGCTACTGCTTTAATCTGGACTGGCTCCTACCTACTGAAGCCACTTGTCAATGCATGCTGCTGAGGTCTGTAAGCCTCAGTAAGCATGAACCCCACCCTACCCCCACCAGCAGAATGCACAGAGCACAGCATGAACCTCATGGCTTTGCCATACATGTAGCATAAGTACAGGCTTATGCATGTAATCATTATTTTCATTCTGTCAGCAGCTTAGTGCAAGTGGGTTAGCAGGCAGTGCTATATGAATGCATAATTACGCTAGGTCTCTTGACCTGCAGATTGTGGACATGTCACGGAGAGGCTTTGCTCATTCTTTGGGCTTGTAGATGGCAGGTGCATCCTGGAGGTGTTTCACTGGTTCTCTGTACAAGATGATGGGTGGAGGTGTTCTGCCTGCTCATTGGGCCAGCACATGGTGGGTGCGTCACGTTGGTCCTTTGTTACATATTGTGCGAGCAGATGTCGGGCATGTTACAGAGGTGCTGCTCTCTGCCTGCGGTGTAAAGACTGGAGTACTTTGCTGTGCAGCACCCCTTGTGGCTGAAACTGACAAAGGGCACATGATGATGTCGCTAAGAAGTCCACGACATGCATCTCTTGGGAATGTGGACAGCTGCTGCTTCGGACTCTGATTGTCTGGAAGGTGGAGAAAACAGAGATAAAGCAGTCATCTGAGCCCCCCCCAGAAGGCATACAACACAGTGCACTAATATACAAAAAATGTTTCCTTCCTTCCTTCCTTCCTTCCCTGATGCCTCCTGAGGGACAGGGAGGATTTGAAGAGTGTAGCATTAAGTTACAACAGGTGTCAAGAATGACAAATACAAGTTATACAATTAAGTAATTACAGAATTAACAGGTTGTGCCAGAGAGTATCAGAAGAGCAACAGTGCAATGAAGTGCAGATAGTGGCAAATTGTGGGGTGGGCAAGACACTGCAGGGAGTTGGAACAAGGCACCCCTGGGAGTGGGCTCGGAACAAGGCATTGCTGGGAGTTGGCTCGGAACAATGCTCCACTGGGAGTGGGGTGAACAAGGCACTGCTGGGAGTGGGTTCAGCAGGGAAGAGCGGTGGAAACCAGGAGGGGGGTGGGGACAACTGTAAGAGGGCATGAGGAGGGGCAAATGAGGAATGAAGAGTTGGTGGGTATCAGATTTCGGCCCCAACCCAGAAACAGGGGCAACTTTATCCTCAAATTTCCTCACAAAGTGTTAAATTAGTTTACAGCAAAATTTATTGCTGGTAACAGTAACTCATGCTGTGCTGAATCAGCCTGGGAAGAGTTCTCATTTAACAGTACTGTCATCTGTTTTCAGAGCACGCCTGTTTGCTGTGATTTCTTCTCCTGCCAGCTGCATCAGGCAGCAGATGGTGGTGTAATCCGGCTGTGTCATTCCCAAGGACAGATGTTTCTCAACTCCTGGCTGAATCCATAGATCTGGCAGTTGACCTCACACTGGGGATGGGGGGGACCCTCCATGAACTCTTGAGTAAGGCAGATTAACCTGAACATAAATCGGAAGATGCGGGTAAAAGGTCACACCATGTCCTGACTTTCTAAGAGGGGCAGGCAAACCAAATATTCAGTTTCATTCTTGAGGTTTGTTACTGTGGCCCTCTCCTAAGCTCTGGGGAAAGTCTCAGGCCTCCTCCCTGGCCTTCATATAACTCAGCTCAGTATATCAGGAGTCATGGGATGCGCCTGTCAATCAGTGACTATAGTTATTCATATTTATGGTCGTTTGACACAAACTTCCTGCCGATGTTCACTGAGGTGACTCGGCACTCCCCCCTCTGATTAGCCAATGGGCTTCTGTATATAGCAGCAACTCTGCAGTGTTTGCCCAGGCTCTTCACACAGAACAAAGTATGTGCTAACTGTGGAAGCCTTCGAGTATGTTTGTCCAGTGAGATTTACTAAAGTAGTCACTTTTCAGTAACTGGAGATCAAGACCAATGGATTGGTCAGTTTCATTATTTACAGGTTTATAGAACCATTCCATGTTATTAAAAAATGTCTATAAATGCTGAATTAAATCAGAAAGTTATTTAACTAGTAAAAAGCACATTACTCACCAACATCAGGTTAGCCTGTTTTTCAGAAGGGTCCCAAACCCAGCTATTGAGGGAGCCAGGCAAACTTCCCCTGGCAAAATGTCCTGTAGGATCAGGAGAACAACATAAAACAAACACTTCCTACTGATTTCTGATGTCTTGGACGATCACATACTGTAGATTATGCTGGCCTGTGTGACAGATCACCCGACTGGCGAAGCAAGGAGTTCGGCAGTTGCAGTACTAGAGACAGGTGTGTTTACAGCCTTGTACATTAACAGTGCCATTATGGATAGCATGCACTGACCTCCATGATACACATACGGTGCACTGATACTCCGATACACATATACTGATGCTCCATGATACACGTGTACCGGTACTGATACTCTGTGATAGAGACTTGGTTTGCTGCCAAGGCACCTAGCTTCACCTGGCTCTTTCCTTCTAAGACTGCTTGAAAGGCAGAGTAGAGAAACTTACCAGAGCAAGGGAGAAGGATTAAGACTTAGTTTGGCTAAGCAGATTTACTGTGTGGTGGTGTTTTTATTTTTACTCACAGGGATTGCTACTGTTTGTTGCTAACATTTCATTGCTTTATTTTTCTCTGATTCAAATTGTTGTTGCTGGTATACCTTCTTCTGCATTATTACAAGGTGTGCCTACAGGTGTGTGCTAACAGATTACTGCTGTAATCTTCTGATTCAAATTGTCTTTTCAAGGTATATCTTCTGTTACTGCTTTATTTTCTCTGGAGCAAAGTGTTTCTTACAGTATATCTTCTCTGAAATTATTACAGGTGGTGCTTTACGGTTTTACAGTTTTATCTAACATTAGGATAAGCTTTCAGGGTTACTGCATTTGTTGTTGACTGATTGTTTCTGCTCTTACCTCCTTGTTCTTCGTCCGTGGTTCTTCTTTTTAGGCAGGGGCCAGCCACCCACCCCCATCCCCAACCACCCCATGCTACACTCTTTTATAGGGTACCACAGTTGTGACATTTCCTGTGGCAGAGCAGGAAGGGGCGGATCAGTGGGGCCTCCACAAGGTGATCTCATTTACAGGGCACTAGTAATTTAACTTGTTATAACAAGTTAAACAAAGCACAATTAAACCATTACTTGCATTTTTCCTTCCTAATTACTCTGACTAGGTTACAAACCCAGCAACTTATTTGGAATGGATTTCATTAACTGCAGGTACTGTGGAACAATTTTCAGAAGGACAGTCTTACAGGATTTAGGACACTGTCCTACATGCTGAGCCTTTGGAGATCTTAGGTCTCAGCTCCAGGCAGCATGGGCAGAGATTGCACGCCTCAAATTTCATATTGAAGAAATACATAATAAGAACCACCCGCCATTTCCCCAGCATCCAACAGAAAAACCTCGACCATGAGGGTAGTTGGTCCAGGAGGTTGGCAGGTGGTTAGGAGAAGCAAATCAGGTGCCCCATCACTCTCTGCTCTCCAACACATTACCTCCAAAACCATATAAACACTACAAACAGGTATCTGCCTCTATCTCTGAAATCAAATAAAGAGGCAGAAGACACTGCAGAACAGGACACTGCAGCACAGAAGCTAGCACAACAATACTCACCCAAATCAGGAACCAAACTAAACAAGCACAAAGGAATCAAAAACTTCTGATCATAGGAGACTCCATGATTCGGGGAGTTGATACCCATCTCAGCCAGGGTGATGGTCAGATGTCTCCAGGTACATCAGCATGGAGAGACACTGACCGCATTGCTAAATTGTTCACAAAGCAGGAGAAAACATTGATGTCCTAGTACACATAGGGACTAATGATCTAGCCAGCCGGTCAGTTGGAGACCAAGGAACACCTGACTAGGCTGGGTGACAAACTATCATCTATTTCGTCCGGCATCTCCTTCTCTGAGATCCTGCCAGTCTGGGAGAAGGAGCAGATGGACGGAAGGTCAGAGAAGGGGAGATAGGGGAGCTAAACACGTGGCTCAAGGACTGGTGCCAGGAAAAGGACACAGATTTGGAGGAACTGGCAACAGTTCTGGGAGGCGAAAGTTCTTTAAATTTGATGGACTGCATCTGACTAAAGAGAGTCAGTGCATTGGGGCAGAAGTTTGACGTCTTTGCAGAATATTTAAACTAGCAAATGGGGAGAGGGGTGCAGCACCCCATACGTCGAATGGGAAGAACACCCCTCCCCCCTCAGCTAGTGGTCAAACAGGAATTCAGTGTGTTTGCCGTTCATTTGCATCACCAGGTAAGAAAAAAGGTTTGTCTCCCCATACGATGCACAGGGGTAATGCCAAACTTCACCCAACAACTAACACACCAAAATCTGGCCAATGGAAAATCATGTACACAAATGCTCACAGCCTGGAAATAAGATCCCAGACCTGCAGGCAATAATGTCAGAGGCTAAACTGGACATAGTAGCAATTAGTGAGGCGTGGTTTACCAGTAACCACACTTAGGGAGACTTCAGTACCTGGCTATGTATTGTTCAGAAGAGACCGAGGTGCAAAAGGGGGAGGGTGGCCTGTATGTTAATGAAAATATCAAAGCTACAGAAATTCAGAATACACATAAGGAGCCAGAAGAACTGTGGGTCACCCTGGAAACAGGAAATGGGACAGCCATAAGAACTGGGGTTGTCTACAGGCCCCAGACCAGAGGAGGACATAGACACATTACTGTTAGAAGATATACAAAACATGACAGCTAAAGGGAGGTTCTGATAATGGGAGACTTCAACATGCCAGATACAGATTGGTCAATACCAGCAGGAACATCTGCCAGAACTAGACTCATAGTGGATTCCTGCAGGGGAGGGCCTCAAACAACTGGTACAGCAACCCACAAGAGACAGGGCTATCCTAGATCTAGTACTGACTAACAAAGAGAGGATCACAGATCTCCAGGTAGAAGGTCACCTGGGGCCAGTGACCATCACATGGTATGGTTCAATTTGGCTACTACATCTAAATCATCCCATTCAAAGCAAAAATATGGGACTTCAGAGGAGCTGACTTTGATAAGATGGCCAACAGAGTTAAGCTAGCCCTGGCAAAAGAAACACAGGTGAGGAGGTACACAGGCAAAGTGGGCAAGCATTAAGGATACAATACTTGAAGCAACATCCCATTGTGTTAGACAGAAAAGGAAGTGCAAAGAAGAAGGAAACCACTTTGGTTCTCAAATACAGTAGCAGAAAGGTCAGAGCCAAAGGCTGGCCTTCAGAAAATATAAGGAACACAGCGGGATGAAGATAGGGAGGCATACAAACTGCCTCAAGGGAAGCAGGTAAGGCAGTAAGGCAGGCAAAGTCCCAAACTGAGGAAACACTAGCACGAACAGTAAAGAAGGTGACAAGACTTTCTATAGATACATTAGTGAAAGGAGAAAGTCCAGGGGGTATTGCTAAGCTTAATGGAGAAAGGGAGCATGTGAGGAGGAGGACCCTGTAAAGGCATCTATCCTAAATAGATACTTTTGCTCAGTATTTACTGAAGAGAAGGTAGGGCAGGGCCCCAGCTCAGCATCATGGACACAGGGGAGGGAGGTGAGCACTACTCCTTCACAAAAAGGGTCCTAAGAGCTTGCTAAGCTCAGGGTGGATAAGGCAATGGGACCTGATGGCATACATCCCAGAGGTGCTTAGGGACTAAAGGAGGAACTAGCAGAGCCGTTAGCAGAATTGTTTAGTGAGTCTCTGAGCACAGGAGAGGTCCCAGAAGACTGGAGAAGGGCTCATGTGATCCCCACTCCACAAGAGTGGTAGCAGGAGGAGGCGGGGAACCTACAGACCGGTCAGTCTTCACCTCAGTAGTGGGCAAGATTATGAGGCACTCCTTAAGAGAAGGATAGTGCAACACCTGGAATCCATAGGGGCACAGGATCCAAGACAGCATGGGTTTACAAAGGAAGGTCCTGTCAAACTAATCTCATAGATTTCTTTGACTGGGTAACCAGAGTGGTGGACCAAGGGGAGCAGTTGATGTCGCCTACCTTGACTTCAGCAAAGCTTTGACACTGTTCCACATAGAAGATTGATAAATAAGCTAGGTAGGCTCGGGGTGGGTCAGAAGTTGGTCAACTGGGTGGCAAACTGGTTGACTGGCAGAAAACAGAGAGTGGTGGTAAATGGTATACAGTCAGAAGAGATGCAAGTCACAAATAGGGTACCTCAGGGATCAGTCCTGGGGCCAGTCCTATTCAACATCTTCATTAGTGACCTCGCAGATGGACTAGAGGTGAAGGCTTGTCTGTTTGCAGATGACACCAAGATCTGCAACAGAGTAGATGATCAGATGGGGTGGGCAGAATGAGAAGAGATCTGGATAAACTAGCAGAATGGTCAGAAGAGTGGCAACTGGGATTTAATGCAAAAGTGCAAAATCATGCACATAGGAGAGAAACCCTGAAGCCACTTATAGGCTGGGAGGAGTTGCTAGCAGTTACAAAGGAAGAAAGAGACTTGGGCATCATCATCACTGATGACCTAAAATCATCCAAGCAGACCTCTAAAGCAGTAGGTAAGGCTAGGGGGGTGTTAGGGTGTATTAGTAGGGGTATCACAAGTCGTAAGAGGGAGGTAATAATCCCTCTGTACAAGACATTGGTTAGGCCCCATCTGGAGTACTGCGTGCAGTATTGGAGGCCACACCTTCACAAGGACATTAACCAAATTGAGGCAGTCCAGAAGGGCAACCAAAATGGTGCAGGGACTGCATCAGAAGACATATGAGGACAGATTAGCAGAGCTCAATATGTATACCCTTGAGCAAAGGAGGGAGAGGTGATATGATCGAGACATTTAAACACCTTAAGGGCATAAACAAGGTGAAAGAGTCTAACATGTTTAAATATAAGAAAAATAGCAGGACAAGAGGACACAGCATGAGATTAGAGGAGGCGATTAAGGGGGAATGTGAGAAATTCTTTTTCACAGAAAGGGTGGTAGATGCATGGAATGGCTTACCACAAGAAGTGGTGGCTATGAATACAGTGCAGGGCTTCAAACAGGCATGGGATAGGCATAAGGGAGCAATACAAATGACTATGAATAGATAGGTCACTGACAGAGCAAAGGCCGATGGCACATTTATAAGGTAGAAAAAGAAATGGGCAGACTGGATGGGCCTTGCGGTCCTTATCTGCCGTCAACTTCTATGTTTCTATGTTTCTATACATATATACCAGTACTGATATTCCATGATACACATATACTGATACTCCAGGATACACATATACCGGTAGTGATACTCCATGATACACATAAACCGGTACCGATACTCTGTGATGCACATGTACTGTACAGATACTCTGTGATGCACATGTACTGGTACAGATACTCTGCGATACACATATACTGGTATCAATACTCCATGATACACATGTACCTGTACTAATACTACGTGATATACATGTACTGGTACTGATACTCCATGATACACATGTGTCGGTACTGATACTCCATGATACATATACCGGTACTGATACTCCATAATACTCACGTACCGACACTGATACTCCATGATACACATATACCGCTACTGATACTCCATGATACACATGTAATGGTACTGATACCATGATACACATATACCGGTACTGGAATACTACTGTTCTTGTCAGTAGGCCCTTACTGTGTGTATAACCATTATCCAGCTATAAACACAAATACTAGTACTGGAGTACTAGTGATCTCACCAGTTGTGAGTGATTAAAGTAGCCCCTCCAGGATACTAACAAATAACGCTACCAGGATACTAAAAATAGTGTTAATTGCAGATGAAAGTAGAAAGTGTCACGCAAGGACACCCCAACCAACTACCCTAACATTTCACTCTTTCGAGCTTCTTCAGGGGGCTTCACCTACTTGTGCATGCCCCAGTTATATAGTGGATCAATAAGCACCTTTCCTGGCATATGAATATATAAATTCCATGGTTTTGGCAGGAAAGGGATTGTATTTTGGCTCCGTGGAACCGAGCTGTCGATTCCTTCCACTTCCCTGTCTTGAGTGCCACCCCTGCATTAGCAGGTTATGTAATGTAATTATATTGAGAGCATGGGGCGTGCTCTATAGATTTCTATAAGGGCTGGTTTTAAAGTAGTTATTTTAATACTTAATTCCGATTCGGATAAATCAAGGCCAACACTCAAGTAGCAATTTATGTATCCAGGAACTCTGGGGAAGGTAAGGGTTCACCCCGTGTTTCATGGGGCATTTTAGAAAAGGGCGGAAAAGGTGCTCTTTAAACCTACAGTGTAACATTTTAAACAATACACACAGTTGAGAAAAATATAGCAGTGAGGATAAGAAAATGTTATTAGCAAACACAGAGTAATCCTACTGTACCCTTTTCTATATAAAGATAAATAATTTACCATTTATAAATACTAGATATACTAATCAGATCAATTGAATTATTCCGATCCATACTTTGTATTAAAGATAACAATATTTAATTATAACCAAGCACAGAACAGTTAATTTTATTTATAAGGCTGTAACAATTAATTTCTTCATTCCTGATTTAACCAAAAACGTTGACCTAGTTATCTTCAGTTAAGGAAGGAGCAACCTATAAAAAGATGAAAAACAACCAGAATAATGTAGGTATTAAGCAGCAGAAATTTGTATGTTTGATTTATTTTCTTTATTTCTAAGAATTAGTTTACAACCTTTGAGCCAGAGGCTCGTTTCCAAAGGTACTTTGTCACATAAAGACATACATTGTGTTTTTGGTTACATAGCAAAGATTTGCAAAACAATAGGCGTTCAACAGAGGCGCCACGTCACACTGTGGTCAGACAAATACAATTGGGTACAGGGTACATGTAATTGATAACAGGTGTTACACAAGTTGGTATCAAGTGAGCAATCTGGTTGGTAAACACTGAGACAGCTGGCACTGGCCAGGTTAAACATAGGCACGGTGTACAGGAAGTGGTGGAGGGATGGTTAGGTGGAAGCTGCCGGGGGCATTGTCAAGAAGAAGCAGAGTGTGGAGGCTATGTTCAGAGACAGGAGCATTCACAGTGCTGAAGTATGGTTCGAAGGGTGGTTTTGAACTTGGCGATGGTGGTGGCATTGATGATGGGGCAGGGAGAGTTAAACCAGGTTGGGGCTCTATAGCAGAAGGACCTCTGGCCACGGCTGGTTCTTGATCTGGGGACCTTTAGAATGGTCTTGTGGGAAGACCGTGTTGCAATAGTGGGAGGGCTCTGGTGGATGGAAGCCGGGGAGAGCCAGTGAGTTTCTGAGGAGACAGGTTTGAGTATTGGGCCGTTCATCCAGGGTAAGCAGGTTAGCCTCGACATACAGCTGACAGGTGTGTGTGAGCCTGGGGCACCAGTAATCAATCTGCAGGCTTTATTCAGGGTTAGGTGAATTTTGTTGAGTGCAGTGGTGTCGGCAGCACCATATACTGGTAGACCATAGTCTACAAGGGACAGAACGGATGATGTAACAGCTAGCCGGAGAGCATTTGGGGGAAGGCAGGTCCTATGGCAGAATAGGATGCCAAGCCGTGTGTTAGTGGCGGATGTTAGGGCGTCGATGTGGTTGTGAAATGTGAGGGCTGAGTCAAAGGTAACCCCAAGGTATTTGTAGGAGCAGACTTGTTCCAGTGGCTGATTGGTACTTGGAAGGATAAAGAGTGGGTGGTTGCTAGCTTTGTTTTGGGGGTGGGAAAAGAGCACAGCTTTGGTTTTATTAAGTTTGATGACGAGTCTGCGCTCCTTAAACCAAGCCTCGGCACTGTTGAAAGACTGCTGTAGGGAGTCCTGTAGGGAGATGGGATTGCGGTGGGTGGCAAAAAGGACAGCGTCGTCTGCATACAGTAGAATTTTGCCAGGGCATGCACTAGGCAGGGTGTTCAGATAGAGCGAGAAGAGAAGGGGGCCCAGGATGGAGCCATGGGGGACCCCAGAGAGAATGGGATGGGTATCGGAGAGTGTGCTATTAATTTTTACACACTGAGATCGCGTGTCAAGATAGCTAGCGCACCATGCCAGGGGGCCAGCTGAGACACCAGTGTGGCAGAGTGCATTCAGCAGAAGTGGATGGGAGACAGTGTCGAAAGCCTTTGAGAGGTCGATGAACACTGCACCAGCTAGGGAGCTGGTATCCAAGGAGGAGTGTAGAAAGTTGGAGAATTCAATAAGGGCAGTGCTGGTACTGTGACCCTCACGGAAGCCATGTTGCTCTGGGCATAAAATGTTATGCTTAGCCAGATAATCAGTGATTTGAATGGCCACCACTTTCTCCAGGGCTTTAGAGAGGGAGGATGGAGATTGGCGGTGGTTGTTGGCCAATGACCTGCCCCCCTTATGAATAGGTATGATAATGGCTGTTTTCCAAGCTGTAGGAATTGTCCCAGTGAGTGACTGGTTAATTAGGCTGGTGAGTGGGGCAAGGACTTCATCTAGCACCAGCCTGAGGATGCTGGGGTCCAGTGAGTCACTGCGGGATTGTTGCCATTGAGAGCTTTGATTAGGATGGGCCTGGCTTCCCGGGTGGAAATCTTTCGCAGGTGGAAGCTGGGGTGCTGGAGGACAGGGGGAGGTTGGCTGGGGGGAGGGTCAAAGAAATTACTAGGGAGGACTGAGCTGAGGTCAGTGAAAGTGGTGTTGAACCAGTTAGCTATGGTGGCAGGCTCGGTGGAGGTGGTGCCATTTCTAGTGAGCTGGGATGGGGCATTTAAGGAAAGGAACTGTCTCATATCTGTCATTAAGACCCAGGGGACGTAATTCCCCCTGGCGTGTACATCATAATAACCTCCCACCTGAGAGGAAGGGAATCCAAATTCCCACCTCTCTTCCCCATTCAGACCTTTTCAATCCCAGTAAAACTAAATGTTTGGAATTCATCTCCTGACTAATACACATGGACAGCAGGGCCTTTTTCACTCCTCCTTTCAGAAACGATTTGCAGCTGTTTGGAAATAAGGATTTGAAACTGGCTGATGGTTTTTCCAACATCAAGTTCACCACTCCTGCAGATAGCCAGCTAAAACACAAGCAGTGCTGCAATTAATGAATTTACCAATCCTGAATGTGCTTTCACATAACACCCTGCTAAAGGTTTTGGCGGTGCTGATAATGGGACAAAATTTATGGTGTCCACATTTACGACTGTCTGCAAGTGTGTTAGACATAGAAGATAATGGATGGGCATTGGAAAACAACAAGGCTGTATTTACTTTGAGAGGTTGCCATGGCAACATTGTAAACCTTGAGAGTGAAGTTCGAGAGGTTTACTGTTGGCATGGCAACCCCAAGCGGCGAATTCAGCGTTGTTGTTAACCGATGCCCATCCATTAGCTTTTATAGTATATGGGCACTGGTTTCACATGCTAAATTCACTCCAATGCAAGCTGAGGTGATCGTTGTTGGTGAATATTAAGGGAAAGTGTTACTAAGCATCATCATCTTGTATAGCAGCCGGTAGTGTCCTGAACACAAACTGCAGTCTTAAAGTAGCTGAAGGCTCTTGAACTTTTGCTCCTAACGGGGTCCTAGTGCCTCCGGCAGAGACCCATTGGCAATCAATGGTGAAGATAGTCTGGAAGATGAAGAATTACAATGAGTATGTAATTTTCATTTTTCTAGGTTATAAATGCATATACTGTCAAAATAGCCTAGCTATCGACTTTTGTGATTAAGTGCAGCGGAAAATGCTGCCTGCCCTCTGCATTTCAGAACACTCTGTAGGATGCTCAGTTCTCCTCCCCCCACCCAGCCCCCTGACATTCTGTGCTCATTCCCAAACGAGTTTGCTGCCTGCAACTTTTTGTGGTTTTACCATACCCAGAGAGCCTCCTTTCAGCATCTCGGAGTGTTACTGCTTGAAGTAGGTCTTATTATATACAGATTTTGCAGCAGTGGCATGGGATTCCCTTTTGTAAACTTCAGCAGAGCTCAGAAACTTAGGCTGTCATCTGTTCAGCCACGTCATGTGACATCATCCCCGTTCAGATGCATTTCTTCTCTCATAGGCTGTTAAATTTATGGAACAGCCTAACAGCAGACAGGTGAGTGGAAGACAGTATACAGGAGGCCTTCAGGGTAAATCTAGACAAACTTCTGCTTACCTAGGCCAGCCTGCTAGCACAACAGCTGCACTGCCGCTTTGCTGTGCGACGACCTGAGTTTGGAACTAGCTCAAGACATCAAGACAGCTGGCGGGAGGGGGGGATCAAGTGTCCAAGGGACTGCTCTCATCTGGGGAGGGAGTGGCATGGCACTTGGAGCTTGTCTGTCCTTTAGTGGAGGTTGGAGGATAGTACACCGGGCCGCAGAGGAGTGGTAGGTGTCTGGCGTGCCATGCACAGAAACACATGTGGCGTCGCCATTGATGCCATTGCGTGCATGACCCTCCATGCCACGGGGAAGGGGGAAGACAAGAAAGAGAAACATCCTGACTGGCAGGATGATCGCCACCCGCAGGCCCTGCACCTGCAACTCCGTTATGGCCACTGGATCCTTGATTCGGCAAGTTGAGTGCACTCCGCTCCACGCCACCCCACCATGGGGGGTAAGCCATGGGAGTTTGGCCCATTAAGTCATGGGGAAGCCATGGTAACTGAGCTGGTAGGGGTTGGCGGGATGGGGGAGTTACCATGAGGAGAAAAATGATTCACGGAAAAAAATTATGCTTTTCAAGGAAAACAAAGGGTACCCTGGGTACTAGATCAATCATTATCAATCATCGCATTATTCTTAGACAATCAGGGTTGTTCTTTATCCTAAGTATTCCAGGTTCTCATGCAAACAGTTCTAAAATTCTGAAGTTCTCCATGTATTACTGTACTGTAAATGAGTATGTGTCATCCCAACATACTTATTCAGGCTAGATTGTGAAGCTGGGGATGGACCTGGAGTCTCCTCCGACCTTCAGTCAGCATGTTACTATGCTGCATCATCTCTTTAATCTGAAATGCAACACTTCCTTAAATACAGCAGAGAGAGGGGCAAGATCTGTCATTTCTCACCCCAGGAATTCTCCAATATTCCTGACTCCTGCAGTATCCCTTTAAGGCAATGCTGCCCTTCAGAGAATGGAAAATATACTAATGAGAGGAATGCCATTAGCACGTGCCATTTTCAAATGCTGCCTTGGTCAACTGTCTGTGTTCTAATACCTCCGATTTTTCGCTCTGCCTGCAAGTCAAGACGCCCTGGAGATCTCTCCTTCTCACAGTCACTCCTAAGATGTTTCTTCATTAATTACTTAAGTATTTCTTGATATTTTTCCATTTGCTGCCTTGTTTTATAGTTTATATATTTTAAAACCTTACTTTTTGAGTGTATTTATATTTGTTTTCGGTTCCTCGCAGTTCACGGGAGCAGGAGGGGAACCGAGATTTGTTTAAACTTATCCTGAGTTTTTATTTACTGCTCCGATTACTGTTTGGGTTATTTTTATGTAATTTTGTTATATTTTGAACTGAGTTTATCGGTTCCTTTACCCTGGTTCCCAGTTTCTGAACTGACCGCAACCGTGAAGTTTTACTATTTTTCTCGGTTCTGGAACTGACCGCAACCAATAACTTTATTGTTATATTTACTGTTTGCAGTTCCTGTTTTTTTTCAGATTTAACTTGAAGATGTCAGAAAAACCTAAGAAGAAAACAGGACCCCTGTGATTTAAAAACTGTATTAAATGTTCTGAAGTGTTTGCCAAGGCAGATAAACATGACTTATGTGTTATCTGCCTTGGGCAACAACACCTTACGGTTGATTGTGATATTTGCAAGTCTTTCCTTCAAAGGATGCTTGAAAAAGTTCGGGAAAGGCGGAAGAAAATTGGAAAAGGGTGCCATGGGCTCTGACCAGTCCACACCCTTGAAAGCTGCGGGTGAAACCACTAAGGCTTCTCATACCACCCCGATACGGGTATAAACTCTGGCAAAAGAGGCATTGAACTGGCTGACTCCCCAGTGCCTACAAAGAAATTAAAAAAGACTAAACACACTGAGACCCCTGCTGGAATGCAAAAAGGGGTTACTACAGTGTCTGCCGGTATACCTTCGCCTGATGACATTGCACAGGCTTTAAAAGTTATACAGGTGCTGCAGGGCTTGATCCCCGCCACCTGCTCAAGCCTGACAAGGCAACAACTACTCTGTTCCTCTCCACTCCTGGAACAACTGGAGTATGAGGAACAAGAAGAGTTTGAGGTAGATGAGGGTATTGAACCTGAAGTCTCCCCTGAACAGGAGTTGGTTCACCCCCTAGACCTACTGAGGATTATTCCTCACATTTTTCGTCAGAAAAATTGTGGAGACTTTGGATCTTGCAACCACTGAGGAGGTGCAAGATGAAGAAGAAGCCGAGTACATGGAGATGATAGGGTTAACACCCAATAGAAAGTTGTAACTCCCTCTGTACAAGTTTTTTCAGGAAAGACATTATTGCTATACTTCAAAGGCCTAATACTGTCTCTCCCATCGATAAGAAATCAGACAAAAAGTATCAGCTGGATAGGACAAGCACTGAGTTTCTTTTTACTCACCCTGACCATCAGGGAATAGTTCAGCAGGCAGCCTGTGAAAGGGCTAAGGTGACTCTCGCTTCACATCCTCCTGAAAAGGATACCAGAAAAATTGACAGCATTGCAAAAAAAGGCTACCTATCTGCTTCTTTTTTTTTTTTTTTATATACTTTATTTTTATTCATTTGACAATGAACATACAAAGCACATTCGTTGATTCCAGGTATAGGATACATTTCGAGATATATCATGGTAGGTAATTCAGATCCCTTCTTTTGTTGTTACAGCACAATGGGGGTAAAGATCATCATCTTATATTATTTATATCTAAAGAGAAAAGGCTTTTGCAGCAAGACCATGGACAACCATACCTAAATGATTTCATATAAAGTCCAGACAGTCCCTCCTTTGCAGATGGGCCGATGTCGTTGACTTAGGCCACATCCACACTGCACCAGAAAACACTGTACCATTTGGGAAACTGTACAGACCGACACAATTACAGTGTGTCCACACTATGTTTGCAAACAGTTGCAAACCGTTACTGCCCGTCCACATTGCAAACAGGTTGGAAACTGTGCCCAACCTGTGTACAGCTGGGCATGTCCCATGATGTGGTCCTGTGCAGTGCACTCTTCCTGTACCCAGGATATTCTCCCCAACACGATGTCCCTACCGAGTCCCAGTCATGGGACTGCTACAGTATGGTGCTGAGGTTGCGGGTGCAGCTGCTGTGGTTCCGATCCCTGGCAGCAGAACGGCCAGCACAGCTGTCTTGTGGGCTGCTATGGTCAGTGCTCCTCTGCATCAGGCACCACAACATGCTGCCGCACAACACCATGCACACACGGCGGTATCCATATGTGCATGCATGTTTACTCGGGTGCCCTTCTGTGGTATGGGGCCCATCCGCACTGTTCTTCAGATGCCCCTCTGCCACACGCCCTGCACTGGGCACGCACCGTACTGCTCCACACATCCCCAATCCTCTGTATATTCCTCCCATGCTGGGGGCCAGGTGCTGGCAGCATGGAGCCGCTGCACAGCAGTATGGGATTCTAGTGGACTGGTGGCTACACGGATGTCTGTTTACACGGCACCTTGTTACATTACGGAAACCGTTGTTGAAACCACCTCCTAACAGGTTTCAACAACGGTTTCGAAAACTCTGTCTGTAACGTTACCAGTGTAAACGCTCACCGTTACGGTAACGTTATCAGCACTCTGTAACGTTACAGAGGGTGTTTTCAGGTGTAGTGTGGACAGGGCCTTAGCCAAGGAGTCCATGACAGTGTCAAATACAGAGAATTATTCCTTTTCATAAAAGTAGTGGAGATGCCCCCTAACATTGCTGTCAAACAAACCGTATACATCAATTTTAAATACATATATAGAAAAAAATATTTTAGCAGTAAGAGTCCCCAAATTTGCCAGCTATCAATTATCCCAACTCAAACGTCACCACTAGATGGTGGGAACAACCTTAAATTAGAACATGTGTTCTTAAAACATGTTGCAGTAATTTTAATTTTAACCACATTCCCCTTAAACATTTACTGTCTGCAACTGATTTTAACCTCAAACTGACAATATGTAAATAGCTTTACTCTCTCAAGTTAGGCTGTAACAGTCTTCTTTGTGGTACAAACCAGTCACTAGTACAGTGTATTATCCAGTAAGTTCCAGCTTTCAGGTTTTGCCCTCTTCTCCTTCCCCATCTGATTGACAAGATTTGGCAAAGTCCCCTCGGATCATGTCCAGCTTACAACCCACATCAGCCGGATCATTGTAGATATAGGTTTTTCCAGCATAGATGATTTTCAGCCTCGCTGGCATTTGAAGCGCATGGTTGATCCCCGGTTCCTGAAGGCTTGCTCGGACAACGTTATACCCACAGCATTGCATCATTGTAGAATAGCTAAGATCAGAGAAGCAATACAATATGGAGTCGTCTGGGAGTGTAAGTGCCCCTGCTGATTTAGCTCTTTGCAAGACCAAGTCCTGTATATGTACTCCTGTTGTCACCACCAATACAGTCCGAGGAAGATCTGGGTTGTTAAGCTTTCTGTGTGGTGTAATATGGTAGGCCCGGTTAATCAGGTGTTCATCTTGTAGCTGGAATAGTTCCTGCAGAAGCTGGTGCATATAGTCCACCAAATTTGCTCCCTCTACTCCTTCAGGTATTCCCAAAAATCGGAGGTTACAAGCGTGCGCACTATTTTCCAAATATTCTAATCTTGTACGGAGCAGCTTATTCTCTTTCGGCATGCAATCAGTCACAATCGTGGCTTTGGAAACTTTGGTAATCAGCTCAGTATGGTTTGTTTCCATGTTTGTGCTGGGGCCGGTGTTGTTCAATGTCTTCATCAGTGACACTGGGGATGGCATTAAGGGCAAAATGTGCCTATTGGCAAATGACACCAAGCTCTGTGGGAGAGTGGACACAGCTGAAGGGATACAGGACCTACAGGAAGATCCATAAAAGCTGGGGAGGTGGTCCAAGATCTGGCAGCTTGGCTTCAATGCCAAGAAATGCAATGTTATGCATATTGGAGTCAAGAATCCCAGGACAGAGTACTACCTGGGTGGAGTCCGAGTATCTACATCAGAGGAAGAGAAGGACCGGGGAGTGATGATCACTAGTGACCTGAAGCATTCCAAGCAGTGCAAGAAAGCAGCAGCAAAGGCAAACAAGATGCTGGGATGCATATCTATGGGAATCAGTAGTAGGAGAGAGGAGGTTATACTGCCCTTGTACAGGTCACTGGTAAGGCTGCATCTAGAGTATGGAGTTCAGTACTGGTGCCACACCTCAAAAAGGACATTAACCTACTGGAGAAGGTCCAGAAGAGGGCTACAAAGATGATAGCCAGTCAGCAGGGTAAGGCATACGAGGAGAGGTTGAGAGCACTGAACATGTACTCCCTGGAAGACAGGGGAGAGAGTGGGGACATGATTGGGACCTTCAAGTACTTGGAAGTAACAATTAAGGTTGATAAGGAGAGTCTCTTTAAGCTGAGTGGCAACCATAACACGAGGGGGCACAGTCTTAAGCTGGAGGGTGGGAGGTTTAGGAGGGAGGTCAGGAAGCACTTCTTCACATAGAGGGTGGTGGACACTTGGAATGCACTGCTGGAAGATGTCTCGTTGAAGACAGTGGGCAACTTTAAGAGAGGCTGGGAGGTAAGGATCATGGGTAGGGAGGATGAAAGGAGTGGGAAGGGAGGGCAGGGACATTAGCTCAAGCTGTGGACCCTACTATTCGAGCAGACTTTGATAGACCAAATGGCCTTCTTCTGCTGGCTTCTTCATATGTTCGTATGTTTCAATAGTGGTTACTTTAGTTTTCACTTGCGATAGTCTAGTATTGTATGTTTCAAGTTTTTTATCTATCTACTGTACCACTTGTAGGATGGCATTTACCGTGGCCTCTAAGTCCCCGGGCTTCCCGCCCGCTGGTGTAGCACTCAGAGCTCCACTGGTAGAAGGCACAGGGCCTTTCCCTCTACCCCATCTTTAAAAGTCTCTGTTTTGCGGCCCAGTGGCGCTGAGGGTTGAGGCGCTTGACGCCACACCTCGTGCCACGCCGGCGACCCGGGTTTGGAATGAGCCGGGCCATCAGAGGTCAGCAGGGGAGAGAGAGGCGAGTGTCGATGGACTGACTCTCCTCTCTCGGGGTGGGATCAGGGTTGCCCAGTGCAACAGTGGCCCCGGTGGAAACTGGTGGCACTGCTATGTAGCTGGGTGCATACAGTTGGGGACGACGTCGGGCAGCCATCTCCGGACGTGGGTGGGAGCACCTATGTCACGGGCTGATGGCATTGCATGCCTTACATCGGGGGCACACAGAATAAGGAAAAACCCAATGCCGAGGATCAGGCGATGGCACCAGTCCCCCATGCCCAATGTCGGGCTCTCCTCGACTGGCCTTAATTTCCACGGCCACTCCCCGTCCAATGCTGGAGACTGACGTGATGAGAGGCGCCCAGGTAGAAGGAGGGCGACCCACCCCGGATAGGGTTAGCCGGGGGTGCTGGCATCGGAGGGGAGAGAGAGAGAGAGAGAGGCACAGGTTTCGAGGGACCTCAGGCGGGGCAGGAAAAAGGATTGGATGCCCGAGAAAAGGTCCTCGGGGCCATGACCGGAAGGAAAAAGAGTTGAAAAAAAAGTCTTTGTTTTGGTTCTCCCCATTGTGGTATCAAGCTGAAAATTCTCCAAAAACGTCCGAGGGACTTTATCTTCCTAGTCAAGTAGTTGGGTCAGGATAAATTATATTAAATCTGAGTTTTTTTAGGTTTTTTTTTACTTTTACTGCTGCTATGGTCTGGAGCAATTCAAGGAGCATATTCTGCTGTCGGCTGCTGCCTGTCTGCTTGTTTAGGAATCAGACAAGCCAAGTATCAGGCCTATGCAGCCCAGTACCAGAAAGCCTTATGGCATTCAGTACAGGCTGTGTCAGAGAAAAATCCATACAGCATTTCCTCAGACCTAGCCGAAACTGCCAGATTGGATTCTCTAAATATCAGTTTCAAATGGCAGCAGATACTAATGACACTGCTGCCAGGTGGATGGCTGGTACAGTAGCCCTAAGATTTATCTGGCTTAGGGCCACTAACCTGACTCAGGCACCCAGGCTAAGGCCATGCATTTTTCTGTGGATAACATCTCCTTGTTTGTGAACAAACAGGCTTATAAGAAAAAAGGTGGATGAATATGAAACCACCTTTAGAAATAATTCAGCAAAGGAGAAGCTCTCTCCCTCTTCCAGGCCTGTGGAAGGGGAGGTAAGGGATGGTCTACGTATACCAGGCCTCCTTACCAGGCCCAAGCTGTACCTCAGCAACTGCAGTACCACCCCCAGTTGGCTGGCTACTACAGGGGTAGGGACAGAAGGGGTTCCAGGCGTGGCTCCCAGGCTGGTCAAGCCCAGCCACAAATGAAACAGAACCCCTGACTCCATTCATCAGGCTGCCTCCCAAGTACCTATAGGGGGCAGACTGACTCATTAATACCAGGCTTGGAAAAACGTCACCACAGACAAGTGAGTCCTGGAAGTTGTGGGTCAGTGTTTGTCTCTAACTTTCAAATCCTTCCCTCTCTTAAGAACAAGAGTGTTCACAGCAGCTTCTTCCTCAGAAAGAAGGCTGCTAGAAAAGGAGGTACAGGCCCTGCTCTTATCCAGAGTAATAGAGCCTGTACCCCCCCCCCCCAATGCAAAAGGGAAGTGGTTTTTACTCAGGGTACTTCCTTACCGCAAAGAAAATTGGGAGAGGCAGCCTATTCTAGACCTCAGACTGTTAAACAGACACCTGGTCAAACCCAGGTTCAAGACGGTCACACTGGCAATGATTTTGGCAGCTTTACAAAAAGGAGATTGGCTAGCCTCCTTGGACCTAAAAGACTCATATTTCCACATTCCCGTAAGGGAGTCTCACAGAAAATATCTAAGATTCAGACTCCCTTCAGGGCTCTACCAGCCTTACCTCAGCACCAAGAGAGTTCACAAGGTGTCTGGCAGTTGTGGTGGCTCACCTAAGAAGGTTAGGTGTCTCATTGTTTCCCTACCTGGACTGGCTAGTCGTGGGAAAGTCTCCCCAGCAGATAAGGGAGCATCTGCAGGTAACCCAGGACTTTTTACAGTCCCTCGGATTTCTGATAAATGTGAAAGAGTCAAGTCCTGCTCCCTGTGCAAACAGTGCAATTCATAGGGGCAGAACTGAACACCATAGTGGGAAGGGCTTACCTACCTCAGGAAAGAGTAAGCAGCATCCCGGAGCTGGCTGGTTCATTCAAAATGAACAGACCAAAAACAGCAAGACAGTTTCTGCAACTCCTGGGCCACATGGCTATAGCAACAGGCACAGTCCTAGGTTCCAGGTTCCAGATGAGGGACACTCAGTTCCACCTCAGAGCACACTGGTGCCAGAGAAGGGACCCACCTTCCAATTCCAGTAACAAGGGAGTTACTGCAGGCACTTCAGTGGTGGATGAAAGGAGACAACCTCAGAGGAGTCCCCTTCCAACAAGAGTCTCCATCAGAAAGGAAGAAAAAGCCACTATTGTTCTCAAAAGAGGTGGCGAGGAAGGTTAGGGAGAAAAAGATAGCATTTCGGAAGTATAAGGAAACACAGAAGGAGCAGGACAGATAACTGTACCAGTTAAGGCAGAAGGAAGCTGAGAAGGCAGTCAGATTAGCAAAGGCCCAAACTGAGGAAAAGATAGCCAACTCGGTTAGGAAGGGGGATAAAACCTTTTATAGATACATCGGGGAGCGTAGAAAGACAAAGGGAGGGACAGTGAGGCTGAACAGAATGGACGGTGTGTGGGCAGAGAGGGACAGTGAAAAAGCAGGGACACTGAACGAATACTTCCGCTCAGTATTCACAAAAGAGGAGATGGGGAGGTACCTAAGCCAGTTAATAGAAGCACTCTGGATAGGGGTGTCGATCCCAGTCCTTTCACAGAAGAAAGGGTTCTGAAAAAACCTCCTAAAACTGAAGGTGGACAAAGCAATAGGGCCTGACGGGATTCACCCCAGAATTCGAAAAGAATTAAGGGGAGAACTAGTAACACCACTGACTACCCTTTTTAACAAATCATGGGAGGATGGTGTGGTACCTAAGGACTGGAGGAAGGGCGGATGTGATTCCCCTTCACAAAAGTGGGAGCAAGACAGAGGCAGGAAACTACAGACCTGTCAGTTTGACCTCTGTGGTAGGGAAAATGTTGGAATCACTTCTGAAGGAAAGAATTGTTGAGTACATAGAGGCAAGTGGGGGCTCAGGACCCAAGGCAGCATGGATTCACAGTGGGAAGGTCATGTCAGACGAATCTAATCGATTTCTTTGACTGAGTGACAAAAGTAGTAGACCAGGGAGGGGCTGTGGACATGGCCTACCTAGATTTTAGCAAGACATTTGGCCCAGTCCCACACAAAAGATTAATAAACAAATTAGCCAGCCTGGGAATGGGTCCCAGGGTGGTAGCCTGGGTAAAACACTGGCTGAACAACAAGACACACAAGGTAATAGTAAAGGGAGTCCACTCTGAAGAAAGGGGGGTTACTAGTGGGGTACCACAGGGTTTAGTACTTGGTCCAGTCCTTTTTAATGTCTTTATAAGTGACATTGCAGAGGGACTGGAAGGAAAAGTATGCCTCTTTGCAGATGACACAAAGATCTGCAACAGGGTTGATACACAAGGGGGGGTGAAAAGGATGAGAAGGGACTTGGCAAGGTTGGAGGAATGGTCAGAAGTATGGCAGCTTGGAGTCAATGCAAAGAAGTGCAAAATAATGTACCTGGGAAACAAAAACCCAGGGGAAGAGTACACAATGGGGGGAGGTAGTAACAACAACAAAAATGGAAAGGGAGCTGGTGGTAATCATATCAGATGACCTTAACATTAGCAAGCAATGTGAGAAGGCAGTAGGGAGGGCTGGGCGGATACTGGAATGTATAGGGAGAGGCATCGCCAGCAGAAAACAGGAAGTCATTATCACTCTGTACAGACAGTTGGTGAGACCCCATCTGGAGTACTGTGTCCAGTTCTGAAGACCCCATCTCCGCAAAGACATAGACAGGATGGAGGCAGTCCAGAGGAGGGCAACTAAAATGGTGCAGGGTCTGCAAGAGAAGCCATACGAGAAGAGACTAAAGGAGCTTAATATGTATACCCTTGAGGAAAGGAGGGAGAGGGGGACATGATTGAAACTTTTAAGTACCTCAGTGGAATCAACAAAGTCCAAGAGGGTAGCATCTTTCAGAAAAAGAGATGTGCAAGAACAAGGGAACAATTTGAAGATAGAGGATGGACAGCTCAGGGGCAATGTGAGGAAGTATTTTTTTACAGAGAGGGTGGTGGACACATGGAACTGCCTTCCTGAGGAGGTTGTGGAGTCTAAACCCATAGGAGAATTCAAGAATACATGGGACAGACATAAGGCTATTCTTGTGGGGGTAGGAAGAAATAGGCTGTTGGTTAACTAGGATCTGCATCTTATCCAGTAGGTAAGGAAATGGGCAGACTAGGCAGGCCAAGCGGTCCTTATCTGCCGTCAAAGTTTATGCTTCTGTCTTTTTATGATCCTAACAACGGATGCATCACTACTGTGGTGGGGTGCCCATCTAGGAGACCACACCACTTATGGTACCTGGTCACGTGCAGAGCCACTCCAGCACATAAATCTTCTGGAACTGAGAGCAGTGTCTAGCCCTGCAAACCTTTACTCCCCTAATTCAGGGAAGGGTGGTACAGATCAGAGCATCCAATACAACCACAGTTTACTACATAAACAAGCAGGGAAGGACAAGATCCACTCCTCTGTGCACAGAGGCAATGAAGATAGGGAGTCTGGCTTATTCCCTCAGTGCCTCTCTACATGCTGTTCATCTCCCAGGAAAGGACAACACCCTAGCAGATACTCTGAGCAGGATCAGTCAGGCCTATCACAAGTGGGCCTTAAACAAGCAGGTGCTGGACGTAGTTTTCAGAAGGTGGGGCACCCCAGATATAGATCTCTTTACATCCCACGAGAATCACTACCTGCCACAGTATTGTTGCAGACCACCAGCCAGGGGCACAGTCCCTCTGGATGCTCTGATTCTGGACTGGTCAGGGAGGCATCTGTATGCTTTCCCTCCTTTTCCCATTACTCAAAAATACAGATCAAACTCAGAACCCAGCCAGTATCAATGATTTTGATAGCACCTGATTGGGCCAGGCAGCCGTGGTACTGTCTGCTGCTCTCCATGTCTATGGCCAGGCCAATACTCCTCCCCCGGAGGCACAACCTGTTAACCTCCAACCAAGGGAGGATCATGTACCCCAGCCTCAGGTCCCTCAGGCTCAAGGCATGGCTCTTGAGGACCTAGAGTATGCAGGCTTGCAACTCTCAGAGGGTGTCCTGGAGGTGCTGAGGGGGTACAGGAAGCCCTCCACTAAGAAAACCTGTACTTCAAAATGGAAAAGGTTTTCGCTTTGGTGTTCCATTAATGGTGTGGTACCAACACAGGCAGGAGTTCCAGCCCTGTTGGACTACCTAACACATTACATTCTCTGGGCCTACAGCATTTGACCCTGAAAGTACACTTAGCATCAGTGTCTGCTTACATTTCAACTGGAAAGGATGTCTCTCTGACATCCAGTCCAGTCTTCAGTAGATTTTTCAAAGGATTGTCCCACCTGCACCCCCCTCACAGGGAACCAGTGACAGCTTGGGACCTAAACATCTGTATTGCTCAGCTCATCCTTCCCCCCCTTTGAACCCATGGTCTCAATAGACCTTAAGTACGTTACTTGGAAAGCAGTTTCCCTGGTGGCCATCACTTATGCCAGAAAGATCAGTGAGATCTTACTTCGAGGTGAAGCTCTTGCAGCAGGTTACACACATTGAGGACTGGCAGCAGTTCGGCAACTTTTCTCTAGTTGTGCCGACATGGAGCTTCCTGACATGACTCTACCCCCGATGTCGCCTATATCAGGGAGGAGTTCCCCATGTGCTCCAGTTCTTTGCCGCACGGTCAGGGTTAGTTCAGCATTTCGGCTAGTACCGATTGCTCTTCTCCACTGTATTAGTTTTTCCTCAGAAATTTGATTTTCGACATCTGTGTCCTCGCATTTAAACAAGTGCACTTGTGGGCAACAGATTCCTGCGAAAGACTGACATTCTGCGTGTCTCTACTGCCTTGGGCCCGACCATCGTACCGACGCCTGCCCTCATTGCCAGGCCTTCAATTCGCGGACGCGAATCCAGCACCAGAAATCCCTTGTGGCCTTTCTCTCAGAAACAAAATTTGCAGCCATGGAACAGGCCTCTTCCTCGGGGGAATCCGACCCTCAACCTGCCCACAAGCATCGGGAGCAGGACAGAGGGAGATCCCTCTCGAAACATCAGTCTTCGGGATCGAAGTCCGAGTTGTCGGGCCATGATTCCCGCCTCACAACCACAAAGCGTTCGTCTGTGGGTTCCTCTCTCACTTCTCTCCAGCCTTTAAAGATCTCTCAGCCCTCCGAGAAATCCAAGGGCTCAGGTAAGGGTTCCTCCCACTCGGCTTCCTCCTCAAAAGCCGACTCCCGGGAGTTGAGCAAGGCCTCAGGGTCTTCGGCCGGCAGGTCCTCCTCCTTGCCGCCTAAAAACAAGGCCTCAGACCGATGCCAGCCTCCGGCTACTGACCAGCGTTCGGCCGAGGAAACCTCAAGCCATAAGTCTGACCGTCATCCATCCCATGGAAAGGAACGACGTCCATCGGGTTCCAAGGACAAGCGGATGCTGGACCCTTGTCCACCCGCAACTCCCTCGGCCCCAGTCCCAGCGAAGTTTATCCCACCGCCAGTCATTGTTGAACCGACGCCGGTTCTGTCCCCGACGCCCGTCAGTTCTGACATCCCTTCTCCATGGTTGTCGGTCTGCCTGATGCCAGAACCCAATGACAGTGGTGCTGATGCCACCTCAATGTCCACCCTTAGGCTGATGCCGGTCGACAAGGGTTCGGACCTGACATCAGCCCTCCCGGACGGCGGGTCCGGCACCTGTACGGGCTCCAGCGCTCCTCAGCCTGATTCACCGAAACTACACCTTTCTCAGGTTAAGGAGTTTTTACCCACTGGTGGGTGTGGAGGGTTGGTGTAATTGAAGACACAAACCAGTTGTTCAGGATCCCATTTAAAGGCGGACCGCCACGTTTATTTATAAAAATAAACTATAAACTTCAAACGAAGCATAAGGTTCAATTACTTGGCAACAAAATAAAATGTCACAAAAGGTGAAAAAATAACAAACATCAGCTTGATTCAGCAAATGCAGTAATAACAGAGGTAAATTATACCCTCTAGAAAACAGCTAGCGAGACAGCCAAACCATGTGGTAGGTACCACTGTTCAGCACACACACTGAACTTGTAAAGAAATTCCCTTGCTTTTATCTCACTGATCTAGTCAGGTGACTTAACTCCTCCCACATTTCCACAAAAACTCATTTTATATATATTTTTATTTGTTTTCCTATACCTAAAAATAACAGGGAGCCATTCTGTAATTGTACTCCAATCAGTAACTGAATTATATTCTGATTATACGGTTTTCACTTCTACTTATACATCAGGGGCGCTTATCCACTGTCCAAACTGTATAAAGCTATAGAGAAAGCGGCCGTCCATCTCCTAAGAGGACAGTGTGAAATGCGCTCCCGACCGAGTAGCAGGGAAACAAGGCATACGTTGCACAGGCAATGTAACGTTTGAATCTTACAGCGACTGCAAAACAAATATACTCAAAGACTGTTTGCTTAAACTTCTAGCCAGGTAGTGTGACCCCTTTTAGTATTCTCAGCCTGTCTTTGTCAGAGTCAAAGAATGTGCAGTCTTTAAACAGCCTTATAATAATATTAATTCTTCGCCATGAAGTGAGTCGCCGTGCAGCCCTGTACAGCTGCAATACCAACGGCTGTACCTGTAAAAACATTTCTTTCAATTCCTAACATACTTTCCCTACTCTCTGTCTCTTATCGAAATATTGCTTCTAAAACAAGGCATAACTTCAGTTAGGAATATGTTCAACCGAAAGTACATATACTGAGTCGGCAAATAAACCGGCTCACTTTTCAATCCGACCGCATTTGGTTTTAACTGTATACTTTTATTCCAAAAGCGGTCACATGCAATTGGGCTGCATTTATATTACGATTTAGCAAGGATACTTTATTAAAGGGGAAAACAATTTAATAGTACTTGCTTGTTTTATACGTGGAACATCTAAAGATACAAATTAAGGACTCTGTATCCAAGGTAGAAAGATTTATTTAAAGAGACAGGTGGCCAACCTGTCATAAAGACGAAACAAAGAAAGTATAAACAGAACAAAGCTAAGCAGAGAGGAAAGATTTCTGTTGCGCAACAGACTGATAGAAAAAGTGTTTTAGAAATAGAACAGAGTACAGGGAATACAGAGTACATACTGGTACCCTATGACAGTGGGACACTGTTAAAAAAGACCTACCAGTGGGTGCGCCTCCACCCACTCCGGAGACGGTTCCAGACTCTGTTGAACCAGATGGTGGGGGGAGGTGCCTCCCCCAAAGAAGCACAAGAAAAAGTCCAAGAGCGACAGGTCTAGCAGTTCCTCTCACTCTCCCTCTCCCTCTCCTCCTCTGGACAAGAGGCACAAAGGAAAGAGGCATAGCCCCTCACCCTCCTCTTCTACGGTCTCCTATGTGGACTCGACTCTCCTTCTCTGCCTACTTGGAGCCAGACCTAGGGGACACGAGGGCTCCCCAAATCCTCAGATGACCCCAGCTTCATGGAGGTGATGAGGCACATCCATGCCAACATGGGTTGAGACACGAGGCCTGGACCCCGGCGACTACGGCTGGCTAAATACCTCCGTCAAAAAGACCCAAAGCCGGTGGTCATCCCTCCCATGGTCGACACCTTTCGGGATGTCACCCGTGCGACCTGGAAGCGCCCTCACTCCTCCTCCGCTGTGCCGAAGAAGGCTCACTGGCTCTACTGGGCACCTGCGGACCACCCCTTTTTAACCGAACCACCCGCTGTGGACTCAGTGGTGATTTCGGTGGCTCACAATCGTTCGCAGAGGCCCAAACATCTGAGCACCCAGCCGCCTGATAGAGAATCAAAGCAGCTGGATTCTATGGGCCGTAAGGTGTACTCTGCTGTCACCTGCAGCATCAGGAGCCTCAACTTCCTGATGCATGTGGTCCAACTCCAGAATGCCCTCTGGGAACAGGGATTGGACGTTGTGCAAGGCCTGCCCGATCGTCCCCAGCGGACAGAGCTTGCCAAGTTGCTGCAGACTGGCTCAGACATGGGCACCCGCGTTCTGCGTTCAGCCTATGACTCTGCGGACACCTCCTCCAGGCAGCCGCCACTGGCATTTGCCTCCAACACCATGCATGGCTTTGGGTCTCCGGGTTCGATCCAGACATCCAAACCAACCTTCTGGATGCTCCCTTCAAAGGCTCTGTGCTCTCTGGCAAGGACATGGAGCGTATCATCACCAGGCTGTAGGACTCCGGAAAGGCTGTCCGTTCCGTGCAGTCTATGTACTGCCCAAAACAGGGCCGCACACGACAGCCTAGTTTTCGTGGCCACGGGGGACATCAGTTGCAGCAACCTTGCTTTCAACAACAGGCGCAGCGAAGGGGCTTTGGTCATAGAGGTGGAGCCAGAGGCAATTTGGCCTCCACCTCCAGGCCACCCATAACGGCCGCAACCACCCTCCCTCCCCCAACCAACGCCCAACTATTCAGGTGACCCTTCTCCTCTGGTACCCCAGCCAGGGGAGCCAGTCGGAGGCCGCTTTTCACTCTACGCAGATGCGTGGGGCCAGGTGACCTCCGACCAATGGGTACTGGAGCTCGTGGAGTTCGGGCACTCCATAAAGTTCGAATCCATTCCTCTGGACAGACCACTGCCACCATCCCGATACCCAAGGAAGCACAGAGCTCTGATCCGGCAGCAGATCTCCTCCCTTCTGGACAAAAGGGCCGTCGAGCCGATTCCACCGGCCGAGTCAGAAAAAGGGTTATTTTCCCACTTCTTCCTAGTACTGAAGAAGTCAGGGTATCTCCGACCCATCCTGGACCTCAGTGATCTAAATCAGTGGGTCTCATACGAGAGATTCAGGATGGTGTCTCTTCCTACTCTCCTTCCTGTCATAGCAGCAGGAGATTGGCTGGCGTCCCTGGACATGCAGGATGCTTACTTGCATATTCCCATCGCCAGAAACCATCGAAGGTTCCCAAGGTTCAGGTTCAAAGACGAGGACTATCAATTCTGAGTCCTCCCCTTTGGTCTTTCCTCAGCCCCCAGGGTCTTCACCAAATGCCTGGCAGTCGTGGCCGCGGCACTTGGAAGACGGGGCCACTTTGTGTTTCCTTACCTGGACGACTGGCTCCTCCTGGCCCCCTCCAGGTTTCGCCTATTGGAAACTATCAGGGATTCCATCTCACTTTTCCAGCGTCTCGGAATCACCATAAACGGACAAGTCCCATTTGTCCCCTACTCAGATTCTCCAGTTCATCGGAGCTCTTCTGGACACCACTCTCGGGAAAGTTTTTCTTCCCTCCGACAGAGCGGATCGCATTCGTATCATCGCGTCCCAGATCTCGTCAACCTCAAAGATGCCGGCTCGGCTCCTCCTCTGGCTGTTGGGGCACATGGCCGCTGCCATTGTCTCAGTCCCTCTGGCACATCTGCACATGAGGACCATTCAGTGGTCCCCGAGGGTCCAGTGGGATCAAACTTCAGACAGCCTGGACACCTTCATCAGAATATCAGAGCCAGTCCGCTGAGAACTTTGCTGGTGGATGTCATCTGAAAATCTACTAAGGGACATACCTTTCAAATCCGAGGCGCCATTCCAGTGTCTGACCACGGACGCCTCGTCCCAGCAATGGGGCGCACACTTGGGGAACCATCATACCCTGGGTTCCTGGTCCCCCTCGGAAGCGAATCTGGAAATCAATGTCCTGGAAATGAGAGATGTGCTTTACACACTTCAAGCCCTGGCCTCGGTCTTGGCGCCGGGCCATCTTTTGGTGCAGACAGACAACACTTCGGTGATGTTCTACATCAACAAACAAGGTGGCACACATTCCTATCCCCTTTGCAGGGAAGCCATACGGGTTTGGGATTGGGCCCTGGAACATTGTCTGTTTTTGACAGCAGTGCATGTTTCCGGGATTCAAAATGTGCTAGCCAACATGCTCAGCAGGACAAGATCACACGCCCACGAATGGGAATTGCTTCAAGAGATTGCAGATCGCATCTTCCGTCTATGGGGGACGCCAGAGGCAGACCTTTTCGCGTCACAATCCAATGCAAAACTGCCCAGTTTTTCCTCGCTAGGTCCAGAGCCTGGAGCTTTTTGGCAAGACACATTGTCCCTCTGTTGGAGCAGGAGGTTCCTGTGTGCCTTCCCTCCCTTTCCCCTCCTTCAGAAGGTCCTCCTCAAAGCTCAGTCGGAACCTTCCACGATTATCCTGATTGCTCCGCTATGGCCTCGTCAAATCTGGTTTCCATTACTACAGCGTCTAGCGGCAGAGTCACCAATACCTTTTCCCCTCTCCTCGCACCTGCTTTCGCAGGACAGGGGGACCCTACTGCACCTGAACTTATGTTCTCTTCACCTGCAAGCCTGGCTCCTCAGGACTTAGCTAAGGTCCATTTTGGAGTGTCTGATCAGGTCGCTCAGGTGTTGGTTGAGGCATGGAAACCTGCCACCAGGGCCACTTACGCTATGAAGTAGAAACGCTTTTGCATTTGGGCCACAGCTAAGCAAGTAGATCCAGTGGTCTGTCTGGTTAATACCATCCTAGAATACTTGCTTTCTCTCTACAAGAAAGGCCTCAGCTATTCCTCCATCAAGGTACATCTGGCCGCCGTCTCCGCTTACCATTTGTCTGTGTCGGGTAAGACGGTGGCTCAGATGGAGGTTTTCAAAGCCTTTTTGTGCAATATCCTCCACATCAGACCTCCCATCAGAGACCCTGTTCCTCCTTGGGGTCTCCTGTTCATCCTGGAGAAGCTTTCTCTTCCCCGTTCGAGCCGGCTATGAAATCAGAGCTCCGTTTCCTTTCCTGGAAAACTCTGCTTCAAACAACATGAAGTCTTGCTATATTATGACATATGCAGTGAGTCCCAACCTTCGAACTGCTCCGGAGGTGAAAGAGTTAACTTTCCATGCCAGGCATGGAACCTTGGGCGCGAGCTCGGTTGAAAACTCTGTCTGTTGTTGCTCAAACTCAAACTGTCAGATTCTTTACTCCGCCTCACTGAACAGTTGCTCCGGAGATTTCTCCTTCTGCTCGGTTCGTTTGTTGGTTAAAAAGTCTTATTTTTCGGTTTCTTGACCGAAATTAAACCGCAGTCGGTCGGTTCAAGCTCTGTCTGTGGTACTGTAAGTAATAGATAGGCTTACATTTATTTTTCTTCTGTGTGGAACTGGTAAACGTCTTTTTCGGTTCGGTTTGAACCGATCAGGTTGTTTTAAAACACTTTCTAGTCCTTTAGAGTGCGGTTCCCGGTTCTTATCGGTTCTAAAAAAAAACGGATTTCATTACGTTTTTTTCCACGACCCGTGACATGGTTGGGAACCGATAAGAGAGTCTTGCTTGGCGCGGATTGCCACTAACGGGCAAGTTTGGTTAGGCTGGCACTATGTCTGAGAAACCCAAAAGAAATACCGGGCCCACTGGGTTTCAGCACTGTGGTCTGTGTGGGGAAGCCTTTGCTAAGGCTGACCCACACACCACCTGTGTATATTGTCTGGGGTTTGACCACCTCAATGCAGACTGCCAGATTTGTAAGAATTTTCCTGCTGCCACCGTGAAAAATAGAGTTGGTAGGCTCAGGGAAAGGGAGGCCAAAAAGTCCGCTGACCCGGATGGCCAGCCCGGTTCGGTTCCAACCGAACCGGAGGGAGTGCTTTCTGACCAGGGCGATACTTCCTCGGGCAAACGAAGAGCCAGCTCTGAGGAGCCAGTTTCCAACTAAAAGGACTAGAAAGTCAGCTAGTGTGGAGCCAAAAGTTCTTTCTCCAACCGCTGAGGAAATAGCTAAAGCAATTTAAATTGTCCAGTCTCTTTCCCCGGTTCCATCCGAACCAACACCATCAGGGAAGCGCTCGGTTCGGCCGGTTCCACCGGTTCAGATTATGATTTTGAGGATTTTTATGAACCGGAGGAAGGGGAGGAGGGGTATGAGGAGAGTGAATGTGATTTTGAAGGTCTGGATGTGCCCATTGAACCGGACATCTCTCCAGACAGACTGTCAGGGGCCCCAGGCTATCTGAGTCCCCTTCTCATTTTATGTTCTATAAGAAAGTTGCTGAAACTCTCCAACTCCCTGTTGAGGAAGCTGTTGATGACCAAGAAGAGCCTGATTATGTAGAAAAGATGGATATTCCAGAGTCTAGGAGACTGTCTATTCCCTTGCACAAATCCTTTAGGAAACAGACAGTAAAAATTCTAAAAACTCCTCACTCTATCCTTCCTGTTCATAAAAGGATGGACAAGAGGTATACATTATCAGGCTCTGATACGGAGTTCCTCTCTCAGCAATGCAGCCATGTGGGGGTAGTGCAGGCTGCAGCCTGTGACAAGGCAAATATTGCTCTAGCCTCTCACCCTCCTGAAAAGAATTCCAGGAGGATGGATGCCATGGCAAAGAAACAGTACATGGCAGCATCTTTAGGACTCAGACAGGCAAATTATATGGCTTATGCTGCTAGGTACCAGAAATCCAGATGGGATACTGTGCTGGCCCTAGTAAAACAGGCCCCTGACCAGCTTGCCAGGGAGCTGGAGCAGGTGGCTGCGGATGGTATTGAGGCATCCAAGGTATAATTTCATGCTGCAGTAGACTCTAATGATGTTTCATCAAGAGTCATGGCTATCTGTGTCTCTTGCAGAATGGCCTGGCTCAGATGTACTGCCCTGTCATGGGATACCCAGTCTAAGGCTATGGATTTTCCTGTTGTGGGCAATTCTCTGTTTGGGGAGCAGACAGAGAATTATATGAAGAAAATGGATGAGTATAGGACCACCTATAGGAGTGCACAGGCCAAAGAAAGGCAAGCCACTCCTCAAAGGCAGCATGTCAGGGGCAGGGGCAGGCCTTTTCATAGGCCTTTTAACCAAGCCCAGGCCTCCTCTTCTGCTTATGCCCAGAGGGAGTTCTTTAGAGGAAGAGGCAGACGGGGTTCAAGTAAGCCTGCTTCTACCCCTCAGCCCAAAGCCCCTGCAAAACTGGCTCCCTGATGGGGTGGCCAGGGCCGATTCTCCACTACCGGTAGGGGGCAGGCTGGCTTACTTTGTCCAGGACTGGAAGTCTTTAACATCAGACAAGTGGGTCCTGGAAGTAGTAAGCCAGGGACTGGTTCTCGGCTTCAAAAATTTCCGAAGATGAGAGCCAGGTCCTTTCCACCTGCAAATCCATCAGAGGCACTTGCCCTAGAAACAGAAGTTTCTGCCCTCCTGGCTCTCAGAGCTGTGGAAAGGGTTCCACCCCTACACCAGGGCAAAGGGTTGTACTCCAGGTACTTCCTTACCCCAAAAAAGACAGGAGAATGGCGGCCCATCCTGGATCTCAGGTATCTAAACAAGCACCTTTTAAAACCAAAATTCAAAATGGTGACTCTGGGAATTATTTTACCCTCTCTAAGGCCAGGGAACTGGCTAGCCTTCCTGGACCTCAAGGATGCCTACTTCCATGTTCTTATCAGACGCTCCCATCGAAAGTACCTCAGATTCGAACTGCCCTCAGGCCATTACCAGTTCAGAGCAATGCCTTTCAGCCTCACCTCGGCCCCGAGGGTATTCACAAAATGCCTGGCAGTAGCAGTTGCCCACTTAAGAAGGCAAAAGTTTGCCATCTTTCCTTATCTGGACGACTGGCTCATAGTAGGCCAGTCTCCAGACCAGGTCACACTACACCTTCAGGTAACTCAGCAACTGCTCACATCTCTAGGTTTCCTTCTCAATCTTCCAAAGTCAGTTCTAGAGCCTGTCCAGCTTCTTACCTTCATAGGCGCAGAACGGAACACAAAAGAGGCCAGAGCCTTCCTTCCTCTGGACAGAGCAAGGACCCTGGTCTCTCTGGCCTCCTCCTTTACCCTGCAGGTCTCTCGACCTGCAAGGCATTTTCTACAGCTCCTGGGGCACATGGCTGCTTCTACAGCAGTAGTGCAAGGAGCAAGATTTCAGATGAGGGACGTCCAGTTCCATTTGAGAGCCTTTTGGTCTCAAAGGAGAGACCCTCTAATCAAATTGATCTCAGTGACTCGAACCCTGATCCAGGCCCTTCAGTGGTGGCAGGACCAGAGCAATCTGAGACAGGGGGTCCCCTTCACCCCCCAGTCTCACTCCTTAACCCTTACTACAGATGCATCCCTCTTGGGGTGGGGAGCTCACATGGGCGACCTCACTACCCAGAGATTGTGGTCCCCACAGGAATCTCTGCTCCACATCAATCTGTTGGAACTCAGAGCAGTTTTCTAGCACTTCAAGTTTTTCCACATCTGTTCAGAACAAGGTTGTACAGGTCCAGAACAGACAACACCACCACAATGTGGTACATCAACAAGCAAGGAGGCACTCGGTCTGACCTTGTGCCCAGAAGCATAATGAAGTTGTGGTCTCTGGCTTATTCCCTGAATGCCTCCCTTACGACAGTTCACCTCCCAGGCAAGGACAATGTCCTGGCAGATGCTCTCAGCAGGATTTCCCAGGGCCATCACGAATGGGCACTGGACCCCCTAGTACTAGAGGTGGTATTTGCCAGATGGGGCACCCAGCAGATAGATCTTTTTGCAGCCCCAGACAATCACCAACTTCCCCTTTTTTGCTGCAGGCCCCCAGTGTTGGGCTCAGTCCCTCTGGATGCCTTCCTTCTCAGTTGGGAAGGGAAGTTTCTCTATGCTTTTCCCCTTCCCTCTTCTGTTCAAGGTGCTAGTCAAAATCAGATCTCAACCCTGCAAGATGATCCTGATTGCTCCAGATTGGACCAGACAGCCTTGGTACCCACTCCTCATGTCCTTAGCAGTCCACCTTCCCCTGTATCTTCCCAGGAATCACAATCTGTTAACCTGTGCCCAGGGGAGAGTTTGGTATCCGAACCTCAAATCTCTCAATCTCAAGGCCTGGCTCTTGAAGAGTTAGAGTTTGCTGACCTACACCTCTCCCAAGGTGTATTGGATATCTTGAAGGCCTCTCAGGAAGCCTTCCACCAGGGTACTTATATAATTCCAAATGGAAGAGATTTTCCATATGGTGCTCTGGCAAGCATATTCCCCAGAATCTGCTGACTTGCCCACAATACTGGATTATTTGGTGCATTTGAATTCTTTGGGGCTGAGACCAGCTACCTAAAGTGCACCTGGCAGCCGTGTCTACTTTCTTATCAGCAGGTAAACCTTCTTCTTTTTCAGCTCACCCTGTATTCTCCAAGTTTTTCAAGGGTTGCTTCACCAACCCTCCATTCAGGGACCCTGCCCCTGCTTGGGATCTTAATATTTGCATTGCCCAGCTTATGCAACCCCCTTTTAAGCCTTTGTCTTCAGCAGAGCTCAAGTACTTGACTTGGAAAACTGTGTTTTTGGTAGCCATCACTTCTGCCAGGCGCATAAGTGAATTGCAAGCATTGTCAGTGGAGCCTGATTTTATCTCCTTTCACAGAGATAAGGTGGTCCTCAGGACTAACAGAAAGTTTTTGCCTAAGGTGGTTTCAGACTTCCACCTTAATCAATCCATGTCCCTTCCTGTGTACTTCACTGACCATTCCTCCTCTGGCGAGAGGAGATTGCACAGTTTAGATGTCAAAAGAGCCCTTAGTTACTACATAGAACGTACCAAGGGTCACAGGTTTGACTCCCTCCAATTGTTCCTCACTTATGGTGAGGTTGGTAAAGAAAACCTGCCACTAAAAGATCCATTGCCAGGTGGATTGTCTCTTGTATCCAATTTTGCTATGAAAAACTGGGTAAGGTTCCTCCTTCAGGCCTGAGGGCTCACTCTACCAGAGGTACAGCTGCGTCTCTGGCTGCTGCCAGGGACATTCCCATCCTAGAGATATGTCAAGCAGCTACTTGGAAAACAGTTCACACTTTTACTAAGCATTACTCCCTGGACATCCAGGCTAGGAGTGATGCTCAATTTGGCACAGCTGTGCTTCAGAGCCTATTTCCTAAGTAGGTTCTGGCCCTCCTCCATGGAGGTACTGCTGTGTAGTCTGCATATGTCATAATATAGCAAGACTTCATGTTGTTTGAAGAAAAAATTACTCACCTTAGTAATGTTGTTTCTTCTAATGGAGTCTTGCAATATTATGACCTCCCCCCCCCCCAGCCTGCCCCTCTCAGAACCTCTACTTTTGGGATGTGGGTGGGCAGCGCAATGTTGGCACTTCATAGATGCCCACTTTATTTTCACCCTTTCTTTTAGGGTGCCTGGGTGTTATGTTTTAATTTTTCTTTCTTGATTCCTCTGACTTGAGTCTTTGTTTTGGGATCAAGAACACAAATGTGTTTTTGTAGTTAGTAGCCAGTGGGCTAGTGTAGGTTTACGGCTTCCACACAGAACCTTAGTGAGTTTTGCTCGTAAAGATCTGACAGTTTGAGTTTGAGCAACAACAGACAGAGTTTTCAACCGAGCTCGCGCTCAAGGTTCCATGCCTGGCATGGAAAGTTAACTCTTTCACCTCCAGAGCAGTTCGAAGGTTGGGACTCACTGCATATGTCATAATATAGCAAGACTCCATTAGAAGAAACAACATTATTAAGGTGAGTAATTTTTTCTTTTGGTAGCTATTACTTCGGCGAAGCACATTTCAGAGCTTCAAACACTTATGTGTAAAGAACCCTACCTTGTTTTCCACAAGGACAGGATTGACCTCCGCACCAATCCGAAGTTCCTACCAAAAGTAGTTTTGGAGCTCACTTTGAATCAGTCAGTTCAGCTCCCAGTCTACTACCCGGAGCACTCCAACAGGGGGAGATCCTGTTTCATTCCTTGGACGTACACAGGGCTCTCAGATATTACCTAGATAGAACTAAGGCGGACAGGAAGTCTGATCAGCTTTTTGTGTCCTTTGCCCAGTGGTCCATAGGTCGCCCAGTCACCAAACAGATGCTTTTGCACTGGTTGGCTCACTGCATTTCCTACTGCTACGAGAAGCATAATAGGGCGACTACGGGGCCGATTAAAGCTCACTCTGCTGGGGCTATCGCTACTTCCTTTGCAGCGTTAAAGAGGGTACCGGCCGGCCCGGTGGCGCTGAGGGTTGACGCGCTGGGCGCCACACCGGCATGCCAGCCGACCCGGTTGAGCGACTCGGCGGATGGGGTCGCCGGGAGGGAGGATTGAGCGTCCCAATGGATGCCTCCTCCCTCAGGGGTGGAATGCCAACCCCGAGAAAGCCAGTGGGAGCACTGGCGCCGAGGAGCTTATGACTCCGTTCTGGAGTCCGGGGAGGGGACGTTGATGGCGCTTGAGAGGCGTGCGTATACGCGTCGCCCTCTCCTGAACGTTGGGTCGTCCTTGTGCGGCGTCCCAGGGGCGGGGCTGTGGGGGGGGAACAGAAAACGGAAAAAACCCTTCAGCGCTCCCAGATGAAGACAGCTCCATCCTAGAGACCACCCAATTCCCAGGACAGACCCCGCTGTGCAGGAGAGGAGGGAAGAAGAGAAGCACTCTAGGGGCAGATCCAGGGGCAAGGGGGTCCGGAAAAAGATATGAGCAGTCTGAAGGAGGGGAGACTGAAGGCAGGAAGGCAGATAAATAAAGAAAGCAAAAAAGAGGGTACCGACAGCAGATATCTGTGCTGCCGCTACCTGGAGTTCTGTCCATACCTTTGTCAGGCACTATATCCTCGACATCATTTCCAGACGCAGAGCAGGGTTTGGCCTCGCGGTTCTGCAAGGCTTGGTTTCCTGAGGGATCTTTCCTTCTCTTGCTGTCCTTTTCACGTTTCTTCCCCCTCCCAGGGGTTGTTATACGTTTATACTGCTTGGGACTCAGTTCTCAATGTGTAACCTGCTCCAAGAGCTTCTCCTCAAAGTAAGATAGTACAGTTATGTAAGAACTTACCGTAACAGTAGATCTTCGAGAGAAGCTCTCGCAGCAGGTATATTTCCCGCCCACCTTCCCCCAAGGATCAGGCCTTGTTTCAGGCTGCCTTTTATGTCTTTGACAGGTTGTCCGTTGACAATCAGTTCCTTTTTTTTTGCCTGTCATTTGCTTGCCTGACGGAGCGAGGGCATTCAAGAACTGGAGCACATGGGGAACTCCTCCCTTATAGAGGGCGACGTCGGGGGTGGAGTCGACGTCGGCAGGGGGCGTTCCCATGTCGGTACTACTAGAGAAAAAGTTGCCGGAACCGCCGCCAGGTGGCACCAGTCCTCAATGTGTAACCTGCTGCAAGAGCTTCTCTCGAAGATCTACTGTTACAGTAAGTTCTTATGTAACTGTAATTTCCAGGCCTTGTGTATTGAAAAGGATTATATTTCTTTTCACAGAGACAAGGTAGTGATGAGAACAAACAGGAAGTTCCTTCCCAAGGTTGCATCTGACTTCCATTTGAACCAACCTATTACCCTGCCAGTCTTTTCCACTGAGCACTCCAGCTCAGGGGAACGCAGACTGCACAGTCTGGATGTAGAAAGAGCCCCGAGTTACTACATAACTCACACTAAGGACCACAGCCAGGACAGACAACAGCTTTTCCTGACCTAGGGCGATGTGGGCAAAGGAAATCCAGCATCTAAAAGAGCTGTCTCTCGCTGGATAGTTCAGTGTATCCAGTTTTACTATTCAAAGGTGGGAAAGGAGCCCCCAGCAGGCTCAGGGCTCATTCCACAAGGGGTACAGCTGCCACTGTGGCAGCTGCAAGGGAAGTTCCTTTGTTGGAAATCTGCAAAGCAGATACCTGGAGGTCAGTCCACACCTTTACAAAGTGTTAAACCTGGACACCTTGTCCAGAAGAGATGCCAGGTTTGGCACAGTAGTACTGCAGAGTCTGTTTCCAAAGTAGGTTCTGTGCCCATCTCCAAAGGTACTGCTTCATAGTCTGCAAGAGTTAGGAATATTGGAGAATTTCTGGGGTGAGAAGAAAATATTACTTACCATAGTAATATTGTTTCTTCCAAGGTATTCTCCAATATTCATAACTCTCCAACCCCACCTCCCCTACTAGAACCAGTGGCCTCTGCACTCCAAGCTGAGCAACTATGTGTGAGGGTGCCACACACTGGCATATTCTTTATCTATCTATCTCTTTTTAGCCCTGTTGGGCCTTGTCCTCCCTTCTTCAGATGATTCTGACATTAAGGGGGGTTCTGGTGTTTTAAAAAACTTTTCTGACCTCAGTTGGGGCCTATTATTGTTAGTTATTATTATTATTAATTAGATTTAAATTTGTTGGTCCTCTATAGCAGGCTCTGTTTTAATCTGAGATATTAGAATACAGACAGTTGACCAAGGCAGCATTTGAAAATGGCACGAGCTAATGGCATTCTTCTAATTAGCATATGTTCCATTCTCTCCGGGGCAGTATTGTCTTAAAGGGATACTGCAAGAGTTGTGAATACCTTGGAAGAAACAAGATTACTACGGTAAGTAATTTTTTCTTTTAGACCAATAATTGAAAGTTCTTGGAGCCAGAAAGATTCTGAAACAAAAACAAGTTCTGATTGCATGATGCATGCCTGTGGAAGGGTTGCTGTGCATCAGCTGTGTTTTTGCTGAGCAGCACGACAAGTCGGCGTGTCTGCATTCTACTGTTTACATAACTGTTACAAACTTACCTGTATCATGCTGTCTGAGACTGAGATAAGTCAAAGACCTGCTATCTACATTCACTCAATTATAGGTAACAGTTTATCTTGCTCAGATAATTCATGCCTGTAACAGTAGTCTGATCACACCACAAGAGCAATTTACTGCTGCCTGCTGCAGTAAAATATTAATCAAACTGCTGTGAGTCCCAAATTCCGAGTTGCTTACTGCAGTACAACACTACATTGCCATTCCCCTGGGGTATCACAGGCTGTCTCTGCACTAGGGGACACTACATTATACCATTCCTCTGGGGTATCACAGGCTGTCCCTGCAGTACAGTACACTATATTATACCATTCCCCTGGGGTATCATAGGCTGTCCCTGCACTAGGGGACACTACATTATACCATTCCTCTGGGGTATCACAGGCTGTCCCTGCAGTACAGTACACTATATTATACCATTTCCCTGTGGTATCACAGGCTGCCCCTGCAGTAGGGGACACTGCATTATACCATTCCCTTGGGGTATTGCAGGCTGTCCCTGCTGTAGGGGATACTACATTATACCATTCCCCTGGGGGATCCCAGGCTGTCACTGCAGTACAACACAACATTATACCATTACCCTGGGGTATCACAAGCTGTCACTGCAGTAGGGGACACTACATTATACCATTCCCCTGGGGTATCACAGGCTGTCACTGCAGTACAACACTACATTGTACCATTCCCCTGGGGTATCACAGGCTGTCCCTGCAGTAGGGGATACTACATTATACCATTCACCTGGGGTATCACAGGCTGTCTCTGCAGTAGGGAACACTACATTATACCATTCCCCTGGGATATCACAGGCTGTCCCTGCAGTAGGGGACACTGCATTATACCATTCCCCTGCGGTATCACAGGCTGTCCCTGCAGTACAACACTACATAATACCTTTCCCTGAGGTATCACAGGCTGTCCCTGCAGTAGGGGACACTGCGTTATACCATTCCCCTGGGGTATCACAGGCTGTCCCTGCTGTAGGGGACACTACAGTATACCATTCCACTGGGGTATCACAGGCTGTCCCTGCAGTACAACACTACATTATACAATTTTATTTTTTATTTTTATTTATGAAAATTTCAGATAACACCTTTGAGCAAACAGTGCTCTTTTACAAAGATTCCACGTCATGGACAATGTACAAGTATAGACAAGAACAGGCAGGTAGATAACAGTTAATACAAATACAGTACATGAACTGCAAGTGGCTTTGTCCAGATAAGACAAGACAATAGAATTAATAACAGGTAAAACATTACAGATTGCATGAGCTGCCAAAGACTTTGTCAGGATCAACATGGACGGAAGCAATGGTGCGATATCGCCAGACATTATACAAAGAGTGCCTGGGGCGGTTACAATTGAAATGGTGATCTGACAAGTGCATGAGAGGGTCAGAGATAGTTGGTGAGAAGACAAGGTAGTAGGGGACAGATAAGAACTGAGGGGTAAGGGATTGGAGGGATAAGGTAGGTGGTGAAGGAGAGGAGTAGGTGGTGACAGAGGGAAGGGGAAAAGGGTTGGGAGATGTCAGGGGCTAATAGGATGGGTGGGAGAAGGAGAGAAGAGTTAGGACAGGCAAGGAGGAGAAAGGAGGGAGAAGTGAGGACTAGAAGGGAGTTAAGAAGGGTTGGGGAGAAAGGAGAGAGAGAGAGAATATGAGAGCTAGGAGATGCAGGGAGTAATGGGTGAGGGGAGGAACAAAGATGTGAGAGGGAATGGAGGGAGGAGTGAAATCTGGGGGGGGGGGGCAAGGGAGGAGGCCAAAGTGGCTGACGTGAGATATTGGAAAGAGTTACTAGGGAGGGAGTGGGGTATGGGTAGAGTGCATGAGTAATGGAGAGGCCAGAAGGGCGAGTAGGGAATTTAAGTGTAGCAGTCACAGTAGGCACTGGCCAGCAAGTGCTGTCGTAGTTTGTGCTTAAAGGAGCTGAGATTCAATGCATTGGTGATATCCGCTAGGAGTGTGTTGAACCAGTTAGAGGCCCTAACTTTGTAGGAGCACTGCCCTTGAGTGGTCCGGCAGTGGGGAAACTGTGAAAAATAGTGTTCCAGAACTCCTGGTAAGGAGGGTGACACAGTGAGGGGAAAGTATAAACTGAACCCCTGGTGGAAGGAGGCCTAGCGTTGTCTTCTTTGCATTCTCCTGGGGTATCACAGGCTGTCCCTGCAGTGCAACAAAACTATAAGATACCATTCTCCTGGGATATCACAGGCTGTCACTGCAGTACAACACTACATAATACCCTTCCCCTGGGGAATCACAGGCTGTCCCTGCTGTAGGGGACACTGCATTATACCATTCCCCTGGGGTATCACAGGCTGTCCCTGCAGTAGGGGACACTACATTATACCATTCCCCGGGGGTATAACAGGCTGTCCCTGCAGTAGGGGACACTACATTATACCATTTCCCTGGGGAATCACGGGCTATCCCTGCAGTAGGGGACACTACATTATACTATTCTCCCTGGGGTATCACAGGCTGTCCCTGCAGTAGAGGACACTACATTATACCATTTCCCTTGGGTTATCATTGGTTGTCCCTGAAGTACAACAGGCCATTATGCCATTCCCCCAGCAGTATCACAGGCTGTCACTACAGTAGGGGCACTACATTATACCATTTCCTTGGGGTATCTCAGGCTGTCCCCGCAGTATAACAAAACTACATTATACCATTCCCCTGGGGTATGACAGGCTGTCCCTGCAGTAGGAGACACTGCATTATACCAGTCCCCTGGGGTATCACAGGCTGTGCATGCAGTAAGGTGCACTATATTATACCATTCCCCTGGGCAGATGATTCCTACAGTAGGGGCACTATATTATACCATTCCCTGGGTTATTTCAGGTCGTCTTATTAGGTTCTGTATAATGTGGTCGATAACAAAGAAGGCGCGGGTGAAAAGGGCACAGCAACAAGAGAACCTGTCTACAAGGCAAGAGGCACAAAGGGCTAAATGACCCAATGTCACCAGAAAGCTGACCCCATAAAGTATGGCACCACACACAACTCGATGACATAATGTTGTGGGACGGGGGCTCTGTCCCCAGCACCCCCCTATAGTTATTATAACATCAAGGAGTGGGAAGCAGAGACACCCACACTGCACATGCCCACAAGTCCCATGCACCCACTTGAAGTGTGCCTACATTACGGCGCCCTTGTTCCTGTGCCCTCGTCATGGTTTACCATCCTATTAGCAAGGAGCAGTATATCACACTGTACTCCTGGAATGTCACAGGCTTTCAGCAGAGGGCACTGTATTACACTGTACTTCTGCGGGTATCACAGGCTGTCAGCAGGGGACACTGTATTACACTGTACTTCTGGGGTATCACAGGCTGTCAGCAGGCGGCCCTATATTACACTGTACTCCTGGGAGTATCACAGGCTGTCAGCAGGGGGCACTGTATTACACTATACTCCTGGGGTGTCACAGACTGTCAGCAGGGGGCAGTATACTACTCTGTACTCATGGGGTGTCACAGGCTGTTAGCAGGGGGAACTGTATTACACTGTACTCATGAGGTGTCACAAGCTGTCTGCAGGGGGCCCTGTATTACACTGTACTCCTGTGGTATCACAGGCTGTCAGCAGAGGCCACTATAATACACTGTACTCCTGGGATACCACAGGCTGTCAGCAGGGGACCCTATATTACACTGTAATCCTGGGGTGTCACAGGCTGTCAGCAGGGGGCACTGTATTCACTGTACTCCTGGGGTATCACAGGCTGTCATCAGGGGGCACTATAATGCACTGTACTCTTGAGGTATCACAGGCTGTCAGCAGGGGGCACTATAATACACTGTACTCCTGGGGTGTTACAGGCTGTCAGCAGGGGGCACTATATTACAATGTACTCCTGGGGTGTCACAGGCCGTCAGCCGGGGACACTATATTCTGTCATACTCCTGGGTTGTCAGAGGCTGTCAGCGGGGGGCACTATATTACTACTGTACTCCTGGGTATCACAGGATGTCAGCAGGGGGGCATTGTATTACTCTCTATTCCTAGGGAATCAAAAACTGTCAGCAAGGGGCACTATAATACACTGTACTCCTGGGGTGTCACAGGCTGTCAGCAGGGGGCACTATATTACACTGTATCCCTGGAGTGTCACAGGCCATCAGCATGGGGTACTATATTACGCCGTACTTCTGGGTTGTCAGAGGCTGTCAGCAGGGGGGCACTGTATTACGCTGTACTCCTAGGGTATCACAGGCTGTCAGCAGGGGGCACTAGAATACACTGTACTCCTGGGGTGTCACAGGCTGTCAGCAGGGGACACTATATTACTCTGTACTCCTGGTGTATCACAGGCTGCCAGCAGGGGGCGCTATAATACACTGTACTCCTAGGTTATCACAGGCTGTCAGCAGGGGGCACTAATCTTCCTGGACTAAGTCTCCATCACTCATTCACACTAGTGGATAGCGCCGGAGGCGCTAGGATCAAGCGGGAGCCAAAAATTTTCTGAAGGGCCGGCACCGAGGTAGGACCACGCACACGCGGCACCATGAGACTGACTCGCGCCTGTGTAGGCTATCTCGGCGTCGACCCTCCAACCGCCTCAGTTCCTTTTCTCCCACCGTCGAGTGCGCTTGGATGTCAACGTCGCTCGTCTGCCGGAGTCAAAGTTTTCGTCTATACAACAGCAGCTTTTAGTGTTTAATTTAAACATTTTAATTTAACTATTTAGTAGTAATTTTTTTATTTTACAAACAAGAAGATTATGAAGAAAAATAAATTCTTTCCTGCCATCAACGGAGTCGTCCTTAGACGGTAGCGGTGACAGTAGGAAGACTCGTTGAAAGTTGTTATGGCAGAGGGCTGTGCCCGGTCCGCCACCCTTAAGTAATGGGGAGGGTCGACTACGGACAGTCCTGTGCTCGGCAGAGGAGGACAGTCACTGAAGCCGCGAATCTGGTGGTGCGGGATCCGGCTCCGCCTAACCTCGAGCTCTTCTTCTCGTTTGGGAAGAAGAATCGGTGCCGCTTCGAGGTTGCCCGTTGGTATTCTGCCCACGAGTTGTTGCGTTGGTAGGGGCAATAGGCCCTGAACTGACTTTAGTGGGTTTCCCTTGGCCCCGCTCCTAATGGCTGCATACTCGACTCTGGACTCCATCTCTGTCCTCGTTGGAGTTCCGGTGAGCAGTTTCACCTCTGGGCCGCTCCTGTGGAGCAGGGGGTTTGACTTTCCTTTTTTCCTGGTTGTGTTCCTGGTTTCGGGGCCTCCGGGTCTCGGAGCCGTTGGACCGGAGCCGGGTCAATTGGATTGGATTGAACGCGGTGCCCTCTTGGTGCCTTCACCATCGTGTCAGCCCCTCGTGCCTACCCCCCTCTTCCTTTTCCATGCTGGGGCCGGCACGGGCACCACCTTTCTCCATCTTTTCCATTGGCTTTTCCACGGTGTTTTTCCTGGCGCTGTGCCCGACACCTTGGTGGCACCGCAGGTCCAGCACCGTGCCACTGGTTTGGCATTGGTGCCATAGGTGGCGCCGTTGGTGTTTGGGTCAGCGCCGGGACTTGGCACCGTGGCTCGGCGCTGCGCTCAGTGCCATGGTCGGTGCCGTGCTCGGTGCCGCGGTCGGTGCCATGGATCGGCACCGTGGCTCGCGCTGCACTCGGCGCCGTGCTCGGTGCCGTGGGTGCTGTCATTGTTGCCTTCATTGCTGGCACTGCTAGCGGTGCTGTGGGTGTCTCACGGTGCCACAGATGCCCACAGGCTCCCACGGGTGCTGCGGATGGTGCCGGGCACCCACGGGTGCTGCGGGTGGTGCCGGGCACCCAAAGGTGCCGTGGGTGGCGCCGGGCACCCGCAGGTGCCGCGGGTGGCACCAGGTACCCGTGGGCGGTGCCGCGGGTGGCATGGGGCCATGGGTGCCATGAGTGCAGATGGGTGCCATGGTTTCTTGGGTGCCATGGTACCATCTGTGCCATGGGTTTCTTGGGTGCCCTGGGCGTCGGGGTGCCCTTGCGTGCCATTGCTGCCGTTGGTGCCGAGGATACCTGCGGGTTCCGCCGTGGGTGCCCTCTGGTGTCTCCCAGGTTGGCATAGGTACTGCTTGGTGCCCTCCTGTGCCATGAGTGACGCTGGTGCCGCAGGAGTGCCAGTTGGTGCTGTCTGACAGAACTAGGGAAAGATCTCCGTTTTCAGACCTCTCTTCCGCAGGAAGCACTTTCACAGCCCCCTACGTGGTGCCAAGCTCCTCAACACCCTTCCTGGTGGCAGAGTCTCTAGTGGCTCTAACCTAGACCTCTTTTTGGGGTCCTTCTGTGGTAGAAAGGCATCTAGATGAGTCTCTCCCTGTCCTTCTGGTCAGTGATACAGCGGATGACTCGTTTTATATACTGAAAGACACACACCCTCTATCATCAGAGTCTGTGATGCAAGCTCTTTGAGTAGTTCCTCATTTATGGGGTCCTTCATAGTGTTCAGACTGGATCTGTGGACCACATACCTGCGTCTAGACTCTTTCAGTGGTCAAGACAATTACACTCTGTGGAACATTCTAATTCAGTGGTCGGGAGCCGCACAGACTGTTCTGCTCCTTTGATAGGGGTATACAGCCCTCTTTTGATGCTGCCTCTCTGGTGGCTGCTTCGCCACAGGTGGTTAATGTCAGGCTCGGACTAATGATAATTAAAAAAAGGGGGTCAGAATTATCACAGCACAGAGCCTAGTTGGAATTTCCCGGTACCACACTTTGGATCTGGTCAGGTTCCGCCTCAACTCCGAGGCGGTCATCTCTAAACCTCAGTAAAGAGTACCTGATTTCTTCTACCCCTAGGGGCAGTCTGATCCAGTGGTGGTATAGCTCACCTCTTTTCTCTAGAGAATTTTCTCTTATTCCGAGATATTTCCAAAACCTAGGCGTCTAACCAGTCTGTTAGTCCCTTTTGTTTTTTAATCAGGCTTTCTTCTCTTGATCAGAGCCTTGTAGCAACAGAAGTGACTCTTCAGCAAGTCGGAACTTAGATTCCTACTTCCATGCTTGCTTCAACTTAACAGAAGACATGCTCCTTTCTTGATCATTGGTCAAGTAGGTCTTTTCTGAAATAGCTTCCCAAATATTCACACCTTCAGTTCCTGTGCACTGGTTCCGTGCCAGTAGCACTCGAAGCTATCCTCTCCGACTGCGTGATGGAGCTGTGATGTTTGTTTTTTTCAACAAAGCAAACTAGAGTCCTTCCTACTCCCTTCAGGGATGCCGGAGTAAGTAGTGTCTCACCGCATTGAGCCACTTCTGCCGCTATTCAGTCACTTCAACGAATGAGTTAGCCCTAACTTGGTCCTGCTGTGTCCCTCCTCCTGTACACTTTTTCCTTTCTTCCCTGAGGTCAGAGACTGCTTCTACAGTCATACACATAGGGGCAGGATGATTCCCTTTTGGATTATGCAGTGACTAGGATTTGATTCTACTAGACCACCACAAGAGGCTTCTGTTGTGCTTCGCCTTCCATCAGGAAGTTTTCAGTGACTTAGTACAAACCTTTTCCTTGATGAGCTAACCCCACCTGGACCTTCTTTTGCTCACCAAGTAAGGGTTCAAGTGCTACTGGACCTGTTGTTTGCAGGTCAGCCATACTTGGTAGTGGGGGTTCCGTCTCCGCTTTTCGGTCTACCCTGAACCTGTACACTTTACCTCCGGCTCTTGCAGTTCCTGAGGTCCTTTGCATTAGATTAGTGCATGTCTTTGACACTATTAATTTTGGTCCTAGATCAAATTGTGAGGCCAGGTTCTTGCCGCTGTCCTAGAGTGGTTGCGGCTACCTGGCAGACTTTCATTTTGTGCCCATTGTAGTCGTCGGCAAGGTGACGAGTTACAACTCGAGCGTTTATCTTGTAGGCACTATGTTATAGATGCTCTTACAAGACAGCTTTTTTTATTAACAGGACAGTTCTTGGCTGTCCTTTCTGAGTGAACCCTATCTCCTACCACCCTACTTGGGGTTGTTGATTTTAGCTTGGTACTCTCCCACTAGTGTGAATGAGTGATGGAGACTTAGTCCAGGAAGATATGGAAATTACGTACTTACCGTAATTCTGATCTTCTTGGGCGGTCTCATCACTCATTCACCCTCCTACCATCCCTGGGTTCACTCGTTTTCTTTCCTGGTCTTCATGGCCTATGGTTCGGACTGTGAAGACATTGTTCTTTGACCTTTCTTACAAAGGCCATCTGGGCCCTCTCAGGCAGAAACTCAGAATGAGTTATTCTCATTAGTTATGCTGCACCTCCTTGGTCGAAAAGGTACTGAGGCGGTTGGAGGGTCAACGCCGAGATAGCCTACACAGGCACGAGTCAGTCTCGCGGTGCCGCGCATGCGTGGTCCTACCTTGGCGCCGGCCCTTCAGAAAATTGTTGGCTCCCGCTTGGTCCTAGTGCCTCCGGCGCTATCCCACTAGTGTGAATGAGTGATGGAGACCATCCAAGAAGATCAGAATTACGGTAAGTACGTAATTTCCATTTTTATTCTGTACTCCTGGGGTATTACAGGCTGTCAGCAGGGGGCACTATTTTACACTGTATTCCTGGGGTATCATGGGTTGTCAGCAGGGAGCACTGTATTACACTGTACTCCTGGGGTATAACAATCTGTCTGCAGGGGGCCCTGTCTTACACTGTACTCCTGGGGTATCACAGGCTGTCAGCAGGGTCACTTTATTTCACTGTACTCCTGGGGTGCCACAAGATGTCAACAGGGGTCACTGTATTACACTGTACTCCTGGGGTGTCACAGGCCCTCAGCAGGGGGCAGTGTATTACACTGTACTCCTGGGGTGTCAGAGGCCGTCTACAGGGGCCCTGTATTACACTGTACTCCTGGGGTGTCAGAGGCCATCAGCAGGGGGCCCTGTATTACACTGTACTTCTGGGGTATCATGGGCTGTCTGCAGGGGGCACTGTATTACACTGTACCACTGGAATATCACTTGGCATCCCAGCAGATCAATCCCCATAGCTCGTATCTCTGTAATTTGCCTAGTATTGCTGTCTGTATAATATTCACTTTGTGAGGGAGACAACAGTAGACAGCATTTTCTTTTCTTTCAATTGTCTAGCAAATTTGCTGAAAGCTTTTGACCCAGAGGAAGGCGTTGCATCCCGGCAACACACTGGACATCATCAGGGGAAGAGAACACAGCAGGATTTTAGTGTTCAAGGAACAAAGACTGACCTCCTGGAGAAACGATCACCCAGCAAACCTGTCAGTAAAGCAACTGTGAAGCTAAAAAACACCATGAAGCCAGCAAAAATACGCAATTATAATGTCCAAGATTAACCTGATCGTAAACAGGACACTTCAGACGGCTGTTTGAGAAATTTGTTTTGTGTGTGCTTTTTCCCGAAGTGATGGTGACTGTTTTTTAAACTTGCATGTACCTATGATCCCTACATGATGGCAATTGTTCGTTAAACTTGTTTCATGAGTGGACCATCCCTACTTGATACTAGCTGTTTGTTAAATTTGTTTCATTGAGGATCGAGCTTCCAAAGGACTGCTCTCCTTCTCCCGGGGGAGGCTTTGCAGAGCCCAGTAGCTGCCATGCCCCTAGCAGAACATGGAGGAAAGGCACCCAGGACTGCCTGAGCGTAAGGGGGGGTGGGTGGCAGACACAGGCATGCGTCATGCAGGAGCACATGGTGTACATCGTGGCACTATTGCTCACCGCATCTTTTGAGTGGGGGGACCCTAGAAAAAGAGTAAAATACCAGCAACGGGATGGCACCGGATACCCACAGGCCCTGTGCCTGGCCAGCTTGGCTCGCCAGCCAAAAATGGAACTGGAACGACAGTGGGGGTTGGGGAACTTCATCACCCTGCCAGGGGGGTAAGCCGTGGGTGAAGAAAGGCTGGTGGTAAGTCCTGGTGGATGTCAGAGTGGCGGGGCTGGGGTGTCTGGCAGATGGCTACAACCAGAAGGGTGAAATAGTTTAACTAAAAAAAATGTTTTAAATCTTGTTTTGTGTGTGGATGGTCCCTACGTGATGACAGTTGTTTGTTAAACTTGTTTCTTGTGTGGATCGTCCTAACATGATTTTGATTGACTGTTAATCTTGTTTCTTGTGCGCATGGTCTATGACATAGTGATTTTTTACTTGTTTCATGTGCTAATGGTCCCAACGTGATGGGAGTTGTTTGTTAAACTCATTCCATGTGTTTGCTGTGCTAATGGTCCCTACTTGATGACATTTTGGTGAACTTGTTTTGTGTTAAGATGGCCCCTGTGTGGATGGTCCCTCTATAATGGAGATTGATGTTAAACTGGTTTTGTGTGTTCATTTTTTTCTATGTGATGGCGGTTTATTTGTTGAACTTAGGTGTGCCTGTGGTCCCTACGTTATGGTGATTGTTCATTAAACTTGTTTCATATGTGTCCTGTGCAGATAGGCCCTGCATGATGATGACTTGTTAAACTTGTTTTGTGTGCGGATGGTCCCTGCATAATGGCACCATTTTGTTATTAGCACAGAAAAGAAACAGGATGCACCACACTCAGCTCTGTATATCTGAGTTTCTTTTCATCCACTATGTGTTATAAATTCAATGGTTCATTGACTGAGCAACTGCAGGAAATAGTGGAGAGTTCAGTCTGTACATGCAGAAGTAAATACACAGAATACATGTACATATATACTGTAAAGTTCATGTTGTGGACTATACTGAAAATGAACTGAAGGGCTGTCTGACATTAGACTTGGTGTTTATAGAGATAATAATGCACGCTGAGCATCTTTCCCCAGTGTTTCTGAAAAGTTGTTCTCAGTGTTATTGAGAGAATGCTACATCGTTGAGAACAACTTTGAATGCTTATCTGCAGAACCTGCAAGCAGGAGCCACCCATCGCTTGCCAGGTACACAAAGACCGCAAGGGTTTGGCGGCAAGTTCGAAAGGAGCGCTCGCGGCTGATTGGCTCCTTGGCCCTCCGACCACCACACAAAAGGCTCACTCTCTAGCCCTGTGGCTTCTTCATGAAGCGTCCTGCCTTGGGAGGCGAGGGAGTCCCTGCTCCAGCGGGCCTCCCCCCCGCATCTGACTCCTCGTGTCGCGCTACTCTTTTCGGCTACGATACCGGGGTAGAGGTGCCCGGCTCGCTTTCATCGCCAGGTGGACCTCCCTCAGTACCTCAGAACTGGGACTTTCGGACAAATCACAAGAAGTCGGGTACCACTTACCAGTGGTGCTGCTGCTGCTGGCTTTGGACAGGCTTCTACTGTTGGGGGGACTGCTAAGAGGGGGGAAAATCTCCCAGTCACCCACCCCATTCCCTCCTCCCATTAAATACTCGGCTAGCCCCTCCTACCAACGTCGGGGCTGGCCTACGTACTCTTCATCCCGGTTGGCGCCGTGCTAGGCTACCTTATTCTGAATGTATCCTCACTAAAGATGTTGCATCCTGCTGTGGCTAAATGCTAGCAATAATTTATTCTAGGGAATGTGTATCTATTAGTGTAGTGTGCTGTGTATCCTGCTGTTACAGAGTGCTATCAATACTGTTGTTAAGTGCTTACGACTATTCTACTTAATGTCCTGGTGCATGTGGTTATCTTGGGTCTGAAACAACATCTCACTGCAGTTAGAGTTAACGCCAGCTCAATTATTGCAAACTTAGTTAACCTTGTGACCAAGGCAGCTATCTGTGTGTTTTTCGTCCTTGTTAGGGGTTACCAGGTAACTTACCTGTGCTTCCTGTACCAGTTGTGACACCACCAACTAGTCACGAGTCTCCTCCCTTAGCCTCCTTGGCCCTCCTCACCTCCCCCAGCCTCCTGACCCCTCACCGTTACCCCGGGGAGGACTAACCTAGGGTACACCACCTTTTCACCCAGATTACCGCTACCTGTGCTCGTTACAGACCTAAGGTCAGTCCAGTTGGACCTCCCTCCTTGTGTCTGCGAAATATGCCGCCTCTGACTGGTTGTGCGGGGGCCTGAGTCCTATCACATGGACTACAGGCTGCCAGATCCTCCCTGAAGTCCCCTTCCACCTGGCTGTCTGCCAAAGGCATGAAGCTGGTGCACCTGAATATTAGAAGTTTACTACCTAACATAACAGAGTTGACAGCATGGGTGGCCCATTATAACCCTGATATTATGGGGATCTCGGAAACCTGACTGAAGCCACACATCCCGGACTCTGCATGTGCCCTCCCGGGTTACAACCTCCTCAGGCAGGACAGAGTTGGGAACAAAAGGGGGGGTGGGGTGCTACTACACTACAAGACTCAATTCAATGTATCCATTATAGAGCACAACTCTCTCCTACCCCTTGCTGCTGAGTCTTTACATGCTCTACTCCTGCTTGGCAATACCAAAAAGATACACTTGGTATGTGCTTACAATCCACCCAAGGGGGGCATGCTAGGGACTCTCCTCTCTCCTTAATAGTCTCAGTCCCTCCGTTGGCTCAAATGAGCTGCTGGTCCTGGGGGACTTCAACCTAAACTGGGTGGGCAACAATGCCCAGCAATATGAGCCCTTGCTGGCGGGTCTCTCCCTCAGCCAGCTCATTAAGGACCCCACGAGGTGACAAGGGATCCCTCATTGATTGGGTACTGAGTAACAGACCAGACAGAATAGTCTCCAGTGGCACCCTCCCTGATGTCATCTCAGATCACTCTCCCATCTATTGCATCTGGGGTATCTCTGCTCCCAAAATTCCCTGCAAAGTGATCCAGATAAGGGACTTCTCCAAATGTATTGTAGAAGATTACCTCTCTGACCTGCGACAAATAGATTGGTCTCAGGTCACGGCGGCAAATGACCCCTCTGTGGCCCTAGACAACTTTCTTGCTGTCTTTACCCCCCTGCAAAGCAAGCATGCACCCCTAACAAAAAGGAGGGTAAGGGGCACAGTCACTAAGTGGCTCCATGGTGATCTTCTCTCCCTCATGAAGATCAGGGATAAATGCTGGGCTCGCTACAAGGTCTCCCTCTCCAGTACCGACTTTCAGGAATACAGACAAGTGAGAAACACTTGCAAAACAGCTATTCGCTCTTCCAAGAGTGAATATTGTCAATCTGCCCTACTCTCCTCAGCCAGAAACTCGAGGAGCTTCTGGCAGAACATCAAAAACTTGGTCAGTGGGTCTGCTAGAGGTCAGGTCTCTGACATGCACATTGGTGGGGGTAAACTGCAATAACCCCCTTACAATTGCCAATGCTTTCAACACCCTGTTCATCGATCTGCCGGCTCTCCCCTTCCTCACCCACATCTCCAAAACTTGGGACACTACCCCAGTTGATGCAAGCCCTCGACCTCCCTTCTACCTCGGGGTCACCTCCGTCCTGGAGACCCAGAAGCTTCTTGTTGCTCTCCCCCCTCATACTGGTGCCAGGCATGACAGCCTTGAGTCTTACCTACTCAGACTTGGGGCCTCCATACTTGCCTGCCCTATCACCCACATTTTCAACAGATCCCTTCTGACGGGCATCATCTCTGACACTTGGAAGGTGGCCAAAGTCATCCCTGTTCACAAACAAGGTGACCCCAAGGACCCCAGGAACTTGCGACCGATAGCAATACTGTCAGCGATCAGTAAGCTTCTTGAAAGGGTGGTTGCCTCGCAGGTCTCCCATTACCTGCAGACCTATGATTTACTCTCCCCTGCCCAACACGGTTTCCGGAAAGGGCATAGTACTTCCACTGCCCTAGCAGTTGTCTCCTCTGAGATCAGATCTGCTGCTGATCAAGGCAAACTGACTGAAGCCATCTTTGTGGACCTCTCAAAAGCCTTTGATCGTGTTGACCACTCACTTCTGCGCTCCTCTCTCCAGTCTCTAGGCTTCTCCTACCCCGCCCTTGCCTGGATCAACAACTACCTCTCAGGCAGACAGCAGTACACCTCATTTAACAAGGCCCTGTCAAAGCCTGCCCTGGTCAACTGCGGGGTCCCTCAGGGCTCTGTCCTTGGGCCCCTCCTCTTTTCCCTCTATATTAATCAGCTGCCCTCAGCCCCGGCCCATGGGCACTCTACTCTGTACGCTGATGACTTAGTCATTCTGTTCAGCTCCCAGGACAGCTCTGACATCAACAACAAGCTTAATGCTGACTTCAACCAGATCCAGTCATGGCTGGATGTCCACAAGCTTGCTATCAACTTGCAGAAAACTCAAACATGCTTTTTGGCTCCACAGCCAAATTAAAAGCGGTCCCTTCCCCCCTAAGGATCTCATGTGCTGATGGATCCTTCCTACATGACGCTGAATCTGTCAAGTACCTGGGGGTGACTCTTGATCCACAACTGGACTGCACTCTGCACATTCACAATGCCTGCAAGGCCTCTAACAGTAAGTTGGGCCTTGCGTATAGAGCAAAAAGTTGCCTCACCCCAGCGGCACGTCTCGCTCTTGCCAAAGGAGTCCTCTTAGCCATGCTCTCCTACGGCCTTGTCTGCTTTGCCCTCACCACAAAATACAATCTCTCCAAATGGGATAAAGCGTACAATAATATATGTCGCTTTGCACTCTCTGCCCCCTGCCTCACTCACCGCTGCCAGCTCTATTCTCAGTTGGAGTGGCTTCCTCCGGAAAAATACCGGTCCTTCGTCCTAGGCAACTTCATTGACAAGGTTATCAGAACTGCCACCCCTCCTGCCCTTGCAGCTACCCTCATTCCCCCTTCCTCCTCCTACCACCTAAGGTGCAGCGACTCCCATGTCCTTCTGGTTCCTAAAATGCGCACTCAAATGGGTGACCGGGCCTTCACTACTCTTGCCCCTAGACTATGGAACTCCCTTTCAGCGAGCACTCGCTCCTCCACCTCCCATTCCTGTTTTAAAGCTTCCCTCTGGGGCTTCCTCAAGTCTGCCTTTCCCAGCCTCTGCACTTAAGGTACTTCTGCCGCATGTCCCACTGTTTCTTACTGCTGTATGGTGTAGGATATCCTGACCTTCCCTTCTGGTGAAACATACGGTGATCAATGAATCAGCTTGGGATGGATCCTTCCTTGCTCTACTGGATCAATTTGTGCTAAGCCATCTGCTTTATTCCTCCGAGTGATTTATTGTCCTCTCCTATCCCCCTTTTGTAATCTTCTTGACGTTCTCTACAACCCCTAACCTACAAATGCTGTGTTGTCTGCTATACTCAGCTGATGGGCTGCCTCCTATGTACTAGGTTTTTATCTTCCTGCCACTGTGTAGGTAATGTCCTCTGGTGTTGCTGCATTTACCGTGTTTAAGTAAGTAAGTAAGTAAGTAAAGTTTATTTTTAAGCTCTTTTTGAAATCAAAGCTCTGTACAATAATTAAATACATATAACGTAACAAACAACAATAAAATATAATTCCAATTTCAAATCAGTGCAATAACTACTCCCCATAAGCCTTTTGAAATAAGTATGTTTTGAACTCTGATTTAAAGCTTTTCGGCGGTCAGGCAGCTTAAGTATCCGACGGTGAGAATTCCACAGGATAGGGGCAGCATAAAAACGCTTCGTACCCAGATGTTTTAAGCGAACCCTAGGAACCTCTAGCAATCCCTCGGGTGGATCTGAGTGAGCGGGAGGACGGTGAGGAACAAGTAGATCTTGCAGATATTGCGGTCCCTGTTCATGTAGGGCTTTATAGGTCAGTAAACCGACCTTAAAGGTGATCCGCCACTGAACCGGCAGCCAGTGCAGTTCGCGCAGCACAGGCGTAATATGATTCCTTATTGATGTCCCGTCAAAGCCTGGCTGCAGCGTTCTGCACCAGCTGCAAGCGGATATCAACCCCGGCATCCCTAGGTACAGGGCATTGCAGTAGTCAAAGGCGGTAACAAAGGCATGGACTAATGTCGGGAGGTCAGCCGGAGGAACAAGGTGTTTCACCCGGCATATTCCTCAGATGGTAAAGAGGATTTGACGGCAGATGACACCTGGAATTTCAGCGTCAAACTGTCGTCAATAATGCGCCCAGGTTATGCACCGGTCTGAGGTTGAGAGCTGGGCTCCATCGATCCATATGCCCAAGGAAGACCAGCCCTACAACCCGCCTACGATGACCTGGGTCCACCACCAACACCTCAGTCTTATCCAGGTTTAACCTTAGCCAGCTGGCACTCATCCAATCACTGATCTCAGATAGACAGTTGTTAAGTTTAGAGACTGCATCTACTTGCCGGGGCTAAAGGACAAAATATAGCTGGGTGTCATCTGCATAGCAGTGAAAACCCAGACCATATTGCCTAATAATGTCTCCTATTGGCAGCATGTAGACAGCGAACAACATGGGTGCCAAAATGGAACCCTACGGAACCCACAAGGCAGGAGGCGGCATCAGAGGAATAAATTCCAGTGATAACCCTATGTCTCCGCCCTGTGAAAAAGATTGAAACCATTTTAGGACCGTGCCAGACAGTCCACAATGGAGCCGCAGGCGTTCAAAAACACACCATGGTCCACAGTGTCGAAAGCACTGAGAGATCAAGAAGGACTAGAATAGTACAAGCCTTTTGATCCCTCGCTATCAGGAGATCATTTAGAACCGGACAAGAGCAGTCTCAGTACTATGTCTTTTCCTGAATCCTGATTGAAGAGTATCATAGACATTATGATTTGTAAGATGGTCGTCCAGTTGCAGTGCAACTACCTTTTCAATAACCTTACCCAAATAGGGAGGTTAGAGATAGGTCTGTAGTTAGCTGGACAGTCCGGTTCAGTGAAGGTTTTTAGGAGTGGTGAGCGACCGCCTCCTTTAGGGTTCAGGAAAGATCCCTGCTTCAAGGACTTCCAGGCGATTTCAGCAATGGTCGGGCAGATAATATCTCGCAACCTAATAAAAGTGGCGTGGGCCGGATCAAACTACAACTAGTTGGACTTACAGTCTGGACAATCCTCATAATGTCCATGAATTCCAGCCTACCAAAGTCAGACAGGGGACACAGGTGATTGCTTCCCTAGCCGATCACTGCAAGCCCTTATAGAATGAACATGGCTGAGATCGCCCTAATGCCGGCAATCTTATCAGCAAAAATCGAGCAAGCTCATCACACTTTATTTGTGAAAAATCTCTTCGGACTGTAGACAGAGTGGATTGCACAATCTGTCAACAGTCTGAAAGAGTTGAGCCGTCAATTTCTTGCAGCAGCAATCTCCTGGACAGGAATTCTGACTTCTTACGAGATATTGCCGATTGATAGATAACATAATGATCCATCAATCTAAGTTTGTCAGCATCCAGGCAGGATTTCCACCATGCTCTCTCTAGCCTTCGCCCCACTCTCCTCAGCTCCTTCAAAGACTCATCAAACCAGGAGTCTTTGGGCGCTGATGGAGTGAGTCTGGTACAGGAGCAATTCGATCCAGGGCCCCAGTCACCGCCTTGTTATAGGCAATAACCATGTCCCTGGATCCATGCTCTCATCAAATACCCGATAGGTCCAGTACCGCCATTAGGCCCTTTGGATTTACTCCCTTAAAGGCGATACTGGACCATCTCCGTGAGATAGGCCTATTAGGGGTGCCCCAAATTGAATCTTATGGTGTGATGGTCTGTCCATGCATTTGGTTCCACCTCCAAATGCAAGACATCCAAATCAGTAGGAACACCAGGTCCAACAGTGGCCACCTATATGGGTAGCAGAGGTAACTACCTGCGACAGGCCCAACATAGACATAAGTTGGAGGAGGTTCTTTCCAAAGTGCGAGAGTTCATCATCGACCCAGGCATTGAAGTCACCCAGAATTAACCATCTAGGCGACTCCAGTGCCATGTCAACGATGAAGTCCGTGAACTCCTTCAGGAATTCACCACCATCACCGGGTGGACGGTAAATGAGGAGAATCCTGAGCTCTGCACCTGCTGCCAGGATACACTCAAAGGATCTGGTGTTACCCACTGGCACCTCCACAAGACTCAGCTCTGATCTAAAAAAGATGGCCACTCCCCCGCCCCTACGATCCAATCTCGGACGGTGCATTACCGAGAACCCAGCTGGAGCAGCAAAGTCTAAGATAGGACCTGCATTTTCATCCAGCCAAGTCTCAGTAATACATGCCAGGTCAGATGTTGCAACAAGATCTGCAATAATAGCAGTCTTGTTCCTAATCAACCTGGCATTACATAACACCGTTCGAGTCGGATGAGTTTTCGGAGAGGATCGCAGTACCTGCCCACAATCTGTGGAGCCCTTGGGTATGGGAATCAGGCAAGGAGGACCCCTCTCCTGACTCCATTTCGCCCCAGGGCGTCTCCTTGTCCCAACTATCCCTATCCGCCCACTCATCTCCATTCTCCCACTCTGCCCAGTCCATCGATTCCCTAAATGCCTATTTATGACTGATGCCCTTACTTGTACCTGATTGTATCCTTGTAATTCATGAATGTATCTCTGTAATGTCCCGGGTCACACCTGAAACTAGGCGCTTGGTTGTCTAGTGTGCTTACCTGGTAAACAAAAACAAATAAATAAATAAATAAATGCTAGCAGCTTTTAAAAGTAAACCTTAAAGAAGACAAACGATATCCCACCCAGACAAAAAAACGATATTTTGTCTAGATGGAATATTTATTAAGTCTCAGGAACATCAGGCATTGCTCCTGACCTGCTCCACTTCAGAAAAAAATGCTCAGATTTTATTGTGCAAAAAAAGAAAAGAAAATGGCTGGGAAGAGCAAGCTTAGTTCTCATGCCTCATAGGTACTGTGCTGCCTTAGTGGGTAGGGCAGGGCCCTGAATGTACCCGGTGACACACTGTATGTCAGGGCATTTATTTCCTCCCCTACAGACCCCTGCATACTAGAGCTGCAGTGCATGCAGCTTATTGCATGTCACCATGTGGAGCTGTTAGGCATGTGACTACCACACCTGCTCTGCCTGCATTTCCATCAGTGGTCTTCAGGTGGCAGTGTTGTGGCTAACCTAGGTTCCAGTTCTTCCTGAAGAATGATAGTGTTAGGTAGGATGCTAGTTCCATCGCCTCTCCCCGCCGGCCTTCCAACGATCCAGGCTTGGCGCCTGAGCCCAGGTTGCTGGCTTCACGTGTGCCAGCCCTGCCATTGGGCCGACGGGCTGGCTTACCTGAGCTTACAGCGGTCCTTATCTGCCGTCAAAGTCTATGTTTCTGTGCTTCATTCTTATATAAGCCAGCTCAGGGACTCCAACAGAACTCCATGATGGGTAGATTACATGGGCATTCTTATATAAGCCAGGTCAGGGACTCCAACAGAACTATGTGATGGGCAGTTTACATGGACATTCCTATATGTGACAGGTCTGGTACCCCATGAGAACTCCGTGATGTGCAGTTTACGTGGGCATTCTTATATAAGCCAGCTCAGGGACCCCAGCAGAACTCCATGGTGGGTGACTTACATGGGCAGTCATATATAAGCTACGTCAGGGACCCCAGCAGTACTCTGTGATGGGCGGCTTACTTGGGCAGTCTAATATAAACCTGGTTAGGGACCCAAACAGAACTCTGTGATGTGCAGTTTACTTGGGCATTCTTATATAAGTCAGGTCTGGGACCCCAACAGAACTACATGATGGGTAGTTTACATAGACAGTCTTATATAAGCCAGGTCAGGGACCCCAACAGAACTCTGTGATGGGCAGCTTACATGGATATTCTTATATAAGCCAGGCCTGGGACCCCAACATAACTACATGATGGGTAGTTTACATGGACATTCTTATATAAGCCAGGTCTGGGACCCCAACAGAACTACGTGATGGGTAGTTTACATGGATATTCTTATATAAGCCAGGTCTGGGACCCTAGCAGAACTACGTGATGGGTAGTTCACATGGGCAGTCTTATATAAGCCAGGCCTGGGACCCCAACAGAACCACGTGATGGGTAGTTTACATGGACATTCTTAAATAATTAAGTCACCAGAATAGTCTCCCAGGGTTCCTTTTAAATCTTTTAATAACGTTATTATTTAAATTGATCCAGGTTCCCAAAAAAATATACTTGGGAGAAGGTAAAAAATGGATGTATTCAAACAGTCAAACAAAGGCAACACCCTCTCAACCACAAAAAATTGATTCACATTCTCATATAGATCACTTTCTTTTTTATTCAGTTCTTGCATTCTTCTATAACTTGCTTCAGAATAAATGTTTTTTTGTTTTTTTTCAACTCTTGCTCCTTATTCCTATTGGGGAGTTTCAATTTGACCAAGTTGCAGGAGGTGTAGTTACTTTGTAACGTCAGCGTGTGTTTGCGTGCACACCTCTGTGGCCTGGCCCCTTCTTTTATCGCCTGGCAAGGTGAAGTGGAACTACTAACACGTTTCCAACGTGTCTGCTAATGGCGGCAGGCAAGTAAAATAACCGCAATGAAATGCATTGAATGGGGGATTTAATGGCCAAAGCTGATCTTTTCACTGTCTGAAGTTTTGAAGGTAGGGAATAGCCCCTCTATTTGAATAGTGAATGAAAAATGGTGTGTTGTGTGGATATTTTGAGGCATTGTACTACGTCTGAACTAAGGATGGGTCTCCTTGGCTTTCAGATAGTGATGGGAATGCTAACATCATTTGGACTTTAAAGCCACACGGCATTTGAGAACGTGACTATGAGCCCAAATAAGATTGTTTCGATTTAAAAAGTCGCTATATGACTTGTCCTTTACAACTAATATGAATTTATTGTTCAAACAGATATTGAGAAACCCCACTGAAAACAAATGAGGGTTCACCCCCGCCCCCATGGCAGACACATTTTGAAGTACTGCTTACTAAAATTCACAGGTCAGTTCCACCTGTGTAGTAATTTATTTATATCAGATTTTGTTGATTTTTAGGAATTTAATGCCTTTAATAAATCATTTAATAAGACATATTTATTTTTATGTTATACAGAGTTCACAGTAAAGCTCCAGAGTCTGATGAAGGAACTATGGTTCTGAAACGTTACAGTGAAATTTTAAGGAGCAAGAGTTGAAACAATTTAAAAAAAAACATTTATTTTGAAGCAAGTTATAGAAGAATGCAAGAACTGAATAAAAAAGAAAGTGATCTATATGAGAATGTGAGTCTATTTTTTGTGGTTGAGAGGGTGTTGCCTTTGTTTGACTGTTTGAATACATCCGTTTTTTACCTTCTCCCAAGTATATTTTTTTGGGCACCTGGATCAATTTAAATAATAACTTTATTAAAAGATTTAAAAGGAACCCTGGGAGACTATTCTGGTGACATAATTCGATTTTTTCCTTACGGATGGGATTTTTTATGTCTTCCAAAAAATGTTAAGGTAGTTTGTGGTGGTCACTAAGGAATCAGTGACAATTAAGAAGCACCATTAACAAAATTGAAGAGAGTTATGGAGTTAAAGGTGGACAAAGTGGCGGGTCCAGACGGGATTCACCCATATATGGTGAAGGAGCTAAGAAATGAGCTGGTACCAGTGATTACCATGTTGAGGCAAAAGTCGGTGGCTGAGGGGGTGGTGCCGGAGGATTGGAGGAGGGCATTTGTTGTGCCAATATTTAAAAAGAGGAAAAGGGATCAGCCAGAAAACTATCGGCCAGTGAGCCTGACATCGGTGGTAGGTAAGATACTAGAGGGAATACTGAGTGAGGCTATAAAGGATATTATGAAAGAGAAGGGTCAAGTTGACAGAGAGTAGCATGGATATGTCTCTGGAAGATCAGGTGAGACAAATCTAATAACCTTTTATGAACATATAAATAAATGGGTGGATGAGGAGAATAGTGTGGATGTGGTAATGCTGGACTTTAGATGGGCATTTGACACGGTCCCTCGTGATAAAATAGTTGAGAAACTGATCAGTCTAGGAATTGATTATTGTATCGTAAATTGGATATACCAGTGGTTAAGTAATAGGAGACAACAGGTCAGGACAAGGGTTGTCTGTCGAATCACAGAAGGTGGGGAGTGAAGTTCCTCGGGGGTCGGTGCTGGGAACTCTGTTGTTCAGAATATTTATAGGAACTTGATTATTGATAGTCTAAATAAAATGGTCAAATTTGCAGATGATATTAAGATGGGGGGTGGTGAATACCTTTGATGACAGATTAATGTTTGGAAGAGACCTGATAAAAATTATGGAATGGGCTGAAAATAATACTATGGGATTCAATAATGAAAATGTATCAAAATGCATCTAGGGAGGCACAATGTACAACAGGATTATTACATGAAGAATTTAAAGTTAAAGACATCAGTATGTGAGAAAGATCTGGAGGTTTACATCCAGAGTGATTTAAAAAGTAGCTCACATTGTAGGAACATGTCTAATAGAGCTGTGTTCTTGGTGAACAGTGTTAGAAGGAGCTTTCATTCAAGAGAAAGTGAGGTACTGAAGCCTCTGTACAAAACATTGATCAGGCCTATACTGGATTATTGTTCCACTGTATGGAGTCCCTTCTTAATCAGGGATGTAAAGTTAGTAGAAAGGCCACAGAGATCTTGCACCAGGCTGATATTGGGTTGTAGACATTTAAATTATGAGAAAAGGTTGGAAAAACTGGGTTTGTGGTCCTTGAGAGATAGGAGAGTTAGAAGGGACTTACTGCGTTTATATAAATTACTAAAAAATGATAGTATGTTTAAGGAAATGAAACTGGAATTCAAAGACAATCCATATCAGCTGAGAGGACATGACAGACAGTTGAAGGAAACAATAAGTAGGACAGAAATAAGAAGAAACAGCTTTATATGTAGATCAGTAAAAATGTGGAATGGACTACCGCAGGAAGTGGTGGAAGCGGATATTGTGGGTAAATTCAAGGAAAGATTGGATAGGTATCTTACTGAATTTGGTAACTTCGGTTATCACCACTGAATAGTGGGGAAAGTCTATATGGGCTACACCTTTTTGACTTTCCTGTTTTCCAGTATGAAATTCCTGTATGAAATAAAATATGGCAACATTTTCAGAACTAGGAAAAATTACTGATAGTAGATCAACAGCTTTGAATATAAACCAGGAGAAAGCCACTATATTATGGCATTGGTGAAAAGTAAACGCCATCTGGGAGAGGTTGAAACAACAGAAATACAAAAAAACTATGGTTAACAAACTTGAGTCACTTAAAAAAAGAGAAACTAGGCTGGACTGGTATGCGGTGACTTTATTAGAGTATATGACCCAAAAAAGAATTCCAGGAGGTTTGAGAGTTTTGGTGGAATCCCAGCTGGGTTTTACTCCTGAGGGGTTTCAACCAAAATGGATGGGATACGCTCAAAATGTTCCTTTGATTCTATGCTACTCCTCATAGAGACAATAATTACTGAACAAAGTAAATTATTGGGGGAGATTAATGAATTAGAATCAAAAATCAAAGAAACTGTAGAAACTACACAATTGAAACAATTAGAAAAAATTGAAAAATCATTAATTGAATATAAAAAGCATATCCAGAATATAAAAATCAGTAAATTTAAAAGAGAGATATGAAAGATTATAAAAATGGAAACATATACTCTTGGAAAAAGTCAGAACATACTATTGTTTATGATTTGAATGACACTTACATTTCCCCTAGTACTTTAGACTCAGATAGCTTCAACCCACAGTCCAATAGATAATTTCCTAGTAGAAGAACTTACAACAGACGTAATAGATAATTTAATAGGCCATATAGAAGATTTTATACACCTAGAAGGTATTATTATGAGCAAGAGTATTATGATGACCGTAGACAAGACTGGCAACAATCAGAAAGATACATGGATAGGGATTTTCAAAGGAGTACAGAGGAGGCAGGCCCTTCAGGTATGCGGAGAAAAGAAAAAAGATGGAGGAGGTGGAGAAAAAGAAGCAGGAAAAGTGCACAAACTCAGATCGAGACACCACCAGAACTGATTGTATTTCATTTATCTTCACGACCATTAACATTAATAGAGACTAGAGTATTAGGTTATGGCTTGTCTTTTAGTTTAACTAAAAAACTAAATACTTTTGAATTACAATTGGATTTAGAAAAATGTTTTCGTAAAATCAGGTTAAAATATTTTTTTGGAACAGGGACACAGATTATGGAAAATGAAACAGAAAAGCGAGATGGATATCTCTTAAAACAAGCTTTAGGAACTAAATCACAATTTGATCCCATTAGTTTTACACCAGTGAATATCACTAGCTACATTGAAAAAGTGAATATGGAAATAGAGAAAGTTATCTCTCTGAGCAAAGATAAAAGGCCTAAATACAACCTAACAAAATTAGAAAAAGAAGCTTTAAATACTCTTAGTGCAGACGAAAGCATTATAATAAAGCCAGCAGACAAGGGAGGGGGCATTGTTATTATGAACAGAGAGGACTATAGGACAGAATGCTTATGACAATTGGCAGATGAAACATATGAGAAAATTAGCAATATACCTTTATCGGATTTAAAAACTAAAATACAGGAACTAGTCACAGAACCCAGTGACAGGGGCATCATTGAACCATGGAAGAATTAATGAATAAAACACCAAGGATTCCCATTTGTCACTGTTTACCTAAAATACATAAAAGCGTGGAACAGCCACCAGGTAGACCAATTATATCTGGGATTGGTTCAATAACAGAACCTTTGTCATTTTTTGTAGATCATTATTGTAAACATTTGGTAACGAACACCTGGTCTCACCTTAAGGATAGTAAGCATTGTATCCAGATTTCAGAAGTAAACAGCTCAGCTAGGGATCTGAATCATGCACTACTGATAACTTTGGATGTGAAAAGCCTCTATACATGTATTCCTCATGATGAAGGTCTGTTAGCATTGGAATTTTTTTCTTACTACAAAGGACAGAAATATACCAGACAAAGGCTTTTTATTACAGCTGACTCAAATAGTACTGGAAAATAATTACTTTACTTTTGAAGATCAGAAGTACCTACAAAAGATTGGGGCTGCCATGGGAGCCACTTTGGCCCCCACTTATGCAAACCTTTATATGGCTTATTTTGAGAAACTACACATAGAATCGGAGAATAACTCTTTCAGACCACACATTATTTTGTTCAAAGGATTTATTGACAACATATTAATTATCTGTGATGGAACTGAACAGGAGGCAGAACAGTTTAAAAACTACTTGGAAACAGTCAATAGAAATCTGGCATTTACAATGGTCTGTGATTCTGTGGAAATTCCTTTTTAGATCTTAAAATAATAAAACAGAATGGTAACATTTTTACAGGCCTTTATAGAAAAGAGACGACCAGAAACACAGTTCTTCATGCCAAAAGCTTTCATCCTAACAACTTAAAACATTATATTCCATTTAGTCAAACGCTGAGAATCAAAAGAAATAGTGGCACAGAAGACAGATCTGCAGCCAACCTAGAAAATTTATCACAAAGATTTTTAATGAGCGGGTATACAGAAAAAGTGGTGAATCAAGCTAAAAAGAAAGTTGATGAAAAAGAACGTGGCACCCTGTTGAAAGATAAGAAGCATAGACTTTGACGCAGATAAGGACCGCTTGGCTCACCTAGTCTGCCCATTTCCCTACCTACAGGATAAGCTGCAGATACTAGTTAACCAACATCCTATTTCTTCCTACCCCCCCCACAATAATTGCCTTATGTCTGTCCCATGCATTCTTGAATTCTCCCACAGTTTTAGACCCCACAACCTCCTCAGGAACGCTGTTCCATGCATCCACCACCCTCTCTGTAAAAACATACTTCCTCACATTGCCCCTGAGCCGTCCCTCCTCTATCTTCAAATTGTGTCCCCTTGTTCTTGCACATCTCTTTTTCTGAAAGATGCTACCCTCTTGGACTTTGTTGATTCCACTGAGGTACTTAAAAGTTTCTATCATGTCCCCCCCTCCCTCCTTTCCTCAAAGGTATACATATTAAGCTCGATTAGTCTCTCCTCATATGGCTTCTCTTGCAGACCCTGCACCATTTTAGTTGCTCTTCTCTGGACTGCCTCCATCCTGTCTATGTCCTTGCGGAGATGGGGTCTCCAGAACTGGACACAGTACTCCAGAGGGGGTCTCACCAACTGTCTGTACAGAGGGATAAAATCTTTCTGTTTTCTGCTAGTGATGCCTCTCCCTATACATCCCAGTATTCCCCCAGCCCTCCCTACTGCCATCTCACATTGCTTGCTAACCTTAAGGTCATCTGATATGACTACCCCCAGGTCCCTTTCCATTTTTGTTGTTGTTACTACCTCTCCCCCGTTGTATAATCTTCCCCTGGGTTTTTGTTTCCCAGGTGCATTATTTTGCACTTCTTTGCATTGAATCCAAGCTGCCATACTTCTGACCATTCCTCCAACCTTGCCAAGTCCCTTCTCATCCTTTCCTCACCTCCTTGTGTATCAACCCTGTTGCAGATCTTTGTGTCATCTGGAAAGAGGCATACTTTTCCTTCCAGTCACTCTGCAATGTCACTTATAAAGACATTAAAAAGGACTGGACCCAGTACTGAACCCTGCGGCACCCACTAGTAACCCCTCTTTCTTCAGTGTGGACTCCATTTACAATTACCTTCTGTGTCCTGTTGTCCAGCCAATGTTTTACCCAGGTGACCATCCTGGGACCCACTCCCAGGCTGGTTAATTTGATTATTAATCTTTTGTGTGGGACTGTGTCAAATGCCTAGCTAAAGTCTAGGTAGGCCATGTCCACAGCCCCTCCCTGGTCTACTACTTTGGTCACCCAGTCAAAGAAATCAATTAGATTTGTCTGGCATGACCTTGCCGCTGTGAACCCATACTGCTTTGGGTCCTATGCCCCACTGGCCTCTAGGTACTCAACAGTTCTTTCCTTCAGAAGTGATTCCATCACTTTCCCTACCACAGAGGTCAAACTGACAGGTCTGTAGTTTCCTGCCTCTGTCTTGCTCCCACTTTTGTGAAGGGGCATCACATACGCCTTCCTCCAGTCCTCAGGTACCACACTATCCTCCCATGATTTGTTAAAAAGGGTAGTCAGTGGTGTCACTAGTTTTCCCCTTAATTCTTTTAGAATTCTGGGGTGAATTCCATCAGGCCCCATTGCTTTGTCCACCTTCAATTTTAGGAGTTCTTTCAGAACCCTTTCTTCTGTGAAAGGACTGGGATCGACCTCCCCTATCCAGAGTGCTTCTGTTAATTGGATTAGGCACCTCCCCCTCTTTTGTCAATACTGAGCAGTAGTATTCGTTCAGTATCCCTGCTTTTTCACTGTCCCCCCACTGTCCATTCTATTCAGCCTCACTATCCCTCCCTTTGTCTTTCTACACTCCCTGATGTACCTATAAAAGGTTGTATCTCCCTTCTTAACCAAGTTAGCTATCTTTTCCTCAGTTTGGGCCTTTGCCATTCTGACGTCCCTCCCTGCTTCCTTCTGCCTTAACTGGTACGCTTCTCTGTCCTGCGCCTTCTGTGTTTCCTTATACTTCCTAAATACTATATTTTTCTCCCTTACTTTCCCCGCCACCTCTTTTGAGAACCATAGTGGCTTTTTCTTTCGTTTTGATTTATTTGCTTCACACAAAGGCTTACTGCCTCTATTATGGCAGTTTTGATGTTTCCCCATTGTTGCTCCACCCCTCCTTCTAGCCTGTTTGCTAGTGCTTTTCTAAGGCACTCTCCCATCTTGTCAAAGTCAGCCCTCCTGAAGTCCAGTACCCTCACTTTTGTATGACTTGACTCTATAGCTGAGTTTATCGTGAACCACACTGTTTGATGGTCACTTGTTCCCAGATAGCTACCCACTTCTAGATCTGAGATCCTCTCACTGTCCTCATTTGAGAGTATGAGGTCTAAGATTGCTCCCTCACGAGTGGGTTCCAAAACTAGCTGTCTGAGGCATGCCACCTGTAGGGCATCGAGAATGGCCCTGCTCTCGGATGTGGCTGCAGCAAAGGTGCTCCAGTTAACATCTGGCATATTCAGGTCCCCCATCAACAGTATCTCCCCTTTCTCTGCCATCCTAAGAATGCCTTCTATCATATCCTTGTCCATTCCCTTCCCCTGACATGGGGGTCTGTATACAACTCCTGTGCTGATTGTGGTGCCATTTCCAGTCTCTAAGGTGACCCACAGTGCCTCCTCTCCTCCCTGTTTACTCTTTTGTTCCATTGCTTTTATCCCTTCCCTTACATAGAGAGCTACTCCTTCCCCTCTTCTCTCCTCCCTGTCTCTCCTGTAGGTTGTGTACCCTGGTATGCTAACATCCCAGTCATGGTTCTCTGTGTACCATGTTTCTGTGACTGCTATGATATTCAGGCATCCCTCTTCCATCAAGGCCACCAGTTCAAGGAGCTTGTTGCCCAGACTATGGGCATTGGTACTTATTACCCTCAATTTCTTGATGGCCTTACCCCTTTTTGCCCCATCCCTGTCCTTATTGCCTTTGTCGTTTTCTCCATTTACCCCTGCCCGTCTCCCTAACGACATCTCTATCTTGGTGTTTACCTCACTTACTACCCTGATACCTGATAAGGATGCAAGTTCGAGTCCCACTCCAGATAAAATTACAGTGTCTACCCAATATTACATAGATACATAGACAGTGTCGGCAGATAAGGGCCTATGGCCCACCCAGTCTGCCCATTTAAGTCTGTAAGTTCAGTTTATGCTTTCCCAGAAGTCTGTTGCCCCTTACCCCTGACCTCCAGAATTCCTTTATGTCTATCCCATGCATTCTTAAATCCCGTGATTGTTTCAGCCCCCACCACTTCCTCTGTCAGGGTGTTCCACTTGTCCACCACCCGTCTGTGAAGAAATTCTTCCTCACGTTTCCTCTGAATCATCTATATTCTGAAAGTTTTGGAGAAATTAAACATATTTTACTTTCGAATTGGAACATATTACAAACAAGTGAAATGGGACTGAAAATCTTTGAACAGAAACCATGGGTCACAGCACATAAAACTACCACTATTCATGGTAAAATTGTAAAGACACAGCATTGGAAACAGGAAACAAGTGGGACAAGTTGGCTAAAATGTGATATCAAGGGATTCTTTCCATGTTGATTGCAACAGTGGCAAAAAAGTAAAACAATATGAAGCAGCTGGGATGATAAGGAATATACAATAAAGGACTTTATAACATGTAACACAGAATACGTGGTGTATTGTATATACTGTCCTTGTGGGTTATATTATATTGCAGAAATGACAAGAGCATTAAAGCAATGAATTACAGAACACAAAGGTAATATTAAAGGAGGGGACTTGACATTCTCGTTAGCCAGACACTTCATTGAAAGACATCATCAGATTTCGAGTTTAACATTTTTTGGTATTGAAAAAGTATATGAATCACCAAGAGGGGTAACAGAGAATCAGCATTATTGAGACATGAAGCATGGTAGATTTTTACTTTGAGAACACATTTGCATAGATATGGATTGAATGAGAATTTAAATTGGACTCATTTTGAATAAGAGACTTATAATATTGTGTGTTAGTTTAACTCTATGAAGCTTCAGCATATTTGAGTCAGATGTTTAAATAAGTCTGGTCCCTCTGCATTATCTTTCTTGCACCATTTTAGTCCCATTATCACAGTACCTCCCTTGCATCTCTACTCCTGTTCACTTTTCTTTCCCCGCTACACCTTCCTCCGCCTCCCCTTCTCCCACTGTTGTATTCCCCATTGTCCGTTTATTTATTTCTCACTATTTCTACTACTTAATATTATTTCTAAAGTATTTTTGCTGAAAGTGCCAATAATGTCCTGGTTCAAGTTGAGACTAAAGGTGACCTATTTGTTTTAAGGGCTGGAATTTGGACTTAGACAAGTCCTGAGAGTAATGGGAGACTTCCCTGGTATTTCAATTTGATCAGGCCACAGGAAGTGTAGTTACTTTGTAACGTCAGCACGTGTTTACGTGCACACATCTGCGGCCTGGCCCCTTCTCTTATCACCTGGCAAGGTGAAGTGGAACTACTAACACTTTTCCAGCGTGTCTGCTAATGGCGTCGGGCGTGTAAAATAACCACAAAGAAATGCATTGAATGAGTTTTTATCTACAGTTAAGGCACTACTTATATATACATTTCCTGAATGCAGATTACTGTCTTAAAACTTTCTCAGTATGGGATATTGTTTAAAGTTGGCTTCTTACCTAGGGCCTTTAGTCTTATTTACAAAATCCTAAATCAGTCAGAGTCCTCCTTAACAGATTCAGCCAAAGCTAAGTGGGAAAATTATTTAAATTTGAAGATCTCCAATAAAATATGGGAGGGTCTTTGGGGAAATGCCATCAGATGATGTAGGGAAACCCAAGGGAGGCTCATTCAATTTAAAATATTACACTATTTTTACTACTCCCCTAAGCAGTTATATAAGTTAGGTATAGTTCAAGATGATTTATGTTGGAGATGTGGAATGGCAAAGGCAGGCTTGGGTCATTTATTGTGGTACTGCAAATGGGTACTGAATGTACGGAAACAGATTCATGCAATATATCAAACACTTATGGGGACTGCTATTCCCTTTTCTCCAGTGTTCTTTGTTCTGGGAGATTCCTCTGATATTCATGGTATTCCTAAGAATAAGAAGTTATGGTTACTTTCTGTAGCTCTGGCTTTTAAAGGACTTATGTTAAAGAACGGGAAAGATCCTTTAGTCCCCTCACTTAAACAATGGCTTGAATCTCTTGCTAGTTGGGCAAACAATGAGAGAATCAGTCATTTTGCTTTAGATCGTATAGACATGTTTAATGATACGTGGGGACCTTTTATAGAAGCTTGCCTCTAGCTCTAATATTGAAATGTTGAAGTGCTACAAAGAACATTTGGGGTTTTTACTTATAGCTAAGTATGGGTATAAGAAATATACATTGATGGTCTTCATTATTAATTATTTGCTTTGTGATTGTTTTGCATCTATATTTTGTTTTTTATACCCTTTTGAACATTCTGTATGAAATGTTTAATGTCTTTTTGTTTTGAAATTTGAATAAACTTAATTGGAAAAAAAAAAAGAAATGCATTTAATAGCCAAAGCTTACCGCTTTTTTCACTGTCTGAAGTTTTGAAGGTAGGGAATAGCCCCTCTTTTGAATAGTGAACAAAAAATGGTATGTTGTGTGGATATTTTGAAGCATTGTACTACATTTGAACTAAGGATGTTTCTCCTTGGTTTTCAGATAACAATGGGAATGCTAACATCATTCGGACTTTAAAGCCACATGGCATTTGAGAATGTGACTATAAGCCCAAATAAGATTGTTTCGATTTCAAAAGTCGCTATATGACTTGTCCTTTACAACTAATATGAATTTATTGTTCAAACAGATATTGAGAAACCCCGCTGAAAACATATGAGGGTTCACCCTGCCCCATGGCAGACACATTTTGAAGTATTGCTTACTAAAATTCACAGGTTAGTTCCACCTGTGTAGTAATTTATTTATATCAAATTTTGTCGATTTTTAGGAATTCAATGCCTTTAAAAAATCATTTAATAAGACATATATATTTTTATGTTATACAGAGTTCACAGTAAAGCTCCAGAGTCTGAAGAAGGAACTACAGAGACATTTTAAGGAGCAAGAGTTGAAACAATTTCAAAAAAAAACATTTATTTTGAAGCAGGTTATAGAAGAAAGCAAGAACTGAATAAAAAAGAAAGTGATCTATATGAGAATGTGAATCTATTTTTTGTGGTTGAGAGGGTGTTGCCTTTGTTTGACCATTCTTATAAAAGCCAGGTCTGGCACCCCAACAGAACTACATGATGGGTAGTTTATATGGGCAGTCTTATATAAGCCAGGTTAAGAACCCCAACAGAACTCCATAATGGACTGGCTTGCATGGGCATTCTTATATAAGCCAGGTCAGGGACACTAGCAGAACTCCGTGATGGGCAGCTTACATGGGCATTCTTATATAAGCCAGGTCAGGAACACCAGCAGAACTCCGTGATGGGCAGCTTACGTGGGCATTCTTATTTAAGCCAGGTCAGGGACACCAGCAGAACTCCATGATGGGCAGCTTACATGGGCAGTCTTATATAAGCCTAGTCAGGGAACCCAACAGAACTCTGTGATGGATGGCTTACATGGGCAGCCTTATATACAGACTAGGGCAGGGACCCCAGGCAGAACTCTGTGATGGGCAGTTTACATGGGCATTCTTATATAAGCCAGGTTAGGAACCCCCAACAGAACTCCATAATGGACTGGCTTGCATGGGCATTCTTATATAAGCCAGGTTAAGGACCCCAGCAGAACTCCATGATGGGCCAGCTTACTAGGGCAGTCTTATATAAGCCAGGTCAGGGACCCCAGTAGGACTCTGTGATGGGCTGGCGTACGTGGGCAGTCTTATATAGAACCACACTGAATATCCATCACCACCAACCCTTAGAAAATCAGCCCCAGACTACAAATAACAATACATCAAATGTATTTATTTAATACAGCAGTGTGCAGCACATCTGTCACAGAGAGCACAGAAGGCTAACCTTACTGAGTCCTACCGGTTTCGCTAAACAGCGTCCTTAGGGATGGTCTTATATTAGCCAGGTCAGGGACCCAACAGAACTCCATGATGGGTGGCTTACATGTTCAGTGTTATATAAGCCAGGTCAGGGACCCCAACAGAACTCTGTAATGGACTAGGTTGCATGGGCATTCTTATGTAAACCAGCTCAGGGACCCCAGCAGAAATCTGTGATGGGCATCTAACATGAACATCCTTCTAACACCAGGGCTACATCACTGATGCTTTACAGCGAGTCTCATCCACCAGCCTGAGATTGGTGACCCACCCAGAGACTGAACTGTATATTAATGATGGAACTTTGAATACAAGTTCAAACTCTCTAGTTGGGTGACATACCCCCAGCTCCCTAATGTCAGATTTGTTTCTCCACTGAAGAAAGTAGTCACCTCAAAATACAGCTTCACTACTTTGGTCTCCAGTGCCCTTTTTGACTTTTTTTATTTATGTTTTAGCAGTTTAATGAGCTTTACTCAAATACTCTGCATTAGTTAGGGTTTTTGTAATGTTTTATTGATTGGGGGTATAATTGCGGATACACCTGCTGATATCAAGAGGGTTTGGTTGGGGATTCTCTTCATGCAAATCAGGAGCCTCCCCCTCCCACTCACTATTAATTTAAAATGTACAGACACCAAGGTTTGTTAAAATTGCTAGTGCTACCCTTGAGGCTGTGTCACTTGATGAAAATGCACCACAAGTTCAGTATTTTACTAACAGCTGGTGTTCCTACTGACGTCGGTGAGCAGGCCTTCTTTATCTTAATGTTGTGTTTCCAGGCATGACTTTCACATACTTCGATGTTAATAAAAGTATTTTTACATCGTATTCTTGAAGATGAGTGGATACTTCAACATTACAATTATGAGAAAATGTTTTAATGTCAACTAGTCCCACTTGAAGTGCAAGTACGGGGCATGCCAGCTCTGATCACTTGCGAAATTGTTCCATTTCTGTTCCACTTGTCATGAAAGGCTGAGTTGTTTCACCAGAAATCATTTGCAGTGACTGCATATTTCAGGGTCTGTGTCTCCCAAATCTGAACTGTAGTAACCCCTGTGGGAGCACACTGAGCTGAGGTGAACAACCTGAAATTAGCCTGCATTCACAGCCCTGCATGTTACATCATCAGCCTCATTTCCTTCATAACAGACCCTCCCCTTTCACACTGTCATGAAATCACCTCATCTCCTAGCAACACCCTCATGCATGCTCTCGTGGAGCAAGGACTGCCCCTGCTGAAACAGCCCTGCCTTCTGATTGGGTGGCTTCGGGTCCTCTTACCAAACCTTACTACAGACTGGCAGTTTCTCCAGTACAACTTGAATTTATGACTTTGGTTTCTGCGAGCGACCTGATAAGAATTTTGATGTTTCTTATTGGGGGGGGGGGGGTTGGTAGGAGAGATTCTTGATGGACACAGTGTTGTATTCCAATCTTAAATTACTATGTTACTGTGTTTGTATATACAGTGAGTGTGCGTTAGGAAGAGTAGGCTGGAGTTCCTTTAGCCCTTGAATTACACTATTACTATTGTATGTTTGATGTAACCAATTATCATGAATATGAGTACGGGAAAACGTTGCAACCTACAGTAACTGGTTCTCAGTTGTGCCAGATAACAGCTATACTAACAGCAGAAAATATGTCCTGCCACTAGGGCACAGAGCAGGACAAATCACTGTGCTAGCAACCCATTAGTATATTCAGGTTTTAAACAGCAGTCATTTTTTCCCTGCAAACTGCTGTCACGCAAACAGAAAGCCAGCCGGTGCTCCCTAGTGGCTGCCAAATGATAGCACACTAACAGGAAACCAGCCAGCACTCCTTAGTGGCTTACAGAAGTAACATATTAACAGGGAACCAGCCAGCCAGTGCTCCCTAATGGTTACCAGTGGTAGCACACTAACATGAAAGTGGCCAGTGCTTCCTAGTGGTCGCCAGTGGTAGCACACTAACAGGAAAGTGGACAGTGCTCCCTAGTGGATCCCAGTGGTAGCACACTTACTGGAAAGTAGCCAGCACTTCCTATTCGTTCCCAGTGTAGAGCACTAACAGGAAAATGGACAGTGCTTCCTAGTGGTTCCCAGTGGTAGGACATTAACAGGAAAGAGGCCAGTGCTCCTTACTAATTCCAAGTGGTAGCACACTAACAGGAAAGTGGCCAGTGGTTCCCAGTGGTAGCACACTAACAGGAAACTAGCCAGTGCTCCCTAGTGACTACCAATGGTAGCACACTAACAGGAAACCAGTCAATACTCCCTAGTGGTCACTCATGGTAGCATACTAACAGAAAAGTGGCCAGTGCTCCCTAGAGGTTCCCAGTGGTAGCAAACTAACAGAAAAGTGGCCAGTGCTCCCTAATGGTTTCCAGGGGTAGCACACTAATAGGAAAGTAGCCAGCGCTCACTAGTGTTTCCCAGTGGTAGCACACTAAAAGGAAAATGGTCAGCACTCCCTAGTCTTTCCCAGTGGTAGCACACTTAACAGGAAAGTAGCCTGCGCTCCCTAGTGTCTCCTAATGGTAGCACACTAACAGGTAACCAGCCAATGCTCCCTAGTGGCTCCCAGTGGTAGCACACTAACAGGAAAGTGGTCAGTGCTCCTTAGTGGTTCCCACTAGTACCACACCAACAGGAAAGTGGCCAGTGCTACCTAGTTGTTCCCAAAGGTACCACACTAACAGGAAACCATTCAGTACTCCCTAGTAGTTCCCAGTGGTAGCACACTAACAGGAAAATGGCCAGTGCTCCCGAGAGGTTCCCACTGGTAGCATACTAGCAGGAAAGTGGACAGCGCTTGCTAGTGGCTCCCAATGGTAGCAAACTAATTAGAAAGTTGCCAGCACTCCCTAGTGGTTCCCAGTGGTAGCACACTAACAGGAAAGTGGCCAGCGCTTCTTAGTGGTTCCCAGTAGTAGCACACTAACAGGAAACCAGCCAATGCTCCCTAGTGGTTGCCACTGGTAGCACACTAACAGGAAAGTGGCCAGTGCTCCCTAGAGGTTCCTAGAAGTACTAAACTAATAGGAAAGTGGCCAGTGCTCCCCAGTGGTTCCCAGTGGTAGCACACTAACAGGAAAGTGGCCAGTGCTCCCTAGTGGGTCCCAGTGGTAGCACACTAACTGGAAAGTGGCCAGCGCTCCATAGTGGTTCCCATTGGAAGAACAGTAACAGAAAAATGGACAGTGGTTCCCAGTGGTAGGACATTAAAAGGAAAGAGGCCGGTGCTCCCTAGTAGTTACAAGTGGTAGCACACTAACAGGAAAGTGGCCAGTGGTTCCCAGTGGTAGCACACTAACAGGAAGGTAGCCAGTGCTCCCTAGTGGCTACCAGTAGTAGCACAATAACAGGAAAACAGACGATACTCCCTAGTGGTCACCAGTGGTAGAAAATTAACAGAAAAGTGCCCAGTGCTCCCTAGTGCTTCCCAGTGTTAACAAACTAACAGAAAAGTGCCCAATGCTCCCTAATGGTTCCCAGTGGTAGCACACTAATAGGAAAATAGTCAGCGCTTCCTAGTGGTTCCCGTGGTAGCACACTAACAGGAAAATGGCCAGCACTCCCTAGTGGTTTCCAGTGGTAGAAAACTTAACAGGAAATTGGCCAGTGCACCCTAGTGGTCCCCAGTTTTAGCACACTAATAGGAAAAAAGCCAGTGCTTACTAGTGGTTCCCATTGGTAGCACACTAACAAGTAATTGGCCAGTGCTCCCTAATGGTTCCCAGGGGTAGCACACTAATAGGAAAATGGCCAGCACTCCCTAGTGGTTCCTAGTGGTAGCACATTAAAGACAAAAGTGGCCTGTGCTCCCTAGTGTCTCCCAATGGTGGCACACTAACAGGAAACCAGCCAATGCTCCCTAGTGGCCCCACTGGTACCACACCAACAGGAAAGTGGCCAGTGCTACCTGGTGGTTCCCAATGGTAGCACACTAACAGGAAACCAGCTAGCGCCCTAGTAATTCCCAGTAGTAGCACACTAGCAGAAAATGGCCAGTGCTCCCAGGAGGCCCACTGGTAGCACACTAACAGGAAAGTGGACAGCGCTGCTAGTGGCTCCCAATGGTAGCAAACTACACTGAAAGTTGTCAGCACTCCTAGTGGTTCCCAGTGGTAGCACACTAACAGGAATGGGGCCAGTTCTCCTAGTTGCTCCCACTGGTAGCACTCTAACAGGAAACCAGTCAGTGCTCCTTATGGTTTCCAGTGGTAGCACACTAACAGGAAAGTGGCCAGTGGTTCCCAGTGGCAGCACATTAACAGGAAAGTGGCCAGCGCTTCTTAGTGGTTCCCAGTGGTAGCACACTAACAGGTAATTGGCCAGTGCTCCTAATGGTTTCAGGATAGCACACTAGTGGTTCCCAGTGGTAGACACTAATAGGAAAATGGCCAGCACTCCTAGTGGTTCCCAGTGGTAGCACACTAACAGGAAACCAGCCAATACTCCCTAGTGGCTCCCATGGTAGCACACTAACAGGAAAGTGGCCAGTGCTCCTTTTAGTTCCCACTGGTTCCACACCAACAGGAAAGTAGCTAGTGCTACCTGGTGGTTCCCAATGGTACCACACTAACAGGAAAATGGCCAGTGCTCCCTAGATGTTTCCAGTGGTAGCACACTAACAGGAAAGTGGACAGCACTCACTAGTGGCTCCCAAAAGTAGCAAACTAATAGGAAAGTGGCCAGAGCTCCCTAGTGGTTCCCAGTGGTAGCACATTAACAGGAAAGTGACCAGTTCTCCCTAGTTGCTTCCAATCGTAGCACAATAACAGAAAACCAGCCAGTGCTCCCTTGTGATTGCCAGTGGTAGCACACTAACAGGAAAGTGGCCAGTGGTTCCCAGTGGCAGCACATTAACATGAAAGTGGCCAGCACTTCTTAGTGGTTCCCAGTGGTAGCACACTAACAGGAAACCAGCCAGTGCTCCCTAGTGGTTGCCAGTGGTAGCACACTAACAGGAAAGTGGCCAGTGCTCCCTAGTGGTTCCCAGTAGTAGGAAACTAATGGGAAAGTGGCCAGTGCTCCCTAATGGTTCCCAGTGGTAGCACACTAACAGGAAAGTGGACAATGCTCCCTAGTGGATCCCAGTGGTAGCACACTAACTGGAAAGTGGCCAATGCTCCCTAGTGGTTCCCAGTGGTAGAACAGTAACAGGAAAATGGACAGTGGTTCCCAGTGGTAGGACATTAACAGGAAAGAGGCCAGTGCTCCCTATTAGTTCCAAGTGGTAACACACTAATAGGAAAGTGGCCAGTGGTTCCCAGTGGTAGCACACTAACAGGAAAGTAGCCAGTGCTCCCTAGTGGCTACCAATAGTAGCACACTAGCAGGAAACCAACCAATACTCCCTAGTGGTTGCCAGTGGTAGCAAACTAACAGAAATGTGGCCAGTGCTCCTTAGTGGTTCCCAGTGGTAGCAAACTAACAGAAAAGTGGCCAATGCTCCCTAATGATTCCCAGTGGTAGTGCACTAATAGGAAAGTAGCCAGCACTTCTTTGTGGTTCCCAGTTGCAGCACACTAACAGGAAAGTGGTCAGTGCTCCCTAGTGGTTCCCAGTTGCAGCACACTAACAGGAAAGTGGTCAGTGCTTCCTAGTGGTTCCCAGTAGTAGCACACTAACAGGAAGGTGGCCAGTGCTCCCTAATGGTTCCCAGTGGTAGTACACTAACAGGAAAGTGGCCAGTGCTCTGTAGTGATCCCCAGTGGCAGCACACTAACAGGAAAGTGGCCAGTGCTCTCTAGTGGTTCCCAGTGGTAGCATACTAACAGGAAACCAGCCAGTGCTCTTTAGTGGTTCCCAGTTGTAGCACACTAATAGGAAAGTAGCCAGCGCTCACTAGTGGTTTCCAATGGTAGCACACTAACAGAAAAATGGGCAGCATGCCCTAGTGGTTCCCAGTGGTAGCACACTAACAGGAAATTGGCCAGTACTCCTTAGTGGTCCCCAGTTTTAGCACACTTATAGGAAAATAGCCAGCGCTCACTAGTGGTTTCCAGTGGTAGAACACTAACAGGAAAATGGCCAGCGCTCCCTAGTGGTTCCAAGTGGTATCACACTAACAGGAAAGTGGCCAGTGCTCCCTGATGGTTCCCAGTGTTAGCACACTAATAGGAAAGTAGCCAGTGTTCACTAGTAGTTCCCAGTGGTACCACACCAACAGGAAAGTGGCCAGTGCTACCTGGTGGTTCCCAATGGTAGCACACTAACAGGAAACCAGCTAGCGCTCCCTAGTAATTCCCAGTGGTAGCACACTAGCAGAAAAATGGCCAGTGCTCCCGAGAGGCCCACTGGTAGCACACTAACAGGAAAGTGGACAGTGCTCGCTAGTGGCTCCCAATGGTAGCAAACTAATACGAAAGTTGTCAGCACTCCCTAGTGGTTCCCAGTGGTAGCACACTAACAGGAATGGGGCCAGTTCTCCCTAGTTGCTCCCACTGGTAGCACTCTAACAGGAAACCAGTCAGTGCTCCCTTATGGTTTCCAGTGGTAGCACACTAACAGGAAAGTGGCCAGTGGTTCCCAGTGGCAGCACATTAACAGGAAAGTGGCCAGCGCTTCTTAGTGGTTCCCAGTGGTAGCACACTAACAGGTAATTGGCCAGTGCTCCCTAATGGTTTCCAGGGATAGCACACTAATAGGAAAATGGCCAGCACTCCCTAGTGGTTCCCAGTGGTAGCACACTAACAGGAAACCAGCCAATACTCCCCTAGTGGCTCCCAGTGGTAGCACACTAACAGGAAAGTGGCCAGTGCTCCTTTTTAGTTCCCACTGGTTCCACACCAACAGGAAAGTAGCTAGTGCTACCTGGTGGTTCCCAGTGGTACCACACTAACAGGAAAATGGCCAGTGCTCCCTAGATGTTTCCAGTGGTAGCACACTAACAGGAAAGTGGACAGCACTCACTAGTGGCTCCCAAAAGTAGCAAACTAATAGGAAAGTGGCCAGAGCTCCCTAGTGGTTCCCAGTGGTAGCACATTAACAGGAAAGTGACCAGTTCTCCCTAGTTGCTTCCAATCGTAGCACAATAACAGGAAACCAGCCAGTGCTCCCTTGTGATTGCAGTAGTAGCACACTAACAGGAAAGTGGCCAGTGGTTCCTAGTGGCAGCACATTAACAGGAAAGTGGCCAGTGCTTCTTAGTGGTTCCCAGTGGTAGCACACTAACAGGAAACCAGCCAGTGCTCCCTAGTGGTTGCCAGTGGTAGCACACTAACAGGAAAGTGGCCAGTGCTCCCTAGTGGTTCCCAGTAGTAGCAAACTAATGGGAAAGTGGCCAGTGCTCCCTAATGGTTCCCAGTGGTAGCACACTAACAGGAAAGTGGACAATGCTCCCTAGTGGATCCCAGTGGTAGCACACTAACTGGAAAGTGGCCAATGCTCCCTAGTGGTTCCCAGTGGTAGAACAGTAACAGGAAAATGGACAGTGGTTCCCAGTGGTAGGACATTAACAGGAAAGAGGCCAGTGCTCCCTATAGTTCCAAGTGGCAACACACTAATAGGAAAGTGGCCAGTGGTTCCAAGTGGTAGCACACTAACAGGAAAGTAGCCAGTGCTCCCTAGTGGCTACCAATAGTAGCACACTAGCTGGAAACCAACCAATACTCCCTAGTGGTTGCCAGTGGTAGTAAACTAACAGAAATGTGGCCAGTGCTCCTTAGTGGTTCTCAGTGGTAGCAAACTAACAGGAAGGTGGCCAGTGCTCCCTAATGGTTCCCAGTGGTAGCACACTAACAGGAAAGTGGCCAGTGCTCTGTAGTGATCCCCAGTGGCAGCACACTAACAGGAAAGTGGCCAGTGCTCTCTAGTGGTTCCCAGTGGTAGCATACTAACAGGAAACCAGCCAGTGCTCTTTAGTGGTTCCCAGTTGTAGCACACTAATAGGAAAGTAGCCAGCGCTCACTAGTGGTTCCCAGTGGTAGCACACTAACAGGAAATTGGCCAGTACTCCTTAGTGGTCCCCAGTTTTAGCACACTTATAGGAAAATAGCCAGCGCTCCCTAGTGGTTTCCAGTGGTAGAACACTAACAGGAAAATGGCCAGTGCTCCCTAGTGGTTCCAAGTGGTATCACACTAACAGGAAAGTGGCCAGTGCTCCCTGATGGTTCCCAGTGTTAGCACACTAATAGGAAAGTAGCCAGTGTTCACTAGTAGTTCCCAGTGGTAGCACACTTAACAGGAAAGTGGCCAGTGCTCCCTAATGATTCCCAGTGGTAGTGCACTAATAGGAAAGTAGCCAGCACTTCTTTCTGGTTCCCAGTTGCAGCACACTAACAGGAAAGTGGTCAGTGCTCCCTAGAGGTTCCCAGTAGTAGCACACTAACAGGAAGGTGGCCAGTGCTCCCTAATGGTTCCCAGTGGTAGCACACTAACAGGAAAGTGGCCAGTGCTCTGTAGTGATCCCCAGTGGCAGCACACTAACAGGAAAGTGGCCAGTGCTCTCTAGTGGTTCCCAGTGGTAGCATACTAACAGGAAACCAGCCAGTGCTCTTTAGTGGTTCCCAGTTGTAGCACACTAATAGGAAAGTAGCCAGCGCTCACTAGTGGTTCCCAGTGGTAGCACACTAACAGGAAATTGGCCAGTACTCCTTAGTGGTCCCCAGTTTTAGCACACTTATAGGAAAATAGCCAGCGCTCCCTAGTGGTTTCCAGTGGTAGAACACTAACAGGAAAATGGCCAGTGCTCCCTAGTGGTTCCAAGTGGTATCACACTAACAGGAAAGTGGCCAGTGCTCCCTGATGGTTCCCAGTGTTAGCACACTAATAGGAAAGTAGCCAGTGTTCACTAGTAGTTCCCAGTGGTAGCACACTTAACAGGAAAGTGGCCAGTGCTCCCTAGTGTCTCCCAACGGTAGCACACTAACAGAAAAACAGCCAGTGCTCCCTAGTGGCTCCCAGTGGTAGCACACTAACAGGAGAGTGGCCAGTGTTCCTTAGTGGTTCCCACTGTTACCACACCAACAGAAAAGTGACCAGTGCTACCTAGTGGTTCCCAATGATAGCACACTAACAGGAAACCAGCCAGTGCTCCCTAGTGGTTCCCAGTGGTAGCATACTCACAGGAAAATGGCCAGTGCTCCCTAGAGGTTCCCAGTGGTAGCACACTAACAGGAAACCAGCCAGTGCTCCCTAGTGGTTGCCAGTAGTAGCACACTAACAGGAAAGTGGACAGCACTCGCTAGTGGCTCCCAATGGTAGCAAACTAATAGGAAAGGGCCAGCACTCCCTAGTGGTTCCCAGTGGTAGCACACTAACAGGAAAGTGGCCAGTGGTTCCCAGTAGCAGCACATTAATAGGAAAGTGGCCAGTGCTTCTTATTGGTTCCCAGTGGTAGCACACTAACAGGAAACCAGCCAGTGCTCCCTAGTGGTTGCCAGTAGTAGCACACTAACAGGAAAGTGGCCAGTGGTTCCCAGTGGCAGCACATTAATAGGAAAGTGGCCAGTGCTTCTTAGTGGTTCCCAGTGGTAGCACACTAACAGGAAACCAGCCAGTGCTCCCTAGTGGTTTCAGTAGTAGCAAACTAATAGGAAAGTGACCAGCACTCTGCAGTGGTTCCCAGTGGTAGCACACTAACAGGAAAGTGGCCAGTGCTCCCTAGTGGATCCTAGTGGTAGCACACTAACAGGAAAATGGCCAGCACTCCCTAGTGGTTCCCAGTGGTAGCAAACTTAACAGGAAATTGGCCAGTGCACCCTAGTGGTCCCCAGTTTTAGCACACTAATAGGAAAAAAGCCAGTGCTTACTAGTGGTTCCCATTGGTAGCACACTAACAAGTAATTGGCCAGTGCTCCCTAATGGTTCCCAGGGGTAGCACACTAATAGGAAAATGGCCAGCACTCCCTAGTGGTTCCTAGTGGTAGCACATTAAAGACAAAAGTGGCCTGTGCTCCCTAGTGTCTCCCAATGGTGGCACACTAACAGGAAACCAGCCAATGCTCCCTAGTGGCTCCCACTGGTACCACACCAACAGGAAAGTGGCCAGTGCTACCTGGTGGTTCCCAATGGTAGCACACTAACAGGAAACCAGCTAGCGCTCCCTAGTAATTCCCAGTGGTAGCACACTAGCAGAAAAATGGCCAGTGCTCCCGAGAGGCCCACTGGTAGCACACTAACAGGAAAGTGGACAGCGCTCGCTAGTGGCTCCCAATGGTAGCAAACTAATTCGAAAGTTGTCAGCACTCCCTAGTGGTTCCCAGTGGTAGCACACTAACAGGAATGGGGCCAGTTCTCCCTAGTTGCTCCCACTGGTAGCACTCTAACAGGAAACCAGCCAGTGCTCCCTTATGGTTTCCAGTGGTAGCACACTAACAGGAAAGTGGCCAGTGGTTCCCAGTGGCAGCACATTAACAGGAAAGTGGCCAGTGCTTCTTAGTGGTTCCCAGTGGTAGCACACTAACAGGTAATTGGCCAGTGCTCCCTAATGGTTTCCAGGGATAGCACACTAGTGGTTCCCAGTGGTAGCACACTAATAGGAAAATGGCCAGCACTCCCTAGTGGTTCCCAGTGGTAGCACACTAACAGGAAACCAGCCAATACTCCCTAGTGGCTCCCAGTGGTAGCACACTAACAGGAAAGTGGCCAGTGCTCCTTTTTAGTTCCCACTGGTTCCACACCAACAGGAAAGTAGCTAGTGCTACCTGGTGGTTCCCAGTGGTACCACACTAACAGGAAAATGGCCAGTGCTCCCTAGATGTTTCCAGTGGTAGCACACTAACAGGAAAGTGGACAGCACTCACTAGTGGCTCCCAAAAGTAGCAAACTAATAGGAAAGTGGCCAGAGCTCCCTAGTGGTTCCCAGTGGTAGCACATTAACAGGAAAGTGACCAGTTCTCCCTAGTTGCTTCCAATCGTAGCACAATAACAGAAAACCAGCCAGTGCTCCCTTGTGATTGCACAGTAGCACACTAACAGGAAAGTGGCCAGTGGTTCCCAGTGGCAGCACATTAACAGGAAAGTGGCCAGCGCTTCTTAGTGGTTCCCAGTGGTAGCACACTAACAGGAAACCAGCCAGTGCTCCCTAGTGGTTGCCAGTGGTAGCACACTAACAGGAAAGTGGCCAGTGCTCCCTAGTGGTTCCCAGTAGTAGGAAACTAATGGGAAAGTGGCCAGTGCTCCCTAATGGTTCCCAGTGGTAGCACACTAACAGGAAAGTGGACAATGCTCCCTAGTGGATCCCAGTGGTAGCACACTAACTGGAAAGTGGCCAATGCTCCCTAGTGGTTCCCAGTGGTAGAACAGTAACAGGAAAATGGACAGTGGTTCCCAGTGGTAGGACATTAACAGGAAAGAGGCCAGTGCTCCCTATTAGTTCCAAGTGGTAACACACTAATAGGAAAGTGGCCAGTGGTTCCCAGTGGTAGCACACTAACAGGAAAGTAGCCAGTGCTCCCTAGTGGCTACCAATAGTAGCACACTAGCTGGAAACCAACCAATACTCCCTAGTGGTTGCCAGTGGTAGTAAACTAACAGAAATGTGGCCAGTGCTCCTTAGTGGTTCTCAGTGGTAGCAAACTAACAGAAAAGTGGCCAATGCTCCCTAATGATTCCCAGTGGTAGTGCACTAATAGGAAAGTAGCCAGCACTTCTTTGTGGTTCCCAGTTGCAGCACACTAACAGGAAAGTGGTCAGTGCTCCCTAGTGGTTCCCAGTAGTAGCACACTAACAGGAAGGTGGCCAGTGCTCCCTAATGGTTCCCACTAGTAGCACGCTAACAGGAAGGTGGCCAGTGCTCCCTAATGGTTCCCAGTGGTAGCACACTAACAGGAAAGTGGCCAGTGCTCTGTAGTGATCCCCAGTGGCAGCACACTAACAGGAAAGTGGCCAGTGCTCTCTAGTGGTTCCCAGTGGTAGCATACTAACAGGAAACCAGCCAGTGCTCTTTAGTGGTTCCCAGTTGTAGCACACTAATAGGAAAGTAGCCAGCGCTCACTAGTGGTTCCCAGTGGTAGCACACTAACAGAAATTGGCCAGTACTCCTTAGTGGTCCCCAGTTTTAGCACACTTATAGGAAAATAGCCAGCTCCCCTAGTGGTTTCCAGTGGTAGAACACTAACAGGAAAATGGCCAGTGCTCCCTAGTGGTTCCAAGTGGCATCACACTAACAGGAAAGTGGCCAGTGCTCCCTGATGGTTCCCAGTGTTAGCACACTAATAGGAAAGTAGCCAGTGTTCACTAGTAGTTCCCAGTGGTAGCACACTTAACAGGAAAGTGGCCAGTGCTCCTAGTGTCTCCAACGGTAGCACACTAACAGGAAAACAGCCAGTGCTTCCTAGTGGCTCCCAGTGGTAGCACACTAACAGGAGAGTGGCCAGTGTTCGTTAGTGGTTCCCACTGTTACCACACCAACAGAAAAGTGACCAGTGCTACCTAGTGGTTCCCAGTGATAGCACACTAACAGGAAACCAGCCAGTGCTCCCTAGTGGTTCCCAGTGGTAGCATACTCACAGGAAAATGGCCAGTGCTCCCTAGAGGTTCCCAGTGGTAGCACACTAACAGGAAACCAGCCAGTGCTCCCTAGTGGTTGCCAGTAGTAGCACACTAACAGGAAAGTGGACAGCACTCGCTAGTGGCTCCCAATGGTAGCAAACTAATAGGAAGGGGCCAGCACTCCCTAGTGGTTCCCAGTGGTAGCACACTAACAGGAAAGTGGCCAGTGGTTCCCAGTGGCAGCACATTAATAGGAAAGTGGCCAGTGCTTCTTAGTGGTTCCCAGTGGTAGCACACTAACAGGAAACCAGCCAGTGCTCCCTAGTGGTTTCAGTAGTAGCAAACTAATAGGAAAGTGACCAGCACTCTGCAGTGGTTCCCAGTGGTAGCACACTAACAGGAAAGTGGCCAGTGCTCCCTAGTGGTTCCCAGTGGTAGCACACTAAGAGGAAAGTGGCCAGTGGTTCCCAATGGTAGCACACTAACAGGAAAGTAGCCAGTGCTCCCTATTGGCTACCAATGGTAGCACAATAACATGAAGCCAGCCAATACTCCCTAGTGGTCGCCAGTGGAAGCAAAGTAACAGAAAAGTGGCTAGTGCTTCCTAGTGGTTCCCAGTGTTAGCAAACTAACAGAAAAGTGGCCCATGCTCCCTAATGGTTCCCAGTGGTAGCACACTAAGAGAAAAGTAGCCAGTGCTTCCTAGTGGTTCCAGGAGGTAGCACACTAACAGGAAAATGGCCAGCACTCTGTAGTGGTTCCTAGTGGTAGCACACTTAACAGGAAAGTAGCCCCGTGCTCCCTAGTGGTTGCCAGTGGCAGCACACTGACAGGAAAGTGGTCAGTGCTCCCTAATGGTTCCCAGTAGTAGCTCACTAACAGGATAGTATTGGCCATCCTTAGTGGCTCCTGTGGTAGCACACTAACAGGAAGGTGGCCAGTGCTCCCTAATGGTTCTCAGTGGTAGCACACTAACAGGAAAGTGGCCAGTGCTCTCTAGTGGTTCCCAATGGTAGCACACTAACAGGAAACCAGCCAGTGCTCCCTAGTTGTTCCCAGTGGTAGCACACTAATAGGAAAGTAGCCAGTGCTCACTAGAATAGCAAAGGCCCAAACCGAGGAAAAGATAGCCAACTCAGTTAAGAAGAGGGGCAAAACCTTTTATTGGTACATTAGGGAGCAAAGAAAGACTCAGGCAGGGATGCTGAGGCTGAATAAAGAGGAAGGTGGTTGGGCAGAGAGCAAAAGTGAAAAAGCAGGGATACTGAACGAATACTTCTGCTCTGTATTCACAATGGAAAAGCAGGGGAAGATACCTAATCCAGTCAATAGAAGCACTCTGGATAGGGGGGTTGATATTAGTCCTTTCACAGAAGAAAGGGTTCTGAAACAACTCTTTAAAACTGAAGGTGGACAAAGCAATGGGGCCGATGGGATTCACCCCAGAATTCTAAAAGAACTAAGGGAAGAACTAGTAACACCACTGACTACCCTTTTTAATAAATCATAGGAGGATGGTGTGGTACCTGAGGACTGGAGGAGGATGGATGTGATTCCCCTTCACAAAAGTGGCAGCAAGACAGAGACAGGAAACTACAGACCTGTCAGTTTGACCTCAGTGGTAGGGAAAATGATGGAATCACTTCTGATTGAAGGAATTTATTTTATTTAGTTTTTGTTTACCGGGTAAGTGCACTAGCCAACACAATGACTATTTTCAGGCACGAGCTGGGTGAGTACAACATAATGAACAGGTACAAGAACATTTTGATGGGGAGAGAAGCAAACAATACATTATACAAGGAAAGGAGCAAATGTACACAATGTAAGACCCTTGAGGGAACTAATTCAATTTAACAGAGGTAGTAGGCAGCATTACAGGTTCTCATGTGGTGAAAACAAATTTAATGTGGTACAAGTGGAGGGAAACAGAAAGCATAACAGTAAACCACGGTAGGCAAGACAAGTAGCTATTGTTGAGAGGATAAACACAGGATAATTCAAGCAAATACAGTTTGTATATAATTGGGTATCAGGTCTAACTCTGAAAAATCAAATCTATAGGATTAAAGAGGAGGAGGAGGGCAGGAGGAGACAGTAAGGTAATATAATGAGAAGAGGATAAGGAAAGGAAGGCAGAGTAGCATGAGTAAGGGAGGACAAGTATAGGAAGGGGGTGAAAAGGCGGAGGACCAGGCAAGAGAGAGACAGGACAGAGGGATCATAACAGGAAGTGGGTATGGAAAGGAAGGAAGAGTAGCAGGAGTAGGGAAGGACATGTATAGGAGGAAGGTGAGATGGTAGAGGACCAGGCAAGAAAGAGACAAGGCAGAGGGATCATGGCATGAAACAGTTAGAGCGGAGATGCAGGAGGAGGGAGATAGGGTTTTGAGAGATAGGAGAACTTCCCGGGCAGGCAAGCCTATAAGACTTAGGGGAAATGAGGTCAAGACATATACAGAGAGGAATAGAAAAGGAATGAGAGAGCACTAGGGCATGCGATTTTCCCATGACTATCAGTGGGATCAAAACAAGTGCAGGGGCCAGTACGCGATAGATAATGGCGAAGCTCTTTCTTAAAACACTGATGAGACCCAGCCGATTTTAGTTCAGGGGAAGAGTAATCCAGAGCTGGGGAGCCGCACACTTGAAAGCTTCAGTGCCTTTAGTGGTAGAGCATCTTGGAACTTGGAGTAGCGATATGTCGGTGGACCTCAGACCATGAGGGACTGAGTGGGGAATTAGAAGCTCTGCCAGAGATTTTGGGGTTTTGAGCCTTACGATTGAGTCAGTAAGGGAACCCAGATAATATTGCCTTGTTGCCATGGAGGAGAACCATCCTAGGTCATCATAAAGCTGACAGCAGTGCTTTTGTCTTGAGGAGGAGGATGCATATCGACATATGTTATTGTAAGTGACATCCCATTTCTGAATGGCAGTTTTGTGAGCATTAGAAAGGATGGGGGCACTGTAGGTTAGGGAAGGTAGCAGTACACCCCTAGTAATGGCTTTTTTAGCAGATGGCGTTAGCAAGTAACCAGAGATTTGTATGCTGCACCAAGTTTGCTATTTAGTCTTACAGATGGATTGAATGTGCAGGCTGAGATCAAGGGATTGGTCGAGCAGGACACCAAGATAGTTAAAAGATGAGACAGTTTCAAGTTTTGTATCACCTAAGTCGTGAACTGTAAGGGAGGAGGGGCACCTACGAAGCTCCAAAATAGAATTTTTGAGTACATAGAAGCAAGTGGGGCACAGGACCCGAGGCAGCATGGATTCACAGTAGCAAGGTCATGTCAGACAAATCAAATTGATTTCTTTGACTGGGTGACCAAAGTAGTAGACCAGGGAGGGGCTGTGGACATGGCCTACCTAGACTTTAGCAAGGCATTTAACACAGCCCCGCACAAAAGATTAATAAACAAATTAGCCAACCTGGGTGTGGGTCCCAGGGTGGTAGCCTGGGTAAAACACTGGCTGGACAACAGGATACAGTGGGTAATAGTAAATGGAGTCCACAGTGAAGAAAGGAGGGTTACTAGTGGAGTACCGCAGGGTTCAGTACTGGGGCCGGTCCTTTTTCATGTCTTTATAAGTGACATTGCAGAGGGATTGGAAGGGAAAGTATGTCTCTTTGCAGATGACACAAAGATCTGCAACAGGGTTGATATGCAAGGTGGGGTGGAAAGGATGAAAAGGGACTTGGCAAGGTTGGAGGAATGATCAAATGTATGGCAGCTTAGATTCAGCACAAAGGAGTGCAAAGTAGTGCACCTGGGAAACAAAAACCCAGGGGAAAAGTACACAATGGGGGGTGAGATACTGACAACCAAAATGGAAAAGTGACCTGGGGGTAGTCATATCAGATGACCTAAAGGGGGCCAGCAATGTGAGAAGGCAGTAAGGAGGGCTGGGGGATACTGGGATGCATAAGGAGAGGCATCACCAGTAGACAACAGGAAGTTGTTGGCCCTCTGTACAGACAGTTGGTAAGACCACATCTGGAGTACTGCGTACAGTTCTGGAGAGCCCATCTCCACAAAGACATAGACAGGGTGGAGGCTGTCCGGAGGAGGGCAACCAAAATCATGCAGGGTCTGCACCAGAAAACGTATAAAGACTAAAGGAGCTTAAGATGTATGGCCTCGAGGAAAGGAGGGAGAGGGGGGACATGATAGAAACTTTCAAATACCTCAAGGGAATTAGCAAAGTCCAAGAGGGTAACATCTTTCAGAAGATGTGCAAGAACAAGGAGGCACAATTTGAAGATAATGGGAGGACAACGAGGTAATGTGAGGAAGTATTTCTTCACAGAGAGGGTTGTAGATGTATGGAACAGCCTTCCTAAGGATGTCGTAGAGTCAAAAACAGTGGGGGAATTCAATAATACATGGGACAGACATAAGGCAGTTCTAGCGGAGGGTACGAGGAAGTAGGCTATTGGTTAACTAGGATCTGCAGCTTATCCATTAGGTAGGGAAATGGACAGACTAGGTAGGCCAAGTAGTCCTTATCTGCCATCAAATTCTGTGTTTCTAGTGGTTCCCAGTGGTAGCACACTAACAGAAAAATGGCCAGCACTCCCTAGTGGTTCCCAGTGGTACCACATTAACAGGAAAGTGTCCAGTGCCTCCTGGTGGTTCCCAGTGGTGGCACACTAACAGGAAAGTGGCCAGTACTCCCTAGTGGTTCCCAGTGGCAGCACACTAACAGGAAAGTGGCCAGTTCTTCCTAGTTGCTCCCAATGGTAGCACACTAACAGGAAACCAGCCAGTGTTCCCAACTGGTTGCCAGTGGTAGCACATTAACAGGAAAGTGGCCAGTGGTTCTTAGTGGTTCCCAGGGGTAGCACACGAACAGGAAACCAGCCAGTGCTCCCTAGTGGTTGCCAGTGGTAGCACACTAACAGGAAAGTGGCCAGTGGTTCTTAGTGGTTCCCAATGGTAGCACACTAACCGGAAACCAGCAAGTGCTCCCTAGACGTTGCCAGTGGTAGCACATTAACAGGAAAGTGGCCAGTGCTTCTTAGTAGTTCCCAGGGGTAGCACACTAACAGGAAACCAGTCAGTGCTCCCAAGTGGTTGCCAGTGGTAGCACACTAATAGAAAAGTGGCCAGTGCTCCCTAGTGGTTCTCAGTAGTAGCAAACTAATAGGAAAGTGGTCAGCACTCCCCAGTGGTAGCACACTAACAAGAAAGTTGCCAGTGCTCCCTAGTGGCTCCTAGTGTTGGCACACTAACTGGAAAGTTACCAGTGCTCCATAGTGGTTCCCAGTGGTAGAACACTAACAAGAAAATGGACAGTGCTTCCTAGTGGTTCCAAGTGGTAGCACCCTAACAGGAAAGTGGCCAGTGGTTCCCAGTGGCAGCACACTAACAGGAAAGTAGCCAGTGCTCCCTAGTGGCTACCAATGGTAGCACACTAACAGGAAACCAGCCGATACTTCTTAGTGGTCGCCAGTGGTAGCAAACTAACAGAAAAGTGGCCAGTGCTCCCTAATGGTTCCCAGTGGTAGCACACTATTAGGAAAGTTGCCAGCCCTCACTAGTGGCTCCCAGTGGTAGCACACTAACAGGAAAATGGTCAGTACTCTCTAGTGGTTCCCAGTGGTAGCACACTTAACAGGAAAGTGGCCTGTGGCCTGTGCTCCCTAGTGTCTCCCAGTGGTAGCACACTAACAGGAAAATGGTCAGTACTCTCTAGTGGTTCCCAGTGGTAGCACACTTATCAGGAAAGTGGCATGTGCTCCCTAGTGTCTCCCAGTGGTAGCACACTAACACAAAACCAGCCAGTGCTTCCTGGTGGCTCCCAGTGGTAGCACACTAACTGGAAGGTGGCCAGTGCTCCTTAGTGGTTCCCATTGGTACCACACAAACAGAAAAGTGGCCAGTGCTTCCTAGTGGTTCTTAGTGGTAGGACACTAACAGGAAAGAGGCCATTGCTCCCTAGTAGTTCCAAGTGGTAACACACTAACAGGAAATTGGCCAGTGGTTCCCAGTGGTAGCACACTAACAGAAAAGTAGCCAGTGCTCCCTAGTGGCTACCAGTGGTAGCACACTAACAGGAAACCAGCCGATACTCCCTAGTGGTCACCAGTGGTAACAAACTAACAGAAAAGTGCCCAGTGCTCCCTTATGGTTCCCAATGGTAGCACACTAACAGGAAAGTGGCCAGTGCTTCCTAGTGACTCCCAGTGGTAGCACACTAACAGAAAACCAGCCAGTGCTCCCTAGTGGTCGCATGGGGTAGCACACTAACAGGAAAGTTTTCAGTGCTTCCTAAAGGTTCCCAGTGGTAACAAACTAACAGGAACCAGCCAGTGCTCCCTAATGGTTCCCAGTGGCAGAAGATCTTTTTCACATTATTTAAAAAAAACATTTTAATTGTCCAAAACTTTATATTTTCTTATTTTTCATGTATCTATTTACCCACTTTATAAGTGCAATAAGACAATCCAGGATGTTAGTTGTTCTGCCAGAACTGCACATCTAGGGCCAGCAGTAGTGACATAGATACCAATACCCAGTCCTCATGCTTTCTTGCATACCAGTAAAACTGTGTTCCTTCATGCTGTATCCCCTTTTGAGGCTGTCTTTCCGCATGTTCTTGTATCCTTGGCACTAGACTGCTGTAACTTTTCTATGACTCCCTCCACTATGGCTCTTTAGCAGAGCAGTACAGTTGAGACAGTCGTGATGGATGGCTGATGTTCTTCATGTTATATGCTGGCATCTGGACAATGCCATATAGTTCAGGCCAAAACTGCTTTAAAAACTGCAGTCATGTGTATCTGTTGGTTACATTTTATATGACTAATGCAGGACAGCCTTGAAAACAGGACTTGCCCTCATGGCTTTATTTTGGAAAACAAATAAAAGACTACTCCTCCTATGGACACCTGAAACACATGTCTTCCTCACTAAAGAATGGGGGATGGAACAAGATTCAACGTTTCTGGGCACAGTGACAATGATTTCAGTGTTTCACACTGCCATGCAGGAGATAAGAGTTGGTACCATTAACCAGACTCCTCGTCCCAGGCCAGTGGAGTCCAGGGAACACTAAAGAGGCAGTGCAGCTCAGGTGTGGGTTGGGGGAGTCGGGGGAGCAGTGCATCTACGCTCAGGTATGGGGGAGTCGGGAGAACAGTGCATCTACACTCTCAGGTGTGGGTTGAGGAGTTGGAGGAGTAGTGCATCTACACTGTCAGGTGTGGGGTGGGGGAGTCGAGGAGCAGTACATCTAGACTCTCAGGTGTGAGGTGGGGGAGTCGGGAAAGCAGTGCATCCACACTCTCAGGTATGGGGTGGGCGAGTTGGGGGAGCAGTGCATCTACACTCTCAGGTGTGGGGTGGGGGAGTCAGGGAGCAGTACATCTACACTCTCAGATGTGAGTTGGGGGAGTCAGGGGAGTACTGCATCCACACTCCTAGGTGTGGGATGGCTGAGTCAGGGGAGCAGTACATCTAGACTCTCAGGTGTGGGGTGGGGGAGCAGTGCATCTACACGGTGTGGGGAGTCGGGGAAGCAGTGCATTTACACTCAGCTGTGCAGTAGGGGAGTAAGGGGGCAGTACATCTGGACTCAGGTGTGTGACTGGGGAGTCAGGAGCAGTACATCTAGACTCTCAGCTGGGGGGTGGGGAGTCAGGAAGCAGTGCATGTAGAGTCTCCGGTGTGCGGTGAGGGAATCGGGGGAGCAGTGCATCTACATTGTCAGGTGTGGGGGAGTTGAGGGAGCAGTGCTTCTACACTCTCAGCAGTGGATGGAGTCGGAGAGCAGTGCATCTACACTCTCAGGTTTGGGGTGGGGGAGTCGGGGAGCAGTGTCTCTACACTCTCAGGTGTGGGGTGGTGGAGTCGGATGAGCAGTACATCTGCATTCTTAGGTGTGCAGTGGGGGATTCGGGGAGTAGTGCATCTACACTCTCAGGTGTGGGTTGGGGGAGTCAGGGAGCAGTGGATGTACACTCTCAGATGTGGGGTGGGGAGGTCAGAGGAGCAATGCATCTACATCTCAGGTGTGGTGTGGGGGTGGTGAGAGCAGTGCATCGACACTCAGGTGTGGGGGGAGTCGGGGGGAGCAGTGCATCTGCACTATCCGGTGTGGTGGGAGCTGGGAAAACAGTGGATCTACACTCAGGTGTGGGGTTTGGGAATCAGAGGAGCAGTGCATCTACACTCTGGGGTGTGGGGTGGGGGAGTCAGGGGAGCAGTGCATCTACACTCTCAGGTGTGGGGTTGAGGAGCCGGGGGAGCAGTACATCTAGACTCTCAGGTGTGAGTTGGGGTAGTCAGGGGAGCAGTGCACCCACACTCTCAGGTGTGGGGTGGGGGAGTCGGCGGAGCAGTGGATCTACACTCTCAGGTGTGGGGTGGGGTAGTTGGGGTGGCAGTGCATCTACACTCTCAGGTGTGGGGTGAGGGAGTCGAGGGAGCAGTGCATCGACACTTGGGTGTGGGGGAGTTAGGGGAGCAGTGCTTCTACACTCTCAGCTGTGGGGGAGTCGGGAGAGCAGTGCATCTACACTGTCAGGTGTAGGGTTGGGGAGTCGGAGGAGCAGTACATCTACATTCTTAGGTGTGCGATAGGGAATTCGGGGAGTAGTGTATCTACACTCTCAGGTGTGGGGTGGGGGAGTTGGGCGATCAGTGCATTGATACTCTCAGGCGTGGGTTGGGGGAGTCCGGAGAGCAGTGCATCTACACTCTCAGGTGTGGGGTGGGGGAGTTAGGGGCCGAGTGCATCTACACTCTCAGGTGTGAGGTGAGGGAGTCAGGGGAGCAGTGCATCTACACTCAGGTGTGGGGAGGAGTGGATGTACACTCGCGGGTGTGGGGTGGGGAGGTCGGGAGAACAGTGCATCTACATCTCAGATGTGGGGTGGGGGTCAGGGATCAATTTGCTCTGCTCAGTGTGGTGTGAGAGTTGGGGAGCAGTACATCTAGACTCTCAGGTGTGTGGGATGGGCGAGTCTGGGGAGCAGTGCATCTGCACTCTTGGGTGTGGGGCTGGGGAGCCGGGGGAACAGTCCATTGACACTCTCAGGTTTGAGGTGGGGGAGTCAGGGACAGTGCATCTACACACTCAGGTGTGGGGTGGGGGAGTCGGGGGAGCAGTGCATCTACTCTGAGGTTTGGGATGTGGGAGGCGGGGGACCAGTGCATCTGCGCTCTCAGGTGTGGGGTGGTGGAGTCGAGGGAGCAGTACATCTAGACTCTCATTTTGTGAGGTTGAGGGAGTGAGGGAGCAGTGCATCCACTCTCTGGGGGTGGGGGTAGGGAAGCAGTGCATCTACACTCAGCAGTGCATTGACACTCTCAGGTGTGGTGTGGGGGAATCAGGGGTAGCATCTTCACTCTCAGGTGTTGGGTGGGGAGTCAGCGGAGCAGTGGATCTACACTCTCAGGGTGTGGGGTGGGAGTTGGGGGCAGTGCATGAGCACTCCAGGTGCGGGGGAGTCAGGGGCAATGCATCGACACTCAGGTGTGAGGGAGTCAGGGGTGCTGTGCTTCTACACTTTCAGCTGTGGGGGGCGTCGGGAGAGCAGTGCATCTGCACTCTTGGGTGTGGGGCTGGGGAGCCGGGGGAACAGTCCATTGACACTCTCAGGTTTGAGGTGGGGGAGTCAGGGGAGCAGTGCATCTACACACTCAGGTGTGGGGTGGGGGAGTCGGGGAGCAGTGCATCTACTCTGAGGTTTGGGATGTGGGAGGCGGGGACCAGTGCATCCTAAGCTCTCAGGTGTGTGGTGGGTGGAGTCGGGGGAGCAGTACATCTAGACTCTCATTTTGTGAGGTTAGAGTCGAGGCAGTGCATCCACTCTCTGGAGGGGGAGTCAGGGAAGCAGTGCATCTACACTCAGCTGTGCGGTGGGGGAGGCAGGGGAACAGTACATCTAGACTCAGGTGTGGGATGGGGGAGTCAGGGGAGCAGTACATCTAGACTCTCAGTTGGGGGAGTCAGGAAGCAGTGCATGTAGATTCTCTGGTGTGTGGTGGAATTGGGAGAGCAGTGCATCTACACTCTCAGGTGTGGGGTGAATCGGGTGAGCAGTACATCTACACTCTCAGATGTGAGGTGGGGGAGCAGTGCATCTACACTCTCAGGTGTTGGGGAGTCGAAGAAGCAGTGCATCTACACTCCCAGGTGTGGAAGGAGTCAGGGGAGCAGTGCATCTACACTGAGGTATGGGGTGGGTGAGTCAGGAGCAGTGCATCTAGTCTCTGAGGTTTGGGATGTGGGGTCGAGAGAGCAGTGCATCTGTGCTCTCAGGTGTGGGAGTGGGGGAGTCAAGGGAGCAGTACATCTAGACTCTCAGGTGTGAGGTGGTGTAGTCGGGGGCAGTGCATCCTGTCTGCAAGGCAGAGTTGGGTAGGCGTGCATCTACACTGTCAGGAGTGGGGTGGTGGAGTCGGGCACCAGTATACTGTACCTAGATTCTCAGGTGTGGGATGGGGTCAGGGAGTAGTGCATCTACACTCAGGTGTGGTGTGAGGGATCGGGCAGCAGTGCATCGACACTCTCTGGTGTGGTGGAGTTGGGGTAGCAGTGCATCTACACTCTGAGGTGTGGGGGGAGTTGGGAGAGCAGTACATCTACACTCAGGTGTGGGGTTGGGGAGCCAGAGGAGCAGTGCATCTACACTCTGAGGTGTGGGGTGAGGGATCGGAGCAGCAGTGTATCGACACTCTCTGGTGTGGTGGAGTTGGGGTAGCAGTGCATCTACACTCTGAGGTGTGGGGGGAGCCAGAGGAGCAGTGCATCTACACTCAGGTGTGGGATGGGGAGTCGGGGAGTAGTGCATCTACACTCTCAGGTGTGGTGTGAGGGATCGGGGCAGCAGTGCATCGACACTCTCTGGTGTGGTGGAGTTGGGGTAGTAGTGCATCTACACTCTGAGGTGTGGGGGGAGTTGGGAGAGCAGTGCATCTACACTCAGGTGTGGGGGAGTCAGGAGAGCAGTGCATCTACACTCTCAGGTGTGGGTTAGACAGTTGGAGGAGCAGTGCATCTACACTCTTAGGTGTGGTGTGGGGGAGTCGGGCAGTAGTACATCTAGACTCTCAGGTGTGAGGTGGGGGAATCGGGAAAGCAGTGCATCCACACTCAGGTGTGGAGGGGAGTCGGGGAAGCAGTGCATCTACACTCTCAGGTGTGGGGTGGGAGAGTTGGGGAAGAAGTACATCTAGACTCTCAGGTGTGAGGTGGGGGAGTCAGGGGAGCAGTGCATCTATGCTCTCAGGTGTGGGGTGGGGGATACGGGGGAGCAGTACATCTAGATTCCCAGTTGTGAGTTGAGGGAGTCAGGGGAGCAGTGTGCCCAAACTCTCAGGTGTGAGAGGGAGTCGGGGAAGCAGTGCATCCGCACTCTCAGGTGTGGGGGTGGAGTCGGGGAAGCAGTGCAGCTACACTCTTAGATGAAGGGTGAGGGAGTCAGGGGAGCAGTACATCTAGACTCTCAGATGTGGGATGGGGAGTCGGGGAGCAGTACATCTAGACTCTCAGGTGTGGGTTGTGGGAGTCGGAGCAGTGCATTGACACACTCAGGTGTGGTGTGGGGGAGGCAGGGAGTAGTGCATCTACACTCTCAGGTGTTGGGTGGGAGAGTCAGTGGAGCAGTGGATCTACACTCTCAGGTGTGGGGTAGGGTCGTTGGGGTAGCAGTACGTCTACACACTCAAGTGTGCCCAGTGGGAGTCCGGGAGCAGTGCGACACTCAGGTGCAGGGGAGTCGGGGAGCCATGCACCGACACTCAGGTGCGGGGAATCGGGAGCTGTGCCTACACTCTCAGCTGTGTGGGGCACTGGAGAGCAGGCATCTCACCTTCGGGTGTGGTTGGGGAGCCGGGAGCATTGCATCTACACTCTCAGGTGTTGGGTGGGGAGTCGGGGAGCAGTGCATTGACACTCTCAGGTGTGGTGTGGGGAGTCGGGAGTGGTGCATCTTCACTCTCAGGTGTTGGGTGGGGAGTCGGTGCATCGGTGGATCTACACTCTCAGGTGTGGGGTGGGGGAGTTGGGGGAGCAGTGCATCGACACTCAGGTGCGGGGGAGTCGGGGGAGCAATGCATCGACACTCAGGTGCGGGGGAGTCAGGGGTGCTGTGCTTCTACACTCTCAGCTGTGTGGGACGTCGGGAGAGCAGTGCATCTGCACTCTTGGGTGTAGGGCTGGGGAGCCGGGGGAGCAGTGCATCTGCACTCTTAGGTGTGGGGTGGGAGAGTCGGAGGAGCAGTGCATCTACACTCTCAGTGGTGGGGTGGTGGAGTCGGAGGAGCAGTACATCTGCATTCTTAGGTTTGTGATGGGGGATTCGGGGAGTAGAGCATCTACACTCTCAAGTGTGGGGTGGGGGAGTTGGGCGAGCAATGCTTTGACACTGTCAGGTGTGGGTTGGGTAAGTCAGGTGAGCAGTGGATCTACACTCTCAGTTGTGGGGTGGGGAGATCGGAGGAGCAATGCATCTATATCTCACGTGTTGTGTGGGGGTTGGTGAGAGCAGTGCATCGACACAGGTGTGGGGGAGTTGGGGAGCAGTGCATCTACACTCTCAGGTGTGGGGGGATTTGGGAGAACAGTGGAGCTCACTGTCAGGTGTGGGGTTTGTGAGTCGGTGGAGCAGTGCATCTACACTCTGAGGGGTGGGGTGGGGAGTCGGGGAGCAGTGCATCTACACTCTCTGTTGTGGGGTGGGGAGTCGGGAAGCAGTACATCTAGACTCTCAGGTGTGAGTTGGGGGAGTCAGGGGAGCAGTGCATCCACACTCATATGTGGGAGGGAGTCGGGGAAGCAGTGCATCCACACTCAGGTGTGGGGTGGGGGAGTCAGTGGAGTAGTGGATCTACACTCTCAGGTATGCGGAGTTAGGGGAGCAGTTCACTTACACTCTCAGGTGTGGTGTAGGGGCATCAGGGAAGCAGTGCATCTACACTCTCAGGTGTGGGTTGGGGGAGTTAGGGGATGAGTGCATCTACACTCTCAGCTGTGGGGTGAGGGCATCAGGGGAGCAGTGCATCTACACTCAGATGTGGGGTGGGGGAGTCGGGAGCAGTGCATCTACACTCAGGTTTTGGGGGAGTCAAGGGAGTAGTGCATCTACACTGTCAAGTGTGGGGTGGGGGAGTCAAGGGAGCAGTGCTTCTACATTCTCAGGTTTGGGGGAGTCAGGAGCAATGCATCTACACTCTCAGGTGTAGAGTGGGGGAGTCGGTGGAGCAGTGCATCTACACTCTCAGGTGCAGGGTTGGGGAGTCAGAGGAGCAGTACATCTACATTCTTAGGTGTGCGGTGGGGGATTCGGGGAGTAGTGTATATACACTGTCAGGTGTGGTGTGGGGGAGGTGGGCGATCAGTGCATTGGTACTCTCAGGTTTGGGTTGGGGGAGTCAGGGGAGCAGTGCATCTACACTCTTAGGTGTGGGGAGGAGTGGATCTACACTCTCAGGTGTGGGGTGGGGGAGTCGGGGAGCAGTACATCTAGACTCTCAGGTGTGAGGTGGGGGAGTCGGGAAAGCAGTGCATCCACACTCTCAGGTATGGGGTGGGCGAGTTGGGGGAGCAGTGCATCTACACTCTCAGGTGTGGGGTGGGGGAGTCAGGGAGCAGTACATCTACACTCTCAGATGTGAGTTGGGGGAGTCAGGGGAGCACTGCATCCACACTCTTAGGTGTGGGTTGGCTGAGTCAGAGGAGGAGTACATCTAGACTCTCAGGTGTGGGGTGGGGGAGCAGTGCATCTACACGCAGGTGTGGGGGGAGTTGGGGAAGCAGTGCATTTGCATTAGCTGTGCAGTGGGGAGTGAGGGGCGGTACATCTGGACTCAGATGTGTGAGGCGAGGGAGTCAGGCAGTACATCTAGACTCTCAGCTGGGGGGTGGGGGTCAGGAAGCAGTGCATGTAGAGTCTCCGGTGTGCGGTGAGGGAATCGGGGGAGCAGTGCATCTACATTGTCAGGTGTGGGGGAGTTGAGGGAGCAGTGCTTCTACACTCTCAGCAGTGGTGGAGTCGGGAGAGCAGTGCATCTACACTCTCAGGTTTGGGGTGGGGGAGTCGGGGAGCAGTGTATCTACACTCTCAGGTGTGGGGTGGTGGAGTCGGATGAGCAGTACATCTGCATTCTTAGGTGTGCAGTGGGGGATTCGGGGAGTAGTGCATCTACACTCTCAGGTGTGGGTTGGGGGAGTCAGGGAGCAGTGGATGTACACTCTCAGATGTGGGGTGGGGAGGTCAGAGGAGCAATGCATCTACATCTCAGGTGTGGTGTGGGGTGGTGAGAGCAGTGGATCGACACTCAGGTGTGGGGGTCGGGGAGCAGTGCATCTGCACTATCCGTGTGGTGGGAGTTGGGAAAACAGTGATCTACACTCAGGTGTGGGTTTGGGAATCAGAGGGCAGTGCATCTACACTCTGAGGGTGGGGTGAGAGTCAGGGGAGCAGTGCATCTACACTCTCAGGTGTGGGGTTGAGGAGCCGGGGGAGCAGTACATCTAGACTCTCAGGTGTGAGTTGGGGTAGTCAGGGGAGCAGTGCACCCACACTCTCAGGTGTGGGGTGGGGGAGTCGGCAGAGCAGTGGATCTACACTCTCAGGTGTGGGGTGGGGTAGTTGGGGTGGCAGTGCATCTACACTCTCAGGTGTGGGGTGAGGGAGTCGGGGGAGCAGTGCATCTACAATTGGGTGTGGGGGAGTTAGGGGAGCAGTGCTTCTACACTCTCAGCTGTGGGGGAGTCGGGAGAGCAGTGCATCTACACTGTCAGGTGTGGGGTGGGAGAGTTGGGGAAGCAGTACATCTAGACTCTCAGGTGTGTGGGATGGGCGAGTCTGGGGAACAGTGCATCTGCACTCTTGGGTGTGGGGCTGGGGAGCCGGGGGAACAGTCTAGTGACACTCTCAGGTTTGAGGTGGGGGAGTCAGGGGAGCAGTGCATCTACACACTCAGGTGTGGGGTGGGGGAGTCGGGGGAGCAGTGCATCTACTCTGAGGGTTTGGGATGTGGGAGGCAGGGACCCAGTGCATCTGCGCTCTCAGGTGTGGGGTGGTGGAGTGGGGCGGTACATCTAGACTCTCATTTGGTGGGGTTGGGGAGTCAGGGGCAGTGCATCCACCTCTCTGGAGGGAGTCGGGAAGCAGTGCATCTACACTCAGCAGTGCATTGACACTCTCGGGTGTGGTGTGGGGGAATCAGGGAGGCATCTTCACTCTCAGGTGTTGGGTGGGGAGTCCAGCGGAGCAGTGGATCTACACTCTCAGGTGTGGGGTGGAGGAGTTGGGGAGCAGTGCATCGACACTCAGGATGCAGGGAGTCAGGAGCAATGCATCGATACTCAGGTGTGAGAGTCAGGGTGCTGTGCCACACTTCAGCTGTGGGGCGTTGGAGGCAGTGCATCTGCACTCTTGGGTGTGGGGCTGGGGCCGGGGAACAGTCCATTGACACTCTCAGGTGTGAGTGGGGAGTCGGAGGAGCAGTGCATCTACACACTCAGGTGTGGGGTGGGGCATCAGGGAGCAGTGCATCTAGACTCTCAGATGTGAGGGTGGGAGTCGGAGGCAGTGCATCTACACTCAGGTTTGGTGGGGAGTCAGAGCAGTGCATCTACACTCTCAGGTGTGGAGTGGGGAGTTGAGCAGTGCATCTACACCTCAGTGTGGGTTGGGGAGTCAGGAGCAGTGGATGTACACTCTCAGGTGTGGGGTTGGGAGGTCAGAGGAGCAGTGCATCTACATCTCAGGTGTGGGTGGGGTGGTGAGAGCAGTGCATCGACACTCAGGTGTGGGGGGAGTCGTGGGGAGCAGTGCATCTGCACTATCCGGTGTGGTGGGAGTTGGGAAAACAGTGGATCTACACTCAGGTTTGGGGTTTGGGAATCAGAGAAGCAGTGCATCTACACTGTCAGGTGTGGGGTGGGAGAGTTGGGGAAGCAGTACATCTAGACTCTCAGGTGTGTGGGATGGGCGAGTCTGGGGAGCAGTGCATCTGCACTCTTGGGTGTGGGGCTGGGGAGCCGGGGGAACAGTCCATTGACACTCTCAGGTTTGAGGTGGGGGAGTCAGGGGAGCAGTGCATCTACACACTCAGGTGTGGGGTGGGGGAGTCGGGGGAGCAGTGCATCTACTCTGAGGTTTGGGATGTGGGAGGCGGGGGACCAGTGCATCTGCGCTCTCAGGTGTGGGGTGGTGGAGTCGAGGGAGCAGTACATCTAGACTCTCATTTGTGAGGTTGGGGAGTCGAGGGAGCAGTGCATCCACTCTCGGGGGAGGGGGGTCAGGGAAGCAGTGCATCTACACTCAGCAGTGCATTGACACTCTCAGGTGTGGTGTGGGGGAATCAGGGGAGTAGCACATCTTCACTCTCAGGTGTTGGGTGGGGGAGTCAGCGGAGCAGTGGATCTACACTCTCAGGTGTGGGGTGGGAGTTGGGGGCAGTGCATGAGCACTCCAGGTGCGGGGGAGTCAGGGGCAATGCATCGACACTCCAGGTGTGAAGTCAGGGGTGCTGTGCTTCTACACTTTCAGCTGTGGGCGTCGGAGGCAGTGCATCTGCACTCTTGGGTGTGGGGCTGGGGCAGGGGAACAGTCCATTGACACTCTCAGGTTTGAGGTGGGGAGTCAGGGAGCAGTGCATCTACACACTCCAGGTGTGGGGTGGAGTCAGGGAGCAGTGCATCTACTCTGAGGGTTTGGGATGTGGGAGGCGGGGACCAGTGCATCCTAAGCTCTCAGGTGTGTGGTGGGTGGAGTCGGGGGAGCAGTACATCTAGACTCTCATTTTGTGAGGTTAGAGTCGAGGCAGTGCATCCACTCTCTGGAGGGGGAGTCAGGGAAGCAGTGCATCTACACTCAGCTGTGCAGGTGGGAGGCAGGGGAACAGTACATCTAGACTCAGGTGTGGGATGGGGGAGTCAGGGGAGCAGTACATCTAGACTCTCAGGTGGGAGAGTCAGGAAGCAGTGCATGTAGATTCTCTGGTGTGTGGTGGGGGAATTGGGAGAGCAGTGCATCTACACTCTCATGTGTGGGGTGAGTCGGGTGAGCAGTACATCTACACTCTCAGATGTGAGGTGGGGGAGCAGTGCATCTACACTCTCAGGTGTTGGGGAGTCGAAGAAGCAGTGCATCTACACTCCCAGGTGTGGAAGGAGTCAGGGGAGCAGTGCATCTACACTGAGGTATGGGGTGGGTGAGTCAGGAAGCAGTGCATCTAGTCTCTGAGGTTTGGGATGTGGGAGTCGAGAGAGCAGTGCATCTGTGCTCTCAGGTGTGGGGTGGGGGAGTCAAGGGAGCAGTACATCTAGACTCTCAGGTGTGAGGTGGTGTAGTCGGGGGAGCAGTGCATCCACTGTCTGGGGCAGAGTTGGGTAGGCGTGCATCTACACTGTCAGGAGTGGGGTGGTGGGTCAGGCACCAGTATACTGTACCTAGATTCTCAGGTGTGGGATGGGGAGTCAGGGAGTAGTGCATCTACACTCCAGGTGTGGTGTGAGGGATCGGGGCAGCAGTGCATCGACACTCTCTGGTGTGGTGGAGTTGGGGTAGCAGTGCATCTACACTCTGAGGTGTGGGGGGAGTTGGGAGAGCAGTACATCTACACTCAGGTGTGGGGTTGGGGAGCCAGAGGAGCAGTGCATCTACACTCTGAGGTGTGGGTTGGGGAGTCGGGGGAGCAGTGCATCTACACTCAGGTGTGGGGGAGTCAGGAGAGCAGTGCATCTACACTCTCAGGTGTGGGTTAGGGAGTTGGAGGAGCAGTGCATCTACACTCTTAGGTGTGGGGCGGGGGAGTCGGGGAGTAGTGCATCTACACTCTCAGGTGTGGTGTGAGGGGATCGGGCAGCAGTGCATCGACACTCTCTGGTGTGAGTGAGTTGGGAAGCAGTGCATCTACACCTCAGGTTTGGGGTGGGAGAGTTGGGGAGAAGTGCATCTAGACTCTCAGGTGTGAGGTGGGGAGTCGAGCGCGGCAGTGGATCTACACTCTCAGGTGTGGGGTGGGGGGTGGGGGAGCGGTGCATCGACACTCAGGTGGGGAGTCGGGAGCAATGCATCAGACACCCAGGTGCGGGGGAGTCAGGGGTGCTGTGCTTCTATACTCTCAGCTGTGGGGGGCGTCGGGAGAGCAGTGCATCTGCACTCTTGGGTGTAGGGCTGGGGAGCCGGGGGAGCAGTGCATCTGCACTCTTAGGTGTGGGGTGGGGGAGTCGGAGGAGCAGTGCATCTACACTCTCAGTGGTGGGGTGGAGTCGGAGGAGCAGTACATCTGCATTCGTAGGTGTGTGATGGGGGATTCAGGGAGTAGAGCATCTACACTCTCAAGTGTGGGGTGGGGGAGTCGGGCGAGCAATGCTTTGACACTGTCAGGTGTGGGTTGGGTAAGTCAGGTGAGCAGTGGATCTACACTCTCAGGTGTGGGGTGGGGAGATCGGAGGAGCAATGAATCTACATCTCACGTGTGGTGTGGGGGTGGTGAGAGCAGTGCATCGACACAGGCGTGGGGGAGTTGGGGAGCAGTGCATCTACACTCTCAGGTGTGGGGATTGGGAGAACAGTGGAGCTCACTGTCAGGTGTGGGGGTTTGTGAGTCGGTGGAGCAGTGCATCTACACTCTGAGGGGTGGGGTGGGGGAGTCGGGGGAGCAGTGCATCTACACTCTCTGGTGTGGGGTGGGGGAGTCGGGGAAGCAGTACATCTAGACTCTCAGGTGTGAGTTGGGGGAGTCAGGGGAGCAGTGCATCCACACTCTTATATGTGGGAGGGAGTCGGGGAAGCAGTGCATCCACACTCAGGTGTGGGGTGGGGGAGTCAGTGGAGTAGTGGATCTACACTCTCAGGTATGCAGAGTTAGGGGAGCAGTTCACTTACACTCTCAGGTGTGGTGTAGGGGCATCAGGGAAGCAGTGCATCTACACTCTCAGGTGTGGGGTGGGGGAGTTAGGGGATGAGTGCATCTACACTCTCAGCTGTGGGGTGAGGGGCATCAGGGGAGCAGTGCATCTACACTCAGATGTGGGGTGGGGGTGGGAGCAGTGCATCTACACTCAGGGTTTGGGAGTCAAGGGCAGTGCATCTACACTGTCAAGTGTGAGATTTGGGGAGTCAAAGGAGCAGTGCTTCTACATTCTCAGGTGTGCAGGTGGGATTAGGAGTATATATACACAGTGTCAGGTGTGCGGTGGGGGAGGTGGGCATCAATTGCATTGATACTCTCAGGTTTGGGTTGGGGAGTCAGGGGCAGTGCATCTACACTCTTAGGTGTGGGAGGTGGATCTACACTCTCAGGTGTGGGGTGGGGGAGTCGGGGGCAGTACATCTAGACTCTCAGGTGTGAGGTGGGGAGTCGGAGGAGCAGTGCATCCACATACTCCGGTGTGAGAGGGAGTCAGGGGAGCAGTGCATCCACACTCTCAAGTGTGGGGGGGGGAGTCAGGGAAGCAGTGCAGCTACACTCTTAGGTGTAGGGTGGGGGAGTCAGGCGAGCAGTACATCTAGACTCTCAGGTGTCGGGGGGGAGTCGGGGGAGCAGTACATCTAGACTCTCAGGTGTGGGGTGTGGGAGTCGGGGAGCAGTGGATTGACACTCAGGTGTGGTGTGGAGGAGTCAGGGGAGTACTGCATCTTCACTCTCAGGTGTTGGGTGGGGGAGTTAGCGGAGCAGTGGATCTACACTCTCAGGTGTGGGGTTGGGGTCGTTGGGGTAGCAGTGCATCTACACACTCAGGTGTGCGGTGGGGGAGTCGGGGGAGCAGTGCATCAACACTGAGGTGCGGGGGAGTCAGGGATGCTGTGCTTCTACACTCTCAGCTGTGGGGGGTGTCAGGAGAGCAGTGCATCTACACTCTCAGGTTTTGGGTTCGGGAGCCGGGGGAGCAATGCATCTATACTCTCAGGCTCTCAGGTATGGGGTGGTGGAGTCGGAGCAGCAGTACATCTTCATTCTTAGGTGTAGGAGTCAGGGAAGCAGTGCATTGACACTCTCAGGTGTGGGGTGGGGGAGTCAGGGGAGTAGTGCATCTACACTCAGGTGTGGGTTGGGGAGTCAGGGGAGCAGTGCTTTGACACTCTCAGGTGTGGGTTGGGTGAATCAGGTGAGCAGTGCATCTACACTGTCAGGTGTGGGGTGGGGGAGTCGGGAGAGCAGTGCATCTACATCTCCTGTGTGGTGTGGGAGATTGCGAAGCAGTACATTTACACTCTCAGGTGTGGGGTGATGGGGAGCAGTGCATTTACACTCAGGTGTGGGGGAGTCGGGAGAGCAGTGCATCTACACTCTCAGGTGTGGGTTGGGGGAGACTGGGGAGCAGTACATCTAGACTCTCAGGTGTGAGGTGGAGGAGTCAGGGGAGCAGTGCAGCCACACTGTCAGTTGCGAGAGGGAGTTGGGGAAGCAGTGCATCCTCACTCTCAGGTGTGGGGCGGAGTCAGGGAAGCAGTGCAGCTACACTCTTAGGTGTAGGGTGGGGGAGTCAGGGGAGGAGCACATCTAGACTCTCAGGTGTGGGGGGGAGTCGGGGGAGCAGTACATCTAGACTCTCAGGTGTGGGATGTGGGAGTTGGGGGAGCAGTGCATTGACGCTCTCAGGTGTGGTGTGAGGGAGTCAGGGGAGTAGTGCATCTACACCCGCAGGTGTTGGGTGCGGGAGTCGGCAGAGCAGTGGATCTACACCCTCAGGTGTAGGGTGGGGTCGTCGGGGTAGCAGTGCATCTACACACTCGGGTGTGCAGTGGGGAAGTCGGGGAGCAGTGCATCGACACGCGGGTGCGGAGGAGTCAGGGGTGCTGTGCTTCTACACTCTCAGCTGTGGGGGCGTTGGGAGAGAAGTGCATCTACACTCTCAGGTGTGGGGTTGGGGAGCCGGGGGAGCAATGCATCTACACTCTTAGGTGTGGGGTGGGGGAGTCGGGGGAGCAGTGCATCTACACTCTCAGGGGTGGGGTGGTGGAGTCGGAGGAGCAGTACATCTGTATTCTTAGGTGTACGGTGGGGCATTCGGGGAGTAGTGCATCTACACTCTCAGGTGTGGGGTGGGAGAGTCGAGTGAGCAGTGCTTTAACACTGTCAGGTGTGGGTTGGGTGAGTCAGGTGAGCTGTGGATCTACACTCTCAGGTGTGGGGTGGGGAGAGCAGAGGAGCAATGCATCTACATCTCACGTGTGGTGTGGGGGGTAGTGAGAGCAGTGCATCGACACAGGTGTGGGGGAGTCGGGGAGCAGTGCATCTACACTCTCAGGTGTGGGGGGATTTGGGAGAACAGTGGAGCTACACTCTCAGGTGTGGGGTTTGGGAGTCAGTGGAGCAGTGCATCTACACTCTCTGATGTGAGATGGGGGAGTCGGGGAGCAGTACATCTAGACTCTCAGGTGTGAGTTGGGGGAGTCAGAGGAGCAGTGCATCCACACTCTCAGATGTGGGAGGGAGTTGGGGAAGCAGTGCATCCACACTCAGGTGTGGGGTGGGGGAATCGGTGGAGCAGTGTATCTACTCTCTCAGGTATGCGGAGTCAGGGGAGCAGTTCACTTACACTCTCAGGTGTGGTGTGGGGGCGTCAGGGAAGCAGTGCATGTACACTCTCAGGTGTGGGGTAGGGGAGTCAGGGGAGTAGTGCATCTACACTCTCAAGTGTGGGTTGAGGGAGTCAGGGGAGCAGTGCATCTACACTCAGGTGTGGGATGGGGGAGTCGGGACGAGTGCATCTTCACTCTCAGGTGTGGGGGGTGGGGGAGTCGGTGGAGCAGTGGATCTACTCTCTCAGGTATGCGGAGTCAGGGGAGCAGTTCACTTACACTCTCAGGTGTGGTGTGGTGGCGTCAGGGAAGCAGTGCATGTACACTCTCAGGTGTGGGGTAGGGGAGTCAGGGGAGTAGTGCATCTACACTCTCAAGTGTGGGTTGAGGGAGTCAGGGGAGCAGTGCATCTACACTCAGGTGTGGGATGGGGGAGTCAGTGGAGCTGTGCATCTACACTCTCAGGTGTTGGGGAGGGGAGAGCAGTGCATCTACAGAGTCAGGTGTGGGGGGGTGGGGGGAGTCGGGGAGCAGTGCATCTACACCTCAAGTGTGGGTTGAGGGAGTCATGGAGCAGTGCACTACACCAGGTGGGATGGGGAGTCGGGACGAGTGCATCTTCACCTCAGGTATGGGGTGACAGAGTCAGGGGAGCAATGCATCTACACTCAGGTGTGGGGTGGGGAGTCAGGGAGCAGTGCATCTACACTCTCAGGTTTTGGGGGAGTCAAGGGAGCAGTGCATCTACACTGTCAGGTGGGGGTGGGGAGTTGGGGGAGCAGTGCATCTACACTTAGGTTTGGGGGAATCAGTTGAGCAGTGCATCTGCACTGTCAGGTGTGGAGTGGGGGAGACAGGGAGCAGTGCATCTACACTCAGGTGTGGGGTGACGGAGTTAGGGGAGCAGTGCATCTGCTCTTTCAGGTGTTGGGTGGGGGAGTCAGTGGAACAGTTTGTCTACACTCTCAGGTGTGGGGGAAGTCAGGGGAGCAGTGCATCTACACTCAGGTGTGGGGTGGGGGAGTCAAGGGAGCAGTGCATCTACACTCTCTGGTTTGGGGGAGTCGGGCAATACATCTACACTCTCAGGTGTAGAGTGGGGGAGTCAGTGGAGCAGTGCATCTACACTCTCAGGTGTTGGGGGAGTGAGGAGAGCAGTGCATCTACAGAGTCAGGGTGGGGTGGGTGGGGGAGTTGGGGAGCAGTGCATCTACACTCTCGTGTGTGGGGAGTTGGGGGAACAGTGCATCTACAGTCTCAGGTGTGGGGGGAGTTGAGGGAGCAGTGCATCTATCCTCTCAGATGTGGGGTGGGGGTGTCGGGGAGCAGTGCATCTACACTCTCTGGTGGGGCATGGAGAGTCGCGGGAGCAGTACATCTACACTGTCAGGTTTGGGGTGGGGGTCGGGGAAGCAGTGCATCTACACTCAGTTGTGCGGGGTCAGTGAGCAGTGCATCTAGACTCTCATGTGTGGGGTTGGGGAGTCGGGGTGTAGTACATCTACACTCTCAGGTGTGGGGAGAGTCGGGGGAGCAGTGTATCTACACTCAGGTCTGGGGTGGGGAGTCGAAGCAGTGTATCTACACCTCATGTGTGGAAGGAGTAGGGGGAGAAATGCATCTACACTCCCAGGTGTGGGGGGAGTCAGGGGAGCAGTACATCTGCACTCAGGTGTGGGGTGGGGCAATTGGGGGAGCAGTGCCTGTACACTCTCAGGTGTGAGGTGGAGGCATCAGGGAGCAGTGCATCCATACTCTCAGGTGTGGGGGGAGTCGATGAAGCAGTGCATCTACACTCTGTGGTGTGAGGTGGAGGAGTCGGACAAGCAGTACATCTACACTCTCAGGTGTTGGGGGAGTGAGGAGAGCAGTGCATCTACAGAGTCAGGTGTGGGGTGGGGTGGGGAGTGGAGACAGTGCATCTACACTCTCGTGTGTGGGGGAGTTGGGGGAACAGTGCATCTACAGTCTCAGGTGTGGGGGGAGTTGAGGGAGCAGTGCATCTATCCTCTCAGGTGTGGGGTGGGGGTGTCGGGGAGCAGTGCATCTACACTCTCTGGTGGGGCATGGAGAGTCGCGGGAGCAGTACATCTACACTGTCAGGTTTGGGGTGGGGGTCGGGGAAGCAGTGCATCTACACTCAGTTGTGCGGGGTCAGTGAACAGTGCATCTAGACTCTCAGGTGTGGGGTTGGGGAGTTGGGGTGCAGTACATCTACACTCTCAGGTGTGGGGAGAGTCGGGGAGCAGTGTACACTCAGGTCTGGGGTGGGGGGAGTGAGCTGGTGTATCTACACCTGTGTGGGAGGAGTAGGGGGAGAAATTCATCTACACTCCCAGGTGTGGGGGGAGTCAGGGGAGCAGTACATCTGCACTCAGGTGTGGGGTGGGGCAATTGGGGGAGCAGTGCATGTACACTCTCAGGTGTGAGGTGGAGGCATCAGGGAGCAGTGCATCCATACTCTCAGGTGTGGGGGAGTCGGGGAAGCAGTGCATCTACAATCTCAGGTGTGGGGTGGGAGAATTGGGGAAGCAGTACATCTAGACTCTCAGGTGTGTGGGATGGGCGAGTCTGGGGAGCAGTACATCTAGGCTCTCAGGTGTGGGGTGTGGGAGTCAGGGGAACAGTCCATTGACACTCTCAGGTTTGAGGTGTTGGAGTCAGGGGAGCAGTGCATCTACACACTCAGGTGTGGGGTGGGGGAGTCGGGGGAGCAGTGCATCTACTCTGAGGTTTGGGATGTGGGAGGCGGGGGACCAGTGCATCTGCGCTCTCAGGTGTGGGTGGTGGAGTCGAGGGAGCAGTACATCTAGACTCTCATTTGTGAGGTTGGGGAGTCGAGGGAGCAGTGCATCCACTCTCTGGGGTGGAGTCGGGGAAGCAGTGCATCTACACTCAGCTGTGCGGTGGGGGAGGCAGGGGAACAGTACATCTAGACTCAGGTGTGGGATGGGGGAGTCAGGGGAGCAGTACATCTAGACTCTCAGGTGGGGGAGTCAGGAAGCAGTGCATGTAGATTCTCTGGTGTGTGGTGGGGGAATTGGGAGAGCAGTGCATCTACACTCTCAGGTGTGGGGTGGGGGAGTTGGGGGAGCAGTGCATCTACACTCTCAGGTGTTGGGGAGTTGAAGAAGCAGTGCATCTACACTCCCAGGTGTGGAAGGAGTCAGGGGAGCAGTGCATCTACACTGAGGTATGGGGTGGGTGAGTCAGGGAAGCAGTGCATCTAGTCTCTGAGGTTTGGGATGTGGGAGTCGAGAGAGCAGTGCATCTGTGCTCTCAGGTGTGGGGTGGGGGAGTCAAGGGAGCAGTACATCTAGACTCTCAGGTGTGAGGTGGTGTAGTCGGGGGAGCAGTGCATCCACTGTCTGGGGGCAGAGTTGGGTAAGACGTGCATCTACACTGTCAGGAGTGGGGTGGTGGAGTCGGGCACCAGTATACTGTACCTAGATTCTCAGGTGTGGGATGGGGAGTCGGGAGTAGTGCATCTACACTCAGGTGTGGTGTGAGGGATCGGGGCAGCAGTGCATCGACACTCTCTGGTGTGGTGGAGTTGGGGTAGCAGTGCATCTACACTCTGAGGTGTGGGGGAAGTTGGGAGAGCAGTACATCTACACTCAGGTGTGGGGTTGGGGAGCCAGAGGAGCAGTGCATCTACACTCTGAGTTGTGGGGTGGGGAGTCGGGGGAGCAGTGCATCTACACTCAGGTGTGGGGGAGTCAGGAGAGCAGTGCATCTACACTCTCAGGTGTGGGTTAGGGAGTTGGAGGAGCAGTGCATCTACACTGTTAGGTGTGGGGTGGGGGAGTCGGGCAGCAGTACATCTACACTCTCAGGTGTGGGGTGGGAGAGTTGGGGAAGAAGTACATCTAGACTCTCAGGTGTGTGTGATGGGCAAGTCTGGGGAGCAGTACATCTAGACTCTGAGGTGTGGGGTGTGGGAGTCGGGGGAACAGTGCATCGACACTCTCAGGTGTGAGGCGGGGGAGTCAGGGGAGCAGTGCATCTATGCTCTCAGGTGTGGCGTGGGGGATACGGGGGAGCAGTACATCTAGATTCCCAGTTGTGAGTTGGGGGAGTCAGGGGAGCAGTGTGCCCACACTCTCAGGTGTGAGAGGGAGTCGGGGAAGCAGTGCATCCGCACTCTCAGGTGTGGGGGTGGAGTCGGGGAAGCAGTGCAGCTACACTCTTAGATGAAGGGTGGGGGAGTCAGGGGAGCAGTACATCTAGACTCTCAGATGTGGGATGGGGAGTCGGGGAGCAGTACATCTAGACTCTCAGGTGTGGGGTGTGGGAGTCGAAGCAGTGCATTGACACACTCAGGTGTGGTGTGGGGGAGTCAGGGAGTAGTGCATCTACACTTTCAGGTGTGGGGTGGGAGAGTCAGTGGAACAGTGGATCTACACTCTCAGGTGTGGGGTAGGGCCGTCGGGGTAGCAGTGCATCTACACACTCAGGTGTGTGGGGGGAATCGGGGGAGCAGCGCATCGACACTCTCAGGTTTGAGGTGGGGAGTTGGGGAACAGTGCATCTACAGTCTCAGGTGTGGAGGGAGTTGAGGAGCAGTGCATCTATCCTCTCAGGTGTGGAGTGGGGGTGTCAGGGAGCAGTGCATCAACACTCTCAGGTGGGGCATGGAGAGTCGTGGGAGCAGTGCATCTACCACTGTCAGGTTTGGGGTGGGGGTCGGGAAGCAGTGCATCTACACTCAGTTGTCGCGGGTCAGTGAGCAGTGCATCTAGTCTCTCAGGTGTGGGGTTGGGGAGTCAGGGTGCAGTACATCTACACTCTCAGGTGTGGGGAAAGTCGGGAATAAGTGTATCTACACTCTCAGGCGTGGGGTGGGAGAGTGGGGCAAGCAGTGCATCTACACTCTCAGGTCTGGGGTGGGGAGTCGAAGCAGTGCATCTACACTCTCATGTGTGGGAGGAGTCGGGGGAGCAGTGCATCTACACTCCCAGGTGTGGGGGGAGTCGGGGGAGCAGTACATCTGCACTCAGGTGTGGGGTGGGGCAATTGGAGGAGCAGTGCATTTACACTCTCAGATGTGGGGTGGGAGAGTGGGGCAAGCAGTGCATCTACACTCTCAGGTCTGGGGTGGGGAGTCGAAGCAGTGCATCTACACTCTCATGTGTGGGAGGAGTCGGGGGAGCAATGCATCTGCACTCCCAGGTGTGGGAGGAGTCGGGGGAGCAGTACATCTGCACTCAGGTGTGAGGTGGGGCAATTGGGAGAGCAGTGCATGTACACTCTCAGGTGTGAGGTGGAGGCATCAGGGAGCAGTGCATCCATACTCTCAGGTGTGGGGGGAGTCGATGAAGCAGTGCATCTACACTCTGTGGTGTGAGGTGGAGGAGTCGGACAAGCAGTACATCTAGACTCTCAGGTGGGGGGGGAGTCAGGAAGCAGTGCATGTAGACTCTCTGGTGTGCAGTGGGGGAATTGGGGGAGCAGTGCATCTACACTCTGAGGTGGGGGGTGGGGGAGTCGGGGGGAGCAGTACATCTAGACTCTCAAGTGTGAGGTGGGGGAGTCAGGGGAGCAGTGCATCCACACTCTCAGGTGTGGAAGGGAGTCGGGGAAGCAGTGCATCCAAACTCTCAGGTGTGGGGGAGTCAGGGAAGCAGTGCATCTACACTCTCAGGTGTGGCATGGGGGAGTCAAGTGAGCAGTACATCTAGACTCTCAGGTGTGGGTTTTGGAATTTGGAGGAGCAGTGCATCTACACTCTCAGGTGTGGGGTTGGGGAGTCGGAGCAGTGCATCTACACTCTCAGGTGTGGGGGGAGTCAGGGGAGCAGTACATCTACACTCTCAGGTGTGAGGTGGGAGAGTTGGGGGAGCATTGCATCTACACTGTCAGGTGTGAGGTGGGGGAGTTGGGGGAGCAGTGCATCTACACTCTCAGGTATGGGGGAGTCGGGGGAGCAGTGCATCTACACTCCCAGGTGTAGGGGGAGTCAGGAGAGCAGTGCATCTACACTCAGGTATGGGGTGGGGGAGTCAGGGAAGCAGTGCATCTGCGCTCTCAGGTGTGGGGTGGGGGAGTCGAGGGAGCAGTACATCTAGACTCTCAGGTGTGAGGTGGGAGTGTCGGGGGAGCAGTGCATCCACTCTCCGGGGGCGGAGTCGGGGAAGCAATGCATCTACACTCTCAGGTGTGGAGTGGTGGAGTCTGGGAGCAGTATACTGTATCTAGATTCTCAGGTGTGGGATGGGGGAGTCGGGGAGTAGTGCATCTACATCTCAGGTGTGCTGTGAGGGATCGGAGTTCAGCAGTGCATCGACACTCTCAAGTGTGGGGGAGTTGGGGGAGCAGTGCATCTACATTCTGAGGTGTGGGGGAGTTGGGAGAGCAGTACATCTACACTCAGGTGTGGGGTTGGGGAGCCGGAGGAGCAGTGCATCTATACTCTGAGGTGTGGGGTCAGGGAGTCGGGGGAGCAGTGCATCTACATCTCCGGTGTTGTGTGGGGGACTGGGGAGCAGTGCATTGACATTATCAGGTGTGGGGGGTTGGGGAGCAGTGCATTGACATTATCAGGTGTGGGGGGTTGGGGAGCAGTGCATCTACACTCAGGTGTGGGGGAGTCTGGAGAGTAGTGCATCTGCACTCTCAGGTGTGGGTTAGGGAGTTGGAGGAGCAGTGCATCTACACTCTCAGTTGTGGGGTGGGGGAGTCGGGGAGCAGTACATCTAGACTCCCAGTTGTGAGTTGGGGGAGTCGAGGAGCAGTGCATCCATACTCTCAGGTGTGAGAGGGAGTCAGGGAAGCAGTGCATCCTCATTCTCAGGTGTGGGGTGGGGGAGTCGCGGGAGCAGTGCATCGACACTCAGGTGTGGGGGACTCAGGGGAGCAGTGCTTCTACACTCAGGTGTGGGGGGAGTTGGGAGAGCAATGCATCTACACTCTCAGGTGTAGGGTTGGGGAGTCGGAGGAACAGTATATCTACAATCTTAGGTGAGCGGTGGGGGATTCAGGGAGTAGTGCATCTACACTGTCAGGTGTGGGGTGGGGGAGTTGGGTGATGAGTGCATTGACACTCTTAGGTGTGGGTTGGATGAGTCAGGGGAGCAGTGCATCTACACTTTCAGGTGTCGGGTGGGGGAGTCAGGGGAGGAGTGGATCTACACTCTCAGGTGTGGGATGGGGAGCTTGGGGGAGCAATGCATCTACATCTCAGGTGTGGTGTGGGGGGTCGTCAGAGCAGTGCATCTACACTCTCAGGTGTGGGGTTGGGGAGTTGGAGCAGTGCATCTACACTCTCAGGAGTGGGGGGAGTCAGGGGAGCAGTGCATCTACACTCTCAGGTACTGGGTGGGGGAGTTGGGGGAGTAGTACATCTAGACTCACAGGTGTGAGTTGGGGGAGTCAGGGGAGCACTGCATCCACACTCTCATGTGTGGGAGTGAGATGGGGAAGCAGTGCATCCACACTCTCAGGTGTGGGGGGGAGTTGGGGAAGCAGTGCATTTACACTGTTAGGTGTAGGGTGGGGGAGTCAGGGGAGCAGTACATCTAGATTCTCAGGTGTGGGATGGGGGAGTCGGGGGGAGCAGTACATCTAGACTCTCAGGTATGGGATGTGGGAGTCAGGAGAGCAGTGCATTGACACTCTCAGGTGTGGTGTGGGGGAGTCAGGGGAGTAGTGCATCTACACTCTCAGATGTGTGGGTGAGGGAGTCGGTGGAGCAGTGGATCTACACTCTCAGGTGTGGGGTGGGATTGTCGGGGTAGCAGTGTATCTACACTCTCAGGTGTGCGGTGGGGGAGTTGGGGGAGCAGTGCATTGACAATCGGGTGCGGAGGAGTCGGGAGAGCACTGCTTCCACACTCTCAGTTGTGGGGGGAGTTGGTAGAGCAGTGCATCTACACTCTCAGGTGTGGGCTTGGGGAGCCGGAGGAGCAATGTGCATCTACACTCTCAGGTGTGGGGTGGGGGAGTCAGGGGAGCAGTGCATCTACACTCTCAGGTGTGGGGTGGTGGAGTTGGAGGAGCACTACATCTGCATTCTTAGGTGTGCGGTTGGGGATTCGGGGAGTAGTGCATTGACACTCTCAGGTGTGGGTTGGGAAGTCGGGAGCAGTGGATCTACACTCTCAGGTGTGGGTTGGGGAGATTGGAGGAGCAATGCATCTACATCTCAGGTGTGGTGGGGGTGGTGAGAGCAGTGCTTCGACACTCTCAGGTGTAGGGGGAGTTGGGAGAACAGTGGATCTACATTCTCAGGTGTGGGATTTGGGAGTCGGAGGAGCAATGCATCTACACACTCAGGTGTAGGGTGGGGAAGTCGGAGGGAGCAGTACCTCTAGACTCTCAGGTGTGAGTTGCAGGAGTCAGGGGAGCAGTGCATCCACACTCTCAGATGTGGTAGGGAGTTGGGGAAGCAGTGCATCCACACTCTCAGGTGTGCGGTGTGGGAGTCGGCGGAGCAGTGGATCTACACGCTTAGGTGTGGGGTAGTCTGGGTGGCAGTGCATCTACACTCTCTGGTGTGGGGTGGAGGAGTCGCGGGAGCAGTGCATCGACATTCAGTTGTGGGGGACTCAGGGGAGTAGTGCTTCTACACTGAGGTGTGGGGGGAGTCAGGAGAGCAATGCATCTACACTGTCAGGTGTAGGGTTGGGGAGTTGGAGGAGCAGTACATCTACATTCTTAGGTGTGCGGTGGGGGATTCGGGGAGTAGTGCATCTACACTCTCAGGTGTCGAGTGGGGGAGTTGGGTGATCAGTGCATTGACATTCTTAGGTGTGGGGTGGGGAGTCAGGGGAGGACTGGATCTGCACTCTCAGGTGTGGGATGGGGAGGTCGGGGGAGCAGTGCATCTACACTCTCAGGTGTGGGGGGAGTCAGAGGAGCAGTGCATCTACACTCTGAGATGTGGGGTGGGGGAGTCGGGGGGAGCAGTACATCTAGACTCTCAAGCGTGAGGTGGGGGAGTCAGGGGAGCAGTGCATCCATACTCTCAGGTGTGAAAGGGAGTCGGGGAGCAGTGCATCCACACTCTCAGGTGTGGGGGAAGTCAGGGAAGCAGTGCATCTACACTTTCAGGTGTGGGGTGGGGGAGTTGTGGGAGCAGTACATCTAGACTCTCAGGTGTGGGATGAGGGACTCGGGGAGCAGTTCATCTACACTCTCAGGTGTGGGGTAGGGGAGTTGGGGGCAGTGCATCTACACTCAGGAATGGGTGGGGAGTCGGGGAGCAGTGCATCTACACTGTCAGGTGTAGGGTGGGGAAGTCAGGGGAGCAGTACTTCTAGACTCTCAGGTGTGAGTTGGGGGAGTCAAAGGAGCAGTGCATCCACACTCTCAGGTGTGGGTTGGGGGAGTCGGGGAGCAGTACATCTAGACTCTCAGGTGTGGGATGATGGAGTCGGCGGAGCAGTAGATCTACAATCTCAGGTGTGGGGTGGGAAAGTCAGGGGAGCAGTGCATCGACAGTCAGGTGTGGGAGAGTTGGGGGTGCTGTGCTTCTACACTCAGGTGTGGAGGGAGTCCGGAGAGCAGTGCATCTACACTCTCCGGTGTGGGGTTTGGGAGTCAGGGGAGCAATGCATCTACACTCTCAGGTGTGGGGCTGAGGAATTGGAGGAGCAGTACATCTAGACTCTCAGGTGGAGGTGGGGAGTCGGGAGCAGTGCATCCACACTCAGGTGTCGGGGGAGTCGGGGAAGCAGTGCATCAACACTCTCAGGTTTGGGGTGGGGGAGTTATGGGAGCAGTTCATCTAGACTCTCAGGTGTGGGATGGGGGATTCAGTGGAGCATTTCATTTAGACTCTCAGGTGTGGGGTGTGGGAGTTGGGGAGCAGTGCATTGACACTCTCAGATGTGGGGTGGGGAAGTCAGCGGAGCAGTGCATCTACACTCTCAGGTGTGGGGTTGGGGAGTCAGAGCAATGCATCTACACTCTCAGGTGTGGGGAGAGTCAGGAGAGCAGTGAATCTGCACTCTCAGATGTGGGGTTGGGGAGTCAGAACAGTGCATCTGCACTCTCAGGTGTAGGGTAGGGGAGTCGGGGGAGCAGTGCATCGACACTCTCAGGTGTAGGGTAGGGGAGTCGGGGGAGCAGTGCATCTGCACTCCTGGTGTGGTGGGGAATCGGGGGAGCAGTACATCTACACTCTCAGGTGTGGGATGGGGGAGTTGGAGGAGCATTGCAGAAGTAGTCCATCTGCACTCTCAAGTGTGAGGGAGAGTCGGTGGAGCAGTGCATCTTCACTCTTAGGTGGGGGGGTGTGGAGTCAATGGAGAATTGCAGAGGCAGCCCACTCAGACTCTCAGGGTTGGATCAGAGGAGTTTGGAGAACACTTGGGCAGTGCACCCAGACTCTTACAGGTGGGGTGAGAGAGTCTTTAGAACAATAGGGCAGTACAACTAGACTCTTCTGGGTGGGTTTGGGAGTCTGCAGAGAACTGAAGGTGGGACAGTGGCTGTTTGGTAGTGGCAAAGGAATCTAGGGAACACTGTGGAGGCATTGCATTCAGTCTCAGGGGGGAGGGGTACTGGAGTCCAGGGAACACTGTGGTAGCAGCAGACAGAGACTGGTGTACAGGGGTGCCAGAGTCTAGGGAACGCTGGAGGTAATGCACCTCGGATCTGTGGGGAGGGTTGCCGGCATCTAGGGAACAGCTTGCAGGCAGCACACTTAGGATCTTTGGGGAGGGGTGCAGAAGTGTAGGAAATAGCTTGCAGGCAGCGCACTTAGACTCTGAGGGAGGGGTGGAGGAATCTAGGGAACACTTGGGGGCATGACACTCAGACTGGGGGAAGGGCATAGGAGTCTAAGGTACACTGTGGAGGCAGCACACTTGGACTCTGTGGGGAGGGGTGCAAGAATCTAGATAACACTGTGGGGGAAGGGTGCTCAGACACTGGGGACGGGCAGAGGAGTCTAAGGAACATTGTGGTGTCAGCATGCCTAGACTCTGTGAGGAGGGGCACAGGAGTCTAAGGAATACTGTGGAGGCAGTGAACTTAGACTCGGAGGAAGGGGGAGAGAGGTGCAGGAGTCTACGAAATAAATGGAGGCAGCACATTGCATGACCCTGGGGGAGGGGCTTAGTATTCTAGGGAACACTGTGGAGGCAGCATGCTTAGACTCTGTGGGGAGGGGTGCAGAAGTCTAGGGAACATTGGGGAGTAGCATATTTAGACCCTGGGAAGGGGTTTACTGTTCTATTGAACACTGTGGGTGCAGCACATTTAGACTCTGGAGGAGAGATGCAGGAGTCTAGGCAATACTGTGGAGGCAGTGAACTTAGACTCTATGGGAAGGGGTGCAGGAGTCTAGGCAATACTGTGGAGGCAGTGAACTTAGACTCTATGGGGAGGGGTGCAGGAGTCTAGGCAATACTGTGGAGGTAGTGGACTTAGACTTTGTGTGAAGGGGTGCAGGAGTCTAGACGATATTGTGGAGGCAGTGAACTTAGACTCTGGGGGAGAAGTGCAGGAGTCTAGGCACTAATGCGGTGGCAGTGAACTTAGACTCTGGGTAGAGGTGCAGGAGTCTAGGCAGTACTGTGGAGGCAGCACACTGCACAACCCTGGGTGAGGGGCGTAGTATTCTAGAGAACACTGTGGAGGCAGCATGCTTAGACTCTGTGGGGAGAAGCACGGAAGTCTAGGGAACACTGGGGGGCAGGGCAGTTAGACTCTCTGGAAAGGGGTGCAGGAGTTTAGGGAACACTGTGGGGGTAGCATGTTTAGACCCTGGAGGAGGAGTTCACTATTCTATTGAACACTGTTGGGGTAGCACATTTAGACTCTGTGGGGAGGGTACAGGAATCTGGGGAACATTGTGGAGGTAGCACGTTTAGACCCTGGGGGAGGAGTTTACTACTCTAGGAAACACTGTAGGGGTAACATATTTAGACTCGGGGTAAGGGGGAGAGGAGTGCAGGGAACACAGGGGGCAGCACACTTAAACTTCTTGAGGAGGGCACATTATAGGGAGCACTGTGGGGGCAGTGCACTTAGACTCTGTGAGGAGGGGTAGAGGAGTGGGGGCAATGCTGCAGGACTCTGAGGGAAGGGGTACAGGAATCTAGGGAACACTAGGGGTAGTACACCAGGATTCTGGGTGGGGGGTGCAGGAATGTAGGGAACACTTTGGGAGCAGTGCACTCAGACTCTGGGGGAGGGGTGCAGGAGTCTAGGCACTACTGTGGAGGCAGTGAACTTAGACTCTGGGTAGAGGTGCAGGAGTCTAGGCAGTACTGTGGAGGCAGTGAACATAGACTCTGTGTGGAGGGGTGCAGGAGTCTAGGCAATACTGTGAAGGCAGTGAACTTAGACTCTGGGGAGAGGTGCAGGGGTCTAGGCAATACTGTGGAGGCAGTGAACTTAGACTCTGGGGAGAGGTGCAGAGGTCTAGGCAATACTGTGGAGGCAATGAACTTAGACTCTGGGGTAGAGGTGCAGGAATCTAGGCAATACTGTGGAGGCAGTGAACTCAGACTCTGGGGTAGAGGTGCAGGAATCTAGGCAATACTGTGGAGGCAGTGAATTTAGACTCGGGGAGAGGTGCAGGAGTCTAGACAATACTGTGGAGGCAGTGGACTTAAGACTCTGGAGAGAGGTGCAGGAGTCTAGGCAATACTGTGGAGGCAGTGAACTTAGACTCTGTGGGGAGAGGTGCAGGAATCTAGGCACTACTGTGGAGGCAGCACACTGCACGACCCTGGGTGATGGGCATGGTATTCTAGAGAACACTGTCTAGGCAACTTGCTTAGACTCTGTGGGGAGAGGCGCAGAAGTCTAGGGAACACTGGGGAGCAGGGCATTTAGACTCTGTGGAAAAAGGTGCAGGAATCTAGGGAACACTGGGGGTAGCATGTTAGACCCTGGAGGAGGAGTTTACTATTCTATTGAACACTGTTGGGGCAGCACATTTAGACTCTGTGGGGAGGGTACAGGAATCTAGAGAACACTGTGGGGGTAGCACGTTTAGACCCTGGGGGAGGAGTTTCCTATTCTAGGGAATACTGTAGGGGTAACATACAGTATTTAAACTCTGGAGGAAGGGGTAGAGGAGTGCAGGGAACACAGGGGGCAGCACACTTAAACTATGTGAGGAGGGCGCAGTATAGGGAGCACTGTGGGGGCAGTGCACTTAGACTGGTGAGGAGGGGTAGAGGAGTCTAGGCAACACTGTGGGGGCAATGCTGCAGGACTCAGGGGAAGGGGTGCAGGAATCTAGGGAACACAATGGGTAGTACATCAGGACTCTGGGTAGGGGGTGCAGGAATGTAGGGAACACTTTGGGGGCAGTGCACTCAGACTCTGGGGGAGGGGTGCAGGAGTTTAGAGAACACTGTGGGGGCAGTGCACTTAGACTCTGTGGGGAGGGGTAGAGAAGTCTAGGAAATGCGGTGGGGCAGTGCTGCAGGACTCTGGGGAAAGGGACTCAGAAGTCTAAGTGATACAGGGGCAGCACTGCAGAACTTTGTGGGAAGGGGTGCAGGAGTCTGGGGACACTGGGGAGCAGCACTGCAGGACTTTGAGGGAAGGGTTGCAGGAGTCTAGGGGACACTGGGGAGCAGCACTGCAGGACTCTGAGGGAAGGGCTGCAGGAGTCTAGGGGACACTGGGGAGCAGCACTGCAGGACTCTAGGGGAAGGGGTGCAGGTGTCTAGGGGATATGGGGCAGCACTGTAGGACTCTGGGGAAGGGCTACAGGAATCTTTGGGACACTGGGGAGCAGTGCTGCAGAACTCTGGGGGAAGGAGCGCAGGGATGAAAGGAACACTTTGGGGCAATGCACTCAGACTCTGGGGGAGGGGTGCAGAAGACGAGGGAGCACTGTAGGGGCAGCATGCTCTCAACTGCTTTCTGTATACCCTTGAGGAAAGGAGGGACAGGGGGGACATGATAGAAACTTTCAAGTACCTCAAGGGAATCAACAAAGTCCAGGAAGGTAGCATCTTTCAGAAAAAGAGATGTGCAAGAACAAGGGGCCACAATTCAAAAATGGGGAAGGGGCGGCTCAGGGGCAATGTGAGGAAATATTTTTTTACAGAGAGAGTGGTGGACACATGGAACCGCCTTCCTGAGGAGGTTGTGGGGTCAAAAACAGTGGGGGAATTCAAGAATGCATAGGACAGACATAAGGCAATTATAGTGGGGGGGTAGGCGGAAGTAAGCTGTTGGTAAACTTGAATCTGCAGCTTATCTACGAGGTAGGGAAATGGGCAGACTGGGAGGGCCACGCGGTCCTTATCTGCCTTCAAAGTCTATGTTTCTTTGTACAACAACCTTGTCAGTGATACATCAGCACACCTTTTGGTTCAGAGTTCGTTTCTCATTGTTCACGATTCCAACTCCATACTGCTATGATCACAATGGTAAGTTTTGTTCGAGCCACAAGCTATGGTTGGTAAAATAATGTGCGTGCTGATTGTGATGGAGCCCTTGCCGAATGCTGTTTCTGTGACACCAGGTATGTTTGGAGTGAAGTGCGCCACTAAGCTGGCATGGCCGGCAGTGCTATTTGTTATTTTTTCTCGGTTCAGTGATGAATAATGTCTGGGATAGTAGAGTGGCTGGCATAATGCTGACATGTTGCTGATGTGGTTGGTTGCATAAAGTAGCCACTAACAGGCAGAGCGCACACACTCTGGGGGAATGGAGATGTCTAGGGAACACTGTGGAGGAGGCAGGCTCTCATATTCTAGGTGGAGGGGTGCAGTGGTCTAGGAAACTCTGTGTAGGCAGTCAGTTTCTCATAACTCCAGACTGGAACCTTCAGTCAGAGTATTTTTCTTTTATCTGGCAATATTAAGCCTTGTGTATGTTTTCTGAGTTTTACAAAGGTTCTAGGAAAGCCCAGAATGCCTGGCAGAGGGAAGCCAATGAAATTACTGAAGATGAGACTTCGGAGAAGACCATCAGGGTGGGCCTGAAAACTACTTTTTTGCCAGGATACAGGGAATTTAAATGGAAAACTCTGATCCACTTTTTTCTAACACCTTCATGCACTAAGCATTATACCCCAGACAGGTTGGACAGGTGCTGGAGAAGCTGTGATCAGGAGGGCACGCCCTATCTTATATTTTGGGCTTGTCTCAGCTTGGAGGTACTTTGGACAGATATGCATGTCCTCCTGAAACGGGTACTTCCGGTTACTGTGCCAAAAACCTTTCAGGTGCTGTTTCTGAGAATATATAACCAAAAGGGCATACAGAAAAAAGAAGTTTACAGGTACAGTGTTATAACTGCTCTAGTAAGTGGCTTAACCCTCTGCCACCCACCCTAGGGTCTATGATTAATAGACTGAAAGATGTTAGGCATGTGGAACTGCAGACTGCTACTCTAAAACTACAGGAAGAGAATTTTGACAAAAGATCAGAGACTATGGATGAAATTCTAGAAATTATGGATGCTCAGCCAATGAATGGACTTTTATAGCCTATATAACCATGTATCTTTGTATGAACAGATCATGCATAGAAGCTGTCCCCCATTTTCAAACCTAGCAGAAAATTTAATACAACACAAATCAACTGCAGTGTTTCCCTAGCTCAATAGAGCTGCCACCATTTTATTCTCGTTTTATCCTTCAGTCCCCCCATTGCTGGGGTGCACACATCGCTGTGCGTGTCGATGCACGTGCACGCCACTTAATCCCGCAGCACCTCCCACTACTACCACTCCCATCCCGCACTACCACCAGGCCTCCACCTGGTGGCAATCTTTCAGCAGGGCAAGCAGTGCTCCTTCTCCAGGAGAGGATAGCAGTCCCTTGTACGTTCGATCGGCTGACCCCCAGCGTCCCATGCTCATTTCCAAACATGGGTCGCCAGCGTGAAGTGAAATGTGGCATCCAGCACCTCAACCCTCAATGCCACCAGGCCGGCCTGTATGAGTGTTTTTTTGGCCTCAGAGTAAAAGAATCAGAATTATTTTTTTTTTCACAATAAAGCAAGCATTTAGGATCCTGTAGCTTTGGCGCCTATTTTAACCAAGTTCATGGTGTATGCATCAGTCACACAAGGCCTCATGTACTACACAAGCCTGAGGAGGCATGAGAGAATTATGCTTGTGCATTTCAGCAGCTGATTAAGTAAGGCAATATTAGCAGGGATGATTCCCGAACTGTGACTCTCTATACAGTGCTTAGATGCTGAACAGTGAGAGGGCCAAAATATTAATGTAAATGGAGAGCAGAGTAACCACTGAAACCCAAGCAGTTGAGATAATTCCAACATGTAGAGCACGAAAAATTAATAAACGATAGTGTTGTTCAAGAACAGGATGCATGACATTCGCAGGTATCCAGGCAGGAATCACAAGCCACAAGATTTAGTATATAGACAAGTGTTAGGAGACCACTGACATTCAGCTTCTGGAGTACATGCCTTATTTCTATGAATCTTTTCCTTTTCTCAACAATTTCCTAAGAATAATCTTCAAAAAAAATTATTTCACCCCCTGAAATTAAGCAATTTCCTTTCCTGGTAGAGAACTGAAGGAAGTTAACCAATATTGGTGTAGGCTTTGGTCAGCGGACAAGTGAACTTTGGGCATCCTTAATTTCCATAGACCACTACCACTGATGATTCAGCAGGCCCAGCAAAAAGCTTCAACAAAGGTAACAAAATAATGCACCGAGCGAAGATGGTGCTTAAAATAATGCACCATTCAAGGACGGGGTCATAACAAAATAACATACCAAGCAAGGACAGTGCATAACAAAATAATGCACCGAGCAAAGACGCGTAACAAAATAACACACCAAGCAAGGACAGTGTGTAGCAAATTAACGCACCGAGCAAGGACAGTGCATAACAAAATAACGCACCAAGCAAGAACATTGTGTAACACAATAATGCACCGAGCAAGGATGGTGGGTAACAACATAACACACCAAGCAAGTACGGTGCATAACAAAATAACGCACCAAGCAAAGAAGCGTAACAAAATAACACACCAAGCAAGGACGGTACGTAACAAAATAACACACCTAAAAAAAAGACATGTAACAGAATAACACACCAAGCAAGGTTGGTGCATAACAACATAACGCACCGAGCAAGGACGGTGTGTAACAAAATAACGCACCGAGCAAGGATGGTGTGTAACAAAATAATACATTGAGCAAGGACAGTGCATAACAAAGTAATGCACCAAGCAAGGTCGCTGCGTAACAAAATAACGCACCAAGCAAGAGTGGTGCATTACAAAATAACGCACCGAGCAAGGACAGTGCGTAACAAAATAACACACCAAGCAAGGACGGTACGTAACAAAATAATGCACCGAGCAAGGACAGTGCATAACAAAATAACCCACCAAAGAAGGACAGTGCTTAAAATAACACAGCAAGCAAGCAAGGATGGCGCGTAACAAAATAACTGGCTAAGCAAGGATGGTGCACAACGAAATAACGCACCAAGCCAGGAGAGTGTGTAACAAAATAACACACAGAGCAAGGACAGTGTGTAACAAAATAACACACCGAGCAAGGATGGTGTGTAACAAAATAACGCACTGAGCAAGGATGGTGCATAACAAAAAACACACCAAGCAAGGACGGTACATAACAAAATAACGCACCAAGCAAGGGTGGTGCATAACAAAATGATGCACCAAGCAAGGACAGTACATAACAAAATAACGCACCAAGCCAGGACAGTGTGTAACAAAATAACGCACCAAGCAAGAACAGGGCATATCAAAATAACGCACCAAGCAAGAACAGTACATATCAAAATAACGCATCAAGTAAGAATGGTGCATATCAAAATAACACACCAAAAAAGGATGATACTTAACAAGATAACACACCAGGCAAAAGAATGGTGCATAATATAACACACCAAGCAAGGATGGTCCGTAACAAAATAACACACCAAGCAAGGAAAATGCGTAACAAAATAATGCACCAAGCAAGAACGGGGTATGTCAAAATAACGCACCATGCAAGAATGGTGCATATCAAAATAATGCATCAAGCAAGGATGGCATGTAACAAGATAACACACCAAGCAAAAAAATGGTGTGTAATATAACACACCAAGCAAGGATGGTGTGTAACAAAATAACACACCAAGCAAGGACAATGTGTAACAAAATAACGCACCAAACAAGGATGGTGCCCAGGTAATGAGGCCGTACATATGGTTTAAACCACACACCGGCACCCATCAGCTGCTTTTCCACACCACCCTTAGCACCCAGTCTCTTAAAGTCACATCAACCATCAGTTCTTCATGCAAAACTGATTAAAGCAGTCAGGCAATGAAAAATATTCTTGAAAAACAGCTAGTTTCAGTAACGGTTACTAAAATATGAGCACACCTTTCAAATCTGCTTTTCTAGGTACCTCCTATGCTGTGCGCCATAGTTCTCCCCCGCCGATCCTAACCCTTATCAGGTTTACAATGGTATTTCTAAGCTAAATGTGGCGGCCCTGTTTTCTTGAGAAAAAAAATTAATTAAAACATTTATAAATGACTCAGATTTGGTGGAATGGAAACATTTTACCACTAAATAAAATCGGAAGACGCCTGGAATCTTTTGTAGTGAAAAAAGTGAGAGTTCATTTTGTTACCCAGTTTCATTGCTCTGCTGCTTTAAGTGCAAAATCAAGCGAAGCAGAACAAATGCTTTGACAAAGCAGCCATCGATATATGTTTATATACACAGTTACTGTGCGCCTTATGGTTATAAGAGAGCATTCTCAAGTTCTTTGGGTGAGAGAACTGCGAAGCTGAGCACTCGTGACACACAAGACCTGAAATTCTTATAACCATAGCAGACACAAGATCATCTCAACATATTATAAATCATGTTAAACACCTTTTTTTAAACTCAATTTTAATTTAAAATCAAAATGTTTCATTTTGCAGAACATACGCGAATCCCCCTTTGTTGAACATGGACTGCGCCAACTGAACTTAGAATGTCAGAAATATAGAACTCTGCACATGACACTCCCTTTTATGGTTATGAGTACCTGGAATGTTTAGAAATAAAACAATCCTGATTGGCTAAGAATGATGTCATAATTTCTAATGCATAAAATGTGTTAGGAGTCTGGGAGCCACTCCTGTGCTGCACTGGTTCTACATGTTTGATTTTGCACTTACATAGGTTTGCACAAAAAATTGGTGGTTGGTGTGATTTTATGAAACTGGATTCTCAGGGTGCAGTGGAAAAGCAGCTGGTGGGTGCTGGTCTGTGCCTTAAACTGGCTGCCAGTCTATTATTTAAACTGAGCGCTGATCTGTGCTTTAAACTGGGAGCAGCTCTGTGCTTTAAATTGTAAGGCAAGAAGTTTTGTAAAAAAAGAAATCCTGTCATTCCTTCCAGTGTTTTCCGAAACCCCCACAATCCTTAAATTATCCTCTACCCATGATTCGCTAAATTGTCCACTGTTTCCCAGAGAATGCTTATTTGTTTGGAGTGGAGATCTGAGATTGCCTCGATTTTGAACAATAAGTCCTCAGCCAAAGCAGTTCTGCTTTCTGTCAGACTTGCCCTTTCATTTAATTCAGACATATCTTTCTGTACTACTTATGCTGAGATTTTCAGTTCAGACAGCTCCGTTTTAATTGCAAGTAAGATATTTTTTTTGTCGATACTGTGGCAATAGAGTGCAAGCCCCTACTGGCAGTGCCTTTGCCATTTCCAGTCACATTACTCCGACATTCAGGGTAATGCCCATACCTGACGCTGTAGAACAGTACGGGGGCAGTGGCTGCACTGACAGCACATTTGCCATTTCCAATCACATTACTGAGACACTCAGGGGTAATACCCATAACTGACACTGAACAACAGTACGGGGGAGCACAGCACTGATGGCATGTTTACCATTTCCAGTCACATTACTGAGACACTCGGGGTAATACCCATAACTGACACTGTAGAACAGTACGATGGGGGCAGCACTAACAGCAGGTTTGCCATTTCCAGTAACATTATTCTGACACTTCTGGTAATACCTCTTGAGATCTTGAGCAGAGTGCTAACAGACAGGGCTGGTACAGCATTGTGTTTTTACAAATCAATGTTTCTGTGATGGGGTAACAAACCTAGCCCAATACTTGCTCACCTGGCTAGGGGACAGAGAAAATCGATTTCTGTCTGCTTGATCAAGAAGGGCGATGGGACTGGGTCAGAGCAGAAGAAGGAAATCCAAAGGGAGTTTGTAGACTTGTATTCCAAATTGTATATTAGGACGTGCACTGATAAAGACGGAGAGACAGAATAATTTCTGAGGAGACTGACTCTGCCCCATCCTGCAGACAAACTGCTAGCCCTCTTGTGGAAGCCCATTACATTAGAAGAAGTTAATGAGGCGGTAACAGGTTTCACTAAGGGGAAGGCCGCAGGACCAGATGGACTCTTCACTGAATATTACAGGGGTTGGGTGGCACTGTGTGGGCACATATGTTTGCTATGTTTAAAGAGGCTGGGGAAATTGCCTGAGTGGTTCAGTCTGGCCACCCTTACTGTGATACATGAGGCAGGGACCCAGAGGAATATGCAGCCTACAGGCCAGTTTCACTCCTGAACTCTCATATTAATGTTCTAGTCTTGATAATGGCAAAGTGGCTAGAGATGGTTTTGCCAGCCCTGGTGGGGGAGGACCAGATGGGGTTCATGAAGGCCAGGCACTCATACTACAGTGTCGGGGGACTCCTGCGTGTCCTGCAGTGGGGGACTCAGCATCCAGGAGGGGAATATATGCTTTCTCTGGATGCCAAGAAAGCATTTGAGAGGGTGGAATGGGGTTACCTATTTCAGATTCTGGAGGCTCATGAGCTTGGGAGCTCTTTCATAGATATGATTAAGCTCCTGTATGCAGATCCCATGACTAACATACTGGTTAATGGAGAGCTGTCAAAGGTCTTCAGACTTGAGAGAGGCACAAGACAGGGGTGCCCCTGTCCCCACTTCTGTTTGCACTGGTCAGTGAGCCTTTGGCAGAGGTGATTAGAACATAAGAGAAAGTGAAGGGAGTGGAGGGTGAAGGGGGGATGCAGCAAAAGGTTTGCCTACATGCTGCTGATGCCCTCATCTTTATGACTCAGCCTTGGGAATATACCAGCCATCACCAGGATTATTGAGACCTTCTCAACTCTTTCAGATTATAAGGAAGTCTAAATCGCTGGGTATAGGAGCAGCAGTCACCAGGATGCTGCAGTAGCACAGATGAAGGCTGGTTACCTCACGTATAAAATATTTGGGCATAAAAATGGGCCCTAGGATTGCATCCCCGTATGACTTAAATGTTATGTCACTCCTGGCCACCATCAAGGTGGATTTGGCTTGATGGCAAGGACTCCTGGTCTTGTGGCTAAGACAAATGAATTAAAATGAATGTGCTGGGGTTAGAATCAACTACCAGGCAAGGAATAGCAGCTTATGGGAACTCCTAAAGTATACAAAGCTTTTGCGAAAATCAGTTATTTCAGACTTTACTCGAATACAATTGATATGTTATGATAGAGATTGTTCCTGGAAACATTTTGATACTGAATTTCACTGGATTGATGTAGTTTTGCTTGAAGAATGGTCTGCAACAGACCAACGTCAAGTGAGGAAGGTGGGAGACCAAAGGACGTGAAGCAGGCTCCCACTAAAGAGAGGTCCCCCACGTCCCCTTCCACCTTAGAGAATTAATCCAATCAGCCCACAGTTGCAGTGCTTTTATGTACTATCTAAGCCGTGAACAAGAAATCGGAAGAGTTTACTTCCAAATATTAACACCTAGACTAAAAAACAAATCCTACTCTGAGAGACTTCATGCTACAGGCTTTTATTCCTTGGAACATAGGAGACAAAGAGGTGACTTACTTTCATTACACAAAATTCGTCATAACACTGACAACAGTTGAATTTGATTTTCACTATATTTATTTAGTCTTTGGTAACCGGGTAAGTGCACTCATCCAGGGGACCGTTTTCAGGCGTGACCTGGACCACACAGGCGACAGTTACAGAGGTAGTGACAAGTTATACAATGAGTACGAGCCATGTGGATATACAGACATCATTGGTGAACAAAGTGGATATACAGACATCCTTGGTTAACAGAGAAAGTGACGAAGGAAAGTAAAATTGAGAGGCTGAAAAAAACAATCAGTACATCATGATAAACAACAATTATACAAATTATTTACTAAGGATAAGTGGCCAGCGCAAATTAATGCATGCTGGAAAAAAAAACAAAAAAACATGCAAGACTATAGCCAAGTGGGAGAGCCCAAGAAGCAGACAGTGAGTGATGTAAGGCAGGAGTCCAAAGAAATGAAAATATATATATATATATATATATATATATATACATACATACATACATGTAACCCCCCTGTTACCTGGGGTTACTAGAATCCCAGTAAGACCTAGTGGTAGGCAGGAAAGGCAGCTTGTGAAACTCCAGTTACATGGATTTCACAGTGTCTCACTCTGTTCTCAGTCTCAGCTGAGACTGAGGGATGACATCATTTGGAAATGTCACAGCTGCATAAGCCACACTGGAATGTTGCAGTTGGAGGTTAGAGTAGAATGTTGGTGAATTTGAAGGTAGAATCTGTAGAGTTCAGTAGAGGTGGCAGTCTGAAAGAGGTGCTCTGCTGTAAGCAGGCCCTCAGAGCTCTAAGCTCTGACAAAGAGCTACTTTTGTTGTATAATGTGTGCTCTCACGTGAAGAGAAACACAAGAAGAGCATATTGAAGTGGTGGAGACTGCTTTCACTGGTTCAAGGAACCATCCCTGCGGGAAGGTAGCAGCCTGTTTCCAGGGGCAACCCCTTTGGTCCGGCTAGGGAAGAGAAGCTGCCTAGTTTAAGTTCATGCTGAGGCACCAGAAGCTCTGGAAGAGAGTTCCTTGAGGAGGAAACGCCTGTGGGGCACCTGCAATCAGAGGGTGAGTTCACTCTGCTAAAGGGCCATGTGTTTTCACCTGCATCAAGGTGAAACTAAAGGGACTGTTACCATTGGATCAGGAAAAGACAGCCAAGTACAGTTTGGAAGATGTGGGGACTGGACTGCTTGACTCTGTGGGGGGTCTAGAGTAATGGACAAAGCCACTTATTAAGTATGTTCAAGTCCAGCACAAAGGGGATGTAAAGACAGTAGACTGAATGTGAAATACATTTAAAAAGAATCTACACGGCAAAGTGTTTTAAAGGATGAGGTGTTACAGTCCAGAGAAATGGCTGGGTATGAATTATGGGGGCAAGAGGTGGGAGACCCCCCATCAGTAGTAACCAAATTCACCTCTACAGATTTGCTCTGGGGCACCCGTTGCTTTCTCTCCGGTATTTGGCCAGTGCCTGGGAAAATTACCCAGACGTGGAATTTATGAGGAAGATTCCCTGATTGAGCAGAAGTGCTCATAGGTGGTTTAGAGAGCCACCAGTAAATGTTTCCATGCTATATGGAAAGTGTCCAAGTGGCTGGCAAGGGAGCCGAGCCAGGGAAAACCCAGAGCAGCGTACAAGTTCGGGCTGCGTGCCCAGTGTGTTTCAGAGCCTGAGGGCTAAAGTGATGAGGATGTGTTCTGGACTCCTTATATCTGCATTGCCAGGAGTGTAGCCCCGTGGGGGTCCATCTATGCTTTGTTTATTCTGTTGGATGTGAATAAAAGCCACACTTTAGAATCCCACTTCTGGTATTGGACATTACACTTATTGCTTCCTTTGTCGGAGTTACTTAGTGCCCCTGTTGCAGTAGCCAAGCCTAGCCAATGTGCGAGTGACATATTCCTCCCGAACCCAGCCCACCAGGTAGAGCTGTCAGATAGAAACGGCATACATGGGTGGGGGTAACAAAAATGGAGGCACCGCTGAGGATTTGGGTTTGGAATTTAGGGAGGAATGTAAGAAAGGTCGCTTGGACAATAGTTAGCATTTTGGCTATCTGGCAGTGGGTAGCCCAAAACAACTGAAGCAACGTTTAACTAATGTGCCGCTGTGTGCTGTTGTCCATGTGCTGCTGTTAAAATGCCAACTGTTTACCAAGGAGCAGTAAAGCCTGAGAGTGTATGCCCTTGTCCTGCATCAAATTTACAGCGTTTACCAGCTTTTAAAACTGTTTGTGACAAAGAAAAGTGTGGAAAACTGTGTATAGCAAAAAGAAAATTGTGCCCTAGACATTGGAAATGCTTTCTTGTGAACTGAAAGACTTGTTGTGCTTAATGGCCATGAAAATTGTTGAAACAATCTTGCCGTGAGTCAGTCTAAAAAAAAAAAAGTGTGGTTTTTGCAGTTTAAATTTGCCTGCTCGACGATCGCTGTGAGGAGAAGAGCACGAGAGAGAAAAGAGCTCATTGGCATGGCGCCGAAGTGATTGGTGAGACTGCAATCAGTCCCCCCAAGCCAGTTTCAGAGCGACTGCACAGCATTCGAGAGGGAGAGTGAGTGGAGTGTGCAAACTGGCTTACCAGGAGGAGCGTCACGGTGACTGAAAGCGCTGTAAAAAGTTTAAAAACTGACTTTTCTGTTTGAATTCAGGCTCAACCTGCATCTCGATCGACTGGACTGTGAGTGTGGTGTTCAGAGGGACGATCGGCAGGACTGCCAACCTGCTTCTTTCCAGAGGCCTCCAAGACTGGCTGCAGGCTGTTTTCCATTGCAGCAAACAGCTACTGATAACAGTGAGTACCAACAGAAATAATTGCTCAAACTAAGTGATTTTTCCAAAAGCCAGCTGAATCTGTGTGTAGCAGTGTAATCGCTTTGCAAAGAAGGACTGTGTTAAGTTTTACAAGCAAAAGCAAGCATTCTAAGCAATCGACTGTGAGCATAATTATCGGTTCAGCGTCAGTATAAGTTTAAAAGCCATGAGAGAGACTGTGAGTTGTATCAGATATGCAGCAAGAATTACAGGCAATCCTGTGCTATGAAATACTGAGGCTTTAAGGGACTGTAAGCTAGAGCAATGTCTTCAGCGAGTGAAAAGTCCGTGGTAAATCATATAAATGTGCTAGGAAAAAGAACAGTGCAAGTTTGTGCAGTTTGAGCAAAGTTATCAGTAGAGTGTGTAAATCAGATGCGCAGTGGCTTGACCCAATTACAGAATGTTGATGCATAGGAGTGCTGCCGCCGCCATTACAGGGTGGGGTAGTAATGTAAACACAGCAGCAGAGGCGCCATTTTGAAAGAGAAAGAAAGTGTTCAGTGATGTGGAACTTGAAATAACAGTGAGCGTTGTTTGTATTTTCTCTGCAGTCATGGCTTCAGGACCAGCCCACTACCCGGATCATGCCCGGGCTGTGATAGCAGTAGAAGTTAACAAGTTAAGGGACATTGAGAGATGTTACTATGGGGGACGACTGCCTCCTCGTGTGGCGATTCCTGGATATCCAGCGCGAGTATGAGTGACGTGCTTAAATGCTGGAAGGGACGTCTTCATAGTACCTCACTGTTCTGGGTGCCTAGAGAAATATGGTTTGTTTAAAGCGCCCAAAATTCATTTGGCTCCCACATGGACAAAAGTTCAAGAATCTGCAGTTGGCAGCACACAGCACCAGGCAGAGCCTGTTGGAGAAGGCCCCTCAGAGTGTGGCACAAAGCAAGAGGGTGCAGATTTACAGACAGCACAATGTGCTGATGTTTCAGAGTCTGAGTCGCAGACAGACATTTCAGGAAGAGCATCAGTAGACCCTTGGAGAGAGGGGCCTAGCCCAAGTTTCATATGTGAAGACGAGATAAGGGAGGCCTTTGAATGGGAGGTTTTGACCTCCGTGTCCAGCAAAGAGTGGACAGTCTCAGGAGTGAGGACAACTGCTCACTCCTGGGCACATATTCTCAGTGAGGAAGAAGAAGAGGGGGAACCTATGTGGCCTTGTGAAAAAGGAACTGGTACACAGACTCAAGCTCTTGCCTCAGAGGAACGCATGGAAGAGAGTGGTGATTCCACTGCCCTGGCTGTGCAAGAAGAAGCCAGGGATCCATTTTTTGTGTCATTAAGAATGCGTAGCTGGCAGAACCAGGACTGGCCACCCCCAAGCCAGGCCAGAGGTCTCACATTGACCAAAGCTAGTAAAGAGGAAAGACTGGTTCATAGGAAAGCGAATGAAATCTATGGGATGTCCTTTCCTATCTTTTCTCGGAGAGTCTGGGAGGAGATTGAAAAAAGCAGGAAATCCTGGATTTGGGAAGAAGCAATGAAATGTGTGCATCCTGGTGCAAATAGGCATGTAAAGAACAGAATGTTTCATGAAAAATACAGCCAGTGGAAAAGAGGCAGGACACTGTTTATGGACATTGTTTGAATTGTGGATGGAGAGGGACATGAAACCTTTCACAGTGTGAATTATGAGCGCCCAGATGGGGTAATAATTCAAGCGCCTGACCCATTGTGCTATTGGCCACAATGCAAAGACCTTCCTGCGAATGTGCCCATACCTACCAAATGGAAAGCAGAGCAGTGGTAGCCAGTGCTGCCACGCCAGCCGTTGCCGTACCTATGTTGTTCCACCAGTCTGGACATCCAGGACTCAGGTGCCCCATATTCATCAGTTTTACATTGTACTGGCTTTCCAGAATCCATTGACTGGCCCACCAGATGACTTCAGATGAAGAGAGGACACCAGCCCAGCTGTATCCTGATTCATCGCTTGGGTATCGGATGACTTCAGACCAGATGTTTTCCTTTTTGTTCCTGTTCCAAGGTTCCATCTCCAGAGATGACATCAGCCCAGCAGTTTCCAGATGTGCCCTCCTGTCGTTTCTCAGAAGATACCCGCCCAGCTGTATCGGAAGAATGATGCCAGGCAGAGTCTTCGGCTGAGGACCAGGTGTGGTACCATTTTCGTTCTACAAGGGACTGGTAAGTCCAGACTTTTCTATTCTTATGACATTGCAGTACACACCCTACACTAGCAGACTCCAGATGTTTGTACTGTCCTCAAAGACTTTCCCCTTCGGGACTTTGGTCTGCTAGAACTGTGTTTCACCGGGCTCCGGCCCAAGAGAGACTCTTTAATGGACTTGCCTTTGGGCACTGTGGTCACTAGATGGGACTTTTAGGGTACTCCATCCCCCAAATATGGTGTATTGTAAATAATGTCATTGTTTCCTACTGTCGTCTAATGTTTATACTGTTTTTTCTACTTTTCTAAAAAAAATATATACTTTTTGGGGATTCTCCAGTGTTTTGATGGTAGGAGTTTAGATAGACTGTGTATGCAGATTAGGAGTGTGTGTTGTCTTTCTTTTTTCTTGCAGGTGTTCCTGAAGAAGTTAGAAGAGAAGAGAAGACAAAAAGAGGAGGAGGGACTCAGCGGAGTTCCTCAGTAGTACTTTAGAGTAGTGTTTAAAGTACTGTTGCTGTTGTTACTGTGTGTAACTTTTTCTTCCACAGGTATGGTTGTGGAGGAATGTGGGAATAATGCATAGTGTATGGTATTAGCTCCTGGTGTATGGTTGCATGGTGTCCAGGGTCGGGGAGGTCCCCTGTTTGTTTCGTTGTGGGAAATTTAAGTTAGAGGCAGACAGTTTTTCCCTAGAGGGCTAGAGGGGATAGACAGGCTGTGGCCCTGACCTGCAGTAGGGGTTGCAGTGCTGATCTATTAGGGCTATGATCTGGACAATTCTACCAGAGACACTAGGTACCCATAGTCAGCGGGTAGAGTAGAGGCTGATGCATCAGCCGATGGCCTCTGGGTCCTTAGTGTTGCCTGCCTGTGCTTAGCACATGGTAGGAGGGGGCCTGATCACCCCCCCTCCATAGGTAGCACATAGGGTAGGATGGCCTGGGTCGGGTAACTAATGACTGCGGACAGTCATTTTCCTGGCCCAGGGTGAGTGTAACCCCCCTGTTACCCAGGGTTACTAGAATCCCAGTAAGACATAGTGGTAGGCAGGGAAGGCAGCTTGTGAAACTCCAGTTACATGGATTTCACACTGTCTCACTCTGTTCTCAGTCTCAGCTGAGACTGAGGGATGACATCATTTAGAACTGTCGCAGCTGCATAAGCCACACTGGAATGTTGCAGTTGGAGGTTAGAGTAGAACATTGGGGAATTTGAAGGTAGAGTCTGTAGAGTTCAGTAGAGGTGGCAGTCTGAAAAAGGTGCTCTGCTGTAAGCAAGCCCTCAGAGCTCTACGCTCTGACAAAGAGCTACTTTTGTTGTATAGGTGTGTGTTCTCACCTGAAGAGGAACACAAGAAGAGCACGTTGAAGTGGTGGAGACTGCTTTCAATGGTTCATGGCCCCATCCCTGCAGGGATGGGGGAAGGTAGCAGCCTGTTTCCAGGGGCAACCCCATTGGTCCGGTTAGGGAAAAGAAGCTGCCTAGTTTAAGTTTGTGCTGAGGCACCAGAAGCTCTGGAAGAGAGTTCCTTGAGGAGGAAACGCCTGTGGGGCACCTGCAACTGAAGGATGAGTTTGCTCTGCTAAAGGGCCATGTGTTTTCACCTGCATCAAGATGAAACTAAAGGAACCGTTACTGTGGGGTCAGGAAAAGACAGCCAAGTACAGTTTGGAAGATATGGGGATTGGACTGCTTGACTCTGTGGGAGGTCTAGAGTAATGGACAAAACCACTTATTAAGTATGTTCAAGTCCAGCACAAAGGGGGATGTAAAGACAGTAGACTGAATGTGAAATACATTTAAAAAGAATCTAAACAGCAATGTTTTAAAGGATGAGGTGTTACAGTCCAGAGAAATGGCCGGGTATGAATTATGGGAACGAGAGGTGGGAGACCCCCCCATCAGTAGTAACCAAATTCACCTCTACGGACTTGCTCTGGGACACCTGTTGCTTTCTCTCAGGTACTTGGCCAGTGCCTGGGAAAAGTACCCAGACGTGGAATTTATGAGGAAGATTCCCTGATGGAGCAGAAGTGCTCATAGGTGGTTTAGGGAGCCACCCGTAAATGTTTCCATGCGATATGGAAAGTGTCCAAGTGGCTGGCAAGGGAGCTGAGCCAGGGAAAACCCAGAGCAGCGTACAGGTTCGGAGCTGTGTGCCCAGTGTGTTTCAGAGCCTGAGGGCTAAAGTGATGAGGATGTGTTCTGGTCTCCTGAAATCTGCATTATCAGGAGTGTAGCCCCGTGGGGGTCCAGCTATGCTTTGTTTATTCTGTTGGATGTGAATAAAAGCCACACTTTAGAAACCCATTTCTGGTATTGGACATTACAGTTATTGCTTCCTTTGTCTGGAGTTACTTGGGTGCCCCTGTTGCAGAGTAGCCAAACTTAGCCAATGTGCCGAGTGACATATTCCTCCCCGAATCCAGCTCACCTGGTATAGCTGTCAGATAGAAACGGCATACCTGGGTGGGGGTTACATATATATATATATATATATATATATATTTATATGTATGTATGTATGTATATGTATATGACCGCCAGAAATAACTTAAGATCACACCATAAGAAACTGATGGTTCCATTAGCTAGAACCATGAATAGAGATGGTTTTTACACAATCAGAGTAGCAAAAACATGGAACAAGCTGCCACAAAACATAGTTGAAATTGAAAGCTTCAATGCATTCAAAAATGCTATTGATAAGCATTACTCGTCTAAGCAAATCATGACATAGGGGATATTGTCCACTGACGTGGAGAGCAATCCCAATGGGCCAAGTGCCTTCTTTTGCTCCTACCAACCTAGTACCTAGTAGTAAGTATTGAACACTAAGGGTGATATCCTAGACCAGGAGGTGAAGGTGGCAGAGTGAGTGCTAAACACCGCAGTGGGACTTACTAAGAAAAACTCGCTATTGCATCGGTGGCTGGAAAATCTAGCAAATACAGCCAGAACATCCCACATAAGAATCATAGGCCTACCAGTGAATTCAGAAGGCAATCTACCACAGGTGTTTTTTGCAGCTTGAATTCCTGAGATACTGGAGACTGAACTTAATATAAAATTCTGAGGGTGTGCAGGATCACCCCTCGTGGCCCCAGAACCAACATGGCTGCTGGAGTTCTAGATGCCTGAACAGTTCTGGCAGAACTTCAGTCCACTTTAGAATGAGACAAGGTGCCCAAGGCAACAAAGCAAAAGGGACCATTGACATGATGGGAGGCTACAATTCACATCCTTTACGACCTGAGCTTTGCCACTTGTCTGAGGCGGAAGGGGTGAGACAGGCTAAGGACAAGGCTCAGACAGCTAGGGATCCACCATATTATGTCAATGCCTGCCAGGTTAAAAGTTGTTTATGGCAGAAGAGTTTACCAGTTTGCTGAGCCAGCAGATCCCGCTAAACTACCCTAGAAGACTGAGAGAATTTGATGCATGTCAAGAGGAGTCGGAATCCGAGGAGGAGGAGGATGAAGAATGAACTGATCTAGCAGCACATCACTACGTGGGAGGACGTGAATGTGGAGGTAGCAGTCAGTTTTGTGGGATGTTACAGACAACAGAACGAGTCTAATGTGTAATGCTGGTTTTATATAAAATTTTGTTTCATTCTTGTTCGACTCTGTCCTGGTAGCGAGTTTCGGGAAACGGCCTCTTTACTGCAGCTGCCCCTTCCCTCTTCCGCAGACTGTGTTTTCACGCCATTCTGAATTGCCTTGTTTTACTGCTGCCATGTTTTTAATGGACAGCTCTAACTCTGTGACAGACGTGCGAGAAGCACGAATATTGAGTTGCCTAGCCCAAGTAAGTTGCAATATTTGATTAATGTTTATTTTTTCCCAAACAGGTGGCCATTTATTTTATGTATGCAATGCTGAGGCAAATGACTATTGTAAGAGTTTCTCTTTTTTCTTGTAAATTTAAAGTAGTGTTACATAGACTTTTGACGGCAGATAAGGACCACTTGGCCCACCCAGTCTGCCCACTTCCCTACCTACTGGATAAGCTGCAGATTCTAGTTAACCAATAGCATACTTCATGCCACCCCCCACTACAATTGCCTTATGTCTGTCCCATGCATGTTTGAATTCCCCCACTGTTTTAGACCCAACAACCTCCCCAGGAAGGCGGTTCTATGCATCCACCACTCTCTCCGTGAAAACAAATTTCCTCACATTACCCCTGAGCCATCCCCCCTCTATCTTTAAATTGTGCCCCCTTGTTCTTACACATCTCTTTTTCTGAAAGATGCTACCCTCCTGGACTTTGTTGATTCCCTTGAGGTACTTGAATGTTTCTATCATGTCCCCGTTCCTCCTTTCATCAAGGGTATACATATTAAGGTCTCTCAGTCTCTCTTCATATGGTTTCTGATGCAGACCCTGCACCATTTTAGTTGCCCTCTCTGGATTGCTTCCATTCTGTCTGCCTGGCGTAGATGAGGTCTCCAAAACTGCACACAGTACTCCAGATGGGGTCTCACCAACTGTCTGTACAGAGGGATAACCTTTCTCTACTTCCTATGCATCCCAGTATCCCCCTGGCTCTCCTTACTGACTTCTCACATTGCTTACCAACCTTTAGATCATCTGATATGACTACCCCCAGGTCCCTTTCCATGTTTGTTGTTGTTAGTACCTTCCTTGCTATTATGTAATCTTCTCCTGGGTTTTTGTTTCCCAGGTGCATTACTTTGCACTTCTTTGCATTGAATCTAAGTTGCCATATGTCTGACCATTCCTCCAACCTTGCAAGTCCCTTCTCATCCTTTCTACCCCCCCCCGTGTATCAACTATGTTACAGATCTTTGTGTCATCTGCAAAGAGGCATACCTTTCCCTCTAGACCCTCTGCAATGTCACCTACAAAGATGTTAAAGAGGACTGGACCAGTACTGAGCCCTGAGGTACTCCACTAGTAACCCCCCTTTCTTCGGAATGTGTTCCATTCACTGTTACCTTCTGTGTCCGGTTGTGCAGCCAGTTTGCTACCCAGGCTACCACCCTGGGACCCACTCCCAGACTGGCTAACTTGATTATTAATCTTTTGTGCGGGACTGTGTCAAATGCCTTGCTAAAGTCTAGGTAGGCCATATTCACAGTTCCTCCCTCGTGTATTACTTTGGTCACCTGGTCAAAGAAATCAATTAGATTCATCTGACATGACCTTCCTGCTGTAAATCCATGCTGCTTTGGGTCCTGTGCCCCACTGGCCTCTGGGTACTCAACAATTCTTTCTTTCAGAAGTGATTCCATCATTTTCCCTACCACTGAGGTCAAACTTACAGGTCTGTAGTTTCCTGCTTCTGCCTTGCTCCCACTTTTGTGAAGGGGAATCACGTCTGCCCTCCTTCAGTCCTCAGGTACCACCCCATCCTCCCAAGATTTGTTAAAAAGTGTGGTCAGTGGTGTCATTAGGTCCTCCTTTAGTTCTTTTAGGATTCTGGGGTGAATCACGTCAGGCCCCATTGCTTTGTCCACCTTGAGTTTTAGAAGTTCTTTCAGGACTCTTTCTTCTGTAAATGGACTGGTGTCAGCCCCCCTACCCAGAGTGCTTCTATTGTCTGGTTTAGGTAACTCCTCCTCATCTTCTTTTGTGAATACTGAGCAAAAGTATTCATTCAGTATCTCTGCCTTTTCACTGTCTCCCTCTGCCCACCTCCCCTCTCCCTTATTAATCTTCACTATTCCTCCCTTAACCTTTCTATGCTCCCTAATGTACCTATTAAAGGTTTTATACCCCTTCTTAACTGAATTGTCTATTTTTTCCTCGGTTTGGGCTTTTGCTATTCTGACTGCCTTCCCCACTTATTTCTGCTTTAATTGATACAGTTCCCTGTCCTGCTCCTTCTGTGATTCCTTATACTTTTTGAATGCATCCTTTTTCTCCTTAACCTTCCCAGCCACCTCTTTTGAGAACCATAGTGGTTTTTTACTCCGCTTTGTTTTCTTTATTTGTTTCACATAAAGGCTTGTTGCCTCTATGATGGCAGTTTTGATTTTTCTCCATTGTTCTTCCACCCCTCCTTTTTGGCCATTTTCTAGTGTATTCCTCAGGTATTCACCCATTTTGCCAAAGTGAGCCTTTCTAAAGTCCAGTATCCTTGTTTTTTGTATGGCTCGTCTCCATGGTTGTGCTTATTGTGAAGTACACTGTGCAGTGGTCGCTTGTTCCCAGATGTCTACTGACTTCTAAATTTGTGATCCTCTCTCCATTTCAGAGTACCAGGTCTAGTATTGCTCCCTCCCGAGTGGGTTCCAACACTAGCTGTCTAAGGCCTGCCCCCTGCAGGGCATTGAGAATGATCCTGCTCTTGGATGTGGCTGCAGTACATGTCATCCAGTTAACATCTGGCATATTCAGGTGCCCCATCAACAGTATCGCCCCTTTTTCAGTCATTTTGAGAATGTCCTCTATCATTTTCTTGTCCATTTCCTCCCCCTTGAGATGGGGGTCTGTATACAACCCCTGTGCAGATTGTGATGCCATTCCCTGTCTCCAAGGTGACCCAGAGTGCCTCTTGTCCTCGCCCTTTACTTTTTAGTTCTGTAGCTTTGATCCTTTCCCTTATGTATGGGGCTACTCCACCTCCTCTTTTCCCAGCCCTGTCCCTTCTGTAGACTGTGTACCCCGGTATGTTGACATCCCAGTCATGGTTCTCCGTGTACCATGTTTCCGTGACTGCCACAATATCCAATTGTTCATCTTCCATCAAGGCTACTAGCTCAGGAAGCTTGTTTGCCAGACTACGGGCATTGGTACTCATTGCCCTCCATTTAATGTTGGCTTTATCCTTTTCCCCCATGCCTGCTCTTATTGCCCTTGTCTATTTTTCCATTTACCCCTGTCCTGCCCTCTGTTGAGCACTGTACCTCAGTGTTTACCTTACTACCTGACATGTTTTGTGGGGGGAAGCTTTAAATTTCCTGCCTCTTATCTGCACTTCCCCCCATGACTAGTTTAAAAGCTTGCCAAGGAAGCATTTAAACCTGTCACTTAGGAGCTTGGTTCCCTTCACGGACAGATGCAGATCATCGTGCCAGTATAGACCTTCATCTCTCCAGGTGTACCCCCAGTCCCCAATGAAGCCAAAGCCCTGTGCTCTGCACCAGTTTTGCAACCATTCATTAAACTGCATGGTGTGCAGTACCCTAGCCTCACCCCTGCCATGGACTGGCAGCACCTCTGAGAAGGTAACCGTGTTTGCTACCTGTCTGAGGCCCCTCCCCAACTCCACAATTTCATCCTGTACTGCACTGATCCCATGCCTAGCTAGGGCATTTGTCCCAAGGTGGACAATCAAAGTCAAAGTCAAATTTATTTAAAAGACGCCCAATCCCACAGGCTCTGGGCGCCGCACGCAAACTGTACAGTATTTCATACCATATACATTTTACAATAAAATATAAAACACATAAAAATTTTAATCTCCAAAAGCTTGCACAAATAAGAAGGTCTTTAGATGACTCTTAAAGGCCTTTATAGTGGGGGCCTCTCTCACTTCAGACGGCAACGAGTTCCAGAAAGTGGGAGCAGCAACTCCGAAAGCTCGGTCCCCCGCAGATTTTAATCTTGCTCTCGGAACTTTAAGGAGGCCACCACTAGAGGAGCGGAGATTTCGGACAGAGGTGGACGGTACCAGAAGATCAGACAGGCAACCAGGGCCCTGCCCGTGTAGGGTCTTATAGGTGAGAAAACCCACCTTGAAAAGTACTCTCCATCTGACAGGCAGCCAGTGCAATTCGCGCAATACTGGAGTGATATGACAAAATTTACTTTGTTCGGACAAAAGCCGGGCAGTAGCGTTTTGCACTAGCTGCAGTCTGCGAAGAGAACTTCCAGTGACCCTGAGATAGAGGGCATTACAGTAGTCAAGCCTAGAAGTGACTAAGGCATGTATCAAAGTAGGGAGGTCCAGAGCCGGAACAAGGGGCTTAATCCTGGCAATGTTTCTAAGATGGAAAAAAAACAGGAACGAACCACAGAGGATATTTGAGCCTCTATGGACAGGTTCCTGTCAAAAATCACACCAAGATTTCACACCCATGGGGAGGCCATCAATGACACAGCTCCTAGCACAAGGCCAGTCGCAGAGTCAGAGGCCATCCCATGACGAGCTCTGTTCGACTCCACTACCAGTACCTCAGTCTTGTCAGGGTTCAGTCGCAGCCAGCTGGAGGACATCCAGTCATTAACCTCAGCCAGACAGATATTCAGCACATCCATTGCATTTGATGTTCCTGGGGCAAAGGATCGGTATAGCTGAGTATCATCAGCATAGCAATGAAAACTCAAACCATACCTCCTAATGATCCCCCCAAGGGGCAGCATATATACTGCAAACAACATTGGGGCCAATACCGAACCCTGAGGGACTCCTCACGAAAGGAGGCAGGGTGCAGATGAGAAATTACCCATCACAACCCGTTGCCTCCTGTTAGTAAGAAATGACTCAAACCACCTGATGACAATACCAGTGAGTCCGCATAACTCCCTCAGGCGGAAAAGCAACACACAATGGTCCACAATATCAAATGCTGAAGAGAGATCAAGGAGAACAAGAATTGTCTTGTCCCCTTGATCTCTAGCCCTGAGGAGGTCATTTTGCACCTGAACTAACGCAGTTTCAGTGCTATGTCTGGCCCGAAAAGCTGACTGAAAGGGATCATACAACTTGTGAGTTATGAGATGTTCCCCCGACTGAAGTGATACCACCTTCTCAACAACTTTTCCCAGAAATGGAAGATTGGAGATAGGACGGAAATTTGCCCTAATCTCTGGGTCCAGAGAAGCTTTCTTTAAAAGGGGCCTCACCAGAGCCTCCTTCAAGGCATCTGGAAAGACAACCTGACTCAAGGAGCACCGGACAATCAGGGCAAACATCGGGCCAACAGTGTCAACGCACCTCATTAAGAAGCGCGTTGGCACGGGATCCAGTTCACAAAAGGTATACTTCAAGTTGGCCGCCACCTCAATAACCTCACGAACCTCCACTGGCCTAAACTCTCCCCAACCAGAAAGAGTGCTCTTAGAACACAACTGACGACCACTGACAGCAATGATATTACTGGCTGAGGAGACCTCCCGCCGGATCACAGACACCCTGTCCGAGAAAAACCGAGCAAATTCCTCACAGTCCTCATTTGAGGAAACTCTTCCAGGCTGAAGACAGGATGGATGGAGAAGTCTGTCAACAGTCCGGAAGAGTGAGGCTGGTCGGCTTCTCCCAGCAGCAATCTCCTGAGACAGAAATACCACCTTCTTTTGGTTGATTGCCTCCTGATATGCGCGATAATGCGCACACAGGACCAGTTTGTCAGCCCCCGGACGGGATTTCCTCCAGCGACGCTCTAATCTCCGACCCAGCTTCTTCATTTCCCTGAGATCACCGTCATACCAAGGCGACCTCAGGTATGAAGTTCTGGGTCGTACACGGATAGGTGCAAGGGAGTTGATGGCGCCAGACAGCACCTTATTATAGGCGTCTACCCCGGCGTCAACAGCTCCGACACATACCTCACCCACACTTGACAAATCAGCTGCCGCCATAAAACCCTCAGGGGTAAGATCTTTTAAAGGGTGGCAGCGAAACATCTCAGAAGGGAAAAGATTTATGATGGGAGCACTGAACGTGAACTTCGCCGTGCAATGATCAGACCAAACTATCTGATCGATTGCAAGATCAGCAATCTCAAGTCCCAGTGAGAACACCAGGTCCAATGTGTGGCCATCATGGTGAGTAGGCGGACCGACAGATTGCACCAGCCCCAAAAGGACATATTCTGCAATAACTCATCGGCGATTTTTGATCTTTTATCTCGCCCAACATTGAAGTCCCCAAGAAAAATACATCTTGGGAATCCAATGTTTCGCCGGCAGCAACTCGGGCACTCCTGGGAACCCCCATCGGGCCAGGAGGGTGATAGATGAGGAGGATCCTGCAGCCCACGCCAAGTCCTCCACGAATGGTCACTCATATCAAATGAACCCGGGTTCCCACCGGTGCACAGTGAAGTTCAGGTTCGATTTAAAACAAATGGCTGCACGCCACCCTCACGATTTTCTCTGGGACAGTGCACCACAGTATATCCTGGGGGACTGCAGCCTCAAAAACAGGGCCAGCATCATCTCCCACCCAGGTCTCTGTAATGCAAGCCAGGTCGACCAATGAAACCAAGGTGGCAATAGTAGCCGTCTTGTTTCTGATCGACCTGGCATTGCATAGCACTGCAGTCAGAGATGTTGAGGGTGACGCAGCCCTATGGGTTACCCGACCACTCGGCCTGGTGGCCCCCCTGGAAATAGGCACTAACCATGACTGGCTTCTCCTAGGTGCTCTGTTTACTCCAGGGCGTCTCCTGGACTTAACCACCTCTATCCTTTTATCAACCCGCTCCTGGTCATCCCACAGCGCATCAGCAGAGCAATCCCCCACAATCCCCACTTCCTGCAACGCCTGATAATAATATCAGACACAGGGAGAGGGATAAAGGGACGCAAAGCATGCAGCTGCAATTTCCCATAAACAATCCTAGGCCCTAAAACTTGTCCAACAGAACTCCTACACATAACTATTTAAATAAGCCAATTGGCACATTTAACAAATGCAAGCAAAACACACATTAAAACTCTGCCATTACAATGATATCTAGTTCCTTCTCCTGTGATGCTGCTTCTGCAATCCTGAGGATTTGCTTCTTGTCCCTTCTTGACACAGTGGTAACATAGAATCTGTCACCAGATAAGGACCATACAGCACACCTAGTCAGCTCATTTCCCTACTTGGTTTGGCAATCCCTACTCTTATCTGGACTGCCTTTCCCCCACTCTGCTGTATAGCAGGGTGCCTTTATGCTTATCCCATGCACTTTTGAATCCCTGTACTGTTTTTGCTTCCACCACCTCCGTTGGTAGGCTGTTCCATGGATCCACCACCCTCTCTGTGAAAAAATACTTCCTAGCATTCCCCCATGGTAGCTAGCACATTAAACTTTTACTACATATAAAATTTCTCAATTAGCCTCTAATAATCTCTTATTGACCCTCATTTAGCTTATTATTACAGTATTGTCAATTAATATTGTGACTCAGTTTTTCAGCCTGAAAGCTGTTGTAGCTTATTACCTGCATTTCTAAGCCAGCTTTAACTGAATGTCATTGAAATGCTATGAGAGGCCTAAAGAGACTGTATGCCTTTTAATTAGGTGCGTGACATAAAGATATCTCTTATGTAACAGTCTCCACCCATGGTGACATAAGATTGTTTTAGGAAACTGTATAAATAATATAAACTGGAATACCCCGCTAGTATTGCACCATGATGCAAGGATATGATGACTATTTACTGTCAAAATGTGATTTACAAAATATTTTTATGTCTGCTTGTCATGAAATGTATTATATTGTTTTATGCAAATTAATAAAATGTTTTAAAAAATGAAATTAATGTGTTGCCACGTGTCCTGTATCCCATTCAGAGGCTGCCCATGGGGCTCAGACAGGCGAGTTCACAACAGTTGGAAAACTGCTGCACTGAATATATATGGGCTAAGAAACAACCATGAGTTAGCCTGGCATGACTAGAGTGTCCAACAGAGAAGGGGGAGGCTCAGATTCTTGGAGTTTGGATTATACCATTTAGCAGCTCAAGCTAGATTACTTCCAAAATTGGTTAAGGGAAAGAGAGGGTGAGTGTCAACAGAACAGGAAGCAATGCCTCATCTAAGAACGTCTTTTATGAATCTGAGGGGAGCGGCAGAGTGCTCAGAACCTCAGTCCAGCCAATCAGCTTGGCCTGGTGCTGTTAGAGGCATGGGAGAAGATGAAATGATACATGAGAGAGAGAGAGAGAGAGAGAGAGGCAGGCATGCTATTGGTGTCCCTGGCAGCCAATCTAGTGTTTCTCCTAGGACTTCAGCATATGGGTTTTCATGAATGGGAGGAGGCAGGAGTCCAGTGTTTGGGGGACTTGTATGATGTATCAGGGTTTAAGCCTTTCCCCAGCAGAGTGGAGGAACTGGGTATCCGACAGTCTGATATGTTCCAGGCCAGAAACTGGGCGCAAAACAAAACAGACAACCCTAAAGATTCCCCTATGCTTAATTTGGAGCAAAACATCTTACAGGCCAAGATAAACCCTACGGGGGCCATGACAAATGCATATCAAGTTGTAAAAGAATGTTCCCCTGACCTCTCGTAGAAAGTTAAGGGGCTGTGGGAAAGCTTTCAGTGCCAGATCCCAGCAGAGGCAGGAATGGCACTGTGTGGCTTCCACATGGGGCTCCACTCTGCAGGTGCTACAAGGAGGCACAATATGGATCCCTACCTGAACTGTACGTGCTCCCAGTGATAGTTAATGCAATGCAGGAGTATCACCCATATGTGGGCGGTGTCAGAGCACCAGGGGTACGTATATTTATTACTTCTGAGAATGTCCCCAACTTAGACCCTTCTGGTCCAGAATGGTGGAGAAAATCTCCCAAATTAGTAAATGGCACATCAGTGATGAATCTATGCCCTTGAGGGTGGAGGATCAAAACGGCAGAAGACTGGGACTTATATCCCAGGATGGTTAGAATGATGCTGCTCATGGCAAGGAAATGTATCCCAAACAACTGGTTATCACATATGCCACCATCAGTAAACATATGGCTGGACCTCATGGTGAAGGTGCTCCCCCTCACCATCTCTCTCCCACCCCCACCTACCATTCTACCCCCTCTCACCTCCCACCTACCATTCCACCCCTCTCCCGCTCCTCTCCTCCTGTCTCCCTCTCCCTGTCACCCTATCTCTTGTTGCTTCACCCCAGACTACCTAGCACTTATATTTCTGTCCTTGCACTTACGACAATGTCAAATCCTTGACTGCCTACTCCCCTTTTCCCCACCCGTCCCCCTCATCCCCAACCCTTGATCCACTTATGTCACCCCTAGGATGTTTTTTATTTGTATTTGTATCTTGCTATATATACACACCCATATTGTTAATTGTGCATTGATATTTGCCACTGACTGTTTGATACTGTGCTAGTCTATACGCAAGTACTGTCTTTTGCTACTAAGTTAACCTCCTGACCTGTATTGTATCTTACCTCTGCTTACTTCTATGTTAACCATGTTAACAGTGTCAGTGGCTCAGTAGGTAGCACACTCGCTCTCCTCTGAGGCCGGGAGATCAGAGGGCTGTGGGTTCAGTTCCCACATCTGGCACTTGGGTTAATATCCCAGTACTGACACTGTAGTGCAGCATGAGAGGGGTGCTGCACTTCTGAGGTGCCGTCTTTCGGATGAGACGTTAAACCGAGGTCCCATCTGCTTGGACTGGTGGTAGTTCAGGTGGATGTTAAAGATCCCATGGCACTTATCGAAAAGAGTAGGGGGAATTTCCCTGGTGTCCTGGCCAAATTTCCCTCATTCACTAACAATACCATCAACAGCTTAATCTGGTTCAAGGTCAGTTGGCATTCATCTGTATCCCCCTCCCCCGGGTCGTGCCTGAAAATAGGCAGGATTTGTCTAGTGCACTTACCAGGTCAACAAAAACTAAATAAAATAAAATTAAAATAAAAAAACCTCCTGGCCCTGTATTGTATCTTACCACTGTTTTGCTTGCACCCATTGCTGATGCGGAACCTTTGTAAAAGAACCCTTGGTTCAAAGGTATTTGTAATCCTAGTAAAAAATAAATAAATGACGTGTGAGGTCTGAGGAAGGGGGGGGGGATAAATCTGAGTGCCAGTGGGGGCTCCTTTATAGCTACACTGTCTCCAGTTGAGGCACCTTTGACAAGGTTAACTGGCTGATAAGGGGCCATATCTATACCAAGCACGAAATACAGGACAGCAGGTTAAAAGAAGACCTGGCAAATCATTTGAGGTTGGGTAGCCGTGATTGACAGGATTGCAATAAACTGCACTGGTATGTGTTCAGTGTTTATGTTTTAATGTGCATTGGTGGTTTTATTGTCTTGTTATTGCCACAGAGCAGTATAAGTCATACTTAGTGAACATTGCAGTACATTCAGATGCAAAGGCTGTAATCAGTGGGGAATTAGTAATGTGTCTATGCATTTGTCGCCATCAGACATGAGCGTCCACTGTTGTACTCTGTTCTGTGTTGTATGGAAACTTTTAATAAACCTGTTCTATGTTTTATGAAAACTTATAATAAACAGAATTTGTAAAAACAAAATACAGCGCTGTTTGTGACAGGCATCAGATTCGGAATGATTCGCCTCACTGAGTTATGACGAGTGTTCATGAGACAGTCCCTTTACACTAATCTCAAGCCGTCTGGGGACAAAAGCACTTTCCCGGTGAGCACAATTCGCAAGTGACCAGCTCAGGACATGATGAAATTGACTGAGGTATGCCAAGTGTTCACTAGATTGACTTCCAGTCTGGCAGCTACTTCTGATGTGCATCACATGTGAATTTAAATGGTTGTTTTCAGGTCCTGTCTCTGACCATGTTAGTAATGCAGTCTTGTAGCAGTCGGAAACAGATTAACTCTTCCCCCAAAACAGGAGCACAGCTTACTGCTGCTGTGTTCAGTGTATCCGCTGAGGCATTCCAAGTAGCTGTAGGAATGAATAACTGTGCAGTCAGCACAAATGCCACTCTGTCCCTTGTCGATTTCAGCTGGAAGATCAAACTTGAGCAAGCTGCAGACAAAACCACTTTCTGCCATTTAAAGAGAACATCGCCCATATATGACAACTACCATACTATGTACTTTGAGTCACAGCAAATTTCCATGGTATACATTTACAGCAAAACTCTTACATTATAGTGCATCCAGAACAGATTTAGAATATGAAGGATGGAGCTGTCTGTTCAGATGGTTATTCAGGTAGTTGGTGTGTGTGTCTAAGGAAGAACCTGAGGAAGAGGTATTCTGACAGATAGTGGCCCCTCCAGAATGCAGGAAGCAGCTCCTGGACCTAGCCCATGACATTTCTTTTTCAGGACACCTGTGAGTTAGCTTCACATAAAGGTGGCTTACAGTTTGTACTGCCCTGGTATTTTTCAAGATGTGGCAGATTACTGCCAGAGTTGTCCACAGTGCCAGAGGGTGGGAATCTGCCTTTAACTGATTAACATTTTTCAGGGGTAGCTGCTGACGTTGTGGAGCCTCTAATCCCCCTGAGTCACACAGGCAGGTGGTACGTACAGCACTGTTGGTTGTCAACTATGCAACCAGGTATCCAGAGGCTGAAGCCACAGCCTCCAGAAAGGTGGGGAAGGCAGCTGATGAACTGGGGCTGTTTAGCCAAGTGGGATTTCCCCTGGAGATACTGTCAGACCAGGGCACCAATTTTATGTCTACTGTTATGGTCAGTCTATGGAAGAAGTGCGGAGTGCAGCAACGCAGATCTTCTTCAGATCACCCTGGAACTAATGGCGTGGTCAAACATTTTAACTCCAGTTTTAAGAGTGGACCATGCTAAGGGCATTCCCTGATCAACATGAGAGGGAGTGGGATAAGTATTTACCCCATCTTTTGTTTTTATATAGGTCAGTCCTACAGTACTCCACAAGGCTTTCACCTTTGAGCTCCTATTTAGCCAGAGGGTGTGGGGCCCTACATCTAGTAAGAGGTGAACAGGAGAGTGAGCTTGCTTCCTAAGGGAAACCTGTTTTGGGGCACATGCTGAAATTCAGGTCATGGGTCAGGGAGCTCAAGGACTTGTCCAGGAGGACTCAGCTGCTTGCACAACAGAGACAAAAAACATGGTACGACTATGGGGCCAGAGCCTGCGAGTATGAGGTCTGACGGTGCATGCTGGCTTTTCTCTGTCTGAGAAAATAAATTGCAGGCAGCCTGGGAGTATACATACTCCATGGTCAGGAAGGTAAATGATGGGGGACACGTGCGGTGATTGAATGTGGTGACCACTTGACCGCGCTACTCTGACCAGAGTCTTCAACTTTCTATGTAAATCCATTTAAAATCTGTAACATTCTTTGTTTTACAGCAGAAATTCTTTAGATTTTGTTCAGTGGCAATGAAAGATATATTTTTCATGGGGTAAATCCTTAATTTGCAGTGGCAAGTGTTGTGTGAAAGTCCACCTGCTGTTTCTTGAAATCCTAACCAACCCCTGAACTGCAGGGCTCATCTGAGTGAATGGCAACGAGGCGCCTGCTGTAGTTCCTGGAACAAGCTCAAACTCCAGTAAAGCTGAAGCCGAAAAGCCCAACTCATGAGATAAGATGCATATATTACTAATTTGCTGGAAGTGCTAACAAAAGTCATGGCAGCTATAAAACTGTCAGTCTCTAATATGAATGAGAACATTCATAGTGTGGGTGCCAGGCGTGGCAGAATGCACGTTTGACAGCTTGGACGTGGCACAACACAGACTTTGTGAAAGGGGGGATTTACATGGCAAACAACTTTTGAAAAATGTTTCCATGAGTTGTTTGGGTCGCATTTACCTAAACCACTCCAGATTGAAAGAACACACTATCTTGCAAGTCCAGCCCACTCTAATGAGGCATGTCATAACCTACTTTTTGAAGTTTACGACAAAAGAGACTATATTGCAGTCTGCCAGAGAAGTGGGCCCTCTCTTGTGGAAAGGAAAGAAAATTGCAGTCTTTCAGGACTGTTCGGCAGATGTGGTAGCCCAAACAGAGGAATATATTCCCTCCAGCTCAAATAAAGATTTAATTTCCTGCCAAACTGATTAGCCATGTATATGGTGGGTAACATAGCTTTAATACCCCTGAGAATGCCCGGCAATTTATCAATAAAAGATTTCCTGATACTACTTTGCAAATCACAGGGTCAGAGGCTACAAGAAGAAAAAACAAAAATGGCAGGTCCAGGCTATACAATGAATTTTCCTTTGGCACTGATAATTCTGCAGCTGACATGGAAAGGCAGACTTCACAGCAAAACCCATCACCTCCGCGGAATGATATCTTGCAGATAGTTTCCCTGCAGAGAGCTCATGACAGAGTTAGACAACAGGAGAGGTCACAATTCCAAATGGAACAGGACCATCACACAGGAACCACAAGTCACAGCAAGGGGAGCAGGAAAAGTCTGGATCTGGAGCAGTTCTCTAAGTGTTCTGTGTCTGATGATCCACTTCCTACACCGCTGGAGCCCGAACTGGCAGAGACAGCATGGCACCTTCCAGACCAAGATTCTTTTGTACCACTGGAGGTGACAGAATCCTGATCAGACTCAATATCCAGTATCACAACTCCCCAGCTTCCTGTTCCAGCTACCTGTCATGCCAGAATGGATGAGATACTCAATGTGCAGATATGCACTACAGCATCGCTGAAATAACTAAAATAACACCCTATTATGTACATCTCATACTAACACACAGGAACTAACCTATAGGTCAGCCCCCCATCCTCATGTGATTTCTCTTCCTACCTTCCCCCGATATACAATCAGGATGGTTTAATTGTTTCCTTATGTGTTGAATCTTTAGTTGTTACTGGCATGCCTCCCAGTACAATAATTTTTATGCAGTTCCTAAAAATTGCAATACATTTTTCTTTTCTTTCTTTTTTTTTGGTGTATTTATTTTGCCCTTATGAATTCTTGACTATATTATCATAAGCTTACGATTTTGTTTGGCTATTAAAAGTTGAAAGTTGAAAAGTTGAAAGCTGAAGTCATTCACGGGCAGTTGCTCATGGCTGATGGAAACGTTTTCTTGAAAAGACGGCTTAAAGTCTTTAAAAGGTTTTTTTTGTCCTCATAGACAGTTTACTTCTGTGCCCCATATGGACTGGAGCAGAAGAAGAAGAAGAATCAGCATTTATGTAGCATTTTTCATACACAATGAATTTCAAAGTGCTTTACAAGTGTAACCCCCCCTGCAAATGGGGGTTCCCAAAAGACTTCCAGGAGCTTGCTTGAATGCTCCAAGCCTGAATGGTGTTTGGCATTTAAGCCATTTATCAGTGAGTGTTTTTAGAGCCTCTGGTACTGTCTCTTTAAGAGCTGTCTGCTTGCAGACATAATTAGTTTGTATGGGGGGACTGTGTGCTTCTCTGAGTACCACTCGAGCTGCTGCCAATTCACTTCATTTTGCAGTCACTAGGAGTGCAAAGGAACCTATCTGAAAGATGTAACTGTTTGCCAGAAATTATTTAGAGTAATAATGAAATTACAGTTTGTCTAACCTGCTTTCTTTTGCAGTCAGAACTGTGTCTGCTAGTTCCCATTCTAGTTTTGAACTGCTGAACTGGACCAATCAGTGTGGGGTAAGCTAGCTCTAAAATGGTGCCTTGGACGAATCAGAACTTGGACTCATAATCTGAGCCAGCCACAAGAGGATTGTATGGGCAGTGACTCTGGGAGATGTAGTTTGACTTCAGTGCCTTTTGGACCAACAGCAGCAGTCTATTGTGAGTGACAGCCAATCCAGTCAAGAACTGGGAGGAACTCAAAGAAGTGCCCGGTTTTGTCGGGTTGGAGTTTCAGTTGAGCTTTGGCAGTGAAGAAGGAAGGAGCCCTGTGCTTTTTCAGTGTGCAGTTTTAGTCAAAAACGTGTGTAAGGCCCAGAGTTCCGGTCTGCAGCTTGTGTAACAGCTTGTTAGGACTGAATCCGTCCTGTGAAAAGAATCAAAGGATCTCTGAAGAGTAGAAACCAGGCTCACCCTGTAGAAGACTGGAGGAATTGCTGAAAATTGCACTCGGTCTGTCAGGAACTGAATCTGCTGTGTGTTCTCCCGGGTATTGTGCAGTAATTGCGATCGGGATACAGATGCAGCCTGCCTGGTATAGTGCTTTCTTTTATATGGATGTGTGAAGAGGTTTGTGTACCTCAAGTGAGCCCTGCTGACATTGAAGGACCCTATCTTATTTGGAGGTCGTGAGTACTAATTCAGGGTCGCCCTGTTGAATTGCCACATTAAATCCAAATGGAATTACTGTACTGCTGACTGTTTAATTCTCCTTTCTCTGGTGAAAGGCCCCTACCAGCTGCCACGGTTTGGACTAGCCACTAGGGCTTGGGTACCCAGGGACAGTAACTGATAGGGATAGGCCTGTGCACAGAGCCATAGGTAGATTATTAGAGTGATAAACTAATTAACCTCATTTCCCCTGTCCTTGTTATATCCCCTAAATAAATCAGAGCTGCTTGTTTCAGCAAAGTTATACTGCCTGAGTGTATTTGTCTATGTTAAAGTACTGTACTGTGATTGTTGCACTGTATCTCATTTCACAGGAGGTCCCAGTGCCGGAACCAGACCTGGGGTAAGTGTATACTGTGAAGGTAATTCTGATATATTGTGTGGGCCACTAGTGGGAAGAAAGGGGGTTGCAGTGTCCCAGAGGACTGTGACCAAGTTAGTTTAACTATTGCAAACCCTGACCTCTGGGTGGAGGCACCGCCATTGGATCCAGGCCCTCAACCTGTTAGTGGCAAATCAGGCAGGGGTAGTAGCCCTGGGATAGGCGCCATCTAGGGGTTACATCTTGGAGGCTCACCGCTGGATTGTGTGTCCTTAGTGGCCATATTCTACGAACCACTGTTAAGAAAAAATGGGTACCCCGACAGAAGTGGCTGTGCACCGGCTGGTGGAGTGGTGTACTGGGAGGAGATCGACCCTCAAATGCTATGCTTATCCTGGACATCCCCTGGGTATCAATACGACACTGTGCAGGGAGTACTTTCCAAGGTGGAAGGTTTACAAACCCTGTGGTGGTGGGTCGGCATGCTAATCTGCTCACCCACACTTTCCTGGCCCTAGTAGAGTTTAAGGATCCCATAGATAGCTCCAAAGTGCCACAGACCATTACCCAGAGGAGCCCTCACTGCTTGGAGAGTGATAACTAAGGACAGTAAAGACCGTGGGAATCAGCTCCACCACTATCTGAAACTTTTGAGGAGAAATTTGCTGAATGGTTGCTGGGAGAGGGGAAAACTGTGGAGGACTTGAAGAAACTATTCTTGCCACCTGGGGGTGTTCCTCCCCCAACACCCTCTCCTGCTCCAGTGCCCGTAATGGTGGCTGAACCAATGCAGACTCCTATTTCTGCACCTGCCATTAGTCACGACTCTTACCGAAGGTTGAGGATCTTCTCTGGCACCCTCCCCACCCCCAAGGGGAGGATGACTGGGAGACCTGGATAGACTATGTTGCCCCCCAAGTGCTAGAATGGCAATGCTCGGAAGGCGAAAAGCGAAAGAGGGTTAGTGAGAGCCTCCGAGGTCCTGCCCTGGCTACCATCCGTGCTAAACGGGCCAGTAACCCTGAAGCGACTGCACAGGCCTATCTTGAGGCCTTGGAGAATGTGTATGGGAGCCCAGATTCTGATGAGGACCTATGGTGGAGAGTAAGAAATGCACAACAGTACCAAGGGGAGTTGTTGTCTGTGTATGTCTTCTCGCTGGAAAAATTGTTGCAAGAATGCCTCAGAAAGGGTAGTTTGCCAGCGATTGAACTGGACCGAACTAGACTGGACAGAATCCTTAAGTCTGCTCCTCTCAGAACTGCTGTTGCTTCAGTTACGCCTGGCAAATCGACTGGAATCCCCCACCTCCTATGATGAGTTAATGAGAGAAATTCGAGGAGTTGAGAAAAGGCGACCTCGGAGGTACCTGCACCAACAGCTGTGCTACGACCCGAGTGACTGAGGGTGACCCATCAAGTGAAGTTCAGGGCAGAGGTTGACAGTCAATGAGTGCTCTGACAAGGAAAAGATATGCCACAATGGGGCGAACTGTTGAGAGAGATCCGGAATTCAAAAACAGTCCCTTTATGAAAGCCACGCCTGCAAGTACGGGCCTCTGACCTATATCCGACTGCATCTGCTATGGGGGTGGGGTACCCACCCATGTATCTCCTGCTGATAACAGCTCCAAACTCAATTCTTGACCATGGAAGTGGAGAAACTGACGAGATGTCTCCAAATGCTTATCACGCCAAGAGACAGAGATGGCACCCAGGTTTCCAGTTAGTAATACCCCCACCCTGGCTCCCAGTGTGGCGCCTGGCCAGCTCAAACTCCAGAAAGTATGTTTTGCTATAATTGTGGGAAAGATGGGCACATGAAAAGGAAATGCCAGTCCCCAAAAAGACACTGACAAAGTTGCATATAGGCTACAAGGAGAGCTTTGGAGAAGAAATCAGTGGTTAAGAGGTGCAGTACATGATTCCAGTGAGGGCACCAAAAATGCTAATTCACGTCCTTTGTGGCAAGGTCAGCTGCCCAGGCCCCACCTACGCCTCTCCAGACTGGTCCAGAATAGTGGGTCCCTCCATGGAGACCACTGTAAAGGTGAATGGAGTGTCTACAAGAGCTGTATTAGACAGTGGCTCCCAAGTGACAATTATGTTCCAGGATTGGTATCAGAAGCATTTGTCAGACGTGCCTTACAACCATTAGAAGGACTGCATGTATGGGGTTAAGAGAAGGCCTCACCCTATTCGCTGGTATATCCGACTTTGGCTGTCTTCCCACCTCCGTGGCTGGAGTGGCCGAACAAGTAGAGACCCTAGCCTTAGTGTGTCCCCCACTGGACTGTATGATGGTGTCCCTTGTTGATTGGAACAAATGCTCATATGTTCGGAAGGCTGGCACAGTTGTGTTATGAAAAACGGGGTCAAAGACTAGTAGAGCTTTAAGAGTTCCGGCTTTAATTAAGAAGGCCTATGAGGCACAGAGAGATGCTGAAAAACAGAACCAGAGGAACCGGGTCGAATTGTATGGAAGAAGGATCCTGAGTCTCTGATCCTGGCGCCAAATGCCCAGTGTACCTTACAGGGAGAGGTCCGTATAAGAAAGGATGTTAAGAATAAAATATTAATGTTGGATGCACCAGGCGATGGAAAATTGCCAGAGGGACTGCTGGTCAAGCCTAGTATTTTGCCGCTAGAGCCCATGCTTATGCCAGAAGGGTAATGGTCCAAGTTCATAATGTGTCTGAAAGAGACATTCAGTAAACAGAGGTTGCATCCTGGCTAATGTGCATTGTGCAGACACTGCAGTGCTACCCAGCAGCAAGAGTTCAAGGAAGAATGACAGAGTAACGCCTGACTTGTTTGATTTCGGCGACTCCCGCTGCCAGCTGAATGGAAAGTGAGGATCAGTGAGAAGCTTGCCCAGAGACCAGGTGTTTTCTTTAAAGGAATGGGATGTAGGATGCGGCAAGGAGCTGAGCACAATATCCGGCTGCATGACGAAGACCATTTCGTAGAGGTCTGACGCCTGGCACCTGCTGACATAGATGATGTGAGACGGCATCTGCAAGAGATGTTAGCTGCTGGTGTAATACAAGAATCCAGAAGCCCTTATGCTTCCCCATTGTGGTAGTGAGGAAAAAGAATGGAACAGTAAGGATGTGTGGATTATCGCACCTTAAACCGGCGGACTATCCCTGATCAGTACACAATGCCCCGCATTCAGGATGCTTTGGACTGCCTAAACGGGAGCAAGTGGTTCTCTGTGCTGGATCTCCGCAGGGTACTACCAGATCCCGATGGCCCCAGAGGACCGTGAGAAGACGGCCTTTATCTGTCCGCTAGCTTCTATGAATTCATGAGGATGCAGGATTTCTAGGTGCCCCAGCCACTTTTCAACGATTGATGGAGCGGCAGTGGGGACATGAACTTACTAGAGTGCCTGGTATACCTAGATGATGTTATTGTGTTTGGCAGCTCACTGGAGGAACATGAGAGCAGATTATTTAAGGTATTGACCGACTGGAGGACTTTGGCCTTAAACTGTCCATTGATAAGTGTCAATTCTTTCAAACATCAGTAAAGTATGTGGGACACATAGTATCCACCGAGGGAATAGAGACCGACCCAAGTAAAGTTGAGGCCTTGACCACCTGGCCACAGCCCAAAAATCTAAAAGAACTGCAAAGATTCCTGGGATTCTGTGGTTATTATCGGCGCTTCATCAAGGACTATTCAAGAGTGATCCGCCCTTTACTTAACCTTACTGAAGGGTATCCCCCAACCCACAAAAAATACCAAAAGTCAGCGTCCCTCAAGACTGAAAGAGTGTATTTTCATCCGAGTGAAGTATTTGGGGCCTGCTGACTCCTGATTGTGAGACTGCTTTTCATGAGATCATATATCAACTTACCCATGCTCCAGTGCTGGCCTATGCGATCCAAGAAAACCTTACGCCCTGCACACTGATGCTAGCTTGCAAGGGTTGGGGCTGTGTTGTACCAAGAGCACGAAATGGCTTGAGACCAGTGGCCTTTGCCAGTAGAAGCCTGACCCCATCCGAAAAGAACTATCCTGTACATAAGTTAGAGTTCCTAGCTTTGAAGTGGGCTATTGTTGACCAATTCCATGAGTACTTGTATGGGGCTAAAAATACTAGTAAAACTGACAATAATCCTTTGACCTATGTGCAGACCTCAGCTAAGTTGGATGCCACTGGCCATAGGTGGCTTTCTGCATTATCTACATATGACTATGCTCTCGAATACCGAGCAGGTCTGAACCACATAGATGCTGATGCTCTCTCCGAGGCCTGTTCCCCAGAATGATTGGGTCCGATTGGCAGAACCTGACATTCGGGCACTCTGCCGAAGTTTGACAGGGAGGAACAATGTCCACGGACGAGTGGACTGCATGGTGGATTGCTTGGGACCCTCTGAGAATTGCATACCTGCTGCTTATTGCCACTTTTCTGCAATAGACATTGGTGCACTGCCTCAGCTGGACAATGACAGTATTCGCAGGCTCAATCCCATCGATCCCATGATCAAAGCAGCTTTAGAAGCCTCTATGCAGGAAAAGATGTGTCCAAATTACGCCCACTGATTTGAGAACTGCACTGTTATACAAAGAAGGTCCTAAGTTGAAACTGATCAATAAACTGTTATACAGAGAAACAGTAGACAGAGGGGGACAAGTAGACAAACAACAACTAGTGCTGCCCACTGCCTTTCGAGACTCAGTACTGAGGTCCTTGCACAACCACATGGGGCACCTTGGTATAGACAGAACACTTGACTTGGTGAGATCCAGATTCTATTGGCCTAAGATGGGGGCTGATGTGGAGCAACACATTCGAACTTGTAGTCACTGCTTACAGAGGAAAGCTTTGCCCCAGAGGGTTGCCCCCCTTGTTAACATCACCACCAGTGCACCCATGGAGCTGGTCTGTATTGATTTTCTGAGTCTGGAGTCAGATCAAAGAAATATCAGTAATGTGTTGGTGGTCACTGACCATTTCACGAGATATGCCCAAGCTTTCCCACCAAAGACCAGAAAGCATCCACTGTGGCCAAAGTACTTGTAGAAAACTTTTGTTCACTATGGGGCTCCACAAAGAATCCATTCTGATCAAGGAGAGACTTTGAGAGTCATCTGATCAAAGAGATGCTTTCTGTGGGAGTGCGAAGTCCAGAGCCACTCTACCACCCCAGGGGACCCACAGCCTGAACGTTTCAACCGCACTTTGCTAGATATGCTAGGCACCCTGCACCCAAAGGACAAGCCTAGATGGAGCCAACAAATTAGCACCCTGGTACATGCTTATAACTGCACCAAAAGTGATGCCACTGGATTCTCCCCTACCGCTGATGTTTGGAAGAGAAGCTCGACTACCGGTAGATGTGTGTTTGGGGTCTCTCTGATGGGGTTCAGCTGACAACTATTTACAGTATGTGCAAAAGTTAAAGGCCCAGCTAACTCATGCGTACTAACTGCTCAAACCATGGCTGCCAAAAGAAATCTGGCCAACAAAGAAAGGTATGATAAAAGGTGAAAGCACAGGAACTCCAGGAGGGAGATCGGTATTGCTAAGAAATCTGGGACTGCATGGCAAACACAAGATTGCTGACAGATGGCACCATCTCCCTCACATTGTAGTGGGCAAACTAGATGATCTGCCAGTGTACAAAGTAAGGCCTGAGAATAATTCAAAGATGTAAAACAATGCATAGAAATCATTTACTACCCATTGGACAAATCTTGATTGAGTCAGAGCCCCCAGAAGATGCCCCTCTGACCAGTGACTAGAGCTGCTGCTAAGAAAAGATCAAGAAAGTCTGCACCTACAGAAGCAAAGTTAAAGTGTTCCCTCCACAAGTCCCAGTTGAGCATGACTGTCAGTCCATATCGGAAGAAAGTGAGAGTGACTTTGAATACTATCCTTCTTACGAACTGAGTCAATTGTTTGAGCAATCCCTAGTCAATACTGGAGATGAAGCTGGGCCTTCTGGACTGTCTAAGCCCCCAGCTTCATCCCTGGAGCCAATGCTCCCAGAAAGTGAAGTGCAAAGCATCAGATCAGATGAAATGGAATCATTGTGCATGGTTGAACTGTTTGAGCTTCAGGGAGGAAAATGATAGATTGGGGCAGACTGGTGATACACCAGAACAAGAAGAGTATTTTGAGTGCCCTGACAGTCCACTGCCAGTGTCCAAAGCTCTCCATGCAAGCCAAATGTTGTGGACTCAGAAACTGTAACTCCTGGAGCTGAAAGTGCCCCAAGTTCTAGCCTCTCTACCCCATGGAGACTCCTGACAAGTGAGGACAATGCTGAAAATGAGGCTCAGAGTGCAGAGACTGTAACAGTTCCCCTAGAAAGACTGGTCGAGCTGTAAAGCCTGTGGTGCACCTCAGTTATGATTCCTCACGGCCAGTGGACCTGCCTCTCAATGTTGTCCATAAAGGAGTGTATGTGTCCCCGAGCTCATTGCCCAAACTGAGCATCAGTGCTAACTCCAAGTTACTTGTGTTGCCCTCTAAGTATGGTGCCTTGCCCCGTCCAGCCCCAAGGTAACTGATAGGAAGGGCCCCTCTCTTCAGGTTTCATGTACAAGAGGTAATAACTTGAGTTATGGTACAATGTATGTAATACTGTGAAAAGAGTGACATACTGCAATGTTTCAGAAATGTGTTCTTGGTAAAATGATATATTGACTGATGATTACATATGCAGGCCTAATGCAAATGTATATGGTTGCAGTTGAAACTTATGGGGTACTTGCTTGTGTGCGGACGTCAAGCTTTCCCAGGCCAGGAAGGTGTAACCCCTGCAAATGGGGGTTCCCAAAGACTTCAGGAGCTTGCTTGAATGCTCCAAGCCTGAATGGTGTTTGGATTTAAGCCATTTATCAGTGAGTGTTTTAGAGCCTCTGGTACTGTCTCTTTAAGAGCTGTCTGCTTGCAGACATAATTAGTTGTATGGGGGACTGTGTGCTTCTGAGTACCACTCGAGCTGCTGCCAATTCACTTCATTTTGCAGTCACTAGGAGTGCAAAGGAACCTATCTGAAAGATGTAACTGTTTGCCAGAAATTATTTAGAGTAATAATGAAATTACAGTTTGTCTAACCTGCTTTCTTTGCAGTCAGAACTGTGTCTGCTAGTTCCCCATTCTAGTTTTGAACTGCTGAACTGGACCAATCAGTGTGGGGTAAGCTAGCTCTAAAATGGTGCCTTGGACGAATCAGAACTTGGACTCATAATCTGAGCCAGCCACAAGAGGATTGTATGGGCAGTGACTCTGGGAGATGTAGTTTAGACTTCAGTGCCTTTTTGACCAACAGCAGCAGTCTATTGTGAGTGACAGCCAATCCAGTCAAGAACTGGGAGGAACTCAAAGGAAGTGCCCGGTTTTGTCGGGTTGGAGTTTCAGTTGAGCTTTGGCAGTGAAGAAGGAAGGAGCCCTGTGCTTTTCAGTGTGCAGTTTTAGTCAAAAGCGTGTAAGGCCCAGAGTTCCGGTCTGCAGCTTTGTAACAGCTTGTTAGGACTGAATCTGTCCTGTGAAAAGAATCAAAGGATCTCTGAAGAGTAGAAACCAGGCTCACCCTGTAGAAGACTGGAGGAATTGCTGAAAATTGCACTCGGTCTGTCAGGAACTGAATCTGCTGTGTTCTCCCGGTATTGTGCAGTAATTGCGATCGGGATACAGATGCAGCCTGCCTGGTATAGTGCTTTTTTTATATGGATGTGTGAAGAGGTTTGTGTACCTCAAGTGAGCCCTGCTGACATTGAAGGACCCTATCTTATTTGGAGTTCGTAGTACTAATTCAGGTCGCTTCCCTGTTGAATTGCCACATTAAATCCAAATGGAATTACTGTACTGCTGACTGTTTAATTCTCCTTTCTCTGTGTGAAAGGGCCCTACCAGCTGCCACGGTTTGGACTAGCCACTAGGGCTTGGGTACCCAGGACAGTAACTGATAGGATAGGCCTGTGCACAGAGCCATAGGTAGATTATTAGAGTGATAAGCTAATTAACCTGATTTCCCTGTCCTTGTTATATCCCCTAAATAAATCAGAGCTGCTTGTTTCAGCAAAGTTATACTGCCTGAGGTATTTGTCTATGTTAAAGTACTGTACTGTGATTGTTGCACTGTATCTCATTTCACAGGAGGTCCCAGTGCCGGAACCAGACCTGGGGGTAAGTGTATACTGTGAAGGTAATTCTGATATATTGTGTGGGCCACTAGTGGGAAGAAAGGGGGGGTTGCAGTGTCCCAGAGGGCTGTGACCAAGTTAGTTTAACTATTGCAAACCCTGACCTCTGGGTGGAGGCACCCGCCATTGGATCCAGGCCCCTCAACCTGTTAGTGGCAAATCAGGCAGGGGTAGTAGCCCCTGGGATAGCGCCATCTAGGGGTTACACAAGCAATGAGACACTGGTAGTGAAGTGACGGTAAATGGGTAGTGGCAGCCATTTCACACATGAACACCTACACACAGTCTTGGACAATTGCATGAACTGTTTTTTATGGGAAGGGGAATGTTGACTAGGACATCAGAGAAAATCCCCCTTGGGTTCTTTTACTTCCATCTGGACACCCACCAGGACAGTACCAGAGATGGCCAGAAGAGACCTCAGTTTAACGTCCCTTCTGAAGGACGGCATACCCCAACAGTACAGCACCCCCCAATATTACACTTGGGTGCCAGCTTTTATGGTATGCTCCAATCCCAGTAAGGGACTAAAACTCATGACCATCTGGCCCAGAGGCAGATGTGCTACTGACACCTACAGGTGGTTGACAGGTGTCTATGTTGGCATGGTCAATTGATCTGCTTTATAGCTGATACTTCCCACACCCCGCCTCAGATCACCAAACTCCCAATCACTGAGCACATTGTGTTGGCTAGTGATCATGTCTGTGTTTCTTTACCTAGCTTACTTATCACTGTCTTATGAATCAGTAAACAGATAGGAACATGTTTGTTTGTTTTTTTACTAATTCAGCTGTGTAATTTCTTCGAAATTCAAGAATCTCTGGACTATACAAATGTACTTTGACTAACCCTGGATGCTACAGTACTAATTTTGATAGGTCAGAACATTTTCAGGGGGTGCGCGGCACAACGATGCTGTGATACTGTCACACAATTTACAAACTGATCTGAATTATCGTCTTTATCATTTGCTGTGCCCATATCGAAAGAGAGTGTTGATGGGAATATATCTGACAAGAACCCCATGATCACCGTTGCTCGTGGCATCTTCAAAGGACTCAATGGACAATTCCCATATGTACAATGGACTGAGGATGCATTCCTGTACCGTAGTCCACATTTTTGGAATTGAATTTCTGAAATTATGTGTAGTTATAGTGCAAGTCAGGTTTCTAAACTGCATTCACTGGTTTGACATGAATCTTTCTATTTCGTCCTATGATGAGTACCCATAATAATTATGGTGTTAAGATGATTTCCTGGAATATAAAAGATCTCAGTCATCCAGTTCAAAGAAAGCAAGTTCTCTCACATTTAAAATCCATTCATTCTGGACTTCCGGTGACGTCATCGGACTAATGGCAGCTTAGCTCGGCGACTCCCACTCTGACGCGACAGAATCCAAAGCCAACGCCAAAATAACTAATGCCTTCCCCAGCTAAAACTACTAGAATGAAAGCTAGCAGACCATCGCATGCTCCGGTGCAAAAATTAAGAGAATTGCTTCAGGCGGAACAGGAGGATGCAGCAGAGACCCAATCAGGAGAGGATGGCCCTCACACATCCGCACAGCAAGAAGCAGGCCTGCCGAAAGAGCTCATCAAGACAATTATGCAAACAGCGCAATCGGTCCAAAACATAGACCAAAAACACTCGGACCTCAGTGCGGAGTTGAATACCGTTGATCTCAAGATGGAGCAACTAGAGCTTGGTCTAATTCAAACATCAGAACAATCGGACAGACATGATCGCTTATTGTTGTATTTGCTGGCCAGAGACAGAGAGTTGACCCAAAGGATCGATGACTTGGAGGGAAGATCCAGACGACAGAATGTGAGATTTTACAGGATTCCGGAGGCAGCAGAGGATAAGCATGAAGAAACTGAAGCCTTTTTAAGGGACTTGTTAAAGGAAATTCTGACCCTCCCGGAGGAACTTGACCTCGCAATGGATCGCGCTTATCGCTCCCTGGCCCCAAAGCCCCGTGATCCCAATGCTCGGCCACGACCGCTGATTGCACGCTTTACATATTATAAATCCAAGGAAGAAGTCCTGAGAAGTGCATGGCAACATAGCCCCTTAATCTATCGTGGCCAAAGAATTGCTCTGGACAATGATCACACCACATCAGTGCAAGAAGCACGACGGGTGCTCTGGCCTGTAGTGAAACTACTACGAGCCAAGTCTATCAAGACCCAGGTTCTTTTCCCAGCACGACTAAAGGTAACAACGGACAAAGGTATGAAGATCTTCCCTGACTTACTGGCTGCATCCCAGTATTTAGAATCACTGTCAATACCCATCCCAGCGATGTACAAAGAAAAGCTCGAGAAGGATTTAATTGCATCAGCGTGGCTGGTGGCCCAGAAAGGCGCGAACCTCCCAGGCTCGATGAAGAAGGTTCCCACCTTGGATCTGCGCTTGGATATCTCCTCGCTACTTTGGAAATATGGTGACCCTCCAAGTGAACAAAAAGGCGCAGCACCTGATGGAAGACCAATTCCAGCCATTTGGAGACAACATGTTCTTGATTTCACTGGCTGACAGTGCAGGCATCTATCTGTTTTGAACTTTTACACCCCTGGGCTAATCGGACCTCTCCGTGGTGCCTCCTCGACTGCGATTATCTGGACTTGCTTCCTATATCCTCACGAAAGGTTGCTTGGATTACCTCCAGCTATAACTTTGACTAACTGCCCAGTTGCTGAATACCTGAAGGAAGCAATTACACATAAATCTTTAGGCATAGTTTGTCATCGTAGGGTTGATGGTGGTACCAGCAAGGAATAACGGGCTTCATCACCTGGAGGGTGGAGGGATGGCCTAGATGGAGAGATAAAGCTGGAAAAGGGGAACGTTTTGGTTAAAAGGGATGAGGCTGCATACATCACCTGGAGGGAGGTGGTTCCAAGGGGCGCTGTTTGTGCTGGGTCCCTGGGAGAGCCAGAGAACTGCTGCTGGGACAGGGAGGGTCTCCCTCCCGCTTTGAGCCTGAGGGCTTGAGCTCTCCTAGATGGTAGAATGTGTGCTTGTTGGTTCCTGTCCTTCCCTAAAAACGGCTACTGAGCCAGGTTGGGGACTCAAACCCAACAACCATCAGGAGGAATAAGAGACTCGGCTAAAGCAATATATTATACCTCAGGATCTCTTGAATATATATCGCGGAGCTGCGACTGGCTCTCTAAAGAGGGGGAAGGATTTACACATTTTCAACAAAGGGAAAAGGCTTTATAATCTTCATACAATATCTTACTTAAAGTGTCGCAGGTGGGGGAAGCGGGCTTTGCTGGCCAACGAAGATTTTGTCGTTATGGGGCTATGTCCTAAAAGGGTGTTCTCCTGGGACTAATGGGGTATCTCTTGATGTATTTGAGTCCCTCTATTAGCACTAGAGGCTAACACATACAAGCTGGATAACTCCCAGCTTAACCTAGGAAGTCAACAAAATCTATACTTGTTGAGTAGGTGCGGGGGCTGTTTCACCCGCCCACTCCGGAAATGTTCTAGTTCTGTCCCTTATACAGGGATTATGTTAATGAAACAAGTTAAAGACATGTGGTTGCAAGGTTCACAAGTTCGTTTGTATTACATAAATGTTAATTATTTGGGTAACAGCTTTATTAACTGTCTAGGAAACATCAGACATAAATTGAGAAAATGGGATAAACAATGCAAAGTAAGACGGCAAAATAGAAATATGTCGCATGAGTAAACAGCTAATGAAAATTCTCTCCTTTAACATAAATGGTTGCACAAGCCCGATAAAGAGGAAGAGGCTGCTGAGGTATTTGATGCTCCAAGATTGCGGGGTTAATTTCCTTCAGGAAACACACCTCTCCCCATAGAGGTACTGAAGCTGAGGTCTAAAAGATTTCCCCAGATATTCCACTCCTCCCTTCAGAAAGGTAGGAAGAGGGGGTTGCAATTTTACTAGCATCTCTCCCTCGAGGTGCAGGAGGTAGTGGAAGATCAGGGTGCTAGGTACATTATAGTTACAGTCTGTCATGAGTATTGTAGTACATCCGCAGTAAGATGATTTTGCCCTGCTATACGGAGTGGGCGTTATAACCAAAAGCTTTTTTAATTAAACCACAGACACTGTTAATAAAATAGACAGTGAACTTACAGACCTTAGAAAGGATGTTCGAGCCCTGGATAAAAAGTGTCTGCAAATGATCTATGACATAACGAGATACAGTATCAGAGGCCCAGGAGAGCAGTGAATGCCTAATTCTTTACCTGTTGCAGAGAGACTGAGAGATGCAGGCAAAACTTGAGGATCTCGAGAACCGATCACGCCGAAAACATTTCAGAATCCACGTGTTTCCATAGGGAGCGGAGGAGAGCTTTGCATCAGTGGGAGATTTCATCCAGCAAGTCATCAGATCGGTGCTCTCTGTCCCCGGTGATCTCATCCTAGAGATCGATACAGCACACTGCTCGCTGGTCGCAAAACCAACTGATCCTAAAGTGAAGCCCCGCTCTTTTTAGGATGTTGCATTTTTCATAAGGAAGCTCAAAGATAAAAAAGGCATAAAAGCCCAAGTTTTGTTCTCGGCTCGGCTGAAGCTCTTCATGGACTCTGGTGCGAAAGTATTCCCGTCGCTGCTGAAAGCTACTCCTACCTTGAAAAAACTAGGCATCCAGATCTCGAGTGTGAGATGTAGGAGAAGAACCTCAGGATGAGCACATGGCATGGAGTAAATAGAGGCACAGCTAATTAATGTCAGTTCACACTTTGGCTTGCTTGACAAACTGCATGCTGAAGTGTGAACTGACATTAACTAACACTAGCTAGCAGCTAATCTGCCCGCAATAGAAGGCGGGCATAGAACGTTACAACCACCATTCTTAACATTGCAGCCTATGGATTTGGCAAACGGTAACTTAAATTTGCCCGCTAAAACCGATTGCCTGCCATAGCCGCGGGTGGTATAAGTGGAGTCGACTGTATTGGCAGAATTCAGGACACTATAGCTACATTTGCTAATGTATATGTCCCTCCAGGGTCACCAGTTTCTTTTTACTCCTCACTAATACAACTAATTGTGGAAAGGGCAAAGGGTGTTTTGATCATGGGGGGGACTGGAATTTGGTCTTTAACAGAGCGCTTGATACCATATCCCAAATACCAACAACGGATATCAAGAAGGCCAGCTCTGTTAAAAGGATACTGGAGCAGAGGGGACTGAAAGATATATGGAGAGAAAAATACCCTAGAATTAGAGAATATACTTGCTACTCCCCCAGGTTCAAGGTTTTCTCCAGATTGGATACTTTCTTTACTTTTTCGCAGAGTCTGACTGAATTCCTCGAAATGTGGGTGGAGACCTGTACAATTTCTGATCACAACCTGATATTTGTAGAAATAGATTTCCTTCTTCCAAAGAAAAAAACACACTGGAGACTGAACTGTTCACTCCTCCAGGATAAGAACATAGTCCAAGAAATTAAACAACACATTGCTAGAACCCTGCAGGAGAACAACAAAGGAGGGGTCTCTCCGCAGATAGTTTGGGACACTATTAAGGTCATGGTCAGGGGAAAGCTTATAGCCATTGCCACAGCAAGGAAGTGAGACGCTAAACAAAGGCAGCAAGAACTTTTGATCCAGATTAAACAACTGGAAGATGCTCAAAAGCTTAAATGGGAAAAAAACAGAGATCAGGAACTTAAAATAAAATGGAAGGAGTTGGGGGATCTCCAGAGGGTGGAGGTAGAGAGGGCCCTATACTTTCTGAGGCAGACGTTTTATGAGGGGAGCCATGGGCAACAAAATTACTGGCTTTTAGACTGAGGAGACACCAGGCAAATACTGCCATCACTAAAATAGCCTCTCCAACCGCAAATAACATTGGCACTAGGCTATCCGATATCTCGGAAGCCTTCATCTCATATTTTTCTAAGCTTTATCAGGCCCCCAAAGAAACATCCCCCACAGAAAGATGGAGGTTTCTGACTTCCCTCTCTCTCCCTGCCTTATCACAAGAGGTGGGTCATTCCCTGATTAGACCAATCTCTCAATTGGAAATCCTAAATGCAATTAAACAGTTGAAAACGGGCAAATGTCCTGGACCTGATGGGTTCAGTGCGGAATTTTATAAAACATTCAAAAAGGAGGTGGTCCCCCCCCTTCCTGGAGGTCTAATTCAGCTGTCTGGGGAGATGGATCTCCTATCCCACCCTCCTGGCAATATGCCACTATCTCCTTGATTCACAAAGATAACAAGGACCCAACTAAATGCGAATCTTATAGACCCATTTCGCTACTCAATGTAGATTATAAAATACTAACCACAATTGTAGCCTCTTGGCTAAATTTACACCTGCCGAATTTGCTTAATATGGACCAGACGGGATTTGTTTCTGGACGCCAAGCTGCGGATAGTGTTCGGACCACTCTGGACACTATTGACTCAATTTACCAAGCCAGAACTCCAGTATGCCTCATGAGCTTAGACGCGGAGAAGGCTTTTGACAAAGTCTCCTGGAGTTTTCTCTTTCTTTTTGGTGCTAGAGGCTATGGCTTTTCCCCACCCATTCATAGATGGCATAAAATCACTGTATACTGACCCACAAGCATACATTCGAGTGAATGGAAGTTTGTCAGAGAGGTTTAGACTAAGTAGGGGAACTAGGCAAGGTTGCCCCCTCTCTCCAATGTTATTTGCACTGTATATAGAGCTATTGGCAGAGGCTATACGTCAGTCAAAAACTACACAGGGTACTGAAGTTGGGGGGATGGAGAGGAGAATCTCCCTATACGTGGACGATGTGCTCCTCTCTCTGGCAGCTCCAGAGTCGTCTATCCCTGAGGTGTGGTCGATCTTGGAAGAGTTCGGGAGACACACAGGATATTCACTTAAAACTAAGACGGAGGTTCTATGCTTCTACTATGCACCATCCCAGGCAACCCTTCGGGCTCTACCCCTGAAATGGTAAGCCGAGAGGAGGATGAAATATCTAGGCACGGTGATAACTAAACACCCTTCTCGACTCTTTGAAGCCAATTATAAACCCCTAGTAGAACAGATTAAAAATGATTTTGAAAGATGGTCTTTAATTAATCTCCCAATGTACTCTAGAATCCAAATAATTACAATGAATGTCCTCCCTAGATTCCTCTATTTGTTTCAATGCCTACCAGTACATGTTGGAAAGTTTCAATTCCTCAAATGGAACAAACTAATAACCAATTTTATTTGGAATGGTAAAAAACCTAGGATTAATCTTAAGGTACTTCAGACACACAAGAGAGAAGGGGGCAGATCACTACCAGATTTAGAAGACTATTATTTAGCAACTCAATTAAAGATGGTCCTGTCCTGGTCCATTCCCTCATACACTTCAAACTGGAAGACAATCGAACTGGGGGAGACAGAGGGGGAGGTTCCCCTGGATGTGAGAGTCCTATTGCCCAGAAGCAGGTTGAGCATATATCTACACCCACTCATGGCCGTTAGGAACACTATAGCAGCCACACATAGGATTTGGCAGAAATATAAGCTGACACACTCTACTTGGCCTTTGGTCAGAATAGCCTGGGCCCCTGACTTCCTTCCAGCAAAATTAGACCATAGTTTTAAGACCTGGGAGAGACTGGGTTTAATTGACCTAGAACATCTTCTTCAGGGAGAACAAGTCTTGGCCTTTGACACACTTAGGGATACCTACATGCTTAGAAGGATGGACCACTTCAGATTTTGCAAATCAGGGCCTATATCAATCAATGTCAGAGCTTAGATCATACCTCAACTAGAGCGGCCCCCCTACTAAACTGTGTTCGAGCAATTCGAACAGGACAGATCCAAAAAGGTCTTATCTCAAACATCTACAAAGCAATATCACAAATTAAAAAAGATCCCTTAAATAAAATTAAAGCTAGGTGGAAGGAGGAAAGCGGATTTGACTTAGAGGAAGGAGACTGGAACAGAGCCTTCCAAGTTACCACTAAAACCGCAAGCTCCCCTTACTGGCAGGAGTTTGAATGGAGGGTAAAAACATGCTTCTTCCTCACTCCTACAGCTCTACATAGAAGAAATCCTGCGCAGTCTTCAGAGTGTTGGAGACAATGCAAAGAAAAGGAAGCAACATATGTGCATGTCTTTTGGGAGTGCCCAAAGCTAAAAGATTTCTGGGATGGGATTCGAAATACTCTAACAGATTATTTTCTCACTAACGCAATTCCTGGGCTTTACACATTTAATTTTAGGTGTCCCTCCCCTGGGCCTAGGTAATCCTGATGCCCTATACCTATGGGCAATACTCATAGTAGCAGCACACAAAACTATAACCCACTCCTGGCAAAGACCAAGTCCACCCTTGCTACAGAGTTGGGTCAACATAGTACTTGAGATTTCAGAGATGGAGGAGTTAACCTTTAAACTAAATCATAAAACAAGCTTATACACAAGAAGATGGACAAGGTGGTATCTGTGGAGAGACACACACCCAGAAACATTCTCCTGATTCAGGTTGGGGGAAGGAGAAGTGGAGCGGTTAAGGGGCGTGGGTAGTAGGCTAAGTGATCATAGGCCTAAAATGAATTATCGAGGGCTTGAGGTGATGAGATTACTTGTGACATTGAACTTTGCATTAAATAAAAAGTGTAACAAAACCGTGTTAACTGAACCTAAGAAATAATATATTTGAAAGAAATGATTTATTAATGTACTGTAGACCAGCTGCAACCTGATCTGATTGATTACGAGGTCTGATGGATGTAAATGTATTTATACCCATTTGTTGCCAATAAACTTGAGTATAAAAAAAAAATCCATTCATTCTGGCATTGCTGTAATCTAGGAGACATATTTCAGTGAAAAGACTATACAATGGTAAGCCAAAACATGAGTAGGGAAAATAGTTCATAGTTCAGCATCTGTACAAAAAAAAGAGAGGTTGCCATTTTATTTCATAAGAAATTACAAAGTAAAATGTTATCGAGTTATACTTATAAAGCGGGAGGATGGGTTACCGAGTTATACTTATAGAGCGGGAGGATGGGTTACCGAGTTATACTTATAAAGCGGGAGGATGGGTTACCGAGTTATATTTATAAAGCGGGAGGATGGGTTACCGAGTTATGCTTATAAAGTGGGAGGATGGGTACTGACGCAAGTAAAAATGAACTGTAACTTGTTTTTGATCAGAAGTATATATACCCCCAATTATAATGCAGTCATTTTTTTCATATTAACCAGTCAACAGAAAATGTTCATGTCAGTAGTGTAGCAAATTCCCAGAGGGCCTGGGTGCAAGGCAATGTTACAGGGCCCCTCCCCAGTTTTGAATAAAGATCAAAATTATGATTTGGGCCCCTCAAACCTCGTGGGCCCGGGTGCCACTGCACCCCCTGCACCCTTGTAGCTACGCCCCTGGTTCATGTGGACACCCAAATCATTTTTGGTTGGGATTTTATTTTAATTCTAGAAAATGTTTTGGACCAAAACAACTCATGAATTGAATCACATAAAAAACTAGGGGATATTTATAGTTACTAATGCATGAATGGAATCTAGCAGATACATGGCGAATGGAATGCCCCTTGGGTAAGCAATGTCCTTTTTATTCCTCTCCTCACAACTCATACAGTTGTATAGATTTTTCTTTTGGCCAATACTAAGGCATTAGCTGGAGTATAGAGTAATCACATTGGTGTCAGCTAGCTCTGATCATGCATCTGTTTCATGTCTGTTTACTCATGTGTGGAACAATAACAGATGTCCTAGATGGAGACTGGAGCTGCTATTAGTCTCCAATATTAAGTTTCAGAAATGGGCACAAAAGGAAGCAGAAGAATACTGAACGCCACCTCCCCTGGGATGGCTGTCCTGAAGTATCAAAGCATCTTACACCCCCACCCCTGTCATTCCTACCTGGCTTCACTGTCATGCAGCAAAAAAGATACCCGAGCTCAAATCTCGGATGGAAGAATGTGCTAAGTTACAATTGGCTAAAGATACACCTGCTGAGGCTCATATTGATTCCACTACTACTGTCTGGCAATGTGCACCCCGACCCTGGCCCCCCAATGCTAATTTCACTCAGGGACGCAAAAAAAGTTAGGAATGCTCATGCTGGCATCCATCAACATCTGCAGCCTTCTGGCTAAATTTGATGACCTCCAAGTCTGGGTCAACCAGCAAAACCCAGATGTTCTCTCTGTTGTAGAGACTTGGCTCTCACTCAAGATACCAGACACTGCAATCACTCTGCCCGGCTATAATATATTTAGGCAGGGCAGGTTAACCAAAAGAGGTGGTGACTGTGCCATATACCTCAAGGATACACTCATGAGCACCCTATGCCAAAGCCCAATGTAGGAAACTCCATGCAGGCTCTTGCTATCAAATTGCTACTAGGAGCTCACAACAAAGCCCTTACCATGGCATCAGTATATATACCACCAAAAGAACACTGTACGGGCTTTAATACAATTGTGGACTACATTCGCAGCTTGCATCAAAGCTCTGAAACAATTATGATGGGAGACTTCAATTTTAACTGGCTCCCCTGATGTAGGCTACTACAAGAATGCTATCTCCACCGTCCACCTTACCCACTTAGTTGACTCCCTCATCAGGACAAACTACAGGATCGGGACACGCACCCTCCTGGACTGGGTACTCTCCAGCCATCAGAAACGCATGTCTACAGGCCCCCAGACCAGGGGGAGAACACAGACACATTACTGTTAGAAGATATACAAAACATGACAGCTAAAGGGGAGGTTCTGATAATGGGAGACTTCAACATGCCGGATACAGATTGGTCAATACCAGCAGAAACATCTGCCAGAACTAGACACATGGTGGATTCCCTGCAGGTGGAGGGCCTCAAACAACTGGTACAACAACCCACAAGAGACAGGGCTATCCTAGATCTAGTACTAACTAACAAGGAAGGGATCACAGATCTCCAGGTAGAAGGTCACCTGGGGCCAGTGACCATCACATGGTATGGTTCAATTTGGCCACTACATCTAAATCATCCCATTCCAAGGTAAAAATATGGGACTTCAGAGGAGCTGACTTTGATAAGATGGCCAACAGAGTTAAGCTAGCCCTGACAAAAAGAAACACAGGTGAGGGGGTACAGGCAAAGTGGGTAAGCATTAAGGATGCAATACTTGAAGCAACATCCCATTGTGTTAGACAGAAAAGGAAGTGCAAAAGAAGAAGGAAACCACTTTGGTTTTCAAATACAGTAGCAGAAAAGGTCAGAGCCAAAATGCTGGCCTTCAGGAAATAGAAGGGAACACAGCGGGATGAAGATAGGGAGGCATACCAACCTGCCCTAAGGGAAGCAGGGAAGGCAGTAAGGCAAGCAAAGTCCCAAACTGAGGAAACACTAGCATGAACAGTAAAAGAAGGTGACAAGACTTTCTATAGATACATTAGTGAAAGGAGAAAGTCCAGAAGGGGTATTGCTAAGCTCAAAGGAGAAAAGGGGGCATGTGAGGAGGAGGACCCTGTAAAAGCATCTATCCTAAATAGATACTTTTGCTCAGTATTTACTGAAGAGAAGGTAGGGCAGGGCCCACAGCTCAGCACCATGGACACAGGGGAGGGAGGTGAGCACTACTCCTTTCACAAAAGAAAGGGTCCTACAAGAGCTCGCTAAGCTCAGGGTGGACAAGGCAATGGGACCTGATGGCATACATCCCAGGGTACTTAAGGAGCTAAGGGTGGAACTAACAGAGCCATTAGCAGAACTGTTTAGTGAGTCTCTGAGCACAGGAGAGGTTCCAGAAGACTGGAGAAGGGCTCATGTGATCCCGCTCCACAAGAGTGGTAGCAGGGAGGAGGCAGGGAACTACAGACCAGTCAGTCTTACCTCAGTAGTGGGCAAGATTATGGAGGCATTCCTTAAGGAAAGGATAGTGCAACACCTGGAATCCATAGGGGCACAGGATCCAAGACAGCTTGGGTTTACAAAGGAAGGTCCTGTCAAACTAATCTCATAGATTTCTTTGACTGGGTAACCAGAGTGGTGGACCAAGGGGACAGTTGATGTCGCCTACCTTGACTTCAAAGCTTTCAACACTGTTCCACATAGGAGATTGATAAATAAGCTGGGTAGGCTCGGGGTGGGTCAGAAGTTGGTCAATTGGGTGGCAAACTGGTTGACGGACAGAAAACAGAGAGTGGTGGTAAATGGTATAAGTCAGAAGAGATGCAAGTCACAAGTGGGGTACCTCAGGGATCAGTCCTGGGGCCAGTCCTCTTCAATATCTTCATTAGTGAAATTGCAGATGGACTAGAGGGTAAGGCTTGTCTGTTTGCAGATGACATCAAGATCTGCAACAGAGTAGATGATCCAGATGGGGTGGGCAAAATGAGAAGAGATCTGGATAAACTAGCAAAATGGTCAGAAGAGTGGCAACTGGGATTTAATGCAAAGAAGTGCAGGATCATGCACATAGGGAAGAGAAACCCTGAAGCCACCTATAGGCTGGGAGGGGAGTTGCTGGCAGTCACAAAGGAAGAAACAGACTTGGGCATCATCATCACCGATGACCTGAAATCATCCAAGCAGACCTCTAAAGTAGTAGGTAAGGCTAGGGGATGTTAGGTGTATTAGTAGGGGTATCACAAGTCGAAGAGGGAGGTACACCTCTTTACAAACACTGGTTAGGTCCCCATCTGGAGTACTGCGTGCAGTACTGGAGGCCACACCTTCACAAAGACATTAACTAAATTGAGGCAGTGAAGAGAAGGGCAACCAAAATGGTGCAGGGACTGCCTCAGAAGACATAAGAGGACAGATTAACGGACTCAATATGTATGCCCTTGAGCAAAGGAGGGAGAGAGGTGATATGATCAAAACATTCAAACACCTTAAGGGCATTAACAATGTGAAAGGGTCTAACATGTTTAAATATAAGAAAAATATCAGGACAAGAGGACACAGCATGAGAATAGAGGGAGGCCGATTAAGGGGGAATGTGAGGAAATTCTTTTTCACAGAAAGAGTGGTGGATGCATGGAACAGCCTACCTCAGGAAGTGGTGGATATGAATACAGTGCAGAGCTTCAGACAGGCATGGGATAGGCAAAAGGGAGCAATACAGATGAATATGGCTAGATAGGTCATTGACAGTGTAAAGGTGTGTGGCACATTCATAAGGTAGAAAAAATGGGCAGACTGGATGGGCCTTGCGGTCCTTATCTGCCGTCAACCTCTATGTTTCTATGTTTGAATATAACTGTCCTCCCTGACACAGCAACCATTCTCCGATCATATGTAACTGGTCGAATAAATTCATTAAACCTCCTCCCAAAACAATACTTAGCACGGTCCTAAATCGAGGGTACCTCGAACCACCTATATCGTACCTAAGAAGGCAAGACTGGCCGCCACTCGACTCAGCTGACGATGTAGACACTGCACTAGAGTATTTCATCAACTGCTTTAATGCTGCCTGTGATATTCATGCCCCCATAAAGAAACGAAATGTCAAGGGCACTAATAATCCGTGGATCACACCAGAACTCATAGGTCACATGAAAACCAGAGATCACCTTTGGCATCGAGCACATGCCACTGGTAGGCAAGCTGATGTTCAAGCCTATAAAAAAGCTAGGAATGAATGTACCCGATCTATCCACCTTGAAAAGAACCAATACTACAGGGAAGTGCTTACTAACTCATGGGGTGATGGCAGGAAGTTCTGGAACAACGTTAAGGATGTCACAGGGAAAGACTCCAAACTACCACCCACTATGCTAAATATTGATGGCACCCCAACACTTGATCCAGAAATCATCGCCAACACATTTAACAATGCCTTTACGGACCTCAGTAGTGTCCTTCCTCCTGATTTTTTTAAACCAACTACTACCACTACTAACCTACAAAGTCAGAAATGACCAGACCCAGGTACAGTCTCCTTTCTATTTTAAAGTGGTTTCCAAGTGGGAGGCCAGAAAATACATACAGAAAGTACCTGGGAAATCAAGATACAGTGGGGACACATTAGATCTTAAATTAGTTGAACTCACCCTGGAAGAAATGCTGCACCGCTAAGCAAGATATTGAATCTCTCGCTAAGGCTAGGCCAGTTCCCCCTACAGTGGAAGTCTGTTATGGTAACCCTGGTTCACAAAAGCAGAGATAGGGCTCAACATGTGAACTATGGACCTATCTCCATTCTCCCCCCACTATCCAAAGCACTAGAGCACATAGTTGCTGACCAGCTAGTTGAATATTTTGATAAATACAAGATCCAATGCCCCAACAGCATGGGTTTAGGGAAGGGCACAGCACCACCACTGCACTACTTGAATTCACAGGCTACATTCACAGCTCACTGGATCAGGGTCAGATAGTGGGAGCAGCCTTTATAGATCTGACTAAAGCCTTCGATATGGTGAATCACACCCTATTACTCGAGCAACTGTCCAGCACAGGACTTTTAAAGGAAACCATTGATTGGTTCAAAAGATATCTTGAGAACTGTACACAACAAGTGAAGATATCAAATGTCCTCTCTGAAAGGCAGCCAGTCCTCTCAGGTGTCCCGCAAGGGTCCATACTTGGCCCCCTCCTGTTTAGCTTTTTTCTTAATAATATTCCAAGCTCCTGAAATGAACAGATCCTACTTTATGCAGATGACGCCATTATCTACACAAAAAACCCTGATCCAAAGCTCCTTGAGAACCGATTACGGCTTAGCTTTGCGAGTGTTGAGGAATGGTTCGGCATACACAAGCTGATTCTAAACTATAAGAAGACCAAAGTTATGCCATTTGATAGCTCCCATAATAAGCATAAATACCACACGCTGATCATTAGAAACTGCATGGACACCACCCTTGACCAGATTCAACACTTCAGATACCTTGGGGTTACTGTTGATGGCACTTTATCATATGTGCAGCACATAGAAAACGTTGCTAAAGCATTAAATGTATGAATTGAACTACTGCATATGCATAAGAGCAGCCGGACTCGGAAGGCGTACGCAGCTCAGTCATCTCTACTATAGATTATGGGCTGGTCATCTGTGGCTCAGCCACTGATACTGTCCCTCTGATGGATCTCCATAGCCCTTAACAAAGCCTGTAGACTCATCACTGGAGTGGCTAACCTCATGCAAACATGTGACCTTTATGTTTAGATGGGTTGGCTACAGTTAAAGGTTGGATTAAATACCAAACCTGCCTGCTAGCTAAAAAAATAAGTCTTGGTCTCTCACCACTAGGGGTGCAAAAGCTGCTAAACCCTTTCTGTAACCCTCAACGTACACGAGGCTCTGAAAACCAACTCTTCCTGGTTCTGCGGTGCCATACTACTCAAGGACAAAGACTGTTTGAATATAGAGTCCCACTCTGGATTAACTCACTTCACAGAGACATCTCTACAAAAGCCAAACTGGGCCATTTCAAATATAAGCTCCATCAGCACCTTATAGCAAACAGCAGTTGTGGCTGTTTCCACTAGCCATCCCTGCCACCCCAGCCATGTCTTTTCAAGCATGTTAAACTGCTCTAAGCTCCCGTTATTCCTACCCCTCCTCCTATCTATACCCTCTTCCCCACTCCCCTCTCCTTATCCCCCTCCTCCCTGCACTTTCTCTTCCCTCTCCCAATCTAGCTCTCCCTATTTAACTATTACCTGTCTTGACAAGGCCTTTTAGGCTGATTCTTAGTTTGTTCATCTGCATATCTCCTGTTTAAAACAGTTTGAGTGATGTACACCAGGCATTTTTTTGTACAATTTCTGCTTAATATCTTAATATGTTCTGCTCCTGAAATATATTGTTAAAATGTTTATTCTTCTTGTTTGCCTCTGTTATCTGTACTTATATCTACTGATGTGGAACCTTTGTAAAAGTCTTTAGTGCTTAAAGGTGTTGTAATCCGAGACTTCAATAAATAAAAAAAAAAATAAGACTAATGTGACCTGAGACGTTAGTGCATCAACTATATAGGAAGCTTTTAAAGCTTACCTGTGAGGTCGACTAATTGGTTATTTGGCTGCTCAATGTAAAAAGAGAGAATAGTATTCAGTTAGAAAAAGAAATCCAGTCTCTAGAAAAGGATTATAAAAATGGGATATACAAAATAGAGGAACTTAGAGCAAAAATATGAGCTGAATAAATTACTTTAGCAGAAAGCTGAATGAGTTATACGTAAAACTAAACATATTTATTGGGAATCACATGTCAAGCGAGAAAAATTTCTTTCTAATAAGCTTCACTTGGCTTAATAAAGGGGAGGGAATGTGGGTAGAGGGTGACAGTGAAAAAGCAGGGATACTGAACGAATATTTCTGCTCAGTATTCACAAAGGAAGAGGAGGGGGAGGTACCTAAACCAAACAAGAGAAACACTCTGAAGATGGGGGTCGATACCAGTCCATTTACAGAAGAAAGGGTTCTGAAAGAACTAATAAAATTGAAGATGGACAAAACAATAGGGCCTGATGGAATTCACCCAAGAATTCTAAAGGAACTAAGGGTAGAACTAGTGACACCGCTGACTAATCTCTTTAACAAATCATGGGAGGATGGGGTGGTACCTGAGGACTGGAGGAGGGAGGATGTGATTCCTCTTCACAAAAGTGGGAGCAGGACAGAAGCAGGAAACTACAGACCAGTTAGTTTGACCTCAGTGGTAGGCAAAATGATGGAATCACTTCTGAAGGAAAGAATTGCTGAGTACCTAGAGGCCAGTGGGGTACAGGACCCAAGGCAGCATGGATTCACAATTGGAAGGTCATGTCAGATGAATCTAATAGATTTCTTTGACTGGGTGACCAAAGTAGTAAACCAGGGAGGGTCTATGGACATGGCCTACCTAGATTTTAGCAAGGCATTTGATACAGTCCCACACAAAAGATTAATACACAAGTTAGTCAGCCTTGGAGTAGGTCCCAAGGTGGTAGCCTGGATAAAAAATTGGCTAGACAATGGGACGCAAAGGATAGTAGTAAATGGAGTCCACAGTGAAGAAAGGAGGGTTACTAGCGTGGTACCACAGGGTTCAGTACTAGGACCGGTCCTTTTTAATGTCTTTATAAGTGACATTGCAGAGAAACTGGAAGGAAAAGTATGTCTCTTTACAGACGGCACAAAGATCTGCAACAGGGTTGATACACAAGATGGAGTGGAATGGATGAGAAGGGACTTGGCAAGGTTGGAGGAATGGTCAGATGTATGGCAGTTCAGATTCAATGCAAAGAAGTGCAAGGTAATGCACCTGGGAAACAAAAACCCAGAGGAAGAGTACACAGTGGGGGTTGAGATACTGACAACAGTAAAAATGGAAAGGGACCTGGAGGTAATTATATCAGATGACTTAAAAGTGGGCAAGCAATGTGAGAAGGCAGTAAGGAAGGCTGGGGGGATACTGGGATGCCTAGGGAGAGATACCTACAGTAGAAAACAGGAAGTTGTTATCCCTCTGTACAGACAGTTGGTGAGACCCCATCTGGAGTACTGTGTACAGTTCTGGAGACCCATCTCTGCAAAGACATAGATAGAGTGGAGGCCGTCCTGAGGAGGGCAACCAAAATGGTGCAGGGTCTGCACCAGAAGACATACGAAGAAAGACTAAAGGAGCTTAATATGTATACCCTTAAGGAAAGAAGGGAGAGAGGGGACATGATAGAAACTTTCAAGTACCTCAAGGGAATCAACAAAGTCCAAGAGGGTAGCATCTTTCAGAAAAGAGATGTGCAAGAACAAGGGGGCACAATTTGAAGATAGAGGGGGACGGCTCAGAGGTAATGTGAGGAAGTATTTTTTCACAGAGAGGGTTGTGGATGCATGGAACAGCCTCCCTGAGGAGGTTGTGGAGTCAAGAACAGTGGGGGAATTCAAGAATGCATGGGACAGACATAAGGCAGTCCTAGTGGGGGGTAGGAGGAAGTAAGCTGTTGGTTAACTAGGATCTGCAGCTTATCTGTTAGGTAGGAAAATGGGCAGACTAGGTGGGCCAAGCGGTCCTTATCTGCCATCACATTTCTGTGTTTCTATGTTTCAAAAACAAAAGGCAAATTCAGCTCAGCCTTGTGAGATGACAAAGGAATTCCCCATGCTTCAGTAGATATTAATACAACTATGCAAACCTTCTATAAATATATCTAAACCTCAGAAAATATTCCTCAGGAAAATACTTTGCAAAATGTTTTAAATTATATATCTTTACCTCATCTTAATCCAAAACAAGCTGTTGATTTGGAGGCTTTGATTTGAGTCATAGAAATTCAAAGAGCATTCACAAAACTAAATAAAGGAAAAGACCCAGAATGTTACATTCCTATGTTATCAACTATTACCACTCATATTTGTAATATGTTTAATGAATCCTTAGGTAATAAATCACATCCTCTCACATGAAGGGAAGCAGTAATTATAGTATTACCTAAGAAGGGGAGATATGCCCCAAAATGTGAGAACTATTGCTGTATTTCTGTTATAAATATAGATAATTGCTAAAGTTTCACCTTATGCCTGGAAAACATTTTACCAAGTTTGCTACATAAAACCCAAACTGATTTTATTAAAGGACGAAATGGGCCAATAATGTAAGAACACTTACTGATGTAATCCAGCTCTCATACATATCTAAAGTAAACTCAACTGCAGTTTCAATTGATTTTGAAAAGGCTTTCAGTGTGACTAAGTGGTCATATCTTATACAAGCACTACAAGCTTTTAATTTTGGCCCTTCCTTCGTATCTTGGACACATACCTTATAACTTTAAATAATAGACTTGGTTTCAAAAGATTGCAGTAATGAAAGTAAAGGTGGAAGTGAGGTATTTGGATTTGAAATTGTGGTCAAAAGGTCATCAGCATAAGCTAAAGGTTTATAATGTGTTTGTTCGATCTTAATACCTTGAATTTTCTTATCCAGTCTAATTTTTATAAGAGAGGCTCCAGACAAGGAGGAACAGAAGGGGTGAAAGGGTTCATATTGTCATGTCCCTCTTTCCAATTGAAAGGAAGAGGAAATATATATTTTTTTAATTCTTTGGTAACTGGTTGATGCCCAGTAGGCACAATGCCTGTTTTCAGGGGCAACCTGGAAGCACTGGGGAGATTAAGTGACTTGCTTAGGGTCACACAGTATGCAAGTGGAGGTTGTGGGAATCAAACCCAGGTCTACTTGGTACATCCAGCAGATCTGGGTTTGATTCCCACAATCTCCACTTGCATACTGTGTGACCCTGCATAAGTCAAGCCTAGAGGGCCTTACCCAGTTACCAAAGAATGATAAAAAAATAATAACCAAGCAAATGATTTCCTCTTCCTTTCAGTTGTGAAGAAGGACATGACAAGTATGTCCCCTTTCACCCCTTCTATTTATCCTTACCTGGAGCCTCTCTTACAAAAAATTAGATTGTATAAGAAAAGTCAAGGTATTAAGACTGGACAAACAAATGATAAAACTTTGGCTTATGCTGATGACCTTTTGACCACAGTTTCAAATCCAAATACCTCACTTCTACCTTTACTTTCATTACTACAATCTTTTTCCAAATGTTCTGGACTCAGAGTTAATGTACACAAAACTGAAGTTTTGCTCATGAGCTTCAAACCCAATTGTATGCCTTTCACACAAGCTAGCATCAAATGGAATGCGTCAGGTATTACTTTGGCATTGCTATACATACCAATATATCCATGACTGCCAAGGCAAATTTAACTCCAATTTTAAAAGTAATCAAGCAAGATTGTATTAGATGGTCTAAAAAATTATTTTTGACGTTGGAGGGAAAATATAAGCTATCAAAATGAATGCTAGACCCACTCTCCTATGTACCTCTGAAAATTGATAAGAAATATTTTTTACTTTATAATAAAATTATATCTAATTCCTTATAGGAATCTAAAGTGCCAAGGATTAGTAAAATGAAATTGCAGATTATTCGAAAAATGAAGGCTAGAGTCTGTCATGGGCAGGGAGTTATTACTGGGCTTACCATCCTAAACAAGCATTCCAATGGTTGTACTGTGATCAAACTACATCACCCTTCTAGGTAGAATTGGAAACAAATTTGGCTAACAATTTTCATTCTACTAATTTTCTTTTTAATTCACTTATGTTTATTCAGAAACAATTAATGTAATGAAAAGAGCTTGCCAATATTGTTTCAAACTTTGTTTGGGAACTAAAGACATCTCCCCTCCCACGCCACATGTTTTATGTCATTATGGGACTGTTGTAATAATATGTTTGATGGTGCCCCTGTGAAATGGAAACCATGGATTAACAAACAAATCGAAATCACAAAAAAAACTATTTGATCCAGTTGCAAAGAGTCTTAGGTCCTATTATCAGCTGAAGGAAGAATATACATCAAGATTGGACTTCTGGGGTTATTCATATCAGTGAGGCACTATCTGACTTTATGGTTTCAGATAAGCAATTATCTGTTTGCCCTATTAATTACCCCATAGGAGCAGAATTCAGCATTTATAGGTGTACAAACTGCTAGTAGAGATACCAAAGGTAGACTTATTCAAAAGAAGATTTTAAACAGATGGTATCAAGCACCACAAGTTTTGCATGATAAAGGAATTTTTCCAAATTCTAGATGCTGGCATTGCAATAAATTAGGAGGTAGTTTTACTCATATATTATGGTCCTGCCCCAAAATATGTTTATTCTGGGATAAGGTCTTAATAGCCTGTTCCCAAGTTATATATTCTTGTTGTGGTACAGTTCAAAGGTCATGAAATGTTGTGGTATCATTCTGACATCACAGTGATGCCAAAACAACTTTTCAACCTTGAGCTGCCACTTCATTGGTTGAAGACATGGGTTTGAACATCTGAAAACCAGTGCTGCTTAGCAAGCAGTTCATCGAAGTCAAGTATGATAATTTCGTCATAGCAAACACGGCTCGGCTGCACTTTTTTTTTTAAACTAAACACTGAAACCAAGAATTACATTTTTACACTGCTGGAGGGTCAGAAGTGACGGATCACCAGCAATGATGCAGTCACAGTCTGAGGTGGTAAAGTGAATGAGTTTCCATCTCAGCTGAAATACTTGCAAGAGGGTTAGCTGATATTAAAAAATAAATTAAATGTAGGAACATGAAAAAGCTACAACAAAAATTACACAAAAGTTGTTACAGCTCCTTTTTCAGAAAAATGTAAAATAAATCCTTTAACAGCCCTAAATGGTGATTGTTTTTCTTGTGAGTTGGCTGGCTCCCCTGCTATGTCCTCAGTTCATTTTTTGGGTGAACTCCACATTAGTTTCTTCTGGCACCTCTTCAACTAAAAAAACAAACAAGGGCATTAACTATTGTCTGAAAAGCCCATCTGCGCTGCCATGCTGCAACCTGCTGTGGTGCCTAATGTTCATGTTATAGGACTGCGGCACCAGGCTGCAGCTTAGTAATTTTTAGTTCTGGCCACTGGTCCTATGCAACTGTGAAAGGGGTGTGTGATCAGTAACCAGGGTAAACTCCCTTCTATACAGGTAAGGTTGCAGCTTCTGAAAAGCCCAGACAATCCCTATATATGCCTTTCTCGATGGCGGCATAGGTCTCTTCTCTGGGCAGCAGCTTCCTGCTCAGTTACAGAATTGGGCGTTGCTCTACTGGGTGCGTAACCTGACTCAGAACTGTGCCAAGTCCATGATCAGATGCATCTACATGTACAGTGAACTTAAGAGAATAGCCCAGCCTGGCAAGCACAGCTGCCCAACACAGTACCATCTTCAGCTGGTGGAATGCAGTATCATAGGTTTCTGTCCACTGAACCTTTTCCAGCATTTTCTTCCTGGTGAGATCAGAGTTTGGCATATTGCTGAAATTCGGCACACACATATGGTAGTACCCTGCCATCCATAGGAAGGCGTGTACTTTTCTCTTGGTCATGGTCTTGGCTCATCCCTGGATGGCCTCAATTTTCACTGGTTCAAGCTGGATGTACAGACTCCCCACCCTGTGCCCAAGGTATGACACTTCTGCCATTCCTGTCTAGCACTTCTCCACCTTGACTGTCAGCCTAGTGTCCTGAGGTCAGCAAAACACCTTGGTCACGTGCCTGATGTGTTCCTCCCAAGTCTGGCAGTAGATGGTGATGTCATCCATGTATGCCAAAACAAAGTCTCCTGCCCCATTCAGAATGCAGTCCATGAGCCATTGAAAGTTGGCTGCTGCATTCTTCATTCTGAATGGCATTACCGTGAACTTAAATAATCCAAACGGGATACAAACATACGAAAACACCAGCAGATACAGGCCTCTTGGTCTATCAAGTCTGCTCAATTGTGCAGCTAGCCCTTCACCTTGCAGCTGTCTCACCCACCCCTCTTCATAATTACCCCCCTCGCTCTGTCCCATCCCCTCTTAAAGCCGTCCACCATGCTACAGGCTACTACCTCCTCAGGCAGAGTATTCCACTTATCCACCACCCTTTCTGTGTAATACTGTCTCCTGACTTCCCTCCTGAATCCCCCCCCAATCTCAGCTGGTGCCCCCTTGTGACCCTTCTGATCTGGAAAATCGCTTCTGTACTAGTCTTGTTTATCCCCTTTAGGTATTTAAAGGTTTCGATCATGTCCCCCCATCCCTCCTCTCCACAAGGGAATACATGTTCAGCTTGCCCAGCCTCTCCTTATAGGAGTATCCCTCTAATCCCTGGATCACCTTTGTCACTCTATGCTGTACCCCCTCCAACAATTTGATGTCCTTCTTCAGGAATGGGCGCCAGAACTGCATGCAGTCTTCCAGGTGCAGCCTGACCAGTGACCTTTAGTGGGGCAGGATCACCTCCCTATTTCTAGAGGAGATTCTAGATGATGAAGGCTGGCCTCAGGGGTCAGGGGTACCTGCCAATAGCACTTTGTCAGGTCTATGATGGACAGGTAAAAGGTTCCCCCTAACCTCTCTAGGACCTCATCCATCCTGGACATGGTGTATGCATCCAACTCTGTGCAGTTGTTGAGCTTGAGGTAGTCGATGCAGAACCTCATGGTCCTGTCCTTCTTGGGGATCAGTACCACTGGAGAGGCCTAGAACCTACTGGACTCCTGGATCACCTGGAGAGACAACATCTCCTTGATCTCCCAATTTATGGACTCTCTTACTTCATCTGGCACTCTGTAGGGTTGCTGTCTCAGTGGGGCTTGGGACCCTGTATCCACGTGGTGTTCTGCCAGCATGGTATACCCCGGTTCCCCATGGACATTTCACTAAAGGCAGCATGGACTGTTGTCAGCCGCTCTGAGAGGATGACAGCATCTGCTGAGGATTCTTCCTTAACCTCCCCAGGAGATCCACGAGAGGGTCTGTTTCTGCACCCCCAGATAGCTGCACACAGCCAGGTCCATCTTGTCACTGTTGTGGTAGGTTTTCATCATGTTTACGTGGTATACTCACTGTTGCACCTCCTGTCTTTTAGCTTCCCCATGTAATTAACAACATTCCCCCTCCTGACCACTGAGTAATGCCCCTCCCAACCCACCTGTAATTTGTTCTGCCAAATGGGGAAAAGCACCATCACCTGTTGCCTGACTTCGTACTCATGGGCTGTTGCCACATGGTTGTACCATGTCTTCTACCTCTATTGTGCAGTGGTTAGGTGCTCCTGGGCAACCCCATGAGCTCCTAGAGCCAGGACCTGAAATTCAGAATATACTCCACAACAGAGACCCTTTGGGGGTTAAGATCACCCTTCCACTCATCCCTTACCAAATCAAGGGGGCCCCCTTACCCTGTGGCCAAACAGCAGCTCAAAGGGTAAGAACCCAGTGGACTCCTGGGGGACTTCCCTATATATGAATAAGAGATGGGGGTAGGTAGCTGTCCCACTGTCTCTCATGCTGGTCAATGAATGCCATTAACACGGTCTTAAGAGACCCCTTATACCACACCAGACCGTTAAGTCTCGGAGTGGTATGGTGAGGTCCTTAGCTACCTTACCCCACACTTCTTCCAGAGACTAACCATCAGATCAGACATGAAGTTGGTGCCCTGGTCTGACAGAGTCTCCTGGGGGGGAACCAACCCAACTAAAAATCCCCAGGGGTTCATTGGCCACTTTCTCGGCCTCAATGAAGGACACGGGCACTGCCTCTGGGTACCTTGTGGCATAATCTATGACCACCAAAATGTACCACTTGCCAGTGTGAAATGGGGTACTAAGTGGCCCCACAACATCCACGGCAACTCACCAAAATGGCTCTTTGATAACAGGTAGGGAAATCAAAGCTGCTTTCTCCTTGTACCCAACTTTTCACACCCTCTGGTATTGTGGACAAGTCTGGCAGTAGTTTGCCATGTCTTTAAAAATACTAGGCCAGTAAAAATAGTCAAATACCATTTTGCATGGTTGACCCCCTTAGCATCCTGAAAATGATATGTCATGGGCTGAGGCCAGAAGCTGCTTCCTGTACTCTCTAGGAACCACTGTCTGCCAGAGCACCCTTTCCTCCAGTCCTCCCTTAGGAACCCACTCATGGTACAGGAGCCCATTCTCCCAGTACACCTCCCTTTTCCCAGAACTCAGACAGTCACCTTCCACAGCGGTGGCTAACTTCCTTAACTTTTGCAGGGATGGGTCAGCTTGCCGAGTTCTCTGTAGTGTGCTGCACACATGACCTTTCCCAAAATACACTCTGCTGTTGAAGATCCACCTATGGCTGTGCTGTCCCAAGTCTGTAGCTGTGACTCAGAACTGCTACTTTCAGCTCATTCTTCAGCTATGACTTCTCCTGCTACTGAGGTAGGGGTTGCTTTCTCACGCATGGCCCCCTCTGTGTCCTCAGGAGCTGGTACCCTCACCTCGTTACAGTTAGTGACCCACACAATATTGGCCCTACTATCAAAGTCATTACCTATGATTACATCCCTGGGCAGGTCTGGTACCACCACCAGTATGCCCTGGTCACCTTCCCAGCTTAGAAAGATCCAAGCCAGTGGAATCGAGACTGCAGGACTTGTCATTCCTCTAATCCTAGAAATTTGGCCAGGCCAGATGTGTTCCTCTTGAATCAAATCTTGCTTCACCAGAGAAATGAAGGCCACAGAGTTCCTGAATCTCTAGATCACCTTCCATTTATACACACAAGGTGCATGTGTACAGAGGAGTTAGAAGGCACTGTACTCCGTGTAAAGGCTGCTAATTGTTGTGAGCTCCGTGAGCTACCCCCCTTGCTGCACTAACCCCTTTTTCACCTATCTGGGATGGACATAAGACAAATATCCTTGTTTCTGGCAGATATAGCACCTGCATTCAACTGTCTCCATGCTTTACAGACCAGGTGGCTTCTCTTTTTGTTCAGGTACAAGTTAGCTTTCTTTAGGCTGCCCCCTCCTGGGTTCCCCTAAATCCACCTGCTATCCCTCCCCATTACCTTTGCAATGAGAAGATGGTCAGCTGGATATAAACTGATCACTCCCTTGCGAATCTCTGAATTCTATCTAACAAACATATTCTCAGATCCTCAGGTACAGTTTTTAGAAGCTGTTCCAGAAGAAATAAATCTTTTATTTCCTCTACAGAGTGGGATTTTGCACCCTCTACCCACTGTTCTAACAAGTTACTTGGTTGCACACACATTTCAGTATAGCTGTCCCACGGTGCCTTTCTTAAACCTCCAAATGTTTGCCTATAGGCCTCGAGAGCTACCTCAAAACATTTTAGCAAGGCATTTTTCACTTTATCATAGTCCATTCAGTCAACATAGTCCATTCAGGCAAAAGCTTCTAATACCTTACCTGTAAGCAGTGGCAATAGGTGAGTCACCCAAGAAGCCCTGTCCAATTTCAATTGCCCATAGCTTCTCTCAAAAGACCTTAAAAACAAATGAAATCATTCCCCTCCTGATATCTGGAAAACATTTTAGAATTAAGTTTGGCATCCTGGGTCGAACCCATCATGCCATTACTCAGTTTGTGGTGATGTCCTTTGATGTAGAATCCCCATCTGAAACTCCTGCTCAAGCTTCTTCATCTGGATCTCATGCAGGAGAAGTTTTTCTTTCTCCCCAGCCTTTCACTTCTCCACCTCCTCTCACTCTCAATGGATCTCGTGCTGGCTCTGTTTCTTTCACCCCTCAACCTTTCACTTCTCCTTCTCTGCTTCCAGCATTATCTCCTGCAGATCCACCTCTGCCTTTTGCCCCTCAAGTGCTGCCTTCTTCTTTACCACAGCAAGCTCCAGCTCCAACATCTGTACCCATTCTGCTTGCGCAGCTACCCCAGTAAGAGGTTTTAGCACATCTGCATTTTCCATAGCCTCCATCTCACAACCTGGCTAGCAGTGACCCCTTTCCCAGTAACTTTTTTGAGAATGGCTATGTGTTCTGCCCATGTTTGGCCCTTCTCATAGCCCAGTTCTCTCTTCTGGTTCAACTCCTGCAGGTGTAGCAGTTTGCACTTCTTATACGGCCCTGACATAATGCCTTCTATCTATCTACTCTTGCTCAACAACAAAAAAAAAAACCCTGGTAGAATATACAATCCCCTTTTGCATATCCTGTTCTGTGACTGAACATATAAGATTTACACTGACAAAACTGTTTCGGCTGCCTCCAGTTTGTGGCAAACTGGTCTTTGTCAGACTCAGCCTGTCAGTGCTACCAACTTTCTGGAACCCTTTAGACACCTACAAGGGTAATCAGTAGCTGCCACAACTCAGCATAGATACTCTCACAGAGTATTTGTAGGTCTGCGTCCCTCCAGAGACACTGCTCACAAAGTACAGTGCTGCGTGCTTAAGGGCATCTGACTCACCCCTCTCTGTCACAGCTGAGAACTCCTTACTTTAGAAACAGAATATGGTAATTGTAGCCTTCTCTTTGGAGGTGGAATACATTTTTTTTCTGTTATAAATCCGTTAGCTGTACCTCAAAGGACTCAGTCACAGAAACATGAAGTATATACAAATATATTTTAATACTTCCAGATATTTACACAGAAAATACAAGATATTACAGGAAGACTATGGGGAACAGTAATTCTATAGAAATGGCAAGGTAAATGTTTGAACAGTAGTTCACACACATTAAAATCTCTCTCTCTCTGCCTCCCTATCTCTCCCGCAAGGTAGAATGGCTTACCACACAAGACACTTGGTGAATTAGAGCAGAATCGAATCCTTAGATTGTAGGTTGTTCATAGTCCCAAACCTGACTGTCTCTTTCCGGCTCTGCCAGACCATAACAGCCTCCAACTGCCCCCCCATGACATGTCATCCAGTATATCACTCTGACACAATACATCACTCTGGCATCATAGATTCAATATTCTTTGGTCCTGGAAGACCTCCCATCTGGAAAGGCTGGCCCAAGCTGGAATCTGGGTTTTAGGAAACATTTGATGGATCAACTATGTTGTAACTATTTTTGATTGTGTTTTTGTTTTATGTTAACTGCGTTTATTCTTATGTAACATCTTGACTGTATTTCTGTGGTCCTGGGTCATGCATGAAAATGGGCCTTTGGCTCACTGAGTTTACCTGGAAAACAAAAGTAATAAATAAGAAATAAAAAAAAAAGTACTGCAAGGTCCAGTACTCTGTGTGCTCTTGTGTTTCACAGCAACAGTGACTCCTCCTTGCAACATGACAGGGTTGTGTTTGTTATCAACCCTCCCATTAACTGTCCAGGAGGTCCAGTAGTACAAAGAGATTGCAGTCTCTTCCCAGAACCATATGGCATGTCTCTAGCCTAGCTTTATCAGACAGTGTCCATGTCAGCTGAAATACTTGCAGGAAGGCAAGCTGAAAAAATTAAACACAGGGACATAAAGAAGAAAAACAAAAGCAAAAAAAACTCACAAAATTGTTACAGTTTCAAACACGGCTCAGACCAAGTAAAAGGCTTAATAGTTACACAGGGGGAAACAGTGGGGAAGGGGGGAGGTGAGGGCAACAATCTTGACTAGACAGTAGGTCCAGAGATAGGATAGCGTAAAACAGGGTAGACTGGATGAACCAATGGTCTTTTTCTGCTGACTTTTTTTACGTTTCTACATATTTTAAGGCTTACACATAGGAATAGTATACATGCTATTGTACAACCTTAATGTTTCTGAAGCTAAACCAAACTCTCTCTCTCTCTCTCTCTCTCTCCTGTGTTCCAGCAGTGAATGCAGTAAGTTTTATGAAACTGGATACTGACTGAAGAACTACAGCTTTGGGACTAAGTATAACTAACATAGGTGGCCCAACACCAGTCAGACATCCTGTCTATTGTTGAAACTTGGCTCTCTAAGTCCTCCCCTGACTCGATTATCTCTATACCTGGCTACAACTTGTTCGGGAGGACAGAGTCAGGAAACGTAGGGGGGGATGCACGCTCTATCTTCGTGAGTCTTTCTCCAGGGCCATGCCCCCCCACCCCCACCTGGAGTCTGGTGCCCAAGCACTCTCATTAAAAATCACCCTGGGTATGTCCAGGGGCCCTCTGTTCATTGCCACCATCTACATTCATCCCCCACTGTAACCAGAAACAAGCTTTTCACTCAGTACTGGACTCAAACCTTCCCATGTCTGAATAAATAATTCTCGGCGACTTCAACATTAATTGGCTCTCTAACTTTGCCTCCCCCTACAAAGGGGCTAGTGTGGCAATTGACCTTCCCCACCCACACCAATCCCACTGATGGTACTTCCACCCTACTGGACCTTATCCTATCCCACCCCACCTCCCCCACAAAATTACATGTATCACTGTGCTCCCAAATGACCTCAGTGACCACTTGCCAGTACTACATAACTGGTCTTGAAAGATTAAGAAACCAGCCCCTAAAACTATCTTTCTGCGTCAGCACAAACCTGGCAAACTGAGGCTGCTAAAAGAACACCTTGCCTGCTGGAACTGGTCCCCAATAAACCTTGCCCCCGATATTGTCTCTGCACTTAATTATTTTATCCATACCTTCAACTCGGCCTGTGACCTATACGCTCCCCTCATTCAGTGTATTGTCAAAGGTCCCAACACCCCCTGGATTTCTAAGGCCCTACTTGATCAGATGCACCACAGAGACAATCTCTGGCAAAAAGCCCTAGACTCTGGCAAGCCATGGGACAGGCAATGCTATACGGCCACACATAATAGGTGTACCTGGGCTATACGCAAAGCCAACGCTGAATTCTAAAGAGCTTCCCTTGCCTCCACCTGGGGCACCAGTCGCAAATTCTGGAACATGAAGGAAATCAATGGTAGCCCTTAGCCCTTCCCCCAACTCAGCTTAACATCAATGGTACCATCTCCACTGACCCGCAACTCCCTGCTGATGCCCTTAACTCTGCCTTCTCTGACCTTATCTCTGTTCTCCCCCCAGCTTCTTTTATCCCTTTCACACCTCCATGCCCACCTCATGCCCCCACCTGCCCTTTCATTTCAGAGCTCTCTCTGTGTAGGAGGCTGGGCCTTACCTCCTTAAAGCCCTTAGCAGCACCTGCTACAGTAATGACACCTCTTCCTTCACTTGGTGTTGTATATGGTCCTCTCCTCCCTTACCAGTCTTCTCAACCGCTCCCTATGCCTTGGCAAGTTCCCCTCCATTTGGAAAACTGCTGTCATCACCCCATCCACAAAAGCGGTGACCATACCTCCCCTGGGAACTATCACCCTGTCTCCATCCCCCCCCCCAAAGCCTAGGAAAAACAGTCTCAGACCAGCTTACGGATTACCTCACCATATACGACCTTCTCTTCAGGGAGCAGCATGGTTTCCAACAAGGTCACAGAACCACAACTGCCCTCTTAGAATTTACCAGTCTTCTCCACTCTGCTCTTCACAGTGGACACCCAGCTGGTGTGGTTTTCATAGACCTGTTAAAAGCCTTTGGCACCATTAATCACACTCTCTTCCTATCTGCCCTCTCCCACCTAGGCCTCTCACAGGAGGTTACTGCTTGGTTTGCAGACTACTTGTCTGCCACATCCCAGCGTGTCAAAATAAATGGCATCCGCTCTACCTGCCTCCCAGTCCTATCTGGGGTTCCCCAGGGTTCCATCCTGGGTCCCATCCTGTTTAGTCTATTCCTCAACACCCTGCCCAAGGCCTGCTCTGAGAAAGTTCTTCTATGTGCTGATGACGTGGTCCCCTTCTACTCCCATGCAGATCCTATCTCCCTTCAACAATCCCTCCAGAATTCCTTTAGTAAGGCTGAAACCTGATTTGTCAACCATAGGTTGGTTCTAAACCACAAAAAGACTAAGGTTATGCTGTTCTCCCAAAATCAAAGCAAACGTAAAGGAACCCCACTCCAAATCCTTACCAACCAACTCCACCCCCTCGAGCAGGTGAATTATTTTAAATATCTCGGGATCACCCTCAACTCAACGCTCACCTTCCACGATCATATCCACATCCTAAGCACCACAGTCAGCTCTAGGATTGGCCTGCTCTATCGCCACAGGAACTCCCCCCGTCCTCCGGCTCGCTGCCTCTTCTTCCGTCCTGTCCCCCATAGATTATGGGATCCTGATTTATGGGGCTGCTGATAATACTGCCCTCAGTAGAATTAAGGTCTCCTTAAACAAAGCTTGCCACTAGTCACAGGCAGTGGAAGGCTCACGCGTACCTGCACCTTATACAACTTGGCCAACTGGTTCAACTTTGAGGAATGCTTAAGGTACCAGACATGTCTTTTTGCCAGAAAGCTAACCAGTGGTCTTGCCCTCCCGGCCTATCTACTGTCCTCCTAACGTCACCCTCAACTGTTGCCACCTGGAGTTCCACCAAATCTACCCTTCTAGTACCATGCTTCGGAACTGCCTTGGGACAGAGATCCCTCTGTTACAGGGCCCCCTCTTGGTTGAACTCCCTACCCAACATTATCATGCTAGAAGGCAAACTCGGCTGCTTCAAATCTCTCCTCCGTGAATATCTCCTTGCCTCCCATACCTGTAATTGTCCTTAATCTCTGACAGGTCCCCCCTTATCCCTTCCTGCTCCATTCACACATACCTGTCACCACCTACCTCACGACAAGGGACCTCTGTCCTGCAAATCCTTCTTTTCTGGATTGCACCTTTTTCTGTACCTGAGTGGCACCATACCCCTGTTGGTGACATTTTACTGTGATTTAATAGGCTGCCTGGAATCTTGTTCTCTGTATTAAGTACAATGTCTGTTGAAAACTTTGTTCCCAGCTCAATACTTGTTTGTAACTTGTATACTTTTCTGACGTGGAGCCTTTGTAAAGGAGTCTCTGACTCAAAGGATTGTAATTCCGATATTGTTCAAATAAACAATAATTAAAAAAAACATATATAATGTTAGGCATATATGTCAACTGGCTGAACATAACAACAGATGGTGCCCAAACACATTTCCTCTCTATACTAAGGAAAATTCACCCTGAAAGTTCCCTGGGCACAACATTGAGTACCTCTGGCCCTGTGGTTGGCTCCAGTTTGAAAAGTCCCAAATAAGGCCTTAGGTTTTAAAGGAATGTTACCCCAGAACTCATTTAATTACTCAACAAGGGCCTAAATAACTCTCCCTATTGAACTGCATTACTCACTATAAGAACTTTCTTTCAGTCTTCTTCAGAGCAGGTCCCCTTAGCCGACCTTGCTTTGAAATGTATTTCTTGTCATGCTGACCCATCATCCTGCATTTGCAACATTGCTATACTGAAACATTTTACCACCATATATAACGTGGAGTCTGGCATGCAGCAGAAATTAATTAATGATGCCTAACCCTCGCAGCCTCTGACAAACCGTCCGTCTTTCGGATGAGATGTTAAACCGAGGTCCCATCTGCCTGGATTGGTGGTAGTTCAGGTGGATGTTAAAGATCCCATGGCGCTTATCGAAAAGAGTAGGGTAATGCTTTATTTAAAGAAAATTATTGCAGTACATTCAATAAACAAAATACAATGTCAACTTTACAGAAACTGTAAATAAGGTTTGCAAGAAAGACAAAATGAAATCAACCCACAAATAAAACCAATAAACCAGGGTGAGGGGGGAAAAAAAGGAAAAAGAAGTCAAACGAAACATTTCAGCTTAAATGGAGTAAACTAAATGCTTACTAATACAGAGAGGAAAAAAGAAAAACATCTTCCGGTTACTGCAGTTTCAATCCATGCACAATTGTTCCAATATGAACTGTATACAGCAGAAGTCAACAACTTTTTTTCCGCATTTTGGATTAACACAAGGCTAGAAACAATCTGTGCAATTATTTGCGTTGCAGAAAACACTTTCCATTGCAGGAGAAAGGCGCACCTGGCCTGCCATAAATAATAGCGGCAGGATGCAAAGATGAGACGTAAGGTCCCCGTGTGGTATTTCTGTAATTCGGGGGGGGGTAATATCCCGTACACCAGGATATCATATGTTACATTCTGAAGTGCCTTTTCTTTCCATTTATGTAAAAGGAAGGTCCAAACAACTTGACTATATGGGCAATCAATAAAAAAATGATGCATGGTTTCCAGTACCGCTGTACAAGAGTCTCGGGGGCATATTCGCTTCTCTACTGATTTATGTTTTAGGTTGTTCTTGACACCCAGTCTTCCATGACAGGTTAGCCAGGGGATATCCCAAAATTGTGTGGGGATCCTGGAGTCAGTTAACTGAGAGAAGGGCATTTCTAATTCCAGAAGGGAACCTTGTGTAGATACTATCTGTGGTAAGTCATAAAAATGGGTATGTAAAACAAAGTTATAAAGCTGTCTCCTGGTTTTAGTCAATATATGTGCAGGGGAGAGTTTCCATTGCCGGATCTTCAGAAAAGGGAGGAAGAGAAAGCTAGGGATACCTAGTTTTCTGAAGTTCCTAGGGGTGTCATGCGGGAGTTGTTGCCATATTTGGCATACCTTAATGGTAAAAGAATATATAATTAAATGCCAAAATAGGGGTGGATCATGGAGTAAGTGGGGTATCGTGATTTTCAGGAATAGGCTATGGAAAAATACTATCGGGTTCAGCATCCTTACCCCACCATGACAATAATCCATGTATGTGTATGATCTTTTTATGGGATTTAAACGGCTGCCCCAGAGGCCTGGAAAAAAAATAATGTAAACTCTTGCCTCCAGAGAAAAAGGGACTGGAAACACTGATGCCACGTGCAAGAAGAGGGGAAGTATTAAAGTTTTCAATAAAAACACTCTTTTCCGTTTTGCAATGCTATGTCCTTTCCAAAAGAAAAGGCAGTGTGCTGCTCTATTTAATACTATATTCCAGTTATAGCTGGCATCATCTGAGGTGCCGTAACATAAGCCCAGGATTTTTATTGGAGCGATTGCCAGAGGGATATCTACAATATGCATTGGTAAGTCTGTGCTGGCTGAAGCTGGCACCACTAGTGCTGTGCTTTTTGCTATATTTATTTGGGAGCCCAAAGCTGTCACAAATGCTTTGAAAATAGGGGGAAGTACTATCTCCTGAAGATAGGGGGTAGTATAAATGCACAAATCATCAGCATATGCACATACTGGAGGTAGAGATCTTCAATGGAGGAAGAGATTCTAGGTAAAGATGGGTGCAGCAGTAGGGTTAGTAAAAAGGTCCAGTTGGAAAATATATAAAGAGGACTTAAGGGCAGCCCTATCGCACTCCTCTAAGGCCTAAAAAAGGGGGGCATGGAGAACCATTTATATGGGGTTGTATCCAAGCAGTACTATATAAGAGTTTAAGCTGAGAGATGAATTTCTGGGGAACATGGTAGTGTGCAAGAACCTGGAACAAACATGGCTGACCCGGTCAAAAGCCTTTTCTTGGTCCAACGAGAGTAACAGGGCAGGTGAAGAGGGGTTACTGTTTGAAATAATGTCTCGAATGAGGGATAGGTTCGAAAGGATAGATCTGCCGGGAAGGGCACAAGTCTGCACCTCAGAAATAATCTGAGCAGCAACAGGGAGCATCCTATTGAGCAAGATGGAAGTGAATATTTTATAGTCTACGTTTAGCAGACTTAGTGGTCTCCAGTTCCATATATCGGCTCTGTTCCCTTTCTTGAATAATAAAATCATAATAGCATCAGAAAATCCTTTAGGAGTAGAATTAGTGCTTATGATGGTATTATATATTAACGTCAGAAAGGGGGAAAAAAATAACATAAACTGTATATATAATTCTGCAGTAAGGCCATTGGATCCAGAGGAAGTGCGCTTTTTTGGTGTTTTATAGTCTGCTGGGTTTCTTCTGGTGTTACAGGTTCAAGGAGATGTTTCAGGGTATCTTGGGATGGAGGAGGGATAGAAATACCTGAAAGGAAAGGTATAATACTATCCACAGGAGTTGTGGTGCCAAACATCGTAGCTAGATAAGAGCTGGCGATACGCTTTATGTCCAGCAAGGAACTGTGGGGGGGTATTGGAAGCAGGATCAAAAAGTTCCTCTATGTGGGTTGCATTTACTCTGTCAGTTCAACTTTTATAGATATCTAAGGAGGGACTCCGGAGCCTTATGTCCCATGTTGAGCTTCTATCCGTAAAGAATGTGCTCGGTGATACTGGAACTGTTCCATTTCTTCCTTAATGGACTTTATTGTGTGAGAGTAGTCCATGTGGGATGTGAAAGAAGGAGATATGGCCTGTTGTAGTTTTTGTCTGAGAGTGAGGTATCAAAGATATGAACTCAGTGTTCTCTTCCTCCCTGTATGTAGGAAGAAAATCTTGATATCACTCTTAGTGTCTTCCCACCATTGTAGAGGGGAATGATATGCTTCCAATACGGACAGCTGGGCCCTTAGAAGGTCTGTGCAATGCATTGAAATGGCCGGGTCTGTCAACAATGAACTACTCAATTTCCACCTAGAGTGGGGTTGACCAGGAAAGGAGTTCCCTGAGGGGGAGCAAACCAGAGAGATCCCCAGATGGTCTGAAGTCTCACAGGGTATGATTCTTGCCTGTATGACTGAAATATTCCGTGAGACAAAAAGAAAATCTATCCTGGTAGCGTATGGGCCTCTATGATAGGTTTTGGCAACTGGACCATGTAAAGCATTATGTCCATCTATGAGGGCCTCAGTCTGAATAATTTTGTTCAGGGCAATTGAATCTGTGAAAAGTTTTTGGGTGGAGCCACCCTGGTCTGAGAGAGTAAGACCACAGTTGAAATCGCCTCCCATATAGATTTGCCGGTTGGAATACAGGTATGGGTGTATTTTGTTAAATAAGTCTGTTCTGGAGGCAATGCTCTGGGGGGCATATACATTAATGAGCCCGAGTTTGTGTTGTTGGTATGTACAGTCTACAAGCATGGCTCGTCCTGGTATTATGTCTACCAACTGGGAAATTTGGAAATTAAAATTTGCAAACAAAATACCTAGGCCATCACACCTATCCTCTCCATATGACCAGAAGGAAGAGCCCTGATGCCAACAAGTTTTAATTTGAGAAAGCTCATGAGGAGATTTCAAACGGGTGTCCTGGAGAAAATAGATGTCATGGTGTAAGTCAGAAAGGTACTGCATTGTAGAGAGTTGTTTTCTATAGAATTTAATGCTGCATGCATTTAGGGTGAGGCAGCGGAGTCCTTGGTGGTGGTTCATCCCAGAAAGTACAGTGCCATTCTGGAGGAGCTAGTGTCAGGTAATGTTAGCATGGGTCCTACCTCCATCTGCTGAAGGGGGGGAATCAAGCTGCGAGTCAGAGGAGAAGTCCATACGGGAGGAAGAGGCTAGAGAAGAATCCAAGTCTCCATCTTCCCCTTCCGTGTCTCCTCACTGTTGTCTCTTGGCTAAGGCCTGAAATTTATTCCTTGTGATAATTGTTGTCTTGTGGATGGAAGCTTCTGCTTTTCATTTGCCTTTACCCCGTTTAGAAGGGGGGATTACCACAAAGTGGTCTGAGTCCTTTGGTGAGGGAGGAGGCATGGTAGCCTGGGTACTAGCAGGGACTGATTCAGAGGGGGGTACTGCTGCTATAGGGGTGCCAGGGAACTTGGGAATGGCCCCTTGTCCGGCCGTAGGTTCAGGCTCTTGTGGGAGAGGAGATTCTTGTGCCAGGGTACAAGTGGCAGGGTCCGGGTCCTCCCTGCGGTGTAAGGCCTGAGTCTGGGAATCCATTATAAGCGCTATCTGGTCCTGGAGAGGGCGATCAAGCCTATTATGATCCGCCCAAGGGCACTGATGATAGGAGTGCCCCAGCTCGTCACACAGATTGCAGTATAGAGGGTTTGGACAACCTAAACTCACATGTCCATAGGATAAGCACAAAGTACATCTGGGCTTGTCGCAAGTGCTGCTCAGGTGGGTGCGAGAACCACACTTATGACAGGTCCGTGGTTGTCCAGGGTAAAAACATAAGCCACGGTCCCTGCCTATGTGAAAGCTGCCTGGTAAATGAGAGATACCTTTACCCGTGTTTTTAAGTTGTACCTTTACTTTCCATCCCCAGTCCATACTAGGTCCTTGTCCAAAATAGGTTGAGGGACCTCTAGTATATCGCAGCACTGCCTGAGCCAGTACTGGACGTCCACTATGCTCACCCCCTCACTACGAAACAGTAAGGTAACAATTTTCACTGTTGGTTTCATGAGGGGGATGACCATAAAGGGAGCCCAGAGTGGCAGATGTTTTACATGCTCATATTTCTCCCAGAATTTCTCCAAGTGTACACATTTTTAAAACTTAAGTCATACACAGATTCCCCATGCACATGAATGAGCAAATAATTCTGTTGTCCCTATCCTAAAGAGTCCATAACATACTATGCAATACAGTTCTTCTGTCAGGGCTTGTAAATGTCCCCATGAACTTCATCAGTACAGCATTCCTTCGCTGTGCTGGTTCACCTAAGTTTGTGAACAGATCACTGAGTTTAAATGGGGTCGAGTTAGTGCCCTCACCTGCAGGCTGTGGACCAAATGGCTCAGATGTACCAGCTAAATTATGTTCTGAAGTCGAGGAGGATGAAGTAGATTCATGTCTGGCTAAGTTGGGGCCCGTGACAGTATCTGTGACGTCAGGTGTTGTTCAGGAGATAGCAGGTGTGCTTGAAGCATTACTAGGGGAAGATACTGGTTCCAGAGCTGTTTTTGTCGGTAATGGTGTGTCTGGTGAAGATCTGAGTTCGTTGCGAGCCTCAGAGATGATTTCCTGGGCTGAAACAGCCCTTGGGGAGGTCCAGGGTGCTCCTTCTGAATGTTGCTGCCAGCCAGCAGCATGGAGCACTGCCGTGGGTGACCAAATGCTCTCAATGTCCTCTGCGGTGCGATGACTGTCCCGTGATGCAAAGAGGAGCTCCCATTGCAGAGTTTGTGGCATTTCTGGTGTTAGGAGTCATATCAGAAGTGGCTGCAGGATGAGATTGACAAAAAGGCTGTGAGGAAAACTGTGAATCAGAGTACATTAGACCAATAAGAAAGTCCTTGTGTGCAAAATACATGCTTCGCAGATAATTGTCTATGTCATTAGAAGTGTTCTGAGTTCCTGAAACTGGGTAAAGTGGTGTCTGAGGCAAGTCTTCTTGATGATTGTCTGGCAATTCATTTAAAGTGGTACCTTCAGTATTTCTTTCTGCAGATTGCAGCCTTGTAGTTTCTTCAGAGATAATGTCAGGTATTCTTGACTCCATGGGTGAAGCTGTAATCAGGTCAGAATCCAAAATATCTCCAGCAGTTCCACCAGCAACCACATTGTCAGCTGCCATCTTGGTACCGCAGACAAAAGGGTCCCCTCTGCTCACAGGAAGCAAGGCCCCCTGCGAGCAAAGAGTAGGGGAATTTCCCCGGTGTCCTGGCCAAATTTCCCTCATTCACTAAAATACCACCAACAGCTTAATCTGGTTCAAATTCAATTGCTTACCATCTGTACTCCCCGGTCACCCCTGAAAAAGGGACTTCTAGGCCCAGTGGGCTTACGGGTCAACAAAATTCAACAAAAACAAAAACAAACCTAGTCAAACTGTTTGCTCTTTGTGCAGGTCTGACTCTGCAAAGATAAATGAGAATACAGTTTAACATCCAGTCCCTCGATAGTGAAAGGGTATTGGGAGTGGGCAAAATCCAGCAGGCTCTCTTGTACCTCAACTCTCATGGTCCAGATCACAATTATCCTTAGCTGGTTCCCAGTTATGGTGGGGTGACCTTCTGAAAATTAACCCTGTAGGCACGTCAGAGCTGTTTTGGGTTGTAGTCCTCCAAGTGGTTTAAGTTGTTAGCAAACCATTCCCTTACATAGCCTAAGAGGTCTCCCCCTTCAGCTCCCTCCATTTCATTTACCAGCCTCTCACTGGGGGTCCTGGCTTCATTCTCTAAGGCTACCAGGCACCCTCAGAGCAGATGGCTTTCTTTGGTCAGTTTTGAGACTGCTGCCATTGTTGCCATGGAGCACTTGTCCATCTCCGACACTGTGGCCTTGTATCAAAGAATCCTGAGCTTCCATTCTCTGTAGTGAATGCTCCACTTTGGCATCTGTCAATATCATGGACTCTAGCATTGCCTTACAATGTGAGCTCTGTCCAGGCTGATCCCCATTACCTGCTCTGCAGGTCTTGGGCTGACTGTTGCTGTGCTTCTGAGCCACTAATCATTGCAGGTCCAGTCTTTCCCCTGATCAATAATAGCACTGTTTGGTTTTTCCACGTAGCTTTTTGATCCTCCGTTGCCACCGATGCCTTCCATTGGGTTGCCTTCAGCTCCCACCTCTGTCAGCCTCTCCCCTGTCTTACCAGTGGGGATCCACAAGCAGCTGGGTCCGAGTGCATTGGGAGCCATCACACATGGCAACAGAGAGACATAGGCTTTTTCTGTATCCCCCCCCCCATACCCGGAGCTGTGGCTTATATGGTGGGTGCATGCACGTGGAGGCACACATGCACTCCCGGAACCACAGTCTCCCTCCACCCTCCCGACATAACGTCAGTCCCCCAGACCTCTGCTGTGACACCCAGCCTCCAATAGGTATCAGCTGAGAGTGAGGAAACTCACCTCACCAATCTGGGAGATGAGAGCAGCCCAGCAGCTGCTACTATCATCTCCCAGCCCTCCCCCAACCAACCCCTGTCAATTCCAGCTCGCTCCTGAACCTGGGTTGCCACTGTGGTGTGAGGTGTGGCATCCAGTGCTTCAGCCCTCAGCGCCACTGGGCTGGAAAATAATTGTACTGTTTAATAGCTGGAGTCTTCAGTCATACACTGATATAAAAATTACTGCTCTTACAATATTTAAAATTGTTAATTAAAAGTCCAGTAGAGCCCACGTGTAAAGCATTCTGTCAGAGAGATGGTAGTCTAGGCCCCCTCCATCTTCCTATTTTAGAAAGGGATATCAACAAAAAAGTGGCACTACAGCTGGAGGCTCACTTGGAATAAAACGACATCTACGAGCCACTGCAGTCCAGCTTCGGGGCCCAGCACAGCATTGTTCTGGCCAGCGTGTTTATGGACCTCCTATTTGTCAGAGATGGGAAGGAGGGAACAATCAATCATTGTGTGTGTATGTCTCTCTCTCTCTCTTCCCTTATCGTTTGCCACAGGAGACCACTAGGTATCGTTATATTGCCTGATGCCAGCACTGGCCCTAGATATTCTGGGGCCCTGTGTGAACCTCCTGGCTCGGGCCCCATAATAGAAGTCATGAAGCCCCCCTAAAACATCTTCATCCCTACCATGGCCTCCCTATATCTTCATTTTCAGCTAGTTTTGTGCCATTTTTGCACTTTACTTGAATTTGAACATAGAGGGCCAGGAAGAAAGGAGGCCAACAGGACAGCTGAGGCTTTTTGAGGGCTCCTCTGCTCTTGGCGCCCTGTGTAAATGCACAGTTTGCACTATGCTATGGCTGGCTCTGCCAGAAGCATTATGGGATGTTTTTTGTACTGGACTGAGACCTTCATAACCAGTAGAATGCAGCAGGTTATGTTGAGCAGTGTCTCCTCTAAGCAAGCCAGCTGCTGTTCTGTGTGGAGTGCCTCAAGGCCTGATCCTTTTACTGCTGTTCTTCTCCATGTACATGCTGCCTTTGGGAGTGGCCACTAGATGGCACTGTGTGGAGTTTCACTGCTAGGCTGCTGGTGGCCAACTAAGCCTGTCTTATGCTCCTTGTAGGACACATACAGGAGCTATGTTAAGCGTCGGCTTGGTGGTGCTGAGGGTTGAGGCACGGGACGCCACACCTCATGCCACACCAGTGACCCGGGTTCGGGAATCAGCCTGGGCCACCAGGGGTCGGCAGGGGGGGGGTGAGAGGATTGAGCATCTGGAGAACTGCTCTCCTCTCTTGGGGGGAGGGAGACTAGTCATCAGGCTCACTGACTGCCCTCTGGCAGTGGCTGGAGGGCTGTATGAGTTGGGAGGCTAGAAGCTGATGTCTCTGCGATGGAAGGAAGGGTCCAGGCGAAAAAAGGAAACCGGGAGCAGTCCCATGGATTCTGGATTGGGTCTCCGGGGGGGGAGCTGGCAACCTCCTCCTGGCCCCGCTGCGGTGGGCAATCCTTGGGGGAACTACCAGGGGACCCCCTAGCAGGGGAGTGGCAGGACCGGAGAAAGAGTCCCTCCATTCGGAGGGCCATAGCCAACTGCCAGGGCTCTGGGGGTGGGGCAAAAAATGCTTACGGGAAAAAGAAACTATGGTAGGAAGGTGTTTGTCTGAAGTAAGACTGGATGGCCATGAACTGACTGCCTTAACCCAGATTGTTTTTTTTTTTTGTAGACTCTCTTTATCTCTGTCATTGGATGGGGCATCTCTCAGAGGTGCCCACTCGATGAACCCTGCTACTCCCCGCCTGAAGCCTCTCTCTTCCTGGGACCCCCCCCACCAGTACCTTCCAGCCCCCCAGATCACCCCCCCGGGGGGGGCTTGCCTCACCTACCTGGCAGCCTTTCTGCTATTAGAGGGTCGGTCTGGTGGAGAGCCAAGGGATACCGGGAGAGAGAGAGAGACACGGCCTGGCACTGGGGATGTGGGCGATGTCCCTGGAGCCCTCATCGTCTCCCAATCCAGTGAGGGTATTTTGACTTCTTTTCCCCTCAGAGTGTGGCCATGTAATAGCGTCCATGGCGCTGATGTGCCGATGCCCACTGTTGCTCCACCCCCAGTGTCCGCTTGCAGCGCATGTTCCAGTACTGCCCCTGGTCACCACCAGGAGCTGCACAGGAGTGGCGCAGTCCCCAGATCACTCCCCGGGAAGGTACAGCAGTCCTCCGGATATTCAATCCCTTCCCTCCCTCCACCACCCCTGGCGGCTCAAGTCCCCTCCCGAACACGGGTCGCCGGCATGGCACGAGGTGTGGCGTCCAGTGCCTCAACCCTCAGTGCCACTGGGCCAGCTCCTTAACCCAGATTAAATAAAGGTACTGAGGGGAGCTAATGAGCAACCTAGTGTAAAGACGTGTTCAGCCCGAGCTCTGTCCTGCCAGAACTAAATTTTAATAAAATTACTTATTTCCAGAGTTATTTTTGGGCACCATTTTACAGAATTGTTCAGGCAAATCGCAAAGATCAGCAGCTAAAAGTACAAATAAGCAGCAGCCACCTGCCTCATATGAACATACAAACATATGAAGCTGCCAGCAGAAAAAGGCTATTTGGTCTATCGAGTCTGCTCGATTTTGCAGCTAGCACCCCTACTTTGCAGCTGCCCCTCCCATGCTACCCCCTTCCATGACCTTCCCTTTTGCCCTATCCCAGCCACTCTTGAAGCATCCCACTGTTTTACAGGCCAATACCTCTGCTAGTAGTGCGTTCCACTCAGCTACCACTCTTTTGGTAAAGAAATGCCTCCTCATCTCCCTCCTAAACCTTCCACCCTCCAATCTCATGTCATGACCCCGAGTGTCTCTCCCCACCCTCCCCTTGAACAGTCTCTCCGTGCCAGTCCTGTTTATTCCTGTCATGTACTTAAAGGTCTCAGTCATATCCCCCCTGTCCCTCCTCTCTTCCAGAAGGTACATGTTCAACTCCCTCAGTCTAATCTCATATGGTAACTCATCCAGACCCATGATCATCTTTGTTGCTCTGTGTTGCACCCCTTCCAGCAATCTAATGGCCCTCTTTAGGTAAGGGCACCAAAACTGAATGCAGCACTCCAGCTGGGGTCTGACCAGTGATCTGTATAACGGCAGAATCACCTCCCTCCTCCAAGAGGTTATACCCCTTGCAATACAACCCAGCATCTTGTTGGCCACTGCTGCTGCTTTCCTACACTGTACTGAGTTGTTTGTTGCTCCCGTAATGAGCACCCACAGATCTTTCTCCTCCTCAGTCACAGCTAGCTGCACCCCACCCGATGGTAGCTCCCGTTTGGATTCTTTGCCCCCTTTGGTCATTCACCACTGCTCCCATCTTGGTGACATCAGCAAATAAACTGATCTTGCTATTTACTCCTACCGAGATGTCTGCAATAAATACCCCAAATAACACCAGCCCCAGCACTGACCCCTGTGGAACCCCGCTCATCACTGCCCTTGGGGATGATAATTCACCTCCCACCACCACCCTCTGCTGCCATCCCTGCAGCCAGTTCTCCACCCATCCCACCAATTTTCCCCCCTTCCCTGTGCACCTTAGCTTACATGCTAGTCTCCCATGTAGCACCAAGTCGAATGCCTTACTGAAGTCCAGGTACAGGACATCGATTGTGTGCCCTTTGTCCAGTTCCCTAGTCACCCAGTCATAGTAGTCCACTAGGTTGGTCTGGCAGGATCTGCCCTTGACAAAACCATGCTGCCGACTGTCCTGCACCCCACTGACCTCCAGCAGGGTCACCAGCCTCTCCTTCAAGACTGTTTCCATCAGTTTCCCCACTATGGACGTAAGACTCACTGGTCTATAGTTCCCTGGTTCATCTTTGGGACTCTTATAGACTGGAACCACGTGGGCCATCCTCCAATCCTAAGGTACACACCCTGAGTCCAGAGAGGCATTAAATAGATCTGCCAATGGGCCTGGCAGGACCTCTGCCAACTCTTTCAGTACCCTGGGGGTGTATGCCATCTGGCCCTGGTGCCTTGTTCACCCTCAGTACCCTTAACCCCTCTAGCACACTGCCTTTTGTGATTTTCCCATCCATCACCCCTCCCCCTCTGATCCTATCCTCCCCCCAACCTTAGGTATTTCCTCCCCTTTCTCTTTAGTAAAAAACAAGCAGAAGTAAAGTGCTTCTGCCTTTTCGCCCTTTTTTCCCACCCATTCCCCCTCCTTCTTAATCCTTACTATTTGATCCTTACAACCCCTTTTCTCCCTGATGTACCTGAAGAAGATTTCCCCCTTTTAATTCCCTTCACCAGCTTGAGCTCCCTTGACATCTTTGCTGCCCTTACTTCCCTGGTCACCTCCTTTGCTTCTTTCAGATACTCCTCCCTGTCCTACCCCCTCCCTGTTCTCCTGTATCTCCTATAGGCGACTCTTTTCCTCCTCACCCTGTCTAAGACACCCTTACTCATCTAGCTAGGTTTCTTCACCCTAGCCTTTTTACTTCGGGCCTTGCTGCAGGAATTTGTTGCATCCACTATCCCTGGATTAATGAGTTCCCACCTCTGATTCATGTCCATATTAGGCTGAATTATGTCCAGGAACCCTTGCACAACTTCACCCAGATTTTTGAAGTCAGCCTCTCTAAAGTCTAGCACCTTTGTGCCAGATGCCCCACTCCCTCTGCCCAGCTGCAACTGGAACCATCCTGCCCGGTGGTCACTCCCTGCCAGTGGTTCCCCCACCCTCAGATCCGTCACCCACTCCCCATTAGACAGTACAAGGTCATGGGTATTTCCTTCCCTAGTTGGTTCGCTGACCAACTGCATCAGGAGGTTATCCTGGAAGGCACCTAGCATTACCTGTTCCCTTCTACACTTGGTGGCAGGTGTCCCCCACTCCACTCCAGACAGGTTGAAGTCACCAACTATCACCACCCCACCCTTCTCACAGTTTCTCCGGATCTGTTCCGCCAATACCTTATCTGTCTTTTCCAATTGGGAGGGCGGCCTGTACACCACCCCAACCGTAGTGTCCTATTTTTCTGATCTTGGATTTGCATCTATAGAGCCTCTGTATCTCCCTCCTCCCCTCTTCCCTGACACACTTTAGCCCCTCCTTCATGTAGACCACTACCCCCCCTCCTTTCCCCTTAAGTCTATCCTTGTGGAATAGTCTGTAACCTGGAACTGCCAGGTCCCAGTCATAGTTTTGGGTGGTCCATGTCTCGGTGATGGCTGCCATATCAACCCCTCCCTCCTCCATGAGACACTGTAGTTCTGTATTTTTATTCCCCAGGCTTCTAGCATTTAAAAATACCACCCTCCATCCCCTTTCTTTATGCCCTCCTCCCTCATCTCCCTTTATGGCACCCCCTGTATTGTTTGCTCTTCACCTTATCTCACTTAATGGGGGGTAAGCCCATATGGTTTCCCATCTTAAGACCTCTGATCACCTCAGTCCCTTCTGCCACCCCTCCTCCTAGTTTAAATTCTCCTCAATATACTCCCCAAACTTTTGCTTCAGTACTTTCTTCCCCTCTTCGTTTAAGTGCAGTCTGTCTTTAGCATATAGACTGCTGTCCTCTCAGGTCACCCCCCACCCTCCTACCAGCCCATACCCTTTTTCCTGACACCAGGTTACCAGCCATTCATTAAACTCCTGAATCCTCAGTTTTCTTGCCATTCTTGCTTCCCCTTGGGACTGGAAGTACCTCCAAGAAGGTAACTGATCTTCCTGCCCCTTGCAAACTGAACCTAAATCCTCAAACCTCCTCTTCACCTCATCTACCATCCCATCAGCCAGGTCATTCATCCCCAGGTGCAGAATTAGACGTCAGTGGAAAGCCTGGGCCCAATTTCCTTGTTGGCTGCTGATATGTCTGCCCTGGGGAGAACGATTACCAAACAAGTTCTTGCAGCATTAAATCCCAGGCTGGACAAGTTTGAAGTCAAGCTGCAGGAAATTGCCAGGCAAAATGCTTCTCATGCATCCTGACTCACAGATGCCAAAAGTCGGATCTCTGCCGTCGAGGAATTCATAGACTTATTTGATTATGCAGAAAAGTATCATCGTCAGCTGAATCTTCACCTATGGGGGCTTCCAGAGGGCAAGGAAGGTACAAGTGTGGATAACGTTTGTGCCTCAATATTGCTGGCCCTTCTGGGTTTGGCGTCAAAGGGTGGCAGTTACAAACTGGAGTGGGTGCACCGAGCTGTTATTCCTAAATCGGTGGCCAGCCAACCTGCCCACCAGATACTCATGCATTTCCACAACTTTAAGGACAGGCAAGCAGTTTTTAATGCCTACATGAGTGTGAAGGAGCTAGTCTACGAGGGGCATCGTCTTTTCATTTTTCAGGATTTCTCTCAGCATCAACAAAGGAAGAGAAAGCCCCTTTACTCTATAACGAACAAGTTTCAAGAGTTGCAGGTACATTTCTATTTCACCTCCCTGCCCTCCTTAAAATTAAGCATGAAAGGGCTTCCTTTACATTCTGGGTGGCAGACAAGGCACTCTTCTTTGTGCAGGTCTTGCAGAAGAAGTTGGCCAAACGAACTGGTGGAAACCTAAAAAATATTTCTGGTGGGATCGTTGCTAACAAGTTTTCTGACTGACTTTTCCCCATCCCACTGCTATGTGTTTCAGAGGGATGGCCATAAGTCTTGATCCACTTTTGCTCACTTCAACTCACCACAGACTAGGACTGCCCCTTGTTGTCTGCAGAATGGTCCTGGGAGGCTGCGGTTCATCTGACTATCGGTCCCTAAAGTGTGTTCCCGAACTTGATTGTGCCTGAATGGGACTGTTGGAGAAAGTGAATCGTTTGTGTGGCTGCATGGTTTTCACCTACCTCACACCAAGAATCAGCAGTCCTGTCCTGTTATGAAGAAGAGGAGGAGCCTTGAGTGAGAACCTGCAGACTATGGTAGGCTTGGGAAGGGGTGGCAGGGATGAATGCTGTGTGTGATGCTGGGTTCATGCGACCTTTTCCCGCTCACCTGCCCCAGTCTCAGTGAGTGTTTTACTCTTGTGCTAAACTGTTTGGGACTATCTGTTTTGCACATATTTAAGTTAGTGGGGCGGTTGGGTCAGGGGGGCTGTGGGTTTGATGGTTCTTGTGCTGGGGAGTGGGGGCTGTGATGTGGATGGGCCCTAGTCTTTTTTGGATGGGCTTTGGAGTAACACAGAAGTTACAGTTTTAATTGAATAAATGGGCCTGACTACCTGGGGGGGTTGTGAAGGGGGTAATCTTGACTGGGGCTTTTGTGCAGCTGGGAAAGCCTTACCCCATTGGGGGTGGGGATGGGATATGAATCAGTCTGGAGGGCCCTAGTAGTTCTAGGGCCTCCGACAGGTAGTCACCCTGTTTTTGTGGCTTTAAAGGTGATGGGGATTGTCTACAGAGGACTGCGGGCTGACTGCTGGTTGCAGTCTTCTTTCTATTTTCTTGTATTTCAATAATTATATTGTTGCCATTTCGATACATGTAAGGGTGGGTGGTCAGCGGGCTCGGGGCCTGCTGCCCCCTTCTATGGGAGATAAATAGAAGATACCCAGGGTAAAAAGGCTCTACTAGATGCCATTGACAAGGAAGGGTTTGGGGCCTAGCGGTCCGCGATGGGAATGCTGGACAGCCTGCAACAGTCTAATCTTCTCTCTTTCTTTGGGGCTTCTCAGTTACTCTGGCCCCTGGGTACACTTCGAAGAAAGGGGGTGGGGGCTGGGCCCCCCCGCTTGTCACTTACACTAGTGTTTCACACAGATGTACTCTGGTTATTTCTTAGTTGTTCATAAAGTTGGTTCTAGGGGATTGGGGGGCTAATTTTCTATGTGGGGATATCGTTTGTGATACCCATTTATTAGTGCATCTAACATCACTTGTTTTTTCTACCAAGCGGTGGCGGGTAATTTTCATAACCTCATGCCTATGTTCTCAGGGAATAGGTCTGTTGAAATGTTACGATTTATGGGAAATACTCCTCTAAGTCATGGGGGGGTAGTTTTACATGTTTTTTTGTGTTGGTTACTGTGGGTTGTTGAAATGTTGTGCCAAGATTTCTGGTCCAGTTCTGTCTGTATCTGCACTGATGGAGGGGGACGTGAGAACTGCTGGTGGATGTGCTGGGTGGGGGTTGGGGGAGACATGCCTGTGGAAGATGGTTTTAATTCTTTATGATGGGTTCACCGACTAATGTTATTTCATGGGATGTGCAAGGGTTTTCTTCCACTGTTAACAGAACCAGTGTACTTACTGCTCTTAAGTGACAGACTGCATCTGTGGCACTAGTGCAAGAAACTCACCTCACCGATAAAGAACATACCAAATTGGTAAGGGGTTGGGTTGGTTCCTGTTAAGTGGCCTCATAATTCATGCAAATGTGGAATAGCAGTTCTGGTGCACAAGCGTCTCCCCCTACAGGTGGTTGCTGGCCCTAGGGAGGGTTGATACATATTTGTTGAGGGTGAGCTAATGGGAGAACGAGAGGTACGCAAGCATCTATGCCCCAGCTGTCTAAGACCCTTCCTTTTATCAAGCCCTACTTGATATTATGACAAAGGAGCAATTTCCTGGGCCAGTCTTGGGTGGGGGCTTTAACTCTGTGATGCATCCTAATTTAGATCACTCAGGAGGTAAGGGATGACATAGTAATGTTATGAAACAATAGCAGATGGTGGTCTGTGAATTGGACTTACTCGGTAGTTGGCATACTGTGAACACTGGGATTAAGGAATATATCTTTTATTCCAATCCCCACAAATCCTGGTCCTGTTTAGACTATATATACATGCCTTGTGTACAGTATCACCGGGTGGTAAAGGTATGGCAAAGCCCTATACATATGTCTGATCACTGCTTGGTAAGACTTACCTTATCGATGGAGGAGGAGCAGAAGGAGCGGGAGGGAGGGCCCACCTGGAGGGCCGACCCCCTTGGAAGTTTCTATCGTACTTGATGACGCGGCAGGATTTTAAGGACTACCTTAAAGAACAATGGTGTTTACAAAGAGCCGAATTATGGCTTGGTAGAACATTTTAGAGTATATTGGGATGCAGGTGACGCTTACATGCAGTGGGGGGGGGCTATCATTAATTATGTCTCTAGATATAAAAAGAAGCAGCAGGCCAAGAGGCTTGATCTGGAGAAGCAACTTAAGGAGTTGGAGAGACAAGCAGCTGGGGGGCTGACATGGAGGCCTTGCGAAAACTGAATGCAGTGCGGGAAGCGCTTAACTCACTTTTAGTTGGGGAAGCTCGTGTGACTTGTTTTTTTGCTAGAAGGCAGTTCTTTGAGTGAGGCAATAAACCAGGTCTGTTATTAGTTAATTTGATAAGGGGAAGGGGTGGCCCTATGTACACACCAGTGATGAAGAATAAACAGGGGGAGCTGGTGAAGGAAAAGGGCAGGATACGGGATATGTTTCGAGAATTTTATCAAACATAATACACTGCAGAGTGCGCGGGTAAACTGGATGTGGCCAGTTGGTTCCTTGAGAAGCTGGACTTGCCTCAGCTTACAGAATTACAAAGTGAAAGGTTGGGTTCTGAGCTCTCCTGGGAGAAGACTGGTAGAGCTATTGCTGCCCTTAAAAAGGGGAAGGCCAGTGGGCCTGATGGTTTTACAGCAGAATATTACAAGGCAATGAGGGACTCCCTCGTGGAACCCTTACGGGAACTGCTGCGGAAGGTACAGGATGGGGGAGATCTCCATGCCACATGCTATAAGGCGGTTATTTGTGTACTGGTCAAACTGGGAAAGGAGTCTGAGAGCTGTGCCTCATACCACCCAATCACCCTGCTTAATTGTGATGCAAAAATTATTGCTAAGATCTTGGCAAGCCACCTGGATCAGCTCCTCCCGACTCTGGTGGCAAACCACCTGGATCAGCTCCTCCCGACTCTGGTACACCCGGACCAGACCAGTTTTGTGCGTGGGTGCTTCTCATACCATAATACCTGTAAGCTCCTGAATGTGGTGTGGTGGGCCTCTTGGCGTCCAGGGCACACTTGTGTATTGTCCATGGATGCTGCGAAGGTGTTCGATCACATAGAACGGAAATACCTGTTTAAGATACTGAGGCACTTTGGCCTGGGAGACACCTTTGTAGGGATGACTAAGGCATTATATAAATCCCCAGAAGTACGTATCCTGGTTAGTGGGACCCTAACAGACACATTTCTTCTTTTTTAGAGGAACATGGCAGGGGTGCCCCCGTCTCCCCTTCTTTTTGCACTAGCTGTTGAGCCACTGGCAATTTGTATTCGAAATACCCCAGAGACTTTCAGGGTGCAGGGGAATTCAGGGAGGATCCACAAAGTTACTATGTATACTGATTTGCTGCTGAATATTACAGAGCCTCATCGGCGTATGCCAGTACTGCTTCATGTGATTTCCAAGTTCGCTGCATTCTCCAGTTATAAACTCAATCTGGCAAAATCTGAGCTACCATGCCTGTGCTGTGCTGATAACCAACACAAGCCATAAACAATGTATCTTGCCTGTGCTAGCTGATACCCAACACAAGCCATAGACAACTTATCCTGCCTGTACTGTGTTGTGCTGATAACCAACACAAGCCATAGGCAACGTATCATGCCTGTGCTGTGCTAGCTGATAACCAACACAAGCCATAGACAATGTATCCTGCCTGTACTGTGCTGGCTGACAACCAACACAAGCCATAGACAATGAATCCTACCTGTATTGTGCTAGTTGATACCCAACTCAAGCCATAGGCAACGTATCACACTTGTACTGTACTGTGCTGATAACCAACACAAGCCGTAGGCAATGTATCATGACTGTGCTGTGCTGATAACTAGCACAAACCATAGACAATGTATCCTGCCTGTACTGTGCTGTGCTGATAGCCAATACAAACCATAGACAATGTATCCTGCCTGTACTGTGATGTGCTGATAACCAACACAAGCCATAGGCAACATATCATGACTGTGCTGTGGTAGCTGATAACTTACATAAGCTGTAGAAAATGTATCCAACCTGCACTGTACTGTGCTGATAACCAACACAAGCCATAGACAACGTATCACACCTGTGCTGTGTTTGCTGCACTTGCTGCCAGTTAGGTGGTGCAGAAACTTCATGGTATGTTTTCTAACATACAGGTTCTCATACAGACTAGATCCATGCCTCCTGTGACCTTTTAGTGCCATGCACCCCACACAACCTCTCTGCCAAATACCTAAACCTAATAATGTTAGGGTCCTGCCCAAAGTTATCCAGGGACAGGGATTTCACAGCAGCCCAGCATCAGCAACCTACTGGAGTGTAGATCAAGGCGTTTGTTTTTCAAAACTCAGCTTTATTATAGATTTCACTGATTACAGTACAGTCTGCATACAGTGCTGGTTCATTTGAACTATCTCACATTTAAAATGTTAACAGAGGAACTTAACAGTGAAGGAAAAAACAGTTAATTCCAACTTGTCTACAACATTGTATTAACATTGTTCCTTCATGTCCATGGTGTGCATGTTGTCTGCTCAGTAAATTCCTGCATTAAAATAGAGTCCATTCCTGACCTCTGTATCTTGTATCAAGTTATTTCTGGGTCTGGTGGGTCCTCTCCCGAAATGTTTACATGATGGGTGACCCATCCCTTATGAAAATGGAATATCTTTCAATATATTGAAAAATATATATTAATGTATGTCAATACACTGAGAAATACATTGACTCAATGTAATCTATTATATATAATTAAACATATTTTTAAATATACTTGTTACAAATGCACTCGGCAGGTCAGGCCCTCTGCTGCCACAGTGCCAAACCTTGAAGCGCAATAGTGTGAACAGGAAACAAACAGGGTAACCCTCCTGTCTGTTTTGGGTCCGAATCACCTACTAGCCTCGAGTCCTCGGGGTCAGATGTGAACCTTTTTGCTAGCACACTCAGTTAACATGCTCAGATATGTATTCTCTTCAGGGGATGCAATACAATTCTTCACCCAGTGGCACCCAACCAGGTTCCCAAATATACCCTTACGACTCAAAATAAGACTTAGGTATATTCTCATCTTTAACAAGATAGTAACACCCTTTTCGACCATTAAACAGTTTCAGAATATTCCAGTACAGTTCCAGCCTGCACATGCAAAAGAAAGACTCCAACAGGATTTAAGAGAACCAAAAAACAGGTTTACTAAGATTAAAACAATAGATAAAATACAAAACATACATAGAACAGATATCCTGTACTTACAGTCCTAAAATAATTTGGAGTTACAGAACAAAACACCTGTTTACTTAAAGTTCTAGCTGTATACCTATGTTTTACAAAAGTGCCTTGTTTTCAGTCCACCAAAGGAAGTGTGTGTCCTTGAATTTCAGAGAGGGCTTCTGCACTGTCCTCTCAGATCTGGCAATAATTAAAGCTAGTCTCTCTCCACCTCCTTGTGAGGTCACAGCACCCATGAGGTCACACTCAGCTCTGTGACCACTCTGTAATCTGTGTATGAATATCCAAAAAGGATATTATTTTTCTGCTGGCTGGAATCAGCAGTCACCAATTTAAAAAAATATGTGACAGTCTTTGTAAGCAGGTTCCTTTGATGGCTCATAAACCCACATCCTGTCACTAGTTCCCTTCTAGGTGTGAAAGCCAAAAGGAATCAGCCAAATGTCCCCTTCCTCCGTCAAGGGTCATAAAATGCAGACCCTGTCCCCAGCAGATCAAAGTAGGAATATTTTACGATGTTTTAAAACCTGGCATTTTGGAAGGAAGTCTTTAATTAGAGTTTCCACTGGCCAGTTTTAATGACAGCCTGCTGATTCAGCACCCTGTCACCTTTGGGTCACAAAGGTCACTATTACCACTGCCAGGCTGTTTTCTGTTCTAAGCAGAAATTCACATACTATATATTTATATCACAATTTATAAATATAATAATAAGCAGGTGGCAGAGTGTCACACTCCTCCCCTCCTAGACTGAATCTGGGGGCTCTATCCTTGCAATGGGATGAGTTCCCCAAAGTCAGTTCATAGCTCAAATTGACATGAAAGTCCATCTGCATTTTCATTTTCTACCCCTGCCCTGTGTGAGACAGTCATGTCATACCCTTGCAAGGCAAGGCTCCATCTTAACAGCCTGCCATTCATTTTACCCATTTGTGCCAGCCAAACCAGGGGGTTGTGGTCAGTTTGTACCTCAAAATTCTGTCCATATAGTGATGGCTCTAACTTATTTAGTGCCCACACCAAAGCAAGACACTCTTTTTCCACTGTAGAGTAAGCCTGTTCCCTGGGAAGCAACTTCTTACTGAGGTACACTATGGGGTGATCTTTCCCTTGGTTGGATGTCTGACTCAGCACCAACCCAATACCTACATCTGAGGCATCAGTCTGGACTACAAGGGGTCTACTATAGTCTGGACTTGCCAATACAGGAGCACTGAACAGTGCCTCTTTTAGTCTTGTAAAGGCTTGTTCTCAGGCTGGTTCCCAGATAACTTTCTTAGGCATCCTTTTCATTAACAGGTCAGCTAGGGGACTGGCCAGGGCACTGCAATTTGGTACAAATTTCCTATAGTACCCTGCTGTCCACAGAAAACTCTGGACCTGCATCTGTGTTTCCGGTCTGGGCCATGCCTTGATTACCTCAACTTTTGATTGGTTAGGACGGAGTTGTCCCCGGCCTACAATGTGTCCAAGGTATGCCACCTTAGCCATGGCTACCTGACACTTCTCAGCTTTTACAGTGAGTCTGGCCCTTCTGCACTGAGTCCATGATAGTCCACACAAAAATGAGTAGCACCATCTGGCTTGGGAACAAGGACTATGGGTGAGGCCCAGGGGCTGTGGGATTTCTGGATTACCCCTAAATCCAGCATTTCCTCCACCTCCCTCCTAATGTCCTTTTGGACCACCTCTGACACCGATATGCTGTCTGCTATATGGGTGCCTGCATCCCTGTCTCCACATCGTGCGTTGCTAAGGGAGTTAGTCCAGGCTTGGTGCTAAACAGTGGGGCAAAGTCTGCTAAAACCTCCCTTACTTCCTGGATCTGGTCTGGGGTCAAATGGGATGACATTTTAATTGCTTCCACAGAGAATTCCCGCTTACTTTCTTCTAGCAAGTCCAGCAGGGGGTCTCCTTCATCCGTCCCCTCCACAGGACTACACACTGCAAACACCAGGTCATACAAATCACAGTTCCATTTCCCCAATGATTACTGTTACCCAAAATAACAGTCCGGTTGATGATGCCCCACAAATATGGAAGTTACATCTACCCCTAGTTCTAGTATAATCAAACAAGTATATGCTTTGGGGGACTCCATTATTAAACATTTAGACAGGGCTATTTGCAACCCTGATAAAAGTAATCAAACTGTTTCTTCTTTTCAAGGAGCCAAAATATCAGACATTACAGAAATGATTGATGGTATTATACAAGATACTGGTGCCAATCCTTTAACTATCATACATGCAGGGGACAACAACATTTCACACAATCCTGTGCATACGATCAAATGAGATTTTGTAGCATTAACAAACACACTAGTAGATCTTGGGGCAGATATCTGTTTATCAGAAATGTTACCCATTCCTAGAGCAACTGAATTCCAAACCAAAAAGATCAAAACTATAAATGAGTGGCTGCGCAAATGGTGTTTGTGACATGGTCTTACTTGTATTACCCATTGGGAAGAATTTGATAACGAACCAGAAATATTTTGTTGGGATGGCTTACACCTAAGTCGTAGAGGTAGTACCTACTAAGCAAACAGTTTCTGGATCATTTAGCATTACATTTAAACTAGGTGACCAGGGGGAGAAGGGAAACCTGTCCACTTCTCTTAAAATACATATTTCCAGTAATTTAAAAAATCCTAAAACCTCTCAGTTGAAATGGATGTAATTTAACGCCAGAAGCTTAAATAATAAGCTGGATGAATTAACAGTTATAAGTTATACAGGATAAGATCGATATCATCTCTATATCCGAAACTTGGGGCAACAATAAAGCATCTTGGGATACCCAAATCCCAGGTTTCAGCTTATTTAAATGTAACTGTACATCAAGAAAAGGAGGTGGTGTTGCCTTGTTTATTAATAAGTGTATTAAGGTCATTGACGTATCAAATAAGATTTGTACGCATGAACTTGAAACTGAAAGTACTTGGGTTAAACTGTTTCCTTTAAACTCTCCACCACTTATTACTGGTACCTGTTATAGACCTCCTGATTCTTCTTTTGTTTATTTTGATGCACTTTTAATGGAAATGGAAACTGCAGTAGTGATGGGTGATGTAATAACTGGAGATTTCAACCTTGGAAATATTGATTGGGAAAATAAATCATGTAGTTCTAGAAATGGTAAAAGACTTCTCGATATTTGTAAACAAATGAAACTGAGTTAGCATATCATGTCTCCAACTAGAGGGGACAAGATACTGGATTTAGTATTAGCAACGGACCATCTGGACTTCAAAGATGTCAAAGTTGGTACACCGGTTGGTAACAGCAACCATAATTCTGTGTCATTTACCTTATATATGGTTTGTGCACCTAATTTCGGATCAACTAAATTGTACTTGTATAATAAAGCTGATCTTATAAATCTTAAGGAAGAATTAAATTCCATCACATGGGACACTGCTTTTCAGGGTTTAGACATTGTTGAATGCTGGAATTACTTTAAAGATGCTTTAGTTTGTCTTAGGGATAAATATTTACCCACCAGGCAAAAATATGTGTACAATAAACATCATCCCAAATGGTTTAATAAATCTATTAAACAATTAGTCAAACTAAAATACAAGAAATATTGGTCTTACTTGAAATCTGAAACACCATATAATTGGGCTGCTTATTTATCTATACAAAAGAACTGTAAGTCTAAAATAAGAAAAGCTAAAGTTAAACGGGAGTATAATCTTGCCAGAACAGCTAATAAAAATAATGGAAAACAATTCTACTCATAGATCAATTAATTAAAAAAATTGTCTAGTCAGGTTGGACCAATTTTGTGTAATGATACATTAATTCACAATCCAAAAACCATGGCAAATCTGTTTAATTTAAAATGTTGTGACATCTTTAGCCCCAGTCAGCAAAATGTACCAAGTTATAATGTCAATAACTCTGGTGATAATAGTCACATACCTTTCACTGATAATCAAATTTGTCTCAAACTTACTGCTCAAAAAGGTAAAACTAGTTATGGCCCTGATAATATCTCTGGTCACTTATTATTTCATCTGATAGCTTGGGCTATCCATTGAAAAAAACTATTTGAAGGTTCTCTCCTTCACAATTATGTTCCAGATGACTGGAAACATGTCCATGTCATTCCTATTCATAAAAAGGGCCCACAAACTTTATGGGAAAATTGTAGACCCATCAGCCTTACTGCATCTGTGTGTAAAGTTATGGAAAGCCTAATAAAGGATAAAATTACACCAAATCTGGAAAGAACTGAAACTGAACAATACTGATTTAGGCAAGGCAGAGGCTGTGTTACCAATCTTATGTGTTTTTACGAGACTGTAAGCTCTGTACTTGACAAGAAAATCACAAATGATGTTATTTTTATAGACTTTATCAAGGCCTTGGATGTTTGATGTCCATCCCACACCGGGATGGACTTGCACTTAAAAATCGCTGACATCCGAGTGCAGTATTGGGGGGTGCTGTACTGCTGGGGTGTGCCGTCCTTTGGATGAGATGTTAAACTGAGGTCCTTTCTGCCCATCTTGTTGTTGTCTTGGTGGGTGTCCAGGTGGAAGTAAAAGAACCAAGGGTACTCTTTGCAAAGAGTAGGGAACATTCCCGGTGTCCTGGCCAACATTCCCCTTCCCACAAACTGGTTCATGCAATTATCCAGGCTGTGTGTGGGTGATGATGTGCGATATGGCCACTACCACACATTCAGTCACTTCACTACCAGTCTAGTATTGCTTGTAAAGCGCTTTGGGATACTGTGTATAAAAAAGCACTATATAAATGTTGATTCTTCTTCTTCTTATGCCCCATTGGGCATTACAAGAAAAATTACTGCATCTCAACATCAATAAATCAATATATAACTGGATATGCAGTTGTTTGAGGAATATGTCTCAGAGCGTACTGATAAATGGTGAACTTTCTGACGTGGGTCTTGTGACCAGTGGGGTACTACAGGGCTCCGTGTTAGGCCTCTGCCTTTTCCAGGCTTTTATAGCAGATATGACTAGTACTTGTATTTCTAATGCAACCAAATAAGCAGATGATGTTAAAATTGGTGGACCCTGTGCTACCCCTGATCAGGTAGATACCTTGCAGCGAGACTTAAATAGGATCTCTGACTGGACAACTAAGTGGGGTATGCAACTCAACAATAAAAAATGCAGGGTAATGCACCTGGGATATCAGAACCCCAACACTTTATATACACTGGAAAACACAACTTTACTGTGTACCACCGATGAAAAGGGTCTTGGTATTAATATCTCTAACAACTTGGACCCCTCAAATCAAGTAAATCAGGTCATCTGTAAAACAAATAAAGTCATATGGTCTATTTGACATAATATTAAGTCCTGTAATCCCAATATTAAGATGCCTTTTTACAGAGCTTATGTAAGACCCCATTTAGAATACGTTTCCCAGTTATGGGGTCCTTACAAGAAGTGTAATTGTACTCAACTTGAAAAAGTGCAAAGAAAATTCATGAAACAATTGCAGGGATTACACACTACTTCATACAGTAGTAGATTAAATTCTTTAAATTTAATGTCATTAGAGACATGCCGATTAAGGGGTGATCTCTTGTTTCTATTCGATATTATAAATAACCCCTATCTGATGATCGAATTAGGTTTAGAATTTAAATCAAATACATATAACATCAGAGGGCATCCATTACAGTTGGCTAGTAAACATTTTCACTGTAATAATAGGAAATTTTTCTTTACATTATGGGTTATGCATCCTTGGAATACATTGCCATTAAATGTTATTATTAGTAAATCAAAACATTAATTTAAAACAATTACTTGATTCTTTTTTACTGACACATGGGCAGCTTATGTACTACTAATTTAGTAACTGGTTAGTATAGGAGCACCTATGAGCTTTTAGCTCCCTTGCTGCTCGCTTCCCTTAGTATGGCAGCCCTATTAACACATGGCTTCATCATGTTGACATGGTACATTTTTTGTGTGTGTCTTCTGTCAGGTAACTCTATAATGTAGTCTACATCATTTACCTGTCTAACTACTTTGTACAGTCCTACTCACTCGGCCTGCAGCTTGTCTTTCCGGACCGGGATTAGGACCATGACTTCCTGACCTACAATGTATGAGTGAGCTCTGACTCTGCAGTTGTGCCACACCTTTTGTTTTTGTTGGGCAACTGCCAGGTTGCTCTGGGCTGCCCCCATAAGCTCCTTCAGCCTTTCCCTAAACCTAAGGACATAATCCACTATGGGAGTTCCCTGGGTGGCATGCTTGCCTTCCCAGTCCTCCCAGATCAAGTCTAGGGGCCCACGTACCTGGTGTCCATATAAGAGCTTGAAGGGGGAAAACCCTGTTGACTTTTGGGGCACCTCCCTGCATGCAAACAGGTAGGGAAGGTATTTCTCCCAGTCCCTCCCATGCTGTTCAGCAAACGCTTGGAGCATTGACTTAAGGGTGCCATTAAATTTTTCCACAAGCCCATTGGCTTGCGGGTGATAAGGTGTTGAGCATCCCTGCACCACCCCACACTTCTCCCACAAACATTTCATCAGGTCCGACATGAAGGAACCCCCTTGATCGGTGATAACCTCCTGCAGAAACCCAACACAGGAGAAAATCCCTAGTAAGGCATCTGCCACATTGTCTGTCCTCAGTGAGGATAGGGCAACTACCTCTGGGTACCGGGTGGTATAATCCACCACAGTCAGGATAAACCTCTTCTTGAAGGAGCTGGGGATATTTAAAGGCTCCACAATATCCATTCCCACCCTCTGGAATGGCTCCTCCACTATGGGCAAAGGAATTAGGGCAGCTTGGGTTCTCTTACTGCCTTCCCTATTTCTTGGCACCGGTGACAAGACCTGCAATACTCCTTCACCTGCTAGGTGAAGTTGGGCCAATAGAAATTCTGGGCCAACCGCTACGTAGTGCGCGCAATTCTCAGATGACCAGACATGGGAATATTGTGTGCAATCTTGAGCATCTGCTCACGGTACCTCTGGGGAATGACAAGCTGCCTGCCTATCACCCCTCCCTCTGTCTTAGCATCCTGTGTTTACAGCAGTCCATTGTCCCAATAAACTTGGTTTCCCGTCACCTCCCTGTGCTCCGTCAGAGTCTGCCCAAGCCCTCAGCTTCTCAAGACTAGGGTCACTTTTCTGAGCAGTTGCAAACTCCTTACACATTCCCAAGGCATGAGACAGGTCCCCTTCAGTGTTTACACTAGAATCCCTAATCTAGCATCAGGGCGTTCAGGATCACTGCCATCCCTAACCTGACTATGGGTCACCCCTTCTTCCTTGGAGTACCCCTCGGTAGCTGTTCTGTTAACTGCTACCTGTGGAATTTCTACCCTCCTTTCATTATTCTCTATATCAGGAGACACACGCTGGGAAACCAGCCTCCCAGCTGTTCTGTTAACTACTACCTGTGGAATTTCTACCCCCTTTCATTATTCTCCGTATCAGGAGACACAGGCTGGGGAACCAGCCTCCCAGTGGTTTCCACAGGGGCTTCTATGGGGTCCAGGGAACTACAGTTTTACTTTGCCTCTTGGCTGCGGGTAACGGCACACACCATTCCCTGTTTGAGATTGTTGACAGTAATTACATTGACAGCCAAAGTTTCTGCTACGGCAACCTTTTGCACAGTCCTCCCTGTCTCACCGCAGTCTAGGAGGACACTAGTGAGCGGCAATGTTTCTCCTCCCCGTGAATCCCTGTACAGTTATAAATTGATTGGGTATAAGCTGATCAGGCTCTACCAAGTCCCCTTTTACCAAAGTCAGGGATGCCTCCATGTCCCTTAACCCACGTGTCTGTACCCCATTCACAGTGACTGGGTGTATGTGTTCCCTCATGTTTACTGGCATGCTTTCAGGGACACACAAACAACCCACTTCTTTTCTAGCACCACTTTGTTCACTGCTTGCCCTTTTGGGACACTGCCTTGCAATATGTCCAGTTTCTTTGCAAACCCAACATTCATTTCTTTTCTCAGGTAACTCTTTTCTTTGTAACCTGGGGCTATCTGGTTTTGGTGGAGGCAGGGAGGGTTTTAGCTGCCCTGAAGGTGTGCTTTTCCCTTTCTGCCCTGCCATGCCCACCCCATTCCCTCTCAGAGTGGGTCTACTCCTGGCATAGCTGTCTGAGAGTTCAGCAGCCTCTTGCACTGTTTTTTGATCTCGGTCCTCTAGCCTGGTTTTCAACTCTGCTGTCACGCCCCAAAAAACTGCTCTAAAAGTATATTTTCAATTCTCTCTACAGAGTTTGCTTCAATTCCTTCCCACCATTTTAAAAACTGACGTTGCTTAGTGGCTAGCTCCTTGTAGCTCATGTTAGGGCTTCTCCTGAGCTTACGGAATTTAACTTTGTATGCTTTTGCGGTTAAATCATACTTTTTTTTAAAGTGCAGCTTTAAGTTTACTGTAATCATTACTGTCCTCATTGTTCATTTGACCCAATACATCCTGAGCTTTCCTGGTAAGTAGCAGGGATAGCTGGAAGTTCCAGGACTCTCTAGGAGTATTTGCCTGAATACATATTTTTTTAAAGGAATTTAAAAAGGCATCCATATCTTCCCCCTCTTTAAATTCAGCTATCAATTTAGAATTTAATTTGTAACCCAGTCCTGTAGTTCCAGTTAAACCCAGGCCACTTACCTGCTCTGGTGCTGGTCTTGGGAGTTATAGCTTCTCCAGTTCAAATTTCCTCTGGCGCTCTCTCTCTCTCTCTCAGCCTCTCGCTGAAGTTGTTGCTGTTCTCGCTCAGCCTCTCACTGCTGTCGCTCAGCCTCTCACCACTCTTGCTCAGTCTCTTACCGCTCTCACTCAGCCTCTCACTGAAGTTGCCGCTCTCTTTCCTCTGCAGCTCGCTACTGTCACCTGTCTTCTCTCTGGAACTCCAGCTCCATTCTCTGCAACTCCATCTGCAGCCTGCTCCCTTCTGGCTCCAGAATGTTGGTGACCTTCTCCTGCTGCTGTGGCCCTTGGCTTGCACTGTTCCAGGTGTCCTCCTCCTCACTGGAGCCGGACACTGCACTGGACCCTGAACCCTCCACACTCAAGGCTTGGTCCTTCCCAGTCACAGACTGTGACTCAAGGTCTTGGGCATTGGCTGCCACAAGTGCCTCCATGAGATGCTGTTTTTTGGCTCTGTCCTCATGCTTGACTCCTCTCTCTTGGCACAGCTGCCTCAGTTGGTCTGCAGTGTGCTTGCTGTAGTTGAAAGCCATCTTCTTCCTTAACTACAGCTACACTAACTTGCGCTCGAAAAAAAAAAGTAAAACAGGTAGGGAACTAGACTGTAAGCACACTTATATAGTTCTGTTTCCTTTAAAAAAAAAACACTGCCTTATTTTGCATGTGAGCTGTACAGTATTAATCTGACACACTGGACTGTTAATGCTCGTGTTACAAAATACTTTTAAATTGCACCGCTGCCAACCAAATCTGTCACAAATGTGCTCCACAGGTCAGACCTTCTGCTCCGCCAGTGCCAAACCTTGAAGCACAATAGTGTGAACAGGAGACAAACAGGGTAGCCCTCCTGTCTGTTTTGGTCCGAAACACCTACTAGCCTTGAGTCCTGGGGATCAAATGTGAACCTTTTCGCTAGTACACCCAGTTAACAGGCTCAGATATGTATTCTCTTTGGGAGATGCAATATAATCCTTCACCCAGTGGCATGCAGCCAGGTTCCCAAATGTACCCTTACGACTCAATATGAGACCTAGATATATTCTTATCTTTAGCAAGATAGTAACACACCCTTTTTGACCATTAAACAGTTTCAAAATGTTCCAATACAGTTCCAGCCTGCACATGCAAAATGAAGACTCCAACAGGATTTAAGAGATAAAAAAAGGTTCACTAAGATTAAAACAATAGCTAAAATACAAAACATACATAGAACAGATATCCTGTACTTACAGTCCTAAAATAATTAGGAGTTACAGAACAAAACACCTGTTTACTTAAAGTCCTAGCTGTATACCTATGTTTTACAAAAGTGCCTTGTTTTCAGTCCACCACAGGAAGTGTGTGTCCTTGAATTTGAGAGAGGGCTTCTGCACTATCCTCTCAGATCTGGCTATAATTAAAGTTAGTCTCTCTCCACCTCCTTGTCAGGTCACAGCACCCATGAGGTCACTCTCAGCCCTGTGACCACTCTGTAATCTGTGTATGAATATCCAAAAAGGATATTATTTTTCTGCTGGCTGGAATCAGCAGTCACCAATTAAAAAAAATATGAGACAGTCTTTGCAAGCAGGTTCCTTTGATGGCTCATAAACCCATATCCTGTCACTAGTTCCCTTCTAGGTGTGAAAGCCAAAAGGAATCAGCTAAATGTCCCCTTCCTCTGTCAAGGGTCTTAAAATGCAGACCATGTCCCCAGCAGATCACACTAGGAATATTTTACGATGTTTTAAAACCTGGCATTTTGGAAGGAAGTCTTTAATTAGAGTTTCCACTGGCCAGTTTTATTGACAGCCTGCTGATTAAGCACACTGTCACCTTTGGGTCACAAAGGCCACTATTACCACTGCCAGGCTGTTTTCAGTTCTAAGCAGACATTCACATACCATATATTTATATCACAATTTACAAATATAATAATAAGCAGGTGGCAGAGCATCACAATACTGACACATTTCTAATTCATAGTATGGAAAAATATGTCATTATATTGAGAAATACATTGACGTAATAAAATATAATACAATGTATGTCAGCATATACTGAACCCATATATTTCTTTTTTTTTGTATGATCTTTTTATTATTTTCAAAAGATAATACTTACAACAAGCTTGATATAATACCATTGCCTTTTCACAACAATTCTAGTCCCATATTACTACCATATTACTATGCTTACTTAGAAATCATTTTGCTTTTGCTTATTGCCATGGTTTTAAGATTATTCATTTAAATGTTCGTAGCTTGACACCTTCATACCTTAGTTAGCTGAAATTGAACAGTTAACTGATTGTTATACACCTAATATAGTGGCTCTTTCAGAGACCTGGTTCAAACCAGGGGTTTTGAATGATGTATTTAGAATTAATGGGTATAATCATTTAAGAGCAGACCATAAAGGTAATAAAAAGGGAAGTGGGATTTTGATTTATTTTAAAGAACATTTGCAAATGCAAATATTGAAACATAGTGGTGATGAAGTTTGTGAGTCTGACTGGTTGTTACTTCAGTTTGTCCTGGGGGTAGGAAGAATGTTATTGTGGTATGTATATATAACCCCCCTCTCTGTAGTCAGGATGCTCTGAAATATTATTTGGAAAACTGTTCTTCTTATCTTAAATATGGCGATGTTGTTATAGTGGGAGATATGAATTTGAATTGGCTGAAAAGTGATGTAATGGGGTTAGAACCCTTACTGCACTCTTATGGGTTGGTTCAATGTATTAGGGAGCTTACTCGGTTAAATCCATTAACACTGAACCATTCAGTGCTCGACTGGGTTGTTACAAACAGGAAGCATAGGATTGCTGACTCAGGAGTACTGGCTGATACAGTTAGTGATCATATGGCTATATACTGTGTGATAGATTTTCGTTATTGTAAACCCCCTCCTTGTTTGGTCCATGCTAGGTCCTTTAAGAAACCTAATATTCCCTTACCACATTCTCACCTAAAAGCTATTGATTGGTCTCTTTTAGAATATATTCCTGATGTTGATATGGCCTTGGATTATTTTTACAACCAGTTGCTACCGATTCTGGATAGTATGTTCCATATTTGTTCATTTAGGTGCCATGGTTCTCCTACTGGGTGGTTTTCCCCGACTATTAAGAAATTGATAAAGGGTAAAAATGCTGCCTGGTTGGAATTTAAAAAGCTTTCAAGTGTAGGCACTTTGAATTTGTACCGTAGGCTTTGGAATTTAGTATCGGAGGAGGTAAGGAAAGCGAAAAAAGATTATTATAGGGACCGTTTTGAATCTAGCTGGGCTAATCCTAAATGATTTTGGAATAATGTTAACTCCATTTTGTCCCCAAAACCTAATTAAATATTCAGAAGGTAACTGTGGATAATGTTGATATTGTTAATCTACCTGAAATAGTCAAATATAGAAACATAGAATATAGAGGTTGATGGCAGATAAGGACCTCAAGGCCCATCCAGTCTGCCCATTTCTTTTTCTACCTTATAAATGTGCCATCGGCCTTTGCTCTGTCAGTGGCCTATCTATTCATACTCATCTGTATTGCTCCCTTATGCCTATCTCATGCCTGTTTGAAGCCCTGCACTGTATTCATAGCCACCACTTCCTGAGATAGGCTGTTCCATGCATCCACCACTCTTTCTGTGAAAAAGAATTTCCTCACATTCCTCCTTAATCGGCCTCCCTCTACTCTCATGCTGTGTTCTCTTGTCCTATTTTTCTTATATTTCAACATGTTAGACTCTTTCACCTTGTTAATGCCCTTAAGGTGTTTGAATGTTTCGATCATATCACCTCTCTCTCCCTCCTTTGCTCAAGGGTATACATATTGAGCTCCATTAATCTGTCCTCATATGCCTTCTGATGCAGACCCTGCACTATTTTGGTTGCCCTTCTCTGGACTGCCTCAATTTGGTTAATGTCCTTGTGAAGGTGTGGCCTCCAGTACTGCATGCAGTACTCCAGATGGGGCCTAACCAGTGTCTTGTAAAGAGGGATTATTACCTCCCTCTTACGACTTGTGATACCCCTACTAATATACCCTAACATCCCCCTAGCCTTACCTACTGCTTTAGAGGTCTGCTTGGATGATTTCAGGTCATCAGTGATGATGATGCCTAAGTCTCTTTCTTCCTTTGTGACAGCCAGCAACTCCCCTCCCAGCCTATAGGTGGCTTCAGCATTTCTCTTCCCTATGTGCATGATCTTGCACTTCTTTGCATTAAATCCCAGTTGCCACTCTTCTGACCATTTTGCTAGTTTATCCAGATCTCTTCTCATTCTGCCCACCCCATCTGGATCATCTACTCTGTTGCAGATCTTGGTGTCATCTGCAAACAGACAAGCCTTACCCTCTAGTCCATCTGCAATGTCACTAATGAAGATATTGAAGAGGACAGGCCCCAGAGACTAGACCCTGAGGTACCCACTTGTGACTTGCATCTCTTCTGACTGTACACCATTTACCACCACTCTGTTTTCTGCCCCGTCAACCAGTTTGCCACCCAGTTGACCAACTTCGACCCACCCGAGCCTACCCAGCTTATTTATCAATCTTCTATGTGGAACAGTGTCGAAAGCTTTGCTGAAGTCAAGGTAGGTGACATCAACTGCTCCCCCTTGGTCCACCACTCTGGTTACCCAGTCAAAGAAATCTATGAGATTAGTTTGACAGGACCTTCCTTTTGTAAACCCATGCTGTCTTGGATCCTGTGCTCCTATGGATTCCGGGTGTTGCACTATCCTTTCCTTAAGGAATGCCTCCATAATCTTGCCCAGTTCTACTGAATAATAAATGTTCTGATTTGTCCACTTACTGAAATGTATCTTCACAATTTAGTGTTCCAAATTTTTAGTTATTGGGTGTATTCCTAAATCGACCTAGGTTTATATTTAGTGATATAACCCAAGTTGAGGTCTTAAAGTTACTGCAGACCCTTCCTGATCGGGGTAGTGATTGTGGAGGAGGGGTTGGATGGCCGATTTTTGAAATTGTCCATCCCATTCATTATAGATCCCCTTTGTTATTTATTTAATTTGTCTTTGGTTACTTGTGTATTTCCTGCTGAATGGAAGAAAATTAGCTTGGTTCCCATCCCTAAAAAAATGAATGCCACTTCTCTGAATGATTTTAGGCCTATTTAAATTTTGAACCTCCTTGGTAAAATGCTTGAAAAATGAGTGGCAACTCAGATCAATGAGTACCTGGATTCCCACGAATTATTGGCTACACAATAACATGGCTTTCGGAAACACCATGAGAGAGAGATACTGCCTTTGTTGGGTTCACGGACACCATCCTCTGTGGGTTTGAGAGAGGTAGTTTGACGGGGGCGGTATTCATGGTCCTGACCAAGGCTTTTGATCTGATTGTCCACGATCTTGCTTGTTATAAATTAGTGAAAATTGGTTTCTTTGTAGCTGTTGCTTCTTGGGTTCACAGTTATTTGCGTGATAGAAGTCAATATGTTCAGGTTGGATCTGTTGCCTCAGATGTGTCCTCAATTCATTGTGGTGTTCCACAGGGGTCCATCCTGGGCCCATTATTATTTTCTATTTTTGTTAACAATTTGCCTTGGGTTTGTAGACATAGCAGTACATATTTATATGTGGATGATTTAATAGTCTATGCTCAAGCAGGGACTGTGGTTGAATTGTCATCTGTTTTGAATGAGGATTTTGGGCAGTTTGCTCCTGGTTATCTTGTAATGCTATGGTTTAAACTCCAGCAAAACCAAGGTTATGTTGTTTGTCACGCCATTAATGCTTCGGGATAATCCAAGGTTTGACATATTAGATCAGCATGGCCTTCTGATTGAGCAGGTGTTTCAGTTCAAATACTTAGGTGTGATTCTAGATTCATGTTTATCTTTCTCTCTTCAAGTGCAAGTGGTTGTTAAAACAATTAATAAGAAAGTTGCATTATTATATAAATTAATTTCTTATTTTTCGCCTGACACTAGGAGAGCTATTACTATTGGATCCCTTTTACCTCATTTTAATTATGCGTCAAGCCGCTATCTTAATATAGGGCAGAAGGAAATGCATGCTTTAACTTTCACCTCAAATAATATATGTAGGTGCCGGCCCGGTGGCGCTGAGAGTTGAGGCACTGGACGCCACACCTCGCGCCATGCCGGCGACCCGGGTTTGGGAACGAGCCTGGGCCACTGGGGGTCAGCAGGGGGGGAGATTGAGCATCCACAGGACTGCTCTCTCTTCCCGGGGAGGGTTGGGGTAAAAGTGTTCGCTCCTGGAGCGACCTCTGGTGGGAGCCGGGGGGGGCGCTCAGTGTGGTGACGCAGCAGATGCGCTAAGGGGACAGAGTTTGTGGCTCTATGTTGCCTTGCTTGCTGCACTCCGAGAGAACAAGAAAATAGCCGGAAAAAGAACCTCACACCCTTCAGTGAGATGACGGTGGCCCCAGGGACTCTGCCCACATCCCAACAACTGGCCCAATGCATCCAGGATCGTCCTCCTCCCCTGAGCCGACGACCAATCAGGTAGGCACTTCACACTTAAGGAGTTACCGCCACGGAGGGTGGAATCAGCCCCGGATATGGTACTGGGGGTCGAGCCTGCCTGGAGGTCGTTCGAGGGACGGGATCATGGGAGAGGCGAGGGTTCAGGCTGGGAGTAGGGCGGTTGTCAAGAGGGTTCTCCTGAAGGATGCCCGAAGAGTGTGTGAAGAAACAAAGTTGAAAAAAATTAAAAATAAATAACATATGTATGTTTATATTAGCAGCCCCAAGTCAGACCCATCATTGTTATTTATATTCTAAATTGGGTTGGCTTAATCCAGATCATAGGATTCAATATTTTGTGGGGTGTGCAATGTTTAAGAGCTTTTATTTTGGAATGTCTTTTCCCTTGTCAGAGATAGTCTCTCTTAGAAATGTTTTGCCAAGTTTGAGGTCTGCAAATGGCCCTTTATTTAATATTCCTGGCCGTAGATTAAAGAGTGGGATGCAAGCTTTTCTGTGGGTGCCTCAATAAACTGGAATGCTCTTCTTCTTGATATTAGACTAGCCACTTCTGTACCTAGCTTTAAATCCAAACTAAAGCAATATTTATTGTCTCTGTCAGTTTGCAATTGTTATTTGTAATTGTTATTGCTGTGTATTGATTGTTGTTTGTATTTTTGTTGTAAGTCCGGGTTGGGCCTGAAAAGGACCAACAGTCCAGTGTCCTCACCCGGTTAACAAAGAATAAAATGAAATTAAATGAAATTTTCCTTCAGCCATGTTATAGAAAGACGTTTCATTCTCAGTTTGTGCATTAAAGACTAACTGATCTTATTAAAATTAGCCTTTTGATGCATCTACAAAATAAATCATGTACTATCCCAATCTTACAACCTGTACAGTTGATTAATATGAAGTAAGAAAGAATTAAGAAAAGAACAAAAAAGAACCATTCCATATAGAGAAAACCCTTGCATTGTAACAGAAGACTGCATTCTAAGTCTTACCATACCTTCGACTTGTCAATATGTGAAATGTTTAACTACCTCCTCATAATAAAAATGTATTAAACCCCATGTGTCATTTATTTATTTCTCCACTATATTGAGCCCTGCAGACTAAAGTGCCCCTTCTCTTAGGACTAGGATTTCAGCTGGGGAGAGTGATACTAAAAATTGCGCCCATACCCTACTAAAGAGTTCCTCCTTACCCTTAAGGGCATAAGTGAGTCTCTCTGTGGTCAAAGTTGCCAGCAATAAATTCCTCCACATCTGAATGGTGGGAGTTGCACGCAACACCCATGTATTCAGAATAATTTGTGTGGCCAGGACCAGCATCACCCTTATCCATCTCAGGTACAAGACCCATTATTCTTCTCCCTCTCTCACCATGCCCATCAGCATGGAAGCCGGAGTTAAGTTGATCTCCCTTCCCCATGTATTCTTTATTTCATTATGTACCTGATCCCAGTATTGCTTAATTATTCTACACTCCCAGAAGTAATGAAAATATGTACCCTGGTCTGTTAGACATCTTCCGTAAGTGGGGGATTGTCGGGTAAAATTTGTGTACCTCTTCTGGTGGATAGAACAGTCGGTATAGGAACTTATATTGTGATTCCTTAATCATATTGCATAACAAGAGACCCATGTGGGATATTATTAGTTGTTTCCATATGTCATCTGTTAATGGTATCCCCAGCTCCATTTCCTACTTCCTTCTTGCCTTATTTTCCCTCTGAGGTTATCCCTGTCCAGCCTAGCAGCCCTTCCAATCAACCCTTTTTCGTTCTGGCTCCTAATATTTATTTTTCCACCCTTTCTATCATACTCCCCCTCATAGACTCTCATAACATTTTTGACCCAAAATTCCTTACTGGGAAGTACCAAAATATATGGAAGTGTGGTATTTTCAGGAACCTCTATATCACATCAAATGAATAAATATTTGTATTACTATATAGATCCCCCAGGAAACCAATACCCCTGTTTTCCCACTCTGCAAAACCTGGATCCTCCAGACCTGGCAGAAACTCTGTTGTTTTTGCTATGGGAACCAGGATAGTATTATCTCCCACTACTCCACATCTTCTTTTAATAGATTTCTAGGCCTCCAAAACCACCACAACCATTGGGTTCGGGGCTTCTGTCCATTTGTATGCACAATCTCCCCCCACCGAGAGATAAACAGTCAGGCTGCTCGAATTATCTCCCTGCTCTATCTCTAGCCATGAAGCAGCCTCACCTCTGTTCAGCCAGTTATGGATATAGCGGTACTGGACAGCTAGGAAGTATCCCTTGAAGTCTAGGAAATTCAGACCACCTCTTTCTTTGGGTGCTTTAAGTCTGCTTAATGCCATTCTTGATTATTTTCCCCCCCTCCAAATAAAACAAGCAAATCCCTTTTCAAGCTGCTTGATATCTTGTGTAGTGGGGCTAAATGGTACCATCTGCATGGCATACAAAATTCTAGGAGAACGTTCATTTTTAGTAGATTAATTCTCCCAATCCAAGAAACAGGTAAATTCTGCCATCTATTGAGGTCCACCAAAACGGATTTAAATAAGAGGGTATAATTCAACTTGTAAAACTCTTTGAGCTCTCTACCTACTCTTATACCCAGGTAAGTGAAGTAACTGTCTACCTCTGCAGTCCCAATGTATTTTTGATCCCTTTCTCGCCATTTCTATGCATTAATAGGATTTTGTCTTTTTGCAAATTTAGTTTACACCCTGAGAAACTTGCAAAGGACCTTACAATATCAAGCATAGCTGGCACCGATCTTTCAGGGTGTGTCAGGGACAGTAACAAATCATCTGCGTATAATGTTATCCGGTGCTGTTTATTCCCTGGGCCTGGTATAACTTGGATGTCCCCGACTCTCCCTTATTTTAACAGCCAGTGGCTCTATTGCCAGAGCAAACAATAATGGGGATAGGGAGCATCCCTGCCTCGTGCCTCGATATAGCCTGAAATCTTTCGAGGGCACTCCATTGACAAAACACCTGAGCTCGTGGTTCCCTATATAGCATTCTGACTGCATTAATAAACCCATCTCCCACTCCAAACTGGTGCAGTACTGCAAACATATATGGCCATTCAATCCTATCGAATGCCTTCTCTCCATCCATAGACAACACACACGCCTTCCCTGGGTGTTGTTAGCCCCACCAGCTTATATTCTGGATTATATTTTGGAGTCTCCTCATATCGTGGTAGGACAATCTACCCTGCACAAAGCCTGTTTGGTCTGACTGTATAAGTTTTGGCAGTATATTTTCTAAACGTGTGGCTAGAATCTTTGCTATTATTTTGCAATCATAGTTGAGGAGGAAGATGAGTCTATACAATGCACACTCTAAACTTGTTTTAACAGTACACATATGTTGGCCATGGTGCATGAAACAGGTAGGCCCCCTCCTATGAGGTCACACATAGGTCCCACCAGTTTATCCTTCATAACTTTATAATATTCAGCAACAAAGCCATCTGGGCCTCTGGCCTTGCCTGATTGCAAATTTGATATAGCCTTTTTCACTTCCCCAACCATGATAGGCACTCCAAGGAGGCCCCCCTGTTCCTCTTTCAGAGCAGGTAGTTGTACATCATTTAAAAACTGTCTGGCTTCACTTTCCCTACCCGCACACTCCTCTTTATATAGTTTAGTGTAGAAGTCCATGAAAGCCTGCTGAATTTCAGTTTCATTGTTAGCAACCCTGCCCGTTTCATCCCTTATTGCTACTATGCTGTTTGCTACCTTTCCTCCTCTAATTAATTAAACTAAAAGAGGCCCTGGCTTGTTTCCCCATTCGTAAATCCTTTGTTTTGCAAAAAGGAGCCTTTTCTTCACTTCCCCTGTTAGAACAGCATTAAGCGCCTTCCTCAGTAATTTTAACTGCCTTCTGTCCTCCTCTTCATTCCCTTGTAAGACCTTCATCTCTAACGTTTTGATCTCCTGTTCTGGCTTGCTGATCTTTTCTCTCCATTCTTTTTTGATTTTTACTGTATAGCTAAATCTTCCTGGACTGCAGTCTCCACCACTCATTCGTACTAATGGGATAGTGCCAGAGGTGCTAGGACCAAGTGGGAGCCAAAGATTTTTAGAAGGGTCAGCGCTGAGACAGGACCACGCATGCGTGGCACCATGAGACTAGCTCGCACATGTGTAGGCTATCTTGGCGTTGACCCTCCAACCACCTCAGTTCCTTTTCTCCTGCCATCGAGTGCACTTGGATGTCGACGTCGCTCGTCTGCCGGAATCAGCGTTTTCGTTTATACGACAGCAGCATTAAGCTGTTCAGTATTCGTTTAAATTAACATTTTAATATTATTTTCTTATCTTAAGAAGAAAAAAAAAGAAGATTATGAAGAAGAAGGAAAAAAAATTCTTACCTGCCATCAATGGAGTCGTCCTTAGACGGTAGCGGTGACAGTAGCAGGACTTTGTTTAAAAGTTGTTATGGCAGAGGGTCTGTGTCTGATCCGGTGCCCTTCGCCAAGAGGGGGGGTCTGACCACAGGCAGTCCTGTGCTCGGGGGGGAACAGTCCGCTGAAGCACAAATCTGGCAGCTCCAGTGATCTGGCTCTGCTTGACCTCAAGCTCTTCTTCTTCCTCCTTGGGGGAAAGAAGAATTGGTACTGCTCGAGGTTGCCCTCTGGTACGTCTGTGTGGGGATTGTCGGTGGTGAGGAGCAGTAGGCCTGGACCAACTTTGGTGGGTTCCCCTTGGCCCTGCTCCTAACGGCTGCATTCTTCGACTCTGGATCCATCTCCGTCCTCGATGGAGTTCCGGTGAGCAGTTTCACCTTTGGGTCACTCCTTTGGAGCAGGGGGTTCGACTTCTGTCCAGTTTTCCTGTCCAGTGTTCCTGGTTCTGGGGCCTCTGGGCTTCAGAGCTGCTGGACTGGGGCCGGGTCGACTGAGTCAGGATGTGCGCGGTGCCATCCTTGGTTCCTTTGCCATCGCATCGACCTCTTGTGCCTATCCACCTCCCCTTTTTTCCATGCAGAGGCTGGAACGGGTATCGCTTTTCCTTCTTTTCTTTTTCCTCAGGATCTTTGGATGCCATTGGCATCATCGTGTGGTGCAGCAGGCAGCGCCACAGGTCCGCGCTGTGCGGTGCCATGTATGGTGTCATTGGTGCTGTTGTTGCCGTTGGTGCCACGTGGAGCCGTGGACGGCACTGCTGGTGCTGCCAGTGCCACATGGAGCCGTGGATGGTGCTGTTGGTGCTGTCAGTGCTGTGTGGAGCTGTGGATGGCGCCGTTGGTACCATCATTACTGCTGGTGCTGCACCATACCGTGGGTGGCACCGTTGGTGTTGCATGGCACCGTGGGTGGCGCCGCTGGTATTGTTTATTCTGCATGCTGCCGTTGGTTCCTTCAGTGATGCGCAGCACTGTGGAAGGTGCCATTGGTGATGTCAATGTCGCGCGGCATCATGGAGAGGTTCATTGATGCTGCGCAACGCTGCAGGCACCAGATGGCTCTGCGGGTGGTACCACAGGTGTCCAGTGTCGTGGATGGCACTGTGGGTGATGCCAGTACCATGGGTGGTGCCTGTTAGTGCTGTCCAACAGAACAAGTGGAGTTTTTTCTTTCCATGAACCTCTTATTCTGCAGAAGTTGTTGCAAAGAGTTTTTCACAAAATGAAGTCCTGTTCTGTGGAATATTTCTGCAGATCCTAGTGGGTGGAGGTCCACGTGGGATCCTGTGTCATTCCGGCAGTTTTCCACTGGTGGGACTCTTGTTCTGCGCTGTTCTGCTGGCGGAATTCTGCATTCTGCTCAACACTTGGTGAGCTCTTTAAGTGATATTGAGCTCCTTAACACATTTCCAGGTGGTGGAGTCTCTAGCTATTCTGACCTAGACCTCCTTTTGGAGGTCCTTCTGGGGTAGAAGTGCATCTGGATGAGTCTCTCCCTGTCCTACTTGTCAGTGATACAATGGAAGACTCATTTTAGAAACTGGAGGATAAACCTTCTCTGTCAGCAGAGTCTGTGATGGAAGTTCTTCTTTTCAGTTTTTCCTCAGGGATATGGGGTCCACCATAACATTTTGGACTTCTTCCGTGGACCAAACACTTCTGAATCTGGACTCTTTTCAGTCGTCAGTAGAATTATACCCTGTGGAACACACTAATTCAATGGTCAGGAGCCTTCCAGACTCTTCCACTCCTTTGACAGGGGTATATAGCCCCCTGTGATACTGCCTCTTCAGTGGCTTCATTGGTAACAGGAGATTAACATCTCCTCAGCCGGGATTATTGGTCCAGTCCTGGTTTAAGTTATGGACGTTCAGGCTCCCTCCGCCCCTCAGATGGACGACATCTTCGTCTTTCTTGTATCAAACAGTCCTTTCAATGTAGAAGCCTGAGAGCCTTGTCAGGCTCTAACTAATTGTTTTAAAAAAAAATATATATATAATGTCCTTACAGCAGAGGGCCTAGTCTTGAGGCAGTATAGTGCAGTGGTCTAAGGCTCTGAGCTGCAAATCTGGTGACATTCAGCAGACCAGATTTGGGTTTGAATCCCACAGCTTCCACTTGCATACTGTGTGACCCTGAGCAAGTCACTTAACCTCCTTGTGCTCCCAGGTCGCTCCTGTAAAAAAGCTTTCAGCTTAGTGTGCTATACCTGGTTAAACAACTAAATGAAAAAAAAAATAGTCCAAAACTACCCAATACCATCCTTCTGGATCCGGACCAGGTTCCGCCTCAGTTGCCTGAAGTGGTCGTCTCTAGACTACAGTGGAGAGCTCCTGACTTCTTCTGCTTCTAGGAGAAGTCCAACCCAGCGGAGATATGGGTCATCACTTTTCCCCCAAGGGAAATTTTCTCTTAATTAGAGATGTTCCCTAGACCTAGGCAGCAGCCCAGTCTGGTGGTTTTGTTTCTTCAGACTCTCTTCTCTTGATGAGAGCCTCAGAGCAACAGCAATGCCCCACAGTGAGTCAGAACACAGGTCCCTATTCCTTGCTTGCTCCAAGTTAACAGACGGCATGCTCCCTTTCTTGACCGTAAAGGTCAAGTAGGTCCTTGTTCAGAGATTGGTTCTCGGTATTCATACCTTCGCTTCCTGCATATTGGTTCCATGCCAGTCACTCTGGACTAGACTCTTTGGAAGCAATTGCTCAGCTCTCCTCTCCCTTCCCAGGAAGAGCTTTTCCATTTAGGGGTAGGTGTTATTTTCATCTTTCAGCAGCTCCTTCTCTTAGGAGCTCCCCTAGTTTCCTCCAGGGCAAAGGAGACCCTCTGACATGAAGTTATCCACTTCAAGCAGGTGATAAATCTGTGTTTGTTTTTCATTGGCAAGTAATCTATAGCCTTTTTCCTACTCCCTTCAGGAAGGCTGGAGCAAGTGGTGCCTCACCACATTGAGTCACTTCAGTCTTTATATGGTCACTTTCAACAATGGGTCAGCCCAAACTTGGTCCTTTCTGTGTCCCCTCTCGACACAGATCTGCCCCTATCTTGCCTCAGAAGTCCATACCCTAGTTTTTCCTGTTGGAATACTTCTCCACAGTGGGCATGTCCTCCTGTACACTTTCCCTCTCTTCCCTTAGTTCAGAGACTGTCACTAGAGTTGTAGGCAAATAGGGGCAGAATGATTCCTCTTGGAATAAGAAGTGGGTAGGCTCTGGTTCTCCCAGACTACCACTAGAGGCTTCTAAGTCGTGCTTTGGCCTTCCATCAAGAAGGCTTAAATGACTAAGTGGAAACCTTTCTCCACTGATGGGCTAACCCCACCCGGACCTCCTATTGCTCACCAAGTAAGGGGTCCAAGTGCCTCTTGGACCTGTTGTTCACAGGTCAGCCATACTTTGTAGTGGGAGTATTCATCTGCGTTTCTTGGTGTACCTTGATCCAGTAGACTTTACCTCCGGGTCTTTCAGTTAGTAAAACTTTTTGCCTCACCTCCAGAAGGAAGGGAGTGCTCCCTTCGCTCTTTGATTGTTTAAATGGCTCTGTGATTTTCTTCACAGAACAAAGAGCTACACTCCAACATTTTTTGTGTAGCTTCAGCTTGCCTCAGTTGGATCACCTCCTTGCCCTGAGATGTTTTAGGCTAGTTTAGTAGCATGTCTTCGACACTCCTAATTTTGCCTTAGCCCAAATTGAGAGGCTGGGTTCTCACCGCTCTTCAAGAGTGGTTGCGGCCTCCTTGCAGAATTTCATTTTGTGTCCATTGCAGTCTTCCACAAAGTGGTGAGTTGGAGCTCAAGTGCATACCTTTATAAGTACTATGTTCTGGATCTTCTTTCCAGACAGCTCTTTTCTCAGTAGGACAGTCCTTGGACGTTCTTCTGAGTGAGCCCTATCTCCTACTGCCCTATTCTGGGTGGGTTGGTTTTAGCTTGATACTCTCCCATTAGTGTGAATGAGTGGTGGAGACTGCAGTCTAGGAAGATTTGGAAATTACGTACTTACCGTAATTCTTGATCTTCTTGGGCGGAGTCTCCACCACTCATTCACATGCCCACCCACCATCCTCTGGGCTCACTCGTTTTGTTTCTTTTGTCTTCACGTACTTGTTATCCCATTGTGAAGACATTGCTCAATTGACCTTTTCTCAGTAGGACAGTCCTTGGACGTTCTTCTGAGTGAGCCCTATCTCCTACTGCCCTATTCTGGGTGGGTTGGTTTTAGCTTGATACTCTCCCATTAGTGTGAATGAGTGGTGGAGACTGCAGTCTAGGAAGATTTGGAAATTACGTACTTACCGTAATTCTTGATCTTCTTGGGCGGAGTCTCCACCACTCATTCACATGCCCACCCACCATCCTCTGGGCTCACTCGTTTTGTTTCTTTTGTCTTCACGTACTTGTTATCCCATTGTGAAGACATTGCTCAATTGACCTTTCTTGCAAGGGTCATCCGGACCTTTCAGACTCGGAAGATTACGATAAGTTATCTTTACTAGTTACGCTGCACCTCCTCAGTCGAAAAGGTACTGAGGCGGTTGGAGGATCGACGCCGAGATAGCCTACACAGGTGCGAGCTAGTCTCATGGTGCCGTGCATGCGTGGTCCTGTCTCAGCGCTGACCCTTCTGAAAATTTTTGGCTCCCACTTGGTCATAGCGCCTCCAGTGCTATCCCATTAGTGTGAATGAGTGGTGGAGACTGCGTCCAAGAAGATAAAGAAATACGGTAAGTACGTAATTTCCATTTATTGCCCCCCTCATGAATGCCTTTCCAGCTTCCCATATCATTCCCTTGGAAGCCACCGAGGCCTTATTAAAGTCCCAACACTCTTCCCATTGGGATTTTAAATATTTCTGGAAATCTTCTTTACATAATAGGTACATTGGGAATCTTCAATATCCCAGCTTCATATTCATTTTCACCATAGCGTGGTCCGAGAAAATAACTGGACTGTGTAAAACCTCCCCAACCCTGGAATATAGCTCTTTGTGCACAAAAATATAGTCTGTTCTAGACCATGACTTGTGCGGCATAGAATAAAAAGTATATTCTCTTGCACCTGGGTTATGTGTTCTCCAGCTGTCCACTAAATCTAGATCATTCAACCCCTTTGCCCAAGTATCTGTGGTTCTGTTCTGTCCACGTCCCTCCCCTGAGTAGTCTAAGCTCCAGTCCATGATGGAGTTAAAGTCCCCCCCCCATGATAAGTTACAGGAATTGTTCTTTATTAAATACGTCTAACAACTCTTGGAAGAAACAAGGGTCGTGCACCGCGGGAGCATTAACACTTCCCATGGTGATTTCCTGTCCCCTTACTTTGTCCACCACAAAGATGTATCTGCTTTCTTTATTATCTTTCACAACCCTAGTCACTTCCAAAGGGAAGTTTTTATTTACTAATATTGTCACCCCTCTCTTATGTAAGGAATATGAGGCAGCATAACACGCCCCTACTCACCCTCCCACCAGTTTTCCACGCCCCTTCAGAGTGAGATGTGTCTCTTGTAGCATAACAATCTGGGTATTTCTTCTTTTGAGGGCTGTTAATATTTTGGTTTGTTTTATTGGAGAAATTAATCCCTTAACATTCCAACATATAAATACTTCTGTCTCCATTCTACTATCCATATGGGGTATTGTGAAATGATCTGATACTTATATGCCTACAAGCACTCCTACTGAGTCTGAATCTTAACAAGTCATTTAAACACAAAGAATTGCAATCATAGATAAAAAAAAATAAAATAACTGGATATAAGCAATAAGAACGCCAACATTTCAACTTTCCCCAACTAACCTCCCCCATCCCCAGTCACCTCCAAATTGTATAGCTTGCTATGAAAACTTAGTTTTCCATCCTTGCATAGAATGCTTATTGACTCTGCACGGCAACAAAGAAACAACAAGTTGTATAGTACAAGTCTCAGCATTTCCATACAAATCAATAACTCTGTCCCACTCCGCCTCCCCTTAATTGCCCTCTTCTCTCGTTATTTTTACTGATAGTATACCTTTCAATTTTGGTGAAATCAGCCAATTCTGCTGCCCACAACCCGAAGGGAAAGACAGGAGAGAAAGACAAGTTCCATCCATCTTAGTTCGTTTAGTTTGCGTCTACAGAACGGCGCATCGAGGTACATCCAGCCAGGCATATGTGGAGATAACTCTGTAAACAAGGGGCCGCCGCCATCATGGTGACTAAGAGGCACAGATCCCCGTGGTGAGTCTCAACAGTTTAGGTTCCCAAGTTGGTTGAATAATAAGCGCTTCCCCTACTGCTTCATTTTTGCCCATTCTTCTTATTCCATTCAAGCAAGAAATTCTTCAGCTTATTGACTTCACTTTCACAATCGCTGGGTAGGCCATTGCAAATTCAAAGCCTCTCTCTCGCAGCATATCTGGAATGTGTAGAACGGTATGGGTTGCATGCCTATTGGCTCCCGCTGTGGACCAATGGGCATACAGCCCTACTGACGGTGTCAGTCGGCGGGCGGAGGGGAGGCAGGCAGGTGGGGAGCTGCTGCCCGCCGCTGACCGGGGGGGAGCGGGGCAGTGGGGAATCAGTGGGTGAGTAGGAAGGGGGGTCCGCTGGACCACCAGGGATATAGGAATCATTATACTTTTACTGAATCCCACGATCGCGCTGACAGCGATCCACTGGACCACCAGGGAAAAGGAATCTTCTTTTATTTTACAAATGCCCGCGACTGGGCTGACAGCAGTCCACTGGACCACCAGGGATATATGATTCTACTTTTACTTTACAAATGCCCGCGATTGGGCTGACAGCGGTCTACTGGACCACCAGGGAAAAGGAATCTTCTTTTAATTTACTTAAGCCCGCGATCGGGCTGACAGCAGTCCACTGGACCACCAGGGATATAGGAATCTTTTTTTATTTTACAAATGCCCATGATCGGGTTGTGGGGAACATTGCTGCGCTGCAGGTGGCGTCGGTCCCCGACGGCTGCTGCCTGGCAGGGTGCCAGGTGCAAGTCGTCAGGGATCAGCACACCTGCATGCAAATGGAGCCATAATGACATGCAAATGGCTCGATGTGCGCCTTGCAAACATTATGGCCCCATTTGCATGTCAGCTTTTGAATATTGTGGTTGCTGCACCTTGCTCAATGGAACTTGCGCTAGCACATCCCCCTGCTCCACTCTGGTCACTTGCGCTGGCGCAGTGCCACTGCACCATGCGGGTGGCCAGGGTGCGATATTCAACGATGCTGAGCCATGGCACAGCTCTGCTGAATATTGCCCAGGCTTGCGCCACAGCCTGGAGCAGTTGAATATCTGGGCCACATTGTCAATATACCAATAACATATATTTCCCATCCTTATTTCAACATATTTGGAATTTAATCAATATATTTTGCAATATACATAGTATGCTAAAGCAGCAATAACGTGTATATTTACAGTACATTGCAATATATTTGCAGTTTTGTAAATATATGGATATATTGATTTTCCAGTACATTACAATATATTATAAAACAAATAGATTGGAATATCGTTCACTATATGTAAATATATTGTTAATAATATATTTTAAAATATTAATTTTTGTAAGGGATGGTTGCTAAATAAGGTTGTGCTTCTCTAATGTATGACTGACATTTGCTGTAGTTTGTCTTATCAGTTCTATGCTTTTTACTCTCTACTCCCACTCCACTAATATCGGGGTCTCATACTTTAACCAGCTTGATGGAATACATTTTAAAATACCAGTTGTTAACAACTGGAACAATTTCCTACTTAGGGATCTGAATGCCATAGGTTGTGGATATCCCAGAACCCACTCAGTGAGTCCCTCATTAAGGTTCAAGCCCTGCATTGCATTTGCCCTCCCCCTCTAGTCCCCTTAAAAGTCAGAAAGCACCAGGCACTCCCAAAATATATGGGTGGGTATGCCCTCCCCACCTCATAACCTCCAGCACCTGTCAAGATCTTTTTTGTTAATTATTTTTTATTAGTCTTATAAGACATTTCTTATAAAATTAACCCATAACAGATAAAAACTATACAGATGGTACATCACATCCTTGCCCTAGCATGCAATACAAATCTGTCCTGCTGCACACCACACAAGGGGGTGGTAAGTTAAAACAAACACAAAATTATGTTTCGGTAACTGTTATCATCAATGTCCACATATAGACAAAACAGGAAAAACAGCTCAGCCTCCTATATTTAACCCACAGGGTTTCAGGCCATAATCATTATCCTTTGTAGTGCCCCAGAGTGGTAGGGACTCTCCAGAGAATCCTTCTCTAACCCCTCAGGTCTCCAGTGTGGGAAACAGAGGTGATGCCAGTATACTGGGTCCCTATTGTTAAATCCGGCCCCCCAAATTCCCTTCCAGCACTGGCTGCTCTTGCTGACCAACTTATAAAGGGCTATATTAAAAAAATAATAAGTAAAGCTTTCTTCCCTTCCTGCCTGCTCTTTTGCAGATCCCCTGAGCAGACAGCACGAATGAGGACAGGCCATGCCCAGCACGTCACAATTACTTTTAAAAAAACAGTGGCTGTGGGACTCTGGCTCAGGGTTCTGGCACTTGAACCCTAAGAATTTTGAAGGGAGATGTTCTGGACTGACAGTCATTGCCGAGCTGGGGAAGGAGCAGGACTGGGAAAAGTGATGGGAACCCAGAGGCTTGCCTTGTGTATTGAAGCCAGTTCCATCATCTTTCCTGTCTCCTCCAGTCAGTAGTCCAGTTTGGGCGGTTCAGTCGGTGGTACCCCGTGTGTCGGCAGCTGTGTGGTGTGGGCTCTGTTTAGCCCCTTTTGAGTTTTTTTCTTTAGTTTAAACTTAAATTAGGTCCCGCTTCAGCAGCATCAGTAATCAGAACCACGTGGAGAAGTGGAGCAGCAGCCAGCGAGAAAGAGAGTCCCAAAGGGAGATGGCAGCACGTCAGAGTGGATGTTGGCTGGGGTTGTGAGTACCTCCTCCAATACCTCCCTCCTCCAGCCTTCCAGCAGCCAGCACTTACCCGGGCCAGGGTGGTGAGCTGGCAGCAGCACCATCAGGCAGGTGCTGACCACCAGGGGATTTCAGGAAAACAAACACATTTTGTTCAGAGTGCCAAGTGGCACAGGGGAATTAGCCAAGAGCCATAAAGCGGCTTGACTGTCTGTACTGAATAATCCAATCACTAGATATTCCATTCTGTCGTCTGTGCTTATCTGTGACCCAAGAGTTCTTTCAATCGGAACTGCATCCTGCAGACTACACCAGCATTCCTGAATATCGACACGAGCATCCCATCCAGCTAGTGTAAGGGCATAGCAGGGAAAGGCCCACCTGTTACTCTACTTCAGCCTCATCCCTACCCTGTTAAGGAGTCTATCAAGCCTAGGAGCGGTCTTGACTCATTAGAAAGGGACCCCTTTATACAGTCATGGAAGATTTCATCCCCCATTTGTCATCTTATTTTTCAATCAGATACCCCCCGGCACCAGCACCCAAACACCTGCATCTTGGATCGGTATCCAAAGACCTTCAGTTGGATTTGTCATAAACCCACTCAGCAGGTCAGGCCCTCTACTCCCAAAGTGCCAACCTCCGAGTGCAGTCTTGTGAACAGTTTAACAGAACAAGGTAACCCTCTTGTCTGTTTTGTGAGTTAGGATCAACCTTTGGTCTCAAGTTCTGGAGGAATTCAAACTATGAATCTCTTGTTAGCATACCCAATGTACAGACTCAGATATTTCTGTCTTCGGGGGCCAGATATCTTTGCCTACAGGCACCTAACCAAGTATACAGAGATGAACCCTTAAAAACTTTAATAAAGACCTCGGATTTAAAATGCTTCTCTTTCCAGTTTGGTATCACCATTCAAGCTTATGTTTAGTATCTGCAATAACCATATACTTTTCTTACAACTAAAAAGAAGTCAAAGACAAACCAAGTAAGTTCTAAAAAGAATTTTACTAAAATAGTTAAAAATATGTAAAACACAAACTACGGAACTCTTATATCACAAGACATACAAATTTTTAAAAGAACAAGGTTTAAACAGTGCAAATTCCTACTTACAGTATTTAGATTTGACCCTCTCTCTAAAATACCTGCTTAAAGTGCTTACGATGTTTTCTTATCAGAGTCTAGGTAAAAATGTGTCTAAGTAAAACAGAGTATTCCTTAACAGCTTTTTTGGCCAACCCCTATTTGTGTGAGGTCAGCTAGCTCCTCCTCTGTCAGATTATATATAAAAAACATATATCTTATACAAAAACAGGATGTCTTTTTTTAAAGTATTACATTCTGCAACTTCAACATAATTCATGTCCTTCAAATGACACTTCTTTTGATCTCACAATAAGCTTCCTCCTTCCAGGACATGAAAGCATCTTTATGATTTCGCACTTCTATGTAATAACCTGGGGTTTTCCTCCGATGTCATAAAATGGATATGACACAGCAACTATGGCTGTAATAAACTCAGACAAACAGGATCCTTGATTAAAGCTTTACATGTAACACATTGTCTCTACAAACTGAGTGTGTGTGAACTCACATGCTGTCAGCATTTTCCCATGGCTTTCATCTTTCAGCTGAAACCTTGGGGGGGAGGTGAGGTCACTCTAAGAGCATCAGATTTTCAGCAGAGACATTCAGTAATAAATTTTATATTAAAAACAAAATGATACAGCACTCAGAACTGGCTGTCTAGGTCACAATTCCTCCCCACCTAGACTGAATTTGGGGGATCTATCCCCTACATGGGATGAGCTTCCCAAATCAGTTCACTCCTCATAGACCCTAGACAGCCCATCTGAGTTCTGATTCTTCGCTCCAGCCCTATATATGATTGTCAGATCATAACCTTGCAAAACAAGACTCCATCATAGCAATCTGCCATTGTTTTTCCCCATCTGCGTCAGCCAAACCAGGGGGTTGTGGTCAGTCTGCACCACAAAATGCTGCCCATACAAGTATGGCAAGACACTCCTTTTCTACCATGGAGTACGCTTGCTCCTTGGGAAGAAGCTTCCTGCTCAGGTACACTACTGGGTGATCTGTCCCTTGGCTGGACGTCTGGCTCAGTACTGCCCCAATACCCACATCTGAGGTGTCCATCTGAATTATAAAGGTTTTGCTATAGTCAGGACTTGTCAAAACAGGAGCACTGCACAGTGCCTCCTTCAGTCTGGTAAAGGCTTCCTCACAGGCTTGGCCCCAGGTAATTTTCTTTGGCATCTTTTTCTTTGTCAGGTCAGATAGGGGAGCAGCCAGGGCACTGTAATTGGGTACAAATTTCCTGTAGTACCCTGCTGTCCCTAGAAAGCTCCTGACCTACTTCTGGGTTTCTGGTCTGGGCCACACCTGGATCACTTCTATCTTTATTTGGTTAGGACGGAGCTGTCTCTGGCCTACCACATGCTCAAGGTATGCCACTTCTCCCATGGCCACCTGGCACTTCTCGGCTTTGACAGTGAGCCCGGCCCTCTGTATCCTGTCCAGCACTTCCCTAAGGTGGGATAGGTGTTCCTCCTAGCTGGTACTAAAGATGGCAATGTCATCCAGGTACGCCCGCGTACTCCTCAGTACCGATTTAACACCTGGTTTCACCAACCTTTGGAAAGTAGCCGGGCGTTCTTCATTCAAGGCATTACTTTAAACTCAAATAAGCCTATTGGAGTGATGAAGGCCAACCTCTCCCTAGCTCTGTCTGTCAGTTCTACCTGCCAATACCCCTTGGTCAGGTCAATAGTCATAAGGTGGGTCGCCCCCCCAATTTGTCCAGGAGTTCATCCATCTGGGGCATCGGGTGGGCGTCTGACTTTGTAACTGCATTCAGTCCATGACAGTCCACACTGAAATCAGTTGATCCATCTGGCTTGGACACAAGGACTACGGGTGAGGCCCAGGGGCTGTGGGATCTCTGGATTGCCCCTAAATCCAGCATCTCCTCCACTTCCCTCCTAATGTCCTTTTAGACAGCCTTTGACACCGGATATGCTGTCTGCTGTATGGACGTCTGTGTCCCTGTCTCCACATCGTGTGTCACTAAAGGGGTTAGTCCGGGCGTGGCGCTAAACAAGGGGGCAAAGTCTGCTAAAACCTCCCTTACTTTCTGGACCTGGTCCAGGGCCAGCTGGGGAGACAATTTTACTGCCTCCATAGAGGACTCCCGCTTACTTTCCTCCAGCAAGTCCGGAAGGGGGTCTCCTTCGTCCATCCCCTCCCCAAGACTACACACTGCAAACACCATGTCAGCCCTATTTGCATATGGCTTCATCATGTTGACATGGTACATCCTTTCAGTTTGTCTTCAGTCAGGTAACTCCACAATGTAGTTCACGTCATTTACCTTTCTAACCACTTTGTACAGTCCTGCCCACTAAGCTTGTAGCTTGTCTTTCCGGACCGGAATAAGGACCATGACTTCCTGACCCACCATGTATGAGCGAGCTCTGGCTCTGCGGTCGTACCACACTTTTTGATTCTGTTGGGCAGCTGCTAGATTGCTCTGAGCTGTCCCCATGAGCTCCTTCAGCCTTTCCTTAAACATAAGGACGTAATCCATAATGGCAGTTCCCTGGGTGGCGTACTTGCCTTCCCAATCCTCCCGGATCAGGTCTAGAGGCCCACGTACCCAGCGTCCATGTAAGAGTTTGAAAGGGGAAAATCCTGTTGACTCTTGGGGCACCTTCCTGTATGCAAACAACAGGTGGGGAAGGTATTTCTTCCAGTCCCTCCCATGCTGTTCAGCAAATGCCTGGAGCACTGACTTTAGGATACTTTGAATCTTTTCACAAATCCATTGGCTTCTGGGTGATACGGTGTCGTGCATCTCTGCACCACCCCACACTTCTCCCATAAACATTTCATCAGGTCCAACATGAAGGAACCCCCTCTATCAGTGATAACCTCCTGCGGAAACCCAACATGGGAGAAAATCCCAAGTAAGGCACCTGCCATTTTGTCCATCCTCAGTGAGGACAGGGTGACTGCCTCTGGGTACCGGGTGGCATAATCCACCACAGTCAGGATGATTCTCTTCCCTGAGGAGCTGGGGGTATTTAAAGGCCCCACAATATCCATTCCCACCCGCTGGAATGGCTCCTCCACTATGGGCAAGGGGATCAGGGCTGCTTGGGTTTTCTTGCCCGACTTCCCTATTTCCTGGCACCGGTGACAAGACCGGCAATACTCCTTCACCTGCTGGGTGAAGTTAGGCCAGTAGAAATTCTGGGCTAACTGCTGCATAGTGTGCACGATTCCCAAATGACCAGACAAGGGAATATCATGTGCAATTTTGAGCAGCTGCTCACGATACCCCTAGGGAACGACAAGCTGCTTGCCTAGCATCCCTCCCTCAGTCTGCATTGCCCGAGCATACATAAGTCCATTTTCCCAATAAACCTTATGTCTGCCGTCACCTCGTGTTTCATCAGAGTCTGCTCTAGCCCTCAGCTTCTCTAAACTAGGGTCACTCCTTTGAGCAGCTGCAAACCCCTCACACAGTCCCAAGGTATGGGGCAGGTCCCCTTCAGTTGCTAAACTAGGGTCCCTAGCACTAGCATCAGGGCACTCAGGATCACTATCAATCCCAACCCTCTGACAATGGGTCACCCCTCCATCTTCAGGGTAACCTTCTGTAGCTGTGTGGTCACTTGCTACCGGGGAAATTTCTACCCCCTTTTTATCAGTCTCCATATCAGGAGACACAGGCTGGGGAACCAGCCTCTCAGTGGTTTCCACAATGGCTTCTGTGGGGTTCAGAGAGCTACAATTTTCCCTTGCTGCTTGGCTACGGGTAACTGCACATACTACCCCCCTGTTGGAGATTGTTACCCAGGATCACATCCACAGCTAATGTTTTGGCTACAGACACCTGTTGCACAGTTCCCCCCGTCTCACCCCAGTCTAAGAGAACACTAGCCAGTGGCAATGTTTTTTCTTCACCAGTAAACCCTTGTACAGTGACATATTTATTGGGTATAAGCTGATCAGGCTGTACCAGATACCCCTTTACTAACTTCAGGGATGCCCCTGCGTCCCTTAACCCTTGCGTCTGCACACCATATACCATGACTGGGTGCATGTGTTCCCTCATGTTCACTGGCATGCTCCCAGGGACACACAAATAATCCACTTCTTTTCTGGCACCCTGTTGTGTATTATTGCTTGCCTTTTTGGGACACCGTCTGGCAATATGCCCAGTTTCCTTACACAACCAACGGGTATTTCTTACTTCAGAGAAATCTTTTCGTTGAAACCTGGGGCTAACTGGTTTTAGTGGAGGCAGTGAGGGTTTTAGCTGCCCTGAAGGTGCGCTTTAACCTTTCTGTGCTGCCACACCTGCCCCATTCACTCTCAGAGCAGGTCTGCTCTTGGCATAGCGGTCTGAGAGTTCAGCAGCCTCTTGCACTGTTTTTGGATCTCGGTCCTCTAGCCAGGTTTTTAGCTCTGCTGGGCATGCCCAATAAAACTGTTCTAATAAAATCACATTTTCAATATTATCAACAGAGTTTGCCTCAATTCCTTCCCACCAGTGTTTTAAAAACTGACATTGTTTCATGGCTAGTTCCTCGTAGCTCATATCAGGGCTTTTCCTGACCTTACAGAATTTAGCTCTGTATGATTCAGCAGTTAATTCAAACATTTTTTTACAGTGCAGCTTTATGCTTGCTGTAATCATTGCTGTCCTCATTGTCCATTTGACCCAATGCATCCCGAGCTTTCCCGGCAAGTAGCGGGGATAGCTGGAAGCTCCAGGACTCCCTAGGAATTTTAGTCTGAATACAAACTTTTTCAAAAGAATTTAAAAAAGCGTCCATATCTTCCCCCTCCTTAAATCTGGCTATTAATTTGGAGTTCAATTTGTAACCCAGTCCTGCAGTCCCAGTTAAACCCAAGCCACTTACCTGCTCTGGTGCTGCTGGTCGGAGTCATAGCTTCTCCAGTTCGTGTTGCCTTTGGCACTCCTCTTTCTTCTCCTCTGCAACTCGCTGGTGGTCACGCTCCTCACGGTCTGCATCTCGCTGTTCCTGCTCTGCCTCTCTGTGTTCTCGCTCTGCCTCACAGTCCACCTCTCGCTTCTCTTGCTCTGCCTCTTGGCGTTCTTGCTCTGCCTCATGGTCTGCCTCCCTCTGTTCTCACTTTGCCTCCAGTTCCATCCTGCATAACTCAATTTGCAGCCTGAGTACCTCTGGATTCAAGATACTGGTGACGTTCCCCTGCTGCTGTGGCCCTTCACTGACAGTGGCCCTGCTGTCTTCCTCATTGGCGTTGGACCCTTCATGGGCTGCTAGCCCTTCCACACTTGAGGTTTGGTCCTTTCCAGTCATGGTTGGTGACTCGCTGCTCTGGGTATCTGCTACCTTCAGGGCATCTATGAGGCTCTGCTTGCTTGCTTTCACCTCGAACGGGACTCCTCTGTCCCAGCATAACTGCCTTAAGTAATCTACAGTGTGCCTGCTGTAGTTGGAAGTCATCTTTCCTGACTACTGCTACTCTGACTGCACTTTAGAAAAAAAATAAAACAGGTAGGAACTTGACTGTATGCCAAGTGATATATAGTTCTGTTTCCTTTTTAAAAATAAAACTCTGTCTTTTTCTTTCTTTGCAAGAGAGCTTATGATCTCAGCTGACACAGAACAATTAAAGTTAGTGATACCAAAATTATCTGCACCACTGCCATCTAATCTGTCACAAACCCACTCAGCAGGTCAGGCCTTCTACTCCCAAAGTGCCAACCTCTGAGTGCAGTTTTGTGAACAGTTTAACAGAACAAGGTAACCCTCTTGTCTGTTTTGTGAGTTCGGATCAACCTTTGGTCTCAAGTTCTGGAGGGATTCAAACTGTGAACCTCTTGCTAGCGTACCCAATGCACAGGCTCAGATATTTCTGTCTTCGGGGGGCCAGATATCTTTGCCTAGGGGCACCTAACCAGGTATACAGAGATGAACCCTTAAAAACTTTAATAAAGACCTCAGATTTAAAATGCTTTTCTTTCCAGTTTGGTATCAGCTCAATCTGGTTCAAGGTCAGTTGGCATTCATCTGTATCCCCTTCCCTCGGGTCGTGCCTGAAAATAGGCAGGATTTGTCTAGTGCACTTACCCGGTCAGCAAAAACTAAATAAAGTATCACCATTCAAGCTTATGTTTAGTATCTGCAATAACCATATACTTTTTTTACAACTAAAAAGAAGTCAAAGACAAACCAAGTAAGTTCTAAAAAATTTTTTTTTACTAAAATAGTTAAAATAAGTACAACACAAAATACAGAACTCTTATATCACAAGACATACAAATCTTTTAAAAGAACAAGGTTTAAACAGTACAAACTCCTACTTACAGTATTTAGATTTGACTCTCTCTCTTTAAAATACCTGCTTAAAGTGCTTACAATGTTTTCTTATCAGAGTCTAGGTAAAAATGTGTCTAAGTAAAACAGAGTATTCCTTAACAGCTGTATTGGCAAACCCCATTTTGTGTGAGGTCAGCTAGCTCCTCCTGTGTCAGATTATATATAAAAAATATATATCATACAAAAACAGGATGTCTTTTTTTAAAGTATTACATTCTGCAACTTCAAGCATAATTCATGTCCTTCAAATGACACTTCTTTTGATCTCATAATAAGCTTCCTCCTTCCAGGACATGAAAGCATCTTTATGATTTTCGCACTTCTATGTAATAACCTGGGTTTTCCTCCAAAGTCATAAAATGGATACGATATAGCAACTACGGCTGTAATAAACTCAGACAAACAGGATCTTTGATTAAAGCCTTACATGTAACACACTATCATTAAAAACTGAGTGAAAGTGAACTCACATGCTGTCAGCATTTTCCCATGGCTTTTGATCTTTCAGCTGAAACCTGGGCGGGGGGTGAGGTCACTGTAAGAGCATCAGATTTTCAGCAGAGGCATTCAGTAATAAATTTTATATTAAAAACAAAATGATACAGCACTCAGAAACTAGTGGGGCCCCACCTGGAGTACAGTGTACAGTGTACAGTTCTGGAAACCATACCTACGTAAGGACATAGACAGGGTAGAGAAGGTTCAGAGGAGGGCAACAAAGATGGTGCATGGATTGCATCACAAGTCCTATGAAGACAGGTTCAAAGAACTGAACATGTACTCCCTGGAGGAGAGGAGGGAGAGAGGGGATATGATAGAGACATACAAGTATCTTACAGGGAGGAACAGGGTGCAGGAAAACACTATTTTTAAGTGAAAAAGATGTTCCAGGACTAGAGGGCATGGGATGAAGTTGGAGGGAGGACGATTCAGAGGAAACATGAGAAAGAATTTCTTCACAGAACGGGTGGTGGACAAGTGGAACACCCTGCCAGAGGAAGTGGTGGGGGGCCGAAACAATCATGGGATTTAAGAATGCATGGGATAGACATAAAGGAATTCTGGTGGTCAGGGGTAAGGGGCAACAGACTTCTAGGAAAACAAACTGAACTTACAAGCTCAAATGGGCAAACTGGGTGGGCCATAGGCCCTTATCTGCCGACACTGTCTATGTATCTATGTAAATGGCTGTCTATGTCACAGTTCCTCCTCACCTAGACTGAATTTGGGGGGATCTATCCCTGTCACAGGATCATCATCTGGGAACTAGCATTCTTCCTCTTGCATCTTCAGTCCTTCTTGTTGGATCATCAGTCTTCTCATCCTGGCAACCCACTGGAGGGTTCCTGTCAAGCCTTGTTGTCAGTATTTTTATTCTGGTTGCCCACTGGAGAATTCCTGCTGAAGTCGTTTTGTCAGTATATTTGTTCTGGTTGTCCACTGGAGGGTTCCTGCCAAGTCTTGTTGTCAGTATTTGTGTTCTGGTTGCCCACTGGAGGGCTTGTGCCAAGGAATCTTCTTTTGTTCTGCACATTCTGGCAGCCCAAGGGAGGGCTCGTGCTGAGGATCAGCTTCATTCTGCATCTTCAGTGTACCTTGTCCCAGAAGCTCAAGGAAGGGTTCTTACAGAAGGAACTTCTCCATGGTTCCAGTTCAGTGTTCCTTGTCCTGGCAACCCAACAGATTGGGGCTCTGCTGATGAACCTATGGCCTGTTTACAAATCCTCTCTTAAGTACCGGTGGCCTTCCGTAGACTCCTCACCGAAGCATCAGTTTAGTTGTGAAACTAGAATTCCTTGTTCATCCAGATGCCCCTTTTCCACTTCAGGTCTTTGGGCAGCCCTATTCATGTCAGGATCTGGACTCCAAAGTAATTAGATCTCTTACATAAATTAATGCAATGCAGTGTCCAATGCTGTGTAAGAGCTCATAGTATTAGTGGTCAACCATGGCCAGGCAGTCTTTTACCATAGAGTACTCAATTTACAGTAACAGCCATATATGCTAGGCCAAGGTGCACCTTGTTAGAGTTATTTATTTAGTTTTTGTTAACCGGGTAAATGCACTAGACAAATTCTACCTATTTTCAGGCACGACCCGGGGGAGGGGGATACAGATGAATGCTAACTGACCTTGAACCAGATTAAGCTATTGGTGGTATTTTTAGTGAATGGGGGGAAATCTGGCCAGGGCACCGGTAGAATTCCCCTACTCTTTTCGAGAAGTGCCATGGGATCTTTAACATCCACCTGAACTACCACCAGAACAGGCAGATGGGACCTCGGTTAAATGTCTCATCTGAAAGATGGCACCTCAGGAGTGCAGTACCCCCCTCTTGCTGCACTGCAGTGTCAGTATTGGGATTTAACCCAAGTGCCTGGTGTGGGGATAGAACCCACAGCTTTTTGATCTCCCGGCCTCAGAGGTGAGTGTGTATAGGTTGTATAGTTAATAGGTTGAGTGAGCACTCATTTATCGTTTGCACAGATAGCAGTTCTTTCACATGTATCCTGTTGTGTTGTTAGTGCTAGTTCTTACCTCTGTGACTGTGTCATACTTGCTGCTCAATAAGGCTCTTGCTTCACTGAACTTCTGAGTATGACTCCTGACTCTCCTTGTCAGGTGTCTCCATTCATCACCCAGGAACCTACAGTGTCCTTCGCCATAACTGCTGCGTCAGGCGAAGCTCATGGCAATGAGGAAGATGTGGTTCCCTCTTCACCACCCGCCTCACTGGTCCATGGCTCCTCAGCATCATCATCATCATACCTTTTTTGGTCCATTATTTCAAGAGAAAACACAAACCAGCACTGAAATATGTACCCCACTGAGAAATGAAAAAAAAGCCCAAAGTGTTAGCTAGCGAATGCCAGCTCTGTTTCAATTTTATAAACATCATATAACTGTGCACAATCCACTACAGGAAGTGCTGCATTTAAATAAAGCTGGCTACCTAAGGATCTACCCCAGGCTCTCAGGCCCTCTTGAGTAGAAAAACAGAAGTTAATAACTGGATACGTCTGGATGGGATTGGGACAAATTGTGGAAATTCACAAGACAAGCCACCTCTGTCATAGATTTCAATATCCAACAATTTAAAATCCTACACAACTTATATTACACCCCCAAAAACTCTTCAAGATGGGCCTCTACCCTCTTCCCTCTTCTTGCTGCTCTAAAGGTGAGTACCCAGATAGATCTTTGATTCATCTACTCTGAGAAAGTCCTCCCATCAAAGCATGTTAGGAGTGCATCAAGTGGAAACTGGATCAATTATTTGTTTTAGATAAATTTTTTACTCCTGACATCTGCATCACACGGAATACAGGCCATTCAAATATAGCTCTAAGCAAGCAACATATGATCTATTAAGTGGGCAACATAGCTAAACAACAAATACTCAGATTGTGTAAAAGACCACCAACCTACAGTGAGTGACAGATGCCTTGGAATGCCTGCGTTTGAAGAGATTGTCACCTGACCTGAGAATTGCACCTCCAGAAGCATATATAAGGAAGTTTGGCCCTCTGGACACCCTACTAACTATTGCCAACTAAGTTATCATCCATCCACATCGACAGTAGTCAAGGGACTTGGCTGTCCACCCCACTATATGCACAGGTTCATTCACTTCCCCCCTACAGACAATACACCCCATACTTTCTCTTCAAACGAAATTGCTGGTATTTTTCTTGTCACCGCTTCGCTAAGTAAAATACCAGCAATTTCGTTTGAAGAGAAAGCTCGTATTGATACACTGATTGGCATGAGATAAAGTTGGCTGGTACCTTTTCCAGTGGGTACTCTGGAGGATTTACAATGCTGGGAAAGGTACCAACCAACCAATCAGGTTGCAGGATTTGGCTGATTGAATTTACCCCATTGTATAATTAAGCAATAAGGCACGACAGGGTGTGGTATATCATGGGATATCGTTACGCCTCGGGTGGTTGGGCATGAGGCCACAGGCCGAGTGCACTCAACCGTCCAAGAAGTGACGATATCCTATGATATACCACAACCTGGAGTGACTTATTGCTATTATGAACTGGATTGAATTAATTTTTTTCGAGAAAAAAATACTTTTAAAACCTTGTGAAATTGCTTCTTTTAGCGTGTTGGAAGAGTATGTTTTAACAAAATAGTCCAGAAGGGCTCTGCCAGCAGGTGGCGCTGTTATAACTAACACTGTGTCACTTTGGTTATACTGGTCCTCTCAAGTATGCTCTCCGTGGGTTTCACGTGGTCATGCTGCCTAGTCTGGGACAGAGTGAATGTGTGTTTAATTTGCGGTTTCTTTTCAGTAGTTAGGTAGAGCTTGTCGGCACCACGATTGTGATTTTTTTTTTTATTTTGTAACATGACAGTCAAGCACTAGTGACACAGTGGAAATTTACGTTACTCATTCTGTCAACATCATATTCCTCAGGAGTTTGGCTAAGCTAAGAAAATGTATGGCAGGCTTTGTAAAGTACTGGCAGTAGCATCGGTTGTAGGAGGTATGGCGTTTATTTCAATTTTTGGAGCATGTCTCCGTCAACGGTTGTGCCTTTCTACAGTTTTGTGTGAGGTGGAAATACTGGTGGAGCGATGTGTGGTGCTGCAGGTGAGGAGGCTGGTGGCCAGAGGTTTTCTTAAGCCATGATGATGTAGCTCGATATCATCACGGCTTCAAAAACGTCTCGGCCAATCAGCGACATCCATTTACGATCCCCAGTTCATAATTTCTAATATCTTCTGCACGATCATACCCATGTCTTGTCCATACCTGTAGGTTGTGGGATGTACGACCTGCCTAACTTGCTTTAGTATTTACAGATGGCTCAAAATGAACTGAAGAGAATGCAAAGGTCATTTGGGCTCTCCATCCCTCACCTACTATGACTATCCACAGGGGTTATGAGGTGTATGACCTAAAGGTCTCTCCTGCAAGGTGAAATGGCTTGTGTATGTTTCAACTAACCTATTACTGGACTTTAGCCTGAATACCCTCACCCCCCCACTACTCTCCCCCTCCACCTTCTCCCCCCTTCTTCTCCTGCTGCAACTACCTCACCTGCACCCCTCCACCAGCTCCCCTCCTCAGTCTCCGCACTTGTCCTTCTCCCTCACCTGCTTCCCCATCTCTTTGTCTCCCACCCTCCTGCCTAGCTCTTATTACCGTGCCACTTCCTCATAGCTCCACCTCCCCCCACCTTCCCCTCTCTACCATCACCCTCCTACTAAAATGACAAAGCCATCCTCAGGCTGCTTCCACTCCCCTCTCTCCCCACTGCATAAATTTGTCCCCTACCTGTGTGGACAGTACTCCCAGGGGCCTAAGGCACTATCCTCCTGACAGCCTATAGCACTTCCTTTGAAACTGTTTTTTGCCTGTGTGGTATTTGATATTATTTGTAATGCTATATCCCTTCGTAACCTTGTAACCTAAATATCTGTAACCTGTCTGAAACAAACTGTCCTACATTATAACTAATTCATATTGTAATCAGTGCCTGTTATCTGTGTTTCTCATAACCGTCTTTTTGTATAACCTGCAACCTTTGTAAATGAGTCCAAGGACTCAAAGGTATTAATCCTAGACTGCAACAAATAAATAAAAAGATGAACTCATTATATATGATGGTTCAACTACAAGTTGGATGTAATGACATTTTGTCCATATTTGTAAATGTTGGATATTTGTTGAAAATCAATAACATTTTAATTAGAACAAGATAATAATGACTTTTTGGTAATATCCTACGTCTCATGCAGCAAGCTGTTTTTTCAACCCCATGAATCATTAAAGGAGGGTGGGGGAGGGAGCTACAGAGTATGATGATGTGGACAGTGCCATCCTGAGTTTACAAACACATCTATGCTGAGTTGTATAACATCTAAGATATTTTTAAAATAACACATGGAGATATAATTCTAAGCAGGTATATAGCATACTTCTCTGGCACTACTACTGCTCCAGCACCCATCACATTCCAGCCCTTCCCCCGAAACCTAACCCCTACTTACAAGTTCAAGTTTATTGCAGGAAAGACTCTGTTGAGCAAGCTCATTCACAAGGAGGTCCTGAGGCACATACACATACAGTTCGCAATTACATAGACAGCAGATATAAAATGTAGAACAACAAACAAAAAATATATACTACAAGAGGTATACACAATAGAAGATTTTATGCAATATATGCAGTACATTCCAGCTTTAACCTTGCCCTAAATTATGCAACACATTTCAGCTTAATAAGTAGAGGGCCAGCTGGTACCTAGGAAGTTGACTTGGCGTTGGGGGCATAGTAGCACCTACATATGTCTTTTTATTTAGAGATAGCTAGTGTTTTGTAGTAGTTAATTGATACGATGCTAGTTAGCTTCAGCATGGCTTGTAGTTGGTTCCAAATGTTTGGGAGGGTGTATGAGACAGCTCTTTGGCCAGCTGTGGTACGTGTCCTGAGAACATCTAGTAGGATAAGGCCGGATTTCCTTAGGGAGTAGGCGCTATGCGAGATGTGTATGAGAGACATTAAATAGACAGGCAGTTTGTGGAGTAGTAATTTGAGGGTCCAAATGCCAGCATGCAGGAGGCATCTGGTGGCAAGAGAGGTCCACCCGATTGCTGCATAAAGATCACAGTGGTGGGTCCTGTACACAGAGTTAGTAATGAAGCGAAGAGCACAGTGATAGAGTAAGTCCAGTTTAGATAGGCTCAAGGTTGGGGAGGAGATAAAGATAATGTCTCCGTAGTCAAGCAAGGGAAGGAATATTGCTTGGACAAGTCTTTTTCGGGTCGCGAGAGAAAAGAGGGTCCTATTTCTAAAGAAGAAACCCAAGCGTGCTTTAAGCCTCTTTGATAGATCCTCGATGTGGTCATTGAAGGAAAGCTTGTTGCCTATCCACATACCTAGATATTTAAATTTAGGTATGACTTCCAAGGGTTCACCTAGGGAGATAACTATGAAGTTTTTAGGTGGGGTAGGTAGGGCACCAGACAAGGCAAGTCTCGAGAAAATCATTGTCTTTTTTGGGGGGCATTTAAGAGAAGCTAGGCATTGATAAGGTTGCTTTCTAACTGGATAAAGTCAGCTTGGAGTGCTTCCCTGATTTCAGTTAAGGACGAGCCTGATGCGTACAAAACCTTATCGTCCGCAAAGAAATGTATGCTAGAGTTCTTTATGTGGGAGTCAAGGTTGTTGATGTACAAAGAAAAAAGGATTGGTCCTAGGATGGAGCCTTGAGGAACTCCTCTGGCAATTGGAAGGGGGGCAGATAGTAGGCCATCAGCTTTGATTTTTGGATCCTTCCCGTGAGATAACTGTTAAATCACTGTAAGGTAAGTGGAGTGGCACCTATGTAGGCAAGACAGGTGATTAGGAGGTGATGGTCTACAGTGTCGAAGGCCTTACTGAGGTCTAGAAAGACTGCACCAGTAACCTTCTTGGTGTCATTAGAGACTTTAGCCAAGGCTGAGATGGTACTGTGCTTCGACCTGAAGCCAGATTGGGCCGGGTTTAGGAGTGAGTGTGCTTCAAGGTGATTTTTTAGTTGGTTGTATATAAGTTTTTCCAGCACTTTGGAGAGAATGGGCAAAATAGAGGTAGGACGGTAGTTGTTTAAGTCACAAGGATCTCCTGATTTGAAGAGAGGAAGAACATGGGCAGATTTCCAGCAGGATGGAACAGTGGCTGTGATAATAGAGAGGTTGAAGATGTGAAGGATGGGGGCTGTGAGCTGGGCATAGCCTAACCACAAGAAAAATGATTCAAGGTCATCGTCCCCTGCACTTTTCTTGGTATCAAGGCTAAGAATTATGTCTTCAACTTCTTTGTAGCTAAACAGGCACAACTGGAAGGGATGAGGTGGAGTAGCATGTGTAGTATCTGGGCTAGTGTTGCTATTCACTCGGCTAGCGTATGGGGAGGAGTCAAATGCCAACCTGGCAGTGGCAAAGTGAAGGTTAAGTTCTTCAAGGATTCACAGTTTATTTTCAACCATCCCATCCTTGGCCAGAATCTTGGTGGGAAGGGAGGAAGCAGCAGGATGGCCTAGCCCTAGCCCATAGCTTGTCTCGATTGGTAAGTGCAGATTTGAGCTCTTGGGTGAACCACGGATGCGAGATTTTCCGCACCCTCATTTTAATAAGAGGAGCATGCTTGTTAATTAGGGTGGTGAGGTTGTCATTTAGGACAGAGACGGCGGCATCAGCAGATTTGGCAAGATATAGGTCTTGCCACCTGATCGTAGCTAGATCGGTTAGGAAGTTTACTGAGTTGAATTTATGGAATCAGCCTTTGAGTCTGAATTTAGGGTGCTGCTGGGTTTTAGATTGGAATCTTGTACATACAACGATACTGTGGTCGCTCATGTCGTTATGGAAAACTGCAGAATGTGAGATTTTACAGGGATGCGAAGTTAAGATGACATCTAAGAGTGAGCTGTTGGCAGAGTTAGCAGCATTGATTCTTGTGGGTTCAGTTACTATCTGTGTAAGACCCAGCTCATCACAGATGGCTTTTAGGGAGTGGGATTTAGCAGTGAGCCAATCCATATTGAAGTCCCCTAAGATTATTGTTTCCGTGTTAGCAGCCAAAGTTATGGATTTCAACACGTTGAGAATTTCTGTGCCTCCTGACAGGGGTCTATAACCATCAATGATTGTGCTGCACTCTGAGGATGGAAGGTGAAGTTTAAGCGAGACAATCTCGTATTCCTTGGGCTTAGTTTTACAGGAAATGCTGCTAACATCAAATTTTGATTTGGCGTATACAACCACTCCCCCCCCCCTCGAATCCCTATCAGCCCTAAAGAGCTTGAAGCCTGGTATAGTAATTTGCGGATCAGTGTTGGTCTTTTTTAGCCATGACTCTGTAATTATAATCAGATCTGGGTAAGTGTGGGCTGCCCAAACTTGAAGATGATCAAGTTTTTTGAGCAGGCTTAGAATATTGACCATCATCAGTTTCATCCCAGGAGCAACTGCAAACTCCGACGGAGAAGTGATTTGAGTTGAGGGACCTGGATTTAGTTCAACATTGCCTGAACAGAAAAGGAGAATTAGAAACATTTTCTTGTGGGCATTTATCAGGTAGAAGTGGTCTCTTTTCATATGGGTTCTTGTGTGGTGTTCAGTCATTGAGGTACGTCTAGCCAGGGCATAGGAGATGCTGACATGCTGTTCAAGGCTAGCAGGGGAAGTGCACGGAAAGATACTGGCGAAGGGAGGAGGGCCAGAGGAGAGGGATGAGAATTAAAATGAAAACCCGACAGATTAAGAGAAGGGAAGCAATATGAAGATGCAGCAGGAACTGATTGTGGGTTCCCGGGCTGGGATGACTTCTGACTTAGCATGGATCAGTGCTTTATGAGTCATACTTTATACCAGGATTAGAAGTAAATATGATAATGCAGGCCATACTGCCCATGATTGAATACAGTGATTTGTGTAGAAAGACCAAGAATCCCTCTAGTGGCAGGTCTGTATAACCTGCTAATGGAAAACTAGCCACTTAACACTTGAAATGTGCTTAGTTCTATGTAAAATCTTACAGTTTGTTAATGGTAAACAATGAAAGTTTAATCTTAATCAGATTCATCCACGGTAGTCAGGGGCCTAATATTCAACTTGATTTTGGATAATAACGTCCCAGCTTCCTGAGGTTCTCCATAAATGTATTGTTTGCTTGAGTAAATCACTTTAAGTTTCATCGGATATTGCATTGTGAGACGCCCCCAATCTTCTCAAGGCTGCTCCACTAGTATCAGAGGACCATTGGCAGTCCTGCATAGCACAGCTCAAGCCTTGGCACAATGACATTTTTCCCATATCCTCTGTTATCATGGGTTTCACATTCTGTTCTGTGGTCAACGGTGGATCCCTGTCATATACACCCAACTCACCATCTTATTAGGGGACTTTAACGCAAATTGGTCCTCTACTAGGGGCCTTAAATTAAAGTTCTTCATTATCTCCCTAGGTCTAAATCAATTGACCAGAGATGCCACACACTATTATTCAGTCACAAATGTTTTCACCACCCTAGATCTATTTTTTGTTTCCCCTAATCTCCTGGTCAGCACTTCTGGCTGCCAGGGAAACCTATTCAGCAACCATGCTCGTATTTGTTGCACTTTAAATTTCTCCCCTCTAAAATTTATCCCCAACACTAAGTTTCATAGCTTTAAATGTTTTAGTTTGGAAGGTTTTCAGAATGGTCTACATAAGGTTAATTGGGTCATTTTGTGTTCAACCTCTGAAGTTAATACTGCCTGGGATTATTTCTGCTATCAGTTCAGTTTGCTTTCAAATCAACATGCCACCCTTTTTAGAAAAGAGGGTTACATCCAAGCATGTCCCTTGGGTATCTCCCTTTATTATTTCTCACTTAAAGTCTTGAGACAAATTCTATCACAAAGCCAAAACATTAGACACACCTGAGGTCTGGCAAACATTTTGCAAGTTTTGCAATTACTGTGTTACCCTTATCAGAAGATCTAAATTATCTTATTATAAAGCTAAACTGGCTGATGCCAGAGATAATCCCAAGAAAGTTTGGCATATGGTTGATTCCATGTGGAAGGTTTCCTCCTCTTTTTGTGTTTCACACATATTTTATGGAGGGTCATCAGCATACTATAAATAAGGTATTTGTGGTATGCTTCATACATTCTTCCCAGAAGTCCCTAGCTTGCTTTTGAAAACCGCTGGCTTATCAAATGCTGGCTTGTCTTCCAATTCCTCAGCAAGACCTCCTCTTCCAGACCCAAATTTTATTTCAGGCATGTTAATTCTGAAGATGTGTTTAACCTATTGTCTTCATTGAGAGAGGATTCCACCAAGGGAAACAACAACTTAGATAATTCATTGCTTAAATCCTGTACTGATATATTATCCCCTCCTTTATCTCACATATTTAATTTATCCCTCACTGCCTGGGGACACTCTGGTCATTCCTCTGCACAAAGGTGGAGATGAGACCTTGGCAGAGAACTACTGCCCAATTTCTTTGTTTCTTGTCATTTCCAGACTTGTGGAAAAAAATTGTTCTCAGTCAGATTTCAGACTACATGGTTACTCACCAGATTCTCTCCAACTCTCAGTCTGATTTCAGATCCAAACACTCCATCCAAACAGCTTTAATCGATTTTCATGATTCTATATCTAAAGCTTTAGACAAGAGTTGTTTTGTTGGGACTGTTTTCATAGACTTGTCCAAAGCTTTTGATGTCATTAATCACCAATTGCTTCTGATCGTCTATTTTCTCATGGTTTCTCAGACAATGTAGTTTCCTGGTTCTTTTCCTATTTACATAGCAGAACTTAATCCGTCCTTTGTAATGGCTGTCTTTCCCCTTCTCTTCCTGCTTATACTGGGGTGCCTCAGGGGTCTGTTCTTGGTCTTATCCTTTTCAACCTCTTTATTGATCCTCTGCCCTCTGTAGTTGACAACTGTTCGGTTTGACTTTATGCTGATGGCACAGTTCTTTTTTACAGTTACAAGAATCTTTCTTCTCTTTCCACAACTCTTCAGGGTAACTTTGACAAAATTGTCCACTGGTTCTCTAATAACCTCCTTCTCTTAAACAGTAAAAAGACCCAAATGATGATGTCTGGGTCTCAATCCATCCTAACTCAGGCAAATCTTCCATTTTCTGTCACTTTTAACAACATTCTTCTAGAACCCGTAAAATAATTCAGGTATCTAGGGCTTACTTTTGATCCACCTTTTAGCCCTATATCGACAAAACCGTAACACAAGTTCAACAGTGTCTGGGCTGGTTAAAACAGGCCAGGCATTGTCTGTCAACACCAGATTATAAATTCATTGTTGCCCAAGTTATTGTCCCCATATTAAACTATGGAGACATGATTTACTGCCATGCCACCATGTCAAGTCTTTCTTCACTGAATACTATTTATTACTAACTCCTAAGGTTCATTCTAGGAATGAACAACACTGTACTTTACTGTCTGACCTAAACTGGCTATCCCCTGCATACAGGAGCACTTTTCACTGCTTATTCTTAATCTACAAAACAGTGAACAAACAGACTCCAACCTACCTATCCAATAGGCTCTTAGGCCCACCTATTCAGAAGAGATGCACAGCGCATCCTTATATGTGCCCATGCATCTTGGACTTGTGAGGGCTGTTGGGGGCATGACAATATTCAGAAGCCCCCGATGCGCCCCGCAAACCTGACTGCACCGCCGCGCAGAATACTGCGATGCAGGAATGCAAATGAGGGGTTCCTCTTGCATATTCACTACATCACAACATTCAACCCCCCCCCAAGAGTAATTCTGGCCAGATGCGCCGGGGCATAGTTATGTCTTCCAGACCCTACTTTATGCGAGGTGAAGGTTGGTGCCCCGTGCATAGTCAAGGCCGGGGTACACAGCTTTCCTCCAAGTCCCAAACACAGTACTGAATACACAACCCCCCATTCATGTTGCTGTAGTGTAGTGTCCCCTCAATCCAGCCCTGATCCCCACTGAAATGAAATAAAGTGTCTCTGATCCCTTATTTACCATAGTATAGTGCCCCCCTCCCCAGCCCCAATCCCCACTGAAATATAATAAAGTGGCTCTGATCCCCTATTTTCCATACTGTAGTGTAAGCCCCCCACCCCTGCCTTTTTGCAAACGACAAGTGGTATGCTGTTTGAATATGACAGCAGTACCAGGTGGGGACTGCGTCCGGGGAGGAATAGGTTACATGGCACAAGGGCTAGGTTTGGCTACTCTGCACAGGGGCACCCAAGTAATTCCGAACACAGGAAGCAATAACTGTAATGTCCAATTCCAGGAATGGGATTCTAAAGTGTGGTTTTTACTCACATCCAAGCAGAACAAACAAAGCATAGACGGACCCCCACAGGGCTACACTTCTGGTAATGCAGATAAAAAGAATCAAGAACACTTCTTCAACACTTCAGCCCTCAGGTTCTGAACCCAACTGGCACATAGCCTGGACTTGCACGCTGCTTTGTGTACACAGCACGAACTTGTACACTATCTGGGCTTCCCAGGCTCGGCTCCCTTGCCGGCCACTCAGACACCTTCCATATGTCATGGAAACCTTTTCTGGTGGCTTCCTAAACCACCTAAGAGCACCTCAGCTCTATCAGGGAGTTTTCCTTTTAATCCCATGTCTGGGTACTTTCCTCAGGCACTGGCCAAGTACCTGAGAGAAAGTAAAGGTACTACAGAGCAAATCTGTAGGGGTGAATTTGGTTACTACTGATGGGGGTGTCTCCCACCTCTTGCTTCCACAATTCATACCAGGACATTTCTCTGGACATTAAACATCTCATTCTGTAAAGCTTGGCAATGTAGATTAAGGCTAAATGTATGTCACATTTCCTCTGCTTGTCTTGCTTTCCCATTGAGCTGGACTTGAACATACTTTTACTTGGCTTAGCCCATTGCTCTAGGCCTCCCACTGATTAAGCAGTTCAATCCCCACTTTACTTTACTCTTTGTGCTGGACTTGAACCTACTTGAATTAACCGGCAATGTCTATTACACTAGACCTCCTACAAATTAAGTAGTCCAATCCCCACGTTCCAACAGTTCAGGTGAAAACATAGGCCCTCTGTCAGAGCGAACTCACCCTTTGGTTGCAGGTGCCCCACAGGCGATTCCTCACAGGAATTTCTCTCCCACAGCTTCTGGTGCCGCAGCATAACTTGAAATAAGGCAGCTTCTTCCCTAGCCGGAACCAGGAGGGTTACCCTGGAAGACAGGCAAACCTTTCCACCCCATCCCCTCAGGGATGGGGCACATGGACCAGTAACAGCGGTCTACACCACTTCATAATCACAATGGGCTGGCAGTATAACCTAGAGGGTAGAGGAACAAGGTGTGAACGAGCTTGGTACATCTAGCAGACCAGACCTGAGTTTGATTCTCAGAACCTCCACTTGCATACTGTGTGGCTCTAAGCAAGTCACTTAACTGCCCAGTGCTCCCAGGATGCCCCTGAAAAGAGGCACTTGTGCCTAGTGGGCCTTACCTGGTTACCAAAGACTAACAATCAGCTTACTGTGTTCCTCTTTCAGTGGAAACACACACCTCCCTTACAGTAGCTCTAAAACAGAGCTTAAGGCTCTGAGGGCCTGCACACAGACTGCTGTGCTGCTCCTCTTTCCAAGACTGCACACAGACTCTGTTCAAAATCCCCAACATTTTATCCTAACTCCCAACTGCAGCATTCCAGTGTGGCTCATGCAGCTGCGAGAGTTCTATGGTGATGTCATCCCTCAGTCTCAGCTGAGACTGAGAACAGAGTGAGACAGTGTGAAATCCATTTAACTGGAGTTTTACAAGCTGCCTTTCCTGCCTACCACTAGGTCTTACTGGGATTCTAGTAACCCGGCGGTAACAGGGGTTAACTCACCCTGGGCCAAGAAATGACTGTCCGCAGTCATTATTTGCCTGGCTTAGGCCATCTCACCCCATGTGTTGACTACAGGGAGGTAGTGCTACCTTCTCCCCTACCATGTGCCAGCACAGGAAGACAACACTAAGGGCCTAGAGGCCACTGGCTGACGCATCAGCCTCTACTCTACCCGCTGACTATGGGTACCTAGTGGCTCCGGTAGAACTGCCCAGAGCATAGCCCTAACAGATCAGCACTACAACCCCTACTGCAGGTCAGGGCCACAACCTGTCTATCCCCCCTAGCCCTCTAGGGAAAACCTATCTGCCTTTAACTCAAACCCCAAAACAAACAAACAGGGGACCTCCCCGACCTTGGGCACCATGCAACCACACACCAGGATCTAATATGATACCATTACATTACTTCCTCACAACCATACCTGTGGAAGAAAAGGGTTACTACACAGTAACAACAACAGTACTTTAAATACTACACACTAAAGTACTAGTGAGAAACTCCGATGAGTCCCTCCTTCTCTTCTTGTTTTCTCTTTTCTTCTATCTTCTTCAGGAACACCTGCAAGAAAAAGAAAGACAACACACACTCCTAATCTGCATACACAGTCTATCTAACCCCTACCATCAAAACACTGAAGAATCCCAAAAATATATATATATTTTTTTTTTAGAAAAGGTAGAAAAACAGTATATACATTAGAAAACAGTAAAAAAACAATGACATTATTTACAATACATATTTGGGGGATGGAGTGCCCTAAAAGTCCCATCTATTGACCAAAGTGCCCGAAGGCTAGTCCATTAAAGCATCTCTCCTGGGCCGAGCCCGGTGAAGCACAGTTCTAGCAGGCCAAAGTCCCGAAGGGGAGAGTCTTTGAGGACAGTTCACACATCTGGAGTCTGCTAGTGTAGGGTGTGTACTGCAATGTCATAAGAATAGAAAAGTTTGGACTTACCAGTCCCTTGTAGAATGAACAACACACCGACCTGGTGCTCGGCCGAAGACTCTTCCTGGCAGCATTCTTCCGATACAGCTAGGCGGACATCTTCCAGGAACGACAGGAGGGCACATCTGGAAACTGCTGGGCTGATGTCATCTCTGGACAAGGAACCTTGGAACAGGAACAAAAAAGAAAACAGCTGGTCTGACATCATCCGATTACCAGGCAATGAATCAGGATACGGCTGGGCTGGTGTCCTCTCTGGATCTGAAGTAATCTGGTGAGCCAGTCGATGGATTCTGGAAAGTCAGTACACTGTAGAACTGATGAATGTGGGGCACCTGAGTCCTGGATGTCCATACTGGCGGAACAACAAAGGCACTGCAATGGCTGGAGTGGCAGCACTGGCTACCACTGCTCTGCTTTCCAGTTGGTAGGCATGAGCACATTTGCAGGGAGGTCTTTGCATTGAGGCCAATAGTACAACAGGTCAGGAGCTTGAATTATTACCCCATCTGGGTGCACATAATTCACACTGTGAAAGGTTTCACGTCCCACTCCATCCACTATTCGAACAGTGTCCATTAACAGTGTCCTGCCTCTTTTCCACTGGCTGTATTTTTCGTGAAACATTCTGTTCCTGACATGCTTGTTTGCACCAGGATGCACACATTTCATTGCTTTGTCCCAAATCCAGGATTTCCTGCTGTTCTCAATCTCCTCCCTGACTCTCCGAGGAAAGGTAGGAAAGGACATCCCATAGATTTCATTCGCCTTCCTACGAACCAGTCTCTCCTCTTTACTAGCTTTGGTCAACCTGAGACCGCTGGCCTGGCTTGGGGGTGTCCAGTCCTGGTTCTGCCAGCTACGCATTCTCAATGAGACAAAAAATGGATCCCTGGCTTCTTCTTGCACAGCCAGTGCAGTGGAATCACCACTCTCGTCCATGCATTCCTCTGAGGCAAGAGCTTGAGGCTGTGTACCCGTTCCTTTTTCACAAGGCCACATAGGTTCTCCCTCTTCTTCTTCCTCACTGAGAATCTGTGCCCAGGAGTGAGCCATCGTCCTCACTCCTGAGACTATCCATTCTACGCTGGGTGCGAAGGTCGAAACCTCCCATTCAAAGGCCTCCCTCATCTCATCTTCTCCTATGAGACTTGGGCTAGGCCCCCCTCTCCAAGGGTCTACTGATGCTCTGCCTGAATTGTCTGTGATCCAGCATCCAAAACATCAGCATACTGTTCTGTCTGTAATTCTGCACCCTCTAGCTTTGTGCCACACTCCCCCGAGGGGCCTTCTCCAACAGGCTCCACCTAGTGCTATGTGCTGCCAAATGCAGATTCTTGAACTTTTGTCCATGTTGGAGTCAAATGAATCTTGGGTGCTTTAAACAAGCTGTATTTCTCTAAGCACCCCGAACAGTGAGGTACCATGAAGACGTCCCTTTTAGCATTTAAGCACATTAAGCACACTTGCACTGGGTATCCAGGAATTGCCACATGAGGAGGCAGTTGTCCTCCATAGTAACATCTCTCAATGTCCCTTAACTTGTTTACTTCTGCTGCTACCACAGCCCGGACATGATCCGGGTAGCGGGCTGGTCCTGAGGCCATGACTGCAGAGAAAAACAAACGCTTATTGTTATTGAAAGTCCCACATCACTGAACACTTTCTTTCACTTTTAAAATGGCTCCTGTGCTGCTGTGTTTACATTACTACCCCACCCTGTAATGGCGGCGGCAGCACTCCTATGCATCAACATTCTGAAATTGGGTCAAGCCACTGCACATCCGATTTACACACTCTACTGATAACTTTGCTCAAACTGCACAAACTTGCACTGTTCTTTTTCCTAGCACATTTATATGATTTACCACGGACTTTTCACTTGCTGAAGACATTGATCTAGCTTACAGTCCCTTAAAGCCTCAGTATTTCAAGCACAGGATTGCCTGTAACACTTGCTGTATATCTTGATACAACTCACAGTCTCTCTCATGGCTTTGAAACTTACACTGACGCTGAACCCATAACTATGCTCACAGTCGATGGCTTAAAAAGGCTTGCTTTTGCTGGTAAACTTAACACAGTTTTTGACTGCAACACGATTACACTGCTGCACACAGATTCAGCTGGCTTTTGGCAAAAATTTGAGCAATTATTTCTGTTGGTACTCACTGTTATCAGTAGCTGTTTGCAGCGATGGAAAATGGCCTGCAGCCAGTCTTGGTGGCCTCTGGACAGAAGCGGGTTGGCAGTCCTGCCGATCATCCCTCCGAACACCACACTCACAGTCCAGTTGATCGAGATGGGGGTTGAGCCCGAATTTAGACGGAAAAGTCCATTTTTTAAACTTTTACAGCGCTTTCAGTCACTGCGACGCTCCTCCAATAAGCCAGTACACGCACTCCACTCACAATCCCTCTCGAATGCTGGGCAGTCACTGTAGAGCTGGCTTGGGGCCGGGACTGATTGCAGTCTCACCAATCACACGACGCCATGCAAATGAGCCTCTTTCCCTGGCGAGTGCTCTTCTCCTCACAGCGATCGTCAAGCAGGCAAATTTAAACTGCAAAACCACTTTTTTTTTTCTCAAAACTGACTCCATGGCGGGAGCCCATTTCAACCATTTGTCATGGCCTTTAACACAGTAAGTCTCTCCATTCACTAGAAAGCATTTCCAATGTCCAGGGCACAATTTTCCTGTTGCTACCCCTAGTCTTCCACACTTTTCTTTGTCACACAGTTTTTTAAAAGCTGTCAAAACACTGTAAATTTTTGATGCAGGACTAGGGCATACTCTCTCAGGCTTTACTGCTCCTTGGTAAACAGTTGGCATTTAACAGCAGCATATGGACAACAGTACACAGCGACACATTAGTTAACCTTGCTTCAGCTTTTTGGGCTGCCCTCTGCCAGATAAGTAAAACGTTAGCCCTTTGCCCGAGCACCTTTCCTCCCTAAATTTAAAATCCAAAGTGGTGCCTCCATTTTGTAAGCCCCCAACCCTTGCCTTTTTGCAAACGACAAGTGGTATGCTGTTTGAATCTGACAGCAGTACCAGGTGGGGACTGGGTTCGGGGAGGAATAGGTTACTCGGCACAAGGGCTAGGTTTGGCTACTCTGCACAGGGGCATCCAAGTAATCCCAAACACAGGAAGCAATAACTGTAATGTCCAATACCAGGAATGGGATTCTAAAGTGTGACTTTTATTCACATCCAAGCAGAACAAACAAAGCATAGATGGACCCCCACAGGGCTACACTTCTGGTAATGCAGATAAAAAGAATCAAGAACACTTCTTCAACACTTCAGCCCTCAGGCTCTGAACCCACCTGGCACACAGCCCATACCTGCACGCTGCTTTGGGTACACAGCACAAACTTGTACACTATCTGGGATTCCCAGGCTCGGCTCCCTTGCCAGCCACTCAGACACCTTCCATATGTCATGGAAACCTTTTCTGGTGGCTCCCTAAACCACCTAAGAGCACCTCAGCTCTATCAGGGAGTTCTCCTTTTAATCCCACGTCTGGGTACTTTCCTCAGGCACTGACCAAGTACCTGAGAGAAAGTAAAGGTGCCACAGAGCAAATCCGTAGGGGTGAATTTGGTTACTACTGATGGGGGGTCTCCCACCTCTCACTTCCACAATTCATACCCGGACATTTCTCTGGACATTAAACATTTCATTCTGTAAAGCTCGGCAATGTAGATTAAGGCTAAATGTATGGCACATTTCTTCTACTTGTCTGGCTTTCCCATTGAGCTGGACTTGAACATACTTTTACTTGGCTTAGCCCAATTGCTCTAGGCCTCCCACTGATTAAGCAGTCCAATCCCCACTTTACTTTACTCTTTGTGCTGGACTTGAACTTACTTGAATTAACCGGCAATGTCTATTACACTAGATCTCCTACAAATTAAGTAGTCCAATCCCCACGTTCCAACAGTTCAGGTGAAAACATAGGCCCTCTGTCAGAGCGAACGCACCCTTTGGTTGCAGGTGCCCCACAGGCGATTCCTCACAGGAATTTCTCTCCCACAGCTTCTGGTGCTGCAGCACACCTTGAAATAAGGCAGCTTCATCCCTAGCCGGAACCAGGAGGGTTGCCCCTGGAAGACAGGCAAACCTTTCCAGCCCCATCCCCTCAGGGATGGAGCACATGGACCAGTAACAGCGGTCTACACCACTTCACAATCAGCTTACTGTGTTCCTCTTTCAGTGGAAACACACACCTCCCTTACAGTAGCTCTAAAACAGAGCTTAAGGCTCTGAGGGCCTGTACACAGACTGCTGTGCTGCTCCTCTCTCCAAGACTGCATACAGACTCTGTTCAAAATCCCCAACATTCTATCCTAACTTCCAACTGCAGCATTCCAGTGTGGCTCATGCAGCTCAAAGAGTTCTATGGTGATGTCATCCCTCAGTCTCAGCTGAGACTGAGAACAGAGTGAGACAGTGTGAAATCCATTTAACTGGAGTTTCACAAGCTGCCTTCCCTGCCTACCACTAGGTCTTACTGGGATTCTAGTAACCCCGGGTAACAGGGGGGGTTATAGTAGTGTCCCCCTTCCGCAGCCCCGATCCTCACTGAAATACAATAAAGTGGCTCTGATCCCTTATTTGCCATAGTGTAATGTCCCCCCTCCCCAGCCCTAATCCCTGTCATACTGCACAAAATCCCCGAGACCCTGTTTCTGAAGCCCTCACCCCCCACCCGGCAGGCAGTAACTACCGCCCCAGCCCCCATCCCATCCCAGCAACTGGCACAGCCCTCCTCACCCTGCCATGGCCAGTCACTGACTGATCGTTACCCACTCACATAAAGTAAATAGTACGCACTCATGACATCAGCATGTACTATTTACTGTATGCGAGCAGGTAATGATCATTCGACAGCTGGCCGTGGCAGGGTGAGGAGGGCTGTGCCAGTTACCAGCACGGGGATTGGGGCTGGGGGGGAACACTACACTATTGAAAATAAGGGGTTGGGCCACTTTATTTTATTTCAATGGGGATCGGAGCAGGGAAGGGGGCTGGCCTGGTGCATTCTGCCAGGCACAGCCATGCAATTGAGCCCATTATGGGCATGCAGGAGGCCCCTTTGCACCATGCATTCCCAATGAGAGCATCTGCATGTTTGGGCTGAATATTGACCATGAGAAACTCAGCACATCCAGGTATGTGTCACGCATTCCCCTATGGGCGGTCTTCAGCCCCGCACCCTGGATGCACTGTGCCATACATGGCGACCGCCTGCTATGCACCGCACATCCAGGGTCCGATATTAAAACAGGATGTGTGGGCTATTCCAAACATGCATTCTGTTTGACTACTGCAACAGAGCCAGCCAGCACATCTTTCTTGCATGATGTACTGTTCTGTGTGCTCATCCGGATGACTCTGAACATGTCCCCCTTAGTTCTTACCCACAACCACAGTATCAGGGATGTTCATCATTGCGAACTTTCTCTGCCAAGGTTTCAAACTCACAATGGAAAAGAATGCTTTTCTTACGTTGCCCCACTTTCATGGAACAAACTCCCTCCCCGTTAAGAAACTCACTCTCTCCTCACACGTTTAAACATGATTTAAAAAAATTGTTATTGCAGGAACAATGTACATATACTTGTTTTAACTGATTTTCTGTGTTTCAAATTGTGTGTTATAATGAATCTTTACTGTAATGTCATATAACCCATAAATAAAATATAAAAAAAACATGTATTTGTATTTTGTACTATCATTGTTGTTCATATTCACTTGTGTACTTGGAATGGTCTGTAAACAAGACTCGTTTCTCACAGAATCTATACTGTAATTTATCTACCTTTTAAATAATAAAAATCAGTACCAGTAATAGAGTATATATCCAGCAACATCAGTAACCAAAGTACATACCCAACAAGAGCATTAACCAAGTACATACCCACAAACACAAGTAACCGAGTACATACCCAATAACACCAGTAACAAAGTACATACCCAACAACACCAGTAACCCTGTACATAACCCAACAACACTAGTAACCTAGTACATACCATACCCAACAAAACCAGTAACCAAGTACAAACCCAACAACAGTAACTAAGTACATACTCAACACCAGTAACAGAGTACATACCCAGCAACACCAGTAACCAAGTATATATCCAGCAACACCAGTAACCAAGTACATACCCAGCAACACCAGTAACCAAGTACATACCTAACAACATCAGTAACAGAGTACATACCCAGCAACACCAGTAACCCTGTACATAACCCAACAACACTAGTAACCTAGTACGTACCATACCCAACAAAACCAGTAACCAAGTACAAACCCAACAGTAACTAAGTACATACTCAACAACACCAGTAACAGAGTCCATACCCAGCAACACCCGTAACCAAGTACATACCTTCCCTGTTATTTCTTGTAGTGGATACAATAAAGGTTAATCTGCTATAAGGGTTGGGGACATTGAATATAACCCTGGTCCAATGAGTAACGATTTAGCAGATTTTGATTATTTTACTAATGCTGGTAAAGCTATGCGAATTATGCATGTTAATGTTCGCAGCCTAATCTCTAAATTTCATGAAGTTGAGGCATGGGTTACAAATTATCAGCCTGATGCCCTGGCAATTAGTGAAACATGGCTACATGCCCCAATAATGGGTATACAGTTCATAGAAAGGACAGATTGACAGGAAGGGCTGGTGGTGTTCTATTTTATGTTAGGAATAGTTACACTGTACATCAGACTGATACGGTAACTAGTTCTCTTAAACACTGTGAACGACTGTATATCCAGATTGCCATTGGCATGGTTAAGAAACTGACTATATGTTGTGTGTATATACCCACAAAAGTAAGTACAGAGAGCTTGCAAGAGTTCTCTGAGTTGTTAGCCCTTAACACTGTGGGAGAAACCATTGTGTTGGGAGATTTTAATTCAGATTGGTCTGGAAATGGATTACCTGGGCTGACTGATGCTGTCACACACTGGTCTTCAGCAATTAATTAACACCCCCATAAGATTGAATTTAAAAACAAATAAGCACACTGTGCTTGACTGGCTTCTTACAAATAAAGTAAACCATATTTGAAGGTGTGGTCTAATTTCAGATTCACTTAGTGATCACCATCCCATATTTTGCCTCTGGAAACACTCAGATAGACCCACAGTAAAATCTATGGTGTCTGAGTTCAGAAACTTTTCAGGTTTTGATACTTCTGGATTTAGGGATAGCCTACAGAATATAGATTGGTCTTTTCTCAAAATAATACCTGATGTCAATTGTGCTTTGCATTATTTTATTAGAGAGTTTACTAGGGTATTGGACATGTAAGCTCCTTTTATTAGAAAACGTGTTAGAGGTAAAGAATCCAAATGGTTAACATCTTCTCTATTTAAACTAATGAAGGAAGAGGACAAACATTATAGGAAAAATCAAAGAGTTGTAAACTTACAGAATTATAGGTGTTTAAGGAACAGATGTAAGGTTGAGATCAAAAAAGCAAAGGCTCAATATCTGAGGCAACAGCAGACAGCGGGATTGACAAACAGTGCTAAATTTTGGAAAACCATGAATAACATGATAGATCCTCGGTATGAATCAAAGTTTCACATGAATAAGGGCAGTGAAAAGTTAACAGATCTTTGGACAGTGGCAAATGAATTTAATAAATTATTTACATACCTGGATCATTATAGGGCACAATACAAACCTGGTTTAGTTGGTGATAATGCAGGGGGCTGTATGGATAATCCAAAATTTTACATAAATGCAGTTACACATTCAGAGGTGTATAAATTCTTGAAACAACTTAAGACAGACAAATCCTGTGGTTTTGATGGTCTGTCTCCTAAATTTCTACATTTAGCTTCAGCAGAGCTAACATATCCTGTCAGTCTGATCTTTAACCTGTCCTTCTGTTTGGGAGAAGTACCTGACTTGTGGAAATATTCATATGTAATACCAATCCATAAGGCAGGTTGAACTAGTGAATTTACAAATTATAGACCAATCTGTATTCTGTCGGCTCTATCTAAATTGCAGGAAAAAATTGTTTTGAGGCAATTAACTGACAACATGAAAACATATGGTCTATTCTCACAATGTCAGTATGGTTTCAAGAAGGGGAGGGGTGTTGAGAGTGCCTTGGTCGAGTTCACGAGAGCGGTCCATGAGGGCATGGAGGGGTGCCTGACTGGGGCCGCATTCATGGACTTGACCAAGGCATTCGATTTGGTGGACCATTCCCTTCTAGTTGAGAGACTCAAGTAAATTGGGGTGGGGACACCAGCATTGTTTTGGGTATCAAATTATCTTTCAAACAGGTTTTAGATGGTAAAGATTGGAAGTAGTTTATCTGATAAGGCTTTGGTCAAATGTGGAGTCCCACAGGGCTCCATACTGGGGCCAATTTTATTTTCTATTTTCTTTGATTCTCTTATTTCATCTGTTAAGGATGCACATGTGGTTATATATGCAGATGATGCTGTTGTATGCTGCCATGGGGGAGTACTATCAGAGCTTAATAGAACTCTGACCAAGGTATTATCCCCCTCACAATCGATTCGGTCAGCCTGGAAAATATTCACTCAGTTCGAGAAATTAGCAGAATTCAAGTTAAATATAAATAAGACCGAGATATTATCTTTCAATTACTCTCCTCCCCCCAGATTAAAAAGACTTTTCCTTTTAAATGGAGAACAACTAAAATAAAGTACCTGGGGATCCATCTTCCCCTTGATCCAGGAGTCATCAAACTCTCTTATTTTGAACCCCTAACAATCAAAATACAATCAGACCTAAACAGATGGTCCGCGTACTGCACCTCCTTACACCAAAAAATGTTAGCAATTCGTACTAATATCCTTCCACAAATTCTTTATTTACTTCAAACTATCCCTTACTTCCCCTCCAAATTTTACTTTACTTCTTGGAACAAAATGATTAAAAATGTTATTTGGGGGGAAAAAAGATCCAGAACTAGACTTACCATCCTTAAACTATCCCTCAAACAAGGTGGCCTGAACCTCCCAGATTTCCTCCTATATGCACAAGCTACATTCATCCGTACCCTAATATTATGGCTCACAACCTCATACAACTCCCCCCGGAAGTCCACAGAATTCCAACTCAATGACTTACACGATGTAAAGAAGATTTTGTTCTCCACAGATGATAACTCACTAAGCCCTTCTTCCTTTACTGGTATCACAGCACAAACCTATAAGCTTTGGAAACAACTAAGAAAAGCAGGCCCCATTCAACATTTATTTGAATTCTGTAAATTAATATCTCAAGACGAAAAATTCATCCCCAACTACATGGATCAAGCCTTTTCTAAATGGCGGTCGGTAGGCCAATCACATATATATCAGTTTCTCTCCCCCGAAGGCATTATTCCCTTTGATAAGCTTCAATCTCAATTTTCCCTAAGGCCCTCAGATCTCTTTCATTACTTTCAAATCCAAAACCATCTTCTGAGAAATAATATAATATCCCCAAGAATCCCTTCTCCAATACCAAAACTACTTAAACTATTCATTGACGCCAATGAGGGGAGACTGGGTTCCCATATAATTGGCCTAATATACTCAGAATTACAATCTGAGCACCCCAACGCCACATTTCTAATGTTATCCGCCTGGAATAGACACTTGCAATTGCAAATCTCTCCAGACTTATGGTTAAAAACAACAATGGTCGAGATAAAATCAACCTCATCTCTGTACCGGAGGGAATTTGATTGGAAATGTTGCTCTAGATACTTCAGGGCCCCCTCAGTCCTAATAAAATACCTCCCGGACACATTTGGAAGGTGTTGGAGAGAATGTGGGTGTCCCTGGGCCACCCTCTCGCACATCTTCTGGACCTGCCCATATCTCATGCCGTTCTGGCTAACTTTTCAAAATGAACTATCTGAAACAATCACAGGATTTAAGAATGCATGGGATAGACATAAAGGAATTCTGGAGGTCAGGGGTAAGGGGCAACAGACGTCCTGGAAAACATAAACTGAACTTACAAACTTAAATGGGCAGACTGGGTGGGCCATAGGCCCTTATCTGCCGGCACTGTCTATGTATCTATGTAACTAACCACTTTGTTCTCGGAACCCGTGGAACTAACAGCTGAACAATTCCTTTTGGGGGTGTACCCAGACCATGCTCCCCCCGGGAGATGACCATACTCCCAATATGTTTCGTGGCCTCAAAGAAAGCAATCACGAGATGTTGGATGAGAAGACAGATCCCCACACTACAAAATTGGAGACAAATAATGTCAGAAATTCATAAAGCTGAGACTTTTAATCTAGAGCTTCGGGGAGCTCCATACTACATGTCCGAAAATGGAGCCATTGGTACCAATATGTTATGTCTCAGAATCTAGATTTAGCACTTTAAATTCATCAGCCCCGAACATGTATTAGATATTTGTGGAATATCCCTGCCCTGTATTACTCCCTTACCTAGCTATGGACCCACGGCTACACTCACAGGATAACTAGAACCAACAGAATGTGTCTCTTGCTATTTTTTCAGTCAAGCATTAACCACCTATCTGTAATTTTATCATACAATCTATGTATCTACCTGTTACAGCATTGTCCATTGTGTAGTAATGTAAAAATCTTTTGAATAAAAAGAAATTGAAAAAAAAAAAAGAACTCTGACCAAGGAACTTAAAGCAATGCAAAATTGGTTGATAAATAACAAATTAGTATTAAATAAGCAAAAAACAAAAATTGTGGTATTTGGTACTCCTGTCAAGTTAAACGCTATTGGTTCTAGTTTACAGGTTGAGTCGTTACATGGGGTTTTGTATGAAAATGTAAATAGCTTTAAGTATTTGGGGTAGTTTTAAATTCCACATTAACATATGAGTCACATATACTTGCTATTACATCTAAAATTCATTCCAAAATTGCTTTATTATACAGGCTGCACAGCTTCTTGACAGATGAGGCGCATTTGGCAATTGCTAACCAATGTCTGTTGCCCATTTTGAACTATGCTTCCACAGTGGTGGACAATGCTCCTTACAGTACTATAAGGCAGAAATCGGTACTGTTGCACTAAATTGGGAGATCTGCTTTATTAACATCTAACAATGTACATCATTATACTATATTGGAGAATCTTGGATGGTTATCAGTCGAATATTACCATAAGTATGTAATGTCTAAATCTGTTTATAAAACACAACAAACAAGGGTACCTTTAAAACTAAAAAAAAAACTTAAGATTTCTAGTTCTAAATTACATACTAGATTATCAGGGGATCCAACTATGTTTTTTTGTTTGTTTTTTAACAACTGTTTTTATCCTCCTGTGGTGGGTCGGCTTCAGCATCTGCCAAGCCTACCAATCTAGGGGTCTTTTGGGGTCTTATGGCGCCATGCGTGCCACGGCAGATCCCTTGAGTCGGTCTGGGACTATCATCCAGGTCGGCCATCATGATTTTCCTCCGCTTTCTCCCTTAGCTACCCCAGGACCCCCAGAAGTGGTGTGCACGTGCACGTGGAGGTGCACATGCACACCGCAGCTCCGGACCGAGTCCCCTCAACCCCCCCTGTTGACCTTTGTCAGTGCTTTCTAATGGCGCCATCCCTCTGGCCTCTACCAGAGGGTGGCCGAGCTCCGAGACAGCTAGATCCCTCCTCCCGAGGTGGAGTGCTGCCAGCCAGCAGCTTCTCACAGCCTCTCCCCTCCCCCGCCGACGACCCAGGCTCGTTCCTGAACCCGGGTCGATGGCATGGCGCGAGGTGTGGTGTCCAGTGCCTCAACCCACAGCACCACTGGGCTGGTGCCCAACTATGTTAAGAATCCCATTTATGCACACTTCAAGAGGACAGCGGTCATTCGCATACTATGCGCCTACAATATGGAACAATATTCCAGTACATATTAGAGGTATGGGTAGTTATGGGTCATTTACAGCAGCCTTGAAAACACACTTTATGAATTTGTCTAAGTGTAGCCGTTTTCTAGATTGATACCTACTAAATATATATATAGATATATATATATATATATATATATATACTAGCTATGGAGCCACGGCCCTTGTGACACAGAATTGTATAACAGTTTAAATTGTATTATGTTTTTTTAAACATACACTTACCTGTGATTTTACTTAGACATGAAATTTGTATTCCTATTTAATTATGTTTCGTATTAAGTACAACCTGTCTGATGTAGTCTTTGAACGTATCTAATTGACCAGGGGTCATACCTGTAAAAGGGATTGTATCCCAGTGTGCTTACCCATATACAAATAAAAATCAAATCAAATACCCAACAACACCAGTAACCAAGTATATACCCAACACTAGTAACAAAGTACATACCCAGCAACACCAGTAACCAAGTATATACCCAGCAACACCAGTAACAAAGTACATACTCAACATTAGTAACCAAGTACATACCCAACACCAGTAAGTTTGTACATAACACAACACCAGTAACCAAGTATATACCCAGCAACACCAATAACAAAGTACATACCCAGCAACACCAGTAACCAAGTACATACCCAACACCAGTAAGTTTGTACATAACCCAACACCAGTAACCTTGTACATAACCCACAACAATAACAAAGTACATACCCAGCAACACCAGTAACCAAGTATATACCCAGCAACACCAGTAACAAATCACATATCCAGCAACACCAGTAACCAAGTATATACCCAACACCAGTAACAAAGTACATACCCAGCAACACCAGTAACCAAGTATATACCCAACACCAGTAACAAAGTACATACCCAGCAACACCAGTAACCAAGTATATACCTAACACCAGTAACAAAGTACATACCCAGCAACACCAGTAAGCAAGTATATACCCAGCAACACCAGTAACAAAGCACATACCCAGCAACACCAGTAACAAAGCATATACCCAGCAACACCAGTAACAAAGTGCATACCCAGCAACACCAGTAACCAAGTACATACCCAGCAACACCAGTAACAAAGTACATACCCAGCAACTCCAGTAACCAAGTACATACCCAACACCAGTAAGCTGTACATAACCCAACAACACCAGTAACCAAGTATATACCCAGCAACACCAGTAAGAAAGTACATACCCAGCAACCCCAGTAACCAGGTACATACCCAACACCAGTAAGTTTGTACATAACCAAAAAAAAACAGTATCCAAGTATATACCCAACACCAGTAACAAAGTACATACCCAGCAACACCAGTAACCAAGTATATACCCAGCAACACCAGTAACAAAGTACATACCCAGCAACACCAGTAACCAAATTCATACCCAACACCAGTAAGTTTGTACATAACCCAACACCAGTAACCAAGTATATACCCAGCAACACCAGTAACAAAGTACATACCCAGCAACAGCAGTAACAAAGTACATACCCAACACCAGTATGTTTGTACATAACCCAACAACACCAGTAACCAAGTATATACACAGCAACACCAGTAACAAAGTACATACCCAGCAACACCAGTATCTAAGTACATACCCAACACCAGTAAGTTTGTACATAACCCAACACCAGTAACCAAGTATATATCAGCAACACCAGTAGCAAAGTACATACCGAGCAACACCAGTAACTAAGTACATACCCAACACCAGTAACAAAGTACATACCCTGCAACACCAGTAACCAAGTATATACCCAACACCAGTAACAAAGTACATACCCAGCAACGCCAGTAACCAAGTACATACCCAACACCTGTAAGTTTGTACATAACTCAACAACACCAGTAACCAAGTATATACCTAGCAACACCAGTAACCAAATACATACCCAGCAACAGTAAGTTTGTACATAACCCAACAACACCAGTAACCAAATATATACCCAGCAACACCAGTAATAAAGTACATACCCAGCAACACCAGTAACCAGGTACATACCCAACACCAGTAAGTTTGTATATAACCCAACACCAGTAACCTTGTACATAACCCAAACAACAATAGTAACCAAGTACATATCCAACAACACCAGGAACAAAGTACATATCCAACACCAGTAACATTGTACATAACCCAACAACAATAGTAACCAAGTACATACTCAACAACACCAGTAACAGAGTACATACCAGCAACACCAGTAACCAAGTACATACCCAACACCAGTAAGTTTGTACATAACCCAACAACACCAGTAACCAAGTACATACCCAACACCAGTAAACAAGTACATACCCACAAGTACAAGTAAACAAGTACATACCCAACAACACAAGTAACCAAGTACATATCCAATAACACCAGTAACCAAGTACATACCCAACACCAGTAACCAAGTACATACTCAACAACACCAGTAACCAAGTACATACCCAGCAACACCAGCAACCAAGTACATACCCAACAACACCAGTAACCAACTACATACCCACAAACACAAGCAACCAAGTACATACCCAACACCAGTAACCAAGTACATACCCAGCAATACCATTAACCAAGTACATACTCAACACCAGTAACTAAGTACATACCCAACACCAGTAACCAAGTACATACCCAACACCAGTAGCCAAGTACCAACACCAGCAACAAAATACATACCCAACAACACCAGTAACCAAGTACATACCCAACACCAGTAACCAAGTACCAACACCAGCAACAAAATACATACCCAACAACACCAGTAACCAAGTACATACCCAACACCAGTAATCAAGTAGATACCCCAAAACACCAGCAACAAAGTACATACCCAACAACACCATCAACAAAGTACATACCAAGCAACACCAGTATCCAAGCACATACTTAACACCAGTAACCAAGTACATACCCAATATCAGTAACAAAGTACATACCCAGCAACACCAGTAACCAAGTATATACCTAATAACACCAGTAACAAAGTACATACCCAGCATCACAAGTAACCAAGTACATACACAACACCAGTAACAAAGTATATACCTAGCAACACCAATAACCAAGTACATACCCAACACCAGTAACCAAGTACATACCCAGCAACACCAGTAACCAAGTACATGCCCAGCGATACCATTAACCAAGTACATACTCAACACCAATAACCAAGTACATACTCAACAACAGTAACCAAGTACATACCCAATAACACCAGTAACCAAGTACATACCCAACAACACCAGTAACCAAGTACATACCCAACACCAGTAACCAAGTACGTACCCAACACCAGTAACCAAGTACCAACACCAGCAACAATATACATACCCAGCACCAGTAACCAAGTACATACCCAACAACACCAGTAACAAAGTACATACCCAACAGCAGGAACCAAATACATACCCAACACCAGTAACCAAGTGCATACCCAACAACACCAGTAACAAAATACATACCCAATACCAGTAACCAAGTACATACCCAACAACACCGGCAACAAAGTACATACCCAACAGCATGAGCAACAAAGTACATACCCAACAACACCGAGTAACCAAAGTACATACCCAACACCAGTATTGTACATAACCATACTCAACAACAGTAACCAAGTACATACCCAACACCAGCAACAAAGTACATACCCAGCAGCACCAGTAACCAAGTACACACCCAACACCAGTAACCAAGTACATACCCAACAACACCAGCAACAAAGTACATACCCAACACCAGTAACCAAGTACATATCCAACACCAGTAACTAAGTACATACCCAACAACACCAGTAACCAAGTACATACCCAACACCAGTAACTAAGCATGTACCCAACACCTGTAACCTTGTACATACCCAACTACACTAACCAAGTACATACCCAGCAATACCAGTAACAAAGTACACACCAACCAACACCAGTAATCTTGTACATACTCAGCAACAAAGTACATACCCAACCACACCTGGAATCAAGTATACTGAACAACACCAGTAACCAAGTACATACCCAAAACCAGTAAACAACTGCATACGCAACAACCCTGTAAGCTTGTATATATCCAACAACAGCAGTAACAAAGTGCATACCCAACACCAGTAGCCTTGTTCACTCTGTTCTTTGCAGATAAGGTTGCCGGCATCAGGCTGGACATATATACAGCATGCACCAATAGGGACTGTAGTGGTCGGTGGGAGGTTGCTGCTCCACGGTTTGTCTGGTCTGACTTTGATTGGTTGGCGATCACAGACGTTATGAGGATCATACAGAGTTTGAGGCCGACCTGCTGTAGTTTGGATCTGGGCCCAACTCACCTCCTAGTGGGGTGTGTTGAGGTCATTGGCCTGGTCCTAGTGGAGACTGTCGGATGTTCCTTAGAGACAGGTGTGTTTCCAGACACCCTGAAGGTGGCTGTAGTAATACCCCTCCTAAAGAAATCTTCTCTTGACCCCGACTATCTTGCTAACTACAGGCCTATCTCTAACCTTCCTTTTGTGGAGAAGGTTATTAAGAAGGCAGTCGTGCTACAGCTGGATGGTCATCTTACCATCCACGAGATTTAGGATCCACTCCAGTCGGGTTTTAGGAAAAGGCATAGTACTGAGATGGCACTTGTTCAGGTGCTCAATGATCTCCTGATAGCGAGAAATTGGAGGACCTGTTCAATCTTTGTTCTTGATCTCTCTGCAGCATTTAACACCGTGGACCACAGGGTGCTACTGGAGCGCTTGCGGTTCATCTGTGGACTGTCAGGCACAGACCTCAGGTGGTTCCATTTGTACTTCACTGGCAGGTTTCAGAGAGTGGTGTCTGGAATGTTTTCTTCAGAGTCAGTCTTCCTGCCGTGTGGGGTTCCCCAGGACTCTGTGTAATCACCATGTTGTTCGCGGAGTACATGCTGCTGTTGAGAGACATTGTGATACAATACGGGCTGAGTTTTCACTGTTATGCAGATGATACTCAGCTCTACATGTCCTTTGTGTTCAAGTAACATGATGCGGTCTTAGTATTTAGCAACTGCCTCGCTGAGATCCAGGACTGGATGAATGTCAACTGGTTGAGGTTGAACCCTGACAAGACTGAGGTGTTGGCGGTGGACATGTATCATTTGGTTGAGGGGCAGTTGGCGGGGCAGCCTTCCGGGCTTTGGCTCGGGGGCAACCAGCTGTTGACATCGGATTGGGTGCACAAGCTGGGCATTATTTTTGACGAAGGGCTGACGCTGAAATCACAGGTGTTGGCCATCGTTAAATCCTCTATAATTACTGGTGGCCCCCTTTAATATATGGCTGAACTGTGATTTTCAAATGCCGTAATAACCGGGAAGTGCTGTAATAACCAGTTATTATGGCATTTTTGAAAGTCAGCATCAGTCTCCTCACGCACAGTTTCTGCTGCGCCTCTTCATTGCCTCACCCTCTGCATGTGGATGGCCTCAGCATTGTCTAAAAAATGTTGGCTCTGATTCTCGCTCACAGACGAGCCATTTTTCTGTACTATCGTTACAATTTTTTTTAACTATCTAGTTGATCCTGCTTCCCGTCGTGTTTCCAAATCAGCAGACGCCGACTCCGCACCTGAAAAGATTGCAGCTCACATAAGAGATCAGTCACTGAGTAACGGGAGAACGGGGGAAAAAGTGTGTGTCTGTGTGACTGAGTGAGTGTGTGTGTGTGTGTGTGTGTGTGTGTGTCTGTGTGAGTGAGTGAGTGAGTGTGTGTCTATGTAGTGGAGAGACAGACAGTGCCAGCAATTATAAAAAATAAAGTTTATGCAACTGTGGTGTTATCGGAATTTTTTTACACACCCTCGGGATGTGATGATCACATAAACCTCTCAAGCTTCGCTCTCGAGGTTTTTCAGTCATCACACCCCTTGGGTGTATAAAAAAAAAATTCCATAACACACAGTTGCATAACCATTATTCTCTATTTTATCATCTGAGGGATATGGCCCAGATTAAACACCTTGTTCCCCCCGATGACCTGTTGGTCCATGCCTTTGTGACCTGCATTGACTATTGCAATTCTCTATGCCTAGGGCTTCCAGAAGTTGACATTCACCACCTGCAGCTGGTGCCGAATGTGGCAGCTAGGTTGTTGACTGGCTTATCTTGAGCCTGCCATATCATGCTGGTGCTCCACAGCCTGCACTGGCTGCCAGTTCAGTGACGAGTCACCTTCAAGGTCAGTTTCTGACTTATAATGCCTTATACGGACAGGGTCCATGTTATCTGCAAGAATTCCTGCAGTCTTATTGTCCCCTCCGCCCACTTTGCTCTGCCGACAAGGGATTGCTAAAGGTTTCCAAGGTACGTTTGAAGACTTCTGATGCCAGGGCATTTTTATGACCCCTACCCTGTGGAATTAGAGTGTCTGACCATGGAGAGCTTTAAAGTGGCATTAAAACACACTTGTTTAGTCTCACCTTTTTGGAATATGGATGAATCAACTATTTTGGAATACTGTGTTTATATATGTTTGTAGTATGTATGTTTTAAATTGCTGTTTTCTTTGATTGTTTGTACAAGCACTTGGATAAATGTTGACTTGCGCTTTTTAAAAATAGAATTGAGCTGAGAGTTCAGTTGTACAGTATACTCCTAGACACAGAAGGAGCATACCACCATATACCCTAGACAGAGGAGGAGCGTATCACCATATACCCCAGACAAAGGAGGAGCATACCACCACATACCCTAGACAGAGGAGGAGCGTACCACCATATACACTAGACAGAGGAGGAGCATTCCACCATATACCCTAGACAGAGGAGGAGCATACCACCATATACCCTAGACAGAGGAGGAGCATACCACCATATACCCTAGACAGAGGAGGAGCATTCCACCATATACCATAGACACTGGAGGAGCATACAACACTATACCCCTAGACACTGGAGGAGCATACAACACTATAACCCTGGAAATGGGAGGAGCATACCACCATATACCTCTAGACATGGGAGAATCATATCACTGTATACCCCCAGACATGGAAGGAGCATACCACGGTATACCACTAGACATGGGAGGAACATACCACCATATACCCCTAGACATGGGAGGAACATACCACCATATACACCTAGACATGGAAGAAGCATACCACCATATACCCCTAGACATGGGAGGAACATACCACCATATACACCTAGACACAGGAGGAACATACCACCATATACACCTAGACATGGGAGGAGCATATCACCATGTACCCCTAGACACAGGAGGAGCATACTACCATGTAGCCCTAGACATGGAAGGAGCATACCACGGTATACCCCTAGACATGGAAGGAAGATACCACCATATACCCCTATACATGGGAGGAACAAACCACCATATACCCCAGACATGGGAGGAACATACCACCATATACACCTAGACATGGGAGGAACATACCACCATATACCCCTAGACATGGGAGAATCATACCACTGTATACCCCCAGCCATGGAAGGAGCTTACCACTGTATACCCCCCAGACATGGGAAGCACATACTACCATATACACCTAGACATGGGAGGAACATACCACCATATACCCCTAAGCATGGGAGGAACATACAACCATATACCTCTAGACATGGGAGAATCATACCACTGTATACCCCCAGCCATGGAAGGAGCATACCACTGTATACCCCAGACATGGGAGGCACATACTACCATATACACCTAGACATGGGAGACGCATACTACCATGTACCACTAGATATGGGAAGAACATACCACGATGTACCCCTAGACATGGGAGGAACATACCACCATATACCTCTAGACATGGGAGAATCATACCACTGTATACCCCCAGCCATGGAAGGAGCATACCACTGTATACCCCCCGACACGGGAGGCACATACTACCATATACACCTAGACATGGGAGGAACATACCACCATATACACCTAGACATGAGAGGAGCATACTATCATGTACTCTTAAGACATGGGAGGAGCATACTACCATGTACCCCTAGACAGGGGAGGAGCATACTATCATCCACCCCTAGACAAGAGTTCCCTGGCCCATGGCTGTCCCCATTCCAGGTATGCAGCAGCTCTGTCCTGTGGGGGGGGGGGGCTGCATGTAACAGAGCACAAACAAACCATTACATATGCTGCCTCTACAACATGGATTTAAATGGGAATTAAAAAATGTTATGGAAGCTTTAGGTACTCATACTTTGCGTTTACAGTAGCAGCAGAAATTTGCAGCACAGTGCCTTTCGAGCATTGTGAAAGCTGTTCACCCATTGGTTAAAGTACTGTAAGTCATTATCGGATGCAAAGTGTGAAGAGCACGTGGATAACACGCTTGTCTCCTCGCCTATGTCCCAATTATGCATTTGTCGCCACAAGTCTGAGGTCACAGTGCTAGATATTGGAGTTGGATTCTGTAGCTATGCAGTCAAGCCCTGGTACTGTAGAAGCAAGTGCCAGGGGTGTAGGCAGGCATACTCACTGTATACATTTGTGTACAGTTTTGTATAGTACCTGTCCCTAACCATGTGCCTTTTTGTTACCCTTATCATTCTAAGCTTGAGTATTTGAGTTGTGTAGGCCACTGAGTAGAGTGTCTGTTTAATCTTCAGTTGTTTAGGAGACAGATGTGTGTACAACCTGTTTTAGAGATCAGATGAGTCATCTGAAAGCAATCTGATTTCTTTGTAATGGGGGCAGCAGTTGGAGAGGATGTGTACATATTTTTAATGAAGGGGGCAGCAGTTGGAGAGTGTGTGTACAAAATGGAAATTTCTGGCAACACCTCTGGCAAGTGCAAATACATGACAGGGTGCGCAATCCATCTCCGATATATCATGCCTGCGATGTATAATGAGGCACACGGTGAAGCCAAGTGCCTTCAACCACCCGAGCGTGACTCGTAATCGCACTTACAAGGAGCATAATTTTCCTTACACATTTTAATTATTGAGTATGATAAGTTATGGGCTCAAAATTAATATATAGGAAAAAGGTGTAGGCCTGCAGTCGTTCGTGAATAATGCGGTCAAGTGATGCATTTGTGTCAGTCCTACAGTAGCACTTTTTTACCCATTATACGTACACATTGAGGGAAGTGGGATTAGGGTGTCAAAAGCCTCTGCAATCTTTATTGTAACAATGCCACTGGGGTAAAATACTACGTCCAATCTACCGATCTGGTGAGTTTACCATTTTTAGGAGCTCCCTTGATTTTTTACAGGTAGACAATTAGATGAACAAATAATTAAGACTGTTTTACGGAAATGAGTCAAAGAACAGATTGACCAGAAAAAAAAATAATTGCGAATACCGAAAGGTGGATCCTTCTGTGTGTCGCTCGGGGCTCCTTTTCAGCCCGAGCCCGCAGTTCAGTCCCTCTCCGAGATACCGAGAAACGTAAACTTTATCTATCACCCGCGGGGGGAGGGGCGGCTTTTTCATTTATTCACTCCCCCACAGCCGCCATGCGTTGGGGTGCAGCGCGCGGTTGGGGAGCCCTGGGTGTTGCGGGGGCGGGGGGCTGTGCCCTGTAGTAACCCTCCCCTTAGGGTCGGGTGCCGGTGCACGGCCTGAGCAGCTCGCTGGTGGCTGGGATGGGAGGGATCATCCGATTTTCGTGGGCTGCCTGCCAGCCCTGTCTCCTTTCTCATTGGACTGCGGCGCAGAGCCCAGCTGTCAGCCCATGAGGCGGGGCGGTGCGCAGCTCAAGAAGCAGAAGCACCGAAGCATCATCCTCCTCCCGTCACCATCGTCCGTCTTACCAAGCAATCATCGCTGCATCCCACGGCTTTAGACTGCCTGACAGCAGCCAGTCCTGGGCCGACACTAACCATCGGACTTACAGCAGCAGGACAGCACCGAGACAAAGGTACGGAGAGAGGGCCCGGAACCCACCGATCAGGTACCAGTAGAATAGAGTACGCACGTCGGCCAGGTACCAGTACAGAGAGAGAGAAAACACCCTTCCGCCAGACACAGGGACCGGTACTCGCAGGGCAGCACCAGCCGCCAGGCTCAGGTACCGATACTACGCGGGCAGCATCCATCGACCAGGCTCAGGTACCGATACTGAGAGGACAGCATCCACCCGCCAGGCTCAGGTACCGATACTGAGAGGGCAGCATCCATCGGCCAGGCTCAGGTACCGGTACAGCGAGGGCGGTATCATCCGCCAGGCTCAGGTACCGGTACAGAGAGTGCAGAACCATCCGCCAGGCTCAGGTACCGGTACTGAGAGCACATCATCCTTCGGCCAGGCTCAGGTACCGGTACCAGTACTGTATCATTCGTCCAGGCTCAGGTACTGGTACAGAGAGCACAGCATCCTTCGGCCAGGCTCAGGTACCGGTACCAGTACAGTATCATTCGTCCAGGCTCAGGTACCTGTACGGCGAGGCCTGCCGTGTTCCATCCGCCAGGCTCAGGTACCGGTACAGAGAGCGCAGCATCCTTCAGCCAGGCTCAGGTACCGGTACCAGTATCATTCGTCCAGGTCAGGTACCCGTACGGCGAGGCCTGCCCTGTACCATCCGCCAGGCTCAGGTACCGGTACAGGGAGCGCAGCATCCTTCGGCCTGACTCAGGTACCGGTACCAGTACAGTATCATTCGTCCAGGTCAGGTACCCGTACGGCGAGGCCTGCCCTGTACCATCCGCCAGGCTCAGGTACCGGTACAAGGAGGTAGCATCCATCGACCAGGGTCAGGTTGGTCCGGTACAGAGAGGGCAGCACCCATGGGCGAGGCAAAGTCAAGTCTCAGATAAAGCCCCCGCCACACACACACACACACACACACACACACACACATCTGTTGCTTTCTGGGACAGCCGGCAAGAACAAGGCCCGCCCGTCGGGTGAGAACCCTGCAGTCATAGGTCATACTGACTAACAGGGACAGGTGCACCTCGGGTGGAGGCAGCTTCCTTCGTCCTTTTATACAGACTGGGGGCAGGTAACCATATTCTTGTCTGGAAATGAAATCGACAGTGCGATGAAGGTATGTCGCAATGTAATATGTGAGGAGCAACGCATGCTTGAAAAGAAGAAACATACTATGTACTGGGGCCGGGGAGGAGGATGGATTCTCAAATAATCTGTCACGTTATTAGCCGTTATATAAAGGGGTTACTTCAAATACATACTTATAGGAGTCATTTAAATAATTTGAACACTTGTATTTTGTTTTGATTATACACACTAACTGATACCCATGTTTTAGATTAAAATATACAGTATCACTATTACAGTTAAATTAGGTGATGTGTGCACTGGTGGTGTGACTTCAAAATGGATGAATTCTCCTTTTCTACAAAGCCAGTTTGAGTAATGAGCCCTAGTGGTGTGTGTGTGTGTGTGTGTGTGTGTGTGTGTCTGTGAGATTTCTTGGCAGTATGGACTACTGGTTAGAGCGCAGGTGTGGAAACCAGAAGAACCAGACTCAAATCCCACCAAAACCACTTACAAAGTGACACTGAACAAGCCATTTAACTTCTTGGTGCTTCAGTTCACCAGCTGTAAAGTGGGGACAAACAGGGACCCCACTGCAGATGAGATACTGCAAGTTAGCTGGGCAATCCTGGATACATTTTATGCAAACATTTTTAACAAGTGCTTTATGTTGACACAGCGTTTCATAGTTCATCTTTAATAATGTGTGCAGTGTACGTAGAGTGACTTTGTGTTTTAAATATGTTTGTGTTGTGTGTGAAGGGTGGTTGCAGTGGTTAAGCTGGAAATGTTTAGGTGGGGGAATTCATACATCTGCATATCTAAGTGGTGGAACTGTCTTTTCTAGGTAGTGGAGTTCTCTAATAGTAGTCAATGGAGGAAAATGACAAAGGTGGTGGAACTATCATACAGTCTTCTAAGAGGTGGTGGAACTGAGTTCCTCTGGGCTTCTTCCCAATTTAACCCTTGGGAGATTGTGTAGGGCATGCAGTGTGAGTGTATGTTGTATGCATGTGTGTGTAGTATGAGTGTATACGTGTGTGTGCAGTTTGAGTGGTAGTATGTGTGTGTGTGTGTCGATTGTGCTGTGTATACGGTGTGTAGTCTGAGTGTGTAGTGTGTATGTGTTTTTGTCTGAGTGTAGCATGCCTGTGTGTGGAGTGAGGACAGCCTCTGCTCTGTTGCCATCATGATTCAAGATCAAATGAGGTTTGATAGTGCCTGGGCCCATGAACTTCTCAACCTCCCACATCACAAATCAGGGACAAGGCTTAAAATGATCAGGGGAAATGACCAAAATCAGGGACACATCTGAAAAAAAAAATAATATTAGTTAAAGAAGCTGTGTACAATATGCAGATTAGTATGAGTAGCATTGTCTTTATAAGAACGAGACTGCAACACCACTGGCTGGCATTATTTTTGTGATTCAGATCCCTATTCTTTAGTGACAGAAATGCCAAATTTCGGAGGGACAGAGGATATTTCTGAGGCAAAACCAGGGACATCCCTGACAATCAGTGACAGTTGAGAGGTGTGCCTGGGCCTGATCTTGTTGCATCACTTCCTCTGACAACTCCTCTGATCTAGGCTAGTGTGAGTTAATCCATTTAAGGCCTTTCTAAATGGAAGGAACAGCCTTGACAGAGATGATTTTCTTAAGTCATAGATGCTAAAGAACTGGGAACTTGTGGGGGTGCTAACTAGAACACTGGTAATGTAAAAATAAGATCAACAAAATGCTTTGATGGTGTTTTAGTCTGTTGTTTGCATGAAGGGAGGCTTTCTTTCCTACTTTGCAGACTGGCACGGGAGACATGTTAGTACTGTCCGCTGCACTGAGATCTGCAGCCTGTACATCACCTTTCAAGTGACTATACATTACCTTTCACGCAAAAGATGATGGCATTTCTTTATTGCCTTGGCAGCAAGGAAGGACAGATGAAGATTGACTCATCTCACAGCAGGTGCCGTGTTATGAATTTTGCTCAGACAGGAGAGGGATGGACAGTGTCACGATGAGGGGGATGAACAGTGCCACAATATGTACCATACTCAGTCAGGATGGGGTTAATAGGTGCCATGATATGTACTGTGCTCAGGCAGGAGGGGGATGGTAGGTGCCATGATATGTACTGTGCCCAGGCAGGAGGGGGAAGGTAAGTGCCACGATACGTACTGTGCCCAGGTAGGAGGGGGATGGTAGGTGCCATGATAGGTACTGTGCTCAGGCAGGAGGGGGATGGTAGGTGCCACGATATGTACTGTGCCCTGGTAGGAGGGGGATGCTAGGTGCCATGATATGTACTGTGCTCAGGCAGGAGGGGGATGGTAGGTGCCACGATATGTACTGTGCCCAGGTAGGAGGGGGATGGTAGGTGCCATGATATGTACTGTGCTCAGGCAGGAGGGGGATGGTAGGTGCCACGATATGTACTGTGCCCAGGTAGGAGAAGGATGCTAGGTGCCATGATATGTACTGCGCCCAGGCAGGAGGGGGAAGGTAGGTGCCATGATATGTACTGTGCCCAGGTAGGAGGGGGATGGTAGGTGCCATGATATGTACTGTGCCCAGGTAGGGGATGGTAGGTGCCATGATATGTACTGTGCCCAGGTAGGAGGGGGAGGGTAGGTGCCATGATATGCACTTTGCTCAGGCAGGAGGGGGATGGTAGGTGCTACAATATGTACTGTGCCCAGGTAGGAGAAGGATGCTAGGTGCCATATGTACTGCGCCCAGGTAGGAGAGGGAAGGTAGATGCCACAATATGTACTGTGCCCAGGTAGGAGGGGGATGGTAGGTGCCATGATATGTACTGTGCTCAGGCAGGAGGGGGATGGTAGGTGCCATGATATGTACTGTGCCCAGGTAGGAGGTGGATGGTAGGTGCCACGATATGTACTGTGCCCGGGTAGGAGAAGGATGCTAGGTGCCACGATATGTATTGTGCCCAGGCAGGAGGGGGAAGGCAGATGCCACGATATGTACTGTGCTCAGGTAGGAGGGGGATGGTAGGTGCCATGATATGTACTGTGCTCAGGTAGGAGGGGGATGGTAGGTGCCATGATATGTACTGTGCTCAGGCAGGAGGGGGATGGTAGGTGCCACGATATGTACTGCGCTCAGTCAGGAGGGGGATGGTAGGTGCCACGATATGTACAGGTTTTAGGCAGGAGGGGGATGGTTGGTTTACAATATGTACTATATTCAGCCAGGAAGGAGATGGTAGTACCACAATATGTATTGGGCACCGGAAAGAGGGGAGATGGTAGGTGCCATGATATGTACTGTGCCCAGTCAGGAGGGGAATGGTAGCTACCATGGTATGTACTGCATTCAGGCAGGAGGGGATGGTAAGTGCCACAGTATGTACTGTTCTGAGTCAGGAGAGGGTTGGTAGGTGCCATGATGTGTACTGTGCTCAGGCGGGGGGATGGTAGGTGCTACGATATGTACTGTGCTCAGGCATGAGAGGGATGGCAGGTGCCACGATATGTACTGTGCTCAGGCTGGAGAGGGTTGGATGGCCCCACAATATGTACTGTGCTCAGTCAGGAGAGTGATGGTAGGTGCCGCAACATGTACTGTGCTCAGGTGGGGCATGGTAGGTGCCACGATATGTACAGGTTTTAGGCAGGAGGGGGATGGTAGGTGCCACAATATGTACTGTATTCAGCCAGAAAGGAGATGGTAGTACCACAGTATGTATTGGGCACCGGAAAGAGGGGAGATGGTAGATGCCATGATATGTACTGTGCCCAGTCAGGAGGGGATTGGTAGCTACCATGGTATGTAATGCATTCAGGCAGGAGGGGATGGTAAGTGCCACAATATGTACTGTTCTGAGTCAGGAGAGGGCTAGTAGGTGCCATGATGTGTACTGTGCTCAGTCATGAGAGGGTTGGTAGGTGCTACGATATGTACTGTGCTCAGGCGGGGGGGGGTAGGTGCTACGATATGTACTGTGCTCAGGCGGGGGGATGGTAGGTGCTACGATATGTACTGTGCTCAGGCATGAGAGGGATGGCAGGTGCCACAATATGTACTGTGCTCAGGCTGGAGAGGGTTGGATGGCGCCACAATATGTACTGTGCTCAGTCAGGAAAGGGATGGTAGGTGCCACAGTACGTACTGTGCTCAGGTGGGGGGATGGTAGGTGCCACGATATGTTTAGTGCTCAGGCAGGGGGATGGTACGTGCCACGGTGTGTACTGTGCTCAGGTGGGGGGGTAGGTACCACGATATGTACTGTGCTTAGGCGTGGGGGATGATAGGTGCAATGATAGGTACTTGCTCAGGCAGGAGGAGGATGGCAGGTGCCACGATATTGCTGTGCTCAGGCAGGAGGGTGATGGAGGGTGCCACGATATGTACTGTGCTTGGGCAGGGGGGATGGTAGGTGCCACGATATGTACTGTGCTCAGGCAGGAGGGAGATACATGGTGCTGTGATATGTACTGTGCTCAGGCAGGAGGGAGATATATGGTGCTGTGATGTGTACTGTGCTCAGGCAGGAGGGAGATGTATGGTGCTGTGATAAGTACAGTGCTCAGGCAAGAGGGTGATGGTAAGTGCCACGATATGTGCTCTGCCCAGGCAGGAGGGGAGACGATGTATGTCATGATATATACAGTGCACAGGCAGGATGGGGGGTGGTAGGTGCCATCATGTACTGGGCTCAGGCAGGAGGTGGATAGTAGGTGCAATGATACATACTGTGTTTAGGTAGGAGGGGGATGGCAAGTACCAAGATATTGCCGTGCTCAGGCAGGAGGGTGATGGAGGGTGCCACGATATGTACTGTGCTCGGGCGGGGATGGTAGGTGCCACGATATACTGTGCTCAGGCGGGGGATGGTAGGTGCCACGACATGTACTGTGCTCAGGCGGGGTTGGTAGGTGCCATGATATGTACAGTGCTCAGGCGGGGGGGGGGGATGGTAGGTGCAATGATAGGTACTGTGCTCAGGCAGGACGGGGATGGCAAGTGCCACGATATTGCCGTGCTCAGGCAGGAGGGTGATGGAGGGTGCCTTGATATGTACTGTGCTCAAGCAGGGGGATGGTAGGTTCCATGATATGTACAGTGCTCAGGCAGGAGGGGAACGATAAGTGTCATGGTATGTACTGTGCTTAGGCAGGAGGGAGATGGTAGGTGCCACGATATGTACAGTGCTCAGGCAGGAGGGGATGGTAAGTGCCATAATATGTACTCAGGCAGGAGGGACCTTCGGGGCTCAGTGGGCCTACCCGGTCACCAAAATTTAATAAATAAATAAATATGTACTGTTCTCAGATAGGAAGGGGATAGTAGATGCTATGCTATGTACTGTGCTTAGGCAGGAGGGGGATGGTAGGTACCATGATATGCACAGTACTCAGGCAGAAGGGGGATGGTAGGTGCCACAATATTGCTGTGCTTATGCAGGAGGGGGATGGTAGGTGCCACGATATGTACTGTGCCCAGATAGGAGGGGGATGGTAGGTGCCATGATATGTACTATGCCCAGGTAGGAGGGGTATGGTAGGTGCCATGATATGTACTGTGCTTAGGCAGCAGGGGGATTCTAGGTAACATGATATGTACTGTGCCAAGGTAGGAGGGTGATGGTAGGTACCATGATGTGTACTGTTCCCAGGTAGGAAGGGGATGGTAGGCATCATGATATGTACTGTGCTCGGGTAGGAGGGGGATGGCAGGTGCCACGATATGTACTATGCCCAGGTAAGAGGGGGATGGTAGGTACCAGGATATGTACTGTGTTCAGACAGGAGGGTGATGGTAGGTACCATGATATGTACTGTTCCCAGGTAGAAGGGGGATGGTAGGTTCTGTGATACGTATGGTGCCCAGGCAGTTCAAGTTCAAGTTTATTGCAGGAAAACTCCATTGAGCAAGCTCATTCACAAGGAGGTCCTGATTACAGGTTTCAGACAAGTACACACTACATATATAGAATGACATAACAGTAATTAATAAACAGTAAGATTCAATGTAGTACATTATGTTCAGGTCATAAAGTAACATTCTTAAAAACAATCAGTATGAGCCTATGGGGAGGCGTAAGGAGCAAGAGGGATAGGAATTACGTGGCAAATAAGAGAAGAAAAAAAGGGGAAGGGTAGGTGTTGGCTAAATGAGGAATACTAGTATGGAGGAGGAGATTAGAAGTAGTTACATGTATCTTTTAATTTGTCAATTGCTGTCCTTTTGAAGAAGTTAACAGGGACAGTACTGGATAATTTCAGCGAGGATTGTAAACGATTCCAAATGGTTGGAAGGGAACATGAGATAGCGCGTTTACCAAAGAAGGTCCGAGTCCTGGGTACATCTAGAAGGATAAAGTCTGACTTTCGGAGTGAGTAGACACTGTGAGAATGTGAACAAGAGCAGTTAGGTAGCTCGGGAGTTTATTCAGGAGAAGGTTTAGGGTCCAGGTGCCGGCATGGAGTGCATGCCTAATGGTTAGCGAGTTCCACCCAAATGCTAGGTACAAATCACAGTGATGAGTTTGGTACGGGGAGCTGGAGATAAAACACAGGGCATGGTGGTAGAGGGTGTCTATTTTACGGAGGTTGGTAATTGTTAAAGTGTTATAAATTATGTTGCCATAGTCCGTGGAGTGGGATAGTTGGTGCCATGATATATACTGTGCCTAGGCAGGAGTGTGATGGTAGGTGCTGTGATATGTGCTGTGTTCAGGCAGGAGAGGGATAGTAGGTGCCACAATATGTACTGTGCCCAGGCAGGATGGGGATGGTAGGAACCATGATATGTACTGTGCTCAGTCAAGAGAGGGATGGATTTTGCCACAGTGTGTTCTGTTCTATGGCAGGAGGGGGATGGTAAGTGCCATTATATGTACCGCACCCAGGTAAGAGAGGGATGCTAGCTGCCAAGATATGTGCTGTGCTCAGGGAGGAGGGAGGATGGTAGGGGCCATGATATATACTGTGCTCTGTCAGGAGGGGAATGGTAGGCACCACGATATGTACTGTGCTCAGGCAGAAGGGGGATGGTAGGTGCCACAATATTTGCTGGGCTCAGGAGAGGGGATGAATGGAGTTACGATATGTACTATGCTCAGGCAGGAGGGGGATGGTGTATGTATGATATGTATATTACACAGGCAGAAGGGTGGATGGTCGGTGCTACAATATGTACTGGGCTCAGGCATGAGGTGGATGGTAGGTGCCACGATATTGCCATGGTTAGGCAGGAGGGGGATTGGAGGTGCCACGATATGTACTGTGCTCAGGCAGGATGGGGGATGGATGGTGAGACACTATGGATTGTGTTCAGTTAGGATTGGGATGGTAGGTGCCACAGTATGTACTGTACTTAGTTGGGAGGAACTTGGATGGTGCCACAGTATGTACTGAGTCCAGGCAGGAAGGAGATGGATGGTGCAACACTGTGTATTGTGTTCATTCAGGAGGGGGATGGTAGGTGTCATGCTATGTACTGTGCTCAGGCAGGTGGGGTGGTGGTGGTAAGCATCTTGCTATGCACTGTGTTCAGTCAAGAGGAGAGTGATAGGTGCCACAAATGTACTGTGCTAAGGAAGGAGGGGGATGGATGGTGCCATCATATGTACTGTACTCAGGCAGGAGGAGGATATTAGGAGCCAGGATATGTTCTGAGTTCAAACAGTAGGAGGGTGCTAGGTGCCATGATCTGTACTGTGCTCATGCAGGTGGGGGATGGTAGGTGCCAAATTATGCACTGTGCTCTGACAGTGTTGAGCCTATGGCTGGGGTAGGGTAGGGCTGTAAACAGTAATGTCTGTTTATTGCTGTTGTTATGTGTAGCGTCTGTGGCTGGGGTAGGGCTGTAAATAATAATGTCTGTTTATTGCTGTAGTTATGTGTCGCTTCTGTGGCCGGAGTAGGGGAGGTAGAGCTGTAAACAGTAATGTCTGTTTATTGCTGTTGTTATGTGTAGCATCTGTGGCTGGAGTAGGGTAGGGCTGTAAATAGTTATGTCTGTTTATTGCTGTAGTTATGTGTCGCATCTGTGGCTGGAGTAGGTTAGGGCTGTAAATGGAAATGTCTGTTTATTGCTGTTGTGTGTAGCGTCTGTGGCTGGGGTAGGGCAGTAAATAGTAATGTCTGTTTGTTGCTGTAGTTATGTGTAGCATCTGTGGCTTGAGTACGTTAGGGCTGTAAACAGTAATGTGTGTTTATTTCAGTAGTTACCATGTATCTGTTGTTGGTGAGGAGGTAGTTGGTAGGTTACTCACCTGGTAAAGGTGATTGTGGGGGTATACATCTCTAAGGCACTTTGCAGTCATAACATCATGGGTTGTGTTCGCCTTATAAGTTGCTTGTTGCACATATGACTTCTAAAGAAGTCCGACTCCTCTTCCGTAGAGACCTGCCCATACTGGATCAGTTTGATGTCTTCCAAAGCTGTACCTGAAATGGAACTGGATACTTGTTGACTTGTGGTTATATACTATGTACTGTGGGCCAAGATAGATTCCAACAAGGTTTCTTTTATTTCCTACTGATACACTCTAAGAAAAATTCTGGCCCGTACGGCATGCCGGTTACTGATTTGTGTTATCTGAATGTGAGAGTCAACTGGTTGGGATGTGGTGTGCCTCAGAGATGTATACCCCCACAATCACCTTTACCGGGTGAGTAAACTGCCATTGTGGGGGATAATCTCTGAGGCACTCCACAGTCATTCAGTCATGGGTTTTAAAAGCAGTACCCTGATCAGTGGGTGGGGTAGACATGTCACGTTTTGACGCACCAGGCTTGGCCGCTAGAAGTACAGAGCAGCCAAAATTGTTTTTTGTGTCATGGGACACGTCAAGTCTATAATGTCTGATATCGAATTCCATTTAAATGATCTACTTGATATTAAGAAGATTCTCCTCTCCTCATAGGAGAGAACATTACCACCCGGTGCCCTCATGGGCATAACGGGCCAAATTACAAATGTTGGAAATGTATGAGACAATCGGAACCTATTCGTACAATATACGAATACTCTAAACGAATCTCAGAAGATGAAACCTTTGTCCCCATACATATGAACCCCTCATTCTCCAAATGGAGAAGGTCTGGACTTTCCCATTTTTTCCAATTTCTATCCCCCCAAGGGATTTTCCCCTTTGAAAAACTACAATCCCAATATAATCTCCGTAGGTGATCAGATTTATTTTGATATTTTCAGGTCAGGAACCATATTCTGCAGAATCGACTAATCCAGCATAAAATCCCTTCCCCGACTCCGGATCTCATAAAAATATTCATAGAAGCTAGAAGGGGGAGCAAACATTATTATTGGAACCATATACAAGGGACTGAGAAATGAAAAAATAGAATCGACTGATTCCATACTACAAGAATGGAATAAAGATTTACATCTGGAAATATCCAGAGAGGAGTGGCTCGGATCAGCCTTGAGGGTGATAAAGACCACCTCCTCTCCTTTGTGGAGGGAGTTTGTGTGGAAATGCCGCTCTCGCTTTTTTTGAGTGCCTGCGGTCCTCCTCAAATTCCTCCCGGATACTTATGGAGTCTGCTGGCGAAGCTGTGGTTTTCCTAGGGCTTCATTGGGTCACATTTTCTGGCAATGCCCTTGTTTAATACCTTTTTGGTTCTCATTACAAATAGAACTCACTAGCCTAATGGGTCAGGCAGTTGAACTAACAGCCGAACAGGCACTGCTTGCAATCTTTCCAGACCACTCTCCTCCATGGGTATATACCCTTTTACCAATCTATCTCCTTGCTGCAAAAAAGTCCATCACTCTTCGATGGATGACAGTTAAAATTCCAACAGTAGAAGAATGGCGGTCTATTATGTCTGACATTTATTCACTAGAGAGTCTCAAAGCTAAAATTCAAGGTAAAGCTCCATCTCGAATGAAGAAGTGGCAGAGATGGGTGTTCTACCAGTCCTCAGTGGACCCTGGCTTCTGCCCATAGAATTGCTGAACTGGGTGGAGGCCTCGCTGGTGGCTGGGAAGACACAACAAGATGAAAAATGTGAAAGGAGAAAGGAACTCAGATTTGGCCTTTTAAACCAAAGATTACCCTAAACAAAATTGAACATTAAAATGAAAAGGGGCCATAATAAACAAAAGCTTTGGATCTGGGAAACATTACTTGCTGAAAGTGTTTGTTATTTGTGGATATGGGACATCATGAAGATGGAGTTTCTTTTGTTCAACAGATTATTGACCTCTACTTGTAACAATCTGACATGACTTCTAGGCTAATAAGTACATACTGAGTACTTTATATTACGACTGAGGATGTGCTTCTGATTTATGTAAGTTCTGTATCTTTGATTCATGTGCATAAAACTTTGTAATAAAAGAAATATTAAAAAAAAGTCTATAATCTCTGGTAAAGGTATGAATGGATGTCAGTGTGGTGGCTGCACAGATTTTTTCTGTGTTGGACATATTTTTTTTTGCCCAAGAAGTGGCCACCACTCTGGTAGAGTGAGCCTTAAAGTCTGTTGGGGGCACTGAGTTGTTTGCCTTATATGCCTCTAAAGTTGCCGTCTTGGGCCAGGACACTAAAATGGAGTGTGATGACAGTTGACCTTTTGCATGTACTTATAAGATATCAAACCATCGGTCAGTCTTGCATATATCGTTTGTCCTGCTGACATAGGTGGTTATAACTCATTTCATTCCCAGTGTTTGGAGAGTTGACTCTAGTTCCAGTTTCAATGCTGACATCTCGGCTGGCAGATCGATGGTCTGATTGGCATGAAAAGGTGACGCCACCTTTGGCACAAATGATGGCATTGTTCTTAAGGTCACCCCGTCTTCGTGAAATGTCAGGTATCGGGCCCCGCATGATAGTGCCTGTAATTCACCTATGCATCTGGCTGAACAAATTATCATTAGGAAAGTTGTTTTGAGGTTTGACCATTGGAATTCCACTATGGGCAGTAGCTCAAAGGGCATATCTGTCATGGCTCTGAGTACCAGGTTGCAGCCCCAAGGTGCTGTCATTGGTTTAACTTTTGGTAGGTTATTGGTGGCTGCTTTCAAGAAGTGGATAATGTCAGGGTGTGCCTCTGGTGTTGCCCTGCTTATTTGACATTTTGCCACTTCCATTGCTGCTACTTTTATCCGGAGGGATGAGGCCAACAGACCCTTGTCCAGGCCCTCTTGCAGGAATAGTAAAATATCAGCTATAGATGAATTTTGAGGCATTGTGTCCTTCACATGCACCAGTTTGTGAATATGTTCCAATGTCTTATACGTTGCGGTGGTGGAATCCCTCCTTGACGTGGTCATGGTGTTTATTACCAAGGGGTGATAGCCTGCTTTCAGCAGTCTCTCCCTTTCAGGAGCTGAGCTGTTTGCGGTTGTGGTGGCTGGGGTGGAATACTGGCCCTTGATGGAGAATGTCGTGTCTGAGGGGTAGTTTCCAAGGGTGGTCCGGAGCCGTAGCCACTATCAGGGCAAACCAGGACCTCCTGGGCCAGTAGGGACTAATCAGGATCACTCTCACCCCTAGCTTTTCAGATCTTCCTCAAGACTTGAGGAGTGAGAGGTAGTGGCGCAAACATGTATGCCATGTTGAAGGCCCTTGTCGATGACAGGGTTTCCACACCCATGGACTGTCTGTCCTTGTACCGAGAGTAGGACTTGGGGCATTGGGTGTTTTTGCTGGTGACCATCAGATCCATTTCTACCGGACACCATCGTTTGTTGATATATTCGAATACTTGAGGGTGAAGTTTCCATTCTCCCGTGTGGATCTGTTGTCGGCTCAGCCAGTCTGCTGTCGTATTTAATTTGCCTTCCAGGTATATCGCTGAGATCCTGGCGAGATGATTTTGGGCCCATGGTATGAATTTTTAAATATCTCCTTTTGCATTGCCGTGCTTTTCTTTCCCCCTTGCTTGGAGATGTATGACACTGTCACCTGGTTGTGATAGAATCACAGAACTTGACGGCAGATAAAGACCTCTTGGCCCATCTAGTCTTCCCCTGATCCCACCACTGTTCTTCCCTCCCCCCTCTGAAAGCATCCATCCCACCTCTCTGTAACCCCATGTGCCTGTCCCATGCTCTCTTGAAATCTGACACTGTCTCGGACCCCACCACCTCCTCTGGAAACCTGTCTCAAGTTTCCACCACCCTGTCTTGAAGAACTGTCCTCTCACATTGCCTCTGTAATTCCCCTCCTGTAGTCTTAAACCATGCCTCCTCATTATGGTGCCTTTCTTCTTGTTAAAAATAAACACCCTGGGTCCGCTTTATTTATCCCTTTGAAGTATTTAAAGGTCTCTATCACGTTCCCTCTCTCCCTTCTAGTCTCCAGTGTGTAGAGCCCCAGTTCCCTTCATCTCTGTTCATACAGTTTTCCCTTCATCCCTTGCACCATCTTGGCCGCTCGTTTCTGAACCCCTTCAATCAAGTCTATGTCTTTGCACAGGTATGGCCTCCAGAACTGGACTCTGTACACGACGTGCGGTGTCACCATGGCTTGGTATAGGGGCATCAGGACCTCCCTCCTTCTTCTAGTGATTCCCCTGCCTATACATGCTAGCATCCCATACGCTCTCCCCACCACCCTGGTACACTGCTTCCCCACCTTGAGGTCACTGGATGCTATTATCCCTAGATCCCTCTCCTGCTCCGTAACCCTGACTTCCTCATCCCCAAGTGTGTATCCTGCCTTCAGGTTCCTGTGCCCCAGGTGCATGACTGCACACTTCTTGATATTAAATTTTAATTGCCAAATCTCTACCCACCCTTACAGTGCCCTCAGGTCCTGCCTCATGTCCTCAACACCCCCCCTTGTGGAGTCTACCTTATTGCAAATTTTCATATCATCTGCAAAAAGGGCCATCTAACCCTTCAGCCTTTCCTCTATATCGCTGATGTAGATATTGAAAAGAAGCAGTCCCAGCACTGACCCCCTGGGGTACCCCACTCGTTACCCACCCTATCCTGGAGTGCACCCCTGTCACTACCACCCTCTGGCTTCAGTCCACAAACCACTTTTCTACCCATCTAGCTATTTTGTCCCCCATCCCATACTTTCCAGCTTATTGACTACCTTTCTGTAGGGTACAGTGTCAAAGGCCTTGCTGAAATCCAGATAGGTCATGTCCACCACTCCCCCCAGTCAATTACCTGTGTCACCCAGTCAAAGAACTCAATTAAATTGGTCTGGCACGACATCCGTTTTATAAACACATGTCTGTCATCCAGCAGCCCATTTGTCTCCAGATAGTCCGTCACCCTCTCCCTGACAAGTGTCTCCATGACCTTCCCCACCACTGCGTTGAGGCTGACCAGGTGGTAGTTTTCTCTCAACTCCCTGCTTCCCCCTCTTGTGTTTCTGTGCCATGGTCACCCTGCTCCAGTCCTCAAGCACCCTTCCAGAATCCAGAGACAGATAGAACAGCCTTGCCAGTAGGGCAGCCAATTCCTCTCCCAGTTCCCGGATCATCCTTGGATGCAGCCCGTCTGGTCCCATGACTTCGTTTACTCTCAACCTGCCTAGTTCCTCCCTAACTCTCTCTGCACTGAAAGGACTCATGTCCACCCCTATTCTCCCCTCCCTCATCAACTCTAGTCCCTACCCCCCCTTCGTAAATACCAAGCAAAAGTACCTTTTTAGTTCTGCTTTATTCCAGTCCTCTTCTAATGGCCTCCCTCCTTCCTCCCACAGTCTTGTGATCCCCTGTCCTGTCTTCCTCCTTTCTCCCATATATCTAAAGAATGTTTTGTCTCCTTTCTTGGTCTGTTTTGCTATCCTTTTCTCAGTGTTGGCCTTTGTCCTCCTAATTACTTTCCATGCTAGCCTCCTCATTTCCCTATAAGCCTCTGTGTCCTCTTCCTTCTGTGTTCTCTTGTATTTCCTGAAGGCCCTCCTTCTGCCCCCGACCTCCCTCACCACTTCCCTAGTGAACCAGAGTGGTCTCCTGCAACTTGTACCCTTCCTAACGCTTCTAATACACATTTGCTTGGCCTCCCTCACCTGGTCTCTAATAGCTCCCCATAACTCTTCCACGTTGTTTATCTTCCTCGTGCCTTCCATCACCTCCCTTACTATCCTTCTCATCATGTCAAAGTCTGTGCACCTGAAGTCCAGCACCATTGTGTTGGTTTGGCGCAACTCCCTGTTCTCACCTTGAATCTGATGGTCCTATGGTTGCTGTTTCCCAGCTTCTCCCCCACATTCTCCCCATTCATTAAAACCATGTCCAGCAGGTTGTTTCCCCTAGTTCGATCTTTGACCAACTGCTGTAGGAACACCCCCTGCAGTGCCATCAGAATTCACCTGGTTCTGGCCAAAGCCGCATCTGGGATGGTCCAGTCTACATCTGAGAGGTTTAGGTCCCCCACCAGAAGTGTCTCCCCCTTGAGAGCCATCCTCATGACTGCTTGTGACATTATCCTGTCGTGTTCTTCCCCTTGCATAGGTGGTCTATAAACTACTCCTAGTCTCAAAGATTCCCCCGTCCTTCTGCCCAGCGTTACCCAAAGGACTTCAGTTTCCCCGTCCCCCTCCTGCCCCTCTGTAACCTTTATGTCCTCCCTGATGTATAGAGCCACCCCCCCTTTTTGTCTCTCCTATCCTTCCTGAACAATCTGTAGCCAGAAATAGCTGTCTCCCACATGTGATATTCTGTCCACCAAGTTTCTGTGATCATGATTATGTCCCGTCTGTCGTGCACAATGACGGCTATCAATGCCTCCATCTTATTTGCTAAGCTCCTAGCGTTAACCACTAGACCCCTGCACCATAGTCCCCTTCCCTCTGGTCTCCCCAAGGGCATTCCAGAACCTAACACTTCATCCCCTCCCTGGGGGGGGTCTAGGGCCCATCTCAGCCGTAGTAAGGTGTGGTATTATTCCCAGCTCCCCCTGTTTAGTTTAAGTTATATGCTTTTTCAAAGAAATCTCCCAGTCTACATTTCAGTATGACTGCACCTTCTCTGTTAAAGTATAGCCTGTCAGGGGCAAAGAGACTCTCATCATCCCACGTTGCCCCCCAGTCCCCTACCAGTCCATACCCCATCTGCGTACACCATCTTGCCAGCCAACTATTGAACTCCTTTATCCTATGTTTTCTCTCTCACCTAGCTCTGGGTCCTGGCAAAACATCTGAAAAGGTTAGAGATTTGAAGCATTGACCACAGCAAAATCTAGCCAGGGCCTTAAGTCTCACCTGCACCTCTTGGAGACAATTTCCTTCCAGGTCATTTGTTCCCAAGTGGAGCACCAAATGAGTTTTCCCATGCTGTTCCTTGCCCCATGAGGGGACATGGTGGATCACCTCCAGCACCTCATGCCTGGCATGCACTCCACCCAAACTGCACTATTTCTGCCCCCCCCACACTTGATATCCTTTATGAGATGGTCACCAATCAGTAGCTCCTTGCCCTTTTTTCCTTCTGACTTACCTGCGACACAGTTCTTCTCCGAGCTACAGGCGTCTGTTCTACCTTCCTGTCCCTCGCTATCACCCCTCCTGAATCATTGCCTTGATCCCTAACCCCCTCAGCTTGGTAGATTCACCCTCACCTTCCCTGTTGACTTCTGCTATTACCTCTATTGCTCTTGTCTCTAGCTCTCTGATCCCCGCCCTTCCGTATGCCTGTCCCCTGCTAGTGATTCTCCAGATAGCCTTGATGAGTAGGTAGCCTCATCCATCCCCTTTTCGTTGTAATCATCTAGTCCAGTGCCACCTCCAGTCTCCTTCTGCACTCCATGCACCCTGTCTTTTTTCTGCCCAGCATCCGGTTTCTTTTGCTCCCCCAGGCTGACTCCCTGCTGGCCTGTGCCCCTTCGTTTCCATCCTTGCTTATCTCTTCCCCTCTCCCTGTGTACACCTCACTCCCCAACTCTCCCTGTTTTCCCTTGCACCTTCATTAGTCGTGGCACCCCCCTCACTTTTGCCCTCCTTCCTTCCGGCCCCTACTTACTGCTCCCCCTGCCTTTTCTGATACCCCTTCCACTATGGTGTCCGCCAGCAGCAAGTACCTGTTTGAGACCAGAATCCCTCCTGTATGTTGCCTTCTACCGTCCCCTACCGGTGAATTGAGCACCCCTGCCTGGGTCCTTGGAATCCCATTTCCACTAACACCAGCAGAAACCACTCTCTGCCATCCATCACTTGCCGCCCCATCCAGTCTGGAACCCCTTTCTCTTTACAACCCCCAAGCCTGGCCTGACCTTCCACAGTTCCAGCTGACCTCCTACCCCACTGTTGTCACATTAGCAGACTCCCTCCTCCCTCAGTTATCTTTACATATGTGCCTCCCGATCCCTGTACTCATGTGCTTCATCCACCTGTCCAATTCATCCCTGAGAATGTGATCTCAGCCTCTAATTTCATTAACCTGGCTCATATTGGACAGCATCCTAGCCTCCACAGTGTATTCATGGCCACTGCATCCCACTAGTCTGCCTCCCCTCCATCCACTTGTCAAATTCCCCTTCCCCCTCCAGTAGTGACCCTGCCCAGGTCGGCCTCTCCTTCTTAAATCTTCAACCCACACCCCTTCCCCCCTCCACACAGACCCATATCCCCTCCCATATTCCCAACTCTGTAAGGCCATTTGACATAAGTTTCCTCAAAAGAACACTATAACCACAGAACTACCACAAAAGTAATGACTATGACTAGAGGTGCCCTTTAAGCCAATACAGAGCAGTGTAACTAAGTACAGAAAAACGTCGATAGAGTGATGCCCTTAATGCTGTATTGTAACTTCAATAGTGTTGCTACATTAGAGAAATCTGAACAGTCTATCTGTGAAGCACTTGTGCAACCTACCCCCTGCCCCCAAATACCTCTGCAGCCCCACATAAATTGCACAAATGCCTCAATCCCACACAGTAGGAACCCCCAGAAAGTCAGCACCTTGGGGGGAGATATCATACAGTAATGGGGGATCAACAGACACAGTACCTTGGTGATAAAGTGGTCTTCCAGTCATGGCAGTGAGTTGCTTATAGGTGAGGACTCCTCCAGTGATCTCCTCCATGATCTGCCCCTCCTCCTGCCATCTCCCAATGGGCCAATCTTCTCAGGGAGTGGTTTAGCAGCACATTTACTCTGGAGGTGGTGCGGGGATGGTGGGAGGGAGAAAACATAACTCCAACAAGTGATTTCAGCTCCTCTGGTCCTTATCTCGGCTATGAAGCATGCTCCAGATGAGGAACCACAGACCCCTGATCCACCTTCTGCACTGACTGCCGATGCAGCATATCAGATCCGGGCTCCAGTGCACCACCGATGCAGCTTTTCTGCTTCCCCTGTCAGACAGCCTAAGCCCTCAGTCCTCCTCCGATTTGCCACCAATGTGGTGCTGTAGCTCCCAGTCCTTCCCTCAGCCTGCCGCCAATGCGGCCACCAGCTTCCAGCATTGGCCTCTCCGGTTTTCTGCCAGTGCGGCACTGTAGCTCCCAGTCCTTCCCTTGCCTTGCCACCAATGCAGCTCCCAGGGTTGGCTCCCCGTGCACTGTAGAATTGTGACTAGGTTTGAGTACAAACAGCCCAGCCACAGTTTAAACTTTTGTGCCTTTTTCAGCCCATGAGCTGATTGGCTTCCATGGGACTGGGTGGGTTGGGGAAACACAACTCCAACAAGTGATTGCAGCTCCTCTGGTCCTTGTCCTGACTGTGAAGCACGCTCCAGATGGGGAGCCACAGACCCCCGATCCACCTCCTGCACTGGCCGCCAATGCGTCTTATCAGATCTGGGCTCCAGTACACCACTGATGCGGCTTTTCTGCTTCTCCTGTAGGAGAGCCTAAGCCCTCAGCCTTCCTCCATTTTGCTGTCGATGCGGCGCTGTAGTTCCCAGTCCTTCCCTTGGCCTGCCACCGATGCGGCCACCAGCTCCCAGGATTGGCTCCCCGTCTGATTTGATTAGGACATGTTTGCATTTGATCTGTTGCCTGAAGTGTAGCAGTGCTAGAAATACTGGTTTCATCTCTGGAATGATTATTGGAAGTTTTGTCTTGGCTAGGGACCACTTCCCCTGTGCTGACTGGTGTTCTGTGACATCCCCCTAACCTGCTAGACTGGCATCTGTGTCTGTTACTACTTCCTGTTGGATGTCTAGTGGCACCCCTTTGGAGAGGTTTCTTTTGATTATCCACCATGATAGTGATCACACCACATGAGTTGGGATCGTGACTGACCTGGTGAAGTCAAGGCCATGTGTTGGTCCCTGTTTGACTGCAAACGAGAGTAGGACATCTCATTTTCCATCTGGCCCACAGAATTATGTCTTTGCATGAGGCTAGTAGTTCCAGGATCTGGGAAGCTATCTCCAGTGATGGGCATCTGAGTCTCTGTAATCTTGCAACTTGTGCCATCAGATTGTTGATCCAGTTTTCTGATGGATACACTCGCCATCCCACTGTATTTATTATGATGCCCAAGTGTGCTGTGGATTGGCTGGGGTTGAGACTGCTCTTGGTGTAGTTGATCATCCAACCGTGACTCTCTAGGCACTGTACCACTGCCTCGGTCTCTTGTATCAATTGCCGGACAGATCTGGTTCTGATAAGCCAATCGTCCAGGTATGGTATGACTTGGATGCCCTGTTCACTTAGTTTGGCTGCTGATACCACTGATACCTTCGTGAAGACTCAGGGTTGCCGAGGCCAGTCTGAAGGGCAGCACCTGGTACTGAAAGGGTTTCCCTAGGATGTGAATGTGAAACCTGAGAAATCTGTAGTGTGAGGGTCTTATGGGGATGTGTAGGTATGCCTCCTTCAGGTCTATAGATGTCAGGAAGTCCCTGGGGAGTGGATCTGATTGTTTTCATCTACTATGGTTTGTATTGTATGGAGCAATTTAATAATTTTAAGTCATGCTGGCCGTAGGCCTCCTATTTTCTTGGGCACTATAAAGAACATTGCATATATTCCCCAGCCTCTCTCTGCTGGTGGAACCTCTCTTATTGCTTTGTTGTGAATTAGATCTGCTAGTACCTGGTGTATCTGTGATGGATTTACCGTATGCCGTGACACTGGCAGTGTGATCAGTCTGTGTTATGTGGGTACTTCTGTCAAGTCTATGGCATAGCCCTTATTTACCACTTCTGGGACCCAGTGGTCCCCTGTTGATTTTTCCCATGTTTTTGGTGAACTGCATTAGATGAGTACCTACTGGTACATTTCAGTAATTTTTATAGGGAATGTAGTCATTGCTTTGAGTGTGTTTTACGGGTGAGTTTATTTGCACCCCTGCCCCTGCTGCTTCCTGCTCTACCTCTGAGTCTGTTGGAGTTGTTGGGAGGAGGGTAGGAAGGCCGAAAATTGTTTCCCCTGTATCTCTGTCTTGCATGAAGGTACTGTATGTGGATCTGTTGGTTTGCTCCTTTCCCAGCACTTTTCCATCTTCCTTGCCCTTGAGGTATTTTTCTAGCCCCTCCCCAAATGACCCTTTGAAGGGGAGTTTATGCAACATGGCTTTTGACTTTTTGTCTACATCCCAAAGTTTCATCAGTGACCTTCTGACCCTGTTAACCAGCACTGCCATTCTGGCGTTAATATTTAAGCGAGTCTACTGCCATATCTGCTACATATTTCATGGACAATATGGTATTTTCTAGAAGTTGTGCCTCTGTAGATTTTGGGGTTATCATTTTCATCACATCCTGGAGCCAGGACAGCTGGGCTTGGTAGCATAGATTGCTGTTGTTGCTGCCCTGGCTCTGACACCAGCCAGTCTGGAATTTTCGTGTCCTCCAGCTCTCTGTGCACTGGGTCCTTTAGCTCTGAGGCCCCCCTCCATTGGGAGTACAGTCTTTTTGTTTAGGGATGCAATCTGTGGGTCTACTGTGGGAGGTGTGCACCACAGTGACACTTATCCACCTGTAGTGGGTACATTTTGTCCCATGACCGTCGCTCGGGGATGCGAGCAGGGTCTGTGGATTTCCATTCTTTAGCCACTACTTCATCAGTGGACTCGCAAACTGGGAAGGTGTTGGCTTTTTTTTGGCTGAGAGTAATTGGGATGGAATCAGCTTGGATTGTGATGGAGGAGCTGAGGTTTCAAACCTCACTGTGGACATGATGTTGTGGACCATTGCTGGTATTTGGCCTGGAAAGCAACACTTACCTGTCAGTGACTGAGTGTCTATTTCCGTTCTGCCTCATCATCAGAACTATGTCCAGAATCTGGTTGGGATGTCGGGGGTCAGGGTTCCCCAGGTGTTGGATTCATAGGTGTAGGTAGAGTCAGGCTGGGAATAGAATGGTCTGGGCTAGGTAGGCGTGGGCCAGTCAGCTCAGCTAATTTCTTTAGCACAGCTGCCATTAGTTGTTGCTGTGCCTGCATAATCTGTTGGTTTTGGAGAAGAATGGCCACTGTATCCATGCTTTGTCCCTGTTCTGGAGTAGTGTTGGGTGGGCCGGAGGGCTCAGGAGGTCGATTTGGTGCTTGGCTGGGACCTTCTCCATACTCTTTCTCCTCGGTTAACTAAGAGGGATCTTTGGCACAGGATGGGCATAGCCAGCCTAGCTGGCCTGGAGGAATGGGCACAGTGCAGAGTCTGCAGATCTTCGTTGTGACCATGTTGTCCTGTGTGAAGAAGAGGGGACAAAGGGGGACTGTTATTAGGTTTGTGTTTGGTCATTTAACATTAGAAATTAATTTTGTAAGATTAAAAAGACATTTCACAACATATAACAGGCATTGTTGTGTGGTGTTTGTGTGGCCCTTTAAGAGTAGTGTTGCTTGGTCAAATTCATTGTGTATAAGGACCTTCTTTACCAATATGGCTGCTGGAAATGTGGTGGGCTAAAACTTTCTGGTGCCTCGTGGGTGTTAGTGGGTCTCAGGAGAGTTCTTGAGTCTTTTTATGGCCCCTTGTATTCCATACTGTCACAGAAATTGTATAATTCATTTTATTTTTCAATAGAATGCTTAGTTAGAAGTCTGGAATGTGTGGTCCCCCGTGCACAAGATGGATGAAGGACGAATCGCACATGCACGAGTGTTAGGCTGCTCTGCACATGTGCAGTAGTACTCTGGGCTTGGCCGTGAGCAACATGGCCACTGAACCTTAAAGAGCTAGTGTGCTACTTGGAATTAATAGTAATTTTCAGATGCAGTCAGCTGTCACTTCCAATATCTGAAGTATTTTTTTATTTTCTGTCTGCTAAATAAAAGGTTTTCCACCTGGCAGTACTGGGGTGATGAGTGGAGCAGAACTCTGGAGGAAAAAAAAAGTCAGTTCTGTTCCTCCCACTACATCGTCAGAAATGAGACAAAACACCTTAAGGCATCACAGTCCTTGCAGCCTGAGCAGTGACTTTCTCAAGCTACCAACCAAAATGCAGGAAATTGTGACATCACTAGTAACCAGGGAGAGCCAGTCCCTGCTGCTTCATGTGAAAGTGAAACCTGGCAGTGAGAAATGGTTCTCATTGGTTACTAGTGATCAGGGTTGCCACCTTTGGATGAGGCAAAAAACGGATCCTAAGCTCCGCCCCTAGCCCCACCCCTTTTCATGACTCATCATGCATTGTTCCTCCTAGAAGTCCATTTGTTATATCAATAAAAAACAACGCTTAGAGCAGCAGTTCAACAAAAATGTGAAGATACTATACTGTACTGGTTAAAGTTACTTTCCTAGGTTCTTTCTAATTATTTATTTACTTATGCATTTATTTATTTATACTGGTTTACCAAATTAACATACAGTGATAAAAAAAAAATCTCATTTACAGATATGATCTGGGGGGAGACAAGGGAAATACTGTAAATAGCATACAATAGTATACATACCTTGTATCTTTTTCTGGCTCCATTTCCTGTTCATGTCCACAGTACTATTTAAAAGCCAAAGTAGTGACTATACTTTTTTCTTAAGGAAATAAAATATTTTTAAAAATGCCTAAATTCTGTTAGAAATGAAAATGTTTACAGCAAATGAAAGTGGAGGACAACTGGCTCTGTTACTGTTACAAAAGGTTGGGGCAGCTGTGCTGCAGTGGAAAAGATTAGGTTAAGTAAGTGCTAATGGTGTGAACGACCATACTTTACACCTCCCAGGTTGTCTGCTTTCACCAACAAAGGGCTACATTGACAATAGAACTTATTTGTAACTTGAACATGTAGCTGAAACAATGAATGATATGACACATTTATTTCCAGAGTATGTGAGCACTCAAAATGGCTCAAAATCGGATTACCTGATAGGGACCCTGAAAACCTGATCACCAGGTAAAAAACCTGACAGGTGGCAACCCTATTTCACCCCAGTACTGCCAGGTGGAAAATATCCTAATTAGCAAAGAGAAAAGAAAAAATACTTGTGATATAAGAAGTAATTGCTGACTATATCTGAAAGTTACAATTAATTGCAGGCAGCTTCCAGGCAGTACATTAGCTCTTTAATGTGCCTGTGTGCAAGCTCAGCGATCGTTGCATATATGCTGGGAGGTTTGGGGACGGTCATGGCAGTAATTTTAAAATAGGACAAACAAATGGACAGCTGAGATTCCTAAAGTAATCGCCATTTTAACTGGACACTCCTTGTGGTATCTTACGCTATCTCCTACCCAGTGTTGGAATTATACTTCCAGAGGTACCAGGGCCCTTCAATTTTTGGAACAGGGACCATTTGCAGCTGTTCAAATTGGTGTGTAATGCATGCCAGCGGGTCAAGTGGGAGGCACACTGCACTAAATACTACTGCTTAGTTTGTGTAGCCCATGTTTTCTTAGTAAAATAAGCTCAACGTATAAAGCCTTGTGTTACATGGCTTTTGATGCATTTTCTAAAGACTCTGGCCCAGATATTCAAACTGCGCCAGGCTGTGGCGCAAGCTTGGGCACAGCTCAGCAGCTGCGCCCAGGGGGTGTGGACTGGGTGATATTCATGAGCTGCGCCATGGCTCCAGCAGGCGTTGAATCTCCTTGCCTACCCCAGTGTGCATGGCGCAGTGGCACTGCACCAGTGCAAGTGGCCAGAGTGGAGCATGGAGATGCGCTAGTGCAAGTTCCATTGTGCCATGCACAGCAACCGTGATAGTCAAAACTTGACATGCAAATGGGGCCATAATGTGTGCAAGGCACACATGGGATTTGCATGTCATTGTGGCCCCATTTGCATGCAGGTGCGCCGATCCCCGACGTCTTGCACCTGGCGCCTGCCAGGCAGCAGCTGTCAGACTGACGCCCTGCAGCCCGATCGTGGGCATTTGTATAAGAAAATAAATATTCCCAATATCCCTGGTGGTCCAGTGGACCGCTATCTGCCCGATCGGGCATTTGTAAAAAAAGATTCCAACGTCCAATATCCCTGGTGGTCCAGTGGACCGCTGTCTGCCCGATCACGGGCATTTGTAATAAAAGACGAAATAAGTCCAATATCTCTGGTGGTCCAGTGGACCCCTGTCTGCCCGATCGCGGGCATTTGTACATAAAAATATATAAGTTCAATATCCCTGGTGGTCAAGGTGCCCCCTCCCCACCCACCCACTGAGCCACGCGCTCCCCAGTCGGCGGCGGGTGGCAGCACCCCACCCGCCTGCCGACTGACACCGTCGGTAGAGCTGTACGCCCATTGGTTCACAGCATGAGCCAATGGGCATGCAACCCGTACCATACTACACATTCCAGATATGTGAATGAAGGAACTAGAAGGGGACAGGATCAATTGTGTTCCAGTACAGTAGCTGCTTCTTGTTGATTTTACAGGGTTTCTTGTGGATTTTACTTAGTAGAAGATTATTTCTTTTCTTTCTTACTTCTAAGGGGTTAGCAGGGTATTGTTTTTGAGGCTATTGGAAGTTTGAAAAGTGGTTTGGTGGCTGTAAGTGGGCTCATTTGTTGGATGTTTCACTGTGTAACAGGCTGTGCTGGTGGAGGCCTATTCCTTCTGATTTAAAACCTATTTGGTGGGATTTGCTTGGGGCTGGTTCTTTGGTTGCAGGGCTTGGAGGGGCTGATACACTCTTTCGAGAGTCGGGTGTGGGCCAAATCCCACCCTCCCCACCCCTCCCTCCCAGCTTATTTATAGGGAACACCTGCCCTGCAATTGGAGGAAAAGACTGCAGGTGCAGCTCATGTAGTTTTAGCCACTGGGGTTGGATTTAAAGGCTGGGAGAGAGGAACTTAGGGAGTTGTTCACTTCCCTTATAAGTTTACTGTGTTGTACTGCACCTAGTAACAGGGGTACTGGTTTACTGTGGGACTGTATCTAGGATTAGTGGGTGACCTGATTAGGCAGTAGGGGTGTATCTTGGACTAGTGGGGAACCTGGTGGCTCACCCAAGGAAACCTACTTAGAAGGGGATGGGACCACACGTCATTAGGGCCAGCATCTTTGGGAGGGTGGTGGGGTGCACAGGGTGTGGGGCAGCCATGATACTGGACTGGGCTTGGAAGTTCGGTGGTTGCCCAGAGTGCTACAAGCTGGCACAGCTTAGGGAGGAGGTTGCGGGGATTAGGAGACAGCTGGGGGAAGGGGGGAGGTATGGTTGGAGAAGAGGGCAGGGGATCTCCAACGGGGTTGCACCAAGCACTAGGGGCGGGGGCCTAGGGAAAGGAGTGCAGGAGAATACTCTGGGGTCACATAGGGACCCTGACAGAGGGGGCCCAAAAGGAGGACACTACCAAGGAAGCAGGCAGGTAACTGGGGACCCTCACAAAGGGGGGCCAGAGGGACAACATTCTCAGGGAAGTAGGCAGATGGCCGGACTGGACAGAAGGAAGCTAGGCGGGGAGGTGGATCGGACCTTACGCTTGTTTATTTGTACATCAGTTTGAAAACCTTTGAGCCATGGGCTCATTCACAAAAGTACCTCGTCAAAAAAAAAAAGACAAACACAATACAACAGTATGTTACAACAATGAGATATACAACAAATTGGTTCAAACAGGTATGTTTCAACAATGAGGCATACAATAAATTGTTAAAGCCAGGCTATCTTCTGTTATTGGATGCAGCCACTCAGGTGGCTTTGTCCTAGCATATGAGCAAGACCAAACTAGTAGCAATCACAGCTTCGAGTATTAAATAGGTGATTTCGGAGGGAGGTTTTAAAACAGGAGATTGAGGGAGCATCAGAGATAGTGGGGGGAAGTGTGTTGAACCAGGATGGGGCTCTGTAGCAATAGGCCCTTTGACCGTGTGAGGTCCTAGCCCTGGGAATTGATAGGGTGGTTTTGCCGGAGGTTCAAGTTTGTAATAGGGATTTTGCATGGTGGATGGAGGCTGTCAAACCTGGTGGGGATAGACCAAGGAGAGTTTTTTTTGTTATGATACAGGTTTGATATCTAAGGCGTTCATCTAGGTCAAGCAGCATGGCCTTTGCATATATCTGGCAAGTGTGCGTTAACCTAGGGACCCCTGAAATTAGCCTACAGGCCTTGTTTAGTGTGGGAAGTAATTTTGTTGAGGAGGTCTGATCAGCAGCACCATACACCGGCAGCCCATAATCCACAAGGGACAGTATGGATGATGTGACCGCGAGTCGGAGGGCCTCGGGGAGACAGTTTTATACGTGTAAGATGCCTAGCCAATATTTGCAGCTGAGGCAAGGGCTGAGATGTGATCATGGAAGGAGAGAGAGTCAAATAGATCCCAAGGTACTTACAGGAGTAGACTTGTTCGAGTGGGAACTTGATGCTAGAGTATGTGGAGTTTGAAGTTGCTGGATTTGTTTTGTGGGTGGGCGAAGATCATGGTTTTGGTTTTTTTGAGATTTATCACCAGTCTATGCTCCTTGAACCAACCTTCGGCTTCATTATATGATCTTTGCAAGGAGTCCTGGAGGGTGATAGGGTTGCGATCAGAGGCAACGATGACGGCATCATCTGCATACAGTAAAATATTTCCAGTACAGGAACCTGGTAGGGTGTTGAGGTATAGTGAGAAGAGTAAGGGTCCAAGAATGGAGCCCTGGGGAACACCAGAGTGGATGGGACAGATGTCGGAGTGAGTCCCGCTAATTTTAACACGTTGGGAGTGGGCTGACAGATAGCTGGCGCACCAGGAGACAGGCCCAGTGGCAAATCCAGAGTAACTGAGGGCATCCAGAAGGAGGGGATGGGAGACAGTGTTGAATGCTTTTGATAGGTCTACAAACACTGCGCCAGCCAGAGAGCCCGAGTCCAGGGAGGTGTGGAGAAAGTTTGAGAACTCTAGGAGGGCAGTACTGGTGCTATGGCCAGCACGGAAACCGTGCTGTTCAGGGCAGAGAATGTTGTAGTTGGTAAGGTAATCTGTGATTTGAGAGGCCACCACGTTTTCCAGGGCTTTGGAGAGTGGAGAGAGAATGGAGATAGGCCGCTAGTTTCCGGCCAGGGATCTGTCTCCACCTTTATGAATGGGTGTGACTGTGGCAATTTTCCAAGCCGACGGAAATTGCCCCAGGCAGAGGGATTTATTAAGGAGGCTGGTGATTGGGGCGAGGACCAGATCCAATACCCGGTGAAGGATACAGGGATCCAGGGTGTCACTGCCAGTACTATTGCTCTTAAAGGCATTAATTAGGTGAGGTCTGAGTTCTTGGGCAGAGACTCAGCGTAGGTGAAAGTAAGGGCGTGTAAGGACTGGGGCAGGTAGAGAGGGGGGAGGGTTGAAAAAATCTCGAGGGAGGACTGGGCTAAGATCTGTGAAAGAAGTATTGAGGCAGTTAGCTATAAGGGCTGGGTCAGTGGAGATAGTGCCATTGATATTGATCTGGGAGGGTGGGGGGCGTGTGCTCCCATTTAACTGTTTGATATTGTCCCAGAAGGTTTTGGCATTTCCCTAGGAGGAGGTGAGTGACAACTGATAGTGATCAGTCTTGGCCTTTCTGATGGCCCAGGTACACTTGTTTCTAGCAGCAGCATATGCCTGTCTATCGCTGGGCCGGCTAGTTTCAGTAGCCCGGTACCATAAGTTATCCCTGTGCTTAAGTTGTTGGAGCAGGCCGGGGGTCACCCAGGGAGCATTCAGCACTTTGGAATGGAGGGCTGTCAGTGGTGCAAAGATGTGGCAGGCTTTATTGAAGGTTTGGGTAAAGAAGGTTAGTGCCGTATCGATGTCAGGGGCATACTGTATAGGAGACCAATCAATTTGGGACAGAAGTTCCTTGAGGTTTTTCAGACCACCAGGTTTCAGGCGCAGCCGAAGTGTGGACTGTGCCATGGGTTTGGATACTGAGGTAGTCCAGCGAAAAAGTATGGGGGAGTGATCGCTAAGTGAGTCAGGAAGGACTTGGCTATCGAAGATCCGTTTCGGGCGATTGGAGAGGACAACATCGAGTAGAGTACTGGTGCCTCTCTTTGGATTAGACCTAGTGGGATGGGTAACAAGTTGAGTCATATCGAATGCTGCAAAGGAGTCACGGGTAGAGGAGGAAGAGGGGCTAAGCCAATTAATGTTTAGATCACCCACTAGTATTTGGTCAGAGGAGTAGTGTAGCGAAGTAAGGTATTCCGTTAGTGAGGCCAGAGCCAGTGTTTGCTTTTAAGGGGGTATGTAGGCTGTAGTTAGATAGAGTGGGCCCCTTGAGGGGTCTGGAGTCAGTTTCAGGGTTAGCGCCTGCACCCCGAAATCAAGAGCAGGTGCTGGGAGGGCAAGTCCAGTGAGGGAGTCTTTAGTGTAGATAGCACAGCCACCACCCCGTCTTCCAGCCAGGTCTTCCCGGTAGAGGGAGTATCCTGGGAGGGAGACAAAGGAGTCTGGGGTGGATTCTGACAGCCAGGTCTCAACCAGGGTGATGACATCTGGTTTATGGGATGAGACCCAGCATTGGAGTGAGTCAAATTTTTTCAAGAGGCTACAGATATTCATTGAGGCAATGCAAAGCCCGTGAGAGCCTGTAGCTGAGCTGTTGTGGACTGGGCCAGGGTTGGAATGTATGTTACCTGACAGGAGTAGTAGCATAACTACAGCTCTGGCCAGGTGGCAGTGAAAAGTATTTTTGAGACAGACACGAGTGGAGGAGGAGGGAAGTTTCAGAACACATGGGGTAGGCAGTGAAACACAGTCTGGGAAGGCTAGAATGATAAGCCTCCCGTGAGAGTTAGAGGTGGGAGCTTGGAGGAAGTTGGGGGGTGGGCAGGGTGAGCAGATCACCCAGTGGGGGCAAGGTGTGTGAGTGCTGGCTCAGATACATAGGAGGGGTGTAGTACCAGAGCACAAAGGGGGGGCAACAGATTGGCACATCTGCAACAGCACTGAGTTTGATGGGTAGGACAGTGGCATCAGACAGAGGATGAGAACGAGGCAAGTCAATAGGCGAAGGGCACATGCATAATACTAAGGAGCTAAGAAGGTAATGGTAGAAAGAAGTGGAAAGATGCTTGTCTGTAAGCGTTAGTGCCACTTTGGTTCAGTGGTAGCGACACTGCCTCTGGTGTACAGGGTACCAGGTTCAAGACTCTCCCAAGGTATTAGGAGAATGGACCTGGTAGGAGTCGGAATCCAAGGTCTGGGAGTCAGAACAGGCAGTGGTTGGGCCTGAAAATAGGGTGCTCAGTAGCGACTCCTAGTGGTCAGCAGTTGCGGGCTGGAAGGGAGGGTAGGGGGTCCGAGTAGATGGTAGTTACGCTCAGTAACCGCTTCAATTCTCTTCTTCTGCTTGAGGGATGAGGGGTGATGTAGCCATGACAGGGTGGTTAGAGATGGAAAGGGAGTGAGGGGCAGGAGGCGGGGGCCGGATAGCAGGAGGAACGGGGGGGGAACCTGGAATGCAGGAAAATGGGGGGAGCAGTGAATCAGAGCAGGAGGGGCGGGGGAAGAGGGAGGAAAGGGCAAGGAGAAGGACCAGAAGTACAAGGAGGATACAGTAAAGGGAGCTGAGGGTTTAGGCCAGGGGAGCACGACAAGCAAGGAGGGACTAAACGGAGCCAGGAAGGAAGGGAGGATGACCCAGGCTAGTTTAGCAGATGGGGGAGAAGGACCAGTCATGAGCAGTGAGGGGGGAGTTAGCGAGGTATAGAAGGATACTCCGGAGGAGGAGAGGCATAGGATCGGAGGGAGGGGTGGCCAGGGTAAATAAGGAGGGCAGCATGTGGCACCCAGATAGGGGAGGAACAAGGAGCCGGCTGGGTGGAGGGCCAGTAGAAAGGATGAGGGACATGGAAGGGGGAATGGAGGAAAAGGTGGTCAGAGTTCTCCTGTGGGGGATTCTATGATCAGGGGTATCAAATGGGATAGGGAGGAGAAGCCTGGCCAGTTAGAACAAAATGTTTCCCTGGACTAACGGTGCACAGGGCCAAGCACGAGGTATATCAGCTGGCAAAGGATTGTGGGGGTTCACCGGACATACTGGTCCACCGGGGTACAAATGACATTGAGGGAAATAGCGAGCTAGAGATACAGGCGAGGTTCAGGGAGCTTGCCAGGGTCTGTCATGACATAGGATGCACAATTTCCTTCTCGGAAATCCTGCCAATGCCAAGGGCTAGTGGGGAACACAAAACAAAAATTAGGGAGATAAACCAGTGGCTCAGGGAGTGGTGTGAGGCCAGAGGGTATGGGTTGATGGGGGACTGGGGGGAGACCTGGGAGGATAAGGAGCTGTATGCTAGAGATAGGCTCCATCTCAATTTGGAGGGGAGGGGAATCCTTATGTTGAAAATAGAGGGGTTCACTGGTGAAAAGTGGGGTTTAAACCTGTGAAGGGGGGAGGGATGGGAGAAAAGGCTGTCGAAGGGGGTCTGATAAAGGAGGGACTCTGTCTCCACCCCCCTGGGGAGCTGGAGGAATTTGGGAAAAGGCCGACTGGTAAAGTGCAGACCATCGGAAAACGGAATCCCCATGGGAACATGAGCAGGGGAAATGGAAGTATAGGGAAAGGGTGGAAGGTAGTCCTGCTTAATGCCAGGAGCTTGGGCAATAAAATGCCTGAGCTCCAGGCGATACTAACTGAGGCAGCAGTGGATGTGGCAGCGGTCACTGAGACCTGGGCCACTGCAGGACATGACTGGGACCTGAACCTGGAGGGTTACATTATGTTCAGGAAGGACAGGGGGGAGGGAAGGGAGGAGGGGTAGCAATGATAGTCAAAAACTGCATTGGCATGGGGGAGTAGGAGGCGGAAGGAACCGTGGAGGCGACTTGGGTCACCTTGGTAACAAGGGGGCAAGAGAGTAAAAATAGGAGTGGTGTATAGATCCCTGCACTGGCAGAGGAGCTGGAGGAGAATCTGGTGGCAGATGTTGGGAGACACTGCAGACTATGCAGGGGAAGGGTGGTGGTGTTGGGGGACTTAAACATGCCAGGAACAGACTGGAAGACTATGACATCCTCGGTGGCCAGGGAACAGAGGTTGTTGGATGTCTTTCAAGACGCGTTCCTAACTCAGCAGGTGGGGGAACCGACCAGGGAGGCGCGGGCACTGGATGTGGTCCTGGCAGACAGTGACCAGATTGGGGGCCTGGAGGTAAGGGACCCGCTGGTGGGGAGTGACCATGCCACGGTCTGGTTCTGCCTGGACCTAAGAGGGGTAGAAGGCTGCACAAAAACGGAGGTAACTGACTTCAGGGGGGCGGATTTTAAGGAAATGGGAAGGATCCTTAAGGAGCATTTGGATGTGATTGGGTCAGACATGGACGCTGACAGTAGGTGGGAAATCATCAGGAGAGGGGTGCAGGATGTTACCAGCACCTGTGCAGAGTAAGATGAAAATGCGGTGGGCCCGAAACCCTGCTGGTGGACCAGGAGGTCCAGGAGGTGGTGCGGGGAAAGAAGGCAGCCTATAGGCAATTCAAGTGCTCAAGGAATGAAAGGGATCGAGGGGAGTACGAGCTGATGGCTAGAAGGCCACTAGGGTGGTGAGGGGTTAAGGCAAGGAAGGAGCAGAACCTGGCCATGGAAATTGGGAGAGGAACAAAGGGTTCTTTAGATACACTGGGGAAAAACAAAGGGTGAAGGGCAGATTAGCAGGATTAAAACAGGGAAAGATGGGCACAAGACCCGGGGAGCAGGCTGAGGTACTAAATGAGTACTTCACTCAGTTTTCACCAAAAGGAAAATGGGGTGCTGCATCATACATGGGAGAGACAGTGATACTGAGGAGGGGGGGACCCTTACCGATCGGTGGGTCTGGGGAGAGGGGAGGCATCACTGGCAGGAGGGGAAGGCTAAGCAGGGAGAAGAGGTAGCGGAAGTGGAAATCACAGCAGAGAGAGTGAGGGAAGCCCTCAGGTCCCTTAAGACGGAGAAAGCACCGGGGCCGGATAAATTACATCCCAGAGTGCTGAAGGAACTTGCGGATGTCCTGGTGAAACCCCTGGCAGAGCTTTTCACCATCTCTCTGAGGACAGGGTGGGTGCCCCAGGACTGGAAGGTGGTGCATATAGTGCCTATCCACAAGGGGGGATCAAGGGAGGTGGCAGGGAACTACAGGCCTGTCAGCCTGACATCGGTGGTGGGAAAGGTGATGAAGGGCACTGTCAAGGAGAGGCTGGGGGGGGGACCTGGAAAAGTCAGGGTGCCTGGATGATAGACAGCATGGATTAGTCCCGGGGCATTCGTGTTAGACAAACCTTGTGGAGTTCTATGACTGGGTGACGAGTGCCTTGGACCTGGGTAGACCAGTGGACGTCCTCTTTCTAGACTTCAGCAAGGCATTTGACTCTGTTCCTCACATGGGCCTGTTGGATAAGCTGGGAGAAATGGGGGTGGGGAACCAGATGATAAGATGGATGGGCAATTGGCTCCAGGACTGGACCCAGAGTGTCGTAGTTGGCAGGATAGTCTCATCCCCAAGGAGAGTCATTAGTGGGGTCCCACAGGGATCAGTCCTTGGGCCCCTCCTGTTCAACGCCTACATCTCTGACATAAAAACAGGTATCAGGAGTGAGATGAGTCTCTTTGCGGATGACTCAAAACTGGGGGCGGTGGTGGATGGGGACGAGGGGAGGATGGCCCTACAGGAGGACCTGGAGGCTCTGGAAGGATGGTCTAGAAAGTGGAAGCTGAGGTTCAATGCAGGGAAATGCAAGGTGCTGCACTTGGGGGCCAGAAACCAGGGCCAAGTGTACACTGTGGGGGGGGGGAATGCTACAAATCTCGATGGCACAGAGGGACCTGGGGGTGGTGGCGGATGTCAGGATGAACAACTCGGAGACTTGTAGGAGGGCAGCAGCCAAGGCCAACAGGATGCTGGGATGCATCGCTAGGGGGATCACCTCCAGAAGGAGGGAAGTGATACTCCCTCTGTATAACTGCTTAGTGAGGCCACACTTCGAGTACTGCGTGCAGTTTTGGAGGCCACACTTAAAGAGGGACATTAAACTCCTGGAGAGGGTCCTGAGGAGGGCAACCAAAATGATTTGGAGCTTGGGGGACAGGACCTATAAGGAGAGGCTCGAAGAGCTAAATATGTACACACTGGAAGAGAGAAGGGACGGGGGGGACATGATAGAGGTCTTCAGGTACATGAAGGGGGTAAATAGGGGAGGAGCAGTCAGGGTGCTTCGAAGGAAGGAGGAGGGGCCCACTAGAGGGCATGGGTGGAAGCTGGAGGGGAAAGATTCAGGGGAGAAAGGAGGAGGTGCTACTTCACTGAGAGGGTGGTGGAGCCATGGAATGTGCTGCCTAGGGGCTGGTGGAGGCAGAGACAGTGGAAGGGTTCAAGAGGGGGTGGGACACGTACAGGGGAAGGGTTCTGGAAGCAAAATCCAATGCAGCGAGAATATCCGGAACTGGGAAGGGAGAAGCCAGAGAAGGCGAGGGAGGCAGCAAGGTCAGCTCCCGGGGTAGGGGCTGACCAAACGAGCAGACGCGAAAGACAGTTAGGCCTATTCTGCTGGCATTTTAGTATGTTAGTAACTCATTTATTGCTACTGGTTGCACACTTTCTGCTTGTTAAATGTTTAAACTCTTTCAATAAAATTTTTAATGGAAAAAATTAAATGCGGTTTATTACAGGAGTTACCATGTAGCATCTGTGGTTGAAAATCTTTGTTTATTACTGCAGTTGCCGTTTAATGTCTGTGGTTGGAAGTGTCTGTTTATTCCTGCAGTTACCATGTAGCATCTGTGATCGGAAATGTCTGTTTATTCCTGTAGTTACTGTGTAGCGTCAGCCATTGGAAATGTCTGTTTATTCATGTAGTTACCGTGTAGCGTCTATGGTTGGAAATTTTTGTTTATAATTCCAGCAATTACTGTGAAGCATATGCAGCTAGAAGTGTCTGTTTATTCCTGCAGTTACCATATAGCGTCTGTGGTTGGAAATATCTGTTTACTCTGATCTGCAGTTACTGTGTAGCATCTGTGGTTGGAAATGTCTCTTTATTCTTGTAGTTGCTGTGTTTCGCATTGTTACTACAGTGATTGCAGTTTTCAAAGGTCAGGTAATGACGCATGATGCTTGTGTCAGACAGACATGATGCAAGAGGCACCCTGCACCACACTGTGCATCATTCCCGATTTTCTGACACATGCTGTGCCATAAGGGGCAGCCTCTGCCAGACGGGCTTGCACTATGCTTGCGGCGGATGCACAACTGTACCATGACAGACATGGGGTTGTGTCACAACAGTGCTGCAGCATCCGCTAAGTTGCAATTTACAAAGGTCCTCAGTGGAAGCAGGTCTCACCAGCGGTTAGACCAGGCAGTGCTGGTGTAACGGTTATATTCAGCATGTATGGATGCAGGAGAGGCAGCACAGAGGACAGCAGAGGACGAACTATGAGGGACTGGGCCATGTAATGTACAGTAGACAGTACAGCACAGATGAACAGACATGGACAGGGTGCTAGAGAGACAGATGGAGAGCTGTGGTTTGTAGGCATGTATAACCATAAGCTAGCCTGCTTGTCACCACCGTGATGCCCAAACTGTTGCTGTCCATGTCTTGTGTTCTGTATGGTGACGTATGCAGGTTGCCCACAGAGGAAAGGTGGCCCAGTGTGGCCTGTACATCCTGGGTATACAGTTTGCCCAGTGAGCTCTGCCACAGGTGTGACAGCTCTATGACACAGCATCTGCCACAGCCTGTGGATGGACAGATATGGGGCATGCCGGTGCCTTTGTGGCATGGTGGCTGTTACAGCTCTCAGTTGTCCACTGTGAGCTATATGTGCAGGTGGGCAGTGTCACAAACCCACTCCTGAGGGTCAGGTCCACTGAGCTCACAGTGCCCACCCCTAAGCACAATCCATGAGAGAGAGGGGGGAAAACAGGGGATACCCTCTTTGTGTCCTTCTACAGTGCTCGCTGTGTTCACAACTGACCACTCGCCACGAAGCCCCGGGGTCCCCTCTTTACTCTGGATCAGGGTACAATACTAGTTTCGAGTCTTGTAGCCAAATGTGAACCCTTCATGGTTGTTACACAAAGGGGGAAGATCCAGGCATTACAACCTTTTCAGGGTAGGGTTGTAACCCTGATTCTGCCTTCACCCACAATGCGTGCAATAACCTGGTTCAAATCCCCACAGACTCTTCCTTGAGACTTCGGTATTCCCCCTGTCTTTAGCCAGACCTTCCATTTTCAGACTCTTTTTTTTTTGATTTGGTAGCTTATGATAGCTCTCCTTAGCAATAGCAGTTTAGTAACAGATTATTACTGAAACATACCACAATCATACACGCAATATAGAAATCTCACTCAGGCAGGTTTCTTAAACAAAACAAATGTCTTTACGAAATAAATAATTATCATACATTACAACAAAATGGTTTGATCAATTTGGACACAGAGTAACACAAATAAAAAGTGGACATGTACATGCAAAAAAACTAATAGCTAAGTTCTACCTTAAGTGCGTAGTGGACTGAAATCCAGGAAAAGTATACGAAAATTTCAGTTTCCTTTGATAGCAGTCTTTCTTCTTGTGTGTCAGGAGAAGAGTGTCCCTTGAAGATGCTCTGCAAAATGAGAGAGAGAGACCCTGGTTTTCAAGCTCTTTATACAGTGTCAAAATCCCTGGTCTGTCCTAACTCATAGGCCAGTAGCTGTCACTCTTGCGCTTTCCCAGCAACACAATTTTCTGGCTACCTTGTGATGTCATACTTCCTTGACAATTATGACACCTGTAAGAGAATTCACAATAGCCTGCCAGAATGGATATTTCTGTCCTTTCCTTTCATCTCATCAAAGGCAATATACCAGTTTGCTGGGACCAAAGCATCCTGCCTTTGAGGTGATAAAGGGCTATCTCCTGAACATTTTACTTACCTCTGTTTCCCTCAGTTAACCAGGGAAATACCTTTTGATCAGCTACCCCCAAGTCTTTGACAAATAATTGTCAGCTTCCTGGCAAGCAAGCTGGTTTCTCTCAGGTCAGAGGAAGGTCAAACATTTTAAAAGAAATCCAGTCTCTCTCACTATCCTATGAGACCTTTCCTTAACACTGGCATTTCTTGTGGCATGTACACATACATAAAATATAACAGAATATAACATCATATATCTGTACATCTGACTGGCAGTGGCATAGCTCACCACAGACAACACATCCATCCTTATGCCAGCTGCTGAGCGTGCCAGTGCACATCAGCACTGGGGACCATGGCCATGCTATCCACTGGTATTCCTGGACAGTCTGCAAGCCACCCACTTACATGAGCTGCAGTGTTGGGGTATGCATCGTTATGTACCGTCCTACTGTACTAGCAACATGTACAGCTTGCAAGGGACCAGCAGACCTATGCCACCTCACAGGTGAGTGCCAGGGGGCTGTATAACCTTCCCTACCTGCCCCCTGTTGCATGCTCCATAGTGTCCTCTGCATGTGGTGGCAGTTGTGTCAGCCACCTGCTGTTCCTATCTGTTGTCACTGTTCCATCACTGACACCATGCAGATCAGACACATCAAGCTACCTGCCCAGGTGCATTGCAGCAGATGTGTTTCACCATCTACTGCCCTGTTGCCCTTTTCTTGCCTGGCTCTTCACAGTGGAGTACTGCACAACCCTCTATTCCACTGGACTGGGGTGTCATCATGCTGCCTCCCTCATTTCCAGCACAGGCCAGTATTACACTATGGTGCCTTCTGGGGAGTTGGGTGTGTGCCGTGGACAATGGGTTTCCTTGGGGGCACTGCCCATGGGGTGCGCAGAGCCTCCATCAAACCCCTCCCATGTGCCTTTTTTTGTCGCACAGGTGCTGCTGTGGCAACCTTTGGGAGTTCAGTGCCAGTACTCCTCCTGTACCCAAATCTGGTCCAGGGTCCCTGGCACACCAGACTTTGATGCAAGCTGCTATTTGCCAAAACTTGTCTCAGTCTAATGGGCCACTGAAAAATGAGCCCCATGTTTTGTTTTGAATTGTTCAGGTGAGCGTCTCATTAAGCCGAGCTCAATGATTCTGGTACCCAAAGGACCTGTGAGGAGCCAGTTTTGTCATGAAAGAAATGGCAGTACTTAAATAATGTCTAATTATTTAAAGAAGACAGGAAATAATTTCTTTTTTTTTTTTTCAGTAATAAATGTATTGATTTATTCAAAAGCACAATATAGTAGTTACGAAGAAGTCATAGAAACACAGACTATGACGGCAGATAAGGACTGCTTGGCCCACACAGTCTGCCCATTTCCCTACCTATTGGATAAGCTGCAAGTCCTAGTTAACCAACAGCCTACTTCCTCCTGCACACCAGAACTGCCTTACATCTGTCCCATGCATTCTTGAATTTCCCCACTGTTTTTGACCCCACAACCTCCTCAGGAAGGCTGTTCCATGCATCCACCACCCTCTCTGTGAAAAAATACTTCCTCACATTGCCCCTGAGCCTTCTCCCATCTTCAAATTGTGCCCTCTTGTTCTTGCACATCTCTTTTTCTGAAATATACTATCCTCTTGGACGTTGTTGATTCCCTTGAGGTACTTGAAAGTCTCTATCATGTCCCCCTTGTCCCTCCTTTCCTCTAGGGTATACATATTAAGCTCCTTTAGTCTCTCCTCATTTGGCTTATGGTGCAGACCCTGCATCATTTTAGTTGCCCTCTTCTGGACTTCCTCCATCCTGTCTGTGTCCTTGCAGAGATGGGGTCTCACCAACTGTCTGTATAGAGGGATAACAACCTCCTGTTTTCAACCCCTGGAAGCCCAAAGTAAAGGGAGTTGCAATAATCAAGGTGCAAGGTCACAAAGGCGTGGATCAGTGTGGGAAAATTACCGGACGGAACAAGGTGCTTGATCCTAGCGATGTTCCTCAGATGGTAAAAGGATGACTTAACAACGGCCGACACCTGAGATCGTAGTGTCAGCCCATCGTCAAGTATCACCCCTAGGTCCCGCACCCATTCAGAGGTCGGGAGCTGGGAACCCTCCCAGGAAAAGCCCCAAGCGGTGATCTGCCCCCGACCCCCCTATCCAGCGTCCTGGGCATCACCTCAGTCTTCCCTGGGTGCAACCTCAGCCAGCTGGAATTCATCCAGTCCAGGATTTCAGTGAGGCAGTTATTAAAAACCGAGAGTGCTTCATACTGGTCTGGTGCAAAAGACAGAGCTGGGTATCATCAGCATAGCAGTGAAACCTCAGCCCTTACCGTCTTACAATGTCTCCAAGGGGCAGCATATACACCGCGAATAACATGGGGGACAGCACAGAGCCCTGAGGAACCCCACATGACAGAGAGAGAGGGTCGGAGGAATAAATCCCCGACACGACACTCTGAGTTCTGCCAGTGAGGAAAGGCCTAAACCATCTGAAAACAGAGCCTGTCAGGCCACAGATGAAGCTCAGGCGCTTGAGCAGTACCCCATGATCCACAGTGTCAAAAGCTGTTGAGAGATCAAGAAGCACCAAGATGGACCATTTTTTTCGATCTCTCGCCATCAGGAGATCATTGAGCACTCGAACCAGCGCAGTCTCAGTACTATGCCTCTTTTGAAAACCGGACTGGAGAGGTTCATAGATGCTATGGATGGTCAAACGGTTCTCCAGCTGTACAGCCACTACTTTCTCAGTTACCTTCCCCACAAAGGGGAGGTTAGAGACAGGTCTGTAGTTTGCCAGACAGTCTGGGTCCAGAGAGGCTTTCTTCAAGAGGGGTGTCACCACTGCCTCCTTCAGGGAGCTTGGAAACTCACCCGACTCAAGGGAGCACCAGACTATAAGTTGGTCCTGGATCTAAACTATAGCATGTTGGGCGCATGCCCTGGACAATCCGCATAACATCCACGATCTCCAGCCGGTCGAAGGTACTCCAAGAGAAGTGAGGGACAGTAGCCAAGCACCGATCATCAGCAACTCTCATAGAGTGTGTCAATCGAATCTCTTCCCGGATGTCGGCCACCTTATCAGCAAAAAACCAAGCAAGTTCCTCACACTCCAATTGTGAAAAGGCTCTCCGAACCTGCAGACAGGCTGGGTTGCACAGCCTTTCCACGGTTCAGAAGAGCTGAGCTCGTCGGTTCTGAGCAGCAGCAGCAATCTCCCCAGACAGGAACTCTGCCTTCTTATGGGAGATTGCTGACTGGTAGCATTGATAGTGCTCTAGCAGTCTAAGATAGTCACCTTCAGGGTGGATTTCTGCCAGCAATGCTCTAACCTTCATCCTAATCGCCTCAGCTCCCTCAAGGTCCCGTCAAACCACAGGGACCAAGGGTAGAGGGAGAGAGAATGAATGCGGAATCCAGAGCTGTAGTAATGGCCTTATTATAGGCCAGAACCAAAGCCTCTGGGTCCCTGCTTGCCACAGGAAATTCCGACAGGTCAAGCACTGCCACTAGGCCATCAGGGCACAAATCCTGTAAAGGGCGGTTCCTGACCATCTCCACAGGGGTAGACCTACGAAGGGGGGGGGGGTGTAAAAATTGAATCTCACAGTATAGTGGTCGGACCATCCGACGGGTTCCACCCCCACATCAGAGGCCTCGATCCCCAGGAGGAAAACCAGGTCAAGAGAGTGGCTGTGTTTATGAGTAGCAGAGGTAACAATCTGTGTGAGGCCCAGTGATGATATCAGCTGGAGGAAGTGTTGACCAAATTGCGAGAGTTTGTCTTCGATCCAGGCATTGAAGTCGCCCAGGACCAATCTGCCTGGGCGACTCAAATGCCAGATTGACCACGAAGTCCACTACTTCCTGAAGGAATAGATTCTCATCCCCTGGTGGACGGTAGATGAGTGCCACCCTATAACCTACACCTGCTATTACAGCACACTCAAAAGATCTAGCATCCTCAACTGGTACACTAGTGAGACCCAATTCGGTCTTGAAATAGACCACAACCCCCCTCCCCTGTGGTCCAGTCTTGGGCGGTGAATCACCGAATACTCGGCCAGAAATGCAGCCTCAAATATGGGGCCCACGTTTTCATCTAGCCAGGTTTCAGTGATGCATGCTAGATCTGTTGTCCCTACAGGATCCACAACAATTGCGGTCTTGTTCTTAACAGATCTGGCGTTGCATAACACCACTCAAGTTGGACAATACTCCTGAGCCGCCCTAACCACCTGCCCACCAATATGGTGATGCTCTTGGGTATGGAGACTATGCATGGAGGACCACGTTCTGGACTCCATTTCGCCCTAGGGCGTCTTCTGGACTTAACTACCCCGATGCGAGTGCCCCGCTCATCCAACCTCCACTGTTCACCCCACCCCTACGGGCAATGCCCAATGCTCTACAATGCTGATAAGTAAAAAATAGTAAAGGGGGGGGAGGCGGAGAGCACGGAGAGCGGAGGCTGAGTAGCGCACGACCTGGGGGGTAGATCTATAACACATATCACAGGCCCAAAACACAGAACAAGGAAGAATATCCCAACAAATAAAATAAAATATAAAAATATATACACAACTTCAACAACACCCTCAAAGAAAGCAAAAAATAATCACTCAAATCTAAATATACCCCATTTTTTCCGAAACTCCCCGCTCGCTCTCACCTGGAGGGGAGATTCAGATAGCAACAAATTATGCTAACCACCCCACCCAACTTAATAACACTCTATTATAACAGATAAAAATAAACAAAAATGTATTTTATAAATGCAAATAAATACAATAAATGATAAACCAAAAAGGACGCTAAGTCACCATCAGAAGTCACTTTCAGGAAGTCCAGATTATTAAATAAAACTGCACCAGTATAATTAAGTACACCTCCTCTCACAAGGTGCACCAATTAACATAAAATAAAATAAAAATTGCAATTTCAGCATCCAACATAAAATAAACAAACAGTATAGTTTGTAAGACACCCAGGTTCTCTCACTGCCTGGGTGCCCCAAATAACGGGCACTCTTATTGCTCGTAACAGAGAGATTTTTGACAATTTATTTCCCAAGAGATATTCTTCGAATGGCAAGAAGCATCCACTAAGTCTTCTTTCAAAGTACAAAGCTCTTCACAGTCCAGATCGCAAAAATGACCGAGTCCCTTAAGACCTTCCTGTGAGGCCTAGCCACAGGAAATGTCAACCCCACCACCTCGGCACCTCACTAAATGCCAGTCCACCAGCAGGCCAGTAATGGGCCTTGGAGAAATCTTAGGCCCACCAGCTGGCTCCCCAGCTCAATCAAGCCCAAACCTCCTGGGTAGAAGCAGACTCCCACGACTGGCCACCCACACTTACAGGGTCTATAATCCAGTCTAAGGGACTCTATGTATCCACATTAAGCACCACCAGCAAAGGTAAATCAAGCCGGTAGATCTTACAACTAGGGGAAAAAAACATATGATTTCCAAATTATGCAGTCTTCACACTCTTCTTTTCACCACGGATTCCCGAGCACACACACTACCAAGCCCTCGGCTTAATAGCAAACGTGACACAGTCAAACATTTTTACCGGGCAATGTCTCCCATGCTGTAGTCCCCACGATGGCCAACAATCCTCAGCAAAATCCACACACAGACTCCAACAGTCTGCAGCATACCACAGGACCGAAGGCAGCAAGGAACACTCCTGGAGATCACCACAAACGAAAACAGGTGCCGAGAAAAACAGCCCAAACGATCCCGTAACAAGCAGACTGTAATCCAAAGGTCTTCAGCTCTTGATCGAGGTAGAGGGCACACAGCCGCAATTTCCACATGCAGAATGCAGAATGCACATAATGAACAGTGCAGGAAGGCAGGCAGAAAAAACTTCCAAGCTGGATAAAACAGTCTACAGTTTAAAATCCTTAGCCCTCCGGCAAAGCAGGAATATCATTCATGACTTAAGTATGCTAGGTTTTATTCAGACAGGGAAAACCCAAGCCTAAAAGCGTCAAATAAAAACACAAAACAAATAAACAAAAGAATGAAAAACAATTAAATAATGAATAAATAACCGCTAAACTACTGTGCTAAAATGTACTAAACCGATGGCCAGCCCAGCGCAGCCGCCATCTTGACAAAGGCCAGGCTGAAGACATGGGCCTTCCAGATGGCTGCTTTGAGATTAAGCTCCACTTTTGTGGAGGGGAACAACATCCACCTTTCTCCAATCCTCCGGTACCACACCATCCTCCCATGATTTGTTAAAAAGGTTAGTCAGTGGTATCAGCCCTTTTGCAGATCTTTGTGTCGTCTGCAAAGAGGCATACTTTTCCTTCCAGTCCATCGGGAATGTCACTTATAAAGACATTAAAGAGGACCAGCCCCAGTACTGAACCCTGCGGTACCCCACTAGTAACCCCCCTTTCTTCGGAGTGGACTCTGTTTACTATTACCCTCTGTGTCCTGTTGTCCAGGCAATTCTTTACCCAGGCTACCACCCTGGGACCCACTCCAAGGTTTGCTAACTTATTTATTAATCTTTTGTGTGGGACTGTGTCAGATGCCTTGCTAAAGTCTAGGTAGGCCACGTCCACAGCCCCTCCCTGATCTACTACCTTTGTCATCCAGTCAAAGAAATCTATTAGATTCATCTGACATGACCTTCCCACAGTGAATCCATGCTGCATTGGGTCCTGTGCCCCCTGACCTCTAGGTACTCAACAATTCTTTCTTTCAGAAGTGATTCCATCATTTTCCCTACTACGGAGGTCAAACAAACAGGTCTGTAGTTTCCTGCCTCTGCCTTGCTCCCACTTCTGTGGAGGGGGAACAACATCCACCTTCCTCCAGTCCTCCGGTGCCACACCATCTTCCCATGATTTGTTAAAAAGGTTAGTCAGTGGCGTCACTCGTTCTCCCCTTAGTTCTTTTAGAATTCTGGGGTGAATCCCATCAGGCCCCATTGCTTTGTCCACCTTTAGTTTCAGGAGTCCTTTCAGGACCCTTTCTTCTGTGAAAGGACTGGTATTGACTTCGCTATCCAGAGTGCTTCTTTTGTTTGGTTTAAGTATCTCCCCCTCTTCTTTTGTGAATACTGAGCAAAAGTATCATTTCAGTTTCTCTGCCTTTTCACTGCCCCCTGCCCCTCCCCTTTATTAAGTCTCACTATCACTCCCTTGGTCTTTTTTGCTCCCTATGTACCTATAAAAGGTTTTATCCCCCCTTCTTAAGGAAGCTGGCCATCTTTTCCTCTGCTTGGGCCTTTGATCTTCTGACTGCCTTCCCCGCTTTCTTCTGCTTTAACTGATACAGTTCCCTGTCCTGCTCCATCTGTGAGTCCTTATACTTCCTTAGGTTATCTTTTTCTCCCTGATTTTCTCGGCCACCTCTTGAGAACCATAGTGATTTTTTCCTTCATTTTGATTTATTTGTTTCATACAAAGGCTTGTTGCCTCTGTGATGGCAGTTTTGATGTTTCCCCATTGTTCCTCCACCCCTCCTTCCTGCCCACTTGTTAGTGCAGTCCATAAGCACTCTCCCATTTTGCCAAAGTCAACAATTATAATAGCAGGAGAGATAACAGAAATACAAAGCTGTATACAAGTTACTATATTTTAAGAACATAGAAATTAATTATTTTGGATTCAGTTATATTGTGTTACTGTGCTTTTCTTTTTTTTTTTTAAATGTTAGAATTGTATTATGTCTGATATTTTATGTAGTCTCATATATGTAATTTTGAATAGTGCTGTAAGAAAAGGGTGTTATCTAGCTTTTTTTTTTTTTTTGAAAAAAGTAAAATTTATAATGGTAAAAAAAAATACAAAGCTGCAATAGACAAAAAAGTTTTTAGATAGCAATAAACTAAATAACCTCTGAGGGATTGGTAGAATAAGCTTAATTAAATGCAAAAGTAGTACCTTTGAAAGAGAAAAGAGGGTTACAGTACATATTAGAATTATTCACATTTACACAAGGTCCTTTTTTCCAAGACCATCTTGTTTCAGGGGAGGGTACACTCGACATTCCTGCCCAAAGCCAGCAATATCTGGCTAAAGGGGCTGTCAGTATTTAATCAAAGATCACTCTGGATCTGTTCCCTTGTACCTCACTGTAGAAAACAAGAGGTGGTTCAAAGGCTTTCTTGTCCTGTCATGGAATCCACAGGCTGTTCCATGCATTCCACGAGGAAATAATTTCTAATTAGAAGTTGTTTATAATGTTCCCGTTTACAGAAATTATATACATAAGTCTAAATAGCCCATAGGTAACTGTACCTGAACAAAAAGTGATGTGAAAAACTGTATTTTGCAATGTTTTATTTTTATGGGCAGCATTGGTAGTTTATTCACGTATGAACATACGAATGTGCCAGCAGAAACAGACCACCCAGTCTATCTAAGTCTGATAGAGTGTGCAGCTAGCACCCCATGTTTGCAGCTACCCCACCCCTTCCCCTTTGTCATCCCACTGCCACCTGCTACTTCCCCCACCCTCAATCTTCCCTGTTCCCTGTCCCATGCCCTTTTGAAGCTGTTCACAGATTTACATGATACCACCCATTCTGGTAGGGTGTTCCATTTTGCTACTACCCTCTCTGTGAAATAGTGTCTCCTACTTTCCATCCTAAATCTTCCCCCTCTATCCTTAGCCCATGCCCCCTGGTGACCTTCCCCCCTCCTTAACTTAAAGACCCCATCTGTCCCATCCTTATTGATTCCCCTCAGATACTTGAATGTCTTTATCATGTCCCTCCTGTCCCTTCTATCCTCCAGGGTGTACATATTCAGGTCTCCCAGCCTGTTGTCATAGTCTCTCCCCTCCAGTAAACATTATCATCTTTGTTGGCCTCCTCTGCACCTCCTCCAGTAGCCTGATGTCACACGTTAGGTATGGCCTCCAAAACTGCACACAGTACTCTAAGTGCAGTCTTACCAGTGACCTGTAGAGGGGCAAGATCACCTCTCTTTGCCTGGACAAAACCCCTCTCGCTATGCACCCTAGCATTTTGTTCGCTTTTGCAGCTGCTCTCCTGCACTGGGCAGTGTTGTTCATGGTCCCTGTTATCATTACCCCTAGTTCCTTCTCCTCCTCAGTGAACTCTAGCTTAACCCCTTCCCCCCAGCCAGTATTCTCTCCTTGGGTTCTTCACCCCAAAGTGCATAACTTTACCCTTCTTTGCATGGTAAAGGTGATTGTGGGGCTATAGATCTCTGAGGCACTCCACATTCATGACATCATGGGTTGTGTACACCTGATAGGTTGCTTGATGCACATGTGACTTGAAGTAAGTCTGTCCTCCTTCTCCTGGGAGTAAACTTACCTCTGGTTCAATTTATTCCAAAGCTGTATCTGTAACTTTGATCTGTTAGTACCTACTTTCACAATCTGTCATTAAAGCCACGTCCGCTAGTGTGGTTCCATAGACTGTTTTATTTCGTAGTATTCAGCTATCATTAGAGTATACACATATGTGGTGTCGTAAGGGATTGTATGACACCCGAATAATAAGAAAAATCATTTGATTACGTTAATAACTCTTGATCTATGCAGCACAACTTTAGTTACTTCCCACGTCTTTTTGAGAGCGGGCTGTGGAGTGCCTCAGAGATCTATACCCCCACAATCACCTATACCAGGTGAGTAAACTACCACTGTGGGGGATAATCTCTGAGGCACTCCACATTCATGACGTTATGGGTTATTAATAAGCAGTGTTCATCTGTTCGAGTAGGTTAAACGTGTTATCTCGCACTGTGAGAGTTTTGGCTGTGGATAGTACTTCTTTTGCAAAGTTTGTCTTGCCGTCTTGTGACACGTCCATTCGATAGTGTCTTGTAAAGGTGTGTATTGAAGACCAGGTGGCAGCTGCGCATATCTCCTCTGCTGTAGCCATGTTCTTCTCTGCCCATGAAGTTGCTATTGCTCGTGTGGAATGGGCTTTTATGTCTCTTGGTGCATTTGTCTTGTTTGCTTTGTATGCCTCCTTGATATCCGTCTTAAGGTATGTGGCAATGGAAGCATTTGACGCTGGCTGTCCTTTCCTTTTCCCTTGAAGGACAATGACTAGCCTGTCCGTGTTGCGAATGTCCTTGGTTTGGTCTATGTATGTCGATATTATACTTCTCATCCCTAGTAGCTTTAATTGCGGTTGATCTTGCATGTCCTGTGGCGGTAGTTCTGCTGGTATCTCTATTGTTGGTTGAGACGGAAGGTGGATGATATTTTTGGTCTGAAGGAGAGTATCATCCTGAATGATATTCGGTCATTGTAGAATGTTAAGTACGGTGGTTTGCATGATAGTGCCTGTAGTTCTCCTACCCTTGTGGCGGATGCAGTGGCCATTAGGAATACTGTCTTGAGTTGCATCCATTTGAGTGGTACTATTTCTAGTGGTTTGAAAGGTGGGTTCATCATAGATTTTAGCACCGGTGTTAGGTCCCAGGGTGCTATTATGTCTTCGATTGTAGGCTTAATGTTAGTGGCGGCCTTTAAGAATCATACTATGTCCTGATGTGCTCCTGGATTAGAGCCTTGTATCAGTCCTCTTGTTGCCCCAGTAGCTGCTGGTTGTACCGTTAGGGAGACTGGTGATAGACCTAGGTGTATGCCCTCCTGCAGGAATACTAGTATTTGTGGTATGGTGCATGAGTGGGCCTCAGTGTTGTGGTGATTACACCATTTTTCAAATATATTCCATTGTCTTTGATATGTTACATTGGTGGATGGTTGTCTTGACATTGCCATCGTCTTGATGACAGTTGGGTGGTGGCCTGCTTTTAGCAGTTCTCCCTTTCAGGAGCCAGGCCGTGAGCTGCAGGTGTTGCAGATTGAGGTGTAGTATTGGCCATTGAGAGAGTAGGTCCGGTGTGTGTGGTAGTCTCCAAGGATCGTCGAGTGCCATGGATACTGTTGTTGCGAACCATGCTCTGCATTGCCAGTGTGGTGCAATGAGGATTACTCTGGCTCTGGACGTGTGTATTTTCTTCAGGATTTGAGTGATCAGTGGTAGTGGTAGAAAGACATATGCTATGTGGAATGTCCAGTTTGCTGTTAGGACATCCACCCCCATTGCGCTGCTGTCCTTGTATCATGACCAAAATTTCTGGCATTCATTGTTCTGTCGCGATGCCATCAGACCCTGTTTTACTGGTCCCCACCTTTTGTTTATTTGAGCGAAATCATGAGGGTGTAGTTTCCATTCCCCTGTGTGCACTTGCTGTCAGCTTAGCCAGTCTGCTGTGGTGTTTAAAGTCCCTGCCAGATGTATTTTGCCGTTATTGACTTTGGGTTCTTTTGTGCCCAGGGTATGAGTTCTGCAGTTTCTGCTATCATTGCCCTGCTCTTTGTTCCCCCTTGTTTGTTTATATATGACACCGTTACCTGGTTGTCTGATTTCATTCTGACATGTTTGTCCTTTATTTTTTGAGAAGTACAAGAGAGCCAGAAAGACTGCTCTCATCTCGAGCACGTTTATAGACAGTTTCTTCTCCGCTAGTGACCATGTACCTTGTGCTGTCTGGGTTCCCATGACTGGCCCCATCCCAGCAGGCTTGCATCTGTTTCTAAGATTGCCTTTGGTTGGGTGTCTAGGGGCATGCCATCTGTTAGTTTGTGTTTGTTTGTCCACCAGGATAAACTTGCTTTTTCGCTGAGTGGTAGGATGACCCTTTGTGATAGGTCGATGTCTTATGTAGGACCTTGTTGTATTAGGAATGCCATGAGGTGTCTCGTGTGCCACTTTTTCCCAGGGGATGGTGTCTATAGTAGTTGACATTAGTCCCAATACTTGTGATATGAGAAGTAGCGTAGGCTCCTTTGAGTTTTGTAACTGACTTGTAAGTTGTATGATAGATGTCACCCTGCTGTGTGACAGGAAGACTAGGCCTGCTTCTGTATCTGTGATTGTGCCTAGATGCTCTATAGACTGTCTGGGTGCCAGGCAGCTTTTGGCGTGGTTTATTACCCAGCCGTGAGTTTGTAGGCAGTCTACGACAATTTTTGTCTCTCTGACTGATTGCTGATGCGATCTTGTTCTGATTAACCAATCGTCCAGACAGGGTATTACATGTATGCCTTGTTCCCTTAGTTTTACAGCTAGCACTATGGTGATCTTTGTGAACACTCTGGGTGCTGAGGCCAAACTGAATGACAGTACTTGTTATTAATAGTAGTCCCCTTGTATATGGAATCTGAGGAATTTGAAGTGACTTGGTCTGATTGGTATGTGCAGATAGGCATCCTTCAGATTTATGGAGGTGAGGAAATCTCCTGGTCTGATTACTGTCAGCATTGTTCTGATTGTCTCCATTTTGAATGGGATGTTTTGTTTAGGTACTTTAGGTCTAGCACTGGGTGGAGGTCTCCTGTCTTTTTGGGTACCATGAAGAATATTGAGTATATTCCCTGTCCTTGTTCTGGTGCTATTGCTTTGTTCCGGCATAGTTCTTGTAACACCATCTTTACTTGGTGTGATGTTATCTTGTGTGGTGATATTGGTGCTTTCACTAGTCGACTGTGTCTTGGCATGTGATCGAATCCTATGGCGTATCTCTCGCTTACTATTTCTAGTACGCACTTGTCTGTAGTGTTTTTTTGCCAGGCTTGTGTGAATAGTAGTAGCCTTGGGCCTACTGGTGGTGTGTGGAACTGCATGCAGTAGGGATAGTCATTGTCTTGAATGAGGTCTTTGTGTGGTGTGGCTGCCTCTGCCTCTTGGAGCTGAGCCTCGGCCTCTAAATATATTGTATTGGTACGAAGGCATGTATTGCTGCCTATAACTTGTGCCTCTGTAACTATTGTTTCCTCTCCTTTTGCCTCGAAAGGACTGTGAGCGAAATCTATGCCTAGTAGGCAGATAAGTGTATCTGGCATTGTCCTTGGACAGTGCCTTGCCTTCCTGTTTTCCCTTGAGGTATTTTTCTAATCCTTCTCTGAAAAGTAGGTTCCCTTTAAAGGGAAGTTTCCGTAGTGTCGCCTTGGATTCCCTGTCTGCGAACCTTAACTTCTTCCATAGAGCTCGCCGAGCTCTGTTGGTTAGTATGGCTGATCTGGCATTGATCTTTAAGGAATCAACAGCCATGTCTGCCAGGTATTTTGTGGATAGCATCACATTCTCTGTTAGTTTTGCCTCAGTAGACTTAGGGGGTGAGATCTTTATGACTTCTTGGAGCCAAATTAGTTGGGCTTGTGTGGCGTAACTAGTGGTTGATGCGGCTCTTGTTCCTAGGCCAGCTAGTTCCGCATTTTTCCTAAGGAAATCCTCTAACGTTATGTTGATTGGGTCTTTAAGGCCCGATGTGGATTCTGTAGGTAGCACTGTTTTCTTATTGAGTGAGGCTATTTGTGGATCTACTGTTGGTGGCGTACACCATAGTGAGAGCTTGTCTGCTTGTAAAGGGTACATTTTGTCCCATGTCCTGTGCTCCGGTATACAGGTGGGTTTCATGGAACCCCATTCTTTTAGGACCACCTCTTCTATGGCCTCATATACTGGAAAGAAATCCACTTGTTTTGACTGCGGTTGTAGGGATAGTATTAATTTTGATGTGGGTGCTGGTGCCGGGATCTCAAACCCCACTGTAGCCATTATGTTTCTGACCAGTGTTGGTATTTGGTCAGGGAAGCACCATTTTGCAGTGAGGGTCTGTGGCTCTGTCTCTAGCTCGCCCTCTTCCTCTGACACTTGTTCTGTGTCATTAGGCGTGGGCCGTATGTCATCAGCTACAGCCCTTGTTGGTCTGTTATGAGATCCGATGGCCCTCTTTTTTGTAGGTGGGGGATTGGGCAATTGCAGGGCTGATAGTTCATTGAGCTTAGTTAGCATTATGCCTAACACTTCTTGTGCCTGCATTAGCTGGTTGTTTTGCAGCATGACTGAATTTGTATCCATAATTTATTATTTATTATGTTTGCCCTTAGTGGTGGTGGTGGTATTTGTTAGCCCACAGGATTCTTCCCCTGGCTCGTCAAGGCCATTACTGGTGGTGTTATCCTCCACATAGGAAGCACATAGCCATCCCAGTTAGGTCTCTTTCTGTTGTTGAATCCACTCATTTGCCGTACCCATTCCTTCCTCCTTCACTCCCCTGCCCACATCTACACTTTATATCCACTTTATATACACTTACCCATGACTTTTAACCCCTACGTTTGTCTGTTTATCTGTTTTTTGACTGAACATACTCTGTACCTACTGTTCCCCCCCATGTTCTGCACTTTGTATACGATGCACGAATTATCTATCTGTAATTAATGTTTTTACAATCTTTTGTACTATTTACTTGCATTTATACTGCCTTTGCCTAATTATTGTATACATAATTGACATTGTATGTTGGTCTCACCTAAATTGTAATTTGTTGTACATATACTTGAAATTGTATGTTGATCTAACTTTTATTGTATTACCTATTGTTTGTCCCAGGTCCACCTTGAAAATGAGCTTGCTCAACAGTGTCCGCCTGGTTAAATAAGGATTTTGATTGATTGAGTTGCTGTGAGGGGAGGGGCACATTACACTGCCTGCAGCTTTTGGTCTTTGGCATGTTGATCTGTGGAGAATATGGCACAGATCAGACTTGTGTCTTATATTTTATTTTTAAGAGACTTACTATACGAGTCTATATTCCTACTGTGACCTCTGTAATGTGAGCTTGTAAGTAAGGTGGGCTTAAGTCATTAGGCTTTCTGTATAAGCCTGGTACTGTTCCTTTACATTTTTGGGAAGGTGACTGGCAGAGTAGATAGTCCCCCTTATGCTGCGTTTTGGGAATGCTAGCAGGGACAGCAGTCTACATGCTGCTATGCAGCATATGCACAGCGTTTTATTCCTGCATTAAATTGTTGGGAAAAATGCTGGATTTGTCTTCATTCAGCCATTAAGCATGACTGTGAGCGCTTTGCATCGCGAGATATCTGCGATGGCGAGATCTCGCATGTTGTGTCCCCGACAAAGATGGTGGACGAGTTCTCGCGAGTGTTGGGAGCCAATCAGAGAGCTGCTCCCACGCTACACGTGATTTCAGACAGGAAGAGAAGGGGAGAAGCATGGATGGCTGGATATCTACTATGGACCTGGGGCCATAAAATAACATAGTACTAGGTTCGATATTGGTCCGTAGAAGTAAAGTAGCTCTTGGGGCGAGAGAAGAGCATGATAGTCATTGGGATTCCATGTGGGGCATATTTGGGCATTTGCTACATTATGGGCTCCTTGTCCTATACAGGGCTGAATCTCTGGATGCGGAGAAGGATCCAGGAAGCCTACAGGAGAAGTAGCTGAGTGTTTTCAACATAGGCACCGCTGGCAGGGGTGCCAGGTTGTAGTCCGCGTTGCTGTGGAGGGCAATACTGCAGCACAGTAAGTGACCAGTAATCCTTTTGTTCCTGAGTCCGCTAGTAGGGGTATTCAGCAGCACAGACATTGCAATTGTTTGTACTTTTGTATCTTGCAGCTCCTGGGCCTGCTAGCAGGGGTACCCAGCAGCTTAGCTCTCTTAGTCTGTGCTTTTTGTTTCTTGCAGCTCCTGGGACCACTAGCAGGGGTGTCCAGAAAGCTGATCTCCTGACACTTTGTACATTAATCCCTATTATAAACATATTTCTCTCTTTCAAACATACTGTAACTGACTTAATATAGATGTGTTTCTCAACAAATGCATGTATTAACTCAGCTCATTTCAGTTCACATTTCTAATTGCCGATCAACTAGTTCTTAGCATGCTGTAATTCTGTGTGTGATGCTAGCTTTTAGCTGTGGTAAGTACTAGTATCCTGTAATTTTTTGTGTCTTACCTTGGTAGTAGTTTTTTCTGTTAAACACACTGGTGTTCTAGGGTGTGCTGCAACCTGGGTCAGATGCACATTTAGAACTGACCAGAGGTAAGCTCACTCCCGGGAGAAGAGGGGCGGACTTGTTTCAAATCACATGTGCATCAAACGACCTATCAGGTGTACACAACCCATGACGTCATGAATGTGGAGTGCCTCAGAGATTATCCCCCACAATCTCTTTTAACTCTCTTCAAAGAACATAGCGGGCTGGAGTTTTAACTATGTCATGGTTTGTGTGCAGAACTCTGAGCAAGGTTCTGATAGGACAACAGCTGATGCTTAACATTCTGTACACAAACTGTGACACAGTGACAACTCTAAATTACTGGTTTCATGAAGAGAACTGTGCAGACTGTTGTCCATATAAAGAAAACAATGAAAAAACAGTTTTTCACATCACTGTGTCCTCTGGTACAGTTAAATATGTATCATATGGCAATATGACTTTTGTTCTGTTAATAGGAACATTACTAACCTGCCAATTAGCAAATATTTCTTGTCCCCGTTAAATTGTGGTTTTAGTTAAAATCTATTTTAAAGAACAGCTAAAAACACCTCTTTAGGGTAAAATGGTGTAATCCAACTGAATGGATTTGAATTTTGAAATTGGTAAAATGAGACGACACCCTTAGCAAAACCGTGGCATACCTGAAATATTGCAGAAATGGTGACTGTTTCTGGCTATGTCTGAGATTGCCTGCCTCTTTTATCTCAGGCTGTTTACGCAGCATTATCACTCTGCGAGACAAGCTTGGCCCTCAGGCCATGGTTTCAGTTTTTGACAACTTTATTGATGGTGTGTTTAGTTTCCTTAACTACATGGTGCTGGGGGGAGGATATACTCCAAGCTGTGTTTTGAAATGGGGTGGGGGGGCTTTATTCTGTGTGGTTTGGAAAAGCTTTCTGCAGCTTGGGCCTGTGATGTTGACAAGGTGCCAAGTCCCATGCTGGCATTGTTCTTTGTTCATGACTAAAATGCGTTACATAGTTGGATATATTGTAGTGTTCTGAAGTTGAAGTGTTCCTCCTGTCCTCCACATCGCAGCAAGGTCACCAGCACTCTTAGTTACCCTTCAGAGTCACTGCACACACTATTTGGTTTGTCTTTCTCATTGCTATGCCACAGGTATGGTGGCAGCATGTACTGCTTTTGTAATGGGCTTATTGCCACACCACAGTTATGGCTGCAGCATGCACTGCTCTATTAATGGATTTATTGTTCCGCCACAGTTGTGTCAGCAGCATGCACTGCTCCTGTAATGGGCTTGCTGCTACACCACAGTTACAGCTGCAGCATGCACTGCTCTTGTAATGGGTTTGTTATTACGCTACAGTTATGGTGTCAGCATACACTGCACTGCTGTTGTAATGAGCTTCCTGCTACATTATAGCTATTTCAGCAGAATGCTTTCCTCTCTTAATGGGCTTGTTTTTTGGTTTTTTTTGTCAAATTTATTTATTACACCTCCACTGAGGGGAACTCTCAGTGTTCCTTCCCCAAGTCTCTACCTCCCGCTATGAGGCTTTCTCTTGTGGCTCTACTCCCTGAAGCTGGTGAAACCCCGGAACTGAACCCTCATGGGGATGGGCCACCCTATCCCCCAGGGCACTCTAAGTGTAGAGTACCGGGTCGGGGAGCCGTGGCAGGAGCGAGGAGAGCGACCAGCTCTGGGAGTGTGGTCCTGGCAGGAAGCACCATCGCCTATCCCCAGAGGGAGGGAATTTTTCTTGTTTCGCCCCATGGAGATTCGGATATGCAGTGGCGGCTGGGCACAACGTGCTGCCACCTGCCGAACTCCACCCCTAGCTATTCCAGCCACCACCAGGTGTCGCTACGGCATGTTGTTTCCCTGGAATCCACCCCAGGGAAGGGAGAGCTGTCGTGCGGATGCTTGATCCCTTCCCTTCCCTCCCCTACCAACCCCCAGCTCCCCGGGCTCGTTCCCGAACCCGGGTCACTGCCTTGGCGCAAGGTGTAGCATCCAGCACCTCAACCCTCAGCGCCACTGGGCCTGCTCTTAATGGGCTTGTTGCTACACCTTAGTTACAGCAGCAGCATTCACTGCTCTTATAATGGACTCGTCGTTATGGCACAGTTACAGTGGTGGAAGCCTGCACTACTCTTATAATGGGCTTGTTGCTACACCACAGTTATGGCAGCAGCATGCACTGCTCTTATAATGGGCTTGTTGCTACACCACAGTTACAGTGGCAGCATGCACTGCTCTTGTAATGGACTTGTTGCCACACCACAGTAATGGTAGCTTGCACTGCTTTTATAATGGACTTGTTGCTGCATCACAGTTATGGCGGCAGCATGCACTGCACTTGTAATGAACTTGTTGCTACTCCACAGTTATGGCAGCAGCATGCACAGCTTTTGTAATGGGTTTGTTGGTACACCACAGTTACAGTGATGGCAGCAAGCACTGGTATTGTAATGGGCTTGTTGCTACACCAGTTAAAGCGGCAGCATGTACTGCTGTTGTAATGGACTTGTTGCTACACCACATTTATGGCGGCAGCTTGCACTGCTTTTGTAATGGACTTGTTGCTGCACCACAGTTACAGTGGCAGTATGCACTGAGCTTGTAATGGGCTTGTTGCTACTCCACAGTTATGGCAGCAGCATGCACTGCTCTTGTAATGGGTTTGTTGGTACACCACAGTTACAGTGGCAGCAGCATGCACTGCTGTTGTCTTAGGCTTGTTTCTACACCACAGTTATGGTGGCAGTATGCACTGCTGTTGTAATGGGCTTGTTGCTACACCAGTCACAGTGGCAGCATGTACTTCTCTTGTAATGGGCTTGTTTCTACACTGCAGTCAAAGCGGCAGCAGCATACACTGCTCTTGTAATGGGATTATTGCTACACCACAGTTATGGTGGCAGCATTCACTGCTCTTCTAATGGGTTTCTTTCTACCCCGCAGTCAAGGTGGCAGCAGCATGCACTGCTCTTTTAATGGGCTTGTTGCTATGCCACAGTTAGGCAGCAGCATGCATTGCTCTTGTAATGGGCTTGATGCTACACTACAGTTATGGCAGCAGCATGCACTGCGCTTGTAATGGGCTTGTTGTTATGTCACAGTCATGATGGCAGCAGCATACACTGCTCTTGTACTGGGCGTGTTGCTACACCACAATTATGGCGACAGCATACACTGCTCTTCTAATGGGTTTCTTTCTACCCCACAGTCAAGACGGCAGCAGCAAGCACTACTCTTGTAATGGGCTTGTTGCTACCCCACAGTTATGGCAGCAGCATGCACTACTCTTGTAATGGGCTTGTTGCTACATAGAAACATAGACATTGACGGCAGAGAAGGACCACAAGGTCCATCCAGTCTGCTCATTTTTTCTACCTTATGAATGTGCCATAGGCCTGTACTCTGTCAATATCCTATCTATTCATATTCATTGGTATTGCTCCCTTATGCCTATCTCATACCTGTTTGAAGGCCTGCACTGTATTCATATCCACCACTCCTGAGGTAGGCTGTTGCATGCATCCACCACCCTTTCTGTGAAAAATAACTTCCTTACATTACCCCTTAATCAGCCTCTCCCTAATTCTATGCCATGTCCTCTTGTCCTACTATTTTTCTTATATTAAAACATGTTAGACTCTTTCACCTTGGGCTTATTGGACTCTGATCTCAGCTTCCATAAGAAGAAAGTTTACATAGTCATGCCTAGGAGAGGAACTGCCACTACTTCAGCCTTACGTATTCTTGGATAGTGTGCTTAGCTGTGGGAGATTGAGAGTGGGCATTCAGGGCAGCATAGCAACTGAAGACACTGACATATGATGGTAAGGAGGCCACATTGTATCTGCATCTGTCTTACAGTACTTGGCTGTGGAGAAATGCGCTTGATGGGGTACATGCCATCCTTTAGAGCTGGAGATTGCACAACAACTACTGATGTCGGCCAAGCTTTGGGCTGCCAGGCAGGACACACACCACCTTTTCAGTGACCCAAAGGATACCAGAAAGTTTGTCCAGAAAGTGGAGGAAGAGCTGGCAACAGTCAGGGCACTGAATCAAATAGCTCAGATTCAGTTGAATCTCATCTGCCTTTTGGGACCATGGGTAAAATAAACTTACAGCTTAAACTGAAATGCTTGTGAACTGAGAGATATAAATATTATAGGTTGGATGGGGATTGTTTGGTAGCCATGGAGAGCACAGATTGGGACTTATACTTTAAATCCTACATGACAGATTGAAAAATGGTGATTGTGCTTGGTGTTGCTTATGGTGCGTCTCTTCTGGTTGACAGGCCTTATGGCATGGTGTGAAATGTCCTGAACCTGTCGAATGGCTGAAAACAGGAAGGAAAATAACTGAAATGGAAAGAATTGTTGTCTCTTCCAACTTGCTCAACTTTGTACAGTTCAGTTGTACTATACATAGTCCTACACGTCATTTATACTGTACATTGTCCTACACGTCGTTTATACTGTACACAGTTCTACACGTCATTTATACTATACATTGTCCTACACGTCATTTATACATAGTCCTACACGTCGTTTATACTATACAAAGTCCTACACATCATTTATACTATACAAAGTCCTACACGTCATAGATTCCTAATGAGTTTCTGTCTTTATATCAAATGTCATCTCAGGCCTGTTAGCATTGTCGTAGGTTTCATATTTATGGCGTAACAAAAATTTTGAATATTTATACTATACATTGTCCTACACGTCGTTTATACTATACACAGTCCTACACGTCATTTATACTATACATTGTCCTACATGTCGTTTATACTATACATAGTCCTACACGTCGTTTATACTATACACAGTCCTACACATCATTTATACTATACAAAGTCCTACACGTCATAGATTCCTAATGAGTTTCTGTCTTTATATCAGATGTCATCTCAGACCTGTTAGCATTGTCGTATGTTTCATATTTATGGCGTAACTAAAATGTTGAATAACTATTAAAATGTTTGACTTACTGGTGGTGCTAATATTTTCCTTTGGCCTCCAACTAGTTCCAGTTTACATGGGAAGGGGGAGCCACTGCGAGAACCTTGGTGGTCCACATGGAAATAATTATACGCTGCCATCATTTTAAGATCTAGATCCTTAAAGTTCAGTTGTTGCAAGCACCGTGTCAAAATAATGCAAATGATTTACTAAAATGATGCTTCCGATGATGTGAACCAAACAAGAAGGTATCTCTAATAATTCCTAATAAGAACTGTACTTCTCCCAATGTGACTTGAGTGAAAAAGTGTCCCTAGAAATTCTTTAACAAGTACTATTCTTCGCTTTCCACAATGGATCCTGAGTGAGAGTGTCCATAGTAAATTAAGAGGTACTATACTGTCCTCAGTGTGTCCCGATGAAAAGGTGTCCCTAAAATTTATTTAATAAGTGCTATACTGTCCCCAATGTGTCCAGAGTGAGGTGTCCTTAATAATTCTTTTATAACTACTGTACTGTCCCCAGTGTGTCCTGAGTAAGAATGTGTCCCTAATAATTCTTTAAAAAGTACTATACCTCCCCCAATGTGTTCCAAGTGAGGTATCTCTAATAATTCTTTAATAAGTGCTATACTTCCTCAGTGGGTACAGAGTGAGAAGGTGTTCCTAATAATTCTTTAATTACTGTACTGTCTAATTTGTACCAAGAAGGTGTCACTAATAATTCTTTAATAAGTGCTGTACTTCCACTAATGTGTCCTGAGTGAGAAGATGTCCATAATATTTATTTAATAAGCACTATAGTGTCTCCAACATGTCCCGTGTGAGACGGTGTCCTTAATCATTCTTTAATAAGTGCTATACTTTTTCAATGCATACCAATTGAGGTGTCCATGATAATCATTTGATAAGTACCATACTGCCCCCACTGTGTCCTGAGTAAGAAGTTGTCCCTAATAATTCTTTAATTATTATACTGCCCCCAATTTGTATCAAGAAGGTGTCACTAATAATTCTTTAATAAGTGCTGTACTTCCACTAATGTGTCCTGAGTGAGATATCCATAATATTTCTTTAATAAGCACTATAGTGTCTCCATCGTGTCCCGTGTGAGAAGGTGTCCCTAATCATTCTTTAATAAGTACTATACCATCCTCAATGTGTTTCGAGTGAGAAGGTGCCCCTATACTGTCCCTAATGTGCCCCGTGTGAGTTGGTCCCCCTAATAATTCTTTAATAAGTACTATACCTCCTCCAGTGTGTCCTGAAAGAGAAGGTGTCCCTAATAATTATTTAGTAAGTAATACACTTCCCCCAATGTGTCCTGAGTAAAAAGATGTCCTTAATATTCCCTAATAAGTATTATACTATCCACACTATGTTTTGAGTGAAATAGTGTCCCTAATAATTCTTCAATAAGTACTATACTGTACCCAATATGCCCCGAGTAAGAAGGTGTCTCTAATAATTCTTTAATAAGTACTCACCTCCGGCAGTGTGTCCAGAGTGAGACGGTGTCCCTAATGATTCTTTAATAAGTACTGTACTACCCCCAATGTTTCCTGAGTCAGGTGGTGTCACTAATAATTCTATAATAAGTACTTTATTACTTCCACTGTATCCCAAGTGAGATGGTGTCACTAATAATTCTTTAATAAATACTATGCTTCTACCAATGTGTGAAGAGTGAGAAGGTGTTCCGAATAATTGTTTAAGAATTCATATACCTCCCACAATGCATAATGAGTGAGCAGCTGTCCCTATAAAAAGTACTATGCTGTCCCTAATATGTAATGAGTGAGGTGTCCCTAATAATTCTTTAATAAGTACTATAATTTCTCCAATGTGTCTTGTATGAGAAAGTGCTCCTAATAATTCTTTAATAAGTACCATACCTCCATCACATGCGTCTTGAGTGAGAAAATGTCCCCAATAATGTTGATATGTACTGTACTGTCCCCAATGTGTCCTGAGTGAGACGTTGTCCCTAATCATTCTTTCATAATTATAATACTATTCCTAATGTGTCCTATAAGTACTACAGTATACTGTCCCCAATGTGTCCTGCATGAGTGGTCCCTAATAATACTTTCATAATTACAGTACTGTTCCTAATGTGTCCAATAAGTACGTCCCCAATGTGTCCTGAGAGAGAAAGTGCTCTCTATAATTTTTAATATGTACTATACTGTCCCCAATGTGTCTTGAGTGAGAAGGTGTCCCTAAACATTGTTTATTAAGTGCTGTACTACCCCCAATGTGTTTTGACTGTGACATTGTCCCTAATAGTTCTTTAATAAGGTCTTCCCTCACCGGCCTGGTGGTGCTGAGGGCTGAGGTGCTGGACGTCTTACCTCGTGCTGCGCCGGTGACCCGTGTTCGGGAACGAGCACGGGTCACTGGGGGTCAGCAGGGGAGGAGAGGGTCACCAGCAGTCAGAGCATGACTGGCCCCTAGCGGCGGCTGGGGGAACAGCGCACCAACACTCCAGAAGGGGAAGGAGAGGAGGCAGATGCTTGGAGGAGCATGTCTATGTAGCCTAAGAGCATACAACTATATTTTGCTTAAAACAACCAGATTTGCATCTAAATATGCCAAAATGGCTGTCAGCTAACTCGCTTTGACATACTGGAACAAACTTCAGGCTTCTCTTAAAAACAACTCAATGGTGAACCTTCATACCTTCAAAATATTGATTGATTCCTGTTGCTCTGAGAGTTGTACCTTTCCCTAGACCCTCCATTGTTATTCATTGCAATTTGGTTTGTGTTAAAACTGTCTTGCCTGTAATAACCTTGTTATCTTATCATATTTAAGCAATAAGCCACGAGCGGGTGTGGGTTATCAGGGGATTTACCACGGCTGGAGTGGGTAAATCCTCACCAGCCATGGTAAATCCCCTGATAACCAACATCCTCCGAGTGGCTTATTGCGATTATACCAAGGTTCATTTTTTTACTATAATAAAGAACATATTTTAAAGAGGTGGCTTTGTGTTTTTATTTTTATTGTATTTATTCCTGTGCTGTAGATGACGACCAACACCCTTTGCTCATCAGCCAGTGATTATCAGAGGATTTACACCTGTGGTAAATTGCCAGTCTGACCATTTGATTGGCTGTTCATTTATGTCCATGGTATAATGTCTTATACGTCCCTTGGCCCTACATTGTTATTCACTGCAATTTGATTGTCACATTAAAGCTGTCTTTCCCGTAATAACATTGTTATCTTATCATTTTGTGTCTTATACTTATTTACTTTTGCTGCTGTGTATCTTTATTTCATATACCGGTGTATCTGCTGCTTATAAACTTTGTACTATCCTGTATTTTGTATCCTTGGTCATCGCTGTGATTTTTCTGTACTCAACTGTCTGAACCAGGACCTCTTTGTGAATAGGCTTTTCCTGGTAAAACATATAAAATAAATTAAATAAATCAATACTATACCCCCATGTGTTCTGAGTGAGAAGATGTTCCTAGTAATTGTTAAAGTACTACACTACCTCCAATGTGCCCCAAGTAAAAAGGTATCCCTAATAATTCTTTAATAAGTACTACACTTCCCCCAATGTGTCCAGAGTAAGAAGGTGTCCCTAATAATTCTTTAATAAGTACTACACTTCCCCCAATGTGTCCAGAGTAAGAAGGTGTCCCTAATGATTCTTTAATAAGTACTACACTTCCCCAATGTGTCCAGAGTAAGAAGGTGTCCCTAATAATTATTTCATAAGTGCTATACTGCCCCCAGTGTGTCTCGAGGGAGAAGGTGTACATAATAATTTTTTAATAAATACTATATTGTCTCCGGTGTGTTCTGAGTGAGGTATCCGTAATTATTCTTAATAAGTACTCTACCTCCCAAAATGTGTCCCACTTGAGAAGGTGTCCCTAATAATTCTTTAAAAGGCACTACACTATACTACCCCCAATGTGTTCTGACCAAGACATTGTCCCTAATAATCCTGCAATGTGTCCCAGGTGAGAATATGTCCCTAATAATTCTCTAGTAAGTACTGCACTTTCCCCAGTGTGTCCTGAGTGAAACTGTGTCCCTAGTAATTCTTTAATAAATATTATACCTACCCCAATGTGTCCAGAGTGAGGTGTCCCTGATAATTCTTTGATAAGTAATATACCTCCTGCCATGTGTCCTGAGTGAGAAAGTGTCCCTAATAGTTCCTAAGTACAATACTGTCATAAATGTGTCAAGTCGGAAGGTGTCTTTAATAAGTACTATACCTCCTCCAATGTGTCTCAAGTGACAGGTGTCCCTGGTAATTCCTCATAAGTACTATACTATTCCCAGTGTATCCTGAGTGAGAAAGTGTCCCTAATAATTATTTAACAAGTACTAAACTGTCCACAGTGTGTCTCTAGTGAGAAGGTGCCACTAATAATTCTTAAGTTCTGTACGTTACCAATGTGTCCCTGATGAGAAGGTGTCGCTAATAATTCTTTAATAAGTACTATACTTTCCCCATTGTGTCCCAAGTGAGAAGGTGTCCCTGATAATTCTTTTATTTTATTTATTTATTGAATCTCGGATTAATATCTTTGAGCATAACTGCTCCTTTACAGAGGTTCCACGTAACAGTATTACAAAATAGTAATACAAAAATCAAAGATGCATTGCCATACATTAGGAAAACAGCATTGCAGTGATACATGGTGTAAGGACAGACAACAATAACAAATAATTACTTTGGTACAATGGTCTGTAGTTACAAGATAGAAACTTCAGGTTAGTGCATACTGAAGCTTGGGAAATTTCCCAGACCAGGAATCCGAGCTTAGTACGTGAGATTTGGGGGGGTGAGCTGGGAGGAGACTTAGTGTGTTGTGGTGGGGAGTGTATGCTAGAAGAAGGCAAGGTTCTAAGGGTATTAGGGTAATAGGACAGCAAGAGGTTAGAAGAGGAGCAACCTTTTTGTCAGTGCAGTTATAGAGGAGATGATCCTAGCAGGTGAAGAGGTGGTAAAGTTGTGTTGCAGGTCCATTATTGTTTTCTGCACAAACGTAGGGTGTTTAAGCACGTGAAGCATAGGGATGCAGAGGCCTCTGCTGGGAGGGGATTCTGGGGTGCAAGGAGGGGGTAAATGCAGCAGATAAGAAGGGCTGGACAAGTACTATACTGTCCCCAATGTGTCCTGAGTAAGAAGATGTCCCTAATTGTTCTTCAGTAAGTATTATACTATCCACAATGTGTCCCACGTGAGGTGCTCCTAATAATTCTTTAATAAATACTATACTGTCCCCGATGTGTCCTGAGTGAGAAGGTATTCCCAATAATGCTTTAATAAATACTATACTGTCCCCAATGTTCCCTGAGTAAGAAGGTATCCCTAATTGTTCTTCAGTAAGTACTATACTATCCACAATGTGTCCCAAGTGAGGTGCCCCTAATAATTCTTTAATAAATACTATACTGTTCCCGATGTGTCCAGAGTAAGAAAGGTGTCCCTAATAATTCTTTAACAAGTACTGTACTGCCCCCAATGTGTATTGAGAAGGTGCTCCCAATAATTCTTCAATAAATACTATACTGTCCCCGATGTGCCCTGAGTAAGAAGGTGTCCCTAATTGTTCTTCAGTAAGTACTATACTATCAACAATGTGTCCCAAGTGAGGTGCTCCTAATAATTCTTTAATAAATACTATACTGTCCCCGATGTGTCCTGAGTGAGAAGGTGTCTCTAATAATTCTTTAATAAATACTATACTGTCCCCGACGTGCCCTGAGTAAGAAGGTGTCCCTAACTGTTCTTCCGTAAGTACTATACTATCCACAATGTGTCCCAAGTGAGGTGTTCCTAATAATTTTTTAATAAATACTATACTGTCCCCGATGTGTCCAGAGTGAGACGGTGTCCCTAATAATTCTTTAATAAATTCTATATTGTCACCGATGTGTCCTGAGTGAGAAGTGTCCCTAATAATTCTTTAATAAATACTATACTGTCCCCGATGTGTCCTGAGTGGGAAGGTGTTCCTAATAATTCTTTAATAAATACTGCACTGTCCCCAATGTGCCCTGAGTGAGAAGGTGTCCCTAATAATTCTTTAATAAATACTATACTGTTTGCGATGTGTCCTGAGTAAGAAGGTGTCCCTAATTGTTCTTCAGTAAGTACTATACCATCCACAATTTGTCCCAAGTGAGGTGTTCTTAATAATTCTTTAATAAATACTATACTGTCCCCAATGTGTCCAGAGTGAGAAGGTATTCCCAATAATGCTTTAATAAATATTATACTGTCCCCAATGTGCCCTGAGTAAGAAGGCGTCCCTAATTGTTCTTCAGTAAGTACTATACTGTCCACAATGTGTCCCGAGTGAGGTGTCCCTAATAATTATTTAATAAGTACTATACTGGTGCTGGCCGTATAGCCTAGAGGTTAGAGTAACAAGCTGTGAATGAGCTTGGTACATCCAGCAGACCTGGGTTTGACTTCCACAACCTCCACTTGCATACTGTGTAACTCTGAACAAGTCACTTAACCTCTTTAGTAAGTAGTATGCTGTCCCCAGTGTGTCCTAAATGAGAAGGTGTCCCTAATAATGAACTTTAGTAAGTACTATACTGTCCCCAGTTTGTACCAAGTGAGGTGTCCTTAATAATTCTTTAGTAAGTATTATACTGTCTCCAGTGTGTCCCAAGTGAGAAGGTGTCTCTTATAATTCTTGAGGATTATGCAGGCTCTTTTACCCTCTGGGAAGTCAAAAGTTGAAAGCCAGTCATTTAGCCTGTCGTAGTACAACAAAGTCAAAAAAACATGAGTTAACAGAGTAAACATTGACTTACTTTTCAGAATGTCTGGCCAACAGAGAGAGAAGCGAGAGCCATGAAAATCAGGAGTAAGCCTGTGCGGGGTGGGGGTGGAAGAGAGACAGTAGGGAGAATCAGAAACCAGTTTTATTTGAAAGCTAAAAGCAAAGCTGTGTTGGGAGGAGTGAGAATCGAGAGCAGTAAGAACTGGGTGAGCGTAAAGCTGTGTGAGAGAATCAGGATTTGCCATTGATTTCAAAAGAAAGTGCTAGAAGTGTGCCTAATGGTTTCTGCAATGAAATGGGAGTCTTTTAATAAAATAGTTCATCCACCAGCTCTTTAAGAATGCTGGTTCGGAATTGGAATGTATCATTCTAGGGACGTGGATATGTTGTTCAATCCAAACTGTCTGGCAGCTTCCTTGCCGCTTTACATCTTGCCGGAAGGTCTTCAAGCTGGCTCCTCCCACCCACACGGGTGGTAAAACCCTCGGCTCCGCCCCATGATGCCAGATCTTCCTTACCGCTTGGAAGCTCAGGTTTCCTCCTTAGCGTTCTGCGTTTTAGGCCGGGATCCACACTCTTCGGAATTTCCAAAACATTTTAAAATTTACAAGACTTCGGTCTTCGTCTTCCCTCGCGGCTGCGATGGACAAATCGACTCACGGCTTCCGTTGGTGCCCGTGTGGGCAGATGATGTCCCGGACCGATCCACACTCCATGTGAGTCTACTGCCTGGGACTTGGCCATGACTCTCAGGCTTGTGAATTGTGCAGATCCTTTTCAGCTTCGGTCTTGGAGGACCGCGCTGCCAGACTTCTTCTCGGGGAACCCGAAAAATGGTATCCGCTGGTCAAGTCTAAGGAGTCGCATTGGGCAGTGTCCACGGCGGGCTCTGCGGAACAGTTGGACCAATAGATTGCCCTCGAGGAGGCGGCCCAGGCCGCTTCTTCTTCCTCCTCGGCCGCGGCATTTATCCTGCTCTCTTTGGGCTCCTCCTACACGGTTTTGTTTAAGGAGCTTTGCCAGTCCCTCTCCACCAAGGGAGAAGGACCATTGGGACATTCCAGTCGGTCCAAGAAGAATAACTCTAAGGGTAAGTCCCACCGTCGATGTTCCTGGGAGCGGGAGAGATCCCCTTCACCAGACTGTCGACTCTCGACTTCGGTCGAGGTTGCAGCTGCGACTGCTGGCTTCACGGTGCCCCCGTCAGGTCAGCTGGCTGAGACATCTGTCAACGCGGTCGAGATTTTTCTCGACCCGTCGGACGGTTTGTCGACTGGAAAAGCCGACAACCCTACTTCACTGGTTCCCCCGATGGAAACCGAGGACTTTCCTGTGCCTCCTGTGCCAGAGTCCCCAGTTAAGGTCCCTGTACCGAGGGAGGAGTGGGTTTCCACCGTCCCTTCTCTGACCCACCCTTGGAACCCCCAAAGGTCTCGGTCCTCTTCCAGGTCCAGCCGGTCCCGCGGTCGTCGGCAGTCTCGGTCTCGGCACCATGGAAAGCGGAGTCACCGTTCATCCTCGTCATCCTCTTTGGAGGATAGGCTCCGGTGCAAGTTGCGTCGGAGCTACGAGGATTTAATGTGGCAGCAGCTTTTATTGTCCGGAAATAAGCCTTCTCCGGCCATTAAGTGGCTGCCACTGGAGCGGCCGAAACAACCCCTCGTAGTGGTCGAGGAGCCGACCCCGGCACCGGTTGTTCAGCCGAAGTTGGCTGCTCCACCCATTGTGATGGAACCTCCGCCTTCACAACTGAAGACGGGGCCCCGACCAAGGATTCTCGGTTGGGTCAAGCTTGCCCCACAGGTTGTTGGTCACTCTCACTCCCGATCGACCTCGGCAGGTGGAGGTGGCTCAAGCACCAGCAGCTGTTTGCAGATTCAAGAGTCTGCGACGCTCCTCCCTGTTCTCCAGGCTGCTTGACCTGGAATCTGCAGGGGGCCAGTCGGTGGACGAGAGCCCATCCTTGTTTTTAGGTTTGCTTCGGCTCATCTCGGAGTCCACTGGGATGCAGCTCGAACCCGTTTCAAAATGGGACAAGTATCCCCTCACGGAGATACTGGACCGAGGGGATTCCCCTACGGAGGCCTTTCTGGTGGCCAAAGCCATTGTTGACCTGGCCCTGGAGTTGTGGCAGCAGCCAACATCTTGTCCCGCGCCTTCGGCCAGGATGGCTCGAATGTACGCTGTCCCCACCGGCTCACTCTCCGGTTTCTCGGAGCACCCCTCTGCGGAGGGGTTAGTGACCGATAGCGTTTTCTGGTGCTCCGGGAACGCTTGGAACGTGGACAGACTGCCCGATAAGGAATACAAAAAGCTGGATTACACGGGGCAGAAGGTTTATGCTGCTTTCTCCCTAGGTCTTCATCGGGCTAGCTCGGCCGTTCTGATGGCACATTTCTCACACGCCCTTATCGGTTCCCTGGATGAGGTGATTCCTCATCTCCTGGCTGACCTTCGGATGACAGTCAAGCAGGTACAAGATCAGGGAAGGGAGGTGGCAAAACAGCAGCTCCAAACTTCGTTGGACATTGGTGATTCTTGTGCCCGATCAGTAGCGGCCGCAGTGGCCATGCACCGCAGAGCTTGGCTGCGGATCTCCACCTTCACAGCGGACACCCAGCACAAGCTGGCAGACGTTCCCTACCTGGGCACCGACTTGTTCTGGCCAGGGGTGGAAGGCCATCTCCAAAGGATCGAGAAGTCCAGTGCCACCTTGGACTTGGTCACGTCTGCCCAGAAGGACAAAGGCCGCCAGCAGCAGCGTAAGCCCTTTCGCCCTTCTGCCCCTGCGGCACGCCTGGCCCAGCAGCACCAGCACCAGGGCCAGCAGGCACACACTGGCGCCTAAGGCCAAGTCTGCCACTTCCTCCAGTAGGAAGCCTGGGCAAGGGTCCAGGAGGTCCCTCAGCAGGCCCCTTCCTCCAAGCCTGCCCAGTGACGGTTGAGGTGTCACCCAAAACCTTGTCACTCCTTCCTGGGTTCCCCCCGTGGGGGGATGGCTCCGCCACTTCTTTTCCGCCTGGTCCGCTATCACCATGGACCACTGGGTGCTAGAAGTGGTAGGCAGGGGTCTGCCTCTGGAATTTGAGCAGTTCCCTTCCTATCAAGCCGTCGCCCCACGGGGGGCAACGGGTTCCGCAGCCTCTCTTTCGGCTCTTCGAGGCAACATTGCTCTGCTCCTCCAGAAGGAGGTGATCAGCGAAGTGGCAGACCCTCCTCCAGACCCAGGGTTTGTGTCCAGGTACTTCCTGGTCCCAAAACGGATGGAGGGTTGGCGCCTCATTCTCGACCTGCATGACCTGAACAAGTTCCTAAGGCCACGCACCTTCAGGATGGTCACTCTGGCTCAGATCCTTCCATCCTTGGAACTAGGCATGTGGTTTTGTTCTCTGGACCTTCAGGATGCATTCTTTCACGTCCCAATCCGTCCGTCCGTCTCATCAGCAATTCCTCCGCTTCCTAGCAGAGGGATCTCTTTACGAGTTCCGGGCCATGCCCTTCGGCCTCTCTCCAGCTCCCAGGGTTTTCACCAAATGCATGGCAGTGGTGACAGCATTCCTGCGGCACCGAGGGGTCCGGGTGTACCCTCACCTGGACGACTGGCTGATTGCAGCCCCCTCCAGGTTGGAAGTGGAGTGGTCCAGGGATCTGGCCCTCCAGGTCTGCTCTCAGATTGGCCTCCTCATCAACGAGGCCAAGTTGGAACTCGTGCCATCGCAGGTGATTCAGTTCATCGGGGCAGAGCTTGACTCTCTTCGAGCCAGAGCCCGGCTCCCGGCGGACAGGGTAAAGGTCCTTTCCTCCTTTGCCCAATCATTTCTGGTTGGGCAATTGTGCCCTGCCCAGGACTTCCTGTGCCTTCTGGACCTCATGGTGGCCTGCACCAGCGTGGTCCATTGAGCCCGCTGGCATATGCGTCCCCTGCAATGAGGACTGGCCCACCAATGGTCACAGCGCTCCAGTCCTCTGGACCAGCCAGTGACTGTGACCCAGGAGATGTGGGGCGGCCTACAATGGTGGCTCATTCCAGCTCATCTGCAGGAGGATATCCTGTTTGTCCACCCCGAGCCGACGGTCACTCTGACGACCGACACCTCTCTGATGGGTTGGGGTGCCCATCTGGGGGAGCTCAGGGCCCACAGCCTCTGGTCCCCTCAGGAGTCTCAATGCCACATCATCCTGCTGGAGCTCCGAGTGATGCGTCTAGCCCTCACCGCCTTTGCTCTGTTTGTACGGGGTCAAGTGGTTCAGGTCCAGACAGACAACACCACAACCATGTACTACCTCAACTGACAGGGCGGGATGCACTCCTTGCCTCTGTGCAAGGAGGCTCTCTGCACTTGGTCTCTCGTGATTAGCTTGGAGGCTGATCTCCTAGCCATCCATGTGGCAGGACCCTCCAACTGTCTGGCCGATGCCCTCAGCCTGATAGGCGCTGCATCTTACGAGTGGTCTCTCCTGCCAGAGGTAGTACAAGATCTGTTCTCCCATTGGTGCACCCCTCAGGTGGACCTGTTCGCCTCAAGGGAGAATGCGAAGCTGAGGCTGTTTCATGCCCGCCCCCCTCAGCAGGGCTCGCTGCAGGGGGATGCCTTCTTGAGGCCGTGGACCCCGGGCCTCTTCTATGCCTTCCCTCCATGTCCCTTGATCCACAAGGTGCTTCTCAAGGCGAAGAGGAACAAGGTGCAGGTGATTCTGGTAGCCCCAGACTGGCCCCACCAGTTCTGGTACCCAGATCTCCTCAGCCTCAGCTCCAGGCTCCCGAGGCGGCTTCCAGCCTGCCCGAACCTGATCTCAGTCAATAAGGGGAAGGTTCTCCATCTGGACCTTCAATCTCTACACCTGACGGTCTGGTTCCTGAGCGGCTAGAGTTCCAGGCCTTGGGTCTTTCCGACGAGGTCCTCAACGTCGTTGAGGCATCCCGTAAGGAGTCGACCAGAAAATGCTATGCCTTTAAATGGAAGAGATTCTCCATTTGGTGTCAGGACAAGGGGTTGGACCCTTCTTCCTCTCCATTGGCTAGCATTTTGGACTACCTGTGGTCCCTTTCTCTGCTAGGGCTTTGGTCGATGACCCTTAAGGTGTACCTGGCAGCCATTTCTGCTTACCGGGCGCGGGCCGGCAAGCAGTCGGCGCAGGAGAAGGCGGTCGGGTGCTTTTTCAAAGGCCTTGATCACATATCCCCTTCAGTGCGAAAACCTCCACCTCCATGGGATCTACTGCTGGTATTGGCTAAGCTCATGGGCAAGCCATTTGAACCGATGCACAGGTGCGATATCTCCCATCTGTCGTGGAAGACCACCTTCTTGGTGGCTATAACATCAGCCAGAAGGATAGGAGAGCTCCAGGTGCTTTCCATCGAGTCTTCTTATCTGGTCTTCCACAGGATCAAGGTTGTCCTGCGCCCCCACCCGAAATTCCTTCCGAAGGTGGTGTCGGAGTTTCACTTTAACCAGGTGTTGACTCTGCTGGTGTTCTACCCCAGTCACACCTCGGAGGCCGAATATAGGCTCCATACTCTGGACCCTAGAAGAGCTCTCTCTTATTATAAGGAGCAGATGGCTGAAGTTCAGGGAGAGGTTTGCCAGCTGTTTGTCACCTACACTGAAGTCGCACCTGACAGACCTGCAGCCAAGTGGACGATAAGCAGGTGGGTCACTTCCTGCATAGATCTCTGCTGTAGGTTGGTGGGCATGGAGCCTCCCAAAGGGATAAGAGCTCATTCTACCCGCCATACTGCTGCTTCGGTGGCTGCTTATAGGGACGTCCCTATCCAGGAAATCTGCAGGGCTGCTACCTGGAAGTCAGCACACACCTTTATTTCCCATTACCACATTGACCTTCAGTCACACTGGGATGCTGGTTTTGGGACCTCGGTTCTCCAGTCCTTATTCCCTAAGTAGGGGGTGCGCGCCTTGCCTCCCTCCTCCCAGAGAATTGCTAGGAGTCTGCCAGACAGTATGGATTGAACAACATATCCACGTCCTAAATACAGGTTACTCTGTAACAGGAGTTCTAGGAGTGGTATGGCCAATTCATCCTGACCCACCAACCTCCCGGCTTTGACGAACACCTGGCTTCCAGCGGGCTAGATTTGGCGTCATGGGGCAGAGCCGAGGGTTTTACCACCTGGGTGGGTGGGAGGAGCCAGCTTGAAGACCTTCCGGCAAGATTTATAGCGCAAGGAACCTGCCAGACAGTGTGGATGAACAACATATACCACTCCTAGAACTCGTGTTACAGGTGAGTAACCTGTATTTCCAGTCATTCAGCTTTGCTAGAGAATGAAATGTTGACAGGAGGAACTCATGGTGATCAGGCTGTACATAATGGTGTAACCGAGATTAATCTAAGGTTGTCACAATGCTGACAGCCAGTCAGAATGGAGCATTTCTGAGACCCTGTTTATAATTGCTGTTCTCTAGCTTTCTAAAGAGGCAGCTAGTTGAACCTCACCTTTTACACAGGTAGCTATACTGTCTCACCTTTTACACAGGTGGATATTCCCACCTAACTGTTTACACAGGGGGCTATTCCTACCTAACGTACTGGTTTTATGCTAAACCCTTGTCAAAGCCTGACTGGGGACAGGCATGGAAAGAAGGGTGGTGAAGTTATCTATGTACATGCCTTCCTTAATGCTTCTCTGGTGGCACCACCTGTCCTCACCCACCCGGATAACGAGGTGGTATTCGTCAAAGTACTGCTAGGTGGGACTAAGCCTCTGTTGATAGGCTGCATCTACAACACTCCTAAAATTGCAAAAAACGCCTTGAAGACCCTTATGGCAGCAATCCCCGATCTACCTCCATGGGAAAGAATAATACTTGGTGACTTCAACCTCCATTGGGGTCTGCACACTGATAGTGATTTTAAATTCTAGTTTACAAGAGGCTAACCTGGTCCAACTAATGCGAGAACCTACAAGGTTGAATGTAAAGTCGGATAACCACACCATGCTGGATTGGATACTCGCTCCCAGTCCTAGTAGATTTAAACTGGCTGGCACATTTGCGGATTCCCTGAGTGACCACACCCTATATTCGGCATTTGGAAAAATGACCATCCCACCCAACCCCCTCCCTCTAGAATCTTATGGGCTTGGGATTATTCAAACTTCGACTCCGTTCCTTTCCTCAAAACTTTTTCGGCAGTGGACTGGGCCCAGATCAAGCAAGCCCCTAGTTTAGATACAGCCCTTGATTTCTTTATCAATAACTTCCTCTTGGCAGCCAACAGACATGCCCCCCTAAAACAGATTAGAGTCAAGGGACATCGCTCATGGTGGCTGACCTGGGACCTAAAGAAACAAATGAGGGTGAGAGATAGAGCATGGGGTGCTTTCAAGACCACAAATCTAACCAAAGATTGGGTGATTTATAGAGAACTAAGAAATAAGTGTAAAAAGGACCTAAAATCGGCTAAAAGACAATACCTCCAGAACCTATAAACCAAGAACCTTTTGAATACTTTGTCTCACAAGGGACAATGGAGGGGAAGCACTGTACAGTGGGGGTGGGGGGACTAGGATGGAGGAAGGTAGGGAGCTCTCTGCCATGGAAGTCCCTGTTGGTAGAGTGTGGGAGGCCCTTGAGTCCCTGAAAACAGATAACGCACTGAGTCCGAATGGCCTTCATCCCAGGGTGCTGAAGGAGATGGTGGAGGTCCCTGCTGCTCCTCTGGTGGACCTTTATAATTCCTTCCTTCAGACGGGTGGGGTGCTCCAGGATTGGAGGATGGCTCATGTCGTGCCTATCCACAAAAGCGGCTCACGGGAGGAGTTGTGTAACTACAGGCCTGTAAGTCTGACGTCGGTAGTGGGCAAGATGTTGGAGGCCATCCTGAAAGAGAGACTGGAGATGTGTCTGGGGTCACGAGGCCTCCTGGATGACTGCCAACATGGCTTCGTTCAGGGCAGATTGTGTCAGACTAACCTTGTGGAATTCTGTGATTGGGTGACAGAGGCGCTGGACCAGGGAAGGCCAGTGGATATCCTGTTTCTACACTTCAGCAAGGCGTTTGACTCAGTGCCACACCCAGGGTTGCTGGACAAGCTGGGGGGAATGGGGTTGGGGGAAAGAATAGTTAGGTAGATATGGAACTGACCAACTGGATGATTTCAGAGGGTGGTGGTCAGTGGGGTGGTATTGTCACCTAGGAGGGTCATTAGCAGAGTTCCACAGGGGTCGGTGTTGGGCCCACTCCTGTTTAATGCTTACATCTTGGACATCAAGGATGGTATCAGGAGTCAAATGAGCCTCTTTGTAGATGACTCGAAGCTGGGGCAGTGGTGGATGAGGAGGAGGGTAGAAGAGCCCTACAGGGGGACCTGGAGACCCTGGAGAGGTGGTCACACACTTGGAAACTGAGGTTCAGTGTCAAGAACTTCAGGGTTCTCCACCTGGGACTTAGCAACCCTAATCATGAGTATTTTTGGGGCAGGGAGAAATTGCAGGTTTTTGGGGGGGGGGATCTTGGGGTGGTCATGGATGCCAAAATGTATAACTCTTGGCAGTGTAGGAGGGCAGCGGCTAAGGCAAACAAAATGCTTGGATGCATTGCCAGGGGGGTAACCTCAAGGAGGCGGGAGGTGATTCTCTCTCTGTATAACTCTCTCGTTAGACCGCACCTAGAGTACTGCATGCAGTTTTGGTGCTTGCACTTGAAAAAGGACATTGCACTTCTGGAGAGGGTCCAGAGGAGGGCAACCAGGATGATACAGGGCCTGGGGGAAAAATTGAGGAGAGGCTTGAGGAGCTGAACTTGTACTCACTCGAGGAGAGGAGGGACAAACGGGACATGATCGAAGTCTTCAGATATCTAAAGGGATTGAACAGGGTCAGCCCAAATAGGGTGTTCCGGCTGAGGGAGGAAGGGGCCACCAGGGGGCATTCCATGAGACTAGTTGGTGGGAGGTTTGAGAGGGAGATTAGGAGATGCTACTTTTCTGAGAAGGTGGTGGTCCCTTGGAATGCACTACCTGCGGAGCTGGTGTCTGTTGGTACAGTGGAGGGGTTCAAGAGGGGCTGGGACAGGTACAAGAGTAAGGTAAATCTGAGAGATGCCAGATCCGGAGGTGTAACTATGATGGGGAGGGGGTTGGGGGATTTACGGGGAGACAGGGAGGACAGCAACGGTGTCCTGACCGGGTGCTGATTTTCTAGCAGACTTGATAGACCTGTAGGCCTACGCAGCTGGCGTCTATGTATGTATGTAACCTCTCTTACCCTAAAAAAAAGTTTAGGCCCAAATTAATACCCTCCTCAGGGTGAACACATCACATGAAAAATGTGACATCATTGCTAATGGTATCCGCCATACTAACTCACTAGACTCAGCTAATGCATTTAATGTGTTTCTCACAGACCTAAACAAATTTAAAAATGACTCTTCTGGGTCCCCCTACCCCCAGGATAATGTTGCAGCCCTCCATCACCTAATTCCATTTCAAATTCACAACTAATTCGATGTCCTAAAATTACTAAGGAAAATAAATCCACAGGCTCTGTTAGATGTGGTAGACTGGAGCCCAGACTTCTCAGAACCACAGCCCGTGTCATTGCCTCCTCAATCACTTAACTTTTCAATAGGTCACTCCTCAAAGGTAAAGTCCCTACAGTGTGGAAAGTTGTCCTGGTTACTCCTATTCCTAAAGGTGGGGCTATTGAGAGTGTTGAGAATTATAGGCCAATATCCATCCTTTCCACCCATAGCGAATTACTAGAGAGGATTGTGTATCAGCAGGTCCAAGACTACAATGAGTAGCACAATTTACTAACAGCTAGGCAACATGATTTAAGAAAATACCCTGGTACTGACACAGCTCTGATTAGCCTCACCACAGATATCTTCTCAGCTCTTGATAGTGACCTACAAACTGGTGCGGTTTTTATAGAGCTTACCAAGGCATTTGATTTAGTGAATCAGCTGCTTCTCTCAAAACTGATACCCCCTTGGTCTGGATAGTCTTGTCAGTCCAGTGGTTCACTAACTATCTGGATGGTAGGTCACAAATCATCAGATGGTATGGTGCTAACTCTGACAAATGCCCCATCATGGATCGGGTCCCTCAGGGTTCGATATTGGGACCACTCCTATTTTCCCTTTTTATTAATAATTTGCCTCAACGCTGTGGAGGAGCCAAGGTAACCCTGTACACTGACAGTGCTGTACTTTGTAGATCCTCCAGAGATGCGGTCCTGCTGAATCGACTACTCGGTCAGGACTCACTTCACTTGAGAGTTGGTTCAGCAACAATAAATTAATTCTTAATGAAAAAAAGACCAAGGCTGTTTTATTTGGCCCCAAAAAGCCTGGGCCCCAGCAGGGAACACTTATTGTCTTCAGCTTTCTTGAATAGTTCTAAAATTGAGGTGGTTGGTTGTATCCAGTACCTAGGGGTGTATATTGACCACGACTGTACCTTCAAAGATCATACTGACCAAGACACTCAACTAAAAGTTAGGTCTCCTCTACCGCCTTAGCCCTTTTCTTACACATGAATCTAAACTCAGTGTTGCCACGAGTTCACTCCTAACCACCTTTCTGTATGGGTCCCCTATGCTACATCTGGTTAGAAATTCTGAGATACAAAGGCTGAGAACCCTGTATCACAGGGTTGGACATTTCACTGTGGGGGCCCTGCAGCTGGAGCATCATTGCAGGGTGCTATCATCACTAGACTGGCCCCCTCTCGAAGGCAGATTAGCATATCCCTCGCTGTGCCTTGCCTTTAAACGCCAACAAAGCAGTGCCCCCATTAGCCTAACCATCATGTTAGTGGCCAAACAAAATGGAAGAACCCTAAGGACCTCCGGTGGGCAGCTTCTCCAAGTCCCCAGGGTAAGGACCACCCAAGGACTCTGGTCCTTCACTGCTTTCATCCCGTCCATCTGGAACGACCTCCCTAGTAGCCTCCAGGAATGTCCCTCCCTTGGGGCTTTAAGAAGGGTCTAAAGACTCACCTTCTGGAACTCAGCCAATGTTCCTGCTGTTGCTGAGAGGCAGCAGGCATTTTAGGGAGGAACTCACATGGCCATGCTAGTGTCTTTGTGGACTGATGTATCCATATTGTGATCTTTATATGAACTCAGGTTGTCGTGGTTTTTTTGTATAATGTGTTCTGCCTCTCTTGTTGTTGTGAACTGTACTTAACCTGCCTGCTCTATCTGTAATTTTGTGCCACATGTCTGTAATTGATCATATTGTATATTATGAGATGGTATTATTGATATTGTATTATAGATATATGTAATTAATTCTGGGTTGCCCCTGAAAAAGGGACTGTGATGGTCTCAGTGGGCCTATCCGGTTACCAAAATTAAAAAAAATAAAATAAATGTCAGAAGCATACCTTCAGGTTTCCTTTCCTAATTGGCAGTATGTCCATCTTATTTTTGTTTTGCAGTTGGATGTTTCATATCCCACAAAAGTTCGCGATGGATGAGATTGTGATAGCTGGCATTGCAGGCAGATTGCCTGAATCTGAAAATCTTGAGGAATTCTGGGAAAATCTCATCAATGGAGTAGACATGGTCACAGAGGATGACAGGAGATGGAAACCAGGTAGGTACTTGTCTTTTCCTTTTAATTAATGCTTCCTTTCTGGCCTGCGCCATCTGCTAACCCCCTCCCCAATCACTCACCTTCTTGGGGACTTACCCCTGACCTATCTGCCAACCCACTCCCCAGTCACTCACCTTGTCTGGAATTACCCCTGCCCCATCTGCCAACCCCAAGCTCATCGCTCACCTTCTCCGGACTTACCCTTGCCCATTTGCCAACCCCCAGCTCCCATCTGCAGATCTGGAGACCTGGGTTTGAATCCCACAGCCACATAGGTGCATACTGTGTGATCCTGAGCAAGTCACTTTACTTCCTTGTGCTCCAGGTCGCATCTGGAAACAAGCTTCGGCTTAGTGTGCTACTCCTGGTTAAACAATGTTCCCTTTCCCATCGCTTACCTTCTCCAGGACTTACCCCTGACCCATCTGCCAACCTCCTCCCCAATCACTCACCTTCTCTGAGACTTACCCCTGACCTATTTGCCAGTAACCCCAGACCCATCACTCACCTTTTCTGGGACTTGCCCCTGCCCCATCTGCCAACCCCCCCAGCCCCCATGAGTCACCTTCTCTGGGACATACCACTGCCTCATCTGCCAACCCCCTGTCCGATCACTCACCTTCTCCGGAACTTACCCCTACCCCTACTACAAGAATTGATCAAAATTAAGTTGCAACCTAATATTATAAACTGGACACAGTCATGGTTGGAAAACAGAACTCAACAGGTATCAGTCAAGGGTCATCTGTCTGCGACGGGTGTGGTGACTAGTGGTGTTCCCCAGGGCTCCGATACTGTTTAATATTATGGTCTCTACACTGCCTACTACTGATAAGATATGGGTCGCAAAATATGCTGATGACTGTAAAATGGGTAGTTTGGTAAGCACCTTTTATGATAAATGCTCCATACAAAATCATATAAACAACCTATCAAACTGGGCAAAGGCTTATGGTATGTTTTTTAATGTTGACAAATGTAAAGTCTTACATTTGGGCAAAAATAACATCCCCTTCAATTATTCCTTAAACAGTGTTTATCTAAAAGTATTTTGGAAGAAAAGGATGTGGGTGTCATAATCTCAGATAATTTAACTCAAAAAATAATATAATTAAAGTTAAAAATGTAATAAAATTGTTGCTCTATTTTAAGAAATATCAAAAGTAGAGACTCAAGGTTATTATGCCACTCCACCAGTCTGTAAGTCCCCACTTGGAATACTGCTCTCAATTTGTACTAACTTCTATAAAGGGTTTAAAACTCACTGAGGGTGTTCAGCATAAATTCACTAAAAAAGTATAATCTTTACATAGTAATAGTTACGAAGATAGATTAAAAAAACTTAACCTATCTTCTGTAAAATACAGACAAATAAGCGGTGACTTAATATTGGTATATCAAACCTTAAAAAATGATTATTTAAGAACCACAATTGGACCTACCACTGCCTCCAATGTCAAATCAACTAGGAGTCATGGTTATAAACTCATTGGAGAAAAATGTATATCCACTAGAAGGAGTCTATTTTTCACACAGAGAGTTGTGGGTTTGTGGAATAACTTACCTGTAAGTGTCGTTAATAGTGATAATTTAAATATCTTTAAGCAAAGATTGGATAAACATATGGGAAACAAAAAATTTGATTTACACCCATAGGACATATGGGTGGCGAGCATACAATGGCCATCCTTACATATGCCTTCATTGCTCGTACACTTCTATGAACCTATGAACCCCATCTGCCAGCCCCCAGCTTAATCACTCACCTTCTCTGGACTTACTCCTGGCCCATTTGCGAACCCCCAGACCCATCACTCACCTTCTCCGGGACTCACCTCTGCCCCACCTGCCACCCCCCAGCTCCCATCACCTTCTCCAGGACCTACCCTTGCCCCATCTGCCACCCCCAGCCCCCATCACTCACCTTCTCTAGGACTCACCCCTGCCCCATCTGCCAACCTCCCCAGCCCCATTACTCACCTTCTCTGAGACTACCCTGCCCCATCTTCCAACACCCGCCAGCCCCATCACTCACCTTCTCCAGGACTCATCCCGCCCCACCTGCCTCCCCCAGCTCCCATCACCTTCTCCAGGACTTACCCTTTCCCCATCTGCCACCCCAGCCCCCATCACTCACCTTCTCTAGGACTCACCCCTGCCCCATCTGCCAACCTCCCCAGCCCCCATTACTCACCTTCTCTGAGACTTACCCTACCCCATCTTCCAACACCCCAGCCCCATCACTCACCTTCTCCAGGACTTCCCCTTGCCCCATCTGCCACCCCCAGCCTCGTCATTCACCTTTTCTGAGACTTACCCCTGCCCCATTTGCCAATCTCCCAAGCCCCATCATTCACCTTCTCTGGGACTTACCCCTGCCCCATCTGCCAACCCTCCTGCCCCATCACTCACCCTCTGGGGGATTTACCTCTGCCCCATCTGCCAACCCCCCCAGCCCCGATCACTCACCTTCTCTAGGACTCACCCCTGCCCCATCTGCCAACCCAGACCCATCACTCACCTTCTATAGGACTTACCCCTGCCCCATCTGCCAACTCCCCCAGCCCCCTTCACTCACATTCTCTGGGACTCACCCCTGCCCCATCTGCCAGCCCCAGCCACATCACTCACCTTCTCAGAACGTGCCCCTACCTCATCTGCCAATTCCCCCAGCCCCATCACTCACCTTCTCTGAGACTTACCCTACCCCATCTGCCACTCCCCAGCTCCATTACTCACCTTCTCCAGGACTTGCCCCTGCCCCATCTGCCAACCCCTGCTTAATCACTCACTTTCTTGGGGACTTACCCCTGCCCCATCTGCTGGCCACAGCTTAATCACTCACCTTCTCCGGGCTTACCCCTGGCCCATTTGCCAACCCACAGCTCCCATCACTCACCTTCTCCAAGACTTATCCCTGTCCCATCTCCCAGTCAGCCGTCTAGGTGCATACTGTGTGATCTTGAGCAAGTTACTTTACTTCCTTGTGCTCCCAGGACGCATCTGGAAACAAGCTTTGGCTTAGTATGCTACTCCTGGTTAAGCAATGTTCCCTTTCCCATCGCTCACCTTCTCTAGGACATACCCCTGCCTCATCTGCCAACCCCCTGCCCGATCACTTACCTCTCTGGGACTTACCCCTGCCCCATCTCCTGGCCCCCAGCTTAATCACTCACCTTGTCCGGGCTTTTTCCTGGCCCATTTGCCAACCCCGAGACCCATCATTCACCTTCTTCGGGACTCACCCTTGCCCCATCTGCCACCCCCCCAGCTCCCATCACTCAGCTTCTCCAGGACTTACCCCTGCCCCATCTGCCAAACCTCCTGCCCCATCACTCACCCTCTGGGGGATTTACCCCTGCCCCATCCACCAGCCCCATCACTCACCTTCTCTGAGACCTACCCCTGCCCCATCTGCCAGCCCCCAGACCCATCACTCACCTTCTCTGAGACTTACCCCTACCCCATCTGCCAGCCCCATCACTCACCTTCTCTGGGACGTACTCCTGCCCCATCTGCCAGCCCCCAGTCCCATCACTTACCTTCTCTGGGAGTTACCCCTACCCCATCTGCCAACCCTCCTGCCCCATCACACACCCTCTGGGGGATTTACACCTGCCCCACCTGTCAGTCCCCCAGCCCCCATTTCTACCATGTCATAATGTTGCACACTTAATAGTGTACGACATTATGGCTAAATGGCTATAGCGTAGTCCGTAACTGCTACTGGTGCAATACCGTGTATACTGCTGTACACAGTATTGCACCAACAGCACTCTCCCAGGTAGAGGATATGACCTCTGCTGGGAGTGGGTTCCACTGAGCAGCTGCCGTGGCTCACAGGACTGAGCCACAGCAGCAGGAACCCAGGCGCTGTGTCTGGGACCGGGTTTGATTCCCAGTCCCAGAAACTTTTATTTTTTGCACTTTTGTGCACACCCCGAGTTGGATCCCCCCCCCAGAGTTGAGAATCTTTAGTGGGGAGGATCCAGGTGTGCAGTCCCCCATAACGGGGGTTGTGGGGGGCAGAACCCCCACAGAAAAAAGACATATGCCTCATGGCAGTAATCAAACTGTATTAGCAGTGCGGTTGTGCCATGAGACATAATGTCCTGTGACATTATGACCCCGTGCCACCCCCATCCTGAAGGCTGTCTGGCAGCATGAGCCTGTCCTGGGATAGAGGGGGGTATCAATCCTGGGCTCTGGTGGCTCCTGATGGTGGCTGGGGGCACAACAAGCCCGCAATCCAGCAACCAAGGGGGATTGGCTGTGGTGGCGATCCTATAGGCATCCACAGGAGCATGCGCACCTGTGCTGGACGCATTGCACATCTGAGCCTAGGGGGAGGGGCCAATATGAGAAAAATCCCCATGGCCTGTGGCCTCGTGCCTCACAATGCACCCCAGGCATGGATTAAATGCCTATAACCCCACACCCTGTCATGGGTTATTGCTTACATAATCAACTCTATGTCAGTGGAAGTTTTAGTGTTGGGCAGTCCATCACTGGGATTTTACATTTGTTGGGCACCTGTACTGTCGGGGTGTTAGCGTCAGGCTTTTGGTACTCGGGATTTTCGATGTTGGCAGTTTGTGTGGCACTGGGTCCAAAGAGTGCTGACAAGAATAGCATTGGCTAGGAGCGCGCTGTAATAATGGTGCCTTTTTTTCTTTTGAGGCTCTGCCCCTGCACCCCTGAACTTAAGGATTCCTGCTCCGGGGAGCAGATCATAGGGCAAGTTAAATTTCTGGGGCCGTGGAATACCGTTTCCACTGCCCCTTATTAAAAAAAAAAGTCTCAATGCTGGCAAAAGGTGGGAGACCAGGATTAGAACCCTGGTCTCCACTGCCACTAGCTGAGCTACCCCATGCCCCAGCCCTCCATACCATGGGAGCAGCTTGGCTAGCCTCCTGTTCATTGCAGCCCTTGTCCTTTTACAGGACAACGGACAGCGACCAGGGGAGCACTGTAAACCCCTACTCACTGTGCGAGCACTTACCAGACTAGCGCCGTATAGGGCGGTGCTATTCTGATAGCGCTCACTTGATGGGGTACCATTTGTACTGATCCTTTTTTACACTCCTGTCTGTTCTGGAAGTTACCTTGTAATAGGCTATACCCTTAGTTATTTTGCAGTGATGTATAGTTACATTGCAACATGTCCTTGTTATGTTTGCAGTAAGATACCCCAGGATGTATGATTATGGGGGAATAATTGCCAGCTCAAGGGTGTTGGTAGGCACGAGGTGCTTGCGCCAGTTGCCTTGAAACACAGAACAGCGAAGTGCAAATATTCCCCTATAATTACACATCCTTGAAGTGTCTTATCGAACTGATAACAAGGGTCTTTTCTTACCTGAAAATGTAAAAGACAAAAATAGCATTTTTAAGCAAATATATGCTATTTTCTTTTATTCGTATGTTGGAAGGTGTTTGTGGATTCCAACATTGGGAATACCCAGAGTTCTGAGTGAGCAGGAATAGGAATTTTTTTTCTGAATAAGCGAGTGGTGGAGCTGGCAGCTGGGCATCATGGGCAATTCACATGATTCGTTTTTGCATTTGGAAGTGAGATGCTGGCAGCATTGCAGGAGCCAGATGTGCAGGGGGTCATTTGACAACAGTCTCCTGCTGCAAGGCGTTTGTGGTTCCAATGATGGTAATTTCTGTCAGCAAACTATTTTTAAAATGTGTTTGACCATTTTTCTTGTCTGAGTTGTTAGGGGGAGTTCAAGCGGCTATTAGTGGAGGTTCTCAGAGGTGCATTGACATTGTACTCAAACTGATGCATGGGCTAAAGAAGTACAGTAGTATGGTTATGGCCAGATAAATGCACTCCTGTTCTAGCCAATCAGTTGACCAGAACCTTCTTATGCATATTATAACTTGTAATAGGCTGTACTCAGCCACATTGCAATGATATATAGTTAAACTGTAATAGTTCCTAGTTACAATGTAATAAAGTGTACTAGACACATTGCAATGATATATAGTTAAACTGTAATGGTTCCTACTTATAATGTAATAAACTATACTAGACACTCTGCAGTTATATTTGGTTATGTTGTAATGGCCCCTAGTTACACTGTACTTAATTAGACTTTTCTCAGCCACATTGTTGCAGTGCTGCATAGTTACATTGTAATGGTTCCTAGATATGGTGTAATCCACTACAGGATAAAAACACTGAATAAATGGCTTATCTGTGTTTAATATAATGTTCCATGCCTTTTCTATATTTTCTTTCCTAGGACTTTATGGCCTTCCTGGCAGAAATGGAAAACTGAAGGACATCAGCAAATTCGATGCCTCTTTCTTTGGGGTTCATGCCAAGCAGGCTCACACCATGGATCCCCAGTTACGCCTCCTGTTAGAGGTGTCCTTGGAAGCCATCGTAGATGGAGGTTAGCAAGAGGTCCCCATGTTCAGTCTTTGGTATTTTACCCTGAGAAACAAATAGTGTGCTGTCTCTAGGATTTCTCCCAGAGAACCAAACCGTGTGCCGTCTCTAGGATTTCTCCCAGAGAACCAAACCGTGTGCCGTCTCTAGGATTTCTCCCAGAGAACCAAACCGTGTGCCGTCTCTAGGATTTCTCCCAGAGAACCAAACAGTGTGCCGTCTCTAGGATTTCTCCCAGAGAACCAAACAGTGTGCCGTCTCTAGGATTTCTCCCAGAGAACCAAACAGTGTGCCATCTCTAGGATTTCTCCCAGAGAACAAAACAGTGTGCTGCCTCTAGGATTTCTCCCAGAGAACCAAACAGTGTGCTGTCTCTAGGATTTCTCCCTGAGAAATAATGAAGTGCTACATGATTTATCCTGTGCATCACCCTCTGTTGATAATAATGGTTTAAAAACACTTTTCAATCAGGAGTTAATGCCCATGAATATTTGTCCTAGTAAGTCTCAAGCTACCAAATCAATACCTATTAAGTTAATCGCTCTAGAGTGTGTTAAACAATCACCTGTTTCTGATTCTTGTACCCCTACTGTGTCATAACAAGTGTTAGTCCTGGAAGATTCAATCATTAAGCACATTGACAGGGCGGTATGCAATAGTGACAAGAGCAACCGCACTTGTTCTAGCTTCCGTGGTGCCACGGTATCTGACATTACCTCCATGATGCCTAACATTTTATAAAATGTGGGGGAAAATCCACTGGTTATCATACATGCTGGTGTTAATGATATAAACAACACCCCATTTAATCAGTTACAACAGGACTATGTGGCGTTATGTAACCTGTTACTTGATAGGGGATGCTGTGTATGTATATCTGAAATTCTACCTGTCCCGAGAGCAACATCTACCATGACGCAGAAAATCAAAGCCCTAAATGAATGGCTGAGAAAGTGGTGTTTTAAGCAGGATATACCCTGTAGTACCCACTGGGAATCATTTTCAGATCGTTCTTCCTTGTTTTGCTGGGACGGTTTACATCTCAGTCGTAGGGGTAGTACACTTATGGGGAAAAGTATCACTAAAATCATAAATCATTGTTTAAACTAAAAACAATGGGGGAGAATGGGTCTATTCCCAAGTCTCTGAACACTTACCAAAATATTATTACAACTAAATGTAAATTCCTAGCTTTGAATGCAAGATCTTTAAACCAACTCAGATTAGCAGAACTCAAAGCCAAATGTAAAACTTTAAATATAGGTGTGGTGGAAGTAACTGAAACTTGGTGGGATGCATCCTCAATTTGGTCCAGAGAAATTCCAGGTTACAAGTTATATCATAAAAACAGATTAGATAAGCAAGGCGGTGGAGTTTGTGTGTACATACGAAATTATATTCTTTCTTTTGAAATGTGTTCTCCCTTTCCTTTGGAAAGTATATGGGTTAAAATCTTATTGAAGGAGCAGTCCTATATAACTATTGGTAACATTTATCGACCTCCATCTGCAAATTCAGATTACACAACTGATATGTTTAAAGAAATTACACATTTTTCAGAATCACAAGATGCTGTAATATTTGGTGACCTTAACCTCCCTCATATTCACTGGGACTCATTCTCAGGACAGTCCTATGCTGAGAAAGGACTAATAGATGTGGTAGTTAGTACTGGATTACAACAACTTGTTACTGAACCCACTCGAGGTCCTAATATTTTGGATCTATTATTTACTAACATAGAGCAACAAATTAGCAATTTACAAATTTGGGATCCACTTGGGACCAGTGATCATTCATCTATTCTTTTTGAAATTCAACAGTTTAAAACTACAAAAAGGAAGTTATACTGTACAAAAAATTATAATAAAGCAAATTTTTCTAAAATCAATGAATACTTACAAAGCATAAACTGGGAATCTAATCAGCTTAATTGTACAACACAACAAGCTTGGGACTTTTGTAAAAACATTGTACATTATTTGGAAAATACCTTTATTCCATCTAAGAGGAAATTTAATAATAAAGGAAAAATTCCCCCTTGGTTCAACAAGACAATTAAAAATCAGATTAAAATAAAAATTAAACTTTTTAGGAAACTTAAGAATAGTTCTGCTCCTTTAAAACTACTCTATTACATAAATACAGACTATCTATGAAAAACTTAAAAAATTCTATTAAATTGGCAAAAAATAAGCTAGAATTTAAACTAGCTCACACAAAAGACGGTCAGAAATCTTTTTTCTCCTATATAAATAGTTAAAAAGGTGTAACAAGGACCATTGGTCCCATTATAACCAATGGCTCTTCTCTATCAAATATAGAAACCTCGAATCTCTTTAATAAGTACTTTTGTTCTGTCTTCTCTCAAAAATCACCTATTAGTACATTTAAAGTTCACCACATAGATTATCATAGGTTATATCCAACTGACATTATACAGGCTATCAAAAAACTTAAAAAAAATACTAGTCAGGGCCCAGACGATATTCATCCATGGCTTCTGAGCGAAACCTCTATAAATATTTCTATACCTTTGTCAATTATCTTCAACAAATCCTTACAAGAAAGCATTGTACCAAATAATTGGCGTGCAGCAATAGTTACTCCCATATTTAAAAAAGGCAATAGAGGTTCTGTGCAAAATTATCATCCAATTAGCCTGACCTCAGTGGCTGGTAAATTAATGGAATGAGTAATGAAGTCTCTAATAGATCAATATTGTAAAAAATTAGGAATTTATTATTCAAATCAGCATGGGTTTACTCCCAAGTATTCCTGCACCACCAATCTGATATATTTTTACAATAATATAAGTACTCTACTAGATGTGGGTATCCTTACTGGTGTAATTCTTTTGGACTTTAGTAGAGCTTTCGATAAAGTCTCACATGAAAAACTCATTACTAAAATGCACAATCTAGGTTTGTCACCTGATATTGTCAACTGGACTTTAAACTGGTTGACAAATCGTTCTCAGAGAGTCAGAATTAATGATATCTTGTCTGATTCGGGTAGTGTGACAAGTGGTGTACCACAGGGGTCAGTCTTGGGACCAACATTGTTTAATCTCTTTATCAATAATTTACAAACAGGGCCAAATAACTTCATGGTTAAATTTGCAGACGATACTAAATTGGGGGGCAAGGTTAATAATCAAGGAAATATTTCTGCACTAAAGAAGGATTTGGAAAAATTAACACTTTGGGCAAGTGAAAATCATATGCAGTTTAATCAAGACAAATGTTTAGTAGTGCATTTCGGTGTAAATAATCCAAAAACGATATATTATATAAACGGACTACCACTTCACTCATCAAATTGTGAAAAAGATTTAGGGATATATGTTAATAATAAACTTACATCAAATGATCACTGTGTTAGAACTGCTTGCATGACCAACAGACTTTTGAGGCAAATAAAACGCACTTTTGTTAATTGCACTGAACAATGCCTTATTCCATTGTATAAGGAATACATTAGACCGTATTTAGACTATGGCTCCCCTTTCTGGAATCCAAACCCCCAAAAAAACATAGCAATTCTTGAACAGGTTCAAAGGAGAGTAACTAGAATGATTCCAAGATTAACAAACTTGGATTATCAGAACAGATTAAAAGCTACTGGTCTCTTCTCTCTTCAAACTAGAAGATTAAGAGGTGATATGCTTATGGTTTTTAATTAAATAAATTCACCAGATCTAATGGAAAAATGTGGTCTAACACTCTCCAAAAGGAGACATGTTCCAAGACTGCATAATAAACAGCTTGAAGTAAAAATTTATAAAACCAGCAAAAGGGGAAACTTTTTTCCAATAAGAGCATCCGTTGTATGGAACACCTTGCCACAAGAATTGGTAGAGGCAACTAGTGCCACTGTCTGTAAAAACAAATTAGATGTTTGGTTGAGGGATAATAGATAAATAATGTCCCACACAGTGTGGGGAACAGTCTCGATGGGCTCTGGCCTTCTTCTGTTCTTTCATACCAAGTAATAAACCAAACAGTGTGCCATCTCTAGGATTTCTCCCTGAGAAACAAACAGTGTGCTATCTCTAGGATTGCTCCCTGAGAACCAAATAGGGTGCCATCTCTAGGATTTCTCCCAGAGAGCCTTCTAAGCACAAAGTAGGGAACCTGATATCTACTTTGTCACCTACTCTGTTTCCTTGTTTGTGCAAGGAGCAATACAGCCACAAGCTTTCAGTGCTTCTAAGCTTGGTGACCTTGTCTGAAGTGATCCTGGGATCAAGCAGCCAAGCACAAATAGACTGAAGCCCTTGTTGCTCTTTACTGTTGTCAGTAGCAGAAGACGATGGTCAGGACTCATGTCTGATTCAGCTACTAAGGCAGAAAGGCATGATGGGATCTAAACATGTTGTCAAATAACTATTTGCTGAGTGGGGCTGTGAAGCCCAAAGGAAAGTCAAGTTCCTTTATCCCCAAGTAGTGATGTATTGTCATCTGCCAACGACATGCCCGTTCATGCCTATTTGCGGTATAAAATCGATTTTTTTGTTTGGCATGCCTTTTTGAGCCATCAGTGTATGGCATTCTAAAGCCTGATCATTCAGTAGCAATAAGGAATATGTCTGTTTATAAGGATTCTCTACACAGTCCAAGAACATTAATTTGAAATTCAAGGTTTAGTGAAAGAAGGTATAAGGCGATGTTGAAAACATGTCTTTTATTGCACCTGAGACACCTGTTTTTACAATTATATAAAACAATATGGTCTTTTTACCCAGCTGGAAGGATATCTGTGGTAACTGGATGTATTTCTCTGTAGGTATAAACCCAACATCCCTACGCGGTACCAACACAGGTGTATGGATTGGTGTCAGTGGTTCTGAAGCTGCAGAAGCCTTCAGTCGGGACCCAGAGGAACTGCTAGGGTACAGCATGACTGGCTGCCAACGGGCCATGTTTGCCAACAGAATATCCTACTTCTTTGACTTCAAAGGTAGGTGTAGATACGGGAGAACAGGGCAGCTAGTCCACTGATCCAGAAGGAGGTCAGAGAGCCTTGGCTGTTTCATGAATGGTGAGATGCCCAAGAGACATTCTGTGTTCCCTTTATTGGATGTAAAATAATGTGACAAACAGGTAAGTGGCACCTGTTATCAAAACTTGTGACACAATGAGTGACTGTACATGATGTGTGAACCAAGTCAGGATATTCTTGTCTAAATCTACTAAACATGGATGCTGAGAGACATATTGCTGGGGCAAAGGAGGATCAGGCCAAAGTTGAAAGGATTAGAGCTTTCATTTCAGTGCTGAACAGCAAACAGTTTCACTACATAGTCAGCCAGTACCATGACAGCAGCATAATGGAAACCAGGCTTTGCATGTCAGCCCCTGAGTCCTGCGGGGGTGGGGGTGGGGGGCTGTCTGGGACTTGAGTCCGATGCAAAGGTGAGGTGTTTAGCATCTGGAAAGGGTAGAAGGGATGGCAGGAGGGAGAAGGGGGGGGGGATGAGAGGCAGGGAAGGTGTAGACTGCCCAACCTTTACATGCACCCCCACCTGGGTTACCAAGGAGTGGCATGAGCTGTCAAGGCAGTCACAAGCCTGAGGAAGGGTGCAGTGTTTTGCTCCATTGCCCTCCCAGCCTGAGGAAGGGAGCAGTCATTCACCAAAACTCCCAGTCCGTGGAAAGGTGCAGTTACTTGCCAATCATCAGCGCCAAAAAACAATGAAGAATTGCACAGAAAGAGTGATGCAAAGCCAAGGCACTGCCCACCATGTTCCTGCTTTCTCTTCCCTCTGGCCCTTTCTCAACAGCTAGTGCCCCTCCTCCCAGTGCCAGCACCAAAACACAATGCAGAATTGCACATAGAGGAGAATGGATGGGCAACAGTGAGCGATAGTGCTGTGTTTGCTTCGTGATGTTGTTATGACAAGCATTAGACCTTGAGAGCGAAGCTTGAGAGGTCTTGTGGTTGTCATGACAGTCTCGAGATGTAAACTCAGCGTTGTTGTTCACTATTGTCCATCCATTGTCTTTTATAGTAACTGAGCACCTCTGTACAACGGCCAAGAGTTTCATACTTTGCTGTATTGTTTGATTTATAAACTTACTTGATTACTGAAATCGTGCCCCATTCACATGCCATGTCTACGAGCCTCTGCCAGCCTGAATCACATGCTCAGAGCACACAGCATGGACAGCACCACTCACTGTTTGGACAAAGTGATTTTTAGTAGTTAGAGCAACAATATTTGATACGAGCATTGTAATCTGCAAAAAGAAATGCATTGCAACAAAAAGTCCCAACTATTATTATAAACAGAAGATTATATAAAGAGATGTTATGGGTGGTTTCAAACAACCACTGGAAATGTTGTATTTTTTTAAACAAGAACAGTCATTAAATGGTGAAAATATGGAAATTCAGAACTGCAGGCAACCACTGCTTTCTGGTTTTGAAAACACCAAAGCCATCACAGATCAGTCATTTTTCTCATTACCACTGACTGCTGAAACTGACAAGAGAAAGTGATGCTGAAAGGGAAAGTGCAGAATGTGGGCATTCTTTGTTGTTATACCCTAGTAGCGATGTAAGCAGGATGGTACAATAGCAGTTTGACATCAGTACTAGGGTACAACAACTCTGGGATTTCACTGAATGCCATACACAATAGCCCTTACCCATATACTATAAAATAAGTAGCTCGGAGATGATGGAAAGGCTTTTGGACTCAGCTGCAAAACGAGGCTGGAGCAAGATGGTACAGTGTTTGTATATACAGAATATAGAGGAGCCTGGCACCAGAGTGTACACACCGAAAACTGAGAGGCCATTACCAGTGTTTTCACTGGAAAGGACATGTGATAGAGTTAGTTCCCAGGCCTCCAATATGGTGTCCATAACTGCAACAACATCTCCCCCAACCACATCTGACCCTATGTTGGCCACCATTGTAGAGGAGGTGCAGGCATTCCAACAGGTGTTCCATGCTGATCTGGGTAACATGGAAGGTTAGGTCACTGAGTTCACTTACAGTACTGTATATAAAAAACAAAACCACCTCATGGAGAAATGAGGGGACTTGAAGCCTGGAGGGAACTACATTTACCTTTACGGGCTACCTGAGGGCTGAGAAGGCCACCCTGCTTGTTTAAGTTCTTATATGAACAAATGCCCATACTGTTAAAATGGCCCCAAGAGTTTTCATTTGCCACTGAAGAGCCCAACTTGGCTCATGAAGCCCTCTCCTCAAAGCTGACAGACCCAACAGCGAGGATGTGTTATCTTATTTTTTTGTATTTGCCATTATAATTTTTATTGTTTTTTAAATATGAGACAATGCAAGCAACAATCAAACAAGATTAAGAGTAAACAAAAGTCAAAGGCAGGATATTAAACATTACAGTAAATTATAAATCTTTGGTTTTAAACATTATATCTATTTAAAGTAAGAGCTAGCCCATAATGGCTGACTGGTATAATATGATACAGTTAAAGTCATTCCTGTTCCTTTTAAAAACACAAAGAAGTATATCAGATACCTATTCCCAAACCATCTATTTATATATCACACATTATACTGTCAATCCCCATATCTGCTGTATAGACCAGAAGGGGTCCAGATATCTTGCATAACCTCTAGTTTATCAGATAGAGGGTAACATATCCTTTCATTGTTGTATAGAAACCCCATTTGATTATACCACTCTGTCACTGTGGGTATCTGTGCACTTTTCCATTTTTTGCAGCAGGATTCTCTTTAGAGAAAGAGAGGCCTGAGAAATCTAGATCTTCTGATGTTTATTCAGATTTAAAGATTCTGGATAGATCCCTAATAAATAAATTACTGGTGAATGGAGGATGGTTTGTCCTATAACTAGATTACATATGGACTGTACACTATCCCAGAGTGATCTAATCTTGGGACAGCCCCATAGCATATGTATTAGATTAGTATCTTTTTCCTTACACTTCCAACAGCTGGCTTCCTCAGTTAACCCCATGGCATTAAATTTTCTGGGTAAAAATAGTACCTGTGTAGAATTTTGAATTGAAGCGACGTACCTTGCAATTCTTTATGGGATTTGATAGCAGTTCCCCAAGTGGCGTCTCATTTTTCATCACTTATATTGGTAAGTAATTCTTCCTCCCATTTCTGCTTGGCCTTGATGGTTAGACATGTAGAGGACAGATTATTAGTGAGGAATTTGTATAAAAGACCTGCCCCTTTCTTAAACGCTGACAATGAATTAGCTGTTCCCATTCCTCGCACTTTGCTAACTCATAATTTAAACTTAGAATATTAGAATTCCTAAGCATTCCCCTTAACTGCAGGTAGTAGTGAAAGTGATAATTGCTTATACTGTATCTGGCTTTCATTTCTTGGAAGGAGAGCATCACTCTTGTTTGAGGGTCTACCAAGTGTAAAAGTTTTGTGATGCCTTTTGTGCACCATTCAGGGTTATGTAATATCTGGCTAGTCCCCACTAATTTAGCATTATTCCGAATGGGTGTCAGTCCCATAGGTATCTGTTTAGGATTGATAATAATGTTTATTTTTTTGAGTGCCATAACAGAGCCTTGTAAGCAAGGGTTAACCTGTTTAATGTGTTATCTTCTGATTGAGGTTAATCTATTAAAAGTTAAGCAGAAAATTGTAAATGCTATGTTATAAGCACAAAACAAATTTAACATGTATATAAGTTGTATTTGGACAAGTTGGCAATAATTATGCTCACAGTGATCAAGTGTGCAGAAAGGAGTAACGAATTCTTTGTTTAAACACCTACTGTCCCTCCCAACCCCCCAGCAAAGCAATGCAATGCAGAATTGCTCGGAATAAGTACACCCTCTCTCTCTCAGATTATTATTCAGAATAAATATCTCAGGGAGATGAGGGAAAGGTTGCAGCAACGTCAGGCACTCAGCACCACCACCATCCTTCAGTCCTTTCTCTTGCAGATGCATCTGGCAGCTCAGTGGCAGATGGGAGGAGAAGGTGCTCACAGCTGGTTCCGACAGCATTCTCAGCTGCAGATGAACAACCCTGCACTTCAGCTTCAGTACTGTGACAAGCACGCTGTGAGTGGCCATCTGCCCCTACATGACAGTGGTGGGAGCCAATGGATGCCCACCGTATGAGGAGACCCTTTTTTAGTTGCATCCTCCTGCAACTCGTAGATCTTAGAAACATAGAAATTGATGGCAGATAAGGACCGCTAGACCCATCCAGTCTGCCCATTTTCCCTGCCTACTGTAAAAGCTACAGTCCCTACTTGATCTCTGGCTTTACCTCCTCGTTCCTATTGCTAGGGTTCCCCTATGCCTGTCCCATGCATGTTTGAATTCCCCCACTGTGTTTGCCCCCACCACATCTGCTGGGAATCTATTCCATGCATCCACCACCATTTCTGTGAAGAAATACTTCCTCACTCTACCACTTAGTCTACCCCCTTACAACCTCATGTCATGCCCCCTCGTTTCTGGAAATCTTTTCTGAAAGATGCTTGCCTCTGGTACTCTGTTTATGCCCTTTAGATATTTATAGGTTTCTGTCATATCTCCCCTGTCTCTCCTCTCCTCCAGGGTATACATATTGAGGTCTCCCAGTCTCTCCTCCTATGACTTATGATGCAGGCCCGGCACCGTCTTTGTTGCCCTTCTTTGAACTGCCTCCATCCTGTCTATGTCCTTATGGAGATGCAGCCTCCAGAACTGGACACAGTATTCCAAATGAGGCCTCACCAGTGATCTGCACAGTGGCATCACCGCTTCCTTTCTTCTGCTGGTGATACCGCTCCCTGTGCACCCCAGCATCCCAGTGGCTCCACAGCCTTGGTACATTGATTGGCCACCTTTAGGTCATCAGATACGATTACCCCCAGATCCCTTTCCTGTTTGGAGACCATCAGTATCTCTCCTCCCCCCCATCATGTAATCCTCCCCTGGGTTTTGTGCCCCAAATGCATGATTTTGTACTTTTTCACACTGAATCTCAGCTGCCACACCCCAGACCATTCCTTCAGGTCCCTCCTCATTCTTCCACCCTTCATGGCATGTCCACCCTGTTGAAGATCTTGGTGTCATCCGCAAAGAGGCACAGCTTCCCTTCCAGCCCCTCTGCAGTGTCACTTATTAAGACATTAAACAGGACTGGCCCCAGGACTGATTCCTGTGACACCCCACTGATCATCCTCTTTTCCTCAGATTAAGCTCCATTTACCACGACCCTCTGTTGTCTATCACTCAACCAGTTCATTACCCAGTTTACCACCTTGTAACCCACTCCCAGGCTGCCCAGCTTGTTCACCGGTCTTCCTGTGCAAAACAGCATACGGTGTCCACAGAATCCCAGGAAACTGAGGGGCTGCACTGGTGGGGAAAAATAGCTATGGGGAGAAGAAAAACTGAACAATGACCCATCACCAGCTGATTATGTACTGGCTAACTGGTAGCAGTTAAGCCAGTTCACTGTTAAAAAAGAAGTCAAATAAGGTGGGGGGGTGTACAAAAGATAATATGGCCCACACTGATTTCGCGGGGGGGGGGCATGGCTAGCCTGGTCCCCCTGGTTTAGCTGCCCCTGGATTGATTGAGGGACAGGAGGAACACAGCTGGTGGGGATGGCAAGGACATTAGCTCAAGCTGTGGACCCTGCAGTATGAGCAGACTAGATAGACCACATGGCCTTTTTCTGCTGGCTTCTTTGTATGTTCATAAAAAAACAACTAGTATTAAACAGTCTCACTGTAGTCTGCGGTAAAACCAACCAATACTAAACAGACTCCCTGCGGTCTGAGGTAAAACCAACGAACATTAAACACCTGCACTGCAGTATGGGGTAACACCAACCAATATTAAACACCCTCACTGCAGTCTGGGGTAAAACCAACCAATATTAAACAGACTCCCTGCGGTTTGAGGTAAAACCAACGAACATTAAACACCCGGACTGCAGTCTGGGGTAAAACCAACCAACCTTAAACAGCCTCACTGCAGTCTGGGGTACAACCAACTAATATTAAACAGACTCCCTGTGGTCTGAGGTAAAAATCAACCAACATTAAACACCTGTACTGCAGTCGGGGGTAAAACCAACCAACCTTAAATGACCTCACTGCAGTCAGGGGTAAAACCAACCAATATAAAACAGACTCCCTGCGGTCTAAGGTAAAATCAACTAACATTAAACACCCGGACTGCAGTCAGGGTTAAAACCAACCAACATAAACAGCTTCACTGCAGTCTGGGATAAAACCAACCAACATTAAACACACTCACTGCAAGCTGGGGTAAAACCATCCAACATTAAACACCCTCACTGCAGTCTGGGGTAAAGCCAACTAATATTAAACAGACTCACTGCAGTTGGGGGTAAAACAAACTAATATTAAACAGACTCACTGCAGTCTGGGGTAAAACAATCCAGTATATGACAGAGGCTCACAGCAGTCTGTTGGGGGGCTGTGCATTGTAGGGTCGAGCAACATAAGAGATAACCATGAAACTTCATTGGGCAATCTGACAGCTGGAGATTTGAGCTGCAACTAGAGTAATCATGGATCTCTAGTTTCATTTGGGGGGGGGACTTCTGACTGTTGGAGGGTTGCCTAATAAAAGGGGCAAATCGTGTCACTTGTTTTCAATTCATTATCTTGATATTTTAGATATCTTGTATCAGTTTGAAAGTTCAGAGACATTTCCAACTTTGTTTTTTGGCATTACCGTGGTTACCATTTTATTGTAAATGTATATTTCAGGTCCCAGCTTGGCTATCGATACAGCTTGTTCTTCCAGCCTCTTGGCCCTTGAGAATGCTTTCCAGGCTATACGACATGGGCAGTGTGACGCTGCCATAGTGGGTGGGGTCAACCTTCTAATGAAGCCCAACACTTCAGTGCAGTTCATGAAACTGGGTATGCTCAGTCCAGATGGCACCTGCAAGTCCTTCGATGCTTCAGGTATTTCACTGCGTTCATGTTGTATACTTGCCACTTGAAGAGAGTTACACAAAAGAGTGGCTTCATGCTTTTGTGGTACCGCAACACAAACCTGCAAACGAAGCATTTCAGTCTGTCCTTCTCTGTATTGGTAAAATGTAACTAAAACCCATAAATCATTTGCCAGTATAATTACTAGGAAATTAAACTACGAGTACCTGGCATGTTTTCAAATATACAGTCCTGACTGTCTAAAATGATGTCTTGATTTAGAGTTCAAAGTTGTCTTTCAGAGTTGCGGGTGACCCGGGCTTGGGTGCAGACTTAGGGTGCGTGGGGCAGATGGCCGGGCAGAAAATAGTACTGCACGCAGCTAGTCAATCCCAGCTATGGGAAGGGATTGTGCTGCATGCTGCCAGTGAATCCCATCCCTGGGAAGGGATCGTGCTGCATGCAGCTGGTGAATCCCAGTCCTAGGAAGGGATCGTGCTGCATGCGGCCAGTGAATCCCAGCCCTGGGAAGAGATTGTGCTGCATGCAGCCAGTGAATCCCAATCCTGGGAAGGGATCATGCTGCATGCGGTGCATCATCCACCCTGTGATGGGCCAGGGAGATGACTCCCACCAGGGGTAATCTATGATGTCCAAGGCCTACTCCGATGGTAGACAGTACACCATGTGGGTGGAGGGAGGAGGAAGGGAGGAAAAAACACTGGCAGATAATGTATTTTTCCATCTATATTTTATACTCTTCCTTGTCATTCAGGGATGTACCCTGTCTCCCCCCCCCCCCATCATCCTGGGATGTACCCTCTTATCAGCCTCCCTGTTGTCCATGGATGTACCCTGCTATCAGGTATATACACTGTTAAGAGTGTGGCCATCATAGAGATAGCAGCTAGATGTTTCTTGCCTGTTTTTTACCCACTGTATGGAATGAAATGATGTTGGAGTCCTGGTGTAGTCTGTTCTTCGATTGGATGGTGTGGGTGGATGTGTAAGTCCTGATGTAATCTCTTCTTAGATCTTGAGTTTTGTAACTGTGTTGGAGCCCTGGTGCAATATTTTCTTACATCATATGGTGTGCGATGGTGTTGGAGCCCTGGTGTAGTCTGTTGTTAGATTGTATGGTGTGTGACAACTGTGGAGCCCTTGTGTAGTCTGTGAGGTAAACTGTGTGGAGCTGATGATGTTTGAGCATAATATAGTCTGCACAGTAGTTGGTATGTTGTGTGAGAATGTTGGAGCTCTGATGTAGTCTGCTTGTAGATTGTATGGTGTGGGATGATATTTGAGCCCTGGTGTAATCCCTTTGGCAGACTGTATGGTGTGTGAGAATGTCAGTGCTCTTGTGTAGTCTCTTCAGTAGATTGTATGGTGTGTGGGATGTCGGAGCTCTCATGAAGTGTTCAGTAGATAGTACGGTGTGTGTGGAGCTGTGAAGCCATAGTGTTGTCTGTTAAGGAGAACAAGAAGTTGTTATGGTATTTGTACACATAATTAATATCTGTTTCTTGAAATGTATCCCCAGGTGATGGTTACTGTCGCTCAGAAGCCGTAGTCACTGTCCTGCTGACCAAGCGATCAATGGCTAAAAGAGTTTATGCTACAGTGGTCAATGCAGGGAGCAACACGGATGGCTATAAAGAGCAAGGTAGGTACCTGACCAGATCAACATGGCTGGGGGGTTTATGGGTAAATGACCACTACTGCATGGCCTTAAACTGACCATGTCAGCATGGGTGTGAGAGCTTGGTGGGTAACTAACCAGTTCATTATGGCTGTGAGATCTCTGTGGGTAACCTACCCTCTCAGCATGGCAATGAGGACTCTGTGGGTAGCTGATAGTCTCAGCATGGCCGTGAGAGCTCTGTGGGTAACTGACCACCTCAGCATAGCTGTGAGAGCTCTGTGAGTAACTGACAACCTCAGCATGGCTGTGAGAGCTCTGTGGGTAACTTATCACCCCTGCATGGCTGTAAGGGTTCTGTGGGTAACTGTTAATCTCAGCATAACTGTAAGGGCTTTATGGATAATGGACCACATCAGCATGGCTGTGAGGGTTCTTTGGGTAACTGACCATCTCCGCATGGCTGTGAGAGCTCTGTGGGTTATGGATTCCCTTGTAATGATAGACTGGGGCCGGTAAGTTTGCTTTAAACTTAAGTTTACTTGGCTTGCCATCTTAGTACAGTTCAATTCAGCACAGCTTATCTCAGAACAGTACTGGTGGGTTGTTGCTTGCCAAACTCATATTTACATAGAGCGTATATATGGAATGACATAATACCATACTTCAGTCATATCCTTACACCCCTCAGCATGGCTATGAGGACCCAGTGGGTAACTGACCACCTCAGCATGGCTGTGAGGGTTCTGTGGGTTACTGACCACCTCAAGATGACTGTGAAAGCTCTGTGGGTAACTGATCACCTCAGTATGGCTGTGAGGATTCTGTGGATAACTGTCAATTTCAACATGGCTGGGAGGGCTCTGTGGGTAACTGATAATCGTGGTATGGCTGGGAGGGCTCTGTGGGCAACTGATAATTGCGGTATGGGTGGGAGGGCGCTGTGGGTAACTGATAATCATGGTATGGCTGCGAGGGCTCTGTGGGTAACTGATAAACGCGATATGGCTGGGAAGACTGTGGGTAACTGATAATCGCGGTATGGCTGGGAGGGTTCTGTGGGTAACTGATAATCGTGGTATGGCTGGGAGGGCGCTGTGGGTAACTGATAATCGTGGTATGGCTGGGAGGGCTCTGTGGGTAACTGATAATCACGGTATGGCTGGGAGGGCTCTGTGGGTAAGCGATAATCATGGTATGGCTGGGAGGGCTCTGTGGGTAAGTGATAATCGCAGTATGGCTGGGTGGGCTCTGTGGGTAACTGATAATCGCGGTATGGCTGGGAGGGCGCTGTGGGTAACTGATAATCGTGGTATGGCTGGGAGGGCTCTGTGGGTAACTGATAATCACGGTATGGCTGGGAGGGCTCTGTGGGTAACTGATAATCACGGTATGGCTGGGAGGGCTCTGTGGGTAAGCGATAATCATGGTATGGCTGGGAGGGCTCTCTGGGTAAGTGATAATTGCAGTATGGCTCGGAGGGCTCTGTGGGTAACTGATAATCGCGGTATGGCTGGGAGGGCGCTGTGGGTAACTGATAATCGTGGTATGGCTGGGAGGGCTCTGTGGGTAACTGATAATCACGGTATGGCTGGGAGGGCTCTGTGGGTAACTGATAATCACGATATGTCTGGGAGGGCTCTGTGGGTAAGTGATAATCGTGGTATGTCTGGGAGGGCTCTGTGGGTAACTGATAATCATGGTATGGCTGGGAGGGCTCTGTGGGTAAGTGATAATCGCGGTATGGCTGGGAGGGTGCTGTGGGTTTATTTATTTAGTCATTTAATTGAAGAGTTTCACCAGGAAAGGCATACTGAGCTGTAATAGCTCATTTCCAGATGTGTCCTGGGGGGAGGAGGGATAACATTTAATATTAAAATACAGTGAAGCAGTAAAACATAGGAAAAAAATATACAGAATAAATTATGCAGATATACACAAACCCAAGAACATTAGAGAGCCAATTTCGGTAATACACATATAGTAAACAATCTTAACAACCAGGCTGAGTCATTGCAGGCAGATGAATGGAGGGGTATCAATAGCAGGAACAAGAGAAGTTGGTGACCTTAGACAGGAGGGGTGCAAGAGAGAAGGAGGAAGAGGTGGACCAGATGGGTAAAGGCAGTGAGTTCCAGAGTTTGGGAAACGATATTAGAAGGCAGCTTGACCAGCCGAGGAGGACCTGGACCTGGGTGGGAGAGCTAGGGAGTGGAACATGGAGCTACGAAGGGCATAGTGGGAGGGAAGAGGCGGGAAGGTAATGGAGCAGAGGTAGGAAGGGAGAGACCCCAACCAGTATTTGGATATGAAAGCAGTGCAATGGACCAGGTGTCTGTCCTCAAGTGAGGAGAAGGAGAACGAAGTATAGAGAGAGCAGTGGTGAGTACGAGGGGGAGCATCCAGTGCAAAGCGGCAGAAGGAGTGGAAGAGTGGGTCCAGTTTGCCCACCTTACTGGTAACTGACCCCCTTAGCATGGCTATGAGGGTTCTGTAGGTAAATGACCCCTCAGCATGCCTGTGAGGGCCTTGTGCTTACCTGACCACCTCAGCATGGTTGTGAAGACTCTGTGGATAACTGTTCCTCTCACCATGTTCATGAGAATTCTGTTGATAACAACAACCTCAGCATGGCTGTGAGGATTCTGTGGATAACTGGCCACCTCAGCATGGCCGTGAGTACTCTATGTTTAACTGACCACCTCAGCAGGGCTGTGAGGACTCTATGAGTAACTGCCCACCTCAGCAGGGCCGTGAGGACTCTATGAGTAACTGACCACCTCAGCAGGACTGTGAGGACTGTATGGTTAACTGACCACCTCAGCAGGGCTATGAGGACTCTGAGTAACTGACCACTTCAGCAGGGCTGTGAGGACTGTGGTTAACTGACGACCTCAGCAGGGCTGTGAGGACTCTATGGTTAACTGATCACCTCAGCAAGACTGTGAGGACTCTATGATTAACTGACCACCTCAGCAGGGCTGTGAGAACTCTTAGTAACTGACCTCCTCGGCAGGGCTGTGAGGACTCTATGATTAACTGACCACCTCAGCAGGGCTGTGAGGACTCTTAGTAACTGACCTCCTCAGCAGGGCTGTGAGGACTCTATGGTTAACTGATCACCTCAGCAGGGCTGTGAGGACTCTATGGTTAACTGACCACCTCAGCAGGGCTGTGAGGACTCTATGGTTAACTGACCACCTCAGCAGGGCTGTGAGGACTCTATGATTAACTGACCACCTCAGCAGGGCTGTGAGGACTCTTAGTAACTGACCTCCTCAGCAGGGCTGTGAGGACTCTATGGTTAACTGACCACCTCAGCAGGGCTGTGAGGACTCTATGAGTAACTGACCACCTCAGCAGGGCTGTAAGGGCTTTATGAGTAACTGACCACCTCAGCAGGGCTGTGAGGACTCTATGAGTAACTGACCACCTCAGCAGGGCTGTGAGGACTCTATAGATAACTGACCACCTCAGCAGGGCTGTGAGGACTCTGAGTAACTGACCAGCTCAGCAGGGCTGTGAGGACTCTATGGTTAACTGACCACCTCAGCAGGGCTGTGAGGACTGTAGGTTATGGAGCTTTTATTACATTCTTAATCAGGCTGACTAATCCAATCTGCATTAACGCGCCCCTCTGAATAAGCATGTATAACCATAAGAGAGATGATCATTCATGATTTGAAAAACTTGAAGGTTCCATTTACTGAGCTGAGCGGGAGATTTTTTTTCATTAAAAAAGTAATTTTAAAAAATAATTGACCTGTTATAACTAAATAATTATAGACAGATTATAACATACTTATAGAAATACTAAATGATTATCAAGCAGACCACTTATGACATACTTAAGGGAGTGCTGAAGACTTATAAATTGGACTGTTTATAACATACTTAAGTACTAAATAATTATAAATTAGTTTATTTATAAAATATGTAAAGGAATGCTAAATAATTATAAATCAGACTATTTATAACATACTTAAAGGAATGCTAAATAATTATAAATCAGACTGGTTATAACATACTTAAAGGAGTGCTAAATAATTATAAATCAGAAGGTTATAACATACTTAAAAGAATGCTAAAAATCATAAAACAGACCGATTATAATGTACTTATATGAGTGCTAAATAACGATAAATCAGTCTGGTTACAACATACTTAAGGAGTGCTAAATAATCATTTATACAATAGGGGTGAGCAAATAACTAATTAAATAAAAATATGTTTTCTCACTGCAGTGAAATAAACCTCTGTGGTGATGTCACCACAGTGGAATTATATACATTTATTCAATGACTTGCATAGAACATAATCGTTAACATGAAACAGCGTGACTGAATTCCATTGTGCAACATATACTGCGTGACCACGCTGTTCTGCACTAATGGTAACTTTTGCGTGATCCACCCCCAACAGTAGGGGGCCCTATTGTATACATTGAATACATGCTGGGCAGGAGTGGGATATAGAAAATATCTACACTTATGAACAGTGACCTTGGGAACCATCACTCGTGGCTCTGCTACACTCTGCCACTTGTGAGATATCCTGAGATCACTGTTCACTCATACAGATATTTTCCATGTTCCACTCCTGCCCATCATGTATTCCCTATATATCTGACCGGTTATAACATACTTAAAGGAGTGCTAAATAATCATAAATCAGACCAGTTATAATTACTTAAATGAGTGCTAAACAATCATATATTAGACCAGTTATAACATACTTTTGTAACATACTTAAAGGAGTGCTAAACAATCATATATCAGACCAGTTATAATGTACTTAAAGGAGTGCTAAACAATCATATATCAGACTGGTTATAACGTACGTAAAGGGCCCCTGACACCATTAGAAAAACTTTAAAAAAGTGAGATTTAGACACAATTCAGTTTGTATTTCATATATTTTCTATAATTGTTTTCCTTTTTTCTTTATTACTGAAGACAGCTGTATGAAACAGGATTACTGTCTCTTGGGATTTATCTGCTGTTTCTGCTTGCCTACACCTGACTTCATAATCCCCTGTTCATGGCATCATAATTATCTCCTCAGCAACAGACTGTGATGTCATAAACAGAACTGTGATGTCAGGTATAGGCAAGCAGCCAGAACAGAAAGGGCAGCAACCCAGTTTACATGCAAATGGACTTAGTAATAAAGAAGTAAGGGGGAAAATAACCGAAAAAATATTAAATATAAGCTGAATTCTGTCTAAATATTACAGTTTTTCAAAGTTGTCATAACAGCATTAGGAACTCTTTAAAGGAGTGCAAAATAATCATAAATCAGACCAGTTATAATGTACTTAAAGGAGTGCTAAACAATCATATATCACATTGGTTATAACATACTTAAAGGTGTGCTAAATAATCATAAATCAGGCATACCTGGATATCGTAGCAGTCACAGAAACATGGTACACAGAGAACCATGACTGGGATGTTAACATACCAGGGTACATAACCTACAGGAGAGACAGGCAGGGGAGAAGAGGGGAAGGAGTAGCTCTCTATGTAAAGGAAGGGATAAAAGCAACTGAACAAAAGAGTAAACAGGGAGGAGAGGAGGCACTGTGGGTCACCTTGGAGACTGGAAAGGGCACCACAATCCGCACAGGGGTTGTGTACATACCCCCATGTCAGGGGAGGAATGGACAAGGATATGATAGAAGGCATTCTTAGAATGGCAGAGAAAGGGGAGATACTGTTGATGGGAGACCTGAATATGCCAGATGTTAACTGGAGCATTGCTGCAGCCACATCCAAGAGCAGGGCCATTCTTGATGCCCTAAAGGTGGCAGGCCTTAGACAGCTAGTTTCAGAACCCACTCGTGAGGGAGCAATCTTAGACCTCGTACTGTCAAACGGGGGCAGTGAGAGGATCTCAGATCTAGAAGTGGGTTGCCATCTGGGGACAAGTGACCATCAAACAGTGTGGTTCACGTTAAACTCAGCTACAGAGTCAAGCCATACAAAAGTGACGGTACTGGACTTTTGGAGGGCTGACTTTAGCAAGATGGGAGAGTGCCTCAGAAAGCACTAGCAAACAGGCTAGAAGGAGGTGGGCAACAATGGGGAATCATCAAACTGCCATCAGAGAGGCAACAAGCCTTTGTGTGAAGCAAATAAACAAATCAAATGAAAGAAAAGCCACTATGGTTCTCAAAAGAGGTGGCTGTGAAAGTCAGGAAGAAAAAGATAGCATTCCAGAAGTGTAAGGAAACACAGAAGGAGCAGGACAGAGAGCTGTACCAGTTAAGGCAGAAGGAAGCAGGAGGAAGTCAGAATAGCAAAGGCCCAAACTGAGGAAAAGATAGCCAACTCAGTTAAGAAGGAATAAAACCTTTATAGGTACATCAGCAAGGCGTAGAAAGACAAAGGAGGGATAGTGAGGCTGAATAGAATGAACGGTGGGTGGGCAGAGGGGACAGTGAAAAGCAGGATACTGAACGAATATTTCTGCTCAGTATTCACAAAAGAGGGAGGGAAGTGCCTAATCCAATTAACAGAAGCACTCTTGATAGGGGGTCGATCCCAGTCCTTTCACAGAAAAAGGGTTCTGCAAGAACTCCTAAAACTGAAGGTGGACAAAGCAATGGGTCCTGATGGAATTCACCCCAAAATTCTAAAAGAATTAAGGGAGGAACTAGTGAAACCACTGGCTACTCTTTTAATAAATCATGGGAGGATGGTGTGGTACCCGAGGACTGGAGGAAGGCGGATGTGATTCCCTTCACAAAGTGGAGCAAGACAGAGGCAGGAAACTACAGACCTGTCAGTCTGACCTCTGTGGTAGAGAAAGTGATGGAGTCACTCTGAAGGAAAGAAAAGTTGAGTACCTAGAGGCCAGTGGAGCACAGGACCCAAGGCAGCATGGGTTCACACGGGAAGGTCATGTCAGACGAATCTAATAGATTTCTTTGACTGGGTGAGGAAAGTAGTAGACCAGGGAGGGCTGTGGACATGGCCTACCTAGACTTTAGCAAGGCATTTGACACAGTCCCACACAAAAGATTAATAGTCAAATTAACCAGCCTGGGAGTGGGTCCCAGGGTGGTAAGCCTGGGTAAAACATTGGCTGCACAACAGGACACAGAAGGTAACTGTAAATGGAGTCCACTCTGAAGAAAGAGGGTTATTAGTGGGGTACCGCTGAGGTTCAGTATTGGGTCCAGTCCTTTTAATGTCTTAATCAGTGACATTGCAGAGGGACTGAAGGAAAGTATGCCTTTTGCAGATGACACAAAGATCTGCAACAGGGTTGATACACAAGGAGGCGTGGAAAGGATGAAAAGGACTTGGCAAGGTTGGAGGAATGGCTGTAAGTATGGCAGCTAGGATTCAATGCAAAGAAGTGCAAAATAATGCACCTGGGAAACAAGAACCCAGGGAAAAATACAATGGGTGGGGAGGTAGTAACAACAAAAAAAGGAAAGGGACCTGGGGGTAATCATATCAGATGACCTTAAGGTTAGCAAGCAATGTGAGAAGGCAGTAGGGAGGGCTGGGGGTATACTGGGATGTATAGGGAGAGGCATCAGCAGCAGAAAACAGGAAGTTGTTATCCCTCTGTACAGACAGTTGGTGAGACCCCATCTGGAGTACTGTGTCCAGTTCTGGAGACCCCATCTCCGCAAGGACATAGACAGGCTAGAGGTAGTCCAGAGGAGGGCAACTAAAATGGTGCAGGGTCTGCAGAGAAGCCGTGATGAGGAGAGACTAGAGGAGCTTAATATATACCCTTGAGGAAAGAAGGAGAGGGGACATGACAGAAACTTTTAAGTACCTCAGTGGAATCAACAAAGTCCAAGAGGGTAGCATCTTTCAGAAAAAGAGACTTGCAAGAACAAGGGGACACAATTTAAAGACAGAAGGAGGGCGGTTCAGGGGCAATGTGAGGAAGTATTATTTCACAGAGAGGGTAGTGGATGCATGGAACAACCTTCCTGAGGAGGTTGTGGGGTCTAAAACTGTGGGAGAATTCAAGAATGCATGGGACAGACATAAGGCAGTTCTTGTGGGGGGTAGGAAGAAATAGGCTGTTGGTTAACTAGGATCTGCGGCCTATCCTGTAGGTAGGGAAATGGGCAGACTAGATGGGCCAAGCGGTCCTTATCTGCCGTCAAAGTCTGTGTTTCTATGTTACTTAAAGGAGTGCTGATGAATGCTCTAATGCTTCTGATCCAGAAAAAAGAGATGATTTGATACCTTTTATTGGAACAGCGTAGATGTTACAAAAGAAAATAGGGGCTTGAGCTTTCGAATTACATAGAATTCTTCATCAGAAAAATAACAGTTGGTTTGAAAGAGTACACTTTCTTAAAGTACAGATCATGCATAAAAAAACAGATAAAAAATGGCTAAAATCCCATTGGCTTAAACTGCTTTTTAAAAATCAGCACAAATGGAACAACAGAGCTGATTTTTAAAAAGCAGATTAAGTCAATGGGATTGTAACCATTTTTATGTTTGCTTGCACGCATGTGCAAGAAACATAGTGCCATCATCCGAGTTTTTGGAGGTGTGGCAGCCCTTCTCCAATGGCTGCTGGAGCTGTCTATGACAGCAGTCGAAAATGCAGTTGAGTACAGTTGAAAGGGGAGTTGACGCTTCAGTGAGCAGCGATAAGATATCGCCTGCTCACGCGCTTCCCTACACACACACACACACACACATGCACACATGCGTGGCTTGCCCTCCACGCACACAGTGTAGCTGACGGGGTGCCCAATCCCTCGCGGCGCTGTGCTGCGCATCCCCCAACAGAGTTTCACATGCATGCTGGGTGCCCACTCCAGCGGCTACACATCCTATAGCCGACGGGGTGCCCAATCCCCTGTCGGCTCCACTGGTTCCCCCAGTACAGATGCTACGCTGGGAGCCCACCCCAGCGTGGCAACAGATGTTGTCGACGACGGGGTGCCCAATCCCCATCGGCCCACGCCCCCAAAAAGTCATCCTTGTGCCACGCTGGGAGCCCACCCCAGCGTGGCTAAACGCCCCGTCACGTCCCGCCGGGCTCCACTGGTCCCCCCAAAGAGTACAGGGTGCCACGCTGGAGCCCACCCCAGCATGGCAACAGATGCTGTCGCCATAGAGGTGCCCAATCCCGGCCGGCTCCATGCCCCCAAAAGCCATCCTTGTGCACGCTGGGAGCCCACCCAGCGTGGCAAACGCCCCATTCTGCCATTTAAAAAAAAAAACTGAAACACAAAACGGTCCTCGCTGTCTCTGCCCCCACCTGCGCCCACCCACTGCATACCCTGCCTCCCCACACCCCCACCCCTATACTTACCTCCGCGCGACGATCTTTGTGGACCATGAACACTCTGCACTCTTTAAAGCCGACCGCGAACTGAGGAAATGCTGGTAAGCTGTATAATGGGATAGATAGGGTTTTTTCAACTTTGCTGCATATCTCAGGCATTTTTTGAAATTTTTGCACCAAATTTCAACATGGGGTTTTTGGGACCCCTTCTCATGAATGCTCTCACTGTCATGGCGTTAATCGAGACCAAAGGGTGATTTCGCAGTCATTGTGTGAAATCACCTTCCGGGACTGAGTAACGAAATAACACTGCCACTGTTCATAAGCTGGGCTCTCAAAAAGCCTATGTTGAAAATTCGGGAAAAATTCCTAAATGACTGTTTTACGAGCATGCATCATGCAGTTCCTACGCACGCTCGTAAGTTCGCGAATTTTCAATATTTTCACTCCAGATTTTCAACATTGCCATTTTACCACACCTCCTTATGAGCAGTACAGCTGTCTTTTTTTCACATCTTGCCCAAAATGTGTTTCTGCCCATGTAGCGCACAATGGCGCAGTCAGTGTGCGAAATCAATGTGTGGGACACATTAAGAAAATCACAGTGACACTGTTCATGAGCAGAGGTCTTAAAATAACTATGTTGAAAATTTGGTGAAAAAATTCTTAAAAATGACTGTTTTACGAGCGTGCGTTGCGCAGTTCCTACACATGCTCGTAAGTTTGCGAATTTTCAATATTCCCCCTCCAGATTTTCAACATTTCCATTTTATTGCACTTCCTTATGAGCAGTACAGCTGTCATTTTTCACATCTTGCCCAAAATGTGTTTCCGCCCATGTAGGGCACAATGGCGCAGTCAGTGTGCGAAATCAATGTGTGGGACACATTAAGAAAATCACAGTGACACTGTTCATGAGCAGAGGTCTTAAAATGACTATGTTTAAAATTTGGAGAAAAAATTCCTAAATATGACTGTTTAACGAGCGTGCGTTGTGCAGTTCCTACGCACGCTCGTAAGTTTGCAAATTTTCAATATTTTCACTCCAGATTTTCAACATTGCCATTTTATTACACTTCCTTATGAACAGTACAGCTGCCATTTTTCACATGTTGCCCAAAATGTATTTCCGCACATGTAGCGCACAATTGTGCAGTCGGTGTGAAAGCAATGTTTGGGACAGATTAAGAAAACCGCAGTTACACTGTTCATGAGCAGAGGTCTTAAATGGCTATTGAAAATTTGATGACAAAAGTCCATAAAATGACTGTGTTATAAGTGAGCATTGTGCAGTTTCCACGCACCAGTAAATTCATGACTTTGTAATATTTTCAGTCCAGATTTTCACCAGTGGCATTTTTCCACACTTCCTTATGAACAGTACAGCTGTCATTTTTCACAACATGGCAAATGTGTTTTCACACTTTCAGCGCAGAGATGCGTGGTCGCTGTGGGAAATCATTGTTCGGGACAGATAAAGAAAATCACAGTGACGCTGTTCATGATTGAGGTCCCAAAATGCCTGTGTTGACAATCTGCTGTAAAAATCCCCAAATTAATTCCATTACGGTGTGCTGCTAACGGTTTCTATGCACCGCGTCTTTCACCGGTTTTTTAATATTTTACTGCAGATTTGCAACATTGCCATTTTTTACACCTCCCATGAACAGTACAGCTGTCATTTTCACATCCTGCTCGAATGTGTTTTGCACCTGTGGTGCTAAATGCCAGTACACTGTGCATAAGCAGCTTTTGGCTAACAAACTGATATTGCCACTGTTCATGAGGTGGGGTCACAAAAACCATGTTGAAAATTTGGAGTGAAAATAACAACGAATGCCTGAGGTGTTAGGGTTTCCAACCATAACGCCCCACCCTGTAAGAGAGAATGACAGGCATCAGGGTGTGACTTGGGATTCTTGCCTGTAATGCTCATACCATTCCACACCCTGTAAGCCAGTGAGAGGCACGAGGTATGCCTTGGACTCTTCGGCCCCAAAGTTCACCCATTCTCCTATACCGCACTCATCTCACCGTATTTCCTGATGGAATGGGTGCGATACGGCCAAAGACCCCAGGCACACCGTGACACTTGTCAGTGTCTGCAGGGTAGGTGTGGTGAAATGGCGGACGTTATGCCTGACGCACCCAAAGGCACACCCTAATGCCTGTCACTCTCTGCAGGGTGGTGGTGTTGGCTTCAGTTCAATACTTCACTGCCATTCCTATTATGCAGCTCTGTAACTTCTACACTACCAATGCCAATGCCAATGCCAGCAAGCAAACATTCGGCATTGACAAATGCTTGTTTATCTGTTTTTTTATGCATGATCTGGACTTTAAGAAAGTGTACTCTTTCAAACCAACTGTTATTTTTCTGATGAAGAATTCTATGTAATTAGAAAGCTCAAGCCCCTATTTTCTTTTCTAACATCTATGTTGGTCCAATAAAAGGTATCAAATCATCTCTTTATTCTGGATCTTTTGTCACAAGGACCAATATGGCAACATAACTAATTTTCTAAGGCTTCTGAGTCCTTGGAAAGTCAGAACCACTCACTGTCCAGTCACAGTTCTCTTTTTCGCACACTAACACTGCACTAGAGGACACTCTTTTACAACCATAAGGGTGCTAATAGACGCTCCTCTAAATATATACATAGCACATGGATAGCAATATAGCCCCATAGGATCAACTGTCATGTATTTCCCAGGACACCTCAGTGATAAACCTGTATACCTCTCAGTTAAACTAGTATACTTTTCAATTAAAGCTGTAAATCTCCGCACCTAAACCTGCATACCTGTGTACCTAAATCTGTATACCTCCACACCTAAAACTGTATTCCTCCACATCTAAATCTGTATATCTCTGCACCTAAATATGTATATCTCTGCACCTAAATCTGTATACCACTGCACCTACATCTGTATACCTCTGCATCTAAATATGTATGCCTCCACACCTAAATCTGTATACCTCAGTACCTAAATCTGTATACTTGTATACCACTGCACCTAAATCTGTATTCTTCTGCACCTAAATCTGTATACCTCCGCATGTAAATCTGTATTCCCCTGCACCTAAATCTGTATATCTCTGCACCTAAATCTGTATACCTTTGCACCTCAATCTGTATAGCTCTGCACATAAATCTGTTTATCTCCGCAGCTTAATCTGTATGCCTCTGCACCTAAATCTGTATAGCACTGCACCTAAATCTGTATTCCTCTGCACCTAAATCTGTATACCACTGCACCTAAATCTGTATTCCTCTGCACCTAAATCTGTATACCCCTGCACCTAAATCTGTACACCACTGCACCTAAATCTGTATTCCTCTGCACCTAAATCTGTATACCGCTGCACCTTAATCTGTATTCTCTGCACCTAAATCTGTAAACCGCTGCACCTAAAACTGTGTACCTAAATTTGTATTCCACTGTACCTACATCTGTATACCTCTGCACCTAAATCTGTAGACCTCTGTACCTAAATATGTATACCACTACACCTAAATCTGTATATCACTGCACCTAAATCTGTATACCTCTGCACCTAAATCTGTATACCACTGCACCTAAATATGTATACCTCCACATCTAAATATATACACTTCTGCACCTAGGTTTGTATACCTTTGCACCTAAATCTGTATATCGCCACACTTACATCTGTACACCTGCACATCTAAATCTGTATACCTCTGCACCTAAATCTGTATACCACTGTATCAATATCTGTATACCTCCACACCTAAATCTGTATACCACTACACCTGACTCTGTATACCTCTGCAGCTAAATCTGTATACTGCCACACCAAAATCTGTATACCGCTGCACCTAAATCTGTATATCTCCGTACCTAAATCTGTATACTTCAGCATTTGACTTTGTATACCACTGCACGTAAATCTGTATACCTCCACACTTAACTCTGTATACCACTGCACCAAAATCTGTATACAAACAGTGGAGAGAAAGAAGCAAGTGCCTCAGCTAGGACTTGAACACAGGCCACCTGGAATACCATTTTGATTGTGTTGCCAGCTGTGCCACTTAGGCAACTGGAAACTGTGCTGTCCCCGAACACATTGCTGTTTTTCCAAATGCATAACGCGGTGGCTGCGCAGATAATTACATTTATACAATCACACAGGTGCAGTGTACATATATTGTGAAAAACATACAAACAGTGGAGAGAAAGAAGTAAGTGCCTGAGCTCGGACTTGAACCCAGGCCGCCCAGAATATCATTCCAATTGTGCTACCAACTGCGCCACCAAGGCAACTGGAAACTGGGCCAGTCCTGAGCACATTGCTTCTGGACTGCCACCACGCTGTCTATGTCCTTCCGGAGATGTGGTCTCCAGAACTGGACACAGTGCTCTAGGTCAGGTCTTACCAGCGATCTATACAGAGGCAACACCACCTCCCTCTGTCTGCTGGTGATACCTCTCCCTACGCATCCCAGCATCCCACTCACCCTCCCTACTGCCGTGTCACACTGCCTGGCCACCTTTACGTCATATGATATGATTACCCCAGATCTGTTTCCTGCTTGGTGGTCATCAATACCACTCCACCCATTTTGTACTCTGCCCCTGGGTTTCTGTGCCCTAAGTGCATTATCTTGCACTTTTTCACATTGAAACCCAGCTGCCTTACCCTTGACCACTCTTCTAGTTTTCTCAGATCTCTGCTCATCCTTTCCACCTCCCTCGGAGTGTCCACCTTATTACAGATTTTTATGTCATCCGCAAAGAGGCAGACCTTTTCTTCCAGATCCTCTGCAATGTCACTTATAAAGATGTTAAAGAGGACCAGGCCTAGCATTGATCCCTGAGGCACCCCACTGGTCACCGTCACATCCTTGGGGTGAACTCCGTTTACCACCACCCTCTGTCACCCATCCCCTAACCAATTTCTTATCCAGTTTACCACCATTGGACTCACTCCTGAGCTACCCAGCTTGCTTATGAGTCTCCTGTATGGAACGGTGTTGAATGCCTTACTGAAATCGAGGTAGGCCACATCCACCGCTCCACCCTAATCTAGTTTATTGGTCACCCAGTCAAAGAAATCTATCAGATTTGTTTAACAAGTCCTTCCCCCTGTGAAACCATGCTGCCTTGGGTCTTGTAACTCACTGGATTTAAGATATTCCACAGTCATTTCCTTCAGCAGTGATTCCATTGACTTTCCCACCATCTATGTCAAGCTGAGTGGCCTATAATTACCACCTTCTTCCCTGTTACTGCATTTATGTAGTGGTACTACATCTGCCCTTCTCCAGTCCTCCGGCAACACTCCTGTTTCCGCTAAGCTGTTAAATAGCATTGTCAGAGGTGCAGCCAGTATTTCCCTGAACGCTCTCAATACCCTTGGATGCACCCCATCTGGCCCCATTGTTTTGTCCACCTTTAGATTAGCAAGTCCCTTCACGTCTCTCGCCTCCAAAAAAGGACTAGTGTAGACCTCCCTCCAAAGCTTTAGACACTTTTCTGTGGCTCCTCCCCTTCTCCTTCATCTGTGAACACTGAAAAAAATATCTGTTAAGAAATGTCTGACATTTCCTGGTTTCCCTCTGCATGGTCCCCCCTTCCCTTTTTAACCTTACAATCTCACCCCTGGTCTTCCTCTTTTCACGTACATATCTAAAAAATAGTATTGTCCCCTTTCATTACCTTCTGGGCTATTCTCTCTTCAGTCTGTGCCTTTTCACTCCTTACTGCTTTCCCCGCTTCCCTCTGTTTCCCCTGATACACCTCTCTATCCTCCCCCTCTGTGTCTCCTTATACCTCCCGAATGCTACCCTTTTAGCCTTTACCTTTCCAGCCACCTTTTTTGAGAACCATAGGGGTCACTTTTTCCTCTTGCTTTTGCTCACTTGTTTGATGCAGAAGTTTGTTGCCTTTACTATGCTCCCTTTTATCTTCGCCCCACCCAGGTCACCCACCCCTGCTAGGTCATCCCTGAGGCATTCAGCCATCCTGAAGTTCAGGACCCTCACCCTTGTGTGGTTTGATTCTACAGCCATCCTTATATTGAACCACACTGCACGGCGATCACTGGTCACCAAGTGGCCTCCCACCTTGACATCTGCAGCACTGTCCCTGTAAGTAAGTACCAGGTCCAGTATTTCCCCCATCACGAGTGGGTTCACTGACTAGTTGCCTGAGGAATGCCCCCTGCAGAGAGTCCAGGATGTCCCTGCTTCTAGCTGAAGCCACTGCTGGGGGCTCCATTCTACATCTGGCAGGCTGAAGTCCCCCACCATCAGCACCTCCCCCTTTTTTGCCATCTTGCCAGTGGCTTCCACCAGTACCCTATCCAATTCCTCCCTCTGTGCTGGAGGTCCGTAGGCCACGCCAGTGCAAAGAGTAGCATCATTCCCCGTTTCCAGGGTGACTCACAGTACCTCTGCCTCCCCCTGTATTCCCTGTATCTCTGTGACTTTTATGCTCTCTCTCACATAAAGCACCACACCTCCTCCTTCTTCCCACACGGTCCTTCCTGAACAGAGTATAGCCCAGTATGGCCATGTCCCAGTTATGGTTTTCAGTGCACCATGACTCAGTAATGGCCACAATATCCAGGTTGACTTCTGCCATGATGACTTCTAGGTCCAGAATCTTATTTCCTAGACTTCTACCATTCGCACATGTGGCCTTCCAGATTTTGTTTCCACTCTGCTTGTTGCCCCCCCTTTTTCCTTTTTGCCTTCCCTCCTTCCCACCCCTCTTTTTAATGCTCTTGTTCCTTTCCCTTTTTTATTTCTACCACCCTTCTCCCTTTATTAATTCCTCTCCCCTCTTGGTCTCCTTACTCTCTACTTTAGCCAGTGGGGGGGAGGCAGTTTCTGACTCCCCGATTCTTTCTGCCACCCCCCAAGCTAGTTTAAATGTTCATCGAAGAAATGTTTAAACCATCCACTGAGGACTGAGGTTCCCCTCCTGGATGGATGCAGGCCATCACCCCTGTATAGGCCCTTATCTGTTCAGGCAGGGCCCCAGTCCCCAATGTAGCTGAACCCTTCCTCTCTGCACCATTCCTTTAGCCATGAATTGAAGATCCCGGTGTGGCATTCCCTCTCTTGTCCCATCATAGACAGGCAGTACCTCAGCAAAAGTCACTGAGTGTGCTACCTGTCTAGAACTCCTCCTCAGCTCCCTAAGCTCCCCCTGCACTATTCCAGCCCTGTCCCTAACCAGGTAATTAGTCCCCAGGTGGACAGTGACATCCAGCTCTCTGTCCCGTCCTGCTGTCCTAGTGATCCTCAGGATTCGCTTTCCATTCCTCTGGGATATGGCACCAGGTAGGCTCCTAACCTGTCTCTCCCCACTTCCCTATTTCCAAATTTATTCCCCTCACAACTGAGTCCCCCACCAGAAGTTGCTTCCTCCTCTGGTATCCTCTACCACCCTCCTTAGGGTCTCCACTACAGAGGACACCCACATTCCCCTTGGTCATTACCTCGGGTGCTTCCTCCTGGCAGTCCTGCCACGCCAGAGCGGTGTAGGAATTTTGTAGCAGTACTAGTTGAGGAAAGTGCTTCTATTCCACCCATCCAGAGCGCAACACTCCCACCCTTCCAGAGTCCACCATAGTCCAGCCAAACTTCCTCCCTGGCATACTCTGAGGTAACGGTGGCAGACTTGGTGGCCTCCAGGTAGGGGGGAAGAGGTCCCCTGAATCCTAGCCAACTCTGCCTGGAGTCTAGCTACCTTCTCCCTCAGCCCAGAGAGGTGTGTGCACTTAGGGCAGCACTGCAGTCTCCAGAAAGGCTCTCTGAAAACTGCTGCCCCACAGCCACAGCACTGCACCACTCCCAGCATTCTCAGACTCTATTCTCCTTGTGTTACCTGAGATACTTTCGTACTCTTACCCCTGATAGGGTGTTCTAGTTTCCCCTTTTTTTTTATTTCTATTTGTGCTCCCCCCATGCCTTGTTTGAATCTTTATATATCCTACCCTAGATAGGGTGTTGCACCTATTCACTGTTTTGGCCTACCTATGACCTTCCATCCTTCCCAGCATTATCCCAGCGCCCTTCCCTTGAATTATCAAAAGGAAAAGATGTACCTCAGATTTAAAATAACCATCTGCTGTTTACAAAAATGAACTGTGAATTAAGCAATAATGCATGACAGGGTGTATGTCGTGTCTGGTTAGGTCACGCCTTGGGTGGTTGGGCACAAGACCACAGGCCAAGTGCATCCAACACCTGAGAAGAGATGTTATCTGAGCACGACACACACCCTGAGGTGCATTACTGCAATTATACAATGGCTCCACCGTTAAAAAAAGGTAAAAACATTTCTTTAAAATACAGAACTCTTTTTTAACCCTGCATAAGGGCAGGTATTTCTGTTGAAAAAAGCTCATAATTTCAGTTTTGTCCAGTAGATGATGCTGTTGCTGGTGTTCTGTGTGTTGCTCCTCTGCCCCCGCTCTCTCTCTCTCTCTTTCTCTCCGCATATTTGTGTTTCTCTCTCTGTCGCCTCCCACCCCTCCCGGTTTCATTCTAGTCTGGTATTGTGGTTCCCTATCTCCGCTCTCTGTGTCACCCCCCCTGTTTAATTTTGATCCTGTCTGGTGGTTTTTGACCACTCCATTTTTTTTTAAGTGCAGTAACTGGTAAGTGCTAGCACTGATTCTTTAGCACTGCCACTGAGTGTGTTTATGGTGGCTTGCTGCGGGGTTCACAATGAGAACTGGAAGCACTACTGCAAGGAGATCGGAAAGTAGTGCTAGGAAGCCAATCATACTGGTGGCTTTGACGTTTGTGAGGGAACTGTGCCACAGGAGCGTGAGGGACTGCTGCTTTTAGATAGATTTATTTTTATTTAAAAAAAAAAAAAAAAAGATCATGGTCACTTAGTTTGCTGGGTAATGTATTTAGAGCCACTATTAAGGTGGGACTGTTGTGAAGCCGATCATGGTTACATCTTTCACTTTTGTCCCTTTGTTTTATAAATATGAGAAAGGGAAAGTGATGGAAGGAATTTGGGGAGTGTGTGAGGGTTCTAAGGCTAATTTCTGTGGGTCTGTGCACTCGGTGAGGGAGGAATTTACATTTTTAAAGTACTGGTAAAACTCAAAGTGGCCATCCCAAGTGTGGGCATGTTGGACATGGTATGTGTGTAGTGATATGTTTTGCATGCCAAGCTCCATGTGTGTGCTGGGACATGATCCGTGATGTTGTGCTGGGTTAACATCATGGGTCAAGGTCCCAGCTGGCCAATCAGGTTGCAGGATTTATTCTTGCCATTGTATAATTTCAGGCAATGTACTACCTCTTTAACGCTGAGTAACAACCTTCGGAAAGTCAAGTACTTCTTTCCTCTGCTGTTCTGCCACAATAACACGTGGTCATATGATCACATCTGACCAATCACACTCCCTTGTTTCTGTTTCCCATTTTATGATAAGTCACTATTATATGGGCCGTACTGTTGCCCTTGTCACTACGGCACTGCTCTCTGTAATTATATCTCATTTGAGAAGCAGTACTGCTGTTTAACTGTTGGGGGATTAGCAACTCAGCTCATCTGTTGTGGGATCCTAGTGCAGTTGTATTGGATGTGCTGTGTGTTGCTAGAAGCTGCTAACCATGTAATGTGTCTCCAAACAGGCGTCACCTTCCCCTCCGGAGAGGTGCAGCAGCAGCTGGTGCGTTCCCTCTATGAAGAGGCTGCAGTTCACCCTGCAGATGTCGAGTACATCGAAGCCCATGGCACAGGCACCAAGGTGACACTTTCTGTTTGTTCCATCTTATTGTGTTTATAAGTGTACAGTGTTCAATGAATATTAGGTACAATTACAACAGGATGTTTGCCTCATAACATTTAAGGTACACCTGAGAAGCTCATCAGGTATAGAAAACAATGCTATCCTAAAACTATGCAACAACATGTAGCTGCACCTTTAAACTCAGAGACAGTAGCTTGATAATATTGTCCAAAAAGAAGTTGAATGGCCTTGAGGGCTCTGAGAATCACAGTCCATTAAGTACTTATTCTCTTAGGTGCTCCCTATTGAGCCATGACCAGTAAAGTGATTCACTAAAAATACCAACAGCTTAATCTGGTTCAATTTCAGTTGGTTACCATCTGCATCCCCTTCCCCCCAGTTGCCCCTGAACAAGGGACTTTTAGTCTCAGTGGGCCTACCGGGGCAACAGAATTCAATAAATAAATAAAGAACACAAAAACTGTTATGGCAGACGGAGAGACGGAGTACAGGAATGAAGAAAGACCCTAGAGGTTGGAGAAATGATGCAAGGGCTGGCAGCTCAAATTCAGTGTGAAAAAATGCAAATATATGCATATTGGTAAAAACAACAACTGAGTATCATATTGGAGATATCAGGGCAAGCCAAACAATGGAGGAGTGGGACCTCTGGGTAATTTATTAGTGATAACCTCAAGTCATTAGCTCAATGCAACAGTGCATGTGCTAAGGCCAACAGGATGCTGAGCTGCATAGGCAGGGCATCACCAATAGAAGGCAGGAAGTGATTCTGCCCCTATGCAGGTCTCTGGTAAGGCCACTCTTGAGTAGTGCAAGCAATTTGGGAACCCACATCTCAAGAAAGATTGTGATTGACTAGAAATGGTGCTAAGGAGGGCAATCAAATTGGCCCAGGGTATGCAGGGAAGGCCGTATGAGGAACATTTTTTTAAAATCTATTTATGTGCCCCACTGCCGGCAGCTCGGTGGTGGGCCTACCTGTCAGTCTGGTCTGGGATCCTTTAATTGGCGTGGCAGTGGGGGTTTTCAGATCTTGGTTGTGCTCCCCCCTCCTGTTCCCCAAGCGTGGATGCAGTAGCGTGCAATGACACCAGTGACCGTGCAGCACACGCTTCCATATACAGGATGCCTGGCATCCGCTCCGCCTCTGCTCCCCCGTGTATGAACCCAGCATGTGTACAGACCCAGCATGCGTGCGGACCAAGCATGCATACAGACTCAGCATGCTGACCCCAAGCCATTGCTAGGCTCCAGGCTAATGCTGGGCTCCGATCTCCCCCTTCCCCGGAAAAGGAGGAGGGCACTCCCTGGGATGCTCGATCCTCTCCTCCCCCAGCTGACCCTGCAACACCTGAGATCACTTCCGATCTTGAGTCATCAGTGGCATGAGCGGAAATCTAATTGCTGCGCCAGTGGGCCAGCGTATGAGGAACAGTTGATCAAACTTAAGTACTCGATAGAGGCCAGAATGAAGAGGGGAGATGTGATCAAAACTTCGGTGATCAACATTGTGGACTGTCAAACAATGTTGATTCATAGTGAGGGGACCTGCACTAGCGTGCTTGGGTACAAACCAGTGAGAGGCAAATTCAAGAGGGATGTGAGGAAGTACTTTTTCATGGCGAGGGTGGTGCACGAATGGATTAACTTTCTAAGAGAAGTGGTCAAGGCAAAGATGGGGCAAGGTTTCAAGGGGGGATGGCAAGGTTGTAAAGGATTGTGTACTGTGGGAACTAAGGGGTGGAGGGGAAGTGGACACGACTACAAGAAGGACCATGCTACCAGTAGGGGGCCCTGTCTAGAGACTGCCCAGCAGTAGTCTAGAAAGGTCGTAAATAGGATCAGAGCAGATTGGATGCTGCCAGTAGAGGGCGCACACTAGATCATGCCCTGCAATAGACTGGAGTGGGTAGCAGGTAGGATCAGAGCAGACTGGATGCTGCCAGTAGGGGGAACAGTCTAGGGCCTGCCCAGCAATAGGCTGGAGTGGGTAACAGGTAGGATCAGAGCAGACTGGATGCTTCCAGTAGGGGGCACAGTCTAGAGCTTGTGCTACAAAGGTTGGGGTGGGTTGCAGGTAGGATCAGAGCAGACTGAATGGACACTTGACTTTTACTGCTCGTAAAAAGTTTCTCTGTTTCAAACTGTATTGTGCTAAAGCCCACAGTTAAAATCAAAGAGAAACAGTTAAATCTTCAAATAAACAGCAGATTCAGAAGCTATAACTAGTAAACTGATGATGTATAAATCAAAAATACACTGGGCGGATTCAAGATATGCAGTTTATCATAATGTGTGCGGGAGCAAGACTTTAACAGCTCACTTGAGGCTCCCCGCTTGATAGTTAGGGCCTTGCCCCCCACATTTGAAGATAATCTGCATATTCTGAGTTGGGCCATTGCACATCCTCTGTTCACATTAAACCTTGGGGGATTGCGCGTTAAACTGTGCCTGAAAAAAAGGACTTATTTATTTGGTAACCAGGTAAGGCCCACTAGGCACAACTGCCTGTTTTCAGGGGCAACCTGGGAGCACTGGGTAGGTTAAGTGACTTGCTCAGAGTCACACAGTATACAAGTGGAGGTCGGGGGAATCAAACCCAGGTCTGCTGGATGTACCAAGCTCATTACTCTAACCTCTAGGCTATACTGCCAGCTATGTTTTTGGTTGTTGGTTCAATAAAAAGCTGGCGATGGAAAATGCAAAATGTTTTCACTAAAAGAACCCCGTTCTGAACAATCCTGGCAAGGGGTGTTTACCTGTTAACCCTGTACTTATCTCGTAGCAAAAAGAAGGGCCTCTGATCCCCAGTGCCGTCACTCCTTTAGCTTTTAGAAGTTCTAAATTCCTCACATATCATTTATAAAAGAGTAGTAGGTAATACAAGGATGGTCAAAGTCAACCCTTTTTCCTCTGTCTCCCTCAGGCTGTGCATGTTACTTAACTTTCCTGCCAAATTTCTGTGTTTTCTTGTTTTCATATGTGATTTCAGACACCCCTAATGCTGACCTTTGTTTTACTCCTCTCCTAGGTTGGTGACCCGCAGGAGGTGAATGGAATTGTTGGCGTTTTCTGCGGGTCAGATCGCCAGCCTCTTTTGATTGGCTCCACAAAGTCTAACATGGGCCACCCCGAGCCGACCTCGGGACTAGCGGCATTAGCCAAGGTAACAAGAAACAAAACATTGGTTATATCTTGTTTGTGTCCAGCAAGTTTCTTCCAGTTGTGGTCCACAGCTCTCAGATGTCACCAAGTACCCAGTGGTGCATACAGATGAGAAACGAAGTCGCCACTCTAAAGGTCAACAGTAGAACTGCTACTCATGTAAATTTGATTGGTATGAAACTCCAGTAGCCGTACTGCACCTGACCCTTTTATCCTTTCTGACATTTTCCCTACAAGTTGGTTTCATATCAGCGCTCTCCTGCACATTTTGAAATGATTATGCCATAATGATTATTAAACTATGTGCAATATCGACATCCTGTCTGAGAAGAGATTTGTTTCTGTAGACCACATGCTCTCACAATTCTTGTACAATGAATGTGTTTGTGATGCAAATAAATCTGTTAATCAGAAGAAAAGATTCCAGCCAATTTGAAACACAGAAACAGAGAATTTGTTTGCAGAAAAAGACCGCTTGGCACACCAAGTCTGCCCAGATGTTCCATTCCTAATTTTACTCTGCAGACCCCCAAAAAAAATCTGGTCTCCAGCGATCCTCCCACCTCACCACCTATTTTTTTAATATACCGCCTATGTCTATCCCATGCATGCTTGAAGCCCACACTGTTTTTGCCTCTGCCACTTCCACTGGCAGTCTGTTAAAGGGGTTTGCCACCCTTTCAGTGAAGAAATATTTCTTCTCATCTCTCTTGAACACCCTCTCCCAAGCTTTATCGCATGCCCCCTGCTCCAGCTGCTCTTTCTCATTTGAAACAGACTCCCCTTGCACTCTGTTCACCCATCTGAGGTTCTCTATCATGTCACCTCTCTCCCTCTCTCTCCTTTTATCGAGGGTGCACATGTTAAATTGCAATGTTTGTTTTTCAAGAGAAACAATAAGGTTTGTAACGTATAGACAACAGTCAGGTTGTAAGACCTTCCTTTAGGTGAACTGAATCAAGCAATTTGTTTTCCATTTCAGGTTATCCTATCACTAGAACATGGGGTGTGGGCCCCAAACATCCATTACAGTACCCCAAATCCTGACATTCCTGCCCTCCAGGATGGGCGAATCCAGGTGATCTCCGAGCCAATCCCAGTAAGGGGTGGAACTGTGGGGATTAATTCCTTTGGTTTTGGTGGATCCAACGTCCATGTCATACTGAGGCCCAATGAGAAGAGGAGTCGCCCACCTGAGACCAACAACCTCCCTCGACTGGTACAGGCCTGCGGCAGAACAGAGGAGGCAGTGGAAAAGCTTCTGGATCAGAGCAGAATTCATGGGAATGATACTGACTTCTTGCACATGCTCAATGATGTCTCTGGGATGCCAACCTCAGCAATGCCATTCAGGGGGTACACCCTGGTGAACAGCGAAGGGAACAACAAAGAGATACAGCAGACTGCAGCATCTACAAGGCCACTCTGGTACATCTGCTCAGGTAAAATAAAAGCCCCACTGCATTTGCCCTCTGTTTACAGATGCATCAGTTAATGGTACTTTGCTTGTCAATGTGCTCACAGAATTTTTCAATGTGTGGTTCATAGCGTAGTGCTTGTGTATACTTATGAGGTCGAATTCAACGTACTTAAGGTTATGAACTTAGACTTTGGTCTTTCTCTGCTTCCCACCCTTGGTAGGAACGCTGGGTAGGTGTAGGACTAGAGGCCCAGCGTCGAGGGTGAGATAAGAGTGCCAGAGGAGGAGGCAGGGGAGGAAGGTGGGTGATTTTAAAAGTGCTTGAAGCCGAGTGATGGAAGTACTTGGATTTAAGTAGGGGATGTGGGAGGAGCTATTCTCACCCCATTGAACATCAGTCTTTAGCCTTCCAAAAATATGCACACTAAATTTAGTAAAATCTGGAAAACGTTTTGTTGTGTGAGTATTCGGGTATAACAACCAGTATTTTTTTAAAATTGATTATATATTTTCTCTGTAAAATATTTTAGCTGATGTGGGAGGTAGGTGGGGACTGAGATTACATTTTATTTCAAATTTGCTGTCCCAGGCTGGAGAGCAAGTTGGCTGTGGACAGCAGAACATTTTTGATCTTAAAGACTCTTTGTTTTGGATAACAACAAAAGGGCTGAGTTCCTTTAACCCATAAGAGGTTATGTTTTTGGTGTAAACAGTGGCCAAGCCGAAGTTAGACACTTCATGCCAAGCAATTAGCCATGATAACAGTGCAGGTAAGGGCAAATACAAATAACTAGTTCGGACTGGCTTTCTGGTGAATGTTGGTTTTTAGATCAAATGAATGTCTGGGGGTGTGATGTCAGAGAGACAGGGCCAGTGATGCAAGGAAGTGGGCTGGCCTGCCGAATGTATTTCTGTCTTGGATTTACTCCTAGTAAGTTACTTAGTGTTGGGACATTTAACTTTTAACATCAGTTTTTCAAGTCTGCCATGACTCACAAGATCCCAGTTGGGGGTAAGCTTCTACTTCTGCTTAGAACTTAGTTAGATGTTAGTTAGGTTATTCTTTGTGAATTGTATCTTGTTCAAATGTTTTGTTTTACATTTCTGCAGTGTACTGTATTCCCCTAGTCTTTGAAATATATAATCCTGTGCCAACTGTAAATATTGTGGAGTATTAACCCTTAGGCTGCCATAAGAGTTAGAATGTGTAGGTTTTTAGAACGTGAATACATACCGGCAGCACAGCAAGGGTAAATATTAATTTTATACACTTCATGCTGTCTGTGACTGTGTTTTTAAAGATATAGATAACATGGGATAATTGGCAAGTCTGTGATCCATTTCCAAAGAGACAGGCTACTAAACTGTCCAATGCAAAGTGCTCTTGTCTGTGACTAAAGGGATGGGTTGTTTGCCCTTTGGGAAAGGTCACTGTACTGTATGAGCCGTGGCTGTGGTGGGATTCTGACCAAAAGATGCCCTGAGGGAGTGTCAAGCTTGGTGGTGGCAGCATATCAAGATGACCATTCAGGCATCTGAAGGGTTGTGAAAACTGGCAGCAGTGCAGACTGAGTTCTGTGAGAGACTGTATCCGTGATAGGCGTAATACTGAAACTGTAGCTATGTAAGCAGCAGAAGTAATCACTTGATTTGTGTTCTAAGTATCAGCATAAGCATAAGGATATCAGACTGTCTTGTGGTGTGCATGATGCATAGGATATTGCCATCAGTTTGTTTTCGACAGATGTACATGCAGCAGGAACACAGTGGCATAAGCCATGACTTTCTTTTCTTAAGTACTGTAGCATCATAAGTGTTAAGATGTCCTGCTGTCAGTGGCTGTGTGTGCACCTAGGATTATACTGTCAGTTTATTTTAGTCAACATTGTAAGCAGCAGTTAAAGCTGTGGTGTAAACTGCAAATTTATTTTCTAAGTAGTTTTAGGCTATTTGGACTGTCTGAGGTGTTTATTAAAAGGGCAACTGAGGGGCCGGCCCGCCAGCACAGCAGTAGTGCTACTGCTCACAATGCTGGTGACCCAGGTTCGGGAACGAGCCCACGGAGCTGGAGGGCTGGCCAGGGCAGAAGGCTGAATGTCTGTCGACCACTTGCCTTCTCTGGGAGGGAGGGAGGATAAGGTCCGGTGCTCGACTGACCCCAGGCAGAGGCCTGGGGTACAGCAAGTGCCTGACCATTCGGAATGGGGATGGGTGTGTTGGACATCAGCAGATCTCTGCCTTGACGTCAGGGTGCATGGCACACCTGTAAAAGAGAGAAAATCACCTCCAGTGCTCCAGGAAGATGGAGCGCCAGCACAGACCTCAGTGGTCCCCTGCCTGTCCTGTGCGGTGGCCCCAACAAAGTGCCCGCTAGTTTGGGGTGTAAATGCTCCGCCTCATCCCCATCTGTGGGGAAAAGCAAGGCTACATGGGGGCACTGCCACAGGGCTCCAGGCAGGAAGGAACTGAAGCAGATGCCAGGCACTCCTGATGAGGCAGAGCACTGGGGGAAGGGGAAAGTGATAAATAGTAAGTACATAAAAAATAAAAGGGCAAATGAACTGATCTATAGATTTATGTCTGACCTCTTTAAGGAAAGGGGAAATTGTTTAACCAGGAAAGGCAGACTAAGTCAGAGCTTGTTTTCAGGTGCGACCTGGGAGCACAAGGAAGTTAAGTGACTTGCTCAGAATCACTCAGTATGCAAGTGGGTGCTGATGGGATTCAAACCCAGGTCACCAAGTTTACAGCTCAGTGCTCTTAACCACTATGCTATACTGCCTCCTGGAGCCTTTAGAGCTCTTGCTTTTACTGCAAAGACCATCTTCAATGACCTGGGATGCATGCTTAGTGAAACAAAACCAGGACTCTTGTGAAAAAGGTCTTGGACACTCTCCGTACAAAAGCTGTATGATCTATTGAAATTGCACACTGTTTCTTAAAGGAAATACTAACAACGCCCTTTTTGAAAAATAGCACTGTTGCTGATTTTATAAATTTTTGCAGAAGTGCAAAAATAGTGATGTTGTGCTGCTTACCAGCATTTCAGTCAGTGCTATCCAGAGCACCTCTGGCACAGAGATTTTTGAGATAATCATTTTTAAAATAAATAAATAAAAAAGATAACATCTTTAGAGTTGTATTTTATGTACCATTTATTTAAAAACTGGTTACTGGGAGAGACACACTGAGACTAGGCTTGTTTCCAGGTGCGATGCAGGGGTGGGGGAAGGGAGAACACAGTTATAAAGATTACAGCAAGTCAGGTGATGGGATTACACTGACAGTGACAAAAAGCACAAAAGTAGAGTGCAGAACAAACAAGAACTCAAGATCGTTACATATAATGAAGGAAAAATAAATTAGCATACAAATCAGCTGTGCCATTGGACACAATCAAAAAGAGCTAAGTGCCTGATTGAGTGGAGACTGACTTAATCTTGAAGGGAGTAGTGAAACAGGCTAATTAAACTACAAAATAGCCCAAACCATGTGGTTGGGGTGGGGCAAAGGTTAGTGATGGGCACAGTCACAGGGAAGGGTTAGGAAGGGTTCAGGTAGAGGATTGGCAAGAGTAAGGGGGGAGAAGTTTTAGCTGGTGCCTGATGGAAGGAAGGGAGGTGGAGAGACAGGTAGAAGAGGGTAGCTGGTTCCAGAGGGAGGGGAGGCAGTAGGAGAATGCAGATCTCCCATATCCTTGATGGCAATATGGCAACAAAAGCAACGGACCTGAAATATGGTAAAAATAGCACCCGGCGAGCAAATTAAAGCAACGTATTCTTGACGACATGGATGGCTTCGCGGGCTACTCTAGCTGAGGCCACTTACCTTCAGTCTTCTCAGTGGAAATGGACTTGGAGGAAGAGGTTTTCCAATCAGATCCGAGCGAGCAATTAAAAAATACTGAAATCGGTTAATAACATTGAATCATCAATAGCCAATCTCAGAATGGATTTAAAAAGCACCGATAAAGTCATGGCAAATGAAGCCAAAGTGAGCCAGGTTGCGGAAGCCTGGGAGGCTTAGGACCATGTGTTGCTGTGCCTGCTCAAAAGGGATAGAGAAACTCAGTTGGAAGATGCCGAGAATTGCTTCTGGCAAAATAATTTCCAAAATCATGGTATAAAGGAAGGAGCCGAGGAGGGTAATATGATTCCAATAGATTTTATCCAGCATGTCCTCAGAACTACCCTCACTCTCATAGTAGACATACCCCTCGACATGGAGCGGGCCCACCGATCGTTGGGTCCACAACCTTAGACCCTGAAGTGCAGCTGAGATCCTGGGTCATCAGAATGCTGCATTATCAAACTAAAGAGCAGATCCTGGCAGAAGTGTGGAGACTTGAAGAAATAAACTCTGACAACCAGATTTACTTTGACCATGATTTTTCTACAGAGCTCCAGTCGAAGGGTCAGTTGGTGAGGGCTGTGATCAAAGAAATAAGGGACAAGAAGGAAATTAAAGCCCAACTTAATTACCCCACTAAACTCAAAGTTTACCTTGACTCTGGAGTGAAGATTTTTGGAAGCAGTGCCCCTGCTGAGAGAGTGGAAGATTCCTCTCCCAGAGCTTCAGATGGAAGACCTCGAGACAAAGCTCCTAGGAGCTACTTGGGTGGTAATGAGCCATAACAGAAGACAAATAAAATCCTCCACCTTGTTCCCTAAATTACTTGCTCTGGAGCTGGCTGGTTTCATAAAAAGATCGACTCCACAGAGTAAAACATTGAACATGGATCAATCCAACCAAACTGGCTCAGTTGATTGAGTCTTGTACCAGAAAGGTTTCACTAACTACACTTTTAGAGGCTAAAATGCAGGACATTTTTCTATATAGTGCCTTCACACTATAACTGACCAAAGAAATCTTGGCTCCAATACTTGCACAGGATTTCTGTAACATTCATCAAATGAGGTGAGTGCCTCTCTATATGCTGCATGGGGGGCAGCCTGGCCCTGCCTACTTCAGTTATGAAATTGCGTTGTCTTTATCCAGTCACTGGGTTTGGACTTGGGAGGGGGCCTCGGGTCACAGATCTATTCACTAAGGCAAACAGTTGTTCACCATTATCTCAGTGTAGTGGCCAGGGGGTGGTCCTCACCTGGGAACTATCAATCAGTGAGAGACATGTGATCAGCCGCTGCCACTACTGTAGAATGGTTATTGCTAGAGAGAATGCATGCAAGGAAGCAAATGTTTGCCAGGTGGAGAAGTCCCTTGATTCAGTAAACATGGAATGGCAGTTAGTGTTGGCCCCCAGTATGGCTGGTGCAGTAACTTAAGTGTTCCTTATACACCCGAGAGTGGTATTGACCAGCTTGGTCAGAGGAGCAGTGCACAGTGACTTGGATCACCCAGTGAGGTGGTGGACGGTGCTCCCAGTGGAAGACTCCCACAGTCAGTGATTTTAGGAAATGATTGGAACCAACTGATCATTGTTGACCCTAGGAGTTGTTGAAAATGGTGCTGTATTGTTACAGGAGCTGACACTGTCCGGACAAGGGAGTCAGTAGGGTGGCAGAAAGGCTGATAGGATGATAAGGTTTTGTGGATTGGGGGAGGGTTAATGGGGAGAGAGTTAATAATGGCATGGTCAGGGGTGCTGGATGTAATTACTTAGGGGTCTAGGGGGTGCCTCTTATCCAGCCAAGTTCTAAAACTGGACGAACTTAAAAGGAACAGCTGAGCTCTGCCACTATGCATGTCTGGGGAGTGGCGAGGGCTTCATGGGGGGGGGGCTTCTCTCCCTTCAGAGACAAATTGGACTTACTGCTGTTTACAATGGATGGGGGTCAGGCAATGGCCATTCTTCTCTTGGTGGAGGCAGTGCGGTGGGGGGCACTACACCGACTTTACTGGCTGTTGGATTAAGAGGCGACAGCGCTCTTGATGCAGTAGTCGGGAGCTTGGTCACTATTGAAGTGATCTTTATTTGGATTACTTCCCTCTCTTCTCAGGGGGAGGTAAGCGTTACTCTAAATAACATCCAGAGTAAGGGGAAGGGACCCACCAGGAAGCACAGTGATAGACTGTACACTTTATTAGTACTGAAGGGTACCCACACCTAGTTCTCAGTGAGACTGTTTATGGGTTTACCTAGATTCAGGAATTGGGAATTTTGTTGTTCTTTCATTTGGTGCCACGCATTTGTTAAGGCACAGTTATCATGTTATTGTTGGTTCTCTATACAACCCACTTAATATTTGCAGGGTACTGTTCGTACCCACTTATGGGAAACTTATGTGGTCAAAGCAAGGTTTAAATCCCTAAACATTTTACTGTGATAAGAATGGGTTCCCTTATAGTGGTATCATACAATATCAAAGGGGTTAATTCCCCAGTGAAAAGAACGTGGATACTAAATGAGGTAAAGCACCTGAGGAGTGATATCTCCTTCATTCAAGAGACCCATTTATCTGGTATGGAACACCTAAAGCTACGGAGAAGTTGGGTGGAGAGGGCTGTACGCAGCATCACACCCACGGGACAAATTACCTGAGGTGGCAGTGTTGATAAAAAGAGTGTATCCTGTCGAGGTTATTACTTCTGAGGCCAGGTTGGATGGTTGACCTGTAACTGTTACAGGCAAGTTTCAGGGGAAGTTCGTCCACCTAGTTAATGCTTATGTGCCCAATGAGAAAGCCTCCCCTTTCATCAAAGAGGTCTGCAGCAGAGTCATGAAGTTGCAGGCTGGGCAGATTATAATGTGATGGGATTTTAATTGTGCTTTATCCCCTAGAGAGGACAGATCATGGGGGCATTTGGGAACAAATAGGGCAGCGGCCAAAATGCTACAGGCACTAACAGAAGAGCTAGACGTAGTGGACATCTGGCGGCAGCAGCATGGTTGAGAGCAGGAGTTTACCTTGTACCCTCACCTTCAGAATTCCGACTTGCGAATAGACCTGTACCCAAAAACATTGTTATATAATACTGACTCATCTGACATACACAGCATCCCCCAGTCTGATTCTGCTCGTCTTGGGAAAGCTGAGGGTAGGTTCCCATCAAAGGAAATCAGTATCTAAATGTCTCGCTGCTTAGTGACGTAAATTTCAAAAAACAGACATACACAAAGTCTTTAGACACCTTTGCTGTGACTCACACCCCACAATGCACGGATGCACTAATCTGGGACACTGTCAGAGTGGTGGTAAGAGGAAAAATTATAAGTTATGCGTCTGCTTAAAAAAAAGTTAAACAGGCTGTCCCATGAAAAACTACGGGGCCAAATTACAGATTTGGAAAAGCAACATAAAAGGTGATCAGGGAGTCATAATGTGCTATCCAAACTGATTAAGGCTAGGCAACAGCCAAAGGAACTAGAAGACTGGTGGGCCAAGGCTATTTTCGGTATGCCAGCCACGAGTATCATGAGGTGGGAGGAAAAGCCACGACATTATTAGCTTTCAGGCTGTGAAAAGAAGCAGTGGATAGAACAGTGACCAGACAAAGGATAAATCTTATCCCATCAAGTTCTGCGTTATACCGAATAAAATAGTACAATGTTTTAAAGACTTTTATCAAGACCTCTGTGCTGAACCACAGAACAGGACAGAAATGGCCAAGAATACAGAAACATTTCTAGGTGTTTTGGACTTACTAGTGTTGCTGCAGGAGCTTAGTGATAGACTTGAGGCACCCATTACAGAGGGGGAGGTTAGTGTGGTTATTGTGGAGACTAAAAGTGGAAAAGCACCTGGGCCAGATGGCTATAGTGCGGAATTTTATAAGGTGTTTCGGGAAATACTTAAACTCCATGTTAGGGAATGTTTTTAATGCCTGTTTGGAAGAAGCGAAGACCCCAAAATCACGGCAGAAAGCCACAGTGACAGTCCTACTAAAACCAAGTAATGGTAAAGACTTATATGCAGCCTATAGGCTCATCTCATTGCTCAGCCAGGACCTGAAGCTCTTTATAAAAATCCTTGCCAACAGACTGAAAAAAAAATGTACAGAAATGCTTGTTCATTCAGATCAAATGGGTTTTATTCCCCATAGGCATTTGCACACTAACGTCAGATGACTGCTTAGTATCCTGTCGCAGCATAGCACCAGCCCGACTTTGCAACTAGCGATTTTCTTAGATGCAGAAAAAGCATCTCATCTCTTAAACTGGGCCTACTTGCAAAACGTTATACAAAAATTGGGGTTTGGGCAGAGCTTCATATCCTAGTTGACCATACTGTATGCGAACCCTACAGCACTGGTGGAGAGAATTCCAGTGGCAAGTGTGCTGTAGGTTCTTTATTCCATGGGTGGTCTCCAGCCACTAAAGGACTGGAACCACAGATGGATGCTGGAGGGGTTGTACAGGCTGTGGATGCATTGTCACATTTTCTGTTATTCCCCCGAGTTAGAAAGATTCTGTGTGGAAAAAATCTCTGCTCTGACTCCCTCATGCCGACTGCAAAATACGGTCGACATAAGGGTGTTGCTGTTACGTCGGTCGACGAAACATTTGTCGACTGACCGTCATGGATCCATGAACTATTTAACCTACACCTGTTTCAAACTGTAGTGTATCTTATGTGACTGCCTAGTTCTACTCTGTAAGTAATTTCTGCTGACTTTGTTAACATGCTGCTTTGTTATTTCTGTACAGTACCTACCTGCATTGTGGTCTACACGGATCAATGTCTGTTTCCTGTTGTTCTGTATAACTGTTGTACTCTCCCGGGTCATGCCTGAAAATAGTCATCTTTTGGCTAGTGCACTTTCCCAGTAAATAAAAACTAACTAAATAAATACATAGGAGCGCAGACGTGCAATGACATTCAGTGCAGGCTGAGCGTGTTCGTGCACCTTTCCCGTGGATGTCCGGCAACGCTCCCAGACCATCAGCAACGTGATCCCCTGCTGTTGTACCCCCAGCCTCCGCTGGGAGTCACTGGTGCCAGGGAATCACACTCCCACCCTCTCCAGAAGAGGAGAGCTGTCCTCCGGATGCTCGATCCTCTCCTCCTGTGCCGACCCCCGATGGCCCGTGCTTGTTCTTGAACATGGGTCACCGGCGTGGCGCAAGGTGTGGCATCCAGCGCCTCAACCCTCAGCGTCACTGGGCCGGCCTACTAACCATGTTCTTGATTTAATATTTTTTACTTGTATAAGATGGGGGGAAAAATAAAACTGGTTATGTTATGGACCTAGATTGCAAGAGAAATGGCCAATGATGTTACGAAGATTGATTTTGCATGGACACTTTGATTATTGACTGCCATGTTATAACCTTGGTTGTCTTATGTGGTCTAATGATTGTTACCACATCTTGTGAATTAAATAAACTTTACCAATTTAAAACAAAATTACTGTACCTGATTAGTTGCTTATTGCTTTAACTGACTAGTTGTACATTATTACTCTACCTGATTAGTTGTTTATTACTGTAACTGATCAGTTTTACATTATTATTGTAACTGATTAGTTATTACTGTAACTGATTAGTTATTACTGTAACTAATTGCACATTATTACTGTAACTGATTAGTTATTTCTGTAACTGATTGTTACTGTAACTAATTGCACATTATTACTGTAACTGATTGTTATTACTGTAACTGAGTAGCATTCCCTTATTGTTTTAACTGATTAGTTATGCATTATTACAGAAACTGATTAATTGTATATTACTGTAACTAGTTGTACATTATTACTGTAACTGAGTAGCATTGCCCATTACTGTAACTGATTAGTTGTAATTTATTTCTGTAACTAGCTAGTTGTACGCTATTACTATAACTGATTAGTTTTATGTTACTATAGTAATTGATTTGCTGAACGTCATTATTATGGATGACTAGTACTTTATTAGTGAAACTGACTAGCTGCACATAATTATAGTAACTGATTCTGATTAATTGTATGTCTTTACTGTAACTAACAAGTTGAACATTATTACTGGTTTGTTCCTGGAGTGAGTGAGGAAGTAACGGATGATCTTACTTCGAGTGGGAGCTCTTGCAGCAGGCTTTTACAATGAGGACTATGACACAGGCACTAGGACCCATCGGAATCCTTTAGCTAGCAGTCTCCAGTGGGGGCCGCCCCCGACGTTGGCTCCACCTCGACGTTGCCCAATGGTATATCAGGGGGCGGTCCCCAGCCCCTCCATTTTTTTCTCGCCACAGACCCACTTCCATTGGCTCTTTGGTTGACTTTAGAACGATGTCTAGTAGTTCCCTAGTGAAGTCACTATAGTTTTTTCTTGTTTTTCCTCGAAAAGTCCGCTTTTCATGTAGCCATCGATTTCTACTGCATGTTGACCTCACCGTTGTCAGTCTCCTCATCCAAAAAAAAGAGGACAAAGTGTGCCTATGGACACCAGATCCTGGTGAAGGACACCCACGAGGCCTGCGTCTTCTGCCTTGGGCTGGACCACGACACCAAGGCCTGTTCAGTTTGCAGCGGCTTTACAGGCAGGACCAGAATTCGCTGCCTTGAGGCTCTTAAGGCCCATCTCCTTAAACAACAGGTGGCCGTGATGCAACACTCGCCAGCAGAGAAGTCCTCTTCCTCTTCCCAGTCCACAAAACATAAAGAAAAGAAGTGGGACTCAGAGCAACGTAAGTCCTGCGAAAAGGACCAGGTCCGGTTGAAGGGGCGTTCGAGCTCCCGGTCACCCCATAAGAGAAAGTCCTCCTCTGGGTTGGGCGGTTCGGATTACTCCTGCCTCTCCCAGCATTCCACAGGGAAGTTAAACACTACCACTACCACCAAGCTGCCATGTCGGGTAGCGGTAGTCAGGGCCCAGTCTCTGTACAGGCCTCTTCCATCCCGAAAGTGAAGGCAGCGCCCTTGCTGCCACCCTTCAACTCGGGAGTCAGGACCTCGGGTTTCTTTTCCGGAACTTCGGTTCCATCAAAGAAAATGCCAACCTTGGTCGTTCCCGGGGCTCCGGGCAAGACCTCTGATCTTAGGGAGTGGGAGCCAGGTTCAAAGTCGCCGTCGGCTCACTGCCTCTCAGTGGTTCAGCCTTCCAAACCAAAGCCAATGACGGTTTCCAAGCTGGATGGCACCAAACCATCGACGGCGCAAGAGAAGGAATGGATGTCGGCTAAGGCATCACTGGTCACTGAACATCCGTCGGTCCATAGGGCCTCCACCCCTGAGGATCAGGAAGATGACTCCTCCCCCAGGGTCTTACCCGACCTTCCATCCTCACTTATAGCTGCTCACACGCCGGACAAGTCCAGCTTTCCGGCGGGGTCTGCTGCTGCCCAATTCACCAAGGAAGAGCTTACAGAACTTTTCCAGTTCGGGTAGGATCAGGTTAAAAAAAATGTGCTCCCACCACAGCCAGACCCAACTCCAGCTCTGGAGGAAGTAGAGGATCATAGCCGGGTAGAGAAACTCTCTGCTCCTGTGCCCAAACATCCCTCTCCTAAACCAAAGCACAAGTCTCCGTCACGCACTCCAGCAGATACCTGTGGCGGACCTTGCATAAGGAATGCTGGCACCGGCAGTGATCCAGGTCAGTTGCAACCATCGCTCTACAGCAGGAGATGGTCTCTATAGCCACACCGGTCTGAAAACTGCTCTTTTCAAGGCCACATCAACTGCCGCCAGTCCCACAGTCATCGCTGGTCCCATAGCCGACGTCTGTCTGCCAGCAGGCAACCTTCATATGAGAGAAGCAGATCCCACACTCACTCAAGATCAGCTTCCTCTTCTTCTGTGGGCCATGGTTCGCATCCCAGTTCCTCTGGGTCGGACCATTCCTTCTCACGGGAAAGGCCAGTGTTTCTCGACGAGAAAGACACTCCAAGATCGCCTCTTGACAATCCAACCTTCATGGACATCATGTGCACATCCAATCCTCCAATGGATGGGAGATGGGGGACATGGATCCGGAACGCCAGAGGTTGGCAAAATACCTGAGGCAGAAGGGGCCAAAGCATTTGGTGGTTTCTTCTCTTGTGGATACCTTCCAGGACCTTACTAGGATCACTTGGAAGCATCCCACTACCACCCCAGCAGTTCCAAAGAAATCAGACAGGCTGTACTGAGCCCCGAAGGAGGAGCCTTTCCTGGCGGAACACCATCAGGTGGACTCGCCTAAACACCTCAGCTCCCAGCCTCTCAATGTTGAGTCCAGATTCCCACGCATATGGTCCTGTACCAGAATTCTAGGTGAGAGAAGGGCCTAGAAGTGACTCAAGCCTTACCAGAGTCTGTACAAATAATTGAACTTCTGGACCTATTGAAGTCGGGTTTGGACATAGGCACTCATGTTTTGAGAGCCTTGTACGACACTGCAGATACAGCCTCGAGGGCAGTGGCTTCCGGCATTTGCCTTTGGCATCACACCTGGCTTAGAGTTTCAGGATTCTCCTAGGATCTGCAGACCAGATTCCAGGACCTTCCATTCCAAGGTTCCGTCCTTATTGGGGCGGAGATGGAGAAACTCATCCCTCGCCTCCAAGAGTCTGGGAAGTCCATCTGGTCCATCCAAAAGCTATATAAGGGGAACCAGAAACAATTCTGCAAATGGCCATTTTGTAAGCCCTCAGGGCAAAATACCTGTGGCCAGTTCCTGCAGAGAGATGGCTTTAAGATGAAAGCTACAACCCAAGCTTTTGGGAGCTCGACTTCTAGAGGCCTCAAGTCCTCCCAGCCATCTCTGGTGGTTCCCAGATCTACCCAATGACTCACTACTGACCACCCCCCCCCAGGTGGAGGTAATGGGGGAGGCAGTAGGGGGTTGCTTCACCCTCTACCAAGAGGGATGGGGCAGCATCACAACAGACCTCTGGGTTCTAGACCTGATAAGAAGACATACTCTCGAGTTCACCCAGATCCCTCCAGAAAAACCACCGGGGTCCTCCCATTATCCTCCTTCACACATTCCTGTAATAGAAGGAGAGATACAGGCCCTTTTGCTGAAACGGGCAAAAGAGACGATCCCCAGGGACAACAGGGAAGAGGCTATTATTCCTATTTTTTCCTGGCCCCAAAGAAGACCGAGGACCTTTGGCCCATCCTGGACCTCAGTCCCCTAAACCTTTTCATAGAGTACAAATAGTTCAGGATGGTCACACTGCCAGGCCTCATTCCCCTCCTGCACCAAGGGGACTGACTCTGCTCCCTGGAGATGCAGGATGCCTATATGCACATAACGGTCTTCCCTCCCCATCGAAAGTTCCTGAGGTTCCACTTTTAGGGGAGACATTATCAGTTCCAAGCCTTAACGTTCAGCCTCTCCTCCGCTTCTTGAGTCTTCACCAAATATCTAGCAGTGGTGGCTACAGCTCTCAGACACCAGGGCCATTACGTCTTCCCCTACCTAGATGACTGGCTCCTGGCAGTGCCTTCCAGGGCTCAGCTACCTCGCACTCTCGAAGACACCTTTATTCTCTTCCCAGAGCTGGGGATCACCCTGAACCTTCCAAAGTCTTCCACAGAGCCCAGTCAGCGACTCCGATTCATCGGAGTGGTCCTCCACACAGTTCGAGGCATGGCCTTCCTCCCTCAAGATGGGGGGATCATCTAAGGGGTTTAGCCAAGACAGTATCTATGGCTCCAAAGGTCCCAGTCAGGACCTTCCTTAGACTTCTGGTACACATGGCAGCGGCCATGCCCACAGTTCCTTTGGCCCACCTCCATATGAAAGTCCCACAGTGGATGCTCAGGGTGCAGTGGGACCAGAGGTCAGATGATCTGGACTGGCCAGTCAGGATCTCTGACCCAGTCAGAATTACCCTTTCATGGTAGTTGGGCCCCTCCAACCTGGAATGAGGAGTTCCTTTTCGTCAGAAACCCCCGAAACATATCCTAACGACAGATGCCTCCTGTCTCGGTTGGAGCTCTCATCTGGGAGACAGACAAACCCAGGGGATGTGATCTTGAGATGAGCAACAGCTCCATATCAACATTCTAGAGATGCGAGTGGTCCTGAATGCCTTCTGGGCATTTCAGACGGACCTTTCACCAGGCCCTCTTCTCATCCAGATGGACAACACGTTGGTAGTGTTTTACGTCAGGAAGCAAGGGGGCCTGCATTCCTACCCCCTATGCCAGGAGGCGATGAGAGTCTGGTATTGGGCACTGGAACATTGCCTAGAACTCACTGCTGTTCATGTTCCAGGAGTCCAAAATGTCTTGACCAGTGGACTAAGCTGGTCTCGGTCCAAGGCTCATGAGTGGGAGCTCCTTCAATTGGTGGCAGATCGGCTGTTTGACAGGTGGGGCCGCCCAGAGTTGGACCTCTTTGCTTCTCCACTCAATGCCAAACTGCCCAGTTTCTGCTTGCGAGAGCCCGTGCCTGGTGTTTTTTTGGCCAGATGCATTGTCGCTCTACTGAACAGGGAGGTTTCTGTATGCTTTCCCTGCCTTCCCCATTATTAAGAGGGTTCTGATGAAGCTTCAGGCTGAAGGAGCAGAGATGATCCTCATTGCCCCATTCTGGCCTCGGCAGATTTGGTTCCCGCTACTTCAGCAGCTGGCAGTGGAACCGCCAATTCAGCTGCTGCTGAGCTCACACTTACTGTCCCAGGATCAGGGAACGCTGGTCCACCTGGACCTCAGATCTGTGCGTCTTCATGCCTGGCTCCTGCAGACTTAGTAAAGTCCAGATTTGGGGTCTCCAAGGAGGTGGCGGACATTCTTATGCCATGAAGTGGAAGCGATTCTGTCTATGGGCTTCACCCAGTCACTTGGACCCTCTCACCTGCCCATTGAACTCGATATTAGAGTATCTTCTCTCCTTATTAAACCAAGGCTTGAACTACTCCTCCATAAAAGTACATTTATCAGCTATTTCTGCTTACCATGTACAAATGGAGGGAAAAACACTTGCCCAACTGGACGTGTCCCATACTATTGTGAGGGGCATTTTACACATCAAGCCTCCCATCGAGATCAGTACCCCCCCGGGATCTCCTGTTTATGCTGGAGAAGCTTACCCTTCCCCGTTCTGAGCCTGCCACAGATTGCAAGCTTCGCTTTCTTTCTTGGAAAGTGTTATTTTGGGTTGCAGTTACTTCTGCTCAGAGGGTTTCTGAGCTTCAAGCCCTGATGTGTAAGGAGCCTTATTTAATTTTTCAGAGGAACGGGGTATCCTTGAGAACCAAGTTTTTGCCTAAAGTTGCGTCTGAACTGACATTGAATCAGGATGTCAGTCTTCTGGTATATTATCCGGATCACTCAAATAGAGGGGCAGCACTCCTGCATACTCTGGATGTCCACAGGGAACTGAGGTACTATCTAAAGTGTACTGCTTCACACCATAAGGCAGAGCAGTTGTTCGTGGCCTTTGCGCCTCGATGCCAAGGCACTCCAGTGTCAAAGCAAACCCTATTGAAATACCTGGCAAATTGCACTGTTTACTGTTACAAGTATAAAAAAAAACATACCAGGCTCAGTTAGGGGTCATTCTACCAGGGTAGTGGCTACTTCATTCGCATCCTTGCGAAATATCTCCATTGGAAACATCTGTGCAGTGGCTGCCTGGAGCTCAATGCATACCTTCATTAAGCACTACAGTCTGGACATTGCTTCTAGGTGAGGGGCAGGCTTCAGCCTAGCGGTCCTCCAGGGTCTCCTTTCTTAAAAGTGCCCTGTTGTTAGCACTGGTGCTTACTGACGCCTCCCAGCTCCTGTTCCACTTTGCGGGACTGCTTGGGATTCAGTCCTAATTGTAATAACCTGCAGCAAGAGCTCCCACTCAAAGTAAGATAATACAGTTACGTAAGAACTTACTGTAACAGTAGATCTTCGAGAGGAGCTTTTTGCAGCAGGTGCTGCTTTCCCACCCTCCTTCCTGCTGGTGAGCTGTTGTTGCATATTTTTATGGCAAGCTTCTGCCTGGTCTGCCTGCTGGGCCTTACTCACGGGTCTCCTGCTGGTGAACTGAGGTGGGGCTGGGGACCACCCCCGATATACCACTGGGCAAAGTCAGGGCAGAGCTGATGTCAGGGGCAGCCCCCACTGGATACTGCTAGCTAAAGGTTTCTGATGGGTCCTAGTACCTGCGTCATAGTCCTAATTGTAATAGCCTGCTGCAAGAGCTCCTCTCGAAGATCTGCTCTTACGGTAAGTTCTTATGTAACTTTACTTTTTATGTCTCTTGCTAGGTATGGGCACACAGTGGCTTGGCATGGGACATAGCCTGATGAAGCTGGACATATTTCGCCAGTCCATCTTGCGCTCTGATAAGGCTCTGACAGGCACTGACCTCAAAGTATCTGAACTGCTTCTCAACGCTGACAAATCAACATTTGATGACACTGTTCATGCCTTTGTTGGACTCGCTGCCATACAGGTAATATTATTTTAAAGGTTTAAGGATTCTTCTTGGAATCCCAATTTTGTTTGCAAGCAGGCAGAGTTTTTCTCAGAGCCCTTCTCCACATGCCAAGTCAAGTAGGCTGACATTACTGAACATTCAATTTGTAAATAAAAAGCGGAACAAAATCTATTTAATGTTTCCTTTGCCACGTTCATCTTCCTTGCACTTTCTAAATGACTGTATATTAGCTTATTCATGGGATAAACCAGTTAACATTTCAAAGGTCTGTATCTTATAATCATAAAATTATTATGTGTAATTAAATATGCATGAACCTAGCAAGTCTCCTGATTGGCTACTAGATCAGTCATTAATGTTGTAGAAACGGCCGATCTATTCACCAACTGACACAGTGTGGCATGCAGCGTCTTAAATGTAGGACATTCTCATGCCACACTGCTTGCGCCACACTGCTCATGCCATACTGCTGAAACACAAAAAATAAGTTAAAAAAGCTTAAAACGATTTGGCGTATAATTACAGCAACAACCTTGAAGCTGATCATTTCCTTGGATTAATGACTGGCTGAAGAGAGGTGGTCCGAGGTTTCTCTGTTGTTATTGCTTAAGTGATCAAATCTCTTGGGGAAACAGAAATGCACTATTGCATGTTAACTGAGGTTAGTGAAACCTCAAATGTGTTACAAGTCTGGCTGGAGCACTTCTAAACTAACTGTACACAGTGTGTTCTGTCTCCACATCTATAACATGAGTGGCCTGGTGGGGGGACACTTCTGAAATATGCAGACACAGTAGAGTCCATCTTCATGTCAGTTACAAGAATTTGTCTGGATATAATTTTTCTGGAATAGCCACATGCAGAAGAGTCCAACTTCATGTCTGTTTTTTAATTTATTTTATGTATTTGTAAACTGGCGACCGGGAAAGGCACACTGAGCTAAGACTTGTTTCCAGGTGCGACCCAGGGGAAGGGAAAACAAAACACACATAATACAAAACATATGATTGTACAGCGAAAAGTGCAGGCATAAATTACATTCTAGTAACTACTTCAGTTCACAGTTACATACGAGGTGAAAAATTTAAAGTGCAGCTTTCGGACAAAAGTCTCCCAAAATACTAGTGCAAGATAAGACATTGAATGTAGTACCAGAAACACACGGTGCACCTGAGAACAGAAACGGGTCAAATGAGAAGCACCTAGACCCTGCACTACTGGATCAAAACAGGTAAAGCCTCCTACGGAACACAGGTGCGTGCAAGTAGTGGGTCGGAGGTGTTTCACCATGTGCTTGAAGGAGCCTAAAGAGGTGAAATGGCAGAGGGAACAGGGGAACTGGTACCAGAGCATTGGGAGATGACAGGAGAAGGCAGATTTCCCAGCAGGGGGATGAGGATGAGGAGTGGAAAAGGTTCTCTGGTCCCTCGAGCAGAGAGAGCATGGAGCCTTGGTAACTGGGGAGAAGAGTGATGACAGGTAGGAGAGGAGGGAAGGGAAACACTACTTTAAGATGAAAGAGGATCAGTGGGACTGGCAGCGTAATGGTACGGGCAAGATGGACAGGGAGGGGTAGAGGGAACAGTGGTGAGTAGAAGAAGGTGCGTTTGTAGCAAAATGACAAAAGGCATTGCGTAGGTCATTGAGTCTGGCTAAGTAAGCCATAGACCACGCGGGCTTAGTCAAAAACCGGGAGCACCATTTTTGTGACCAGCTCATGGCATACTTGCAGGGGAAGGCAGTCTTTGTTACGGTACAGGACACCCAGCGTTGGGCATGGGTTTGCATAGATGACAATGTGGGCAGAGAAGTCAAGCTTGCTATTGAGCCATATGCCAAGGTACCTAATTGTACTGCTTCGAGAGTGTTGCCATCCAGTGTGCGAAAAACCAACAGTCTCAAGAGCCTGGCCAGTTTCTGGCTGGTACCAAACGTCAAGGGCACTGTTTTTTTTTTGCTTTTTTTTGTTATTGACTCGAAGATGGTTGGATTGGAACCAGAACAGGATGCTATAAAGACCCTGCTGAAGCAGGTCTTCCACAGATGTGGCGGAGGGACCTAAGGTGAAGATGAGTGTGTGTCATCTGTATACATGTGTATATCCAAGTTGGCACGGGTAGATGGGAGATCATTTAGAAAAATGGAAAACAGGACAGAACCTAGGATGGAGCCCTGCAGGACTCCTGCCAGGATGGGAAGAGGAAGTGATAAGGTGCTTCAAACCTGGACCGACTGCTGATGGCCCATAAGGGAAGAGCAGGACCTGAGAGGCCAGAGGAACTCCGCTTATCCAGGAGGAGTGGGTGGGAGATCGAGTCAAAAGCTTTGGCCAGATTGATGAAAATGGCAGCTGTGACTTGCCCCGATCCATCCTTGACAGGATAACGTCAGTGACACATAGCAGCAGAAAAGAGACAGTGGAATGGTGCTTACAGAAACCAGACTGGTAGGGGGAGAGGAAACTGGAAGAGGTAAGGTAGTCAAGAAGTCTTATGTAGGTTACTCTGTCTTGTAGCTTGGTGGGCGGGGGAGAGATGGGTCTGAAGTGTTCAGGGGAGAATGGGTCACCCCATTTGTGAAGTGAAAGAATTTCTAACAGTCTTCCAAGACTGAAGAATGGAGCACAGGGAGAATGAGAGGTTGAGCAGATGAGTAAGTTGAGCTGCAGTTGCAGGAGCAGAGAGGTGGAGGAGTTTGGGAGCAAGCCTGTCAGGGCTGGATTTAGACAGGTTGACAGATATCAGGGCAGACATGGTTTCCTGAGAGGAAATGGGAAGAAAATGGAAGCCCGGTGAAGTACTGGGGAGGAAGGAGGAACAGGATGGGAGGGAGATGAGTCTCGAGCAGAAGGGGGGAGTGCACATGTAGTGAAGAACTCATTGAAGTGAGAAGCAACAGAGGAAGGGTCAGACACAGGCGAACTACCAACCATTAGGACAGGAAGGCAGACTGAGCAGGGGGGTCAAAGAGGGAGTGGGTTACACTTCAGAAATTAGCAGGGTAATTAAGGTTGTTCTGGAGGCTGGCTTTAAAATAATTGGATTTTGCAGCCCAGACAACCTTTGTGCAATTGTTTCTCAGGGACCAGTAGCATAGAAGATCAGGTAAGGAGTGGGATAATTTATAGCGGGACCATGCAAGATCCCGGGACTTACATTGGTCAATGATTTCAGAGGAAATCCAGAGGAGGTGGAAAGATTTGACTCTGGATTTCCTGAGGGGTGTGTTCAAATATCATACGGCTTATAATTTTTACAAGAGTTAACCTGATGATAACATTTTGGGAATAGCCAGATACAGTAGAATCCATCTTCATGTCCATCACAAGAGTTAACCTGGGGGCTAGCATTTTTGGACTAGCCAGACTCAGCAGAGTTCGGCTTCATGTCCATTACAAGAGTTAACCTGGGGGCTAACATTTCTGGAATAGCCAGACTCAGCAGAGTCCGGCTTCATGTCCATTACAAGAGTTAACCTGGAGATAACATTTCTGGAATAGCCAGACTCAGCAGAGTCCGGCTTCATGTCCATTACAAGAGTTAACCTGGAGATAACATTTCTGGAATAGCCAGATGTAGCAGAGTCTGACTTCATGTCCATTACAAGAGTTAACTTGGAGATAACTTTTCTGGAATAGCCAGATGTAGCAGAGTCTGATTTCATGTCCATTACAAGAGTTGACCTGAAGATAACATTTCTGGAATAGCCAGATGGAGTGGAGACCATCTTCATGTCTATTACAAGAGTTAACTTGGGGATAACATTTCTGGAATAGCTTTAGCCACAGTACATTTCATATTCAGATGTGTCTCTTTGCAAAGCAGAGCCTTCATGTTCCGCACAAGGTCAGCATTGAAGGCATTTGTTTTAGATTGAAGTGAACTCTGATCTCAGATCAGAGTCCTTTATAGTACAAGTTTTATACCTCGGACACCGGGGGCCTGATGTTTAGTCACCAAAACGGGAGCAAAGATCACTTGCACGCATTCTAAGTTTGCAACTTCGTAAAGCTCAGTAGGATTTAAGACTTTTCTGGTGTGCTACAAAATGTTCTTTTTGCAAGTGCTGGAGAAAAAGGTGGGGGCTGTGAATGTCAGTGAGGTAACCTCTGTATAAATCATCTGCTACTGCGTTGGATTTATTTAGATTGCCCTGATTGATATGCTGAAGGCGATGGGACTGCAGCCTGATGGTATAGTGGGACACTCAGTCGGAGAATTGGCTTGTGGCTATGCAGATGAGTCCCTTAGTCACCAGGAAGCAATTCTTGCTGCATACTGGAGGGGACGCTGTATCAAGGAGGCGAAGCTGCCAGCAGGAGGCATGGCTGCTGTTGGTATGTTACCTCAAGTGCTCTTTCTTTTAAAAATAATACATGAAGTCACTTTAAACACGTTTCCTGGTGTTTCAAATTCCAATTTTTCTGATGCACCCAAAAAATGTTTTCAAGGCTGTTGACTGGCAGAAGTACATTCTTAAATATATGGAAGCATTGTTAGAATAATGATTTATCCTATTATGTCATGTCCAGTTAAGAATATACACAGAATGGCAGCGAGGAAATTAGCTTCTACAACTGCAGCCATTGGCATCATTCAAGGCACTTTACGTACATGTCCGTCTGTCTTTGGTTACTCTGTTTCTTTTCTATAAATGTCCTTGTCATTCTGCATGTGCGTTTGAATATCATTCTGGCAAGTTTTATTTTGTATTGGGATTTTTCATTTATTTTTGTCCTGAGCCGACCACCTCAAACTGCAACTTTGAAAGCAGATAAAACAAAAAGCAGCATGGAAACCCCTATATTACTTTATTTTGCTATATTCACAGCCATACTCTGCAGCTATCAAAAAGGTTGCATGAAAATGGCATAGGATTGAAATGGTTTTATGCATAAAAACATACAAATATTTCTCCCATTTTGGGGAATGTTAGTTCAAGAGGGTGTCACAGTGTTGGTAATTTACTCTTTATGAATTTGTGGAAAAAATGAAGCAAGCATCATGACAAATGATGTGTCCTTGTTTCACATTTTCTTTCACACTCGTGTTGACTCCTAAAACATTGATGTTATAACTACATACAACCATCTGACCCCTTACAGATTTTTTTTTCCATGAAGAGGAATTAAGTCTCACCATGTAACTTAAAAAACAAGCATGGCAACCTATGTTTTTTGTTATGGATTTTAAATGTTTAGATGACCATCATGCAGTGGGCAAAAAATTATGAATTTGACATGGGGCTGCTGAAACACCAGGGAACGTCCTTACCTGCCTGCTGTATTTTGTCGGGAAGTCTCAGATCTGGGGGACTCTATGCCTCATGAATTGCCTGTTACAAGTTACCAGCAGACATACACATAGCCATGAGATATCAGCCTCAAGCACCTGTTAGTCAATAAACTAGGCCCCAGTTGTTGACATTGATAGAATTCATTTTGCTATGTGCTAGTGCCACACACAGTCTTTTCCACATGAAAAACCTTTGCACAAGATGCCTGCTACTTTTGCTGTGTCTAGAACATTTTCCTGCGCCTTGGGCCTTTATCATGTTTAATGGCTATCTCAAGCTAATGTTGTAAGTTAACCTTGTTGTTCGTTATGTGTGCCCATCACATTGTAAATGTCTAGTAGATTTTACTGGGTGTACACCCCTTGGTACAGGTGTAGAAAGTGATATTAGGAAAAGCCAGTACTTTTATTTTATCAAAACAAAAAAGGTATAAAGCTAAAAAGAAATGCAGTTCCTTTCAGTAGGGTCAGTCCCCTAGTAAAATGTTCTTTGCTTTGATCCAAATCCTTCCTGATTATCCAGCACTGTTTCTTACTGCATACTGCAGGAGATCCTACACATGTGACACTCCCCACCCCGATAGTCAGAAGGTCTGGATGATAAACTACACCAGTGTGTGTGACAGGCTGTGTTCCATGTACTGTGCTATTTCTGGAGTGCGTTGCGACTGGCTGTGTCCCAGGTGGGATGGGCTTTGTCCCATTTACTGTGGTGGTTCTGGAGTGGGTTGAGAGGGGCTATGTCCTATTTACTGTGCTAGTTCTGGAGTGGGTTGGGACCGGCTGTATTCCATGTACTGTGCTAGTTCTGTAGTGGGTTGGGACGGGCTGTGTCCCATGTACTATGCTAGTTCTGGAGTGGATTGGGATGGGCTGTGTCCCATTGACTGCGATAGTTATGGAGTGGGTCAGGATGGGCTGTGTCCCATTGACTGTACTAGTTCTGGAGTGGGTTGGGATGGGCTGTGTCCCATTTACTGTGCTAGTTCTGGAGTGGGTTGGGATGGGCTGTCTCCCATTTACTGTGCTAGTTCTGGAGCGGGTTGGGACTGGCAGTGTCCCATTTATTGTGCTAGTTCTGGAGCGGGTTGGGACAGGCTGCATCTCCTTTACTATGCTAGTTCTGGAGTGGGTTGGGACGGGCTGTATCCCATTGACTGTGCTAGTTCTGGAGTGGGTTGAGACGGGCTGTGTCCCATTGACTGTGCTAGTTCTGGAGTGGGTTAGGATGGGCTATGTCCCATTGACTGTGCTAGTTCTGGTGTGGGTTAGGATGGGCTGTGTCCCATTGACTGTGCTAGTGCTGGAGCGGGTAGGGACGGGCTGTGTCCCATTGACTGTGCTAGTGCTGGAGTGGTAGGGACGGACTGTGTTCCATTGGCTGTGCTAGTTCTGGAGTGGGTTGGGACGGGCTGTGTCCATTGACTGTGCTAGTTCTGGAGTGGGTTGGGATGGGCTCTGTCACATGTAATGTGCTAGTTCTGGAGTGGGTTGGGACGGGCTGTGTCCATTGACTGTGCTAGTTCTGCTGTGGGTTAGGATGGGCTGTGTCCCATTGACTGTGCTAGTTCTGGAGTGGGTAGGGACGGGCTGTGTCCCATTGACTGTGCTAGTTATGGAGTGGGATGGGACGGACTGTGTTCCATTGGCTGTGCTAGTTCTGGAGTGGGTTGGGACGGGCTATGTCCCATTGACTGTGCTAGTTCTGGAGCTGGGGACGGGCTCTGTCACATGTAATGTGCTAGTTCTGGAGTGGGTTGGGACGGGCTGTGTCCCATTGACTGTGCTAGATGTCAAGATGACCAACTCGGAGACTTGTAGGAGGGCAGCAGCCAAGGCCAACAGGAGGCTGGGATGCACTGCTAAGGGGATCACCTCCAGAAGGACTGAAGTGATACTCCCTCTTTATAACTGCTTGGTGAGGCCACACCTCGAGTACAGCGTACAGTTTTGCAGGCCACACTTAAAAAGGGACATTAAACTCCTGGAGAGGGTCCAGAGGAGGGCAACCAAAATGATTTGGGGCTTGGGGGACAGGACCTATGGGGAGAGGCTCAAAGAGCTACATATGTACACATTGGAAGAGAGAAGGGACTGGGGGGACATGATAGAGGTCTTCAGGTACATGAAGGGGTAAACAGGGGAGGAGCAGTCAGGGTGCTTCCAGGAAGGAGGAGGGGCAACTAGAGGGCATGGGTGGAAGCTGGAGGGGAAGATTCAGGGAGAAAGGGGAGGTGCTACTTCACTGAGAGGGTGGTGGAGCCATGGAATGCGCTGCCCAGGGACTGGTGGAGGCAGAGATGGTGGAGGGTTCAAGAGGGGTGGAACAGGTACAAGGGAAGGGTTCTGGAAGCAAAATCCAGCGCGGCGGAGTATCCCTGAACTGGGAAGGAGAAGCAAGAGAGGGTGAGGGACAAGGTCAGCTCCCAGGGTGGGTGCTGACCAAACGAGCAGACATGAAAGACCATTAGGCCTATTCTGCTGGCATTTTAGTATGTTAGTTCTGGAGTGGGTTGGGATGGGCTGTGTCCCATTTACTGTGCTAGCTCTGGAGTGGGTTGGGATGGGCTATGACCCATATACTGTGCTAGTTCTGGAGCGGGTTGGGATGGGCTGTGTCCCATTTACTGTGCTAGTTCTGGAGCCGGGTTAAGGCGGGCTGTATTCCATTTACTGTGCTAGTTTTGGAGTGGGTTGGGACAGGCTGTGTCCCATTGATTGTGCTAGTTCTGGAGCGGGTTGGGACGGGCTGTGTCCCATTTACTGTGCTAGTTCTGGAGTAGGTTGGGATGGGCTGTGTCCCATTGACTGTGCTAGTTCTGGAGTTGGTTAGGACGGCTGTGTCCCATTGACTGTGCTAGTTCTGGTGTGGGTTAGGATGGGCTGTGTCCCATTGACTGTGCTAGTGCTGGAGTGGGTAGGGACGGGCTGTGTCCCATTGACTGTGCTAGTTCTGGAGTGGGATGGGACGGACTGTGTTCCATTGGCTGTGCTAGTTCTGGAGTGGGTTGGGACGGGCTGTGTCCCATTGACTGTGCTAGTTCTGGAGTGGGTTGGGACGGGCTCTGTCACATATAATGTGCTAGTTCTGGAGTGGGTTGGGACGGGCTGTGTCCCATTGACTGTGCTAGTTCTGCTGTGGGTTAGGATGGGCTGTGTCCCATTGACTGTGCTAGTTCTGGAGTGGGTAGGGACGGGCTGTGTCCCATTGACTGTGCTAGTTCTGGAGTGGGATGGGACGGGCTGTGTCCCATTGACTGTGCTAGTTCTGGAGCGGGTTGGGACGGGTCTGTCACATGTAATGTGCTAGTTCTGGAGTGGGTTGGGACGGGCTGTGTCCCATTGACTGTGCTAGATGTCAGGATGACCAACTCGGAGACTTGTAGGAGGGCAGCAGCCAAGGCCAACAGGAGGCTGGGATGCATTGCTAAGGGGATCACCTCCAGAAGGACTGAAGTGATACTCCCTCTTTATAACTGCTTGGTGAGGCCACACCTCGAGTACAGCGTGCAGTTTTGCAGGCCACACTTAAAGAGGGACATTAAACTCCTGGAGAGGGTCCAGAGGAGGGCAACCAAAATGATTTGGGGCTTGGGGGACAGGACCTATGGGGAGAGGCTCAAAGAGCTACATATGTACACATTGGAAGAGAGAAGGGACTGGGGGGACATGATAGAGGTCTTCAGGTACATGAAGGGGGTAAACAGGGGAGGAGCAGTCAGGGTGCTTCCAAGGAAGGAGGAGGGGCAACTAGAGGGCATGGGTGGAAGCTGGAGGGGGGAAGATTCAGGGGAGAAAGGGGAGGTGCTACTTCACTGAGAGGGTGGTGGAGCCATGGAATGCGCTGCCCAGGGGACTGGTGGAGGCAGAGATGGTGGAGGGGTTCAAGAGGGGGTGGAACAGGTACAAGGGAAGGGTTCTGGAAGCAAAATCCAGCGCAGCGAGAGTATCCTGAACTGGGAAGGGAGAAGCAAGAGAGGGCGAGGTGGGCAACAAGGTCAGCTCCAGGGTGGGTGCTGACCAAACGAGCAGACATGAAAGACCATTAGGCCTATTCTGCTGGCATTTTAGTATGTTAGTTCTGGAGTGGGTTGGGATGGGCTGTGTCCCATTTACTGTGCTAGCTCTGGAGTGGGTTGGGATGGGCTATGACCCATATACTGTGCTAGTTCTGGAGCGGGTTGGGATGGGCTGTGTCCCATTTACTGTGCTAGTTCTGGAGCGGGTTAAGACGGGCTGTATTCCATTTACTGTGCTAGTTTTGGAGTGGGTTGGGACAGGCTGTCCCATTGATTGTGCTAGTTCTGGAGCGGGTTGGGACGGGCTGTGTCCCATTTACTGTGCTAGTTCTGGAGTAGGTTGGGATGGGCTGTGTCCCATTGACTGTGCTAGTTCTGGAGTTGGTTAGGACGGGCTGTGTCCCATTGACTGTGCTAGTTCTGGTGTGGGTTAGGATGGGCTGTGTCCCATTGACTGTGCTAGTGCTGGAGTGGGTAGGGATGGGCTGTGTCCCATTGACTGTGCTAGTTCTGGAGTGGGATGGGACGGACTGTGTTCCATTGGCTGTGCTAGTTCTGGAGTGGGTTGGGACGGGCTGTGTCCCATTGACTGTGCTAGTTCTGGAGTGGGTTGGGACGGGCTCTGTCACATATAATGTGCTAGTTCTGGAGTGGGTTGGGAGGGCTGTGCCCATTGACTGTGCTAGTTCTGCTGTGGGTTAGGATGGGCTGTGTCCCATTGACTGTGCTAGTTCTGGAGTGGATGGACGGGCTGTGTCCCATTGACTGTGCTAGTTCTGGAGGATGGGACGGGCTTGTCCCATTGACTGTGCTAGTTCTGGAGCGGGTTGGGACGGGCTCTGTCACATGTAATGTGCTAGTTCTGGAGTGGGTTGGGACGGGCTGTGTCCCATTGACTGTGCTAGATGTCAGGATGACCAACTCGGAGACTTGTAGGAGGGCAGCAGCCAAGGCCAACAGGAGGCTGGGATGCATTGCTAAGGGGATCACCTCCAGAAGGACTGAAGTGATACTCCCTCTTTATAACTGCTTGGTGAGGCCACACCTCGAGTACAGCGTGCAGTTTTGCAGGCCACACTTAAAGAGGGACATTAAACTCCTGGAGAGGGTCCAGAGGAGGGCAACCAAAATGATTTGGGGCTTGGGGGACAGGACCTATGGGGAGAGGCTCAAAGAGCTACATATGTACACATTGGAAGAGAGAAGGGACTGGGGGGACATGATAGAGGTCTTCAGGTACATGAAGGGGGTAAACAGGGGAGGAGCAGTCAGGGTGCTTCCAAGGAAGGAGGAGGGGCAACTAGAGGGCATGGGTGGAAGCTGGAGGGGGGAAGATTCAGGGGAGAAAGGGGGAGGTGCTACTTCACTGAGAGGGTGGTGGAGCCATGGAATGCGCTGCCCAGGGACTGGTGGAGGCAGAGATGGTGGAGGGGTTCAAGAGGGGTGGAACAGGTACAAGGGAAGGGTTCTGGAAGCAAAATCCAGCGCGCGAGAGTATCCTGAACTGGGAAGGAGAAGCAAGAGAGGGCTAGGGCAACAAGGTCAGCTCCAGGGTGGGTGCTTGACCAACGAGCAGACACGAAAGACCATTAGGCCTATTCTGCTGGCATTTTAGTATGTTAGTTCTGGAGTGGGTTGGGATGGGCTGTGTCCCATTTACTGTGCTAGCTCTGGAGTGGGTTGGGATGGGCTATGACCCATATACTGTGCTAGTTCTGGAGCGGGTTGGGATGGGCTGTGTCCCATTTACTGTGCTAGTTCTGGAGCGGGTTAAGACGGGCTGTATTCCATTTACTGTGCTAGTTTTGGAGTGGGTTGGGACAGGCTGTGTCCCATTGATTGTGCTAGTTCTGGAGCGGGTTGGGACGGGCTGTGTCCCATTTACTGTGCTAGTTCTGGAGTAGGTTGGGATGGGCTGTGTCCCATTGACTGTGCTAGTTCTGGAGTTGGTTAGGACGGGCTGTGTCCCATTGACTGTGCTAGTTCTGGTGTGGGTTAGGATGGGCTGTGTCCCATTGACTGTGCTAGTGCTGGAGTGGGTAGGGATGGGCTGTGTCCCATTGACTGTGCTAGTTCTGGAGTGGGATGGGACGGACTGTGTTCCATTGGCTGTGCTAGTTCTGGAGTGGGTTGGGACGGGCTGTGTCCCATTGACTGTGCTAGTTCTGGAGTGGGTTGGGACGGGCTCTGTCACATGTAATGTGCTAGTTCTGGAGTGGGTTGGGACGGGCTGTGTCCCATTGACTGTGCTAGTTCTGCTGTGGGTTAGGATGGGCTGTGTCCCATTGACTGTGCTAGTTCTGGAGTGGGTAGGGACGGACTGTGTCCCATTGACTGTGCTAGTTATGGAGTGGGATGGGACGGACTGTGTTCCATTGGCTGTGCTAGTTCTGGAGTGGGTTGGGATGGGCTGTGTCCCATTGACTGTGCTAGTTCTGGAGCGGGTTGGGACGGGCTCTGTCACATGTAATGTGCTAGTTCTGGAGTGGGTTGGGACGGGCTGTGTCCCATTGACTGTGCTAGATGTCAGGATGACCAACTCGGAGACTTGTAGGAGGGCAGCAGCCAAGGCCAACAGGAGGCTGGGATGCATTGCTAAGGGGATCACCTCCAGAAGGACTGAAGTGATACTCCCTCTTTATAACTGCTTGGTGAGGCCACACCTCGAGTACAGCGTGCAGTTTTGCAGGCCACACTTAAAGAGGGACATTAAACTCCTGGAGAGGGTCCAGAGGAGGGCAACCAAAATGATTTGGAGCTTGGGGGACAGGACCTATGGGGAGAGGCTCAAAGAGCTACATATGTACACTTTGGAAGAGAGAAGGGACTGGGGGGACATGATAGAGGTCTTCAGGTACATGAAGGGGGTAAACAGGGGAGGAGCAGTCAGGGTGCTTCCAAGGAAGGAGGAGGGGCAACTAGAGGGCATGGGTGGAAGCTGGAGGGGGGAAGATTCAGGGGAGAAAGGGGGAGGTGCTACTTCACTGAGAGGGTGGTGGAGCCATGGAATGCGCTGCCCAGGGGACTGGTGGAGGCAGAGATGGTGGAGGGGTTCAAGAGGGGGTGGAACAGGTACAAGGGAAGGGTTCTGGAAGCAAAATCCAGCGCAGCGAGAGTATCCTGAACTGGGAAGGGAGAAGCAAGAGAGGGCGAGGGGGGCAACAAGGTCAGCTCCCAGGGTGGGTGCTGACCAAACGAGCAGACACGAAAGACCATTAGGCCTATTCTGCTGGCATTTTAGTATGTTAGTTCTGGAGTGGGTTGGGATGGGCTGTGTCCCATTTACTGTGCTAGCTCTGGAGTGGGTTGGGATGGGCTATGACCCATATACTGTGCTAGTTCTGGAGCGGGTTGGGATGGGCTGTGTCCCATTTACTGTGCTAGTTCTGGAGCGGGTTAAGACGGGCTGTATTCCATTTACTGTGCTAGTTTTGGAGTGGGTTGGGACAGGCTGTGTCCCATTGATTGTGCTAGTTCTGGAGCGGGTTGGGACGGGGCTGTGTCCCATTTACTGTGCTAGTTCTGGAGTAGGTTGGGATGGGCTGTGTCCCACTGACTGTGCTAGTTCTGGACTGGGTTGAGATGGGCTGTGTCCCATTGACTGTGCTAGTTCTGGAGCGGGTTGGGACGGGCTGTGTCCCATTGACTGTGCTAGTTCTAGAGTGGATTGGGACGGGCAGTGTCCCTTTGACTGTGCTAGTTCTGGAGTGGGTTGGGACGGGCTGTGTCCCATTGACTGTGCTGGTTCTGGAGCGGGTTGGGATGGGCTCTGTCACATGTAATATGCTAGTTCTGGAGCGGGTTGGGATGGGCTGTGTCACAATGACTGTGCTAGTTCTGGAGTAGGCTGGGATGGGCTATGTCCCATTGATTGAACTAGTTCTGGAGCGGGTTGTCATGGGCTTTGTCCCATTTACTGTGCTAGTTCTGGAGAGGGTTGGGACAGGCTGTGTCCTATTGACTGTGCTAGTTCTGGAGTGGGTTGGGACAAGCTGTGTCCCATGTAATGTGCTAGTTCTAGAGCGGGATGGGATGGGCTGTGTCACATTGACTGTGCTAGGTCTGGAGTGGGTTGGGACGAGCTGTGTCCCATTGACTGTGCTAGTTCTGGAGTGGGTTTGGACAGGCTGTGTCCCACTGACTGTGCTAGTTCTGGTGTGGGTTGGAACGGGCTGTGTCCCAGTGACTGTACTGGTTCTGGAGTGGGTTGGGATGGGCTGTGTCCCATTTATTGTGCTTGATCTGGAGTGGGTTGCGACAGGCTGTGTCCCATTTACTGTGCTAGTTCTGGAGTGGGTTGGCATGGGCTGTGTCCCATTGACTCTGCTAGTTCCGGAGCAGGTTGGGATGGGCTGTGTCCCTTTGACTGTGTTAGTTCTGGAGTAGGTTGGGCCGGTCTGTGTCCCATTTATTGTGCTACTTCTGGAGCGGGTTGCGATGGGCTGTGTCCCATTGACTGTGCTAGTTCTGGAGTGGGTTGGGAAGGGCTGTTTCCCACTGACTCTGCTAGCTCTGGAGCGGCTATTTCCCATGCACTGTGCTAGTTCTGAAGTGGGCTAGGACGGGCTGTGTCCCATTTACTGTGCTAATTCTGGAGTGGGTTGGGATGGGCTGTGTCCCATTCACTATGCTAGTTTTGGAGTGGGTTGGAAGTAAATGTTTCCTGCTGCAACCTTGGCCTCCATCAGCCATTTTCTTTATAAATAGCACCAAGGCTGTGCCAGTTCTGGAGCGGGTTGGGATGGTCTGTGCCCCATGTACTGTGCTAGTTCTGGAGCAGGTTGGGACAGGCTATGTCCCATGTACGGTGCTAGTTCTGGAGTGAGTTGGGATGGGCTGTGTACCATGTACTGTGCTAGTTCTGGAGCAGGTTGGGATGGGCTATGTCCCATGTACTGTGCTAGTTCTGGAGTTGGTTGGGACGGGCTATGTACTGTGCAAGTTCTGGAGTGGGTTGGGACAAGTTGTGTCCCATGTACTATGCTAGTTCTGGAGTAGGTTGGGACGGTCTGTGTCCGATGTACTGTGCTAGTTCTGGAGTGGGTTGGGACGGGCTATGTCCTATGTACTGTGCTACTCTGGAGCGGGTTGGGACTGGCTGTGTCCCATATAGTGAGCTAGTTCTGGAGTGGGCTGGGAAGGGCTGTGTCTCTTTTACTGTGGTAGTTCTGGAGCGGGTTGGGACAGCTGTTTCCCATTGACTTTGCTAGTTCTGGAGTGTGTTGGGACAGGCTGTGTACCATTTACTGTGCTACTTCTGGAGTGGTTTAGGATGGACTGTGTCCCATTTACTGTGCTAGTTTTGGAATGGGTTGGAAGTAAAGGTTTCCTGCTGCAACCTTGGCCTCCATCAGTCATTTTCTTTATAAGTAGCACCAAGGCTGTTGTGCAGCTCCACTGGGGAGCTGGTTCCCATCTCTCTCTGTCATTCTTACTTCATCTTTATTAGTTTCTGCATGTGCTAGTGTACATCTTTCATCCCAAATGCCCATGGTGTACTCATTAATACTTGGTATGGGAATACTATTTGCAGCATTTCCCAGACACTGCTAGACACAGTGCAGAACTGCTCATTTGCACAGTGAGTCAGGAAGTCCACAAGACAGGAGTCTGTTCTCTCTTTTGTGCATTCCAGTGCGGAGGTGGTGGAAGGGGCAGCAGTGAAGGAAATACTGGGGTCTAGGGACCACACTACTATGTGGTTTGAACTGGCCCTGGGTAACGGCGGGCCATCTTCGAAGGCTGTGGCCCTAGACCTCTGAAAGGCAGATTTAAGTAATATGAGTGTAAGGGTCTGGAAAAGACTAGAGGAGATCAAGGGGTAAAGAAAAGATGGGCAGTAAGTAAGGGGAGCATTTTGGAGGTGACAGGCTCTTGCATGAAGAATGCCACCAAAAGGAACAAATTAGTGCAGTGAAGAATTTTCTGCCTAATTCTATGGCATGCTGGAATTTCCAGTGTGGAATAGTTTTTGCAGATTAGTACTTTGTAGTTTACATAAACTGCGGATTCTTTTTCTGCAGTCTGTGGAAAATTGTTCCATAGTTTACATGATCCACGGAAAGTTATTCTATGGTTTACGTAGAAATGCTTTTCAAAATTCTGTGGAATTCAAAAAGAAATTATAAAAAGCATTTCTGAAGCAGGAATGCCATTCTGCACAAGCTGTAGCCATTCTGAACAAGCTATAGCCATTCTGCACAGCTCTAGCCATTCTGTACTGCTTTAGCCATGCTGCACAGCCGTAGCCGTTCTGCACAGCTGTAGCCATTCTGCACAGCTCTAGCCATTCTGTATGTCTCAAGCCATTCTGCACAACTCTAGCCATTCTGCATGGCTCTAGCAATTATGCACTGCTCTAGTCATTCTGCATGGCTCTAACTATTCTGCACAGCTCTTGCCATTCTGCAGGACAATTGTGCACAGCTATATCTATTCTGCCCATCTCTAGAAATTCTCCACAGCTCTAGCTATTGTGCACAGATCTACCTTTGTGCATGGCTTTAGCTGTTCTGCACAGTTCTAGCTGTTGTTCAGAGCCTTAGCCATTATGCACAATGCTAGTCATTCTGCACAGCTTTACTCATTCCGCACAGCTCTTGCCATTCTGCATGGCTCTAGCCATTCTGCAGGGCTCTAGCCATTATGCAAAGCTCTAGCCATTGTGCACAGCTCTAGCCATTCTGAACAGCTCTAGTTATTCTGCACAGCACTAGCCATTATGCATGGCTCTAACCATTCTGCAAGGCTCTCGCCATTGTGCACGTCTCTAGCAATTTGTTTGGCTCTAGCCGTTCTGTAATGATTGTGCGTGGCTCTAGCTATTCTGCACAGCTCTAGCCATTTTCCACAGGTATAGTCATTGTGCACGGCCCAAGCCATTCTTCACAGCTTTAGCCGTTCTGCACAGTTGTAACCATTATGCAAGGCTTTAGCCATTCTGCAACTCTCTAGCCATTTTGCACGGCTCTAGCTATTCTTCACAGTGCTAGCCATTCTCCACAGCTCTAGCCATTCTCCATAGCTCTTTCCATTCTCCACAACTCTAGCCATTGTGCATGACTCTAGCCATTGTGCAAGGCTCTAGCCATTCTGCAGAGCTGTAGACACACATAAAAGGGTGATTGTGTTCTCACAGTAAGTCATGGAGGCAGTGAGCAAAAAAGGAGGGCATTCAAAAGATATAAGGAAAAACAGTGAGAAAAGGAAGGGGAATATCAGGAAAAGTTAAAAGGAGGCAAAGGGGGTGGTCAAGAAGGCAAAAACAGACACCCGAGCTTTGTATTGCTGAGGGTGTCAAAAGGGGGAAACACATTCTTTAGGTGTATCTGAGTAAAATGAAAGATGGGGGAATTGTTAGACTTTCAAGGTGAGAGTAATGGAGGACAATGAGCAGAACAATAATAATGTTTTAAACAATTACTTCTGTTTGGTATTCATTGTGGTGAATGAAGGGCCTTTCCATATAATACTGTTAAGGTCTTCAAAAAGGGGGTGCTGGAAATGGGGCAGGCTGCTGTAATGGTCAACAAGATAAGGAAGGTAATATGACTGTCCCAGTCCTCAAGGTGAGAGGTACCACCATCTCTGACCCCCTCTTCTGTCACCACTGAATTCAATTACTTCTTCACCTCCTGCACCTCTTCCCTCCTCTCCTTACCCTATCCCTTCCCCCCTCTCACTGATCCCCTCCAGCCCTCCCCATCTTCCCCTTCCTCCTTCTCCCCTGTTACACCAGCTGTCACTCTCAAGGCCCAACTAGCTCTAAACCCCCTTAAGAGCAAGAGTCTGGATGGGTTGGACCCTAAACTCCTTCATCTCTCTGCCCCTTCTATCTGTCTCCCCCTCGCCTCCCTTCTTAACCTGTCCTTCTCCCTTGCCTTTGGCCCTGTTTCTTGGAAGCATGCCACAGTCATTCCCTTCCCTAACGGTGGTGACTCCTCCATTCCAAGGAACTACCGTCCTAGCTCCCTAATTCCTACCCTTGCTAAACTACAGGAACACATCGTGCTTTCTCAACTTTCACTTTTTCTTGACTCATCCTCATTCCTCACCCCATTCCAGTCTGGATTTCACAAATTCCACACCACCTTCACCTCCCTTCTCAAGCTGACTGACGCTGTTCTCTCTGGCATGAATCAGGGCCTGATCACCTCTGTGGTTTTTGTTGACCTGGCCAAAACCTTCGACACCATAGCCCACCCCCTTCTCCTTGCAAAGCTCTTTGCTGTGAGACTTTCTGCCCAAGCTACTGATTGGTTCCTTTCATACCTTCTGGGAGAACTCAGTTAAAATTGGCAACTCCTGCACCCCGTCAGCACTAGCGTCCCCAAGGATCCGTATTGGCCCTATTCTTTCTTGATTTTCCTAAATAGCCTCATCTCTGCATCCATACATATGTACACAGACCATACTGTCTTATTTGCCTCTGTCTCCTCCCTTGCCGAACTGATGACCAGACTTCAGCTGCACTTCGACAATGTCCAGCTCTGATTCCGCTCAAATCAGCTGTCCCTAAATGGAAAGAAAACCGTCTCTGTAACCTTCAGAACCAGGCAAAAGCTCTCCAGACTTCCAGGCCTCCCTTCCTTCCACATCCTGGATAGGTGCCCCTTGAAGACGTCCCCTCCTTCAAGTACCTTGGGATGTAACTTTACCGGCATCGTGACTTCTCTGAACTCTATCCACAAAAAGCTCCACTCAAAACTAGTTGCCATGTACCGTAACCATGGATGCATCCCCCTGCTGTCTCCCAGAGCCATTGTACAGAGAATGATTCTCCCCATTTTTGATTATGGAGACACCATTTACAGCGGTGCTCCAAAGTCCACCCTGGCCAGACTGGATCCTCTCTATCACTCCTTCTGCCAGTTTGCTCTTGACTGTCTACCCCAGACTCACCACTGCTCCCTCTACGTCTCACTCTCTCTTTCCTCCCTTCAAGCCAGATGTCTTGCACATGGCTCATCCCTTATTGCCAAGTACTGACTGAGTTCTGTCCCCTTACCTCTCCTCTCTCCTCTCATCTCCTCCTCCCTCCTCTTACTCCCTCCACAGCTCTGGCTACTGCACCCTAGCACTCCTGCCTAGGATGTCTTCATATGGCCAGACCACTTTCTCCTTCCACCTTCCTAAACTCTGGAAATCCCACCCCCTCTCCATCTGCTCTGCCACTTCCCTTCACTCCCTCTCCTGTCTTTTTCATGTCTTCACTGCTCACTCCTGCAACTGTACGTGAGTTTCCACTCCTGCTCTTCTACTCTTACTCTCCCCCATTCTCCCTCTCCCACCTCTCCCTCCATTAACTCTACCTCTGCCTCTGCCTCCCTGCTCCTGCATAGCGCCTTGTAATCTCTACCTACACTTCCAGCCCTAACACTGTTTTAGCTCCCTAACCGCTGAATGTCTCTTATGGCACTTATTGCCTAGATGGCTGGCCCTACTTCTCTTTGCGTATGCTGTAACTAATCTGTATATACTGTAAATACTGATCCATAATTGCTCTGTTTATTGTACATTGTAAATGCTTTGTTTTATTTGTACAGTTATCTGCAGATGCTCTGTTACTGTCTCCCTTTACCCCTTCCCCCAGGACACATCTGGAAACAAGCGTCTGTTCAGTTCAGTATATCTCGCCTGGTGAAATTTTTGAAATAAATGCATAAATAAGTAAAAAAATATGAGAGGATGCTTATGGAGCTTGGAATCAGAGCTAGCTGCATCCCTGGCTGAGCTGTTCAGATGCTCATTGGAGACTGGTATGGAGGGATTGGAGGTCTGCAGATGTGGTTCCACTCCATGGGGAGACAGGAAAGACCTGGGAAATTACAGACCAGTCAGTCTTATTTCCATTGTAGGTAAGCTGATAGAGACACTGATCAAAGAAAGCCTCGTAGCCTACCTAGGAGCAGATGGGCAGCAGGACAACATGCACCATGGATCTGGTGCAGGGAGACTGGGTCAGACCAACCTAGGAATGTTTTTTGACTGGGTTACCAGGGTGGTCGATAGAGGCTCGATAGATGGCAGGCCATAGATTTCGTCTACTTCAGTTTCAGCAAAGCCTTTGACTCAGTGCCACACAGGAGGCTGCAGAGGAAGTTGGAAGACCTAGTGGGAAGGAATTGGTCAAATGGGTAGGGAAATGGTTAGAGGCAGAAAACTGAGGGTGATGGTGATGGGGGTCAAATCAGAGAACGGGGTGGTCACGAGTGGAATGATGCAGGGGTCAGTCCTGGTCCTGGTCAATATGTTCATTAGTGACATTGGGGAGGGTATCCAGGGCAAGATGCATCTCTTTGCGGATAACCCAAAGCTATTCGGCAGGATAGACAGCGAGGAGGGGATAAGGGAGGTAAACAAGAATCTGAAGAGGCTGGAGAGGTGATCCAAAATATGGTGGCTGAGATTAAATGCCAAAAAGTGCAAAGTGACACTCATCGGGAACAGAAACCCACATATAGAGTACTGCATGTGTTGGGGGTATAGGGTGGCCACAATGTTTGAGGAAAGGAACATGAGAGCCATTAGTAGTGACTCCCTCAAACTATCCTGCCAGGGTAGCAAAAGCATACAACAAGGCAGCAAGGATGATGGGATACATTGGGACAAGAGTTTACAGTAGGAGGAAGAAGAGGATGCTACCGCCGCAGTACAGATCCCTGGTGGTGCCTCTACTGGGCCCAATTCTAGAGTCAGTATCTGAGAAAGGACAGGAGCATGCTAGAGTCTGTGTAGCGCAAGGTCACCAGGATGATCTGGGACCAACAGGCCAGATCCCATGAGGAATGGCTGGAGGCCCTGAACATATACTAGTCGGAGACAAGAAGGAGGGGTGACATGAAAGAGAAGTACAAGTTCCTGGGGAGTTAATAGAAGGGAGGGGTGACATGACAGAGAGGTACAAGTTCCTGGGGAATTAATAGAGGGGGTGACATGACAGAGAGGTACAAGTTCCTGGGGGAGTTAACAGAGTGAACTATGAAGATCTGTTCAACAGCAACAGTAGTTCCATCAGAAGAGGTCACAAATAGAGGCTAGTCGATGGAAATTCCAGGAGGGACATGAGACAGTTCTGTTTCACCAAGAGAGTGGTGTAGCTAGGGAATGGAATACAAGCAGAATTGATGGGGTGGGGGCAGAGACTGTAAGTGGGCTCAGGAATGGAGGCTGATAGTTCTAGGAGGGGGAGCTAGGGTGGTGGAGGGGGGTTAGGGAGAAAGAGAGGGATGGTTTGGGGTAGACAACTTGGCTAACACACCCTATAGGATAGGTAGAACATTCTTTCTGGATAGACTGGAGGGGCCTTTGATCTTTATTTGATGGCTTAATCTGTGTTTATGTTTCTTTTCTTCCCTTCTTAGGGCTGACATGGGAGGAGTGCAAAGTGCGGTGCCCAGAGGGGGTGGTCCCAGCTTGTCACAACTCGGAGGACACAGTGACCATTTCTGGACCCCAGGTGAGGAGACTACAAAGGGATGAATGAAGAATGTTAGGACTCGGGTGTCTAAACAAGCTGTAGAGACAGTTTCTGTCAGGTGACATGTCAAAGGACAAGCCCCATGCGCTATCACAATAGCTTAATGATGACATCATAAGCAACATCAACACAGCATCTGGAAGGTTTTGAGCTATAACAAAATAGGGTTTATAATACAGTATAATCAGCTGATACATTCACCAAAATAATGTCACCTTATTGGGCATCAGATTGCTGACTTACAAATTTTCACGCATCATTTTCTTAGAATTTTTATAAAACCTGTAATGAAAATTTTTCATAACAACAGCAGTGGATATCCGAGGGGCTTGTTTAATACCCCTGCCCACTTCTTGTAGGACAGATTTAAACCACTACTCACCACCAGCTGAAAAATACAGGCCATAAAGACTAATGTAGCTCGATTTTCCCAAGTCATTCCTCTTCCTCGCTTTTCTTCCCGAGTCCCTTGCTCCATGAGGTTACAGTTGATTCCTGCTCCTGTACCTAGCCCTCTGTGCCTGACAATTCTCCCTCCTGCTAATTTCCTCTGACACTCTCCACTGAGTCTCCTCTCTGTCTGCTCCTATCTCTGGCACTCCAGTCCTGGTCTCTGGGGTGGTTACAGAGAGGCTGCAGGAGTCCAACCAATCAGCTTGCTTGTTGACGTCTTTCTGAAGTCTGTCTTCATCTTCAAGGAAGTCCTCCATGGCTAGCCCAGTGTCATCAGATGTCCCCGTCCACAAAGAAGTCCCCCATCCTGGCCAGCCCAATGTTATCAGCTGTACTTCTCCCCAAGGAAGTCCCCCACTCTCTCTCGATGTCATCAGCTGTCCTTCTCCCCAAGGAAATGCCCCACCCTGGCCAGTCCAGTGTCATCAGCTACCTGCACAAGGCTCCAGATTACAGATTGCTGCTAGAAATGTTTAGCTGCAGTGGCCCTAGCACTGATCCCTGAGGGATACTGCAGTGGCCCTAGCACAGCCCCTGAGGGATGCTGCAGTGACCCTAGCACTGATCCCTGAGGGATGCTCCAGTGACGTAGCACTGATCCCTAAGGGATGCTGCAGTGGACCTAGCACTGATCCCTGAGGGATGTAGCAGTGGCCTTAACACTGATCCCTGAGGGATGCAGCAGTGGCCCTAGCGCTGATCCCTGAGGGATGCTGCAGTGACCCTAGCACTGATCCCTGAGGGATACTGCAGTGGGCTTAGCACTGATGCCAGAAGGATGCTGCAGTGGACGCAGCACTGATCCCTGAGGGATGCTCCAGTGACTCTAGCACTGATCCCCGAGGGATGCTCCTGTGGCCCTAGCACTGATCCCTGAGGGATGCTCCATTGACTCTAGCACTAATCCCTGAGGGCTGCTCCAGTGGGCCTAGCACTGATCCTTGAGGGATGCTTTGGTGGCCCTAGAACCGATGCCTGAGGGATGCTCCAGTGGCCCTAGCACCAGTCCCTGAGGGATGCTACAGTGACCCTAGCGCTGATCCCTGAGGGATGCTGCAGTGGCCCTAGCACTGATCTCTGAGAAATGTTGCAGTGGCCCTAGCACTGATCCCTGCAGGATGCTGTAGTGGTCCCAGCACCAATCCCTGAAGGATGCTGCAGTGGCCCTAGAACTGATCCCTGAGGGATGCTGCAGTGACCCTAGGACTGATCCCTGAGGGATGCTGCAGTGACCCTAGCGCTGATCCCTGAGGGATTCTACAGCAGTCCCAGCATTGATCCTTGAGGGATGCTGCAGTACCCCCAGCACCGATCCTTGAGAGATGCTGCAGTGGTCCCAGCATTGATCCTTGAAGGATGCTGCAGTGGTCCCAGCATTGATCCTTGAAGGATGCTGCAGTGGTCTCAGCACCGATCCTCGAGGGATGCTGCAGTGGTCCCAGCACTGATCCCTGAGGGATGCTGCAGTGGTCCCAAGCACCGATCCCTGAGGGATGCTGCAGTGGTCCCTGCACTGATCCTTGAGGGATGCTGCACTGGTCTCAGCACCAATCCTTGAGGGATGCTGCAGTGCCCCAGCACTGATCCCTGAGGGATGCTGTGGCCCAAGCACTAATCCCTGCGGGATGCTGTGGCCCCAGAGCTGATGCCTGAGAGATGCTGCAGTGGTCCCAGCACCGATCCTTGAGGGATGCTGCAGTGTCCAAGCACCAATCCCTGAGGGATGCTGCAGTGGTCCCAGCACTGATCCTTGAGGGATGCTGCAGTGCCCAAGCACCAATCCCTGAGGAATTCTGTAGTGGTCCCAGCACTGATCCTTGAGGGATGCTGCAGTGGTCTCAGCACCAATCCTTGAGGGATGCTGCAGTGCCCCAGCACTGATCTCTGAGGGATGCTGCGTTGTACCCACCTCCATATGGAGTAGTGCTCATCCACCACAACCGTCTGCTTCCTACCGCCAAGCCAGTTAGCAACCCACGTTGCATATGCCTCACATATAGCACATGGGTGACATTGCCCAGAAGATTGTCATATGTCCTGGTGTCAAAGGTCTTGCTGAAGTCCAGACAGACTATGTCAGTCGCCCTGCCCCAGACCATCTCTCTGGTTATTCCCTCGAAGCAGATGATCAGGTTACTGTAGTGCGATCATTCTCTCATAAAGCCATGCTGTGACAGGGCAAGAACTGATCATCACCATATAAAGTCATGATGAGACGGGGCAAGAACTGATCATCTCCTTATAAAGCCATGCTTAGAAGGGTCGAGAACTGAGCATCCCCTCATAAAGCCATAATAAGACAGGGCAAGAACTGATTATCCCCTGATAAAGTCATGCTGAGACAAGGCCAAAACCGATCATCCCCTAATAAAGCCATAATGAGACAGGACAAGAACTGATTGTCCCCTTATAAAGCCATGCTGAGACAGGGCAAGAACTGATCATCACCTCTCAAAGCCATGATGAGACTGAACAAGAACTGTTCGTCCCCTCCTAAAGCCGTGCTGAGATGAGGCAAGAACCAATTGTCCCCTCACAAGCCATGCTGGGATTGGACAAGAACTGATCATCCCCTCTCAAAGCCATGATGAGACAGGGCAAGAACTGATCTCCCCCTCCTAAAGCCATGCTGAGATGGAGCAAGAACTGATCATCCCCTCATAAAGCCATACTGAGACAGGGCAAAAACCAATCATCCCCTCATAAAACTATGCTGAGGTGGAGCCAGAGCCTATCATACCCTCATAAAACCATGCTGAGACAGGGCAAGAGCCAATCATCCCCCTCATAAAACTATGCTGAGATGGGGCAAGAACTGATTGTCTCCTCATAAAGTCATGTTGAGATGGAGCAAGAACCAATCATCCCCTCATAAAGCCATATATTAAGACAGGGCAAGAACGGATCATCCCCTCATAAAGCCATGCTGAAATGGGTCAGGAAACGACTATCCCCTCACAAAGTCATGCTGAGACGGGGCAGGAACCAAATGTCCCCTCACAAGGCCGTGATGAAATGGGTCAGGAACCAACTGTCCCCTCACAAAGCCATGCTGAGATGGGGCATGAACCGATTATCCTTTATAAAGTAATGCTGAGATAGAGCAAGAACCAGTTGTCTCCTCATAAGGCCATGCTGAGATGGGGAAAGAACTGACTGTCACCTCATAAAGCCATGTTGAGATGAGGCAAGAACTTATCATCCCCTAATAAAGCCATGCTGAGACAGGGCAAGAATGGATCGGCCCCCATAAAGCCATGCTGAGGTGGGGCTTGAACCTGTTATCCCCTCATAAAGCTATGATGAGATGGGGCAAGAACTTCATCCCCTCATAAAGCCAAGCTAAGATGGAGCAAGAACTGATCGTCCTCTCATAAAGCCGTACTGAGACAGGGCAAGAACTGATCGTTCCCTTATGAAGTCATCCTGCAATGGGACAAGAACCTCTCATCCTTTCATAAAGCCATGCTGAGAAGGTGCAGGAACCAATCATCCCCTCGTAAAGCCATGCTGAGATGGGGCTAGAACCTATTATCCCCTCATAAAGCTATGATGAGACAGGGCAAGAACTGATCATCCCCTCATAAAGCCAAGCTGAAATGGGGCAAGAACCAGTTGCCCCCTCATAAAGCCATACTGAGACAGGGCAAGAACTGATTGTCCCCTCATAAAGTCATCTTGCAATGGGAAAAGAACCTATCATCCCCTCATGAAGCCATGCTGAGATGGAGCAAGAATCAATCATCTCCTCATGAAGCCATGCTGAGAAAGTGCAAGAACCAATCATCCCCTTGTAAAGCCATGCTGAGAAAGTGCAAGAATCAATCATCTCCTCATAAAGACATGCTGAGATGGAGCAAGAACCAATTGTCGCCTCATAAAGCTATGATGAGACAGGGCAAGAACTGATCATCTCCTCATAAAGCCAAGCTGAGATGGGGCAAGAACCGATCATCCGCCATGCTGAGACAGGGCAAGAACTGATCATCTCCTCAAAAAGCCAAGCTGAGATGGGGCTAGAACCAATTGCTCCCTCATAAAGCTATGATGAGATGGGGCAAGAACTGATCATCCCCTCATAAAACCAAACTGAGATGGAGGAAGAACCAATCGTCCCCTCATAAAGCCATACTGAGATGGCAAGTACTGATCGTTACCTCATAAAGTCATCTTGAGATAGGGCAAGAACCTATCATCCCCTCATAAAGCCATGCTGAGATGGGCCAAGAACCGATCGTCCCCTCTTAAAGTCACACTGAGATGGGGCAAGAACCGATCATCCCCTCTAAAAGCCATGATGAGACAGGGCAAGAACTGATCTTCCCCTCATAAAGCCATGCTGAGATGGGGCAAGAACTGATCATCCCCTCATAAAGATATGTTGAGATGGGGCAAGTACTAATCATCCCTTCATAAAGCCATAATGAGACGGGTTAATAACTGATTGTTCTCATATAAAGCCATGCTGAGATGGGACAAAAACTGATCATCCCATCATAAAAGTATGCTGAGATGGGATAAGAACCGATCGTATCCTCATAAAGCCAAGCTGAGACAGTGCAAGAACTGACCGTCCCCTCAGAAAGCATGCTGGGATGGGGCAAGAACCAACCATCCCCTCATAAAGCATGCTGAGATGGGCCAAGAGCCGATCCTCTCCTCATAAAGCCATGCTTAGACAAAGCAAGAACCGACTGAAACACAGAAGTTGCCGGCAGATGGGGACTATGATCCATCAAGTCTGCCCTTGATTTCCAACCCCCCCCCCCACTTAGTTGCCTGCTTGAGTATCCCACATTGTCTGTCCCATGCCCGCTTGAATTCCCCCACTGTCTTGGCTTCTACCACCCCCTCCAGCAGGCTAGTCCATGGTTCCACAATGCTCTGTGAAGAAGAATTTCCTCATATTGCTCCTGGACTTTCCTGCTTTAAGCCTAAGGTCATGCCCTCTAGTCCTGTTGTAGTCTTTTAACTGAAAGAGGTTTTGCATGTGCACCCTGTTGTTGCCTTTAAGGTATTTAAATATTTCGATCATGTCTCCACGATTCCTGCGTTACTCTAGGGAGTATAATTTGAGGTCATCTAGTCTTGCCTTGTACGGTTCCTGATGCAAGCCCTGCACCATCTTTGTTGCTCTTCTCTGTACTGTCTCCAGCCTGTGTCCTTTCTGAGGTGTGGCCTCCAGAAATGGACACAGTACTCCCAGGTGAGGCCTTACCAGGGACCGAAACAGGAGCATGATTACTTATGCCTTCTGCTTGTGATGCCCCTCCCTATGCATCCCAGGATGCCACTAGCTTTTAGTGCTGCCTTTTCACATTGTTTACTGATCTTGAGGTCATCTGATATAATCACCCCCAGGTCTCGCTCCTGCCTAGTAGCCACCAGCTGCTCTCCTCCCATTGAGTAGTTTCCCTGGGTTACGTTTTTCCAGGTGCATGACCTTGCATTTTTTTGGCATTGAATTTCAATTGTCAGGTCCTGGACCACTCCTCCAGTTTTCAGAGATCAGCTTCCATGCTATGCTGTCCCTCTGGTGTGTCCATCCTGTTGTCGATTTTGGTGTCATCTACAAACAGGCACACCTTTCCCTTCAGTACATCCGCAATGTCATTGATGAATATGTTGAAGAGGATCGGCCCCAGAACCGAGCCCTGCGGGACCCCCGCTAGTCATCTTCCTTCTTCTAACAGAGTGCCATTCGCTAATATTCTCTGAGTTCTCCCACGTAACCAGTTTCTGATCCAGTTCATTACCTTGGGCCTGACTCCCATGTTCTGCAGTTTTTTGACTAGTCTCCTGTGCGGAACAGAGTCAGAAGCTTTGCTGAAATCCAGGTAAACCACATCCACTGCCACACCCTGATCCACTGTTTTGGTGACTCAACTGAAAAAATCAACCAGGTTTGTTTGGCAAGACCTCCCTGCCGTGAAACCATGTTGATTTTTGTCGAGCTGACCAGTTTGCTCCAAAAAAGCTACAATTCTTTCCTTCAGCAGGTACTCCCATCAGTTTTCCTATTACTCACATTAGACTAACTGGACGGTAGTTTCCTGGCTGTTCCTTACTTCCACTCTTGTAGAGTGGTACTACTGTTGCTCTCTTCCAGTCCTCCGACACCTCCCTGCTCCTTAGCAATTTGTTGAAGAGCACTGCTAAGGGGGCTGCCAGTACTCTTCCAAGTTCTGTAAGTATTCTTGGGTGTATCCCATCTGCCCCTAAAGCTTTATCTACCTTTAACTTGTCTATTTCCTCTAGGACCATTTCCTCTGTGAAGGGTCCCATGTCTAGTCCTTCAGTTGGACACTTCTTTATGCCTTCCTGTATGAAGACTGAGCAGAAGTACTCATTCAGTGCCTCTGCTTTCTCCCCATCTTGCTCTTTGGGTTGTCCGTTCTTTTTTGTGATTCTAACGATGCCCCCTTTGATCTTCCTTTTTTCTCGTATATACCTGTAGAAGGTTTTGTTACCCTTTTTTACTTCCTGAGCCGTTGCATTTCTTATCACTTTGCCTGTCTCTTTTAGTTTCTGTTTGTCTTCTGTTTTGTCCGCCTCATTCCCTGACACCTTGCACTTTCTGAAGGCTATGCACTTCTCTTTCACCATGGTTGTCACCTCCTTGGAAAACCATAGTGGGGTTTTCCTCCTTTTGTTCTTACTAACCTGACAGGCACACTGTGATGTGACCATGATTATTGCATCCTTCAACCTTGTCGAACATTCCTCAATGCTCCCTTCTGTTGTGTTACTAAGGTTGTCCCTCAGGGAGGCCTTCATTTTTGTGAAGTCTGCCCTCCTGAAGTCAAGGACCTTCAGTTTGGAGTGTGTAGAGCCTTCAGTCCTTTTTACCCTGAACCATACTGTGTTATGGTCACTGGTGCCTAGATGGTTCCCTACTTTGACGCCCAGAACCCTATCACTATTTGTGAATATCAGATCTAGACTTGTGTTACCCATTGTGGGTGATGTCACTAGTTGACTTAGGCCTGCTTCCTGTAGTGTGACTAGGAATTTCCATATATATCCGGTAGATTGAAATCCCCACCAGCACCATGTCCCCTTTGCCAGACATCTGGAGGATGGTTTCCAGGATTTCCTTATCCCTAGCTTCCTCCTGAATTGGGGGTCTGTAAAGTATTCCTACCCGAATGAGTTTCCAGTTTCCAGACCCAATTGTGATTCATAGATTTTCTGTTTCCCCTTGTGTCTGCTGCATTTCTGTAACATTGATGGTATCCTTAACTTAAATAGCTACCCCCCTCCTTTTCCCAGTCCTATCTCTCCTGAACAAGTTATACCCCAAGATAGTCACCTCCCAGCTGTGACTGCTTGTGAACCATGTTTCAGTCACGGCAGCCCAGTCTAGTCCTGCCTCAGCTAGTGTGGCAGTGAGGTCAGTCATCTTGTTAGCCAGACTGCGTGCATTGAGGCATAGCGCTGACCATTCTTGATGTGTCACTTTGTTTGTCATGCCCCCCCCCCCTTGATCTTATTATATGTCCCTTTGCCTTTTTTTAGATTTTTTGTTTCCTCCCTTTCCTTCTTTCCTTTGCTCTGGTCATCTACAGACACAGAATGGGTTCCATGTTTACTGCTGTCTGCTTTTGCTATCCTGGAGTGTGTGTATATGGTGCTAACTGGAGGGGGAAAGACGACAGGCTCTATGTGTGCTTCTCCTAGAGCTACCATTATCTCCCCTCCCGCTAGTTTAAATGTCCCACGTGGACATCAAATTTCTGGCCCAGTGCCCCGACTCCCTCCTTAGTCAGGTGGAGGCCGACGAATTTGAAGAACTCCCTTTCCCAGAAGTTGCCCCAGTTTCCGAGGAAGTGATGCCCCTTTGTGTGGCACCAGTTCTTGAGCCATGTGTTGAGCTCACATATCGCTTTCTCTCTGATTTTCTGCCTGTTCTTTCCCTTTTCCCAAACAGGCAGAATTTCAGAGAATGCAGTGCTGGACAAAAATAAAACCAATTTTTTTGCCGAACACACAAAGCCATGCTGACATGGGGCAAGAACCGATGGCTTCTCATTAAGGCATGATGAGATGGGGTAATAACTGACAATTCCCTCATAAAGTCATGATGAGATGGGACAAGAACTGATCGTCCCCTCATAAAGTCATGATGATGTTGGGCAAGAACTGATCGTCCCCTTATAATGTCATGATGAGATGGGGCAAGAACTGATCGTCCCCTCATAAAGTCAAGCTGAGATGAGCCAAGGACTGATAGACTCCTCATAAAGCCATGCTGAGATGGGGCAAAAACCTATCAGCCGCTCATAAAGCCATGCTGAGATGGGGCAAAAATCTGTCAGCCCCATATAAAGCTATGCTGAGATGGGGCAAAAACCTATCAGCCCCTCATAAAGCCATGCTGAGATGGGGCAAGACCTAGCAGCCCCTCATAAAGCCATGCTGAGATGGGGCAATAACTTCAGGCTCAACCAAGTGCTTTATTATTCTGTAAACAGTGTTGTTGTTGGCACGTCGCCAAGCAGACTGTACTGCCTGCTAATGGCAGAAAGACCAAACCTTCAGAAGAAGCTGGAGGCACACAAATAAATCCAAAAAAACAAAATGAAAGGTATAGTACAGCACTACGCTTGTTGCTTGGCATGGAAAACTCTATAAGGCAGGCAGCTAGCGCAACTCCCCAGTGCTTTGCCTCACTCAGAATCTTCGTCAGGTTGTGGAGTCAGGGCTTGTGCTTACTCCTTAAATGCACTAACATTTAAAAGCATGGCCTTTAATTATTTAGCACAAACATAACACACAGAAAAGTCCAGTTTCTGGTGCAAACTACTCACAATTTGTTGTGACATTTTCTATGCGTACCTCTATTTTAGCATTTACAGTAGTATATGGTAGGAGGGATTGGTGTTGCCTGAGTAATAATTGTGACACATGGTTAGTAAGGGAAGAGAGACGCATCAAGAGAGAACACGCTCATCAAAATAATTTACAATGGAGTCTTGGTTCATGGCAAAACATCTGCAAGTGGAATCCACGTTGTCTAAAAAGATGTGAAATCAACAAAAGATGTGTCTCCGTTGCTCTCTGATATTCTGTTACCCTATTCCTTTCTGATGTGTGTCTACATCACTCTGATTTTCTGTTAACTTGTTCCTGTTGTGTGTGTGTGTGTGTGTGTGTGTGTGTGTCTCTACATCACTCTGATTTTCTATCATATTCCTCTCACGTGTGTATGTTGTGTTACCCATTGTGGGTGATGTCACTAGTTGACTTAGGCCTGCTTCCTGTAGTGTGACTAGGAATTCCCATATATATCCAGTAGATTGAAATCCCCACCAGCACCATGTCCCCTTTGCCGGACATCTATCTATGTGTCTCTACATCGCTCTAATTTTCTGTTACCATATTCCCGTTGTGTGTGTGTGTTTACATTGTTACGATTTTCTGTTACCATATCCGTGTCTCATCCCACGCGCATCTGCATCACTGATTTCCTGTTACCATATTCCCGTTGTGTGTGTGTGTGTGGGTTTGTGTCTATATCGCTTTAATTTTCTGTTACCGTATTTCTCTTATCTGTGTGTCTGCATTGTTATGGTTTTCTGTTACAGGATTCCGTCAGTAAATTTGTGGCAGAACTGAAAAATGAGGGAATTTTTGCAAAAGAAGTCCGCTCAGCTGGGGTGGCATTTCATTCATACTACATGGCATCAATTGCACCAGCGCTACTGGCTGCCCTGCAAAAGGTAAGAAAGAGTTAAAAGACTGATCTCTGTCTGGACATCACATACTGTGTGACAAGAGCAAAATAAGGTATCAACTAAGGAGACAGCAGGGATACATCTCATTCTTCCTCTAGGCTTTTTTGGTTTCTCATTTACTATAAATCCCAATTGTCCAGCCATGACCCCCATCAGCTGCCTTCATGGGGTGAACTCCCAGACCCGCTGCCTAATCCTCCTAAAGTGATTTATGCTGTTAGACTGTGATTTTTACTGTTGGTCCTCCATGAGACACTAGTATGCTAGGTTCTTTGCAGACATGCAACAAGCATGCACTTCAGCTGCCACGCCTCCTGTGGTACCGGAGGTAGTGCTCACACGGTGACATGAGATAGTCTCACCTCTCACAGCTGCTTCACCTGCCATGTCACCTGTAGTACCACAGGTAGTGCCCACACGTTTACAGCAGACAGACTCCCCCCTCTAGCAGCTTCTTCACCAGCCATGTCACCTGTAGTACCATAGGTAATGCTCACATGGTGACAGTAGACAGTCTCCCCTCTCACAGCTTCTTCACCTGCCATGTCACCTGTAATACTACAGGTAGTGCTCACGTGGTGACAGCAGACAGTCTCCCCTCTCACAGTTTCTTCACTTGCTATGTCACCTGTAGTACTGTAGGTAGTGCTCACACGTTTACAGCAGATAGACTTCCCTCTAGCAGCTTCTTCACCTGCCACGTCACCTGCACTACCACAGGTAGTGCTCACACGTTTACAGCAGATAGACTCCCCTCCAGCAGCTTCACCTGCCATGTCACCTGTCGTACCATAGGTAATGCTCACATGGTGACAGTAGACAGCCTCCCCCTCTCACAGCTTGTTCACCTGCCATGTCACCTGTAGTATCACAGGTAGTACTCACACAGTGACAGCAGACAGTCTTCCCCCCTCACAACTTCTTCACCTTCCATGTCACCTATAGTATCGCAGGTAGTACTCACACAGTGGCAGCAGACAGTCTACCCTCCCACAGCTGCTTCGCCTGCCATGTTACCTGTAGTACCACAGGTAGCGCTCACACAGTGACAGCAGACATTCTACCATCCCACGGCTGCTTCACCTAACATGTCACCTGTAGTATCGCAGGCAGTACTCATACACTGACAGCAGACAGTCTCCTCTCCCACAGCTGCTTCACCTCACGTCACCTGTAGCACTCACACATTTACAGCAGAAAGTCCCCTCTACCACAGCTGCTTTGCCTGGCAAGCTACCAGTAGTAGCTCAGGTAGTGCTCACACAGTGACAGCAGACAGTCTTCCCTCACACACCTGTTTCACCTGCCGTGTCACCTCTAGTATTGCAAAAACACATTTACAGCAGACAGTCTCCCATCCCACAGCTGCTTCGCCTGCCATGTCACTTGTAGTACAGCAGGTAGTGCTCACGTGATGACAGCAGACAGCCTCCCTCCCACATTTGCTTCACCTGCCATGTCACCTGTAGCATCGCAGGTAGTGCTTACACAGTGACTGCAGACAGTCTCCCCTCCCACAGCTGCTTCACCAGCTATGTCACCTGTAGTACTGCAGATAGTGCTCACTCAGTGTCAGCAGACAACCTCCCATCCCATAGCTGCTTCACTTGCCATGTCACCTGTAGTACCGCAGGTAATGCTCACACAGTGACAGCAGACAGTTTCCCCCCTCCTACAGCTGCTTCATCTGCCATGTCACCTGTAGTACTGCAGGTAGTGCTGACACAGTGACAGCAGACAGTCCCCCCTCCTACAGCTGCTTCACTTGCCATGTTACCTGTAGTACTGCACAGTACTGCATGTAGTGCTGCTCACATGGTACGACAAACCAAGATCGTCATGCAAAGGGGGTAAAGGTGCAGCTGGTAAACAGCACAAACTGCTAAAGACAAGAAAAAAAAACAGTGCACTGCCAAGCTTGTTGCTGCAAAAGGCTTTAATGAGAACATGTCACAGTGAACAGATTGCCATTCCCAGGGCTTCGAGGCACACTGTCTCTTCGTCAGAAGGGCCGGGGATTAGACATACAAAGAGAAGTCACATAAGCACATAGAGCATGATGCTAATTGGTTGAAACATGATAGAAACATAGAAACATAGAATTTGACGGAAGATAACGACCGCTTGGCCCACCCAGTCTGCCCATTTCCCTACCTACTGGATAAGCTGCAGATCCTAGTTAACCAGCAGCCTACTTCTTCCTACCCCAACCCCCCAGAATTGCCTTATGACTATCCCATGCATGCTTGAATTCCACCACTGATTTTGACTCCACAACCTCCTCCGAAGGCCATTCCATGCATCCACAACCCTCTCTGTGAAAAAATACTTCCTTAAATTACCTCTGAGCCGCCCCCCCTCTATCTTCAAATTGTGCCCTCTTGTTCTTGCACACCTCTTTTTTTGAAAGATGCTACCCTCTTGGACTTTGTTGATTCCCTTGAGGTACTTGAAAGTTTCTATCATGTCCCCCCTCTCCCTCCTTTCCTCGAGGCTATACATATTAAGCTTCTAGTTCTTAAAATAAATGAATCTGATTGGATAAAATACAAGTTAGCGGAATCGATTCAGCTGCAAAGGGATCTACCAAACCAGCTAACAGTAATCACAAGAATAAATCATGTAAGCCACGCAATATGCAATAAGGACAAAAAGTTCATAAAAAAGCCACCACTAAGTGAATGCCATATAATATACATAAATACATGGTGATACTGATTATGGAAATATGTTCTTTTAAGAAAGAGTTAATGCATAGGAACTTAGTATTCCTGATCACAAAAGTACAAAAGCCCTCTTATGAGGTAGAGAAAGAGGAATGGAAAAATAAATAACCAAAACAGAAAAAGGGCAAAAAAATAAAGAGAGGGCAGGGGGGTTGGGGAGTGGGAGGGGGGTAGGGATGCAAACTAGTAAAACAAGAAAATGGAAACACAATAACAGAAAAGTAGAAAGCAGTCCAGAATTGCTCAAAAGTACTTCTACATTGCACAATCCCTACAGTATAACTATATAAAATTATACATATTTACAAATTGATATCCAATTATAGCAACACAGAGTTTCCTTAGAAAAAATAATAACTAAATGAGATGCGACTGTAAGAAAAAGTTTGGAGCTCCAAATGAGACAAAATAACTTCTGAAATAAATTCAAGAGAATATTAAATTAGTATGAAAAAATCAACCCCGATATTTACTATTACAGAATAGTCCAATGGTTGGTTACATAGTCTAAAGGAAGACAGTATAATTAATTTATTTGTTTAAACTCGTTGGTTGAAGTGATTTTAAATTAAAAATTCTACAGGATTCTTTTCATAGGACGACTTATATCCTATCATCTCCCCTCAGTCTGAGATGAACATCTTCAATACCTACTATTGCTGCCAGGTACTGATTAGAAACATAGACTTTGATGGCAGATAAGGACCGCTTGGCCCACCTAGTCTGCCCATTTCCCTACCTACTGGATATGCTGCAGATCCTAGTTAACCAACAGCCTACTTCTTCCTACCCCCCTCCAGAATTGCCTTATGTCTGTCCCATGCATTCTTGAATTCCCCCACTGTTTTTGACCCTACGACCTCCTCAGGAAGGCCGTTCCATAGATCCACCACCCTCTCTGTGCAAAATACTTCCTCACATTGCCCCCGAGCTGTCCCCCATCTTCAAATTGTGTCCCCTTGTTCTTGCACACCTGTTTTTCTGAAAGATGCTACCCTCTTGGACTTTGTAGATTCCCTTGAGGTACTTAAAAGTTTCTATCCTGTCCCCCCCCCCCTTCCTCAAGGGTATACATATTAAGCTCCTTAAGTCTCTCTTCGTATGGCTTCTGTTGCAGACCCTGCACCATTTTAGTTGCCCTCTTCTGGACTGCCTTCATTCTGTCTGTCCTTGCGAAGATAGGGTCTCCAGAACTGCATGCAGTACTCCATCCAGATGGGGTCTCGCCAACTGTCTGTACAGAGGGATAACAACTTCCTGTTTTCTACTGGTGATACCTCTCCCTATACATCCCAGTATCCCCCCAGCCCTCCTTACTGCCTTCTCACATTGCTTGCTTACCTTTAGGTAATCTGATATGACTACCCCCAGGTCCCTTTCCATTGTGTTGTTAATACCTCCCCCCCCCCACCACTGTGTACTCTTCCCCCGGGTGTTTGTTTCCCAGGTGCATTACTTTGCACTTCTTTGCATTGAATCTAAGCTGCCATACTTTTGACCATTCCTCCAGCCTTGCCAAGTCCCTTCTAATCCTTTCCACCCCCCCCTTGCGTATCAACCCTGTTGCAGATCTTTGTGTCATCTGCAAAGAGGCATACTTTTCTTTCCATTCCCTCTGCAATGTCACTTATAAAGACATTAAAAAGAACCTGACCCAGTACTAAACCCTGTGGTACCCCTTTAGTAACCCCAATTTTTTTGGAGTGGACTCCGTTTACTATTACCCTCTGTGTCCTGTTGTCCAGCCAATTTTTTACCCAGACTACCACCCTGGGACCCACTCCCAGACTGGCTAATTTGTTTATTAATCTTTTGTGTGGGACAGTGTCAGATGCCTTGCTAAAGTCTAGGTAGGCCATGTCCACAGCCCCTTCCCTGGTCTACTACTTTGGTCACCCAGTCAAAGAAATCTATTAAGTTCGTCTGACAGGACCTTTCTGCTGTGAATCCAGGTTGCCTTGGGTCCTGTGCCCTGCTGGCCTCTAGGTACTCAACAGTTCTTTCTTTCAGAAGTGACTCCATAATTTTCCCTACCACTGAGGTCAAGCTAACAGGTCTGTAATTTCATGCCTCTGCTTTGCTCCCACTTTTGTGAAGGGAAATCACATCCACCCTTCTCCAGTCCTTAGGTACCACACCATCCTTCCATGATTTGTTAAAAAGGGTAGTCAGTGGTATCACTAGTTCTCCCCTTAGTTCTTTTAGAATTCTGGGGTGAATCCCATCAGGCCCCATTCCTCTGTCCACCTTCAGTTTTAGGAGTTCTTTCAGAACCCTTTCTTCTGTGAAAGGACTGGTATTGACCACCCTATCCAGAGTGCTTCTATTAACTGGATTAGGTACCTCCCCCATCTCTTGTTTTGTGAATACTGAGCAAAAGTATTAATTCAGTATCCCTGCTTTTTCACTGTCCCTCTCTGCCCACTCACCCTCCTCTTTTTTAAGCCTCACTATCCCTCCTTTGGTCTTTCTTCGCTCCCTAATGTACCTATAACAGATTTTATCCCCCTTCTTAACCGAGTTTGCTGTCTTTTCCTCAATTTGGGCCTTTGCTATTCTGACTGCCTTCCCTGCCTCCTTCTGCTTTAACTGGTACGGTTCTCTGTCCTGCTTCTTCTGTGTTTCCTTATACTTCCTGAATAATATCTTTTTCTCCCTAACCTTCTCCGCCACCTCTTTTGAGAACTATAGTGTTTTTTTCTTTCATTTTGATTTGTTTATTTGCTTCACACAAAGTCTTATTGCCTCTGTGATGGCAGTTTTGATGTTTCCCCACTGTTCCTCCACCCCTCCTTCTTGCCTGTTTGCTAGTGTTTTTCTGAGGCACTCTCCCATTTTCCCCAATGTCAGCCCTCGGAAAGTCCAGAACCCTCACTTTTGTATGGCTTAACCCTGCGGCTGTGTTTATCGTGAACCACACTGTTTGGTGGTCACTTGTTCCCAGATGGCTACCCACTTTCCTTTGATGAAGTTCACAGAATGTCTGCCCACTGTGTTGCCTGTATTCCCATTACAAATGCACCTAAGATGTTCAAGGGACATTCTCCTTCAAGGGACAAATTGTTCTCCCCATATAAATACGCAGGCATGGACACACTAGTACGCATGCTACACAATGAGTCTGACGTAATAAATTCACGAATAGGCGCTCTGATGCTTAGCTCTGTAATTTCAGAAATATTGCCAGGAATAGTCTGGACATATAAAGTGTAATGCCCACATCTAAAGAAGCCTCTAGGAGCAGATGGCAACCAATCAGGGTTTATATTTCTGGCATAAGTCAATATGAGTCGCCAAATCCTTCAAACTGCTCCCTGTACTAGAAGTGATTCTAGGGGGCTCAAGGAAAAGACCAGGAATACGTGAATGGTGCAGAATTGTAAATAACTGCTTCTTAATCCAACAGCACTAACATGTGGGAAACACGGGTGTACTGTGAATAACAGAGTCTTAATCCAACAGCACCAACATGTGGGAAACACGGGTGTACTGTGAATAACAGTCTTAATCCAACAGCACTAACATGTGGGAAACACGAGTGTACTGTGAATAACAGTTTTAATCCAACAGCACCAACATGTGGGAAACACGGGTGTACTGTGAATAACAGAGTCTTAATCCAACAGCGCCAACATGTAGGAAACATGGGTGTACTGTGAATAACAGAGTCTTAATCCAGCAATACCGATAACTGAGAAACACGAATGAATTAGACTGGGTTATGGAATATTCATGTAGATTATTCTCTGATGCATGCCCATACCATAAAATACAGGTTAAAAAGTTAGCAGAACACACAGCTTTCTACAGAATGGCATTCGATAACGAATCAGACATACTGTACATGCAGTGTGCTTTCACCTGCAGCACCAGTAGCCCCACTGCTGTTCTGCAGTGCTGTCAACATGGAGTTTAAGGAGGCCTCTGTCATGGGCTGTATAGAGACTGCCTGTATCTCTTCACCCTGTTTAATGCTGGCGAGTTTCACATTTACTTGCAACTGGTGCCTCGTCTAATACAAACTTTATTTCTCATGTGTAGGTGATCAAAACTCCAAAGCCTCGTTCCTCACGCTGGATAAGCACATCAATCGCAGAGTCAATGTGGGACAGTGGTCTGGCTCGCTTATCATCTGCCGAATATCATGTCAACAATCTTGTCAGCCCAGTGCTGTTCCAAGAGGGACTGCAGCATGTTCCAGACAATGCTGTTGTGGTAGAGATTGCCCCCCATGCGCTGCTGCAGGTACCGCCTTCATCCATCCTTCCTTCAGTGTGTTACACAGCAGCAGCAGAATGTGTCAGCGAGCCACACAGCTGTAGTAGTTTAGTACAGATTGTTCCTTTTTTCAAATATCACAATGTTTTTCTGGGGTTTGCGGCACATTTTGCCTACTTTTTCGTGAAGTTAGGATAAAGTGTTTTCATTTGGATGCTCACCATCGGGGGAGTGACGATTGAGGGTGGGGTGGGGCTAACACTATCCACCACTTTTTTATTCTTTAGCCTGCCTGGGGCAGCAGTCGGGTTGGGGGTGTACACTAGCCACCACTGGGGCAATTTTGATCCATCTGCTGGACTGGAGAGGGAAGTGGGGGTGGGGGGTGATGCTGCCCGAGTCTGTCAGCCCCTTCTGTAAGTCCACTGCCTGGCTGCTGGCCAGCTGGGGGGTGGTGTTCCCACACTACTACTGCATGCTTGGATAAGGCTAGAGTTTTGGCAGTTTAAATAGTGTTATGGTGGCAGCTGTTTAGCGCTGCCAAGACTTCTTGACTGTACTACGGCACCCTGTATGCATGGGTGAGCCTACATTTACATGGGTTCAGCTCTGTATTGTGCACAATCACACTGATGGGTCAGCGTGGCACACAGAGAGCCTTTGAGTATGGGCCCCACTCCATCAGTTTGCACTACTCTCAGCACACTACTAGCATGGTGAATGCTGCGCTACCCTTTTGAATATTGAGACACAGTTGTCCAATGGTCGGCTATGGCTGCATGGGGCTGGTAGTGCAGAGTACATCCAGGGTATGGTGAGGAGAAGCTGCCTAGGGCTAGTAGTGCAGAGTACATGCAGAGTATGGTGAGGAGAAGCTGCCCAGGGATAGTAGTGCAGAGTACATGCAGGGCATGGTGAGGAGAAGCTGCCTAGGGCTAGTAGTGCAGAGTACATGCGGGGTATGGTGAGAGAAGCTGCCTAGGGCTAGTAGTGCAGAGTACATGCAGGGTATGGTGAGGAGAAGCTGCCTAGGGCTAGTAGTGCAGAGTACATGCAGGGTATGGTGAGGAGAAGCTGCCTAGGGCTAGTAGTGCAGAGTACATGCAGGGTATGGTGAGGAGAAGCTGCCTAGGGCTAGTAATGCAGAGTACATGCAGGGTATGGTGAGGAGAAGCTGCCTAGGGCTAGTAGTGCAGAGCACATGCAGGGTATGGTGAGGAGAAGCTGCCTAGGGCTACTAGTGCAGAGTACATGCAGGGTATGGTGAGGAGAAGCTGCCTAGGGCTAGCAGTGCAGAGTACATGCAGGGTATGGTGAGGAGAAGCTGCCTAGGGCTAGAGTGCAGAGTACATGCAGGGCATGGTGAGGAGAAGCTGCCTAGGGCTAGTGCAGAGTACATGCAGGGTATGGTGAGGAGAAGCTGCCTAGGGCTAGTAGTGCAGAGTACATGCAGGGTATGGTGAGGAGAAGCTGCCTAGGGCTAGTAGTGCAGAGTACATGAAGGTATGGTGAGGAGAAGCTGCCTAGGGCTAGTAGTGCAGAGTACATGCAGGGTATGTGAGGAGAAGCTGCCTAGGCTAGTAGTGCAGAGTACATGCAGGGTATGGTGAGGAGAAGCTGCCTAGGGCTAGTAGTGCAGAGTACATCAGGTATGGTGAGGAGAAGCTGCCTAGGGCTAGTAGTGCAGAGTACATGCAGGGTATGGTGAGGAGAAGCTGCCTAGGGCTAGAGTGCAGAGTACATGCAGGGTATGGTGAGGAGAAGCTGCCTAGGGCTAGTGAGTGCAGAGACATGCAGGGTATGGTGAGGAGAAGCTGCCTAGGGCTAGTAGTGCAGAGTACATGCAGGGTATGGTGAGGAGAAGCTGCCTAGGGCTAGTAGTGCAGAGTACATGCAGGGTATGGTGAGGAGAAGCTGCCTAGGGCTAGTAGTGCAGAGTACATGCAGGGTATGGTGAGGAGAAACTGCCTAGGGCTAGTAGTGCAGAGTACATGCAGGGTATGGTGGAGGAGAAGCTGCCTAGGGCTAGTGGTGCAGAGTACATGCAGGGTATGGTGAGGAGAAGCTGCCTAGGGCTAGCTAGTGCAGAGTACATGCAGGGTATGTGAGGAGAAGCTGCCTAGGGCTAGTAGTGCAGAGTACATGCAGGTATGGTGAGAGAGCTGCCTAGGGCTAGTAGTGCAGAGTACATGCAGGGTATGGTGAGGAGAAGCTGCCTAGGGCTAGTGGTGCAGAGTACATGCAGGGTATGGTGAGGAGAAGCTGCCTAGGGCTACTGGTGCAGAGTACATGCAGGGTGTGTGTGGAGAAGCTGCCTAGGGCTAGTAGTGCAGAGTACATGCAGGGTATGGTGAGGAGGAAGCTGCCTAGGGCTAGTAGTGCAGAGTACATGCAGGGTATGGTGAGAAGCTGCCTAGGGCTAGTAGTGCAGAGTACATGCAGGGTATGGTGAGGAGAAGCTGCCTAGGGCTAGTAGTGCAGAGTACATGCAGGGTATGGTGAGAAGGCTGCCTAGGGCTAGTAGTGCAGAGTACATGCAGGGTATGGTGAGGAGAAGCTGCCTAGGGCTAGTAGTGCAGAGTACATGCAGGGTATGGTGAGGAGAAGCTGCCTAGGGCTAGTAGTGCAGAGTACATGCAGGGTATGGTGAGGAGAAGCTGCCTAGGGCTAGTAGTGCAGAGTACATGCAGGGTATGGTGAGGAGAAGCTGCCTAGGGCTAGTGAGTGCAGAGTACATGCAGGGTATGGTGAGGAGAAGCTGCCTAGGGCTAGCTAGTGCAGAGTACATGCAGGGTATGGTGAGGAGAAGCTGCCTAGGCTAGTAGTGCAGAGTACATGCAGGAGTATGGTGAGGAGAAGCTGCCTAGGGCTAGTAGTGCAGAGTACATGCAGGGTATGGTGAGGAGAAGCTGCCTAGGGCTAGTGGTGCAGAGTACTGCAGGGTCATGGTGAGGAGAAGCTGCCTAGGGCTAGTAGTGCAGAGTACATGCAGGGTATGGTGAGGAGAAGCTGCCTAGGGCTAGTAGTGCAGAGTACATGCAGGGTATGGTGAGGAGAAGCTGCCTAGGGCTAGTAGTGCAGAGTACATGCAGGTGTTGGTGAGGAGAAGCTGCCTAGGGCTAGTAGTGCAGAGTACATGCAGAGTGATGTGAGGAGAAGCTGCCTAGGGCTAGTAGTGCAGACTGCATGCAGGGTATGGTGAGAAGACGCTGCCTAGGGCTAGTAGTGCAGAGTACATGCAGGGTTTGGTGAAGAGAAGCTGCATAGGGCTAGTAGTGCAGAGTACATGCAGGGTATGGTGAGGAGAAGCTGCCTAGGGCTAGTAGTGCAGAGTACATGCAGGGTCTGGTGAGGAGAAGCTGCCTAGGGCTAGTAGTGCAGAGTACATGCAGGGTATGGTGAGGAGAAGCTGCCTAGGGCTAGTAGTGCAGAGTACATGCAGGGTATGGTGAGGAGAAGCTGCCTAGGGCTAGTAGTGCAGAGTACATGCAGGGTATGGTGAGGAGAAGCTGCCTAGGGCTAGTAGTGCAGAGTACATGCAGGGTATGGTGAGGAGAAGCTGCCTAGGGCTAGTAGTGCAGAGTACATGCAGGGCATGGTGAGGAGAAGCTGCCTAGCTCTAGTAGTGCAGAGTACATGTAGGGTATGGTGAGGAGAAGCTGCCTAGGGCTAGTAGTGCAGAGTACATGCAGGGTATGGTGAGGAGAAGCTGCCTAGGGCTAGTAGTGCAGACTACATGCAGGGTATGCTGAGGAGACGCTGCCTAGGGCTAGTAGTGCAGAGTACATGCAGGGTTTGGTGAGGAGAAGCTGCCTAGGGCTAGTAGTGCAGAGTACATGCAGGGTATGGTGAGGAGAAGCTGCCTAGGGCTAGTAGTGCAGACTGCATGCAGGGTATGGTGAGAAGACGCTGCCTAGGGCTAGCAGTGCAGAGTACATGCAGGGTATGGTGAGAAGAAGCTGCCTGGGCTAGTAGTGCAGAGTACATGCAGGGTATGGTGAGGAGAAGCTGCCTAGGGCTAGTGGTGCAGGTAGTGCAGGGTCTGGTGAGGAGAAGCTGCCTAGGGCTAGTAGTGCAGAGTACATGCAGGGTTTGGTGAGAGAGCTGCCTAGGGCTAGTAGTGCAGAGTACATGCAGGGTATGGTGAGGGAGAAGCTGCCTAGGGCTAGTAGTGCAGAGTACATGCAGGGGTATGGTGAGGAGAAGCTGCCTAGGGCTAGTAGTGCAGAGTACATGCAGGGTATGGTGAGGAGAAGCTGCCTAGGGCTAGTAGTGCAGAGTACATGCAGGGTTTGGTGAGAGAAGCTGCCTGGGCTATAGTGCAGTACAGCGGTATGGTATGGAGAAGCTGCCTAGGGCTAGTAGTGCAGACTACATGCAGGGTATGCTGAGGAGACGCTGCCTAGGGCTAGTAGTGCAGAGTACATGCAGGGTTTGGTGAGGAGAAGCTGCCTAGGGCTAGTAGTGCAGAGTACATGCAGGGTATGGTGAGGAGAAGCTGCCTAGGGCTAGTAGTGCAGAGTACATGCAGGGTATGGTGAGGAGAAGCTGCCTAGGGCTAGTAGTGCAGAGTACATGCAGGGTATGGTGAGGAGAAGCTGCCTAGGGCTAGTAGTGCAGAGTACATGCAGGGTATGGTGAGGAGAAGCTGCCTAGGGCTAGTAGTGCAGAGTACGTGCAGGGTCTGGTGAGGAGAAGCTGCCTAGGGCTAGTAGTGCAGAGTACATGCAGGGTTTGGTGAAGAGAAGTTGCCTAGGGCTAGAAGTGCAGAGTACATGCAGGGCATGCTGAGGAGAAGATGCCTAGGGCTAGTAGTGCAGAGTACATGCAGGGTATGGTGAGGAGAAGCTGCCTAGGGCTAGTAGTGCAGAGTACATGCAGGGTATGGTGAGGAGAAGCTGCCTAGGGCTAGTAGTGCAGAGTACATGCAGGGTATGGTGAGGAGAAGCTGCCTAGGGCTAGTAGTGCAGAGTACATGCAGGGTATGGTGAGAGAGAAGCTGCCTAGGGCTAGTAGTGCAGAGTACATGCAGGGTATGGTGAGGAGAAGCTGCCAGGGCTAGTAGTGCAGAGTACATGCAGGTGCATGTGAGGAGAAGCTGCCTAGGGCTAGTAGTGCAGAGTACATGCAGGGTATGGTGAGGAGAAGCTGCCTAGGGCTACTGGTGCAGAGTACATGCAGGGTATGGTGAGGAGAAGCTGCCTAGGGCTAGTAGTGCAGTACATGCAGGGTATGGTGAGGAGAAGCTGCCTAGGGCTAGCTAGTGCAGAGTACATGCAGGGTATGGTGAGGAGAAGCTGCCTAGGGCTAGTAGTGCAGAGTACATGCAGGGTATGGTGAGGAGAAGCTGCCTAGGGCTAGTAGTGCAGAGTACATGCAGGGTATGGTGAGGAGAAGCTGCCTAGGGCTAGTAGTGCAGAGTGCATGCAGGGTATGGTGAGGAGAAGCTGCCTAGGGCTACTAGGTGCAGAGTACATGCAGGGTATGGTGAGGAGAAGCTGCCTAGGGCTAGTGGTGCAGAGTACATGCAGGGTATGGTGAGGAGAAGCTGCCTAGGGCTAGTAGTGCAGAGTACATGCAGGGTATGGTGAGGAGAAGCTGCCTAGGGCTAGTGGTGCAAGTACATGCAGGGTATGGTGAGGAGAAGCTGCCTAGGGCTAGTAGTGCAGAGTACATGCAGGGTATGGTGAGGAGAAGCTGCCTAGGGCTAGTAGTGCAGAGTACATGCAGGGTATGGTGAGGAGAAGCTGCCTAGGGCTAGTAGTGCAGAGTACATGCAGAGATGCGTGAGGAGAAGCTGCCTAGGGCTAGTAGTGCAGAGTACATGCAGGGTATGGTGAGGAGAAGCTGCCTGCTGTAGTAGTGCAGAGTACATGCAGGGTATGGTGAGGAGAAGCTGCCTAGGGCTAGTAGTGCAGAGTACATGCAGGGTATGGTGAGGAGAAGCTGCCTAGGGCTAGTAGTGCAGAGTACATGCAGGGTATGGTGAGGAGAGCTGCCTAGGGCTAGTAGTGCAGAGTACATGGGTATGGTGAGGAGAAGCTGCCTAGGGCTAGTAGTGCAGAGTACATGCAGGGTATGGTGAGGAGAAGCTGCCTAGGGCTAGTAGTGCAGAGTACATGCAGGGTATGGTGAGGAGAAGCTGCCTAGGGCTAGTAGTGCAGAGTACATGCAGGGTATGGTGAGGAGAAGCTGCCTAGGGCTACTAGTGCAGAGTACATGCAGGGTATGGTGAGGAGAAGCTGCCTAGGGCTAGTAGTGCAGAGTACATGCAGGGTATGGTGAGGAGAAGCTGCCTAGGGCTACTAGTGCAGAGTACATGCAGGGTATGGTGAGGAGAAGCTGCCTAGGGCTAGTAGTGCAGAGTACATGCAGGGTATGGTGAGGAGACGCTGCCTAGGGCTAGTAGTGCAGAGTACATGCAGGGTATGGTGAGGAGAAGCTGCCTAGGGCTAGTAGTGCAGAGTACATGCAGGGTATGGTGAGGAGAAGCTGCCTAGGGCTAGTAGTGCAGAGTACATGCAGGGTATGGTGAGGAGAAGCTGCCTAGGGCTACTAGTGCAGAGTACATGCAGGGTATGGTGAGGAGAAGCTGCCTAGGGCTAGTAGTGCAGAGTACATGCAGGGTATGGTGAGGAGAAGCTGCCTAGGGCTAGTAGTGCAGAGTACATGCAGGGTATGGTGAGGAGAAGCTGCCTAGGGCTAGCAGTGCAGAGTACATGCAGGGTATGGTGAGGAGCTGCCTAGGGCTAGTAGTGCAGAGTACATGCAGGGTATGGTGAGGAGAAGCTGCCTAGGGCTAGTAGTGCAGAGTACATGCAGGGTATGGTGAGGAGAAGCTGCCTAGGGCTAGTGAGTGCAGAGTACATGCAGGGTATGGTGAGGAGAAGCTGCCTAGGGCTAGAGTGCAGAGTACATGCAGGGTATGGTGAGGAGAAGCTGCCTAGGGCTAGTAGTGCAGAGTACATGCAGGGTTTGGTGAGGAGAAGCTGCCTAGGGCTAGTAGTGCAGAGTACATGCAGGGTATGGTGAGGAAAGCTGCCTAGGGCTAGTAGTGCAGGTACATGCAGGGTATGGTGAGGAGAAGCTGCCTAGGGCTAGTAGTGCAGACTGCATGCAGGGTATGGTGAGAAGACGCTGCCTAGGGCTAGTAGTGCAGAGTACATGCAGGGTTTGGTGAAGAGAAGCTGCATAGGGCTAGTAGTGCAGAGTACATGCAGGGTATGGTGAGGAGAAGCTGCCTAGGGCTAGTAGTGCAGAGTACATGCAGGGTCTGGTGAGGAGAAGCTGCCTAGGGCTAGTAGTGCAGAGTACATGCAGGGTTTGGTGAAGAGAAGTTGCCTAGGGCTAGAAGTGCAGAGTACATGCAGGGCATGCTGAGGAGAAGCTGCCTAGGGCTAGTAGTGCAGAGTACATGCAGGGTATGGTGAGGAGAAGCTGCCTAGGGCTAGTAGTGCAGAGTACATGCAGGGTATGGTGAGGAGAAGCTGCCTAGGGCTAGTAGTGCAGAGTACATGCAGGGTATGGTGAGGAGAAGCTGCCTAGGGCTAGTAGTGCAGAGTACATGCAGGGTATGGTGAGGAGAAGCTGCCTAGGGCTACTAGTGCAGAGTACATGCAGGGTATGGTAGGAGAAGCTGCCTAGGGCTAGTAGTGCAGAGTACATGCAGGGTATGGTGAGAGGAAGCTGCCTAGGGCTAGTAGTGCAGAGTACATGCAGGGTATGGTGAGAGAGCTGCCTAGGGCTAGTAGTGCAGAGTACATGCAGGGTATGGTGAGGAGAAGCTGCCTAGGGCTAGTGGTGCAGACTACATGCAGGGTATGGTGAGGAGAAGCTGCCTAGGGCTAGTAGTGCAGAGTACATGCAGGGTTTGGTGAGAGAGCTGCCTAGGGCTAGTAGTGCAGAGTACATGCAGGGTATGGTGAGGAGAAGCTGCCTAGGGCTAGTAGTGCAGAGTACATGCAGGGTATGGTGAGGAGAAGCTGCCTAGGGCTAGTAGTGCAGAGTACATGCAGGGTTTGGTGAGGAGAAGCTGCCTAGGGCTAGTAGTGCAGAGTACATGCAGGGTATGGTGAGGAGAAGCTGCCTAGGGCTAGTAGTGCAGAGTACATGCAGGGTATGGTGAGGAGAAGCTGCCTAGGGCTAGTAGTGCAGAGTACATGCAGGGTATGGTGAGGAGAAGCTGCCTAGGGCTAGTAGTGCAGAGTACATGCAGGGTATGGTGAGGAGAAGCTGCCTAGGGCTAGTAGTGCAGAGTACATGCAGGGTATGGTGAGGAGAGCTGCCTGGGGCTAGTAGTGCAGAGTACATGCAGGGTATGGTGAGGAGAAGCTGCCTAGGGCTAGTAGTGCAGAGTACATGCAGGGTATGGTGAGGAGAAGATGCCTAGGGCTAGTAGTGCAGAGTACATGCAGGGTATGGTGAGGAGAAGCTGCCTAGGGCTAGTAGTGCAGAGTACATGCAGGGTATGGTGAGGAGAAGCTGCCTAGGGCTAGTAGTGCAGAGTACATGCAAGGTATGGTGAGGAGAAGCTGCCTAGGGCTAGTAGTGCAGAGTACATGACAGGGTATGGTGAGGAGAAGCTGCCTAGGGCTAGTAGTGCAGAGTACATGCAGGGTATGGTGAGGAGAAGCTGCCTAGGGCTAGTAGTGCAGAGTACATGCAGGGTATGGTGAGGAGAAGCTGCCTGGGGCTAGTAGTGCAGAGTACATGCAGGTATGGTGGAGGAAGCTGCCTAGGGCTAGTGCAGAGTACATGCAGGGTATGGTGAGAGAAGCTGCCTAGGGCTACTAGTGCAGAGTACATGCAGGGTATGGTGAGGAGAAGCTGCCTAGGGCTACTAGTGCAGAGTACATGCAGAGGTATGGTGAGGAGAAGCTGCCTAGGGCTAGTAGTGCAGAGTACATGCAGGTTGGTGAGGAGAAGCTGCCTAGGGCTAGTAGTGCAGAGTACATGCAGGGTATGGTGAGGAGAAGCTGCCTAGGGCTAGTAGTGCAGAGTACATGCAGGGTATGGTGAGGAGAAGCTGCCTAGGGCTAGTAGTGCAGAGTACATGCAGGGTATGGTGAGGAGAAGCTGCCTAGGGCTAGTAGTGCAGAGTACATGCAGGGTATGTGAGGAGAAGCTGCCTAGGGCTAGTAGTGCAGAGTACATGCAGGGATGGTGAGGAGAAGCTGCCTAGGGCTAGTGGTGCAGGTACATGCAGGGTATGGTGAGGAGAGCTGCCTAGGGCTAGTAGTGCAGAGTACATGCAGGGTATGGTGAGGGCTGCCTAGGGCTACTAGTGCAGAGTACATGCAGGATGGTGAGGAGAAGCTGCCTAGGGCTAGTAGTGCAGAGTACATGCAGGGTATGGTGAGAGAGAAGCTGCCTAGGGCTAGTAGTGCAGAGTACATGCAGGGTTTGGTGAGGAGAAGCTGCCTAGGGCTAGTAGTGCAGAGTACATGCAGGGTATGGTGAGGAGAAGCTGCCTAGGGCTAGTAGTGCAGAGTACATGCAGGGTATGGTGAGGAGAAGCTGCCTAGGGCTAGTAGTGCAGAGTACATGCAGGGTATGGTGAGGAGAAGCTGCCTAGGGCTAGTAGTGCAGAGTACACAGGGATGGTGAGGAGAGCTGCCTAGGGCTAGTAGTGCAGAGTACATGCAGGGTATGGTGAGAGAGCTGCCTAGGGCTAGTGGTGCAGAGTACATGCAGGGTATGGTGAGGAGAAGCTGCCTAGGGCTAGCAGTGCAGAGTACATGCACGGTACTGTGAGGAGAAGCTGCCTATGGCTACTAATTCAGAGTACATGCAGGGTATGGTGAGGAGAAGCTGCCTAGGGCTACTAATGCAGAGTATGGTATGGAGAAGCTGCCTAGGGCTAGTAGTGCAGACTACATGCAGGGTATGCTGAGGAGACGCTGCCTAGGGCTAGCAGTGCAGAGTACATGCAGGGTATGGTGAGGAGAAGCTGCCTAGGGCTAGTAGTGCAGAGTACATGCAGGGTATGGTGAGGAGAAGCTGCCTAGGGCTAGTAGTGCAGAGTACATGCAGGGTTTGGTGAAGAGAAGTTGCCTAGGGCTAGAAGTGCAGAGTACATGCAGGGCATGGTGAGAGAAGCTGCCTAGGGCTAGTAGTGCAGAGTACATGCAGGGTATGGTGAGGGAAGCTGCCTAGGGCTAGTGGTGCAGAGTACATGCAGGGTATGGTGAGGAGAAGCTGCCTAGGGCTAGTAGTGCAGAGTACATGCAGGGTATGGTGAGGAGAAGCTGCCTAGGGCTAGTAGTGCAGAGTACATGCAGGGTATGGTGAGGAGAAGCTGCCTAGGGCTAGTAGTGCAGAGTACATGCAGGAGTATGGTGAGGAGAAGCTGCCTAGGGCTAGTAGTGCAGAGTACATGCAGGGTATGGTGAAGAGAAGCTGCCTAGGGCTAGTAGTGCAGAGTACATGCAGGGTATGGTGAGGAGAAGCTGCCTAGGGCTAGTAGTGCAGAGTACATGCAGGGTATGGTGAGGAGAAGCTGCCTAGGGCTAGTAGTGCAGACTACATGCAGGGTATGGTGAGGAGAAGCTGCCTAGGGCTAGTAGTGCAGAGTACATGCAGGGTATGGTGAGGAGAAGCTGCCTAGGGCTAGTAGTGCAGAGTACATGCAGGGTATGGTGAGGAGAAGCTGCCTAGGGCTAGTGGTGCAGAGTACATGCAGGGTATGGTGAGGAGAGCTGCCTAGGGCTAGTAGTGCAGAGTACATGCAGGGTATGGTGAGGAAGCTGCCTAGGGCTAGTAGTGCAGAGTACATGCAGGGTATGGTGAGGAGAGCTGCCTAGGGCTAGTAGTGCAGAGTACATGCAGGGTATGGTGAGGAGAAGCTGCCTAGGGCTAGTAGTGCAGAGTACATGCAGGGTATGGTGAGGAGAAGCTGCTAGGGCTAGTAGTGCAGAGTACATGCAGGGTATGGTGAGGAGAAGCTGCCTAGGGCTAGTAGTGCAGAGTACATGCAGGGTATGGTGAGGAGAAGCTGCCTAGGGCTAGTAGTGCAGAGTACATGCAGGGTATGGTGAGGAGAAGCTGCCTAGGGCTAGTAGTGCAGAGTACATGCAGGGTATGGTGAGGAAAGCTGCCTAGGGCTAGTAGTGCAGAGCACTGCAGGGTATGGTGAGGAGAAGCTGCCTAGGGCTAGTAGTGCAGAGTACATGCAGGGTATGGTGAGAGAAAGCTGCCTAGGGCTAGTAGTGCAGAGTACATGCAGGGTATGGTGAGGAGAAGCTGCCTAGGGCTAGTAGTGCAGAGTACATGCAGGGTATGGTGAGGAGAAGCTGCCTAGGGCTAGTAGTGCAGAGTACATGCAGGGTATGGTGAGGAGAAGCTGCCTAGGGCTAGTAGTGCAGAGTACATGCAGGGTATGGTGAGGAGAACTGCCTAGGGCTAGTAGTGCAGAGTACATGCAGGGTATGGTGAGAGAGCTGCCTAGGGCTAGTAGTGCAGAGTACATGCAGGGTATGGTGAGGAGAAGCTGCCTAGGGCTAGTAGTGCAGAGTACATGCAGGGTATGGTGAGGAGAAGCTGCCTAGGGCTAGTAGTGCAGAGTACATGCAGGGTATGGTGAAGAAGCTGCCTAGGGCTAGTAGTGCAGAGTACATGCAGGGTATGGTGAGGAGAAGCTGCCTAGGGGCTAGTAGTGCAGAGTACATGCAGGGTATGGTGAGGAGAAGCTGCCTAGGGCTAGTAGTGCAGAGTACATGCAGGGTATGGTGAGGAGAAGCTGCCTAGGGCTAGTAGTGCAGAGTACATGCAGGGTATGGTGAGGAGAGCTGCCTAGGCTAGTAGTGCAGAGTACATGCAGGGTATGGTGAGGAGAAGCTGCCTAGGGCTACTAATGCAGAGTACATGCAGGGTATGGTATGGAGAAGCTGCCTAGGGCTAGTAGTGCAGACTACATGCAGGGTATGCTGAGGAGACGCTGCCTAGGGCTAGTAGTGCAGAGTACATGCAGGGTTTGGTGAGGAGAAGCTGCCTAGGGCTAGTAGTGCAGAGTACATGCAGGGTATGGTGAGGAGAAGCTGCCTAGGGCTAGTAGTGTAGAGTACATGCAGGGTATGGTGAGGAGGAAGCTGCCTAGGGCTAGTGAGTGCAGAGTACATGCAGGGTATGGTGAGGAGAAGCTGCCTAGGGCTAGTAGTGCAGAGTACATGCAGGGTATGGTGAGAGCTGCCTAGGGCTAGGTGCAAGTAATGCAGGGTCTGGTGAGGAAGCTGCCTAGGGCTAGTAGTGCAGAGTACATGCAGGGTTTGGTGAGGAGAAGCTGCCTAGGGCTAGTAGTGCAGAGTACATGCAGGGTATGGTGAGGAGAAGCTGCCTAGGGCTAGTAGTGCAGAGTACATGCAGGGTATGGTGAGGAGAAGCTGCCTAGGGCTAGTGAGTGCAGAGTACATGCAGGGTATGGTGAGGAGAAGCTGCCTAGGGCTAGTGGTGCAGAGTACATGCAGGGTATGGTGAAGAGAAGCTGCCTAGGGCTAGTAGTGCAGAGTACATGCAGGGTATGGTGAGGAGAAGCTGCCTAGGGCTAGTAGTGCAGAGTACATGCAGGGTATGGTGAGGAGCTGCCTAGGGCTAGTAGTGCAGAGTACATGCAGGGTATGGTGAGGAGAAGCTGCCTAGGGCTAGTGGTGCAGAGTACATGCAGGGTATGGTGAGGAGAAGCTGCCTAGGGCTAGTAGTGCAGAGTACATGCAGGGTATGGTGAGGAGAGCAGCCCTAGGGCTAGTAGTGCAGAGTACATGCAGGGTATGGTGAGGAGAAGCTGCCTAGGGCTAGCAGTGCAGTACATGCAGGGTATGGTGAGGAGAAGCTGCCTAGGGCTAGTAGTGCAGAGTACATGCAGGGTATGGTGAGGAGAAGCTGCCTAGGGCTAGTGGTGCAGAGTACATGCAGGGTATGGTGAGGAGAAGCTGCCTAGGGCTAGTAGTGCAGAGTACATGCAGGGTATGGTGAGGAGAAGCTGCCTAGGGCTAGTAGTGCAGAGTACATGCAGGGTATGGTGAGGAGAAGCTGCCTAGGGCTAGTAGTGCAGAGTACATGCAGGGTATGGTGAGGAGAAGCTGCCTAGGGGCTAGTGGTGCAGAGTACATGCAGGGTATGGTGAGGAGAAGCTGCCTAGGGCTAGTAGTGCAGAGTACATGCAGGGATGGTGAGGAGCTGCCTAGGGCTAGTAGTGCAGAGTACATGCAGGGTATGGTGAGGAGAAGCTGCCTAGGGCTAGTAGTGCAGAGTACATGCAGGGTATGGTGAGGAGAAGCTGCCTAGGGCTAGTAGTGCAGAGTACATGCAGGGTATGGTGAGGAGAGCTGCCTAGGGCTAGTAGTGCAGAGTACATGCAGGGTATGGTGAGGAGAAGCTGCCTAGGGCTAGTAGTGCAGAGTACATGCAGGGTATGGTGAGGAGAAGCTGCCTAGGGCTAGTGGTGCAGAGTACATGCAGGGTATGGTGAGGAGAAGCTGCCTAGGGCTAGTAGTGCAGAGTACATGCAGGGTATGGTGAGGAGAAGCTGCCTAGGGCTAGTAGTGCAGAGTACATGCAAGGGTATGGTGAGGAGAAGCTGCCTGGGCTAGTGGTGCAAATACATGCAGGGTATGGTGAGGAGAAGCTGCCTAGGGCTAGTAGTGCAGAGTACATGCAGGGTATGGTGAGGAGAGCTGCCTAGGGCTAGTAGTGCAGAGTACATGCAGGGTATGGTGAGGAGAAGCTGCCTAGGGCTAGTAGTGCAGAGTACATGCAGGGTATGGTGAGGAGAAGCTGCCTGGGCTACTAGTGCAGAGTACATGCAGGGTATGGTGAGGAGAAGCTGCCTAGGGCTAGTGAGTGCAGAGTACATGCAGGGTATGGTGAGGAGAAGCTGCCTAGGGCTAGTAGTGCAGAGTACATGCAGGATATGGTGAGGAGAAGCTGCCTAGGGCTAGTAGTGCAGAGTACATGCAGGATTGGTGAGGAGAAGCTGCCTAGGGCTAGTAGTGCAGAGTACATGCAGGGTATGGTGAGGAGAAGCTGCCTAGCTCTAGTAGTGCAGAGTACATGTAGGGTATGGTGAGGAGAAGCTGCCTAGGGCTACTAGTGCAGAGTACATGCAGGGTATGGTATGGAGAAGCTGCCTAGGGCTAGTAGTGCAGACTACATGCAGGGTATGCTGAGGAGACGCTGCCTAGGGCTAGTAGTGCAGAGTACATGCAGGGTTTGGTGAGGAGAAGCTGCCTAGGGCTAGTAGTGCAGAGTACATGCAGGGTATGGTGAGGAGAAGCTGCCTAGGGCTAGTAGTGCAGAGTACATGCAGGGTATGGTGAAGAGAAGCTGCCTAGGGCTAGTAGTGCAGAGTACATGCAGGGTATGGTGAGGGAGAAGCTGCCTGGGGCTACTGGTGCAGAGTACATGCAGGGTATGGTGAGGAGAAGCTGCCTAGGGCTAGTAGTGCAGAGTACATGCAGGGTATGGTGAGGAGAAGCTGCCTAGGGCTAGTAGTGCAGAGTACATGCAGGGTATGGTGAGGAGAAGCTGCCTAGGGCTAGTAGTGCAGAGTACATGCAGGGTATGGTGAGGAGAAGCTGCCTAGGGCTAGTGGTGCAGAGTACATGCAGGGTATGGTGAGGAGAAGCTGCCTAGGGCTAGTAGTGCAGAGTACATGCAGGGTATGGTGAGGAGAAGCTGCTAGCGCTAGTAGTGCATGCAGGGTATGGTGAGGAGAAGCTGCCTAGGGCTAGTAGTGCAGAGTACATGCAGGGTATGGTGAGGAGAAGCTGCCTAGGGCTAGGGTGCAGAGTACATGCAGGGTATGGTGAGGAGAAGCTGCCTAGGGCTAGTAGTGCAGAGTACATGCAGGGTATGGTGAGGAGAAGCTGCCTAGGGCTAGAGTGCAGAGTACATGCAGGGTATGGTGAGGAGAAGCTGCCTAGGGCTAGTAGTGCAGAGTACATGCAGGGGTATGGTGAGGAGAAGCTGCCAGGGCTAGTAGTGCAGAGTACATGCAGGGTATGGTGAGGAGAAGCTGCCTAGGGCTAGTAGTGCAGAGTACATGCAGGGTATGGTGAGGAGAAGCTGCCTAGGGCTAGTAGTGCAGAGTACATCAGGGTATGGTAGGAAAGCTGCCTAGGGCTAGTGAGTGCAGAGTACATGCAGGGTATGGTGAGGAGAGCTGCCTAGGGCTAGTAGTGCAGAGTACATGCAGGGTTTGGTGAGGAGAAGCTGCCTAGGGCTAGTAGTGCAGAGTACATGCAGGGTATGGTGAGGAGAAGCTGCCTAGGGCTAGTAGTGCAGAGTCATGCAGGGTATGGTGAGAGGAAGCTGCCTAGGGCTAGTGGTGCAGAGTACATGCAGGGTTTGGTGAGAGAAGCTGCCTAGGGCTAGTAGTGCAGAGTACATGCAGGGTATGGTGAGGAGAAGCTGCCTAGGGCTAGTAGTGCAGAGTACATGCAGGGTATGGTGAGGAGAAGCTGCCTAGGGCTAGTAGTGCAGAGTACATGCAGGGTATGGTGAGGAGAAGCTGCCTAGGGCTAGTAGTGCAGAGTACATGCAGGGTATGGTGAGGAGAAGCTGCCTAGGGGCTAGTAGTGCAGAGTACATGCAGGGTATGGTGAGGAGAAGCTGCCTAGGGCTAGTAGTGCAGAGTACATGCAGGGTATGGTGAGGAGAAGCTGCCTAGGGCTAGTAGTGCAGAGTACATGCAGGGTATGGTGAGGAGAAGCTGCCTAGGGCTAGTAGTGCAGAGTACATGCAGGGTATGGTGAGGAGAAGCTGCCTAGGGCTACTAGTGCAGAGTACATGCAGGGTATGGTATGGAGAAGCTGCCTAGGGCTAGTAGTGCAGACTACATGCAGGGTATGCTGAGGAGACGCTGCCTAGGGCTAGTAGTGCAGAGTACATGCAGGGTATGGTGAGGAGAAGCTGCCTAGGGCTAGTAGTGCAGAGTACATGCAGGGTATGGTGAGGAGAAGCTGCCTAGGGCTAGTAGTGCAGACTACATGCAGGGTATGGTGAGGAGAAGCTGCCTAGGGCTAGTAGTGCAGAGTACATGCAGGGTATGGTGAGGAGAAGCTGCCTAGGGCTAGTAGTGCAGAGTACATGCAGGGTATGGTGAGGAGAAGCTGCCTAGGGCTAGTAGTGCAGAGTACATGCAGGGTTGGTGAGGAGAAGCTGCCTAGGGCTAGTAGGTGAGTACATGCAGGGTTTGGTGAGGGAAGCTGCCTAGGGCTAGTAGTGCAGAGTACATGCAGGGTATGGTGAGGAGAAGCTGCCTAGGGCTAGTAGTGCAGAGTACATGCAGGGTATGGTGAGGAGAAGCTGCCTAGGGCTAGTAGTGCAGAGTACATGCAGGGTATGGTGAGGAGAAGCTGCCTAGGGCTAGTAGTGCAGAGTACATGCAGGGTATGGTGAGGAGAAGATGCCTGGGGCTAGTAGTGCAGAGTACATGCAGGGTATGGTGAGGAGAAGCTGCCTAGGGCTAGTGGTGCAGGTACATGCAGGGTATGGTGAGGAGAAGCTGCCTAGGGCTAGTAGTGCAGAGTACATGCAGGGAGTGCGGTGAGGAGAAGCTGCCTAGGGCTAGTAGTGCAGAGTACATGCAGGTGCGGTGAGGAGAAGCTGCCTAGGGCTAGTAGTGCAGAGTACATGCAGGGTATGGTGAGGAGAAGCTGCCTAGGGCTACTAGTGCAGAGTACATGCAGGGTATGGTGAGGAGAAGCTGCCTAGGGCTAGTAGTGCAGAGTACATGCAGGGTATGGTGAGGAGAAGCTGCCTAGGGCTAGCAGTGCAGAGTACATGCAGGGTATGGTGAGGAGAAGCTGCCTAGGGCTAGCAGTGCAGAGTACATGCAGGGTATGGTGAGGAGAAGCTGCCTAGGGCTAGTAGTGCAGAGTACATGCAGGGTATGGTGAGGAGAAGCTGCCTGGGCTAGTAGTGCAGAGTACATGCAGGGTATGGTGAGGAGAAGCTGCCTAGGGCTAGTAGTGCAGAGTACATGCAGGGTATGGTGAGGAGAAGCTGCCTAGGGCTAGTAGTGCAGAGTACATGCAGGGTATGGTGAGGAGAAGCTGCCTAGGGCTACTAGTGCAGAGTACATGCGGAGTACGGTGAGGAGAAGCTGCCTAGGGCTAGTAGTGCAGAGTACATGCAGGGTATGGTGAGGAGAAGCTGCCTAGGGCTAGTAGTGCAGAGTACATGCAGGGTATGGTGAGGAGAAGCTGCCTAGGGCTAGTAGTGCAGAGTACATGCAGGGTATGGTGAGGAGAGCTGCCTAGGGCTAGTAGTGCAGAGTACATGCAGGGTATGGTGAGGAGAAGCTGCCTAGGGCTAGTAGTGCAGAGTACATGCAGGGTATGGTGAGGAGAAGCTGCCTAGGGCTAGTAGTGCAGAGTACATGCAGGGTATGGTGAGGAGAAGCTGCCTAGGGCTAGTAGTGCAGAGTACATGCAGGGTATGGTGAGAGAAGCTGCCTGGGGCTAGTAGTGCAGAGTACATGCAGGGTATGGTGAGGAAAGCTGCCTAGGGCTAGTGGTGCAGAGTACATGCAGGGTATGGTGAGGAGAGCTGCCTAGGGCTAGTAGTGCAGAGTACATGCAGGGTATGGTGAGGAGAAGCTGCCTAGGGCTAGTGAGTGCAGAGTACATGCAGGGTATGGTGAGGAGAAGCTGCCTAGGGCTAGTAGTGCAGAGTACATGCAGGGTATGGTGAGGAGAAGCTGCCTAGGGCTAGTAGTGCAGAGTACATGCAGGGTATGGTGAGGAGAAGCTGCCTAGGGCTAGTAGTGCAGAGTACATGCAGGGTATGGTGAGGAGAAGCTGCCTAGGGCTAGTAGTGCAGAGTACATGCAGGGTATGGTGAGGAGAAGCTGCCTAGGGCTAGTAGTGCAGAGTACATGCAGGGTATGGTGAGGAGAAGCTGCCTAGGGCTAGCAGTGCAGAGTACATGCAGGGTATGGTGAGGAGAGCTGCCTAGGGCTAGTGGTGCAGAGTACATGCAGGGTATGGTGAGGAGAAGCTGCCTAGGGCTAGTAGTGCAGAGTACATGCAGGGTATGGTGAGGAGAAGCTGCCTAGGGCTAGTAGTGCAGAGTACATGCAGGGTATGGTGAGGAGAAGCTGCCTAGGGCTAGTAGTGCAGAGTACATGCAGGGTATGGTGAGGAGAAGCTGCCTAGGGCTAGTAGTGCAGGTACATGCAGGGTGTGGTGAGGAGAGCTGCCTAGGGCTAGTAGTGCAGAGTACATGCAGGGTATGGTGAGGAGAGCTGCCTAGGGCTAGTAGTGCAGAGTACATGCAGGTATGGAGAGCTGCCTAGGGCTAGTAGTGCAGAGTACATGCAGGGTATGGTGAGGAGAAGCTGCCTGGGGCTAGTAGTGCAGAGTACATGCAGGGTATGGTGAGGAGAAGCTGCCTAGGGCTAGTAGTGCAGAGTACATGCAGGGTATGGTGAGGAGAAGCTGCCTAGGGCTAGTAGTGCAGAGTACATGCAGGGTATGGTGAGGAGAAGCTGCCTAGGGCTAGTAGTGCAGAGTACATGCAGGGTATGGTGAGGAGAAGCTGCCTAGGGCTAGTAGTGCAGAGTACATGCAGGGTATGGTGAGGAGAAGCTGCCTAGGGCTAGTAGTGCAGAGTACATGCAGGGTATGGTGAGGAGAAGCTGCCTAGGGCTAGTAGTGCAGAGTACATGCAGGGCAGAGGGAAGCTGCCTAGGGCTAGTGAGTGCAGAGTACATGCAGGGTATGGTGAGGAGAAGCTGCCTAGGGCTACTAGTGCAGAGTACATGCAGGGTATGGTGGAGAGAAGCTGCCTAGGGCTAGTGGTGCAGAGTACATGCAGGGTATGGTGAGGAGAAGCTGCCTAGGGCTAGTGGTGCAGAGTACATGCAGGGGTATGGTGAGGAGAAGCTGCCTAGGGCTAGTAGTGCAGAGTACATGCAGGGTATGGTGAGGAGAAGCTGCCTAGGGCTAGTAGTGCAGAGTACATGCAGGTAGCAGAGTACATGCAGGATGGTGAGGAGAAGCTGCCTAGGGCTAGTGGTGCAGAGTACATGCAGGGTATGGTGAGGAGAAGCTGCCTAGGGCTAGTGCAGAGTACATGCAGGGTATGGTGAGGAGAAGCTGCCTAGGGCTACTAGTGCAGAGTACATGCAGGGTATGGTGAGGAGAAGCTGCCTAGGGCTAGTAGTGCAGAGTACATGCAGGGTTTGGTGAAGAGAAGTTGCCTAGGGCTAGAAGTGCAGAGTACATGCAGGGCATGCTGAGGAGAAGCTGCCTAGGGCTAGTAGTGCAGAGTACATGCAGGGTATGGTGAGGAGAAGCTGCCTAGGGCTAGTAGTGCAGAGTACATGCAGGGTATGGTGAGGAGAAGCTGCCTAGGGCTAGTAGTGCAGAGTACATGCAGGGTATGGTGAGGAGAAGCTGCCTAGGGCTAGTAGTGCAGAGTACATGCAGGGGTATGGTGAGGAGGAAGCTGCCTAGGGCTAGTAGTGCAGAGTACATGCAGGGTATGGTGAGGAGAAGCTGCCTAGGGCTAGCAGTGCAGAGTACATGCAGGGTATGGTGAGGAGAAGCTGCCTAGAGCTAGTGCAGAGTACATGCAGGGTATGGTGAGGAGAAGCTGCCTAGGGCTAGTAGTGCAGAGTACATGCAGGGTATGGTGAGGAGAAGCTGCCTAGGGCTAGTAGTGCAGAGTACATGCAGGGTATGGTGCGGAGAAGCTGCCTAGGGCTACTAGTGCAGAGTACATGCAGGGTATGGTGAGGAGAAGCTGCCTAGGGCTAGCAGTGCAGAGTACATGCAGGGTATGGTGAGGAGAAGCTGCCTAGGGCTAGTAGTGCAGAGTACATGCAGGGTATGGTGAGGAGAAGCTGCCTAGGGCTACTAGTGCAGAGTACATGCAGGGTATGGTGAGGAGAAGCTGCCTAGGGCTAGTAGTGCAGTACATGCAGGGTATGGTGAGGAGAAGCTGCCTAGGGCTAGTGAGTGCAGAGTACATGCAGGGCATGGTGAGGAGAAAGCTGCCTAGGGCTACTAGTGCAGAGTACATGCAGGGTATGGTGAGGAGAAGCTGCCTGGGGCTACTGGTGCAGAGTACATGCAGGGTATGGTGAGGAGAAGCTGACTAGGGCTAGTAGTGCAGAGTACATGCAGGAATGGTGAGGAGAAGCTGCCTAGGCTAGTAGTGCAGAGTACATGCAGGGTATGGTGAGGAGAAGCTGCCTAGGGCTAGTAGTGCAGAGTACATGCAGGGCATGGTGAGGAGAAGCTGCCTAGGCTAGTAGTGCAGAGTACATGCAGGGTATGGTGAGGGAGAAGCTGCCTAGGGCTGCTAGTGCAAGTACATGCAGGGTATGGTGAGGAGAAGCTGCCTAGGGCTAGTAGTGCAGACTACATGCAGGGGTATGCTGAGGAGAAGCTGCCTAGGGCTAGTAGTGCAGAGTACATGCAGGGTTTGGTGAGAGAGCTGCCTAGGGCTAGTAGTGCAGAGTACATGCAGGGTATGGTGAGGAGAAGCTGCCTAGGGCTAGTAGTGCAGAGTACATGCAGGGTATGGTGAGGAGAAGCTGCCTAGGGCTAGTAGTGCAGAGTACATGCAGGGTATGGTGAGGAGAAGCTGCCTAGGGCTAGTAGTGCAGAGTACATGCAGGGTATGGTGAGGAGAAGCTGCCTAGGGCTAGTAGTGCAGAGTACATGCAGGGTATGGTGAGGAGAAGCTGCCTAGGGCTAGTAGTGCAGAGTACATGCAGGGTATGGTGAGGAGAAGCTGCCTAGGGCTACTGGTGCAGGATACATGCAGGGTATGGTGAGGAGAAGCTGCCTAGGGCTAGCAGTGCAGAGTACATACAGGGTATGGTGAGGAGAAGCTGCCTAGGGCTAGCTAGTGCAGAGTACTTGCAGGGTATGGTGAGGAGAAGCTGCCTAGGGCTACTAGTGCAGAGTACATGCATGGTATGGTGAGGAGAAGCTGCCTAGGGCTAGTAGTGCAGAGTACATGCAGGGTATGGTGAGGAGAAGCTGCCTAGGGCTAGCAGTGCAGAGTACATGCAGGGTATGGTGAGGAGAAGCTGCCTAGGGCTAGCAGTGCAGAGTACATGCAGGGTATGGTGAGGAGAAGCTGCCTAGGGCTAGCAGTGCAGGTTACATGCAGGGTATGGTGAGGAGAAGCTGCCTAGGGCTAGCAGTGCAGAGTACTTGCAGGGTATGGTGAGGAGAAGCTGCCTAGGGCTACTGGTGCAGGTACATGCAGGTGTATGGTGAGGAGAAGCTGCCTAGGGCTAGTAGTGCAGAGTACATGCAGGGTATGGTGAGGAGAAGCTGCCTAGGGCTAGTAGTGCAGAGTACATGCAGGGTATGGTGAGGAGAAGCTGCCTAGGGCTACTAGTGCAGAATACATGCAGGGTATGGTGAAGAGAAGCTGCCTAGGGCTAGTAGTGCAGAGTACATGAAGGGTATGGTGAGGAGAAGCTGCCTAGGGCTAGTAGTGCAGAGTACATGCAGGGTATGGTGAGGAGAAGCTGCCTAGGGCTAGTAGTGCAGAGTACATGCAGGGTACGGTGAGGAGAAGCTGCCTAGGGCTAGTAGTGCAGAGTACATGCAGGGCATGGTGAGGAGAAGCTGCCTAGCTCTAGTAGTGCAGAGTACATGTAGGTAGGTGAGGGAGAAGCTGCCTAGGGCTAGTAGTGCAGAGTACATGCAGGGTATGGTGAGGAGAAGCTGCCTAGGGCTAGTAGTGCAGAGTACATGCAGGGTATGGTGAGGAGAAGCTGCCTAGGGCTAGTAGTGCAGAGTACATGCAGGGTATGGTGAGGAGAAGCTGCCTAGGGCTAGTAGTGCAGAGTACATGCAGGGTATGGTGAGGAGAAGCTGCCTAGGGCTAGTGAGTGCAGAGTACATGCAGGGTATGGGGAGGAGACGCTGCCTAGGGCTAGCAGTGCAGAGTACATGCAGGGTATGGGGAGGAGAAGTTGCCTATGGCTAGTAATGCAGAATACATACAGGGTATGGTGAGGATAAGTTGCCTGGGGCTGGTAATGCAGAGTACATGCGTGGTATGGTGAGAAAGGTGCTCGAAGCCATCCAGGAGGTTTGCCTCCCTGTGCAGAATAAAAGCAAAAAGGGCCAAGAAGTGGATCATAATACACAGGGGGCTGTTATAGGACAAGCAGTGTGCAGCTACCGTCATCCGGGCCAGACCGGGAGATAATGGGGTATATTAAAGGGGGGAGGGTTGACCAGCAGAAAAGGAAAAGTAATCCTGCCCCTTTACAGTGCCCTGGTCAGCAGAAGTAATCCTGCCTCTGTACAAAGTCCTGGTCAGGGGAAGCAACCCTACCTCTTTACAAGGCCCTGGACAGGGGAAGAATCCTGCCACTTTACAAGGCACTGATCAGGGGAAGTAACAGAAGCATAGAAGTTGACAGCAGATAAGGGCCGCAAGGCTCATCCAGTTTGCCCATTTCTTTTTCTACCTTACGAATGTGCCTTACGCCTTTGCTCTGTCAATGGCCTACCTATTCATACTCATCTGTATTGCTCCCTTATGCCTATCCCATGCCTGTTTGAAGCCCTGTACTGTATTCATATCTACCACTTTCTGAGGTAGGCCGTTCCATGCAGCCACCACCCTTTCTGTGAAAAAGAACTTCCTCACATTACCCCTTAATTGGCCTCCCTCTAATCTCATGCTGTGTCCCCTTGTCCTGCTATATTTCTTATATTGAAACATGTTAGACTCTTTCACCTTGTTAATGCCCTTAAGGTGTTTGAATGTTTCAATCATATCACCTCTCTCCCTCCTTTGCTCTAGGGCCATACAAATAAGGGGGTATATTAAAGGGGGGAGGGTTGACCAGCAGAAAAGGAAAAGGAAAAGTAATCCTGCCCCTTTATAATGCCTTGGTCAGCAGAAGTAATCCTGCCTCTGTACAAGGTCCTGGTCAGGGGAAGTAATCCTACCACTTTACAAGGCCCTGGTCAGGGAAAGTAATCCTGCACTTTACAAGGCCCTGGACAGGAGAAGTAATCCTACCACTTTACAAGGCTCTTGTCAGGGGAAGCAACCCTACCTGTTTACAAGGCCCTGGACAGGGGAAGAAATCCTGCCACTTTACAAGGCACTGGTCAGGGGAAGTAATGCTGCCACTTTACAAGACCCTGGATGGGGAAAAAGTTCTGCTACTTTATAGGGCACTGGTCAGGTACCGCCAGAAGCACTGTGCGGTAGTCTTGGGCTTCTGAATGCAAAATGGATATTGAGGCAGTTAAAGTGCAGTTCGGGGCAGGCACCAAAATGATCAGCGGTATGAGGACAAAAGCATTAAAGAGAGGTTGGCCACCCTTCACACGTTCATGTTGAAGGCAAGGAGTCGGAAAAGGGACTTGATCAGTCTTCCACATACTGAACAGTCACGACAAGATCAGAAAGATTGAGATGTGTGATCTGGTGTCCTTCAGCAGGTCTTTGTGACAGGCCCTGAATTTAATCTCAGATGTGGCAAATTGCGGGATAGCATGGTGGACATTTATTTTCTTAGAGAGTGGTGAACATGTGGAACAGCCTACTAGCAGAGACAGTGGGCATGAAGATGGTACAGCCCATCAAGGTAAGCCTGGAAAAATGTCTGCTTGCCAATGGAATCACAGTGTAGCATTGGTAGTAGAGTAGGTGCAGAATCCCTATAAACTGTTACATGTTTCCACAGCATACTGATATACCCTTGCTTATGAAGTTTAGTGGGCAGGTATTATGGGCCCAGAGTCCCAACTGACCTTAAAGTGAAACTCCGATTGAGTCCCTCAGTGCAGCATCGCCTGCAGAAACGCCTGATTAGGGCTTTCAACGTAAAATAAATTTATTTTAGTACCTGGTGCCCTGGAATTTTAATAAAAAAGATCCGCTCGCTCCATCATGGCGACAGACCCGCAGGCGGACATCTCGCACACCTCGGTTGACTTCCGCCATGAAGGTTATGCTAATGGCGGCTTCAACAAATGGCAGATGTTGGTAGCCCTCATTAGCATAACCTTCGTGGCAGTCATCAGTGTATGAGTCATCCTGGTCGTCGCCAATGAGCGAGATCTTTTATTAAAATTCAGAGCACCATACTAAAAAAGAATTATTTTATGTTGAAAGCCCTAATCGGGCATTTCTGCAGCCACTGCTGCACTGAGGGACTCAATCGGAGTTTCACTTTAAATTATTATGTTGCTATGTTAGTGAAGGTGAATGGGTCTGTACTGTGAATACTAAGGGTGGCAGCGGTGCAGCCAGTAACATCACTAATGAATGTGAATGAACCTATACTGCGAATTGTTAGGGAGGCAGTGGTTGGTCAATCAATCAATCAGTCAGTCAGTCACGCTTTATTTATATAGCGCCTTTCAATATCTAGGTGCTGCACACATTGTAACAACGATATAAAAACAGAGAGCAGTATAATTATTTAAAAATCATTCAGTCAGTCTGGGAAGGCCAGCGAAAATAAATAATTTTTATGTTTGCTTGCACGCATGTGCAAGAAACATAGTGCCATCATCCGAGTTTTCGTAGGTGTGGTACCCTGTCTTCCAATGCAGTCAGTGTGTTTGTAGGTGTGGCCACAGTTCGCCAATGAATGCTGCAGCTGTCTATGACAGCAGTTGAAAATGCAGTGCAGTACAGTTGAAAGGCAGAACTATGCTTCAGTGAGCAGCGAGACACTACTTCGTGCGCATGCACTCCCCCACACCACACACACATGCACGTATATTGCGTGCTAATACACCCCCCCCCACGCACACACTGGATGGCTGTTTGGGGAGAGGAAATGCAACAGATCTGTAATAGTTCCTATTTTGCATGCACTTCAATTGTTTCAGACTTTAATTCCAGGGAACAATTATTGCAATGTACAATTATTGCACTCGTTCCTTACCTATGAAATTAAATATTATTGCAATCGTACCTGACATTATATGGGGGTGCTCCGCCTCCCACGCCCCCCGGGTCTGCAGTGTACAATTATTGCACTCATTCCTTACCTATGAAATTAAATATTATTATTGCCAATTTCTTCCGTGTTGAAATTGACAACCCCGTGACGTACCATTGGCCACAATGCACATGCGGCCGTATTTCTCACCGGCGCACTCAAATCCACAGACTGTCCCCTAAAGTAAATGAATGCCACACACTGTATGGCCGACGGGGGTGCCCAGTCCCCCGTCGGCTCTGCTGCGCTCCCCCCAACAGAGTTCCAGGTGCCACGCTGGGAGCCCACCCCAGCGTGACAACAGTCAGTATTGCCGATGGGGGTGCCCAATCCCCCGTTGGCTCCAATGTTTCTCCCCCCAAACAGCCTTCCAGCTGCCATGCTGGGAGCCCACCCCAGTGTGGCACAAGTCCGTATGGACGATGGGGGTGCCCAATCCCCCATCTGCCCCACTGCCCCCCCAAACAGCCTTCCAGCTACCATGCTGGGAGCCCACCCCAGCGTGGCACAAGTCCCGCATCGTTCAATAAAAAATAAAACCTGCAATAAACAACCATCCCTCGCTGACAGTCCTGACCCCCACTCTCCCCACCTGCACCTACCATCTGCGCATCCTGCCTCCCCACACCCCCACCCCATACTACCTCCGGAGGCCGGTGAGATGATCTTTGGTGGACCAGGAACACGTCTGCACTCTGCAAAGATGACGGCGAACTGAGAAAATGCCAGTAAGCTGTATAATGTAATAAATAGGGTTTTTTTCAACTTTGATGCATATCTCAGGAATTTGGGGGAATTTTTTCACCGAATTTTCAACATGGGCTTTTTGGGACCCCACCATATGAATTCTGTCACTGTCATTTTGTTAAATCGGCCCACAAAAGATGATTTCACGGTCACTGCACGGAACCACCTTTCGGGACCGATTTACGAAATGACAGTGTCACAGTTCATGAGATAGGCCCCCAAAAACCCTATGTTGAAAATTTGGTGAAAAAATTCCCCAAAATTACTGTTTTATGAGCACACGTTGCGCTGTTCCTATGCACAATATTTTCACTCCAGATTTTCAACATTGCCATTTTACCACACCTTCTTATGAGCAGTACAGCTGTCATTTTTCACATTTCACCCAAAATGTGTTTCCATGCATGTAGCGCACAATGGCGCAGTCGGTGTGCGAAATCAATGTTTGGGACAGATTAAGAAAATCACAGTGACACTGTTCATGAGCAGAGGTGTAAAATGGCTAAGTTAAAAATTTGGTGAACAAATTCCTGAAAGTGACTGTTTTACGAGCATGCGTTGCTCTGTTCCTACGCACACTCGTAAGTTCCCGAATTTTAACTATTTTCACTCCAGATTTTCAACATTGCCATTTTACCACACCTCCGTATGAGTAGTACAGCTGTCATTTTTCACATCTTGCCCAAAATGTGTTTCCGTGCATGTAGCACACAATGGCGCAGTCAGTGTGCGAAATCAATGTTCGGGACAGATTAAGAAAATCAGTGACACTGTTCACAAGCAGAGGTGTTACAATGGCTATGTTAAAAATTTGGTGAAAAAAGTCCATAAAATGACTGTGTTATGAGCGACCATTGCGCAGTTTCCACGCACCCTCGTAAGTTCATGGATTTCTAATATTTTCAGTCCAGATTGTCACCACTGCCATTTTTCCACACTTCCTTATGAACAGTACAGCTGTCATTTTCCACACCATGGCTCAAATGTGTTTTCGCACTTCCAGCACAGAAATGCGTGATCGTTGTGGGAAATCACTGTTCGGGACAGATTAAGAAAATCACAGTGATCTGTTCATGAGCGGAGGTTCCAAAATGCCTGTGTTGACAATCTGCTTTAAAAAATCCCCAAACTAATTGCATTATGGGTGTGCACTGCGCAGTTTCTACGCACGCTCGTGACTTCATCAATTTTTTAAATATTTTCATTGCAGATTTTCAACATTGCCATTTTTTGCACCTCCTCATGAACAGTACAGCTGTCATTTTTCACATCCTGTTTGAAATGTGTTTTCACACCTGTGGTGCCAAATGGTGTAGTCGCTGTGCAAAATCAGCTTTCGGCTGACAAACTGATATTGCCACTGTTCATAAGGTGGAGGTCACAAAAAACCTATCTTGAAAATTTGGAGTGAAAATGCCAACGAACACCTGAGGACGTTAGGGTTTCCGACCATAGCAGCCCACCCTGTAAGTGACAGGCATCAGGGGTGTGGCCTGATTCTCACCTGTAATGCTCATACCATTCCACACCCTGCAGCCAGTGAGGCATCAAGGTGTGCCTTGGACTCTTGACCCCAAAGTTCACCCATTCTCCTATACAGCACCCATCTCACTGTATTTCTGATGGAATGGGGTGAGCATAAGGGCCAAAGACCCCAAGGCACACCGTGACACTTGTCGGTGTCTGCAGGGTAGAGTGTGGTGAAATGGCATGGCCGTTATGCCTGACGACCCAAAGGCACACCCCAATGCATGTCAGTCTCTACAGGGTGGTGGTGGGGTTGGCTTCAGTTCAATACTTCACTGCCATTCCTATTATGCAGCTGTCTAACTCCTACACTACCAATGCCAGCAAGCAAACATTCGGCATTGACAAATGCTTGTTAAACATGGATTTAAAACTACTGATGGCCAAGCATTCTCTCAACGGACAAGGTGGAGAATTCCACAGGGTTGGTGCTACAAACAAAAATGCACGAGCTCCAGATGTTTTAAGACAAACGCTGGGAATCTCTAGCAGTCCCTCGTCGGCGGATCGGAGAGGACAATTAGGGGTATAGGGAGTCGAGATCTTTCAGGTAGTCGGGTCCCTGTTCATGTAGGGCTTTAAAGATAAGCAAGCCTACCTTATAGGTGATCCACCACTGAACCGGCAGCCAGTGCAGTCCGTGCAGCACAGACGTTCTATGATTGGACCTAGAGGTACCTGTCAACAGCCTGGCTGCAGCGTTCTGCACCAGCTGCAGGCGGCAGATATCAACCCCAGACAGCCCTAGGTAGAGGGCATTACAGTAGTCAAGACAGGTAGTGATGAAGGCATGAACTAATGTTGGAAGGTCACCCAACGGAACCAGGTGTTTCGCCCAGGCGATATTCCTCAGATGGTAAAATGAGGATTTGACCACAGCTGACACCTGAGATTTCAGGGTCAAGCCGTCATCAGAAATAACGCCTAAATTCCACACCCGATCTGAGGTCGTGAGCTGGACACCGTCAAGCCATAGGCCAGACACCTGCCCAACCCCAAAACCCATCCCCGGGCGACCCGGGTCCACAACCAACACCTCAGTCTTATCCGGATTGTCTCAGCCAACTAGATCCCGTCCAGCCATTGATCTTGGAAAGGCAACAGCCAGTTGCATCATTAGTGAATGTTAATGGGCCTGTACAGTGATTAATGATGGAGGCTGTGGTGCAGCACATAGTAACATCACTAGTGAATATGATCAGGCCTGTGCGGCAAATAATGAGGGAGGTGGTGATGCAGGATCCAGTAAGAATACTAGTTAAAGTGAACAGGACTGCACTGTGAATAATGAGGAGGGTGCTGGTGCAATATGCTAGAACAATACTAGTTAAAGTGAACAGGCCTGCACTGTGAATAATGAGGAAGGTGGTGGTGCAATATGCTAGAACTATACTAGTTGAAGTGAACAGGCTTCCACTGTGAAAAATGAGGAAGGTGCTGATGCAGTGTGCTAGAACAATACTAGTTAAAGTGAACAGACCTGCACTGTGGATAATGAGGAAGGTGCTGGTGCAGTATGCTAGAACAATTCTAGTGTAAGTGAATGGGCCTGAACTGTGAATAATAAGAGAGGTGGTGGTGCAACATGTGGTAACATCACTAGTGAACATTAGCTGGCCTTTACCATGAATAATAAGGAGGGTGGTAGTGCAGCAGCCAGTAACACACCTAGTGGGTGTGAATGGGTGTGTACTATCAATAATGAGTGATGCAAAGGTGCAGCATCTAATAATGTCACTAGAGAGCGTTAGTGGGCCTGTACTGCAAATAATGAAGGAGGTGGTGATGCAGCACCTAGTAACAATACTGGTGAAAGGGAATGGATCTGCACTGTGAATAATGAGAGAGCTAGTAGTGGTGTAATAACCAGAAGCATCATAAGTGAATGTGAACAGGTCAGTAGTGTGAATAATGAAGAAGACTGTGGTTGTACTATCTAGTAACATCACTAGTGAATGTGAACTGCCTGTACTGTGAATAATGAGGGAGTCGGTGGTGCAGCATCTAATAACAATCCTAGTAAATGTTAATGGGCCTGTACTGTGAATAATGAGAGAGGCAGTGGTGCAGCATCTTGTAACATCACTAGTGAATGTGAACTGGCTGGCACTGTGAATAATGAGGGAGCTGGAGGGGCAGCATCTAGTAACTTCACTAGTGAGCATGGACAGGCCCATACTGTGAATAATGAGAGAAGCAGCAGTGCAGCATATAGTAACATCACTAGTAAAAGTGAACAGGCTTGTACAGTGAATAATGATGGAAGTGGTGGTGCATGAAGTTGCAGTGATTAACATTACTAGTGAATGTGAATGGGCCTGTACTGTGAATAATGAGGGAAACTTTTGTGCAGCAACTAGTATCATCACCAGTGAAAGTGAACGGGCCTCTGCTGTGACTAATGAAGGGGGCCTGTGGTACAGGACCTTGTAACATCTTTGTGAACATAAATAGGTCTGCGCTGTGAGTAATGAAGGAGACAGTAGTGGAAGAGCCAGTAGCATCCTTAGTAAATAGGCCAGTCCTGGGAATAATGAGGGAGGCAGTGGTGCGGCATCTAGTACCACCCCTAGTGAACATGAACAGGCCTGTACTGTGAATAATGAAGGAGAAAGTTGTACAGCAGTAAAGAGTATCACTAGTGAACGTGAACAAGCCTGTACTGAAAATAATGAAAGAGATAGTGGTGCAACAGTCAGTAATATCACTAGTAAACATGAAAGGGCCTATACTGTGAAATAATGGGAAAGACAGTGGTGCATCAATAGCAGCATCACTAATGAATGTGAACCAACATGTATTATGCATAATGAGTAAGGTGATGGTGCAGAATCTAATAATACCACTAGTGGACATGAACAGACATGCACTGTGAATAATGAGGGAGGCTATGGTGCAGCAGCCAGTAACATCACTAGTGAAAGTAAATGGGCCTGTCCTGGGAATAATAATGAGGGAGGCAGTGGTGCAGCATGTAGTAACATCACCAGTGAACATTAACTTGCCTGTACTGTGAATGATGAGGAAGGGGTGCTGCAGCAGTCAGTAATAATAATAATAATAATTTTATCTGTATAGCACCTTTCAGTGTATCAAGGTGCTGAACAGTTTTAAAAACAATTCAAAACTGTAAGTAAAAAACATAAAATATCCATAAAAAGTCAGCGTATCAACAAAATAGCATATTTATAATAAAATCCAGACATTAATAAATAACTTAAATTATCTAAAAAGGCCATATTCCACAAATACATTTTCAAGTCTCTCTTAAATAGCTCCACGGAGGTGCACTGCCGTAACCGGCATGGTAAAGCGTTCAAAGATGGGTGCAGCATGCGAAAACGCTCTGCTGCCAGAGGATTTTAAACTCACTCTTGGGATCTCTAACAACCCCATGTCGGCCAAGCGGAGTGATCGGTCAGGGCAGTAAGGAACCAGGAGGTCTTTCAGATAGGCTGGACCTTGATCATGAAGGGCTTTGAAAGTCAATAAAATGACTTTAAAGGTGATCCGCCACCACGTAGGAAGCCAGTGCAGTTCGCACAGCACGGGAGTGATATGACAGGACCTACTTGTCCCAGTCAATACCCGAGCTGCAGCATTCTGCACCAGCTGTAGGCGACGGATTTCAACCCCAGAAAGCCCAAAGTAAAGGGCGTTGCAATAGTCCAAGCGTGAAGATACAAAAGCGTGAACCAAAATAGGCAGGGAGTTGGACGGGACAAGGTGCCTAGCCCTGGCAATATTCCTGAGATGATAAAAGGAAGTCTTGACAACGGCTGACACCTGAGATTTAAGAGTCAGCCTGTCGTCAAGAATGAACCCAAGGTTATGCACCCGTTCTGAGGACGGGAGAGATACTTCACCAAGAAAAATTCCAGATGGTGCACCAATACCCGGCCTCTCAATCCGACCACCTGGGTCCACTACCAGCACCTCTGTTTTCTCTGAGTTCAACTTTAGCCAACTAGAATCCATCCAGTCTTGGATCTCCCCCAGACAGTTGTTAAACACCGAGAGAGCTCCATCCTGGTCGGGTGCAAAAGACAGATAGAGCTGGGTATCATCTGCATAGCAGTGAAACCTCAGCCCATATTGTCTAATGATACCTCCGAGGGGCAGCATATACACTGCAAACAACATGGGTGACAGCACAGATCCCTGGGGCACTCCACACAACAAAGAAATTGGGTCAGAGGAAAAAATCCCCGACACAACTCTTTGTGATCTCCCGGTGAGGAATGACGTGAACCATTGCAAAACGGTTCCAGACATTCCACAAATTTGCCCCAGGCGAGCTAATAACACCATGTGGTCCACAGTGTTGAAGGCTGCAGAGAGATCAAGAAGAACCAGGATGGAGCGTCTCTTCTGATCCCTCGCCATCAGAAGATCATTTAACACCCGAACCAGTGCAGTCTCGGTGCTGTGTCTTTTCCGGAAGCCAGACTGGAAGGATTCGTAGACATTATGGATGGTTAAATGGTCATCCAGTTGAACCGCTACGACCTTCTCAATAACCTTCCCAACAAAGGGAGGTTAGAGATAAACCAGTAGTTTGAAAAACAGTCTGGGTCCAGAAGCTTTCTTCAAAGAGGAGTCACCACTGCCTCTTTCAAGGAGCAGGAAACTCACCTAACTCAAGGAGCACCAGACTATTTGCGCCAGGACTGGACCGATGATATCAAAACAACCCAAAATGAGGGAGTCGGTCCGGATCCAAACCAGCAGCTTGTGGGGCGATAGAATGGATGATCCTCATAATGTCCACGAACTCAGGTCGACGAAAGGAACTCCAGGAGAAGTGGGCACTGTGATCTCCTGCTGTCAAAGCATCACCCTTAGAGGTTACGGACCCAGGTTAGCCCTGATGTCAGCCACTTTGGTTGCAAAGTATAGGCGAGATCACCGCGCTCTACTTGCAGAAAAAGCTTTCGAACTTGCAGGCAGGCTGGGTTGCACAGTCTGTCTACAGTTCGAACAGCTGAGCTCGGTCGATTCTGAGCAACTGCAATCTCCTGGACAGAATTCTGCCTTCTTAAGGGTAATTGCAGATTGATAGCTAACAACATAATGTTCCATCAATCTAAGTGGGTACGGCATCAGGCGGACCTCGCCAGCAGACTCTAACCTTAGTCCCTGTCTCCGCATCTCCCTCAAGGTCTGTGGTCAAACCCACAGGGGCTCTGGGGCGAGGGATGGGGTGCTCACGAACAGGAGCAATAGAATCCAGAGCCGTTGTGATGGCCTTATTATGAGCCAACACCAATGCTTCTGGATTATTGCTCACCAAGCGAGGATGAAAGGTCAAGGACCGCGCTAGACCTTGTGGAGTAACATTCCGTAATGGGCGGTACCTGACCATCTCAACAGGGGCTGGTCTTCTCAGGGGGGTGCAAAAATTGAACCTCACGGTGTAGTGATCAGACCAGGCGACTGGTTCCACCCCCATGTTGGATACGTCGATCCCTAGAAGGAAGACTAAGTCTAAAGAGTGTCCAGATTTATGCGTAGCAGTGGAAACCACCTGTGTGAGGCTGCAGTAACATAACTAGTGGATGTGAACAGGACTGTACTATGAATAATGAGAGAGACAGTTGTGCAGCAGGCAGTAACATCACTAGTGAATGTGAGCAGACGTACTGTGAATGCTGAAGGAGGCAGTGGTGCAGTATCTAGTAGAATAGTGAAACTGAATGGGCCTGTACTGTGAATAATGAGGGAGGCAGTGGTGCAGTGTAACATTACTAGAGAAATTGAATGTACCTGTAAGTTAATGAAGGAGTCAGTGGAGCAGCCAGTAACAGCACTAGTGAACAGGCCTGTAGTCTGAATAACAAGGGAGGTGGTGGTGCAACAGCCAGAAACATGAGTAGTAAAGGAACCTATACTGTGAATATTGATGGAGGCTGTGGTCACAGTGCAGCATCAAGTAACATTACTAATGAATGTGTATAAGTCTGTACCATGAATAATGAGGGAGGCAGTGGTGCAGCCAGTAACATCACTAGTGAAAATGAACAGGCCTGTAGTGTGAATAATGAGATATGCGGTGGTACAACATCTAGTAACTTCACTAGTGGACATGAACAGGCCTGTACTGTGAATAATGAGAGATGCAGTGATGCAGCATCTAGTAACTTCTCTAGTGAACGTGAACAGGCCTGTTCTGTGAATAATGAGGGGGCGAGAGTGCAGCATCTAGTAACTTCCCTAGTAAACATAAACTGGTCTGTACTGTGAATAATAAGGGAGGCAGTGGTGCAGTGTAACATTTCTAGAGAAACTGAATGTGCCTACACTGTGAATAATGAGGGAGTCAGTGGTGCAGCCAGTAACATCACTAGCGAATGGGCCAATACTCTGAATAATGAGGGAGACAATGGTGCAACAGCCAGTAACATGAGTAGTAAACAGACCTATACTGTGAATAATGAAGGAGGCTGTGGTCACAGTGTAGTATCAAGTAACATCACTGATGAATGTGAATGGGCCTGTACTATAAATAATGAGAGTGGCAGTGGTGCAGCCAGTAACAACACTATTGAACATGAACAGGCCTGTACTGCGAATAATGAGAAATACAGTGGTGCAGTATTTAGTAACTTCACTAGTGGGCATGAACAGGCCTGTACTATGAATAATGAGAGGTGCGGTGGTGCAGCATCTAATAACTTCTCTAGTGAATGTGAGTAGGCCAGTACTGTGACTAATGAGGGAAGCAGTAGTACAACATCTAGTAACTTCACTAGTGAACATGAATGGGCCTGTACTGTGAATAATGAGGGAGGCAGTGGTGCAGCCAGATAAATAGGCCTGTACTGTGAATAATGGGAGATGTGGTGGTGCAGCATCTAGTAACATTCATTACTAGTGAATGTGAACAGGCCTGAGCTGTGAATAATGAGGGAGGTGTAGTGCAGCATCTAGTAACTTCACTATTGAACATGAACAGGCCTGTATTGGGAATGAGAGATGCAGAGATGCAGCATCTAGTAACTGCAGTAGTGAATGTGAACAGGCATGCACTATGAATAATGAGGGAGGCAGTTGTGCAGCAGCAGCAGCAGTGAATAATGTCACTAGTGAATGTGAACAGGATGTACTGCAAATAAGGAAGGAGGCCGTGGTCACAGTGCAGCATCTAGTAATATCCCTGTGAACAGGCATGTACTGTGAATAATGAGGTAGGTAGTAGTGCAGCAGCAGTGAGTAACCTCACTAGTGAATGTGAACAGGATGTACTGTGAATAATGATGGAGGCTGTTGTCACAGTGCAGCATCTAGTAATATCCCTGTGAACAGGCATGTACTATGAATAATGAGGGAGGCAGTGGTTCAGCAGCCAGTAACGTGACTAGTGAACAGACCTGTACTGTAAATAATGAATGAGACTGTGGTCACAGTGCAGCATCTAGTAACATCTCTAATGAATGTTAACAGACCTGTACTGTGAATGATGAGGGAGACAGTGGTGCAGCCAGTAACAGCGCTAGTGAACCTGAATAGGCATGTACTGTGAATAATGAGAGACGTGGCTGAGCAGCAGCCAGTAACATATGGACCTTGAACATGTTCATACTTGTTTCCCAGGCCATCCTGAAGAGAAGTTTGAAGTCATCTTGTGCATTTATACCACTTATGAAACGAGACCATAGCAACAACTTGGAATTCTTTTTATCTAACATCGGAAAGTTGTACATGAATGGGTAAGGACATACTCTGATTCACATTATGCTTGCTAACCAGAAGGGGTTCCGTGAGCCCATTCAAATTGTGGCTTGAGTGACAGTCCAGGAAATTGGGGCCGGGGGGGCAGAAACCTGCTGAGCATGCATAGAAACATGGAATGTGATGGCAGATAAGGACCGTGTGGCCCACTCAGTCTGCCCTTTTCCCTACCTAATGCAATACCTCAGACCCTAGCAGATCTGTGGCTTACCCTCCCTTCCCTATTGCAAGAGTACTTCTATGTCTATCCCATGCATTCTTGAATTCCCCTACCGTTTTTCACCCACCACCTCAGCAGCGAGTCCGTTCCAAGCAGCCACTGCTCTTTCTGTTGAAGAAGTACTTCCTCATGTTGCCTCGGAGCCTACCCCATCCTAGAAATGTGAAGTGGTTGACGGAATACTTTCAATTAGTTCTAAAGCTAACTGCTGCCCAGACATGGACTTGAACTCTGGACCCTCAGATTAAAAGTCTGATGCTCTACTACCGACTGTGCTATCTGGGTCCTTCCCATATCCACTGCATGTCCCTAGTAGTTGTTTACACATGAAGAAGGTGATATATCTGAAGCACACTAGATGTTGCCTGTGGGCCTCAGAATCCTCTGTCATATTTGGGGATGTGGTGCTGACACAGATTGCAGATTGCTGTACTCTGTGGGGATGTGGCCATGATGCAGAGACCACATTTCTGTGCTTACTCAGTCATGTTTGGGGAACGTGGTACAGATGCAGACTCCTACTTTCTTTGCTTTCTCAATCATGTCTGAGGATGTGGCAGTAACACAGGCTGCAGGTTTCTGTGCTTATTCAGTCACATTTGGGGAACGTGGTGGTGACACAGACTGCGGGTTTCTGTGTTTAGTCATGTTCGGGGAACGTGGTACTGATGAAGACTTCTAGTTTCTGTGCTTTCTCAGTCATGTCTGATGATGTGGCAGTAACACAGGCTGCAGGCTGATGTGCTTGTTCAGTCATGTTTGGGGAACGTTGTGGTGACACGAACTGCAGGTTTCTGTGCTTAGTCACATTGGGTGAATGAGGTGGTGATGCAGACTGCAGGTTTCTCTGCTTACACAGTCATGTTTGGGGACATGGCAGTGATGCAGACTCCAGGTTTCTGTGCTTAGTCAGTCATGTTTGGGAACATGGTGGTGATGCCAGCTCCAGGTTTTGGTGCTTACTCACATCCACACAGATGAAATGAGCACTCAGAAATGGGATATATTATGCTGGTTTATTCCAAAAGGCAAATCCAAGACCCTGCGCTTCGGCTCATGCCTTCAAGGGGGTATATTTGGTGCTTACTCAGCATTCCATGTAAGGCCTGCCTACAGGGCTGACACTCTGAGCCCAACTTCCTTGTAATTCGAGTCTGGATCTGATGCCAGGGGGCAGGGAAGACCTCAAACTTCTGTCTCAGCACTGTGTTCTAAGGATGGGAATATAGGGTTTTGCTTCAAATCACACTGGTCTTGGCTATGGCATGGTGCAGATTGAAATTTTAAGTGAGAAGCAGGAGGGGTCAGTATTGAAGAGGCCAAGGTGTTGGGGCTGCATTGACCCTGGATATAAGATCCAAAAGGCTGAGGGGTGAGTGGCAGAGGTGGGGCTATGCTGAGCCTGGGTACAGGTTCAAAATGGCTGAGAGATTTGGGGATGCTCCACGACCCCTTGGAATATGATCAAGAAAGGCAGCGGGATGTGGGAGGGGGAACTACCCTGATCCTGGGTATAGGATAGAAAAGGCTGAGGGATGGGGGGCTACACTGTCCCAGGGTAAAGAATTGAAAGGCTGACGGATGGGGAGGGCTACACTGACTGGGTATAGAATTTAAAAGGCTGAGGATGGGGGCATACTGCCCTTGGTATAGAACTGAAAAGGCTGAGGATGGGTGGGGGCTACACTGTCCCAGGGTAAAGAATTGAAAAGGCTGAGGGCTGGGGGCTACACTGACCCTGGGTATAGAATTGAAAAGGCAGAGGGAGGGGGGCCTACACTGCCCCTAAGTACAGAATTGAAAAGGCAGAGGGATGGGGGCTACAGCTGCACTGAACCTGGGTATTGGATATATATAGCAAGAGGGACTGGGGGGATACACTGACCCTGGGTATAGCATGGAAAAGGCAGCTAGATTGGGCTACACTGACGCTGGGTATGGGATGGAAAAGACTGACAGGCAGGGGGAGGCTACACTGGGTTCCACCGTGCATGGCGACCAGAATTTGTCAACTGTCAGCGGTGTTGTGCCATTACTGGGGGAACTGGTGTTTCTAAAGCCCCCATAAAGGGGCTCTGCTCCACCCACACTTAGATTAACCAACTCTACGTCGGGTTGGTTTGGGGAGAACAAACACCCTGGAGGCAACAGTGTCAGGAACCCAGCAGACCATCACAGCGAACTGCCGAAAATGTCGCTGTGATGGTCTTTGCTGTATTCCCATCGCTGTTGCGACGTGATACCGCTACACTGACCCTTGGTATAGGCCGAAAAAGGCAGAGGAATGGGGCGTACACTGACCCTAAGTATAGGACAGAAAAGGCAGAGGGATTGGGGGGGTACACTGACCCTGGGCATAGGACAGAAAAGGCAGAGGGACTGATGGGATACACTGACTCTGGGTATAGGTTTGAAAAGGTGGATGGATGGGAGGGCCTACACTGACCCGTGATGCAAAAGGCAGAGGGATTGGAGGGGCTTCACCAACCCTGGGTATAGAATTGAAAAAGGCGGAGGGGGTGGACTTTACTGACCTTGGGTGTAGAATTGAAAAGGCAGATGGATTGGGGCTAGGGGTGGGCTACACTGACCGTGAGTATAAGATAGAAAAGACAGAGGGATTTGGGGGGGGGGCTACACTAACCCTGGGTATAGGATTCAAAAAGGCAGAATGATTTGGGTGGGGGTACACTGACCCTGGATATAGGACTGAAATGGTTGAGAGGGATGTGGGGCTACACGACCCTGGCCATAGGATCAAAACTGCAGAGGGATTGGGGGAGGATACACTAACCTGACTATATAATTGGAAGGCTGATAGATTTGGGCGGGGGTTTACACTAGCCTTGGGTATATGACTGAAAAGGCTGAGGGATTGTAGGGATTACACTGACCCTGGTTATAGGATGGAAAAGGGGGCTACACCAATTCTGAGTATAATAGTGGAACAAACCATAGGGTTGGTGTGGGGTGGGGGGTAGCAGCAATGTTGAGCTCTTTTCTGTACAGTTGGCCTAACCATTACAGCCTGAAACAGATCCTTGAGGCTCTGAAAGTTCGCAGTGTTCTTTTATCAGCTATTTGTATTGCTTAATTTCAACTCTCGATCTTCTCTGTTCTTTTCAGAATAAATGTGGATTCAAACAAACTGTACCCTCCTGTTGAGTACCCTGCCCCTGTGGGAACTCCTCTCATATCCCCCCACATCGTTTGGGACCACAGTCAGGAGTGGGATGTGCCTAAGGCAGAGGATTTCCCATCCAGCTCTGGGGGCTCAAGTTCATCTACTGTCTACAACATTGGTGAGTACCTGGGTGAACTGTCCAAACTTACAGGCAGTGAGTAAACTGGAAATGTTCAAGTGGCGGAATTTTCACAACTAGATTTTTAGGTGGAGAACTGTCTTTTGGAGGCAGTGGAACTCTCCAGTAGTGTTCAGTGGAGAAAGATCTTAGAGGTGCAGGAACTCTCAAGCGGTTTTAAACAGGTGGTGGAACTGAGGGCTTGTGGGCTCCTGCCCAGTCCAACAACAGCTTACAGGGCTGACAGATGGTATGAAGCCCAAAAATCAACACTGCAACTTAAAGTCCTGTTATTGGAAAGACCAGAGACTATTGCCAGCAGGTTATCCTAGAATGCTGTAGTAATGTTCTCCTGCTGTAAGTTGGAGATATTTTAATCTGCCATTTGTCATTCCATGTGTGGTCTTTGCACGAAAACTGCACCAGCTCTGTGCTGTGACAGTTCAGCAATCCAGTAGGAGCTGTAGCAAATTAAGGTTAATGCCCCCACCCCATCCCCATTCCCCTGTAGTGATTTATTTTCTGACCCCTGTCCTACAGTCACATCTCCTGGCCTCATGAAGCTACGCTAATGCTGGGGGACCTGAATATGCCAGATGTTAACTGGAGTACCTTTGCTGCAGGCATATCCAAGAGCAGGGTCATTCTTGATGCCCTACAGGGGGCATGCCTCAGACAGCTAGTGTTGGAACCCACTCGGGAGGGTGCAATCTTAGACCTGGTACTCTCAAATGGGGAAGGAGAAAGGATCTCAGATTTAGAAGTGGGTAGCCGTCTTGGAACAAGTGACCACCAAACAGTGTGGTTCACAATAAACACAGCCATAGAGTCAAGCCATACAAAAACAAGAGTACTGGACTTTAGGAAGGCTGACTTTGGGAAAATGAGAGTGCGCCTTAGAAAAGCACTAGCAAATGGGCAAGAAGGAGGGGTGGAGGAAAAATGGGGAATAATCAGAACAGCCATCGCAGAGGCAACAAGCCTTTGTGTGAAGCAAATCAATAAAACAAAACAAAGGAAAAAAACACTATGGTTCTCAAAAGAGGTGGCAGGAACGGTTAAGGAGAAGAGGACAGCACTCAGGAAATATAAGGAAACACAGAAGGAGCAGGACAGAGAACTTTATCAGTTAAAGCAGAAGGAGGCAGGGAAGGCAGTCAGAATATCAAAGGCACAAACTGAGGAAAAGATAGCCAACTCTTAAGAAGGGGGATAAAACCTTTTATAGGTACATTAGGGAGCGAAGAAAGACCAAGGGAGGGATACAGAGACTTAATAAAGGGGAGGGAATGTGGGCAGAGGTGACAGTGAAAAAGCAGGGATACTGAACAAATATTTCTGCTCAGTATTCACAACAGATGAGAGTGGGAGGTGCCTAAACCAAACAAGGGAGAAACTCTGAATAGGGGGGTCGATACCAGTCCATTCACAGAACAAAGGGTTTTGAAAGAACTCTTGAAACCGAGGGTGGACAAAGCAATGGGGCCTGATGAGATTCACATAAGAATACTAAAAGAACTACGGGTAGAACTAGTAACACCACTGACTACTCTCTTTAACAAATCATGGGAGGATGGAGTGGTACCTGAGGACTGGAGGAGGGCAAATGTGATTCCACTTCACAAAAGTGGGAGCAGAGCAGAGGCAGGAAACTACAGACCAGTTAGTTTGACTTCAGTGGTAGGGAAAATAATGAAATCACTTCTGAAGGAAAGAACTATTGAGTACCTAGAGGCCAGTGGGGCACAAGACCCAAGGCAGCATGATTTCACAGCAGGAAGGTCATGTCAGACGAACCTAATAGATTTCTTTGACTGGGTGACCAAAGCAGTAGATCAGGGAGGGGCTGTGGATATGGCCTACCTAGATTTTAGCAAGGCATTCGACACAGCCTCACACAAAAGATTAATATACAAGTTAGCCAGCCTTGGAGTGGGTCCCAAGGTGGTAGCCTGGATAAAAAACTGGCTGGACAACAGGACGCAAAGGGTAATAGTAAACGGAATCCACAGTGAAGAAAGGAAGGTAACTAGTGGGGTACCGCGGGGTTCAGTACTGGGACCGGTCCTCTTTAATATCTTTATAAGTGACATTGGAGAGCACCTGGAAGGAAAGGTATGCCTCTTTGCAGATGACACAAAGATCTGCAACAGGGTTGATACACAAGGTGGGGTGGAAAGAATGAAAAGGGACTTGGCAAGGTTGGAGGAATGGTCAAATACATGGCAGCTCAGATTCAATGCAAAGAAGTGCAAGGTAATGCATCTGGGAAACAAAAACCCAGGGGAAGAGTGCACAATAGGGGGTGAGTTAATAACAACAACAACAAATCGAAAGAGACCTAGGAGTAATTACATCAGATGACCTAAAGGTGGGCGAGCAATGTGAGAAGGCAGTAAGGAGGGCTGGGGGGATACTGGGATGCATAGGGAAAGGCATCAACAGTAGAAAACAGGAAGTTGTTATCCCTCTCTACAGACAGTTAGTGAGACCCCATCTGGAGTACTGCGTGCAATTCTGGAGACCCCATCTCCGCAAAGACATAGACAGAGAGGAGGCTGTTCAGAGGAGGGCAATCAAAATGGTGCAAGGTCTACACCAGAGACATCAGGAGAGACTAAAGCAAGCTTAATATGTACCCTTGAGGAAAGGAGGAAGGGGGGGACATGATAGAAACTTTCAAGTATCTCAAGGGAATTAACAAGGTACAAGACGGTAGTATCTTTCAGAAGAAGAGATGTGCAAGAACAAAGGGGCACAATTTGAAGATAGAGGGGGGACGGCTCAGAGGTAATGTTAGAAAGTATTTTTTTCACAGAGAGAGTTGTGGATGCATGGAACAGCCTTCCTGAGAAGGTTGTGGAGTCAGCAACAGAGGGAAAATTCAAGAATGCATGGGGCAGGCATAAGGCAATTCTAGTGGGGGGCAGGAGGGAGGAAGTAAGATGTTGATTAACTAGAATCTGCAGCTTATCCATCAGGTAGGGAAATGGGCAGACTGGGTGGGCCAAGCGGTCTTTATCTGCCATCGAATTCTATGTTTCTGTGTAACCCGTTTGGAGGCCTGGGCATCACAGAAGAACATGGCTGCTGCCAGCTCCTTACTGCTCCCATGGGAACATGACTGCAGGCCCAGACTGAGGAAAGTGGCTGCTGCCAGCTCCTTGCTGCTCCCATGGGAACATGACTGCAGGCCCAGACTGAGGAAGGTGGCTGCTGCCAGCTTACTGCTCCCCTGGGAATGTGACTGCAGGCCCAGGCTGAGGAAATGACTGCCGCCAACTTACTGCTCTCCCTGGGAATGAGCTGCTCAGTGCTACTCCTCATTATACTCAGAGCAAATGTCTCTTCCGCAGCAGAGCAGACAGCCTGAGAGCGCAGCCAGTGGGTTACAAACAACATGGCCCCATACTGTTTCTTTCCAGTTCAATATCTCCAACCACTACCATTATAGACATCAGCTAACTAAACTTCAGAGCCTTGAAACTAGCAGCTAACTGAAACTGAATAGACACCCACCCAGATCCTGCGAGGTGCTGGACAGGAGACTGTCGCTCATTGTTGCGCTGCAGTACTTGGCGTGAGGGAAATCTGTATCTTTAAACAGTTTTTAACATTTTTTGTGACTCAGAAACTGGAACCAGCTTCAGGGAGGTTACAATGTAATGAGTGCAGAGCACTGACCACTGTCATCATGCCAGATCTAACAAGCATTTGTCAATGCTGAATGTTTGCTTGCTGGCATCTGCATTGGTAGTGTAGGAGTTACAGAGCTGCATAATAGGAATGGCAGTGAAGTACTGAACTGAAGCCAACCCCACCACCACCCTGCAGAGACTGACAGGCATTGAGGTGTGCCTTTGGGTCGTCAGGCATAACGGCCACACCATTTCACCACACCCTACCCTGCAGACACCAACAGGTGTCACGGTGTGCCTTGGGGTCTTTGGCCCTTATGCGCACCCCATTCCATCAGGAAATACGGTGATATGGGTGCAGTATAGGAGAATGGGGTGAACTTTAGGGCCGAAGAGTCCAAGGCACACCTCGATGCCTCTCACTGGCTGCAGGGTGTGGAATGGTATGAGCATTACAGGTGAGAATCCCAAGTCACACACCTGATGCCTGTCATTCTCTACAGGGTGGGGCGTTATGGTCGGAAACCCTAACGCCTCAAGCATTCGTTGGTATTTTCACTCCAAATTTTCAACATGTTTTTTTTGGGACCCCCACCTCATGAACAGTGGCAATATCAGTTTGTTTGCAGAAACTGCTTTTACACAGCGACTACGGCATTTAGCACCACAGGTGCAAAAACACATTCCGAACAGGATGTGAAAAATGACAGCTGTACTGTTCATGGGGAGGTGTAAAAAATGGCAGTGTTGAAAATCTGCAGTGAAAATATAAAAAAAACTGGTGAAGTCACGAGGGTGCGTAGAAACTGTGCAACGCACACCCGTACTGTAATTAGTTTGGGGATTTTTTACAGAAAATTGTCAACACAGGCATTTTGGGACCTCCGATCATGAACAGTGTCACTGTGATTTTCTTTATCTGTCCCGAACAATGATTTCCCACAGCAACCACGCATTTCTGCGCTGAAAGTGTGAAAACACATTTCGGCCATGTTGTGAAAAATTACAGCTGTACTGTTCATAAGGAAGTGTGGAAAAATGCCACTGGTGAAAATCTGGACTGAAAATATTTACAAATTCATGAACTTACGGGTGCGTGGAAACTGCTCAATGCTCACTCGTAACACAGTCATTTTATGGACTTTTGTCACCAAATTTTCAACATAGCCATTTTAAGACCTCTGCTCATGAACAGTGTCACTGTGATTTTCTTAATCTGTCCCAAACATTGCTTCGCACACCGACTGCGCCATTGTAGCTACATCGCGGAAACACATTTTAGGAGATGTGAAAAATGACAGCTGTACTTCTCATAAGGAGGTGTGGTAAAATGGCAATGTTGAAATCCAAGCACAAATATTAAAATTCACGAACTTCTGCGTGGTAGGAACCTGCGCAAATCCTCTAGTAAAACAGTTAATTTTAAGGAATTTTTTCACCAAATTTGCAACATAGGCTTTTTGAGAGCCCACCTTACGAACACTGGCACTGAAGTTTCGTTAATCGGTCCCAAAAGGTGATTTTGCGCAGTGACTGCAAAATCACCCTTCAGGCCCAATTAATGCCATGACAGTTCCAGAATTCATGAGGAGGAGGAGGTGTCCCAAAAAACCCATGTTGAAAACTTGGTGCCAAAATTCCCCAAAATGCCTGAGATATGCATTAAAGTTGAAAAACCCCTATTTATTGCATTATACAGCTTACCGGCATTTCCTCAGTTCGCGGTTGGCTTTGAAGAGTGCAGACATGTTCGGTCCACGAAGATCGTCTTGCCGACCTCGGAGGTAAGTATGGGGTGAAGGGGTGGGGTGAAGGGTGTGGGGAAGTAGGATGACAGAGGGTGGGCCTGGTGGGCAGGAGACCCGCAGAGGAACTTTTTGTTTACATGTTTTTGTTTTTAGAAAGACGACACGGGGCGTTTGCCACGCTGGGGTGGGCTCCCAGCATGGCAGCTGGAAAACTGTTTGGGGGGCCTGGAGCCAGCAGAGTTAGGCACCCGTTGGCTATAACAATTTTTGCTACTGGGGTGGGCCTCAGCGTGGCACCTGGCAAGCTTTTTGGGGAGCCGACGGGATTGGGCACCCCGCCGGCCATACAGTGTGTGTTTGGGGAGCGCATGAGCACGCAATATGTGTGTGTGCATATGAAGGGGGGAGCGCTGCTCACTGAAGCGGAGCTCTCCCTTTCAACTGTACGGCACTGCATTTTCAAGTGTTGTCATAGACAGCTGCAGCATTCATTGCAGAACTGCGGCCGCGCCTGCAAACACACTGACTGAACTGGAAGACGGGTGCCACATCTCAGAAAACTCAGATGATGGCACTATGTTTCTTGCACATGCATGCAAGCAAACATAAAAACCGTAAACTCAACAACCTGTCATCATCCAACTGAGGGTGTGATAACAATGCTACTGTTTTAATTGTCTAAAGAGTGTTGATAATTGCTGAATTTTAAGACACCTGTATTACTGTTAAGTCTGTCTCTCTCCTATAAACTGTAATATTTTTCATGTAAAAGATTGTAATGTCTTATGATGATCAGTACAATCTTTTTTTTTTACATTTTAGCTCAGAGCGTGGGTGCTTCAGTCACTTTACATGTAAATCCTCTACACGTTTATTCAGATCATCCTCTGCCCCTTTGCTTAACATTCTTTATCCCGGCCTTGCTACAGACAAGCATTCATTTGCCTATACTAACTTTGGCTGCTTCTTGTCTCGTGTTAATGCACTGTACTTTTGCCCTGGGTCGCCCCTGAAATAGGGACTGTATAGTCTCAGTGGGCCTACCCGGTCACCAAAATTCAAATAAATTGTGTACAGTCCTGAAGCTTACTTTTCATCATTGCTAAAGTGGTGTTGTTCTTTATTTATACTATTCCATATCGTTTTATTTTCACCTTATCTGTTTTTAGATTTTCCTAAGTATTTATTACCGTTAAGAAAGAGGCCCATATTCCTTCATATTTACTATTGGTATCTTCCATAAATACAGGTTACTCACCTGTAACAGTTCTAGGAATGGCATATGTTGTTCATCCACACTTATTGGCAGGTTCCTTGCCGCTTTAAATCCTGCCGGAAGGCCTTCAAGCTGGCTCCTCCCACCCACCCGGGTGGTAAAACTCTCATCTCTGCCCCATGACGCCAGATCTAGCCCGCCAGCGTAGGTTGTGCGCCAAGCCTGGGAGGTCGTGGTTAGGTGCATGAACAACATATACCATTCCTAGAACTCCTGTTACAGGTGAGTAACCTGTATTTCTAGGGACATGGATATGTTGTTCATCCACACTTATTGGCAGACTACTAGCAGTTCTCTGGGAGGAGGGAGGCAAGGCGCACACCCCCTACTTAGGGGAAAAAGACTGGAGAACCGAGGCCCCAAACCAACATCCCAGTGTGACCCAAGGTCGATGTGGTTGTGGGTAATTAAGGTATGTGCCGACTTCCAGGTAGGAGCCCTGCAGATATCCTGGATAGGGACATCCCTGGAAGCAGCCACCGATGCAGCGGTATGGCGGGTAAAATGAACTCTTACCCCTCTGGGAGGCTCCATGCCCACCCACCTATAGTGGAGATCTATGCAGGAGGTGACCCACCCGCTCATCATCTGCTTGGCTGCAGGTCTGCCAGGTGCGGCTTCAGCGTAGATGACAAACAGCTGGCGAACCTCTCCCCAAACTTCAGCCCTATGCTCCCTAAGAAGGCGAGCGCTCAACTAGGGTCCAAATGGAGCCTATATTCGGCCTCCGAGGTGTGAATGGGGTAGCACACTGGCAGAGTCAACACCCGGTTAAGGTGAAGCTCCGACACCACCTTCGGAAGGAACTTCGGGTGGGGTGCAGGACAACCTTGTCCCTGTGGAAGACCAGATAGGGAGACTCGAAGGAAGCACCTGGAGCTCTCCCAACCTTCTGGTTGATGTGGTAGCCACCAAGAAGGTGTTCTTCCACAACAGGTGGGAGAATCGCACCTGTGCATTGGTTCGAATGGCTTGCCCGTGAGCTTAGCCAATACCAGCGGTAGATCCTACGGAGGTGGAGATTCTCTCACCGGAGGGGAAATGTGGTCAAGGCCTTGGAAAAGCGCCAGACCACCTTTCCTGCACCACCGACTGCCTTCCGGCCCACGCCCGGAGGGCAGAGATGGCTGCCAGGAGCACCTTAAGGGTCGTTGACCGAAGCCCTAGCTGAAGAAGAAAGGACCACAGGTAGTCCGGAATGCTGACCGAGGAACAGGAGAAGGGACCAGGCCCTTCCCTAACACCAAATGGAGAAACTCTTCCATTTGAAGGCGTAGCATTATCCGGTCGACTCCTGACGGGATGCCTCAACAACGTTGAGGACCTCGCCGGAAGACCCAAGGCCTGGTAACTAGCCGCTTAGGAACCAGGTCGTCAGGTGCGGGGACTGAAGGTCCGGATGGAATACTTTCCCCTGAGAACAGAGATCAGGTCCGGGTCGGCTGGAAGCTGCCTCAGGAGCCTGGAGCTGAGACTGAGGAGAGCTGGATACCAGAGCTGGCGGAACCAGTCTGGGGCTACCAGAATCACCTGCACCTTGTCCCTCCTCGCCTTGAGAAGCACCTTGTGGATCAAGGGAAATGGGGTAAAGGCGTAGAAGAGGCCCGGGGTCCACGGCCTCGAAAAGGCATCCCCCTACAGCGAGCCCTGCTGAGGGGGGCGGGCATGAAACAGTCTCGGCTTCGCATTCTCCCTGGAGGGAAAAAGGTCCGCCCGAGGCATGACCCAGTGCGAGAAAAGATCTTGTGCTACCTCCAGCAGGAGAGAACCCCTCATGAGACGCAGCCCTTATCCGGCTTAGGGCATCGGCCAGGGTGTTGGGCTCCCTGCCATCAAATAGCTAGGAAAACCGCCTCAGGCTGCTTGCAGACCATATCTTGGAAGCCCCCTTACATAATAGCAAGGCGTATCCGGTCCTGGGCGGGTTAGGTAGCACATGGTCATGGTATTGTCCGCCTGACCTGGAACCACTTGACCCCCGATAAACGGAGCAAAGGCGGTGTGAGCTAGGCGGACCGCATGAAGCTCCAGCAGGTTGAAATGGCATCGGGACTCCCGAGGGGACCAGAGGCCATGTACTCTGTGCTCCCCCTGATGGGCACCCCAACCCATCAGAGATGCATCGATCGATAGAAGACCGTCGACTCGGGGCAGACGAACGGGATACCCTCCTGCGGATGTGCCGGAACGGTCCACCATTGGAGAGCGTTCCACATCTCCTGGGTCACTGTCACGGGCTGGTCCAAAGGATCGCAGCATTGTGACCACTGGCTAGCCAGCCCCCCATTGAAGGGGATGCATGTACCAACGGGCCCAACAGATCACGCTGGTGCAGGCCGCCACGAGGCCCAGGAGGTGCAGAAAGTCCCGGGCAGGGCACGATTTCCCAACCAGACATGATTGGGCAAAGGAGGAAGAACCTCGGCCCTGTCTGCCGGGAGCCAAGCTCTGGCTCGAAGACTCAAGCTCTGCCCCGATGAAAAGAATCACCTGCTTCGGCATGAGTTCCGACTTGGCCCCGTTGAAGAGGAGGCCCATCTGAGAGCAACCTGGAGGGCCAGAACTCTGGACCGCTCCACCTCCGCTCTGGAGGGGGTTGCAATCAGCCAGCCATCCGGGTAGGGGTACACCCGGACCCTTCAGCACCGAAGGAATGCTGTCACCACTGCTATGCATTGGAGAAGACCCTGGGAGCTGGGAAGAGGCCGAAGGGCACGGCTCGGAACTCGTAAGGGATCCCTCCACTCTGAAGTGGAGGAATCTCTGAAGAGACGGACGGATCGGAACGTGAAGAATGCATCCCGGAGGTCCAGGGAACAGAACCACACGCCTCGTTCCAAGAATGGGATATCTGAGTCAGAGTGACCATCCTGAAAGTCCAAGACCTTAGGAACTTGTTCAGGTCGTGCAGGTCAAGAATGAGGCGCCAGCCCCCTGTCCATTTGGTGACCAGGAAGTACCTGGACACGAGCCCCGGGTCTGAAGAAGGATCCGCACCTTCCTGATCACCTCTATCCAGGGGCACAGGGCAACACTTGTCGGCTCGGCGGGCAGCAGGCCGGACCCGTGGTCCCAGGGGGTGGCCCGGCTCAAGAGGAAGGGCTCGGCGAAGACCAGAGACAGGCCACTTACCTTCCCTCCCACAGCCAGGAAGGAAGTGGCGAGCCGTCCCAGGGGACCCAGGCAGGTGTGCAGGTCGGGGGCGCGCCCCTCAACCCGTCACTGAGCAGGCTTGGAGGAGGGACTGGCCGAGGAAGCCCCTGGGCCTTTACCTCCTTGCTTCCCATTAGAGGAAGCCGCTGGCTTGTGTTCGGGATGCCAAGCGCAAGCCTGTTGGCCCTCTTGCTGGTGCTGATGGGCCGGTCGTGCCGCAGGGGCCGAAGGATGAAGGGGCTTATGCAGAGGTTGCCGGTGGCCCTTGTCCCTCTGGGCGGAGGTGACCGAGTCCAGAGTGGCATTGGACTTTTCGATCCCCTGGAGGTGTCCCTCCACTCCAGGGCCAAAGAGGTCAGTCCCCAAGAAGGGGATGTCCGCCAACTTGTGCTGGGTATCCGCCGAGAAGGTGGATATCCTCAGCCACGCCCTGCGGCGCATGACCACCGCGGCCGCTATTGACCTGGCACAGGAATCACCTATGTCCAGAGCAGTCTGAAGCTGCTGCTTAGCCACCGCCCTTCCCTGGTCCTGCACCTGCCGGACTGTGGTCCGCAGGTTGGCCGAGAGATGAGGGATCACCTCATCCAGGGAGCCCAAGAGGGTGAGGGAGAAGTGTGCCATCAGCGCGGCCGAGCTGGCCTGTCGGAGGCCTAGGGAGGATGTGGCGTAAACCTTGCGCCCGACATCCTTTTGGACTCTTTGTCGGGAGGCCTATCCACATCCCGATTGTTTCCGGAATGCTGGAAGACATTATCGGTAACTAACCCCTCAGTGGAGGGGGTGCTCCGAGAAACCGGGCAAAGTGCCAATAGGGACTGCATATTTCCTGGCCGAGGGTGCAGGACAGGAAGTAGGCCACTGCCAAGCTTCAAGGCTGGGCCGACAATGGCCTCAGCCACAGGGAAGGCCTCTGAGGGTGAATCCCCTCGGTCTAGGATCTCCGTCAGGGGATAATAGGCCCGTTTGGACACGGGCTCGAGCTGCATCCCGGTAAACTCTGAGATGAGCCTAAGCAGACCCAGGAAGGACGATGGGCTGTCGTCCAAAGACTGGTCCCGGGAGGACTCCAGGCCCACCCGCCTGGGGAATACGGAGGAATCGTCGGACTCCGAAGGGTCTGCAAAGAGCTGCCTCAGGCCTGAGCCACCCTTCACCCACCGAGGGCGGGCGGGCAAGAGTGAGGGTGACCGACAACCTGCGGGACAGGCCGTGACCCGACTGAGGTTCCACCACAATCGGTGGGGCAGCTAGATTTGGTCGAACAACCGGCCCGGAAGTGGGCATCTCGACTGCGGCGAGCGGTTGCATCAGCCGTTCAGGCGGCAGCCGCTTGATAGTCGGGGAATGAATTGGAGTCAATTGATTCCCAGACAACAGCAACTGCTGCCACATAAGCTCCTCGTAACGTCGACGCGATCTGCGTCGAAGCCTCCTCATCAGGGAGGCGGTGTGCCACTTAACTCAGTGCCCGGCCGAGACCGCCCGAAGTGCGTGAGGCGACGGCCGAAAGGCCGAGACAGAGACCAAGATCCTTGGTGAGAGCGAGGCGGGTCTGGGGAAAGGCGGGGACACCCACTCTTCCCTCGGCTTGGGCGCTTTGACCGAGGACTGCCGCCCAGGCGCGGCAGAACCTCGGCCTCCACCGGGGAAACCGGTGAAGGGTTGACGGCTCTTCCAGTCGACCACCCGAGTGGCGGGTCAAGAGAAAACTCGACTACGTCGACGGGAGTCTCGGCAGGCTGGCCTGACGGGGACACCGTGAAGCCAACGGCCTGAGCCGCAACCTCGACCGAAGTCGATGGTCGGCTGTCTGGGGAAGGAGACCTCTCCCACTCTCCCAAACACTGACGATGGGACTTACCCTGTGACTCCCTCAGCTTGGGCCGAGAGGCAAGTCCCGATGGCCCCTCTCCCTTCATGGAGAGGGACTGGCGAAGCTCCTTGAACGAAGCCGAATGAGAGGAACTCAGAGCGGGTTAAATGCCGCGACCGAGGAGGAGGGAGATGAGGCCTTGGCGGCCGCCTCCTCCAGGACGATAGAGTGCTCGAACTGCTCAGCCGAGTCAGCCGTTGCGGACACCGCTCAACGAGCCTCTATGGATTTTACCGGCGGAGAGAAAACTCTCGGGCGCCCGAGCCTCAATCAGACATACGATCCTCCAGGGCGTTGGTGAGAAGCGGCAGCACAACTACGCAGACCTGCAGGTCCTGGGTCCAAGTTGAGGCAGTATCTGAGCGTGGAGTGCAGATCAGTCCTGGAGATATTCCGCCCGCCAGGACGCCTGAGAGCTGGGAACGAATGTCCATCGCAGTCATTAGGAAAGAAGACCAAGTTTAGAAAACTTCAAAACTAAATTCGGATGAACCGAAGAATCAGGAACCAATCGAAAAACGCAGAGCGCTAAGGAGGGAACCTGAGCTTCCAAGCGGTAAGGAAGATCTGGCATCATGGGGCGGAGCCTAGAGTTTTACCATCCGGGTGGGTGGGAGGAGCCAGCTTGAAGACCTTCCGGCAAGATTTAAAGCAGCAAGGAACCTGCCAATAAGTGTGGATGAACAACATATCCATGTCCCTAGAACGTATATTGCTTTCTCAGTTCTGCTTGCATCCAGCATTAGACCTACCCATTCCATGTATTCTGCGTCAGGTAGCCCTCCCCCTCACCAAAGCACCGCACCGTCTTGGAGGGCACAAGAAAGGCAGCCCTGGGTCGCGAGGGACTCGTCAGGTAGCCCTCCCCCTCACCGGAGCACCGTGCCATCTTGGAGGGCACAAGAAAGGCAGCCCTGGGTCGCGAGGGACTCGTCAGGTAGCCCTCCCCCTCACCAGAGCACCGCGCCGTCTTGGAGGGCACAAGAAAGGTACACTGATCACGACTGACGGAAGAGCGCCAGTGCTCTGAACTGTATGTGTTTGAACAAAGGATTGGCACCTTTTTTAAAGGAGGACTTTCACAGAAACATTCTTGTCGGCACAGCTGTACTGACAGTTTTTTAAGCAAATGCCAGCAGTAATCTGCCTTCATATCTTGCCTATGATAACATTACTTTAAGAGGCTGCTGGTAGCCCCTATTTGCTGGAATTTTATTTCTTATGTCTATGCCTTAAACTTGGCTACCAGGTGACTGGCCCTTAAGCCCTGGCGTCTACATTAGCGTGAGTTTTTCAGTTTACAGCCTGCCCTGCAATGAGTAGCAATGCTTATAATTTGAAGCTGAGAGAAGCATGCCTAGTTTAAGCGGAGGGCTTTTTCATTTATTTTAATAGAGCTCATTAACTTTTAAAGCCGTCCCTCCAAACGCGTATCAATGCTCTTATTTGAAACTGGGAGCATGCTTTTTTATTTTATTTAAACTGAGGGCTTTTCATTTAATCATTTTATTTTAGCAGAGCTCAGTAATGTCCTGCAACTGTACATGTGCTGGGGGGTTAAAACCAAGTTAGAAGCATTTGCATCGGAGTTGCTCGCATGCGGTATTATCTCCTGCTAATCACAATACGGATCTGAATAGTTACCTTATTGGTGCAGCTTGTAGAGCCTGTCCCCTGTTAACGTCTACTCCTCCTTCTGCAGCCTTTAAAAACTGCCCCTGTCCTTTCTCCACAAGCAGCCCTGGGTCACAAGGGACTCGTCAGGTAGCCCTCCCCCTCACCGGAGCACCGCGCCTTCTTGGAGGGCACAAGAAAGGTATGTTGATCGCGACTGACGGAAGAGCGCCAGTGCTCTGAACTGTGTGTGTGTGCAACCCGCCAGTGCTCTGCACCAGCTGCCCCACCACCACCCTTGGTGATCACTGTGTTATATAGAGGAGCTCACGTGATTGCCAGAAGCTATCAGCCCACTCTCCCATTAGCAGCTTATCTTAACACACCACTAGTGGCTGCCCTACTGACTGCATACCAACTTCAATCACTATGTTGACTCTAAATACTCTAGTACTATGCCTACTTATTCCCCTAGCCTCCCTCCCTCCTGCCACCTACCTGGAATGGCAATCAAAACCCCCAACTGGCTTGTCCAATGCAGCTCCCAGACCCATATCTACAACTTCCATCCCTTCGCAGAAGCACCATAGCCTTCCAATCAACTGGACTTCTGGTGCTGCCATTCTGCCACCCTCTTTTCACACTGGGCTAACAACTCTACATATCCCCACCTTCAGCAGTACCCCGCATCCCTTCCAGCCCCTACAAGCCCCCCGAAAACCAAGGGCCTTGGTCATATCTAAACAGCTTGTAGTGCTGCTGCTCCAACTGGCAGGGGACGTTGAACCTAACCCAGGACCCAGCCCTCTTAATCTAGCTGCCCCGTTCACTCTACCCAGAGGGCTGAAGTTAGTGCACCTCAATAGCTGTAGCATCCTAAACAAAATAACTACTAGTGTTATCAATTCACCCTGATGTATTAGTCATCTCTGAATCCTGGCTGAAGCCCCACCACACGAATGCTGAATTCTCTATTCCTGGCTATTCACTCATCAGACACGATCGCAAGGGTAAAAAAAGAGGCGGAGGAATTGCCATGTACATCTCCTCCAAGCTCCAGTTCACCCCTGTTCTGCTTTCTAATCCTTCGCAGGATATAGACTCCTTACTAATTAAGCTATCACTCCCACACTCTGCTCCCATTTATGTAGCTGGCTCCTGTTGTGCCCCTGGCACCACCCTATCCACCATCCTGGACCACTTGACCTCCCTCAAGGCGCCCGCTTACACAGGCGAGCTACATATCCTCGGGGATTTCAATTTTAATTGGCTCACCAACGCGAGCTCCAAGCTTCGCAGTAAGATAAAAGCCCTAAACCTCGCCCAACAAATTTCCCATCCAACCCGTCTAAACCACAAATCGCAGAACCATTCTCTTTTAGACTGGGCCCTCACCTCTCACCCCAACCGGATAACTGAAGCGGGCCTTCTTCCCGACTCCTTAAGTGACCACCACATGATCTACATGATTAGGAAGGTCCATAGGCCAAAAGCTCCACCCCCAAGATCGCTGCTCACTAGAACATACAAAACTCTAGATCAAGCGGCACTCTTAGACGACCTAGTTTGTATTGACTAGTCCTTTATCCCTAAAGCACCCTCCATCGACCCTGCACTAGATCTCTTTAAATCCTGTTTTCTAGCAGGATGGGACTCCCATGCACCCCTCAGTAGGACACGGGTCAGGGGTGCCCACCTTCCCTAGGTGTCCACCTTTCTTATTGACAAATTCCGTGCCAGGGAACAGGCTTGAAAAACATACAAAGCTACAGGTGCCCAGGGATCACTTGAATTGCACCGTACACTCCGAAACTCCTGCACTAGCTTTCTCCAGCAGGCCAAAGCTAAGTACTTCAAGACCATTTTTAGCTCAAATCTCAACCACCTGACGAAATTCTGGCAAACAATCAAATCTCTTCTCTCCCCCCCCCCGCTCAGCCACCCACCCTGACCCTTACCATCCAAGGCTCCACTGTCTCGGACCATGCTGATGTGGCATCTGTTTTCAACACTTTCTTCACTAGTTGCGCAGCCACTCTTTTATCCGACCTACTTCACCCCCTCCTCAGGTAAAACTCTGCTAACACCGCCCACCTCCCTGACCCCCAGCTTCTCATTCTAACTGGTCACCCCGACCGAAATATTAAAAGCACTGTGGGCACTCAATCCCAACAAGGGAAAATGCCCCACATGCCTGGACGCAAAAATGCTTTACCTGTCGGCACCAGACATCGCCACCTCACTAGCTGCTCTCTTCAACCTCTCTTTTACGCTTGCTGACATCCCAACTGAATGGAAGCATGCCATAGTCATACCCCTTCCTAAAGAGGGCAATCATTCCTCGTCAGGTAACTACCGGCCCATCTCCCTTCTTCCCATCCTGGCTAAACTACAGGAGCATCTCGTACTAGCCCAGCTCACCTCCTTTCTCGACTCCTCTGCCTTCTTCTCCCCTTACCAGTCTGGTTTTCGGAAGTCACACTCAATCATTACCTCCCTTCTAAGGCTCACCGATGCCATCCTCTCTGGCATGGACAAGGGGCACACCACCTCAGCCATTTTCATCGACCTTGCAAAGGCCATCGACACTGTCTCCCACCCTCTACTTGTATCCAAACTTAGATCAGCCAGACTCTCCGATGCTGCCACCAATTTATTTCACTCATACCTGTCTAGCAGATCTCAGTCAGTAAAAATTGGACCACACACTTCTAATTCCCTTCCGGTCAATACCGGCATCCCCCAAGGTTCGGTCCTAGGACCGGTACTCTTCTCCGTTTTTCTGAATGACCTACCCTCTGCATGCCCACGCACCTCCATTCACATGTATGCGGACGACACCATCCTGTATGCCTCAGGCCCCTCCCCTGCTGTAGTGGCCTCTACACTCCAGCAGGACTTCAACGCCATTCAGCTCTGGTTCCATGCAAACCAGCTGTTTCTCATTACTAAGAAAACGGTCTCCCTAACCTTCGGCTCACATCAAAGACTCTCCCGTCTTCCCACGCCCCCCACCTTCCTCACCCTCGACGGGACCCCCTTGGAGGCTTGCACCTCTTTTAGATACTTAGGTGTCTGGCTCGACCAGCACCTTGATTTCTCTATACACGTCGACTCCATCCACAAGAAACTTCATCGGAAATTAGGAGCCTTGTATCGCAACAAGGACTTTATCCCCACACCAACCCGAAAATTGTTCAGAAGATGATCCTCCCTTTACTTGACTACAGTGATGTAGTCTGTGGGCATGACCCCCATCCTCCCTCTCCAGTCTGGACACTCTTCCCTCCTTCTTGTCGCTTCATCTTGGAATACCCCCCAACAACTCACCACTGCAACCTCTACAGGTCCCTTGATCTGCTCTCACTCCCGACCGCATGGCAGCTGCACAGCCAGAACCATAGCGAAATACTGGGCACAGTCCCTTCCACCCTATCTTGAACTCACCCTCTCCACCCAATCACTGCCTGCCTACTCCCTCAGGCGCACTGACACCAGGCTCTTTCATGTCCCACATATGGGGTCAGCTAAAGGACAAGCAGCCTTCAGTTACCGCATGCCCAAACTTTGGAATGCATTGCTAAAAGACATCAGACTCACTGCAAACTCTCAGCAGCTCAACCACCTCCTAAAAACACACCTCTCCTCCACGTGTTCTTGTACCTAGGACCATCCAGAGGTGGCACCCAATGCCATACAGCTAATTAGCCTCACTTAGCAGGTCCTTCACACCCGTATGCTATGCACGCATCCTTGAACATGGGCTAGGCAGCCACCAAACCCTCCCGCTGCTGGCCTCACCACAGTTATATAGTCATCCTGAGCAGCATTTAGGGTTCAGTTATCATAGGTGCCTCAGCAATACCACATTGTCTATTGTATAACTGTTGTTACTTCTAGTTACTTGTTAAGCTTACCTGGGGCTCTCATTCCTGGGAGCCCTGTTAATCTACTGTTAATCTACCGTCTTATGATCTACGTCCCTGAGACAATCCTATAATCTTGTATGCCCCATGAACAATTCTGTACACTGGAATATTATTATTTATTGTCTGTATTCTGCTTCTCTTCCCCCTTCCCCCAGGACGCATCTGGAATCGAGCGGTATCTCCGCTCAGTATGCCTTCCTGGTGAAACGCTTAAATAAATAAATAAATAAATAAATATGCAGCTGATTGTTAACTGTGTATTAAAGAGCAAGATTTCTTTTGTAACATATCGACCATCTAGGTTTATAGATGTTTGCAAAATTTGGGGATTTAGGTGTTTTCTAATAAAGATGGCTGTTCCTCTAGCTTTGTTAGAATATCATGTATAAATACTTACTGCTTTAAATAAATTTGCAAAGTACTGCCCATCCTTTTGATTGAAATGAGTTTCCTGTAAGAGAAGGCAATCCACATTTTTATTGTTAGCAATGTTTATGATTGTCCTAATTTTAATTCTGTCTCTACACCCATTTAAGTTCCAGATCATTATTTTCAAATCAATCATTATTTAAATTAACAACCCTTGCTTCCCTTTTTTCCTTCACAGTATTTGTGACCCTAGCCAGAAAGTATCTATACAGGCCCATATAAATGTAAACTGCGGCAGTTTCTCATTGCTCGGGCCTCCTGTGACTGCTTCTCATAATTTAGTACTTGACCTGTCTACGGTCCACATACCCTACTACATACACCCTTCACTAACGTCTCCCCAACCCCACTTCACCACCCTACCTCCTCCCCTTTCTCACTATACTCCTCTCCTACTCATAACTTTACTCCCAACCAACCATCCTCCTATCCTTCCCCCTCTTTTCCCCATACCCCTTTCTTGTCCTGTCAGAGACTCTGGGCTGCTTCACCCAACCCAGGTAGTACGTAAACTTGCACTGATCTATTTTCTATTACATTATCTGCACTACTTGGTTCTAGTTTACAAGTAAGCAATAAGCCATGACTTTCAATTCTGGCTTTTGTTAATATTTTTTTCCTTATCTTGATCTTGTAATGAGCATATGCACATAAGCCTGGGTCTGTCCCAGATACTGACTGCCACAAGCCATATGTGCTCGATCAAGTTCTATTTTCTGTTCAGGATATTTTAATCCCAAGATGGTGATAAGCATTTCCTCACAGAATTTCACAGCATCAGACCCCTCAATCCCTTCTGGCCAATTCCTGATTTTTAAGTTTTCTCTCCTGCCTGGATCTTTACTCTAGGTCCTCTACCTTCAGTTGCTTGGCTTCTAGCTCCTTATGTTTTTGTGTGGTTTTAGGTAGAGTATCCTCTAGGGTGCTTATTCTTTTTTCACATTTCTCTGTGTGGATTTAAAGGGACTCCAATATCTCCGCAGCTTCCGATAATTTTTGTGTCAGTGTAGCAACTGCTAGGTTTATATGGTCAAACCCGTTTCATTTCTTTTAGAATTTTTGTTGCACTTCCTCACTTTTGTCCAAGTTGCCAGACTCCCCCCCCCCCCCAATCTTCTGTGGTTTGCATTTCTGTGTCTGCATTCTGTTTTTCACCTAGTTTAGCCATTTTTTTCTTTCTTCGCTTTATCTAGGACCCAGGTTCATCTTGAAAATGAGTTTTGCTCAATGGTGCTCGTCTAGTTAAATAAAGATTTGGTTGATAGGTTTTTAGCCCCTCTTGTTTTAATTGCAGTTGCCATGTTTTTATCCCAGTTTATACCTGCAACACCTGAAGTGCCTGGTTGCTCTCTTTAGTCCTATGCTTTTGGTTTCAGAATGTCAAAGGCACATACAGGTGAATTCAAAACTGTAAATGATTGCGAATAGGTTTGTTGTAAGTTACCCCACTAGTGCACTTTTCCAAAGTGCTAATTTTTTTTTTTTTTTTAAGGTGGTAGTTTAACTTGTAAGTCTTGCTCCACGCTGCTTTCTTTATTTCTCCCCAGCAGCTCTACTGCTTTACAATCCTGTGTGTCTCCCCTAACCTTTGGTACTCTACCCTTTGAGAAAGACAATTGCTGTGTACCTTGCTCTGGTGTGTCTACCTTCGGCGTCTTGTTACCTGTCTAGGGTGTTGTCCTGCAGAAGACACTAGTTTCTCTCAGTTTTGCTCAGTCCCTCATTTCCACTTTACATGTGCTTGTCTCCTCTCTGAAACATTTTGTAATCTCTTTTACCCTTCTGTATTGCTTCGACCTGACGTGTCTGAAAATTAATTCAAATTGACTAGGCTCTTGGTCCCAAATCTTCTCATTGTTCGGGCGGCTTCTCCATCTGCTTAGGCTCCTCCTTGCATCGCACAGCTGTTGTCAGTGGATCTGACTTCCAGCCATCCTTATCTGATGATCAGTACGATTGATCAGATCTGCGGCTGTGACTGACAGCGACTCTTGATCCAAGCTTTCAGCTCTGGAAAGACAGAGGAACTCTGAGTGTGTTGCGGAGGTGAGGGCTTCAAGATGAGAGACGAACAGTTGGCTAGCTCACCGAGAGAGCACCTCCTGATGTCAGAGACTGAGCCTCACACCGCCCCTTAGCAGAAGAATTTGAGCTGCCTCCATGTCACATGGGCACCTTCACATGTGGCTGACTTAGTTTTCATGTCAGATATTGACCCTCACAGCTCCCTCCTCCCACAGCTGAGTTTGAGTAGCTTTCACAGCAGACACTGCCCCCAAAAACAAAAAACCAGTACCTTCTAGGTGTGCAGCCATCATGTGAAATGCTGGAGTCCCCTGCACTCCCTAGCAATTGAGTTTGAGCAGCACTTGTATCTCAGTTGCGGGAATAAATGGGCAGAGTAACCAATGCAGGTAGGTGGGAGGTGTTAGGGTTACAAGGGAACACCCCTCCATCTATTTATTATGGTTCCCATATAACCTTCTGTACCAGAGACAAATGGATCCTTAGCACGCAAGGGGCCTGGTTACAGGGTTTGGGTTGGAGATAAACCATAGAGTTTGAAATCAGAGAGTGGGGACACGTACAAACAACCAGAACCAGATAGGCAGGTAGTAGAGCGTGCCCTTCAAAGAAAGCAAATGTGCATCTCTAGGGTTTCATCATCGCATCTGAGCTGGTACCATCAGGGAATCCAAGACATTCAGAGCCATCTGAACTGGTACTGTCAGGGAACCCAAGACATTCAGAGCCATCTAAACTGGTACTGTCATGGTATCCAAGACATTCAGAGCCATCTGAGCTGGTACTGTCAAAGAACCCAAGACATTTAGAGCCAACTGAGCTGGTACTGCCAGGGAATCCAAGACATTTAGAGCCATCTGAGTTGGTACCATCAGGGTATCCAAGGCATTCAGAGCCATCCGAGTTAGAACTGTCAGGGAACTCAAGCCATTCAGTAATGGTCTACAGCAAAAATGAAGATATAAAAAAAAGAAAAATAAATAGATTGGGCAGACTGGGTAGGCCAAGTGGCCTTTATCTGCTGTCAGATTCTGTGTCTCTATTTACGCTGTTACCGTCAGGGAACCCAAAACATTCAGAGCCATCTGAACTGGCCCTGTCAGGGAACACAAGACATTCAGAGCCATCTGAGATAGTAGTCAGGGTACCCAAGACATTCAGAACTATTTGTGCTAGTACCCTCAGGGAGCCCAAGACATTCAGAGACATCTGAGTGGGTACCATCAGGGAGCCTAAGACATTCAGAACCATTGGATGCAATAAGGGGTCTGGTATAAACTGACCCAGAAAGAGGAGGCCTAGCTCATAACCTGCTGCAACTCCCAGAGGTGTAATGATGTTGATCTTTTCTCCATTTGCTTTAGGGTGTTACTGCATCAGAGTTACTGATTGTAAAAGCAATGTGCCCTTTGATTTTCAGATATGAATCCTGATTCACCTGACTATTATTTGATTGGTCACTGCATTGATGGTCGTGTTCTGTACCCTGCAACGGGATACCTAGTCCTTGCTTGGCGAACGCTAACGAGATCTATTGGTGCTGTCATGGAGCAGACACCAGTCATGTTTGAGGATGTGACAATTCACCGAGCAACCATCCTTCCAAAGTCAGGTAACATACAATGTTCATGTATTGCATGCTGTCCAGTTAATGCACAGTATAAAGGCAACACACATTGCAGAGGAGGACGAGCTAGATGCCATTATCCACCTGGGGACTATTGACCTGGCTGAGAATGAGGTTAGTGCAGTGCAGAGGGAGTTCACTGAGTTGGAGAGGGGTCTTTAGACAGGTGGCGTGCACGGTAACCTTCTTGGAAGTGCTAACTGTCTACAGCATGGGAGAAGCCAGGGTGCTCCGCACCATAGGATTCAAATGCGGACTTGTACACAAGAGATGGTGTGCATCTGTCCAGGGCGGGGAGCAGGATCCTGGTGAAAGGTTTGAATGTTTCATTGGCAAGCATTTAAACTAGTTGGGGGGGGGAGGCAGAAATAAGCAGGAAAAAACAAACTGCCCCCCCCACACACACACATACCAAGGTAGATAGTAAAAAGCATACTAAGAATGAGAATACACAAGGGAATGAAACAAGGGGTAAAGCCAGGGGATGTAGATTGGGAAGGGATAGGACTGGGCAAAACCACCAAAACTTGGAGGGCCGTGTGTACAATTGCCCATAGCCTGGATAACAAGATCCCTGACCTAGTGGCCTTGATGGCAGAAGGAGACCTGGATATTGTGGCAGTCATGGAAACATGGTACACAGGAAGCCATGACTGGGATATTGACATATCTGGGTACACAGTCTACAGGAGGGACAGAGAGGGCAAAAAGGGAGGAGGGGTAGCTAGCTACATCAGAGAAGGGTTTAAAGCAACTGAAATAAAGGGTAAACACAGAGGAGAAGAGGCACTGTGGATCACCCTGGAGACAGGAAATGGCATCACTATCTGTACAGGGGTTATCTACAGAGACCCAGCCCAGGGGGAGGAAATGGATAGGGTGATGGTAGAAAACATCCTTAAAATGTCCGAGAAAGGGGAAATGTTGTTGGTAGTGGACCTAAGTATGCCAGATGTCAACTGGAACGCCTATGGGGCAGCCTTATCCAGGACCAGGGACATCCTAGATGCCGTGCATGGGGCAAGCCTCAAACAGCTAGTGGTGGAACCCACCTGTGAGGGGGCAATATTGGACCTGGTGCTCACAAATGGAGGCAGAATAACAGATGTATTGGTGGGCAGCCATCTAGGGTCCAGCGATCACCATACAGTGTGGTTCAAGGTAAAAAACAGTAGAAGAGGCAAGCCACACAAAAGCAAAGGTCCTAGACTTCAAAAGGGCAGACTTTGCAAAAATGAAAGAATGCCTCAAGAAAGCACTGGGAAAGGAAGGGGGGGTTGTAGAGAAGCAGTGGGAGCAACTCCAAGAGAGCAATACCTGAGGCAGCAAGCGTTTATGTGAAGCAAGCTAACAAGGCAAAAAAGAAAGAAAAAGCCATTACGGTTGTCTGAAGAAGTGGCAGGGAAGTTTAGAGAGGAGAGAAAAGAAAGGGCATTCAAAAAGTACAAGGAAACACAGAAGGAGGAAGACTGCAGGCAATAATGACAGAAGCTAAAATGGACATAGTAGCAATTAGTGAGACATGGTTTACCAGTAACCACACTTGGGAGACTTCAGTACCTGGCTATGTACTGTTCAGAACTGACAGAGCTGCAAAAAGCGGGGGTGGAGTGGCCCTGTATGTCAATGAAAATATCAAAGCTATAGAAATTCAGAATACACATAAGGAGCCAGAAGAACTGTGGGTCACCCTGGAAACAGGAAATGGGACAGCCATAAGAACTGGGGTTGTCTACATGCCCCCAGACCAGGGGGAGGACACAGACACATTACTGTTAGAAGATATACAAAACATGACAGCTAAAGGGGAGGTTCTGATAATGGGAGACTTCAACATGCCAGATACAGATTGGTCAATACCAGCAGGAACATCTGCCAGAACTAGACACATGGTGGATTCCCTGCAGGGGAGGCCTCAAACAACTGGTACAACAACCCACAAGAGACAGGGCTATCCTAGATCTAGTACTGACTATCAGGGAAAGGATCACAGATCTTCAGGTAGAAGGTCACCTGGGGGCCAGTGACCATCACATGGTATGGTTCAGTTTGGCCACTACAACTAAATCATCCCATTCCAAGGCAAACATATGGAACTTCAGAGGAGCTGACTTTGATAAGATGGCCAACAGAGTTAGGCTAGCCCTGGCAAAAAGAAATACAGGTGAGGGGGTACAGGCAAAGTAAGCAAGCATTAAAGATGCAATACTTGAAGCAACATCCCATTGTGTTAGAGAGAAAAGGAAGTGCAAAAGAAGAAGGAAACCACTTTGGTTCTCAAAAACAGTAGCAGAAAAGGTCAGACCCAAAAGGCTGGCCTTCAGGAAATAAAAGGGAACACAGCGGGATGAAGATAGAGAGGCATACCAAACTTCCCTAAGGGAAGCAAGGAAGGCAGTAAGGCAGGCAAAGGCCCAAACAGAGGAAACACTAGCACAGACAGTAAAAGAAGATGACAAGACTTTCTATAGATGCATTAGTGAAAGGAGAAAATTCAGAGGGGGTATTGCTAAGATCAAAGGAGATAAGGGGCGTGTGAGGAGGAGGACCATGTAAAAGCATCTATCCTAAGTAGATACTTCTGCTCAGTATTTACTAAAGAGAAGGTAGGGCGGGGCCCACAGCTCAGCACCATGGACACAGGGGAGGGAGGTAGGCACTAGTCCCTTCACAAAAGAAAGGGTCCTACAAGAGCTCGATAAGCTCAGGGTGTACAAGGCAATGGGACCTAACGGCATACATCCCAGGGTACTAAAGGAGCTAAGGGTGGAACTAGCAGAGCCATTATCAGAACTGTTTAGTGAGTCTCTGAGCACAGGAGAGGTCCCAGAAGACTGGAGAAGGGCTCATGTGATCCTGCTCCATAAGAGTGGTAGCAGGGAGGAGGCAGGGAACTACAGACCAGTCAGTCTTACCTCAGTAGTGGGCAAAATTATGGAGACACTCCTTAAGAAAAGGATAGTGCAACACCTGGAATCCATAGGAGCACAGGATCCAAGACAGCATGGGTTTACAAAAGGAAGGTCCTGTCAAACTAATCTCATAGATTTCTTTGACTGGGTAACCAGAGTGGTGGACCAAGGGGGAGCAGTTGATGTCACCTACCTTGACTTCAGCAAAGCTTTCGATACTGTTCCACATAGAAGATTGATTAATAAGCTGGGTAGGCTCAGGGTGGGTCAGAAGTTGGTCAACTGGGTGGCAAACTGGTTGACGGGCAGAAAATAGAGAGTGGTGGTAAATGGTATACAGTCAGAAGAGATGCAAGTCACAAGTGGGGTACCTGAGGGATCAGTCCTGGGGCCAGTCCTCTTCAATATCTTCATCAGTAACATTGCAGATGGACTGGAGGGTAAGTTTTGTCTGTTTGCAGATGACATCAAGATCTGCAACAGAGTACATGATGCAGATGGAGTGGGCAGAATGAGAAGAGATCTGGATAAACTAGCAAAATGGTCAGAAGAGCGGCAACTGGGGTTTAATGCAAAGAAGTGCAAGATCATGCACATAGGGAAGAGAAACCCTGAAGCCACCTATAGGCTGGGAGGGGAGTTGCTGGCAGTCACAAGGGAAGAAAGAGACTTGGGCATCATCATCACCGATGACCTGAAATCATCCAAGCAGACCACTAAAGCAGTAGGTAATGCTAGGGGGATGTTAGGATGTACTAGTAGGAGTATCACAAGTCGGAAGAGGGAGGTAATAATCCCTCTTTTCAAGACATTGGTTAGGCCCCATCTGGAGTACTGTGTGCAGTACTGGAGGCCACACCTTCACAAGGAAATTAACCAAATTGAGGCAGTCCAGAGAAGGGCAACCAAAATGGTGCGGGGACTGCATCAGAAAACATATGAGGACAGATTAACAGAGCTCAATATGTATACCCTAGAGCAAAGGAGGGAGAGAGGTGATATGATCGAAACATTCAAACACCTTAAGGGCATTAACAAGGTGAAAGAGTCTAACATGTTTTAATATAAGAAAAATAGCAGGACAAGAGGACACAGCATGAAATTAGAGGGAGGCTGATTAAGGGGTAATGTGAGGAAGTTGTTTTTCACAGAAAGCGTGGTGGATACATGGAACGGCCTACCTCAGGAAGTGGTGGATATGAATACAGTGCAAGGCTTCAAACAGGCATGGGATAGGCATAAGGGAGCAATACAGATGAGTATGAAAAGATATGCCATTGACAGAGCAAAGGCCGATGGCACATTTTTAAGGTAGAGAAAGAAGGCAGACTGGATGGGCCTTGCGGTCCTTATCTGCTGTCAACTTCTATGTTTCTGTGTATCAGACAAAGCAGAGGGAGACAGAGAAAGCAGTCAGAAGTGCAAAGGAACAAACAGAAGAAAAGTTAGCACAGATGGTAAAGGAAGGGGACAAACCTTTTTCAGGTACATTAGGGAAAGAAAAAAGACAAAGGGAGGGATAGTAAGGCTAAGCAGAGGAGAGGGAGTGGGTAGAGGAGGACTTAGAAATAACTGTGATCCTGAACGAATACTTCTGCTTGGTATTCACAGAGGAAGAAGATGGTGAGGGATAGAAATTAGGCAGGAAAAACACACAGGGAAGAGGACTGGACACAAGTCCATTCACAGAAGAAAGAGTACTAAAAGAACTCTTGAAACCGAAGGTGGACAAGGCAATGGAGCCAGATGGGATACATCCCAGAATACTAAAGGAACTCAGAGAGGTGTTGGTGACACCACTGACAGCCCTATTCAACAGATCACTGGAGGAGGGAGTGGTGCCAAAGGACTGAAGGAGGCAAACATGATCCCCCTTCACAAAAGTGGGAGCAAGGTACAAACGGGAAACTATAGACTGATCAGTTTGACCTCAGTGGTAGGGAAGATGATGGAATCGGTGTTGAAGGAAAGGATTGTAGAATATCTAATGGCCAGTGGGACACAAGACCCAAGGCAACATGGATTCATAGCAGGAAGGTCCTGTCAAACAAGTCTGATAGATTTCTTTGACTGGGTGACAAGGGTAGTAGATCAGGGAGGAGCGGTGGATATGGCCTGCCTAGACTTTAGTGAGGCATTTTACAAGGTCCCGCACAAGAGGTTAGTAAAAACACTGGACAGTCTGGGAGTGGGTCCCAAGGTGGTAAACTGGATCAGAGGGTGGTGGTAAACGGAATTCAATCAGAGGAGAGGGGGTTGACCAGCAGGGTGCCACAGGGATCAGTGCTGGGGCCGATCCTGGTTAATGTCTTTATAAGTGACATTGTAGAGGAGCTGGAAGAAAAGGTATGCCTCTTTGCAGATGACACTAAGATCTTCAATAGGATTGACGCTCTGGGGAGTGGGGCGTGGCGGGATAAAAAGAGACTTTGGCAAGTTGGAGGAGTGGTCAAGACTGTGTCAGCTCCAGCTCAACACAAAGAAGTGCAAAATCCTGCAGTTAGGGAACAGAAACCCAGGGGAGGAATACACGATTGGGGGGGGGGGGGTTACTATCAACAACCAAACTGGAAAGGAACCTGTGGGTGATCACAACAGATGACCTAAAGGTAGCCAAACAATGTGAGAAGGCAGTGAGGAAAGCCAATGGGATACTGGGATGCACAGGAAGAGGTATCACTGGTAGAAAACAGGAAGTTGTTATCCCTCTGTACAGACAATTGGTGAGGCCTCATCTGGAGTACTGAGTGCAGTGCTGGAGAACCCATCTCCAGAAGGACATAGACAGGGTAGAGGCAGTCCAAAGGAGGGCAATGAAAATGGTGCAGGGACTGCAGCAGAAACCATACGAGGAGAGACTTGGGGCTGTCAATATGTATTCCCTCGAGGAAAGGAGGGGGGCGAAATATGATAGAAACTTTCAACTACTTCAAGGGGATTAACACAGTTCAGGAGGGCAGCATCTTTCAGAAAAGGAGATGTGCAAGAACAAGGGGTCACAACATGAGGCTAGAGGGGGAAGACTCAAGGACAATGTGAGGAAGTATTTTTACACAAAAAGGGTGGTGGATGCATGGAACAGCCTCCCTGAGGATGTCGTAGGGGCAAAAACAATAGATGAATTCAAGAATGCTTGGAACAGACAGAAGGCAACCCTAGTGGTAGGAAGGAGAAGGTAAGCTACAGATCATATAGGATCTGGAGTTTATACAATAGATAGGGAAATGAGCAGGCTAGGTGGGCCGAGCTGTCCTTATCTGCCATCAGATTCTATGTTTCTAACACCTGGTCGAGTAGTTTTAATGTAGTTTAGTGAGACTGTAGTTCCACTGAGAATCTTGCCACCCATCTCAGTGCTTGTTGCCACCGATCCTCTGATATTTCTCGTTCCATGGCCTGACCCAGAATCTGACACAGAGCTTGGCCACATTTGTGCTGATCCCTAATGTATTGTATGTGTACCTCTGGGAGGCTTGGTGTGGGGTCTTGTACATTTTTAAGTACTTCCACCCCTGTTGGGACTGGTGGTTTCACTCTCATTTTTCTTGAGGTTAATATGACTAAACTGTATTTGGAGGTATCTCCAAAATCATGAGGGGGTGAGTCCAGTAGCAGTTCATGGGTTGCCAAAGGTTCTGAGTTTGCCATTTTTGTATGTCACCAAATGTATGCATTCCCTTTGTTCTCCACTCCCCCCACACTGTATTATTACCTTTTGACTACCTTTGTTAAGATATTACTCCTTGAGGTTGCAGCTCAGCCTGTATGAGTTTGTTACAACATCAATTTGAGGAAACGCATCTACTTTTCAGGTTCTGTCCAACTCGAGGTGCGTCTGATGCCAGCATCCAACCGATTTGAGGCCTCAGAAAATGGCAACCTGGCTGTCAGCGGTGAGTTGCAGCTTTTCTCAAAGTGCCTCAGCTTAAATTTGTTGTAGATGTAAACATCAGCAGTCTGTGCAAATCAGCGCCTCTACATGTGAGAGCAGTAAATGACAGAGCTCTACAGTGCTGTCAAAAATAACATCATAGAGACCACTGGAGTTGGGGGGATTGTAATGCATGCAGTCAGTTGCTCAGTCTTACATCCCAGTTAGGGAGAATTTCCCTTTAGTTGAATGGTTAAATCTGCTGTCTTTGGGACTTGGGGTCCAAGGTTTTTGATTCCCAATGGAGGATGGAGTTGAGCCTGCCACAAGTAGGGAAGACAAACAGGACAACTCAAGTCCCTGACATTTCACATGCTGGTAACTAGTTATTCACTTTATACATATGTGATTCTTAAACTTTATTAGGAAAAGTGTGCATCCTGGAAGAAAATGCCCTCAGTAACTTCAGAAAGCAGATGACTCCACTGATGGTCAACTCAGACTCTGACTCAAAGTTTTCTCTCACTGCGGGGGAAGTTTACAAAGAACTGCGGCTACGTGGCTATGACTACGGGAAGACATTTCAGGGAATACTCGACACAAACAATGGAGGTATTAATGACTGTTTTTTATCTATTTTTCCCTGTCAGTTCAGCTGCCTTCTTAAGCTGTGGGCGCAGAGGGTGACCTCCCAGCTCCAGTGTTTGCCTAAGTTGGGGTTGCTTGGTTTCACGATTGTACACCTGTGTGTCAGAGCAGTCAGGTGGAGCCCAACAGAAGTCCTGTCCATTGGATCCGCAGTTGTCACCACGTAGGGCCTGAGAGTGCTGTACAGCATTATGCTGCTCAGTGGATGGTTCATGGATTGCCAATGGTTCTGGGTCTGCTATTCTTGTATAAATCTCTCAGTGTACAAATTCCCTTGGTTCTCCACTCCTCCCACACTAAATTATCACTTTTTGATCTACTCTGTTAACATATGTCTCCTTGAGGTTGTAACTTGGCCTAACCCCAGTGGTGGCAACAGTGCAGCACAGTGGCCTCCTATGGTACCCTGGTGGGGGCAGCAGAGCAGCACAGTGGCCACCTGTGGTACCCCTGGAGGTGGTAGCAGAGCAGCATAGTTGTTATCTGTGGTACTCCCCTGATGGTGGTAGCAGAGCAGTGCAGTGGCCACCTGTGGTACTCCCTTGTTGGCAGTATCAGAGCAGCACAGTGGCCACCTGTGATACTCCTGTAGGCGGTAGCAGAACAGCACAGTAGCCACTTGCGGTACCCTTGGTGGTGATAACAGAGCAGCACAATGGCCACCTGTGGTACCCCCAGTGGTGGTAGAAAAGCAGCAGAGTGGCCACCTGTGGTACCCCCAGTGGTGGTAGAGTAGCACAGTGGCCACCTGTGGTACCTGCAGTGGTAGTAGCAGTGCAGTGGCCACCTGTGGTACCCGCAGTGGTACCTGCAGTGGTAGTAGCAGAGCAGCACAGTGGCCACCTGTGATACCCCCAGTGGTGGTAGCATAGCAGCACAGTGGCCACCTGTGGAACCCCTGGTGGTGGTAGCAGAGCAGCACAGTGGCCACCTGTGGTACCCCCGATGCTACTAGCAGAGCAACACAGTGGTCACCTGTGGTACTCCCAGTGGTGGTAGCAGAGCAGCACAGTAGCCACCTGTCATACCCCTGGTGGTGGTAGCAGAGCAGCACAGTGGCCACTTGTGGTACCCCTGTGGTGGTAGCAGAGCAGCACAGTGGCCACCTGTGGTACCCCCAGTGGTGACAGCAGAGCAGAGCAGCACAGTGGCCACCTGCATACCTCTCAACTCTCTCACATTAAAAGGAACAGTTCCTCATTTTGCCTCACAAAAGTCTTCTGTTCCACATTTCTCGCTAACATTTTAAAGAAAAAATCCAAACAAATGTGAAACATACATTGTTCAATGGACAACAAACTTTGTGAACGTGAAAACATACATTCCTACAGTGTTCTGGGTTTCTTTCTCCATGATTTGACAAGGTGTTCCACATTTTGCCTTTTTGTTCCACATTTTGAGAGGCAGTGTTCCACATTTGGGGGATGAAAGATTGAAAGCTATGGCCACCTGTGGTGCCCCCAGTGGTGTTAGTAAAGCAGCGCAGTGGCCTCCTGTGGTACCCCGGTGGTGGTAAAAGAGCAGGACGGTTGCCTCATGTTATACTTCCCTGGTGGTGGTAGCAGAACAGCACAGGGGCCACCTGTGGTACCCCTGGAGGTGGTAGGAGAACAGCATAATGGCCATCTGTGTTACCCCCCTGGTGGTGGTAGCAGAGCAGCACAGTGGCCATCTGTTGTACCTTTCAGTGGTGTTAGCAGAGCAATGCAATGGCCTCCAATAGTACCCCTGGAGATGGCAGCAGAGCAGTGCAGTGGCCCACCCTTTCCAGTAAAGGAATGTTTTCTGAGACACCCAGTTCTTTTCTACCCCCACTGGCCCTGCAACACAACATCCCAGGCTCATTTCCCAGTTCTCCTCCCATGCCAATCCTCTATCATCCCAGGCTGATTTTCAAACCCGGTTGGGTGGTGTTGTGAGCAATAAAACTGCCTCTGCTCTGACAGGCTGGCTATGTTAGTGATTCTTATGTGGGACCATTTGAGATTACTCACTCGATAGTCTCTTTTTTGTGATCAACATTTCTGACAGTAGGTAACCCCCAGTTATCTGTTCTGTTACAGGAAATATTTTCTTTTTCTTACTTCCAAGTTTCAGCATTCCTAAGGTCAGATGAAACCTGGAGATCTGGATAACCTGAGGTCAGATGTGACCCGGTCACTCTGATAACCTTGAGATCAGATGGAACCTTATCACTTTGATGGCCTGAGGTCAGATGAGACCTGGTCACTCTGACAGCCTGAGGACAGATGTCAGCTGGTCACTCTGATAGCCTGAGGTCAGATGGGACTTGGTCACTCCGATAGCTTGAGGTTAGATGTAACCTGGTCACTCTGACAGTCTGAGGACAGATGTCAGCTGATCACTCTGTTAACCTGAGGTCAGATGGGATCTGATCACTCTGATAGCCTGAGGTTAGATGTGACCTGGTCACTCTGGTAACCTGAGGTCAGATGGGACTGGGACCTGGTCACTCTGATAGCCTGAGGTCAGATGGGACTTGGTCTCTTTGATAGCCTGAGATCAGATGGGACCTTGTCACTCTGATAGCCTGAAGTCAGAGGGGACCTGGTCAATGTGATAACCTGAGGTCAGATGGGACTGGGTCACTCTAATAACCTGAGGTCAGATGGGACCTTGTCACTCTGATAGCCTGAAGTCAGAGGGGACCTGGTCAATGTGATAACCTGAGGTCAGATGGGACTAGGTCACTCTAATAACCTGAGGTCAGATGGGACCTGGTCACTCTGGTAGCCTGAGGTTAGATGTGACCTGGTCACTCTGGTAGCCTGAGGTCAGATGGGACTGGGACCTGGTCACTCTGATAGCCTGAGGTCAGATGGGACTTGGTCTCTTTGATAGCCTGAGATCAGATGGGACCTTGTCACTCTGATAGCCTGAAGTCACAGGGGACCTGGTCAGTGTGATAACCTGAGGTCAGATGGGACTGGGTCACTCTAATAACCTGAGGTCAGATGGGACCTGGTCACTCTGGTAGCTTTATCACTCACTTTAACCTCAGTGATCTGCTGTCTAATCCAGGTCTCAGTAGATAGTATAAGTTTTCCTTACTGGTTGTCTCTTCTGCGCAAAACAGCTCCCATTAACTGCACCTTCTGGGTATACCGTTGTGACAGCGACGCTCTTACAGCAACGCTGTTACAGCGACAGCAACCCGCCAACACCTGCAGTGTCAACTAGGTTGCTGGAGCGATGACTGAGTCATCAACTCTGGGTTTTGTCGCTCTCCCGAGATCCCGGGTTGGAATCCTTAAGTCGGGGGGCAGCACCCACCCCCACATGAACACTGATCATGTGTCGGTGCATTTTCTGGTCGGGGACCAGTGTCGGTGATGTCAGGGATGTCAGCGACCATGTGTTGCTGTAGGGGAGGTCGCCGACATTCCTGTTGCCGTGGCATGGTGGAACCCTTGTTCTGTATTACTTTCTTTAGAAACTTCCGTTTTTTATTATTATTTTTTATTTTTCTTTGGTAGCCAGGTAAGGCCCACTAAGCCCAAGGCCTATTTTCAGGGGTGACCTGGAAGCACTAGAGAGGTTAAAGTGACTTGCTCAGGGTCACACAGTACGCAAGTGGAGGTTGTGGGAATCAAACCCAGGTCTACTGGATGTACCAAGCTCATTCACTGCTTGTTACTCTTACCTCTAGGCTATACAACTTGGAAGCAAGTTTTAAAACTTGGAAGAGACTGAAACTCTTTTGTATGGCCACAAAAGATTCAAAAAACAGTGAACCATTTATTGCCAAATCCACCAGAACAAAAGGCTGACAATGAATACAACTTATGTTTTAATAATTTTGATAGTTTATATGGAACTGACTTGTTACTGTAAAGGGCTTGAAATGTAAAGAGCGTCAACAAATGATACATTTGGTTTTATTTGTACCAGTGACAGGTATTAGTAATAAAGTAATATTTAATTAAAAAAACGGTTCAAACCTACCAAAGGGCTGTGCCAGTGGGTTTTGTTTCACTGCTTCCCAATTCCTAATTTTTCAAATACACACCACTGTGATGATGGCATTTGGGTCACTAGTGGTATCCTTTTTAACAAAACGAGGGAGATTTAAACTAGTGATGACAGAATGAGCTGATCCTCATTTTTCCCGGCTGTTAGCTCATCTCAGGAATCTACAACTACCATTTTTTTTCTCCTCAGTTTGTCTCCTCCCACCTCCCCAGTGGGGGCAATTCCTCTGTTGGCCTCTCACAGCCACAGCTGACCCTACGTCAGGAGCAATCTCTCTGGCCCAGCGACAGGTGTTGATTTGGTAGCGAAACCCATCGCTGAATCTCCTTGGCCAGGATGAGCTGCCAAGTGGCAGCTGTCTCGGCCTTGGCCGGCCTCCCAACACAACTTATCAGTCTCACTTCTGAACCCAAGTCGTCAGCACAGCAGTGCAGCAAGCTGCCTCATGGCCATCAGAGCATGCAGAATGAACTGCTTTGGATCCCAAGGGCTTCCATTTGCTGTTTCATAGCTGAAGAAAGCAGTGCTGTGACTTAAAGGCCATTTGGCCCAGTGACTAGAACACAGCCTTGGGAACCAGAAGATCCAGGTTCAAATCCCACTAGAGTCACATACTCACTGTGTGACTCAGAGTAACTGAACCTCTCAGTGTTTCAGTCCATCCAGCTATGAAAATGAGGAAAATCAGGACTCCACTGAAAGTGAGGTAATGCCTCCTTGCATTGCATTAGGCGGTCTTATGTAAACAAACTGTAAATAAGTCGGCCGGCCAGTTGGCTCAGTGGTACAGTTAACATTCGCAACAACAGAGATCTGAGTTCGAGAACGAGGCTGAATCATCAGGAGCTGGGTGGGGAAAGGAGAAGTGAGCATCCCAGAGGGCACTATCCTCTTCTGGGAATGGGAGGGAGGATGGGTCACCTTCCTAACTATGATACTGCCACCTTGATGGCCACAGGTGGCAGTGCAAATGAGGGGACCATGGGATGGGGAAGCTGCTGGTTGGAGCTCCACCCTGAGCACATAGTGCATGCACAAATGCATTGGTTTCACTAGAGGGCAGGCATGTTCTGAGGAGCCAAGCAGAAGAACAATGGAAAAACAACCCAGCTGATGCAGAATGAACCCACCGATCTCCCTGCAGGCTCCACAGCAACAACTGTGGCACCTCTCCCCCACAGGCTGTGCACCAGTGACTGTGGCACCTCTCCCCCACAGCCCTCCCTGCAGGCTGTGCACTAGCTACTGTGGCACCTCTCCCCTACTGCTCTCCTCGCAGGCTGTGCACCAGCAACTGTGGCGCCTCTCCCTCACTGCTCTCTCCACAGGCTGTGCACCAGTGACTATGGTACCTCTCCCTCACTGCTCCCCCTGCAAACTGAGCACCAGTGACTGTAACACCTCTCCCTCACTGCTCTCCCCACAGGCTGTGCACCAGTGACTGTGGTACCTCTCCCTCACTGCTCTCTCCACAGGCTGTGCACCAGTGACTATGGTACCTCTCCCTCACTGTTCTCCCTGCAAACTGAGCACCAGTGACTGTAACACCTCTCCCTCACTGCTCTCCCCACAGGCTGTGCACCAGTGACTGTGGTACCTCTCCCTCACTGCTCTCTCCACAGGCTGTGCACCAGTGACTGTGGCACCTCTCCCTCATGGCTGTCCTCACAGGCAGTGCACCGGCGATTGAGGAACCTCACCCCCACCATTCTCCCGAGGCTGTGGACCAGTGACTGTGGCTTCTGTCCCTCCCCCCCGGCTCTCACCAAAGGCTGTGCACATGTGACTAAGGCACCTCAGCCCCACCACTCTCCCCACAGCCTTTGCATCAGTGATTGTGACACCTCTCCCTCACTGCTCTCCCCGCAGACTGTGCACCAGCGACTGTAGCACCTCTTCCCAACCACTCTCCCCACAGGCTACGTACTAGTTACTGTGGCACTTCTCCCTCACCACTCTCCGCACAGGCTGTGCAGCAGCAACTGTGGCGCCTCTCCCTCATTACTCTCCCCACGGGCTGTGCACCAGTGACTGTGGTACCTCTCCCCCACTGCTCTCCCCACAGACTGTGCACCAGTGGTTGTGGCGCTTCTCCCCAGCCACTCTTCCCACAGGCTGTGCCCTAGTCACTATGGCACCTCTCCCTCACTGCTCTCCCTACAGACTGTGCACCAGTGACTGTAGCACCTCTTCCCCACTGCTGTCCCTGCAGGCTGTGCACCAGTGACTGTAGCACCTCTCCCTCACTGCTCTCCCCGCAGACTGTGCACTAGCCACTGTGGCACCTGTCCCCCACCGCTCTCCCCACAGGCTGTGCACTAGTTACTGTGACACGTCTCCCTGCAGGCTGTGCACCAGCAACTGTGGCACCTCTCCTTCACGGCTCTCCCCACAGGCTGTGCACCAGCCACTGTGGCACCAGCCCCCCCCCACTGCTCTTTCTCCAGGCTGTGCGCCAGCAACTGTGACACCTGTCCTCCACCACTCTCCCTGCAGGCTGTACACTACTGACTGGGGAGAGTGGGAAGGGAGAGGTGCTACACAGGCTATGCACCAGTGATTATGGCACCTCTCCCTCACTGCTCTCCCTGCAGCCTGTGCACCAGCTACTGTGGCACCACTCTCTCTCACCGTTCTCCCTCCAGGCTGTACACCAGCAACTGATGCACCTCTCCCCCACTGCTGTCCATACCTTTATGCTAACCCATGGCTCACTATCCCAACACGCACCTGCCTGGGCACTATTGCCCGACAGGTGCAGTGTCCCGATAGCAATCATGCCGACGGATACATGCCCGACAGTATTACGGGATGGGGTAAGGTAGCAGATGTAACAGCTTGCTACCTTACTCCTGAAAACACAGTCGGAGCAGGTAGCTGGCAGAGCTGCCCCTGTGGTGTGAAGGGCTGGAGCATAGGCAGCTCAGCCAGAGTGAGCGGTTGGACCAGGGTTCTGGTGTGGCCACATCCTTTGGCCCCCCATAACTGTTAGATTTTTACTCTGGAGTCTGCTCTTCCTTGGAGTTAGTTATTTTAGTTACAGGTGGGGCTGGCCCCTCAAGCATTGTATCACTCCAGAATGAGATGAGCTGTTCACATTATGTCTGGCAAATGGTGCTGTCGGTTTCTGAATTTTGGTTATCGGGACTTGGTATGTTGAGTGTCAGGATACTGAGTTTCCAGATAATATCGTATATCACTTTTGTCCGTGCAGGCTGTGCACCAGTGACTGTAGTACCTCTTCCCCACCACTCTCCCTTTAGGCTGTACACCAGCGACTGTGGCACCTCTCCCTCACTGCTCTCCCCGTAGACTGGGCACCAGTGACTGCAGCACTTCTCCCTCACCACTCTCCTCTTAGGCTGTGCAGCAGCAACTGTGAAACCTCTCCCCCACCACTCTCCCTGCAGGCTATGCACCAGCATCTGTGGCACCTGTCCCTCACCACTCTCCCTACAGGCTGTACACCAGTGACTGTGGCACCTCTCCCTCACCACTCTGCCTGCAGACTACACACCAGTAACTGTAGCACCTCTCCCTCACCGCTCTCCCCACAGGCTGTGCACCAGTGACTGTGGCACCTCTCCTCCACCACTCCCCGCGAAGGCTACACACCAGTGTCTGTAGTGCCTCTCCCTCACCGCTCTCCCCACAGACTGGACATAAGTGACTGTGACACTTCTCCCTCACTACTCTCCCCGCAGGCTGTGCACTAGCTACTGTAGCACCTGTCCCTCACTGCTCTCCCCGCAGACTGTGTATCAGTGACTGTAGCACCACTCCCCCGCTGCTCTCCCTGCAGACTGTGCACTAGCTACTGTAGCACCTGTCCCTCACCGCTCTCCCCGCAGACTGTGTATCAGTGACTGTAGCATCACTCCCCCACTGCTCTCCCTGCAGACTGTGTATCAGTGACTGTAGCACCTCTCTCCCACTGCTCTCCCTGCAGACTGTGCACCAGCAACTGTAGCACCTCTCCCTTACTGCTCTCCCTGCAGACTGTGCACTAGCAACTGTGGCACTTGTCCCCCACCTTTCTCCCTGCAGGCTGTGCGCCAGCGACTGTGACATGTGTCTCATAAGCTAGTTGAGTTGACTTGAAGGGTCTGCACCCCCTGACCCTGAGGAAAGAGTTCTGCCATTGAGGGTAAACCACAGTGACATAAGTGAGAGAGGTAAATCCCAGCGAAGGCAGTGATTGAGCTGGGAGAGGGATGGAGGAGGAAGGGGACAGCTGGAAAGAATGGGCCTAACAAATAAGGAATAAAATAATGTAAATATGATAATCTGCTACTGTTTCCCACCAAACGTTGCAGTGCTCAGAGCTAAAGCACTGACATCAGTGACAAATACTACACACTGAAACATTCCAGCAGCAGTTTAGCTTCTTAATAACTGATTTGTTACAAACAGATTTTTATGTTCGTAACAAGACGGGTGGAGGCTGGGAGGGGATGTGATCTTGGGCTTTCACGTACTCGGGGGGGGTATCAACATGATTGAACAGTCAGAGAAGTTCGATCTGGAGTGCTCAGCTGGACTCTGACAAAGATCATCGGTCAGAATGCTGGGGCAGCTAGCCTGCAGTTCAGGTGTGTCCGGCACTTGCACTGTGTCATTTTGACAATAAATTATTACCTTTCAGTAATATTTGTTGCTGGAATGCGCTGTTTTTTATTTCTTCTACATTGGGGGAGGTAAGCATGCCTCCCCAGCTGTGCCATGGATCTACCCCACTGAGCGTGGCCAGGGACATACCCTAAAGCTCAGAGGTGGTACATTTAGGGGTAACATTAGGAGATTTTTTTTTCTCCCAGAGGGTGGTGAACCTATGGCACAGCCCACCAGTGGAGATGGTGGACATGAAGAGAGTGCAGACTTTCAAGGTAAGCCTGGATAAGTTTCTGTTTACTTCATTGGCTTCTTGGAGCAGTGGAGTGGGTGGGAAATACCTATAAATTAGTATGTAAAGGCACAGCACAATTATTCATCTCTGCTTATGAAATTCTTTCAGTACCTTGGTGGTATAGTGGACTCCCTGCACCCTGTGGGTGTTTTCCACCACCCCGCTCCCCCCCAACCCATTGGTTCTGGGCGTAGTATATACTGTACGCTGTTACTGACAGTTCAGTGAGGCCAGTCATGGAGGTGTGAGGAGGGATCTGCTGGTTGCCCACTGGGTATTGGGTTGGGGCGGGTGGTGGGAAACACCCACAGGGTGGAGGATCCACTATAGCACCAGGGTACTGGGGAGCTGTCTTGTGCATGGCATCGGAATGTAGTGGGGGAGACTGCACAACACTTCTAGTAAGATATACATATTGCACGTGTGATTGGGTGGGTGGAAGGTCCACTGAACTACCAGGGATTAGATTTTCCTACAAAGGGACGGCGATCAGAGATCGTGGAGGGACCACTGCACTATAGAAAAAAGGATTTAAACAAATCCGGTGGCAATCAGTGACTGGGGAGGGACCACTACACTATGGAAACAAGGATTTAGGCATATCGGGTGGGCGATCGTTTAGATGGGTGGGGGGCTGCAGTACCTCCGCCAACCACTAGGATTGTGTGGATTACTGCCAGGTTTTGTCAGTGGTAATTTCTCCACCATCTCTCCAGAGTCTTTGCAAACTGCCCTTGCGTGGATCAAACACTTTGTGAATTGGGCTGCGGGGATATGCAGGTCCTCTCCCCTTCATTTGCACTGCCACCCCCTCCCAACTTTGCCGGGGTGCAAACCCAGTTTGCTGCTTTGTGAATACCAACTTCGGGCAAAACCCAATTTGCACCTGGGCAAAGTTTTGTGAATCTGGCCCCAGGTAAACAGCTACATATAGAAACTCCAGTCAGTGGCCTGAGAAGGGCTGCTGAAACCATGAGAACCCCGTAAGGTGCAACTAATGGAGAGGCAACCTTCAAGGGGACTTGTTACTTCTGAGGATGGATGTTAGAAGGAATCTGTCTCTGGCAGCCCCCCAAAAGAGCCTCAAAAGCATTCAGAGTTTCAAACTGTCATGTATGCTCCCTGTTTACAACAGAGGGTCCCCAGTGCAGGGTTTCCCCTGCTCATCAGAACCTGGGAGTGAGATGCATTTTTCCAAGACGGCCACCTGTGAAATGACAGCTGCAAACTGTAACAGTTCTGTAAAATCATTCTGGGTTCGGGTGCAAATATCGACTCTGAAAAATCCATTTACTCATGCCAATTCTTTTATATCCCTGTCCACCCTCCCCCAGGTAACAGAGGGAATCTACACTGGAGTGGGAACTGGGTGACCTTCCTGGACACCATGCTGCAGATGATTGTGGTAGGTCTGTCAGGACGCAGTCTGCGTTTACCAACCCGCATCCGATCTGTTTGCATAGATCCAGCATTGCACCAGGAGCGAGTCAAACAATATACAGAGGACAAACACGGTAATGTATTTCATCAACGTTTCAAGCTACTCTCAACACATTCATTTCCACTTTTATTTCAGTTTATTTTGTTTGTTACAAATTTACAGGATCAACCATCTATCTGTGTGTCTGCCTGTTTGTCTGTCTATCTATCTGTCCATCTATCAATCTATCTTTCTACAGCCTATGTCTATTTGTCTGTCTGAGTGTCTATCTATCTACCTATTTATCTGTCCATCAGTCTATCTTTCTACAGTCTCTATTTGTCTGTGTGTCTATCTATCTATCTATAATATATATAATAAGCACTTTCCCCGGTGTTTTCAGAATCATGTAATACACACTTTAGAACACTGTGAAAGATGTAAGTCACAGTTTAGAACGGGAATTATATATTTTCTCAGTGGTTGTAATCAGTGTCATGCTCCACCAACTAAAGCAAAGCCACAACTAACTGGGAACCCGATCAGATCCACAAGGGGAAGTCCCTCTGACCCCATCATGAGGGGTAAGTCATGGGGACAATAAGGGGACAGGTGCCGAAGATGGTGGGTGACTGGTTTGGAGGGGGCGGCTTCTCAGATAGAGGTCTGATTTAGAGGAGGTAGGGTGCAGCCCAAAGACCACCTCAGGCGCCTCCTCCTGAGAAACTAGCTTAAACTCACACCAAGCCATCAGAGTGCCCATATGCCCCTCAACTCCAGAACTACTGAGCCTTGACAGGACTCCAGAAGAGATCCCCCACTCTTTCCTGGACACCCTTTTCAGGACAAAAATTGTTGCACTCTTCACACTGTTCATGAAATAAGATGGCAGAGAAAGAGAATTTATTAACCTTTCCACAGTGTGGAAGAGTGGAGCAGGTCAAGTTTTTATCTGAAGCAATAATCCCTGACAGGAATTCTGCCTTTATCAGAAATATTGCACTCTTTATAGTCCCTGTAATGAGACGTCAGAGACAGTCTGTCATTCATTGAGCCAGACCTTCTCCAGGAGTGCTGCAGTCTCGTCCCCATCATCTGCAATTGCTGCAGCTCATCCGTATACCACTGCACTGGGAGATTAGTGGGCAGACACGGACTGGTGCAAGGGAGTTCAAAGCCACCATGATGGCTAAGTTATAACCATCCACAACAGCCATTGAACCACTCTTGCATGCCAACACCGTGTCTGAGATGTCCAGTAGTGCCAGAAGCTTACCAGGTTCCTAGTATGGTGGGAGGATCGATACCTAGGGCCCATGCCAAAAACTGTACAGCACAGGGATCTGACCACCCCAATAGATTCAACATGACACTCCAAATGTTCAGCCAGGCAAGAGAATGAGGTCCAAGGTTTATGGGTTGCGGAACAAACTACCTGTGTAAGGCCCAGGAAATTAATTAGCTGGAGGAACTGGTTAGCAAAATGCGATCCTTCACCATCAACCCATGCACTGAAATTCCCCAGCACAATCAGGGTGGGGGCTTCTAAGGTCAATGATGGCATCTGAAAATTCCTATAGAATCTCCTATTCTCGATATAGAGGGCGATAAACCAGGAGAATCCTACACCTCACACCTTCATCATCCTTAATGGCGGCACATTCAAAAGACCTTGTCTCCTTCTGTGGGTATGCTGTAAGCCTCAGGCAGCTGGCCAACCCCACCCCCGGTATACTTCCACTTCAGGCAGTATACAACTGAGAACCAGGCTGGGACTGTTGCCTCTAATACCTGCCTAGTTTTGTCAACGAGCCAGATCATAGTTAAACATACCAAGTCACCTGAGAATTGTTGATATCACCGCTGTGTTGTATTACTCCTTAGGGACCCGGTGTTGCACAATAGACCATGAAGGGAAGAAGCAGTAACACACACACACACACTATGACAGCAGATGAAGACCACTTGGCCAATCCAGTCTGCCCATTTTTGCCCACCTATAGTGTCACTACAGATCGTCTCCGGCTCCCTACCCCCCGCTTCCCACTGAGAACCCCTTATGCCTATCCCATGCATTCTTGAAGCCCACCACTGTTTTACCCTCACCACCTCTGTTGAAAGATTCCTCCAGGCATCCACCACTCTCTTAGTGAAGAAGTACTTCCTCACATCTCCCCTGAATCTACCCCCCTCCAGCTTCAGTGCATGTCCACTTCATCTCATGCATCTTTTTCTTCTCACTTGCTGGTCCTCCCACTCCTCCAGCTGTGTACAGGTCAGCTCCAAGGCCCACTAGCCACTGCCCATGTAGGACCCATGTGGTGAGGGGCCCATGATTGCTGGCAGTCATCTTCAAGATGACAAGGAGGTAATTCCTGCTGGGATCCTAGACTTGTCCTACAATGGCATGCATGCAGATCTGTTGGCATCTCATATGCATGCAGTGAGCCCGCTAGCAGTAGATACAGAGTGCCCACCAACAGCAGGGAAGTATGCACACAGAGTGCACACCAACAGCAGGGGAGCATATGTGCAGCATACCCACCAACAGCAGGGGAGCATGCATGCAGCATGCCCACAAACAGCAGGGGAGCTTACATGCAGCATGCCCACAAACAACAGGGGAGCATGCACGCAGAATGACCACCAGCAGCAGAGAAGCATGCACGCAGCATGCACACCAGCAGCAGGTGAGCATGCACTCAGCTTGCCCACCAGCAGCAGGGAGCATAAACACAGCGTACCCACCAGCAGCAGGGGAGCATACACGCAGCGTGCCCACCAGAAGCAGGGATATATACATGCAGAGTGCCCACCAGCAGCTGGGGAGCATGCACACAGTGTGCCCACCAGCAGCAGCAGCAGCAGCAGGGAGCATGCATGCACAGTGCCCACCAGCAGCAGGGGAGCGTGGACACAGTGTGCCCACCAGCAGCCGGGGAGCATGCACATAGTATGCCCACCAGCAGCAGGGAGCATACACACAGTGTGCCCACCAGCAGCAGGGAGCATGCACACAGTGTGCCCACCAGCAGCAGGGAGCATACACACAGTGTGCCCACCAGCAGCAGGGGAGCATACACGTAGCGTGCCCACCAGCAGCAGGGGAGCATACACACAGCATGCCCACCAGCAGCAGGGGAGCGTGTACACAGTGTGCCCACCAGCAGCCGGGGAGCATGCACATAGTGTGCCCACCAGCAGCAGGGAGCATACACACAGTGTGCCCACCAGCAGCAGGGAGCATACACACAGTGTGCCCACCAGCAGCAGGGGAGCATACACACAGCGTGCCCACCAGCAGCAGGGATGTATACATGCAGAGTGCCCACCAACATTAGGGGAGCAAGCATGCACATTGCCCACCAGCGCAGCGTGCCCATCATCAGCAGGGAACATGCATGCAGTGTGCCCAACATCAGCAGGGAGCATGTATACAGTGTGCCCACCATCAGCAGGGACCATGCATGCAGTGTGCCCAACATCAGCAGGGAGCATGTATACAGTGTGCCCACCATCAGCAGGGACCATGCATGCCTACTAGCAGAGTGCCCGCCAACAGTGAGGAAGCATGTACTCAGAGTGATGCCAACAGCAAAGAAGCTTTCACTCAGAGTGCCCGCCAACAGCAAGGGAGCATGCACTCAATGTGCCCACCAACACCAGACAATTCAACAAGATATAAGATTTAAAGTAAAAACCACTCCGGGTCAGGATGATGTTTAAAGAGCTTTACCCACGTACAGTGGTTGTACATACTAGCACCATACGCCGTCCTGTCCTCCAGTGTGTAACAAACACAGTACTTGACTAAAGCTGTTTAAACATCATCCTCAGCTGCAGTGGTTGTTACTTCAAATCCTGTCTCTTGCGGTAGATGTAGCCAGCTTACATAACTGAACTGACTGTGTACCCCGTGGCTCCACACTGTGTGCTCTGAGAAGCCTTCCTGTTCTCCCTGATGAGGATGCTCACTTGCCCATCATCGGATGTTACTCTGGTTACTCTGGTGGCAGAACACTGGGATGCACTGACTTAACCAGAATTCCTCCCAGACAGCTGCCCAGTCCCCAGTGCCCCATGTCAGCTCCCACTCCCCAGTGCCCCACATCAGCTTCCACTCCCCAGTGCCTCATGTCAGCTCCCACTCCCCAGTGCCCCATGTCTGCTCCCACTCCCCAGTGCCTCATGTCTGCTCCCACTCCCCAGTGCCTCATGTCAGCTCCCACTCCCCAGTGCCCCATGTCTGCTCCCACTCCCCAGTGCCTCATGTCAGCTCCCACTCCCCAGTGCCCCATGTCTGCTCCCACTCCCCAGTGCCTCATGTCTGCTCCCACTCCCCAGTGCCTCATGTCAGCTCCCACTCCCCAGTGCCCCATGTCTGCTCCCACTCCCCAGTGCCTCATGTCAGCTCCCACTCCCCAGTGCCCCACGTCAGCTCCCCCTCCCCAGTGCCCCACGTCAGCTCCCCCTCCCCAGTGCCCCACATCAGCTCCCACTCCCCAGTGCCCCACGTCAGCTCCCACTCCCCAGTGCCCCATGTCTGCTCCCAATCCCCAGTGCCTCATGTCAGCTCCCACCCCAGTGCCCCACATCAGCTCCCACTCCCAGTGCCTCATGTCTGCTCCCACCCCCAGTGCCTCATGTCAGCTCCCACCCCAGTGCCCCATGTCTGCTCCCCACCCCAGTGCCTCATGTCAGCTCCCACCCCCAGTGCCCCCGCCGCCCTCCCCAGTGCCCCACGTCAGCTCCCTCCCCAGTGCCCCACATCAGCTCCCACTCCCCAGTGCCCCACGTCAGCTCCCACTCCCCAGTGCCTCATGTCAGCTCCCACTCCCCAGTGCCCCATGTCAGCTCCCACTCCCCAGTGCCCCATGTCTGCTCCCACTCCCCAGTGCCTCATGTCAGCTCCCACTCCCCAGTGCCTCATGTCTGCTCCCACTCCCCAGTGCCTCATGTCAGCTCCCACTCCCCAGTGCCTCATGTCTGCTCCCACTCCCCAGTGCTTCATGTCAGCTCCCACTCCCCAGTGCCCCATATCTGCTCCCACTTCCCAGTGCCCCATGTCAGCTCCCAATCCCCAGTGCCCCATGTCTGCTCCCACTCCCCAGTGCCCCATGTCGGCTCCCACTCCCCAGTGCCCCACGCCGCTTCCCCTCCCCAGTGCCCCACGTCAGCTCCCCCTCCCCAGTGCCCCACGTCAGCTCCCCCTCCCCAGTGCCCCACGTCAGCTCCCACTCCCCAGTGCCCCACGTCAGCTCCCACTCCCCAGTGCCCCACGTCAGCTCCCAATCCCTGGGATCATTTGGGATGCTGCTGGGTCATCAGGTGCTGGTGGACCTTTATGTTTTTTGATGTCAAAACCCCCTGAAGTTATATTACTTTAATGTATTTTTTTTTAGAATATGAACACATATACAGTATAATGGGACAGACATAGATACAACAGTAAATACACTGTCAAATTCCATGCTAAATGTGTTATTAGCACAGTAGTCCTATTGTTAACCAAAATATTTATTTTGCAAAATGCATAATCACTTGTGTGCCACACATTTATGAATTTAGACAGACAGACAAACAGAATGAGAGACTGTCAGAGACACACTGATTAGTCTGTAACTGTTTGTTCTGCTCACACTCACTTTCACTGTCCTGTTTATTCTAGCTGTGGATGTGATTGTGAATCGCAGTCTTGATAACATTGTGTCTGGTGGGGTCCAGATCTGCGGTCTTCATGCAACAGTTGCACCTCGACGCCAACAGCAGCAAACTCCCCCCATTCTGGAGGAATTCCGCTTTGTCCCGTACTTCGAGAGTGCCTGCCTGACAGCCAGTGAGAGACTCCGAGCTACTGTGTCGCACTTGAAAGGTGACTAGTTCCAACAGTTTTAATATTGACAGTTTATTTCTGGAGTATGGTACGCAGTTGCAATGTATGGTGGGGGGGGGGGCACAAAATTGTTGCTTAAAGGGCTTGTTGTTGCACCACCACACATTTCGGCTCTTCACAAAGCTGGCAAGCTGTGGTCTAGGAGTGGAATTCTGTATGTGAGTGCCACCCTGCTTTCTTATGCGAAATAGTTAATCCAGGTGTTTGTGGTTGCAGAAGGTGTTTATGCCCAATAACCTGGTGGGCTACTACAGGCACAAGGATCTGTGCATGGCATGGTGCCTGTCACATGGAGTTATGCCAGGCAGTGAATCCCAGCCTACCAATGCCAAAGTCACCCCCCTCACTCTGACTGTCTGCCCGTTTATGGGAAATCATTAAGGTGCACTTCTGGCACCCACCTAGCACTTCCCGGTGGTCCAGCTGCCCTCTAAAATACTCAGATGCTTCACTTGAACTCTCTGGCATCCGGTGTATCACCCTCCCTAGCCCTGTTCTGCGATGTGCAGAATCGGTCTTTCTGTGCACTGCTTAAGTCCTACCCCTGTCAGAACTGTAACTCTATTTCACAAGTCAGTGTGCCTCCCCTATAGAACTGCTTGTAACAATTTTACCAGGGTCAGGGGGTGCTTTACTATGCAACCTGAGGTGCGGGTGCTAGAAGCTGCTGAGCATAGCTCACCCACAGTCGCCTGGTAGCCTGCCCCTTTCTTTGTGATAGAAAAGGGGAGGCCTTACACCCTTGTTATATTTAGCACTGCAGGGCACGGTTTAGTACAGTGGCGCAAAGGGGTCCGAATGTGTGCCTGTGTGTGGCTCACCAGAATTACAATTTCTGTTCCTTGGGGCTATTGATATACTGACTGCAAAGAGCCTGGCCTCTGATAACATGGGCAAAGAGTTTTGGGTGGACAGGAAGTTCTGTCTGCTTAGTAGTGTTGTTCATAGACATTGGAGACCTGTGGAGCATAGATACTGCATGTTCAGTAGCTCACTGGTGACGGGGATAGTAGACAGGGACTGGAGGACAGTGAATGTAGTTCCCCTGCACAAAAGTAGGGGCAGGGATGATCCACAGAACTACAGACCTGTCAGCCTGGGGACTTTATAACAAAAGACAACATGGATTCTTTGGGGGGCAGACAAATCTGATGGATTTCTTCAACTGGGTGACAAAGGTTATGAAAGCAGGGTGGAGATGGTGTACCTTGATTTCAGTAAAGCCTTAAACTATACCCCGTATGGACAGTTCATAAAGATGATTGTGACCTGGGGTGGGGACAGCATCAGAAGTTGGGTGAGAAATTGGTTGAGAGGCAGAAACCTGAGGCTGGTAATAAATGGAGAATTCTCAGGGGTGGGGGATTGGGCAGGGAGGTCACTAGTGATGTATAACAGGGATTGGTCTTTGGACTAGTTGTCTTCAACATCTTCATCTGGGGTATCAGGCTGTTGATACAGGGCAAGGCATGCCTCTTTGCAGATGACACTAAGCTTTGTGGCTGGGTGGATAGTGGGGATGGGGCAGAAATATGAAAGAGGACCTGGATACATTCAAAAATGATCAGAAGTATGGCAGTTAAAACTGAACCCCAAGAACTGTAAGGTGGTGCACATAGTGGTAAAAAATCTAAAATCTGAATACAGAATGGGGAGGCAATAGTGGAAATCACAACAGAAGAGAGGAACTTGAGGGTAGTTATTTCAGACAGTCTGAAGACAACAGTACACTGTAATGGCAGTGGGAGAGGCAGATAGGATGTTGGGGTGCAGAGGAAGAGGATCACCAGCATGACGAGAGCGCTGCTTCTACCACTGTATAGGTCAGTGGTTTATCCTTACTGGGAACACTGTTTGCAGTTTTGGAGACTGCATTTAAATAAGGACAGGGCAGAGTCGGGGCGGTGCACAGGGCAGAGTCGGGGCAGTGCACAGGGCAGAGTCGGGGCGGTGCACAGGGCAGAGTCGGGGCGGTGCACAGGGCAGAGTCGGGGCGGTGCACAGGGCAGAGTCATGGTGGTGCACAGGGCGGAGTCGGGATGGTGCACAGGGTAGAGTTGGGGCAGTGCAGAGGGCAGAGTCAGGGCAATGCACAGGGTAGAATCGAGGTGGTGCACAGGGCAGAGTCGGGGCAGTGCACAGGGCAGAGTCGGGGCAGTGCACAGGGCAGAGTCGGGGCAGTGCACAGGGCAAAGTTGGGGCAGTGCACAGAAGGGTAACTAGGATGATCCAGGAAAAGCAGGAAAGGACTTAGGAGGAGATGTTGAGGGAACTAATCTTGTAGGCACTGGGGGTGAGAAGAAAGAGAGGGGACATGACTGAGACATGCAAATACCCCCACAGGTAAACACGGTGGAGAGCTGGGAATTATTGAAACTGAGTGAGAACATGAGTACCAGGGTAACACAGTAAAGCTGGTAGTGGGAAATTTAAGGATACTGGAAATTATTTTCACAAAAGAGTGGTGGAGGGGTGGAATAAGCTGCCAAAGCAGGTGGTCTGTGCGAAATCAGTGTGGAGGGGGATTCAAACCTGGGTACAACAGACACATGGGCTAAAGGTTCCTATGGCCTGAGACGCTTCTCCATAATCTGCTTCCAGATTCCTAGAGTGAAAACTACCCCTGGCTCAGCAGCAATCAACTTCTCACTTCCATCACTTTGGAACACTATGCAAGACTCATTAAAATTATCCTCCCTTCCAAGCATTTTTACATTCAAAGCTCTATTAACGGATTATCTGAAGGAATCATGCAACTGTTTCAGATGTTGATGACCCCTAAACCCCGGGTGCCACTCTCAAATCTTACGCCTAAGTATCTCATCCACCCTACATTCCTAACAGAAACCTAGGACCTTCAGCCTAGTTCCCTTAATCTGAGATGGCGCTGCCTGTTCTCTACCTTTTACCTATTCTGGCCTCCATCTTGGCTGCCTACTCTTTCACCGCAATTTCTACCCTATTCCTTAATACCTCCTCATTTTTTATCATTTAGGTATGAGCTCTTACTTAGCAGAGACTAAATGTGATTGTTGTCTCTTCTCATTACAGTAAAGCTTATCATTATGTACCTTTGCATCTTAATTATGTTGACCGCTACGTATAGGCCCATATTGACTGGCACCTTCACAATGTTTTTTTTTTTTTGCACCGCTGTCCACCGTAATTGTAATCTTATACAGTGTACTATATTATATTAATGCCCAGGACCACCTTGAAAATTAGCTTGCTCAATGGCGTTTATGCCTGGTTAAATAAAGTGATTGACTGACTGATTGATAAAGACATTATCAAACGGGGTGAGGAGAAGGGTAAAGAGCAACAAGTGGTCTCACATTCCACATTTGATTAGTAGATCTGGGCAGGGCTCTCACATTCCGCATTAGATAAGTAGGACTGGGCAGGCTTTCTCATTCCACATTAGATAGGGAGGACTAGGCAGGACTGTCACATTCCACATTAAATAGGTAGGGCTGGGAAGGGCTCCCACATACCACATTTGATGGATAGGGCTGGGCTCTCACACTCCACATTAGATAGGTAGGACTGAGCAGGACTCTCGTATTCCACATTAGATAGGTAGGGCCAGGCTATGATCTCTCATACCACATTAGAGAGGTAGAACTGGGCAGGACTGTCATATTCCACATTAGATAGGTAGGGCTGAGCAGGGCTCTCACAGACCATATTAGATAGGTAGGACTGGTCAGGGCTCTCACATACCACATTAGATAATTAGGACTGGGCAGTGCTCTCCCATTCCACATTAGATTGGTAGGGCTAGGCTGGGCTTACACGCTCCACATTAGATAGGACTGAGCAGGGCTCTCACATTCCATATTAGATAGGTAGGACTGGGCAGGGCTATCGCATTCCACATTAGATTGGTAGTGCTGGGCTGGACTGTCATACTCCATATTAGATAGGTAGGACTGGGTAGGGCTCTCACATGCTGTGTTAGAACTGGGCAGGGCTTTCACATTCCATGTTAGATAGATAGGACTGGGCAGGGTTCTCACATACCACATTAGACAGGTTAGACTGAGCAGGGCTCTCATATTCCACATTAGATAGTTAGGACTGAGCAGGGCTATCACATTCAGCATTAGATAAATAGGACTGACTTCTCACATTCCACATTAGATAGGTAAGGCTGGGCTGGGCCTCATAATGCACATTTGATAGGAAGGGTCGGGCAGGGCTCTCACATTCCACATTAGATAGCTAGGGCTGGGCTGTCATACTCCACATTAAGTAGGGAAGGCTGGGCAGGGCTTTCACATTCTACATTAGATAGGTAGTACTGGGCAGGGCTCTCACACTCCACATTAGGTAGGTAGGACTGGGCAGGGCTCTCACATACCACATTAGGGCGGTAGGAGTGGGCAGGACTCTCACGTTACACATTAGACAGGTAGGGTGGGGTGGGCTTTTTCATGCCACATTAAATAGGTAGGACTGAGCAGGACTCTCATATTCCACCTTAGATAGGTAGGGCTGGGCAGGCCTCTCACATTCAACATTAGATTGGCAGGGCTGGGCTGGGCTCTCACATTGCACATTTGATAGGTAGGACTGGGCAGGGCTCTCACATTCCATATTAGGTAGGACTGGGCAGGGCTGTCACATTCCACATTAGAAAGGTAGGACTGAGCAGGGCTCTCATATTCCACATTAGATAAGTAGGACTGAGCAGGGCTCTTGCATTACATATTAGATAAATATGACTGGGCTCTCACATTCCACATTAGATAGGAAGACTTGGGCAGGGCTCTGACACTCCCCTTTAGGTAGGACTGGGCTGGGCTGTCACACTCCACATTAGGTAGGTAGGACTGGGCAGGACTCTCGCATTCCACATTAGATAGGTAGGACTGGCCTGGGATCTCACATTCCACATTAAATAGGTGGAACAGTGCAGGGCTCTCATATTCCACATTAGATAGGTAGGACTAGTCTCTCACATTCCTTATTTGAGAGGTAGGACTGGCAGACATAATGAGCCAAGGGGCCTTTAGGTGTCGGCAATTTCTACATTTCTGTATTCATTGCTGCTTCAGTGTTTATTGGGAAACGTGGTGCCACCCGAAAGAAGTAAGGTGACATTGTACAAAGCCAGGTGTTGTGACATCATTTTTGGGACCTAAACATTTACTTTAACCCTGCAGGTTTGGTCAGGAAGCTGCAGGCCAAGCTGGCAAAACATGGAATGAAACTTCTAATACATGGCCTCCAGGATGAGGAGATACCACCAACAGATGATGTCCCAGAGAAAGGCCTGCTCCGGCTGCTCAGTGAGATCTGCAGACTTGAGTTAAATGGGAACCTACACTCTGAGCTAAAGCAGACGGTGGAGCAGCAGAAGGCTTGCTTCCATGAGGATGAACTATTGAATGGACTACTGGAGGCTGCAGAGTTCAAAGCTTGTGTGGACACAGCCCTGGAGAATATCACCAGCCGCAAGATGAAGATTGTGGAGGTAGGTCTGGGCACACGTGGCGCGGTATCCGAGAGTAGCCATAAATTCTCATACCACTGCCTGATGCACTGTGGTGGTATCCGAGAGTAGCTGTGCACTCTCATACCACTGCCTGATGCACTGTGGCGGTATCTGAGAGTAGCCGTATATGCTCATGCCACTGCCTGATGCACTGTGGTGGTATCCAAGAATAGCCATACACTCTCATACCACTGTCTAATGCACTGTGGCGGTATCCGAGCGTAGTCGTACACTTTCATGCCACTGCCTGACGCACTGTGGTGGTATCCAAGTGTAGCCGTGCACTCTTATGCCACTGCCTGACACAGCACTGATGTGAGGGTTATAGAACACTACAGGTATCTGCTTACTGTGAAGCCCTCCAGAAAGACCTGGGAGGAAACCAACAATGTTCTTGCAGAAGCTTTTTTACCATATGTACTCACCTGTAAGTTAACCTCACATATAAAATGATAGCTGGAGTCTGGATGTTTAATTATGAATATACAAAATTGCCAGCAGATACAGGCCATATGGTCTATCTAGTCTGCTCAAGTGTGCAGCACTCAGCTCATTAGACTGCAGCTGCCCCTCCCATTAACTCTCCCCCAACTGCCCCCGTATGTACTTTCCTTGAATTTGTCCCACCCCTCTTGAAGCACCCCACAGTCTGCACTGATACGGAGTTGCTCAGGCAGTACATTTCACCCTGTTACCACTCTTTCAGTGAAGTAGTGCCTCCTTTCCCACCTGAATCTGCCCCCCTTTAACTTTAGGGAGTGCCCTCTGGTATCTTTTCTGTTCTGGATAGTGAACCCACCCTAGAAGCCTACTCTGTTCATCCCCTTCAGGTACTTGAAGGTCTCGATCATGTCCCCTCTCTCTCTTCTATCCTCCAGGGTATACATGTTGAGCTCTTTTAGTCTTTCCTCGTAAGTTCTATCCCCCAACCCCTGGATCATCTTTGTTGCTATTCACTGCACTGCCTCCAGTAGTTTGATATCCCTTTTCAAGTACGTGTGCCAGAACTGCATGCAGTACTCCAAGTGCAGCCTAACCCGGGACCTGTACAAGGGCAATATGACTACGCTACATCTGGATGTAATCCCCCTTGCTATGCACCCTAGCATCCTGTTAGCTTTAGCAGCTTCCTTCCTACACTGGGCCGAATAGTTTAATTCCCTGGTCACCAGCACCCCCAGATCCTTCTCCTCGTTGGATGTGGACAATTTGATACCATCCATCCAGTAGCTGTATGTAACCCCTAGGTGGCGCTAGCCCAAGAGCTACTACCCTGCCTGCTTGGCTAGTAGTAGATTAAGGGGTCTGGGTACTGAAACGGGTGCCTCCACCCAGAGGTCAGGGTTGTTAGTGGTCAGGCTAACCTGGGCACAGCCCTCCGGGACACTGTAACCCCCCTTTCCCTTCTAGTGGCCTGAACAATATACAATCATCATTTTCGCAATGACCCTTATTCACCATGCAATTACCCACACTGTTTGCACTTACTACCAGGGCTGGTTCCTCTAGCTTGACCCTGGGAACCCCCGTAAAACAAGGTTATGCACAGCAAATAGCAACAGTACAATACTTTTGACACAAACTGGAACCACAGTCAGGTTAAATGCAAAAAGAGTTTGATCTGATTTATTCAGGGGACTTAAACAAGGGAGGGACATAATCAGGTTGATTTGCTTAAAGGCTATATCAGTCCAGTTATGCATGCACTTCAGAGTCCCTACACAGTCACACACTCTGGGTACCCAGGTAGGAAGACGGTGGGCTAGCCAGGAACGTTGCCCAGGGTAGGCCAGCTCGCAACTGGTTGGGGCCATGTGATGGAAAAAAGCAACATGCACAACACACACTATTTGTAGTCCGGAGCTGGAGGGCTCAGTTTGTGAAGGAAAAGACCACAAAGCAATCAGATGACAACACTTTAGATTTAGCTGTTGTTGCAAGGAGCTACCCTGATGTTTACTCATGATACCCAATACAGGACATAGGCAGGACGGAATTGAGACAGCAAGTTGTTGAACTGGAGTGCCAGGAGAAGCAGAGCCTACACAAATCACCGAGGCATCATTCCTGTTCAAAGTGTGAGTAGGGGCTGATCCCCAGGCAGGTCTCTCATCGATGGCTTTCTCTGTGCAGCAGGTAGTCTGGCTGGGCCAGTGTGGCAAAGCCCAGGCCCAATGGAGATGAATACGGATTCAATCTGTGGGAGCTGGATGCAGCCTCCAGCAAGCAGAACACAGTTCAACACACAGTGGGGAACCAAACCATGACCCACTAACAGCACACAGCACATTTACATGTAAGAAATTTTACTGTACCAGGCAGATTGCTATCCGGTCGCAATTACAGAGTCTCTGCACAAACCAGGAGTTCAAAGTTGGTTGGAAATCCTGATAGGCCGATCGCATTCAGCAAATCTTCAGTCTTCTTCAGGTTAAAGCCTGGTCACAGTTCTGTGGCTTAAATCATCCTCACAATTCGGATTCAGTCTGAATAAACTCTCTTCTCCCTTTCAGGGACAGCAGGCAGACAGGCAGGCCAAAACTCAGCCCTTTCACAGTTCTCCTGCACCAATCCATACAGGATTGCTGCTCGACTGTCTCGAGCTGTTACCTCTTTCACTTCCCAACTCAAACTGAAACTTGCTGCAAGCAGCCTGGGAATTTCCCCAGGATCCAAAAGGTTCGGTTGGCTGATTCTTCTGTCAGTCACAACAAGGGCTCCCCCTCCAGGTCTGTCTTTGCGCCAAAATGCAAAAACTACAATTCCTACAGAATTTTGCTCCCACAAAGGCCCTGGGGACAGGCTCCATTTTAGAGTCCCCAAAGGTACTGATTGGCCAATTTTAGCAGTCCAGATCCAAGATGATGGAAACAAACAGAACTGTCCATGCTGCAAAGAAGGCAGGTTAGAACAAAATGCAATATTATTACTACTCTAACGAACACCAAACAAGTACATCTTCTAACAAAGATCCCTCTCAGATTAATTATGACTGCAATCCAGGCAGCTCTTAAAGAGACAGTACACAGAGGCTATACAGGCACTCTCTGGCAACACATTTAAACTGTTAAAACGCAGGACACCAGCCTGGCAGTGAGCATTTAAGCAAGCTCAAGGAAGACTTTTCAGGAACCCCCATTTGTAGGGGTGTTACACCATTAATGGGAAACCCTTCTCTTATATGGCCAGTGGGTCCATGTCTGATGTTCTAGAGGCATCGATATGGTGTACTATCCACACTTCTGGCAGAATTCCTTTCCCCTTTAAATCTGGCCAGAAGGTCTTCAAGCTGGCTCTTCCCACCCACCCAGGTGGCATCCCTCTCAGCACTGCCTCGTGACGTTAGATCTTCCTTTCTGCGGGAAGAGACGGGTTCCCTCCATCACGCTCTGCATTAGGTGTAGGCCCTATCTTTTCTGTATTTCCTTGCGTATTTGGTCTTCAGCTTTGCTGTTTTTTCCTCATCACATCATAGAATCAGCTGATTCTAAAAGGAGCCCTGGGTTTAAGAAATGCCTGTGTGGCTAGAGGATGTCGCTGACGGATCTGCATGCCACATGCATGTATTGCCTGGGACAGGATCATGATCCCCAGGCTTGCGGCCTTTGCTGAACCCTTCATCCCTCCACGCTGGAAGATTGCAATGTGTGTCTCCTCCTGGGCTGTCCAGATGAATGGGACCCTCCGTCTGGTCCAAGGATGCCCGTCAGGCGGTTTCTGTGGCTGCGGACTCCGCTGAACAAATGGCTTCCCTTGAAGAGGCAGCACCTAAGTCTGCAGTAGGCTCTCCTTCAGTGTCTACCTTGGTTCCCTTGGACCTTGGCGCTTCATTTACTGAGGTGTTTCAGGACTTGAGTCAGTCCCTTCCGACCCATGGGGAGGGCCCTTGCCATGGGATGAAAAGGCGAGACTTCAAAGGCAAGCCCAGAAAGTCCTGCCGCAGGTCGTGGGACCACAAGCGCTCTTGGGCCTCGGTTCCCACCTCTCTGCTAGCTCAACTGTCTTCAAGCTGTTGGCTTCGGCTGACATTTCTGCTCAGGCTGCTAGCCCCATGGTGCTGCCATCGGGCTTGCTGGCCGAGACACAGGGTGACCAGTTGGTCATTTTTCTCAACCCGGTTGACCCATTGTCATCGGATGAAGGGGATACCTCCCTCACCAGGACTCCACCCTTCTTCTTCTTCTCTCCTAGGGTGGGACGGGTCAGTAAGCTGAACCAGTCCCTTCCCCTTGGGAGTCTGACCCTTCAGGGAACCCCGGGCATTCTTTGCCAGTTCCTGCTTCTCCTCAGCATCTGGTTCCCTGATGGTCAAGGTCTCGGTCGAGATCTCTTGGCTCGCAGTTAAGTAGCTCCCGATGAGGTCGTCAGTCCTGCTCTCGACACTTGAGAAATCGGTGCTGCCACTACTACTCCTCTTCCTCCTCCTCTGGGGAGGATCAGCTCCGCTGCAAGCTATAAGGAGCTCATGCAGCAGCAGCTCTTTCTAGGCATGGGGCCTCACCGGTGCCAGCTCCCCAGTGGATCCTTGGCTGCCACCCCCTTGGCCAGAGCCAGCTCCTCCAGTTTGGCGATTCCGGCCTCTCCACCCATTAGGGTGGAACTCCCACCTACACAGTCCAAGGACGGTTCCCCTCCTAAGGACACCCACATAACCCCCAGGTTCCCTCATCGGCTGTCTGTAATGGTGACTCACACTAATGAGTCCTGCAAAGTCAGTGGGGATACAGGGGCTAGCCTAGTCTTCGACGAGTCCTCGAACTCTGAGGACTTGTCCGTGCATTCCCACCAGACTCCCGGCTTTGACCACGAGTTGGGCAAGGATTTGTTGGCGGACCATGGTCCTGCTTCCTTTTGGGCCATGCTCTGCTTCATCTTGGAGTCCATGGGGATCCTGCTGGGGCCTGTTCAGAAGCAGGCTAAATACCCCCTTTAGGAGATCCTTGATAGGGATGACTCCCCTGGGGTCACATTCCCTGTTGCAGAGGCTATTCTTGGCCCTGCACTTGAACTGTAGCAGTGCCCTGCTTCCTGCCTCATGCAGTCGGTTGTATGGCATGAAAGTATGTGGTTCCCACAGGCTCTCTCTCTGGATTCACAGACCACCCTTCAGCTGAAGGGCTGGTTGCTGACTTTGTTTTTCAGCGTACTGGCCATGTCAGGGATGTCGACAAGCCTCCTGATGAGGAGTCCAAGAAATTGGATTACATGGGGAAGAAAGTTTACGCGGCCTTCTCTCTCGGCCTTTGGCAGGCTAGTTCATCCCTGATGATGGCCCACTTTGCCCATGCCCTGCTGGGCACTCTTGATCAGATGCTCTCTCGACTCCCAGACAACCTACAAATGCAGGCCAACCAGGTTTCGGGTCACAGCCGTGCTGTTGCAAAACAGCAGCTTCATAGAAACATAGAAGTTGATGACAGATAAGGACCGCATGGCTCATGCAGTCTGCCCATTTCTTTTTCTACCTTATGAATGTGCCACAGGCCTTTGCTCTGTCAATGACCTATCTATTCATACTTATCTGTATTGCTCCCTTATGCCCATCCCATGCTGTTTGAAGCCCTGCACTGTATTCATGTCCACTACTTGCTGAGGTAGGCCATTCCATGCATCCACCACCCTTTCTGTGAAAAAGAACTTCCTCACATTGTCCCTTAATCAGTCTCCCTCTAATCTCATGCTGTGTCCTCTTGTCCTGCTATTTTGCTTATATTGAAACATGTTAGACTCTTTCACCTTGTTAATGCCCTTAAGGTGATTGAATGTTTCAATCATATCACCTCTCTCCCTCCTTTGCTCTAGGGTATACATATTGAGTTCAGCTAATCTGTCCTCATATGTTTTCTGATGCAGTCCCTGGACCATTTTGGTTGTCCTTCTCTGGACTGCCTCAGTTTGGTTAATGTCCTTGTGAAGGTGTGGCCTCCAGTACTGCATGCAGTACTCCAGATGGGGCCTAACCAGTGTCTTGTAAAAAGGGATTATTACCTCCCTCTTCTGACTTGTGATACCCTACTAATACACCCAACATCCCTCTAGCCTTACCTACTGCTTTAGAGGTCTGCTTGAATGATTTCAGGTCATCGGTGATGATGACGCCCAAGTCTCTTTCTTCCTTCCCTTGTGACTGCCAGCAACTCCCCTCCCAGCATATAGGTGGCTTCAGGGTTTCTCTTCCCTATGTGCATGATCTTGCACTTCTTTGCGTTAAACCCCAGTTGCCACTCCTCTGACCATTTTGCTGGTTTATCTAGATCTCTTCTCATTCTGCCCACATCATCTGTATCATCCGCTCTGTTGCAGATATTGGTGTTATCTGCAAACAGACAAACCTTACCCTCCAGTCCATCTGCAATGTCACTGATGAAGATATTGAAGAGGATTGGCCCCAGAACTGATCCCTGAGGTACCCCACTTGTGACGGCCATGGACATTGGCGACTCATGTGCCAGGTCCATGGCCACGGCAGTGACTATGCAGGCAGGGCACGGCTGTGGATTTCGACCTTTACAGTCTATATCCAGCATAAGCTGGTGGATGTTCCCTTTTTGGGTACTGACTTGTTTGGGCCAGGGGTAGATGGCCATCTCACCCATATAGAGAAGTCCAGTGCCACCCTGGACTCTCAGCTCTGCACAGAAAGATGTCAAAGACTCGAAGTCTAAGAAAAAGTCCTTTCAGTTTCAGCCCTATTCTGCTCCTGTAGACAAACTGCCTTAGCCCCCTGCCAGGCAACAGCAGGCTTGGTATTCTTGGCCAAAATCTGTGGCTTCTGTTGTCTGGAGACCTGGCGAGTGAGGGTCAGCTACTTCCTCAGCTAGCCCCACCATGGCTTCCAAGACTGCCCAGTTATGGTCTGGAAGGAGTCCCCTTCATGCCTGTCCTTCTGTTCCCAGGTTGGGTGGGGGGCAGGCACCACCAGTTTGCTTCCACTTGATCGGATATCACCATAGACCAGTGGGTGCTCGAAGTGGTTGGCTGGGGTCTGCCTCTGGAGTTCAAGGCTCTCCCTCCAAGCCAAGCCCACATCCCTTGGGAGAACATAGTGTCCACAGACATCCTGTCTGCCCTTCGGGAGGACACTGTCCAGCTGCTCCTGAAGAAGGGTGTGGTTTGTGTCCTGGACCCCCCAGCCGATCCAGGGCTTGTCTTCAGATACTTTCTGGTTCTAAAGCAGATGGAGGTCTGGCACCCAATCCTGGACCTGCATGACCTCAACAAATTTCTACAGTTGTGCTCCTTCATTATGGTCACTCGGAATCAGATCATCCCATCCCTGGAGCAGGACATGTGATTCCGCTCTCTGGACCTTCAGGACACTTTCTTCCATATCCCTCCCTATCCATCCACCCCACCAGCGGTTCCTCCAGTTCTTCTCAGAGGGGATTCTGTACAAGTTCCGGGCCATTGCGTTTGGCCTCTTCTCAGTCTCCCAGGTCTTCACCAAATGCGTCACAAAGGTGGTAGCCTTCCTTCGGCGCCGAGGAGTCCTCTTGTACCCATACCTGGATGACTGGCTGATTGCAGGCTCCTCCAGGATGGAGGTGGAGCAGTCCAGGGACTTGACCCTCCAGACCTGCTCAGCCCTTGGCCTCTTAGTCAACGATGCCAAGTCGGAACTTGTCCCCTCACACGCGATTCATTTAATCAGAGTGGAGCTCGACTCTCAGCGAGCTCGAGCCCGGCTTCTGGTGGATAGGGCAGCATATCTTTCCTTCTCTGCCTGCTCATTTCAAGTTGGGCAGTTAAGCCCTGTCCAGGACTTTCTGCATCTCCTGGGGTTCATGGCGGCTTATACCAGCGTGGTCCATTGGGCCTACTGGAGAATGTGCTTCCTGCAGTGGAGGCTGGCCCATCAGTGGTCTCAGTGCCACGATCATCTCAACCAGCTAGTCTCGGTGATCCAACAGATGTGGGATGCCATCCAGTGGTGGTTGATCCCGGACCATCTCCCGGAAGAGTTCCCGTTTATCCAGCAAACAAAGAACACACCAGCATTCCAGAGCCAGGAGTTAGTGGGTAACCCCAGTGAAGGTACTCACAATCAGATTTTGTTGCTAATACAGTTTTATTCAGAAGAATACTCCATCAAACGTAAAAAGAGTTCCACTGGAGCAGTAGTCTGTGATAACCAGATGCCTCGGCACCTCGCCACATAACAGCATCTGGACCCTTGTTCATAGCCTGGGCACTGACCTTCTGGCCATTCATATGGCCAGCATATCCAACCAGCTGGCAGACACTCTCAGCCAGCTGGGTGAGGCATCTCATGAGCAGTCTCTTCACCAGGAGGTAGTAGTCATCCTGTTCTTCCGGTGTGACACCCCCCAGGTGGACCTGTTTGCCTCCCAGGAGAATGCAAAGCTGAGGCTATTTTGTACCCACCCACCTTCAGTGGGATGGCTGCTGGGGGATGCCTTCATGAGGCCCAGGATTCTGGTCCTCCCGTGCGTCTTCCCTCCCTTTCCGCTGATTCACAAAGTGTTGCTCAAAGCCTGAAGGGACAAGGTGTGGATGATCCTGGTGGCTCCAGACTGGCCACGCCAGTTCTGGTACTCCAGTCTCCTCAGCCGCAGCAGCAGGCCTCTGTGGCATCTGTCTCTTTACCTGGATGTGCCCTTATGCTCTCAGGGAAAGGTCCTCCACCCAGACCTGAAGGCCCTGTGCCTGACAGCCTGGTTCCTGAGCAGCTAGAGTTTCAGGCTTTGGGTCTTTCCGACAAGGTCCTCCATGAGTTTGAGGCCTCTCAGAAAGAGACAGTGCTGTGCCTTTAAGTGGAAAATGTTTACTGTTTGGTGCCAGGGCAATGAGCTTGACCCCTTGTCCTGCCCCATTGCTAGCATCTTGGATTACCTGTGGTCCCTCTCTTACTTGGGCCTTCAGTCAATGACCCTTAAGGTGCACATGGCAGCCATCTCTGCATACCGGGCATGGGCTGGTATGCCGACAGTGGCACAGGAGAAGGTGGTAGGGTGCTTTTTAAAGACCTAGACCACTTGTCCCCACCGGTGCGTGAACCCCACTACCTTGGGACCTGTTGTTGATATTGGCTATGCTCATGGGCAAGCCATCTGAACCCATGCATAGATGTGAGATGTCACACCTGTCGTGGAAGACCACCTTCTTAGTGGTTATGACCTCCGCCAGAAGGATCAGCAAGCTGCAGGTGCTTTTGGTAGAGCCTCCTTACCTGGTCTTCCACAGGGACAAGGTTGTCCTCTGCCCCAACCCTCCTGAAGGTTGTTCCAGAGTTTCACCTGAACCAGGTGATCAGTTTCCTGGTTTACTTTACCAAGTCAATCTTGGAGGCTGAGCATAGGCTCCACAGGCTGGACCTGCGGTGAGCACTCACTTACTATAAGGAGCACATGGCTGGAGTTCGGATAGAGGTTCACCAGCTCTTCATCACCTATGCTAAAGCTGCACTTGGCAAAGTGGCAGTTAAGCAGATGAATGGCAGGAAGACAGTCTCCTGCATTGACCTCTGCTACAGGTTGACTGCTAGGGAGCCTCCCATAGGGCTTAGGGCTCATTCCACCAGACATACCGCTGCCTCAGCTGCTTCCAGGGACATCCCTATCCAGGAGATCTGAAGGGCTGCTACCTGGAAGTCAGCACATACCTTCATTTCCCAGTACCACATCGACCTTGAGTCACAAGGTCTCTGTTGGTGTGCATGCAGTGCTGACACAGTGTGTGCGAATTATGTTAAGTAGCACTGCAATCACACTGCAAAAGTACTGCAATCAGCAGTGTTTTGTCAGCACTGCCTGAAAAAGTGTTGGTGTAGCAATACTGGCTGAAGCAGTGTTGTGTCAGCAACACTGCCTGAAGCAGTGTTGCATTGCTTTTTCAGTGTGTGCGACTTATGTTAATTAGCACTGCAATCTCACTGCAAAAGTACTGCAATTAGCAGTGTTTTGTCATCAACACTGCCTGAAGCAGTGTTGGTGCAGCAGTACTGGCTGAAGCAGTGTTGCATTGCTTTTTCAGTGTGTGCAAATTATGTTAATTAGCACTGCAATCTCACTGCAAAAGTGCTGCAATTAGCAGTGTTTTGTCATCAACACTGCCTGAAACAGTGTTGCATTGCCTTTTCAGTGTGTGCGAATTATGTTAATTAGCACTGCATCAACACCTGTAGTGCACTTTAGTGTGCAGTGTGGTTTTAGTAGCATTCCTGACGGCAGTGTTGCAGTTCTGTTTCAGTGTATTAGGCTGCATTAAAGATGGCGCCACATGAAATTCAACAAAAACAGAAGTATTCATCATAATAAGAATTAGCAATTAGAAGTAATATGAATTATCAAGTTTTACCATTTCTTACATGTTAATTATGGGCAGACATTTGTTGTATGTCCATCAGCTTGCCTGTGCTGAGTTTGATAGCTATAGAAATATTCAGGCACATAAACAAGCTTGAAAATGTGCACAGTACACAATGCTGTTGTATGATTACTACTGGTCCAAATCACAGGAAAGTCCATATCTGTGTAGCTATATCCTGCATGGAAAATACTACATGTCCTATAATAGAAACAACATTTACTGAATATTTCAAAAAAAAAAAAAAAACCTTTAAATTCTATGTTTCTATACCCCATCTGGAGTACTGTGTGCAGTTCTGGAGACCCCATCTCCTCAAAGACATAGACAGAGTGGAGGCTGTCCAGAGGAGGGCAACCAAAATGGTGCAGGGTCTGCACCAGAAGACATATGAAGAAAGACTAAAGGAGCTTAATATGTACACCCTTGAGGAAAGAAGTGAGAGAGGGGACATGATAGAAACTTTCAAGTACCTCAAGGGAACCAACAAAGTCCAAGAGGGTAGCATCTTTCAGAAAAAGAGATGTGCAAGAACAAGGGGGCACAATTTGAAAATAGAGGGGGGACGGCTCAGAGGTAATGTGAGGAAGTATTTTTTCACAGAGAGGGTTGTGGATGCATGGAACAGCCTCCCTGAGGAGGTCGTGGTGTCAAGAACAGTGGGGGAATTCAAGAATGCATGGGACAGACATAAGGCAGTCCTAGTGGGGGGTAGGAGGAAGTAAGCTGTTGGTTAACTAGGATCTGCACCTTATCTGTTAGGTAGGAAAATGGGCAGACTAGGTGGCCAAGCGGTCCTTATCTGCCGTCAAATTCTATGTTCTATGTTTCTGTGTTTCTAAACACCATAAACTGTACCATGGCCTGCAGTGTGTGCAGTATTGTAAGCCGCACTCCCTTCGGCCATCTATTCTGCCCTTGTCTATGCACAATATTTGCTTTTGCTGCTCCTTTACACACAAAGTTAGTAATAGGGGAGGCAGTATAGAGCAGTGGTTTAAGGCTCTGAGCTGCAAATCTGGAGACTTGGGTTTGAATCCCACAGCCCACATTTACATGCTGTGAGACCCTGAGCAAGTCACTTAGCTTCCTTATGCTCCCAGGTCGCACCTGTAAGCAAGCTTTCAGCTCAGTGCGTCTCTCCTGCTGGTCAATAAAAAACAAATAATAACCATGGTGAGATAGTCCATGGGAACGGTTTACCAGCGCTGCTGAACCGCTTGTAAGTGCATGCTCAGATGAACAGGACTGCTTCAGCTGATCATGGGGGTATATACATGCGGCTAGGAGTTACTGGGTAATTCTGCTGTTAGCTGGTAACTGCTTACCCGGTAACGCTAGCATGCATGTAAACGTAGTGAATGTGTCCAAATAAGCAGTATCATCCATTTGAGAGGAGCCCTCAGTTCAACCTAATATCACCTTTTGCTCTGAAATACACTGTAAGGTGTCCTCACACCTGTGGGGGTGTTTACTGCTTATTATATAGAAGTCATATGACTCCTGTTCAAGTCGCCCAAAGTTGAGACCCCAAAAATTATAGATACACTACTTCAGAAATGTGGGCTCCATAAGTAGCTGAAACTTTAATTAAAATGATTAATCTGTTTTCCTGCACTGTATTAAACAAAATATACAATGAAGAATTTCATATGCCAAAAATTGGGTCAAGAGTATTACCTTATTTGGCTTACGCCGGTGATGTAGCTTTATTTTCAACTAGCCATTTAGGCATGATAAGAAGTTTGGACAATTTCTATGCAGAAGGTCTCAGTGCAGATCTACAGATAAACTATAAAAAAAACTAAGGTATTGGTATTTGGGAAGAATAGGAACAATTACAAATATTATATAAATCAGAACAGATTAGAAGTGGTAACGAGTTTTTGTTACTTGGGAATAACCTTTAGCCAAAATGGGAACTGGTATGATCACCTGAGGGAAATTAAGATAAAGGCAGATAAGTTTTTCCCTGCCATTTTGTCTTTTTTTCAAGGTTTGGAGAGAATTCTATTAAAGGGAATCCGATGGTTATTGATGCCAAAATCAGATCTCAACTTCTTTATGGAGCTGAGATTTGGGGCATCAACTATAACAGCCAAATGGGATTCGATCCCAGCTTGAATAAACTCTATAAGAGGATGTTGGGACTTCCAATCTCTGCCCCATCCTCGCTAGTGAGGGCAGAGCTTGGTAAGGTCTCAACTGAATGTCAAATCCATCAAAGGTTGGTAAATTATTGGTTAAGAGTGTTTAGAATGAATCAGAATAGGCTCCCTAGGGTTTGTTTGGAGGAAGGCTTAACATACTGTATCTTCATTCTCAAATAACTTTCCCCTGCATGAAAGTAGCAGAAGAAATTATCAAACCACTTGGTTTGATGTTGATTATCACAGACTGTTTAAGATTTCCCTTAGCGCAAACAAGAGGACAAGTTAACTCCAGGATAAACAATGTATTCATACAAAAGGATTTGGAGATCGGCAGACTGTCTAAAGCCTGCCCATGGTTAGCTAAAAATAAGAGATCCCACAAATTGGAACCATATTTGGAGATTTTACAAAATCCCAAACACAGAAAAGCTGTTACTAGATTCCGCTTTGAATGCTTTTCAAGTAATGTTAGGAAAGGAAAATTTGAGAAAAGTAAAAATAAAGATCTTTATTATAAAAGTGGGTTAAGTGAAGATAATTTATTACATGTGGTTTTGCTTTGTCCCGTGTATGAAAAAATGAGAACTTCCCTCTTGGGTGGCCTAATTCAACAACTTACTTATCAACCAATTCACATCTTGACTTTTTTATTAAAAACTCAGGAAGAAGAGGTGCTTGTCCCTGTAGCCTCCCTCTTAAGATATATGGAACTTAAATGTTTCCATTTAAAACCCTGCCCTAGGTAACAGAATCATGTGATTCTTATATAAACGAATGGTGACAAAATATGGTGTATATTAAGCATTATATAACCAAATTATGACAAGAATAAGAATGATTGATATGGTAAATGGATTGAAATTGTAGGGTTCAGATAGTGCTGAAACAGGTATATGATGATTCGACATTATGTGGTTTTTGGGTATTGTAATTGTGATTTTATATTGTTGAAAACTGTTTTTAATTACATGTCAATTTGATATGTTTTTTATTATGTATTTATATTATATCGATATTTATGTTTGGATTTGTAATGGCATGATGTGCCGAGCAATAAACTTGATGATGATGAATTAAAATGATGCATATAGCTACCTTTTTAGGGTCTTAGCCCCCAGTGACTCCTCCGTCGCTGTATTAGTGCCCTTGTTAAGCTTAAGAGATGAGACTAACACAATTAAACTTGTGAAAACCTTGTAACCTGTCGTGAAACGGGAATCTAGGAGTCTAAATCTCTCCTGCGATTTCTCACAGTCCGCCGCATTCTCCTTACCTCAGCTTGGTTTTAAGGTTTTCTTTAACTTGGGACTTTGTCTTTATGACTCCCTTTCCAGCTCCAAAAAGTGACTGCAGCTATACAGCACCTTTTCTCAGACAAAAGCACTAAAAAGTCTTATAATTGGCCAGGGCATCCTATTTTCCTCTCAGAGGCATTCAATTACGATAAATCTTCTTTATGTGCGACAACTCTCCAGTACTTAATATGGATCCCGCCTAAACAGTGGCTTACCTTTCAGCACGCCGACTAGCACCCTGCAACCAGAAAAACACACACAGCTGAGCCGACAAGCACTGTGGCCTTTTAAACACAACTCCACACTGTCAGGAAACTTTTAATAAATATACGGTGCCTGAACAAAACAAAAGCTCCACTCGAGTGGCTCATAACATGAGCGAAGAAAAAAATCTGTTGCTGGTTAAATACTTACAAAACCGACCAGCAGCGTGCTACATGCACTTAGAACTACACAGTGTCCATAAGCGTAGCAGCACTTAATTTCAATACAAGCAGAGTGCAATTTAAACATTTGTTCCATTCACCAGTGTAAAATAAATAATAAATGCAGCTTTTTAGCAAAAAAATTTACAAGCAGCCAGCCCACTGACGCAGAGGCATGGCTGCCATCTGCGGCGCCGATGACCTGGGTTCAGGAACAGATCTGGGTGTTGGAGGGCCGGCCTGGGACAGTGGGATTTAGCATCCTTAGGACTGCTCTCCTGCTCCGGGGGGAGGGGGACTGAGTGCCTGGCACAATGTGGACCCCCAGTGGAGGCTAGGGGTACCACAAGTGATCTGGTGCCTAAATGTTAGGGGGCCGTCATTGCACATCCCCACCCCTGGAAAAACCTAGGAAAATGCCGTCTCCCCGCTAATCAGCTGGCTCCAGTGCCGACCCCTCTGGCCACCTAACTGCACTGTCGGCGGCCCCATTCGGGGGGGTCAGCCCCGAGCATGTGTGGGGTCAGACACCAGAGCAGAGCGGCTGTTCATGGGGTTGGGGAAGCCCGAACAAAAAAGAATAAAAAAAAAGGAATTTACATGCAAGCTTCTTTAGGAGTGGAGCAGGTTACCGCCACCTTGCTGCTCCACCCCTCAAAAGCAATAAATAACAGCTTACTGATTTTAATGTGTGCAAGCTGTCACACCCTAAATAAAGGGCCTATATAGGGTCATTTTGGGGCCATGTTCAATTGAGGATCCCAGTTTTTTTATTTTATCAGATTGCCTGCCCTCCTGATTCCGATTTACTGTACATCTGAAAAGCACTTAGATGGAGATCTTCGACCTAAGCTTTCTTACATATTTGTCATATAGGCACAGTCTTAATTTTTTTCCCCTCTAAGTGTCGAGACTGACTTGCTTATGCCTCAGACTGCCACACCGACATAATTAAGCTTTTGATGGTGCTGGACACTTTACAAATATGGATTAGAGATTTAAAATAAATCTCCCTGGCACATTTTCTTTTACCTGATGCTACAGAGTCCTACTACGATGTTTGGCCCTGTTTGATAACTGCTTGCTCCAGACAGTGCGACGTACAAAATATCGGCTTGAGCACAGTACATGACAAAGCGATGCTCGAGAAATACTCTCCCTTTTTAAAATCCTAATCTCTGCCTTTTTTTTTTTTGGACACTTATTTATCCACCTCACACACGATCCTGGACTCTCTCAGATGAGGGCTCTCAGCTTACCTTCATCCCGCCCCATCATAGACTCAGTCCTGACTCTTGGTCAGCCATGCTTCTCCACCATCAGGCATCCGCACCCCCAAGACTTCCATTCCATGCTGTGCAGACATCCCGTGACTCAGGGAAGCTCTGAGGTCAGCCGGTGCACTCGACTGTTGGGCGTGGGGGGTAGCTCCTGGTCCCCTTCATCACCTACCAGGATCGGGTAAATTTTTTCCTTGTTCCGGTTTCCCCTGGGGCCTTGGATATGCAATGGACTCCAGCACACTGAGTGAGCACTCCTGTGCACCCCCGTTGGACGTCCTACCAAGGCTCCACCCAACAACACTGCAGGCCATTCTTGTGCTATACTCCCAGCCTCTGCTAAGAGCCACCAGAGAGCGGCCAGCCGCGCTCCCCCCTCCCCAGGAAAGGAGAGCAGTCCTGTGGACGCTTAGTCATTTCCCACCCCTGCCAACCCCCGATGACCCAAGCTCGCTCCCGAACCTGGGTCGCCGGCGTGGCACGAGGTGCAGCGTCCAGCGCCTCAACCCTCAGCGCCACTGGGCCGGTGTGAAACCTCTGCCTCTTGATCCCGCAACAGAGTTGGCCTGTTTCTAGAGCCCATAGCCAGTCCCAGATGACAATCAATCCAGCTAGCTGTCAAAAATGTGACACATTCTGCAAAACAGCTCACAATCGCTACTGCTCCCTCTCGATCAGCAAAACACAGTGCTGAGCTATGCACTTACTCGATTCCCATGAATTAAATTAAAGCTAGGACCACCACACTGCAACTTTTTTTGAGTGGTGGTGGGTGGATGAGGGCACAAGATCCTGTAGGTACCTGAAATCCTCCTCGATCATTCACAAACTGTCCGATCACGTCAGAATGCTGGAGTATGCAGGATCACACATGTGTGCAGCTCTTAAAGGAACACACACACACTCTACTATCCCATGTGGGTGTAGTGTGAGGAGTGAACGCGGCGAGCAGCATATTTATATCGGAAACAGTACGTTTCAAAAAGTTTATGGAAATTTCAGGATTTTTCACATAGTGAGTGCTCCGATCTACCCATAATGAAGTTTTTGGTACTGCAGTGTGTTTCACTGAAATGAAAAGCAGTGGGCTAAGGAATTGTTGCATGAATGCTGCAACCACGTTTTAATATGAAATGTGGGGGGGGAGGGACAGGGCTTAAGAAGGGGTGTGGGATATAGGGCTTAATTTTGTGTAAATTCATCACTGCATGTTGCAGTAATTTTTGACATCAGGATGTTGCTCAAAATCCACATATAGCTGAGCTTGTGAACTACTGAAATGTTAAAATCTATAGGCATGACATCATCATGCATGCTGGTGGGGTAGTGGGAGTGGCTTACAGGTGGGGAAGGGAGTGGCAGCTTATGGGAAGTGTACAGCTGGTTGCAGGATGAAGTGCTGGTTCATGTGGAGTGGTGATGTGTTGGTCCACTGGAGTGGAGTGAGAGTGTTGCTTGCACAAGTGGCTGTGCAGGTTCAGAGGGTGAGAGTGGGCCTCCAGGTACGTGTTGGTGGGTCTGGCTGTGTCAGGGTGGGTGCTGGTCCATCTGGCAGGGGATAGTGGTTGTGCTGGTCCGGGGGTGGTGGAAGTGGGCGTGCAGGTAAGTGTTGCTTGGGCAAGTGTTAGTGCTGGTCCGAGGGGTGGGAGTGGGTGTGCAGGTACATGGGGTGGGTCGGCTGCATCAGGATGGGTGGGTGTGCTGGTCCATCTGGCTGGGGATAGTGGCCGTGCTGATCCAGGGACTGGGAGTGTGCATGCAGGTACATGGGGGTGGGTCGGATGCATCAGGGTGGGTGGGTGTGCTGGTCCATCTGGCTGGGGATAGTGGCCGTGCTGGTCCAGGGGGTGGGAGTGGGCATGCAGATACATGGGGGTGGGTCGGCTGCATCAGGCTGGGTGGGTGTGCTGCTCCATCTGGCTGGGGATAGTGGTCGTGGTGGTCTGGAGGGGTGGAAGTGGGCGTGCATGTCAGTGTTGCTTGGGCAAGTGTCAGTGCTGGTCCAGGGGATGGGAGTGGGTGTGCAGGTCAGTGTTGCTTGGGCAAGTGTCAGTGCTGGTCCGGGGGTGGGAGTGGGTGTGCAGGTATGTGTGGGTGGGTCTGGCTGTGTCAGGGTGGTTTCTGGTTCATCTGGATGGGGATAGTGGTCATGCTGGTCTGAGGGGGTGGGAGTGGGCGTGCAGGTCAGTGTGGCTTGGGCAAGTGTCAGTGCTGGTATGGGGAGTGAGAGTGGGTGTGCAGCTACGTGGGGTGGTTCGGCTGCATCAGGGTGGGTGGGTGTGCTGGTCCATCTGGCTGGGGATAGTGGCCATGCTGGTCCAGGGACTGGGAGTGTGCATGCAGGTACGTGGGGGTGGGTTGGCTGCATCAGGGTGGGTGGGTGTGCTGCTCAATCTGGCTGGGGATAGTGGTCGTGCTGGTCAAGGGGATGGGAGTGGGTGTGCAGGTCAGTGTTGCTTGGGCAAGTGCCAGTGCTGGTCGGGGTGGGAGTGGGTGTGCAGGTATGTGGGGGTGGGTCTGGCTGTGTCAGGGTGGTTTCTGGTTCATCTGGATGGGGACAGTGGTCGTGCTGTTCTGGGGGGTGGGAGTGGGCGTGCGTGTCAGTGTTGCTTGGGCAGGTGTCAGTGCTGGTCCGGGGGTGGGAATTGTGTGCAGGTACGTGGGGGTGGGTCAGCTGCATCAGGGTGGATGTGTGTGCTGGTCCATCTGGCTGGGGATAGTGACCATGCTGTTCCAGGGGGTGGGAGTGGGTGTACAGGTCATTGTTGCTTGGGCAACTGGCCGTGCTGGTCCAGGGGGTGGGAGTGGGCATGCAGGTACATGGGGGTCGGTCGGCTGCATCAGCATGGGTGGGTTTGCTGGTCCATCTGGCTGGGGATAGTGGCCTTGCTGGTCCGGCGGCTGCGAGTGGGCGTGCAGATACGTGGGGGTTGGTCTAGCTGCATCAGGGTGGGTGGGTGTGTTGGTCCATATGAACATATGGAGAAGCCAGCAGAGGAAGGCCATTTGGTTTATCAAGTCTGCTTGTATTGCAGGATCCATACCTTGAGCTAATGTCCCTGCCCTCCCTCCCCACTCCCATCCTCCCTACCCATGATCCTGACCTTCACTGTATGCCTATCCCACCCTCTCTTAAAGCTGCTCAGTGTCTTCAATGAGATGACCTCTTCCAGCAGTGCATTCCAAGTGCCTACCACCCTCTCTGTGAAGAAGTGCTTCCTGACCTCCCCCTAAACCTCCCATCCTCCAGCTTAAGACTCTGACCCATCATGATATGACTGCCACTCAGCTTAAAGAGACTATCCTTATCAACCTTATTTATCCCTTTCAGGTACTTGAAGATCCCAATCATGTCCCCTCCCTCTCTCTCTCTCCTGTCTTCCAGGAAGTACATGCTCAGTGCCCTCAACCTCTCCTCGTATGCCTTGCCGTACTGACCTGCTATTATCTTTGTAGCCCTCCTCTGGACCTTCAACAGCAGGCTGTCCTTTTTGAGGTGTGGGCACCAGTACTGAACTCCATACTCTGGATGCGGCCTTACAGTGACCTGTACAAGAGCAGTATAACCTCCTTTCTCCTACTACTGATCCCCCCGCCTATGCATCCCAGCATCTTGTTTGCCTTTGCTGCTGCTTTCTTGCACTGCATGGAGTGCTTCAAGTTACTAGTGATCATCACTCCAAGGTCCTTCTCCTCCTCTGATGCAGATACTCGGACTCCACCCAGGTAATACTCTTTCCTGGGATTCTTGGCTACAATATGCATAACTTTGCATTTCTTGGCATTTAAGCCAAGCTGCCAGATCCTGGACCCAGCTTTTCCAGACCTTCCTGTAGGTCCTATATCCCTTCAGCTGTATCTACTCTCCTACAGAGCTTGGTGTCATCTGCGAATAGGCACATTTTGCCTTTAATGCCATCCACAATGTCATTGAGGAAGTCATCTGGCTGGGGATAGTGGCCTTGCTGGTCCGGGGGTGGGAGTGAGCGTACAGGTACCTGGTGGTGGGTCGGCTGCGTCAGGGTGGTGGGGTGGGTGTGCTGGTCCATCTGGATGGGGATAGTGGGTGTGCTGGTCTGTCAGGGTGGAGACTTTGCTGTGCTGTATTGCCCTGCCATCTTTGTGCTGCTCACCTACCCTACTGGCTTCTGTGTGCTGCTGATCTGCACTTTCTGCTTTCTTGTCCTGCACCTTGACTGCAGGGGGAATAGGAGAGATGAAGGCCCAATCTGTACTGTGTTTTCTATAAACATTCCATGGGAAAGTGCATCCTTACAAAAATTTCTTTGGAATACCACTGTAATACCTGTTGTTTACCTGTTGTTGTGTTTGTACTATCACTGCGATTTCCAATGTACTACCATTGTGGGGTTCCATAAATGGTATCACAGTGGATCTGTTCCAATTCCATTGTGATACCATGCAGACAGTGGTAGTTCACTGGTAACGCCACTCTTCTGGTACCACAGTGGTAACAAATGTGCACCATTGTGATTCCACTGGTTGTTGGTATCACAGTGGTTTTGGTCCAATTTCAGTGTGATACTACTGCATCCACTGTATTACCATCAACCCACAGTGGTAGCACAGTGGCAAATATTTGTGCAATGGTAGCACAATAACAAACACCAGTGTGATACCACTGCAAATGGTATCACAATGGATTTGTTTCAATTCCATTGCACTACCATTGTGATCACTGTGGTACCATGTGTCAGCGGTAACACAATGAGTGCACCTGCAGTGGAAATACAATGGTCTCCTTCCATGCCTTACGCTGGTGGTACCACAATGGTCATGCAGCATGGTATCACAATGGCCTGCGTCAGTCACTGGTAGCAAAATTACCACATTGTAGGGGAAACCTGCCGGCAGAATTATCCAAAAAACTAATGGCACATCTACCAAGATCAGACACCCACACATCTTACTGTAGGTGCCATCCAACATCAGCTAATCACCAGCTGCACACTGGAAATCCCACCAAAGTTATCTATATACCAGTCATGCCCCTGATCTATGCTACACAGAGTCTTCCTAGCCCCACAACATGGTGCCGCATGGTGTGGCCTCAGTGCAGGAACCTTCGTAGTTCACATGGAAAGCACAAAGTGACCTTGTGGGACACTCCTTCTCCTTCCTACAGAAATGAAACTAAAGTAAATAACCCCAATAATACCTGTTGCTAAAAGTAGGGGAAAGGGTTTTCATGGTAGTGCAGACAGTTTCAGCCCATCCCAGTGTTACCACCACGGGTTACTCCATTGACGTCTCCTTGCAACAGAATTAACACAGCAGCTCAGCTGAGAAGTGACTTTCTTTCACATAGTAGCCTGATTTGCTGTGGGGGGCAAGCAAAAACAAATCTTTAGTGGATTATTTATGGCTCACGTGTGGCTGCATCTGCAGTGTGTAAATGAGCAGATTTTGCATGGACTTAAACAGAAACATAGAAGGTGTCAGGAGATAAAGACCTTGATGGCCCAGCCAGTCTGCCCATTTTCCCTGCCTACTGTGCCATTGCAGCCCCTACAAAATGTCTGGCCCCCGACCATTCTTTTTAAGAAGATTCTTTTTACATTGTAAATGCACTCGCCCCAATACATCCTGATATGTCTGACTTCACATTTCTCTTGCCATTTCTCTCAGAATTCTTTTTTTAACTTTTCTTACCAAGAAAACATGATGCCATGATGCTCTCCATCCACCGTGGAACTGCTGTCTCTCCTCACCATTCCATATAGTTTGATGTGCTACATGGCCATAATAGGGAGGATCTTTCTTTGACAGACTCTTGAGCGATCTCTGACATCCCACTACTAGAAAACAGGACAAATAAGAACAGGGTTAAAAAAATGAACTGTGAAACATAGAGAATACTGGACGGACACCTATGCACAACCAGTGGGTTCTGCCACAGAGGGGTTCCGATTCCCTCTGACCTCAAAAGCAAAGCTTGAGAGGACTGTGGGAATCGGAATCCCAAGGTGGCAGAACACATTGGTTATGCATAAAGTTGTTCATCCTGTATTGTTTATAGTTCATAGTATTAAATGTGTGCATTGTGTTTTTTCTCTTTCGCAATGAGACTGACTTGTACAGTCTTCAGACATTCCAGAATGCTGTTCTAGTACAGAAGGGTACAATTACATTCCATGACCTTTGAACTGTGGTACAACAGCATTTTGAAAAGGATGGATTTCTACACAGAACAGTGCTCTTCTATACACTATAAACTAGTAATGTACAGTTAACGAGATGAGGCAGCAACAATTTAATTCACAGGTTACAATTACAGCATATAGCAGTAGCACCCTAATGACACCTAGCAGCAATATAACTGTTTAATAAACAAAATAAGAATAAATATATAAAAGTAATGTTTTTTATGTAAATAGATTTAGACAACCGCAATTTTATTTAAGCAATAGGGCACGACAGGGCATTGGTTGAATGAGGTTTACCCCTTGCTCATGGACATTGTAAAGCAAGAGGTGAAGCCCCAACTGTGGGGTAAACCTAGTATAACTAATGTCCCTGAAGTGCCTTATTACTTATATAAAATGGGCTCAGAGGCAACTTTTAAAAAACAAGCACTCTAAAAGTGTTCAAATTCACAAAAATGATAATAAAATGATACTAAATAATGTAAAATAGTCCATCCACAGATGTTTTACACCTGTCAGTCATTTGTCTTTCTTCATATTAAGTAAGTATACTGTGTGAATGTTTACCATGGAATAATAGAATTCAAAGCTCTGCATTATTCGAGTAGAAGAGTGCTCTTACCCCCCACACACGGAATGGCATCATGGAATGCATGAATTCAAAATTATTCAAAGTTCCACTAGCATACACACATAGGCCTCAAGTGGAGCCAGAACCTCAATTTTATCTGTTGACAGGTAAGGAACAGGGAGTTCTCTAGCAAACTGGTGGGGCTAGGAGGGCTATTTTTCATGGTCATCAAAGAAACACCAGCAATGGAAACTCTGAATAGTACTTGATTTTCTATATTTGTGTACGTGTGTAAGGAGCACCTTGAGTAAAAATAACATTAAATAATTTACTTTCTTTAGTTAATTTAATGGACTTTCATTTGTAGGGCTTAGTTGGAGGTTTCTATATATGAGTAAACGTTGCAGCCATGTTTGTGATGGAGATTAGAAAGCTTATGGCATATGAATTCGGTGAGTTGTCCCAGTTGACAGGTACTTGTTTCTAGCTATTGGTGCTGTAGTGCTGTCTTAAGACAATGATTAGAACCAAGTTTCAGCCAATCAGGACACAGGAATTTTCTTGACCATTTTATATAAGTACAATATAACACTCCAGGGTGTGTGTGTTATTGTCTGATAAACACAGTTCTATGGGCATGTGGACTCATGCCTCAGTAGGCCTCTATGCATGCATTTATCAGAGTATAACCTACACCTTGGAATGTGTTACTGCTTTATAATAACTGGGGAGCGTTTTCTTCCATTGGAAACCCGGGTTATAATTCGCCGTTATAACGGCAAACACGCGACAGGTTTCCAACGCTCCACACATTCACTTGCCTCCACGCTCTCCGCTAACCATGGCACCAGACAATCGCAGCAACTTCAGCACTATGCTGTGCCCTGGACTCTACACCGCCATGATTTGGCAGTCATTTTTTAAAAAGAAACTTGCCTACTTGCCTCCTGTGCCAAACTTTTTTTTAAAAAAAAGGTTTCAGGACCTGCTCCGCTGGAGTGCTGACCGTGCTTCCTCCACTCCGGACTTGCTTCTTCCACACCAACCACCACAGTTTTATTTTATATAATTGCTGTGGCAAGAAAACCCTCTCCAGCAAATATATAAATTAAAACATGGGGTTGAGTGTTTAACTTGAGTTTTTACACACACCCCATGGTGTTTGATGCTTAAACACATTCAGCTTCGCTCTCGGGGTTTATGTAGCATCCAACACCTCGGGGTGTGCGTAAAAACTTATTAAACACACAACCCGTGCATTATTTTATATATTATAGGGAATAATATGAGTTGCATGCTGTTTTATCTTTTTCACAAGAGAAGTAATGTTAGGGTATTCAAAACTGGCTGAGAACATTAATAATAACTTCTTTTACATTTGTTTTCCTTTTCACTTATGCAGAGATTACATCCTCGTACAGAGCATATAAATCATATTCAATATGCATTCTGCTGAACAAGTGTCGCCAGTCCACCATGACATCAGAATGCCTGTTTGGTAGTGCACGCGACTGGTGTCAGTACATCCTGACATCCCAGTACAGAGTCACTGTTCATGCACACCACCGATCAGGTGTATGGAGATCATGGTCATCTGACATCACTCATGCCCCCCCCCACCCATCAACCATGCTGACATTCCGGTACAATTTGATCACTCACGCACACCCCCAGTTAGGCATACGGACAACTGGCAACACTCACCCCACCCCTATTTTAGCATACTGACATCCCAGTACAGTCTTCATTCATGCACACCAAAAATCAGGCATCCTGACATCGCGGTGGATGGGCACTACTTTTATGACCCCCACCCCACAAATCAGGCACCCAGACATCAGTCAGCTGGCACCACTCATGCCTCCTCCACTGAAGACATCATGGTACACTGTCAACATGCACAATCCATCATCCTGACATCACGTTTGAACAGGATGTCAAATATGCCTGACTGGTGTGCTTCTGTGGTGCCAGCATACAGGAGTATCAGCATGCCTAATGGGGGCATGAGCCAGTTGATATTATGTCAGGATGCCTGTTTGGTGGTGTGCGTGACTGCTGTCAGTGCATCCTTACATCCTGGTGCACAGTGTCACCATCATGCTCAACACCAATCAGGCATCCAGACACCATGATTATCTGGCACCACCCATGCCCCCCTTCCCCAACAGGCATCCACACATCCAGCTCACAACTCATGCACACCATCAGAAGGGAGCAGGTACTGCTGGATGCCTTCTAGGACAGCTTCCTGCTGCAAATGGTCAGTGAACCAACCAGGTTAGGAAATACCCTTGACCTTGTGCTGGCAAATGGGGACTTTGTGAGAGAACTTACAGTGGAGGAACCGCTGTCAGGGAGTGACCACCGCTCAGTATGGCTCACATTGGATATGGGCAAGGAAGGAGTGCAATCTGGTACAATAGTGCTGGACTTCAGGAGGGCCGACTTTGGGAGGATGGGGGAAGTGGTAAAAGGGTACCTGGCCAGAATTCAATCTAGTATGGACACTAACCAGAGGTGGGAGCTCATAAAGCTGGGGATAGTGGAGGCAACCAAAACCTGCTGCAAAGCCCAGAGCAAGAAGGCTAGGGCTAAGAAACCGATCTGGTTGAGCAAGGAGGTCATGGAAAAGGTAAGGAGGAAAAGAGCTGCCTTTAGGAAGTACAAGAAAACAGGGAGGGGGAGGACAGGGAGGAGTACTTGACAGAATCGAAGGAGGTGACAAGGGTAGTAAGGGGAGCCAAAGCATCTATGGAACTCAGGCTGGCACAAGGCATTAAGAAGGGGGAGAAGGACTTCTTTAAGTACATCAGGGAGAAAAGGAGCTGTAAGGACCACATAGTAAGGATTAGGAAGGAGGGGGGTTGGGTGGAAGCAGGGTGCGATAAGGCGGAAGCACTAAATGAGTACTTCTGCTCAGTATTTACTAAAGAGAAGAGGGGGGTGACACCCAAGGTGGGAGAAATGGCAGAAGCAGGGTGGGAAATGGTGACAGATGGGGAAATCATGGAGAGCAGAGTTCGAGAGGGTTTGAAGGCACTGAGGGTGGACAAGGCGCCAGGCCCAGATGGCATCCACCCCAGGGTACTGAAGGAGCTGGCAGAGGTCCTTGCAGGACCTTTGGCAGACCTATTTAATGCCTCACTACATTCGGGTGTGTACCTCAGGACTGGAGGATGGCTCATGTGGTGCCCCTCCACAAGAGTGGCCCCAAGGATGAACCGAAAACTACAGACCAGTGAGCCTCACATCCATCGTGGGTAAGCTAATGGAGACTATCCTGAAGGAGAGCCTGGTGGCCCTCCTAGAGGCCAAGGACTACAGGACAGCAGACAGCATGGCTTCATACGTGGCAGATCCTGCCAAACCAACCTGGTCAAGTTCTATGACTGGGTAACTAGGCAACTGGACAGGGGCCATGCAGTGGATGTCCTGTATCTGGACTTCAGTAAGGCATTCGACTCAGTGCCACATGGAAGGCTGGGAAGGAAGTTAGTAGGCACAGGGCGGGTGCAAAGCTGGTGAGATGGGTAGGAAACTGGCTGCAGGGAAGGCAACAGAGGGGTGGTGGTGGGTGGGAGCTCACACCCAAGGGCAGTGACGAGCGGTGTTCCACAGGGCTCAGTGTTGGGACCAGTGTTGTTTGGGATATTCATTGCAGACATATCATGGGACATCAAGAGCAAGATCAGTCTGTTTGCTGATGATACCAAGGTAGGCGTGGTGGTGGATAACCTGGGGGATGGCAGGGGTTGCAGGATGATCTGGCAAAGCTTGAAACCTGGTCAGACACCTGGCAACTGGGCTTTAATCCAAAAAGTGCAAGGTGCTGCATTTTGGGATGAAGAACCCAAGGAGGAGTTACCAGCTAGGGGAGTGCAGCTAGCCCAGACAGAGGAGGAGAAGGATCTGGGTGTGCTCATTACAGGGTCAATGAACAACTCGGCACAATGTAGGAAGACAGCTGCAAAGGCCAACAAAATGCTGGGTTGTATTGCAAGGGGTATATCCTCGAGGAGGGAGGAGGTGATTCTGCCACTGTATAGGTCATTAGTTAGACCACACCTGGAGTACTGTGTGCAGTACTGGCGCGTATCTGAAGAGGACATTAAGTTACTGGAGGGGGTGCAGCGCAGAGGCGACAAAGATGATCAAGGGGCTGGGGGACTTATCATATGAGAGGAGGTTGAAGGAGTTGAACATGTACTCACTGGAGGAGAGGAGAGACAGGGGTGACATGATTGAAACCTTTAAATACGTGAAAGGAATAAACAAGATGGGTACAGAGGGGCTGTTCAAAGTAAGGGAGGGGAGGGCCACCAGGGGCCATGATATGAGACTGGAGCGAGGAAGGTTCAGGAGGGAGATGAGGAGACACTTTTTTACAGAGAGGGTGGTGGCTGGGTGGAATGCGTTACCTGCTGAAGTGGTATGCAGTAGAACAGTGGACTGCTTCAAACGAGGATGGGACAGGACAAGGGGGGGTTAATGAAGGGGAAGGGTGGAAGTGAGGGGCAGCTGCAGAATAAGGGGTGCTAGCTGCACATTCGAGCAGACTTGATAGACCTCTAGGCCTTTATCTGCTGGCAAATTTCGTATGTTCGTATCAGTTAGGCATTCTGACAAAACAGTTGACCAGAAACACTCCTGACCTCCTCTCCTGGTGCATGCCATTAGTCACACTGGCAGAACACAATCTGCGGTCTTCCACTCTCACCATGCTGTGTGTGTGGGACGGTGTACACAACAAACATGGGTGTAGCCAGGCATACTCCAAGTACTCCATGGTGTGCAATTTTATTTAAGGGGGGGGGTAGCAAACAGGCTCTGAATTGCTTCTTTTTTCCATGAAAACTAACAAAGAAAATGCTGAACCTTTCTGTAATTTTATTCATAGTAGTCTAGACTAGAAGGATGGGTCACTAATACTGTCTTTGCATCCCAAGGACAATACAGCTTTACAGGCTCTGGGCTGGTATGTGGGTGTCTTAGGCAGCAGTGCATGGCATTTGGATTTACCCATGCATGGCAACAACCAGTGTCATGAGACACAAAAAAAGTTGTATTTATTGTGCCAAATGAGGTAACAAACACAGTCCTGGTGTACATTGGTATATTGTCTGGCTACACCCGGGGTAGTACACCCTTACAAGGGGGAGGGTAGCAGTAAGTCCACTTGGTGTGCAGATCTGAAATCCCTGGCTACACCCCTGCATAACAAAGCAGGTGAGCCCCAGTTTGTCAGGGACTGGAGGCCGAAGGGGCATGGCATTGTGTGATCCCATTCCCTTGTGGAGTTTCCACTGGGCACACGGCAGTCCTTCTCCCATGACAGCATAGGAGGAGTGGGGAGGGGGCAGGGTCAGTAGCATAAGCTGTGGTTCCTGCAATACAAGCAGACTAGATAGATCAAATGGCCTTCTTCTGGCTTCTTTGTATTTATCTGATGACCGAAACCGGCTAAAATCTCATCCCACAGCACATGATTCCTGGATTCTCTCCTGCCATCTCATAGCTGCTTACAGACTCTACGTCTCTCCTCACCACTCCAAATGGTTTGATGTGTTCTGGTGAGCATGACAGTGAGGGTCTGTATTTCACTACCATCCTCTTCCTGGTACTACCTGGCCATTTGGCTAGGCCACCTCTGTTCATTCAACATCATCTTGACATCAGTACCCCCTGCCAACTTGACCCTGCCCAGACCCCTTGCTGTGCCAAAAATAAGAAGGTAATGGCTGGCATGGTACATGTAATTGTACTATTTACACCCTTATGTTCTAGCATAAATATTGCTAAAGAGCACTTACCTGAGTCCTCGGGATTCCTGTATGGGGTTGAGTGACAGGAAGATAACATCCAGTTGTACTGTACCTGTAATGTAGCAACAAGGTCTCAAACACTCTGCAGCTCTTTAGTAGCTAAAAACAAGGCAATATAATGATAAAACAATACTTATCTGATAAACGTGGTCAATGTCCTCCCACACTGTAGCCATTGTTCCATGGGATCTGTAGACAATGCGGAAAATAGGTTAACATTAGTAATAAAATTGTGATTAGCTAAGTTGGTTGGGTATAAAGGACTTTTCTGTTTGTTTAAATGTGTTGGTCGGGAGGGTAGATACCAGAACCAAGGTAGCAACCCACGTTCGTGAAAAGACTCCGGTCACTCACATACACTCGACTCCCTCCACCCACATCACCCAGCTCCTCTCCACCCATGCAAAGCCCTTCCGCACACAGTCATGCTCAGTTTCTCCACACTGATACAGCTCCCCCAACACACACACACTTATGCATATCCAGCTATAAAAACTGCTCCATTCCAAAAAAAAAAAACTACACTCGGCTCACCCCATGCACAACCTGCTCCCTATACAGATACACACCAAGCTATACATACAGAGATGCACACCCAAACACAGCCTGCTCCACATATATGCCACTCAGACTAGCTGGACCATTTGTCTTTTCCACTTCTGTCACTGTCTGTTTCTGTACAAACCCAGTCATCTCGCACTCACGCCAAGCTCTTTCACACCGTCTCTCACACATGTACACACACACTCCAGCGCTCAGTCCCCAACATACATACAGCCAGCTACACACACACACGCCTTGCTCTCCATACATGCCACACAGACTAGATGGACCTTCGGTATCTTCCTCTTCTATCATTGTCCATTTCTATACAAATCCAGCCATCTCCTTCAAGCACCAGGCTCCTCCACACTGTCTCTCACACACGTACACACACCCAGATGCTCAGCCCCCTCAACATACATACAGCCAGCTACCCCCCCCACACCCATGCATGCCCAGCCCCATACACTACTAAACTGTCCACTATGTGCCACCTTTTGGAAAAATGAAACAATACATAAGCCAGTCCTTCTTTTAATGGATTAAGTATTAGCCATGGTGTATTGGGCGAGGACGCTGTGGTTACGATTTAAAATAAATTAAGTAGAGCCAACAAAAATAGCAGAGCAGCAAAAAGGTAAAGAAATATTTAGTAAATATTTCACCCCAGTTGCTTTCTCCTTCTCCAGCGTTTCCAATCTCTACGTGTTAGGCCTATGGCACAGGATCTAAACAAGAGCCAGGAAAATAGCAGACAGCCGTGGGGGGGCAAATTCAATCAAAAAGAGAAAACTACCTATAGGACTGACTGCAGTGCCTGCGCACACTGGGGTGTGCAAAGGAGAAAACAGAACTCACCTTCATCATGGTAGTTGCTCTGGGCTTTTGCGTGTCTGAAGTCTTGCTCTTTGCCACTCCACTGATGTGCCATCACTCCCATGACTACTTCAGCGTCTTCACACCAAATCCACCCAAAGGGTCACAGAGGAAGAGAAAGAGTAGCAGCCACAGCAACACGTCAGCATGGAGAACGTATAGCGCATCATCACCTTATTGTGGATGTCAAGACCAGGAAGTGGCCCTTTGACATCCACATAGTTTAGGTGGCACCCTGAGTCCGTGCAGCATTTTCAGTTTTTTAAAATAAATTAATATAGCAGAAGCCACCTGGACAGGATTTGCATTGCCAGGGGCCGTATGCACCGCAGTAACCAGGGGCCCCTTCCACACAGGTACATGGTCAAACCTTATAACATAAGTATTCCATACTTACTGCAGTTGCCACTTTCAATACAACAAATGAGCATTACCACCATACAACAAAACAATAAACATATATTCCGCTGATGTGACAGTCTCTATACACCAGGCTATGTGTGATTCTCCTCTCAAAGGCTTCAAAATTTAAAAAAAAGCTTAAGAACCCTGACATGATCCTGCTGTAACCCCCTCCCACGGGGGCATACCTACTTTTGCCCTTTTGGGGCCACCCAGTACCTCCTGTTCCCCCAGATCTCCCGGTCCTGCCTCCGCATTGCCCATATTGTCCCTGAAGTCTCCATCCGGCCCCTGGGCTGTGTGCATTGGGGCCAGAGGAGCTAAACCACAGAGCCGCTGCACTACTTGAAGTTTGAATGAGTAGCAGTGGCCCGCGCATTCGCAGTAGCGCATTCTGCCTTTCTTACTGTAATTGCAGAAAAGGTGCCCCTACAGTGGTCTCTATCTCAAAAATGTGTTAATTGGGGACCCAAGACCTGGAGAAGGCGCATAAGGAGTCACAGTTTGTTGTGAATAAAGATTACCAGTAAGCACTGTGGGGAATGCTTCATAAATATAGGGAGGCAGTATAGCGCAGTGGTTTAAGGCTCTGACCTGCAAATCTGGAGACCTGGGTTTGAATACCACAGCCCCCACTTGCATACTGTGTGACCCTGAGCAAGTCACTTAACTTTCCTGTGCTCCCAGGTTGCACCTGTAAACAGGCTTTCAGCTTAGTGCTCTCTCTCCTGGTTAAACAACTGGAAAATATATATATATATGTATATATTAATGAGGCACAATACATGTTGATGAGCTGCCTGCCTGTGCCTGGGGGATAGGAGAAATAGCATTAGCGACAGGCATGGGGTTAATTAAAATTGTTCGATTCTGTTAGAGTTCAACAGGGCACAGGGACTGCTTAGAGACTGTGGGGCATTAAATAAATACAGGTGTATATACTGGCTGCACCAAAACTTTGAAATTGGGACATTTGACTGCCTATTGATAAACGTAGATATTTATATATCTACTATGTTATATATATATATATATATATATATATATTAGATAAATATAAATATTGATAAGAGTAGAAGGTAGATTATTGTGATTGTAGTTACCTTTTGATGGTAAGGGTAAAGAGCTGAGATAGAAATGTATGTATTTTTGAATGTTATAGAAGCCAGAAGGGTAAGGAAGAATATCCAATTCGATGCTTTACAGTAACTGGTAATTGCTGTTTTTCTTTTAGACTTGGATTGTGGGCTTTTGGTGACACTGTACTTTCTTTGTTGTCTTTACTTAGAATTGTTTTTGGGCTGTTGAGGATTTAAAACGTAGTGGTGGTGTATTTCTTTGCTGTCTTTGGTTGCTGCAAATTTTCGCCCCTTCCCCCAACTCTTGATTATATGCCCTGTTAAATCTGATTGACAGGAGCTAAACACTGGGTATAGTAAGAGGTGTGGAGTAGGAGGGGCATACCAGGAAAGGAACAGCAGCAAGTGAAGAGGTGACTGCTCTCTCAGTGGAAGGGAAGTAAATGCAAATCTAGGAGCTTTCATTATTACTTCTTCGCATTGATATTGCATTGGGGAAAGGAGGTAGAATTTGAAGAAGGTTGTGCAATGGCTACTTAAAGTCTGTTTTGAGTGTGGATAGGAAGGATAGAATATAAAAAGCAGTTGCTCAATATATCTAAACGTGTGCAACAAAGGAGGTAAGGAAATAAAGAAAATGTTTTGCACTGATAGAGGAGGGAGGGAGACTTGGGGAGTGTTTGGTATCCTGCATCTGGAAGGGTGGGGAGTCGCTGGTGAGCAACGACAGCAATGGGTGGAGTGGTAGGCTGCAACAACTGCGGTGCACCAATCTTTCTAAAAATTGCCTGGAGTCCGGGAGGATGTTTAGTGTGCAACCACATAGAAAAACTTAGGAGATTGAGGGTCTTCAGGAGGAACTAAGACAGGCAAGGCAGATTGGGGGTGGGTTTAGCCCAATACTGGAGGGAGGAAGAAGGGGAGATGAGGGAAGGCGATTTAAGCCAACAGTGGTGAGGAGAGGGTCAGAAGAAGGGAAGCAGAGACAAAGGGCCCAGGCCAGGAAGAACAATTGCCGGGAAACCAGGTCAGGAGACAAAAGACAAATGGAAGGAGGAGATAGGGACTTGTGAGGGGGCGAAGAAGTGGCAAAAGTCATGAGTGGAAAGGAGAGAACAGGTTACTATGCGAGAGAGGGGCGGGCATTTGTGAAGGGTCTTCAGAAAATAGTTGTGCACTGCTAGAGAAGGAAGGTGGAGGAGGAAATGATGAAATTAGAGGAGTAATTGATAAATGCCTGGACCAAACTGGGCGGGGGAAGTTCTGCTGGGAGAATTGCAACAGGGGTAAAAGGAAATAATGTGCAGGAGGAAGAAGAGGCTGGAAAAGAGAGAGATGAATGGAAGCAAGCAGGAGTAAGAGGGTGGAATCTTAGTGCTGGGGGACTCAATACTAAGAGGTGAGAGTGGGGTAGCAAGGGGAGAGGCATAGTCGCATTTGGGTGGAGGCCATGCCAGGAATGACAGCGGAAGGGTGGGACAGTCTGTTCTGAAATATGCTAGAAGGGGTAGGGACAAGCCTCATTTAATTATACATCTTGGACAAACGACCTGGCTGACAAGACAGATACAGTCCAGAGGAGGTTTGAGGAACTAGCACAATTATGTGAGGGGCAGGAAGATCAGTAACTTTTTCAGAGATACTTCCGGTACCAAAGGCAAGCACAACAAGAAAACTGAGAATAGAGGAATTTAACGGATGGCTAAGAACCTGGTCTTGTGCTAAAGGGTATGGACTGTTGGGGGGGTGGGGAGGGACCTGGGAGGACAGTAGTCTCTATGCCAAGGACAGACTGCACTTGAGTGAGGAGGGAAAGAAAGTGTTGAAACAGAGGATGGAGGAGTACATAGAGGAAGCTGGGAATTTAAACTAGGAGTGGGGGGTGGCAGTTGGGGAAGAGATATGCAGAGACCACAGGTTGGGAAACCATATGAGCTTACCCCCCATAACAGTGACAAAGGACAAATGGCAAGTACTGTTGGTGATGCTAGGAAAGGCGGGCAGGATGGGGGAGGGTGGAAGGTGGTTACCCTTAATGCTAGGAGCCTTGGGAGGAAAACTGCAGAGTTACAGGTTCTCATGGCAGAGGGAGAGGTGGACATTGCAGCCATCACAGAAACATGGGCCACCCAATACAATGACTGGGACCTGTCTGTACCAGGGTACAGGTTATTTCGTAGGGACAGGGTGATTGGGAAAGGGGGTGGCACTATATGTGAAGGAAGGACTGAAGTGTGTAAGGGAGGAAGGGGAGGAGGGTAGTGCGGAGTCACTTTGGATGCAAATCCAGGATTCCAAGAATAGGATTCTTAGAATGGGAGTGGTGTACAGGCCACCATCTCAGACGGAGGAGTTAGGCAGGGAACTAGTGGGACAGATCAGGAGGACCTGCGAGAAGGGTAGTGTGGTGATTGTGGGGGACTTCAACATGCCAGGAGTGGACTGGAGCACCCCAACAACCAGAAACAGAAGGGAGCAGGTACTGCTGGATGCCTTCCAGGACAGCTTCCTGCTGCAAATGGTCAGTGAACCAACCAGGTTAGGGAATACCCTTGACCTTGTGCTGGCAAATGGGGACTTTGTGAGGAGAACTTAGTGGAGGAACCACTGTCAGGGAGTGACCACCACTCAGTATGGCTCACATTGGATATGGGCAAGGAAGGAGTGGAATCTGGCACAATAGTGCTGGACTTCAGGAGGGCAGACTTTGGAAGGATGGGAAGTGGTAAAGGGTACCTGGCCAGAATTCAATCTAGTATGGACACTAACCAGAGGTGGGAGCTCATAAAGCTGGGGATAGTGGAGGCAACCAAAACCTGCTGCAAAGCCCAGAGCAAGAAGGCTAGGGCTAAGAAACCGATCTGGTTGAGCAAGGAGGTCATGGAAAAGGTAAGGAGGAAAAGAGCTGCCTCTAGGAAGTACAAGAAAACAGGGAGGGGGGGAGGACAGGGAGGAATACTTGACAGAATCGAAGGAGGTGACAAGGGCAGTAAGGGGAGCCAAAGCATCTACGGAACTCAGGCTGGCACAAGGCATTAAGAAAGGGGAGAAGGACTTCTTTAAGGAAATGCAGGGAGAAAAGGAGCTGCAAGGACCACATAGTAAGGATTAGGAAGGAGGGGGGTTGGGTGGAAGCAGGGTGCGATAAGGCGGAAGCACTAAATGAGTACTTCTGCTCAGTATTTACTAAAGAGAAGAGGGGGGTGACACCCAAGGTGGGAGAAATGGCAGAAGCAGGGTGGGAAGTGGTGACAGATGGGAAATCATGGAGACAGAGTTCGAGAGGGTTTGAAGGCACTGAGGGTGGACAAGGCGCCAGGCCCAGATGGCATCCACCCAGGAGTACTGAAGGAGCTGGCAGAGGTCCTTGCAGGACCTTTGGCAGATCTATTTAATGCCTCACTACATTGGGGTGTGCCTCAGGACTGGAGGATGGCTCATGTGGTGCCCCTCCACAAGAGTGGCCCCAAGGATGAACCGGGAAACTACAGACCAGTGAGCCTCACATCCATCGTGGGTAGCTAATGGAGACTATCCTGAAGGAGAGCTGGTGGCCCTCCCTGAGGCCAAAGGACCACAGGACAGCAGACAGCATGGCTTCATATGTGGCAGATCCGCCAAACCAACCTGGTTGAGTTCTATGACTGGGTAACTGAGGCAACTGGACAGGGGCCATGCAGTGGATGTCCTGTATCTGGACTTCAGTAAGGCATTCGACTCAGTGCCACATGGAAGGCTGGGGAGGAAGTTAGTAAGTGCAGGGGCGGGTGCAAAGCTGGTGAGATGAGTAGGAAACTGGCTGCAGGGAAGGCAACAGAGGGTGGTGGTGGGTGGGGAGCTCTCACACCCAAGGGCAGTGACGAGTGGTGTTCCACAGGGCTCGGTGTTGGGACTAGTGCTGTTTGGGATATTCATTGCAGACATATCATGGGACATCAAGAGCAAGATCAGTCTGTTTGCTGATGATACTAAGGTAGGTAGCGGTGGTGGATGACCTAGGGGGATGGCAGGGGTTGCAGGAGGATCTGGCAAAGCTTAGAAACCTGGTCAGACACCTAGCAACTGAGCTTTAATGCCAAAAGTGCAAGGTGCTGCATTTTGGGATGAAGAACCCAGGAGGAGTTACCAGTTGGGGGAGTGCAGCTAGCCCAGACAGAGGAGGAGGAGAAGGATCTGGGTGTGCTCATTACAGGGTCAATGAACAACTCGGCACAATGTAGGAAGGCAGCTGCAAGGGCCAACAAAATGCTGGGTTGTATTGCAGAGGTATATCCTCGAGGAGGAGAGGTGATTCTGCCACTGTATGGGTCATTAGTTAGACAGCACCTGGAGTACTGCATGCAGTACTGGTGTCCGATATCTGAAGAGGGACATTAAGTTACTGGAGGGTGCAGCGCTGAAGCGACAAAGATGATCAAGGGGCTGGGGGACTTATCATACGAGAGGAGGTTGAAGGAGTTGAACATGTACTCACTGGAGAGGGGAGAGACAGGGTGACATGAGTTGAAACCTTTAAATACATGAAAGGAATAAACAAGGCAGGTACAGAGGGGCTGTTCAAAGTAAGAGGGGCCACCAGAGGGCCATGATGAGACTGGGCGAGGAAGGTTCAGGAGGAGATGAGAGACACTTTTTACAGAGGGTGGTGGCTGGGTGGAATGCATTCCTGCTGAAGTGGTATGCAGTAGAACAGTGGACTGCTTCAAGCGAGGATGGGACAGGACAAGGGGGAGGGTTAATGAAGGGGAAGGGTGGAAGGGAGGGGCAGCTGCAGAATAAGGGGTGCTAGCTGCACATTCAAGCAGACTTGATAGACTCTAGGCCTTCATCTGCTGGCAAATTTCGTATGTTCGTATGTTGCCAGTAGCCATGATTGCATCCTTTGACCTCAGCACAGCCAATCAGATGACCAGGATCCCGATAAGGATTTATGGTACTGTGCCAAAGGGTTACGGGGGAAAAGCTGTAGAAATTCTTGGCACCCTTTTCGGGACCAATCAGGTGTCAAAGGAGCTTAAGCATATTAATTTTTCAATGGGACAGTTAAATCAGCCTATCAAGGAATGGCAGAGAACTCCAAAAACCCAAGGACTTTTGGTTCTGGGCTCAGTTCAGCAGCGGCTCCTCCAGAGGGAGGTGGGCTCCAGCCCCTTTGCAGAAGGATGTGGCTGCAAGGTTTGGGAAGGGCCTGCCTGGGGGTTGCCAGCTACCTGTCCCCCAGGGCCTCCGTTTGTCTTTCCCACATGCTGGAGGAACTTTGTTCAATGAACTCTATTTTGCAACTTTAGCTGGTAGAGAGCTACAAGGCCCAGCAACTTTCAGCTGTGAGCTGCAAGCACCTGCAACCTCAGTGGAGGAAGCTTTGCCTGAGGGTTCCTGAGTGAGAAAATCATCTGTGAATTCCAAAGACGATGGAGATCTTGGGGGCTGTGTGGCCACTGGCTATAGGAGGTACTAAAGTCTGACTCAAAGTCACAAGGAAGGGGGTGGACATTTGGTTAAAGGAATAACCACTGATGATTCTGGTTTGCAGAAAATGGATTTGTGAAAAGGGGATGGTTCTGGTCTACAGAAAATGGTATGGGAGTCTCCCTGACATGCAGGGCCTCGCCAGTATTTCAAGGGGTATCTTCAAAAAGAGAAGAGAGCCTCTTCTGATTGGGAGCACTTGCACAGTGAGGAAAATTATTTTCGGTGTCAAGGGGCTGTTCGAGTAAAAGGTGCATTTGTTCAGTGTCAAGTTCAGGGTCCTCAGAGGAGCCCTTCATACGAACTCAAGTCTCACTGTGAATGCGTCTCCAGTGACCCTCTAGAGACTGTGTGCTGATGTGAAAGGCCCACAGCTGCCATGCTGGTAGTGTGGCTTGAAATGCAAATAGTATCTGGACGTGTCTAAACTTCCAGAAGCAGAAAGGCAAAAAGAGAGGTCTTCTATCAAGGTCAGTGTTGGGAGTCAACATGACAGTGTCACCAGCTAGGCACAGCCATTGCGCCTCCCCCGATGGGTCAAGTCTGGATGGTGGGGGTCTGAGGCGTGTCGGCCCAGGTCCCTGTGCTAGTCTGTGTTCCAGATTGTGACTTTAGCTTGTCCCGAGTTTCAATTGTCAGAGGAGCTGAGAGAGGTGCCAGCCTTCCAAAGCTGCAAGAGCCTTTTGCGAGGGAAAGGTCCCAGCTGCAAGGTACCTGCTGCTCATCTCAAGCTGCTCAAGATCTAGAGTTCTGTTGATCCAATTACCCCAGATTTACAGTCCGATTACCACCCCGAGACTGTCTGCAGAACCGTGAGTAAAAGCAGGGATTGTCCTGCACCTTGGCAATTGTAAATAGTTGCTTTCAAGTTCTACCAAGTAGCTAATAGATGTGCAGAAAAGTTAACATTTAATTTAAGCACGCTCACCAGTGCCTGCCAACCAGCTGCATCACAGGCCTGCAACGAGGTTGATACCCAGGGATAGATTTGGAGGGCTTTTTATCTGAACTGGGAACTGGTACCAGTTGGGGTCTGTATGCTATGCATCTGTAGCAGCTAGCAAGTCCGAGAGCTTAACTTTAATCCATCCAAGGATCAGTGGGTGGCTTGCTTCCAGAATGTTGTTGAATTAGAAACTGCAAACGATTGCTGCTGATGTCACATACTAAATGCCAATTTCCAAATGTGATTGTTGCTTACTCTGCCTCCAATTACCCTTTCCTAACTCCAACCCCATGTAAATAAATGGTGGTTTAACAGTTTTGGAAAAGTTTGACTCCTGAACATATTATTAATGCAAGTCAATAATTCCAATGTATTGAAAATATGATCTCTGGTTTATGGTAATCCACGTGTGGGGTGACTAGACAGGGTAGTGGGTAGGTACAGCATTCCAGGGGGTTGTACTGCTAAATGCCAAACCCACTTGTAATTTTACTCTGGGTGGAGGCACCGTGCATTTTTATCTCTATCTTGGGAAAGAATCCCCTATAATATCCAGAATAGGAACCCAGACCCCTCAGCCTTGGTCAGGCCTGCAAGGCAGGGCTAGCAGTCTCTTAGTACACTGCACCAGGGCTACACTGCTGATGGAAGTAACAAAACAAAAGTATCGTATTTGTGCAGAGTTTGTGTTAAATAGAATGTGGTAAAGTGGGACCACACAAAAATAAAGTTCAGGGACCACTGGGGGCTCAGTGGGTGAGTCCAGTAGGTGCCTGTTGGGGACCCATTAGGGGATATATTTGTATGAAGTAAGCATGCTGCAGCCTGCACACTGAACCATATCTGTACCCCTGCAGCATGGCTGCACAAAGAAAATGGCAACCAGTCACATCTGCAGCAACTTCCCACCACCCACCAGCTTCCCCAGTTAATGGATGCTGCAGCCAGAACACTCAGCATCCTGCACAATGCATAGCAGAGCTTCTCTTGATTAAAACATGCTCCCTGCCTTTACACTCAGAGACCCCCTCCCCAAGCAGGCAGTGCCGGGAGAAGCAGACACGCACTGGGGCTTATCTAAGGCAGATAAGTCAAGTTGCATTACTTAATGCATTAACCTTAGTCATAGCAGACATTTTCCATTAAAGTCTGTCTGACAAACCACATAAAGACTTTGTGTGCCCTTTATTTAATATGACATCACAGGGAGCAGGCAAGAAACCACTCTGGTAAGTCTGGCAATAGCAGCACATTCTTGGCCGTCAGATAGTGGTGGAAAGGAGCTCTACAATCAGTGTAAACGCTGGCACTCCTGATATTTATGGTGAGAATTGTTGTAGCCAGTATCCTGCACATTGACTGCAGCCAGGCAGTGCAGTGCACACACAGTGAACATGCAGCCTCTAACGGAATAAATATCAGCATGATGTTAAAGAATGGACACACAAACACATGCACACCAGGGATGTTCTGCAAGCACAGCGTGCATCCCAATTCCCATCAACCACTTAACCATCCTCTAGTAAACATTAGACTGCCAAATAATTATGGCAAGCAGGGAGAGAGGGAGGGTCAGGGCATTAACAAAAAGAAAAACCAATTCACCTTTTCCTGCAGCACTCCCCCACCTACTGTGATGACTTCCACTTTCTTCCTGGTGCAGCCGCTGTTCAATCTGATCCAGTCCTTTTTCAGCTTGTCCACACCACCACACTAACTAACTGGCTGTGCCTGGGATGGCAAATTGGGTTACTTGACCATTCTAGTACTCTGTGGGTGTGGGCTCAGTTCAGTCAGTAACACGGTTGTAACTCGTTACTCAGACCTCCAGTCAGGCCAGCTCAGCTCTACACCCACCATGCTCCACCCTGACCTGGCTCCCACCTCGGTCTGCCTGGCTGCAGCTTGACACCCACTGGCCTCTCACCATTCTGCCCTCGTGGCCATCTCAAAATATATTTTTTTAAATGTTCTTTTGAGTGACCTTGTCCCGCCCTCCTCCTCCTCTGTCCTCGTCTCCTTGCCCTGGCTTCTGCTGCCTCCAAGTCCTTATGGTGCACCCTGAGCGGAGCCACGATTAGGGCTGCTTCTCTCTCTTCTGTTCAGCTGTTTTGAGAACTCACCAACACGGCGGTACCGCCGCCAAAAAAAAATAACCACAACATGTGCGAACGACAGGACTGAGGTTACCGGTTTCTTGTGAAATGGTGACTGGTGCCAAATACTGTGGCAGCCTTGTTTGAGAAGGAGCCACTCTGGTTGGAGGGATAGAGCCAGTCAGAAGTATGGAGGGTGGCAGATGTGGAAGACACAGGCACGGATTTAGATCAGTGCTGCCTGCCTGTCAGTAGAAAAAAAAACTTTGAAACTCGATGCTTAAATCCGACATGTAAAATACTAAATGGAGGACTGGTAGTATATGAAGCATAGCTCATACAGAGAGGCCCCAGAACATCATGGGCCCTAATGCACTAGCGTAGTTTGCTTAATGGTAAATCTGGCCTTTCCAGGGATCGATTTACTTTACATTGTCATGGCCCTATGCACAGCAGTATTCATGGGCTCCCCTCTGGTATCACCTGACCCCCCAAAAGGTGGCACAGCAGCACCTCCTACCGTATCGAAGAACAGCACACTTTGGCAGCTTAGCAACTCCTCTATACTACACCGGCATGACAATGTTTGGGGTTACTAAGATCATCTTTGTGTGGGATTAGAACCCATGACCCTCTGACCCAGAGGCAGATGCTGCAAATTTACCCATGACCCTCTGGCCCAGAGGCAGATGCTGCAAATTTAGCCACTAAATATCTTGGCTTGGTTGCCAGTTTAATTCAGAGAGCACTAAGACATCAATTAGGCCTAATGCTCCATGTCCAACCATCTAAACAGACGTGGGAAGGGGGTATATGCACATTAAGAAAGTTTTCCTTCCCACACTGTTCCTGAAACCTTTTTTTAATCAAAAAACAGTGGGGTATCTTGCTTCTAAACAGTTTCAAGACTACTAAGCACGGAAAGATAATGATTTGCTCAAGGCCACCCAGTGACCCAATGGCTGACGGGGATTTAGACATGTACCTAATTAACAGAAACATAGAAATTATAGGCAGATAAGGACCGCCTGGTCCATCTAGTCTGCCCATAAGCCCTTGTACTGGATTACTGCTTCCGACCCACCAGCTGCTATACCTCTACGATTCCCCTATGCCTGTCCCAAGCATGCTTTAATCCATCCACTGTGCTTGCTCCCACCACCTCTTGAGGCAGACTATTCCACACGTCCACCATCCTCTCTGTGAAGATGAACTACGTCACATTCCTCTTAACCTCCCACCTTCAATTTCATGTCATGCCCCTTGTTCTTGTAGCTCCTTCTGTATTGGAAAATGTCTCCCTGCACCTTGTTTATACCCTTGAGGTACTTGAATGTTTCTATCATGTCCCCTCTTTCCACTTCTCTCTTCTAGCAAGTACATACTGAGGTCCCTTAATCTCTCCTCATAAGTCCTGTGTGGCAATCCCTGTACCATCTTGGTCGCCCTTCTCTGGACCGTCTCCAGCCTAATATCCTCATGAAGGTGTGGCCTCCAGAACTGCACACAGTATTCCAAGTGAGGCCTGACCATGGTTTTATATAATGGCACCACTACCTCCTTCCTTTTGCTGGTGATACCCCTGCCTATGCACCCCAGCATACCACTGGCCCTCCCAGCTGCCTTAGCACTCTGCTTTGACATTTTCAGGTCATCTGAAATAATAACCCCCAGGTCCCTTTCCTCCTTTGTGACTGTTAGCAACTCCTCCCCCCCCCCCCCCCCCATCCTGTAGCACTCCCTAGGGTTTCTATGTCCCAGGTGCATAATTTTGCACTTTTTTGAATTAAACTTCAGTTGAAAGCCCTCAGACCATTTTTCACACTTCCCAAGGACACCCCCTCTGGGGTATCCACTCTGTTACAGATCTTGGTGTCATCTGCAAACAGGCAGACCTTTCCCTCCAGCCCTTCTGCTATGTCACTAATAAGACACTGAACAGACCTGGCCCCAGGACCGAGCCCTGAGGCACCCCATTTACCACCACCCTCTGCCTCCTGTTCGTTAGCCATTTTCTAACCCAGTTTACCACCCTGTTCCCCATGCCCTGCCTACCCAGCTTGTTTATCAGACTCCTATGTGGGACAGTGTCAAAGGTTTTGCTAAAAGCAAGGTAAGCAACGTCCACTGCTTCACCCTGATTTACTTCTTTTGTCACCCAGTCGAAGAAATCAACCAGATCTGTCTGGCATGACTTCCCCACTGTGAACCCATGTTGCCCTTGTGGCCTGGACTCTGATGGCTTCTAGATGCCCCACTATCCTTTCTTTAAGCTATGTCTCCATGATATCCCAGTATAGCAGAACAGTATATAGAACAGTATAGCAGTAATAACCTTCTACCTGAAGGCCTTATGTCTTCCTCCCCTAATCTGATCTGCTGCTGTCCCTCCACCCATCTCTGACTCCAAACTAGTCCTCCCAGTTGACTCCCTCCTTGTCCCAACCCCACTGCCCATACCATGCTGTACTGCCAGATGCTGCTTGCCACCCACCCAGGGCACACATGCTGCCTTCAGCCTTCAGACCAGGCACTTGAAGCTTAGTGCCATCCCAGTGTACAGCCCAACAGTTTAAAATTCAAAATACTTTTTAAAACTCTGACTTCACCCTGCTGCCAGCCCCGTCTGATTATGTAAATATATAAAGCCGGTTGCCCGACAGCTTGATCCAACAGTGACGCTTAGCTCCACTTCAGTGCTTCTCTGACCATGCCACGCCACCCAGTCCTGGATGTCTCACACACAGCCATAATTTTATTTATTTATTTAAGAGTTTGACCAGGCAGGCATACTGAGTGGTGAACCACTCATTTCCAGATGCGGCCTGGGGGAACTAGGGTGGAGGGACATATAGGATAAGATATATACATTCATGTTCACATGATACAGATTATACATGATACAGATTATACAGTAAGAGGGCTAGGACAAGCATACATTACATGTTACCACATATTTGGCTCGGACTGTCAGAATGGTGCCAGATTTAACAGTCGCCATCTGACTGCAGTGCACTGCCACGGTTTCCGATTTCACCACTCACCTTTCCTACTGGCTCAGCATTAAGTGCTTGCAAGCTAACCACCGCATGACAGTTACCATAGTGGGGGTGGTACTCACACAATGTCTAAAGTGGCTTTGCCTCAGATCAGATATATCAAGCTGCACACAGTTTCTGGGATTCGTTTCCTCGGCAGCATGGGGATCTTCGATCTTACCTCCCGAGCAAACTCCAGGAAGCGAAAGTGAAGCAGGTCAGGAGGAAAGAATAGGGTTCAGTGGGGCTTTGGGGGGTTATAAGAAAAAGAAACTATCCTTACAGTAAGTCTTCCTGTTTTAGGAAGTCTCCTGATTTTAGCTTTTTTTTTACTTTTTCCTGCTTCATATGGACAATCCAGTCCTTAAAACCATTAGAATTAAAGAACAAACTGATCACCCTTCCTTGATCTTAGGAACGCAATATGTATAAAAACAAATGGTTCTTTATTTATAGAACATATAAATTGCTCCATTTCATAGTGACAAAGCAAACTATACTTTGGGGAATAATATAAAGTCAAATAAGGCATGCAGAAACCTTAAATCATAGCAAGTATTAAAGGGAGCCATCCACCTCTAATTGGGCCCCTGTACCTCAGTATGAGGCTGCAGGTCCGATGAGCATTTTGCATTTTTAATTTGTTTTGTTGTTGTTGTTTACTTACAGTGAGTTTAGTAATTAAAATTTTATCTTGTTGATCCTGCCATCCCTCCCGCTGGCATTTTGAAATGAAGCACCCCTAGCAATAGCGCACATCCTCCCCTGACTGTCCCAGGAATGACGTACGATCCAAGGGACCAGCTGTGGGAGCATGCACAGAGGTACTGTATAGTCAGAGCTATTAATATCTCTGGTTTGTAATTTACAGGTCTCTGTGCTACACCGAGGGTATGGACAGGCAGTCAACTGCCAGTCTATACCTGATCTTGGTATAGCATCAAGGCATGTAAACTGCAAAGTGGAACTATTAATAACTCCAACTATACAGGACCTATAGCTATGTACACTCACCAGCTCATACGTCATTCTTGCAGGACAGCTGTGGGAGGTTGTGGGTGCGGCGCTAGGGACGCTTAATTTCAGAATGCTGGTGGAAGGGATGGCAGGATCAATAAAATCTTAATTACTAAACTCACTGCGAGTAAAAAAAAATTTAAACTGGTTACGAAAATGCTACTTGGGTCCATCATTACTGAGGTGGGGCCCAATTACAGATGGACATTCCCTTTAATGAATTACACTGTGTAGGCCCAGCTGGCATTTTGATCAGTTTGTGCACCCTGCAATCAACTGATCAGAGGAATATCTTCTCTGAATGTGTATAAAGAGGAACAAGCTGGCTGTAATTCCAAGCTCATGAGTTACAGAGATGGCTGCCTGAAAGAACTGAGCCCAGGTAGCAAACAATCCAAAGCCATCCGCAATCCAAACAACACATTTTCTGAAATAACTTCCCACCTTAACAGAAAAGACCCTAAGCTACAAATTGACTCCTATATCATAAAGTTTTAACATCAGGAAAGGTAATAATAATAATACATTAGAACCTACCGTGATTTTAAACAGTGCTAAATGAACTGACATGGGTATACCGTAGCTGTGACGACAACTTTACCATGACTGACACTAAAGTGACAACAGCGCCAGGTCACTGTATCGATGTGGGACCCCGGCATTGCTTTCTAGGGGTATTGCACCCCCTCCCTAAAGTAACTCCAACTCCAACTTGGAGTTGATTAAGTAGCAGGGGGGTGTGTGCAGCACCCCCCACCCCCCGCCTAGGGGTTGAGAAAACACAGTCCAAAGTGACTCCTTTTATGCCGACGCAAATGCGGTTGACAAAAAGGAGTTGCTGTAACGTCGGTCGACAACGAAACTGTCACCCAACTGTTATAGATCCACCGACATGAATGCTATAGCAAACAATCCTTCGCCATCCATGATCCAAACAACATATTTTTGAAAAAATAACTTCACATCCTATCAGAACAGACCCTAGGCCACACATTGAATCCTATATTGTGAGGTTCTGACATCAGAAAAGCTACAAATAAAACATCAGAAGCTACCACAATTTTAAATGGTGATGAATGAACTGTAATAAATGCTGCAAATAATCTTTCACCATCCACGAGCCAAACAACGTATTTTAAAAAAAATAACTTCATTTCCTAACAGAACAGACCCTAGGCTACAAATCGAGTCCTATATTGTGAGGCTTTGATATCAGGGAAGGTAAAAATAAAACATTAGAATCTACCACAGTTTTAAACAGTGCTGAAATCAACTGTTACAAATGCTGTGCCTCTCCTCCTGCTGAACTGAGGGAAATGTTCTCCTCAGAGGACCTAAATGAAATTAAAACCATAAAAATAGCAATAGCTAATTTAGAAATAAATCTCCAACATGCCAACAACAACGTTTATGCAGTTGAAAACTGAGGAAACTCACAGAAGCAGTTGTCTCTATAAGCTGAAAGAACTATGAGACAAAACAAATTAGCTACCATCAGAAAAACTTGATAATTTAGAAGACTGATGTAGGAGGAGTAACCTAAGAATAACTGCAATAATACTATGCTAACAAAGTTAAAAACAATTCATTTGGTTTGAAAAGAAAACACTACATTCAAATCAAAATGGTTCTGTGATAATAATTAAAGAGTTTAACTGCATTACAGCACAGAAGTAAAATACTAAAAGGATATACACACAGAAAATACATTCTCAATTTGCTTATATTCATACAATCTTCCTGCAGCCAGGCACTACCCCCCCCCCCCATATAAGTTATGAAACTACAACTTAACTAAATCAGTAAAAATACCACAATTAATGGGTAACCTAGAGGTTCAAGGCACACTAGACACTTTAAGGAGTGATTTGGTTAAAAAAAGTTTTGTTAAGGCTTTTCAAAGGTTTGGGGCCACATGGGAGATAAGAAGAACTTTCTTCATAACAAAATATTCACCATGGAAAACTGCACAGCATTTGAATTACAAGACAATAAGACTGGAGTAATGATTCCTTTACTGTATTAAACATTTCAGGGGGTTAAAATGATGCACTTTTCTAATAAAACAAAACACAGACCTTCTTAACAGCAAAATGAGGCTGATGACCAAAATGGAGATTAACAGTCTGGAGAGGAAAGGGAAGTGAGGGTTCCTGGGAGAATGTAGCTCAGTAAATTTTTAAAGGGACACTGCCGACCTTTTTTGTATCATATTATTTCTAAACTCACATTTTAAATTGCCTACCTTCTCTAAAACTCATTAGTGTTGCTAGTTGCTTTATCTGCATCCTTGCTTTGTGGAACTGAAATGCATGGTAATGTACCTAATGCACAGGCCACAAGCAACGCTCATGTGTGCAGCCGCTTGACTGCTAGCTCTTCTGCCCTGCCCTTCTTCTACCTACCTGGCTTCCATGCGGCTGTAACCAGGAGCGTTCTGATATTTGCCCTACTAGCCCCTTCTGCCATACACTGACTGCTGGTCAGCATCATGGTGGTAGTGCACTGCCCCCCCACGTACCTACTTCTGTCTCCTTGATTCATAGCCACCCTTACTGGCCTCGCCCAGTCATTTTCCAACATCCTGCTCCTGTACTGCTGTTTTGCCGCTGGTTCTGAGACTGGGCCCTGATTCTTTTCATCTAGCCCTGACTCACTTTGCCCCAGTGGTTCCTGCCATGTGGCCCTGTTCCCGATTCAGCTCACGGGACGGGTGTTCCTACTCTGCTGCCCTCGCTTGGCCCTCCCTCTCCACTTGCTGCCTCTTGCCTCTGGGGTGGAGAGGGGCTGTTTTCTTCCTGCTTCTGCTAGTTCCCTCCCTGTGACTGTTCCTGCTGTGCCCCCCTCCCTGCTCCTGCCTTCCGGGAGTCTTCTGGGACTGGGTCTTCTCCCTGCTGGGCTGTTTGCCTGCTCTTACTATTATCTCTGTGTTGGAGCATACTACATTGCACAGGCTTTCACTACAGTAGCTACTCCAGTAATCATCCCCAGTAGTCACTCCATACGTACTGCAGTAACCCGTTGCACCAGTGAGCCCTTAATGAAGCCCACCTGGTCTGGTCTGGTTAAATCCGGGCTGGTAGAACCTTCTTCGGTTGCCTTGCAAAAGTTTGGGCTAGAATTTTGTTGGCTACATTCCCCAGGGAGATAGGTCAATAATTATTGAATTGTGTGGGGTCATGACCAGGCTTTGGAATAAGGGAGATACGAGCACTAACCATGGTGTCCAGTAGCGTAACTCTTGCTGAAGCTTCCATAAAGGTCTCGTATAGCACATGTATACAGGGAGATCCTGGTTGGATTTATAAAATTCTATTAATTACCCAGCTGAACCCAGGGCATTCTGGGAGGCCATGGCATGGATGGCTACCTATATCTCCTACTGTGAGAAGTGAGGCATCTAATGCCACCCGGTTCTGTTCTGACAGTTGGAGCAGGTTAATGTGGGAGAAAAGTCTGCCAGGTCAGACCCGGCTGTGTTCTGCTCAGTGGTGTAAGTAATAAGACATGGCTGGGTGTTGCTAGTACTGAGATACCCACACACCCAGAGGCATAGTTAGGCACAAGACCGCAGGTCGAGTGCCTTCAGCCTCTGGTTGTGCGGGTATCTCAGTACTACCAACACTCAGTCATGTCTTATTGCTTATATAAAATGGGCCCATAGGCAACTTTGAAAAAAAGAACATTCTAAAAGTTTTCAAAGTCACAAAAAAAATACACTAAAATATTGCTAAGTAATGTAAAATAGTCCTTCCACAGATGTTTTTCACCTGTCAGTCATCTGTCTTTCTTTAGAAAATGGGCTTTTTATTTCCTGGCATCTGATTGGCTAGTACCCTTGCCGGGGGGTACATTAACTTTCAATAGATGCCCAGGAAATAAAAAGTACCAGGCTACAGTGCCTCTCACCCACTGAACTATGCTAGCACCCACTCTGCTTCCTAATTGGTTAAAACTCAAAATTTTCATTTCAAATTTGCCATTTTATCCCTTATCTTAGCGAGAGAGCTGCCAAGATACCCCCATTCAATCCTTTACCCACCCAGTAATGTAAAAAAGAAAAAATGCACAGCAGCAGTATAAAAAGAAATAAAATAAGCTCTTTTTTTTTTTGCTCTAATGTACTCTTCCCCCAGCTGAGTAAAGGACTGATCGAGGGTGCCAGCAAACTCTACCCCTTCCCCCACAACTCCAGTCCCATCACGGATCCTCAGTCAGTTTCCCCAAAACTCAACTACCACAAAAACCTCACAAACATACCTGCTTTCTGCAGGCTTAGTTTCCCTCTTGTCCCAAGTCGGTCGACCTTGTGTTACGAATGTTTTTTTTTTTTTTCCCCACACCGACTGGCACCTCCACTACTCTTGACCTCTGATCGTCTGCCTGCTCTCACAGCTACCTGTATCGGGCAGTGCGACTCCATCCCAAGAACTCATTTAAACCTCCCGCTCCTGTCCTCTCCCAAAATCTGACCACTAGCAAGCACTTCACATTAATCAGCTATTACACACACAAACCACAGGCTTACTTGTCAGCTCAGAAGCTGACTGTCACCACTGCCGATCATATCCTGATCGGCGTTTCTGTGAATGATCCACTCCTCGCCCTTGGTCCCACTCGAACACAGCACCCAACAAATAAATAAATAAAACAAAGGCAAACCTCAACAGTAATGTCAAATAAAACAGGAATATAGTGGTCTGCCGTGCTTTCCTGTTGCACGGTATTATACTTCCAGTTTCACATATTCTGGGCACACGCGAGATACGGGTGCATCGCTTCTAGCACAGTAATCCAGGCAGCAAACCCAAACAAATACATTAAACTTAGGATTTCACAAATACATATGATAAAACAAAGTAGTGTAGTATGTGTGTGTGTGGGGGGGCGGTAACCAACTACCAAACCATCAGCTATAGAAGCTCTAATAGGGCAAAAGTCCCTAGGTTAAAAATGAAAAAAAAAAACACAGCAATGCAGGTGGAGGAACTATTTTATTTACAAAACAAATAAAACAATAAATAAATTTAACATTTTTACATACAAATGTATTTTTTAAAACATTAAAATAAAGTTGCCCATTTTCTAAGCGCAATAATACCCTCCAGGGTGGGTGGTATGGGCAATACCGGACCACCAAGGGGATATAAGGTCCTCCGCCTATGGCATCGGGCCTCATACACCCCTGGGTGGTCTAGTATTGCCCAATAATTTCACCCTGTTGGGTATTATTGCTTACTTCACACTAATATATTATGTGATTGCTTACCATGGAATAGAAGAATTCAAAGCTCTGCATTATTCCAGCAGTAGAATGCCCCCCACCCCCACCCACACCCACACACTGCACGTAATGGTAACATGGGATACATGAATTCAGCATTCTTCAGAGCACAACTGGCATACAAACAAAGACACACACACACACACACACACACAGGCCTGAAGTGGAGCCAGAACCTCAATTTTATCTGTTGCCAGGTAAGGAGCAGGGAGTTCTCTGACAAAGTGGTAGGGATAGGAGGGGAATTTTTCATGGTCATCAAAGAAACACCAGCAATGGAAACTCTTAATAGTACTTGATTTTTTAATTTGTGTTTGTGTTTAAGGGGGGCTCATGAGTGTAAATAACATTAAATTATTTACTTACTTTATTTAATTTAATGGACTTTTATTTTTAGGGCCTAATCAAAGTTTTTTTTATATACGAGTAAAGGCTGCAGCCATGTTTATGATGGATACTACAAAATAGGTGGTTTATGAATTCTGTGGGTTGCCCTGGTTGGCAGGGACTTGTTTTAGCCAGTGATGGCGCTCTCTTACTGCAATGGCTAGAACCAAGTCTCAGCCAATCAAGACACAGGGAGTTCTTTGCCTGTTTTGTATTTATAATTGATTATAGAACTCCATGTACCTCCAGTTAATCACTTCCCCTGCAGGTACATAAAGCATTCACCGAGGGGTTCATGGAGCCCCGAGGACCCTAATGTGAGGGGTAAGTCATGGGGCTACTTGAAAGAGTGGACAGAGTGACAGGATTGGGAGGTCGACACAAGACTGAAAGGAAGGCATTCATAGACAGGAGAGGAAGAAACAAAAAAGGATTCAAGAATGCAAAACTGGGCAACTGTACGGGCAGCCTCAGCTTGAGAAGAGTGCTGCTGACTGCAGGGCAGTGATTGAGTGATTTATATCTATCTATGTATGTATTTCTTTGCTTATTCATTTTTTTATTTATTGGTGTATTTATTTATTTATGTATTTATTTGTTTAATTAGTTATTGATTGATGTGAAATTACTCCAGCTGGGATAACCCCATGAGATGCAGCATCTAGTTTTCATGGGGGTCCCAGCAGCAGTCAATAAGTTAACATAGACCAGCTGGAATAGTTACTTACAGGCTAAAATATACACAGGAGAGAAAACCTGTAAAGGTAAGTACATCCAAACAGTAATCGGAGCAAGCGTACAAAGTGGGGCTTGCCCTTGGAGAGACGGGGGGGGGGCTGTCCAGCCCCACAGTGACACCTGTGGTAGGCCAGGGAGCTTGGTTTCCCATATGATGCTTACTGCTGCGTCCGAGGCCACTAGAAAGGCTGTTGCCCTCCAGTGGCAGGAGCATGGGACAGAAAAAAGCAGGAAAAAAAATCCCAGCTTCCATGTCAATGAGCCAGAATGCTTGCCATCGAGGTTGGTGCCAGTTTGCCTAACTGGATCCTGAGCTCTTTGGGTGGGGGGAGAGGGGTGACCACCTTCCCAGACTCCTCCATAGGGGAGAAAGCCTTGGAGGAAAATGGTGACACACAGCAGCACCAAGGTTGCTGGGGATGAGTCTTGGAGTTGTAAAGCCAAGATGTTTGCTTACATGAAGTGAGAGGGGATCAAAAACTCTGTGCAACTGCAGAGTGCAAAGAACAAGAAAAGTGTACTCCACTTGTGAGGAATAACCTTTGACATTCTGTTTATAAACTCTTTCTCAGCATGAAATGCTGCCACTGACAGTGATATTCTGAGGACTGGAAAACAACACAGGTCCCTACACATCTACTAATGATCTTTTTTATTGTTAACCCTTGCAGGCCTTGGCTGCCACGGGAGGCTTGTTCTCACGGGTGGCTGCACTACTGAACACCCAGCCTATGCTGCAGCTCGACTACACTGCCACGGACCCAAACCCCGACCTCCTAACAGCCAATGAGAGCAAATTTCAGGAGACTGGAGTTTCTACTGAACAGTGGGATCCAGCTAGCCCCGCCACGGGATCCTTGACCGGTGCTGACCTCACTGTGTGTAATGCCTCGGGCACCCTTCTGAACAATCCAGCTGAAGTGGTTTCCAACATGGCTGCCACTGTGAAGGAAGGAGGCTGTTGTTTGCTGCATACGCTCCTAAAAGCAGACACACTTGGAGAGATGACAGCTTTCCTTGCAACTGCAGATTCCAAACAGCATTCCGGCCTCCTCTCCCAGGTAATAATGACTAATAGTACATTACTAAATATACAATACTGTTTGGTTTGCTTTTTTGGTTCCCTAGAGACAGATATGCTGTGCCACCCCCTCACCCTCACCATACACTTTTGTTGCCCTTCTCACTGCTTCCAGAGCATGTTGCCACATCTGACATCAGCCACAAGAGGCTTAACTTGGGCCACAGTCTTCTCTAAGACCCTGCAGAATCCTGCTCGTTACTTGGCCCCCAGTGGTGCTGGAGAACAACGTGCTGTAACCCTCCCTCCTCAGACAGCCAGTGTAAAACGACTGTGACAAACTGTCCTCCCACCAGCCCATGCAGCGAGAGATCCAAAGTTAGCTTAGAACCGAAATCTCTCAAGTGGTAGAGAAGCAAGTGCCACCAGGCCCCAGGCCTTACCCGCTGTACTGCACATCACAGTAAACCTGGTTATCAGTAACAAGTGCCACCAGGCCCCAGGCCTTACCCGATGTACTGCACATCACAGTAAACCTAGTTATCAGTAACAAGTGCCACCAGGCCCCAGGCCTTACCCGCTGTACTGCACATCACAGTAAACCTGGTTATCAGTAACAAGTGCCACCAGGCCCCAGGCCTTACCCGCTGTACTGCGCATCACAGTAAACCTGGTTATCAGTAACAAGTTCCACCGGGCCCCAGGCCTTACCCGCTGTACTGCACATCACAGTAAACCTGGTTATCAGTAACAAGTGCCACCAGGCCCCAGGCCTTACCCAATGTACTGCACATCACAGTAAACCTGGTTATCAGTAACAAGTGCCACCAGGCCCCAGGCCTTACCCGCTGTACTACACATCACAGTAAACCTAGTTATCAGTAACAAGTGCCACCAGGCCCCAGGCCTTACCTGCTGTACTGCACATCACAGTAAACCTGGTTATCAGTAACAAGTGCCACCAGGCCCCAGGCCTTACCCGATGTACTGCGCATCACAGTAAACCTAGTTACCAGTAACAAGTGCCACCAGGCCCCAGGCCTTACCCGATGTACTGCACATCACAGTAAACCTAGTTATCAGTAACAAGTGCCACCAGGCCCCAGACCTTACCCACTGTACTGCACATCACAGTAAACCTAGTTATCAGTAACAAGTGCCACCAGGCCCCAGGTCTTACCCGCTGTACTGCACATCACAGTAAACCTGATTATCAGTAACAAGTGCCACCAGGCCCCAGGCCTTACCCGCTGTACTGCACATCACAGTAAAACTAATTATTAGCAGCACCAGATTTGACCAGCTTGGTGATAACATTTCAAAGGACCTGTGCTGCAACTTTTGTTCCTCGTAGAACTGAATAAAGCGATACTGTACTAATACAGACATTTACAACAGAATATATTTTAACTACATAATGGTAAGAAATTCAATGGAGGATGCAGTCTCCCCCCGCCACACACACACACACACACACACACACACACATATACTTCAGGGCTGAGTATGCCAGCATGTCAGTCCCCCGACCGCCAACATACACATATAACCTTTAATACCTTAGGAATGATGGTGTGTACATTGGTGTGGAAATATGGAGAGCACAGAGTGGTGACACCAAGTGCTGCCTGGAATAATAGTTCTAAAGGCGTGGATACAGTTCACTGGCCACACACTGGCTGTCCTCCTGGAGACAGCTGAGTCATTGAAATCTCTTCAAGCTAAGCTCCTCCCACTATTCAGGTACTGTATCCTCTGGCTCTGACCTGAGATATCAGAACTTTCTGCTGGAAGGAACAGGCCTCCACCTTAACAGCTCTACAGTGTTGAAGGATTTTGAGTTTTCAAGTGCTTTATTCCGGGGACCTTTCCACTTCTTTCTAGTCTGTGTTCAACATTAAAGATAATCCTGTGTCTTCTGACTCTGTTTCATGATCATGATCAGTGATGGAGGGAAAGAAACCGGGGTTTAAATTCTGTATTCGCACAACATATGCGCCCCGTTGCTTGGGAGATAAACATGACATTTCATGTTGCAGTAAGTGCTGAGCCATGCTGCTAGCATCCATCAAAGAGCGAAAGGCCAGGCTGGCCTTAGGATAGCCAGAGGACTGCAAATCAGCCTCGGCCGCTGCCTGGTTGGCTGCGCAACTTGTGGTCATGGAAGAGGAGGTGTCAGCTGTGGTAGGTTCATCACTCTCTGCACTGTTCCAAACCAAGGCCAGCACTGGAGGGTCCTTGGATAATTTCAGAAAAATGTGTCTGGACCTTCAAGATGAGCCCTGCTGTGGACCTTCAGGGTGATCCCTCCTATGGACCTTCAGGGTGAGCTCTCCTTTCAGCAGCAAGAAGCTGTGGGTTCTGGGGCTGATGGCAGCATCAGCTAGCATAGTCCAATGGACACGGTGAAAGATGCACCCCCTGCAGTGGAAGTTGGGTCGGCAGTGATCCTAACACTTAGGTCACCTGGACCAGCTGGTTTTGGTGACTCAGTCAGTGTACGATGCAGTCCAGTGGTTGCTGTCCCCACATAGGCCGGAGGAAGGAATCCCATTTGTCTGCCCCAAACTGTCCATCACACTCACGACAGAGGCGTCTCAGGTGCTCACTCTCCCCCCCCCCACTGCTTTTTTGCAGTCTATATTGACCCCCTAGCCTAAACCATCCAGGAGGCCACAAACATCCCAGACATACAACTGGGGTTGGGGGAGGAGCATCATATTGCACTTTTTCCGATGATTGCTCCTATATTTAGATGACCCGGGAAGGTTACTCCCAGCTGTATTTAAGATCCTGGATGCCTGTGGTGAAGTCTCATGGTACAAACTGAATGCCACTAAAACCAAGTCCCTGACCTTTTACTAACCCCCACCACTAGAGGTACGGCAGCACTGCCCCTTCTGCTGGGATCTGGAAAAACTAAAATACTTGCATGTATTAATATCCAGAACTCCAGCCACGGCATCACAGAACAATTTCTCACCCTTCTCAGCTCAGCTAACACAGGACCTGGTGCACTGGAACACATTACTTCTCAGCCTTACCAAAAGAGTAGAGGTGATACGTACGGCCACCCTACCCAGGGCACTGTACTTATTTCAGTATGTCCCAGTGCCTATGCTGCTAGCCACCTTTCGGCAGTGGAACAAGGACATTTCTCAATTTATCTCGGCAGGGCAACTCCCTAGATTAAGTTACAAACATTGTGCCTCCCTAAACAGATTGGAGGCATCCATCTCTCAAACATGAGGCTGCACTACAGAGCAGCACACCTTCGATACATAGCTCTCTGACACCTAAGAGGCCCCCGAGCACTCTGGCAATGACTAGAAGTATTGATCTTCCCCAACACTGAGTTCATTGCAGTCATGTACCACAATGATCCACATCCCGGAATGGTAAACGTAGAAACATAGACTTTGACGGCAGATAAGGACCGCTTGTCCCATCTAGTCTGCCCATTTCCCTACCTACAGGATAAGCTGCAGATCCTAGTTAACCAACAGCCTATTTCTTCTTACCCCCCACAAGAATTGCCTTATGTCTGTTCCATGTATTCCTGAATTCTCCCACAGTTTTAGACCCCACAACCTCCTCAGGAAGGCTGTTCCATGCATCCACCACCCTCTCTGTGAAAAAAATACTTCCTCACATTCCTCCTGAACCACCCCCCATCTTTAAATTGTGTCCCCTTGTTCTTGCAAGTCACTTTTTCTGAAAGATGCTATCCTCTTGGACTTTGTTGATTCCACTGAGGTACTTAAAAGTTTCTATCATGTCCCCCCCTCCCTCCTTTCCTCAAGGGTATACATGTTAAGCTCCTTTAGTCTCTCCTCGTGTGGCTTCTTTTGCAGACCCTGCACCATTTTAGTTGCTGTCCTCTGGACTGCCTCTATCCTGTCTATGTCCTTGCGGAGATGGGGTCTCCAGAACTGGATGCAGTACTCCAGATGGGGTCTTACCAACTGTCTGTACAACAGGATAACAACTTCCTGTTTTCTGCTGGTGATGCCTGTCCCTATACATCCCAGTATGTCCCCAGCCCTCCCTACTGCCTTCTCACATTGCTTGCTAACCTTAAGGTCATCTGATACGATTACCCCCAGGTCCCTTTCCATTTTTGTTGTTGTTACTACCTCCCCCCCATTTTGTAATCTTCCCATGGGTTTTTGTTTCCCAGGTGCATTATTTTGTACTTCTTTGCATTGAATCCAAGCTGCCATACTCCCTTCTCATCCTTTCCATGCCTCCTTGTGTATCAACCCTGTTGCAGATCTTTGTGTCTTCTGCAAAGAGGCACACTTTTCCTTCCAGTCCCTCTGCAATGTCACTTACAAAGACATTAGAAAGGATTGGACCCAGTACTGAACCCTGCGGTACCCCACTAGTAACTCCTCTTTCTTCAGAGTGTACTCCATTTACAATTACCTTCTGTGTTCTGTTGTCCAGCCAATGTTTTACCCAGGCTACCACCCTGGGACCCACTCCCAGGCTGGTTAATTTGACAATTAATCTTACGTGTGGGACTGTGTCAAATGCCTTGCTAAAGTCTAGGTAGGCCATGTCCACAGCCCTCCTGGTGTCTACTTTGGTCACCCAGTCAAAATCAATTAGATTAGTCTGGCGTGACCTTCCCGCTGTGAACTCCGTGCTGCCTTGGGTCCTGTGCCCCACTGGCCGCTAGGTACTCAACAATTCTTTCCTTCAGAAATGATTCCATCACTTTCCCTACCACAGAGGTCAAACTGACAGGTCTGTAGTTTTCTGCCTCTGTCTTGGTCCCACTTTTGTGAAGGGGAATCACATCCGCCTTCCTCCAGTCCTCAGGTACCACACCATCCTCCCATGATTTGTTAAAAAGGGTAGTCAGTAGTTTCACTAGTTCTCCCCTTAATTCTTTTAGAATTCTGTGGTGAATTCCATCAGGTCCCATTGCTTTGTCCACCTTCAGTTTTAGGAGTTCTTTCAGAACCCTTTCTTCTGTGAAAGGACCAGGATCGACCCCCCTATCAAGAGTGCTTCTGTTAATTGGATTAGGCACCTCCCCTCCTCCTCTTTTGTGAATACTGAGCAGAAATATTCGTTGAGTATCCCTGCTTTTTCACTGTCCTTCTCTGCCCACCCACCGTCCATTCTGTTCAGCCTCACTATCCCTCCCTTTGTCTTTCTACGCTCCCTGACGTACCTATAAAAGGTTTTATCCCCCCTCTTAACCGAGTTGACTATCTTTTCCTCAGTTTGGGCCTTTGCTATTCTGACTTCCCTCCCTGCTTCCTTCTGCCTTAACTGGTACAGCTCTCTGTCCTGCTTCTTCTGTGTTTCCTTATACTTCCTGAATGCTATCTTTTTATCCCTGACTTTCCCCGCCACCTCTTTTGAGAACCATAGTGGCTTTTTCTTTCATTTTGATTTATTTGCTTCACACAAAGGCTTGTTGCTTCTGTGATGGCAGTTTTGATGTTTCCCCATTGTTGCTCTACCCTTCCTTCTAGCCTGTTTGCTAGTGCTTTTCTAAGGCACTCTCCCATCTTGCCAAAGTCAGCCCTCCTGAAGTCCAGTACCCTCACTTTTGTATGGCTTGACTCTGTAGCTGAGTTTATTGTGAACCACACTGTTTCACGGTCACTTGTTCCCAGATGGCAACCAACTTCTAGATCTGAAATCCTCTCACTGTCCTCATTTGAGAGTATGAGGTCTAAGATTGCTCCATCACGAGTGGGTTCCGAAACTAGCTGTCTGAGGCATGCCACCTGTAGGGCATCGAGAATGGCCCTGCTTCTGGATGTGGCTGCAGCAAATATGATCCAGTTAACATCTGGCATATTCAGGTCTCCCATCAACAGTATCTCCCCTTTCTCTGCCATCCTAAGAATGCCTTCTGTCATATCCTGGTAGCAGACCTGAATCTATGGCTCAGGTATCAGGTTGTGACCTGGATCACTATCTGTAAATAACTGCATTTAGTCCCCTTCCTCTCTCTCTTATACCCAATTGCACTCCTAGAACATTTCCACCCAGGATGTATGGACCCAGCCTTCCAGAACTAGGAACACCATTCCTTACAATGGCTTTACCAACTCATATCTGGAGCTGAAGTAAAGTCCTTCTCTGACTCCCAAATGGATTTGACTTCTGAGAAGCAGACGTCTATAGATTCCTACAGCTAAGACACTACTGTAACCCCCCCCCCAAACTGGGAGCACACAACCTTGAGACGTGCCCAGCAATAATCAGCTCCCTGATCTCCCTAATGAAATCAGAGACAACTGAATGTATAATCTCCCACCTTTATAAGGTCTTAGACACATCCACTGGAGACTCCACGCAGGGCATACTGCACCACTGATAGGAGGAGCTAGGCACACTAGTATCCTCAGAGGACTGGCACAGGGCTTGTCAAATGGACTCCAGAGTCACAGGCTCATACCAATGGAGAGATTACTCTTGGAAGCAGCAAAGCAGATTCTTCTGTACTCTGGCCATCATGGCCCACTACCTAACATCCAGAGGCCCATCCTGCTGGAGACTATGCGGAGAAACACAGGCCTCCCGCGCCACACATTATGTGGGCCTGCCCTGAACCCCTTCCTTCAAGAGGACCTAGGGGAGTTGTTATGAAGGCCAATCCCCCCTGACAGCAGAACTGTTCCTATTTCCTCAGCTCTCTCAAAACCTACAGAACCCAAATTTGCGTTATCTCATGGGCATCCTAATCACAGCAGCAAAAAAAAAAAAAAAATTACAAGAGCCTGGATAACACCCGAGATCCCAACTGCCACAGCCTGGCACTCCACAGTCAACTAGATTTACAGAATGGAGAAAACTGCATATTCTCTGAATGATAGAGAGGAGCTGTGCTCCTCCTGTGGGAACAGGTGGCTTCCTGCATGCGATGAACAAAGACCAAGACTTTGTCCCATAAGGTCTTTTAAATATGTGCCTAACCTCCCACTCTCCCATACAGTTGAGCCCAATACTCACCCACACCTCGAGGTGGACCATAACTATCCCAACACTCTACCTCAAGGTTTTGACTTGCCCCCCCCCATAACCCTCCCCCACTCTCCCCTCTGCCTCAAGAAACAGTCATAATCGATTATTTAATTACTGGTTCTCATTAACCACACTTTTAAATCGTTATAACCTCCAGGTTGATATTTTGCACCACAGCCAGGTGGTTGTAATCAGTGCCTGTCAATCAAGCTCTGCTACAGAAGCTCATTGGCGCTTAGTCTGTGTATTAATTAGGCCGACATCTCAGTCAACATGGCGGCTCTGTTGCTTCATTACTGATCACCCCCACTCATCCTTTGCCTCTCACTTTCATAACAGGGAACTTCTTAAATATTTGTAAATAGCTGTCTCATTGATCCTGCCTTCATGTGAAAGTCTATCTGGTTGGTCCTGCCATTCAGGCCCTGCGAGCGGGCCTTCGACACACAGCGGCTGCATCGCCAATGGACCACGGCCGACTAGTTCACTTATTGCAGTTCACACTGTAATAAAAAAAAAGAAAGTAAAGAAAAAACAAATGAATGCCTGTACTGGAAAGGGAGAGACAGGCAGTGTGTGTGTGTGTGTGTGTGTGTGTGTGTGTCTGTGTCTGTCTGTCTCGGACAGAAGTGCTGCACTAACTTACTCAAGTGTGTTGCAAGAAAAAAAATGATGATCAGTAATTAAATAAAATAAAACATGGTCGGGTGGGTGCAAAACCTAAATTTTACACACACCCTCAGTGTGGGATGCTTTTATAAACACAGAGAGTGTTTATGTAGCATCCTACACCTCGGGTGTATATAAAATTCTAGTTACGCCCACCCATGTATTATTCTATATTTTATGTCTCCACACTGATATGGGTTAAAGAATTATTAATACAGCCTTATGTGACTGCCCCCCACCCATGCTGTACCTAAGGGGACGGAGGGTAAATTATCTACCACCAAGCATTTCTCACCTGAAAAGTGTAATTGCAACAGTGATTAAAGACCATGCATATTGTATCAGTGTAATGTCTTTAATATGTACAATGATGGATTATGCAGACATGAAAGAATACACAATAAAAATTATGTTTACAAAAAACGACAGAGGCATCTCTGGTGGAGTGGGGAGCTCACCTGGGAGGCTGCAGAGTCCACAGTTTCTGATCACCCTGGGAGTCCTCATCAACCTGCTGGAGTGGCGTGCAGTGCATCTTCTCTGATGGAATTCTCTGTGTTGATTCAGGGTCAGGTTGTTCAAGTCTAGATGGAGAACATGACTGACAGGATCTACCTGAACAGGCTGGGCAGACGCACTTCTTTCCATTGTGTCAGGAGGCTCTCAACACCTGATCACTCATGCACAACCTGGAAGCAGGTCTCCTGGCATTTCATGTCATGGGAGAAAACAGCTGGCGGATGGTCTCAGGTGGGATGGAGAGCCGTCACACAAGTAGTTCCTCCATCAGGAGGTGGTAGACCACCTGTTCTCTCAGTGGGGCACCCCTGTGGTGGTTCTGTTTGCCTCATGGGAGAACACCAAACTGAGGCTCTTCTATGCCCTCCCTCAGTGTAGTATACTGCTGTCAGCGGTGATGCCCTAGACCCTGGGCCTTCTATACACCTTCCCTCAATTTCCCATAGTTAACAAGGTCATGATCAAAACTTGGAAGGACAAGGCACGGATGATTCTGATAGCCCCAGACTGGCTAAGATAGTTCTGGTATCTGGATCTCCTTGACCTCAACAGCAGGGCTCCATAGAGTTTGCCTCTCCACCTTGACCTGCTGACCAAACAATAGAGGAATGTCCTGCATCTCTCAGCCTGGTTGCTGAGTGGCTAGTGTTCCTGGCTTTGGGCTTTACGGAAGATGTCCTCCATGTTGTGAAGGCGTCCCATAAGCAAGTCGACTTGTAAATGATACACATTTAAGTGGAAGAGGGTCTCAATCTGGTGCCAGGAGCTTGATCCCCTTACTTGCCCAATGGTGAGCATCCTCAACAACCTTTGATCCCTGTCTCAGTTGGGGTTGCAAGCGACACCCTTAAGGTGCACCTGGCAGCCATCTCTGCTTACTGGGCATGGGACAGTATGCTGACAGTGACCCAGGAAAAGGTGGTTGGGTGCTTTCTCAAAGGCCTGGATCACTTATCCTATCTGGTGCGCGAACCACCTCCTTCATGGGACCTGCTGCTGATTCTGGCTATGCTCATGGGCAAGGCATTTGAGCCTGTGCAAAACTGTGAGATGTCACATTTGTCACAGAAGATTGCCTTCCTGAGAGCCATCATGTTAGCCAGAAGGATCAGTGAGCTGTAGGCACTCTTGGTGGAGGTTCCCTATCTGGGTTTCCATAAGGACAAGGTGGTCTTTTGCCCCAGTCCCTGGGTCCTTCTAAAGGTCATGTAAATTCACCTTAACCAAGTGATTAACCTTCCAGTGTACTTCAGCAATCTGACCTCGGATGCTGATCAGAGGCTCCACATACTGAACCTGTAGAGGGTGCTCTCTTATTACAAAAAACACGTCGCTGCAATTTGGGAAGAGGCTCTCTAGCTGTTTCACACTTACACTGTAGCCGTGCTTGGCAGACCAGTAGCAGTGTAATGGACAATTGCCAGGTGGATTACATCCTGCATCGACCTTTGCTGTTGGTTGGCTGGCAGAGAATCACCCAAGGGTCTTAAGGCTCCTTCCAGCAGACATACTGCTACCTCGGAGGCCATATCCTGGGATATCCACACTGTGGAGATATGCAGGGCTGCAATCTGGGCAAAAGCACACACCGTTATCTCCCATTACAGCATCGATGCAATGAGTCATTGGGATACTGCTTTTGAGTCCTCTGTCCTCTAGACTCTGTTCACCAAATAGGGGTGCATGCCTTGCCCCCCCAATCCCAGAGGATTGCTTGAAGTTTGCCAGTGTGTGGACAGTGAGCTGTATCCATGCTTTTTGTAATACAGGTTACTAACCTGTAACCATAGTTCTGAGAGTGGTATACAGTTCACATCCACACCATCCATCCGACCTCCCCTGTCAGTGTGGCACCTGGATCCCTGCTTCTGCCGTTCAAAGATCTGGCATCATTTGGCGGACCTGGAGAATATACCACCCGGGTGGTGGGATGAGCTTAGCGTAAAGATATTCCAATGACTCTGCTGTCTACAGCAGACTGCCAGTGGGTGGAGGTGAACTGTATACCACTCCTAGAACTACGTTTGCAGATGAATAACCTATATATCTGCATTGTGTTGCATAATTGTCAGACTTGTTTATTAATACAGGGTGCCCTGGGTAGTAGGGGGCTGGGACATCTCTAAAAGTTTTTACAGACTTGCTGCTGGTCCATTGGAGCAGAGGGCTGAGGCACTGTGTGCCAACCTTTCACCATGCTGATGACCCAAGCTTCGGAACAAGCTAGGGTTGCCAGGGGTCGGGGGGGCTGGGAGAGTATTGAGCAGCCGCTTGGCAGCTCTCCTCTCCCAGAACGGGGCGGTGAGCCATCTCAGCTCTTGGCTGCCTCGTGGTGGAGACCTGGTGGTAGCACCAACACATGACAAGGAGACATGAGTCAGGGGTGGGGGAGCCGCAGTTCCGGGATGCATGTGCTTCTCCACACACATGCACAGCCCATGTCACTGCAGCAAGGGGAAGGGAGAAAAAAGGAGGAAAATACAGTGAGTCAGGCATCAGTGATGTCCATGCACTGAGACCCCACCAGCCTCACCCCCAGGAACACCTGCTGGCCAACTGGATTATGACTTGGGGGGGCCCTCCTCCTCCTCCTCCTCCTCCCAACCCTACCATGAGAGGCAATCCGGGGGGGTTCTGGCCAGATCAGGTGAGCATGGGGATGTGGTGGATGGTGGGGGTCAGTAGGGCAGGGCAGAAGGGAGCTTAAGCCTGCCTCGGCCATGGAGAATAAACAGATTATGGAAAAAAGACTTAATACAGACTTGTTGATCCCTGGCTGGTTATGAAGCAGGAGTGTGTGTGTGTGTATGGTGGGGGGGAGCAAATCTGATGAATGTAGAGTCTCTTTCAACCTAAAATGACCATGGTACTGTAGTCTGTATAGGACTTTAACATCAACTGAACTTCTAGGTATGTATCTTGGGATTATCTTGTGCCAGCTAATGGAGAACAATCTTCCTAACAGTCACTGTATTCACAGAACAAGAAAAGCACTAATCTGATTTGCATATCACTTAATGTTTGATTGTGTCTAATGAATTTTTGGTGTTTGACTAAAATCTCTTGCAGGCAGAATGGCAGGAGGTGTTCAGTCAAGCTTCACTGAACCTGGTAGCTGTGAAGAAATCCTTCTACGGTTCTGTCTTATTCCTTGGCCGCAGGCGGGCAGCACTATTGACACCCCACTTCCTGTCTGTGGAGCAGCCGGATTTTAGCTGGGTGGAGGCCCTAAAGGTGAGGCTTCCTGTTTGTAAATGGGTCTCTAACTTCATGGCATTCTGGGAGATTGGAAGTCGTTCCTTTTTTTTTTAATATAATATTTATTGAACTTTTTTCCAGGTACAGCATGGTTCATCAGTCTGAATGCATACATAATACTTAGTTAACACAAAGGGCCGGCGATTAACACTTTGGAAGATCTAATAAAACAGCAGTAATTTAAAACATTCCCTCACCTTTGATACAGCTTTGGGGGGAGCATAAATAACTTTAGATAGATCATAATCATTTGAGCTGACAATTATCTATCATTATTCATGTACTCAAAAAATCATTTCCAAGTCCTAGGCAATGTAAGGTGTAGGGGGGGCATCCAAGAGGCTAGGGGGGTCGAGACCTTAAAGAGGGAGAAGGTAACCTATTATTCAGAGGGGCTCCCCATTATACCAGCAGGTATTGATCCAATCTCAAGGGACAAGGGTAGGGTCTCTGCTCATGGCGTAAATTAGCCAATATTGCCAAACAGTGGAGCAAAGCTCTATTCGGTCATTAAGTGAGACAGTGAGTGTCTCCATGCGGTATATTTGATTTACTAATGTCCTCCAGGTTGTTATGTCAGACAGAGTCAAAGTCAGCTATAGTTTGGTGATGACTTTCTTGACTGCTGTTATTAGAATTCCTAAGAGGTAGAGGGAGGAAGGGTCTCTATGTCCCCTAGGGTATTGTAAAAAGAGAAATAATTGTAAGGTAAGTTGGAGGCAGGGGTCGAATATTTCCCTGAGCTCAGTTTGGATAGAGTTTAGTTAAGGTCAGATTACTGGGCAGTCCCACATAGGATGAAAGTGGGTAGCTCATTGCTCTCTGCAGTTCCTCCAGCAGGAAGAAGAGGATGTGAGGAGATAGTGCACTATGATTACTGGGGTACAGAAGAATCTAGTAAGTTGCTTCCATGTGTATTCCCTCCATTGCTGGGTACTTGTTACCTTTATAGATGCCCGACAAGCTCGAGTCCACATTTCTGTGTATGTGGGGGAATTAATCTCAGATTCCCATTTCTTGTCAACATCCATGGAGGAGATTCCAGGAATAGTCTGAAGTGTCTGATAGAGCTAAGCGATCATGTGGGGTTGCAGCCCAGTCTGAGAGAAAGTAATAGAAGTAGAAATAATGGGGGGGAGGGGGGAGTAATTGGATTGCAGGCTCCCACAGGCAAGGAAGAAATATAGTGCCTAACTTGGAGGTACCAGTGGAAATCCGTACGCTGTAGGTGGTATTTTGTTTGTAAATCTGTAAAAGAAAGGATTACTGCTCCATTGAAAAATTGGAATATGTACTTCAATGAAAGTCTTTACCAGCTGTGGAACCTGTCATCTTGCAACACTGGTGCAAAATGCTCAAGCAGTGAAATAGGGCATAACTGTGAGGGAAAAAGGAGTGAGATGGAGTGTTCATCATATAGAATGTTGTATCTCGACCTGAAATCTCTGCCAGGGGTTAAGAGGTTGTAGAATCTCTGGATAGGCTGTGCAGTGGTACATTACTTGTATAAACTGTTAAGTAGGGAGGAGGGCCCTCTCTATGTCAAGCCAAGCACTGTGTTGCCCATCAAGATGTCTAAATAAGAGGAAATGAATATGTGCAACCCATCAATATATTTTAAGCGAAGGAAGAGCTAGTTCACCCATCCCCCTAGCCAGACTAAGCTATTGTAACTTAATTCTGGGTTTTTGATTGGCCCAAATGAAACAGGATATTTCCCTGTTCCACTGTCTCCAAATCTGAGAGGGAATTTCCATCGGAATATTCTGAAATAAATACAAACCCCATGGAAGGGTAATCGTCCAAATCACCTCCACTCATCTGGATAATGTAAGGGATAATATTCTCCAAATTCTAAAATCCTGTGCCGTGCTTTGGGAAGGTGCTGTGTAATTACGTTCAAATGCCTGAGACGGGTCGACTGATAGATAAACTCCTAGGTACTGCATCTTCTGCAAGTCCCAACGAAAAGGATAGGTATTTTTAAAGGTTTGATTTGGTGAGAATTGAAAACAGTGTTGCAGTCTTCAGGAGGTATCCTGCTACCTTGCTGAACTGATTAAGAATGTCTAGGACTCCCAAGAGAGATTCCTCAGGGTTCCAGAGATAAAGCAACACGTTGTCTGCATATACCACTATTCAATGTTCTTCCCCACCTAAAGTGACCCCATTCAGAGCCTCAGACTCCCTGAAAGCAGAGGTTTGATATAAGCCACAAAACAGAGAGGGTGGGATGGGGGATAATGGGCAGCCCTGTCAGGAACCCGCCAGAGAAACAAATCTGTGGAGTGGTGGCCACAGATCTTGACATTAGCTTATGGAGAGTGATGTATATTCTGTAAAAGTGAAATGAAGGAAGGAGGGAAGCCATGTCACCTACTGTAGGACTGCATAAAGAAAGGGCCACAATACCTGATTGAAAGCCTTTTCTGTGTCAAAGCTTAGTAGTACAGAAGGAGAAGGGGATTGTTGCATCTGATGAATAATATGTAAGGTGCAGCAGATATTATCTGTTGTGGTGCTTGTCTGAATGAACCCGGTTTGGTCCCAATGAATCGGGCTAGGCATTAAACCATCAATCTGATGGGGGAGTATAGACATAATTTATAGTCAATATTTAAAACCAAAATTGGACAGTAAGAAGAGCATTGTAGCGGGTTCTTCACAGGTTTTGGAATTACTGATACTGTGGTGTATGCCCACGTGGGTGGCGTTGGTTCACCTGTCAGAACTTAATTAAATGCCATGAGTAGTAAAGGCTGAACATGTTCCTTGTTGTGCTTGTAAAATTTGGTGCCATAATCGTCCGGTTCTGGGGTCTTCATTGTTTTGGAAAGACTGATCACCCGATCTAATTCTGACACAGAGATTGGCCACATCAAGTGTTGCCCTTCGTCTTTGGTCAAATGAGGGAGATTTAATTTATGCAAGAAATGATCAGCATCAGTTTGAGAAGGAATGTGTTTAGGTGTGTATAGACTCTCATAATTGGACTGAAAGGCCTGGGCAGTATCCTGATATTGTGTCAGTCTGATGCCTGTTTGTGGGTGCGATATCGCAGTTATGGTAGCCAACCAATGTTACTTGCAGAGCTGGTATGCCAGTAAGCGGGAGGACTGGGCTACGACTTCATAAAATCAGAAGTAACTCCTTAATCTCAATTACAGTATGGAGGATCAGGTACTCTTGGAACCATGTTCCTGGTTTTGGGGGTGGGGGTGGGGAGCAGAGTAATTCTTCAAAAATGTTTTGAAAGAAAACTCTGTTCCCTGACACACTGATGCTGGCATTAGTTTATTACCCCTGACCCAATGATGCTGGGATTAGTTTGTTGCCCCTGACCCAATGATGCTGGGATTAGTTTGTTGCCCCTAACCCAGTGATGCTGGGATTAGTTTGTTGCCCCAGACCCAATGATGCTGGGATTAGTTTGTTGCCCCTGACCCAGTGATGCTGGGATTAGTTTGTTGCCCTGACCCAGTGATGATGGGATTAGTTTGTTGCCCCTGACCCAGTGATGCTGGGATTAGTTTGTTGTTCCTGACCCAGTGATGCTGGGATTAGTTTGTTAGCCCAGACCCAGTGATGCTGGGATTAGTTTGTTGTTCCTGACCCAGTGATGCTGGGCTTAGTTTGTTGCCCCTGACCCAATGATGCTGGGATTAGTTTGTTGCCCCTGACCCAGTGATGCTGGGATTAGTTTGTTGCCCCGACCCAGTGATGCTGGGATTAGTTTTGTTGCCCCGACCCAGTGATGCTGGGATTAGTTTGTTGCCCCTGACCCAGTGATGCTGGGATTAGTTTGTTGTTCCTGACTCAGTGATGCTGGGATTAGTTTGTTGCCCCTGACCCAATGATGTTGGGATTAGTTGGTTGCCCTGCCATGCAAGAAAAGTGGGCTTGTGTGCCAAGAATGACTTGCACATGGGATTTGTGGAGTCAAGGATGTGCGTTCAAGGAAGCCACGCCCACTTGGAGTCTCATCCCACTACACTTGGACTTGAGGGGAGTGGATCGCTCACCCCACTGCACTAGGACTAAGGGAAGGGGATCGCTCAGTCAGCTACACTCGAACTTTTGGGAGAGAGGGTCACTTGCCCTGCTGCACTTGGACTCGTGGGAGGGGACTGCACACCTCACTACACTTGGACTGGGAGGAAATGATCACTCACCCTGCTGTGCTGGGACTTTGGGGAGGGGGATCACTTGTCCCACTGTACTTGTCCTCGCAGGAGGGGATCACACATCCCACTTTACTTGCACTTGAGGGAGAGGATCACTCGCCCCACTACAGTGGGACTGGGGGAAGAGGATCACATACCCTGCTGCACTAGGACTGGGGGAAGAGGTTCACTCACCCTGCTGCATTTGGACTGGTAGGAGGGAATTGCTCACCCTGCTGTACTTGCACTTGGGGAAGGGGATCGCTTATCCCACTGCAGTTGCACTCGGAGGAGGGGATCACTTGTCCCGCTGCACTCAGACTCGGGGGGGGGGTGGGATTGCTTGCCCCACTGAATTCAGATTTGGGGTAGTGGATTGCTACTGCACTCACACATGGGGAAGGGGATTATACACCCTGCTGCAGTGGTACTCAGGGTAGGGGATCAGTTGCCTCGCTGTACTCAGACTCGGGGATGGGATTACTCACCTCGCTGTACTCAGACTTGGGGGAAGGGATTGCTCACCCAGCTGCACAGGTGCCTTCTTTGATTGGGAACTGGAGCAACACTAAAACCAAAGGTGCCCCATGTTCCCCCCTACCCAAGACCAGATCTAGCTGAGGTGGTGGAGTTGTGTAAGAAGAGGGAGGGTCTTCGGGAGAAAAATTGAGTTTGTGGCACTGGGATGATGCCCTCCCTTCCCCAACACACCAGTGGACTGCCGGCTGCCTCAGGACTCCTGACTCCCACATTGGATTCTGGACAGGAAGAGATGATTCGGAGGTGAAGCTGCAGGGAAGTAGGGAATAGTGTGCTGGTGGTATCACTGTGGGTGTTCGAGAGAGGGCCTTAGGGGAAAGTCAAGCATGGCTGGGGAAGGCACAAGGGAAAAACTAGTCTGTTATCTTCAACATTTTCCAGTTCCATGTTTGCAGTCTGGTTTATGTAAAACTGCTTGACTAAATGCCTAGACCTCTGCTGTTCTATGAAGTATATGCATACCTTCTTTCTGTATGTTTACACCACAAGATTTTTACATACTCTACTTTGTTGTTTTCTGATCCGCTATTAAATAGTTCTTTGTATGTTTCACTTGCAATATATGGGTCCAGTTTTCAAAAGATTTAGGCAGCACATCCTGGGATGCGCTGCCCAAACCTTGAAATTAGCCAGCAGTTGAGGCAGGCCCATATTCAAAGGGCACAGATGTGTGGCGCGCCCCCGACAGCGCCGACACGCACAATATTGTGCTGCGCCTATACAAATGAGGGGTCCCCCATGCATATGCAGCACAGCACAATATTGAAACAATTCAGAAGCACAAATCGGCCCCCAGCAGCGGTGCAGATTTATGCTTCTGAAACCCTGCCCTCACTATTGTGAAGACCCAACTGCACAGTAGTAAAGGCAGGGAACCCTGACGGTATAGCGGTCCCTCTCTAGCCCCGAGCACTGTGTTAGCGGTAAAACCCCTCCCACTCCCCATTGTCTCTGGTAGTCTAGTGGTTCCCCCCTTCCCAGCCCTGATCTCAGTAATAATAAAGAAATATCCAATCCCTGTCGTCCCTGGTAGTCTAGTGGTTCCCCCCTCCCTAGCCTCAGTCTCAGAAATAATAAACACCCAGCCTTGATCTCAGTAATAATAAAGGAACCCGCTTCCATATTCCTGATGGTCTAGTGGATCCCCCCTCCCCAGCCCCGATCTCAGTAATAATAAAGAAACACCCAATCCTCATTTTCCCTGGTAGTCTAGTGACCCTCCCACCCCATTAGGCAGGGACCCACCACCCCACTCCCACCCCAACCCAACCAGTACCCAGCGACTGGCACAGCCCACCCATACCACCATGGCCGGCTGCCAAGTGAACTGCACAGCAGCGTGTACAGTAAACAGTATACAGTACACGCCCATTGACTGACCACCAATGGGTGTGTACTGTATACTCTCTGTGATCTCCTGTGCAGTTCAGTCGGCTGGTGGCCGTGGTGGTTTGGGTGGGTTTTGCCAGTCGCCGGCTCCAGTTGGGTTAGGGGGAGTGGGGTGGCGGGTCCCTGCCCACACCCTGTTGTGCTGTATTGCTTACGTATCCCACGCCCTGTTGTGCCTTATTGCTTACATATCCCACACCCTGTTGTGCCCTATTGCTTACATAGCCCACACCCTGTTGTGCCTTATTGCTTAAATATCCCACACCCTATTGTGGCTTATTGCTTACATATCCCACGCCCTATTGTGCTTTATTGCTTACTTATCGCATGCCCTATTGTGGTTTATTGCTTACGTATCCCACGTCCTGTTGTGCCTTATTGCTTACGTATCCCATGCCCTCTTGTGGCTTATTGCTTACGTATCCCATGCCCTGTTGTGGCTTATTGCTTATGTATCCTGTGCCCTGTTGTGCCTTATTGCTTACATATCCCACACCCTGTTGTGCCTTATTGCTTACATATCCCACATCCTGTTGTGTCTTATTGCTTACGTATCCCACGTCCTGTTGTGCCTTATTGCTTACGTATCCCACACCCTGTTGTGCTTTATTGCTTACGTATCCCACACCCTGTTGTGCCTTATTGCTTACATAACCTACACCCTATTGTGGCTTATTGCCTACGTATCCTACACCCTGTTGTGCCTTATTGCTTACATATCCCATGTCCTGTTCTGCCTTATTGCTTATGTATCCCACACCCTGTTGTGCCTTATTGCTTAAGTATCCCACGCCCTATTGTGGCTTATTGCTTATGTGTCCCACACCCTGCTGTGACTTATTGCTTATGTATCCCACACCCTGTTGTGGCTTATTGCTTACGTATCCCACGTCCTCTTGTGGCTTATTGCTTATGTATCCCACACCCTGTTGAGCCTTATTACGCATGTAACCCACGCCCTTTTGTGCCTTATTACTTACGTATCCCATGCCCTGTTGTGGCTTATTGCTTACGTATCCCATGCCCTGTTGTGCCTTATTGCTTACATATTCCACGCCCTGTTGTTCCTTATTGCTTACATATTCCACACCCTGTTGTGTCTTATTGCTTACATATCCCACGCCCTGTTGTGCCTTATTGCTTACATACATCATGTCCTCTTGTGGCTTATTGTTTACGTTTCCCAAGCCCTGTTATGCCTTATTGCTTACATATCCCACACCGTATTGTGGCTTATTGCTTACATATCCCACGCCCTGTTGTGCCTAATTGCTTGTGTATCCCACGCCCTATTGTGGCTTATTGCTTACGTATCCCACATCCTCTTGTGGCTTATTGCTTACGTATCCCACACCCTGTTGTGCCTTATTGCTTACGTATCCCATGCCCTATTGTGGCTTATTGCTTACATATCCTGCGCCCTGTTGTGCTTTATTGCTTATGTATCCCATGTCCTGTTGTGTCATATTGCTTATGTATCCCATGCCCTGTTATGCCTTATTGCTTATGTATCCCATGTCCTGTTGTGCCTTATTGCTTACGTATCCTACACCCTGTAGTGCCATATTGCTTAAACAACCCTGACTGTGGGTGTCTTCTCTCTTTTAGAGTACTCTAGCAGATCCTAACGGGAACTCCATCTGGTTGACAGCTACGCATTGCAGGGATTCTGGGATAGCCGGGATGGTAAACTGCCTACGTCAGGAACCAGGAGGCAACCAGATCAGGTAGTTATTTGGATCCGAGCTTGATGTATTTTTCTTTAAATGAAGATTTTACATTGATTTTCTGTGTTGGGCAAAGTGAGAGAAAAGTGCCTCTGGTGAGAAAGGTATGAAATACTTGTCTTTCCAGTACAGTCACAAAGACGAGACTCATTGTGGTCCCAAGGTTAGCGCACAAACTTACGACCTGGGAAATCCCAGGCTTATATCCCTCCACAACCCCCTTACTCACAGCATGATCCTGAGCAAGTAACTTGACCCACCCGGGCTACCTATCAGTCCTCCAAACTGGAAACCTGGGAAGAAGCAGGACTCACTGAAAATGAGATGCGGCAGCATCCCAGTCACCAGGCTGTCCTGGGTAAATCAGAAAGCCTGAGAGTCTCCCCACAGAGATTTCTGTGGAGTCCTGTAGTATTGGCAGACCCGTATTGGTGTGCAGGAATGGTGTGCACTGTCTCGCAGGTCTGAGGTTACTACTGGGGCATGGAAACAGTCAGTAAGACAAGAACAGCTTCATATTTAGAAAGATGCGAATTACCTTAGGGGAGAAACAGAAATTATTTGAATAAAGTGCATGAAACTAATTCTTTTCCCCCTTTTTAAGGTGTTTGTTTGTATCAAACCTCAACGCATCATCATCCATCCCCTCCATCAGTCTGTCTGAAGAGGAGATACAGAAAGTTCTTCAAAATGACCTCGTGATGAATATCTATCGTGATGGTCAGTGGGGCGCCTTCCGGCACGTCCTGCTACAACAAGGTGTGTCTTGTCCCTTTGTCATATGACTCTTGCAGAATATGTATCTTCTCTTTTTCATGTGACTGTTTCGGAATATGTCTCTTCCCTTTGTTGTGACTGTTGCGGAATATGTCTCTTTCCTTTGTCATGTGACTGTTGCTGAATATGTGTCTTCCCTTTGTCATGTGACTTTGGCAGAATATGTCTCTTCCCTTTGTCATGTGACTGTTGTTGAATATGTGTCTTCCCTTTGTCATGTGACTTTGGCAGAATATGTTTCTTCCCTTTGTCATGTGACTGTTGCTGAATATGTGTCTTCCCTTTGGCATGTGACTTTGGCAGAATATGTCTCTTCCCTTTGTCATGTGACTGTTGCTGAATATATGTCTTCCCTTTGTCATGTGACTGGCAGAATATGTTTCTTCCCTTTGTCATGTGACTGTTGCTGAATATGTGTCTTCCCTTTGTCATGTGACTTTGGCAGAATATGTCTCTTCCCTTTGTCATGCAACTTTAGTGGTATATATCTATCTAAGTCTATCTAAAGAGTGTCCTGGCTGGAGAAGGTTCAGCTGCAGTGACCCCAGTGGGGTGGGTGGAGGGAGCTGCTAACACACTTTTCAACCACAGCGACCCCAGTGATTGGGGAGGGTGGAGATGAGGGGTATGGGGGCTGCTTATAAACTCTTCAACCATAGTGACCCCAGTGGGTGGTTTGGGGGGAAGCTGCTCACACATTCTAAAACCACAGTGACCTCAATGAGGGGAGAGGCTACTCACACAATCTTCAACCACAGTTACCACGGTGATTGGGATGGCTGGGGCAGGGTTGAGGAAGCTGCTCACACACTCTTCAGCCAAAGCTATATATGTGATTGGGGTGGGAGGCGGGGGAGCTGGTTACATACTCCTGGCTGGAGGTTCAGCCACGGCATCCCTGTGTTTGAGGTGGTTGGTCATGGGTGGGTGGTATGTTATCCACAATAATAACACTAGTACTACTGCATAGTGCATCTCACATACACCCTTTCCTGCACTCTCTCCCCCAGACTTTGGTGATGATACAGCTCGATTGTGCCCAGCACCTCTCCTCCTGCAGTGTTTGCTGCTTCATTGTTATCATCAGTTATTGCTGGAACAGAATGTGCTGCGGTATTAAAGGGAACAACAAGTACTCTGACTGCATCTCTCATTGTTCTTGTCTTTTCACCATCCCTGCAGATCAAAGCCGGGAGGTCACAGAGTATGCCTATGTGAACGTCTTGATCCACGGTGACCTTTCCTCCCTGCACTGGATTGTTTCCCCACTGCGCCACTTCCAGACATCAAAACCGGGTGTGCAGATGTGCCAGGTGTACTACGCATCGCTCAACTTCCGTGACATCATGCTAGCAACAGGGAAGCTTCCACCTGATGCCATTCCAGGTAAAGACTTAGCAAACAGCAACGTTTTCAATGTTCCTCCTGTCAGGGAAGGGGGGGCTCTCAGAACTATCACTATGTCAGGTTGTGCTCAGTATGTTTGGTTGACTTTACTCGAATCCTGTTGCTTGCCACACACCTCTCCTCTGATTCTGTAGCTACCCTGGATAAGGATAGACTGGGGCAGTGAAGAGGGGGTCTTGGAGGAGTGGGTACCCTGAAGAACGTAGGAATAATGAGATAGTAATGAGATGAGATAAGAGAGTGGTACTCAGATGGGGGACTTGGAGAACTGAGGGTGTAGCTTTAGTTTCTGGATCAGCTGATATTTTTCCCATGAGCCAGTGTAGGGACTGTAATTTTAATACCTCAGCTCCAGTGCTAGCCCTTCAGGGCCTAAGAGTTACTCCATTGGGTGAGTAGGAGCCCCCTGTGTGAGACCAGAGAACAGAAACATGGATTTAGGGTTTGGGGCATGGAAATGTTTTCTGTAGTTCAGTGGGGCAGGGGGGATCCAGAACTAAATTTTGGCTCAACATTTCTGTTTTTTGGTCCAGAAGATCGGATACACTGGTATCTCATGTAACTGGCCGTGGATTCAAATTCCAGCGCTGCTCCCTAATAGAGTTCCGTACCATCTCCTCCATGCAGCTGGTGTGTATTCCGGTTGCGGTACATCACATACCTGGTGAGGCCAGCCTGCTGACACAGTGCTACCGCATGCAGCAGTGAAGACCCGGGTTCAGGACCAAACTGGGGACATTGAAGGGTTGGGGCGGGGAGGACGATTGAGTGTCTACTGGACTACTCTCCTCCGGGGAGGGGGGAATGCAGCACCCAGTACACACCTGGCCCCTATCAGTGGCTGGAATTAGGCTTCCAGGGATTACAGTGTCATCTGAACAGCGGCAGCTGCTGCCATCCTGCATATGGGAGAATGCACAGGGCCATCTGGGTAGCATTGCAGGTCCGCCCTTCTGGGGAACATAAAGCAAGATGGGAAAAACACTGGCTGGGCAGGGTGAAGGACCTCACCCTCCACAGGCCCCATACCCAGCAAAATGGTGTGCTTCCCACCTGAGGATCCAATTCCCAGCCTCTGGGCCGCCTCTGCCATGGGGTGGGAGGGAGCCATGCAGAAGATTGGAGCTGTACGGTAAATCCATAAGATGATGTGGTGTCAGGGCTGGGAGAGTCTGTGCCAGATAGGGGCCCTGCTGGAAAAGGAGGAGAAAAGGCATTAATAGCAAAAGCATTACATATCTGGGACATTCTAGTTGTGTTGGTTTAACTCTCCTGGATGCAGTGGATCCATCCGTGGGAGGTCATAAATTAACCTGTTTGGACAGTAAATTGAAGGAGGCAGGTGGAGGGCCTTAGGCCTGTAGGGTGGACACAGGAACTGCTTTACATGGCTTTCATGGGAAAGTAATGTATTTCTAAGGAGTGAATAAACTGGATGTGAAACAGTTACCCAGCTCTAGGGACTGAATAAACTCGACATGGGACAGAAACCCAGCTCTAAGGAGTGAATAAACTCGACATGGGACAGAAACCCAGCTCTAGGAAATTTGACATGGGACAGACTCCCTGCTCTAGGGAGTGAATAAACTCGGGACAGAAACCCAGCTCTAGGAAATTTGATGTGGGACAGTAACCCAACTCTAAGGAGTGAATAATCTCGACATGGGACAGTAACCCAGCTCTAGGGAGTGAATAAACTCGACATGGGACAGTAACACAGCTCTAAGGAGTGAAACTCTATGTGGGACAGTAATGTAGTTCTAGGGAGTAAAATAACTTGCTATGGGACAGTTACACAGTTCTAGGGAGTGAATAAACTTGACATGGGACAGTAACACAGTTCTAGGGAGTGAATAAACTCAGCTTGGGACAGTGTGTGGCAAACTGGTCTCTCCAAACTCAGCCTGCGAATGTTACTAGCATTATGGAACCCTTCAGACACCTGCAATGGTCCTCAGTAGCTGCCACCGCTCAGCATAGGCACTCTCTCTCTGGGCATCTCTAGGTCTGAATCCCTCCAAAACCACTGCTCGCACAGTACAGCACTTCTCTGTCACAGCTGGGAACACCTTACTTTAGAAACAAAAGATGGTAATGGTAGCCTTCTCTTCAGAGACAAAAATTCAGTTTTTATCAGTTATAAATCAGCTATCTGTACCTCAAAGGACTCATTCGTGGAAGCATGACATATATAAAAATGTAATTAATATTTTAATTCTTCAAGATATATACACATAAACAACAGGAGTGTGGGTAAAAATGACGAGAAAAAAAGATATATTGGCTAGTGGCATCAGTAACAGCAACATATCAAAAAATATTGGTGTTACTGTTGTCACAATTGATATGTTTAAGGTTACTGTCATCACAGTGGAATACTGAACCAATCATACAGCAGCTTTTACAATGCTGGAGACATGACAGTGCCTAGTGCAGCACTAAAGCCAGCTGTTAAAATTAAAGAAAAACAGTAAAATCTTCAGACACACTGCAGATTAAAAGCTATAACTTGTAAACTACTGTTATATAAATCAAATATACAATAGCCTCACTCTAAATGGGCAATTTGTCATTTATTGTGAAAGCACAGGACGTTCATAACTCACTTGTGACTCGGCCACTCATGAGTTATGGTCCGACCACCTCACATCTGAAAATAAATTGCATATTCTGAGTCAGCCCATTGCATATCCCCTATGTAATACAAGATACTACACAAAGACTATGGGGAATAGTAATTATACAGAAAAAAAAGAAAATGTTTTGAACATTTGGCAACACACAGAAAAACAACTATTTCACCGTTCTCTATTTTGCAAAGTAAAAAGCTTGCCACAAAAGACACTTTGGTGAATCAGGGCAGATTCAAACCTTAGATGACAGGTGTTCAGAATTCCAAACCTGACTGACTTGTTCTCACAAAACTCAGGTTAACAAAGTTTCCCAAAAAATAGTCTTCCCCCAACCCTCGGCACACATGTCCTATGACATCACTCTCAGGCCATTTCTTTGTGTCTTGAGAGCTGGTCCTCTTGGAAAACTGGTCTGATCTGAACTTTGGGACTTTGTATATAAAAATACAACTATTTTTTGCCCAGAGTCCTGTCTTGCCCAGCAGGTAGGTCTGGTTAGCCAGAACCTTTCTGATATGAAAGGACATTTTCTGCTTTGAAGCTCTTCCATTACTTGCCTAGGGGTTGCCGTGGTACAGGACGGCATAAATAGTAATTGCCCTTGGACCCAGTTGGTCTGTATCTGATAAGAATCTTGTTTTTTCCCAGGAATATCAACTTTGTCCCCTTCAGAAAGAATTGAACAAAAACAAATACAGTAACAGGAATACCTAGCAAACTGTTACAGACAGTGATGCAGTTCTAGGGAGTAAATGAACTCAATATGGGACAGTAGCCCAACTCCAGGGAGTGAATAAATGGGACATGGGACAGTAACTCAGTTCTAGGGAGAGAATGAACTCAACATGGGACAGTAACCCAAGCCTTGGGAGTAAATTAACTCAGCATATTACAGTAACCCTGATCTAGGGATAGAATGTAGCTCTAGAGAGTGAATGCACTTGATATAGAACAATAATGCAATTTTAGTTAGAGAATAAACTTGACATGGGACAGTAACAGTTCTAGGGAGTCAGTCAAGTCAACTTGGGACAGTAACCCGAGCCTTGGAGGACATGAACTTCACATGGGTCAGTAACCCAGTTCTAGGGAGAGAATGAAGTTTATGTAACCCCCATTTGGCAAGATGCCCCCTTCCCCCATTAACAGAACTAGTACCCACATAAGGCATACCATTTACTTTTAGCAGAAATACTTAGATTGGTACCACCCCTAGTTGTAGAGTGTGTACCTGGCTCATTGTTTAAGGAAGGGGTGGGGGTGTACAATTACCAAAATGAACCTTTGTAAATGCAACCAGGTCCAGTGGAGAAGATGCTAGGTGTATGCTAGACATAACTGCTGAGGGGCCCCCAACAATTCCACACAGCAAGCAATAATCAGAATGTCCAGTGCAGCAGCTGGGCTTGTGCAGTATGGCTTTATTCACAGATGTTACTGACGCACAAGTAGACCCCCAAAGGTTGGTCATGGCAAATAAGTACATTCTCTTTCCAAAACTCTGCTAGGCAGTACAATTTTCCACAGAAACAATTCCATTCTCTTTCCCATGGTGTATGTTTGTGGACTGTTGCCACATACCCAAAGCATTTCCTTTTACCAAGAGTGTATGCTTGTGGACTGTTGCCGCACACTCAGAACATCCTCCTGCAGCAATGGCCTTTGCCCAGGGAAACCTGGTGCCCATCCATGAACCAGTTAGCCCTGCTTTGTAGACTCCAGATGGCATTCCTACCACCCTTTGCCCCAACTGACAGTCTCTGCCATTCCTTCAGGGTTACACCAGAAGAAGCATTCAATCCCCACTGAATTGCTAAAGACTCTAAACTTTTAAATTAACACACTTAAGTGAACAGGGGTCCTGGCCAGTGTGATCTAGCCTTATCTTGGGCACACACCCCAGACAACCTCCTAAATAGGGAACTTGTCTCCCATTCTGTACTCACAGATTAGTTGCTCCTTCCTTTAGGCATGGAAACAACCTAGAAAGCACCCTTTTCCATGGTAGCTTGTCAGAAAAATCTCACACAAAGTCCTTCTCAAAAGTAGCTGTACACACACAAGGACCTTCAGGGGACTGCCCCTTGGATCCTCCGAACTAGCAGCCCATCTCACTTCTCCTGGAGTGAAAATCAAGGAATCCTACTGAAGAAAGGTCTCCACCACTTCACTGAGAGCTGGAGATGTAATCCAAACTAGGATGAGAAACACAAAGGTCTCTGTGACAGAGCCCCAACTGGCAGACCTCCTGCCACTCTGACTTCCAAACTCAGACTCTAACTGAACATTTTAAAATTTCCCCAGAGCAGCTGACTCAGAAATGGTTATGCTGCTGTGAGAGTTCTAAATGACATAATCATCTCCACTCAGGCTAGCTGAGTAAACAATGATATCATTATGTAAACAGCCCCTAAATGAGCTCCTTACCAGCTGCCTTCTCTACCTGCCTAACACTAGTACTGATGGGATTCTAGTAATCCCAGGAGACTGGGTGGTTTCATTTACATGGGACAGTAATGCAGTTCTAGGGAGTAAATGAACTCCACATGGGACAGTAACGCAGTTCTGGAGAGTAAATGAACTCAGCATGGGACAGTATGACAGTTCTAGGGAGTTGAATGAACTCGACATGGGATAGTAATGCATTTCTGGGGAAAGAGAGAACTTTGACATGGAACAGTAACAGTTCTAGAGAGAAGGTCTTGATCTCTGTATAAAGGATGTTATATATGATAATGCAGGCCAGTCACATGACAGTTTTTTTTTTACTTGTTTATCATTTTCAGGTGATCTCTCTCTCCAGCATTGCATGCTGGGAATGGAGTTCTCAGGCTGTGACCCCAGTGGAAAAAGAGTTATGGGATTACTTCCCGCTAAGGGACTGGCAACTGTTGTGGACACTGACACGAGATTCCTGTGGGATGTCCCTAAGAACTGGTAAGCAACTCACTGATGTCTGTGTGCTAGACAAACAGAAAGAAACTTGGTTTCATCTAGTGTCTTTCATATGCACTGTATCCCAAAGTGTTTTACAAGCCATGAACAGTTAGTAACTGTCACTAAGTAAGCACAGGGAGGCTCAGTACAATGTTAGGATGTTTAGGAAAGGTTAAGAAAAGTAAACAGAGAGGGGGAGACATAGAGAGGGAGGTCATATATAGGGAAGATAAGTGACATACACAGTACCTCCACTGCTTTTTACTCACTCTGTGGCCTTGTGACACGCACACTCCCTCCACTACCACTTACTGTGTGGTCTTGTGACACGCACTATCCCTCCACTGCTGCCTACCTACTGTGTGACCTTGTAACATGCACAATCCCTCCGCTGCTACTTACTATGTGGTTTTGTGACATACACCATCCCTCCACTGCTACCTACCCACTGTGTGACCCTGTGACACGCAAAATCCCTCTACTGCTACCTACCCACTGCGTGACCCTGTGACACGCACAGTCCCTCCACTGCTACCTACCCACTGTGTGACCTTGTAACATGCACAATCCCTCCGCTGCTACTTACTGTGTGGTTTTGTGACATACACCATCCCTCCACTGCTACCTACCCACTGTGTGGCCCTGTGACACGCAAAATCCCTCTACTGCTACCTACCCACTGTGTGACCCTGTGACATGCACAATCCCTCCACTGCTACATACCCACTGTGTGATCCTGTGACATGCACAATCCTTCCGTTACTACCTACCCACTGTTTGACCCTGTGATACACACAATCTTTCCACTACTACCTACCCGCTGTGTGACCTTGTGACACACACACAGTCCCTCCACTGCTACCTACCCACTGTGTGACCCTGTGACACGCACAATCCCACCACTATTTATCCAGTGTGTGACCCTGTGACATGCACAGTCCCTCCACTGCTACCTACCCTCTGTATGACCTTATGACATGCACTATCCCACCACTGCTACCTATCCACTGTGTGATCCTGTGACATGTACAATCCCACCACTGCTACCTACCCACTGTGTGACCCTCTGACACGCAGTCCCACCACTGCTGCCTACCCATTGTGTGACCCTGTGACATGCAGAATACCGCCACTGCTACCTACACACTGTGTGACCCTGTGACACGCACAGTCCCACCACAGCTACCTACCCACTGTGTGACTCTGTGACACGCACAGTCCCACCACTGCTACCTACCCACTGTGAGATCCTGTAACACACATGATCCCACCACTGCTACCTACCCACTGTGTGACCCTGTGACATGCACAATCCCACCACTGCTACCTACCCACTGTTTGACCCTGCGACACACACAATTCTTCCGCTGCTACCTACTCACTGTGTGACCTTGTGACACACACAGTCCCTCCACTGCTACCTACCCACTGTGTGACCCTGTGACATGCACAATCCCACCACTTTTTATCCAGTGTGTGACCCTGTGACATGCACAGTCCCTCCACTGCTACCTACCCACTGTATGACCCTGTGACACGCACTATCTCACCACTGCTACCTACCCACTGTGTGACCCTGTGACATGTACAATCCCACCACTGCTACCTACCTCCTGTGTGACCCTGTGACACACACAGTCCCACCACTACTACCTACCCACTGTGAGATCTTGTAACACACATGATCCCACCACTGCTACCTACCCATTGTGTGACCCTGTGACATGCACAATCCCACCACTGCTACCTACCCACTGTATGACCCTGTGACACACAGTCTCTCCACTGCTATTTACTCACTGTGTGACCTTGTGACATGTACAATCCCTCCATTGCTACCTACCCACTGCGTGACCCTGTGACATGGAGAGTCCCTCCACTGCTAGTTACCCACTGTGTGGCTTACTGTTTATGAGTAATGTTTATATGAAGTATTATCACCTATATGTTTATAATTATCTTTGTGTTTTTATTGATCTATCTCTGAATATGTGTTTATTTATTTGTACAGCGCCCAGAGCCTCCGGGATTGGGCGTCTTTTTAAATAAATTTTGCCTTGCCTTGTGACATGCACAATACCTAAACTCACAGATTGGATCAATGAAGCTCACTCTCCAAGTTGAAATAGTTTAAAGTAGTACTCACTGTGTTACCTTGTGACATGCACAATACCAGCAGAAAACTCCAATGTTTCGGGTATAACCCCTTCAGCAGGGAAAACTAGCTCAGCTATCCATCCAAAACAAAAACATTTTAATAACTTAGTAAATATGATAATGTTACCAAAAAAGGTAAATTTAATGAATCAGCCAGAATAGCTGCCTGCACTTACTTCTATGAACAGGCTTGGATGCATAGGAATGTTAGTTCATATTTCCTCCTAATTAATATTGTTGTCTGCAAATAAATAATAAATAAGATACCCCATCTTTATGATACAAACCATCTCAAAACGATTGAGTCATTCATTCATTTAACCGTGCTATCAATATAAGTGGAGCCTGTGTCTTTAACGAATTTACACAGCAAGAAAACGTTATTATATTACACGTACTTCAAGACTAACACTTTCAAAGTGTTCTAGTAAAAAATGCATAAAGCAAGCACCGTAATTCTGAGTTCATTGATACATGAGAATGCTTCAAAAACTTAAAGAAGCCCCTAAAACAACCGTGTGCTATTTATTCACCCCTTTTACTGAAGGTTTTGCTATTGATACCAGTGTTTTTAAACACTTACTTTTTCAACTGTCTTAACGTGTCTTAACTGTGACATGCACAATCCCTCCACTACTCCTTACTCATTGTGTTACTTTGTGACATGCACAATCCCTCCACTGATACTTACTCATTGTGTTACCTTGTGACACGCACAATCCCTCCACTGACACTTACTCACTGTGTTACCTTGTGACACGCATGTTCCCACCACTGATACTTACTCACTGTGTTGCCTTGTGACACACACAAACCCTCCACTGCCACTTACTGTGTGACTATGTGACATGCACAATCCCTCCACTGCTTCTTTCTCACTGTCATACCTTGTGACACGCACAGTCGATCCATGCTACTTACTCATTGTGTGGACTTGTGCCACACAATCCCTCAACTGCTACAAACTCACTGTGTTGCCTTGTAACACACAGTCCCACCACTGCCACTTACTCACTGTGTGACCTTGTGACACACACAATCCCTCTACTGCTACCTACCCACTGTGTGGCCTTGTGACATACACAATCCCTTCATTGCTACTTACTCACTGTGTTACCTTGTGACACGCACAGTACCACCACTGCTACTTACTCACTGTGTGACTTTGTAACACACACAATCCCTCCAGTGCTGCTTACCCATTGTGTAACCTTGTGACAAGCACAATCCCTCCACTGCTACTTACTCACGGTGTTACCTTGTGACATACACAATCCCTCTACTGCTACTTACTCACTCACTGTGTGGCCTTGCGACACACACAGTCCCTCCACTGGTACTTACTCACTGTGTGACTTTGTGAGACACACAGTCCCTCCACTGCTACTTTTTTTTCTTTTTTTTTTAGTTGTTTAACCAGGAATAGCACACTAAGCTGAAAGCTTTTTTACAGGAGCGACCTGGGAACACAAGGAAGTTAAGTGACTTGCTCAGGGTCACACAGTATGCAAGTGGAAGCTGTGGGATTTAAACCCAGCTATGGTCTGTTGGATGTCACCAGATTTACAGCTCAGAGCCTTTGACCACTGCGCGCTATACTGCCACGCTTACTGTGTGGCCTTGTGACTCACACAATCCCTCCACTGCTGCTTACCCATTGTATGACCTTTTGACACGCACAGTCCCCCCCCCCACTGCTACTTACTCACTGTGTTACCTTGTGACATGCACAAGCCCTCCACTGCTACTTACTCATTGTGTTACATTATGACACACACAATCCCTGCACTGCTGTTTACTCACTATGTTACCCTGTGGCATGCACAGTCCCTCCACTGCTACTTACTTTCTGTGTTACTTTGTGACACACACAGTTCCCCCACTGTTACTTACTCACTGTGTGACCTTGTGACACACACAATCCCTCCACTGCTACTTACTTACTGTGGTGTCTTGTGACACACACACAGTCCCTCCACTGCTACTTATTCACTGTGACCCTGTGACACACAGTCCCTTAACTGCTACTTGCTCACTGTGTTGCCTTGCAACACGCACAGTCACTATACTGCTACTTACTCACTGTGTTACTTTGTGACATGCACAATCCCTCCACTGCTGCTTACTCACTGTGTTACCTTGTGACATACACAATCCCTCCCCTGCTACTTACTCACTGTGTGACCTTATGACATGCACAGTCCCTCCACTGCCACTTATTCACTGTGTGACCCTGTGACACACGCAATCCCTTCATTGCTACTTGCATACTGTGTTGCCTTGTGACACACACAGTCCATCCACTGCTACTTACTCACTGTGTGACCTTGTGACACACACACAATCGCTCCACTGCTGCTTACCCATTATGTGACCTTGTGACATGTACAGTCCCTCCACTGCTGCTTACTGTGTGGCCTTATGACATGCACAGTCCCTCCACTGGTACTTACTCACTGTGTGACCTTGTGACGAGCACAATCCCTCCACTGCTGCTTACCCATTATATGACCGTATGAGATGCAGCAGGTCCCACAGTGAGTTAGTAGCAATGGAGGAACTGAACCCCAGTTCTCCTGGTTCAGTTATATACATATGAATCACTAGACTACACTGCCTCCCTAAAGTAGCATGTAAAGTGGTTGCAAGTTTGTTCTGAGCATGTGTTTTTTGAGAGTGTACATGTGTCATGTGCATCTGTGGGCATAATGCATGTATGGATATGTGTGTGTGTGTGTGTGTGTGTATTGTATGTGTTCATGTATTTTGTATGTGGGTGTATATTGTATGTGTTCATGTATTTTGTGCGTGTGTATTTTATATGTGAGTTTGTGTATATGATGCCTATACTGTAGGTGTATTAAATATGTGCATCTGTTTTTGTGTGTGTGTCTTGCATGTATGCGTCTTGTGTGTGTGTGTGTGTGTTTTTGTGCATGTGTGTGTATTATATCTGTACATGTGTTATGTGTGTTTTATGTGTATGTGAATTGTGTATACTTAAGTTTTGTTTCCATCTGTATGTGTGTTGTCTGTATTATACAGAAGTCTGTTGTGTACCTGTGTTATATGTTCTGTATGTACTTTGTGTACTGTATTTTGTCTATGTATAGTGTGTTCACACACTTTGAATGTGTTATTTATGTGTTGTTAATATGTCTGTGTGCCTGAGTGTATGTTTGGTGAGACTGTATGTGAACCTTCATAGACAAAGGTTTGTGCTTTGTTGATCAACTGGAATATAGGGCACCAAATAAGTGCCCTCTTCAGGCTGAGATGATGATAGTTAGGGCTGCAGTGTTAGTCACTGCTTAGTAATTGGAACACAGATTGTAATGAGAAAAATAATGTGACCTAAATGGGAACTGAACCCAGACTCTCAGAATACTGCCCAGGTGCTCTACCACTGAGCTATCAGCCCTCATATGGCAGTAGTCTGTGGCACCCACAGTTACCATTCTTTCTCTGATTGCATAGCCTGTATGGGGAGAGGGGCTGCAGTGCAACTACAACCATGGCAGGCACATTAGGACAAATCTCCAAAAGCAAAGCCATAAAACCACTGTACTTCCAGTAGGTGGAGGAACTACTTAAACAAATGCCATGCAAGCGATTGAATTTTTACATATTTAAACATGAGTATTTCAGTCAATATACACATTTAGAAGAAAAAAAAAACAGTTTATAAGTGCAGTAACACACTCCAAGGTGTGGATAATGGTAGATCGCCACAGTTCGTCGATGGTTGAAGGCACTGAGCCTGCAGCCTCATGCCTTACAATGCAGCCGGGGTGTGGCTAATACTGTACCATCACTAATTACTATTTCAGTTGCTCCATTCACTTTACCAGTTGCCTGGGGAATGCATATAAATTTTGAAATATTGTATGGAAAGTTTCTCCTACACATATTTCCTATATGGTTCAATTTAGGAATCCCCAGTTCACCCAGTCAGGCGTCTTTTCAGCATCTATAAATACATGTAGTACAAGATCAGGGGACTGATGCTGCCAAGATATTAGGTTAAGTACGTATCTAATGTTATCATAGAGCAGCCTTCCTTTGATGAAACCCATCTGGTCAGAGTGAACTAGGGACCTCACACATCCCTGGAGTCTACCAGTTAAGATAGAGATGAACACCTTCTGGTCTGCATTCAGAAGGGAGATAGGCCAGTGAGACCTTCACTCTGTGGGGTCTTTCTCCAGTTTAGGAATTGCTGATATCTGGGTGTACTGCTATAGGGGTGGGGTCCCCTCTCCCTTTTACACTGCCCTACAAATCTTACAGAGGCAAGGCATCAGCTCATCTTGGAACACCTTGTAAAATTCTGGATGTAGGCCATCAGCACCTAGTGCTTTACCTGTTTTTAAATTACTGAGTGTTGTTTGGACTCCTTCTAGAGTTATCTGATTGTCTAGAGCCTCCTGGGCCTTTTGCCTAAGTTTGTTAACTTGCACTTTTTTGAAGAAGGCATCCGGCTTCTTCTTATGACCAGGAAGCGTCTCTTGACAGTACAAATTCTGGTACAAGGAGCCAAACAAATCGATTATTACTTCTGGGTCTGTTTCATATTGCTGAGTGGTTCCCTTTGTATGCAAGCAAAGTTCTGCTCTGCTAGCAGCTTCCTTATGCAGTTGTCATGCAAACAGGACTGCCTGCCCGGTCACCAGCATCGTAGAAACTCTGGCAGGAGTAACGAAGTGCACCCTCCATTTTACTGCCTAGTAGCTTACTAAGCTAAATCTTACACTCCTCCAACTGCTTTTTGACCTCTTCGTTAAAAAAATTGTGTTCTGCTTCCAGATTAAAAAGCTGATTTTTCCAACATTAGTGTTTCCTTCTCTTTTCTTTTCTAAGGTTAGATGCAAAACTGATTATTTTCCCCATTACTGCTGTCTTGGATCCACCCCACCAAATTGCCTCCAAAGTCTCCACTCTAGGATTATGTGCTACATCATGTTCTAGGCAGGCCTCCACTATAGTTTTGTATTCAGGGTTATTTAGTAGATGAACATTCATTCTCCAAGTCTATGACTTAACCATCGGATCCACCACCAGGTCTAAAAATGACTGGTGCATGGTCTGAAACGGTTATGAATTTAATCTCACACAAATGCACTATGTGAATAAATTCAGTGGAGGCCAGGAAATAGTCCAGGTGTGAGTAGGCCTGATAAGGTGCAAAGCAGCAGGTGCAGTCCCTAACTTTTGGGTGCAGGAAGCACCACACTTCATCCCAGCTCCAACATTAGATTCCCACCTTGCTTTGGGGTTCCCCTTCTTTCCCTGATCTGTCCAAGCTTGATTGTAGGACTACATTCAATCTCTCCCTGCTAAATACATAGCACCTGGATTGGAAGACATGGAAAGAAGCATGTGTTTGAGGAAGCAAGTATTCTTTCCCTCATGGTTTGGTGCGTAAATGCTGAGGAGGAGGCAGGGGACCCATCTTTATCAATCTTTAATACTTACAAACTGATTCTTCATTTCCTGAATTATCTCCTCCTCTGCTTCTAAGGGCTAATTTTTGTGAATCAATATGCCCACCCCTTGTGGTGTGGGTGGGCCAGATATGATGAGTAGTATACTGTACCTCTCCCACCGAAGTCCATTTCAGCTTGATGTGGGTGAGGCAAGTTTCTTTCAGGAATGCTACCATAGCTTTATGCCGCTGTAACTCCCTCAGGACCCTGGTGCATTTAATGGGATCTGTTCATGGCTCTTTCATTAAATGTGATTAATCTACCTTCAGCCATCTTTTACCATATATGTTCTATCCTCCTTCTTCTCAATGTGTCTTCCCCCACCCCCTTTTCCACCCTTCTCTTACTTTTACATTGCACGGTACTAAATGCGCAGACCATAAACTGAGTAAACATTTAAAAACTGATACTGAACAGACTCCAATGTGTTTATAAAACTTCAGTCTGTTACTTTGTCATCCAACTGCACGAACAAATGATATATAATTCACTTGGTGGTGCCCATAAAGTGCTGATGGTGTACTCACGTGGCACTTAACGAGCCACCCACCTTCTCTCCCACTTCTGGTGGCTGTAAAATAACACCTCCCATCCATTGTTGTAATTGTACTGTCATGACTGACGTGGAGCCTTTGCAAAGGAGTCCTTGACTCAAAGGTTGTAATTCCGAAATTTTCAATAAATAAATAAATAAATAAAATATTGCAGCTGAGTTACTCTACTTTCATCCCTTCCCTCCCCACAGACAGCGTCGTGGGTAGTAGTGAGCCTAAGGGGCAGTGAGGATATTCTGTGTGATAGCTAGGGTACTCCCTAATGAACCCCTACGGGGCCTGATAGCTGGGCAGCTTCTTGGGGTGGGATTAGACTTGTAATTACCCATGAGGTGATTTTTGTCATGTATATCAAGATACAAGATGTGGTTCTACTACTGCTCTTCCTAACTACTGCTGTAAATGCAACTGTTTGCTGACTGTTGTCTGCCAATGATATACCCCCTGGCACCGCTTCAGGACAGTGGGCATGAGTTTGTCTGTGCTACCAGTGTAACTCAGACAAAGTTGGTAGCTGCAATGTGTTTATTCTACTTATGGAAATATGAGAGTCTGTATTACACTGGTTAATAGACAAAGCTTGTTTAGCTGCATCTGTTCCCCTCCCTTTGAAACTATTGTTGTGTATACCTGCGCTACATTATTGTTGTTCCTGCGCTACATTATTGTTGTTCCTGCACTACATTATTGTTGTTCCTGTGCTACATTATTGTTGTTTCTGCGCTACATTATTGTTGTTCCCGTACTACATTATTGTTGTTCCCACGCTACATTATTGTTGTTCCTGTGCTACATCATTGTTGTTCCTGCGCTACATTATTGTTGTTCCTGCGCTACATTATTGTTTTTCCTGTGCTACATTATTGTTGTTTCTGCTCTACATTATTGTTGTTCCTGAGCTACATTATTGTTGTTCCTGTGCTACATTATTGTTGTTCCTGTGCTACATTATTGACCAGCGAGGAACCTTTGTAAATGAGCTTTTAGCTCAAAAGTTTAATTCCGAGTATTCAATAAAACAAAACAAGCTTTTATTCTGCCTCCTTTCACCACACGCTTGTGTCCTAGTGATTCCCCATGTGACCACTTTCCCTCGTGGGGTCAGTCTGGGAGTTTGAAACTGCTGTCTCAAGGGTTGCCAGGTCCCCCCCTTCACTGCAGGTGTGCAGTTCCTACTGCATCTGGCAGGTTAATATGCTCAAGTTATGTAAGTTATTTGGATTACTTGGTTGGTCATCCCTGTGAATGGCCCAGTGTTGTATCTAATGGGATCAGAGCTGAGTCAGCCCCCATCTCACCAAGACCCAGCTGACTTTTTGCTAGGCAGTCTCTGCTATCCTTTGGGTCCCCCTATCTGAAGTGGTAATTCTGTTTAGTTTGTGACTGTGTTTGCAGCAGAGTCAGAGAAGCTCAGTACCCCTGAGGGAGCCGAACTGGTGAGACGCTCTCCATGCGTGTTCCATCATTGCCCTGACCTCCTCCTCTTGAGTCAGTATCATTCAGTGAGTGCTTCTATTCATCCTGAGGTCACTGTGTTCAGAGCCAGAGCAAAATGGCTCTCCAATTGAAAGCTTCAGGCTTTATGGGTTCCTAGGTCAGGGCTACACCCCCTGCGCTCCCATCCCCCTGTAGGCATTTAATGTGAAGGCCTTGGCTTCTCCAGCCCACCCACACTCCATTTCCCACCACTTCACAAGGGGCTGACCCTATTGCCTCCATGCAACACCATGTTTAGACTGCCATATTGGGGGGAGTATGGCTCCATGCATCTTCCCTGCCAAATCGCCTCACCCATATGTTAACCAGTAATTAGTTTATTTTGTACTTACCCTGGCTAGGTGCATCACGGAGACTAGGGCAGACCATATAGATGGCAGTTTTTTTGGGTGTTATGGTACAGTCTAAGTGTTTTAGGACTTGGGCTGCAATGATTTGCCTCCCCCTCCCACTGCCTCCAGTGCTCTATCCTCCCCTGCTGCCTCCAGTGCTGTATTGCCTCCACCCCAGCCTGCCTCTCCTGCTACAAATCAGTGACCAGTTTGCAAATTATTAAACCATGCACAGTGGGAAACAAATGAAAGCCTAGACCAAATCATTCCACTTAACTAAGGTCCAGTCAACATCAAACAGTAATATAAGCATTCACAGTACTAGCAGAGCCATTAAAACATTAATGGATATTTAAATTGGCTTAAGTCTTCGGTTTCAGCAGGGTTCTGGTTCAGCTGGTTCTGCCTTTTGTCTAGTGCTTGACAGGCTTGCATCATCACCCTGAGGATTTGCAAAGAGCACCTCGCTGTTTTGGTTGCAGCCACGCTTGCTAGTTTGTGGGTCAGTTCTCCATGAATTTGGGCCTAGCATAGCATCTAATGCAGGGTCCCAGGATGAGCACAGTTCTAGAGGGATCCCCAGCTTCTTCAGCAATGGTTTACCTTGAGCTAGAGTTCAGAAAAATTGGGGTACCTGTGTCAGATATATCTTGAGTTGATGGTGCTAGGATTTGCAGCCAAATGTTCTGGGATGTAAGGTATTTTCAGATGGCCAGCAGCACCCTTCTCTTCTGCAGCATGATCAGTGTGAAGTCATGGTTGAAGTAGAGTCTTGAGTCCCCAGAGTTAATCTCTTTTGTATTCCAGGCTTTCAAGAGTAATTTCCGTTTAGTTCTGAAGTCCAGAAATTTTAGGACCACTGATTGGGGCCCTTTCCTTGGGGGTCCATTGGCCATGGGCCCAGTACTCTGTGTGCCCTTACTATAAGAGTTCTGAATCAGACCAGTCCTGTAATTTCTTGAGGAAGGACTCAAGGAAGGTTCATGGCTCCCGTCTCCATACCTGTGGGTAAACTGTGGATTCTGATGTTACCTCACCGGGAGTGGAGCTCCATGTCATCAGTTGTTTCTATGAACTACCACTCGCGGCAGTACAGAACTCTTAGGGCTGAGTCCTGGCAGTCTTTTGCATCTCTGGCCTCCGTAAGGCATGTCTCAAGGTCTGTTATGTGCTGGGAAACTTCTGCAAAACCCTGGGAAGTCTCCCAAACCACCTCTTCTAGTTTCTCTATTGTGTCTCTGTAACAATTTGCTACATATACCTGTTCTGTATTCTTTTTTTGTATGTTATTCTTTCTACAAGTGTATCAGTTCGGATTTAGCAGCTGCTGGGAAAAGTCGAGCTTTGTTATCAGTGTCCATGAAAAGAAAACCGACCAACTGGCTCTGTTGAAAATGTACTATCTGGCTGTCCAGTCTCATGGCAGGACCTGTGGGCAATTTATGGTCAGGCTTAAGAAGTGTCTTTGATGTCTCCAAGCAGCTGTCTGACCCAAATATTCCTGTTGGGGCTAATGTCTTTGGACAGAATACAGATGCATCTGTCTAATAGGCTGGACCAAACCAGTTTTCCCAGCCCCAGCTTCACATAAAGGATTTTGAATCTATGATGTAAGAATGATATACGGATATCATGTAATGGGGGGCAATTGGAGGGCTTTTAGGTCTGGCAGGGCCTGAAATAGTCAGTCATGCTTGGGACTACAAACAATTGCCATCTAAGGGTTTGAGTCTTCCCTGATTCAGAATGACGTGTGGTAAGCCGACTTACCTTGCTAGAGAGAGAAAATGAGAAAAAGATATAGTTTTTTCTGTGTGAAACCTATTGTGTACAAACATTTTCTTTTCCATGTCTATAGAATTACTGTTCCTTATAGTCTCTGTGTATAGTATCCTGTATTCTATATGTAATATCTTGTATTATTAAAACATTATGATTTTTATATACCTCATGTAGCTGTGACTGAATCCTTTGAGGTACAGCTGCCTAAATTATAATTGGCAAAACCATATGTCCACCTACAAAGAGAAATCTACTGTTACCATAATCTGTTTCTGAAGGAAGGTGTTCTCAGCTGTGATCGAAGGGGTTGATTGTTTGCCCTTGAGCATGAAGCACTGTACTGTGTGAGCAGTGACTTTGAAGAGATTCAGACCTAGAAATACCCTGACAGAGTGTCTAAACTGAGTGGTGGCAGGTACCGAAGTACTGAGAAAGCTGGTAACAGTGATGCAGACTGAGTCTGGGAAAGACCAGTTTGCCACAAACTGGTGACAGTGGTGGGATCTGACACAGTTTTGTCACTATAAAGATTATCTGTCCTGTCACAGAACAAGATATACAGATGGTGACTGCGTATTTGACCAGTTTTGTTTTTAAATGTTGGCATCTACTGAAGTATTGAGAAAGCTGGTAGCAGTGATGCAGCCTTAGTCTGGGAAAGACCAGTTTGCCACAGTCGTTTACCTTATTAAGTTCATAGAAAAGGTGACAGGAGATAAATATTAACTGTTCATCATCCTCTTCATTGCTTTGCCTGCTCCTTTGTCCTAAGTTAATGGAAGCCAATCCGCTTCGGCTCTGGGCCCTGGTGTCCTAGCTACCCTGGGGACCCAAGATTCTAATGCTGTTGTTTTTAACATAGTCCATCTTCGATTCTTTGACTTGTGGTTTGGCAAGCATCTTTGATGGGTACTAACTATTGAACAGATTTTGCCCAAAGAAAGTACTTAAATGCATAGATTACTGAGGATTTTGCGATCCAGGGAAAGGAGTGGATTTAGCTCATGTCCTCATCGATGGGAAGTGGAGTTGAAAGTCCACCTATAATGGGTTTAGACATGATTTTGACAGAGCAAATGGACTTATAGTCCCCAAAGGGGGAGCAACATTGGGTTGAAGGGTGGGGGAGCGGGTAAGAGCCCACAAGTACAGTAGGTTAGTGGGGTGAGGTAATATAGTAAAGGCAGATTCTGTGGCCCTTTGATCGCCTTCTGCTGTCAAAGTCTATGTTTCTAACCCACTCCTGGGAATGGGTTTCATGTTAATAAATGCACACCCTGGGTGAACTTGAAGGCATGAGGGCAGCTGCCAATTGCCTTTCAACGTACCAGGAAAATGCGTTAATTCTCAAAAAAACATGTCCCGGAGTGGGTTATTGTACTTATAAACTGGGAAATGTTTGAAAACAGAAAAGGTTTCTGTTTTTCTGTAGTAGCTAGTTAGAATCAGTGAGTTTGGTAACGAAGGTCAAGTGCCTTTGAATTAACCCAGGAAACACATTTATTTTGGGAAACCTATACCCTGTTGTGGGTTATTGTATCTTAAAAAGTTGAAACAGTTAATATTTTATTTGGAAAAGGTTTTATTTTCTTTTATGTAGGTTGTTGCTAGGTAGATTAGGAGAGGTTAGTTTTGAACTGTGTGGTTCATAGTTAATTAATCAATGATCAGGTGATGCTCAATACATGAAACCCCATTTTAAAATGGTTTCTTTTTTACAGGACCTTGGAAGAGGCTGCATCTGTGCCAGTTGTTTATGCTACTGCCTACTATGCCTTAATTGTCCGTGGGCGTATGAAGAAAGGAGAGAGTGTACTCATACACTCAGGGTCAGGGGGCGTAGGTCAAGCTGCTATTGCCATTGCTCTCAGCATGGGCTGTCGAGTCTTCACCACTGTCGGTAAGTGATGTCCGTCTTGCAATCTTGGTACTATCTTAAGGAAGAAATCAGACTGGGAAACCTTCTCTGCACAGTGGTTGTCACAGGAAGCTTAGCTTTTAATGGGTGATTTCATAGTACAGTAAGCATAGCCTTTACTTCTCAGAGGATAGGGAGGTCACAACCGGGGTTCCCCAGGGATCGGTCTTGGGTCCAGTCATTTTTGAGGTCTTCATATGCAACATTGGGAAGAGGATTCAAGGAAAGATTGGCCTCTTTGTGAATGACATGAAAATCTGTGGCACAGTGGACAATGAGGAGTGTGAAAGGGCACCGAGGGAGCAGGTGGAGAAGCTGGAAAAATTGTCCGAAGTCTTAACAGCTGACATTTATTGTAAAAAAGTGCAAGGTCATGCATGTTGGGGGCAGGAACATGAGAACAGAGCACAGGATGAGGGTGTGGACTTGGAGGCAACAATTGAGGAGCGGGACCTTGGGGGATAACTACAGACAACCTGAAACAGTCAGCACAGTGTAATAAAGCAGTGGGAGGGCAAATAGCATGCTGGGGTGCATAGGTAGGGGCAGCAGCAGCAGAAAATGGGAGATGATCCTGCCACTGCATTGATTCCTGATGCAGTCACACATGGAATGCTGCATGCTGTTCTGGAGCTGGCACTTGAGGAAGGTCAGGGATAGGGCAGAAGCTGTGCATAGGAGGGGCACCAAGATGACTCGGGGGGGTTTGCAAGGGAGTCCCTTTCAGTAAAGGCTTGAGGACCTCAGCATGTACACACTGGAGAACAGGCAGGAGAGAACCTCAGTGTGTACACATTGGAGGACAGGAGGGAGAGGGGAACCTCAGTGTGTACATGCTGGAAGGCAAGAGGGAGAGGGGAACCTCAGTGTGTACACACTGGAGGACAGGAGGAAGAGAAGAACCCCAGTGTGTACATGCTGGAGGACAGAAGGGAGAGGAGAACCTCAGTGTGTACACGCTGGAGGACAGGAGGGAGAGGAGAACCTCAGTGTGTACATGCTTGAGGACAGGAGGGAGAGGAGGGGACCTCAGTGTGTACACGCTGGAGAACAGACAGGAGAGAACCCCAGTGTGTACACGCTGGAGGACAGGAGGGAGAGAGGGGACCTCAGTGTGTACATGCTGGAAGACAGGAGGGAGAGGGGAACCTCAGTGTGTACACGCTGGAGGACAGGAGGGAGAGAGGGGACCTCAGTAAGTACACACTGGAGGACAGGAGGGAGAGGGGGGAGATGATAGAGACTTACAAGTTTCAACATGGAGTAAACAGTGTTAACATCTGGGAGTTGTTCACAATTAGTGTGAACATGGGCACAAGGAGGAATTTCATGTAACTGGTGGGCAGGAAATTTTAAAAAGATGTCCAAAAGTAGTTCTTTATGGAGAGGGTGGTGGAAAAGTGAAATAAGCTGCCAAGGGAGGTGGTCTGTGCCTACACAGTAGTGGGATTTAAGCACAGGTGGGATAGGCATATGAAGCTGATAAAGGTAGGTGGGGAGGAGGGCATGAGAAAAGGGGGAATGAGTGACTGCTAGGATATTCACACCATATCATCAGTAGGGTTGAGCAGACTGGACGGGTCGTAATGCCTTTTTCTGCTGTCGCTGTTTACGTTTCTTTACTAATGGGTGATGTAATAGTAAATAAGGTTTAGCCTTAACTAATGGGATGTTGTCGTAATATGGTACATTTAGCCTTATCTAATGTATGATTTTATAGTACAGGAAATTTTGCCTTTACTAATAGGATGATCCAGAAACAAATGATTTGATACCTTTTATTGGACCAACATGGATGTTACAGAAAAGAACAAAGTGCTTTAGCTTTCGAACCAACCAGGTCCTTCTTCAGAAGCTTTGTGGCAGTTTTTTCAAATATCCCATACTATTAACACTAGATTATATAGAAAAAGCAGAAATAATTCTCATTGGTTTAACATATACATTTAAAACATAATAGAAGATTACGTCAGAGAAGCTAATAGGATGATATAATTGCTAACAATGAAAGTAACTCATATCACATTACAAGACGTCTAGTCTTTACTCACGACGTGGCACTTGTCCCGTTACGAACAGTCCAGTCTTAACGTATGTCGTGGCTCTTGTCACATTACAAACAATCTAGTCTTCACCTTTGTTGTGGCTCGTCACATTACAAACAGTCTAAACTTCACCCACGGTGTGGCTCTTGTCACATTATAAGAAATTTTGTCTTCACCTATGGGGGTTGGCTTTTGTCATATTACAAGACATCTAGTCCACCAGTGGGTGTGGCTGTTGTCACAAAACAAGAAATCTGGTCTTCACCAACGGATTGGATCTTTTCACATTACAGGATTTACTGTCTTCACTAATGGGGTTGGCTCATGTCACATTACTAGATGTCTAATCTTCACCATTGGAGGTGGGTCATGTCACATTACAGGAAGTTTAGTTTTCACCAGGGGATGGCTCTTGCTACATTACAAGATGTCAAGTCTTCACCAGTTGGGTGACTCTTGCCACATTACTGGATATCTAATATTCACCAATAGGTGTAGCTTATGTTGCATTGCAAGAAGTCTAGTCTTCAGCAAGGAGTGGCTCTTGTCACATTACAAGTAGTCAAGTTTTCACCAATGGGGGTAGCTCTTGAACAATTATAGCATGTGTATTTTAATTTAGTATCTTTCCTGTACTGTTATGTATATATTCACTTTTTGTAAATATTTTTGCTTTCATGTTTTGTCTTCTTTCCTGTACTGTTTATTACATTTTTGTGGTCGCGTGGAATGGAAGCAGTTCACTATCCACACTCTGGCAGTTCCACTGGAACAGGCTTTCCATTAGACATCCTTAAGCTAAGCTTCTCCCACCCCCTGGGTGGTATATCCCCCGATTAAACCCTGTGATGTCAAATCCTTCTTTCCATTAGAAGAACAGGTCACCTCTTTAACAGATCCTGTTTACGGTATTGTGTCGTTGGCGAACCTCCTGATTTGAAGTTTTCGAAGTCTTCTTCAACAAGTTCTTGGCTTTCTGCCCCCCTCCCCCCCCCATGATGGGAAGATGGAGGCATGGAAACTGGGGTTCAAGTTTTGTGTGTGGTGCCGGCAAAATATGTTGGTCACTGACTCAACGACACGTGCCTGTACTGCCTGGGCAGTATGACATGGCAGAGTGTGACTGTTGCCTTTTAATGCTTCCTGAGGCATTGGAAGACAGGATGCACAGGCTCAGCCTTGGCTGGCCTTTGGAACAAAATCCAAAAACCTGGTCTAAGGGCTGCAAGCAGGTCTCAGCAGCTGCCAGATATGCATCCCAGCCGTCGGCCTTTAAGAAAAAAGTCACTGCTGCTGCAGAGGGCACCTCCTCTGTCTTGCCGATTCTTCAGTCTGGGGCCAGCATTGGAGTGTCATTCATGAAAGGATTCCATGAGATGTACTTGACCCTCCAGACCTTGGGGAAGAGCCTTGTCCACTGCAGAAAGAAACACAAGTGCTGCCATTGCTGGTTGTGGGACCAGGACAGATCGAGATCCTCCTGATCGATCAGCTTCCCTGACTGCTCGACTGTGGTCAAAATGTTCTCAGTCGAGGGGAAGGTCGAGAGCTCCTCAGTACCCCCATTGGGCTTATCGACTTCAGCTCCATCGAGCAGGCTATGGAGACTTTTCTCGAACCTGTCAGATGAAATTTTGGATTTGCTCTCCCAGACCCCAGTTCTTCTGGTCTTCACCCAAGAGGACGTGACCTGGTCGGCATCTCCAACCAGCTCACCTTGGAAGCAGCTCCTATTAGTGGTTGAGCCTTCAAAGCCTTTCTTGCTAAATGTAGCGAGGCATGTGGTCTACCACGACCCACTTGAAAGCTCTTCTCAACATCGACTGTCTAGTTGATGGTTGAGGTTGACAATCAAGGTCTCAATTGAGGCAATTCGGCTCTTGATCCTGCTGAACTGGGAGATGTTGCTGTCAGTGCTTCTTGACTTCTTTATCCCGGGGTGAGGAGAGGCACCAGTGGGAGATGCACTTGTGCTACGAGGAGCTTCTTTGGCAAAAGTGAGTCATTGTGGGGCGCGGTAGGGCTCTGCCCTCTGGACCTTCTGTTGCCTGACAGCTGCCAATTATGCTCTCGCCAATCCATCGTCTGCCAGTTTACAACTGCCTTCCCACCCCTAAGGGTGAAGCTGTCATCACCACAGCCAAAGGTGGGCGCTCCATCCAAGGAGGCCTAGTGGGCAACTGGCTTGCCATGATGGTTGTCATGGAGATCATCCAGTCTGAGGATACTAGGGTGGTTCATGGCGAGAAATGGTCAAGGGCCATTTTTGAGAAGTCTTCAGATGATTGGGATAGATTGTCTATGATCTCTTCTAGGACTCGGTCAAGGAGTTGACCCCCAACCATGGGCTGGTGTCATTCAGGGCTCTCATCTGACTCATACTGAAGTCCATGATTGTCCTTCTGGAACCTGTGCAGCAAAGAGCCAAGTACCCTTTCACGTACATCCAAGGCAGGACAGATCCCCAGGGGTTGCCTTTTCCTTGGCTAAGGCCATTTTGGGACTGGCCCTGGAGCTTTGGTAGCATCTAGCATCCTGCCTGACACCCTCCACCTGTATGATCCACAAGTATGCAGTCCCTACCAGGTTTCTTTCAGGGTTCTCAGACCACCCTTTGCCAAAGGACTGGTTTCTGACTCGGCTTTCTGCAAATCCAGTGGCCAAGGGGATGTAGATAAGGAGGATGTAGACAAGGAGTCCAGAAAGATTGACTGCACCACTAAAAAGGTGTATGCTGTATTGTCCTTGGGTCTCCGTCAGGGGAGTTACTCTGTCAAGATGGCCAGCTTTGGACATTCCCTGTTGGGAGTCCTCGATAGGATCCTCCTTCACCTCCCTGCTGACCAGCAGTTGTCAGTGAAGTTGGTCTGGGACCAAGGTCAGTCACTGGCTAAACATCAGCTTCAGATGGCCTTGGACATGGACGATTCCTGTCCCCGTGCCATAGCAGCGGCCATCTCCACACATTGCAGGGCCTGGCTGTGTCTGTTCATCTTTACAGCAGACACCCAGCACAAGTTGGTGAGTATCCCTCTCTTGGGCACTGATCTCTTTGGCCCTGGTGTGGAGCAACATCTCATGCACATAGAGAAGTCCAGCACCACCCTTGAGTCTGTGGCATAAGTTTGGTAGCCAGGGCCCCAAGAAAGGTGGGGCCAGAGGTGGTGATGCCCCCACAAAAGCTGCACAGTGACGGGTTGGGGGATGCATCCACACTCCCCATCAGGGTTCAGTTGTGCCACTTCTTGCCATGTTGGTCTGCTATCACAACAGACAGGTGGATATTAGAGGTGGTAGGCAGAGGACTGCCTTTGGACTGCAAGGCTCTCCCACCTTACTGGCTCTACACTTCTCAAGATTCCAGGGTGTCGCAGGACACGCTGTCCACCTTTCAAGAGGACATTGCTCAGCTTCTCATGAAAAGAGCCATAGAAGAAGAAGAAGAATCAGCATTTATATAGTGCTTTTCATACATCCAAAGTGCTTTACAAGCAATGCTAGACCGGTAGTGACTGAATGTGTGGTGGCGGCCATATCACACATCATCACCCACACACAGCCTGGATAACTGCATGAACCAGTTTATGGGAAGGGGAATGTTGGCCAGGACACCAGGAATGTTCCCTACTCTTTGCGAAGAGTGCCCTGGGTTCTTTTACTTCCACCTGGACACCCACCAGGACAACACCAGGATGGGCAGAAGGGACCTCGGTTTAACGTCTCATCCGAAGGATGGCACACCCCAGCAGTACAGCACCCCCTAATACTGCACTCGGATGCCAGCGATCTTTAGGTGCAAGTCCAATCCCAGTGTGGGATGAGAACCCACGACCTTCTGGTCCAGAGGCGGATGTGCTACCAACTGAGCCACGCTGACACCTAGCTCATGTCCTGGATGTGCTGACACCTAGCTCATGTCCTGGGTGTGCTGGCCAGTCAGGGGTACCCGTCCAGAAACTTCATGGTTCCAAAATGTATGGGGGGGCTGGAGCTCCGTACTGGATCTGCATAATCTGAACTAGTTCATGTGGAAGTACAAGTTCCCGATGGTCACCCTGAATCAGATCATTCCAGCTCTGGAGCAGGGCATGTGGCTCTGTGCCCTGGACCTCCAGGATGCATTCTTCCACATTGCAGTCTGTCCATCCCACTGCCAGTATCTCTGGTTCCTTGCAGAAGGGGCACTGTACCAGTTCCAAGTCATGCCCTTCAGTCTTTTGTCTGTGCCCAAGGTCTTCACCAAGTGCATGACAATGATGGCAGCTTTCCTGTGATGAAGGGGCATTAGGATGTTTCCCTACCTGGACAACTGGCTTTTGGTTGGGGACTCCAAAGAGACTGTTGAGAGATCCAGAGATCTGGTTCTGCAGACATCCTGAGACATGGAGCGATTGACCAACCCAGACAAGTCCAAACTAGTCCCCTTGCAGGTGATCAAGTTCATTGGGGCAGAACTAAACTCCCTGCAGGCCAAGGCTCGGCTCCCTGTGCCCCCCCCCACACACACAGTCTGGGAAACTGTTGGGGGATGCCTTCATGAGGCTCTGGACCCCATAGCCTGTGTACACCTTCCTCCCTTCCTTCCCTTTGATACACAACTTGATGGTCAAGGTCCAGAAGGACAAGGCGTGGATGATCTTTGTAGTGCCAGACTGGGCCAGGCAGTTCTGGTACTTGGATCTCCTCAGCCTCAGCAGCAGACCTCTGTGGCAGCTGCCTCTTCACCTGGATTCGCTGGCCAGACAACAGGGGATGGTCCTGCACCTGTACCTGACATCCCTGCACCTCTCTGCTTGGTTTATGAGTGGCTAGAGTGCTAGGCCTTGAGTCTGTTGGAAGAAGTGCTCCACACTGTGGAGGTCTCCCAAAAGGAGTCAACTCTCAAATGCTGTGCATTTAAATGCAAGACGTTCTCCATTTGGTGCCAGGCAAGGAGCAAGATCTCCTTGTCTGCCCTGTTGCAAGCACCCTGGAGTACCTCTGGTCCCTCTCTCAGCGGGACAGCAATCGATGACCCTTAAGGTGCACTTGGCAGCCATCTTTGCTTACCAGGCATGGGCTGGTTAGCCAACAATGGCCCAGGAGAAAGTGGTCGGGCACATTTTCAAAGGCCTGGGCAATCTATCCCCTCCTGAACATGAACCCCCACCACCATGGGATGTACTGCAGGAGCAGGCTGTGCTCATGGGCAAGCCATTTGAGCCTATGCACAGGTGTGAGATGTCATACCTGTCATGGAAGATGGCCTTCTTGGTGGCGCCTCAAAATGTTGTATTCCACAGGGACAAGGTTGTCCTTCGCCCCCACCCCAAGTTCCTCCCCAAGGTAGTATCGGAGTTCCACTTTAACCAGGTGATGAACCTTCCAGTATATTTTACCAACTTATCTTCAGAGGCTGACTGCAGGCTCCATGCTGTGGACCTGTGGAAGGTGCTCACTTGTTATAAGGAGTGCACAGCATGAGTTCAGGGTGAGGCTTGACAGCTGTTTGTTACTTACGCTGAAACCATGCCTGGCAGACTATGTGGCATTCTTGTGAGATATCGTACTATAGCCCCAACCCTTCCCCACTTTTTCCTTTTGATGGTCTTTTTTTTATTGTCAAGTGTAGCTTTTGTGAGTTTATTATGGTTTTGAGCGAGATGAGGAGAAAGAGAGCAATGTATTTGAGAGAGACAGAAAGAGAAAGACTGCCATTGTCGGTGCCAGTTTCTGATGTGTTTGACAGCTGACACGTGATCGTGAGTGAAAGAGTAAGAGAGCATTGCAGTAGAGTGAGAAAGACTGCAGCTCTTGTGATCAGCAGCTGAAGATTTAGCGGTTTTAATTTGAAAGTTGCGTTGGGCAGCTTGTAGTCCACGATCACTCCCAGTTGCTGTAGTCTGTCATATGAAGAAAAGGCAGGCACTCACTTAGGAAGACCCTCTCTAGGGTTGAAGCGCAGGGCTTGTTCTGTAAGGCATTCTGCCGACTAAATAAAACTTTCTCACTGGAGTTTTCAGTACTTTGAGCGCCTGCCTTTTCTTCATAAGTCAGTTTGAGCTGGTAAACTTTGCAAGAGCACCACCGAATTCCCAGAGCGTACGGTACCTTTTGTTTGCTGTAGTCTGTCATGGCTGTTGAAGCTGCCGTTAACAAACCTGGTAAAGTGAAAAAATGGGGGAGGCAGCGGCGAAGGTATGGAGCACCAAGAGCTGTGAACTCGAGGATGGGGACAGAAAGGCCCATACTAAAAATGGCATGAAAATATTATAAAAGTGCTGTGAGGAGTTCAGTGATTGCTATTCCTATATATTTATTAATGTATTTGTTTATGTATATGTTTAAAGGTTTGGTAACCGGGAACAGCTCACTGAGCTGAGACTCATTTCCAGGTGCATTTATTGTGTGACTGCAGTGTGGAGTTTAAAGAGAAATGTTTTTTGTCATTTTTAAAAGTGATGACAAATGGGTGGGGATGGGTTTTGTACTTTACCAACATGGCTGCCACTGCCAGGAACGTGTTTTCAAAAAATTTCTGGCAGGCATGGATATGTGGGTACACTGTGCCCTGGTGGCCAGAAGGATTCCCAACCCTCTGGTTGTCTGTAAGAGCATGGGTCTGGGACTCTTTTGACCAGTCAGGACGCAGGATTTTTCATACCCATGTTATAAATTTAACAGGTACACAAACCACTGCAGAAAGGCAAACCTTCAACAGATTAAATAACCATCAGTGTTACAAGTCTGGTTATAGGTTTGTAATAATTAATTGTCATGCTAACCATGAAAGATCACAATGGTACAATCCAGAAATCCATTTACTGAAATTAAATAGAAGTATGGTACTTGTATAATATTAATGTTATTGTTATATGTGACAGCTGGATTTGTAATAAAATTCTGTATGTTAGTATTATGTTGTTTTCTATGTCCCTGTTAAATAAGATACTTATCCAGTGTTATGATTGTGTTGTTTCTATTCATACATGTTGTATATCTGTAATTGTTGCGTATTAATGAAATCAATATCATTTAAATCACAGCAAATAAAATGTGTCAGCATAGTAAGATAATGTGTGAGCAAGGCTATATAAAATGTCAGCAATGTAGTATAAATGTGTCAGCAATGCAGTATAAATGTGTCAGCAATGCAGTATAAATTGTGTCTGTGATGCCTTACATAGAGGCAGCAATAACATTTGAAATGTGTCAGCAATGCGCTGTGAAAATCCAAACTGGATAAAGTTGCTTTCCATGCTGTTGTGTTTCCCAGGTTCTGCAGAGAAGCGAGCATACTTGCAGCAGCGATTCCCAGAGCTAACTAATGACTCCTTTGCCAACTCCAGAGATACCACATTTGAGCAGCATGTGCTGAGTGTTACTGATGGAAAGGGTAAGACTTTTTTTGTTACCAGACACAACACTGTATCAGAGATGGCTCCCCCAGGGCAGTGTCCTGTGAACTTCTGAGTTACACTTTTGGAAATATTTGAATGTTACATTAAAATTGTTAAAAAGTTTACTTTTCTGGTGTTCACATCTGTCCTCCTAGAATCCCACACTGGAACCGACTGAACATATCACAGTAATATGTCTTGGGGTGGGGGGGGCAGGCATGGTGTGTCCCACATTCTGGTCACCTCTGCTGAAGGACTATGGAGCAGCATTGGTATCATCTCTAAAGGTAGCTGCTTCCACAGCCTCGACTGGAGAAAGGGTGCAGCCTGTGTGAACAAAACATCAGGGCAGGGGAAGGGTGTTGCCATAGTGACCTAAACATTAGAGTTGGAGAAGGACACATATATAGTGACCCAAACAGGGTATGGGAAGGGTTCTGCAATGTTTACCCAAACAGGGTGGGGGAAGGGTGCAGCCACAGTGACCCAAACAGAGTGGAGTAAGGGTGCCGCCATGGTGATCCAAACAGCAGGGTGGGGGAAGTGTGTGACTGTACTGATCAGACTATCAGGGGATTCCTTGAAGTACGTGGAGAAGGCAGGTGACTGGGCCAGAGGGTCTGGCTAGATATGGCCGGTCAGTACAGGAGCATAAACACAGGATGGAAAGAAAAAACCTGGGAAGGCCATTTGGGTCCTGAGCTACCTGCCGTTGTAGTCCAAAACAGAGACATTTGGTATCCAGGTGTATTTAAAGGACAGGCACAATGGACATAGCTTCCTTTCTTCCTCACAAATGTCATTTTTGGAATCACTTAAATCGGTTTGTTTGGACAGTAACTTATTACGCGTATTGCTTCCTGTAAAAAATCCAATTGTGTGATGTCTTCAAAAGTAACATTAACTACGGGAGCTTTCTGAAACACCATTCAGACACATTGCAAACTGGAGACAGAACATACAATTGTGATTAAAGACCCAGGTAAATGAAGTTTTACAAGTCTGTTCATCGTCTCTTTTGTTCCCTGCAGGAGTTGATCTCATTCTGAACTCCCTGGCTGAAGAGAAGCTGCAGGCCAGCTTGCGTTGCCTGGCGCGACACGGACGCTTCCTAGAGATTGGCAAATACGACTTGTCGAACAACAGTCCTCTGGGTGAGATATTGCATTTTCCATCTTTTCAATTTCTGTGTTCCCACAAATTGATTGTGTTGAATGTTAATGAGACAGAGTGTCCCGGAAGCACTGCTACAGTGTTACCACTTGCCAGGCTAGTGAACTTTGGTTGTTCGTGGGCCAGGCAGTGGAGGGAGTATGGAGCATCCTAAGAACAGCTCTTCTCCCTTGGGGAGGATTGACGCTGCCTCCCACTGCTCAGCTGACACCTGGATAGGCCATGGGGCAACACAGTAGGAGCACATAGAAGGAAAGAGGAGCAGTTGCTGGCACCCTTGGGTAGACAAACTAGACACTTGAGGAAAGAGCTGTGATCCACAGTTGCACCAGGGTCCCCCACAGGCCCCTGAAGGACTGATATGACAACCCACCACCCCCACTATCGAGATTCTGGGTAAGTGGCGGGCAATCAGTAAGTCCATAGGAAGGCTGGTGATTGGATTGGGGTGCTGGTGCCAGACATGCCAAGGGGCAAGAAAAAGCTAACTTAAAAATCACAAGGCTGTCAGAATGACTCCCCACGGAATGAGGTGCTGAACCAAGTCTGTTAAACTACAGCCAGTTCTGCGGGAGCTATAATAGAGAGCTTCGGGCCAGCTCAGTTCATGGCAGCAGTGTATCATTCTTTTCATGTGAGAGACAGAGAGTCTTGTGCACACTCTGAAATCCCATACTACAGCCCAGTGGCAACCAGGCACAGCGCAGAGATGCAGTGCTTTGGCCCCAGGAAGGGAGGTCATGGATTGTCCAGTGTTCACCCCGTCCCCTATGCCGCATGCAGGTTAACCAAGGAATAGCATGCCCCCCCCCCAGGAAGGCATGTCATGGATTGCCTGAAATTCACCCCCGGCAGGCTAACCAAGGAACAGCATGGACCTGGGAAGTCAGGGCATGGACTGCATGACATTCACCCCTCCCACTGCCTGCAGGCTAGCTAAGGAACAGCATGGCCTCAGGAAAGGAGGACACAGACTGTCCAGCATTTTGCCCCTTCCCCTCCCCCACCTGCATGCTAACTATGGAACAGCTTGGCCCCGGGAAGGGAGGGCAGGGACTGTCTGACATTAACCTCCTCCCCTCCTCCACCTACAGGCTAACTATGGAACAGTGTGGCCCTGGGATGGGAGGGTATGGACTGTCTGACATTAACCCTTCTCCTCTCCACTGCCTGCAGGCTAACCATAGAACAGCACTGTCCCAGGAAGGGAGGTCACGGACTGCCTTGTATTCACCCCCTCCCCATCTGCAGGCTAACCAAGGAACAGCATGGCCCTAGGAAGGGAGGCCACAGACTGCCTGACATTCACCCCCTCCCCTTCCCCCCTTCAGGTTAACCAAGGAACAGCATGGCGCCAGGAAGGGAGGGCACGGACTACCTGACAGTCACCCCCTTCCCTTCCCCCCTTCAGGTTAACCAAGGAACAGCATGGCCCCAGGAAGGGAGGGTATGAACTGCCTGACATTCACCCTGCTCCCCTTTCCCTTTCTGCAGGCGAAATATGGAACAGCATGGCCCCAGGAAGGCAGGGTATGGACTACCTGACAGTCACCCTGTCCCCTACACCGGCTGCAAGTTAACCAAGGAACAACATGCCCCCCGTCCCAGGAAGGGAGGACACGGACTGCCTGACATTCATTCCCCCGCCCCCGCAGGCTAAGCAAGGAACAGCATGGCCCCAGGAAGGCAGGGCACAGACTACCTGACATTCACTCCATCCCCTCCCCATCTGCAGATTAATCAAGAAACAGCAAGGCCCCAGGAAGGCACATCACAGATTGCCTAACATTCACCCCAACCCCTCCTTGCAGACTAACCAAGGAACAGCATGGCCCTGGGAAGTCAGGGCATGGACTGCATGACATTCACCCCTCCCACTGCCTGCAGGCTAGCTAAGGAACAGCATAGCCCCTAGAAGGGAGGTCATGGACTGCCTGGTATTCACCCCCCCTCCTTCCCTGCCTACAGGCTAACCAAGGAACAGTATGGGCCCGAGAAGGCACGGCATGAACTGCCTGACATTCATCCCCCACGCAGGCTAACCAGCAAACAGCATGGCCCTGGGAAGGGAGGGTACGGACTGTCCAGCATTTCACCCCAGTGGCAACCAGGCACAGTGCAGAGATGCAGTGCTGTGGCCCCAGGAAGGGAGGTCATGGATTGTCCAGCATTCACCCTGTCCCTAATGCCGCGTGCAGGTTAACCAAGGAACAGCATGGCTCCCCCAGGAAGGCATGTCACAGATTGCCTGACATTCATCCACTCCACAGGCTACCAAGGAACAGCATGGGCCTGGGAAGACAGGGCATGGACTGCCTGACATTAACCTCTTCCCTCCCCTGCCTGCAGGCTAACCAAGGAACAGCATGTCCCTGGGAAGGGAGGTCACGGACTGCCTGCCATTCTCCCCGCCCAGGCTAACAAGGAGATCATAGCCTGGGATGGGAGGACACAGTTACATGGCATTCACTCCCCGTCCCCACCTGCACGGTAACTAAACAATGGCATTGGTGGAATTGCTAAAGGTGTGCTACTTTCTGCACTCTGCAGGGATGGCGCTGTTCCTAAAGAATGTTGCCTTTCATGGGATTCTGCTCGACGCACTGTTTGAGGATGGAAACCGTGAGTGGGAAGATGTGTCAGAGCTCCTGACAGCTGGTATAAACAGTGGGGTGGTGCGGCCCCTGAAGACAACAGTGTTTGAAAGAGATGATGTGGAGGCAGCCTTCCGTTTTATGGCCCAGGGCAAACACATCGGGAAAGTCATTCTGAAGGTAGGAGGAAAGAATCCATTAATGTTTAGAAAACCTAGGATAGAAGTGTACTGTGTGTGTACACAGGAGCCTCAGGCACATGCACAAATCCACGGCACAGGAGCCTCAGGAACGTGCATAAATCCATGGCAGAGGCAGCTGCTGTATTGCAGGCTCTGCACCAAGCTGCTTCAATAAGTATATTGGCACTATGTAATGATATAATACACATAATAAATATTGCTTTAGAAAAACTCTGTGCTTAATAAACCAACTGCACTTGGGTCTGGGTTTTGAAAAGTGGCGCAATAGACTGGGATGTGCATTGTGATGTTACCAGTGATAATCAGCTTGTTTTAGCTGATTAGAATGCAAGGAGTTGCATACTGTCCTCTTATGGGACTCTACTGTCCAGTTAGGCAGAAGAATGGGACAGTAGCTCTGTGCTCTCATTGCTTGAGGGACTTTTTATAAGTTTATAAGGCCCTGGTGAGACCACAGCTGGAGCACTGTGCATGGCTTTGTGGTCCTCTCTCCCAGATACCATGAGAGAACATTTCTATTCAATAAGAGACCCCCCTCAGTACACATACAAACATATAAGAATCTCACATACTGTCACACAAGACTCACACAATACAGCACAGAAGTCTCATACACAGCATAACACAAACCTGTTACACACACACACACACAACATACTGTAGCATGGCTCAGTTAGAAGCCCCATTAACCCCCCACCCAACTGTCTGAGCATACCTCTGCTTTGGCTGGGCAGAGTGATAGGTCCACCTAAGAATGACCATTCTGTCCTGTTGACATGTCCAGCCATGACAACTCTGACTCCAAACCCCAAGCTGCTACAGATCTTGCACACACCAGGCTGGTATACACTAAGCTGACACACACCGGGCTGGTACATGCCAGGCTGGTAAGTCCAGGGATAGCATTTACTGGGCTGGCAAACACTGACCTCACACACAACAAGCTGGCACATGCTGGGCTGATACATATGAACCTGGAACACACCAGGCTGACCTACGTCGGCATGGAACACACCCGGTTGGCACATGCCAAGCCAGCACATGCCAGACTTACATACCCATGGCTGGTACATGCTGGGATAGCACACCACAGAATGGCACACTCCAGGCTGGCATCTTTCAGCTGGCACACCGTGGGCTGGCACACCCTGGGCTGGCACACCCTGGACTGGCACACACTGGGCTGGCACACCCTGGGCTGGCACTCTCTGGGCTGGCACTCCCTGGGCTGGCATCTTTCAGCTGGCACTCCCTGGGCTGGCACTCCCTGGGCTGGCACTCCCTGGGCTGGCACACACGTGGGCTGGCACACATTGGGCTGGCACTCCCTGGGCTGGCACTCCCTGAGCTGGCACTCCCTGGGCTGGCACACACTGGGCTGGCACACTGTTGGCTTAGCACACACCACAAAGTTGGGTTAACGTCCTTCCTGCACAGGAGGAGTGTGACAGTGTAGTTATGGAGAACTGAGTCAGGTTGCTGGGTGCCTGCCTGTTGATAAAAAGGGAAGCAGTCACATTCAGCACCCTCATTTCTGACTTTAACAGAACACTAATTCATCGAAGAAAAGGTAGACAAGGTCACTGAAAGGAAGGTGTGTGACTTAAAGCTTTTTTCTTTTCTCTTTGAAATTGGGATACCAAGTAGCTAGCACCCTGCTGGTCTGCTATTAATATTTTCGGTCTGTTCCCCCATGTTACAGGTCAGGGAGGAAGAAGGAACATTCACCGGAGAGTCCAAGCCACTGTCCCTCTCAGCAATGCCACGCACCTCTTGCCCCTCAGTAAAGTCCTACATCATTACAGGTGGACTTGGAGGCTTTGGTTTGGAGTTAGCACACTGGTTAATTGAGAGGGGAGTACGCAAACTGGTATTAACATCTCGCTCTGGAATTCGCAATGGTAGGTTCAAGTGATGAGAAAAGTTAATTTATTATTCATTGTAACACGTGGCAGTGTGCGTGCAGTACATACATTGTAGCATGTGACAGCCTGCAGGTAGTACATACATTGTAGCATGTGACAGCCTGTGAGCAGTACATACATTGTAGCACATGGCAGTGTGTCTGCAGTACATTCATTGTAGCATGTGACAGTGTGTGTGCAGTACATACATTGCAGTATGCCGCAGTGTGCGTGCAGTACATACGTTGTAGCACATGACTGTGCATGCAGTACATTCATTGTAGCATGTGGCAATGTGCGTGCAGTACATACATTATAGCATAGCACAGTGTGCAAGCAGTACATACATTATAGCATGGGGCAGTGTGCATACAGTACAAACATTGTAGCACATGACAGTGTGAGTGCAGTACATATGATGTAGCACATGACAGTTTGCATACAGTATATACACTGTACCATGTGGCAGTGTGCGTGCAGTACATACGTTGTGGCATGTGACAGTGTGCATGCAGTACATACATTATGGTATGTAAAAGTATGTGTGCAGTACATACATTATAGTATGGGACAGTTTGCAAGCAGTACATACATTACAGTATGTGGCACTGTACGTGCAGTACATGCATTGTTGCACATGACAGTGTATGTGCAGTACATACATTGTAGGATGTGGCACTGTGTGTGCAATACATACATTTTAGCATGAGGCACTACGTATGCAGTACATACATTATAGCACGTGACAGTGTGCGTGCAGTACATACACTATAGGATGTGGCACTGTGTATGCAATGCATACATTGTAGGACGTGGCACTGTGTTCGCAATACATACTTTGTAGCATAAGGCACTGCATGTGCAGTGTATACATTGTATCATGTGGCAGTGTGCGTGCAGTACATACATTATAGGATGTGGCACTGTGTGTGCAGTACATACATTGTAGCATGTGACTGTGCATGCAGTACATACATTGTTGCATGTGACTGTGTGTGCAGTACATACATTGTAGCATGGGGCAATATGCAAGCAGTGCAAACGTATCATGTGGAAATATGTGTGCAGTACATACATTGTAGCACTTGGCAGTGTGTGTGTGTGTGTGTGTGTGTGTGTGTGTGTGCAGTAGACACATTGGAGCACATGAGACAGTGTGCATGCAGTACATACATTGTAGTATGTGGCACTGTGTGAGCAGAACATGCCTTACAGCATGTGACAGCGTGTGTGCCATATATACAGTGTGCATGCAGTACATACATTGTAGCATGTGACAGTGTGTGTGCAGTACATACATTATAGCACGGGGCAGTTTGCAAGCAGTACATACAGTATGTGGCAGTACATGCATTGTTGTGCATGTCAGTGTACGTGCAGTACATACATTGTAGGATGTGGCACTGTGTGCGTAATACATACATTGTAGCATGAGGCACTGTGCGTGCAGTACATACATTGTAGCATGTGACAGTGTGAGTGCAGTACATACATTATAGGATGTGGCACTGTGTGTGCAATACATACACTGTAGCATGTGACAGTGTGCATATAGTACATACATTGTTGCATGTGACAGTGTGTGTGCAGTTCATACACTGTTGCATGTGAAAGTGTGTGTGCAGTTCCTACATTGTAGGACATGGTACTGAGTGTGCAATACATGCATTGTAGGACATGGTACTGTGTGTGCAATACATGCATTGTAGAACGTGATAGTGTGTGTGCAGTACATACGCTGTAGCACATGATAGTGTGCATGCAGTACATACATTGTAGGACATGGCACTGTGTGTGCAGTACATACATTGTAGCACGTGATGTGTATGTGCAGTGCATGCACTGTAGCACGTGACAGTGTGTGCAGTACATACATTGTAGCACATGATAGTGTGCATGCAGTACAGACATTGTAGGACATGGCACTGTGTGTGCAGTACATACATTGTAGCATATGACGTGTATACGCAATGCATACATTGTAGCTTGCGACATTGTGTGTGCAGTACATACATTGTAACACATGATGGTATATGTGCAGTACATACATTATAGGATGTGGCACTGTGCGTGCAGTACATACATTGTAGGATGTGGCACTGTGTGTGCAGTACATTGTAGCATGTGACGTGTATGTGCAATACATGCATTGTAGCACGTGACAGTGTGTGTGCAGTACATACGTTGTAGCACATGATAGTGTGCGTGCAGTACATTGTAGCATGTGCAGTGTGTGTAGTACATATGTTGTAGCACGTGGCAGTGTGTGTGCAGTACTTGCATTGTAGTATGTGACAGTTTGTTTGCAGTAAATACATTGTTGCATGAGGCACTGTGCGTGCGGTGCATACATTGTAGCATGTGACAGTGTGCGTGCAGTACATACATTATGGGATGTGGCACTGTGTGTGCAGTACATACACTGTAGCATGTGACAGTGTGGATACAGTACATACATTGTTGCACGTGACAGTGTGTGTGCAGTTCATACACTGTTGCATGTGAAAGTGTGTGTGCAGTTCCTACATTGTAGGACATGGTACTGTGTGTGCAATACATGCATTGTAGCACGTGACAGTGTGTGTGCAGTACATACGTTGTAGCACATGATAGTGTGCATGCAGTACATACATTGTAGGACATGGCACTGTGTGTGCAGTACATTCATTGTAGCATGTGATGTGTATGTGCCATACATGCATTGTAGCACATGACAGTGTGTGCAGTACATACATTGTAGCACATGATAGTGTGCATGCAGTACATACATTGTAGGACATAGCACTGTGTGTGCAGTACATACATTGTAGCATGTGATGTGTATGTGCAATACATGCATTGTAGCACGTGACAGTGTGTGTGGTACATTGTAACACATAATAGTGTGCATGCAGTGCATATATTGTAGGACATGCCACTGTGTGTGCAGTACATACATTGTAGCATATGACGTGTATGCTCAGTACATACATTGTAGCATGCAACAGTGTGTGTGCAGTACATACATTGTAGCACATGATGGTATGTGTGCAGTACATACATTATAGATGTGGCACTGTGCGTGCAGTACATAGATTATAGAATGTGGCACTGTGTGTGCAGTACATACATTGTAGCATGTGATGTGTATGTGCAATACATGCATTGTAGCACATGACAGTGTGTGCAGTACATACATTGTCGCACATAATAGTGTGCATGCAGTACATACATTGTAGGACATAGCACTGTGTGTGCAGTACATACATTGTAGCATGTGATGTGTATGTGCAATACATGCATTGTAGCACGTGACAGTGTGTGCAGTACATACATTGTAGCACATAATAGTGTGCATGCAGTGCATATATTGTAGGACATGGCACTGTGTGTGCAGTACATACATGGTAGCATATGACGTGTATGCGCAATACATACATTGTAGCATGTGACAGTGTGTGTGCAGTACATACGTTGTAGCACATGATGGTATGTGTGCAGTGCATACATTATAGGATGTGGCACTGTGCATGCAGTACATACATTGTAGAGTGTGGCACTGTGTGTGCAGTACATACATTGTAGCATGTGACATGTATGTGCAATACATGCATTGTAGCACATGACATTCTGTGTGCAGTACATACGTTGTAGCACATGCTAGTATGCATGCAGTACATACATTGTAGCATGTGACATGTATGTGCAATACATGCATTGTAGCACATGGCAGTGTGTGTGCAGTACATACATTGTAGCACATGATAGATGCATGCATAGCATGCAGTACATACATTGTAGCATGTGGCAGTGTGCATGCAGTACATTATAGCATGTGGCACTGTGTGTGCAGTACATACATTGTAGCACGTGACAGTGTGCGTGCTGTACATACATTACAGTATGTAACAGTGTGTATGCAGTAAATACATTGTAGGATATGGCACTGTGTGTGCAGTACATACATTGTAGCATGTGACGTGTATGCACAGTATATACATTGTAGCACGTGACAGTGTGTGTGTGTGTGTGTGTGTGTGCAGTACATATGTTGTAGCATGTGGCAGTGTGTGTGTGCAGTACTTACATTGTATGTGACAGTGTGCGTACAGTACATACATTGTAGCATGTGTTAGTGTGTGTGCAGTACATACATTATAGGACGTGGCACTGCTTGTGCAGTACATACATTGTATCACGTGACAGTGTGCATACAGACATACATTGTAGCACATGGCAGTGTGCATGCAATACAGACATTGCCATATGTGATACCAGGCATTGATAATGACCCCTGCTCTCTCTCACTCACTGAGCCAGAGGGAAGGTGTTTGAGAAGTGTGGTGCTTGCTCACTGGGAAGGGAGGGCTAGTGACCCCAGCTTAGTCTCTCACTCACTGAGTGAGGGCGGGTTTTGTTTCAGAGTGAGATGTTCACTCACAGGGAAAGGAGAGAGGACTTGTGACCCCGGCTGTCTCCCTTACTGAGCCGACAAGCGGGTGTGTTGCAGAGGTGTGAGGTGTTTGCTCACTGGAAAGGGAGGACTCAGGACCATTGCTGTCTGTATCTCACTCACTGAGTCAACAAGCGGGTGTGTTGCAGAGGTGTGAGGTGTTTGCTCACTGGAAAGGGAGGACTCAGGACCATTGCTGTCTGTATCTCACTCACTGAGCCGACAAACGGGTGTGTTGCAGAGGTGAGGTGTTCCTTGGGAAGGGAGGACTGTTGACCCCAGCTCTCTCCCTGCCTGGGCCAAAAGGTGGGTGTGTTACAGAGCCAGTCAATGAAGTAAATGATGATATTGGGGTACATGGTGTACATTTCCAAGTTAGTGTACAGCTTCTGTAAATGAGGGATATTGGGGTACATGGGGTATTGTGTTATACTGGGGGTGCAAGTACTGTAAGTGGGGGATATTGGGGTACTCAAGTTATTGTGCTATACTGGAGTACAACTACTGTAAATGGAGGATATTGGAGTACACAGGGTATCATACTCTACTGGAGTACAAATATGTAAATAGTGGTTATTGGGGTAACAACAGATGACTTTGTAATTTGACAGGTTACCAGGCTAAACGAGTGCGTGAATGGCGTGAGATGGGGGTCGAGGTCCTAGTTTCCACCAATGATGTTGCTTCTCTGGAAGGGACATATCGCCTCATTGAAGAAGCATCTCACTTGGGCCCTGTCGGGGGAATATTCCATCTGGCCATGGTGAGTATGTGCTTTACAGAAGTAGCATTTCTGCAGACCCTCATCCAAAAGTCGTCAGTCACAGCAGAACATTTTTCAGAGACACCCAAATGAAAGTTTAGAGAACTGAGAGCCAACACATCCCGCAGAGTTGCTGCTGTTGATCTATGAGTTGGATCTAGAGAGCAGTATATGCAGTAGTGTGCTCCCCCGTGGAGGCAGTGGTACAGTCCAAAACTATGAACTCAGCACAGAACCCTAGGAACATGAATATTTCCAGAGGCAGCAGTTACCTCTGTTTCTGCTGTACCACTGAGGGGGTAGCAGCACAAACAGAGCTCTTGGGAAGATTTGTATTTCTACCCATTGTTAGTTATTTTTATCCAGGGATTCTGTGATTCTGTGGCAGGTTGGGGAAACCTGGTTTCCAGGAGTACCCCTCAATTTAAAAATCCATGCCTGTTAAACTGAGGCATTTAAACTGACTAACCTACTAGTTAACTCTCATTATCAATTCCTACAGTGTCTGAATGAAGATCACTGTCCATTAATAGCGCGAGGCCCTCCCTCCTGATTATTGTGGCTTTAGTGTTCATAGAATCATAGAATCGTAGAAGCTTGATGGCAGAAAAGGACCATACCAGACCATCTATTCTGCCCTTTTTTTCCCCCTACACCTCCCCCTCCCTGCCAGCTTCCGCCTTCCCCCCGATACTCAGCCCCATATGCTTGTCCCATGCCCTCTTGAATTCTTCCACAGATTTAGCCCACACCACTCCATCTGGTAGTCTGTTCCAGTGCTCCACCACCCTCTCTGTGAAGAAATGCCCTCTCACATTGCCCCTGTATCTTTTTCATTGCAGTCTGAGGCTGTGCCCTCTAGTTTTGGCCCCCTCCTTCCTCTTAAGTAAACACTTTCTTCCCACTTTATTGAGCCCCTTTACATATTTAAAAGTTTCAATTATGTCTCCCCTTTCCCTCCTAGTTTCCAATGTGTACAGATCCAGCTCCTTACACCTCTGCTCATATGATTTTCCCTGCATACCCTGCACCATCTTGGTTGCCCTTCTCTGAACCCTCTCCAATGCATCTATATCCTTGCAGAGATGAGGCCTCCAGAACTGAATCCCAAACTCCAGGTGCAACCTCACCATGGCTTTGTAAAGGGGCATTATTACCTCCCTCTTTCTGCTAGTAATGCCCCTGCCTATGCATGCCAACATTCCATTGGCCTTTCCCGCTGCCCAGCTACATTGGATCCCTACCTTAAAGTTCAAAGAGACGATGATCCCCAGATTCCTCTCCTGTTGTTGTTGTCTTTTTTTCTCTGATCAGAAAATTGATCATTTGAAATCCTCAGGAAAGGGGCATTAGAGACAGGTTGTTGTCCTGCAATGTGGTACTGTATTCTAACTGGGCTCTCTTTGCTGTGTTTGGGTGCTGGGGCCATCTATATGAGATCCTTGCACTTTTTTCTCTCTCTCTGTTTGGGTGTTGGGACCACATATGTTTTATCTGTGTTCCTTTTTCTAACTCTGTTTGGGTTCTGGGGCTATCTGTGTTCTATCCTTGTGCCTTGTTCTATCTCTGTCTGCTTGGACTGCTGTTCCTTTCATTATCTGTTGCTTTTGGACTATCAGATCTGTGTTGTTGCCTGCAGTGGTCCTCTCCCTTTTTCTGCTCCCCTCCCCACTCCACTAGCTGGCTTTGAGACAGCTACTTTGATATTCGGCATCTTCGTTCACTAGATGCAGCTTTTAGCTGCTTGTTTGAGTGTGGGGAGGGGAACACATACATGCACAGGAAGCACATTAACATTTTGACACCATACATGTATGCACAGTAACTGCTGTCTCTGGAATGTTCATTTCCCTTGGGTTCTGTACTGGGGTTGGAACTTTTACATGAGTGCACACGGTTACCAACACCCTCACTGCTGTGTAGCCAGTTGTAGTCAGTGCACAGTGATCAATGCCCTCTAAACTTCCAAAGCCTACAATATGGTCTTATTTATTTATTCCCATGCCTTCAAAAGTAGCCTTGAACAAGTGGGAGGTATCCTACAACATTTGCTATTTCTCCCTGTCCTACTCTCGCTTCGTTCACCATTGCTCTCTGTACACCTCCCTGGCTTGCTTCCCCCTATCAGGACCCAATGGGCCCAATGTAGCACTCTCTATTATTCTCTTTTGGGTGCTTTATTGATAAATTATTAAGATCTCCTGCTTCGCCCGTTCCCCTCCCCACTGTGCCATGAGATGTGCACTAGCTTCGATCAACAGGGGTAGCCCTGCTGCATGTACTAAACTGTGCTTCTAAGATGAGGGAACAGGCCTTCTCCATCTTTGCCACTAAATACTGGAATTGCCTGCCCCTTGAAATGTACAGTCTTCCCTCACACAGGCTATTTAAATCTGCCCTACTTAGACATTTGTTGAGTTCATCAGCCTGTCACTGCCCAGATTAGCCTCCTGGTTTCCTGCTCCTTATACTTGAACCCAGTTTGGGCCACACTGTTTGTATTTGCCCTTACTCTTGCTATCTCTGTCTGTATGTTCACGTCCCTCGATGGGTTTATATCCATTCTGTAACTTTTGGCAGTATGTTTTTGCATTCAAGCCTTTTTATATCAAAAGTTTTTATTTTCAAAAGAAGCAAACAAGGAAAATACAATAACGGTGCATAAATAAATATATAGCAGTTACAGACTATTACACATAAACGTATTTAAACACTATGTAGAGAGCATTGTTTCAGTTCATATATATGCACATCTACAGTTAGCCTACATAACACATGAGAAATCATAGTGACCCTTAGCGTACAGCTTGGAGATCAGTAGTATACTCCTTTAAAATTAGGTAGATGGTATCAAGTAAAAAAGAGAAAAGGGTCAGGTGCATTTATTTATTCAGGAAATACCCTCTATCAAGGTGAAAAAGGGAGACCACCTTCATTCAAAAACATCCAGTTTGCTGACTGTGATTGCAGCAACCCTTTCATTACTGCCTAAAGGCCCAGGTTAGTTAACCATTTTTTTACTGAAGGGGAGACAGGTGATTTCCAGTAGGATAGCAGTAACCTCTTCAGGGCAAGGGCTGCAGACAGCACCCACACTATTTGAGACTTTCCTAAATGGGGGACCTCAGAATCTATGCCCAGGATAAAAAGCTTGCTTGAGAAAGATAGATTGGAGTTTGTCACTTCCTCACATACCTTATGCACTTCAAGCCATGCATGCCTAATGTTTGGACATTCTCATGGCATATGTAGAAAATCTGCATGCTTGGTTAAGCATCTCCAACAAGGCCCTCCTTATAAATACCCCATCCCTTCTAAACGCTTTGGAGAGTAATAGTAATACTGAAGAATCTCAAATGGGATTGTCCTACCTTGGACCTCCCTGCAGCTCATGTACGCATTCTTCCACATTCCATTCCTCCTCTATTAGAGTCTCTCCCAGTTCTATCTCCCATTTCAGTCTGGATGCAAGTGAGGATGAAATGACATTATCAGCATCAGTTAATAACTTGTAACACACGCCTGACCCTTTTTTTCTTTCACTGTTCTGCATGTTTGAACCCATTCTGAGTGCTCCAGCAGTTTAAACCCTGGAGACAGAATGGAGTCTTAAAGGGCCCTTCTAATTTGCAGGAATTTAGCAAACTGGAATCTGTGTAATTCATATTTTTCCCTAATGACTGTAAATGAAAGCAGTATTTTGCTTTTACCATCTATTATGACCCCTATGTTTGCATTCAAGTCTGTTCTCGTTCTGCAATGGATGTTAACTGTATCATGTCTTCTTCTGATGACAAAGTATAGAGGATGTTGGTAACCGCACACTGACTGCAGCTGGTGACATGGCACTGAGGGTGTTGGTGACTGCGTACTGACTGCAGCTGGTGACCTGACATTAAGGATGTTGGTAACCATGCACTGACTGCAGCTGGTGACATGGTATTGAGAGTGTTGGTAACCGTGCACTGACTGCAGCTGGTGACATGGTATTGAGAGTGTTGGTAACCGTGCACTGACTGCAGCTGGTGACATGGTATTGAGAGTGTTAGTAACCGTGCACTGACTGCAGCTGGTGACATAGTATTGAGAGTGTTGGTAACAGTGCACTGACTGCAGCTGGTGATATGGTATTGAGGGTGTTGGTAACCGTGCACTGACTGCAGCTGGTGACATGGCATTGAGAGCGTTGGAAACCGTGCACTGACTGCAGCTGGTGACATGGCATTGAGGGTGTTGGTAACTGTGCACTGACTGCAGATGGTGACATGGCATTGAGAGTGTTGGAAACCGTGCACTGACTGCAGCTGGTGACATGGCATTGAGGGTGTTGGTAACCGTGCACTGACTGCAGCTGGTGACATGGCATTGAGGGTGTTGGTAACCGTGCACTGACTGCAGCTGGTGACATGGTATTGAGGGTGTTGGTAACCGTGCACTGACTGCAGCTGGTGACATGGCATTGAGGGCGTTGGTAACCGTGCGCTGACTGCAGCTGGTGACATGGCATTGAGGGTGTTGGTAACCGTGCACTGACTGCAGCTGGTGGCATGGCATTGAGAGTGTTGGTAACCGTGCACTGACTGCAGCTGGTGACATGGTATTGAGGGTGTTGGTAACCGTGCGATGACTGCAGCTGGTGGCATGGCATTGAGAGTGTTGGTAACCGTGCACTGACTGCAGCTGGTGACATGGTATTGAGGGTGTTGGTAACCGTGCGATGACTGCAGCTGGTGATATGGCACTGAGGGTGTTGGTAACCGTGCACTGACTGCAGCTGGTGACATGGCACTGAGGGTTTTGGTAACCGTGCACCGACTGCAGCTGGTGACATGGTATTGAGAGTGTTGGTAACCGTGCACTGACTGCAGCTGGTGACATGGCACTGAGGGTGTTGGTAACCATGCAGTGGATGTTGGACACACATTTGCCATCCGCTGGATGTTCGTCTATGTATAGTTGTAATTGTTTACTCTTTTTTCATCATGCTATTTTTTAGGTATGAAATTTACAGAGCAGGTTGAACAGGTATGAAGCGTTCAGGTTCCTAAATACTTGGACAAGGAGCGAATTGCACATTGTACCTGTGAGGGGGGACCCTACATTTTGGGAGCCATGATGTTATTAGTTCTATGAGGTGGGCTAATACGAACATGTGAACATACGAAACTTACAGCAGAAACATGCCTCATGGTCTATCAAGTTTGCTCGAATGCACAGCTAGCACCATTATATTGCAGCTGCCCCATCCCCCCCCCATCCTCAGAAACTGCTCAGCTTTGTTTACCCAGCCTCACCCTTGCCTTAATATTCAGGAAGGGGGGGCTCCTCTGCTCACTCACCATAGGGTGATGTTTCTAGTATTGTTGACACCTAGCCGCAGGTACCAGTGCGTGTCTCCAGTGGCTCAGGTAAGATGGCTGTGACACCAGTAAAGATCCTCTCCATGAACATAAATGGGTTGACTAATCCTATTAAATACATCCAGTTTCACCAGTACCTTCGAACCCACCATGCAAATGTGACTTTAGCGTAGGAGACTCACCTCTCCCTCCTGGAGCATACCAGATTGTCCTCTGGGGGTCGCTACAAGCTTCTTGCATCTTCTTATAAACAGGGTAAACGTCATGGCACGGTCATCTTAATCTCCTCTACTACCCTGTTTATTTTACGTAAGGAATTTAGTGACCCAGCAGGACGTTACGTAATTTTCCAAAGCCATCTCTATGACGAGATAAATCTGACGAACTTATATCTCCCTCCCAGCTCAACTATCCTTATTATTCATTCCTTTTTGAATAAACTGATATGCATCAGGGACAACTGATTCTAGGAAGGAATCTCAACATGAACTATCCCCAGAGCGTGACACTACTAACCCAATTAAATCACAGGCAACATCCACACAACAATTTCTCAGACACAGTTTCATGCGTTCAGCCTTCACGGATGTGTGGCATTCCATTTTTCCCACTACTAGGGCTTATTCTTATTACTTCCCCCAATGTTGCACCTGATCTAAGATAGATTATTTTTTCTTCTCTTGTGAACACTTTTATAATGTTCAAAGTCTCTCCTATAAACCTTGCATGCGATCAGTTCATTCTCCCTTGCTACTTAAAATGGACTTGGGGAAGAAACGTAGGACCAGTTTCTGGTGCTTTAACACTGCTCTTCTCAAAGATGCAGATTTTAAAAAATTCCACAAAGACCGCTTCCAGCAACTAGTTGAGAACAGTACCTTCCCTGACAATTCACTGCCCATTCTCTGGTACACTCTCAAAACAGTGGTCCAGGGAGATACAATGTCTTATACATCCCAGCGCAAAGATCAACAAGCAGAAAAATACAATACCCTGAGCGAACGACTCCATACTCTGCAGCTATTGTATACATACGGAGACCATGTGGTCTCAGACAAAATCAAACATCTGAAACAAGAAATTCATGAAATTTTGAACCTCAGGGTCCTTCAGGTCCACACCTTTAAAAAAATTAGCCATGGAGAACCAGGCTAATCATCTGTCCCAGGTCCTGTTCCCACTGTCCCCATTTAATGCTGTTGCTGATTGTTTATCCCAGGTCCCATTCCCACTATCCCCATTTTATACTGTTTCTAACTGCTGGTGCCTGGTCCCATTCCCACTATTCCCATTTAAAAGCTGTTGCTAACTGTTTATCCCAGGCCTCGTTCCCACTGAGTTTCAAGATTAGGTCTTGTTTAAGCACTCTACTTTGATAGAAGTTAATGTTGAAACATTTCAGAGATTCTCAATTTCATTTTGCAGGTCTTGAAAGATGCCATGTTGGAGAATTTGACCCCAGAGCTCTTCCAAGAGGTTAATAAACCTAAATATACTGGCACCATCCACCTTGACAGGTATGGAAATGCTAATGAGCCCCAAATACCAAGAAAATATGTTAAACTAAGGTGCAGTGTTCCACTGAATGACTTTCCTCCTGTTTTAGGGTGAGCCGTGAGAGATGCCCGGAACTGGATTACTTTGTCGCCTTCTCCTCAGTCAGTTGTGGGCGTGGTAATGCAGGTCAAAGTAACTATGGGTTTGCCAATTCCACTATGGAGCGTATCTGTGAGCTGAGACGCTATGATGGATTTCCAGGTCAGTATGAAAATGTCCCCCTCCCCAAGGTTTATATTGGGTTTTTCATTGAACAACTGGGTCCCACTGGGCCAATAATGGAGAATCTGTGTACATATCAACTACTGAGTTGCAACACAAGGAAGTGTAAGGATGGGTAAGAAGGAGAGTGTAAGGATAGAGAGGAGAGTGTAAGGATGGGTAGGGAGGAGAGTGTAAGGTTGGGTAAGAAGGAGGAGAGTGTAAGGATGGGTAGAGAAGAGTGTATGGTTGGGTAGAGGAGAGTGTAAGGGTGGGTAGAGGAGCAGAGTGTAAGGATGGGTAGAGGAAAGTGTAAGGATGGGTGAAGGAGAGTGTATGGTTGGGTAAGGAGGATAGTGTAAGGATGAGGAGAGGAGAGTGTAAGGATGGATTGAGAGGAGAGTGTAAGGATGGGTAAAGGAGAGTGTATGGTTGGGTAAGGAGAATAGTGTAAGGATGAGTAGAGGAGAGTGTAAGGATGGGTTGAGAGGAGAGTAAGGTTGGGTAAGGAGGAAAGTCTAAGGTTCGGTAAGGAGGAGAGTGTAAGGATGGGTAGAGGAGAGTGTAAGGATTGGTAGAAGAGAGTGTAAGGATGGTAGCGAGGAGAGTGTAAGGATGGGTAGAGAAGCATGTAAGGATGGGTAGAGGAGAACGTAAGAATGGGTAGAGAGGAAAGTGTAAGGATGGGTAAGGAGCAGAGTGTAAGGATAGGTAGCGGAGCAGAGTGTAAGAATGGGTAGAGGAGAGTGTAAGGATGGGTAGAGGAGAGTGTAAGAGTGTGTAGAGGAGAGAGTAAGGATGGGTAGAGGAGAGCGTACGGTTGGGTAGGGAGGATAGTGTAAGGATGAGTAGAGGAGAGTGTAAGGATGGGTTGAGAGGAGAGTGTAAGGATGGGTAAGGAGGAGAGTGTAAGGATGGGTAGAGGAGAGTGTAAGAATGCTAGAGAGGAGAGTGTAAGGATGGGTAGAAAAGAGTGTAAGGATGGGTAGAGGAGAGCATGAGAATGGGTAGAGAGGAAACTGTAAGGATGGGTAGAGAGAAGAATTTAAGGAGGATTAGAGAGAGTGTAAGGTTGGGTAAGGAGGAGAGTGTAAGGTTAGATAAGGAGAACAGTGTCAGGATGGGTAGGCAGGACAGCGTAAGGATGGGTAGAGAAGAATTTGTAAGGATGGGTAGAGAGGAAACTACAGATGGGTTGAGAGGAAACTGTAAGGATAGGTAAGGAGCAGAGTGTAAGGATGAATAGAGGAGCAGAGTGTAAGGATGGGTAGAGGAGAGTGTAAGGATTGGTAGAGGAGAGCATAAGGATGGGTAGAGAGGAAACTGTAAGGATGGTAGAGAGGAGAGTGTAAGGGGTAAAGAGGAGAGTGCAAGGATGGGTAAGGAGGACAGTGAAAGGTTGGGTAAGGAGGAGAGTATAAGGATGGGTAGAGTAGAGTGTAAGGATGGGTAGTGAGGAGAGTGTAAAGAAGGTTAGAGAGAACAGTGTAAGGATGGGTTAGAGAGGAGAGGAGAGGAGAGTGTAAAGAGGGTTAGAGAGGAGAGTGTAAGGATGGATAATGAGAAGAGTGTAAGGAGAGTTAAAAGGGAGAGTGTGGAGGCATGGCCAGCAGCTGAGCTGAGAGCAGCATTTTTCTGTAGCTCTGCACTTCGCGAGTCAGAACTATTATCATTTTACTTTTTAAGGCTACCAAATCTACTCACTGACAGTAAATAGTAATCCAGCACAGCTCTACAATCATATCCATACCAGAAGCTTGCTGAAATGGGTCATACAAAAACTGTTTTGGGTAGAGACAGCGCCAAGCAAAGAGAAATGCGGCCAGGCCTAGATAAAGATGGAGGCGCGGGCGTCCCATGTTCATATAGTGGGTCTGCCGGAGGCAGTGGAGGGGGAAGATATGGTCCGTTTCTTGGCACAGTGGCTTCCAGATTACCTACAATTGGACTCCCCAATCTCAGTTCAGAGGGCATACTGTGTGAATACCAGCATTTTTCGGATCCTGTGGATGCAGGGAAATTGCTTACAAAATCGAGGCAGACTGTGCAGCCCAAGACTCTGATTCTGGGTCGGACATAGAAGAAGATACCTGAAGGCTGGAAGTCTAGAGAAAGGAAAGTCTTGGACAGAGCAGGTGAATACAAAGGGATTCAGTCATTTAAAATGTTGATCTCTCTCCTTAAGGTTGTGGACATTTTCTTATAAACGGGACACTAGTTAACAGGACTTAGAGGGAATCCGAATGTTTCCTTATGAAATTATTGTAACGGTTACTATGAGGTAAATTACTGGGTTTTATTTAGAAAATGTTTTCAGTAAGACAGAAAAATGCTTTTTAACTAGGGATGTGGAAGCATCCATTTTGTGGACAGAAAGGGTGTTATGATGTCACTGCCTCACCAGTGTTAACGGTGTGCAGTGCAGCAGGTGAGAACAGTTCAACTGTGCTGGCAGGGATTCTATTATATTCTGAGGAACACCCAGGATTTTATGTTTGGCAGAGTGCAGGAAAAGAATCCAGTGCTGCTCATCATGATAGAACAAGATCCCTGTCTATAGAAACAGTTTGTTTTAACCTGCTTAATTGCATACTGGTAGAGCCTATGAGGCAGTGGCATCATCACAGCACCCTTCCTGTCCACAAAATGGATGCCTCCACATCACAATTTTAAATGTTTTTTTCTGTCTTACTGAAAACATTTTCTAAATATAACCCAGCAATTTACATACTGGAGCCTCATTGTAACCTTTACAATAATTTCATAAGGAAACGTACGGATTCCCTTTAAGGATGTATGAACTATTTTATGGTAAAATTCTGCCTTCCATAATGTCCCAATATAATGGGAGTAAAGGGTTGAGCATCTTGCATGACACAGTTTAATAAGATCTCATGGCACCTTTTCACCTTAGCTCCATTTTCAGTTGTTTTTTTGAGCAGCTTCCACATCCATGGCTAGTGTTTTGCTTGTTCATATGTTTTTATTTTTCCAGTTAACAGTTTGCAGTATTGATGTATTTGACTATAGTGAGACGGATTTGTGTAAACATAAGGAATAAGCTGTAAAAGGTAGTGAAGTTAGAAGAAAGCTCAGATTAGTTCATTTTATAATCTATAACAGAAAGTTGGGGATATTTCACCTATTAAAGGGGTGCTTTATAGTGTAAGGATGGACAGAGAGGAGAATGTATGGATGGGTAGCGAGGAGAGTGTATGGATGGATAGAGAGGAGAGTGTAAGGATAGGTTGAGGAGAGTGTAAAGATGGGTAGAGAGGAGAGTGTAAGGAGGGTTAGAGAGGAGAATGTAAGGAGGGTTAGAGAGGAGAATGTATGGATGGGTAGAGAGGAGAGTGTATGGATGGGTAGAGAGGAGAGTGTAAAGAGGGATAGAGAGGAGAGTGTAAGGAGGGTTAGAGAGGAGAGGAGAGTGTATGGATGGGTAGTGAGGAGAGTGTAAGGAGGGTTAGAGAGGAGAGTGTATGGATGGGTAGAGAGGAGAGTGTAAAGAGGGATAGAGAGGAGAGTGTAAGGAGGGTTAGAGAGGAGAGCGTATGGATGTGTAGCGAGGAAAGTGTAAGGATGGGTAGAGAGGAGAGTGTATGGATAGGTAGGGCTGTGTGAGGATGGTTAGAGAGGAGAGTGTAAGGAGTGTAAGAAAGGAGAGTGTAAGGATGGGTAGGGCGGAGGGTGTATGGATGGGTAGGGAGGAGACTGTAAGGATGGTTAGATAGGAGAGTATGGATGGGTAGTGAGGAGAGTGTAAGGAGGGTTAGAGAGTAGAGTGTAAGGAGGGTTAGAAAGGAGAGTGTAAGGATGGTTAGAAAGGAGAGTGTAAGGATGGGTAGGGAGGAGAGTGTATGGATGAGTAGGGAAGAGACTGTAAGGATGGGTAGAGAGGAGAGTGTAAGGATGGTTAGAAAGGAGAGTGTAAGGATGGGTAGGGAGGAGAGTGTATGGATGAGTAGGGAAGAGACTGTAAGGATGGGTAGAGAGGAGAGTGTAAGGAGGGTTAGAGAGTAGAATGTAAGGAGGGTTAGAAAGGAGAGTGTAAGGATGGGTAGGGAGGAGAGTGTATGGATGAGTAGGGAGGATACTGTAAGGATGGGTAGAGAGGAGAGTGTAAGGAGGCTTAGAGAGGAGAGTGTAAGGAGGGTTAGAAAGGAGAGTGTAAGGATGGGTAGTGAGGAGAGTGTATGGATGGGTAGGGAGGAGACTAAGGATGGTTAGAGAGGAGAGTATGGATGGGTAGCGAGGAGAGTGTAAGGAGGGTTAGAGAGTAGAGCGTAAGGAGGGTTAGAAAGGAGAGTATAAGGATGGGTAGAGAGGAGAGTGTATGTATGAGTAGAGAGGACTGTGTAAGGAGGGTTAGAGAGGAGAGTGTATGGAGGGTTAGAACAGAGATTGTAAAGAGGGTTAGAGAGGAGAGTGTATGGAGGGTTAGAAAGGAGATTGTAAGGAGAGTTAGAGAGGACTGTGTAAGGAGGGTTAGAGAAAAGAGTGTAAGGATGGGTAGAGAGAAGAGAGTAAGGATGGGTAGGCAGAAGAGTATAAGGATGGGTAGAGGAGAGTGTAAGGAGGGTTAGAGAGGAGAGTGTAAGGTTGGGTAAGGAGGAGAGTGTAAGGATGGGTAGGCAGGAGAGCGTAAGGATGGATAGAGAGGAAACTGCAAGGAGGAGTAGAGAGGAGAGTGTAAGGTTACCAACTGTCAGGTTTTTGACAGGACCATCTGTTTTTTGGGTCCTTATCTAGTCATCCAGTTTCCCAGTTCCTCCTGTTTTTAAGTGATGCTTGGCTGGCTAAATATTCATAAGCAGATGCTAACAAATTCCTAATTGTTTGGGCCATATTGGGCCATATTGCATGCATTGATGTCATATACTTCCGGGACTTTTGGACCTTATAGGTATTACTATACAAGGTATCCTGAGGCTGTCCCTCTGAGAACTGTAATGGCCCCTAAAGTGGCCCATGAACTGGCCAAAGTACTTAGCTATGCGGGTATACCAAGAGAGATCTTAACCAATCAAGACAGCAAATTCAGTGCTGGTATGTGGAGGAGCTGTATTATCTGACTAGTATCACTGCCTTCTGTGTGTTGCCATACCACCCACAGACTGATGGTCTCAAGGAATGGTTTAACCGGCTGTTAAAATGGATGTTGTGGAAATTTGTAAGCAGAGAAGGGAGGGACTGGGATCAATACGTACCTTATCTTCTGTTTGCTTATGGGGAGGTACCTCAAGCAGCAACTGCATTGCTACCCTTTGCGATGCTACGTGGAAGACAACCCCAGGGGCCCCATATACATTTACTTGCAAAACAAGTCAATCAAAAAGGCAAGAAGAAAACTTGTTTTGGGGTTGAATTCACACCTAAATAGAAGGGGACAGAGTTCTGCAACACTGAAGCTCCTTTATTTATTTATTTATTTATTATTTTTTTTTGTTTTTGTTTACCGGGTAAGTGCACTAGACACAATAGCAGCTAGGACACAGGAAACAGGGACTAGAGGAAATAGACATATCATCAGCCTACAGTATGGGATGCCCACAGTAGTGTAAGGTATATGTAATCCCCACTAAATAACACTGGGGCATACATAACAAGAAAAGGAAGAGCATCGCTTTTATCTCTCTGTATCACCAACTGCACTTCTTTATTCATCTCTAAAAAATCTCTGTGGAACTGGCTTTTTGATAAGTATGAATGTAATTGTTCTGTGTGAAATGATAATATTTATTGTATGTGTTTTGTATGACTTTTTGACTGTACGTATAGTTTGTATTTATATGTCCTTTTTTGTGTATGTGTACACTTATCGCATATGAAAATGGGCAGATATGCTCATTATGCCTACAAGTATAAAATTAAATGAAATAAAATGAAAAAGCATCAAGGCATACCATCAGCCTACATTATCGACCGTCTGCATTAGTATAGGGTATAGGCAATCTCCACTAGATGGCAGTAAAAGCACTGCAAAATAACAGGAAGAGACATAAGACCCCCTCGCTTAGTAGATACAATGATTGGTTTCCCTAACTGCAACAGGAGGTGAGGGTGGCCTCCCCCAGCCCCAAATGACCAAGAGATTATTGTGCTGTAAGAGCATTTGGCTTCTTTGGTGATGTGATGTAGTTAATGCTTTGCTTTGTTTCCTACAGGTCTGGCGATACAGTGGGGCGCGATTGGTGATGTGGGAGTTGTCTTGGAGAGCATGGGTACCAACGACACTGTAATTGGTGGGACGCTGCCACAGCGAATCAGCTCCTGCCTGGAGGTTCTGGACCGATTCCTGAACCAGCAACATCCAGTCATGTCTAGCTTTGTCCTGGCTGAGAAAACCATCTCTGTTCGGAATGACGGTGGTAGCCAACGCGATCTTGTCAGTGCTGTTGCTCATATCCTGGGTAAATACTTCATTTTATTGTCTCATAAAAACTTCAGAACCTCAACCAGAGCCAGAAGCAATGCTTGGCATCTACTAATTATGGGGGAGGAGGCCTGTCTGTTTCCATCATCAGGTAGGAGGAGTTCAGAGCGGGCCATGGAGACTGTAGGCCAAGCAGCATACTCAGATTGGTGGGGGGGTGTCCGCCACTTCAGCACCTGCATCAGTAGGATTAACAGTCATTGAATTTAAGGGTGAGCATGACTGCAAGCCACACACACACCCCCCACACACCACACACCACACACACACACACACACATACACACATAACCCACACACCTCACACATATACACCACACACACACACGCACGCATTCACACACAACCCACACACCACACACATACATACAACCCACACACCACACACATATACACACACGCAGACACAATCCACACACCACACACATACACCATACACACACACGTGCACACACACACATGCACCCACATGCACACACACCACACACACATGTACACACACACATACACACATATACACACACACACATGGAGAGACAACCCACACACACACACCATATACATACACACACACACACACACAACCCACACACCACATACACACACACACACACACACACACACGCGCACGCACACACACACACACCACACATGCAAATACCTTTCAGAGGGAGACAGTTTTAGATGAAGAAAATAAAGGGCCTAGAATAGTGGGGGGAGAGGGGGGCAGGTGATTTACAGCAGATTCGGTCAGGCTGTTTATAACCAAATGAATGTTTAGGCCTCCTATGTCCTGTCAACTCCCCTGACAAGGAGACAGGTAAGTAGCCCCATCAGCAGAGAGATTTAAACATCAGAGACATGGCAGCCCCCCACCCCCAGTACAGTGTCAGTGGCTCAGTAGGTAGCACACTCGTTTAAGGGGCCGGAAGATCAGAATGTCATGGGTTCTAGCCCCACCCAGGTACTGTTTTAGGAAAACCCTAATCTTCATGTAGTGGCACACAGGAGTACCGCACAGTGATGACCAGTACAGCCTGCTAGTACTGTGGACTCTGGTGCTGGGACCACTCCTGCAGTCACTGCTTGGGTCAACAATCGCAACATAATAAGTGTCCAGACTAGAACTTATTTATCAGGAGGGGCCACTCCATGCTGTACCCCCCCAAGTGGTGTTGCCCCTCTGTACTATCAAATGATAAAGGAGTATCTGTTGACAAAGGCAGGCAGTAAACAGCTGCCCTCACCAGTGGGTCAGAGAACCTTGGAATGGTGGGCAAGTGTCGTGTCAATTGGCTGAGACACATCGCAAATTTATTTATTTATTATTTATTAAATTTTGGTGACCGGGGTATGTCCACTGAGCCCTGAAGGTCCCTTTTTCAGGGGCGACCCGGGATAACAATACAAGTTATTGCCTGAATATTCCTAGAGTCTGGGATTTTGCTTCCTATGAGAAGCTTCTAAACCCACTTAACAGGATTAACTATTGGACTTGTTTCTGTAACAGGTGTCCGGGATGTCAGCAGTCTGAATCCAGATGCCTCCCTCGCAGACCTAGGCCTCGATTCTTTGATGGGTGTGGAGGTGCGACAGACACTGGAACGAGACTACGATATTGTCATGGCGATGAGAGAAATTCGGCAACTTACAATCAACAAATTGCGAGAACTCTCCACCAAGGGTGGGGCAGTGGAGGGTAGGTACAGTGACATACAACATGGAGGGTACACCCTAACAGCAGTGGGGGAAACAGGTGTAGTTTGGGGTTGGGAGAGGCACCCTAACAACAGCAGGATAATGTGTAGTTTGAGGTGGAGAAGGGTTGCACCCTAACAGCAGTGGGGCTACATGTAGTTTGGGATGGGTGAGGTGCACCCTAACAGCAGTGGGGCTACATGTAGTTTGGGATGGAGGAGGTGCAGCCTAACAGCAGTGGGACAGCAAGGTGTAGTTTGGGGTGGAGGAGGTGCAACTTAACAGCAGTGGGGCAGCAAGGGGTAGTTTAGGGAAGGGGAGGTGTTCCCTTACAGCAATGGGGGTACGTATAGTTTGGGGTGGGGGAGGTGCAACCTAACATCAGTGGAGGGTATGCGTAGTTTTGGGTGTAAGTGCTCCTTAACACCAGTGGGGGATACATGCAGCCTGGGGTGGGGACGTGCACCATAACAGCAGAAGGGGGTATTTGTAGTTTGAGGTGTGGAAGGGGAACAATAACAGCAATGGGGGGGTATGTGCAGTCTGGGGTGAGGAGGTGCACTATAAAGTCTTTTAAGGGTATATGAGCTTTGGGGTGAGATAGGTGCACACTAACAGCAATGGGGGATACTATAGTTTTGGGGGCATGTGCACTCTAACATCAGTGAAAGGATTGTGTAGTTTTGGGTGGGTGAGGTAGTTAGTTTGGGGTGGTGGAGGTGCACCCTAACAGCAGCAGGCATACTTATAGTTAGCGGTTGGAGAGGGGAACCCTAACAGTAGCAGGGGTACATGTAGTTAGGGATGGGAGAGGTGCACCCTAACACTAGTGGGGGTACATGTGGTTAGGGGTTGGGAGGGGAACCCTAACAGTAGTGGGGGTATGTGTAGTTAGGGGTGGGGTAGGTGCACCCTAACAGTAGTTGGGGTGCATATACTTTGGTGTGGTGGAGGCGCACACAAACAGTAGTGGGGTACACCCTAATAGTAGTGTGGGGAGAAGTATCATTTGGGATTGGGGAGGTGTTCATGCATGGTTTGGGATGGGAGAGGAGCACAACACATACTAGAAGGAACTCCCAGTACAGGATGACAGGGCACAGCCCATACTTGAAGTTACTCCCACTATAGGGTGACAGGGCACAGCCCATACTGGAAGTTACTCGCAGTACAGGATGACAGGGTACAGCTCATACTTGAAGTGACTCCCAGTACAGGGTGACAGGATACAACCCATACTAGAAGTTACTCCTAGTACAGGGTGACAGGACAGAGCCCATACTAAAGTTACTCACAGTACAGAGTGACAGAGCATAGCCCATACTTGAAGGTACCCTCAGTACAGGGTGACAGGACACAGCCTGTAGTAAAAATTACTCCCAGTACCAGGTGGCAGAATACAGCCTGTACTAGACATTACTCCCAGTACAAAGTGATAGGGCACAGCATGTGTTAGAAGTTACTCCTAGTACTGGGTGACAGAACACAGCAAGTACTAGAAGTTACTCCCAGTACTGGGTGACAGAGCACAGCCCATACTGGAAGTTACTTCCAATAAAGGGTGACAGGACACAGCTCGTAATAAAAATGACACCCAGTACCAGGTGACATAACACAGCCTGTGCTAGAAGTTACTCCCCAGTACAAGGTGGCAGGACACAGCCCATACTAGAAGTTACTCCCAGTACAGAGTGACAGAGCACAGCCCGTACTAGAAGTTAATCCCTGTCCAGGGTGGCAGGACAGAGCCCATACTAAAGTTACTCCCAGTGCAGAGTGACAGAGTACAGCCCGTAGGAAGGTACCCCCAGTACAGGGTGACAGGACATAGCATGTACTAGAAGTTACTCCCAGTACAAGGTGGCAGGACAAAGTCTGTACATGAAGTTACTCCCAATACCAGGTGACAGAACACAACCTGTACTAGAAGTTACTACCAGTACCAGATGACAGAGCTTAGCCCATATTAAAACTTACTCCCAGTCCAGGGTAACAGGGCACAGCATGTACTAGAAGTTACTCCCAGTACAGAGTTACAGGACAGAGCCCATACTAAAGTTACTTCCAGTACAGAGTGACAGAGCACAGCCCGTACTTGAAGGTACCCCCAGTACAGGGTGACAGGCCACAGCATGTACTAGAAGTTACTCCCAACACAAGGTGGCAGGACACAGACTGTAGTAGGAGTTACTCCCAGTACAAGGTGGCAGAACACAGCCAGTACTAGAAGTTACTCCGAGTACCAGGTGATAGAATGCAGCCTGTACTAGAAGTTACTCCCAGTACAAGGTGACAGAACACAGCCTGTACTAGAAGATATGACTTTGAGGTGGAGCTCTTGCAGCAGGTATTACCATTAGGACTAATGCTGCCAGGCATTAGGACCCCACGGAAAAATCTTGTAGCTAGTAGTCTGAGGTGGGGGATCACCCCCGACGTCAGCTCTGCCTGACGTCAGATGTGGTATAAAAGGGCCGGTCCCCTGGCGCCATCTCAGTTCTTTTCCCGCCGTCGACCCACTTAGTTCAGCTCCATGGATGCCTTTCATCATAGTCAACTGTGCTTTTTTTCCAGTTTTTCAAATATTATCAGAGTCAAGTATTCATGCATGTCTTCACCCTCTCTACCACGGTGCAAGTCAAAGTGTGCGTGTGGGAAACAGATACCGGCCAAGGACGGCCACACGGCCTGCCTCATCTACCTAGGCCCCGACCATTGGCCTGCCGACTGCCCGCATTGCAAATAATGTAATCAGAAGACCAGAAATCAAGAGAGTCAATGCCCTTAAGGCCTACCTCCTCAAGCAAAAGGTGGTAGCTATGCAGAGGACCTCGGAGCACAGCTCTTCTTCTCCCACCAAGGACTCCCCACCCAGAGAGAAGGCTTTGGGAGGGAAACACCACCATAGAGAGAAAGAAAGGGCCAGGTCTGAGTCCCGCCAAATGTCACTTTCCAAGATGCCGTTGTCTTTGGCCTCCAGCGGGAGGTTGGGTTCTGTCCCTCTGATGGTAGCAGGGACATCTTTGAAGCTGGCTCCCTCCTCTTCCCAAGGTAAGCACAGGGAGCCATCATCCTCCGAGCATTCACCTGCACAGCCTTCTCTGCCCACTGATCCCACAAATCTTCCACTGGGTCGACCCAGGAAGGCCATTCGCCTGCCAGCAGGCCTAAGGACTACAGCCATAAGTCCAGCGGGTCACCTGACAAATGCAAGCGACCGGATGACACTGACAGGTGAGAGGAGACTGTCCACCACTGGACACCCTTCCTCCTGCTCTGGCCAAGGTGCGCCAACCCCCAGCTGACAGGCACCACCAGAGCTGGTCACCTCTTCTGGTGACTCATGTCCCAATGCTTGATCGGAGGCAGTCGCTGGATGAATTTTGGACACCTGCCCCACCTTCGGAAGGGTGGTCACCAACTGGGCCCCCTCCTACTCTGAACGCCAGGTCCCCCAAGGACATGGATGTCGATCAGCAGCCTGACAAGGGCAAAGAGGGATCCCTTGACCGGACACCAGATCCTGAAGATTCGCAGACGCCCGGTCCTGCGAACCTGACGCCCGCCCCACCTGTAGTTTCTCTGGTGGATTTCGGTTTGCTTTTTTCCACCCGGTGGAATACGGTCAAACAAGACCTGCTATATAGACCATCTGACCCTAGGGAGCCTCCTATGGGGCCCCCTCCAACTCCTGATAAACCGGATGGAGGTGATGAACCCCACCCAGATCCAAAGGGCAAACATAGGAGAAGGTACTCATCCCCAGTCCCTTCCCCTCCAGTGGACACCCGACCTCTTCAGATGATGGTGCTGCGAGCTCCTCCTCAGATAAGGAAGGGTTTGCTCCCACTTCTCCAGGTCCCAGGAACTTGCCCAGGCCCCTTCCCCCAGACGACCTTTCATTCCTGGACATCATGCACCACATTCAGTCCATTTATGAGTGGGACACTGAGGAGCTGGACCCAGAGCGAAAGCGACTGGCCATGTTTCTGGGATCCAAAGAGCCAAAACCTCTGGTTATCCTGCCACTGGTGGAGCCTTTCCAAGACGTCACCAGACTTACGTGGCAGAAGCCGTCGTCCACCTCAGCCGTTCCCAGGAAGGCAAACAAGCTCTATAAACACCCCAAGGTGGAACCTTTCTTGGGAGAACATCCCAAGGCAGATTCTCTAGTGCTTACAGCTGCTCATGGTTGTGTCAGTCAGCCCAAGCACCTGAGTGCCCAGCCCCCTGATCCGGAGTCCAAGAAATTGGATCACTGGGGCAGAAAAGGTTTTTCTTCAGCTACCAGTTCCATCTGTTTGGTGAATTTTCCACACATGGTTACCTACCAGCGATCCCTGTGGGAGAAAACTGTGGAGTTGGTTAAGACCCTGCCAGACTCGGACAATAAAAATGAAATTCTAGCTTATGTCCAGTCCAGAATGGACATAGACAAGCACGTCTTCCGTTGCTCATATGACTCGGTGGACATGGCTTCCCATGCAGCCACAACAGGAATTTGCCCGAGGAGGCATTCCTGGCTCAGGGTGTCTGGTTTTTGCCCTGACCTTCAAAATTCTATACTTGATGCCCCCTTCCAGGGTACAGTGTTGTTTGGCCAGGAGGTAGAGCCACTCATCAAGAGCCTGCAGGACTCCGGCAAGGCTGTTGCCAACGTCCACAAAATATACAAGTCAGAGCCTCAAGGTCCCCGCCGTCATCCCTTTCAGAAAGGTCAGGGACGAGGGGCAAACAACTCCAAGGAAAAGGGTTCAAGAGGCACGGCCACCCTGTCCTTCAAGGTGCCCAAGGCCCTAAGCATCCCAAAGCCCCTAGGGCCCGAGCCCCAAACCCCTCCTCTACAGCTTGAATCGCTGTGAACCCGGTCTCATTCTTAGGTCATGCAAAATGAGACAGTAGGATGGAGATTTTCCCTTTACCTCACACAATGGTTCGGTATGACCTCGGACCAATAGGTGCTGGAAACCATTCAGAGAGGGTACGCTCTTGAGTTTCTCAGTATACCCCCGGACAATCCACCACCCCCTTTTCCTTGTCCACCTGCTCATGCCCAGCTTCTGGCGGATGAAATTCAGTCCCTCCTCCAGAAGAAGGCTATTCAGCCAGTCCCCCGACCCAGTGGGGCACAGGCTTCTACTCCCATTTCGTCTTGGTTCCAAAGAAAACGGGGGATCTTTGTCCCATTCTGAACCTCAGCCAACTAAATGTGTCTATCAAGTACCACAGATTCTGGCTGGTGACATTGACAAGTCTGTTATTCCTCCTTGTCCATCAGGGAGACTGGTTATGCTCCCTCGATATGCAGGATGCCTACATGCATATCAAAGTCCTGCGTTCCCACAGGACATTTCTATGCTTCCGGTTTCAGGACCAGCACTACCAGTTCAGGGTTTTGACCTTCGTTGGCACCCAGGGTTTTCACCAAGTGCCTGGCAGTGGTAGCAGCAGTTTTGAGGAGGAAAGGTCACTTCGTTTACTCTTACCTGAACAACTGGCTTATTTTAGCTCAGTCGGCAAGCCAGTTGAACATGGCCCTGGAGGAAACAAAGGATCTTTTTCACTCCCAAGGCATCACCGTAAATTGGCCAAAGTCACAACCCTGGCCCTCCCAGTGGCTGCAGTACATTGGGGCCATTCTGGACACTACCCAGGACAAAGCCTTCTTGCCATCAGACAGAGCAAGCTGTCTGATTGACCTGGCGCACAGGGTTTAGGCAGCAATCTCTCTCTCCCAGCGAGGGTGATTCTTCAGCTTCTAGGCCACATGGCTGCGACCATAGCTATGGTCCCTCTCGCCAAGCTAAACATGAGGGTTCTGCAGTGGGAACAGGTGGTGGATGACTTGGATCACCCGATTAGAGTCTCAGAGGCAATCCATTGTTCTCTCCAGTGGTGGCTTTGCCCTCCACATCTCGAGAGAGGAGTCTTTCTAGAGACTGTGCCCATCACAGACCTTGACGACAGATGCCTCAAAATTAGGTTGGGGGGCCCATCTAGGGGACCACAAGACCAGGGGGGCTTGGTCCCCCACATAGCGGTCTCTTCATATCAACATTCTCGAAATGAGAGCCGTTCTGTATGCCCTACGGGTGTTTCAAGACCAAGTTTTCCAGGGTCCTCTCTTGGTGCAGTCAGACAGCACTCCAGTTTTCTTCTACATCAACAAGCAAGGAGGCACTCAGTCATATCCCCTTTGCAGGAAGGCCGTGAGAGTTTTGGACTGGGCAGTGGAACACCTTCTGGATCTCGTGGCTGTGCACGTGCCCGGAAGCCAGAACGTTCTCGCCAACAATCTAAGTCGCTCTCGTTCTCTGAGTCACGAATGGGAGTTGCTCCAGGAAGTTGTAGACGACTTCTTCGGTCATTGGGGCTGACCAGAGTTGGACCTGTTTGTATCCCCATGCAACGCCAAACTGCCAGATTTTTGCTCGCTAGATCCAGGGCCTGGTGTTTTCTGGCGAGACACATTGTCCCTCTCCTGGACAGAGATGTTTCTGTATGCCTTTCTTCCGTTCCCTGTCATTCAGCGAGTTCTGCTCAAATTGCAGACAGAGGGGGCCAGAATGATTATGGTGGCCCCTCTTTGGCCTCAACAAATTTGGTATCTGCTGCTGCAGCAACTGGCCACGGGGCCTCCCATGCAGTTGCCCCTCTCCACTCACTTGCTCTCTCAAGAACAGGGGACACTAGTTCATCCTGCTCTGCGGTCTCTTCACTTGCACGCCTGGCAGTCTTAGCAGTGGAGAGATTAGACGTGTCGAGCAGAGTGGCAGAGGTTTTAGTGGCAGCGAGGAAACCCTATACTAGGGCAACTTATGCCATGAAATGGAAGCGTTTCTGTCTTTGGGCAGCAGTACGTGCCCTAGATCCCCTGGATTGTCCAGTCAAGCATGTGCTAGACTACCTTCTTCACCTCTTGGACCTGGGCTTGAGCTATTCGTCTGTCAAGGTGCACCTGTGTGCTTTATCAGCATATCATGCACCATATGGGGAGAAGAGTCTGGCATAGCTTAATGTGTGCAAGACCTTTCTGCAAGGTGTCCTTCATATCAGACCCCCCAGGAGGGACCCTGTCCTTCCCTGGGATCTACTTTTTGTTCTCAAGAAGCTCATCCTGCCTCCCTTCCAACCAGCTGCGACTTGCAAGCTGCATTTTCTTTCATGGAAAGCGATATTTTTAGTTGCTGTTACTTCCGCTCGAAGGATTTCTGAACTTCAGGCCCTTATGTGCAAGGAGCCTTATCTTGTGTTTCATAGGGACAGTGTGTCCCTGCGTACAAATCCCAAATTTTTGCTGAAAGTGCTGTCCAAATTGACGCTGAACCAGAACATCCAGCTTCCAGTTTATTTTCCAGAGTTCTCCAATAAATGAGAAGCTTTGTTGCATACTCTGGATGTTCATAGATTTTTGCGTTATCTTCTTCGCAGAACCAGTTCCTTAAGGAAGACGGACCAGTTGTTCATTTCCTTTGCTCACAGAAAGACAGGGTCTCCTGTCACCAAGCAGACAATAACCTGTTGGTTAGTACGCTGCATTTCTTTTTGTTACCAGCATCATGGTAAGCACTTGCTGGGATCAGTCAAGGGTCACTTCACAAGGGCTGTGGCTACCTCCTTTGCCTCTTTGAGGAATCTTTCCTTGGCAGATCTCTGTGCTGCCATGACTTGGAGCACAGTCCACACCTTCATTAAGCATTACAGCCTGGACATTGCCTCTAGGAGGAGAGCAGGATTTGGACTAGCCATCATTCAGGGCCTACTTTCTTGAGGCTTTTCAGCTGTTTGTTCTTCTCCCCCTCCTGTCAGACCTGGACCTATTTTTGAGTACTGCTTGGGACTCGGTCCTAATAGTAATACTTGCTGCAAGAGCGCCACCTCAAAGTCAGATAATACAGTTCTAGGGACGTGGATATGTTGTTCAGTCCACACTGTCTGGCAGGTTTCTTGCCGCTTTAAATCTTGCCAGAAGGTCTTCAAGCTGGCTCCTCCCACCCACCCACGTGGTAAAACCCTCGGCTCTGCCCCATGACGCCAGATCTTCCTTACCGCTTGGAAGCTCAGGTTCCCTCCTTAGCGGTCTGCGTTTTAGGCCTGGATCCACACTCTTCGGATTTCCCGAAACTAATTTTAAAATATACAAGACTAAGGTGTTCGTCTTCCTGCATGGCTGCGATGGACAAATTGACTGCTGGCTTCCGTTGGTGCCCTTGTGGGCAGAAGATGTCCTGGACCGATCCGCACTCCACGTGCATCTATTGCCTGGGGCTTGGCCACGATTCGCAGGCCTGCGAATTGTGCAAGTCTTTTTCGGCTTCGGTCTTGGAGTACTGCGCTGCCAGACTACTTCTCCGGTGCCCTGAAAAATGGTACCCGCCGGTCAAGTCTAAGAAGGCCTGTTGGGCGGTGTCCGCGGTGGCAGGCTCTGTGGAGCAGTTGGAGCAGTTGATCACCCTCGAGGAGGAGGAGGAGGCGGCCCAGGCCGTTTCTTCTTCCTCCTCAGCTGTGGCATTTATCCCGCTCTCCTTGGGCTCCTCCTACACGCTTCTTTTAAGGAGCTTTGTCAGTCCCTCTCCACTAAGGGAGAAGGGCCATCGGGACATACCAGTTGGTCCAGAAAGAAGGATTCTAAAGGTAAGTCCCACCGTCGACGTTCGTGGGAGCGGGAGATCCCTTCACTGACCATCGACTCTCGACTCGGGTCGAGGTTGCAGCTGTAGCCGACTTCACGGTGTCCCCGTCAGGTCAGCCGGCTGAGACATCCGTTGACGCGGTCGAGATTTTTCTCGACCCGTTGGATGATTTGTTGACTGGAGAAGCCAACAACCCTTCTTCACCAGTTCCCCTGGTGATTACCGAGGACTTGCCTCTGCCTCCTTTGCTGTAGTCCCCGGTTAAGGTCCCTGCACCGAGGGAGGGGCGGGTTCCCCTGTTCCCTCTCTGACCCACCCTCGGAATCCCCGAAGGTCACGATCCTCTTCCAGGTCCAACCAGTCCCACTGACATCGGCGGTCTCGCTCTCTACACCATGGAAAGCGGCAGCGCCGCTCGTCCTCTTCGGAGGATAGACTCCGGTGCAAGTTGCATCGCTGCTATGAGGACTTGATGTGGAAGCAACTTTTATTGACCAGTAACAAGCCAACTCCATCGCCTTCTCCGGCCATTAAGTGACTGTCACCAGAGCGGCCGAAACAGCCCCTTGTGGTAGTTGAGGTAGTCAAGGAGACGACCCCAGCCCCGGTTGTTTGGTCAAAACCGGCTGCTCCACACATTGTGGTGGAACCTCCTCCTCCACAACCGAAGACTGGGGCCCCAACCAAGGATTCTCAGTCGGGTCAGGGCTTGCCCCATAGGTTGTCAGTCACCCTCACTCCCGATCGACCTCGGCAGGTGGAGGGTGGCTCAGGTGCTCGGTGGCTGTTCGCAGACTCCTCGGAGTCTGACGATGACTCCTCCCTGTTTTCCAGGCTGCTTGACCTGGAGTCTGCAGGGGGCCAGTCGGTGGACGAGAGCCCATCCTTGTTCTTGGGTATGCTTCAACTCATCTCAGAGTCTACTGGGATGCAGCTTGAACCCATTCAAAAATGGCCCAAGTATCCCCTTACGGAGATATTGGACCGAGGGGATTCCCCTACGGAGGCCTTTCCAGTGGCTGAAGCCATTGTTGGCCCGGCCCTGGAGTTGTGGCAGCAGCCAGCATCTTGTCCCACACCTTTGACCAGGATGGCTCGCAAGTATGTGGTCCTCACCGGTTCACTCTCCGGCTTCTCGGAGCACCTCTCTGCGGAGGGGTTAGTGACCGATAGCGTTTTCCAGCGTTCCGGAAACGCTCGTGACGTGGACAAACCTCCCAATAAGGAATCCAAGCAGCTGGATTACTCAGGGTGGAAGGCTTATGCTGCTTCCTCCCTAGGCCTTCGTCAGGCTAGCTCGGTCGTTCTGATGGCACATTTCTCACACGCCCTTATGGGCTCCCTGGATGAGGTGATTCCTCATCTCCCGGCTGAACTTCAGACGACGGTCAAGCAGGTGCAGGATCAGGGAAGGGCGGTGGCTAAACAACAGCTCCAAACTTCATTGGACATTGGTGACTCTTGTGCCCGATCAATAGCGGCCACAGTGGCCATGCACCGCAGAGCTTGGCTGCGGATCTCCACCTTCATGGTGGACACCCAGCACAAGCTGGCAGACGTTCCCTTCTTGGGCACCGACTTGTTCGGGCCCAGAGTGGAAGGCCATCTCCAGAGGATCGAGAAGTCCAATGCCACCTTGGACTCAGTCACATCTGCCCAGAAGGACAAAGGCTGCCAGCCAGTGGCAGTTTTAGGCACAAGCGAACCAAGCGGTCGCTTGGGGTGCCAGCACAGAAGGGGCGCACTGAAGTAGAACATATAAGCAGAAAACATCTTGAAATGCAAAAAAAGTGTCAATCTAAAAAACATAATTCTCACCCCAGGTATTCTTCTACAGTATATTCCTTACTCACTGCAGTCAGCCTCCTAAATAGAACTGACCGGAGATAGAACATTATGCAAATGTTAGAACCTATCATTGGCTCATGCCCCTGATTCAAACTACTGCCCTTATCAGCTGCAACGTTCCACCAACATATCAGATTTCTTTCTCTGCCTGACAAGTCAAGATGCCTCGGAGACTACCCTCTCAGTAGTTCCTTGTGTGGTTCTTCACTGAAAATAAGTATTTTAATTATGCCTACTGCTGCCTTTAATTCTGTTTAAATTCCTACTGTTAGTTTAGTGCTTATTTTAGTGTTTTTGCTTTAATTTTCTCGGTTCCTCACGGTTCGGTATAACTGTTGGGGAACCAAGCCTTAGATCCCTTTCCAGAGCTTTTATTTCCTTATTTCCAGTTCAGTTTAGTTATTTTTAGTATTTTATTTTAAATAAATTCTTGCTTTTGTTAGCTGCCAAGCCAGTTCAGTGAACCGCTAACCCAGTTCAAGTTGTTCGGTTCTCAGTTCAGTATTGGAACCTTCACCATTTGCTGAACTGACTGCAACCGGGAAAAAAAAAAAGAGTTTACTTTATTTGCGGTTCTGTTTTTCTTAATCAGTTTGATGATGGCAGAAAAACCTAAGAAAAAGTCTGGACCCCCAGGGTTTAAAAACTGCCTTAAGTGTGGGGACATTGCCTGGCCCGGTGACACCGAGGGCTGAGGCACTGGACGCCACACCTTGCGCCACGCCGGTGACCCGCGTTGGGGAATGAGTGTGGGCCACCAGGGGTTGGCAGGGAGGAGATGGATTGAGCGTCTGACAGACTACTCTTCATCTCTGGGACAAGTGGGTCCTGGAAGTGGTGAGTCAGGGTCTGCCCCTAAGTTTCAAGTAATTCCCTCTCTTGAGAACAAGGGTGTTCAAAACCAGCTTCCCTCTTGGAAAAGAAACTATTGGAGAAGGAGGTTCAAAGCCTCCTCCTGTTAAAAGCAGTAGAACATGTTCCACCTCAGCAGAAGGGAAGGGGTTTCTACTCAAGATACTTTCTCACCAAAAAGAAAAATGGGGAGTGGCGACCTATTCCAGACCTCAGTCTACTGAACAAGTACTTAGTAAAGCCAAAGTTCAAGATGGTCACATTGGCAGTTATTCTGCCAGTCATTCAGAAGGGAGATTGGCTAGCATCTCTGGATCTGAAAGATGTCTATTTCCACATTCCCATAAGAGAATCTCACAGAAAATATCTCAGATTCAGACTTCTATCAGGACATTACCAGTTTTCAACCCTACTCTTCAGTCTCTTCTCAGCCCCAAGGGTATTTGCAAAGCATCTGGCAGTGGTGGTGGCACACCTAAGAAGGTTAGGTGTATCAGTCTTCCCCTATCTCGATAATTGGCTTGTGGTGGGAAGCTCACCCAAGCATGTGCAAGATCACCTGCAGGTAACACTAAACCTGTTACACTCACTAGAGTTCCTGGTAAATCCGGAGAAATCTGTTCTCACTCCAGTACAGGTTCTGCACTTCATAGTAGCAGAACTGAACACCTTAGAGGGAAGAACCTTCCTCCCTCAGGACAGAGTGCAAAGCATCTGGCAAATAGCAGCTTCTTTCAGGCTGAATGAGCCAAAGCCAGCAAGACAATTTGTGCAGCTTCTGGGACACATGGTGCCAGGTTCCAAATGAGAGACATACAGTTTCACCTCGGTGCACATTGGTGCCAAAGGAAAGACATTCTTTCAAAGCCAATTCCAGTAACAAGAACATTGCTGTAAATCCTTCAGTGGTGGAAGGAAGCAGACAACCTCAGTGAGGGGGTATCCTTTCAATGAGAAACCCCATCAGCCATTCTTACAATCGACGCCTCCCTGTTAGCACCGGGTGCCCACTTACGGGAACACACTACTCATGGAACCTGGTCCAGTGCAGAGTCACTCCAGCATATAAATCTTTTGGAGCTGAGGGCAGTGTTCCTGGCACTGAAGGCATGTGCACCACTACTACAATGAAAAGTGGTGCAGGTCAGGACAGACAACACCACAACAGTGTACTACATAAACAAGCAAGGGGGACAAGGTCAGGCCCCTGTACATTGAAGAAGTGAAGATCTGGAGTTTGGCTTACTCACTGAAGGCCTCCCTACAGGCCATTCATGTGCCAGGGAAAGACGATACCTTAGCAGATGCCCTGAGCAAAATCAATCAGGCCCACCACAAGTGGTCCATCAACAAGCAGATACTGGAGGCAGTATTCAGGAGGTGGGGCACACCAGAGATAGATCTCTTTGCATCCCTTGAATCATCATCTGACCCTTTTCTGCTGTAGACCACCAGCCAAGGGTACAACCCCGCTGGATGCTTTGACAATGGACTGGTCAGGAAGAAGCCTATATGCTTTTCCTTTTCCTGTCATTTTCAAAGTTCTGATCAACTCGGGTCACAACCTGCATCAATGATCTTGATAGCACCAGACTGGGCCAGACAGCCATGGTACCCTCTATGATTCTCCATGTCTGTAGCTAAACCAGTACATCTACCCAGGAGGCACAACCTGCTGATCTCCCATCAGGGCAGGATCCTGTACCCGAACTTCAGATCTCTTCAACTCAAAGCATGGCTCTTGAGGACTTAAGAGTTTGCACACTCTTAAGTGTCCTGGATATCCTGAAGGGCTACAGGAAGCCTTCTACTAAGAAGACGTGCTTCAAAATGGAAGAATTTCTCTGTTTGGTGTGCTTCCAAAGGTACCTCCCCCTCTCACGTAGGGATACCAGCTGTCCTGGATTATTTTACCTACTTACACTCCCAGGGCCTGCAACATACATCCCTGAAAGTGCATTTAGCCTCAATATCTGCTTACATTTCTGCTGGGAGGAGCACCTCCATGGCACCCAGTCCCATTTTCAAAAGGTTTTTTAAAGGTCTGTGCCATTTGCACCCACCTATTAGGGAACCAGGACCAGCATGGGACCTGAACATATGCATTACTCAGCTCATGAGGCCCCCATTTGAGCCCATGGCTCCAGCACACCCAAAGTATGTTACCTGGAAAACTCTTTTTCTGGTTGCTCTCACCTCAGCTAGAAGAATTAGTGAGCTTCAGGTCTTGTGTGTCTAGAAGGATTATCTTTCCTTCCACAGAGACAAGATAGTATTATGGACAAATAGAAAATTCCTCCCCATGGTGGTCTCTGACTTTCATTTGAACCAGTCCATTACCATGCCAGTCTTCTTCACTGTACATACTAGTTCAGGTGAGTGCAGACTCCATAGTCTGGCTCTCAAAAGGGCATTAAGTTACTACACATGACCCACACCAGAGATCATGGGCAAGACAAACAGTTGTTCCTGACTTATGGGGATGTGGGTAAAGGTAATCCAGCTTCAAAGAGGTCCACTTCTCACTGGATAATCTAGTGCATTCAGTTTTGCTATTCGAAAGTTGGCAAGGAGCCCCCAGCAGGGCGGAGAGCTCATTCCACAAGGGGCATAGCTGCAACCATGGCAGCAGCCAGAGATGTTTTATTTGTGGAGATCTGTAAACTAGCTACCTGGAGGACAGTACACACCTTTACTAACCACTATAATCTAGACACTTAATCCAGAAGTGATGCCAGGTTTGGCACAGCAATCCTGCAAAGCCTCTTTCCAAAAAAGTAGATTCCGTGCCCACCTCCAAAGGTACTGCTTTGAAGTCTGCAGAAAATTAGGAATATAGAAGAATACCTGGGGTAAGAAGGAAAAATTACTTACCATAGTAATCTTTTTTATTCCAGGGTATTCTTCTATATTTATAACTCTCCCACCCTGCCTCCCCTTCCAGAACCAAAGCCCCTACACTCCTAACTGAGCTTTTAAATATGGAGTCCCAAACACTGACATACGTTGTTTAAACCCTAATGGGTGGAGTTTTTCCTTCCCTTCTTTTTCCAGATGATTCTGGCATTCGGGGGGGTTGGGTTTATGTTAATATTTGTAGTTTCTACTAGACAGTAGAGTTTTGTTGTAGATAGATAGATAGGTATAATTATAGTTAAAATTGCCTTGCAGGCTCCTTAGATATCTGATACGTTGGTGGAATGTTGCAGCTGATAAAGGCAGAAGTTTGAATAAGTGGCATGAGCCAATGATAGGTTTTATCATTTGCATAACGTTCTATCTCCGGGCAGTTCTACTTAGGAGGCTGACTGCAGAGAGTTAGGAATACAGAAGAATACCATGGAAGAAACAAGATTACTATGGTAAGTAATTTTTTCTTGTTGTCATCACCCTTGCATTCATAGAATTCTTATCACTTTTTGGATGTGGATTGGGGAAGAAGGGAGGATGGGGGGGTAATGTGAAGCAGTGTAGGGGGCACCACAAGTATTTCTGCTTGGGGTGCCATTAGGTCTTAAACCGGTTCTTCCGCCAGCAGCAGCGTAAGCCCTTTCGCCCTTCCGGTCCTGTGACACGTCCGGCCCAGCAACACCAGCATCAGGGCCAGCAGGCTCACACTTGGCACCCGAAGGCCAAGTCTGCTGCTTCCTCTAGTAGGAAGCCTGGAGGCAAGGGTCCAGGAGGTCCCTCAGTGGGCCCTTCCTCCAAGCTTGCCCACTGATGGGTTGAGGGGTGTCGCCCCCAACCTCATCACTCCTCCCTGGTTTCCCCCAGTGGGGGGACGGCCTCGCCACTTCTTTTCTGCCTGGTCCACTATTACCACAGACTGCTGGGTGCTAAAAGTGGTCAGCAGGGGTCTGCCCTTGGAATTCGAGCAGTTCCCTCCCTATCGAGCCGTCGCCCCATGGGGGGCAATGGGTTCTGCAGCCTCTATGTCGGCCTGAGCCGACATTGCCTTGCTTCTCCAGAAGAAGGTGATCAGCGAGGTGGCGGACCCTCCTCCAGACCCAGGGTTTGTGTCCAGGTACTTCCTGGTCCCAAAATGGATGGGGGTCTGGCGCCCCATTCTCGACCTGCACAACCTGAACAAGTTTCTAAGGCTGCACACCTTCAGGATGGTCACTCTGGCTCAGATCATTCCATCCTTGGAACTAGGCATGTGGCTCTGTTCTCTGGACCTTCAGGATGCGTTCTTTCATGTCCCAATCTGTCCGTGTCACCAGCGATTCCTCCGCTTCAGAGCAGAGGGATCCCTTTACAAGTTCCAGGCCATGCCCTTCGGCCTCTCTCCAGCTCCCAGGGTCTTCACCAAATGCATGGCAGTGGTGACAGCCTTCCTGCAGTGCCGAGGGGTCCAGGTGTACCCTTACCTGGACGACTGGCTGATTGCAGCCACCTCCAGGTTGGAGGTGGAGTGGTCCAGGGATCTCGCCCTCCAGGTCTGCTCTCAGATTGGCCTCCTCATCAACGAGGCCAAGTTGGAACTCATGCCTTCGCAGGTGATTCAGTTCATCGGGGCAGAGCTTGATTCTCTTCAAGCCAGAGCCCGGCTTCTGGCGGACAGGGCTGAGGTCCTTTCCTCCTTTGCCCAATCATTTCTGGTTGGGCAATTGTGCCCTGCCCGGGACTTCCTGAACCTTCTGGGCCTCATAGCGACCTGCACCAGTGTGGTCCATTGGACCTGCTGGCATATGCGTCCCCTGCAATGGTGACTGGCCCACCAATGGTCACAGTGCACTGGTCCTCTGGACCAGCCAGTGACGGTGACCCAGGAGATGTGGGACGGCCTGCAGTGGTGGCTCATCCAGGCTCCTCTGCAGGAGGGTATCCCGTTTGTCCGCCCCGAGCCGATGGTCACTTTAACGACCGATGCCTCCCTGATGGATTGGGGTGCCCATCTTGGGGAGCTCAGGGCCCATGGCCTCTCATCCCCTCAGGAGTCTCGATGCCACATCAACCTGCTGGAGCTCCAAGTGGTGCGACTAGCCCTTACCGCCTTCATTCCGTTTGTATGGGGTCAGGTGGTTCAGGTCCAGACGGACGACACCATGACCATGTACTGCCTCAACCATCAGGGCGGGATGCACTCCTTGCCTCTGTGCAAGGAGGCTGTCCGCACTTGGTCTCTCGTGATCAGCCTGGAGGCGGATCTCCTAGCCGTCCATGTGGCAGGAACCTCTAACAGTCTGGCCGATGCCCTCAGCCAGATAGGCTCTGCGTCCCACAAGTGGTCTCTCCTGACGGAGGTAGTACAAGATCTGTTTTCCCATTGGGGCACCCCTCAAGTGGACTTGTTCACCTTCAGGGAGAATGCGAAGCTGAGGCTGCTTCATGCCTGCCCCCCTCATCAGGGCTCGCTGCAGGGGGATGCCTTCTCCAGGCCGTGGACCCCAGGCCTCTTCTATGCCTTCCCTCCATTTCCCTTGATCCACAAGGTGCTTCTCAAGGTGAAGAGGGACAAGGCGCAGGTGATTCTGGTAGCCCCAGACTGGCCCCTCAAGTTCGGGTACGCAGATCTCCTCAGCCTCAGCTCCAGGCTCCCGAGGTGGCTTCCAGCCCGCCTGGACCTGATCTCCATCGACAAGGGGAAGGTTCTTCATCCGGACCTTCAATCCCTGCACCTGATGGCCTGGTTTCTGAGCGGCTAGAGTTCCAGGCCTTGGGTCTTTCCGATGAAGTCCTCAATGCTGTTGAGGTGTCCCGTAAAGGAGTTGACCAGAAAGTGCTACGCCTTCAAATAGAAGAGATTCTCCATTTAGTGTCACGACAAGGGATTGGACCCCTCTTCCTATTCCTTGGCTAGCATTCTGGACTACCTGTGGTCCCTTTCTCAGCTAGGTGTTGGTCGACAACCCTCAAGGTGCTCCTGGCAGCCATCTCGGCTTACTGGGCATGGGCCGCAAGCAGTCAGTGGCACAGGAGAAGGTGGTCGGGCGCTTTTTCAAAGGCCTTGATCACATACCCCCTCTGGTGCGAGAACCTCCACCTCCGTGGGATCTACTGCTGGTATTGGCTAAGCTCATGGGCAAGCCATTCGAACTGATGCACAGGTGTGATATCTCCCACCTGTCATGGAAGACCGCCTTCTTGGTGGCCTATCACGTCTGCCAGAAGGATGGGAGAGCTGCAGCTGCTTTCCATCGAGTCTCCTTATCTGGTCTTCCACAGGGACAAGGTTGTCCTTCACCCCCACCCGAAATTCCTTCCGAAGGTGGTGTCAGAGTTTCACCTGAATCGGGTGTTGACTCGGCTGGTGTTCTACCCCAGTCACACCTCGGAGGCCGAATATAGGCTCCATACTTTGGACCCTAGAAGAGAGCTCACTTATTATAAGGAGCGAATGGCTGAAGTTCGTGGAGTGGTTCGCCAGCTGTTTGTCACCTACGCTGAAGCCGCACCTGGCAGACCTGCAGCCAAGCGGACAATAAGCAGGTGGGCCACCTCCTGTATAGATCTCTGCTGTAGGTTGGTGGGCATGGACCCTCCCAAAGGAATAAGAGCTCATTCTACCCGCCATACCGCTGCTTCGGTGGCTGCTTCTAGGGACGTCTCTACCCAGGAAATCTGCAGGGCTGCTACCTGGAAGTCATCACACACCTTTATTTCCCATTACCACATTGACCTTGAGTCATGCCAGGATGCTGGTTTTGGGATCTCGGTTCTCCAGTCCTTATTCCCTAAGTAGGGGGTGTGCGACTTGCCTCCCTCCTCCCAGAGAACTGCTAGGAATCTGCCAGACAGTGTGGATTGAACAACATATCCACGTCTCTAGAAATACAGGTTACTCACCTGTAACAGGAGTTCTAGGAGTGGTATATTTTGTTCATCCACACGACCCACCTGACCTCCCCGGCTTCAACGCGCAACCTGGCTTCCAGCGGCCTAGATCTGACTTCATGGGGCAGAGCCGAGGGTTTTACCACCCGGATGGGTGGGAGGAGCCAGCTTCAGGACCTTCCGGCAAGATTTAAAGCGGCAAGGAACCTGCCAGACTGTGTGGATGAACAACATAAACCACTCCTAGAACTCCTGTTACAGGTGAGTAACCTGTATTTACGTAAGAATTTACCGTAACAGTAGATCTTCAAGAGGAGCTCTTGCAGCAGGTGGCTTTCCCACCCACCATTCCCCCAGGAATTACTGGTGTTACCCTTCTTAGGGTAAAGGAGATCCTGCTCGGTTCTCCATTTACTTCAGCTGGGTCTCCGTCGAGAGAACTGAGATGGCGCCGGGGGACCGCCCCTTTATACAACATCTGACATCGGTTGGGGCTGACGTCGGGGGCGGTCCCCCACCTCAGACTGCTAGCTACAAGATTTTTCCATGGGGTCCTAATGCCAGGTGGCATTAGTCCTAATGGTAATACCTGCTGCAAGAGCTCCTCTCGAAGATCTACTGTTACAGTAAGTTCTTACATAACTGTACTTTACTCCCAGTACAAGGTGACAGAACACAGCTTGTACTAGAAGTTACTCCCAGTACTGGGTGACAGAACACAGCCTGTACTAGAAGTTACTCCCAGTACAGAGTGACAGAGCACAGCCAATACTAGAAGTTACTCCCAGTCAAGGGTGACAGGGCACAGCATGTACTAGAAGTTGCTTCCAGTACAAGGTGACAGAACATAGCATGAAACTAGAAGTTACTCCCAGTACAAGTTGGCAGGACACAGCCTGTACTAGAAGTTACTCCCAGTACAAGTGACAGAGCACAGCCCATACTAGAAGTTACTCCCAGTCAAGGGTGACAGGGCACAGCATGTATTAGAAGTTACTCCAAGTGCCAGGTGACAGAACACAGCTTGTACTAGAAGTTACTCCCAGTACAGAGTGACAGAGCATAGCCCATATTTGAAGATACCCCCAGTACAGGGTGACAGAACACAGCATGTGCTAGAATGTAATCCCTATAGCGGGTGACAGAACACAGCCTGTACTAGAAGTTACTCCCAGTACAGAGTGACAGAGCACAGCCCATACTAGAAGTAACTCCCTGTCAAGGGTGACAGGGCACAGCATGTACTAGAAGTTACTCCAAGTACCAGGTGACAGAACACATCTTGTACTAGAAGTTACTCCCAGTACAGAGTGACAGGACAGAGCCCATACTAAAGCTACTCCCAATACAGAGTGACAGGACAGAGCCCATACTAAAGTTACTCCCAGTACAGAGTGACAGAGTACAGCCCATACTAGAAGTTAGTCCCAGTCCAGGGTGACAGGGCACAGCATGTACTAGAAGTTACTATCAGTACCAGGTGACACAGCACAGCCTATACTACAAGTTACTCCCAGTACAGAGTAACAGGACAGAGCCCATACTAAAGTTACTCCCAGTACAGAGTGACAGGACAGAGCCCATACTAAAGTTACTCCCAGTACAGAGTGACAGAGCACAGCCCATGCTAGAAGTTAGTGCCAGTCCAGGTGACAGGGCACAGCCTGTACTAGAAGTTACTCCCAGTACAGAGTGACAGAGCGCAGCCCGTACTTGAAGATACCTCCAGTACAGGGTGACAGGACACAGCATGTACTAGATGTTACTCCCAGTACTGGGTGACAGAACACAACCTGTACTAGAAATTACTCCCAGTACCAGGTGACAGAACACAGCCTGTACTAAAGGTTACTCCCAGGACCAGGTGACAAAAACACAGTCTGTACTAGAAGTTACTCCCAGTACAGAGTGACAGAGCGCAGCCCATACTAGAAGTTACTCCCAGTACAGGGTGACAGAACACAGCATGCACTAGACGTTACTCCCAGTACAAGGTAGCAGGACACAGCCTGTGGTAGAAGTTACTCCCAGTACAACGTGGCAGCACACAGCCTATACTAGAAATCACTCCCAGTATCAGGTGACAGAACACAGCCCCTAATAGAAGTTACTCCCAGTGCAGAGTTACAGGGCAGAGCCCATACTAAAGTTACTGCCAGTACAGAGTGACAGAGCACAGCCCATACTTCAAGGTACCCCCCAGTACAGGGTGACAGGACAAAGCATGCAGTAGAGGTTACTCCCAGCACAAGTGGCAGGACACAGCCTATAGTAAAAGTTACTCCCACTACAAAGTGTCAGGACACAGCATGTAGTAAAAGTTATTCCCAGTACCAGGTGACAGAACTCAGCCTATACTAGAAGTTACTCTCAGTACAGAGTGACAGAGCACAGCCCATATTAGAAGTTACTCCCAGTCCAGGGTGACAGCGCACAGCATGTATTCGGAGTTACTATCAGTACCAGGTGACACAACACAGCCTATACTAGAAGTTACTCCCAGTACAAGGTGGCAGGACACAGCCTGTACTAGAAGTTACTTCCAGTACAGAGTGACAGAGCACAGCCCATACTAGAGGTTACACTCAGGCAAGGGTGACAGGGTACAGCAGGTATTAGAAGTTACTCCCAGTACAAGGTGGTAGGACACAGCCCGTACTAGAAGTTACTCCCAGTGCAGAGTAACAGGACAGAGCCCATGCTAAAGTTACTCCTAGTAAAGAGTGACAGAGCACAGCCCATACTTGAAGATACCCCCAGTACAGGGTGACAGAACACAGCATGTACTAGAAGTTACTCCCAGTACTGGGTGACAGGACACAGCCTGTACTAGAAGTTACTCCCAGTACCAGGTGACAGAACACAGCATGTACAAGAAGTTACTCCCAGTACGAGGTGACAGAACACAGTCTGTACTAGAAATTACTCCCAGTACATGCTGGCAGGACACAGCCCATACTAAAAGTTACTCCCAGTACATAGTGACAGAGCACAGCCCATACTAGAAGTTACTCCCAGTCCAGGGTGACAGGACACAGCATGTATTAGAAGTTACTCCCAGTACAAGATGGCAGAACACACCCTGTACTAGAAGTTACTCCCAGTACAGAGTGACAGAGCACAGCCCATAGCAGAAGTTACTCCCAGTCAAGGATGACAGGGCACAGCATATATTAAAAGTTATACTTGAAGTTACTCCCAGTACAAGGTGGCAGGACACAGCCCATACTACAAATTACTCCCAGTACAGAGTGACAGAGCACAACCCATACTAGAAGTTACTCCCAGTACAGGGTGACAGGACACAGCATGCACTAGACGTTACTCCCAGTACAAGGTAGCAGGACACAGCCTGTAGTAGAAGTTACTCCCAGTACAACGTGGCAGCACACAGCCTATACTAGAAATCACTCCCAGTATCAGGTGACAGAACACAGCCCCTAATAGAAGTTACTCCCAGTGCAGAGTTACAGGACAGAGCCCATACTAAAGTTACTGCCAGTACAGAGTGACAGAGCACAGCCCATACTACAAGGTACCCCCAGTAAAGGGTGACAGGACAAAGCATGCACTAGACGTTACTCCCAGTACAAGATGGCAGGACACAGCCTGTAGTAGAAGTTACTCCCAGTACCAGGTGACAGAACACAGCCTGTACTGGAAGTTACTTCCAGTGCATAGTTACAGGACAGAGCCCAAAATAAGGTTACTCCCAGTATAGAGTGACAGAGCACAGCCCGTACTTGAAGGTACCCCCAGTACAGGGTGACAGGACACAGCATGCACTAGATGTTACTCCTAGTACAAGATGGCGGGACATATCCTTAGTAGAAGTTACTCCCAGTACACGATGGCAGAACACAGCCTGTACTAGAAGTTACTCTCAGTACAGAGTTACAGGACAGAGCCCATACTAAAATTACTCTCAGTACAGCGTGACAGAGCACAGCCCCTACTTGAAGCTACCCCCAGTACAGGGTGATAGGACACAGCATGCACTAGACATTACTCCCAGTACAAGTTGGCAGAACACAGCCTGTACTAGAAGTTACTTCCAGTACAGAGTGGCAGGACACAGCCTGTAGTAGAAGTTACTCTCAATCAAGGCTGACAGGGCACAGCATGTACTTGAAGTTACTCCCAGTACAAGGTGGCAGGACACAGCCTGTACTAGAAGTTACTCCCAGTTGAAGGTGACAGAACACAGCCCTTACTAGAAGTTACTCCCAGTACAATGTGACAGAACAGAGCTTGTATTAGAAGTTACTCCCAGTATCGGGTGACAGAACACATCCTATACTAGAAGTTACTCCCAGTACATGATGGCAGAACACAGCCTGTACTAGAAGTTACTCCCAGTACAATGTGGCAGGACACAGCCTGTACTAGAAGTTACTCAATGTACCAGGTGACAGAACACAGCTTGTACTAGAGATTACTTCCAGTACAGAGTGACAGGACAGCACCCATACTAAAGTTACTCCCAGTACAGAGTGACAGAGCACATCCCCTACTTGAAGATACCTCCAGCACGGGTGACAGGACACAGCATGCACTAGACGTTATTCCCAGTACAGGATGGCAGAACACAGCCTGTACTAGAAGTTACTTCCAATACAGAGTGGCAGGACACAGCCTGTAGTAGAAGTTACTCCCAATCAAGGCTGACAGAACACAGCATGTACTTGAAGTTACTCCCAGTACAAGGTGGCAGGACACAGCCTGTACAAAAAGTTACTCCCAGTTCAAGGTGACAGAACACAGCCCTTATTAGAAGTTACTCCCAGTACCAGGTGACAGAACAGAGCTTGTGTTAAAAGTTACTCCCAGTACTGGGTGACAGAACACATCCTATACTAGAAGTTACTCCCAGTACAAGGTGGCAGGACACAGCCTGTACAAAAAGTTACTCCCAGTTCAAGGTGACAGAACACAGCCCTTATTAGAAGTTACTCCCAGTACCAGGTGACAGAACAGAGCTTGTGTTAAAAGTTACTCCCAGTACTGGGTGACAGAACACATCCTATACTAGAAGTTACTCCCAGTACAAGGTGGCAGAACACAGCCTGTAGTAGAAGTTATTCCCAGTACGTAATGGTAGAACACAGCCTGTACTAGAAGTTACTCCCAGAACAATGTGGCAGGACACAGCCTGTACTAGAAGTTACTCAGTGTACCAGGTGACAGAACACAGCTTGTACTAGAGGTTTCTCCCAGTACAGAGTGTCAGGACAGCACCCACACTAAAGTTACTCCCAGTACAGAGTGACAGAGCACAGCCCCTACTTGAAGATACCCCCAGTACAGGGTGATAGGACACAGCACGTACCAGAAGTTACTTCCAGTACCGGGTGACAGGACACAGCTTGTGCTAGAAGTTACTCCCAGTACCAGGTGACAGAACACAGTCTGTACTAGACATTACTCCCAGTACAGAATGGCAGAACACAGCCTGTACTAGATGTTACTCCCAGTACAAAGTGACAGGTCACAGCATGTGCTAGAAGTTACTCCCAGTACCAGGTGACAGAACACAGCCTGCACTAGAAGTTATTCCCAGCACCAGGTGACAGAACACAACCTGTACTAGAAGTCACTCCCAGTACCAGGTGACAGGGCACATCATGTACTAGAAGTTACTCCCAGTACCAGGTGACAGAACACAACCTGTTCTAGAAGTTACTCCCAGTACTGGGTGACAAAGCACAGCCTGTACTAGAAGTTACTTCCAGTAGCAGGTGACAGAACACAGGCTGTACTAGAAGGAACTCCCAGTACATGGTGGCAGGACACAGCCTGTACTTGAAGTTACTCCCAGTACCAGGTGACATAACACAGCCTGTACTAGAAGTTATTCCCAGTACAAGGTGGCAGGACACAGTCTGTACTAGAAGTTACTCCCAGTACAAGGTGGCAGGACATAGCCTGTACTAGAAGTTACTCCCAGTACAAGGTGACAGAACACAGCCTGTACTGGAAGTTACACTCAGAACAGAGTGACAGAGCACAACCCATGCTAGAAGTTTCTCCCAGTACAGGATGACAGGGCACATCATGTACTAGAAGTTACTCCCAGTACCAGGTGACAGAACACAGCCTGTACTAGAAGTTACTCCCAATACTGGGTGACAAAGCACAGCCTGTACTAGAAGTTACTCCCAGTACTAGGTGACAGAACACAGCCTGTACTAGAAGTTACTCCCAGTACAGGATGACAGGGTACAGCATGTACTAGAAGTTACTCCTCGTACCAGGTGACAGAACACAGCATGTGCTAGAAGTTACTCCCAGCACCAGGTGACAGGACACAGCCTGTACTAGAAGTTACTCCCAGTACAAGGTGGCAAGACACAGCCTGTGCTAGACGTTACTCCCAGTATCAGGTGACAGAACACAACCTGTACTAGAAGTTACTCCCAGTACAAGGTGACAGAACAGAGTCTGTACTGGAAGTTACACTCAGTACAGTGTGACAGAGCACAGCATGTACTAGAAGTTACTCCTAGTACCAGGTGACAGAACACAGCCTGTACTAGAAGTTACTCCTGTACTTGAAGTTCCTCCTAGCACCAGGTGACAGAACACAGCCTGTACTAGAAGTTACTCCCCAGTACCAGGTGACAGAACATGTCCTGTACTAGAGTTACTCCCAGTACAAGGTGGCAAGACATAGCCTGTACTAGAGTTACTCCCAGTACAAGGTGGCAGGACATAGCCTGTACTAGAAGTTACTCCCAGTACAGGGTGACAAAACACAGCCTGTGCTGGAAGTTACTCCCAGTACAGGGTGACAGGGCACAGCCCATACTAGAAGGTACTCTATTTACAGAGTGTCAGGGCAGAGCCTGTAGTAGAAGTTACTCCCAGGTCAGGGTGGCAGGACACCTCCCATACTAGAAGTTACTCCCAGTGCAGGGTGACAGGGCATGACCTGTACTAGAAGGAACTCGAGCCATAGTCATATTATGGAAATCTTGACATCTTGTTTTCTATTGATGTTTGTTACAGAATCCAAGCCCTCACCACTGAAGAAGGGCAGTGGCTCTGAGCTGTCAGAAAAGGATTTAAATATGCTGTTGGTGAATCCAGAGGCCCCAACTATCACCATTCTGAACGAAGTGGAGAGCAGCGAGAGGCCGTTGTTCCTGGTGCACCCAATAGAAGGCTCCACTGCAGCATTCCGCACCCTGACCTCAAAGCTGAGCTTACCGTGTTACGGGCTGCAGTGCACCAAAGGTAGCTGCGAGAATCATTTTACATCATTTTAGTTCTCTAAATATCATTTGGGAGGTAATGTCTAAACTTCCATCTTACAAGTAAGCAATAATACCCGACAGGGTGGTGTGTGCTATACGGACCGCCTAGGGCATAATGAGGCCCGACAAGCGAGGCGGCCTTATAGCCCCTGAAGGTCCAGTATAGCATAACACCGCCCACCCTGGAGGGTATTATTGTGCTTAGAAATGGGCATTGTAAAAAAAAAAAAGTTTAATAAAAAGTGTTAATAAAAAGTTAGTTTAAAATAAGTTTTGTCATAAAATAGTTCCTCCGCCTGCATTAGAATGTTTTTTTTTTAATCTGGGTTCTTTTGTGGTACTGGAGCCTCTGTACTTCTGCCTTTCATTTGATTGTTAGGGTTAACCCCCCCCCCAACACACACACACACACACACACAGCGCTTTTGGGAGGAACAGCAAAATTAGTTGAGCGAGACAGAGAAAAAATGCTGTCTTTTTGACTGATACTGTGTGTGAGACACAAAACCTGTCCTGCTTTACATATCTGGAGTTCCCGATCGCCAATCCCGTAAGTTGTGGAGAGAGATGGTCATGGGGAGCAGTCTCGGTAGTGGGAAGGAAAGAAACATGCTGCAGGTAGGAAGGAAGGAAAGAAATGCGTTGCTGTCAGGAATTAGATTTATTTCTGGGACATAGCCAGTGTAGTGGAAGCAGCATCGCAAGCAGCACTCGTGAGCTGCTGTGGAGAGGTACGCAACGCTCATTTGAAAACAGAGCTGTCCATTGGTATGACGGCTACACGGCCACAGACTCACCCGCTTTCTTATAACAAATGTTTACTCAGTCCAGCAGACACAGAAGCAGGTTCACCATTCATTCATTCAGCTGGTGCAGTCTTCACTGTGAGCAGGTAGTTAGCTGGAGGCGGTAGTCACGAACGCGGTCAACGCGGCAATGGCTCTTCAAAAGTTGCACTGCGGCTGCTGAAAGCGACATTTACTGTCTCTCCGCTGCTCTGCCCATACCACTCGTGGGATTTAACAGCACCAGTTTAGAAAAGGAGCAAGTAAAAGCTGCTACCGTATGCAGCCTGCCGCCTCCTCGATAGAAAAATAATAGCGCTGACACAGTGAATGCGTAGGTGGGCTACAGTATCAGGGCACCGCTGCGGTTTGACAGACTTTTATATTTTTACTTGTTTTTAACTGCGAAAACAGTTAATTACGGTGTGATTTCTGGTTGGGCAGCTTGGAAAGTCAAGATTTCAGGTTGAGGTTTTGTTGGGGGGGGGGGGCGCGGCCCGGCCATTGGGTTTATTCGCTCGCTTGTTAATGGAGCAGAAAAATGGCTGTTATCAAGTTTACTAACATTCTAGGGGCACACTAATTTCTGTAAAAGGGCAGGCTGGCACAGGGACTAGTTATTCACTGGTCTCTGTTGTCTGATACCCGCCCGGGTGGAGTGTGCTCGCAACCAATCAGAGAGCAGGGTTTTGCTGGCCCATTTTCTAAATCTCAGTAGAGAGCGCAGTGGCTTGCAATTCCAGTAACTGCTGATGGTGCACTGCCAAACTAATGAACACTGCTTTGACTCCAGGGTCCAACTGGTAGTGACACCAGTGTTCTAAAAAGATATCTGTGGTCTTTAGTACAAGCCAAAAGCTTGCAAGCCCCCCTCCTGCATTGTCATCTCTACCCTGCATGGCACAACTCTTGAAGTTGTACCCCAGTTTAAGTACCTTGGTGCTGGGGTTGATGGAAGACTTGACTGCTCTTCCCACACTGATTGCATCCATGAAAATCACTGCCCAAAACTCTGCCCCCTTTATTGCAGCAAGGCTTGCTTACTACTCCCAGTCTGTCGGGTGGTCCTCATCAGGAAGCGCCTACTGGTGTTTCTCACTGCGGATGTGGTCCATGATGCTGCCCCTAATTTCTCTCACCAGACTGGACTCTCATTTGCATGCCTTCAGACTCTTTACTTCCAGTGCCCCTCCCTGTAGCAGTCATTGCCTCCCAATGCCTCACACATCGTGCATCTTTCCATCTTTCCTATCTAAATACTGGTTCTCCTCCCTTCCTCTCCTCTCTGTGGTCACTCTGCCTCCTACTCGCTCCACTATATAGACTCCTGCACCTTCTGTTCCCCATTCCTATTCTGTCTTGGGGCAAACTACTTTCTCCTCCCATCTCCCCTCCACCTGGAACATCCTTTATCCCCTGCTTCCTCTGTCCTCTTCCTACAGTACCTCTCCCTCAAGCAACAACTTACACTTCATTTTACTCCCTCCTGTTGCTGCTCGGACCCTGGCTAGACTGTTCAGGCTCTCCTCCTTTTCATATATTTACTCTCCCAAATGACCTTTGTGTTGCAGCAGTGCTGTCTTGCAGGAGCGTATGCCTAGTGTTCCCATTGTGCCCTGCTGCTGTAGTGATATGTTCCCAACTTACTCCTTGGTACCTGAAACATTATGGATTATTTCAGTTATAACAATATGTTACTGCACTAATTATAGCTCATTTATTTTGTTTTTCTCTCTCTCTCTCATACCTTTTCATGATCTATACTTTTGTGCTGACAGTCTGTATTTGTGTGTTTAGGATTTTATTTAATTGCATGCTTCTTGCCTGAATCATTTTTACTGTACACATTTTTATCCTGTACCCCCCTTTCATCTCACCTACAATTGAGCCTGGGCTCCATGCAATTTTCCAGTTACCAATGTTCATTGGAAAAAAAAATATTCTTCTGTCAACTGGTGCTTATTGTTTGGGGGTGGGTAAGTGAAATGCTGTCCATTAGTCTCCACCATGGACTGGTGCTGACTGTGGAGGGGGCATAATTAAAATGCTGTCTGTTCATCTCTCACCGCTGACCAGTGCTGAGTTTGTGGGGGCATAATTGAAACATTACAGTCTGTTAATCTCCCACTGTGTGCCAGTGATGACTGTTGGAGTGGGGGCATCATTGAAATGCTGTTTGTTCATCTCCCACTGTTGACCTGTGGTGACTGTTTTTTTTTGGGGTAATTAAAATGCTGTATGTTAATCTCCCTCTGCGGGTTGGTGCTGTTATGGTGGGGGGCATAATTGAAATATTGTCTGTTAATCTCCTACTAATTCACAGTGTACTGTACATGCTGCCATTGGGGGACATTATCAGGGCTACGGGCTGGGTTTTCACTGTTATGCAGATGATACCCAGCTGTACTTGTCCTGTGTGCCCAATACCCAGGTGTCGGACTCTGTATTTAGCAGCTGCCTCAAGGAAATTCAGTTGTGGATGACTCACAACTGGCTTAAGCTTAACCCAGACAAGACTGAGATACTGGCTGTGGATCCAGGTCATCTGGGTGGAGGGGATGAGGGGTTACCCCCGCGACCTAGTGTTGTGGGGGTGCCCCTAGCCCCCTCTAGACAGGTGAAGAATTTGGGCGTGATCCTGGATGATGGCCTGACACTTGAGGTGTCAGCCGTGGTTAGAAGGGGGTTTTATCATCTCAGGAATATCGCCTCGAATTTGAGCCCTGATCCCGCCTGAGGACCTGACCATGCTGGTGCATGCTTTTGTCACTTCCAAGCTGGACTGCTGTAATGCCCTGTACCAAGGGTTATCTGGAGGCAACCTCCGGGTGCAGAATATGTTGATGGGTGTGAAAAGGTGTGAGCATATCACCCCGGGTCCTCCGTGGACTGCACTAGCTGCCAGTCCGGGAGAGGATTGTCTTCAAGATAGGACTGTTGATCTATAAGACCCTGCATGAAGGGGTCCTGTCTATCTGCAAGATCTCCTTGTCCCCTATAGTCCAGCCTGAGTACTTCATTCTGCTGGGGGAGGCCTCCTGGGAGTTCCTAGGGTTAGGCTGTGGCATTCTGGGGACAGAGCATTCTTGGCGGCTGCACCTACCCTGTGGAACTCCTTGCCTGGTTATTTAAAAGAGGCTGCCTTGGTGGAAGCCTTTAAAAAGGGCCCTAAAACATATTTGTTCCAACAAGCGTTTTATTGATTATGTTTTAAAATTATTATTGGTTTTATGGGATAGATAGATAATAGCATGCTCCCAGTTGTATTCTTCTATATGTATATTTGTGTACGATTCTAAATGTGTGGTCTTATATTGTACACTGTGATGTATCTGCATTCCTGTTTAGTGTGTCTTTTATGGCTTCCATTTGTATATTCAAATGTACTACTGTAACCTGCTAACAGTGTGCTACACTGCTCTTCTGTACATGTTTGCTGTATAGTTATACTCTGTGCTACAGCATGTGGCCCGGAGTCATGCCTGAAATCGGTCCCTGGGATCAGTGCACCTACCCGGTTACCAAGTCATAAATAAATAAAAAATAGCACCCAGAGTCTCTGGAAATAGGTGCTTTAGAAATAAAATATGTATCTATCTATTTATCTATTTATCTACTGGTGCTGACTGTTGGGGGGAAGACAGTGAAATGCTGTGTAGTAATCTCCCACCACGAGCTAGTGTTGATTTCTCTTTCTTTATTTCCAGTTGCCCCCCTGGATAGCATTCAGAGCCTGGCTGCCTACTACATCTCCTGCATGAAACAGGTGCAGCCAGAGGGCCCCTATCGCATAGCAGGCTACTCCTTTGGAGCCTGCGTGGCCTTTGAGATGTGCTCTCAGCTGCAGACCCAGCAGGAATCCCCTCCCCTGGTGGAAAGTCTCTTTCTTTTCGACGGGTCTCATTCCTACGTGGCTGCATATACCCAGGTAAGAAGTAAAATTCACAGCTTTGAAATGGTTGTGGATTTCTTTGTTTCGTTCCTGTTTTTTGTCTTCCTGCCCTTTTTCTCTCAAATTTGACCTGTTAGAGAGGTTCATTGAGAAATACCACAGCCCAGCTTGACAGCAGGTATCAGGGATGCAACTCCAACTCGGACTGCCATTTAAGTTGAGGTAATGTGTTTTTGGAAAGCTCACATGTAACAACAGTCAGCAGACCGAGGGTTAACCTTTGACTGTCCCTGAAAATTACTGTATTGGGACGCACGAGTAAACAGAGCCGTCAGTTGATGTTAGGATAGGATGGCCTAGTTCTGCACAAAGGACAGAATTAAGTAATTAAATAATTTAATTATGCTGGCGGTATAGCATAGAGGTTAGAGTAACGAACTGTGAATGGGCTTGGTACATCCAGCAAAGTGGGGTTTGAGTCCCACAACCTCCACTTGCATACTGTGTGACTCTGAGCAAGTCATTTAACCTCCCCAGTGCTCGCAGGTCACCCCTGAAAACAGGCGTTTGTGCCTAATGGGCCTTACTCAGTTACCAAAGACTAAAATAAATAAAATAATTAATTCATTTTAAATGTTGCTGACTTGGATAACATCATGAAAAGAAGACTGATTTTCATCAGGCATAGGGGACAACAACCCTAAAACTTTCATCATTTACTCATAGAAACATAAAATTTGTCAGCAGATAAGGACCGCTTGGTCCACCCAATCTTCCCAGTTTGTCCCTGCCTGTACTGTCACCACAGACCCTACCTAATCTCTGGCTACTCCCTGCCCCTCACACACTTCTCTGCCAGATTCCTGTGTGCCTATCCCATGCATACTTGAAGCCCACCACTGTCTTCTCCCTACCACTTCCTCAGGAAGACTGTTCCAGGCATCCACCACTCTTTCAGTGAAGTACTCCTCAAATCCCTCCTAAATTTCTTCCTTCCAGCTTTATAGCATGTCCCTTGTTCTCTTGCCCCTTCTCTTCGAAAACGTCTCCCCTCCTGTACTTATTCACCCCCCATGAAGTACATATAGATCTCCAACATGTCTGCCCTTTCCCTCATCTCTTCCAGGGTGCACATATTGTGATCCCTCAGTCTCTCCTCATAGGACTTATGATGCAGTCTCTGCACCATTTTAGTTGCCATCCTCTGGAGAGCCTTCACCCTGTCTATATCCTTCCTTAGATGTGGTCTCCAGAACTGGACATAGTACTCCAGGTGTGGTCTTACTAATGATTGTTACAGTGGTAACACCACGTCTCTCCTTCAGCTGGTGATTTCTGTCCTTCTGCTCCCTGGTATCCCGCTGGCCCTGCCCTGTTTTGTCACACTGCCTGGCCCCATTGAGGTCATCAGATATATGACCGTATTTCTGCACATCATTCAAAACATAAAGGAAACTAGAAGGGATACACAGTACATCAAGCACACAGTAACAGGGGTAGTGCACACTCAGATACACCAAGCACACAGTAACAGAGGCAGTGCACACTCAGATACACCAGTACACCAAGCACACAGTAACAGGGACAGTGCGCACACAGATACACCAGTATATCAAGCACACAGTAACAGGCAGGGGTGTAGTCAGATATTTCTGTTTTGCACACAGTTTCTCCAACTGCTGCCCCCATACAAAAAATGCACACACCATTTCAGACTGCTGCCCCCAGTTTCAAAGCAAATCAGATTATCAGATGACTTAACTAATCCCTAAACATGTTGTACACATATATATGTCCTAAACTATAGAAGTTTAAACTTATACAGACACTAAGTGGCCTACATTAACTCAAATACTACAGATTATAATGATAGTGGTAACAAACAGGTATATGGTTTGGGACAGGTACTCAAAAAAACTGTACACGAAAGTGTAGTGAGTATGCCTGCCTACACCCTTGGTAACAGGGGCAGTGCACACTCAGATACACTGGTACATCAAGCACACAGTAACAAGGGCAGTGCACACACAGATACACCAGTACATCAAGCACACATTAACTGGGGCAGTGCACACACACATACACCAGTACATCAAGCACACATTAACAGGGACAGAGCACACTCAGATACACCAGTACATCAAGCACACAGTAACAGGGGCAGTGCACATTCAGATACACCAATACATCAAGCACACAGTAACAGAGGCAGTGCACACTCAGATACACCAGTACATCAAGCACACAGTAACAGAGGCAGTGCACACTCAGATGCACCAGTACATCAGGCACACAGTAACAGGGGCAGAGCACACTCAGATACACCAGTACATCAAGCATACAGTAACAGGGGCAGAGCACACTCAGATACACCAGTACATCAAGCACACAGTAACAGAGGCAGTGCACAGTCAGATACACCAGTACATCAGGCACACAGTAACAGAAGCAGTGCACACTCAGATGTACCAGTACATCAAGCACCCAGTAACAGAGGTAGTGCATACTGAGATACACCAGTACATCAAGCACACAGTAACAGAGGTAGTGCATACTCAGATACACCAGTACGTCAAGCACACAGTAACAGAGGCAGTGCACACTCAGATGCACCAGTACATCAAGCACATAGTAACAGGGACAGTGCACACACAGATACACCAGTACATCAAGCACACAGTAACAGAGGTAGTGCATACTCAGATACACCAGTACATCAAGCACACAATAACAGAGGCAGTGCACACTCAGATTCACCAGTACATCAAGCACACCGTAACAGGGACAGTGCACACACAGATACACCAGTACATCAAGCACACAGTAACAGAGGTAGTGCATACTGAGATACACCAGTACATTAAGCACACAGTAACAGGGGCAGTGCACATTCAGATACACCAGTACATCAATCACACAGTAACAGGGGCAGTACACACTCAGCTACACCAGTACATCAAGCACATAGTAACGGACAGCGCACACACAGATACACCAGTACATCAAGCACACAGTAATAGGGGCAGTGCACACTCAGATTCACCAGTACATCAAGCACACAGTAACAGAGGCAGAGCACACTCAGATGCACCAGTACATCAAGCACACAGTAACAGGGACAGAGCATACGCAGATACACCAGTAAATCAAGCACACAGTAACAGGCAGGGGTGTAGTCAGATATTTCCGTTTTGCACACAGTTTCTCCAACTGCGGCCCCCCCGTACAAAAAATGCACACACCATTTCAGACTGCTGCCCCCAGTTTCAAAGCAAATCAGATTATCAGATGACTTAACTAATCTCTAAACATGTTGTACACATATATATGTCCTAAACTATAGAAGTTTAAACTTATACAGACACTAAGTGGTCTACATTAACTCAAATACTACAGATTATAATGATAGTGGTAACAAAAAGGTATATGGTTTGGGACAGGTACTCAAAAAAACTGTACACAAAAGTGTAGTGAGTATGCCTGCCTACACCCTTGGTAACAGGGGCAGTGCACACTCAGATACACCGGTACATCAAGCACACAGTAACAAGGGCAGTGCACACACAGATACATCAGTACATCAAGCACACATGAACTGGGGCAGTGCACACACACATACACCAGTACATCAAGCACACATTAACAGGGACAGAGCACACTCAGATCACCAGTACATCAAGCACACAGTAACAGGGGCAGTGCACATTCAGATACACCAGTACATCAAGCACACAGTAACAGAGGCAGTGCACACTCAGATACACCGGTACATCAAGCACACAGTAACAAGGGCTGTGCACACACAGATACATCAGTACATCACGCACACATTAACTGGGGCAGTGCACACACACATGCACCAGTACATCAAGCACACATTAACAGGGACAGAGCACACTCAGATCACCAGTACATCAAGCACACAGTAACAGGGGCAGTGCACATTCACATACACCAGTACATCGAGCACACAGTAACAGAGGCAGTGCACACTCAGATACACCAGTACATCAAGCACACAGTAATGGAGGTAGTGCACACTCAGATACACCAGTACATCAGGTACACAGTAATAGGGGCAGAGCACACTCAGATACACCAGTACATCAGGCACACAGTAACAGAAGCAGTGCACACTCAGATACACCAGTACATCAAGCACACAGTAACAGGGGCAGAGCACACTCAGATACACCAATACATCAAGCACACAGTAACGGGGACAAAGCACACTCAGATACACCAGTACATCAAGCACACAGTAACAGGGGCAGAGCACACTCAGATACACCAGTACATCAAGCACACAGTAACAAGGACAAAGCACACTCAGATACACCAGTACATCAAGCACACAGTAACAGGGGCAGTGCACACTCAGATACACCAGTACATCAAGCACACAGTAACAGAGACAGAGCACACTCAGATACACCAGTACATCAAGCACACAGTAACAGGGGCAGTGCACACTCCGATACACCAGTACATAAAGCACACAGTAACAGGGGCAGAGCACACTCAGATACACCAGTACATCAAGCACACAGTAACGGAGGCAGTGCACACTCAGATACATAGAAAGGCATCTTTTCAAACCAGCCCAAGTCAGAGAGAGTAACAGTAATGTATAATATTATTGGGAGGGGGGTGGAGAGGACTATACAGTCTGTGAATGTTTGCCACCCCATATTATTCCAACAGCTCTGCCCAGTGAGATAAATTGTTAACAGCTGAATCCTTTTGTTCTCTGACAACAAATCTAACCAGAGCGTTAATAGAAAAGCTGCATTTTTATGTGCTCAGGCTGTGTCATGTGATAACTACAGCAAGTCATACGATAACTACAGTGTCACGTGATTATAGCATGCCAAGTGATAACTACAGCAAGTCATACAATAACTACAGTGTGTCATGTGATTATAGCATGCCAAGTGATAACTGCAGCAAGTCATACAATAACTGCAGTGTGTCATGTGATTATAGCATGTCAAGTGATAACTACAACAAGTCATGTGGTAAATACCCTGCAACATGTGATAACTATAGCATGTCATGTGATAACAGAATGGCATGTGATGTGATTAGACCTTGTTATGTGATAACTGAAGAATGGTGTATATAGAGAATACTGGATGGGCAGCTATGCACAACCAGTGTGTTCTGCCACAGAGGGGCTATGATTCCCTCTGACCTCGAGAGCGAAGCTCGAGAGGTCCATGGGAATCAGAATCCCGAGGTGGCAGAACACACTAGTTGTGCATTAAGTTACTCATCCTGTATTTTTTATAGTGTATAGTACTGTGTAAAATATGTGTTTGTGAGTTGTTTTGCTTTTAAAATGAAACTGACTCGTGCATTCTCTAGAGGTTCTAGAATGCTGTTCTACCCCAGTAGAGTAGACTTACATTCCATGACCTTTGAACTGTGGTACAAAATCATTTTGAAAGGGATGGAATTCTGTACAGAACAACACTCCACTATACACTGTATTACTAGAGTAGGTCAGCGATAATTACAGTTTGTCATGTAATAACTACAGAATGTCAAATTATAGTTTGTCAAGTGATAACTACAGAATAACATGTGAGTATAGTGTGTCATGTGATTACAGCTTGTCATGTGATTATAGTTGGGTCGTGGTAACTGCAGTATGTCATGATTATAGCATGTCATGTGATAACTGCATTTTGTTATGTGACAATTACGGTGTGTCTTGATAACTAAAGGATGTTATGTGATAACAATTGAGGATTTTATTCTATGTCAATATGTTTATTAAGCACCCTGAGCTCTTGGGATAGGGCACTATATAAATAGAATTGCTTTGCCTTGCCTAACTAGAGTGTCGTGATAACTACTGGATGGCATACAAAAACAACAGCTTTCTCTATTTCTCCCTGTCTTTACAGACTTATCGGGCCAAACTAACACCAGGCAGCGATGCAGAGGCTGAGACAGAGGCCTTGTGTGCATTTGTACAGCAGTTTACGGGAACAGAATACAACAAGGTAAGCCATGTTTCAAAGCATCAGGGCTGAATCTGTCACTACCTGCTTCAGTTAACCGTTCTCTTGTGTCCCATCATAGAAAGCCACTGGATCCACAAATTGAGGCACTCACTCTTGCTCTCCTTCTTTTGGCTGAGTTTCCATGTCAGCACTGCTGTGAACACTGAGCTGTATTGCAGATTATCCTGTCTCAGCAGGTCCAGGCTGGTGGGGAGGGAATCTTTTCTGCTGGAAGCCCAGGTCCTCAGGAGCTTGTGGAATTTGTCAGTGCCTGGCTTAGCAGCTCTGGAGATGTCCGAGAGACCAGTCTCTTGAACCTCAGTCCATTGCACCCAGCTAGAAGTGAAGATATGGATCCCGAATACTTTAATTTAAATACTGACTTTTAGGTACCCAGGATAGACCACCGGGGGTGCACCATCTTGTTTGCTGGGGATTCCTGTTTCTACACAATTTGACAATCGGAAGGAGACTGCAGCAAAGGCCAGTCAAGTGATTATCTCAGGGTCATAGTGTGGGTCTACTGTGATTTGAACCTGGTTCTTCAAGCTCCCACTTCTGTACTCAGTAGAGCTGGGAGAAAATGAGCAAATTCCAAATTTGCAGAATTTTTGATAAGTTCTGTGAAATTTTGCAAAATTTCCTGCAATGTTTTGGAATTTTCCAAAATTCTTTAATTGGCTATAACTCCGTTCATGTTCTAGCTGGAGGTATGAAACATGGCATGGGCCCTAAAATCATGCAATATTTTATAACATTTGGATGAAGGGTGAAGAAAATATATGGGCTGAAAGTGTGGCAATTTAATATTCATGTGAACATTTCTGAAAATATTTCTATGCTTACAACTTATCTACCTTTGGAGCTAGATAACTGAACACTTAGATGAAACTTTCTAAATAGAGAAGTACTGGTTATGTCACTTGTAAGTTTTAGCCATGACTTGCCTCCCGACATGACTTCCCAGGCTCGCTTCTGAACCTAGGTCAGCAGCATGGCAGCATAACCCTCTGATGCTGGGCTGGGGAGTTGCCTTAAAGCCTAATATTTAGGATCAATGGACCTAACAACACTGGTGATACTGTATTTTGTTCTCTAGCTTTAAACTTACAGGGGCTTAAAATTTAGCAGTTTACATAATTGTGAAATGTAATTTTTAAAATGTCCGAAGGTTTGAAGGTTTATATCTCAGTCACCTTTAAAACTAGAGATCTGAAACTTAGCACACATATGCATGGCACAGGGTCATGTCACCATATACAAAAACAATGCAGCAATGTACTGCACTTTAAATGCAGCAGATACATTGCCGGCGCTTAAACAGAATGCCGACAGCAAAAACGGCATACAACGCAACTGACTTCTTGGTTTTCTGCAGGGGGGCTTCACCCCCCTTATGGCGCTAGCCCCAACCCACCCTATTAATCTAATCAACTCGGGGAGGGTTCAACACGGGATGAAGAGAAACACAAGTTTGTGGGGGGAGGCAAAAAAATGCACAATGCGGTTTGCAAAAGTCTGGGACTGGGATTCGAGCCCTGGTCAACACACACATAGCTGCCTTGCACTGCCACAGTTCATCCCTCTGAGCCACAGCGGCTGCTCGACAGACCACCTCCCCAGCAGAGGTCTTGACCTCTGCGTCACTCCTCCCCACCAGCCATGTGCGACAGAGTACAAAACTACACTTGCTACATTTGTGCCTTTCAGGGTTTATACCCTGTCACTGTAGTTCCCAGTGCTATTTGCGGTGAGTGGTTTTGACTTCGCAGTTATATATACAGTGAATTTACCTGGTACCCATATGTATGTGCATTGGTAAAGTCATCATACCAAATTTGTTGCAGTTGGAACAAACGCTTTTAGTTACCGTAGTTAGCGGTAATTTTAACATTTCTGAACATTTGGAGGCTTATTACCAAGTCACCTTTAAAGATAGAAATCTGAAACTTGGTACCCCACTGTATGGGCATTGCCAATGTCACTGTACCAAACCTGGTGCATGTTGGACAAATACATTTTAAATTAGACATAAATAACTAAAATCGCTATTTTAGTGAAATTCTGCACATTTTTTATGGAAATTTCTCGAAATTTTACGGAAGCGAAATCAATTCACCAGAAGCGACATTTCGCCCAGCTCTAGTACTCCGCACACTCTGCTTTACTGCATCTATTGGCTATACTGTCTCCAGCATGTCCCCCATGGAAATACTGTTGAAAATTATCATAATTAATTGCTTACAACAAATCTGTTGGCCCTGGCTGATAGTCGCTGTCAGTCAGTAAAACCGGTACTGCTGCTGGTGTCCGTGGCTGTGTGTGGGATATTCCTGGTGAATAATGACTGCTGTATTTGCCTGCACACAGTCACTGCACTACATATAATAGTGACAGCACTAAGGGCTTGAAATGAACTGCACTGGTGTAAGAACTATGGGTCAGAACTGTCTCAGGCCGGACACCTGATGGGGTTAGAACTGTCTCAGGCTGGGTACCCGATGGGGTCAGAACTATCTCAGGCTGGGCACCCGAAGGGGTCAGAACCGTCTTAGGCTGGGCACCTGATGGGGTCAGAACTGTTTCAGGTTGGGCACACGCTGGGGTCAGAACTTTCTCAGGCTGGGAACTCGATGAGTTCAGAACTGTCTCAGGCTGGGCACCTGATGGGGTCAGAACTGTCTCAGGCTGGGCATCCAATGGGATCAGAACTGTATCAGGCTGGGCACCCGATGGGGACAGAACCGTCTCAGGATGGGCACCTGATGGGGTCAGAACTGTTTCAGGTTGGGCACACGCTGGGGTCAGAACTGTCTCAGGCTGGGAACTCGATGAGTTCAGAACTGTCTCAGGCTGGGCACCTGATGGGTCAGAACTGTCTCAGGCTGGGCATCCAATGGGGTCAGAACTGTATCAGGCTGGGCACCCGATGGGGGACAGAACTGTCTCAGGCTGGGCACCCGATGGAGTCAGAACTGACTCAGGGTGGGCACCCAATGGGGACAGAGCTGTCTCAGGCTGGGCACCCGATGAGGTCAGAACTATATTAGGCTGGGCACTCTATGGTCCAGTGGTCATGCTATGCACTCTTTCTCTGGCTGAACACCCGATGGCCAAGCAGTAATGCAATGTGCTCTGTCTCAGGCTGGGAACCCGATGGCCCAGCAGTAATGCTGTGTGCTCTGTTTCAGGCTGGGCACCCAATGGCCCAGCAGTAATGCTGTGTACTCTGTCTCAGGCTGGGCACCCAGTGGCCCAGCAGTAATGCTATGTGCTCTGTTTCAGGCTGGGCACCGGATGGCCCAGCGCTAATGCTATGTGCTCTGTCTTAGGTGGGGCACCCGATGGCCCAGCGGTAAAGCTGTGTGAAAGACACAAAAGGAGTACGCACTAGGACAGTGGTGCATCATATCAAAAGACTCAAATCCAAATCAAACTGAAGGTGGAGCACACACCAACCTTAATAAAAGCAAGGGCACAGGTCTCCACATGAAAAATATTTATTACACAAGATAAAAAACGCCAGTAGCCTCGATGGCCCAGTGGTAATGCTATATGCTCTGTCTCAGGCTGGGCACCCAATGGCCCAGTGGTAATGCTGTGCACTCCTATCTGTTTGCAGAAAAAGTCCCTGTGACTCATGGATTCTGCCAACCCTACCTATGTGTGTTACATGTGAGGTTCTATTGGCCCCTCCCCTTTAGCCAGAGCCTTAATAAGCTCCCATGTCTCTGTCCCTGCCTCTTTTGAATCCCTGCACTGATTTTACAAAGACTACCTCCATTGGCAGTCTGTTTCATCCATCCACTGCCCTCTCTATGGAGAAATGCTTTTTGATGTCCCTCTTAAATTTCTGCTCCCTAACCACCAGCTTCAATGGGTTTCCTCTGGTGTTTGTGTTTCCCATAAGCGTGAACAACTCTTTGCTGTCCACTGTGTAAATCCCATGGATGTATTTTATATTTCTCAGTCATGTTCCCCCCACCTCAAGCACGTGTGTGTATTATGATCCATCCACCTCTTCATGCAAGTCCTTCCCTGCTCACCTTGATTCATTTTGGGAACCCTCCTTTGTGCTACCGATGCCATACCCCTGCCTTTCTTCAAGTGTGGTCTCCAAAACTGAGCACAGTACTCCAGGAGGGGATGCACCAGGGACCTGTACAGTGGCAGAATCCTCTTACCCCCCCCTACTGCTGCTGCTATCTCTTCCTACACAACCAAGCATCCTATTCACCCTCCCCAGTTCCCTGTTACAATTCGCTGTAGCCTTCAGATTGTCTGATATTACCCCCAGGTCCTCATTGGTTGTGCTTCATTGCAGTGCCCCCCATTCTGTATTCTGCTTTTGGGTTGTTGCCCTTGTGTGCATTACTTTGCACGTTTTGGCACTGAGTTCTAACTGCCACATCCTTTGAACCCTATGCTGCCCCTTCAGCTGTTTTCTGAATGAATAAAAGCTAACTATGCTCCTCTAACAGGCATTGCTGTTTGAGCCTTAGTTTTCTCACAAGTTTAATTGGGAGTAGTTGTGCTGCTTCTGATATTGTATTTTAATCACACCCACTGTTAGCTGTGAGCACGCGGTCCTGTACTTCTCAAAATCCTGGCCCCAGTAGCGAGAGAGATAAGATTAGCTGAGAGACTTGAAAAGGCTGCCTTTGTTTTAATTCAAAAACCGCTGAGCTCTCTAATCAAGAAATCAAGTTTTTCATCTTTGCTGAGTTGAGGTGGTACTGGCTCAGTAGCAGTACTGGCAGGTTGTGAGGGCCATGTGCTTGAGGCCCTGGAGCACTTAGTGTCAGCAGCATCATCACTATCCTTATATCTGTTGCCATCTGGGGTTGTGGAGCTGGATTTCACCCCATTCCAACCTCCTCAACATGACAGTAAACATCCGTTAAATGATCAGTACAGAAAGATGAAAGCTAATGTTTTAAATATAGAGGTTTTTGAAAGTTCTATCTCGGGAACTCAGAAGAGTAGCTGCTGTTCAGAGCAAGTCGGAACCAGAAGACGCCCTTCATACTTCTAACCCCATCCTCCTCCCTGTCCACTCTTCTGCAGATCTGAATATCATTTACAAACAGGCAAATCATCCCCTGGATTGCTTCTCCTATATCATAGATAAAAACAGTGAAGAGAACGGGTTCGAGGACCAATCCTTGTGGTACCTCGGTGAAGACCTCCATTTCCATGTCAACACCACGTAAGGACAGCAGGGTCAATAACAGTGCAATCAATATGCAAAAGAAAGAGTTGTGTCTGTGTAAAATGGAAACAATTAAAAATCACGTCAAGGAAAAAGTCTCTCATGTGGCAAAACACGCTCGTACAAAATCGTGCATTCCATAACTTCACAAGTAAATGTAGTCACAGTTTTTTATATTTAGTTTTTTCTTCATTATGCTGGAGCAGTTTTGACCATGCACTTTTCGATGGCACGGTTTTGATGGGACGTGACTCCCAACCTCAGTGTAGTCCCCATTAAGTACAACCCTCTGGGTTCTGTTACTCTGCCATTTTTTTTACCCAGCTTGTGATTTTTTCTCCCATCCAAAGGTCTCTCATCTTCTTAAGCATTCGACTGTGAAGGACAGCCTGTTGTTCTTTTAGAGGTCTGAAAATTAAATTCACTTACCAGTTACCCAGTTTTATGAATACCTTCAGTTAAGAGAGGTATTGTCTGTAGTTTTAGGCAATGAATTGCCCATCTGTACAGATAAAGAATGGGAGTCCCTACCCAACATAATCAGGCTGAAAGGTGGAGTAGGGAAAATCTATAAGCTAAGCTTAAATTGTGGGAAAGACCTAGCATTAAGAACAAATAAGAAAGCTTGAAATATTCTATTTCAGACAAAACTTGGGATTTAATTTGGAGAAGTGCATGTAAGTCAAGCAAGGATGTACATGGCAGACTTATACAATACAAAATTATTCATAATTGGCATAATACACCTCTTAAGTTAATCAAGGTGGGCATTGCCACTAATGATAACTGCTGGAAATACAGTCGGAGTACTGCAGGTCTACTTCGTATGTTGTGGGGATGCCCTCTAATTTCCCTCGTTGGATAATAATTCAAAATGTCTGTTGCAGAGTGTTGAGTCAGCGTTGCTGTCTAGATAGCAATGAAATGAAATGGTTAATGACAGATGTGCTAGGCCTTAAAAGAATAATTCTAAGTAAATGGAAGGCTAAATCAACTTTGAATATTAATGATTGTGTTGATTATATTACAAATACAGCCTTAAATAAAAGAATGAGCTATACACCCAACCATTAATTTGAGTCACTTGGGAAACTCTGGATACCATACTTCTTGTGGTTAGACTCTGCATAAGTTATTTTACTTACTTATAATATCTGCTAGTGATGTAAAGTATATTAGTAGACCTTACTGTGTACCATATATTCTGAGATCTAGAGATCACTATGATAGTCTATCACAACCTTACAATATTTGTTACAGAATTCTATTATTACAGTTATGTCCATATATGTTGTTTCTTATGTATATCCTTTTGTTAAAAGTTGATACAAATTTTAAATGAAAAAAGACAGCATTGAAAGGTTTGTTGGCATCAAGGTGCAGTATGTCGGCCACCTGTCCTGTGCCCGCCACCTTCATCACATGATCAAAAAAGTCCATTTGGTTTGTCTGACACTATCACCCACCTGTAAATGCATGCTGGCTATTACCCTGAAGTGCATTAGTCTCCAGGAAACCCACTAGCCTCTCCTGTATTAAAGTTTCTAGCACCTTCCTCACTAGGGACATCAGGCTGACAAGTCGGTAGTTACCCGGTTTGTCCACGCTCCCGCTTTTGTGCAGGAATACCACATTAACTGTCCACCAGACCCTAGAGTACCCCCATCTCCAGTGAGCTGTTGAAGAGCACAGCCAGTGACACAGCCAGAACCTGCCCCACTGCCTTCAGTACTCAGGGATGCAGCCCTTGTGGACCGGACCTGTCCCATCTCCTTAAGTACTCAGGGATGCAGCCCTTGCGGACCGGACCTGTCCCACCTCCTTCAGTACTCAGGGATGCAGCCCTTGCGGACCGGACCTGTCCCACCTCCTTCAGTACTCAGGGATGCAGTGCTTGCGGACCGGACCTATCCCACCACCTTCTGTACTCAGGGATGCAGCCCTTGTGGATCGGACCTGTCACAGCTCCTTCAGTACTCAGGGATGCAGCCCTTGCAGATTGGACCTGTCCCAGCTCCTTCAGTACTTGGGGATGCAGCCGATGTGGACCGGACCTGTCCCACCTCCTTTAGTACTCAAGGATGCAGCCCTTGTGGACCGGACCTGCACCCACCTCCTTCAGTACTCGGGGATGCAGCCCTTGCGGACCGGACCTGTCCCACCTCTTTCAGTACTTGGGAATGCAGCCCTTGCAGACAGAACCTGTCCCAACTCCTTCAGTATTTGGGGATGCAGCCCTTGTGGACTGGACCTGTCAATACTCCTTCAGTACTTGGGGATGCAAAACGTGTGGACAGAACCTGTCCCACCTCGTTCAGTACTTGGGGAAGCAGCCCTTGTGGACAGAACCTGTCCCATCTCCTTCGGTACTTGCGTACGCAGCTCCTGTGGATCAGAACCTGTCCCACCTCCTTCAGTACTCGAGGATGCAGCTCCTGTGGATCAGAACCTGTCCTAGCTCCTTCAGTACTCGGGGATGCAGCCCTTTGTGGACTGTACCTGTCCCAGCTCCTTCAGTACTCGGGGATGTAGCTCTTGTGGGCTGGACATGTCCCACTGCCTTCAGTACTCGGGGATGTAGCCCTTTGTGGACTGTACCTGTCCCACTTCCTTCAGTACTTGGAGATGCAGCGCTTGTGGACTGTACCTGTCTGTCCTCCTTCAGTACTCGGGGATGCAGCCCTTGCAGACTGGACCTGTCCTACTGACTTCAGTACTCAGGGATGCAGCCCTTGCAGATGGACCTGTCCCACCTCCTTCAGTACTCAGTGATGCAGCCCTTGTGGACCGGACTTGTCCCACTGCTTCAGTACTCGGGGATGCAGCCCTTTGTGGACCAGTCCTGTCCCACTACCTTCAGTACGTGGGCAACCCCTTGCAGACCGGACCTGTCCTGGATCCTTCAGTACTCAGGGATGCAGCCCTAGTGAACTGGATGGGTCCCATCTCGTTAAGTACTCAGGGATTCAGCCCTTTGCAGACCGGACCTGTCCCATCTTCTTCGGTACTCAGGGATGCAGCCCTTGTGGACCGGACCTGTCCAAGCTCCTTCAATACTCAGGGATACAGCTTCTTGCAGACTGGACGTGTCCCAGCTCCTTCAGTACTCAGGGATGCAGCCCTTGTAGACTGGATGGGTCTCATCTCATTAAGTACTCAGAGATGCAGCTCTTTGCAGACTGGACCCATTCCATCCCCTTCAGTACTCGGGGATGCAGCCCTTTGCAGTCCAGAACCTGTCCAATCTCCTTCGGTACTTGGAGATGCAACCCTTGAGGACAGAACCTGTCCCAGCTCCTTCAGTATTCAGGGATGCAACCCTTTGCAGACTGGACCTGTCCCACTCCTTCAGTATTTGGAGATACAGCCCTTGTGGCAGACCTCTTCCACCTCCTTCAGTACTCAGGGATGCAGCTTTTGCAGTCCAAACCTGTCCCATCTCCTTCAGTACTCATTGATACAGCCCCTTTGGACAGAACCTCTCACACCACCTTCAGTACTCGGGGATGCAGCCCTTGCGGACAGAACCTGTCCCAGCTCCTTCAGTACTCGAGGATGCAGCCCTCTGTGGACTGTACCTGTCCCAGCTCCTTCAGTACTCAGGGATGTAGCCCTTGTGGACTAGATGTATCCCACTGCCTTCAGTACTCGGGGATGCAGCTTCTTGTGAACTGGACCAGTACCAGCTCCTTCAGTACTCAGGGATGCAGCCCTTGTAGACTGGATGGGTCCCATCTCATTAAGTACTCAGAGATGCAGCTCTTTGCAGACTGGACCCACTCGATCTCCTACAGTACTTGGGGATGCAGCCCTTTGCAGACCAGAACCTGTCCAATCTTCTTCAGTACTTGGGGATGCAGCCCTTGTGGACAGAACCTTTTCCAGCTCCTTCAGTACTCAGGGATGCAGCCCTTGTGGACTGGACCTGTCCCAGCTCCTTCAGTACTCAGGGATACAGCCCTTTGCAGACTGGACCTGTCCCACTCCTTCAGTATTTGGAGATACAGCCCTTGTGGCAGACCCATTCCGCCTCCTTCAGTACTCAGGGATGCAGCCTTTGCAGTCCAGACCTGTCCCATCTCCTTCAGTACTCAGGGATGCAGTCCCATTGGACAGAACCTTTCACACCACCTTCAGTACTCGGGGATGCATCCCTTGCAGACAGAACCTGTCCCAGCTCCTTCAGTGCTCGGGGAAGCAGCCCTTTGTGGACTGTACCTGTCCCAGCTCCTTCAGTACTCAGGGATGTAGCCCTTGTGGACTGGACATGTCCCACTGCCTTCAGTACTCGGGGATGCAGCCCTTTGTGGACTGTACCTATCCCACCTCCTTCAGTACTCAGGGATGCAGCTCTTGAAGACTGGACATGTCCCACTGCCTTCAGTACTCACTGATGCAGCCCTTTGCAGACCAGACCTGTCCCACCTCCTTCAGTACTCAGGGATGCAGTCTTCGCAGACCGGACCTATCCCATTTCCTTCAGTACTCAGGGATGCAGCCCTTGCGGACAGAACCTGTCTCGGCTCCTTCAGTACTCGGGGATGCAGCCCTTGTGGGCCATACCTGTCCCACCTCCTTCAGTATGTGGGGATGCAGTCCTTGTGGAGTGGATGTGTCCCATCTCCTTCAGTACTCGGGGATGCAGCCCTTTGCGGACTGTACATGTCCCACCTCTTTCAGTACTCGGGGATTTATCCCTTATGGACTGGACATGTCCCACCTCCTTCAGTACTTGGAATTGCAGCCCTTGCAGATCGTACCTGTCCCACTGCCTTCAGTACTCAGGTATTCAGACCTTGCGGACTGGACCTGTCCCACCTCCTTCAGTACTCAGTGATGCAGCCCTTGCGAACCAGACTTGTCCCACTGCCTTCAGTACTCGGGGATGCAGCCACTTATGGACCAGTCCTGCCCCACCACCTTCAGGACTTGGGCAGCCCCTTGCAGACCAGATCTGTCCCATCTCCTTCAGTACTCAAGGGTGCAGTCCTAGTGAATTGGATGGGTCCCATCTCATTAAGTACTCAGGGATGCAGCCCTTTGCAGACTGGACCTGTCCCATCTTCTTTGGTACTCGGGGATACAGCCCTTGCGGACCGGACCTGTCCGAACTCCTTCAGTGCTCGGGGATACAGCTTCTTGCGGACTGGACCTGTCCCAGCTCCTTCAGTACTCAGGGATGCAGCCCTTGTAGACTGGATGGGTCCCATCTCATTAAGTACTCAGGGATGCAGCTCTTTGCAGACTGGACCCATTCCATCTCCTTCAGTACTCGGGGATGCAGCTCTTTGCAGACCAGAACCTGTCCCATCTTCTTCAGTACTTGGGGATGCAGCCCTTGTGGACAGAACCTGTCCCAGCTCCTTCAGTACTCTGGGATGCAGCCCTTTTGGACAGAACCTTTCCCACCACTTTCAGTACTCGGGGATGCAGCCCTTGTGAACTGTACCTGTCCCAGCTCCTTCAGTACTCATGGATGTAGACCTTATGGACTGGATATGTTCCACTGCCTTCAGTACTCGGGGATGCAGCCCTTTGTGGACTGTACCTGTCCCACCTCCTTCAGTACTCGGGATGCAGCCTTTGTGGACCGTACCTCTCCCACCTCCTTCAGTACTCAGGTATTCAGCCCGTGCGGACTGGACCTGTCCCAGCGCTTTCAGTACTCAGAGATGCAACCCTTACGAACCGTACCTGTCTCACCTCCTTCAGTACCTGGGCAGCCTGTTGCAGACCAGACCTGTCCCAGCTCCTTCAGTACATGGGGATGCAGTCCTTGTGGAGTGGATGTGTCCCATCTCCTTCAGTACTCAGGGTGCAGCCCTTTGCGGGCTACACCTGTCCCACCACCTTCAGTACTTAGGTATTCAGCCCGTGCAGACTGGACTTGTCCCAGCGCCTTCAGCACTCAGAGATGCAACCCTTATGGACCGTATCTGTCCCACCTCCTTCAGTTCTTGGGTAGCCTGTTGCAGACCAGACCTGTCCCAGCTCCTTCAGTACATGGGGATACAGTCCTTGTGGAGTGGATGTGTCCCATCTCCTTCAGTACTCGGGGTGCAGCCCTTTGCGGACCACACCTGTTCCACCATCTTCAGTACTCAGGGATGCAGCCCTTTGTGGACCGTATATGTCCCACCTCCTTCAGTACTTGGGATTTGTCCCTTATGGACTGAACATGTCCCACCTCCTTCAGTACTTGGAAATGCAGCCCCTGCGCACCATACCTGTACCACTGCCTTCAGTACTCAGGGATGCAGCCCTTGCAGATGGACCTGTCCCTCTGCCTTCAATACTCAGGGATGCAGCCCTTGTGGACCGAACTTGTCCCACTGCCTTCAGTACTCAGTGATGCAGCCCTTGCAGACCGGACTTTTCCCACTGCCTTCAGTACTCGGGGATGCAGCCCCTTGTAGACCAGTCCTGTCCCAGCTACTTCAGTACTTGGGCAGCCCCTTGCAAACTGGACCTGTCCCAGCTCCTTCAGTACTCTGGGATGCAGTCCTAGTGAACTGGATGGGTCCCATCTCATTAAGTACTCAGGGATGCAGCCCTTTGCAGACCGGACCTGTCTGAGCTCCTTCAGTACTCGGGGATACAACCCCTTGTGGACCGGACCTGTCCCAGCTCCTTCAGTACTCAGGGATACAGCCCTTGTAGACTGAATGGGCCCCATCTCATTAAGTACTCAGGGAGGCAGCTCTTTGCAGACTGAACCCATTCCATCACCTTCAGTACTCAGGAATGCAGCACTTTGAAGACCAGAACCTGTCCCATCTCCTTCAGTACTTGGGGATGCAGCCCTTGTGGACCGGACCTGTCCCACCTCCTTCAGTACTTGGGGATGCAGCCCTTGTGGACAGAACCTGTCCCAACTCCTTCAGTACTCAGGGATGCAGCCCTTTGCAGACTGGACCTGTCCCACTCCTTCAGTATTCAGGGATGCAGCCCTTGTGGTGGACCCATTCCACCTCCTTCAGTACTCAGGGATGCAGCATTTGGCAGCTTGGACCTGTCCCACCTCCTTCAGTACTCTGGGATGCAGCCTTTGCAGACTGGACCTGTCCCATCTCCTTCAGTACTCATTGATGCAGCCCTTGTGGACAGAATCTGTCCCAGCTCCTTCAGTATTCATTGATGCAGCCCTTTTGGACTGAACCTTTCCCACCACTTTCAGTACTTGGGGATGCAGCCCTTTCAGATGGCCCTGTCCCACCTCCTTCAGTACTCGGGGATGCAGCCCTTGCAGACTGGACTTTTCCCACTGCCTTCAGTACTTGGGGATGCAGCCCCTTGTGGAACAGTCCTGTCCCACCACTTTCAGTACTTGGGCAGCCCCTTGCAGACTGGACCTGCCCTGCTTCTTCAGTACTGGCGGATGCAGCCCTTGTGGTGGACCCGTCCCACCTCCTTCAGTACGCAGGGACGCTGGGGGTATAGGCAAAAATATGCATAACAAAAAGCAGCACTGGAGGAATGGGAGTGGTGCTCAGCTATCACAACCAGTCAATGGGAAAATGGGAAAAGACTCCAGCATTTACCCCACCACTGCTCAGACTGGTGAACCCAAAGCCCTTTCACTTCTCCCATCAAGGAGCACCAGTAGGTATCCATCAGATGCAAAATCAGTTTATTTTGTGTCAACACACATATAAAAACAGTGACTATGTAGTTAAAAGGCATGATACCAACCACCATTTCCCATCATAACTGATGCTTTCTCTAGCAGACTTAGGGGTCATCACAAAAGTGCTGCACCAGTTGCTGTGGCTTGCCATTTACATGTAGATTCAATTCTCTTCAGCACAGCAACACATTCTGCATAACTTAAGGGGCCACAAGTATGAGAGAGCGGTAACTGGTTTCAGAATGATTAACTGGCAGTCCATTGCGATTGAGAAATGCCCTGGCCTAGGTGTATGTAAGGTTCTCTGTTAACAAGGCAGCAGTTTGGATTTGACATCACCCCTGTTGTTTGCCTCTCTCTGTAGCTTCTGGAGACACTACTGCCACTGAAGGACCTAGAGGCTCGGGTCAGTGCCGTTGTGGATCTGATAACCTCCACCCACAAAAACATCAGCAGAGACATCCTCAGCTTTGCTGCCTTTTCGTTCTACCACAAGCTAAGGGCTGCAGACCAGTACATTCCAGCATCAAAATACCACGGAAATGTCACGCTCCTGAGGGCCAAAACCAGGAATGAGTATGAAGAGGGCCTTGGTGGGGATTACAAGCTCTCTGAGGTAAGAATGTTTGTGGAGGCATGGATATACTGTCACAAAAAGGAATTGGGAATTCAAGGAAGTGTGCTGTGAGCAAAGATTGAAGCAGTTGGAGATCCTTACACTAGTTTGAAAGCGAATGAGGGGGATAGGATAGCAGAGTTTAATATTTTATGAGGATAGTATAAGATAAATCAACACCAGCTGCTTTATTTGGTATAGGATAGCAAGACAGGGGTCTGTAGCCTGAAGTTAAGTGGGGGAGGGGTCACAAAAATCTCAGGAACCATTTTGTTAACCAGAAGGCATAGTAGCAAGTATGTGGAATAAGCTACCACAGAGTACTGTGGGATCAGCCAGTATAGAGACGTTTGCAGTTCATCTGGACATAAACTCCCTCCAAGAGCACTGGAATCGGCTCATACTGTTTTCTACATTTACACAACCTGTATATTTGTTAGTTAGCAAAAAATGTAATTTAATCTCACAGTTTTCTAGCAGTGATGCAGCTGTACTCCAGTTTGCCTATGTGTGTATTTTTATCCCCACAGATATTTTTAAAGAAGCGTTTATTGATCATTTTAGTAATTAATATCTCCTGCCAATAAATATGACCATCAGCAAGTTTTAAAAGTCTCTTCTGTTTAGGTTCCATGTTTCTGTGTGGCATTTTTTGCCAGAACTGTCTACCACATCCACCAACTGGTTCTTCAGCCAGAAACCATCCCTGACAGCTGCTCTTCCCACAAGATCCCACCTTTAGGGGTCCAGGCAGAGCAGGACACACGAGTTACAGTAAGCATCCTAGCAATGGCCTGGGGTTTTCTTGTTTTTTCTTCCTATGCCCCTTGACCTGGCAGCTGTATGCGCAGCCTTGTGTTGGCTTGTTGACTTCGTGAGCATGCAGTGGATCCCACAAAAGGAAAGCAAGCTCCCAGGCCCTCCACTAGGGGTCACTGGTGCAGCATAATGAGCCGCCACCTCCTCCCTCCAGGTTGGGACACGCTGTTAGGGGCAGCAATCTTCCCAGTTGCAAGCCAGACTGTCTGTGCCCGACTCCACCCCAAACTTGACTAACTGACACCACTATATGACCCCTGTTGAGGTTACATTTTGACTGTAATAAAGATTTCTACTGCAAGTCACATGATGGGTGCTTTATCTGTTTACATGATGATACGTTACCCTATCACATGATGGGAGCTGTATCTGATCACATGAGTACTTCATCTGATCACATAATGGATACAGTATCATTTTGGGGGGCCCGGACACCCGGGCACTAACTGCCCTATGGGCAGAGGCACTTTAGCCCCCATCACCCACATGCTACCCCCAAGCCCAGGCTTACCCCCCGAGCAGGGCCACTGGGCAGGCACCCCTTCCCCAGGACAAACAGTCGCAAACCCTAGCTTACCCCCCAGGACGGGACCACAGGAGTGGCCCCCCCCCGGCAGACTACCATCTTTAAGGGATGGGGGCAGAGACAGGAGCTTCAATCGTGGGGCCTCATTTTTGTGAATGCTAACTCCCAGAGGCAGGACATGCAATGATGTCAATGGGCGTGTGCCTGACATCTGTCTCAGCCTCCCACGACGTGTGAGATCGGTACCCATGGCTCCCCAGCCTCTGCCAGGGGCCGCTAATGTACCGAGAGCTCGTCCCCCTGCCCCTGGAGAAGGAGAGTCGCCAGAAGGCACTCAATCCTTTTTTCGCCCCTTCCAGCCCTCCTACTGTTGGGTCTGTTCCCGAACCTGGGTAGTTGGCGTCACAAGCAGATGCCTTGCCGGTGGGCCGGCTAATGGATACGATATCTGATCACATGACAGGAGCTGTATCTGACCTCATGTTTGGTGCTATACCTGATCATGTGATAGATACTGTATCTGATCACATGACGGGTGCTGTATCTGACCAGCTGATGCGTACTGTATCTAATCACATGATGAGCTGTGTACCTGATCACGTGATGGTGCTGTATCTGTTCACGTAATGGGTACTGTATCTGAACACATGATGGTACTATATCTGATCACACAATTGGTGCTGTATCCGATCACATGATGGGTACTATATCTGATCACACGATTGGTGCTGTATCTGATCACATGATGGGAGCTATATCTGATGACATGATGTGTACTGTATCTGATTACATGATGGGTGCTGTACCGGGTTACATGATGGGTGCTATATCTAACCACACAATGGGTACCATATCTGATCGCATGATGGGTACTATATGTGACCACATGATGGATACCATATCGGATCACATGATGATTACCTTATCTGATCACATGATGGGTACTATATGTGATCACACGATTGGTGCTGTATCTGATCACATGATGGGAGCTATATCTGATGATGTGATGGGTACTGTATCTGATTACATGATGGGTGCTGTACCTGCTCACATGATGGGCATTATATCTGACCACACGATGGGTGCCATATCTGACCACATGATGGGTACTATATCTGATCACACGATTGGTGCTGTATCTGATCACATGATGGGAGCTGTATCTGATGACATGATGGATACCATCTCAGATCACATGTTGGGTACTGTATCTGATCACATGACTGGTAGTGCCTCTGATCACATGATGGTTGATGTGGTTCCTCCTGGAGACAAATGGCCTGCAGGACCACTGGCAGCATGGCTTCATGGGGGGGTGGAGAGGTCATGTCAAACACATCTCATACATTTCTTTGACTGGGTAACAAGGGAGTTGTTTCAGGGGAGGGCAGTGGATGTGGCCAATCTGAACTTCAGTAAGGCCTTTGACACTGTACCACACAGGAGGCTAATGAAGAAACTTAGCAGACGGGGTGGGGAGAAGGTGGTGAACTGGGTATCTAACTGGTTAAAGGATAGGAGGCAGAGGGGGGGTGGTAAATGACGGTTACTCAGAGGACAAGCGAGTGACCGGTGGAGTACCATGGGGAACATCACTGGGTCCTGTCCTCTTCAGTGTCTTCATAAGTGACATTGCTGAGGAACTGGAGACGAAGGTGTGTCTCCGCAGATGACACAAAAATCTGCAACACGGTGGACACCCAGGAGAGGGTGGAGAGAAAGCAAAGGAATCTGGAGAAACTAGAGTGGCGGTCTACGGTGTGGAAGCTGGGTTTCAGTGCCAGAAAGTACAAAGCAATGCACCTGGGACAGGTAGACCAGAGGGCTGGGTATAAGATGGGGGAAGATACTTACAGCTACCAAGCAAGAGAGGGACCTTGGGGTAACCATGTCTAGTGACCTCAGGATGGCAGGGCAATGTGACAAGGCTGTAGAAAAGGCTAGCTGGATGTTGGGGTACATAACAAGGGGGTTTTGAGCAGGAGAAAGGAAGTGGTGTTGCCTCTGTATCACATATTTGTTAGACCCCACCTGGAGTAGTGTCCAATTCTGGAGGTTGCACCTCCACAAGGACATTGCTAGTGTGGAAGCGATCCAGTAGAGGGCCACCAAAATGGTGGATGGGTTACACAAGAAACCATACAAGGAGAGGCTGCAGGAGCTCACCATGTACTCTCTGAAGGAGAGGAGAGTGAGAGAGGCATGACTGAAACCTATTTATAAGTAGCTCACAGGGGTGAACAGGTGTAGGAGGGGAGTCTCTTTCACAGGAGGAGGAGGAATACTAGAAAACAGGGGCATGTATGAAGCTTGAGGAGGGCAAGTTTAGGAGGGATTTGAGGAAGTACTTCTTCACAGAAAGAGTAGGGGATCCTTGCAACAGTCTGCCAGAAGAAGTGGTGGGGCAAAGACAGTGGGGTGCTTCAAACATGCGTAGGATAGGCCATTGGTATGATAAGCAGAGGTAAGGGAGCTGGGAGGGGCACTTGTGACCAAACAGGGTCAAGGGTGTAGTAATAGGCAGGGAAAATAGGGCAGTCTAGATGGGCCTACCGGTCCTTTTCTGCCAACACATTCTATGTTTCGGTGGGTACTGAATCTGATCACATAATGGATGCTGTATCTAATCACATGATGGGTGCTATATCACATGATGGTTACTGTATCTGATGATCCCTTGATGGGTACAGTATCTGATCACATGATGGGTACCGTACCTGATCACATGATGGGTATCGTATCTGTTCATGTGATGGACACTGTATCTGATCACGTAATGGGAGCTGTATCTAATCACGATTGGTGCTGTATATGATCACGTGATGTGGTGGGTACTGTACCTGATCACATGATTGGTGCTGTGTCCGATCACATAATGGGTACTGTATTTGATCACATGATTGGTGCTATATCTGATCATATGATGAGTAGTGTTCTGTTCACATGATGGGTACTGCATCTGTTGAGATGGCATGCAGAAGGACTAGAAGGACAGATTGTTCTGTTTCTGTCTTGTGAATCCAAGAGTGACCATGTTCTCTTCCTGCAGGTCTGTGATGGAAAGGTTTCTGTTCATGTCATCGAAGGAGATCACCGCACGTTACTAGAGGGAACTGGAGCCGAGTCCATTCTTGGAATTATTCACAGTTCACTATCAGAGCCCCGTGTCAGTGTCAGAGAGGGCTAAACCCTACCCCTAAACCTCAGCCATCCCCCCACCCAATCTTTCATGCACACCCCTTTTGCTGGCATGTGCAATAGTACCTAGAGAACTGGTAACAATAACCACTTTTGTAAACGCTCACAAGGAATTCTATTAAAAAAACAAAATGTTGCTAGAGACTTGGTAACTTCTCCTGGTGGTGATTTTGAACAGAAAGGTGTTTGATCCCAGAGCACCACAAAAAAGGTGTGATGTGTGTCTACTGTGATTTACTCCAAATGGAAGACTAGTGCCCCTTCGGATTTGCCTCCACTGAACAAAATGATTGCAGTCCTCTGAAGAAGACATGTAACCAATATTGGAATTACATTTGAGCTTTAGGAGCTATGGGGGTCCTGCCTATAAACTGAGCCCCCAATATAAGCAAATAACAATGTTATAACATTCCTGGTGCTCACTTTGGACCTACATTGGGGACCTGTTTGTAAAATGAGCACCCCACACCCATTATAAATATATGGCAGTGTTATATGAGTTACTGGGGTTCACTTCAGAGCTATTGGGCCCTGTTTATGAACTGAGCCTCCAACCCCCCATTATAAGTAAATGCCAGTGCTGTATGAGTTACGGGGGCTCACTTCAGAGCTGTGGGGGCCCTGTCTATAAACTGTGTCCTACCACAACCACTGGATAGGTAAATTACAATGTTGCATGAGTTTGTGGGGCTGACATTAGAGCTATGGGTACTGAGCCCCCATGCTCCCTCATAATTCCAACAATGCATATAGCATCATTTCATCTTAAAATGTTCACACCACAGACTACAACCATACCATAATCCCATCTATGGAATCACACAACTCCAACAATAACACAACTGTACCATAATCCCATTTACAGAATCGTACAGCTTCAACAATAACGTAACTGTACCATAATCCTATCTACAGAATCACAATTCAACAATAACAACACAACTGTATCATAATTCCATCTACAGAATCCCACAGCTTCAACAATAACAACACAACTGTATCATAATCCCATCAAACATAATCACACAATTTCAACAATAACAACACAGCAGTACCATAATCCCATTCTACAGAATCACACAACTTCAGCAATAACAACACAACGGTACCGTATTCTTGTCTGTAAAGTTATACCACAACTTCATCCACTATCTGGTCTGTAACTTCACACCTCACTTTCTTCTATAACAACAGAACTGTACCAGAATCATACCTGTAAAATTATACCACAGCTTCATTGGTCACACAGCAACAGTACCGTAATCTCACCAGTCAACAGTTCTAGCAACTACATACAACTATACCATAGTGTAATCCAGCCCCACACTGGCCAGCCAACAGTTCCCAGTCTGTCAAGAGACCAGACAAGGCCAAGTGGTCATAAAGTTTATGGTTACCAAATTCCAAGGGCACTACTGCAGTTAGAACTGACACATCACCCTAAAGTGTTACAAGAATATATTTATTGGCTAGTAGCAGTTCCAATGTTTTGTGTGCTTAATTTTATTCCAGAATGGTCCATTATAGCATGTAAAAATGACAAGGACCAATGAAGACAGAGAAAAGAGTTTGTCTTGATTTCTGAGACTGTAATCAGTCAGTGAAGAATCACAAAATCTTTTTGTAATTGTACAGTTAAACCGTGCAATGGGGAGCCATGTTACAATGGATTATTGAAACTGTTAATTGCATGCTTTTTTATTCCTGCATTCTTTGGAACTATTTATTGTACCAGTAAAATGCTGCTCACTGGTTCTCGTTGTATTTATTATTCGAATTCTTGCATCAGACAGCGGTTCCTTTTTCTGTACAGAGGAACTGAAGGGGTTTGCAGTATTGAAGCTCCGCAAACGTGCAGACACTGCCAATTGTTTTAGCATGGAAAAAGTAAACCTTGTCAATATCTTAATTGTTTGCCCTATGTCTGAGACAAAAAGGGCTGTTGCAAGCACACTGTGCTGCTATGAAAGCTACCCCTTTTTCCAAATGTCAGACCTTCAGGTTCTTGTGCTCTGTACCACTATCACACCGACGGCATAAGTATTCTGTATGCAATTTCCAAATGAAACATGGATGTGTTATAAACATTCAAAGCTGATGTTAAGGTTTTGCCAAAAGAAGTAGCACTTGCACTTCGGACAAACCAGTTGGGGCTCCTGGTACTTTGGACAGTGAGGGATGGGGCATCTTCATGGAGAGGCCACCCTTTGCTTTGTATTCATTCTGCTGCTAACACTGTAGTGCAAGGATTTGCTACTGATTATCCAGATAGTGATCACCTACCCTAGCAATATGAACCCCCGGATAGTATGCAGTCCAATTTCCAGACACAGATATGGCTATAAATTATATTGTCGTGTGATACTTTACAAAAAGGCTTTTTTTGTTTGTTTGTTTTTATTTATAGCATATAAATCAAACATGACCGGGCCCATTCTTACAATTCCTAGCCCTCCTGCCCTTAAACATAGAAACATGTTTTGTGTGCCTAATTTTATTCCATAATGGTCCATTATAGCATGTAAAAATGAAACATAGAAACACAGAAGACAGAGAAAAGAGTTTGTCCCGATTTCTGAGGCTGTAGCTGGATGCGCAAAGACATCCTGGCGCATCATGCATGCATCTGTGCATGGCACATCATGGATGCTTCTGTGCGTGGTGCCCTGATGTCCAATGCATCCTCCAATTCCCTGCAACTGCAAGGACCCAGATTCTCTTCCCTCTGATCACCGTCAGAAGTTACCTTCTCGCCGGGTGCCTTCACTCTCCCCAGCTTGGAGGAGGTGATCTGTCTGCTGGATGTTCTAACCTCGTTCCCCTGGCTGGCTAGCAACCTATTGGGCACAATCATACTTTGGTTTATCTGAAATAAAATAGATCTTTATATCATATTAAAAATAGTCCATCTCAGTTCCAGATCACACCTGAAAATACAGTAGGCCATCGGCCTAGTTGTACTAACTTGGTTAATAAAATAAAAGAAGTAAAAAGGAAAATGGCATTCAACTTGTAGACATTTTCAAGTCAAAGCGATTTCTTTGCAGACTGAAAGCAGTTCTTCAATAAATGAAGACAAAGCAGGAAGGGGACTCCACCAGCTTGTAAAGAAGAGGCAGCCTTATGGTGTGCTGCTGCTGCTTCAGGGACTGCAAAAGGGTATCTGATGCAAGACAAGGCGGAGCCTTTACCAGATGCAACAAAAGCAGTAGATATGCAGCCTTCATTCCTGGCTCATGTAATAGTTGTACTGAACTAGATGAGTGATCAAGGTTTCACTGCATTTATGATACAGAGCGGGCTCAGCGAGACGCTGCCGCCATGTCTGGATGGCACTGTGACGTTAACCCATGGACACCAGTAACCTCTGAAGAATTGCCCTCTGAATTTAGAGAGGCTGGCCTTAGAGGCAGATGGGATATGGCCCTCCACATCATGTCTGCAGCGCCGTTCCGCAGTGTAGACTCTCTCTGTTGAAAGAAGCGGTGATTGTAATTTTTGAAATATTTCCATAGGACAACATGATAGGGAAATGCTGTCTCAGAAAGACATGTTTTGGCAATGTAAAACTTTCATAGTCATTTTAATTGTTCTTAAATAAATCTTACCAGTTCTAGCTCTGCATTGTGGTTACTGTGAGTGGCTCAGGTCTCCTGTTAAGTACCAAGAAGTCAATCTGAAATAGCAGTTTCAGTTCTGCGAGCATCAAGTCTGCTTTGCTGTACAGTGCCACTCGTTATTTTTCATGCTGTAAAAGGTCTGGTAAACTTTAACTGTCTCTGCTAGCTGCAAAACAAGAGACAGTCAGAGAAGCTGTGACCTAAGGGATTTAGAGGTGACATGTTTGGCCATTCATTGCTAAACTGGAATGTGTCAAGTTTGGATTCCCAATAAAAATGTCATTCTTACCAACTGTGGCTAGCAGGTTTAATTTATTTATTTTGGATTTGCACACCCCAGTATAACCACATTTTGCTGATGCACCTTTATTTCCAAGATTGTCTAGGGGAGGGGATATTACAGAAGTGGGATGGGGAGGGGACATTACAGCGGCAGAACGAGGCAGTTCAAATATTGACATATTACATGTATAATTACAAGTTTTAAAGGAAAGAATTAACAATCGATACTAATCCGGATATTCCAGATGAGTAGAGGAAGGGGGTATGGAGGTTCACAGGAATCAGATGAGAACATCTGGGGTTTGACATGGCAACCTGACAGCTTCAGACAACGCATTATTACTGCTAAGCCTCTCCATTTGTCTCACACTTAAAACAACCACCTGGAAGTTTTAATGTGAGCTTACTCAACTCAGAAGCATTGAAGCAACTGGTGCCGACTACAGGTAAAGGTTTCATGCACGATAACCACAGGTAGACCGTTCTGCTCCCCTATACTGGGATAGTCTGAACGCAGCACTTCAAGGGACTATAATTTCATATGTTTGCCAACAAAAAAAAGGCAGAATTGCTACATAACTGTCCTTAGGCAGCCAGATTAGGGAGCTGGAATTGGAACATAAAATAGCATTAGATGAGAAGGTGAAAAATAAACTAGACAAAGAAAAAGCAGCTGTAACCAAGCTCTTGGAAAGCAAAACACAAGGGGCACTCAGATATTCGAGACAGAAATTTTATGAACAAGGGAACAGGGTGGGTAGACTGCTGGCAGGCCAACTGAGGAAACAGGCTGTCTCTAGGGCACTCCTGAAGATCAGACCCCCACGAGGGGACACCATGGTTACTAACCCAGTAGATCTTGCCTCTACAAGGCCGACAGAGACCACCACAGTTTCCAGGCCATGGACAGATACCTAGCATGCTTGCTGATGTCACCCCATCTGAACAGGATAAGGGGCACTGAATGCACCTATCACAACCCAAGCAATAGTGACAAAGATTAAGAACTTAAAAAATTGTAACTCACAAGGCTCATATGGCTATCCTGCCAAGTTCTACAAATCCTTTGAAGGGCTGGTGGTACCCCATTTAGTGGCAGTAAGAGAAGCTATTTTCTCACAGCAGCAGCCAATCCTCCCGTTGTGGCAGCAGGCCCAAATATCTGATCTGTCTTCGAGGGTGGAGCTCTTGCAACAGGTAATACCATTAGGACTGAAGCCGCCAGTCATCAGGACCCCACAGAAAACTTGTAGCTAGCAGTCTGAGGCAGGGGACTGCCCCCGACGTTGACTCCGTCCAACGTCAGATGTGGTATAAAGGGGGTGGTCCCCTGGCGCCACCTCAGTTCTTTTCCCACCGTTGACCCACGTAGTTCGGCTCCACGGCTGCCTCTCTTAGCAGTCGACAGCCATCAAACGCTTCTGTCTGTGGCTTATGGCCCGAGCCCTAAATCCCTTGGGTTATCCAGCTAGGCATGTGCTAGAGTATCTCCGTCACCTTCTGGGCTTAGGATCGAGCTATTCATCCATCAAGGTGCACATGTGTGCGGTCTCCGCATATCATGACCCTGTTGGAGACAAAACTGTGGCACAGCTTAATGCCTGCAAAACCTTCCTTTGAGGGGTCTTACATGTCAGGCCTCCCAAGAGGGACATTGTTCCTCCTTGGGACCTTCTTTTTGTCCTGGAGAAACTCACCCTTCCTCCCTTCGAGCCAGCAGCCTCATGCAAGCTGCGGTTCCTCTCATGGAAGACCCTACTCTTGGTAGCCATTACCTCTGCTCGAAGGGTTTCTGAGCTCCAGGTTCTGATATGTAAGGAACGTTACATAGTCTTTCACAGGGACAGGGTGAATCTGTGTACAAACCCTAAATTTATGCCGAAGGTGGTGTCCGTGCTGACCCTTAACCAGGACATCAACCCTTCAGTTCATTATCCGGAGTTTACAAACCAAGGTGAAGCACTGTTGCATGCCTTGGACGTTCACCGTATTTTGAGGTATTACCTCCACAGAACTCGCTCCTCTAGATGGTCGGACCAGTTGTTCATCTCATTCGCTAAGTGAATGCTGGGCGCTCCTGTTTCTAAGCAGACACTAGCCCGTTGGCTGGTACAATGCATCTCATTCTGTTGTCAGCACCATGACAGGCCTCTTCCGGGCGCTATCAGGGGCCATTCCACCAGAGCGGTGGCCTCTTCCTTTGCAGCCCTCAAGAACGTCTCTTCAGCCGACATTTGTGCTGCTACCACATGGAGTTCAGTCCACACTTTCATCAGGCACTACAGCCTGGACGTTGCATCCAGAAGGAGAGCAGGTTTCAAGCTAGCTGTCTTGCAGGGCCTTCTCTCGTAGATGCTTATCAGTAGCTGTTTCAGCATATTTCCCACCACCCTATCAGGTATTATATCACCAGACCATGGTGGGGAATTCCTGCTTGGTTCTCCAATTTGTTTCTAGCCGGGTCTCCAGCGGGAGAACTGAAGTGGCCAGGGACCGCCCTTTATACCACATCTGATGTAGTCGATGTGGGCGGTCCCCTGCCTCCAGACTAGCTACTACAAGTTTTCTGTGGGGTCCTGATGCCTGATGGCTTCAGTCTTAATAGTATTACCTGCTGCAAGAGCTCCTCTCGAAGATCTACTGTTAAGGTAAGATCTTACTTCGAGACACAGCTCTTGCAGCGAGTTCCTGTTAGGACTGAAGCTGGCAGCGTCCATTACCAACATCTTCTTGATCTTCAGGGGACTGCCCGACCTCGGTCCCGCCTCCGGCGTCAGGCGTGAGTACATAAGGGGCAGTCCTGCCAGATTCCCCAGTTCTTTCCCGTCGACTTGCATGTCTCGATCCTTGGTTCGGTTTCGCCTTGCTGACGCGTGGTAAAGTGCTTTCCTCGGAAATTTGTTCTCCGAGTTCAATTTTTTCTCTGATGTCCTCCCCGACCTCCGGTCACTCCTCAAAGTGCGCCTGTGGGAAGCAGATCCCTTTTAAGGATCCGCACTCGGCCTGTGTCCGGTGCCTAGGCCCAGACCACGACACCCGGTCCTGCTCTTTCTGCCAGGGTTTTAACAGCAGAACCGGATCCGTAGCCAGAAGGCCCTTCAGCGTTCCTGTTAGAGGAGCAACTCAAGTCCATGGCTTCCAAGGGATTCTTAGCAGAAGGCCACAAGCATGCTGAAAGCACAGAGAAGGCCCCTCCCAGGTCCCTTCAGGCCTCCGACTCACGCAGCTCTGGCTCCAGGTCCGACCGCTCTCCTTCCCGGGCCAGCTCTCAGCCTCCCCCCGCTGCGGTGAGAAAATCTTCTTCCTCTTCTCAGGCCAAGACTCCCAGGCCTTCCTCATCTTCCAAGGCCCTGGCTAAGTCGGGGGATCGCCACCATCACCACAAGTCAGGTTCCCGCCATTCTGAACCCGATGTCAGGTCTGCTTCCTTGCCTCCTCGCAAAACCAAGGAGCTCACCTCACTCAAGAGGCCACAGGACCCGACACCGGCTCGTCCGATGTTGGCCTCTCGCCACAGGTCCCCGAGCCATCATCTGCTAGAAGACCATCACCGGCCAGGCCTACTCATCACCAGACGCTGGTAGGGGGACCGGCGTCCGCTCCTATTGAGAAGAAGACCCCGACGCCTCCGACCGACGTCGGTCAGGAGACCATTACTGAGGAGGAGTTAACCCAGCCCGAGGACCAGACGGGCGACCCCGGTCCTGTTGAGACTCCCAGGGAACCCACGCCGCAACCCGAGCCCCCTGTGGAGCTGACGCTGGGTCCTGTCGACCGTCCACCGGCGCCCGGACCGTCGTCGGGCCTTTCCTTTTCAGAGGTGAAGGAGCTTTTCACTTACTGGTGGGATACCATCAAAAAGGACATGGTTCCCACTCCACCTCCGCTTCCTCCTCCTCCTCCTACACCGGTTGCTCCTCCGGTTCCTGCGCCGTCTCCATCTGGGTCTGCAGGCCGGTTACCTCCTCCCTGGGAGCCCAGGACCCCTCCAAGGGAGAGACTCGATAAAAGGAGACCTCCGTCCAGATCCTCTTCTAGGTCACCCAGTCCCAAGAGACCCAGAAGACGCACCGTTCGCCTTCGACGGAGGACACGGGATCAGAGTTTTCTACATCCAGATCCCCATCTCCCCTCTCCATCCCTTCTCCGGACCCACGTGAGATGCCAAAGTCTCCTCCGGATGACCCTTCGTTCTCGGATATTATGAGACACATCCAAGAGAACATGGGATGGGATGCGGAAGAGTTAGACCCGGAAAGGCTATGCCTTGCGAAGTATCTTCGGCAGAAGGACCCCAAGCCTGTGGTGGTGCCACCCTTGGTAGACACTTTCGTGGACATCACCAAGGCAGCGTGGAAGCGTCCACATTCACTCCCGGCGATGCCGAAGCTGACCGCTTGTCAAGGCTCCAAGGAAGACCAGTACTTGACTCAGCATCCTCAGGCCGACTCTCTGGTCATAACAGCCTCTCATGACCGGTCCCAGAGACCGTAACATCTGAGCACCCTGCCACGGACCCAGAGTCCAAACAGCTGGGCGCCATGGGTGGCGCCTATGCTTCCGCTACCTCGCCATCAGATCCCTGAATTATTTGACCCACATGGTGCAGTTCCAAAATGCCCTGTGGGAGCAGGGTCTGGATGCAGCTGAGAAATGCCAGAAGGTGAGCAGAAGGAGGAGATGTTGCAGCTCCTCCGTGCAGGTTCAGACGTGGGAACCCAAGTGCTACGAGCGCGTGCGGCTCACGGACTCCTCGGCCCGAGCAGCAGCTGGCGTATGCCTCGGAGGCACTCTTGGCTCCGTGTCTCGGTTTACCCGGACATCCAGAAAAACATCATGGACGCCCCATTCGAGGGAGAAGTTTTGTTTGGTAAACCCTCAGAGAAGATAATTACCAAACTCCAAGAGGCCGGGAAGGCGGTGAGGTCAGTTCAGGCCATGTACCGACCCAAGCTTAGTTCCTTTCGTAGGAACCAAAGTCGATTTCGTGGATGGACGCAGAGACAACAGTCCCACCCCGTTCCACAACAGAGGGGCTCCAGTTTTCGCAGAGCCCAGGGAAAGACAACCATGAGTCAAAGCCAGCGCACTCCTAAGCTGGTCCAGCCAGCGGGACCCTCAGCGCCTGCAGCCTGACTCCTTCCGGCCCCGCCCTCAGGATCAATGGGACGTCATGGTGGGGTTCGCATTGTAATTTCCTGCGGGATGGCAGACTATAACCACCGACAGGTGGGTTCTACAGTTGGTCAGAAGAGGCCACTTTATAGAATTTGCGGAAAAGCCACCCTCGAGGCCTTCTTTGCTCTCCCGGTACCCGGGTCAGCACAAGTCATTGATCAGACAAGAAGTACTCGTGCTCCTGCAAAGGGGCGATAGAGTACGTCCCAGAGAACCAGAGAGGACACGGATACTATTCCCACTTCTTCCTGGTTCCAAAGAAGACAGGGGACCTCCATCCGATTCTGGACCTCAGTGACCTCAATTTGTCGGTCGCCTACAAAAGATTCCGCATGGTAACTCTTCCGTGTCTTATTCCCATGCTGAAGCAGGATGCCTTTTTAGCGTCTCTAGATATGCAGGACACTTACCTGCACATCCCTATAGCTCAAGCGCACAAGAGGTTCCTGCGCTTCGAGTTTTTCGGCCATCATCTTCAGTTCTGAGCACTTCCATTCGGGCTGTCATCAGCACCCAGGGTCTTTACCAAATGCATGGCAGTCGTGGCAGCGTCTCTAAGGAGACAGGGCCATTATGTGTTCCCGTACCTGGACGATTGGCTTCTCATGGCCGCCTCCAGAGAGGCGTTGTTACGGGCGATCCAGAACACCCAGGTCCTGTTTCGATCTCTGGGTATCCTAATCAACCACGAGAAGTCTCTCCTGGTACCGTCGCAGAAACTGCAGTTCATAGGCGCAGTACTGGACACCGTTCAGGGAAGAGCATTTCTTCCAGACGACAGAGCGGAGTACATCAGATCCCTCATCAGGGAGCTTTCGTCGAACAAGACCGCCCCAGCCAGGTTGGTCCTTCGCTTGCTCAGACACATGGCTGCGGCCATTCCTACTGTCCCTTTCGCAAGGCTCCACATGTGGGTAACTCAGTGGATGCTCAAGGTGCAATGGGACCAAAGGCAAGACCACATGCAGCATCCGGTCAGAATCACGAACACCGCGATTCGAGACTGGCAGTGGTGGCTAGACCCAGGGACACTCTCTATGGGCGTCCCGTTTATAGCGCTGTCCCCGGAGGTAACCCTCACCACAGATGCCTCAGGTCTAGGGTGGGGAGCACACCTGGACGGGGTGAAGTCCCAGGGAACGTGGACCCCTCTGGAGGCCCACCTCCATATCAACGTCCTAGAGATGAGGGCGGTCCTTTATGCCCTGTAGGCATTTCAGTCAGAGATCCCTCCGAGTACTCTCCTGCTTCAGACAGACAACACGGTGATGTATTACCTCAACAAACAAGGAGGCGCACACTCTTACCCTCTTTGCAGGGAGGCCATGAGGGTGTGGGATTGGGTAATCCGACACGGCACGAACCTGATCACAGTACATGTTCCCGGGGTGGACAACACAATTGCAGACAGCCTGAGTCACTCCCAGGCCAGAGTCCACGAGTGGGAACTTCTCCAGGAGGTAGCAGAGGATCTGTTTCTTTGATGGGGAACTCCAGAATTGGACTTGTTCGCCTCCCCATCCAACGCAAAACTGCCCAATTTTTGCTCGCTAGATCCAGGACCTGGTGTTTTCTGGCGAGACGCGTTGTCCCTCTCCTGGGTGGACAGATTCCTCGTTTTCCCTCCTTCCGTTGATCCAGAGTTCTTCTCAAACTCGCGGGAGCATGCGACAATGATCTTGGTGGCCCCATTCTGGCCCAGGCAGATCTGGTTCCCTTTGCTAATTCAGCTGTCCGGGAACCTCGCTCCCATTGCCATTCAGCTCCCACCTCTTGTCTCAGGAGAAAGGTTCACTGGTCCACCCAGACTTACGCTCACTGAACCTGCCGCATGGCTCCCTAGAGACATAGCCATCTTGTGCCGGGGTCCGCAAGAGGTTGCGGAAGTCCTTTCTGCAGCCAAGCCCGGCTACACATCGACATATGCCATGAAATGGCGCTGTTTTGTCTATGGTCACAAGCACGCGGCCTTCCCCTTTAGGTTGTCCGTGAAGCGGTGTTGGAGTACCTGCTCTCCCTTTTCCGTTCGGGTCTGCCTACTCCTCGATTAAAGTGCACCTCTGTGCCATTTCAGCTTATCACCTCCCGATGGGACAGCGACAGTGGCACAATTAGATGCCTGTCGAGAATTCTTAAGAGAATTATTTACACATGGGCCGCCCATTGGACCAGTGCCTCCTTGGGACTTGCTCTTTGTCCTGGAGCAACTCCGCTCCCCTTTGAACCTGCCGCGGATTTAGAGCTGCGTTTTCTGTCGCGAAAGCGTTATTTTTGGTTGCTGTTACATCAGCGAGAAGAGTTTCTGAGCTTCAGGCTCTCATGTGACAGAGCCCCTATTTAATTTCCACCAGGACAGAGTATCCTGAGGACGAATCCTAAATTCTTGCCTAAGGTGGTTTCCACACTCACTCAACCAGGATATTGACCTGCCGGTCTACTTTCCTGATTACTCTAACAGAGGAGAGGCGCTGCTTCACACCCTGGATGTTCACCACAGCTTGAGGTACTACCCGAGCAGAACTAAGCAGCTTCGCACCTCGGAGCAGCTTTACGTCACCTTTACTGAAAGGATGAAGGGCCAACCAGTATCCAAACAGTCCCTGTCTCGCTGGCTTGTCCAGTGCATCTCTTACTGTTATGATATCAAACGAAAGCCCCTCCCAGGAGCAGTCCGGGGCCATTCCACTAGGGGCATGGCCACATCTTTTGCAGCACTTCGAAACATCTCCACTTCTGCCATTTGTGCTGCAGCCACTTGGAGCTCTGTTCATACCTTTATCAGGCATTATAGCCTGGACGAAACTTCACGGCGAAGAGCGCCTGACCTAGCAGTGCTGAGGTCTCCTGTCCTAGATTCAGGACATGGAGCGTTCTTTCTTATTTCCTCCTCCCAGAATGTTTGCAAGCACTATTGCTTGGGAATCAGTCCTAATGGTGTAACCTGCTGCAAGAGCTGTGTCTCGAAGTAAGATAGTACAGTTACGTAAGAACTTACCGTAACAGTAGATCTTCAAGAACAGCTCTTGCAGCAGGTACCTTCCCGCCCACCTTCCCCCTTGGAGGAGGCATCGCTTAAGCCTTTGTTAACAGGAATTTTTTCCCATTTGTCTTCTGACGGTGGATCCTCAGTCTCCCATTTCGATGTCAGCCTGCGGCCGGAAGTCTCCGGTGGGAGAACTGGGGAATCTGGCAGGACCGCCCCCTTATGTACTACGCCTGACGTCGGAGGCGGGACCGACGTTGGGGGCGGTCCCCGCTGAAGATAGCTAGCTAGAATTTTTCCGTGGGGTCCTGACGCCTGCCGGCTTCAGTCCTAATGGTGTAACCTGCTGCAAGAGCTGTTCTCGAAGATCTACTGTTACAGTAAGTTCTTACGTAACTGTACTTTCTTACGTAACTGTACTTTCTTTTGAAACCTGGCAACCCACCCTCCCCCAAGGACTGTGGTTCCTACTGCACCATTTCTTTATTAAATGGTGATCTAAAAATATTCCCAGGCAGATTGGCTGACAGACTACAATGCCACATCCGAAAAAGTGTCCACAGTAACAAAACTGGATTCATCCAAGGTAGATCCTTACAAGACGACATCTGCAACTTACTCAACATAATTACAGCACAGAGACAGATGGGGGCCAGACAACTGACCATTAGTATGTATGTATGCCGAGAAGGCCATTGACAGGTCAGACTGGCTGTTCCTGTCAAACATTCTAGCCATATCTAATCTTTGGATAACTTTGTAACATCAGTTATCTCTCGTTACGAGAACCCTAAGGCCTCAATTAGAGTAAATGAGCACACATCTAATATGTTCCCCACAGAAAGAGGCATTAGACAGGCTGATCCTACTCCCCACTCCTGGTAACCCTCAGTCTCGAGCCCCTGCCAGTGGACATCAAATACAACCCTAACATTAGGGGGATGATGGCAGGATGGGGCAGACAAAAGGTAGCCTTATATGCTGATGACTCCTTGTTTTTTCTGCCCCCCCAGCATCGCGTCCTTACCTGCCACAAACATTACAAGTCTTTGGTGCCCTAGCTGGATATAAAATTAACTCCACAAAATCAGCAACTATAATATTTCAGTTGCTCCCCACCACCAGGTTTCCAGGATATGTATCAATTTGCCTGGGTCCCACATAATACTTTCAGATATTTGGGCATCAGTGTCTCAGCAGATACTTCAAAGCTGTTCCATGAAGCTGTCGTAAATTGTTAGGTGAAATTGGATTTGATTGCACTAGATGGAAACTTCCCCCAATTACACTGTATGTGAGAATCCAAGTTCTTAAAAATGAACGTGCTCCCACACATGCTGTTTGTATTCCAGACACTACCTGGACCCATACTGGGCCTATTCTGGAGTACATTCTTTAAGAAGTGCTCAAAGTTTATCTGGCTAGGGAAAATGTCCAGGATATGTCAACAGATTTTACAACTTCCAAAGAAGACTGGGTTTATCTTCATTTAAGAACTATTACTTGGCTGCACAGCCTGCTATTGTGGGCACCTGGGTAAAGCAACGCACGGGCTCGGGCTGGTACCTTACTGAAGAAGCCTCAAGTGCAGCAGCACCTTTGTGGGTACACCCATCAGAAGTCATCCCCAGGGGCATGAGTAGCTCGATCACCAAACCCTGGGTAAAGCACACTTTCAGAATCCTCCTCAAAATATGAAGGTTTACAAAAAGACCAAACACTACAGACCCCCCTCACTATGATATGACACCAGGTGGCCTACCCCTTCCCCAAATTGATTCGGGTTAGCAGCCTTAGGAAATAAAGGATTTCACAAGGTTTAGCCAATGTATCTTGGACAGCCAATGCTTGTCCTTTCAAATCAAATCAAATCAAATCATTCTTTATTTCTAAAAAAACGTTTTTCCAGAAACCAAAGTGCTTGCACATAAAAGCCATATAAGTACAGGATTTTAAAACAATCAATTTCCAGCCAGAACAAATATAAATAAATAGTAAACTGACAAATCATACACCAAAATGTAAGATCACGCAACAGAGTCCGGGAACGCCTGGCTAAATAAATGTCTTTAATGCTGTTTTGAAGCTCTGGACAGTCAGGCACTCTCGAACCCAACAAGGTAGAGAATTCCACAGGGTGAGGGCTGCAAAAGCAAAAGGCCGAGCCCTAGATTTCTTCAGGTGCACCCTGGGAATCTCCAGCCATCCCTCATCGATGGAGCAGAGTGGGCAGAGGGGCAGTAAGGGCAGAGGAAATCTTGCAGGTAGTGGGGTCCCTGCTTGTGTTTTATTTATTTATTTTATTTATTAATTATTTGGAAACAACCTTTGAGCAGAAGCTCTTTTACAAAGGTTCCACGTCAGAGGATAAAAACAAATAGTTGAAAATACATAACATACAGCACATGATAATAAACAGTTCACTGAGGTGCAGCAAAATAATTAACATAGGGAGATATTTATTTATTTAGCTTTTGTTTACCAGGTAAGCATGCTAGACAGTCAAGTGCCTGTTTTCAGGTGCGACCCATGAGAATTACAAAGGCAATAACAATATAGAGACAATGTAACAGTAATCAATAAGGTACAGTCAGGTGCAGGCAGAGAACCCAGGCAATAACAAATTAAGAGACAAGGTAGCAACAGTTAACAAGGTACAGACAGGAATAGGCAGCAAACTGCGGTCAAGTGCAGGCAGAGAACATATACAAGGCAAGTACAGTGATTAAGGCATGATGACCACAGGAGGTGGCCAGGGGTCAAACATATCTCGGCTGGGCCTTATCGAAGAGTTTGATATAGACAACTGCACACGTGCTGTCGAAGGGGCAGAGGTGCACCATGGAGGGTAGGTCAGCTAAGAGCAGAGGCAGCCAGAGGCTTGTTTTAAGTGGCCCCAGAGGGAAGACCTGAAATAACTGTGGGAGGGGGCAGACCTTACATTAGCAGGGAGTAGGTTCCAAGCTCTGGGGGTAAGGGATCTGAAGGCATGGTCTCCAGTGAGAGAGAGAGTTTTTGGGACCATGAGAGCCTGGGAGTCGCTAGACCTCAGCTGATAACCACAGGGGACAGGTTTGAGCAGATCGGCGTGTGCAGGAGGGGTGGACGATTGGAGGATGTTGTCTGTAAAGTTGCCCAAGATAAAGGATCGATGGTTATTAGGGGAGAGCAACCCCAGCCTGGAGTAGAGTTGACAGTGGTGGGTGAGGTGGGGGGCTGATAAGGTGAAGCGACATACATTGTTGTACGCTGTGTCCCATTTCATGAGCCAGGTTTTTGGGGCGTTCACGAAGGAGGTGAGCCCATAGCAGAGCGTGGGGAGAAGAACCCCTTTTGCAAGGGCAAGTCAGGCAGCAGGGGTGAGGCAGCTTTTGGCCCTGTACGCCAGGCCCAGTTTACAGTTTGTGGCCTTGCAGGAGTTTCGTATGTGCAGGGAGAGGTCCAGCTGAGGGTCGAGGGTTACCCCCAGGTACTTCAAGGAGTCAACCACTGACACAGGGACGCCGTCAGCACCAACGACTTTGAGATGTGCCAGGCACGCTCTAACCTTGGCAAGGGAGCCGAATAGCATGGCCTGCATCTTCTGAAGGTTGATAACAAGCTTATTAGCCTTGAGCCAAGATTGAATGTGAGCGAAATCAGAGTTTAGGCTGATGTTTATGTCTCTGATATTGTGGGAGCTAGCCAGAAGCACAAGGTCATCAGCATAAAGGGTGATGTGCCCAGAGGCAGGGACCGAGGGCAGCTGATTAATAAAGAGGGAGAACAGTATGGGGCCGAGGACAAACCCTTGAGGCATCCCACGAGTTACCGGTGCAAGCCCACAGAGGGCTTTTTTGAACCTCGTGTACTGTTGCCTGCCCGAGAGGTAGTTAGTAAACCAGGCTAGGACGGGGGGGCCGTGGGACTGGAGGGCAGCGCTCAGGAGATTGTGATGAGCCAGATCAAAGGCCTTTGACAGGTAAATGAAAATGGCACCCGTGAGTTTGCCTTGGTCTGCTGCAGTTCTGATTGCGGAGGTGACCTGAGCGAGGGCAGTGGAGGTGCTGTGCCCTTTTCTGAACCCATGCTGCACAGGGGAGAGGAGGTCATGGGTCTGGAGGAAGTGAGCAAGCTGGGAGGCCACTACCTTTTCAAGCAATTTGTTCACTGCAGATAGTATCGCAATGGGGCGATAGTTATCAAGTATTTTGGGATCCGCACGCTTGAGGACAAGGGTCAGACGGGCCACCTTCCATATAGCTGGGATAGACCCAGATATGAGAGAGGAGTTGGGAATATGTGAGATAGGTAGTGCCAAGTAGGGGTTCCCCAGGCCGAGTAATTTGGACACGAGATTGTCATGCCCAGCTCCAGAGTGAGGGGAGAGTCCAGCTAGGTGCTTCCGTGTATCGTTGCAGGAGACAGTTTTAAAATAGAAGGGGGGGAGGATGGGACACGGTGCTACCAGTGGGGCCTGGGTCATTGGGTACTGAGGATGTGGGGGTGCAGACAGGCAGGTCGGAGAACAGGACATTGAAAGCGTTGGCTATAGTCAGGGCATTGTTACAGCTGACTCCTTCGATTTGCATGTCGGAGACCTGGGGGCAGACAGGACCACTAACAGTATGCTTGATGGTGTGCCAGAAGCTATTGGGGTTCTTGGCAGATGCTTCAAGGGAAGATCTGCAGAACTCACTCTTGGCTGAGCAGATCGCCTGCTTACAGGAGTTCCTAAGCTGCCTGTAATCCTCAAAGTCTGATCTGTCCCCGGAGGCCTTAAATTTTTGCCAGCTTTTGTCCCTGAGCTTCATCAGGGCAAACAGGCCCCCTTGCAGCCACTTAATGACAGTGCCCCTCACTCTTCTTTTTTATGAGTGGGGCATGTCTGTCTTGTAAAGGGGCAAATAAGGATAGAAAGCAGTCAAGAACAGCGGAGGGATTGCTGTTGGCATAGACCGGGGACCAGTCAGTCAGGCTGAGGTCGGCAAGGAAGTTGCTGTGGTTAAATTTTGAATAGTCCCGCATCTGAATGATTTTTGGGGGACCCTGGAGGTAAGGACCTTCCAGATACAGTAGGTAGGGGAATGGTCCGAGATGGAATCCAAGAAGAGGCCAGAGGCAATGATCTGGTCGGGCTTGTTGCTCAGCATCCAATCAAGAAGAGTGCCTTTTTCCGCAGAGGAAGAGGACCTGGTGGGCTCTGTGATAATTTGACCTAGGGCAAGACCAGACAGGAGGGATTCATAAGTTTTAGTGTTGACACTCAGCCAGTTTAGGTTGAAATCTCCGAACACTAAGAGTTCACTAGTGCTCACCTTGGGACTGAGGCAGTCAAGGAGATGGGAGAGGCCGCAAACTCCACATTTTGGTGGATTATACACACAGGCCAGGTGGAGCTTCTTGGCATTGCCTAATACAAGAAGGGCATGCATGAACTTGCAAGGGGGGAGGGGGGTGAGGCATGACAGTCACCTTGAGGTGGAGTTTGAAGTAGAGCAGCAGGCCCCCCCCATTTGTTACCCTCTCTATCCTGCTTGAGTGGGCAGATTTAAGCCAGGTTTCGGAGATCCCCAGGATGTCCGGATTGTAGAGGGTGACCCAGGCCATTAGGTCTGAGAGGTTAGCGAGTAGGCTGCGGAGATTGAGGTGGGCAATCTTTAAGCCCTTAGCATACTGCCAATGGGGAGGAAGCATGGTGGGGGGGGATTCGGCTATAACAGCAAGACACAGCTCACACAGGTAGAAAAGTCCGCTGAAATGCAGTGAATGGTTGATAAATCTATATCTTAATGATAAATCTATAACTTAGTGGCAGTGAAGCAGCAGTCAGATTCTTAGCAGGTAGATAAATTCAGAACAGAAAATGCAGAAATCAGTAGATCAATTATGAACTTAGGTGCTGTAATCAGATTCTAGTTGGCTTGCGTGAACAGTTCTAACGGCAGAGAGTATGGATAGTCTGTCACAAGGTTATTGAAGTGCAGCATGACATATCAAGCAGCAGCATAAAAGCAGAAATTATTGTGCCCACCACGAGGGGGTTGGCATAGGGTAGGGACAGACAGCTGAAGCGGAACACGATTGGCCCACCAAGTAAGTGGGAGGGACTACAGCCTATTTAAGGGGAGAAGGGAATGGGGTGGGTGAGTGGGAATTTTTGTAACAAATCAAATCCTAAGAAATTACAGTTGAGCCCTGTGGAGCTCTGTTGCTGCAGTCTGTAGCACAATATTTAATTGTGCAGAAACTTGTCCTCCTAAGGCTCCGATGAGCTCAGTCTGCAGTCAGCAGCAGAAAAACTTCCCTTTTTGTAGCCCAGCGGGGTGATCAGCCAGGAAGGACTTGGCACCTTTTTCGGATTTGAAAATCCCACGACAAACAAAGCATTCTCTAGTCGGGAGCCCCGACTGGCACAAATCTTAAGAAATAAAAGTCGAGCCCCATGGAACTCTGTTGCTGCAGTCTGTAGCACAATGTTTAATTGTGCAGAAACTTTTCCTCCTAAGGCTCCGATGAGCTCAGTCTGCAGCCAGCAGCAGATAGTTAAGGTGACATTGATCCTTGGCAGTCGGGAGAGTAGATGGGTTCAAGGGAGAACCAGGGCAGGTGGGAGGAGAGAGGTAGAGGTGAGGGGAAAGGTTAGCAGTCTGGTAGACAACTTTGTCAAAAAAGAATGTTGGGGGTGGGACATGAAACAGTGGTGAAGGCTGGAGAAAGCATGAGGGTAGGTGGCAACAGAAAGGGGTAGGAAAACAATGGTGATGGGTGATTACAAGAAGTTGGGGAGAGGGAGAGGAGGTATTAGATGTGGTCTGCGAGGAGGAGAGGGGAAAGTTAGCAATCTGATAGAAAGACTGTCAGAACAGAAATGTGGGGGGGTGGGAAGTGGAAACAGTAAGGAATGTTGGAGAAAGTTTGAGTGTAGGTGACAACAGAAGGGAGGGCCAAAGCGTGATGGGTGATTACAAGAAGTTAAGGGGGGAAGGGAGGAAGAGGAGGGGTCTGGAAGGTATGAGGTGTGGTCTGCGAGGACAGGTAAGGAGGTGGGGGAACTGTGGTGAGTGTGCAGGGGGAGGTGAGGTTGAGGGGTGGATGATACAGGCTGCTTAGAGTGAACATTGAGGGGTGGATGATGTAGGCAAGTGCAGAGACAACTTTGAGGAGTGTTCGTGGGGCAAGAGCCATCTAAGGTGCAACTAGGACAGTCACAAGCGTTCTGGAGAGGAGATGTTTTTCAAGTTCAGACTTAAAGGTTAGCAAGCTTTTAGTTCCTTCTGAGATTTCCAGGCACTCATTGAGCCACAGAGGGGCTCTATATGTGAAGGCCCGCTGCCCATGTGCAGTTCTGCGGAAAGGGACAGCAAGCGCACCTAACTTCTTACTCCTGGTTCCGTACTTTGGGTAGGCTTGATAGAGGAGATCAGAGATACAGAGGGGGGCAGAGCCCAGAAGCGCCTTCATGCCGAGTAGGCAGGTTTGGAATTTTATTCTATGCTCCAGTGACAGCCAATTCACCTGAGAGTACAGAGAGCAGGTGTGGGTGAGTTGCTCAGCACCAATAGGAAGTCTACATGCCTTGTTTAGTGCTGTTGCCACCCATTGCAGAGCAGTATTCATGGCTGATCCATAAGCCACCAGCCCATAGTCAATGATGGATAAGATCGAGCTAGTGACAGAGAGATGGAGGGCATTTGGAGTGAGGTTTTTCTGATGTCTATATAAGACTCCAAGCTTGGAGTTAACAGCTTTGACCACCATGTCTATATGCTGAACATAAGATAGGGTATCGTTAGTGGTGACACCCAGATACTTAAATGAGTGAACCTGTTCGAGCAGTGCATTGGCTTTGTTTTTGATGGACAGGACAGGGAATCTCTTCTTTAGCTGTGTGCTAGATAGGAGCAATGTTTTATTTTTTTCATAATTGATGAGTAACTTATGAGCACTGAACCAATCCTCAATCTTAGGAAGGAGGTCTGGAGTTCCTGTTCAAGATGTTCAATGTGGGGGTTACTACTGAGGAGAACAGCATCATCTGCATGCAGGATGATTTTGCTGTTACAGGCCTTGGGAAGATCATTCAAAAACAAGCTAAATAGGAATGGTCCCAGAATTGATCCTTGGGGGATGCCTATGAACACCTCTTTGGATCCCGATATGACTTTGTCAGTTTTGACTTTTTGGGATCTGTGGGACAGGTAGTCCTCGAACCAGTCCACAGCATTTGGGGCCATACCCATGTATTTTAGTTGATCCAAGAGGAGGGGGTGATTGGCTGTGTCAAATGCCTTTGTTAAGTCGATAAAGAATGACCCAGTTAATTTGCCTTCATCAAGTGCTTGGTGCACAGAGTTGGTGTAATCTGCCAGAGCGGTGGCGGTGCTGTGATTCTTTCAGAAGCCATGTTGCTGGGGACATTGCAGCTGGTACTTATGTAGGTAATCGGTTATTTGGTCGCCACAGTCCTTTCCAGTGCTTTAGATACTGGGGAGAGGATTAATATGAACCCATAGTTAGCAATGTTGGACCTATCCCCATTCTTATAAACAGGATTTACCAGAGCTTATTTCCAAACTGTAAGGAATTTGGCTAGTGAGTGATTTGTTAAAAAGTTTCATAATAGGTACCATGAGTTCATGGAGGGCAAGTGCTACCAGCTTCATATCGACCCCATCGCTTCCCATCCTAGTCTTGCCCAGTGCTTTCAGTATGTAGGACCTTGAGACCGTGATGGACACCCGTTTGAAGTAGAAATTAGGGTGTTTTTTGCATTGTTGGCTCGCTACTAAGTTGGACTCTCTCTCGCTTCAGATAGTTGAGCGGTAGGATGGAGCTAAAGTCTGTGAAAGAGACGTTGAAAGCCTCAGCTATAGCGTGCAGGTCCATAGTGGGCAGGCCATTTAGGTTGAGCAGTTGGGGGTGCTTTTTTTCTTCCTTCCCAAGGAGGTTATTTATATTAGCCCAAAATATTTTTCCCATCTCCCCAGCTGTTTTGCAGCTGGTCCTTGTGGTGGTTTGCCTTTGCTTGCCTGGTGAGATATGTACATCTGTTTCTGGAGGCCCTGTAAGCCTGATGGTCATTTATTTTATTTTATTTCATTTATTTTTCTGGATGTGTAGGGCTTTATAGGTCAGTAACCCGACCTTGAAGGTGATCCGCCACTGTACTGGCAGCCAGTGCAGTCCGCGCAGCACAGGCGTAATATGACTGGTCCTAGAGGTACCAGTCAGAAGCCTGGCTGCTGCATTCTGCACCAGCTGCAAGCAGTAGATATCAACCCCTGGTAGCCCTAGGTAAAGGGCATTGTTGTAGTCAAGGCGGGAGGTTACGAAACCATGGACCAACGTTGGAAGATCATCAGGAGGAACCAGATGCTTCACCCAGGTGATATTCCTCAGATGGAGAAATGAGGTCTTAACAACAGCTGACACCTGAGATTTAAGGGTCAGGCCGCTGTCAGAAATAATGCCCAGGTTCCACACCTGGTCTGGGGCAGTCAGCTGAACACCCCTGAGCCAAAGCCCAGAGGGCTGCCCTGCTGACAAACCCACATCCCGATGACCTGGGTCCACAACCAACACCTCAGTCTTAGCCAGGTAGAACCACAGCTAGCTGGCACTCATACAGTCCTGGATCTTGGAAAGACAGTTGTTAAAAGCTGAAAGGAAACCATCTTGCCTGGGCACAAAGGACATGTACATCTGAGTTTCATCTGCATGTACACTGCGAACAACATGGGTGCCAAAATGGAGCCCCACTCGCTGAGTCCTACCTTTGAGGAAAGATCGAAACCATCTGAGGACTGTACCAGAGAGTGAACAGGTGAACCGCAGGCACTCCAGTAGCACACCATGGTCCAAAATGTCAAACAGTGTAGAGAGATCAAGGAGGACCAAGGTGGAACAAGTCCTCCGATCTCTCTATCAGGAAATCATTTAGCACCTGGACAAGGGCCGTCTCGGTACTATGTCTCTTTCTAAAGTCCAACTGGAGAGAATCATAGACATCATGGGTGGATAAATGATCATCCAGCTGCAGCGCAACCACCTTCTCAATAACCTTACCTGCATAGGGCAGGTTAGAGACAGGTCTGTAGTTAGCCAGACAGTCCGGGTCAAAGGAGGGCTTCTTAAGGAGAGGTCATACAACCACCTCCTTTGGGGGGTCTGGGAAGACCCTCCCTCCTCTCCAATGAACTCCAAGCTATCTCGGCTAGGACAGGGCTGATCTCATCAATGCACTCTACAAGGAGGCGTGTTGGGCCCGGGTCCAAACTGCAGTAGGTTGGCCACAAAGTCTGGACGATCCTCACGATGTCCATGAGTTCCGGCCGACCAAAGTCAGACCAAGCAAGCCAGGTGTCTGCAGCCCCCAGCCAACCTCTGCAATACCCAATAGAGGGGGCTGAACAGATCCTGGACCTGATGGTGGCAACCTTATCTGCGAAGAACCGAGCAAACTCATTACACCTCTCTTGAGACAAAGCTCTACCGGGCTGAAGACAGATGGTCCGGAAGAGCTAAGCTGGTCAGTTCTGCACAGCGGCAATCTCCCTGGACAGGAACTCTGCCTTCTTACGGGTGATTGCTGATTGATAGACAACATAATGGTCCATCAATCTAAGTCTGTCACCATCCAGGCCCAATTTCCGCCAGCACCTCTCTAGTCTTCGTCCCGCTCTCCTCATCTCCTTCAAGGTGCCATCAAACCATGGGTACCTTGGGCAAAGAGTGAGGGGATGAACCCGAACAGGTGCTATGGAATCCAGGGCCCCTGTCACCGCCTTAGTATAGGCTAGTACTAGATTACCTGGATCCATGCATTTACTCAATATGCCTGATAGGTCCAACACTGCCATTAGACCATCTGGGGTCACGTCCCTCAAAGGGCGGTTCTGGACCATCTCTGTGGGGGCAGGCCCATTGGGGGAAACCACGAAACTGAACCCTATGGTGTGATGGTTAGACCAACCAACTGGTTCCACCACCATGTTGGAGATCTCCATCCCCAGGAGGAACACCAAGTCCAAGGAGTGACCACAAATGTGAGTTGCGGAGGTAATAACCTGTGTAATGCACAATGAAGTCATCAGTTGGAGAAAGTCCTGTCCAAATTGTGAGAGTTCATCATCAACCCAGGCATTGAAGTCCCCCAGAACTGACCATCTGGGGGATCCCAAAACCTCATTGACAATGAAGTTTGCGACTTCCTGCAGGAAAACATTCCCATCTGCAGGTGGACAGTAGATGAGAAGTATCCTGCACCCTACACCCGCACCCACGATACACTTGAAGGAGTTGGTGGTCCCCACTCGTACATCCACAAGGCCCAGTTCTGATCTGAAACAGATGGCTACACCCCCGCCCCTTTAATCCATCCTCTGGCAGTAAATCATCAAGTACCCATCTGGAGCAGCTGAAGCCAAGGCAGGGCCAGCATTTTCATCCAGCCAGGTCTTGGCGTTGCAAGCCAGATCTGATGACCCAACAAGATCCACTGTTAAAGCAGTCTTGTTCCTGATAGACCTGGCATTGCATAACATCACCCAAGTAGGATGAGCAATTGAGGAAGACTGCATCACCTGCCTACATAAAGCAGAACCCTTGGGTATGGGAACAAGGCAAGGAGGACCCCTTTCCTGGACTCATTTCACCCCAGGGCATCTCCTTGATCTTTATTCAAGAAACAGCTCTTGCAGCAGGTTACACCATTAGGACTGAAGCCAGCAGTCAGCAGGACCCCACGGAAAACTTCTAGCTAGCTGTATACAGTGGGGGAGCGCCCCCGATGCTGGCCCCTTCCCGACGTCCCATACCTCATAAAAGGGGCAGTCCCCCAGCATCCCTCAGTTCTTTTACCACCGTTGACTCGCAAGCATCAGTTCCATGGATGCCTTCAGCTAATGAGTGACGCCATCACTTGAGTATAAGATTTTATTTGTTTTTCCGAAAAAGTTAGATTTTCTTTTTTTCATATGTTGTCTTCCCCGACGTTATCCATCAAAAGGCACACCTCAAAGTGTGCTTGTGGCAAACAGATTCCTTTTAAGGACAAGCATACAGCCTGTGTCAGGTGCCTAGGCCCAAAACACGACACTAAGGCCTGTTTCATTTGCCAAAACTTTAACAATTGCACAAGGATCCGCTGCCAAAAAGTTTTGGAGACCTTTCTATTAGATAAGAAATTAGCAGCAATGCAAAAAAGTACCTCCTCCAGGGAATTGTCCTCCCATAAGTCAGGAAAGCATAGAGAGAAACAGAGGGAAAGGAAGAAAGAGCGCTCCCCATCTACACAGACATCCGACTCCGGGGGGAGTTCGGATTCCACAACCCGCTCTAACAGGTCTCCATCTCAGACAAAGACCCAACCTCTGTCTGCCAAAGTCCAGACGTCGGGTGGCGCCGGTGTTGCATACGCCATCCAGTCCCTTAAGGTCTGGCAGAAAGAATTTTCTCAGAGCTGGCCTTTAGGCTACACAGGCCAATCTGCATCCACAGATCGCCCAGTTGAGGCAAACTCCAAGTTGGCTGCTACTACAGGCCCCGACTCCCTGGACTAGTGCCGGGACTCCGACCACTGGAGGTCAGCCTCCCAACCCCCCAGAGAAACCTTGGGGACATCCGCTAAATGGACCTCAGAACTAACGTCCCTTAAGTGGACCTCAGACCCTAAACAGACGTCAGAGCAGACACCCGCAAAACATCCTAAAGACCAACAACCACCGGCAGAGACCACTCCCAGAGAAAGGATGTCGCCTCGTCCATACCAGATGTTGGCCCATCCAAATGTTCGGACAACAAAGGTATTGACACTGGGGTCAAGCAACTAAGTGATGACCAAGCATCAGGAGACAGGGAGGAAGCAGACCTCCCATGTGACCTGACACCACCCAAGAATCAGATGACGGGCGTGTCAGGCCACGGACTGTCAGACACAGGAAATGGTCAGATGGCACCTCAAGAGGGACAGATGCCAGGTCAGATGTCGGGTCTCAACATTTCTGAGTTGAAGGAATTGTTTTCCTACTGGTGGGAAACCATTAGGAAGAATGTCATTCCCACCAAACCACTGGTGGAGAACCAACCTCCGACGAAAGAACAAAGCCCGACCAGACCACCCCCTAGAGTGCAGAGTCCCAAACCTAGGGGCCGGTCTAAGGACAAGAAGCGGCCATCACACAAAGAAAAGAAGTGGCTGAGGTCTCCATCACAGACCCCTTCCAGCTCACCCAGCATGCATAGGCCCAGAAAGCACCACAGGAGATCAGATTTCTCCTCGGACGAGTCTCACTCCTCCTCCTCTGTATCTTCCAGATCAGGCTCTCCATTTAGTATCCATTCACCAGACCCAAGAGATTTGTCTAGGTCCCCCCCAGACAACCCAACATTTATGGATATAATGGGGCATATCCAAGACAACATGAGGTGGGACATGGAAGATTCGGATCCTGAGAGGTGCCACCTCGCCAAGTATCTTAAGACAAAAGAATCCTAAACCAGTGATGGTCCCACTGTTGTTAATACTTTCCAGGATGTGACCAAAGCTGCTTGGAAGCATCCCTTTACTTCCTCTGCAGTCCACAAGAAGACAGACCACCTATATTGGGCCCCCTTGGAGGATCCTTATCTGGGAGAACAACCAGTGGCAGATTCCATGGTGATCACTACTACACACGACAGGTCACAGAGGCTCCAACACCTAAGCACCCAGCCCCCAGTCCAGGGGTTGAAACAACTTGACTCCATGGGGAGGAAAATGTACACCTCAGCAACATGTTTCATCCGCTCATTAAACTTTCTGGTCCAAATGGTCCAATTTCAAAATGCCCTGTGGGAACAAGGCCAAGATTTGGTTAAGAACCTTCTGGATGGAGACCAAAAGGAAGAACTTACAAAGCTCCTCTAAACAAGCTCTGACATAGGCACATAAGTACTCAGAGCGGCATATGACTCTGCGGATTCAGCCGCAAGAAGTGCAGCATCAGGTGTGTGCCTAAGATAACACTGCTGGCTGTGGGTATCAGGCTTTACGCCAGACATCCAAAAGGGCATTCTGGATGTCCCCTTCAAGGGCTCGGTTCTTTTCAGAAAAGAATCCGAAAAAATAATAAAACTGCAAGATGCCAGAAAGGTGGTAAGATCTGTACAGGCCAAACAACAGACCAAAGCCGAAGCCATTTTGGAGACAACAGAGCCACTTTAAAGGCAAGCAAGGACAGCAGCCCCAATTCAGATAGCAGCAGAGAGGCGGCTTTAACCACAAGGGCCCATCTTGAGCTGCAGGAGGTTCAGGTGCCAGGAACACAAACCCCCCCCAGGCAACCCTCCCCTCTCCCTCCACTGCCTGACTCCTTGTAGACCCCTTCTGCCCCTCTGGTTCAAAAGGAAGAGAAGGTTGGGGGTTGTTTCTCAAGACACCTGGCAGGATGGCAACAAATCACTTCAGACCAAAGAGTGCTTCAACTAATTCAAAGATGGCACTCTACGAATTCACCAGGCAACCACCATCCAGACCACGACTATGATCTCAGTATTTGAGACAGCATGCCACACTGATTCAAGAAGAGATCTGGGCCCTTCTCAAGAAGGAGGCCATAGAGAAGGTCACATGGATCCAGAGAGGGAAAGGGTACCATTCCCACTTCTTCCTGGTACCCAAAAAGACAGGAGACTTTCACCCTATCCTAGACCTCAGCAATCTCAACACCTTTGTGGCATACAAATATTTCAGGATGGTCACCTTGCCAGGCTTAATCCCGATGCTATGCCTAGATGCATGGCTCGCATCGTTGGACATGCAAGATGCCTGCTTCCACATCCCAGTCGCAAAACATCATCGGAGGTTCCTGTGATTCGAATTCAAGGGTCATCACTACCAAATCCAAGCCCTGCCTTTCGGCCTGTCATCGGCTCCGAGGGTATTCACCAAATACCTGGCAGTAGTAGTGATGGCACTTAGGAGAAGGGGCCACTATGTCTTTCCCTATCTGGATGACTGGCTCCTGACAGCTTCATCCTAGGGAGAGCTAAATCACAATCTACAAGACACCTATTCGATATTCGATTCCCTAGGTGTCACCATCAGCCTGTCAAAATCGACCCTTACACCATGCCAAAGACTGCAGTTCATGGGCGCGGTACTGGACACCACAAAGGGAAGGGCCTTCCTATCAGAAGACAGGGCAGAACATCTACAAAGCTTGACAAGGAACATCATGGGACAAAAACAGGTCACAGAAAGGACCATGTTGAGTCTTCTAGGCCACATGGCCGCCATAGCCATGGTTCCCCTATCACGCTTACACATGAGAACCATTCAGTGGACACTCAGGGTCCAGTGGGACCAACACCAGGATGACTTAGATCAGCTAGTCTCAGTCATCAACTCTATTTTCTGAGTCTTGCAGTGGTAACTGGTTCCGGAACACCTCATGGTAGGAGTTCCCTTCCTGTCTCCTACTCCTTCACTGATCCTGACTACGGACGCATCAGGATAGGGTCAGTGCGCCCATCTGGGTGGCAAAAAGACTCAAGGACTATGGTCAGGAATGGAAGGAGCCCTTCACATAAATGTCCTCAAGATGAGGGCAGTCCTTTATGCCCTTCAGGCCTTGCAAACAGACCTAACCCTGGGGCATCTACTGACACAAACAGACAACATGTCAGTAGTGTTCTATATCAACAACAAGGGGGCACTCACTCATACCAGCTCTGTCGAGAAGTGATGATATGGTACTGGGCAATAGATCACAATATCACCCTGTCTGCAGTTCATGTGCCCGGGTTACAGAACACGCTGGCAGATCTACTCAGCAGATCTCGATCCAGTGCACACGAATAGGAGCTACTACAACCAGTGGCAGAAACTCTGTTCGCAAAATGGGGGATGCCAGAATTGGATCCATCTGCCTCCCCATACAGTGCAAAATTGCCCAGTTTCTGCTCGCTAGATCCAGGGCCTGGTGTTTTCTGGCGAGACGCATTGTCCCTCTCCTGGACAGCCAGGTTCCTCTATGCCTTTCCTCCCTTCCCTTTGATCCAGAGTCCTGCTCAAGTTGCAGAATGAGAGAGCAGTCATGATTCTGGTGGTCCCATATTGGCCCAGACAGATATGGTTTCCTCTTCTCCAACGCTTGGCGAGCAAACCACCCTTTCCTCTTCCGCTCAGCTCGCACTTACTGTCGCAAGACAATGGGTCTCTGATTCACCCAAATCTCAGATCCTTACACCTACACACCTAGCTCCTATGGGCCTAACAATGTCTTGCCACAGAGTCTCAGACAGTGTGGCAAACATCCTGGCGCCAGCAAGGAAACCTTCTATTCGTGCCACGTATGCCATGAAATGGTGCAGGTTTTGCTTTTGGTCCTCGGCCCATGACCTGGACCCTTTAAGTTGCCCAGTGAAATCGGTATTAGAGTACCTCCTTTCCTTATCAGAAGCGGGGCTGAGTTACTCCTCACTAAAGGTGCACCTTTCTGCAGTATATGCATACCATGCACCTTTTGGGGACAAATCTTTAGCCGAAATGGACTTGTCCCACACATTCCTGCGTGGCATCCTCCGCTTGAAGCCACCCATCAGAGAGCCAATCCTTCCTTGGGACCTTCTCTTTGTTTTAGAACATCTCACACTACCTCCTTTTGAACCAGTCATGGACTGCGAGCTATGCCTTCTCTTTTGGAAGGCGTTATTGTTAGTTGCAGTTACTTCTGCAAGGAGAATTTCTGAGCTCCAGGCAGTCATGTGCAAAGAGTCATATTTGATTTTTCATAAGGACAGGGTGTCCTTAAGGACCAATCCTAAGTTTCTACCCAAGGTAATGTCAGAGTTAACCCTCAATTAGGATATCGACCTCCAGGTTCATTATCCGGAATATTCCAATAGGGGAGAGGCTCTCCTGCACACACTGGATGTGCACAGGATACTCAGGTTCTACCTAAGACCAGACCGCACCAGCAGTCTGACCAGTTATTTTTGTCCTTTGTCCACAGGATGTTAGGGGCACCAGTGTCTAAACAGACACTCTCAGAATGGTTGGTAAACTGCATTGTATTCTGCTACCAGAAGCGGAATAAACCCTTACCGGGACCGGTAAAGGGTCACTGTGCCAGAGGGATGGCAACCTCATTCGCCTCCCTGAAAAATGTTTCCTCTCCTACCATTTGTGCAGCAACTACTTAGAGTACAGTGCATACTTCATCAGACACTACAGTCTGGACATTGCCTCCAGGTGCAGAGCAGGCTTTGGCCTTGCCATCCTGCAGGGGCTTCTTTCATGAGGGGTCCCCTTTTACCCTTCTCCTATCTTCCTCCCAATTTTAGGGGTCATCTCTATCACTGCTTGGGACTCAGTCCTAATGGTGTAACCTGCTTCAAGAGCTATTTCTCAAAGTAATAGTACAGTTACATGGGATCTTACCGTAACAGTAGACCTTCAAGAACAGCTGTTGTAGCAGGTACTTTCCCACCCACCTTCCCCTCAGAAGGTCAGCTGCATTTATAGCACTAGTACTTATTGGTCTTCCTTTGGAAGCAGATCCTCAGTCTCCCATCAGAATTACAGTGCTCTGCTGGAATATCCAGCGGGAGAATTAAGGGATGTTGGGGGACTGTCCCTTTTAAAATGTATGGGACGTCAGGGGCGGGACTGATGTCAGGGGGTGGTCCCCCGCTGTATATAGCTAGCTAGAAGTTTTCTGTGGGGTCCTGCTGCCTGCTGGCTTCAGTCGTAGTGGTGTAACCTGCTGCAAGAACTGTTCTCGAAGATCTACTGTTACGGTAAGTTCCTACATAACTGTACTTTCCCACTATCCCACTCCACCCACCCCTCTCCATTCCCCCACCAGGTCTAGCCCCCTTCTCCTCCTAGCTATCCCCATAGCTCTACACACCCCATATGCCTCTGGGAACAGCGGCGGACAATTAAAAGGGCGGAGGTCCCTGAACCTGAAGAGGGAATAGCGCCTGACCATCTTCACACCTCCCCAACACATTCCCACAAGCAAACAGCAAGCAACACCACCCAAAGCGTACACAAACACTCACACTTCACTCTTACACAAACAATACAATATCCACACAAAAACACACCATATACTCCATCAACTGATTAACACACTCAAAACACCTCCCAAGAATCAACCCAAACACTAACTTAACAATATAAATAAAATGAGAATTTAACCAAAATAATATAGCAATTTGTAAAGCAGCAGGTAAAAACAGCAGTCACTGTAAATCTCTTAATTTAAAGAAGTTCTCATTGGAGTCCATAGAGCTCCCACCTCTGTGGACAGAACCAAGACGAATTAGTCAAAGTTCAACTGTCACTTGAACTTGTAACAGTCAAAACAGGCATTTAAGGAAAATGAATTAAATTATAAGGCACTCTCACTACCAAAAATTGCTTAGGAGATCTGTTTAAGGTCCAGCCAAATCCCTGTCCCAGGAAGAGGATCCTTAGCATCAGTCCCAGATTCAATCCAAATGAACTTCACTGTACAGGCTCCTACCCCCAACCACTGCCTCACAGCCATCCAGGGCAGGCCCAAACAGAGAATGGGGTACCAGCAAGGATTGTAAGGAAAAGCAAGGGCCTCTCAGCTAATACCCAGGAGGCAGCCACCCCCCACCTGCCCAATCCACAGCTACAGCACCCAGGTTAAGTCAGCCCACCGACCGACCCCCTGGGCCACTCAGGAGGCACAGATAGATCTTTGCCTGCCTTTGGCGAACCCCCATCTGTGTCTCCCACATGACTCAGCACCAATTAAGCGGTCACCCCTGGGCCAAGCCAGGATCAACCCACTGCCCACAACAATCCTTCAAACCCCAGAGAAGATTAAATTATTAAATGAAGATTAAATGAGCAAACCAGATGGATATATTGCTCACAATTCGTTCCTAAATGGGACAGTGCTGTTCCAGTCTTCGTCCATTCACCAAACGTCTCCTCCACACATGAACAGGAACTTAAAAATATTGACTTGAAAATAGGGACCTTTACAGATTTCTCCAGGTTAGGCACTTTCTGGAGGAACAGGCCAACTTACTCCAGACTTCCAGACCTCACTGTGACCTGAAGCAGTTTTTCTACTGGCATATAGTACTCAAGACCAAAGCCAGGCTTAGCCCAGATTTTTGCAAACTGCTCACAAAGCAAGCCCTCCCCTTTGGGCCAAATAAGATCCAGGTGGGAACAGGAGCTTGGTCATTCTATTCCAATACAACAGTGGGAAGAACAACAACCAAAGGGATGGGGCAGTAACTTCCGCACCCACTTGGAGAGAGTGTAACTGGCAGGTACTCACAAGATATTTCAGAACACCCACTCAGACAACACACTATGGGACCACCTTCACAGACCTCTGAAGACAATGTGGAGAAAGAAGTTCCCATTACCACATTTTCTGAGCTTGATGGATGCATGACAGTTTCTGGCATGAGGTACACAGTGCAATGCCACAGACCTTGCATACACAATTTCCCAAGACCTACACAGAGCTGGTGCTGGGGTTTCCCACTCTACTAAGGGTTACAGTAATAGACAGAAACTGGGACAGATATTATGGGTGGTAGCACTAAAATGCATCACTTTGCATTGGCTCACCCCACACATTCCCACCTTGTCACAGTGGCTAACCAAAGTCTCTGAGCTGGAAACTATGGAAAGGCTTACATCACAGCTTTAACTCCAGGTCCCCAACATTTTTGGAGGTGTGGCAACCTTGGCATCAGTACCAAGTAACCCAGCTGGAACTAAGTGAAGCCCCCAAACATCCCCTCTCATGACACCCAGATATTTAGTGAGTCAGACAATGAGTTGGGAATAATCAGACTACACACAGAAGAACCACCATAGACACTAGAAGTACTCATTTTGAAATGCTTTTATTACAAATCTTACCTAATGAAATAAGTTCTCTCTTTCTAACCCCAAATAAGGGGGATTAGATTCTTTGATTAGGATTCAAGGTGTGCTTGTACGTAATGATGAAATCCCAGTTCTTTGAGGATATCTCTTTCACCAGGCGACACCTCTGGAACTATAAGCTGCCAGACACTAGGACCATACTGAAAAATTGCAAGCAGTCCACCAGGGGTTGCCCATGATGATCTCAGATGTTGGCTCATACAGAAACGTGGGTGGCCCCTCATCTCCTCATTTTTTTTTCTCACCCTCAACCATGCTCATCAGATCACTGAAGGAAATGCCACTGCAACAGTCGGTGTTATATTTCTTTTACTGGAAAAAGTGATCTTTTTTTTTTTACTTGCCTGGCTCCCATGGCTTTCGGAGGGGGCCTTGTACCCCCTCTTACTCCGTCCACCTGGGCTATTCAAGGCCGCCTCACCCTAGCTTCATTGTGCTCGGGGGGCTGGGGTTGTATGATTTTTTTCCCCGCTTTCTCCCCTTGAACCCACGAGGACACTGGTGTGAAGGACGGAAGTCCAGGCAGACGATGTGCTGATGCACGCCATTGCCAAGCGCCCAGAGCGTCCTCCCCTCCCTGGCTCTCGGAGACAGTCACTGTTGCCCCTGTGAACTGGTGCGTCCACCAGCCCCAGGAATGTTGGGTGCACAGGGCACCCCCAGTTACCCACCCCTGTTGGAGGACAGAATACGTTGGGATGCTCGATTCTCCACCCCCCTGCCGGTCCCCGACAACTCTGAGTCCGTTCCTGAACCCGGGTCACCAGCGTAGTGCGAGGTGTGGCATCCAGCACCTCAATCCTCAGTGCCACCAGGCTGGCAAGTGATCACTTTTATAGTGATTTTCAATTACCTGTATATCGTCGAAGGAACTGTCAAAATTGTTCCAGTATTGTGCCTGAGGCGAGAAGCTCTACACTGGCAATTCCCATGACATCTGTGTCTGTTGTCTAGGCCTAGACCACAATGAGAAAGCCTACGGAATCTGTAGAGCTTTTAATTCCATGACCAGGTGATGCTGTAAAGAGACTTTGGGAAAGCTTCTTAAGCAGAAGCTAGCATGGAGGAGGATCTCCAACAGAAGAGCACCGCCACATCACCGGCCCAGTCTACCGAGCCCAAGTCCTCTAAATCCTGGAATGAGGCATCAGGGAGTCACAAACACAAGCACTGGGGCAAGGATAAGGAGAGAGCCTCCCCGGTGCATGCCAGATCACACATCCACACAGCAGGTAGGATCTTCTCAGCATCATCATCCGCTCCAGCGGTGATTCCGATCGCTCCCTGACTGTTGACACCAACATTGGGGCTTAGCGCAGGCACTACCAGCTTCATACAGCTGGTATGTCACCATTGATGGTGGGGACTGGCCTATCCTGTTGACTCCTCTAGTCACACGTGTCAACTATATGGGCCCTGATGTATAGGCAATCCTATCCTTTTCAGATATGATTCAATGCCTGCTACCTAACCTCCTGGTTCCAGGGGGTCCATTAGCGTGGCCTACTGTTAATCCCCCTCGATGCTGCAAGGTATGCTCTTGCCACAGCCACCTCCTAGAGGGCTGCTGACATTGTCAGCCCACTCCCTTCTCCCCATCAACCTGTTTGATGAGGAGTACGAATATAATCCTGACATAATAATGGAGGATGAGGAGAAGAAGACTGAGAACTATGCTGAAAGCCCTTATGACAGTGGCAACAGCTCCACAGTTTCCACTTGTAGTGAGGACTTGGTGATCAACACACCAAGGTCCCCTCCATAGGATCTCACTTTCCTCACCATGATGCAGCAGATACAAGTTGCCATGGGCTTTGACCTGGAGAAATGGGACTCAACAAAGAAGAACCTTTTTGAGTTCCTGGAATTGCTAGAATCTCCTGCTGTTGTGGTGCCACTTCCGCTCCCTGCTTTAGCGGATGCCACCTTTGCTGCCTTCTACAGACCCAACACTATTCCATCTCTACCCAGGAAAGCAGATGAAGTGTACACTCTGGGAAGCCATTTTTTTGCCACCCAGCCTGAGGCAGATTCAGTAGTCATTAATGCTGCTCATGGTAGGTCTAGGGCACCTAAGCACTTGAGTACCCTCCCTCCTGATAAACAGTCCAGGAGGTTGGATATTTTGGGCAAAAGGGCCTTTGCCTCAGCATAATTGGGCCTTTGCATTGCTAACTATTGGGCCCACATGATGAAGTACCAGAACACCCTTTGGAGGAAGGCCAAGGCAGCTGCACAAGCCTTAACAGAGCGCACCCCAAAACAAGAGCTTCTAAAAGCCCTTACTGCTGCGTCTGATGTGGGCAAGCATCTGCTATGCACAGCCTATGATGTCTCAGATGCCTCTGCCAGGGCTGTGGCCTCTGGCATCTGTCTCAGGAGATATTCTTGGCTTAGGGTGGCAGGCTTTGCAAATGATGTGCAGCAATCCATTCTCAATGCCCCTTTTTGAGGACATAAATTCTTTGGTGCTGAGGTCCAAGATACCTTATCCACTCTTCAGGCCTCAGGCAGAATCTTGAAGTCTGGCATTCCCTCTACCATACCCAGCCTAGGGTTCTTTTCATCCAGCTGGTGTCAAACAGCACCCTGCAGCCAGACAGCAGGGCAGGGGCAAGGGAGCAGGAGCCTTGCCTTCCCCCAGTACCACCACAGGTGCCCACTCAAAAAGCCCCTAGAGGTGGTGGTGGTGATGCAGGGGGAGCCTCCCCAACTGGCTCTGCCTGACTCTTTGTACACCCCCAACCACCTTTATGTCCAGGGCTGGGTGTATGGGGTTGCCTCTCCTTCCACTTAAACCGGTAGAAAGCGGTGACAACAGATGCATGTGTTCTGGAAATCATAGAACAGGGCCATGCTCTGGAATGTCTGGATGTAACTACTGGTCTTCCTCCACTAGTGACCTATTATTCTCCAGAACACCTACCCCTGCTTCTGGAGGAGATACAGACTTTGCTACAAAAGAGGGCCATAGAACCTGTGCCCCTAGAACAAAGGCACAAGGTTTTACTCTCAGTACTTCCTGGTCCCAAAGTGAACAGGGGACCTGTGGCCTATCTTGGATCTCAGGGAGCTGAACCTCTTCATAGAGTACAAGAAGTTCAGGATGGTCACCTTCCAAGACCTACTTCCACTGCTACAAGCAGGGGACTGGATCTGTTCCCTCGATATGAAGGATGCATACCTCCATATCAAAATCCAGAAACCTCACAGAAAATATCTGAGGTTCCTGTTTAAAGGGAAATATTGCCAATTCAGAGTGTTGCCTTTTGGCTTGTTTCTTGCACCACGTCTTTACAAAATGCTTGGCAGCAATAGCAGCAGCCCTTCAAAGAGAAGGCCTTTATGTTTTCCCTTACCTGGACCACTGACTATTAAAAGCCCAATTCAGGGATCAACTGCAGACCTTAGCTCGAACCAGACAGATGTTCAATGCTCTGAGGGTGACTGTTAACATACCAAAATCAGTGCTGACCCCTTGCCAATGACTGCAGTATATAGGCGCAGTATTGGACACAGCTCAGGGCTCAATCTTCCTGCCCCTGGACAGGGCCCACTGCCAGGTTTCCCAAGTGCAGTTAGTGCATGACAACAGGTATGTCTCAGCCAGGACATTCCTATGCTTGCTGGGTCTCATGGCAGTGGGCATAGTAACAGTACCCTTGGCCAGGCTCCCATGCAAATTCCCCAGTGGACCCTGAGAGTCCAGTTGGATCAGCTCACAGATGACCTAGACCACATCGTTCCAGTCATGTCCCCTCTGCACAGAGTGCTCAAGTGGTGGATAGAACCCAGCAACCTCTTAATGGGGGTTCCCCTTCTGATCTCTTCCCCACTCCAGATTCTCACAGCAGATGCTTCGGGGATAGGTTGGGGATGCCCAACTGGGCTCACACCAGATGCAGGGTACATGGCCCCAGCGGAGAGCACCTTACTTGTAAATGTTCTAGAAATGCGAGCTGTCCTGTACGGTCTCCAGGCCTTTCAGAACCATCTATCTTCAGACCCTCTGCTAGTACAGACAGACAATGTTAGCATGATGCATGACATCAGCAAGCAAAGGGGGACTCATTCCTATCCCCTATGCAGGGAAACAATGAGGATTTGGTATTGGGCTCTGGAACATGGTCTTGAACTGTCAGCAATACATGTTCCAGGGATCCAAAATGTCTTGATAGACAGGCTAAGCAGAATCCAGTCCAGGATGCATGAGTGGGAACTTGTGACCTCAGTATTTGAAGACCTGTTCGACAGATGGGGTCATACGAACATACAAATTTGCCAGCAGAAATAGGCCACCTGGTCTATCAAGTCTGCTCGAGTATGCAGCTAGCACCCTCACCTTGCAGCTGCCCCGCCCCCCTCCCCTTCCCAATTACTCCCCCTCTCACTGTGTCCCATACCCGTTTGAAACTACCCGCTGTCTTACAGGCTACTATCTCCTCCGGTAGAGCATTCTATTCTGCCATGACCCTCTCCGTGATAAAGTGTCTCCTCATTTCCATCCTAAATCTTTCTCCCTCCAGTCTAAGGCCATGCCGTCTCATATCCCTACCCCTCCTCAGCCTGAATACCCCTTCAGTGCCTGCCTTGTTTATCCCCTTTACGTACTCAAAGGTCTCAGTCATATCCCCTCGGTCCCTTCTCTCCTCCAAGGAGTACATGTTCAGCTCTCTGAGCCTTTCCTCATATGGTCTGTCCTCCACTCCCTGGATCATCCTTGTTGCCCTGCACTGTACCCCTTCCAGTAATTTCACATCCTTCTTCAGATATGGGTGCGAGAATTGCACACAATACTCCAGGTGTGGCCTGTATAGTGCCCTGTAGAGAGGCAGGATCACCTCCCTGCTCCTGGAGGAGATCCCTCTCGCGATACAACCCAGCATCCTGTTGGCTTTCACTGCTGCCCTCCTACACTGCTCTGTATTGTTCATCTTCACCATTACAACCACCCCTAGATCCTTCTCTTCCTCCTTGGTGGAACTTAGCTACACCCCTCCCAGTTGATAACCCCTCCCTGGGTTCTTTGCTCTCAAGTGCAGGACTTTGCACTTTTTCGCATTGAACCCCAACTGCCATGCTTCTGACCACTCCACCAGTTTGGTCAGGTCATCCTGCAGCACCTACCAACCTGCCATATCATCCACCACCGCCCCCAATTTGGTATAGTCAGTGAATAGAATGATCTTATTCCTGACACCATACGAGATGTCTGTTATGAATATTCCAAACAGCACTGGCCCCAGTACCGATCCCTGAGGCACCCCACTCATCACAGCACTTGTAGATGAGAATTCCCCCACCACCACTACCCTCTGCTGTCTCCCCTGCAGCCAATTCTCAATCCCTTTAACAATCTTAGTCCCCACCCCCACATATCTCAACTTCCCTCTCAACCTCACATGCAGCACTGAATCGAAGGTCTTACTGAAGTCCAAGTATATGACATCCACCGCATGACCCTTGTCCAGTTCCCTCATGACCCAGTCATAATACTCAACTAGGTTCATCTGGCAGGCTTTTCCAGAGACAAACCCATGCTGGTGACTGCACTGGAGCCCATTGTCTTCCATAAAGGCCACCAGCCTTTCCTTAAGTATTGTCTCCATCAGCTTCCCCAGGATGAAAGTTAAGCTTACCAGGCTGTAATTACCTGGTTCATCCTTTGGTCCACTTTTATGAATGGGTACCACATGGGCCTTCCCCCAGTTATGCAGTACATACCCTGTGCCCAGGGAGGTATTGAATAGTTCCACCAGCAGTCCAGCCAGGATCTCAGCCATTTCCTTTAACACACTGGGGTGTATGCCATCTGGTCCTGGTGCCTTATCCACCCTCAGAGCCCTTAACCCCTCCAATACCCTACCCTCTGTGATCACCCCATCTGTTACCCCCTGCCCACCCCCTGTGGTAGATGCCCTCCTTTCTCTCTCATGAATACAGAACAGAAGTACTCATTCAGTACTTCTGCCTGATTCACCCCTTCCTCTGCCCACCCCACCCCCCTTCCTGATCCTCACTATCTGGTCCTTGCAGCTCCTTCTCTCCTGTATGTATCTGAAGAAGTCCTTTTCCCCATCACTGATGCCCTGCACCAGCCTCAATTCCTTGGAGGCCATAGCTGCTCTGACTCCCCTGGTAACATCCTTGGACCTCTTCACATACTCCTCCCTATCCTCCCCCTTCCTGGATTTCTTGTATTTCTTGAATGCTGCTTTTTTAGCCCTCCCCATTTCTTTTTTTTTTTCCCCAAATACTATTTATTTCTTTTTCCATTTTCTCCCCTTACCTGGGCTCACAGTGTACACATGCATATGCGCGCACACCAGGATCTGGTGACCCCTTCCACCCCACCCCAGACTTGCATCACTGCTCCTACTGCCTGCACACCCATCAGGCCTCCACCCAATGGATGCAGTACTACAGAGGAGTGGCATCCACCCCTGGAGTGGAAATTTCACCCCAACTCTTCCCCGCTCCGGCTCCCTGGTGACCCAAGGTCATTCCCGAACCTGGGTCACCAATGTGGCGTGAGTTGTGGCATCCAGTGTCTCAACCCTCAGAGCTATCAGGCCAGCTAGCCCTCCCCATTTCTAAGCCCCCCCTACTTAATCAGCTTGTTTTTTTAGCCCTCCCCTTTATGCTCTGCAATATGGTACACATCTCAGTAGCCTCCAATATCCCCAATTTGATTATTTCCCATTTCTGATTCGCATCCCAGTGTGGCTGTATTCCTTCCAGGATGCCCCCTTAAGATTTCACCCATCCTACCAAAGTCAGTCTGTCTGAAGTCTACCACCCTGGTCCCTGTACCCGCTGCTTCTCTGCTCATATTAAGTGTGAACCACATCAAGTGGTGATCACTCCCAGCCAGCTGGTCCTCCACCCACCTCCCTTATAGCCTCCCCATTGGCCAGAACTAGACCCAGTTTACTCCCCAACCTTGTTGGCTCAGTAACCATCTGTGCCAGGAAGCAGTCCTGGAAGGCATCCAGGAGTATTTGCTCCCTAGCACTCAAGGTGGCTGGGGTACCCCAATCTACTCCTGGTAGATTGAAGTCCCCCATGATCACTGTGTTATCTTTCCCACACACCTTCCTAATTTGCTCTGCCAGCTCCCTGTACAGGTCTTTCCCTGGAGTCGGTGGCCTGTATACCACTCCCATCCTGAGAATCCTATTCCTCGTGTCCTGGAATTGCATCCACAAGGCCTCTGTCCTACCCTCCTCCCCCTCTTCCCTTGCACACTTTATCCCATCCCTTACGTACATTGCTACCCCTCTCCTTTCCCTTTGCCCCATCCTTTCTGTAAATCCTATACCCTGGGATCATCAGGTCCCAGTCCTGGTATTGGTTGGTCCATGTTTCTGTGATGGCAGGTATGTCCACCATCCCCTCTGCCAACAAAGCCTGTAGTTCTGCAGTTTTGGTCCCCAGACTCCTTGCATTCAAGGAGACATACGAACATACAAATTGCCAGCAGAAACAGGCCATATGGTCTTTCGTGTTTGCTCAATTGTGCAGCTAGCGCCTCAGCATGCAGCTGCCCCCCTTCCATCCCCTTCACACTGACCCCCCCTCACTCTGTCCCATACCCTCTTGAAGCAGCCCACTGTCCTACAGGAAACCACCTCCTCGGGTAGAGTGTTCCACTTGCCCACCACCCTCTCCATGAAATAATGTCTCCTGACTTCCCTCCTGAATTTACCCCCCTCCGACCTCAGGTGATGCCCAGTATGACGTAGACAGCCAGTTCTGAGTGCTGTATCATTTTTTTAATATAAAATGTATTACTGACTGTCTCTGCTGAAAATCTGATGCTGTAGGAGTGACCTCACCCCCCCAGGTTTCAGCTGAAAGATGAAAGCCAGGAGAAAATGCTGACAGCATGTGAGTTCACACACACTCAGATTTTAGAGACAATGTGTTACATGGAAGGCTTTAATCAAGGATTCTTGTTTGTCTGAGTTTATTACAGCCGTAGTTGCTATATCATATCCATTTTATGACATTGGAGAGGAACCTAGGTTGTTACACAGAGGTGCAAGGTTGTAAATGCTCCTGTGAAGCCTGTGTGAGGGAGGATACAGCATAGATCAAAGGAAGTGTCATTTGAAGGACATTAATTATGTTGAAGTTGCAGAATGTAATACTTAATAAAAAAGACATCCTGTTTTTGTGTAAGATATATATTTTATATACATAATCTGACAGAGGAGGAGCTAGCTGACCTCACACAAAAAAGGGGTTGGCCAATACAGTTCTTTAAGGAATACTCTGTTTTACTTACACACATTTTTACCTAGACTCTGACTAAGGAAATATCTTTGGAGCACTTGTAAATAAGTATTTAGAAAGATTTCAAATCTAAGTACTGTAAGTAGGAATTTGTAGTTTGAACCTTGTTCTTTTAAAAGATTTGTATGTCTGATGATATAAGAGTTCTGTATTTTGTGCTTTACATATTTTAACTATTTTAGTAAAATTCTTTTTAGAACTTACTTGGTATGTCTTTGACTTCTTTTTAGTTGTAAGAAAAGTATATGGTTATTGCAGATACTAAACATAAGCTTGAATGGTGGTACCAAACTGGAAAGAGAAGCGTTTTAAATCTGAGGTCTTTATTAATGTTTTTAAGGGTTCATCTCGGTATACCTGGTTAGGTGCCCATGGGGAAAAATATCTGGCCCCCCAAAGACAGATATATCTGAGCCTGTGCCTTGGGTATGCTAGCAAGAGGTTAACAGTTTGAATTCCTCCAGAACTTGAGACCAAAGGTTGATCCAAACTCACAAAACAGACAAGAGGGTTACCTTGTTCTGTTAAACTATTCACAAGACTGTGCTCGGAGGTTGGCACTTTAGGAGTAGAGAGCCTGACCTGCTGAGTGGGTTTGTGACAGATCGGTTGGCAGCGGTGGCATAATTTTGGTATCACAAGCTTTTATTGTTCTGTGTCAGCTGAGACCATAAGCTGTCTTGCAAAGAAAAAAAAAGACAGAGTTTATTTTTAAAAGGACACAGAACTATATATCACTTGGTGTACAGTCAAGTTCCTACCCATTTAATTTTTTTTTCTAAAGTGCAGTCAGAGTAGCAGTAGTCAGGAAAGATGCCTTCCAACTACAGCAGGCACACTGTAGATTACTTAAGGCAGTTGTGCGGGGACAGAGGAGTCCCGTTCGAGGTGAAAGCAAGCAAGCAGAGCCTCATAGATGCCCTGATGGTAGCAGATACCCAGAGTAGCGAGTCACCAACCGTGACTGGAAAGGACCAAACCTCCAGTATGGAAGGGCTAGCGGCCAGTGAAGGGTCCAGAGCCGATGAGGAGGACAGCAGGGCCACTGTCAGTGAATGGCCACAGCAGCAGGGGAAGGTCACCAGTATCCTGAATCCAGAGGTACTCAGGCTGCAAACTGAGTTGTGCAGGATGGAACTGGAGGCAGAGCGAGAACAGAGGGAGGCAGACGTGAGGAGCGTGAGCGCCAGTGAGATGCAGAGGAGAAGAGAGAGGCGCGCCAGAGGCAACACAAACTGGAGAAGCTACGACTCCAACCAGCGGCACCAGAGCAGGTAAGTGGCTTGGGTTTAACTCGGACTGCAGGACTGGGTTACAAATTGAACTCCAAATTAATAGCCGAATTTAAGGAGGGGGAAGATATGGATGCTTTTTTAAATTCTTTTGAAAAACTTTGTATTCAGGCTAAAATTCCTAGAGAGTCCTGGAGCTTCCAGCTATCCCCGCTACTTACCAGGAAAGTTCAGGATGCATTGGGTCAAATGGACAATGAGGACAGCAATGATTACAGCAGACTAAAAGCTGCACTGTTAAAAAGTTTGAATTAACTGCTGAATCATACAGAGCTAAATTCTGTAAACTCAGGAGAAGTCCTGATATGAACTACGATGAGCTAGCCACGAAACAACGTCAGTTTTTAAAATGTTGGTGGGAAGGAATTGAGGCAAACTCTGTTGATAAAACTGAAAATGTGATTTTATTAGAACAGTTTTATTGGGCTTGCCCAGCCAAGCTAAAAACCCGGCTAGAGGACCGAGATCCAAAAACAGTGCAAGAGGCTGCTGAACCCTCGGACCGCTATGCCAAGAGCAGACCTGCTCTGAGAGTGAATGGAGTGGGTTTGGCAGCACAGAAAGGGAAAAGCGCACCTTCAGGGCAGCTAAAACCCTCACTGCCTCCACCGAAACCAGTTAGCCCCAGGTTTCAATGAAAAGATTTCTCTGAAGTAAGAAATGCATGTTGGCAGTGTAAAGAAACTGGGCATATTGCCAGACAGTGTCCCAAAAAGGCAAGCCATAATACACAACAGGGTGCTAGAAAAGAAGTGGGTTGTTTGTGTGTCTCTGGAAGCATGCCAGTGAACATGAGGGAACACATGCACCCAGTCATGGTGAATGGTGTACAGATGCAGGAGTTGAGGGACACAGAGGCTTTACTGGTGAAGAGAAAACATTGCCACTGGCTAGTGTTCTCCTAGACTGGGGTGAAACAGGGGGAACTGTGCAACAGGTGGCTGTAGCCAAAACGTTAGCTGTGGATGTGATCCTGGGTAACAATCTCCAGCAGGGGATGGTATGTGCAGTTTCCCATAGCTAAGCGACAAGGGAAAATTGTAGTTCCCTGAACCCCACAGAAGCCATTGTGGAAACCACTGAGAGGCTGGTTCCCCAGCCTGTGTCTCCAGATGGGGAGATTGATAAAAAGTGGGTAGAAATCTCCCCGCTAGCAATTGACCACACTGCTACAGAAGATTACTTCGAAGAGGGAGGGGTGACCCATTGTCCGAGGGTTGGGATTGACAGTGATCCTGAGGGTCCTGATGCTAGTGCTAGGGACCCTAGTTCAGTGACTGAAGGGGACCTGTCCCATGCCTTGGGAATGTGTGAGGGGTTCAAAACTGCTCAGAGAAGTGACCCTAGTTTAGAGAAGCTGAGGGCTTGGGCAGACTTGGACGGTCCTCAGGGAGGTGACGGCTGACATAAGGTTTATTGGGAAAATGGACTTGTGTATATGCAGGCAGTACAGACAGAGGGAGGGATGCTAGGCAGGCAGCTTGTCATTCCCCAGGGGTATCATGAGCAGTTGCTCAAAATTACACATGACATTCCCTTGTCTGGTCATCTGGGAATCACACGCACAATGCAGCAGTTAGCCCAGAATTTCTACTGGCCTAAATTCACCCAGCAGGTGAAGGAGTATTGCAGGTCTTGTCACCAGTGCCAGGAAATAGGGAGAAAGCGGACAAGAAAACCCAAGCAGCCCTGCTCCCCTTGCCCATAGTGGAGGAGCCATTCCAGAGGGTGGGAATGGATATTGTGGGGCCTTTAAATACTCCCAGCTCCTCAGGGAAGAGATTTATCCTGACTGTGGTGGATAATGCCACCCGGTACCCAGAGGCAGTCGCCCTATCCTCACTGAGGACGGACAAAGTGGCAGATGCCTTACTTAGGATTTTCTCCCATGTTGGGTTTCCGCAGGAGGTTATCACTGATCGAGGGGGTTCCTTCATGTCAGACCTGATGAAATGTTTAAGGGAGAAGTGTGGGGTGGTGCAGAGATGCACGACATGGTATCACACACAAGCCAATGGACTTGTGGAACGATTCAATGGTACCCTAAAGTAAATGCTCCCGGTGTTTGCTGAACAGCATGGGAGGGACTGGGAGAAATACCTTCCCCACCTGTTGTCTGCATACAAGGAGGTGCCCCAAGAGTCAGCAGGATTTTCCCCCTTCGAACTCTTATATGGATGCCGGCTACGTGGGCCCCTAGACTTGATCCAGGAGGACTGGGAAGGCAAGTGCACCACCCAGGGAACTCCCATTGTGGATTACGTCCTTAGGTTTAGGGAAAGGCTGAAGGAGCTTATGGGGACAGTCCAGAGCAACCTGGCAGCTGCCCAACAGAAGCAAAAGGTGTGGTACGACCGCAGAGCCAGAGCTCGCTTGGACATGGTGGGTGAGGAAGTCATGGTCCTTATTCTGGTCCGAAAAGACAAGCGGCAAGCTGAGTGGGCAGGACCATACAAAGTGGTTAGGAAGGTAAATGACGTGAACTACATTGTGGAGTTACCTGACAGAAGACAGACTGAAAGGATGTACCATGTCAACATGATGAAGCCATATGCAAATAGGGCTGACATGGTGTTTGCAGTGTGTAGTCATGGGGAGGGGATGGACGAAGGAGACCCCCTTCTGGACTTGCTGGAAGACAGTAAGCGGGAGTCCTCTGTGGAGGCAGTAAAGTTGTCTCCCCAGCTGGCCCCAGACCAGATCCAGAAAGTAAGGGAGGTTTTAGCAGACTTTGCCCCCTTGGTTAGCACCAAGCCTGGACCAACCCCCTTAGCGACACATGATGTGGAGACAGGGACACAGACGCCCATATGGTGGACAGCATATTGGGTGTCAGAGGCTGTCCAAAAGGACATTAGGAGGGAAGTGGAGGAGATGCTGGATTTAGGGGTAATCCAGAGATCCCACAGCCCCTGAGCCTCACCCGTAGTCCTTGTACCTAAGCCAGATGGCTCTACTCATTTCTGTGTTGACTATCGTGGACTGAATGCAGTCACAAAGTCCGACGCTCACCCGATGCCCTGGATGGACGAACTCCTGGACAAGTTGGGAGGGGTGACCTACCTTATGACTATTGACCTGACAAAGGGGTATTGGCAGGTAGAATTGACAGACAGAGCTAGGGAGAGGTTGGCCTTCATCACTCCAATAGGCTTATTTGAGTTTAAAGTAATGCCTTTCAGAATGAAGAATGCCCCGGTCACTTTCCAAAGGTTGGTGAATCAGGTGTTAAATGGTGCTGAGGAGTATGCCGTGGCGTACCTGGATGACATTGGCATCTTTAGGAGCAGCTGGGAGGAACACCTATCCCACCTTAGGGAAGTGCTGGACAGGATACAGAGGGCCGTGCTCACTGTCAAAGCCGAGAAGTGCCAGGTAGCCATGGGAGAAGTGGCATACCTCGGGCATGTGGTAGGCCGGGGACAGCTCCATCCTAACCAAAAAAAAGATAGAGGTGATCCAGGCATGGCCCAGATCAGAAACCTAGAAGCAGGTCAGGAGCTTTTTAGGGACAGCAGGGTACTACAGGAAATTTGTACCCAATTACAGTGCCCTGGCTGCTCCCCTATCTGACCTGACAAAGAAAAAGATGCCAAAGAAAATTACCTGGGGCCCAACCTGTTAGGAAGACTTTACCAGACTGAAGGAGGCACTGTGCAGTGCTCCTGTTTTGACAAGTCCTGACTATAGCAAAACCTTATAGTTCAGATGGACACCTCAGACTTGGGTATTGGGGCAGTACTGAGCCAGACATCTAGCCAAGGGACAGATCACCCAGTAGTGTACCTGAGCAGAAAGCTACTTCCCAGGGAGCAAGTGTACTCCACGGTGGAAAAGGAGTGTCTTGCCATAGTGTGGGCCCTAAAGAAATTAGAGCCATACTTGTATGGGCAGCATTTTGTGGTGCAGACTGCCCACAACCCCCTGGTTTGGCTGACACAGATGGGGAAAAACAATGGCAGACTACTAAGATGGAGTCTTGCTTTACAAGCGTATGATCTAAAAATCGTACATAGGGCTGGAGCGAAGAACCAGAACTCAGATGGGCTGTCTAGGGTCTATGAGGAGTGAACTGATTTGGGAAGCTCATCCCATGTAGGGGATAGATCCCCCAAATTCAGTCTAGGTGGGGAGGAGAGTGACGTAGACAGCCAGTTCTGAGTTCTGTATAATTTTTTTTAATATAAAATGAATTACTGACTGTCTCTGCTGAAAATCTGATGCTCTAGGAGTGACCTCACCCCCCCCCCAGGTTTCAGCTGAAAGATGAAAGCCAGGAGAAAATGCTGACAGCATGTGAATTCACACAACTCAGTTTTTAGAGACAGTGGCCCAGATATTCAAAAGAGTTGCGCCATGCACAATAAGGTTGCGCCAGCACAAGTCCGAAAATGCGCCATTCTGTGATATTCAGCGGGAGGCAGTTGTGCCCCCCAAATCATGCTGAGCAACAGCGCAATGATAATGAATGTATGCACAACTGAAGGGGGAGGAACCATGCATAAATGGTGCGGTGCGATATTCAACAACATGCGCCATGCGCAATAGGGGAGCAAGCGGAAGTTACGCCATAGCGGAAATGAGCCAAAATAAAAAGGAGCAAGAGAGAGGTGCAAGAACGCTACAGGGAAGGCACATGAGGCTGAACTCTAGCCAGAGAAACTGGGCAGGAGGGACACACAGGGCATGCCAGGGAAAGGGCACCTGGAACCCACAGGCTCAGGGGAAGGTGTGGGGAGCCACAGTGCAGAAGGGAAGTACTTGCCACACAGCAGTGAGGCCAGCACAGTCAGGTGTTCCCAGTGCAGGGAAGTAGCAGCCAGGACAGTGGGGGAACACAGAAACAGCTGCCGGGGGTGAACACAAGCCAGGGACATGGCCAGTGCCACCATCCAGATGGAGGCAATAATGAGGGGGGCGAGAAGGCGGGCAGCAGGAGGCGCGGCCGTGAAAGGACCTGTCGGCGGTATGCCCCTAACAGGCAGTACTGAGCCCACACCAGCTTCAAGCTGTATAGTGATACGGAGATCGTGGGCCGGTACCGCCTGAATCGGGCAATTCTGAGGTGGCTCTGTGAGCTGTGCAGTGATGTGATGCAGGCACCCACACGACAGAGCCATGCTCTGTGAGTGGAGACAAAAGTGACAGCTTGCATGTGCTTGCTCACCACGGGTACCTTCCAGAGACCAACTGGGGACACCACAGGCATAACCCAGTCAGCCACGTCACGCCACCTCACCCAATTCCTCAGCGCACTGCTGCCACATGCTGCGGAGTACATCCATTTCCCCAGCACACCGGCGGAGCGCACAGCAAACATACAGGAGTTCCACAGGGTAGCACGTATGCCTGGCATGCTAGGGGCAATAGACTGCACCCATGTGGCCATCCGCACACCACCTGACCCTGAGGGGGCCACATATATAAATCACAAGGACTATGCTAGCATCAACTGCCAGGTGGTGTGCGATGCCAGGGGGTGCATAATCAATGTCTGTGCCATGCACCTGGGGGAGCACACGATGCCTTCATCTGGCACCAGTCAGAACTGTGCCACAGATTTCAGAGTGGGGATATCCCCACTAGCCACCTAGTGGGTGAGTATGCAAACCACATGGACAATCATAGGGCCTGGGGGCATGGTCAGAGGTGACATGGGTAGTGGCCTACATGGCCCGGGGCAGGGCGATGCTAATCACGAAACTAACCTCCACCCTCTACACACAGGTGACAGTGGATACCCACTCCGTCCCTGGCTGCTCACACCCTACCGGCGGCCCACAACCCCATCGCAGCAATGCTACAATGAGGCACACACCACCACATGTAATGTCATCGAGCTGGTGTTTGGGATGCTGAAGGCACATTTCCTGCCTGGACACTCCGGCAGTGCCCTACAGTACAGTCCCTCAAAGGCCTGCGGGCTATTCCTGGTCTGTTGCATCCTGCACAACATGGCCAATGAATGTGGGATAGCCATACAGGTCAAAGAGGGGGACAGTAATGGGGAAGATGAGGATGCCGGTGACAATGGTGATGGGCAACCCCCCCTTGGGCGATGGGACCCACAACTGCTCCAGTTGGCACAGCTGCACCGGGACACTATCACGGAGGAGCACTTCAGCCAACCCAGGTAAGTCATGGGGCCATGTATAACCACCAGTGGCTACGGCACAACCCACAAACACGCATGGACACACACCAGGGGTACATGCCGTCAAGGGAAGTGGCCGGGCATGGAACCACACACACCACCAGGGATGGGTGAGGTCTAACATGGCACATGGACAGACAAACACACACACACACACACACAATGCACCAGACATGCACAAAGGGTAGGAGGCACACCAACCCAGAATGCCACCACTACCCACACACATGTCCAGAGACCACCATGCCCACTGTCTGTCATTGTGCGTGTGTCAGATGCTGAGCACCATTGCACATTGGTGTACAGTGCAGTGCAGGCATCATCATGCACACGCAACTGCGGACAGCAGCCGGGAGGGTGTGCAGATGGACTGTGTGTCTGCGTGCAGGGCCGGGTACCCACCCGTGCATTGCCAGCTGAATGACACAATGCACACAGGGCAGCATCAGACAGTAGCCATGTTGGGAGACAGGTCAGTCACACACCGCAGTGCCCCAGCCGCCATGGATGTGTGGGTGGCCCCGCCGAGACCCGCCAGCACTGACAGGCTGACCACTGCCTCATGGGGTGGCACCGATGGTCCCCCAGGGGTTCCACTGCATGAACATGACCGTGCTCGTGCAGGGGTCTGCAGCACACCAAACATGCCTGCGCCAGACATGCTCGGGATGCCCACAGCTGAAGCCGGAGTCAACAAGAATGGTGTCGCTCAACGCCAGGAACAGAGAGTGGACAGTGCACTGCGTGGTGTCTGCGACGCATGGGCAAATAACTGTGTGCCCATTGTGGCCATGACAGCAGTGAATGCCTGTGTCTGCCTATCAATGGCAGTGGTCACATCCTCCCGAAACTGGTCCATCCCTGCCAGGAGCAGAGGGGTGTCTCTGCTGCGACGCTCCTCTGCCCGCTCCAGAGTGGCACGCAGTGCATCCACCAACGTCACAAGCCGCATCTGCTGGTTGACTGATGCTTGCAGTATGTGGGTGTGCTCATCCAAGAGGTCATCTGCCTGCTCGACATCCTGTCCCTCAGGGTGTGCGCGGCCCTGATGTTCAGCACCCCTTGAGGGTGGGTGCTGCACACCAGGACCAGGCCTGGGCATGTCCACAGGTGGTGCACTGATGCCGCCCCCTGACACTGCACCCCCAAGCCCATTGGCCGACTGCTGATGCTGCCCCTCTGGCTGCCACTCCCCAGGGCTCACTGGCACCGCCGCAGTGGCCGCAACAGTCCCACTGTCCTGTACACACACCAGTGCTGCCCCACCGGTGCTGACAGGCACAGGCTGGGACTGTGATGACATGCAGGCCTCCATGACGGCACCACCCACAGCCATAGCTGCGATGTTACCTGCTGTGTGGCCATCCTGTGGCAAACATGTGTCACTGCCCATGACATTAGTGACATTGTCATCGGTGACGGACCTGGCACCAGCCCGAGTCACAGCATGCTGGCATCTGTGAACGCTGGCATGCTGGGACACGGGCAGGGCCTCTTCCGCACCTGTTCCACCAACATCAGTCTGGACACCCAGGCGGGCCCACTGTCGCACTGAGCCATGTATACCTGTGGAGGTGGATGGGCCCTCCTCCATCTCCATCTGACTGGCCTCAGTGGAGAGGCCCACCACCGCTGACCCATGCAGATGCTCAGGATCTGTAAGGGAAAACAAAGTTGCATTACTGCATGTGACCTACCCTGCCCCCCAATAGACAGACCATGACCTACCATGCAGTGACAGGCTATCACCTGTCTGGAAGCCACCACCCGGAACACCCTCAATGGCACAACATTGCATTCTGCCAGCAACCCTCTCCTCCTGTGGGGTCAGGCGTAGCACCTCCAGCTGTCCCCCAACTGTCGCAGATCGTGCTGCCCTGATGGCAGCCACCTTCTCCTTAATCCTTCTCCTGTCTATGCCCATCTTCTTTTTGCACTCCTGCACAGAGCGCTGGTGGCTGCCATGCAGGTTCACAGCATGCGCCACCTCCTCCTCCCATGCAGCAGCACGGGCCTGTGGTGTTCCCTGGCATCCGCTGAGAAGCAGCTCCTGGTCCAGGTAGGCCTTAAACAGGGCATCCGTCTCGGTCTTGGTGAAATTTGGCCTCCTCCTCCTCCCACAACTCTGTTCCTCTTCTCCCACAACTCGCTCGGTCATGATTCAGCCTGTGAGAATAAAAGTTGTTACCTGTGACTGTGCAGTCCCATGCATGTCCCAAAATCCACAGTCCACACTCCCAAACAGCATGCAACTCACCAACAGACTGCAGTACCGACTATGGCCAATGCAGCCCAATGTCGCACTTTTGTAGTGCAACCCATGCAAATGAGGTGAGGCGCAACTTTAAGTGGATGCAAATTGCAGTGCTGCGCCATTGAATGGCTGATTAGCTGATTTGTATATGATGGCTGAAAATCGCGTTTTTGCACTTTGCGCAATTGTGTTGAACGTGCTGAGCCAAGGGTACAGTTCTGTGACATTCGCAGTACACACCTAACTGCGCATGCCCAGGTTGATGACACAGGCTCCTGCCATGCTGCTGACGTGCTGTGCGTGGGAGGCAATGCAGGGCACGGCCACCATTGTGCCAGTGGAGCTACAGCGATGTTCACCTATATGGCGCTGTGGCACTGGGGCATCGTAGGTGCAGTGGGGCAACAGCACGCTAGGCTGCTACTGGAAGTAGCATACAGGCACCCAGTCGCGCTACATGTATTGGGTTCCAGTCGCACTGTGCCTGTCCGTGCGCCAGAGACCCTTGACCCTGTGCCTGACCTTTGTCCCCTAGGTGCCATGCATCAGGCATGGATGCACCACTATCACGCTGTTCGGAGACAGCGTGATAGGGAATGGCAGCGCTGTACCGCGCAGCATCTGCACATGGTGGAACTGCACTGCAGAGCACCATTTTGACCCTACTGAGCAAGAGAGATGGCGCGGAGGAGAGCTGCCCAGTGGAGCCAGATTGAAATGGCAAACCTGGTTGCCATTGTTGAGCCACTTTTTGGCCCACTTTTGGGGAGACACCCCTGGACAAGTCCAGGAGCCAGGTGTGGCAGGAGGTGGTCGTCGCCCTGGAGGAGGCCACAGGAATGGGGTGGACAGCAGAAAAGTGCCGCTACAGGTATGGGGACCTGAGGCGGAGGGACCCGGACCTGCTTGCCCGCCTGCAGGCACATGCCAGGAGGGGCACAGTGCCACGGCCAGGTAGGTGTAACGTCCATACACTTTTATCTTCCATATGGGTATCACAGTTGCATGTGTCCAGAACATGGGGGGGACCATCTGGTGTTGGCTGTGGTGGTGTTACCAGGGTGTGGGGTGGGTGGGTCTGGCAGTGTGGGATTTCACACACATGGGGGCAGGGGGACTTTGCTACAGGATTGTACTGATGTTCCTCTCTCCATGTTTGCACCTTAGGGCCAGAAGAGAGACAGCTGGTGAGGGACTGGAGGCGCCAGCTGGAGGACTGGAACAACAGGAGGGGCGAAGGTCCACAGCGGCAGAGGGACCAGCCTGATGATGGTGAGTGCCTTACCTCCATGATTACTATTGCATGCTGTGTAACAGGCCGGGCAGTGGGGCATGGCCACCATCCATTGACACCACTGCCATGCACGCAACTTGTTACATTCAGCACTGTCCAGTGGCACTGCATGTCTGGGAGTGCATCAATGGTGGTCCATCGTGCGGATGCTTGGCTGTGCTACTGCCTTCGCACCACATAGCCATGTCCCTAAACAGCCATGGTGGTGCTGTGCAGGACTTGGCCGGTGGGTGTGTGCAGCAGTCCACATGGCTGTGTGCGCCTGGGTGGGAAGGTCTTGTGGACATGATCACTGTGGGTGGTCACACACCATCACAGAGGCATTTCCCATGGCTGTATGCCATGCACAATGGGTGGGCTGTATGGGGCTGTGCATTCACACCTATTGACTCTGCTCCCTTATCCTAGATGTCTGGCAGCTGCGCATGATACAGGAGATGCTGCAGGAAATCCTTACTGTGGCCAGGGCGTCACTGGACATCCTGCAGAGGATTGAGCGGCTGGGGGTCAGGCGGTGGCATGGAAGGAGGAGCAGCCGGAGCGATAGCGGGGATACCACTGATCATCACACTGTCCCTGATTTCCCTTACCCCCCCCCGGACCCACACTCACACCCCTCCTTTCCTGTACCATTTGTTCACCCCTGCCCCTTACCCACCCCCACCTTGTTTGTGGCCCTCCCCCAACACATTTGTAAATAATTGTACATAGTTTTGTTGGATGTTTTTGAATACAATTCTTTTGATATGACTACTGTGGTGGTCTCTGATTTGCAGCGGGCTATAGGTGCTCAGCTTGCAGTGGTGTGCATGGCGTCAGGGGTGGTGCAGTCATGGGTATGTGTGTGTGTCAGTGGGGAAGTGACTATGGTGTGGGAGTAGCTATCAGTCACTGTCTGTGGTGTGTGTGTTGTTCCCTGTGCACTGGATGACTGTGTGCAGTGGTCCATGATGCATTCTCTGTGTCCATGGTGCACCTGTCAGCCCATCCATGGCCTGTGCAGCTGACACCCTTGCATGTCTGTGACCTGCACGGTCTGCTGGCATGTCAGTGGTGGCTGTCCATGCAGGGCAGCCACTGTACCGTCACAATGATGGGTTGCCTCCTGTCACTGGTGTGGTGCATGTCTGCCTCGGGTGACACTGTGGCCTCCACTGTTGTTGTCCCACCTCCATGCTGTGGCTTGTGTGTGTTGCAGGGGATGTGCACCACTGTCTGTGACTTGTGCTCCGGGCAAATGCTCGTGGCGTACAGGTCCACAGTGCCTGCGCAGGGTGGCTGACACTCCTGTGCCATGGAGAACTGCTGGCCATGTGTACACGGTTTGCATGGCCCCACGCTGGGGGCTTGGTTGCCCAGCTACTGCGTCCCTGTGTTGGTGTTCCCTTGGGTATGGGTGGTGTTTGTCCATGCACTGTGTTGCATCTGGTGTGGTGCATGCTTCCATGCACCACTGTGGGTGTCTGCGCTGGCTGTTGTGGCCAATGCTGGGTCGGGGTGTGTCCTTGGGAGGGTGTGCAGGGTGCTGTACCACTGGTGGTGGGGTCTGGTGCATGCCCTGTCACATGTGGGGTACCTCGTGTGCCGATGCATGATCAGTCTCTCAGCTGTACCTCAGGGGGGCTGTGCGTGGTGGCACTGTGTATGTCATCGTTGCATCACTGTGTGCTGCCACCCGCTGATGGGTGCTCATGGTGGGGCTGCCTTGCATGGTTCTGAGGTGCACAGGGTTGCATTGTCACAGTGGGGGTGGTGGCATGCATGGGGCATCCTGCACTGGTGGACGCTGCTCCTGGGCAGGGTGTCTGGGGGTCACGGTGCAGGGTATGCTCTGCATTAGGGGGATGGTGTGGCATGGGGTGGTCAGCCCTCCTTCTGTGCCGGTCACAGCTTGCCAGGGGGTGTGATGGGGCACCATGGCCCAGCTGTGGGTTGGTTGCTCGTCTCCATGGGCCAGTGGTTATTCCAGCCCTCCTCCAGTTGGGCAGTGCATGGGGTGTGGGGGGATGATGTGTGTTCTGCTGTGTGTTCCTCTGACCATCTGTGACATGGGTGGTGGGCCCCTGCATCCCTGGTTGTGCTGTTGCATTGCTGCCCTGCTGCTGGGGGGCGTCCCTGGTTGCGCTATGGCGCATCTGGACTGCTCAGCTGAACATCCCTTGTTGCGCTATGGCGCATCAGATATGCTCAGCTTCCCCTTCCTAGTTGCGCTATGGCGCAGGTGGTGCGATATTCAGTTGTCAGCTGTAGGCGCATCTTGGCCAGCTCAGTTTTTGAACATCGCGCCTCTTGCACATAGGTGCAATGGACTTGCGCTTGCTCCTGCTGTTGCGCACTTTTTGGGTGCAGTTTGAATATCTGGGCCAGTGTGTTACATGGAAGGCTTTAATCAAAGATCCTTGTTTGTCTGAGTTTATTACAGCCGTAGTTGCTATATCATATCCATTGTATGACGCTGGAGAGGAACCTAAGTTGTTACACAGAGGTGCAAGGTTGTAAATGCTCCTGTGAAGCCTGTGTGATGGAGGATACAGCATAGAACAAAAGAAGTGTCATCTGAAGGACATGAATTATGTTGAAGTTGCAGAATGTAATACTTTTAAAAAAAAAGGCTATACCTACGTAAGGACATAGACAGGGTAGAGAAGGTTCAGAGGAGGGCAACAAAGATGGTGCATGGATTGCATCACAAGTCCTATGAAGACAGGTTGAAGGAACTGAACATGTACTCCCTGGAGGAGAGAAGGGAGAGAGGGGATATGATAGAGACATACAAGTATCTTACAGGGAGGAACAGGGTGCAGGAAAACACTATTTTTAAGTGAAAAAGATGTTCCAGGACTAGAGGGCATGGGATGAAGTTGGAGGGAGGACGATTCAGAGGAAACATGAGAAAGAATTTCTTCACAGAACGGGTGGTGGACAAGTGGAACACCCTGCCAGAGGAAGTGGTGGGGGGCTGAAACAATCACGGGATTTAAGAATGCATGGGATAGACATAAAGGAATTCTGGAGGTCAGGGGTAAGGGGCAACAGACTTCTAGGAAAACAAACTGAACTTACAAGCTCAAATGGGCAGACTGGGTGGGCCATAGGCCCTTATCTGCTGACACTGTCTATGTATCTATGTTTTTGTATAAGATACATATTTTTTATACATAATCTGACAGAGGAGGAGCTAGCAGACTTCACACAAAAAAGGGGTTGGCCAATACAGTTCTTTAAGGAATACTCTGTTTTACTTACACACATTTTTACCTAGACTCTGACTAAGGAAAGATCTTTGGAGCACTTGTAAACAAGTATTTAGAAATATTTCAAATCTAAATACTGTAATTAGGAATTTGCACTGTTTAAACCTTGTTCTTTTAAAAGATGTGTATGTCTGGTGATATAACAGTTCTGTATTTTGTGGTTTACATATTTTTAACTATTTTAGTAAAATTATTTTTAGAACTTACTTGGTATGTTTTTGACTTCTTTTTAGTTGTAAGAAAAGTATATGGTTATTGCAGATACTAAACATAAGCTTGAATGGTGGTACCAATCTGGAAAGAGAAGCATTTTTAAGTCTGTCTTTATTAAAGTTTTTAAGGGTTCATCTCTGTATACCTGGTTAGGTGCCCATAGGCAAAGATATCTGCCCCCCCAAAGACAGATATATCTGAGCCTGTGCCTTGGGTATGCTAGCAAGAGGTTAACAGTTTGAATCCCTCCAGAACTTGAGACCAAAGGTTGATCCGAACTCACAAAACAGACAAGAGGGTTAACTTTTTCTGTTAAACTGTTCACAAGACTGCGCTCAGAGGTTGGTGCTTTGGGAGTAGAGGGCCTGACCTGCTGAGTGGGTTTGTGACACACACTAGTATCCCTCCCTCTTCTGATCCAGAATATCTCACCTATATTAGCCTTGTTTATCCCCTTCAGGTACTTAAAGGTCTTGATCATGTGTCCCCTGTTCCTCCTCTCCTCCAGTGAATACATGTTAAGCATGTTCGGCCTTTCTTCGTATGAATTCCCCACCAACCCCTGGATCATCTTTGTCACTCTGCGCTGCACCCCCTCCAACAGTCTGATGTACCTGTTCAGCAATGGGCACCAGTACTGCACGCAGTATTCAGGTGTGGTCTGACCAGTGACCTGTACAAGGGAAGGATTACCTCACTACGTCTGGAAGAGATCTCCCTTGCTATACAGCCCAGCATCTTGTTGGCTTTTGCTGCTGCATTCCTACACTGAGCCAAGTTGTTCATATTCCCTGTTATAATCACCCCCAGGTCCTTCTCCTCCTCTGTACTTCCCAACTGTACCCCTCCCAGTTGATAACGCCTCCTCTGGTTCTTAGATCTGAAGTGCAGTACCTTGCACTTCTTGACATTGAACCCCAACTACCATGTTTCTGACCATTCCTGTAGCTTAGTCAGGTCTCCCTGCAGTCTTCTCCACCTCCTCAATGTCATCCACCACTGCTCCCATCTTGGTATCATCTGCAAACAGACTGATCTTAATCTGGGTCCCATGCAAGATATCTGCTATGAATATCCCAAACAGCACTGGTCCCTGTACTGACCCCTGTGGCACCCGGCTTGTTACCGCTCTTGGCAATGAGAGTTTCCCCTCAAACTACTACCCTTTGCTGCCTGCCCTTCAGCCAATTTGTTTTTTTTGGTTTATACTTTTGGCCCCCTTGAGCCACCAGTCTGTATACCTCGTCATGTCAGGCATCCTCCTTGGGTCTCAGGCCGCCATCTCCGTGGACTCTACTCGGCTCCTAATGTGGGTCCTGCAGATACCCCCATGGCTTGCCCCCACAACAGGGTGGAGGGGAACTCTCCCCCTAGATCGACCCCCCGGGTCAGGATCCAGTAATGCCACATACCCATGGCGCCGAACTAGTCCCCACTGGAGACTGCCATCATGCCGTCGTGACTGGTGCCCTATTTTCCGCTTTCCTTCCCCTGACATCTGTGGCATGCAATGACGCCTAAGGTCCTGAGTGCACGCGCTTCCACACACACTCTGATCCAGGCATCAGCCGCAGTACGTCCTCACAGGTCCTGCCAGTGCTCTAGTGATCACCCCCAGCCACCGCCAGGGGCCACCAGAGCACTGGTAGCAGCACCCCGAGAAGGACAGCAGTTCTGCGGACGCGCAATCCTTCTCCTCCCTTGCCAATCCCCGACGACCCAGACTAGTTCCTGAACCCAGGTCGCTGGCGTGGTACGAGGTGTGGCATCCAGCGCCTCAACCCTCAGTGCCACAGGGCTGGTGACTTCAGCCAATTTGTGATCCATCTGACCATCTTAGTACTCACCCCATATCTTCCAGCTTCCCCCCTAGCCTCCCATGTGGCACAGAATCGAAGGCCTTACTGAAGTCCAAGTACAGGACATCCACTGCATGGCCATTATCTGGCTCCCTGGTTACCCAATCATAATACTCAATCAGGTTTGTCTGGCAGGACCCGCCTGAGACAAACCCGTGTTGTTGCCTGTCCTGGAGACCATTGTCTTCCAAAAATGTCACCAGTCTCTCTTTAAGGATTGGCTCCATGAGCTTCCCCACAATTGATATGAGGCTCACTGGTCTGTTGTTACTTGGATCATCCTTTGGGCCGCATACCCTCCAAGATGTTCTCTTACACTCCTTATCCAATTTCCTACCCTTCTCAGCCCTGCCCTTTGATCCCTCCCTGCTTCCAACACAGTTTGTACAGGCGGTAGGCTCATTTGTCTCCCCTCTCCAGAGAGCCTTCCCTTCAGCAACCCACTCGCCACCCCTCTGCCTAGTTAAAATTAGCCTTTATTTCTATGTATTCTTCTAACCACTGTTTTAGCACCCGTTTCCCCACCCTGCTCAAATGTAATCTGTCCCCTGCGTACAGATCCCTATTGTTCCAGACCCTGCCCCAGCCTCCCACTAACCCGTACCCCTTGGATTGACACCAATTTCCCAGCCAACTGTTGAATTCATCTATCCTACCCTTCCTTGCTGTACCTGCCCTGTGCACTGGGAGTAACCTCAGAAAAGGCAACTGAGCTCCCTACCTCCTCCCTTAACTTACCCGGTTCCATGAACCTCTCCCTAACCACCGCTACTGTTTTCCCTGCCAAGCTGTTTGTACCCATGTGGACCACCACATGTGGTTTATGCCCTCCCCTCTTTGTCCAACTCTGGAGAGTCATCTGGAGTTGGACCTTTTTGCCTCCCCACACAATGCAAAACTGATGCTTTTCTGCTCACTCACTCCAGGGCCTGGAGTTTTCTGGTGAGACGTGTTGTCCCTCTCTTTGAAAGTGAGGTTACTGCATATCTTCCCTCCCTTCCCTCGAATTCAGAGACTGCTACTCAAGCTCCAAATGGAGGGGGCAACTCTGATACTTATTGCTCCCCTATGGCCTCGACAGATCTGGTTCTCTTTACTGCAACAGCTAGTGGTGGAACCCTCAGTGCCTCTGCCACTGTTCAAGGGTCTACTATCACAGGAAGAGGGAACCCTGGTCCATCTAGACCTCAGATCTCTCCATCTGCATGCATGGCTCCTGAAGGCATAGCCATTGCTTGTTTTGGGGTTTTGCAAAAAGTGGCTGACATTCTAGTGGCTGCTAGAAAGCCTTCTACCAGATCCACTTATTCCGTGAAGTGGAAGTGGTTTGCTTTATGGGCCATTTCCGGTCACTTGGATCCATTCACCTGTTCAGTAATCAGGTTCTAGAGTATCTGCTGTCCTTATCGAATTCAGGCCTGCAGTATTCCTCTATCAAGGTGCACCTGGTTGCCATATTAGCTTTCCATGAGGGTTGCAGAATTGCACAGCTGGAGGAGGCCCATACATGTTTGAGAGGCATTCTACATTAGAAGCCTCCTATTCATAATTCAGTCCCAGCTTGGCATCTGAATTTTGCTTTGGAAAAGCTTACTTTGGCTCCTTTCAAACCAGTCACAAGTTGTGGTTTATGCTTTCTTTCTTAGAAAGCATTGTTTTTAGTTGAAATCACTTCTGCTTGCAGGATTTCTAAGCTCCAGGATCTAATGTGTGAGCATCTTTATTTGATTTTCCACAAAGAGAGTGTCATTGCGTACCAAGCCCAAGTTTTTACCAAAGGTGATGTCTGAGTTTACTTTAAATCAAACTATGCAGCTGCCAGTTTAGTATCCTGAGCATGCCAAATCCAGGGAGAGCATTGTTCCATACTCTAGATGTACCTAGAATACTCACATACAATATGCACTGCACAAAGGACTACTGAAAGTCCTCGCAACTTTTTGTTTTCTTTCACCCCTGGAAAGATGGCACCCCAGTTTCCAAACAGTGCTTGTCCAATTAGCTAGCTAACTGTATTACTGTTTGTTACAGAAAGTATGGTAAGGAACTTCCTGAGCTGGTTTTTGGTCATTCCACTAGAGGCATGGCCACATCTGTTGCATATTTCAAAAATGTGTCTGATGCAGAAATCTGTGCAGCTGCCACCTGGAGTACTCTACACACCTTCACTAAACACTATAGTCTGAAGATTGCCTCTTACAGAAGGGTTGGCTTTGGCCTAGCTGTACTACAAGGCCTGCTTTTTTTTTTTTATCATATTTCTTTTTCTCGCCTACTGAGGCATAACCGGCGGTGGCATCCAGCTGCTGGCTGTGCCTGCCCGGAGAGCAGCAGGCTCACTCGCATGATGGGGGTCTGGTGCGGCTGCACACTGACCTGCCAGAGGGCCTCCCTTATGCCACTCTAAGCCAGGCTGGGCCCAGACCCCCCAGCGCAATTCCACAACAGTCCTCCAGGCAGGGTAGAGCATGGCCATCAAGCTGCATGGTCGCACTCAGCCATTTTTCCTTGTTGTGACCCCTAGAGTGCAGGCATGCAATGACGTCTGAGGCACTACGTGCCAGTGTCCGCCGCACTCCACCCCAAAGGCACCAACTCTAGTAGTGCCCCCGATTGTCATCGGGGGCTGCTGCAGAGCAGTAGCATCCCTCAGCCCTCCCCAGGGATAGGAGAGCAGTCCTTCAGATGCTCAATCCTATCCCTCCCCTGCCGACCCCTCATGACCCGAGCGCATTTCTGAACCTGGTTCACCAGCATAGCGTGAGCTGTGGCATCCAGTACCTCAACCCTCAGTGCCACTGGGCCAGCAAGGCCTACTTTTCTAAGCCTGTAGGCTCCAGCTACCCAGACTGTTCACCATCAGTACTGCTCAGTACTTATTCTGTCGGTGTGATCTGATGAAAGAGATATCCGCAAAAAAGATAGAACAGTTACGTACTTACCGTAACAGTAGATCTTTGAGAGAATCTCTTTCATCAGGCCATGCTGTCCCACCCTCCTTCCTCCTAGTCTACCCTTAGCCCTCTGCCATGCCTGGGTTTGCAGAGTACTGGATTATTTCCTGGTCCCCTACAGAGAGGTCCTCCAAGCATGATCTCTGGTGAGAAACTGAGGGGGAGGAGGGGCTGCCCACGTTTATGTATGAGCCAATGTCTGATGTTAATGTGGGCAGCCCCTGGCTCACTGCTTGCAAAGTTTCTGTGTGGTCCTAGTGCCTGGTGAGTTATAGTTCCATAGGTGTGGCCTGATGAAAGAGATTCTCTCAAAGATCTACTGTTATGGTAAGTATATAATTGCTCCTTACACTTTCAGGAGCTATGTTGATGTTGTTAGTTCTTGTTTCACATTTACCATTTTCGACTCCGGCTATCCTGTGAGAAAAATTTAAACAGCTCAGATTAGTCAAGACACAGTTGCAGTCTTGCTCCAGAGTATCGTCAGTATATCTGTTCAGTGTAACTTGACAATTCTGCCTTCATCTAATGTAATGACTGATAACAGGAATTCGTATGTCATGAAAGATAACATCTACAAATGTAATGTACAGTATTGTCAGCCTCTGATTTATATAACTTAATAAACTTGAAGTTTAAAACTAAAAGAAAGTTTCCAAAGATTTCCAGGACTGGAATCTACCTGGAGTTTTGTTTCCCAGTTTTTTACAGCGATATTCACCCGTCCTAAAAAAAATCTCAGGATCTTTAGAGATGTGCTTGAAACTTGGCTTCTTGTAATGGAGTTTATATACTTTGCCAACCATACAATTCCCACCTCAGTACTTTTGTCATAACTGATTTGAGATCTGGAGGCTGATTCATATTAATACTTGGATAATACTCGGGATTTAGGACAACAGGAGGCAATTACCCATTAATGTTGTCCCCACTTCACAGTGGAAGTAACAAGTTACCATCTTTAATGAACCTGTCAACTCTTCCCTTAGATGAATTAACACTAGGGGCATCATTTACATTGTCTGGGAGCTGATTCCACAGTCTAGCTGCTCTAGAAACATAGCCTTGTCTCCAGGATTCTGTTTTAGTGTGATTCTCAATAATCTGATGATTATGCCCCCTTAAGTCATATCTAATATCCTTATGGACAAGATGCAAGTCCCTTCTTAATACTTCATTATTTAGAATTTTGAGCGTCAACAATATGTCCCCCCGGGCACGTCTAGTCTCAAGATGCCATAGCCCCATGCCAGATAATCTTGTTCCATACGGTTTATCCTTGTATTGGGATAGCAGTTTGATAAATTACCTCTGTGGTCTTTCAACCAAAATGTTGTCCTTCTTAAGATAAGGACTCCAACTTTGGGAGCAATAGTCCATATGTGGTCGTATATAGGTTTTATACGGTGGAAGTAATACATTTACGTTTCTAGAAAAAAAAGATCTGTGGACACAGTTAACAAGGTGCATTGCTTTATTGGCAACATGTTTGCAGTGGGCACTACTCCTGAGGTCGGTACTAATATATACTCTACGGTCCCTTTCACAAGTTGATGTTTTTAGTTTGATAGATAAATCATTTATTAAGCACTCATTTCCACAGATTCTGAGCACTGTACAAACAACAGCAATAAAACAAACAAGTTAAAACCAACCAGAATTCAATTTCAGCAGTTGGTTCCCTTGGATATCATGAGGACATTAAACAAAAGTGGGTCCAGCACTGATCCCTGAGGGACACCACTAGTGACCCTGGTCTCAGTGGATAAATAGCCGTTAACTCTTACTGATTGGGTTCTGTTCGTAAGCCATTCCTTTATCCATTTTATCACCTTGTGATTAATCCCCAAACCCACCAGCTTCAAGACTAGACCTCTATGTGGCACTGTATCAAACGTCTTCCTAAAATCGAGCAGAACAACATCTACTGCTGTACCCTGATCTATATTACTCCCCACATAACTGTAAAAACTGACTAGATTGGTTGTACAGGACCTCTTTTGTGTGAATCTATGTTGTGTCACATCTTCAAGACCTTTATTAGCCAGATGACTAGGTATAACCTCAGAGATTAGACCTTCTATGATTTTCCCCACTATCGACATTAAGCTAATAGATTGGTGGTTTGCATGGTTGTTTTTACTACCCTTCTTGAATATTGGTACAAAAGTTGTTTTTTGCCAGTCTCTAGGGACATAACCTTCTTTTAATGATCTTTGCCCTAAATCTGCTATGATTGGAGCCAGTTCCTTACCCACCTCTTTCATAAATCGTGGGTGCAAATCATTGGGACTGGATGACTTGCTCACATTTAGGGCCTTAATTTTACTATAAACCTTTTCAACTGAGTTTATCTCATTACAGTTTGGCATAGTTTGGTCCAGTGAGTCAGATGAAACCATATTTTGTTCAGTACTGAATACTGAACTAAAATATGTGCTGAAATCCCTGGCCATATCATTGGGGGTGTTATATATTGTACCATTGATGTTAAGTGGTCCTATGACTCGATCTGAACCCCTTTTCTAATTAATGTATGCATAAAAGCCCTTAATATTATTTTTGGTATTCGCTAACTTATATTGAGCCTGCACTTTAGATTTCCTTATCTCACATTTTAATGTCCTCAAGGTTTTTCTATACCTGTCCCTGTTCATGACCAGTGGATTATTCTTTCATTTATGATAAACTGTTTACTTTTTTGTTTATAAGTCTCCTGATCCTTCCACTAAACCATAATGGCTTTTTTCCCCTTTTGTTGTTTGCTGATATTATGGGGACATACCATGATTCTAAGTCATGAATTATTTTTAGGAACAGGTCTCAACACTGTTCCATATCTAGTCCTTCCGACAATGTTTTCCAATTAAGGTGTAGTAATTTCTGACAAATTCCACTGTAATTAGCTTTAGTGTAAAGTTTATGAATGTTTTTTTCCCATTGTAAAATGTTTGGATTTATTTACAGTGAACCTAATTATGTCATGGTCACTATTGCCAAGTGGGGGGGTCAAGCTTAATGTCTAGTGTGTTCTCACTCATGTTAGTTATAATGATGTTCAGTATGTTCTGTCCACGTGTGGGTTTGTTTATACATTGCTCAATCCCAGATGATGGTGATAAGGTTTATTGTATTCTACTTCCAAGGGAAATTGTACCTAAATCCTCCCCCCAAGCTACGTCCTGGAGAGTCAGATCCCCTACTAATAATACATCAGAGCTCTCTGCTACGGATGCTATATTCTCAATAAATTGCGAATATTTTCTGAATTCCTCTATCAGTGTCTCTCCCCAACTGTCTTTTTTTTATACTTACTTTATTTCAAGTTAGCAATATATAAACTCACACTGAATCGCACAGTAGGTGGGCTGAACATGAAGATTAGTCAACGATCTCCAATGTGAGAACAGGTCTCGCATACTACAGTAATATCAAGTTTTTACCAACTATGACTTTTCATTCTTAACATTAACATAATTAAATTCAACCTGACTGCTGGACACCTAAAAATATACTTCAGTGCTATTTGTTTAATTTCCTAAATCCTAACATAATCAAGTCTCGGAGAGGTGAGAGGGCAGGGAAGGGCGAAGGGAGGGAGGGACATTGCACGACTCCTCTTACCATTGATCTAAAGTGATGAGAGTCAACACTGGTGTCCAATCTATAAGGTATTTGGTTCATTTCTGAGGTTATCCCCATGTCTTAGTGAAGGCCCTAGTGAAATTCCATCTCATCCAGTTTGCTGCACACTTTTCTATTCTACTCTGTACCTGATACATTAATCTTTCCATATCAGCAATCTCTTCTACAATTGCTTGCCAGTCTTCCTTAGCAAGAGGCTCCTCCTTGAGCCTTTTTCTGGTTCTGGCCTTCCCTTGGGCAGCCACACATATATACCATAAATACAAGGTACTGACCTTCCATAGGGCAGCCACACATATGTACCATAAATACAAAGTACTGGCCTTCTCTAGGGCAGCCACACATATATATACCATAAATACAAGGTACTGACCTTCCATAGGGCAGCCACACATATGTACCATAAATACAAAGTACTGGCCTTCCCTAGGGCAGCCACACATATACATATATATATACCATAAATACAAGGTACTGGCCTTCCCTAGGGCAGCCACACATATACATATATATATACCATAAATACAAGGTACTGGCCTTCCCTAGGGCAGCCACACATATATATATATATATACCATAAATACAAGGTACTGGCCTTCCCTAGGGCAGCAACACATATGTACCATAAATACAAGGTACTGGCCTTCCCTGGGGCAGCCACACATATACATATATATACCATAAATACAAGGTACTGGCCTTCCCTATTCAGCCACACACACACACACACACACATATATATATATATATATATATATATATATATATATATACCATAAATACAAGGTACTGGCCTTCCCTAGGGCAGCCACAGCCACACATATATACCATAAATGCAAGGTACTGGCCTTCCCTAGGGCAGCCACATACGTATATATATATATATATATATATATATATATACCATAAATACAAGGTACTGACCTTCCATAGGGCAGCCACACATATGTACCATAAATACAAAGTACTGGCCTTCCCTAGGGCAGCCACACATATACATATATATACCATAAATACAAGGTACTGGCCTTCCCTAGGGCAGCCACACATATACATATTTATACCATAAATACAAGGTACTGGCCTTCCCTAGGGCAGCCACACATATACATATATATATATATATACCATAAATACAAGGTACTGGCCTTCCCTAGGGCAGCCACACACACACACACACACACACACACACACACATATATATATATATATATATATATATATATATATATATACCATAAATACAAGGTACTGGCCTTCCCTAGGGGAGCCACACATATGTGCCATAAATACAAGGTACTGGCCTTCCCTGGGGCAGCCACACATATACATATATATACCATAAATACAAGGTACTGGCCTTCCCTATTACATAGAAACATAGAAGTTGACAGCAGATAAGGACCTCAAGGCCCATCCAGTCTGCCCATTTCTTTTTCTACCTTATAAATGTGCCATCAGCCTTTGCTCTGTCAGTGGCCTATCTATTCGTAGTCATTTGTATTGCTCCCTTATGCCTATCCCATGCCTGTTTGAAGCCCTGCACTGTATTCATAGCCACCACTTCTTGTGGTAAGCCATTCCATGCATCCACCACCCTTTCTGTGAAAAAGAATTTCCTCACATTCCCCCTTAATCGGCCCCCTTCTAATCTCATGCTGTGTCCTCCTGTCCTGCTATTTTTCTTATATTTAAACATGTTAGACTCTTTCACCTTGTTAATGCCCTTAAGGTGTTTGAATGCCTCGATCATATCACCTCTCTCCCTCCTTTGCTCAAGGGTATACATATTGAGCTCTGTTAATCTGTCCTCATATGTCTTCTGATGCAGTCCCTGCACCATTTTAGTTGCCCTTCTCTGGACTGCCTCAATTTGGTTAATGTCCTTGTGAAGGTGTGGCCTCCAATACTGCACGCAGTACTCCAGATGGGGCCTAACCAGTGTCTTGTAAAGAGGGAGTATTACCTCCCTCTTACGACTTGTGATACCCCTACTAATACACCCTAACACCCCCCTAGCCTTACCTACTGCTTTAGAGGTCTGCTTGGATGATTTCAGGTCATCAGTGATGATGATGCCCAAGTCTCTTTCTTCCTTTGTGACTGCTAGCAACTCCCCTCCCAGCCTATAGGTGGCTTCAGGGTTTCTCTTCCCTATGTGCATGATTTTGCACTTCTTTGCATTAAATCCCAGTTGCCACTCTTCTGACCATTTTGCTAGTTTATCCAGATCTCTTCTCATTCTGCCCACCCCATCTGGATCATCTACTCGGTTGCAGATCTTGGTGTCATCTGCAAACAGACAAGCCTTACCCTCTAGTCCATCTGCAAGGTCACTAATGAAGATGTTGAAGAGGGCTGGCCCCAGGACTGATCCCTGAGGTACCCCACTTGTGACTTGCATCTCTTCTGACTGTATACCATTTACCACCACTCTCTGTTTTCTGCCTGTCAACCAGTTTGCCACCCAGTTGACCAACTTCTGACCCACCCAGCCTACCCAGCTTATTTATCAATCTTCTATGTGGAACAGTGTCAAAAGCTTTGCTGAAGTCAAGGTGGCGACATCAACTGCTCCCCTTGGTCCACCACTCTGGTTACCCAGTCAAAGAAATCTATGAGATTAGTTTGACAGGACCTTCCTTTTGTAAACCCATGCTGTCTTGGATCCTGTGCCCCTATGGATTCCAGGTGCTGCACTATCCTTTCCTTAAGGAGTGCCTCCATAATCTTGCCCACTACTGAGGTAAGACTGGCTGGTCTGTAGTCCCCCGCCTCCTCCCTGCTACCACTCTTGTGGAGCGGGATCACATGAGCCCTTCTCCAGTCTTCTGGGACCTCTCCTGTGCTCAGAGACTCACTAAACAGTTCTGCTAATGGCTCTGCTAGTTCCACCTTTAGCTCCTTAAGTACCCTGGGATGTATGCCATCAGGTCCCATTGCCTTATCCACCCTGAGCTTAGCAAGCTCTTGTAGGACCCTTTCTTTTGTGAAGGGAGTAGTGCTCACCTCCTTGCCCCCTGTGTCCATGATGCTGAGCTGTGGGCCCTGCCCTACCTTCTCTTCAGTAAATACTGAGCAAAAGTGTCTATTTAGGATAGATGCCTTTACAGAGTCCTCCTCCTCACATGCTCCCTTTTCTCCATTAAGCTTAGCAATACCACCTCTGGACTTTCTCCTTTCACTAATGTATCTATAGAAAATCTTGTCACCTTCTTTTACTGTTCGTGCTAGTGTTTCCTCAGTTTGGGACTTTGCCTGCCTTACTGCCTTCCCTGCTTCCCTTAGGGCAGTTTGGTATGCCTCCTATCTTAATCTCGCTGTGTTCCTTATATTTCCTGAAGGCCAGCCTTTGGCTTTGACCTTTTCTGCTACTGTATTTGAGAACCAAAGTGGTTTCCTTCTTCTTTTACTTCCTTTTCTGTCTAACACAATGGGATGTTGCTTCAAGTATTGCATCCTTAATGCTTGCCCACTTTGCCTGTACCCCCTCACCTGTGTTTCTTTTTGCCAGGGCTAGCTTAACTCTGTTGGCCATCTTATCAAAGTCAGCTCTTCTGAAGTCCCATATTTTGCCTTGGAATGGATGATTTGAGATGTAGTAGCCAAATTGAACCATACCATGTGATGGTCACTGGCCCCAGGTGACCTTCTACCTGGAGATCTGTGATCCTTCCTTGTTAGTCAGTACTAGATCTAGGATAGCCCTGTCTCTTGTGGGTTGCTGTACCAGTTGTTTGAGGCTCTCCCCCTGCAGGGAATCCACTATGTGTCTACTTCTGGCAGATGTTCCTGCTGGTATTGACCAATCTGTATCTGGCATGTTGAAGTCTCCCATTATCACAACCTCCCCTTTAGCTGTTGTGTTTTGTATATCATTTAACAGTAATGTGTCTATGTCCTTCCCCTGGTCTGGGGGCCTGTAGACAACCCCAGTTCTTATGGCTGTCCCATTTCCTTTTTCCAGGGTGACCCACAGTTCTTCTGGCTCCTTTGTGTATTCTGAATTTCTGTAGCTTTGATATTTTCATTGACATACAGGGCCTCCTCCCCCCTTTGCACCTTGGTCTCTTCTGAACAATACATAGCCAGGTACTGAAGTCTCCCAGTGTGGTTACTGGCAAACCACGTCTCACTAATTGCTACTATGTCCAGTTTAGCCTCTGACATTATTGCCTGCAGGTCTGGGATCTTATTTCCCAGGCTGTGAGCATTTGTGTACATGATTTTCCATTGGCCAGATTTTGGTGTGTTAGTTGTTGGGTGAGGTTTGGCATTACCCCTGTGTGTCGTATGGGGAGACAAACCTTTCTTCTTACCTGGTGATGCAAATGAACTGCAAACATGCTGAATCCCTGTTTGACCACTAGCTGAGGGGGGAGGGGTGTTCTTCCCATTCGACGTATGGGGTGCTGCACCCCTCTCCCCATTTGCTAGTTTAAATATTCTGCAAAGATGTCAAACTTCTGCCCCAATGCACTGACTCCCTCCTTAGTCAGATGCAGTCCATCAAATTTAAAGAACTTTCACTCCCAGAACTGTTGCCAGTTCCCTACAAATCTGTGTCCTTTTTCCTGGCACCAGCCCTTGAGCCACGTGTTTAGCTCCCCTATCTCCCCTTCTCTGACCTTCCGTCCATCTGCTCCCTCTCCCAGACTGGCAGGATCTCAGAGAAGGAGATGCTGGACGAAATAGATGATAGTTTGTCACCCAGCCTGGTCAGGTGTTCCTTGGTCTCCACAACTGACCCGGCTGGCGAGATGTAGTCCCTATGTGTACTAGGACATCAATGTTTTCTCCTGCTTTGTGAACAATTTTATAATGCGGTCAGTGTCTCTCCATGCTGATGTACCTGGGAGACATCTGACCATTACCCCACTGGAGATGGGTATCAACTCCCGAATCATGGAGTCTCATATGATCAAGTTTTTTGATTCCTTTTTGCTTTTTTGTTTTGGTTCCTGGTTTGGGTGAGTTTTGTTGTGCTAGCTCCTGTGCTGCAGTGTCCTGCTCTGCAGTGTCTTCTGCCTCTTTATTTGATTTCAGAGATAGAGGCAGATACCTGTTTGTAGTGTTTATATGGTTTTTGGAGGTAATGTGTTGGAGAGCAGAGAGTGATGGGGCACCCGATTTGCCCCTCCTAACCACCTGCCAACCTCCTGGACCAACTACCCTCTGTGGTCGAGGTTTTTCTGTTGGATGCTGGGGAAATGGTGGGCAGTTCTTATAATGTTTTTCCTCTTGAATATGAAATTTGAGGCGTGCAATCTCTGCCCATGCTGCCCGGAGCTGAGCCCTAAGATCTCCAAAGGCCCAGCATGTAGGACAGTGTCCTAAATCCTGTAAGACTGTCCTTCTGAAAATTGTTCCACAGTACCTGCAGTTAATGATATCCATTCCAGATAAGTTGCTGGGTTTATAACCTAGTCAGAGTAATTAGAAGGAAAAAAAGAAAAAAATGCAAGTAATGGTTTGATTGTGTTTTGTTTAACTTGTTATAACAATTTAAATTACTAGTGCCCTGTAAATGAGCTCACCTTGTGGAGGCACCACTGATCTACCTTCCTGCTCTGCCACAGGAAATATCACAACTGTGGTACCCTATAAAGGTGTAGTGGGGTGGTGGGGATGGGTGGTGACTGGGCCTTCCTCTGCTGAAAAAGAAGAACCACGGACGAAAGAACAAGGAGGTAAGAGCAGAAACAATCAGTCAACAACAAATGCAGTAACCCTGAAAGCTTATCCTAATGTTAGATAAAACTGTAAAACCTGTAAAGCACCACCTGTAATAATTTCAGAGAAGATACACGCTGTAAGAAACATTTTGCTACAGAGAAAAATAAAACAATGAAATGTTTAGTTTAGTTTAGTTTATTAGTCTAGGAATTAATACCTTTGAGCCAGGGCTCTTTTACAAAGGTTCCACGTCACAAAGAACATTTAACAAAGCACGATACACATTACAGGTAAAACCAGACAGGAAAGTTACATCATAAATTTGCAACAAACAGTAGCAATCCCTGTGAGTAAAAAATAAAAATAACACCACACAGTAAATCTGCTTAGCCAAAATAAGTCTTAATCCTTTTCCCTTGCTCTGGTAAGTTTCTCTACTCTGTCTTTCAAGCAGTCTTACAAGGAAAGAGCTCAGGTGAAACTAGGTGCCTTGGCCAGCAAACCAAGTCTTCTACCTCCAAGATATCAACTAACCTGACTTTTTAACCCTTCTTTCTGTTGGAAGTTACTGACAGTTTGCCAGCTAACCCTCACATACACACCTAATCCTTTGGAAGAGCCACACACATATATATATATATATATATATATATATATATATATATATATATATATACCATAAATACAAGGTACTGGCCTTCCCTAGGGCAGCACACACACACACACACACACACACACATATATATATATATATATATATATATATATATATATATATATATCATAAATACAAGGTACTGGCCTTCCATAGGGCAGCCACACATATGTACCATAAATACAAAGTACTGGCCTTCCCTAGAGCGGCCACACGTATCATATATATACCATAAATACAAGGTACTGGCCTTCCCTAGGGCAGCCACACATATACATATATATACATACCATAAATACAAGGTACTGGCCTTCCCTAGGCAGCCACACATATACATGTGTATATATACCATAAATACAAGGTACTGGCCTTCCCTAGGGCAGCCACACACACACACACACACATATATATATATATATATATATATATATATATATATATCTCATAAATACAAGGTACTGACCTTCCTAGGGCAGCCACACATATGTACCATAAATACAAGGTACTGGCCTTCCTGGGCAGCCACACATATACATATATATACCATAAATACAAGGTACTGGCCTTCCTATTCAGAGACATATATATATATATATATATATATATACACCATAAATACAAGGTACTGGCCTTCCCTAGGGCAGCCACAGCCACACATATATATACCATAAAGACAAGGTACTGGCCTTCGCTAAGGCAGTCACACATAGATACCATAAATTCAAGGTACTGGCCCCTTTTACAGTATGTTGGCGGAAACCAAGAATTAACTCCCTGGTGCCCAAGCGATCAGGTAGATCAAATAAGGATTGTAACTGTATAATTAGCCCCACTATAAATTGGTCAAGATTCAAACATAAATAGAAAATGTGGGAATGAGAGGCGTGAGGCTCTCCACACCCCGTTCAATAGGTCAAGGATGTCATATTATTCCATTTAGCTGTCCGCATCGGAGTAATGAAAAATCTAGATTTAACTTTACAGATAAATTCTTGCCACTGGGGGAAAAGAGTAGTTCTAAATGAACTCTCCCAGATCTGCACCCATTGCTGCTTAGTAAGATGAATATCTAGCTCACTCTCCCATTTGATCGCCAGGTGAGATGCTACTGCCTTACTGGTTTGTGTCAGAAACTGGTATATCCTGGAAATTGCTCCTTTTTGTTCGACAGACTGTATCAGGTGGCTAGCAGTTAAGTCCCCCTCCATATGAGCCACAGTCTTCCCATTCATCTAGTCTGCGCCTGGCCTAATTTGAAAGTACCTGAACCTATCTGTTGGGGCCCAGTTAAACTCTTCCCAGCACTGGTCAAAGTGTTTTACTACCAGTTCCACTAACAACTGGTCTATGGAATAAAGTCCCTGCCTCCATTGCCTCCAAAACCAGGGGTCTATTGTACCAGGGAGGAACATGTCATCCCATGCAAACCATTTATGCCTGCAGCTGTGTCCCTGCTTCTATGGTGACTTCAGTGCCCTTTCCCGAGCTGGGAGCATAACCTCTAATATCCTGTATGGGGAATTCTCCCAGGTATGCAGGGCCAAGGTATCAAATAAGAGAGAGGGTAGAGGTCGATGCAGTGAGGTAACTGCCTCACTGTCCTTCCAGTGGGCTTGATACTGTGAGGGCCCCCACAGCAGGACACATCTAATATGGGCAACCAACCATCTCCCAAGGTGGGTAGACCCAGCCTCCCCAGGCTTTTTTAGCCAATAATAGGGTATATCATACCCGTGATTTCTTGCTGGCTCAAGCAAACCCAGAAATCTGTTTCTGTATCTCATCCAGCCTTTTCCTGGTGAGATATACCAGAGCCAGCTGAAAAATATATAGAAATCATGGTACAATATTCCCTCTTGCCACTTGAATCCTAGTGTGAAGTGGCAAGGGAAGGAGTAACCACCTACTGATATCCTCCTTGACCTGATGCAGGAGGAGTAACCAAGCAGTTGTAGTTAGCAGAATAATACTGTACCTAGATATTTCAACTTGGTCATTTCCCACGTCATAGGAAAGGTGTGCTGTAATTCTCAAGAGGGTTGGACAGTCAGAGTGAGAACTTCTGTTTTGGTAGTACTGAGGGTATATCCTGACAGGGCTGCAAACTCCACCAGTGTCATTACTTGTGGCAGGGAGTGCTCAGAGTCTGTAAAGTGTAGAAGCATGTCATCTTCACATAAGGCTGTCTTGTGCTCCACCCCTCCAACTCAACCCCCCCCCCAGGGTCCTGTTTACCTCCTCAGGTCTAAGGGCTCGATGTAGCGAGCAAAGAGCAGGGGGGGGGAGAGAGGATAACTCTATCTGGTGCTCCATCCTATCAAAAAGCTGAAGAAAGATGTCCATTTGCTCCGACATACGCTGAGGGATCAGTGTATAATGTCTGAATTTGGTGGACAAATTGCTGGGCAAAGCCAAACACAGCAAGGACCTCATATAAATAAAAAAGACCAATCTACTAGGGTTACCACCTGTCCTGATTTTTGCAGCACAATCCTGATTTGTGCAGCTATGTCATGCAAAAAACGTGAAAAATGCTTCTTGTCCTGGCATTGTAGTAAAAAAATAATGTTTTCTGACTTTCCTATAAATGTTGCAAAATACTATAATACCTTAACTAAAATACCTTAAAATTATAAGAAACACTAGAAATAATTAAAAATTACAACACCTAGTCTTAATTCTGATTATTTAGAGAAAAGAAGTCTGCTGTATTGGCAAAGGTTACATACTGCCCTGCAAAAAATCATGTTTCAGTAAGCAAAATGTCCCGCTTTGGGCTTCTTATAAGGTGGTAACCCTATAATCCACTTGGTCGGATGCCTTTTTGGCGTCCGCGTTCATTATGATACCAGGGAGCTGAGTTTGGGTTAGATTGTTTATTACATACATACGAAATGCCAGCAGAAACAGGCCACATGGTCTATTGAGTCAGCTCGATTGTGCAGCCAGCCCCTCAACTTGCAGCTGCCCCACCCCTCCTTCCCCTCCTCACAGTCATTCCCCCCTCACTCTGTCCCATCCCTTCTTGAAGCAGCCCACCGTGTTCTACTTGTCTACCACCCTGTCTATGAAATGTCTCCTAATTTCCCTCCTGAATTTCCCCAGCCTCAGTTGCTGCCCCTATTATCCCTCCCCCTTCTGATCCAGAATAATGAGTTTCCCCACTACTGATGTGAGGCTCTGTAGTTACCTGGATCGTCTCTTGGGCCATCTTTGTGAATGGGTACCACATAGGCCAATCTCCAGTCCTGTGGTATGCAACCTGTGTTCAGAGAGGTGCTGAACAGGTCAGCCAGTGGTCCTGCCAGGCACCTTGCCAGTTCCTTGAGCACCCTAGGGTGAATGTCAGCAGACCCCAGTGCCTTGTTCATCCACAGTGCCCTCTATCTTTCCAGTACCCTGCCCTCTGTAATTTCCCCATCTGTCACCCCTTCCCCTCCCCTGCCCCTCCACTCCTCCCCTGTGGTATCTGACCCCTCTCCTCTACTGTGAATACAGAGCAGAAGTACCATTTAGTGCCTCTGCCTGCTCCTCCCACATCTCTACCCGCCCACCCCCGTACTTCTTAATTCTCACTATCTGATTCTTCCTTCTCTCCACAATGTATCTAAAGAAGTATTTCTCTTCATCCTTAATGCCATGTGCCAGCCCTAGCTCCAAGGATGCCTTGATGGCGCTGACTATTTTTGTAACCTGCCTGGAGGAGGTGCATTGCACATTATCAGAGGTCTGGAGACCCATTACAAAGCCTGTTTGATCTTGGTTCACTAAGAATGGGACAAGACCTACCAAGTGTTTGTTAATTATGATCATCAGACATTTATAGTTGATATTAAGGATTGAAATCAGCTGATGAGATGAGCAATGTGTAGGATTCTTGCCAGGCTTGGGCAGAACTGATGTAACTGCCCGTCTCCATGATGGGGCATCTGACTGCCCTCCTTTAGTGTTCCCCTGAAGGTTTCCAGCAATAAGGGTACAGTCTGTTCCCTAAAGTTCTTATCAAATTTGGCTGGCAGGCCATCTGAACCTGGGCACTTGCCTGTCTTACTATGAGACTCTCCCTGACTGTCTGGAGCACAAACAGGCTGATATCATCAGCCCAGGCTATGAGTTTTATTCCTGGCTTTCCAGGTAGTGGTGTTAGCCATTTAATATTAGGATTTAAATCAATATGTCTGAATAAAGCATCTATACAAATAATATAAAGGAAGGGGCCCAGGGGCACCCTTGCCATAGAAAGAGTAGGGGATTTATTTTTATTGCAAAAAAATAAACATACAAACAGTACTACAATCTCAAGTGTATAACAATGATTTTTCAAAGGACAATCATTCTAGATGTTTCAGGGAAAAGGAAAAAAGTAAAATTCTTATAAGGTAAATGAAAAATAAGAGAAAAAAAGGAAAGGAAGCCAACCAGTTTAGAATCAATTAATATTCTGCCATTTTTCAGAAAACTTTACTCTCGGCCAAACTCAAAACTCATTATAATGACCCTCTTTAATTTCAGAAGTAATTTTAAATAATGGATCTTGTTGAGAATAGATTTTCTATTTTAATGTTAAATGACAACAGTTAAGCCAAATATGCAATTTAAAACAAGTAAAAAGTATAGCCAGTGTATCTATTTTTCATTTAACCCACTCCTTAGCATAGATTCCATGCACCAAGGTATGGTAATCAAGTTTATTTGAAAGGCACTGCAGACCAAGTGTTAGCTATCAAACCCCAACACCCCTAAATACAGTATATGAACAGTTAAAAAATAAGTGTGACATTGTTTATAGTTGATTAACACAGCCAGGCCTATAGTTCAAACATTCATTTAAAGGTTTACGTTCTTTGCTGTCTTTTGCATTTAATTTATCATGGCAGCTTAATCATAAGGTATTCCACATTTTTGGAGGGATTGTCTTGTTTTGTAGTAACCTTGTCAAATTGAAATGTAAATGAGAGCGGGCAATGTTCAAAAATAGTAGGAACAGAAAATGTTGTGTCTAGAATGTGTTGATATTCTAATTTCCGTGAAGTATCTTTCAAATGAATATAAGTGACACCCAAAATTTTCCATCTTAAAAAGGTCTCTAATATATCATGGGAGAAAAAAGGAGGTTCGAATATATTTGAGCTTCATCTGTTCCCAAAGGCTAAATAAATCCCTAATGTTTGGAAATACCTGGGGGAGCAAAGCCTTACCTGTGGAGGATACGAGAGGTTTAATATTGCTTAAAAAATATGCACTAGGAAAAAACAATGGGATGGGCCATAGCCACCCCTCCTTGTTTAAGGGGGTAATATGTAATATTTCTCTTAATTGGATTTAAACGGCTGTCCCAGACAGTCTGAAAAAATACACTTTAAATTGTAGTTTCTAGATTACTAGGTGGAGGAAAAATCTTGGCAAATGTATAGGAAAACTGGGATCAAAAAGTCTTAATAATGTACACCTTTTTTTCTTACTTAAACGGTGCTTGTTCCATTGGGACATGTTTTGTTTCACAATATCTACTTTAGGTTCCCAGCTGATTTTTGTTAACTCACCTGAACCAAACTGGACTCCAAAAATGGTGAGTGGTTCTTGCTGAAGTTTGATGCCTCCAACCTTATTTGGATATGAAGTAGCTTTTCCTAAGGCCCTCCTAACATATTTTTGTACATTTAAAGAGCCACCTGAAAATAGACCAACAATTTCAATTAGTTTCAATGCATTCTGAACAGAATTTTCATCTTGCCCTAAATGGCAGACATCATCTGCACAGGCAAATGTTTTGCCACGTACTTTATCAGATTGCGAAGGATGTGTGTGAGTTTCGAATACAATTTTCCTAAATAGTGGGTCAAGGGGGTGCTGTGGAGCCGGAGCAGTGAAGTCACGTGGAACATTATCTCCTCTGGCTATTTTCTTTTAAACTTATAATTATCATTTTAGAGCAATATTTCAAGATATTTTTTGCTGTCTACAGTAAGAGCAGGGTTGGCTGTATAAGATGGACAAGTCAAACTGAAATCAACTGCAGTCCAATGGAAGAAAAGATGGTGGGAAGGAGTCGGTGGCAGGTCCAATAACCCGATCAGCACAGCTGGAGTTGGCTGAAGGGGATGGCGAGGAGGAAACACTCCAAACCCTGGGATGCAAAATGCATTAACTATTAGCCTCCTCAAACTCAGTAAATCAGAAGCTGGACCTGCTCACAGGCTGACTAGCCATGATGGAAAAAGCGGTCGATCTGCTTTAGGGGGATATGGAAGGGGTCCATTGTCACTCCAAGGCCTGTAAGAGCACGATGGCTCAATGAACGAAGGAGGCCCAACACACTAACAACTGACTGGAGATTCTGGAGAACCAGATGTGTAGCCAGAACATGCAGCTGGTGTACCTACCGTAAGGATCTGAGGGTGACCATGCAATTCTGTTTCTCACAGAATGGATACAAGAGCAAGCACAGGTCCCTGACTTGGCTGTTACTGTCGTGAAGGCTTACTATATTCAGCATCGAGTCGCAAGTTCAACAGACATTCCCCCGATCATGATGGTGGTGCTGGATAATATGGGCACTCGAGATAGACTTTTTAACTTAGCAAAATGTTATGGGCCCTTAAGTGCGGAGGGTGATATCATCCATATGTTCCCAGATATAACCCATGCAACAAGACTTCATTGGAAAAAATTAGATGGGGTTTGAGGAGGCACCTTGCAGGAACTGAACATTCCACACAGCATCCAGTTCTCAGTGAAGCTGCATGTAGTCCATGACAGTAACATTTTCATATTTTCTGACCCTATCAACATAAGGAAATGGGAAGCAAAGGTGGCGACAGCTAAACACTCTGCAGAATGGCTAACAGAAGAGCTGGACTGTAGTGGACTTATGAGAGTGTGGGCTCACTAATGGTACTACTTAGCAGCATTGCTTCTCTCACTGTTTACTGCTGTGATGCCTGCTTGTTCCTAGATCGCCTAAGGTAAAGTTTGAAAAAATGTTTATGCCACTTCAGAGAGGTAAGTGCACTGGGCTAGTTTAAAAAGAATGTTTTTTTTTTTTTCATTTTTCAACGTTTTGACACTGGCAGCTTTAATATACTGTGGCATTGTTGCCCATTAGATCCTATTGTATCTACAGTTTAATGTTAAAATGAAGAGGCTGCCGAAGTTAATTTCTCTGATGGGGTTATGTTCATCTAGTTAGTAGATCATGAATATTTTCATGACAATTCAGGACATTAAGATATAACTGTCCTTAAGTTAATTGATCAAGTGGATTTTGTCTGAGAGAGAGAGAGAGAGAGAGAGGGGTGTAAACGCGACTATTAAATCTAATACTGTTATAGTTAACATCTAGTTAAAGCATGACACCTGCAGACCAATAGGGCATAGGAAATGTGGATGCATCTTGGAGATTATAATACAGGAGATTTGTTATGCACTCATGGGCTACAGTTGTACAGTACTTGTTTTTTTCCTATGTATTAATGTTATTTTGGATAACCCCTCCATTCAGTATATAAGTAAGAGATACTCTATCCTGTTTATCAGGGGATAAATTACCCCATTGAGTAACGTACTAATGAATGTTGCTTGCGAGGATGCTCATGTACTTGTTACATATCATTTTTTTTAATTAATAAAATATAAATAAAAACAATAGTGGGTCTAGGCTGAGAATATAAACAAGGGTATTTAGGGGACACCTCTGGTGTACCTTCTACCCAGCAAGCAAGAATTTATTTATTTTATTTATTTATTAGATCATCAGTTTACTAACCTTTGAGTCAAAGACTCATTTACAGAGGCACCTCATCAAAAGAGCAATACATAACAGCAAACAAAACAGTACAGTACATAACACTTAGATTAAAAAAGCAACCAGTGTTACAGGAATTCACTGGTGGTACAAGCTTGGTAATAGGTAGATCACAGTAGTCATAAAATAGGTACACGAGTACCATGTTAGGTATTACATTAGTCAGCAGATGTTGCCTGAGACCCCAGGCAAATACAGTAAAAGCAGACAGGGCAAACCCAGCCTAGGGGTGACGGTAAGGGGCAGGTGGGGGATTATGTGCAGTTGCAGCAGTGAGTGCTTGTCAGATGGCTTCTGAGGGAGACCTTGAAAGGACCAAGCTTAGTGGAGTCAGCTTTGTTGACTGGGAGGGAACTGAACCAGGAAGGAGCCCAACAGCAAAAGGCTCTCTGGGCCATAGAGGTCCTTACCCTGGGGACAATAAGGGAGGTTTTGACAGTACTGCGGGTGGAGACTGAGGGAGGAGGCATGCTGCAGGAGGTGGTGACCCGGGGTGGGGGAGAGCCTAGCAGGGTCTTTTTTACAAGAAGGCAGGTTTGGAAGTCTTTCTTCAAGGTTGAGCAAGTTGGTGGTGGAGTACAGCAGGCACGCATAGGTGTGCCTAGGGGCTCCCATCATTAGCCTGCAGGCCTTGTTTATAGAGAGCTGGATTCTTGCAAGCGCAGTGTTGTCGGCTGCAGCATAAATGGGCAGCCCATAGTCGATTAGCGACAGAACAGAGGAGGTGAATGCCAATCTAAGGGCCTCTTGTGGTAGGCAGTCCCTATGGCAATATAACAGTCCAACCTGACATTGGTTGCAGCAGAAAGGGCATTGATATGGGAATGGAAGGAGAGTGCCGAATCAAAAGTAATAATAAGTTAAAAATGGCCCACCCATCTATTAATTAAGGGCCTCACAACGGCCTGACAATATAAGCTTTCAATCTAGGTTATGTATTTATCAGGAAACCTGAATTTATTTAATTAATAGTTATAATACACCATGTCAAAAGCTTTACAATGATCCTAAGATAATAAAAAGCCATGAACTTGTTCTTTATTCCTACTTTCAACTACTGCATGTACCAACATTAGATGATCCTGTATGAAACGTCCTGGAACCGAGCAGGCTTGTGAATGGGAAATCAGATGCTGTAAAACCCCAGTTAATCTAGCTGTTAGAATTTTGGAAATTATATTAATATCTGTATTAAGGAGACATACTGATCTCCAGTTTTGTAAGTCTGCTTTTTTACCTTTTTTATAAAAAAAAATACTACAAGGCTTCCCTTCATATCTTGTCCTAAATCTGGGTTATGGAACAGAAAATTAAAAACTTGTACAAGTTCTTCCAGAAGAGTGGAGTTCACCAGTTTAAAAATGTGCTGGTTAGTCCATGTTCCCTAGGAGCAGTTTCATTTCTTAAAGATTGTATAGCTTTTTGAACTTCACTAGGTGATACCTCTGTCGTGAGTTCAGTGTAACAGTCAAAAGATGCTTGAGGAAGAGGTAAGTGAGCAAAAAAAATCTTCCCTGCTTGAGAGGGATTCAAAACCAGGCCATATACTTTAGGTAAATATTCAGATGCAGCTGTTAGCATACCTTTTACATCTGTCTGCTTTAGTCCCTTATCATCATTCATTTCTAAGAAAGATTTTTTTTATCAATTCTCTTTTTTTTCCCCCAGGCTTCAAATGGACATAAAATAAATGCTTTCACTTACATACCAAATTGTTGCTCCTTTTATAGAGTCTTATACTTATTTAAATGTTATAGATACATTTACTTTTTTATGTGAGAAATCTGAGAACTTAAATTATATCCTGTTTCTAAACTGATGGACTGCAGATGCTGCAACCATGCTCTGTTATTCAGATATTGAAAATAGGCTGATTTACAACATCTTTTGTCCCATTTTTGAAAAAATTAGTTCAGATTGAGGAGGGAGTATAGCACAGTGGTTTAAGGCTCTGAGTTGCAAACCTGAAGACCTGAGTTTGAATCCCACAGCCCCCGCTTGCATACTGTGTGACCCTAAGCAAGTCACTTAACTTCCTTCTGCTCCCAGGTTGCACCTGTAAATGAGCTTTCAGCTTAGTGTGTTTCTCCTGGTAAAACACAGGTAAACAAAAAACCCTTTTTGTGTCATTCCACCAAATTAGCGGGTTTTCATAGGACACAAAGACAGATTTCCTTGCAGCTATAAGCTCTCCCAAAGCATCTCCTATCTGCTTATTTTCCAATAATGTGGAGTTTAATTTCCAGTATCCAGGTCCTTGTGATTTTATATTTCGTGGACCTGTAGTAATAGATAGAGCTCTGTAATTACACTGGACAGGTAAAAGCAGACTGCACTGGTAAAGAATTTGTAATAAAAAAGTAACCTATGCAGGGAGCAAGGTTTCCTCTAAAATAATTAGGGTCTCATTTTTTTATTAGCTTTAAAATAAGCATCTGATAACCCAGAAATATTAATCATTTCAGACAAAACAGCCACATCACAATATACTGTGGCAGTTTTTGTTTACTTCTCTTGGTCTAAGATAATCCACAATTAAAATCACCTCCCAATATTACATAAGAAGTTGTAAAAAGGTAAGTCTTAAGTGACTGCATAAGATCGGTTCTGTTACTTTTAGTCTGTGGAGACTATACATAGATTAATCTAAATGTTAACACCATTTATTTTAACATCCAACATTAAAACTATGCCTTGGCATGAATCTATTGACTGGAGGTCTTCTACATCCTATGCATAAAAGAGAAATGCCACACCTGAACAAGTTTCAGTACCTATTGACCAAAAAGAGGACCCCTTTATCCATTCATTTTGTGCAGAGTGCATTTCTTGCAATAACTGTAGCACTTAGATGATGGGAAAAAGAAAAGGCTACATTATGCTTGTTAAGATACTGGTGTAACCCCCCCTGTTCCCAGGGGTTACTAGAATCCCACTTAGAATCAGTGGCAGGCAGACAGAGGCCACTTGTGAGATGCCATTTAAATGGGTTTCACACTGTCACACTCTGTTTTCAGTCTCAGCTGAGCTGGAGTGATGATGTCACCTTAGAATTGTCGTAGCAGCATAAGCCACAATAGAATGCTAGCTTCAGGGGTTAGCAGTAGAATGCTGAGTTAGAGTTCAGTAGTCTGTAGAATGAAGAGCGAGGAGGAGTGCTGCAGTAGGCAGCTCCTCAGATTTAGCTCCAACAGAGAGCTACCTCTGGAGATTGGGTGGTTTGTTCTCACCCTAGAAGAAGAACATAGAAGACCAATGAGTGAAGTGGTAGAGACTGTTCCTAGAGGGTTTTCCAGTACCCCATCCCTGGAGGGATGGGGGGGATTCCAGGATTCAGGGGCATTCCTCTGGCCCAGCCTGAAGTGTGGTGAAGCTGCCTGAAATTTGTTTGTTCTGTGAGTACCCGAGACTTTTGATGAGGAAAAAGCCCTGGGGCACCTGCATTCCTGGGGTGAGTTTTTCTCTGACAAAGGGACCCTGTCACCAACACTGTTTCTGTTAAAAGTGTCTGCTTACTATGGGGTCCGGAGAGAGATTAGCCAAGTACAGAACTTTTAGGACTGTTTCTGTTAAAAGTGTCTGCCTACTATGGGGTCTGGCGAGAGTCTAGCCAAGTACAGAACTTTTAAGACTGTTTCTGTTAAAAGTATCTGCCTACTATGGGGTCCTAAAAGTATTTGCCTACTATGGGGTCAAGAGAGAGACTTGCCAAGTACAGAACTTTTAGTTTGTGTCTGATTTAAAAGCATCTGCTAAAGTGGGGGTCTAGTGTAAAGACATTGCCAATTACAGAACTTTTAATTTCATGACATCTCAGAGGTGTGAGAAGTAGAATGTTAAATGTGAAAGACATTTCAAGGTAGCATCTACAAGAGTTTTCTGAGAAAGGTGTTATTAACCAGATGAATGGCTGAGTATAAATTTGGAAGCAAAAGGTGGGAGCCCCCACCCCCATCTGGAGTAACCATGTTTACCTCTCCGGGTTCAGTTTGGGCACCTTTATTTTCTCTCAGTGCACTTGGCCAGTGCCTGAAGAAAATACCCAGACGTGGAATTTTGGATTTTCTGTGAGCCTGAGTGTGCTTTTTGGTGGTTGAGAGTGTCACCAGTAATTCCTCATGAAATAGGGGAAAGTCTCCTAGAAGTGGCCGAGGGTGCCTATTCAAGGGAAGTGAACCAGTTTGGGCCATGTGAGCCAAGTTCCATTCAGAACCTGAGGGTTCACTGTGTGTGCTCTGTACCTCAGTAAATCTGCATTACCACTGGGTGTAGCCCTGTGGGGGTCCATCTTCGCTTTGTATTATTCTCTGTGTATGTGAATAAAAGCCACTCTCTAGAATCCCAACCTGGTTTGGACAGTACTGTTATTGCTTCCACTGTGTCTGGATTTACTTGGGTGCCCCTGACCAGAAATACAAATGTAGCATAATTCTGAGCAAATGTTTTCTCCCAGGGACCCAGGTTGATGACCATGCTAAATGGTCCCCCAGGTGTGAGCCAAGTAGTTGCCACACTTGGTTTGCCTGTCTGAGGATGGCAGGCTATGACATAGAAGTATGGGTTCACAGAACTGTTCGTAGTGACAACCCCCATCCCTCTCGTTGGTGCCATGTGTGAGAGGAGCAGCCCTGCTAGTTGAACAAGGGGGGCCGGTGGGGGGAGGTTACACTTAATACTATTAACAGTCACAGAAGTAAAAGAAAGGTTATTAACAAGCAAATGCTGCAAGTAATGAAATTAGACCTCCCCACATTATTTTTTCTGCCTACCACCACCTTTTTTATCTTAGTTTTCCTCTTTTTTCTGAGCCTTCAGAGACATGTCCTTCCTCGTCTGAAAAAGTATCATATTGAGAGGAAGTAAGGAAGACATATCAGAATCATCTTCAGCCCTTCCCCACTGTTTTTAAGGTTGTAGAACTTTGTAGCAGGTAGTCAGAGATATTTGTTCAGTTTTCTGCATTTTAGATTTGAGCTGTGTCCAATTTTTTCTACATCTGGTCACCATCTACAATTTATTGGTATCAGAGGATGATGGGGGTCGGGGGCATCACCTCTACCTGACTCTCCTCCTCTTGATCTTGTAACTATAGTCCTTCCTGTTTCTGGGTTGATTTTGGAAGTATGTCTGTAACAGAAATATTTGCCAAAACTTGAGGGAGAATAGAGGGATCTTCAGGGCCACATGAAACATTTGAGATTGCAAGAACATCTTCTGTGGCCGGTTTTGGTTGGTTTTGTGGCGTCAAGGTTTCAGGCCCAGCTGAGGTTCTTGGAAGGGGGTCGAAAATGTTATTTTTGTGCAAGATTGACATACACACTCTGTTCCACTGGATCCTCCTGACCTGGTTGATTGTATGCAGCCAAGGGACATCTCCTGTTGGAGTGACCGGTTTCTTTGGAAAGGTTGTATTTCAACTCATTTACACAGAGGAGACTTGGGTGGCCTATTTCTCCACAAAAACTGCACTTAGCATGATCACAGGCGTCATTTATGTGATCTCTGGAACCACAGCGATAACAGGCCTTTGGTTGACCTGCATAAAAAGAATTCCCGTATCCCTCTCTAGGAAAAAAATGTTGGGAACATGCTGGATTCCAGTTTCAGTTTGATTAAGTAACACCCAAACTCTCCAACCTTCAGTTCTTATTCCATCCGAATAAATAATAGCCGTGGGATCTCCCTGCACAGTGCCATTCTCCTTAGCCAAAAAACAGTATCAGTCAGTAATACCCCCTCATTTCTGAAGGGGACTGTGATAGTTGTGAGCACAGACTTAGTAAGAGGAATTGCAATAAAAGAGGACCATAAGGGGGGAACTTTATTGCATGGTATTGTTGCCAAAAAAGTTCATATGGAGCTGATGTCTTGTAACTGATATCAAAGGTTAACTCCCCATGTATATGAATGAAAACAAATATTTGATACAAACAAATGCATGGATTCCTTAAGGAGGGTTTTGGGCACATATATCCTGTCTGGAACATCTTCTAGCCCCCTCTGTATCTGAGGTGGACTGCATTAGGGCATTTAGTGGACAGGACTGGGGCATGAGAAAGAGCAGCATATGGCAGGGGTCTTTCTGGGCGTTCTTCATGTTGTGGGGCCACAGGGAAGGTTTTATTATTATTAGCAGTAGAACCCATTGCCTCCACGTGTTCAGAAAAACTAACAGCTTCCCTCTGTGCAGAAACAATGTTAGAAGTAACATTTAAGGCAATATTATTTCCCTCGGGAACCTGTTGTGAAACCAGTTTGGGGAGGGAGAGTCAGAAACTATAAGGGATACATCCATAGATTCAGTACCTAAATTTAGAGCAAGAAGCTCAGGATTTTGTGTTAAGTCAAAAGTAGAGGGGAGCGCTACAGGGAAACACTGGCAATTATCCTAATCTGAATGCTGCTGAGAAGTCTTAGTAAACAGTTCAGTCCTTGCTTGTTCCAACCTTTTGACTGGCGGATTGCTGGCTTTTGGTATTCTTATGGAGGATGCTCCAGAAGCCCAGGCCCCGCAGGGAATCGTTTTCTCCCAAGAAGCAGCAAGGGGAGCTCTTTCAACAGACCAGTCAGGGTTCACTTTTGGTATAATTGCAGGTTTCCATTTTGGAGTCTGTAGTCCAGACACAGAACACACTGCAACATTCTCTTGGGGGATAAACTGCAAGGCTGATATCGCTGACATTTCTGGGAATTTGACACCATTGTTAGACACCACAGCCCTGTTTGACAGCGGTGTCTGATGTACGTCAAAGATTGAGATACTAGGAGCTGTTGTGGATTGGGGCTTCTGTGCAGCTTCACGATACTGGCATCTGGCAAGGTCAAAACGGGCTTCTTTATTAGCTATCATAGCCAGTAGATAGTGACACTTTTCTCTGAGTTGCTGAGCCATCCTTCTTTCCTCTGGACTCATTGGGGAAAATGGCTGCTCCCTGTGTGTCTCCAAAGATTTTTGTGGTCCTTTTTTAAGTCATAGGAACGTCAGGTACTGCTATGCTTTTTTCATTCACTTCTTCGAAAATCTTTTTCTCCAAAACAGTAGCTTCCTTAGTAAGCTGGGGGGGGGGGCTGACTCCTCCACCAAGCAGCTGCATCCACCTCCTCCAAACCAGGGTCCACCATCCTTCCACAGGAAACACAGACTGCACCCCACAGGAAGAGTAGGGGAATTTTTTTTATTAAGGGGCTATCAAGCCAAACAAATCAAAACATCAAAAACATTAAAAAAAGAAACAAAAATCAAAGCAACATACATAGATTTGTACAACTACTATTAAGAAAAATATGTTTAATCTAAATTCAAACAGTCAAGAATCCACTATTTCACCTCTGCAAAAAAAACTTAAGTAGAAAAAACAGGTACATTTCTCCAGTATTCAGTGTATACTATTGCTGGTAAATTCTTTTTTTTTTGTCTTATCTGTTTATGCTCCTCCCCTGGCACCCCTGCCGGCCACTCCCACAGAGCACCAATGCCCTACCACACCACCACCTCAACCCCTCACCACCATCTCCCGACCCTGTCTCGCGACCTTACCCAGGGTAACCCAACATATCCCTATGTCAGGAGGGTCCCTCTCTTCTGAGGGGAAGTGCCAGTAGGCACAATTTTGTATCCCTCGAGGCTGGTGCCGGGTTGGTCTGGGCTGTTCAGGGCTTTGTGACGGTGTGGGCCAGGTGCTCATCATCCGGTCAGCAGGGGGCCCATTTTCACATTTTCTGTTGCCCGCTCACACAGCAGCCTGTGTAGAGACTGTGTCCTGAGGTGGGGACATACAGGAAGGCATGTCAGAGCTACATGCCCCCCCCCCAAGCTCGTCCCCAATCCACCTCCAGTAGCCCAGGCTCGACCCACCCCATGGGAGGGAAGTGTCCAATGGACGCTTGTGAGTCTCCTTCCTGCCAGTCTCCGGTCCTGATACCCGGGATATATGTGCACTGGAAAAATAGGTGCCCACAGGAGGATTAGGAGAATTTTATTGAAAAAAAAAATATGTCAGACAATGCATAAATCGCAAATACATGTTATAAATCATATCACAAGAAGAACAAAAATATTATGCTAAGGCAGAATGAAAACCTGACCACAGCTTATGAAACAAAGTTGCAGTGAAAGAGTACCTCTCTTTCTGATACAAGCTGCAAAAATTGTTATGCATTATTTGTGCAAAACTACATCAGAGGGGATCACTTTCTGTTGCAGCGTAAAAGCACAGCGAGCATGCCAGAGGTAGTACTTACACATGGTGAAACACATCTGTAGGGTACATTTGGTAAACCCAGACCAAGCAGAAGGATATAGTCCCAACACAACTATCTCAGACGTGACTGTTGCAAAAACAGGGCAGTGCCACATGATGCTAAGATATTTCCAAAAAGCTAGAATATATGGGCCTTCTACTGAAAAATGAGATTGAGTCTCCAGAATCCCTGCACAGGTATGTCTAGCACACATCCTTTCTGACATGGACTCGGGTTGGAAAGTGGGCAGTATTTCAGTACAAGCTGGGGTGTATAATTATCACTAAGAATATGTTGATACAAACTCTTCCTGGAGAGATTAAAACTATCTTCAAATGATAAATATCACATACACAGTTTCTTAATAGCATATATGAAATAGACCGGAACTAAATGGGCAAAGTTCCCTCCCGGGGGTCTGGCCCCATGTGTGTTCCACATAGTCAGAGAAGGCATCAATCAGTCTTCCACTTGGGCGACCCAGAGAGCCTGGGCTCCAGGAAGTACAGGTGTAAAATTACTAGAAAGAAACATACTAAAGTAAAATACAAGCGGGTTTACCATACGTAGACCCCCATTTCTTGGTAGATAAGTGATAGTCCTCTTAATTGGATTTAAATGAGAACCCCACAACCCTTGAAATAAATTGCTGAACAATCTAGTTTCCACAGAGAAGGTACAAGGCAGTAACAATCTTTTGATTAGAAATATTCTTTTAGATTTGGCTACATTCCTATGTTTCCAAAGAGACAAGATACTTTCTGCCTTCCGTAATTTACCTTCCCAATTGAAAACTGCCATGTCATTGTGGTTAAAATAAATGCCATGGAGTTTCACTGATTCAGAGGAAATAGAGATACCAGCAAAGTCAAAGCTGTGAGACCGGACAAAGTCGCCCAACTATATAGCTACGCTATTGGCATAGTTTATTTTGGAGCCTGATCATAAGGAGAAATCCCTCACTAGGGATCTAATGGCATCTCCCAATACTGAGTCACCTACAAAAATACACAGATCATCTGTGTATGCCAGCGCTCTAAGGGCCTGTCCAGACTAGTGGTTTGGTAACGTTACCGGTGTCCTGTAACGTTACCGCTTGGTCTAAAAACGGTAGCGTCCATACCTGTAACGTTTTAAGAAGCATTCCCTAAACCGATTTTTAAACCACCAAAGAGCAGGTTTTTAGCACGGTTACTGAAACGTTACCTTATTTTTCTTCAGTCTGATGAGTAGTGTGGACGGGTGAACGAAGTATTGTTGTGAAATGTGTCCTCCAGCGATCCACAATGCACTGCTTTACCTTCCCAGAGCATAGTACGGTGTTGTGGCATGTGCACATGGTGCCTACCAGGAAGTACACACACAGTGTCAACAGCGCTGAGCAGGAACGTTTAAATACCCTCCTCTGTGCAGTATACATGGCAGCAATGAGTGATTGTAACGCAAGTTGGCCTGAAGAGGCCATTAAATTCCTGCTTGATTTTTGGTCACAGGAGTGCATACAAGAGGAGTTAAATAGTTTCAGGAGAAATACTGTAGTATACCAGAAGGTGGCCGAGTATTTATTTGAAAATGGAATTGAGTGGTCAGCCAAACAGTGCCGAGATAAAATAAAGCAGCTAAAGGTCGGGTATCATAAGGTGAAGGAGAGCAATCGCCGATCTGGCGGTCGTTGGGTTGTATGTCCATTTTTTGACCAGCTTGATTGCATATTGGGCACAAAACCCACATCTGATCCACTGCATGTCCTTGAAAGCAGTGAAATTGAAACAGAGGTGGACCCTCCGGACCCTGAACTTGATGTAGACGACTACCCTGTCACTGAGCTTCCAGAATCAGGTGTGTTGCCATTTGCTCCATTATGTATGCCTTCCAACCCCCCCCCCAACAACATACCCACTCAATATGTGCTAACCTTATTTATTGCAGATGTTGATCAGGCTGCCGAGCCAGCCATCAACTTAGATAGTGAGTTTGCTGGTGAGGGCACATCAAGCCCACGTGGAACATCTGGCAGCAGCACTGCATCCTCTGATGTGAATGCTGCTCGGCACAAGCGGACATCCAACAGTGAGCCACTATGCAACCTCAGAAAGAAGAAGAAGGCCAGTCGGATGCAGGAGCTTGCTGAAGTAGTCTTCGCGCCCACTAGGAAAATGCTGATGGAGCAACATAAGGAGTTGATGGCCATGGAGAGGGAGAGGGTCAGGGAGGAGAGGGAGATGGAAGAAAGGTTACGTAGGCAGGAGGCAGAGCAGAATGCAGAGATTTTCAGAAATATGTTAGCGCTACTGTCTGGCCATTATCGGCCTCCTAGTGTGGCAGCACAAAATGCACAAACATGTACACCTTCACAGGTTGAAACTACTGCAAGTCATAGCCATGAAACTGGAATAACGGGTGGTATTGCTCCCGCTCCACAGTGTGGTGGCAGTGCATTGTCCTTTCCTTATATAGCAAGTGTTCCAGTACCCACGTTTGGTAATCCCACCCCATTATCGTCAGCACAGGCATCACTGAGTACTGCTCCCATGCAGGCGGTCAGTACTGCATCACTGAGTACTGCTCCCATGCAGGCGGTCAGTACTGCATCACTGAGTACTGCTCCCATGCAGGTGGTCAGTACTGCATCACTGAGTACTGCTCCCATGCAGGTGGTCAGTACTGCATCAGTGAACAATATGAATGCTGCTGGTGTAGTGGCTTCACGTGTTGGACAAGCTGCCCATATATGTGATGCTATGTCGCAATCTACACACAGTGACATGGGACAACATTACAGCAGTAACCATGATCATACTGGTACTTTTTTCCATGGCGGTTTCACACAGGCCTTAATGGGTGATGATGTTACTTGGACAACCTTGTAGGTATGGGTATCTGTCAGTACGGTAATAAGGTTCTGGCCACATATGTGCCTCTGACCGTGTGATGATTGATATACATCACCTTCTTGTTCTGGCACTACTGACAAGTACTGCTTTTCTTTGAGCAATCAGTCAGAATACATGGCTAACTGTCCACTGTTAATGCTAGTTACTGTGTTACTGCTGTGTGGTGTTGTCATTGCAGCACTGCAGTAATAATGATGACACACATTTATAAGTGTTATCTATGATTTTAATACATATTGTGCAGTGCACATTCAGAAACAGAACCATGAGTTTCGTATTCAAAAGTTTAACGTTTAAACTACATTTTAACAGTTATGCTGTTGTACAGTACAGGTTATTAAAAATGCTTAATTAGCAATTCCAGTGTTAAAAACACTACAGTTTTAGGACATACAGTATTTGTTGTGCAATAAGGTTACATACATTTCAAATACATTATAAATGTTATGCAACAAATACATGTTTCAAAATAGTAACTGTTGAAACAATTATTTTTCCAATTAACTTTATAAGTTTTAACTAACTATGTATTTGTTATTACAAGTGTGCTTCCTTTTCTGTTTCTGAGTAGTTTCTCATGACAGTTGTAATAAAGAAGCATGTTAACATCTACAGCTTGTTCTGCTTTAACTTCAGAAATATATATATAATGTACCACTTCTATGCTGTGCTGCTTAGTGGCTCACAGATACAACTGCCAGTACTGTCACACACATTAATGGTTGTTGACATATTCTGCTAGTGCATCCCGTATATTAGTGGCCTGGCGATTCATGGCTGCCACAGATAATTCACCTAGGGGAAGACAGTCTTGGTCAGCTGGTTGAGGGAACTGGCAGCACTCGGCTTCTGAGACCCAACTTGCCAGAAAGGTCTCTGACTTATCCTCACAAAGGTTGTGCAATGCACAGCAGGCTCCTATCACATAATGGACATTCTGAATGGCATATTCATTTCTCTTGAGAAGATATCTCCAACGGCCTTTCAATCTGCTGAAGGCACATTCCACTACCATTCGAGCTCTGCTCAGACGGTAGTTAAAATTACGGCGAAGGTCATTTCCAAAATCAGAATAGGGCTTCATGAGCCAAGGCAGAAGAGGATAGGCTGGGTCTCCCAATATCACAACTGGTACACTGACCCCATTGATGTCTCAAGGCATAGAAGGGAACAGCTGACCACTCTGTCCCAGCTTGTATAATTTACTATTCCTGAGCAGCCGAGCATCGTGAACCTTGCCAGGCCATCCAACGTTAACGTCCAGAAAATGAAATTTATGGTCGACATGAACACAGAAGCAAAGATCCCAAGTACAGAACACAGGATGGGTGGAGTGAGGAGGCTGGAGCAGATGAAGGCGAATTAGGATCTGCAATATATACACATAACATAAAATTATCTGGTCTATGCAATAATGCAGCAGGCAAGGCCAACATAATGCTGGGATGTTTAGGCAGGAAAATCTGCAGTAGGAGCAAGGAGGTGATATGTCCCCGGTACAGATTCCCTGGAAATAAAACACAAAGTATTGAATGCAAGTCTGGAATCCTCACCTAAAGGACTGGGATAGTGTGGAGTCTGTTTAGAGGCAGGTCACCAAGGTGATTCAGGAGCAGCAGCATAGGTTCTATAAAGAAAGGCCAAAGTATCTTTAGATATACTTATTAGAGACCAGGAGGAAATGGGAACATGATAAAAACATTCCAGTTTCTATGGGGGATAAACAGAGTGCAAAGTTCATCTTCAGTACTAGCACAAACACAAGGCTTCTGGTGATGTAGCTGATGGTGTTAAATAATGTCTCAGTGAGTTTCTAGCCAGACAGACAAAAATAGCTTTACTTCTGGCAATCTAGCAACATTTCAGTTAATTTTGTAGCCACTGCTAAGTATCAGCTTTATACTGGCCCTCACAAGAATGAGTATGGAGCAACTGATGCCCGAACTTCTTCTCCCTCCCCTCCTGACTCCTTCACAAACAGAAGCCACAACAGAGAGACCTTACTGCTGTGCTGCTACCTCATCATTCATCTGCTGCTGTGCTGCTGTGCATGCTTATCTGGCTTGGAGCGGTCGAAGGCCTGCTGAATCTCAGCTCCGACTCCGACGGTCCGACCATGCTGCTCCCTCTCTTGACACTGAAGGACTGCAAGTTTGCTTGCCTGCTTGTATCGACTGATGACCAAACATTCCACTGCCCATTTCAACCCAATTCCACACCACACATTTTTTTTTAACTTTCTATTTATCCCTCCAGACTGCCCCCATCCATCCACTCTTTCAGACTGCTCAATCCCCTGAGCCATCATCTTTAGAGTCTGCCCCTAGAGTGCCAGGCTACTCCTTGTATATATTTCTAGATTCTCAGTTAACCCCCCAGGTGGGGTGAGGAAGGTCTGCCCTTACCTTTCCTCAACCTCTGAGGAGGAGCGCCTGCACATCGGGGTCTGCCCGTAGATCGGTAACCGGATAGGAAGCGGTCATCACCTAGGACCAACAAGGGTGTTTTTCTGCTTTTTCTGTGGACCCCTTCCTCCCTTGAGGATGCTGGCGTGGGTAGACAACGAGCTGATGCACGTTACCACCAAGCGCCTTACGGCTTCCTCCCTTCCCCTCCCTGACTCTGTCCTAAGGGAGCTGCCAAAGCCCTGAAAGCCGGTGCTCCCACCGACCCTTAGGGATGTCGGGTGAGTAAAGCATACCTGATAACCCACCTCGAAGAAGGAGTCCTTCCCCCTGCCGACCTCCGGCAACCCAAGTCCATTCCCGAACCCGGATCGCTGGTGTAGTGTGAGGTGTGCTGTCCAGTGCCTCAACCCTCAGTGCCACTGGGCCAGCCACACCGCCCATTGTAATCCACCGTCTCTTGCCAACAGTTCCAGGTGCACCAAAATGGACATGGTATCTAAATAACAGCATGCAGTCAACTGGGCTGGGCTGGCTCAGGGTAAAGCACGCGGCAGCAGGAGAGAACGTTCGCAGTCCAGTAGATGCACTGTATTGTGCTTTCAGCCAATTGGTGGCACGCAGGCTGAGGCAAGCAATCTGGACAAAGGATATGCGGAGCTGGCTGCTGTACTGCTTGGATCTGGAAGCTGGCTCCACACTAGCTAGCTCAGAAACATTTTTCAGGCACTGTGCAGCTGCAGCATGACCAATATGGTCAGGAAAAAAAACAACTCACTGCTTTAAAAAGTCCCGTTCTGAGTGGTGAAAATACTTCAGAGGGGCGGTCTGCCCCCTCTGCCCCCCCCCATAATCTATGCCACTGCTAATAACACATGTAGTGTACACATTGTGGTGCCTTCATTAACTGTCCAACAGCACATGTAGTGTACACACCTTTCCATTTCACATGTTCCCCAACCCACCCAACAAACTCCTCCACACCTTCTGCCTTATCTCCCCATCCCCCCCCATTCGACAAAGTGACCCATAGCCTGAGGTCGCTGCCACCCCATCCCACTCCACTACCTCTACCTATTACCCTTTCCTTCTATTCAAGGCCTACTGTGCTGCCTAACGAACCTTCCATCCTCTCATTCAATTATTGTAAATTTTCGGTATTAGTACAAGCAGCTGCAACAATTGATGAAGTCTATGTAAATATGTCCCTTCTGCGTTCTCTGTGTTACACATTTGTAACTTGTACTGTGTATATTGATTTCCTGTGTGCCTGACATGGAACCTTTGTAAATGAGCTTGTAACTCAAAGGTTGTAATCCTAGATTTCAAGAAATAAATAAAATAAATAAATAAACAAACAACATTGTGGTGCCTTCATTAACTGTCCAACAACACATGTAGTGTACACATTGCAGTGCCTTCAGTAACTGTCCAACAGCACATATAGTGTAAGCATTGCGGTGCCTTCATGAACTGTCCAACAGCACATATAGTGTAAGCATTTCGGTGCCTTCATTAACAGCCCGACAGCACATGTAGAGTTCACATTGTAGTGTCTTCATTAACTGTGCAACAGCACATGTAGTGAACACACTGTGGTTCTTTGCCACTAATGTCACTAATGGAAAAAGGAGCAAAATAAGGCCAAAGCCTATAATAGCGCCTAAGAGTTTCGATAGTATTTTAGATTTATACCCTCATTATGTTTGCTTGCGTGCATGTGCGCTGCGCATGCACAAGAAACATCTTGGGACAGTACAACATTTTAGAGGTGTGTGAGTTTCTGCCCAATGCAGTTGATGCTTTATGGGGCTCGTCCCTCAGGCACCAATGAATCAGCGAACTGTCTATGACAGCAGTTTGAGAGAAGTGGTCTTCACTTGAAAGAAAAGTGCTGCTTGAATCAGGGATGGTTACTAGTTGACGCTTTACCCCTCAGGCACCAGTGAATTGGTGAGCTGTCTATGACACCAGTTTGAGAGAGAAGACCGCACCTGAAAAACCTCTGCCACTGCAATAAGGGACAGTTTCATCATTGCAGTGGGACCTTACACCTCCTTCTCAACCAGGCACACAGACATACCTTCTCTGTGCTGGCGGCAGCTGACAAGACTCCAGCCACACACATTACAGTGCATAGTAATGCGCATGGCTGGAGTTACGGTCTTGTTTGTTTGGTGTGCCTTTCCTGGTGAACCATTTCAATAAATAAATAAATGAGCTGTGGTGTAGCATTCCACTTTGGTGGCTCCTGCCGCCTGCCACACACTCCCTGGAAAGCCGATGTTGGGGTGCTCAATCCTCGTGTCGGCATATATTCCCACTCCCCTTCATTAATGTGACACACTGGGAGCCCACCCCAGTGTGCCAAAATACTTTTTTATATATATTTCCAACACCGGGATGCCCACTCCCAGTGTCAGATGACCCCCCACCACCGCCCGAATATTTCAAGTGCCAGCATTGGGGTGCCCAATCCCCGTGTTGGCATGCCCCCCCATACACACACACTATTGTGGCACAGTGGGAGCCCACTCCAGTGTGCCTAAATATTTTTGGTAACCTGTAAAATAAAGAAAACAGTCCCCAAAGTCTTTTTTACCCTGTAAAAGAAAACGTCCCTTGTCATCTCCCATCCCCTCCCCTCCCCACCCCCTCCCTCTGTGGACCCACCTCCCTGCACCCCTTATTCCATGCTTACCTCCGGAGATCAGAAGCAGTGATCTTCTATGGACTGGGACACATCTGCACTCTTCAAAGCTGACCAGCAAACTGAAGAAATGACGGTAAGCTGTATAATGGGAGTCAATGGGGGTTCAATTTAGGTTGCTATCTCAGCCATTTTAGGAATCTTGGCCCCAAATTTTCAACATGGGGTTCTTGGGAACCCACCTCATGAACACTGTCACTGTCATTTGGTTACACGGTCCCAAAAGGTGATTTCATGGTTGCTGCGAGGAATCACCTTTTGGGACTGATTAATGAAATGACAGTGCCACTCATGTTGCAAATTTGGTGAAAAAATTATGACTGCATTATGAGTGTGCGTTCCGCAGTTAGTCTACACATGCTTGTAACTTAACCAATTTTTAATATTTTCAATTCAGATTTTCAACATTGCCATTTTTTACACCTCCTTATGAACAGCATAGCTGTCATTTTTCATATCCTGCCAGAAATACATTTTCGCACCTGTGGTGCAAAATGGCATGGTCACTGTGGGAAATCAACTTTCAGGACAGATTAACAAAATCACAGTGGCACTGGTCCTGAGGGGAGGTCCCAAAATGCCCATGTTGAGAGTTTGGTGAATAAATTCAAAAAAATGATTTCGTGACAGGTGTGTGTTGCACAGTTTTCCCTTTTAAGGCATTTAAAAGTGTATCATTACCAGGTATGTGGGAAAAACTAACCACCAAAATAAACAACCTGGTTCAGATTTATGTGCCCACTATAAGTAAATATAATGTGCCAAAAAAATCTCTTCCCCCATGGATGACGTCTTCAGTCAGGAGGGCAATAAAGAAAAAAAACAGAGTATTCAGAATAGCCAAATTAAGTGGTGATGGATCAAGTTGGGCTAATTATAAAAAATGTCTAAGGACCACAAAGAAAAGTATAGAGCAGGCAAAAAGGAAATATGAGCTCAAACTAGCAACTAAAGTTAAAGTTAATTATAAGTCCTTTTACTCTTACATAAATAGCAAAAAGGGTACCAACAGGACAATTTGTCCTTTACTGGGCCAGGACGGGAATACAATATCTGAAAATCAGGAAACGGCAGAACAATGTAATAATTATTTTTCCACTGTTTTTAGTCATGGTACAGTAACTACTACTTCCCAGCATAGCAACTCCTTATATGATTCTAGCATTAGTCTAGATATATTCGAAGTGGAAAAAAAACTAAAACTACTGGACCAAAATAAGGCACAGGGCCCTGATGATCTGCACCCAAGGGTGATCAAGGAACTGGCAGAACAATTGGCAGGTCCTGTAACTTGCCTTTTTCAGAAATCATTAAATGAAGGAGATGTGCCAGAGGTATGGAAGCAGGCAGTGGTTGTCCCCATACATAAAAAGGGTTCAAGGCAGGAATCAATCCTGGGGAAAATTTTGGAGGGCATTATAAAAGAATACATTATTGAATTCCAGCAAATGACGGATAACATTGACACTACACAACACGGACTTATGAAGGGGAGGTCATGTCAAACAAACCTCTTGGAATTCTATGGGAAAGTAAATAAAGCCTTGGACAAAGGTAGATCTGTGGATGTCATTTTCCTGGACTTCGCTAAAGCATTTGATAAAGTCCCACATGATAAATTGATAGTTGCCCTAAATAAGCTGGGTATACACGGGAATATTACCCATTGGATTGAGTCACGGCCGACAGGCAGAAAGCAGAGGGTCTGTATCAAGGGGGAATATTCAGGTTGGGCAGATGTGACCAGTGGGGTCCCACAGGGCTCAGTCTTGGGTCCATGTCTCTTTAATTTGTATATTGGGTCCATGAGCTCTCCACCAGATATATGGCTCTCTAAATTTGCTGATGACACCCGTATTGACCACGTGGTAGAACATAGAGTGGATGCTGATGCCCTGCAAGCCACCCTAGTGGAATTGGAAGCTTGGGCCCAGGGACAAGGGTCAATATTTAACACCGATAAATGCACTGTGATGCATATGGAGGAAAAAAATGAGCAACACCAATATAGGCTGGGGAACAAATTATTAAAGGCAGTCAATGAAGAAAGAGATCTTGGTATAAAAATCAGCAATGATCTTAGTTTTTGGCCACATTACAACCAGGTCATTAAAAAAACTAGTAGTATTCAATACTGCATTCATAAACATATAAAAAGTAGGAACAGGGAGGTTCTCTTACCACTTTATACCTCATTGGTGTGCCCACATATGGAATACTGTGCACAGTTTTGGGCGCCTGGGGGAAGGGGTGACATCAGATCCTTGGAGAGGGAACAAAAGAGAGCAACTCGTAGGATCATGGAGGTCCAGGGCCAGGATTATGAACATCGGTTACAGACTCTGGGATTATATTCCCTGGAGTTTTGAAGACTACAAGGTGATATGTGCATGATCTATATGGCGTTAAATGATCCACTACTTTGGGAACAGTTAAATCTGGCTTTGAGAGAGCAGACATATAGCACTAGAGCCCATCCATTACAGATAAGTGGGGAAAGGTATAATACAGCTAGAAGGATACATTGGTTAACAGCAAGGGTACCTATAATTTGGAATAAGCTCCCAATTTAAATCATGGCCAGTAAAACAATGGATGAATTTAAGGCTAAGTTAGATAAATATCTGATTAATAACAACATCTTTGGATACTGTATATCTGAATTGTGGTAAGTATATGAACTTCGGGCTTTAAATGCTCTGAAAAACCTATGAAACCTATGTTTCTACACATGCTCCTAACTTCTCCAATTTTTAATATTTTCACTCCAGATTTTCAACATTGCCATTTTTTACACCTCCTCATGAACAGTATAGCTGTCATTTTCCACATCCTGCCCAAAATGTGTTTTCGCACCTGTGACGCCAAATGGTGCAGTCGCTGTGTGAAATCACCTTTCAGGACCAAGTAACGAAATGATAGTGCCACTATTCATGAGGTGGGGTCCCAAAAAGCCCATGTTAAAAACTTGGAGCAAAAATACCAACAAACGCCTGGGACGTTAGGGTTTCCAACTGTAACGCCCCATCCTGTAGAGAATGACAGGCGTCGGGTGTGACTTGGGGTTGTTGGCCATAATGCTCACACCATTCCACCCCACCCTGCAGTCAGTGACAGGCATTGAGAGCTGTGTTTTAAATCTTCTGTTCCAACGCTCACCCCATTCTCCTCCAGTGCACCCATCTCAGCTTATTTCCTTATGGAATGGGGTGAGTGTAAGGGCCGAAGACCCCAAGGCACACCACAACACCTGTTGATGTCTGCAGGGTGAAGTGAGGTAGAATGGCATGAGCATTATGGCTGACGACCCAAAGGCACATTCCCAAATGCCAGTCAGTCTCTGCTGGGTGGGGGTAGGGTTGGCATTAGTTTAATACTTCACTGCCATTCCTATTATGCATCTCTCTAACTGCACTACCAGTGCCAATGCCAGCAAGCAAACATTCAGCATTGACAAATGCTTGTTTATATACTGATCTAGCCTTCTCTTAAATATGCCCTTATTTTTACTAACTATAACAGTTTCTGGAAGTCCATTCCACAAGTTCACCACTCTTTCCGTAAAAAAGTAATTTTGTCTATTACTCCTAAAATGTGTTTCTTTTACTTGTAATACATGCCCTCTTGTTTTAGCGTCATTAAATGTAATATTCATTTCTTCAACCAAAGTTGGATATTTATTATGTCGTAAAATAATAATAAATTGCCCCTCCTTCTTCTTATTTCCAATGTATACAGCCCTAAATTGGCTATTCTGTCTTCATATGTAAGATCTTTGACTTCAGATACAATTTTAGTCATTCTGTGTTGCACTTTTTCTATTCTTATGACGTCAGTTTGTTTCTGCGGGTTCCATAATAGGCTACAATAGTCAAGTTGTGGTCTGACATATGACCTGTATAGAGGAAGTAATACAGCGGACTTCCAACTTTTGATGTTTCTTTTTATAGTGGTTGTAACTCTATTGACCTTGCTAATAGCATTTGTGCATTGTTCAGTAAAGTCCAAATTTTTATCTATTAGTACTCCATGATCTTTTTCTGTATGTGAAATTTTCAGAACTGAATTACTTAGTGTATAGTGCGCCATTTTGTTGTTCCTACCCATATGGAGAATGCAACATTAGTCTGTATTAAATACCATTCCCATCTAAAGGCCCACCTGGATACAAGCTCTAAGTCTCTCTGTATGGATTCAATTTCTGCAGTTGTTCCACATGGTATACACCCACGACAGTGACACCAACACGGCGATCTACATCGCTGTCGACAAAATCGACAGTTCACTGACAGGTCACTGTGTTGGTGCACCTGAGACAGGGGCACACTGTTTCCTGGTCCTGCACCCCCTCCCCGAATCAACTCCGACTCAGAGTTGCTTATATTTAGTATGGGGGATATGGGGGGGTAGAGCCTCCTGCATGGGAGGTTGGGGGAAAGGCCCCCGATAGAAAAACAGACAGGAAGACAAGTGGGACTTATGTCGACTGCAACTTGCGGTCAACATAAATCCAGTCGCTATGATGCCGGTCGACGAAAGTGTTGTCGAACCAGCATCGTAGAGCCGTTGCGCATGGTCCTTCTAGTTTAGTATTGTCCACGTATTTTGTTATTTTACTTTCCAAATCGTTGCCCAAGTCTGCAATGAATAGCTGAAATAACACAGGGCCCAAGACTGAGTCCTGCAGGACCCCACTGGTCACTCTTCCCTCAGAAGACAGGTAGCCATTGACTGAAACGCTTTGAGTTCTGACTGTTAGCCAATATTGTATCCATATTATGATTTGACCATTCAGTTGTAATTTCTGTAGTTTGTTGATTATCGCCCATTGTGGTACCATATCAAACGCCTTGCTAAAATGCAGCAAAATTACGTCTGCTGGTTTCCCCTCGTCTAATATTCTTCTTATTTTATCATAAAAGCATACTATGTTTGTCAGACAAGAACATCCTGCTACAAAGCCATGTTGGTTTATGCCTACCTTGTCTTGCTGTTTTACATGTTCTGTTACCATATCCTTAACTAGTGATCTGAAGATTTTACCTGGGATAGATGTTCAGCTCAAAGGTCTATAGTTGCGAATGTCGTGTTTATTTATTTATTTTTGTTTGTTTTCGGATTACACCTTTGAGCCAAGGCTCTTTTACAAAGGTTCCACATCAGACATCGAGATACAACATAGAGGCAATATACATAAAATGAGACAATATAGCAGCAATATACACAAAATGAGACAATATAGCAGCAAGATACATACAATGAGACAACACAGAGGCAATATTTTATTTATTTAAAATTTGATGACCGGGAAAGGCACACTGAGCCGAGGCTCGTTTCCAGGTGCGACCCGGGTACAGTTTGTACAGGGAGTAACAAGAGAAACAGGAAGTACAGGCAGTTATCACAATCAATTTTTAACTAGTACAGTACAATTTTTGAAAATGTAGCATTTGGTCATTGAGGAGTGTGAGAGAGATGAGGAGAGGTCTACCTAGGGATGGCATCTATGGTGAGTCAGAAAGTGCTGAGTGGTGCCTCTGTAGCGCATTTGGACCATTTGAGCACATAGGACAATGTGGTTTGGGTAGAAGCCTGAGGAGCTGGGTAGAGGCTGAACTAGAAGGGGCCTAGCGAAGGTTGGAGGGCAAAGAAAGACGAAGAACTTATTGAAGAGGTCTGTCATGGTGGCGGGATCTGAGACAGTATTGCCGTCTAATTTGAGGGATGGACATGCCTGTTTCATGGGGGGGTCAAGAAGGGAGTTGATCAGCTTCCAGAAAGAAGCATGTGGATTTTGGTTTTGAATGAATTGAGCTTTAAAGTAGGAAGATTTAGATTGCCGGATGCTTTGGTGCAATTATTCCTGAGATGTTTGTACGATTGGAGATCATGAGCTGTGTGGGAGGATTTGTAGATTCTACAAACTTTGTCCCTGGAGCGACACAAGGCAATGAGGTTGGCTGTGATCCAAGGGTGGTTGTGGTGTTTAACCCTAGTTTTTCTTAGGGGTATGTGTGTGTCCCAGATGCTCAGGAAGATACTGCAGAACAGAGATAGTGCCAGGTCAACATCGGACAATACAATGAGACAACATAGAGGCAATATACATACAATAAGACAACACAGCGGCAGTATACATACAATGAGACAACACAGAGGCAATATACATACAATGAGACAACACAGAGGCAATATATATACGATGAGACAACATAGAGGCAATATACATAAAATGAGACAACACAAAGGCAATATATATACAATGAGACAACATAGCGGCAGTATACATACAATGAGACTATGACAATTTTGGCAGCTAGAGGCTTTGTCAGGAACAAAGAACTAAGACTACTTGCTCTAATAAGCTGGGCACCAGTTAGACAGACTTAGAAAAAGGTGAATAAGTAGAGTCAAGAAGTAGGGGCAGGAGAGAGAAAAAACTAGGGAACAGGGCTCTGGTGTCTTTTACCCTTTTTAAAAGCTGACGTTATTTTTTCGGTTTTCCAGTCTGATGGTACCTCACCTGTGCTTATAAGTTAAATAATATTTCTAATGGGACACAAATGGTGCCTCTACTTAGCATAAGCATTTGAGGTGCTATTGTATCTATTACAGGGGCTCTGTGTTTTTTTTAAGGTGTTTATTTTATCTTTTATTGGGTCCTTAGTGCATAAAGTTAGTAGGGGATGATAAAGGATTATTAGCATATATTGGATTAGTGCACAAGTTAGTCGGGGTTGATAAAGTATTATTAGCATTTATTGGATCTGGTTCTGAGTAAACTGAACAGAAATACTTATTAAAAGTGTCCGCTGTTTGAATTGGGTCTGTAATAGTTTAGTTATTCTCCATTATTGTGTTAAGCTTGAAATTGGCCTTTTTTAATGAATTAATATAACTATAGAACTGTTTACTGTTGTATTTATTTGCAGTTCCCGCAAGTCTAATTTCCAAGTTCTTTTTTGCTTTATTTATTGTGTCCTTACACATTTTCTGTGATTTTTAAAATTCAGTCCAGTCTCTATCTGTTTGTGCAGTTTTGTGGGATGCGTAGTTTCTATTTTTTTTCTAATAAGTTTAAGAATTTTCTTATTTGACCATTTTGGTTTGACTTCTTTGCTGTTGTATTTCCTTACTCTCCTTGTGTATTTATCACGTTTGTAATATGGTTTGTTTAATCATTTCCCTGCATTCATCTCCATTCTTATCTCTACATAGAAACATAGGACAGGATTCACAAAGCGGTTTGGGACTAAGTCCCATACTGCAACCCCAGTGGCGCTCCGAAATTGCTGCAGTTGCGGAGCACCCGATTCACAGCTGCAGCAGTTGCGGAGGGTGCTACGGTGGGTCCCACTGTCCGTAGCAGCCTCCTGCAGCTGCGGTGCTGTTCCTGGCAACAGCACCCGACTGCTGCCGTAATCTGTCGAGCCGGTCGTAATCCGGCTCCACCTTTGTGAATACTCGCAGCTGTGGGTAACCTGTGGATTCGCAAGTGGCAACCCCCTTGCACCGAGGTTTTCCTGCAGCTGCGGGACCTTCCCCGTGGTTAGTGAATCCTGCCCTTAGAATTTGATGGCAGATAAGGACCACTTGGCCCACCTAGTCTGCCCATTTTCCTACATGATGGATAAGCTGCAGATCCTAGTTAACCAACAGCCTACTTCCTCCTACCCCCCCACTAGAACTGCCTTATGTCTGTCCCATGCATTCTTGAATTCCCCCACTGTTCTTGACTCCACAACCTCCTCAGGAAGGCTGTTCCATGCATCTACACACCTTTCCATGAAAAAATATTTCCTCAAATTACCTCTGAGCCATCCCCCCCATCTTCAAATTGTGTCCCCTTGTTCTTGCACATCTGTTTTTCTGAAAGATAATACCCTCTTGGAATTTGTTGATTCCCTTGAGGTACTTGAAAGTTTCTATCATGTCCCCCCTCTCCCTTCTTTCCTCAAGGGTATACATATTAAGCTCCTTTAGTCTCTCTCTTCATATGTCTTCTGGAGCAGACCCTGCCCCATTTTGGTTGCCCTCCTCTGGACAGCTTCCACTCTGTCTATGTCTTTGTGGAGATGGGTTCTCCAGAACTGCACACAGTACTCCAGATGGGGTCTCACCAACTGTGTGTACAGAGGGATAACAACTTCCTGTTTTCTACTGTTGATGCCTCTCCCTATGCATCCCAGTATCCCCCCAGCCCGCCTTACTGCCTTCTCACATTGCTTGCCCACCTTTAGGTCATCTGATCTAATTACCCCCAGGGCCCTTTCCATTTTTGTTGTTGTCAGTATCTCACCCCCCATTGTGTACTCTTTCCCTGGGGTTTTGTTTCCTAGGTGCATTACCTTGCTCTTCTTTGCGTTGAATCCAAGCTGCCATACATTTGACCATTCCTCCAACCTTGTCAAATCCCTTCTCATCCTTTCCATTTAATCTTGTGTATCAACTCTGTTGTAGATCTTTGTGTCGTCTGCAAAGAGACATACTTTTCCTTCCATTTCCTCTGCAATGTCACTTATAAAGGCATTAAAAAGGACCAGTCCCAGTACTGAACCCTGCGGCACCCTGCTAGTAACCCTCTTTTCTTCACTGTGGACTCTGTTTACTATTACCCTTTTCGTCCTGTTGTCCAGCCAATTTTTTATCCAGGCTACCACCTTGGGACCCACTCCAAGGCTGGCTAACTTGTATATTAATCTTTTGTGTGGGACTTTACTAAATGCCTTGCTAAAATCTTGGTAGGCCATGTCCACAGCCCCTCCCTGGTCTACTACTTTGGTCACCCAGTCAAAGAAATCTATTAGATTCGTCTGACACAACCTTCCCACTGTGAATCCATGCTGCCTTGGGTCCTGTGCCCCACTGGCCTCTAGGTACTCAACAATTCTTTCCTTCAGAAGTGATTCCATAATTTTCCCTACCACTGAGGTCAAACTAACTGGTCTGTAGTTTCCTGCCTCTGCCCTGCTCCCACTTTTGTGAAGAGGATTCACATCCACCCTCCTCCAGTCCTCAGGTACCACCCCATCCTCCCATGATTTGCTAAAGAGAGTAGTCAGTGGTATCACTAGTTCTACCCTTAGTTCTTTTAGAATTCTTGGGTGAATCCCATCAGGTCCCATTGCTTTCTCCACCTTTAGTTTTACGAGTTCTTTCAGAACCCTTTCTTCTGTGAATGGACTGGTATCGACCCCCCCCCCAATCCAGAGTTTTTCTCTTGTTTGGTTTAGGTACCTCCCCCTCCTCTTCCTTTCTGAATACTGAGCAGAAATATTCATTCAGTATCCCTGCTTTTTCACTGTCACCCTCTGCCCACATTCTCTCCCCCTTTATTAAGCCTCAGTATCCCTCCCTTGGTCTTTTTTCTCTCCCTAATGTACCTATAAAAGGTCTTATCCCCCTTCTTAATAGAGTTGGCTATTCTTTCCTTGGTTTAGGCCTTTGCTATTCTGACTGCCTTCCCTGACTCTTTCTGCTTTAACTGATAAAGTTCTCTGTCCTGCTCCTTCTGTGTTTCCTTATATTTTCTGAATGCTATCCTTTTCTCCTTAACCTTTCCTGCCACCCCTTTTGAGAACCATAGCGCTTTTTTCCTTCGTTGTGTTTTGTTGATTTGCTTCACACAAAGGCTTGTTGCCTCTGTGATGGCTGTTTTGATTACTCCCCATTGTTCCTCCACCCCTTCTTTTTTTTTTTCCAATTGTTTAACCAGGTGAGACACACTAAGCTAAAGCTTGTTTACAGGTGTAACCTGGGAGCACAGGGAAGTTAAGTGACTTGCTCAGGGTCACACAGTATGCAAGTGGGGGCTGTGGGATTCAAACCCAGGTCTCCAGATTTGCAGCTCAGAGCCTTAAACCACTGCGCTATATTGCCTTCTTCTTGCCTGTTTGCTAGTGCTAAGCTCTGAGAATGTTTTTTCCAATTTACGCTAGCTAGGACTGCATTAATGTTTTCTTTATTAGCTGTGTTATACAAGTATATTTCTGTACATCCTCTAACTGTTTTTATGGTGCAGTTTATTGTAAAGTAAATACATGAGTGATCACTGTTGCCCAGTGGTGCAGCTACTTTATAATCACTGATGTCCACATTATCAGTGCTTAGGACATGATCCAATGTATTATTTCCTCTTGTTGGTGTCCTGATGTGTTGTAGTAGGTTTTGTTCCAGAGCGAATTGTAGAAATATTTCACTTTGCTTACTGCCAGCAGTATATTCCTCCCAGCTGATGTTAATAAAATCAAAATCCCCTACCCAGTGTTTCCTTTTTCTATGGCATTTGCTGTTTCTTTCATTAGTGCATCTAGTACGTCATTTTCCGTGCTTGGTGGTTGATAGCATAAACCTATAATAAGGTCTTCCTTGGTATTTTGATTTATTTGTATTCATAAGGATTCTGTAGATGTAGTGTGTGTTTTGATTTTGGAGGTTATGTCTGTGCTTTTAAGCTTTTCTGAGCTATATATAGCTATTCCTTCCCCTTTTTGGTTTTTTGCTTGTTTCTTTGCTTTATATAGGAATAACAATAAGGAAACTTAATGGAAAACTAAAGACAAAATTTGCAAAACAATATGTTGAGCAGGATGTTTTGATATGTAGGTGTACTCAAAGTAAGTCTTCCCTTTGTTTGCTGAAAGGATTTTTTTCTAAATGTGTTTGCTGGTTTTATGACCCCTTGGGATCCCCATGTTCAAATTTTTTATGGCTCTTTTTGTTTCTACAGTGCCTCCTGTCTCATGTGACAGTGATGTGTCTAGGACCATTGATTCAACAAAAGTTGAATTTTTTCTGAAGTTTACAGCAGTAGAGCTGTGATTTTAGCTCTCATTGTCCAGGGAGTTCTACTGAAGGTTAGATTTACAGATGGCAAATGCCAGAGTGTTCATTGAGTTGGCTACTCTGTAAGGAAACAGCTAGAGTCTTCACTATATACAGCATATGTGACCTTATTTATTTATTTTTATTTAGTCAATCATGGGAATTACAACCCTTTGAGTCATGGACTCATTTACAGAGGCTCCGCGTCAGCATAGTCATACATTCAGAGATGGTACATTAGTGGGACATCACATTTCAAGTAATTACATATAATAGCCAAGGTGGATGAAAGTCTATACATGAAGTAGCTAGGGTATTGATATTATTACAGTGGAACAATTATAATACAAGTGCAGCCTCTGGGGCATTGTGTGTGCTTTTTTAATGGTTGTGTGTAGTTTGATTAAATGAAGAGCTTTAAAAATAAAACATTTACTTCTGCTGGCTAGACCTGGACACACATACATAGAAAACAGAAAGTTTGGATTGGAGTTATTTAGTTGAAGTGAGAATCTCAGGCTCCTAACAGTAGGTTGCTGCTGCAACAGTTATTACTCTCTGAATCGATGGTCCTGGACACATCACTGTTACATGGGACAGGAGGCACTGTAGAAACAAAACAAAAAAAAATGTTAACATGGAGATCCCCAGGGGCCATAAAACCAGCAAGCAAATTTAGAAAAACTCCTTTCAGCAAATAAAGGAAGGATTTACTAGGAGTACACCTACAAAGCAAAACACTCTGCACAACATATTTTTTTGTTAATTCTGACTTTAGTTCCCCTTTAAGGAACAAATCCAGCAGCATGTACAGTCAGTTGCTAACAAAAACATGAACGAGCAGTGCTTATCCAGTGGCATGGCGAGCTGAGGCAAGGGTGCCTCACTGCCCACCACACTGGTGACCTGGGTCTGGAAACAAACTAGGGCTGCTCGGATGCCAGCCAGGAGAAGGGGAATTGACTGTCCAATGACAGCTTTCCTCCTTCAGGGAGGGGGGGGGCAGCACTTACTGCTGCTTGTCCATCTAGCAGAGGCTGGGTGATGCAGCAGCAGTCCCTCAGTTAACTGGACAGGTGAAGGTGCTGAGGCGTACTGCTTCTTCATGCAGTGTGTATGTGCCATTGGCATGCATGCTGGTCTGGGGAGAAAAAGCTGTGGAAAACTTCTCCAGCGGCAGATGAAGGTGCTGCGCTGCAGGCTCTGCATGATCAGAAGAAAGACACAAAGGCCATACACTTCCTCCAGCCAGATTTACTGTATGCTAAAGTGCACAGCGCATCTTATAAATACAAAATAACAAAACAGTACTCAGTGACAGACCATCAGAAGATGAGCCCTGGTGTTTCAAGGTCAAATAAAAACCATCTTCCTCAGGGGGCGTTCAGCTTGACCTACCGAGGAACCCACCCACCCATGGTGAGTTAAGAGGTTGGAGGTAAGTACCTGGTAGGGTGGGGGACTGGGGGTCACTGCCAGAAGGAGGCTGCTCGTGTGCCAGAAGGATTAATAAAGGATGGAAAAAAAAACATACAGATAAGGTGGTTAAAACACATTTTGGAATATCATGACTCCAAACCGAAGATATTTGAGATTCATGGGATGGGACCATGTCCCAGTCATGAAGAGAGGAGGTGATCAGATGAATAAATCACTACAACTTGAATCCCGCTGGATATTTATGATGGACTGTCAGATCTGTAAGGGGTTAAATTACACTATGGACTCAAATCCTTTTCTGTAATATCATGTTTTGTGTGTAGACTCTGTATGGATTTATATTGATGGTTATGGGCCTGTATGCCTATCAATTTGTTTATACAGAGAGAGTTATTAATTCACATTCATTAGTCTGTGATCATTTGGTACAGGCCACTTAAATTATTATAGTGAGAATTCATAGGAATGGAAGCATTAAATGAGAAATGAGAATAGTCATCTAGTATATCTTGCTATAAGCAGGAGGAGGAGGTTTCATTTTTATATTTAAATACTGAAATAAATTGAAAGTATAATGTTTGTATTAGGCAACTTAATATTGGTAGAAGTAATGGCGCTAAAAAGTATTTGATCTGGTCTTCAAGAGTACTTTAAATTAAGCATGGAGAGCTTTGTCTTTTACAAATGATTTCACGTTTGTATCAGTCAACTACTTTAGTGCCCAGGACCTTGCATTCTCAAAGTGGCAGGCGCAGAAAGGCTTTTGAAAGTACTCAGTAAATTAGTGCTTGCATTAAGCCATGCACCTGAGGGAAACAAAGTACAGTCTGCACATGTTTATCTGCCTCTCACTTATCTGTCACACTCATTTTCCATCCCTGTGGCTGAGCTACCTTTTGCCATGTTTGTCACAGAATCCGCACTCCGATAACCATCACACTCCGTCTATGACAATGGGAGCGGATGGGGTCAGATATCTGAGTGCTGGTATTATTAGGTCATGCACCTGAAGGAAAAAAGTAATGCTATTAAAGCAAATTAATAACAGACAGGTGGGAGATCCTGTTTTGCCTGCTACTTAAGGAAGACAGAGAGAGCCAGACCTCACCTCCTGAGGAAGGTCATGTGGGTGATCGAAGTGCCGAGGCAGAACAGCTGAGGTTGATTCCCACTGGTGATATTCTATGTGTTGTTGATTAATACATATTCTTAAACTGCATATATCTTGCATTCAGTCTCCATTTGTGAATCCCTTCTCTTTTTTGTAAGTATCCCTGAGTTACTGAAGCACCATCAACTTCTACCCTACCATGCCACAAGTTAATAATAAGATGTGGGGAGGGTCATTCTGTATGGAAATCAGCTTGGTTCTCGGTGTTTTTGTACCATAGCAGCGATATCAAAATGTTGTTGTACCCTCTTGAGTGTGTCACCAAAATGGTACAACAAAGTTGAATGCTCACGCGCTCGCTGCTTCAGCACAGCACCTCCAATCACAATGTTCCCTGTTTTGACAATTACAGTGTCTGACAGGAAAAACAAGCAATCGGAGATGGCAGTCAGTGTTTCAAAACCAGAGTGTAGCAGCAGGCTACAGTCCATCAGTGAAAAAGAAAACCAAAGGACTCTTTAAAAAAAAAAAAAAAAGATTTGAAAATATTAAGGAATTACCTGGCTGACACAGAAGAAAACCAGGACTGCTACAAACCAGTTTTGAAAACACTGTGGCTGCCTTCTCTAATCACTATCAAACCCCAACCTATCAACCCCCCCAACTGTAAACTACAATCGATTTTGTTCTTTCAATTGCAGTTTTTTCACCCATCTTGCAGTTGTCTGTGGAAGGAGGAAGAAGGGAAATACAGAAAGATCGAATTTGACGGCAGATGAGGGCCACTTGGCCCACCCAGTCTGCCTATTTTTCTCTACTTACAGTATCACTGCAGACCTTACTTGATCTCTGGCTCTTTCTCTCCTCTTCCTTGCCACTAAGATCCCTTTATGCCTATCCCATGCATTCTTGAATCCCACCACTGCTTTTGCCCCTACTATCTATGCTGGAAGGCTGTTCCAGGAATCCACCACTCTTTCTGTGAAAAAGTACTTCCCTCATGTCTCTCCTGAATCTACCCTTCTCCAGCTTAATATCATGTCCCCTTGTTCTTCAGCACATTTGTTTTTTAAAAAAATACTTCCCTCCTGTACCTTATTAACCCCTGTGAGGTATTTAAAGGTCTCTATCACGTCTCCCTCTCCCTCCTCTGTTCCAGGGTGTACATATTGAGTTCCTTTTGTCTTTCCTGGCTGTGATTTTGATGCAGACCCTGCACCATTTTAGTTGCCTTCTTCTGGATCACCTCCACTTTGACTATGTCCTTACAGCGATGTGGTCTCCAGAACTGGACACAGTACTTAGGTGGCGTCTCACCAGCGATCTATACAGAGGCAACACCACCTCCCTTTTTCTGCTGGTGATACCCCTCCCTATGCACCCCAGCATCTCACTAGCCCTACTAGCCCTACCAACTGCCTTGTCACACTGCCTGGCCACCTTTAGGTCATCCAATATGACTACCCCGAGGTCTTTTTGATGCTTGGTGGTTGTCAGTACTGCTCCACCCATTTTGTATTCTGCCTCTGTGTTTCTGTGCCCTAAGTGCATTATTTTGCACTTTTTTTGCATTGAAACCCAGGTGCCATACTTCTCAAGTTTCCTCAAGTCTCTGGTCTTCCTTTCCACCCCTCCCACTGGAGTGTCCACCCTATTGTAGATTTGGGTGTCATCTGCAAAGAGGCAGATAATCTCTTCCAACTCCTCTGCAACATCACTTATAAAGATATTGAAGAGGACCAGTCCCAGCACTGACCCCAGAGGCAACCCGCTGGCCACCCTCCCTTCCTCAGAGTGAACTCTGTTTACCACCACCCTCTGTTGCCTATCCCATAACCAGACAGACCATCTTAGGGTTTCTGGTTCATTCCACTGGGGTGTCAAACAGATGAGGCACACTGATGAGTCCTGGTAGGACGAAACACGTGTCTGTGTCTTCTGTTGGCACCCTTTGCAAACTGTGTGAGAGGCCTTTCGGCACCATGCATTTTTGCTTAAAGTTGAACCAGCATAATATTCTGTGGTGATCTGCATATGTAGCCCATGATATTTTGCATTATGGGAGCATGTGTGATTTTGTATTTCTCTGAATCTTGGCTTCCCGGCCAATGCCTTTTGGGGTAACCATAGTCTTAGTGCTTACGCACTGAGGTTCTTTGTCTTTTAACTTGTTTTTTTGTTTTAATTGGGTTCACCACAACATAAGTCAGACAGACCATCTTAGGGTAGCTGGTTCATTCCACTGGGGTGTCAAACAGACAAGGCATACTGATGAGTTCTGGTAGGACGAAACACGTGTCTGTGTCTTCTGTTGGCACCCTTTGCAAACTGTGTGAGAGGCCTTTCGGTACCATGCATTTCTGCTTAAAGTTGAACCAGCATAATATTCTGTGGTGATTTGCATATGCAGCCCATGATGTTTTGCGTTATGGGGGCATGTATGGTTTTTGTATTTCTTTGAAACTTGACTTCCCAGCCAATGCCCTTTGGAGTAACCATTGCCTTAGTGCTTGCGCACTGAGGTTCTTTGTCTTTATCCCATAACCAGTTTCTTACCTAGTTTACCACCTTTGGACCCACTCCTAAACTACCCAGCTTGCTTACTAGTCTCCTATGTGGAACAGTGTCAAAAGCCTTGTTGAAATTCTAGGCAGGCCACATCTGCTGTTCCGCCCTGATCTAATTCCTTGGTCACCCAGTTAAAGAAATCTATTAGATTAATTTGAGATGACCTTCCTCCAATGAATCCATGCTGCCTTGGCTCTTGTAACCCATTGGATTCAAGATACAGTGTTCCATAATCCTTTCCTTCAGTAGGCTGTGTTCCCCACATGACACACCTCTGCAACTTGTGCTCCTCCCTAGCCCTCCAATCCCTAACGCAGAGACGGATGTCTCATTGTTCCACCTTCATCTCCAATTTCTGGTTTGGAACTCTTCCTTCCTACCTTTCCTCTCTCCTTAATCCTGCTACTCCCTCCCCAATACAATTCACGTACAAACTGCCATCATTCCTTTGCATTCCCACGAGTTCACACTGCGACAGGGAAACTAGCTTTCTCCTATAGACTCCCATCCATCTGGAACAATCTCCCCCCTCAAACCCATCTCACCCACCTCCTTTCCTGCTCTCAAGCACCTCCTCAGGCCCTGCCCTACTACATCCTGCAACTGTCCATGGGCATGATTTCCCACCTATGCCTGTCCTCTTCCCTCCCCTCCACTTCCTGAACCAGGTGCTACCACTATGTTTTGTTTGCTGCCTGTATTTCTAGTCTTTCCCCTTCTCATTGTAGCTCCTGCTCGTAACTCTGAATTGTATTCCCATAATGTATACTTACCTACCTTTTGTATTTTACTGTTATATACAACTCGTTCTTGTATTATACTGTAAATACTAAGCTTTAAATATTATTCTGTACTACACTGTATCTGTTTGTTTCTCTCCCTTTGTTGTATTTACACCCCCTGTCCCCGGGTCAAACCTGGAAACGAGCGTCGGCTCTGTGTGCCTTTCCCAGTTATCGACATTTTAAATAAATAAAGTGATTCCACTAACTTTCCCACCATTAATGTCAGGCTGACTGGCCTATAAGTACCAGCCTCTTCCACTTTTGTGAAGTAGTATTACCACTGCCCTCCTCCAGTCCTCTGGAACCACTCCTGTTTCCAGTGAGCTGTTAAATTGGACTGTCAGAGTTGCATCCAGTACCACCCTGCGCTCCTTCAACACTATTGGATGCACCCCATCTGGCCTCATTGCTTTGTCCCTGTCAGATTAGCGAGTCTCTTCAGGACTCTCGCCTCTGAAAGAGATCTAGTGTCCACCTCTCTCTCCCGCCAACGCTCCTGTTACTTTTTTGTGGGCCTTCCCTTCTCCTTCCTTTGTGAACAGTGAACAGAAGTATTTGTTCAAGATGTCTGCCTTTCCTTGGTCCCCCTCTACACAATCGCCCCCTTCCCTTTTTAACCTTATAATCCCTCCGCCAGTCTTCCTGTTTTCACTTACATATCTAAAATATATATTGTCTCCTTCCGTTACCATCTGGGCTATTCTCTTTTCAGTTTGTGCCTTTGCACTCTTTACTGCTGTCCCTGTTTCTCTCTGCTTCCCCTGATACATCTCCCTAGCCTCCTTCCTCTGCATTTCTTTATACCTTCTGAATACTGTCTTTTTACGCTTTACTTTTTCAGCCACTTCTTTCGAGAACCATAGCGGTCTCTTTTTCCTCTTGCATTTGCTCACTTGCTTGATGCAGAGGTTTGTTGCCTTCACTGTGCTCCCTGTTAGCTTTGCCCACTGTTCCTCCACCCCATCAAGGTAATCCCTCCTGCCAGGTCATCTCTGAGGCATTCACCCATCTTTATAAAATCTGCCCTCCTGAAGTCCAGGACCCTCACCCTTGTGTAGATCGATTCCACAGTCGTCCTTACATTGAAACACACTTTACAGTAATCACTGGTCCCCAGGTGGCCTCCCACCTTGACGTCTGTAACACTGTCCCTGTTAATGAGTACCAGGTCCATTATTGCCCCATCATGAGTGGGTTTGCTGACTGGTTGTCTGAAGAACACCCCCTGGCAGGGAGTCAGGATGTCCCTGCTTCTAGCTGAAGCCGCAGCTGGAAGGCTCCATTCTACATCAGGCAGACTGAAGTCTCCCACCAGCAGCACCTTCTCCTAGTCTGCCATCTTGCCAATGGCTTCCACCAGTACCTCCTCTAACTTCTCCCCCCTGTGCAGGAGGTCTGTACATCATGCAAGTGTGAATAGTGGCTCCTTTTCCTGTCTCCAGGATGATTCATAGAACCTCTGCCCCATCCCTCATATTCCTTGTATCTCTGTTGCTTTTATACTTTCACTTTCATAAAGCACCACACCCTATCCTTCCCTTCACTTCCCTTCCTTTCCTTTCCTCTCCTCCTTTCCTTTCCTTCCCTCCCTTCCCCTTCTCTCCTCTTCTTTCCACCCTGTCCTTCCTGAGTAGAGTATCGCCATGTATGGCCATGTACCAGTCATGGTTTTCAGTGCACCATGACTTGGTAATGGCCACAATATCCTGGTTGGCCTCTGCCATGATGGCCTCTAGGTCCAGAATCTTACTTCCTAAACTTCCAGCATGCGCACACATGGCTTTCTAGATTTTGTTACCAGTCTGTTTCCCTCACTTTTCCCCTCCCTTTTTCTCTCCCTTTTCAATGTTCCTGTTCCCATCCCCTTTCAGTTGTACCACCCTGTTTCCTCTATTTATTTTCACCCTGGGGGATTCCTCTCCCTTTGGGTTCTCCCTACTCACTACTTTAGCCTGTTTGGGGAGGCAGTTTCTACCTCTCTGATTTCTTCCACTACCCCCCTCGAGTAGTTTATATGTTCATCAAAGTAACATTTAAACTGTCCACTGAGGACTGCGGTTCCCCTCACGGATGGATGCAGGCCATCACCCCTGTATAGATCCTTATCCCTCCAGGGTCCCCAGTCCCCAATGTAGCCAAACCTCTCCTCTCTGCACCATTCCTTCAGCCATGAGTTGAAGCTCCTGGTGCGGAGATCTCTCCTCCCCTTGTCGTAGACAGGCAACACCTCAGCGAAAGCCACTCAGCATGCTAAAAGTAGGAGATTTTCACTTCTGTCCAAAAATACAAGTTTCTGTTGCTGTTTTTGTTGTCAGTCTCAATGCTGCCAGTCTAGACTATTACAGCTAGTCAGTTACATCACTGAATACATTTTGTGCACTGAAGTCAACATAAATGGAATGTTGTGCACTTAAGAACAATGTCAGGATGTTCAAATGATTTATTTTAATTTTTTTTATTTTACTCCTACTTAGGACAGCAAGGGGGTAGACAGAATGTGCACAGTGACCCTAATACTGTAAAAGACAATGTATGAGTCACTGTGCACAAACAAGGCTCTGTTGGCATCTCAAGGTTGTTATGACAACTACAGACCTCTCAAGCTTTCCTCTTGATGTCAGATGGTTGTCATGACAACATCTCGACAACAACACAGCATTGTTGTGCCCAGAGCCATATATTATCCTCTATATAGTACATGGGAGAGGTTTGTTCTGTATGGAAACTGGCCTGGTTCACCATGTTGTTGTATCATAGTAGTGACGTCAAAATGTTGTTGTACCTTCGAGTGCATCACCACAATGGTACAACAAAGTTTAATGCCCATGCGCTTGCTGCTTGAGCACAGCACCTCCAATCACTACGTTCCTTGTTTTGACAGGTACTGTATCTGACAGGAAAAACAAGCAATCGGAGATGGCAGCCAGTGTTTCAAAGCCGGAGTGTAGCAGCAGGGTTCACCCTTGAGGTCAGGTAGTTGTCATGACAACTTCTCAATGACAAGACAGCCTTGTTGTGCACAGTAACCCATACATTATCCTCTACACCTAACATCAAGAATTACAGTAACCATGCTTGGGTTAATGAAGCACCATCAAGGTCTGCTCTACCTATTTCTCAGTTATGTATGTACCAGCAGGGTTTCCTCTACCCATCCATGAGTTATACGAATACCAGCAAGGTTTCCTCTACCCATCCATGAGTTATATAAGTACTATCAAGGTCTGCTATACCTGTCCATGAGTTATACTGATGTACCATCAAGGTCAGCTCTATCTATTCCTGAATTACAGTATGTATGTACCAGCAATGTTTCTCTACTCATCCATGAGTTGTGTAAATACCATCAAGGTCAGATTCACCCATCCATGAGTTATATAAGTACTATCAAGGTCTGCTATACCTGTCCATGAGTTATACTGATGTACCATCAAGGTCAGCTCTACCTATCCATGAGTTATACTGATGTACCATCAAGGTCAGCTCTGCCTGTTCCTGAATTACAGTATTATGTACCAACAATGTTTCCTCAACCCATCCATGAGTTGTAAAAATACCACCAAGGTCAGCTTCACCTATCCATGAGTTATACTGATGTACCATTAAAGAGCTAGTGGTTTGAAAAGTATGTTTGTTCCATCTGGTACATGTAAACTTTCATAAATAGTATTATTTTTACTGCTGTAACACTTTTAGGCACAAATGGATTCATTTTTATTTATTTGTTTTATTCTTTAAAAGTGAAGCTGCCCAGAGAAATGTGCAATGCCATTCCATGCCATCTAGACCAGACGTGATGCTGCAGGAGGTGTGTCGGTTTGATTTAAGTTTGCTCCATATGGTAGCTGTCAGTGTCAAATCTGACAGTATTTGCAAAGCAATGGAGGTAATGAACAAGTCATCTTAATGTCTGTTACGCCACTGGGATTCTGAGTTTAATAAATGTGGTGATATGTATATCTGAAGCATGAGGTGTCTGCATTTGGGGCTGGCAGTATAGCCTAGAGGTTAGAGTAACGAGCTGTGAATGAGCTTGGTACATCCGGCAGACAGACCTGGGTCTGATTCCCACAACCTCCACTTGTATACTGTGTGACTCTGAGCAAGTCACTTAACCTCGCCAGTGCTTCCAGGTCACCCCTGAAAACAGACACTGTGGCTAGTGGGAATTACCTGGCTACCAAAGACCGTCTGGGACTGGAGCAAGTGGTGTAGTGTGGAATGGAGACTGTACCTTGGGGATGCCCCATTTGACCTAAGGCCCAGGTCTGGTAGGTGGTTTACCCCTGGTTATTTAGAGCTTCACAGGCTTGGACAGAGAAGCAGCCCCTAGCAAAGACTTATAAACTGTTTGCATGGACAATGGACTTTTGGGGGAAAATGGTATTTAATTTGAAAAACATAGTGTAACTGTTTATACACTGTTGCAATACTGTATAATTATGGTTTAATGTTGCACTGTTTTAATGTTGTACTCGGAATAGGTGATACGTTGTTTAAAGTATTTTAATGTTATGGGGGAATATTTTATTCTGCCTAGTTATGGAAATGATGCTGTGTAAAAATGGTTCAATTTAAAGCAGCAGTACTAGATAATCAGGAAATGATTATCAAAATTCGGCCTTCTGGCTGGAAGCATGCAGCCATAATTGGTTTCCATATCTGTAAATATTTTTTTCTAGTGATCTTTAGTTTCTTAGATATTTAAAATGTATTTCCATGTTTGTGGTGCCACAGTAAATATGGCCACTGCCTAATTTTCTTCTGAGCTTCCCCCTCACATCGCATCATGTCTTTTGTTTACTTCCATGGGACCCTGTGCTGCATGTTCCCACTGTCCCTGTGTAGTACTGTGAATCATGTGTGTGGTTGGCAGCAGAGGGTTCCAGTTCAACATGGCAGGTAGAAGAAATGGAAACAAAAACAAAGAAAAATTTAGTAAATTACGGGGTGATGGTACAGAGAAAACAAGAAAGATTATCAGGTAAGTGCTCAACAGAGCACAGGGAACAAACTGTTGCAAAATATCTAATTTTTGTTATCTAGTACTGCTGCTTTAACTAAAATGCTCTTACTAGTTACAGTAATTTTTTTATAGAATGGTAGTGAGCACGAAAATGTTTATTGATATAATTTACTGTTATGTGGTGATTAATTGGGCTAGCAGTATAGGTTAGAGGAACAAGGTGTGAATAAGCTTGGTACATCCACAGGCACTTGAGCCTAGTGGGCCTTACCCAGTTTCCAAAGACTCAAATAAAAAAATGCTTAAGGTTTTGCATCTATGGTGTTGGGGTTTAATTGAATTTCTAGGTAGTCCAAAACAGGTAGCTGGCAGCTTTAAATGCTAAGTTCATTTTAGAGTGATGGTCTGGGGATGCCATTTGTTTGAGGTTGAAAGCAGGGGGTGAGTAGGCCTAGCAGTGGGTCGCCCAGTGTAAGTGAACATGGTCCCGGGCAGTTTAGGGAGCTGGGATAATGTTCATTAGTTAGTGTTGGTTTGAGTATAGTGTAAGTGTAGTGTAAGAGTAGTGTAAATAGCTTTCCAATGGGTTGTGGCTGGCTGGAATGGTGAGCATTTAAGGGGGGAGAGCGTAAGCTCCTCAAAATGAGCTTTCCTTAGGGAGCTCCAGCTCCATGTCTCCCTCTGGTCGGGTCAGTGGCTCTGGGGAGATTCAGATCTGTTGGTCCATGTTGATGGCTTACATGTTGGAGCCATGGTTCTGTGCTCTCCCCCGGTGATGGCCAGGGGTCCCGGGTGGGAATCAGACCCGTGGCTTCCCTTCTGTGGCTCCGACTGCGTGGTTCCTGGTGCTCAGTCTGTGGCAGGTGGGCAGAGCACCAGGGTTGGTTCCATGCCTCTGGGTGCAATTTCAAGGAGTCCAAGGGCCAAGAAAAAAAAGGATGAATGTTGTAAATATTTGGGTGGCCTGTGCTCTGAGTATGCATGGCGGCCAACTTGGAGAAATTGAAAGGAGCGACTGCTCCTGGTCCTAGGTTCCATCTCCTGATTTGGCCAGACTCGGGTCCACAACAGGGGGAAAAATATAACAACAATAAAATAAAGAAAAATGTAAATAGTTTTACGGTGGTCTGCGCTTACTGGGCATGTGCAGCCGTCAAGGGGGGGAATTTAAAAGAGTGGTAGCTCCATTTAGAGGAGACTGGCTGGCACTGTCGGGGGACTTGTAAATAGTTAATTTTGGGACTATGGGTCCCATAGGTCTGTGGGCATAGAGTGATCTTGGCGCCCGTGTGAATGGTCCGTGATTGGACCCTTGGTTTGGCGGTCATATTTTGATGCCCCAGTGAAGGAAATGTAAGGGGCTGTTTGTCGCCAACTGGGAGAGATATCAGCTGGGAGACCAGAGTTAGTGGGCTGAGCAGGGATGATTGGCTGCTTGGCCATTACGACCGAAGTTGTTTTTTTCTTTTGTGCAGTAGTGTGCCTTGGATATTTGGAGGGACGTGGTGGTGGCCAGACCTCATGAGAGGAATTCCATGCTGCTGGAAAAGTTCAGAATCTGGGACCCCTATGCAGCCACGTACAGTAGCATGACAGGTGGCCTGGGCCCCTTTTTGGTGTCAGGCCCCGGGAATTATCCCCGGCTCCCCCACCCTCTCAAGGGCCCTGGCAGTGACCGCTATTTGTGGTTCCCCAGTTGGGACATCTTCAAGACTTTTATTGGGGAGAGGAAGGAGTAGAGTTGCAAGGAGCCTGCATCTTGGGGGTGGGCTGTGCTGTCAGCCCTGAGGACCACTGGCTGAGTGGGACCCCTTCAAGGAAGGAGCGGCTAAAAAGATAAATAGTGTGCAGAAAGGAGGCGATGTCCCCTTAGAGGTGAGGGGATCCGGGGTCTGGCCAAAGCCCCTGGTCCCCGGGACTGTTTGTTGTGCATTCATTATAAAGGGACTGTGAGTGGGGTTGGGGTGTGAGCCAGGGGACTTGGAGGCATCTCCCCTGGTCCAATGGTGACCCCAGCTTAGAGACTGTTCCGGTTTTGGGCTGGAGGACAGCTGATGCTGCTCACTGTTTGTCGGCCTGATTCGTCCAGGAATTAAGCTGCCTGTTTTGGACTGTTTGGCTGCCTAGGCTATAGATAGCTGCCTGGACTTTAATTCTCAAGTGTGACCCTCAGGGTCTAGTGTGAACCAAGCTTAGAATGTAACCTCCTAGTCCAGAGTAACTGTTCGTGTGTTATTGCTCCATGGACTGACTATTCCTGTTTCATTAACTGTTCATTAAATGGGATCCCTCGTTCCTGTAGTTCTGGTGTTTACCTTGTTTGTTTGGGATGAACCATTTGGCTGCTAACAAGAAGTTTACCTCCACAGCCCAGCCCCTAGTGTGTGTGTTCTAGGGTGTCAGCAGGAGGATCCACAGGACCAAGGAGGAAGAGGTCAAGAGGACTGCGGGTGAAGCCTGTCTACAAAGGCCTCTGAGATGAAGATGACAAGGCCAGGCAGGTGAAGACCAGCATTTTCAGCTCTCCTGTTGACCAGTTCTGCACCCAGAGTGCACCCCAGCTTCATCAGGTCTGGTAAGCCAGGCTGGCCAGGTATGTGGACTCTTTATGCTGTATTGTGCCCCTCTCCCCAGGACATTTTACTATCATACCCCTAGACATGGGGGGGGAGGCTTACATGTCCCTGTTAGTGAGACTCAGGGAAACCACACGATATGCATCTCTATAAGGTGGCTAGGAACCAGTGCACAATAGCTATACACAGAGCCATGCAAGTCTTCTACAACCAGGAACTTACTAACTCCTGGAGAAATAGCAAACCCTTCTGGGAGAACATCAACAGCCTTACGGGTAAACCAAGCAAATCCTCCCCCACTATGATTGAAGTTAACGGCTCCACTTTACAGGACCCCAAAGAATTAGCGGACTCCTTTAACCTTGCATTCACTGATCTTAGCAGTGTCCTTCCCCCCAACTTCTTTGACAACTCTGCCAGGCATTGCCTCGATAATAAAATCAATCTTCACAGTAATACCCCCCCATTCTACTTTAAGAGGGTATCCATGTCTGAAGCTAAAAGATATCTTAACAAAGTGCTAAGCAAAGCCAGTTTCAGCAGCGATACCCTTGACCTCAAACCTCTCTCTCTCTCTCTCTCTCTCTCTCTCTCCCTCCCTCTCCCTTGATGTTGTCCTACAACCTCTCACTAAACTTCTGAATCCTTCACTCTGTCATAAACAATTCCCCCAGCTCTGGAAATCAGCAGCGGTCACACCCATTCATAAAAGTGGAGATAGGTCTCTTCTCCCTAACTACGCCCTATCTTTATCCTTCCACCACTCTCCAAGGCATTGGAATGAATTGTAGCTGACAAGTTGTCTGAATACCTCAACAAATATAACTTACTCTACCCGCAACAACATGGCTTTAGAAAAGCCCATAGTACTACCACCGCCCTGCTTGACTTCACCAGCCATATTCATAAGGCAATTGACACTGGCCACCTACTGGCTGCGGTGTTCATTGAGTTGACCAAGGCATTTGACGCCGTGAACCACCAGCTCCTGCTTCATTCACGCTCCTCCCTTGGACTATCTAATGATGTAACCAAATGGTTTGAAAGCTACCTCTTGGCAAGGAGCCAAAAAGTCAAAATCGCTGACTCTCTCTCGAGTGCCCTTCCTGTCCGCTCTGGTGTACTCCAGGGTTCCATCCTTGGCCCTCTACTTTTCAGCCTTTTCATCAATACTCCTCCTGTAGCTTGCAATGATAACTTAATACTCTAAGCCGATGATGCAGTCCTCTTTTCCTCCCATACTGACCCCGTCTCGCTCTCCAAGGTGCTACAAACGAACTTCAGCCTAGTTGAAACCTGGCTTCTCCAACACAAGCTATTGATGAATTACAAAAAAACAAAGTTCAAGCTTTTCCATAGCTCTCACAGCAAATACAGATCCATAAACTTCACCATACATAATGAACTTTAACAGCCACTTGAGCAAGTGCAGGAGTTTAAATACCTTGATATTACCCTTGATTGCACAATGTCTTTCAGCGCGCATGTTCAACACATCTCAAAATTAGTCAACTCAAGAACTGGGGTCCTCTACTACCACCGTCACTGACTTACCAAAGAAGCTATGTGCACAGCCGTAACTGCCTCAGTCTTACCAGTCATTGATTACGGGCTTGTCTTCTATGGGGCTGCCATTGATACCACCCTAAAATGGGGCAAGACAGCCCTTAACAAATGCTGTAGACTTCTCACTGGTGCAGGGATGTATATGCATACCTGTGATCTCTACAAGCAATCCAACTGGCTCAATCTAAATAGTAGACTTCCCTACCAGATCTGCCTACTGGCTAAGAAAATCTGTCTTAACCTCACACCCCCTGAAACTCATGCCTTAATGTTGCCTGCAGTCACTGCACATTTTATGTGCAGTTCCCTCAAACCAACATTTATTGTTCCTTTCTGCTGTACCAACCAGGCTCAACGTGTTTTCCACACCAGGCCCCCCCCCAGCTGCTAAATAACGTTCCCCTTGAAACTGCAGCTGAAAACAAGCTTGGAACATTCAAATGTAAACTCCACCAGCACCTCACTGACCTCAGCAGTTGTGACTGCTCTGCCTAGGCCTGCGGCTTTTGTTTCACCCTCCTCCTCTTTCACTCCCTTGCTACCTCCCCACTTCTCTCCACCCCTGCTACTCCCCATCTCTCTCCCACCCCCACCTACCATTCTAACCCTCTCACCTCCCACCTACCATTCCACCTCTCTCCCACTCCTCTCCTCCTGTCTCCCCCGTCACCTTATCTCTTGTTGCTCCACCCCAGACTACCTAGCACTTATCTTTCTGTTCTTGCACTTACGACAATGTCAAATCCTTGAGTGCCTGCCCCCTTTTTCCCACCCCATACCCCCTTATCCCATACACCTTGCTCCACTTATGTCACCCCAGGATGGTTTTCATTTGTATCTGTGTCTTGCTATATATACACACGTATTGTTAATTGTGCATTGTTATTTGCCACTGACTGTTTGCTACTGTGCTAGTCTATACACATGTACTGCATTTTGCTATTATGTTAACCTCCTGACATGTAGTGTATCTTACCTCTGCTTACTTCTATGTTAACCTCCTGACCTTGTATTGTATCTTACCACTGTTTTGCTTGCACCCATTGCTGACGCGGAACCTTTGTAAAAGAACCCTCACACATACCTCCATAATGCAGACTAGGGGTGTTGGCTGCACACTCGAGCAGACTTAGATAGACCGGGTGGTCTGTTTCTGCTGGCACTTTCGTATGTTCGTAACCCTTGGTTCAAAGGTATTTGTAATCCTAGTAATAAATAAAATTAAAAAAAAAAACAGGTTGAAGTACTTCCTTATCATGAGTGGGCTCCCTGACCATCTGCCTGAAAAATGCACCCTGCAGGGAGTCTAGAATAGCCCTGCTTCTAGTTGAGACTGGAGCTGGGAGGCTCCAATCTACATCCAGCAGATTGAAGCCCCCCACCAGCACCTCCTTTTTTTCTGCCATTGTGCTAATGGCTTCCACTAGTGCCTTATCCAGTTTCTCCCCGTGTTGGAGGTTTGTAGTAGATCATGCCAGTGTGAACAGAGGCTCCTGTTCCTGTCTCTGGGGTGACCACAGCACCTCCAACGCCTCCACTGAATATACTTCCAGCACAGTGTGTGTGTGTGTGGGGGGGGCTAGGCCTGCACTGTTCCTGTGTATGGAATGGGAGAGGGGATCGGCTCTGAAGTGCATGCGTGGGTGTGCACTTGTGGGTCAAACACTAATGTATGTGTCAGTGTGGGCAACAGTGATTAAATTGGGCAGGAGCCCACTGGAACTCAATTCCACCACCTCTGAAAAAAATTGTAGGACAGTTCCACCACCTCTGTAATCTTTCTCCATTGACTAATACAGGAGGGTGCCACCACCTAGAAATGTCAGTTCCACAGGCAAAAAGACAAAGAACCTTAGTGTGCAAGCACTGAGGCAAGGGTTGTCCCAAGGGCCAACAAACACAGAAATCCACACTTCAAAAACTAAATAAAGACACATTTCAGCTATTTCAAAAGTGTTTTTATTTTATTCAGCTGGCACATGGTACCTGAATATAATGAAGCACCTTTGAAATTAGCTGGGTGAGCAGTCCTTTATTTGGCTTTTGAGAGTGCGGGAGTTCTGTGTTCGTTGGATTGTATGACTTTGAAACCCATACCCAGGTATGCTATTTCTATCTGACAGCTCTACCAGGTGGGCTGGGTTCGGGGAGGAATATGTCACTCGGCACATTGGCTAGGTTTGGCTACTCTGCAACAGGGGCACCAAAGTAACTCCGCACAAAGGAAGCAATAACTGTAATGTCCAATACCAGAAGTGGGATTCTAAAGTGTGGCTTTTATTCACATCCAACAGAATAAACAAAGCACAGATGGACCCCCATGGGGCTACACTCCTGGTAATGCAGATTTAGGGAGACCAGAACACATCCTCATCACTTTGGCCCTCAGGCTCTGAAACACAATGGGTACATAGCCCGAACTTGTACACTGTTCTGGGTTTTCCCTGGCTCAGCTCCCTTGCCAGCCACTTGGACACTTACCATACAGCATGGAAACATTTACTGGTGGCTCCCTAAACCACCTATGAGCACTTCTGCTCCATAAGGGAATCTTCCTCATCAATCCCACATCTGGGTACTTTTCCCAGGCACTGGCTAAGTACCTGAGAGAAAGCAACAGGTGTCCCAGAGCAAATCCATAGAGGTGAATTTGGTTACTACTGATGGGGGGTCTCCCACCTCTCGCTCCCATAATTCATACCCGGCCATTTCTCTGGACTGTAACACCTCATCCTTTAACACACTTTGCTGTGTAGATTCTTTTTAAATGTATTTCACATTCAGTCTACTGTGTTTACGTCCCATTTGTGCTGGACTTGAACATACTTAATAAGTGGCATTGTCCATTACTCTAGACCCCCCACAGAGTTAAGCAGTCCAATACCCACATCTTCCAAACTGTACTTGGCTGTATTTTCCTGACCCCACAGTAATAGTCCCTTTAGTTTCATATTGATGCAGGTGAAAACACATGACCCTTTAGCAGAGCGAACTCACCCTTCGGTTGCAGGTGCCCCACAGGCGTTTCCTCCTCAAGGAACTCTCTTCCAGAACTTCTGGTACCTCAGCACAAACTTAAACAAGGCAGCTTCTTTTCCCTAGCTGGATCAAGGGGGTTGCCCCTGGAAGCAGGCTGATTCCTTCCCCCCATCCCCGCAGAGATGGGGCCCTGAACCATTGAAAGCGGTCTCCACCACTTCAATATGCTCTTCTTGTGTTCCTCTTCAGGTGAGAACACACACCTATACAACAAAAGTAGCTCTTTGACAGAGCTTAGAGCTCTGAGGGCCTGCCTACAGCAGAGAACCTCTTTCAGACTGGCCACACTCTACTGAACTCTACAGACTCTACTTCAAATTCCCCAATGTTCTACTCTAACCTCCAACTGCAACATTCCAGTGTGGCTTATGCAGCTGCGACAGTTCTAAATGATGTCATCCCTCAGTCTCAGCTGAGACTGAGAACAGAGTGAGACAGTGTGAAATCCATTTAACTGGAGTTTCACAAGCTGCGTTCTCTGACTACCACTAGGTCTTACTGGGATTCTAGTAACCCCGTGTTACAGGGGGGGTTACAACTTTATCCCTGCACCTCTCCCCATGTGCAAACCTCTCTCAGAATTTCTGTTACCCCAAAGGGCACTGGCCAGGAAGCCAAGTTTCAAAGAAATACAAAATCACACCTGCCTCCATAATGTAAAGGATCATGGGCTGTATATGCAAATCACCACAAAATATTATGCTGGTTCAACTTTAAGTAGAATAGCATGGTGCCAAAAGGCCTCTCACACAGTCTACAAAGGGTGCCAACAGTTCCACAGGCAGTTGCACCGCCCTGAAATCTGGAAGTGAGAGTTCCCCTACACCCAAACATTTCCAGTTTAAGCACTGGTGGGCAGGCACTGTACTGTAAGTGTGTGTGTTGGGGGCGGACTTGGAGAGAGTGAGTTGGGGGCGGAATGGCCCCTGAAGTGTTAAGGGTGCAGCCATACCTCTCACCTGTCACATATTACGAGGTAGGTCACTCACTTTACCTCTCAGAAACCCTTTGTCCATCATGGAGAAGGAGATCTATTATGCTTAGTTTTACAAAAACATTATGAACATTAGTGCACTGACAGCTATAGTGTTCTGAACTTCTAGTGCCATGTTAGACGATGTGTCACACATTTTGCTCATTTGTCACACATCGTGTCACACGTTTTGGTGGAGAAAGATTGAGAGGTATGGGTGCACCAGGTCTAATAGAGTAAGCACCGCCAGAAGTGCCCTTCGCAGAGGCCAGTCTCTGTTTCCAGTGGGAGCGTTTTGAGTGGCGCGCCGAGCGAAAAGCCGGAAGTAGTGGGAGGTTGCTTGGCTAAAGCCGCAGAACTGGTTCTATGGCTTAAGCGGGCCGTTGTTTTATAGAACTCTGGGGGCTCGGAGCGGAATCGCGGTGGCACCGTCGGAAGTGCTGGCACACGAGGGGAGCAGCTGGGTTCGGGAGCTGGAGCTATCGGTGAGTGACAGCGGGAGCAAGCTGGACTGTGCGAGCCGATAAGTGTATCGGTTATTGTAGACTGCTGCGGGTGTGTGTGTGTGCCATGGACTGGTGACTGACCTCTCTAGTACACACACACACAC